>CM062937.1:12977500-15477500 GCA_031878705.1 Tapirus indicus
TAAATTATAGAATATTGATAGCAATGCAAATGATTCTTATCTGTACACATGTAAATTGTGTCCAGAGGAGAGACAGTTTCTTATTGCCTTTGAACACTGATGAATTTTGCCATTATGTATGCGTGTGATTCTTTAAATTTCCCTCTGAGCTAGCTATAACATCTTCTAGCCCTCTCATTAAATAATGAGGTAAATAAAATATTTGTCACATGTTAATTTTTATTTATTTATGTAGTCATGATTTTACTGTTTCTAAAAAAATGATTCTTTAACAGAACTAAAGAAAGAAAATTGATCTGCTTAAGAAACTAAGATTTTTTTCAGTTTCTCCAGGTAGACTAAAAAAAAAAAAACAGGGAGAGAGAAAACAGAGTGGTAATTGTAAGGGTCAGTAAATCACGATGAGAGGATAAAGCTTTATGTGGAGGGACCAACGCACTGTTCTGATGTCAAGGATAACCTAAGGACTTTTAGAATGGGAGAGCTAACATTTGATTGGCTGTGCTTTTTTCCCCTCTGCCACTCATTACTCCCAAACCTTTAACACATTCTCCTGCTCACACAGTGTGTGTACTGGTCAGTGCAATTTAACAAGGAACAGGGCAGACAGGTGGAGAAGGCAGAGCTGAGGCTGGCAATGGAGCAGAACCAGAGGTTAAAGCCAGAAGAGCCTAGGTAAGATGAGAATTCTCCAAGTCCTGCAAGATAGCTGGAGGGATGCTGGGCTCTCCAATGTATGATAGATGGGTGATCCAACTAATATTTATTAATGTTATTTTTTTAATGAATAAGCTTTATTTTTTAAAGTAGTCTTAGGCTCACAGCAAAACTGAGCAGAGAGTACAGAGAATCCTCACATATCCCCCACCCCCAGCACCAACCTCCTCCACTATGGACACCCTGCATCACAGTGGTACATTTGTTAAAGTTAATGACTCTACATTGACTTAACATTATCACCCTAAGTCCAGAGTTTACATTAGGGTTCATTTTTGGTATTGTACATTCTATAGGTTTTGACAAATGTATAATGACATGTATCCACCATTGTAGTATTTGACATTAAATTTTAAAGGAGGAGTTAATATCAGCTGAATGACTTAGCCATATCCCAGGGCCAGACATCCAGGTACCACATTCCATATCTTCCTTTAAGCAACCAGACAAGGTAGGTCTTATAATCTCTATTTTCTACAAGAGGAAGCTGATGCTTAGGGAGGTAAACATCAAAGATACACAGATGCTTTGAACAAAGCATTTGTTCAAGCTCAAACAGCCAGTAAGTGATGGAGCTATATAAATCAGTCTGACTCCAACATCCCCACTCTTGTCATTATTTCATGCCACATCCTAAAAGTATTTGTACTTGTGAAATTGTACAAGCTAAAATATTTTGTTTTGCTTTATTGTGGTACTAAGCAAGCTAAGCTCCAGCCAAAACATTATCAACATCAAGACCAGAGAGAAAACATACCACCAGTAGGAAAAGCCTCAGTCAGCAGAGTTGAGCCTACGGTGACATCAAGGGATGGTATATGGGCACATTTTAAGCACTTTTTGGAGCCTCTCACGAAAAAGAAATGGGTTTATAATGGCTGTGCTCAGTCTCTGAGATCCTTAAATGCAAAGGATTAAGTCCTTACACCTTTCAGGATCAATGATAATTTACCAGTAAAGAGAGACATATTAGACCTGTCATAGGCAGATTTTGTAATAATCAGGGCTGCGTTTGCAAGAGAATCAAGGTTCCACATTGTCAGTTTCAGCTTTTCTAGTTAAATTAACTTCTTCTCCAATAATACATCCTTCTGGGAGGAAATGAAGGAAGAGTAAAGGAAAAGATATATTCAGAAGGAAATATGCTACTAAATTGATCTGACTTTATTTGTTATGAGTTAGAAAAAACACTGAGATCAAAACACATCTGCTCATATTTGAGAATCCAGGCTCCACTCTGTGTTTCTTTTGTAAATTGCTGCCACTTCTCTCTACTTCCCTCGTGTAATGACACAGCCCTGCAATTGTCACTCTCTTCTCTTCCAGAAGCAGCCTCACTCTCCCTTTCTGCCTCTCCTCTACCCCTCCCACTATCTGCTCAAAAAGCAGCTGCCACACCCTCAACAAAGAAACCTTCCCTAATCATCCTAGATTAACCTTGATCTTCGCTTTATTCCCTCAGCCCCTTCTCTTCCGTTGCTCTCTGACTCCTTTCTTACTCATCTCTATTTTTCTTCAAAGTACTTATCACTAACCAAAATTATATGACATTTTTTAAATTACTGTATCCTTCTTATATTTATTGAGTGTCACAATGACATCATGATTGTACAGAAAAATGTTCTTATTCTTTTTTTTATTGCAGTAATATTGGTTTATAACATTGTATAAATTTCAAGTGTACATCATTATACTTCTATTTCTGCATATATTACATCGTGTTCACCACCCAAATAGTAATTACGGTCCATCACCACATACGTGTGCCTAATCATCCCCTTTGCCCTCCTCCCTCCCCTTCCCCTCTGGTAACCACCAATCCAACCTCTGTCTCTACGTGTTTGTTTGTTGCTGCTTTTATCTTCTACTGATGAGTGAGATCATACAGTTTTTTACCTTCTCCCTCCAACTTATTTCACTCAGCATAATACCCTCAATGTCCCTCCATGTTATCACAAATGGCCGGATTTCATAATTTCTTATGGTTGAGTAGTAATCCATTGTGTATATATACCACATCTTCTTTACCCATTCCTCCCTTGATGGGCACTTAGGTTGCTTCCAAGTCTTGGCTATTGTGAACAATGCTGCAATGAACACAGGGGTACATGTATCTTTATGCATTCATGTTTTCATGTACTTTAGATAAATACCCAGCAGTGGAATAGCTGGATCATATAGTTATATTCTTAATTTTTTGAGGAATCTCCATACTGTTTTCCATAGTGGCTGCACCAGTTTACACTCCCACCACCAGTGTGTGAGAGTTCCCTTTTCTCCAAGTCCTCTCGAACACTTGTTTCCTGTCTTGTTAATTATAGCCATTCTGATGGGCATGAGGTGATATCTCATTGTAGTTTTGATTTGCATTTCCCTGATAGTTAATGATGTTGAACATCTTTTCATGTGCCTATTGGCCATCTGTATATCTTCTTTGGATAAATGTCTGTTCAGGTCATTTGCCCATTTTTAAATTGGGTTGTTAGTTTTTTGTTGTCCAGATGTATGAGCTCTTTATATATTTTGGACATTAACCCCTTTTCAGATACCTGGTTTGCAAATATCTTCTCCCAATTGTTAGGTTGTCTTTTCATTTTGTTGATGGTTTCCTTTGCTGTGCAGAAGACTTTAAGTTTGATGTAGTCCAATTTCTTTATTTTTTTCTATTGTTTCCCTTACCCAGTCAGACATGGTACTTGAAAATATGTTGCTAAGACTGATGTTGAAGAGTGTACTGCTTACCTTTTCTTCTAGAATTTTCATGGTTTCAGTTCTTACATTCAAGTTTTTGATTCATTTTGAGTTAATTTTTCTGTATGGTGTAAGATAATGGTCTACTTTCATTTTTTTGCATGTGGCTGTCCAGTTTTCCCGACACCATTTGTTGAAGAGACTTTTCTTTCTCCATTGTATGTTCTTGGCTCCCTTGTCGAAAATTAGCTGTCCATAGATGTGTGGGTTTATTTCTGGGCTGTTGATTCTGTTTCATTGATCTCTGTGAGTCTGTTTTTGTGCCAGTACCATGTTGTTTTGGTTACTATAGCTTTGTAGTATATTTTGAAATCAGGGAGTGTGATTCCTCCAGATTTGTTCTTTTTTCTAAGTATTCCTTTAGCTATTCGGGGTCTTTCATTGTTCCATATAAATTTTAGGATCCTTTGTTCTATTTCTGTGAAAAATGTTGTTGGAACTTTGATAGGGATTGCATTGAATCTATAGATTGCTTTAGGAAGTATGGACATTTTAACTGTGTTAATTCTTCCAATCCAAGAGCACATTTCCATTTCTTTGTGTCTTCTTCAATTTCTTTCAACAATATTTTATAGTTTTCAGTGTACAGATCTTTCACCTCTCTGGTTAAGTTTATTCCTAGGTATTTTATTCATTTTGTTGCAATTGTAAACAGGATTGTATTCTTAATTTCTCTTTCTGCTACTTCATTGTTAGTGTATATAAATGCAACTGATTTTTATATGTTGATTTCATATCCTGCAACTTTACCATATTCACTTATTATTTCTAGAAGTGTTTTGGGTGGATTCTTTAGAGTTTTCTATATATAAAATCGTGTCATCTACAAATAGCGACAGTTTCATTTCTTCTTTTCCAATTTGGATCCCTTTTATTTCTTTTTCTTTCCTGATTGCCCTAGCCAGGACTTCCAATGCTATGTTAAATAGGAGTGGTGAAAGTGGGCATCCTTGTCTGGTTCCTGTTCTTAGAGGGGTAACTTTCAGTTTTTCACCACTGAGGATAATATTAACTGTGGGTTTGTCATATATGGACTTTATTATGTTGAGGTACTTTCCTTCTATACCCATTTTCTCGAGAGTTTTTATCATAAATGGATGCTGTATCTTGTCAAATGCTTTCTCTGCATCTATTGAGATGATCATGTGATTTTTCTTCTTCATTTTATTAATGTGGTATTTCACATTGATTGATTTGCTGGTGTTGAACCATCCCTGCATCCCTGGAATAAATCCCACTTGATCATGGTGTACGATCTTTTTAATATATTGTTGTATTCGATTTGCTAGTAGTTTGCTGAGGATTTTTGCATCGATGTTCATCAGTGATATTGGCCTGTAATTTTCTCTTTTTGTGTTGTCTTTGTCTGGTTTTGGTATCAGGGTAATGTTGGCTTTGTAGAATGAGTTAGGAAGCTTCCCTTCCTCTTCAACTTTTTGGAAGAGTTTGAGAAGAATAGGTATTAGGTCTTCTTTGAATGTTAGGTACAATTCACCAGGGAAGCCGTCTGATCCTGGACTTTTATTTTGGGGGAGCTTTTGGATTACTGTTTCCATCTCATTACTGGTGATTGGTCTATTCAAATTCTCTGTTTCTTCTTGAGTCAGTTTTAGAAGGTTGTATGATTCTAAGAATTTATCCATTTCTTCTAGATTGTCCAATTTGTTGGCATATAGCTTTTCATAGTATTCTGTTATAATCTTTTGTATTCTGAGATGCCCATTGTAATTTCTCATCTTTCATTTCAGATTTTACTTATTTGAGCATTCTCTTTTTTTCTTTGTGACTCTAGCTAAAGATTTGTCAATTTTGTTCACCTTTTCAGAGAACCAGCTCTTGGTTTTATTGATTTTTTTCTTTTTTGTCCCTATTTCATTTATTTCTGCTCTGATTTTTATTATTTCCCTCCTTCTACTGATTTGGGGCTTTGTTTGTTCTTCTTCTTCCAATTCCTTTAGGTTCACTGTTAGATTATGTGATATTTTTCTTGTTTGTTGAGATAGGCTTGTATTTCTATAAACTTCCCTCTTAGAACCACCTTTGCTGTATCCCATAAATTCTGGCATGTTGTATTTTCATTTTCATTTGTCTCCAGGTGCTTTTTGATTTCTTCATTGACCCAATTGTTCAGTAGCATTTTGTTTGACCTCCACATATTTGTGGCTTTTCTGATTTTCTTCCTATAGTTGATTTATAGTTTCATACTTTTGTGGTCAGAAAAGATGCTTGGTGTTATTTCCATCTTCTTAAATTTATGGAGACTACTGTTGTGGCCTAATTTGTGATCAATCCTGGAGAATGTTCCATGTGCATTTGAAAAGAATGTGTATTCTTCAGTTTGGGGATGGAATGTTCTGTATATATATACTAAGTCCATCTGGTCCAATGTGTTGTTTAAGGCCAATGTTTCCTTGTTGATCTTCTGTTTGGATGATCTATCCATTGGTGTAAGTGGAGTGTTCAAGTCCCCTACTATTATTGTGTTACTGTCTATTTCTCCTTTTATGTCTGTTAATAATTGCTTTATACATTTCGGTGCCTCTATGTTGGGTGCATAGATATTTATGAGTGTTATATCCTCTTGTTAGAGTCTTCCCTTGATCATTATGTAGTGTCCTTCTTTGTCTCTTGTTACAGTTTTTGTTTTGAAGTCTATTTTGTCTGATATGAGTATTGCTACCCCAGCTTTCTTTTCATTGCCTTTTGCATGAAGTATCTTTTTCCATCCCTTCACTTTCAGTTTGTGAGTGTCTTTAAGTCTAAAGTGTGTCTCTTGTATGCAGCATATATATGGGTCTTGTATTTTTATCGAGTCAGCCACCCTATGCCTTTTGGTTGGAGCATTTAGTCCATTGACATTTAAAGTAGATATTGATATCTATGTACTTACTGCCCTTTTTTTCTTGGTGTTTTAGTAGTTCTTCTCTGTTCCTTTCTTCTTCTTTTGCTCTCTCCCACTGTTTTGATGGTTTTCTTTGGTATTATGTTTGGGTTCCTTTTGCTTAGTTTTTTGTATATTTATTATAGGTTTCTGGCTTGTGATTACCATTAGGCTCATATATAATAACCTACATATATAGCAATCTATATTGAGTTGATGATCTCTTTAGTTTGACCTCCATCTGAAGGCTCTACTCTTTTACTCTCCTCCCCCCACATTTTATGTTTTTGATATCATATCTATCCTCTTTTTTGTGTGTTTGTATCCATTACCATTATATCATGGAAAAAGATAATTTTTTCCTATTTGTGGTCCTCTTTTCCCCCATAAATAAGTCCCTTTAGCATTTCCTGGAGGACTGGTTTCTTGGTGATAAACTCCCTTAATTTTTGCTTGTCTTTATCTGTCCTTCCATTCTGAATGACAACCTTGCTGGGCAGAGTATTCTTGGCTGTAGGTTTTTTCCTTTCAGCGTTTTAAATATATCATGCCACTCTCTTCTAGCCTGTAAGGTTTCTGCAGAGAAGTCAGCTGATAGCCTTATGGAATTTCCTTTGTATGTAACTTGTCTTTCTCTTGAAGCTTTTAGGATTCTCTCTTTAATTCTGGAAATTTTAATTATGATGTGTCTTGGTGTGGGCCTCTTTGGGTTTATCTTGTTTGGTGTTCTCAGTGTTTCCTGTACCTGAATGTCTGCTTCCTTCCTTAGGTTAGGGAAGTTTTCAACCATTATTTGTTCAAATAGATTCTCTACCCCTTTATCTCTCTCTTCTCCTTCTGGGACACCTATAACATGGGTGTTAGTGTGCTTGATGTTGTCCCAGAGACCCCTTAGACTGTCCTCACTCTTTTTAATTCTTTATTCTTTTATCATTCAGCTTGGGTGATTTCCTCTAGTCTTTCATGCAGCTTGCTGCTCCATCATTCTGTATCCACTACTCTGCTTTTAAGTCCCTCTATTGAATTTTTTATTTTTTACTTCTTTTCTGATTGGTTCTTTTCTATATCTCCCATTTCTTTGTTGACATTTTCACTGAGTTCATCCATTCTCCTCCCAAGATCAGTGAGCATATTTATGACTCTTTATGTGAATTCTCTGTCACATAGATTGCTCACTTCTGTTTCATTTAGTTACTTTTCTGGGGTTTTGTCCTATACCCTTACTTGGAATGTATTCCTTTGCCTCCTTATTTTGCCTCTTTCTCTGTGCTTGTATTGATGTACTAAGTAGGTCAACTACCTCCCCTGACCTTGGTGAGGTGACCTTATGTAAATGATGCCTTATGAGGCCCAGCAGTGTTCTGCCCTCTCATCACCAATTCCAAATGTTCCAGGAGTGACCCCTGTGTGGGCTACACATGTCCTTCTGTTGTGGCAGGGTTTCTCTTACTGTGCATGCCCAGGGAGGCTGAGCTGTCCTCCTGGCCAGCTGGTTGTAATGCTCAGCTGCGTGTGGTTGTTGTAGGCCCTTCAATTTCTTTATCAGGTGTGGGGAGCCCCAGCACAGTTGGCTGCAAGGTCTAATAGCACATTCCTGTTGCAGTTCTTCTATTAAATGAGTAGGTCCCAGCGTGGCTGGTTGTTAAGCTCGGGGCTTACAATTGCTATAAGCCTCCAGCCTATTAGGCTGTTGTCAGCTCTCTGAGGGTTGCAGCTGGGTGGGGCTGGCCCCAGGCACAGGAGCACCCAAATGTTTCAGGCTTTGGAGGGTGGGGCCAGTCCCCTATGTGGCTGTTTGAGAAGCACAAGTCTCCTGCTGCTGAGAAGCCCTGTCACCCATGGGGTCACACAGGCAGTCAACAGAGTCCTGCCCCATGTGTGCACCCCGACCCCTTAAAGTGAACCCAGTTGCTCCAAGGCAGGGGCCCCACACTCTCCACCTGCTCCTTGGGCTTGCCCTGCCCCACAGAGGTGGACCCACTTGCCAGGCTACAGAGAATCCAGGCAGCTCCCTTAAGCAGGCCCACGAGTTGCCCAAGGGCTTGTTGTTGGGTGGGGCCAATCCCTAGGGCGGGCTGCTTTCCTTGGTTGAGCTGGATTAAATCTGTGCTCTAGTGGGTGGGGCAGATCCTGAGCTAGCAGGCCACGTGGAGAACTCTAATGGCATCTGCCAGCATCTGTGTCAGCATGCCCATACCAGGTCACAACAATGCCCACTACCAATATCCCAGTCACTCAAGAGATCTCACTTCTCACCAAGATGCACCCAGAGCCTATCAGGTGAATCTCTTTTCACCAAAGGACTGTGCACCTTTCTTTCTGGTTGTTTTAGGTTGCTTTCTGAAACAGGTGAATTTGTGCATGGGCCCTTTAAGAGCTGGCTTTAATTTCTTTGTGCCCCAGCTTTTCTGTATTCCCCATTGTTGTTAGTAGCCAGCAAAGCCAGTTATTATGACACTCATCTTGGTTGTGCTGGGTCCAAAAAATTCCTATAGTGGCAATGATCCCCAGCTCAGATCCCCCCCTCCTCCAGGGAAGGCTGAGAACCTTTGGATTGCTCCTGGGCATCTGTGAAGCACTCTGGCTTGTGAAGGCAGCATTTTTTTCTCTCCAGAAAGGAATTTCTGCCTCTTCCACCTCAGTTAGGACTGTTGTTTGTTGCAGGGGCTCCTCTTATCCAGTTTTCAGTTCTCCCCAAGGGGTAATTTTTCCAAGATTAGTTGTAAATCTGCTGTGACCATGGGAGGAGGTGAGTTCAGAGTCCGCCTACACCACCATCTTGACCTCTCTCCCTGTGACATCTTTCACTGTTTCCCCAACTCAGTTATCTCCCTGGACTAAGAAGCCAGTTGTAGACCTGCCACCACCATGCCAGTGCCCAGGGGGACATAAGAAGTTGTGTGTTTGTAATGTCCTAGTATGTTGATTGAAGTTTGGCCAGACTATTTCTTTGCCCTTTGATAAACCCACTAGCTATTTTTACATCTGATGAGATAATTTTGCCTAGGAACCTCTGGCAAACAAAGAAAACACAGTGATGCCCCAAAGGGTATGAGAAATGGATAGATTTACAAGCAAGGGAAAGCTTTCCTAGTTTCAAGCTCTATAGAATAGAATTCAGAATTACAAAATCGAATTCAGGCCATTCAGAATTGGTTTTGTCACAGTCTATCTTGTCTGAGGTACATTCTTGTGTCCAACACTTCAAGATTCAAAGAACTTTCTCTCCCTCCCAAAACCTACACCAGCCTTCAGTCTGTGTGTAGTGTCCTGATTAGTCCTGTTCCAGCCCTGGGCAGGGTTGTTTGCTGCACTTTTGTGGGTTGTCCCTCTGGACTTTACACATTTTGTAGTGTTTTACAGCATCTTAAAAATGGAGGGCTGGGGTGGGGTCTCTTTGCAGATATTGGAGAAACCACCTTGATCCTTCCAATAGGTCTCTTGGCCTAATCATCCATCACATTATCTTCTTTGATCCATTTCTTTCAGTCCCATGTCCAAAGCATACAAGCAGGTAAGGGAGGCAGTATTACAGAGTGGAAAGTTCATGGACTGTACAGTTAGAGTCCAGAGATTAAATCATGACTTTAGAACTTTCTAGATGTGTGACTTTGGGAAAATTAAGTTTTCCAAGTTTTAGGAAATTAATCTCCAATGTTGAAGTAATGGCAATTATATTACAGGATTATGAAAATACAACAATACATATAACATAAATTACACATAGTAATAACTGAATAAAAATATTTTTTCCATAACTTTTTCCCCAGGTGGTTGAAGTTGTATGTGTCCATTTAGGAACCCCAACTGTACCTCCAATATTATTTTTTAAGTGAGCACCCTGGCTTCCTCTTTCCATGTTTTCTCCTTATGGTAGACATCATCTTTCCTGAAGTCAGTGGATGCAAATGGAGTTTCCTTGCTCCACCCACCACTCTGCTCACCCCAATCCCAGTTTACTTGCCACATGGTGCACAAACACTATAACATGCATGAATATCCCTGCTTCTCAACTATTTTCCTAAACAGAGATCATTAAAATTTCCTGTAGCAAATGCATGGTCAAGAGACATAAATTCCAAATAACCTCACTTTTCAAGTTTACGTTTCATATGTACTCTCTCATTTAATCCTAACAACAACCATGAGATGTAATTATGCTATTATAGAAATTCTCAATTTCTATAGTTCAAATCATTTGAACAACTTGACCCAGTTAACAAATGGCAGAACTGGCATCAAAACAAGTCTGCCTGCCATAAAAGCCCAAATTTCTCACTATATTGCCTCCTTTGATAACTCATCATTTAATTATTTCCATGAAAGAACCGTCTACATTCCCAAGATACCTTAATAACATCCATATAGAATACAATATTTTAAACATTGGGTGTCATTGGGTACTCAATGTGTTATACAATGTAAATAAGATGAGGCTCTTCTAAGGCAAATAACCTCATTAGAATCACTGATTCAAGAATTAGAAGTGGCCATGAGATACTAAGACTGAATGCCCTTTCCCATGATAAGGCACAGTATTAAAACCCTAATGAAACATCAGTAGCCTCTTGATGAAACAGAGATTTGATTTACTCATGGTCAACTAATCATTTGGGAGTATTAAATAGGTTGCTGATAATAAAAGGTCTACCTCTCAGTACATAAAACTGGAACACCTGCCTGCCCTTGGAAAAATATGCTCAATCATACATACAATACCTAGAGGGCCTTCTTATGTCACTTCTGTTCCAGAGGTGCTGAAGGTCTTCAATGCCTTCACAATTAGTGGGTGGTCAGGTTAATGCTTAATAGGATAGCCACCATCAACTCTCTCTGCTGGTTTTTTAATCCTTGG
This sequence comes from Tapirus indicus, assembly GCA_031878705.1. NCBI lineage: Eukaryota > Metazoa > Chordata > Mammalia > Perissodactyla > Tapiridae > Tapirus > Tapirus indicus. The sequence continues at coordinate 12,988,705 of CM062937.1, forward strand.
TTGTCTACAGACCCAGAAGACTATTTAGAAAAGTCAAAAAGATGGTATTTAGAAGATAGTAGTCAGATGATATGAATTTTTTTGGATATTCTCTTGGCTGACCCCAATATCAGAGGCTAAGTTCTGGGAAAGCTGTAATCTATGTAAGTTTCTGGGAAAGATGAATCTAATTCATCTATAAATGAATGGAAAAATTTTCCTGTTCCTAAACTTCAGAAACTAAAATCTACACGTCAGACTGCAAACAACTTGCAAGAACTATAACTTTCACTATAAAATAACATAAATCCACTTAAACTCTTATCAGAAAAGATTTTAAAATAATTATGCTGATAGTGTTATAGCATACTAGCTAAAATAATACTCCCAGTGTTTCTAAAATAATGTGATAATATGGCACACATACGACATAAAAGATAATTAATTTTCAAAATGACAGCTGCAAAAATCTCTTCCTCTTAATATTGGAGAGAAAAGACATATTTCTTAATTGTGATACATGCTGTTTCTACTTATAAAATTCTTTGAAAGGTTGTACAAAGAATAACATCAAGATGTCAAAAAGGCTTTCAAGACAGAGCATGAAACAATACATTTGGCAAAGTTGGTCTTCAACTAAGGAAAGAAGCAATGATAAGAGTCAGCAAAAATATTAGTGTATGAGTACTGAACTACGGAAATGCCTATAGCATCCTATTCCAAGGCTTGATTCAAGTCTGAAAATAAACTAAAGATAGAGTCATCTAGGTCCACGGGATTCTCACATTCCCATCCTGCATGACTTCGTATTTTTACTAAGGCCCTTCAGGGGTTAACAGTATCTAATTCCAGGAGATATCCATTGGATTTTGAAGAATATTTATAGAGTTTGGATTATTTCTTTTCTCCTCCTTTGACTGAAGGCTTGTAATGTCCATGGACTGTGCCTTTTCCTCATTAAATGTTGTTGGAGATTAATTTTTTTTAACTTAGATGCTATATAACCATAGGGAAGTGGATATTCTTGGATTTTCCTCCACTTTCCTGTAGATGAAATGAAGATAACCTTCCAAATCACCCAAGGGCTGATTTCTCTATCCATATCACAAGGCTTAAATCTCTCTCTTGAGCTCTAGAACAAGATTTCCAACTGTTTTCCATACAGACCTAAAACTGTATTTTAGTAAAGTTGAACTCTTCATCTTCCCCTTCCTGTAAACTACTTCTCTACTGAGATTCTGTCTTGCTTAATAATGCCATTATAGCTTAATCACATGTGCAAATTTGGGAGTTATCTTTGGACAGCTTTCTCTTCCTCATTCACTACATACAGGTACTCAACAAATTCTGACAACTCTATTTTTTTGCAACACTTTTGCTCTTGACTGTATTCTTGGTTTTTGTTTGTTTATTTATTGTCTCAGTCTAGACTAATTCAATACCTTCTTAACTAGCCTCACAAACTCTAAACATTTGCCTCTCTCCTATCATATCCCCATTCTTTATCAACCAAACATATGAGTCAGGTTAGTTCATTTCCCTCCTCAAAAGCTGTATGGTTTCCTCATTGCCTCCAGAATAAAACTCCAAATTCTTATCATGGATATTTAAATATCCAGTTGCAAATTATCATTCTAGTCTTGTTCCTCTCTCCATAATGCTCTAGATGCCCTATGTTCTAATCAATTTCAAAATGCACCCTTAACTTGCATGTCTTGATATTTTTGCTCCTGCTGCTCCCTGAATTCTCAAGCCTTTATTAAAGTCTTTCTCATCCTTCAACACCCAATTCAGTTGCCACTATGCCTTTGGATTATCTAACCCCATGTCAGAAAAAAAATCACCTCTTCATTTGGATGCCTAGAGTTTACTTGTTCATTTACTTAGCACTTATTTCATTCTCTTTCCATATTATCACAAAAGGCAATGTAAGGAATTTTAAGAGCGAGCATGCTAATGACATTAGAAAGACATTGTAGCTTTACCCCTTACTAGCTGTGTGACCTTGGGCCACATATTAAATTGTCTCACCTTTTTTCATTAACTCAAAAATGTGGATAATAATAGCTACTCCACATAATTATTATGAGGATTAGAGAAATTCATATGCTTACAAATATCTGCTTTAATTTAAATAGTAAGTGGCAGAAAGAAATATTTTCTCTAAATGGTTTTCACTAAATAAACTCCTCTGATATTTTCCCTCTGAAGAAATAAAAAGCAGTAACTTGGAAAATCTGAAACAACGACTCAACAGCAACAAAATTGTCTGAATTTTGTAGATGAATTGGATAAGTTCCATAGGTTGTTTTATCCTTCGTGCACCCAGAAGGACACAGGAAACACCCTTCCAGATACAGAGGAGGGTTTGCAGTATATCTTCCAGTAGAGACTGGTGTAATTATCACACTAGTTGTGTATATGTCTGTTTATTCTTCCCCACTCCCGCCTTCTAGATTATAAATTCCTTGAGGATATGAATCTTATCTTACTCATCGCTGGATAACCTCAGTGCTTAAGTGGAGTATATTGCAGAGTTAATAATATTGAATTGGGCTGAATTAAACTTAACTGAATTGAAGCTAATTCAATCTATGCTAACTAAATGTGCACATCAAAAAGAGAAAAATGTGCTATTTGAGATTCATTTCCTTCCCGCTCTGTTCTATCTCCTTGACCTCCTGCTCTTTGTTTATATTAGCATAAGAAGCATCTCACAGCCTCCCTTTTCCTTTTCTTCCATTAGCTTCCATGTGTTGCTTCTTCTGTATTACATCCTTCCTGGGAAGAGTTCCTTTCCCTAATTATTTCACTTTGGTGAATAATTCCCCCTTCATGATGGACGTGTTATTTGTACAATATGCAGACTGTTTCATTAGCAGAGATGTGTACACTAGGAAGGGTGCATGTTTATTATTCATATTTGTCATTCTGCTGGAACTGCAATCGCTTTTCTCATTTTGGCTCTTCTCTGCCTCCTCGATTTGTCTTCCTTTTGCTCATCTCTCTTCAAAAACAGCCTGACTCCAGTTATAATTGTTTGGATTTGTAACAGATTAGTTGGGCCTCCTGATGTCTGTATAACTTCACAAGAAAGGAAAAATATGTGCTGAGGCCTCTCAGCCAGTGGATTTTCAATTGTTTTCCTCTGCTCCCATCACCCGACCACACCAAGCACTTCCCAAAATGAGTCCACAGCATGTTTGCTGACCCATTACCCATCTCCTGAAAGCAATCATTGAACTCATCCATCTGCTCTGTCAGTACACATTCCTCTCCTTCCCCCAGTGAAATGAAGAAGATTGAAACCGAGGGTAATTGTAATCTTGTTATCAATAACAGCTCTTTCATAACACATGATAGTCAAAGTATTATTTCTATCAGCTTGAAAGTTGGTGGTTAATAGCAGGATTTCTTTTTGTGTCATCTCTTAAATCAGTGTCTAAGAGCCACCTGAAGAGGCTAATAAGCACACAAAATTTCAATCCCCACCTTCAGAAATTCTGAGTCAGTGGGTTTGGAATGGGGCCAGGAATCTGCATTTTTAACACATTCTCTAAATGATTCTAAGGCAGGTAAACTGCATGTAATAAATTCAGTAACAATCACACCGTTTAGAAGTGTGATAAATTTCCACCAAATGTCAAAACAACTATAAAATTTAGAAAAAAAAGGAAATTCATCCAAATGGTCATTATGGGATAATACAGTGGTTAAAATGACTGGTTTTCAGCTTGTTGTTAGATTATGAAGACTACAGTCAGAGTGTAAAGTTCAAGATTGTGTAAATGAGTGTCTAAGACAAATCTTCATTTCTACATTTTGATGTTTCAACCACAACCAGTAATAAACAATGGCTCCAGTATGAGTCTCTATTGCTGTGTAACAAAGTAACCCAAAATTTAGTGGCTTAAAATAACAGTTATTATTTCACCATTTCTGTAGGTGAAGAATTCAGGAAACATTAAGGTGACAAACCATTCTGGTTTGCCTGAGACTCAGGGGATTACTGAGACAGGGAACTTTCAGTGCTAAAACAAGGAAAGTTCTAGGCAAATCAGGATGAGTTGATCACCTTGGGCTTAACTGGGTGGTTCTGGCATAAAGTGTCTCAGGCGGTTTTACTCAGGATGTAAGTAGGGTCTACTGCCCTCTGATGGCTTGACTTAGGCTGAAGGATCTGCTTTCAGGATGGCACACTTACATGGCTATTGGCCAGATGCCTCCATTCTGTGCTGGCTATTGGCAGGAGACTGCAGTTTGTCACTACATGGTCCTGTCCATGAGTGGACACGTGAGCGTCCTCACAATATGGAAGCTAACTTCACCCAGACTGAGCATTACAAGAAAGGGATCAGGGAGGAAGCTGCAGTGCTTTTTATCACCTAGTCTCTAGAGTCGCACATCATTACTTCTGCTTTATTCTATTTGTCAGAAGACAGTCACTAGATCCAGTCCACAAGGAGGACAACTGGACTCCACCTCTTGAGGAGAAGTGTCAGAGAATTGGGGGCTAGATTCCAAACTACCATGGCTCCTAAGGTTATCTTCACATTCAGAATCTTCCTAGGAGACCACTTAGTAGCTACTCCTGCCCTCTAACACTAAAAGAACTTCAAGTTAGAATAAAATCATCTCCTTTTCTTTCAGTAGCTGCATTATAGCTGACCTTTCTGACTTTTAGAAATTGTGTTCTTGTTGCTTTAATAAAAAAGAAAAACTTTAATGCTATTTTACCCAAAGAAAGCTCATATTTCTAAGGTAAATGCCAGCAGGTTTCCTTCATGGTTGAGATTACAGTGGAAACTTGGTAAGCTCATAATTAACCAGATCAGTGTGTTCAGTCACACCAGAAAATTGCCATATCAAATTTATTTTATCTTATTTTCATTTTCATTTTATTTTTCTGTTGAGTTAGTAGCTACGCAGAAACTGGAAGCCAGACTTTAATAAATTAGCTATGTGACCATAGGCAAGTACTTTTTCTGGCTACTTTATATACATTTAAATGAAGAAATTTGTCTCAAAGTTCTTTAAAATCTTTTCTGTTTGTAATATTGGAAAATTATCTGAATCACTAGGAAATTTGCCAGACCTTAAGAGGGAATGCACTGAGTCTATTTCCCTTTCACTTATTGAATCTGGAAGAATGGAGCATATACTGGTGTACCAGTCCATCCCATTGACGAGTTAGTATATTACTATAGTCGCTCCTTAAGGGTACTGCAGTATCTCGGAGATAATACAATATCTGATGACCTGGATAAGTAATACAACATCATCAGAACATGTGGTCCTAGGGACAGATCACTCAAAAAAGCAGACCATCTTTGAAAACAAAAGGTTCCTGAGAAGTGTGACACATTCACATATGCTAGAAATCTTCCTGGCTATCCAAATCCTAGAGGCTACAGAAAAGTAGGCAATTTGCAGTCCCTGTTGTCCATCACCCATTTTCCATGCCACATGTTGCACACTGATATGTCATACATATCAACTCAATTCCTTAGTCAAATTGCCTCTGCATCATCCAAGAGAGTCATAATCTCTACTTAACAGTAAGCACTAACAGCCTTAAATATTATTTAAATTTCTTCTTCCATATTTATTTTCTTTCTCATTTGTGTTTGTAAAGTTTAATTAATTTAGTACAGTCTAATACAGTTAGTTGAGTTTTTTTCCCTTAAACGACTCCTCTAAAAATGCATTGACTTGTTTTCTCTAATATAAAAAAGCTTTTCTACATAAAGATATCAATAGTTCAAAATAGTATCCTAAAATCATAAAATAAAATATTAGAGATTTGTAATAGGGGATCATTACATTCTAGCAACTCTACTCATTTCACAAAATGCTTTTCCACATATTGCTTTACTTAGTCCTCACAACGAATCTGAAACTGACAAGGTGAGTTTTTTTATCCCCATTTTACAAATAAAGAAATTGAGGCTCAAAGAATTTCTGATGTCTCCAAGGTCATACTTTCTAGAGTTAAGTAAATATGGGCACATATTCTAGACCCACACTTGAATACATGCAGCTCTTCTATATCTTAAGTTTCTTTCCAAAATGCCAGGTATACAGTATTTATATCCCAGACATAAACACAATCCTCCATAAAAACAGGGGAACATAAATTCCCTCACCATAGATAAACAACAAACAACTTGGAGAGAACTGTTTCCAGGCAGAGTAACATGAGTCAACAGTTAATGACAGAACATGATATATTCTTTTACCTAATATACAACAAAGGAAGTTCAGAGAAGTCTAATGTAAGAGCTGTCCAAGTTGTGAAATGTTCCTAGACTCTACTCCCTCCTTACTGTGTGACATCCTTGGAAGTGTACCGCGGCCTAACTAATGCAAATTCAAATATGCAAGGTCAGATAAAAATAATATTTTTTAAAATAAACAAGTTTAGACCACATGGTTCTAAACACAAGCCAAGCACTTCTTCTAGTACAAAAACCACAGAAACAGAAATTTCCTTCAATGCTGGAGGGAAAAACTGGCTATGCATTGGACTTATTAGGACATATTAGTGCAGTATGCATAAACTCATAGAGCATGTTTTTCAGGGAGAATTTGAGGGATTCTTCTAGAGTAATTGTGACCATATGCAAGTTTTGTCATAAACCGTGACTTTTAGCCTAACTACAGAGGAAGAGAACAGGTGGTGGGGGAAGGGGATAGACAAAAAGTAGTCAAGGACAGTGTCTGTCCTCCTTTAGCTAAACTTGATTTTAAGAAACAATTTAACCTGGCCTCATAAACAACATAGAGGGAACCCAGGTATCCCAGATGGTAATGACATCCATCACCCCAGTTGGGTGGACTCTTATAAGAAGACTTGACCCCAACTAATCAACACAGACACACCTGGCTGTGTCTTTTGACACCAAAGCAAATGCAGAACTACAGTTAGCTAGCTTCCTCTTTACTAGATCGAGTATAAGAAAGGAACACATTGAGTTATACGGGAGGGCTCAAGAAAAAAAACTGCAAAGATCAAGGAGTCAGGTTTTCAAAGAGTTTCCAGTAAGATATCTTGCATACTCTTCTCTGCACCCCTACCTCCATCCTATTCCCTTTTGCTTGCTTGAAAAGATAATCATTGCATTAAGTGATTAAGTGCTTCTTTTCTTCTGACTCATAGTTCATAAGACCACAGCATGAATTTCAATTAGCTTTTCTTCCTGTGTGAAGGGGAAAAAATAAAGAAAAATCAGATCTTGGAGAACAGAGTTGTCGGAAAGCATTTTCAATGCCTACATGCAGTTTTTTCATTGGAACAAAACTGTGGTAAGACAGTGCATGTGCTGAGATTCAAATGCTCCTTAAATGAGCAGTTGCTGTACTAATTCCATGTTTGACATCTGTCAAACTGGATAAACGTGCTGCATGGAAAGATTATTTGTAGTTAGAAACCTTAGTTCCAAGTTCCAGTTGGATGGCTACTCACTGTGAAACTTTGGGTAAATCACAAAGACTTCCTAAAACTCTGTTTCCTCATCTATAAAATGGAAAAATATTAATACCTGCATCACAACCTGGCTATGAGGATTAAACAAAATCATATATATGAAACCGCTTTACAAACTATAAAACACTATGTATGAAAGACAATAATGCCCAGTGGTAAAGACTGGGGACTCTGGAGCTGGACTGTCTGGGTTACAAATGTAGGTCCAGGACTTCCTAGCTGTGTAATTCAGGAATACTTGACCTCTCAGTGCCTCAATTTCCCTTCTGTAAAATGCAGATGTTATGATGCCAGTGACAACTCACTAAGTATTTAGACTAGTGCCTGGCACACTGCAAGCACTTCTTAAATGTCAGCTACTGTTATTATATGCCTGTTATTGATGCTTTTGTTGAGCAATAATAATGACAGCAAAGGGCGTAAAGAGAGAAGAGATAAGCAATAGAAAGAAAATGTTGGTGCTACCCAAAGTAAAGTCTCTCTTAAGGGAAATAGAATAAGGTGTGTAAATAATCTGGTGGACTCTGAATTTAAAAGTAAGGCCCAATTATTTGTAAGAACTGCTTTGCAAGAACGGAAGAAGGAATGTTGTCCAGATAGAGCACAGCCTGGTCCCTTAACACACCTATTGTTCAACATGTTTTTCTTGGAAGTACATCTCAACACTCACTTTGAGAATTGCCTTGTGTCACCAGGGAAGGGAGAACCATAGGACACTCAAGTTGGGTTGATGAGACCACTTAACAGTCAGGTAAACACTGAGCAAGAGATGGGAGGACTGGCCCCTTATTCATGAGTTAGCAATCTCCAAGAAACAAAACACTATTTAAAATGGTGAAGACAACATATATGTAAACACTCACATCGTATTTGTTCAGTAAACATTTCAGACCTATAAACGGGTCACTGTGTTTGTGTTAGAGGATGAAGAGTTTAACTTTCTCCCAGGACTGAAAAAAGTGCGAGGGGATGATTTCCCAGAAACTCCATTTCTCTCTTTTGGGGTCATCCATTTCACACTATCCTAACCCTTGAGGAAGAGAATGGGTGAGGGGGATCAGGACAACAGCAATAACAGCAATAGTTGTAATATATTCATTTCTCGTGCTCCTATGATGTGCCTGCACTGTGATAAGTGTTTTACATGCATTATCTCATTTAATCCTCCTAAATATTGTGTGGAAATAGGACTATAGAGGGAACCTAAGGTTTGCAGAAATAAGCAACTTGTCCAAGGTCATACAGCTAGAAAATATTGAATCCAGGATCCAAGCTCAGTTCTACCTGATTCCAGAAAAAGTACCATTGTATACCCATATGTGATATCGAAGTTAGGAAGGTCCTTATTTCTCACACAAAAGAGGCTAGTAGACGGTTCTGGTCAGTGAATAAGCAACATCTGTTTCATACCCACTGTCGCACAAGTTTGTTGAATGAATACCCATGGGAATCTGCTTTTGGTGTTGCTTCTGGTGTTGTTTTTAATGGATAACACGGAAAAAATCATAAATAGGGAAAATAAACCCCTTTTTGAGAGCGCTTAAAATCTAAAGATACAAAAAGAATATTCAAGGAAGAAAAGTCACATGAAAAGAAAAGCAAAGGCCCTGCTTATGGCAGGCAGGGGTGATCTGAAACAGGTGGGCTGCTCCTCAGCAGCACCAGAGTAAGACAAGGGGTCCCTTTCATAGTGGCCAAGGCACGAGGTGTGTGGATGGACTGTTGCTTTTGCTTCCCCTGCAATTGGCCGTGATGCAGGGAGAGGGTGTCATTAATAATCATTAGCGTAAGGCTCACAGGTGCTATAGCAGATGCTGCCTGGCAAGAAAATTGGCAGCATCTGAGAACACAAACCAGGAGGTAATTTTCATCATGGGACAATTCTCAGAAGACATCCAGCCTAATTCAAAATGTGTTCACTCTCCCAGCTTTCTCATGTGACAAGATCTTCGCCTCATCTGACTCTTCCAGGAGTTAGATATACCACTTATGTTGTCCCAATACCCCAAAACTTACCCCCATCAAAATCTCTACCCACTGTATTATGCTTGCTTGTTTGTTTACATGGATTCCTCTCTCACTAGATAGTGAGTTCTTTGAGGATAGGAGGCATGTTTTATTCATCTTCATTCATCTGGGAGTATCTCTAGCTCCCAGCACAGGATAGTTGCTCAGTTCTTGTTGAGTGAATGAGTGAATAAATGAATGAATGAACTAATGGATGGATGGATGGATGGGTGAGTAGGTGGAAAGAGTAGCCTACAAGTATAATTTTTCAATGAACTTTTACTCAAAACCAATACCTTCAAAAATGACCTTAAGAGCCATCTACTTTCACAAGAATATCATCTTACCTTTGGAAAACATCTTACCATCTTATCATCTTACCTTTTACAATGTGTTTGCTACCCACAACACAATTTAATCTTCAAAACAGTCTTTTATGACATACAGGGAAAATGTGATCCACTCCTTTCAAAAATGAGGGAAACATCTCACAAAGGATGTGACTTTCCCAATATCAAGCAGTAAATATGTGGCAGAGTTGGATTTTAATCTAGATTTCCTGATGTCCACCATGTGGGCTCTTCCCACCACCATACATACCCCACCGCAGGCATTACTTCTCTGGAACTAAAGAAGCAGCTCTCACTCGGAATGGGATTCTAGTCTCTGTGACCACCAACCAAGAAGTCAAGCTGAGCAGATTTCTGTATACTTACAGCACAAAACATAGACTCCTTAAGGTCTCCTGCCTGTTTATCTATTATTGATAGCGGAAACTGGCACTTCTGTTCCCCTAGAATCAGTGACTAGAGACCAAAGCTGAGGACAAAGAGGCAACAAGTGTCTCACATTATACTGAGATTCCCCAATGATGGGGGCCAGGCTGTTCCCTGTAGGGAAGGGATAGAAGTGTTCTCTACTCGCCAGAGCCAAGTACCTGAGTAAAGATTAAAGGCGACTGCGAGTAGAAGAAAATGGTATTCCATATCCATTTGCTTATCTAATATAAACAAAGGACTTGCTCTTCTGCTTTATACCTAGCTAAACAGGGAAACTTCAGGGAGGGAGATGTTAGGACATAGAGAAAGAACAGATGTAGAACAGTTGTATTCCCACATTTCACATAGCAGGAATGAGAGAACTTCCTGGAAGTCAAGTGGAAAACTAAAAGGACAGCTTGTTTTGAGCTATGTAGCTAGTACACTATCCTTAAAGACTATATGTGGGGTAAAAGGACTCAGACAACTAGCACTCATTTGGCAGTTTTTCAAAAAGTTAAATGTAGATTTACCATTCACCACATGATCCAGGAATGATTCCATTCCTAGGTATATACCCAAAAAAACTGAATATGGGGACTCAAACAGATACTTGTACACCAGTGTTCATTACAGCATCACTAACAATAATCAAAAGATGAAAACAATCTAAGTATCCCTCCACAGATGAATGGATAAACAAAATATAGCCCATATACACAATGGAATATTATTCAGCCATAAAAAGGAATGGAATTCTGATATATGCTACAACATGGATGAACTTTGTAAACATTATGCTAAATGAAATGTCAGACACAAAAGGACAAATGTTTTATGATTCCACTTATATGAAATACCTAGAATAGGCAAATCAATAGACACATAAAGTACAGTAGAGGTTACCAGGGTCTGGGGTATTGAGGAATGGGGAATTATTGCTTAATGAGTATAGAGTTTCTGTATAGGGTGATGGAAAAGTTTTGGAAATAGTGGTAATGGTTGTACAACATTGTGAATATATTTAATGCCATTAAACTGGATACTTAAAAATTACTAAAATGGTATATTTTATATCTATTTTATAACAATATAATGAAACTTTTTTAAAACTAAAAAAGAGCTACAACTCCCCTGTGGCCCTGTGCTGGAAGATGTTGCAGAGGCCTTTGTCCTATAAATTAACAGGACCACCCTTCAAGATATCCCCCCACATTCTCTCCTGGCTATAACTAGGGTTAAAGCTTTCCACATTATATAATTAAATCTTAGCAGAATTATTTAATCCAGCTAAGAAAGGAAAGGGACCGTAGTCCAAAGGAGCTACAGGATTAGCCAGCATGTGTCAGCAAGAATCAGGGGAGGACCCATAGGTCTAGATTTTGAGGGCACTTGATCCAAAGGGCTGAAAGGTCTGGATAATGGATAATTATCTGGATAATCTGGATAATAATCCAGATAAGGGATAACTGAATAATGAGAGTTGATTGACCTGGGGACACCCTCTTGGGATATGGGACTTAATAGCCTATCAAGGAAGCCTGGAAAAATCAATGGCCCATGCTGAGCAAAGGTGAAATAACTGAATTGCTACATTAGACACTGGAGAAACAAAAGGTTCACGGAAGTGGGCATGCTGGAGTGGGTATATTATTTATCGTCAAAATGATGATTTTGTTCCTTGGAAAGCCCAGAGGACACACCATTCACCAAAGCCCTCAGGAACACACTGGTGAGAAGGCACGAGCATCACTAAGTTCAGCGTGGCTCTCCTCTGCAGGCCAGAGACAGTGGTAGGAAAGGTTGTCATGGAATATTGTTCTTGAGGCAATAGAGACCGGGTGGCAGCATTTAACTACCAGAAGCCAGGGGTTTGAAGTTATTGCAACAGGCTGCAAGGTCAGAGCAGCAGCCAAAGTTCTTGACCTCAGAGAGTCACAGAGACGTCTAATAAAGCATCCTAGTGGCAAAAGAGGGAGAAGGCAGCCAACAAGGATACAGCCTGATACATATAATCAAAAGAAAGTAAAAATGGATGAGTTGAAAGCTGTGGGAGGTCAGCCCAATAAAAAGTCACCATCTCTTGCCCAGATCCCATCCCTAAGCCGGTTTTCAGAACTGGAACCTATTGCCCACATACTGACAACATCATGGCAAGTGTATACTGTAATGATTCTCCCAGTCCTTTCTCAAAGGGACCTATTGCCATTTAGCTGTGCTGGAGTCAATCTCACTTTGAGTCCTTGGCCTTTGAAGTAAAAGCCACTGAGTGTGGAAAGCCAAGTATGAGTCTCTGAAACTGACCTTCTCCTTCCTGCCTCAGATAGTAAATTAAGAACAATATTGCATCCTGGGGGAATGTCAGAGATTAGTTACACCCTTAAGTATCGAAAGGATGTGGAAATGGCGGTCCTTATATCTTCATTTCATTCACCAGTCGGCTGTTGAAGAAATTGCATGGTTGCTGGAGAATGACTGCACACTACAATGAACTCAATTATTACCCCCATCAAAGCTACCACACAGACGGTTATATTATTGCTAGAGCAGACTTATATGTAATCAAATACTGTATGCAGCCACTGATTTGGTGAACGCATTCTTTCTATCCCAATCAGAAAAGAGGTGTCAAAACAGTTCACATTGAATTCACATGGAATAAATAACATTATACATTCACAGTTTTGTCCAGAGTTCTTCAACCCTTCCACTCACCTCATAATCTTTCCAAATAGATCTGGACTGTCTGAATATCCCCTGTAATATCACAGTGAGCCATTATGTTGATAATATGATGCTGATCCAGCAGACTGAGCAAGAAGGAGCTAGTATGCTGGAGGCTTTGTTAAGGCAAACATAATCCAGAGGTCTCATGGACATGTTACTTCAGTTAAGTTTTCAGGAGTCCAGTGGTCAGGAGCATGCTGAGACAACCTCTCTAAAGGAAAAGACAGATTACTACAGCTTGCATCCCCTACGGTGTGGAATGAAGCACAACACCTGGTAGGCCTCTTGTGAGTTTTGGAGGCGACACATTCCACACCTAGGAATAATGCTCCAGCCCATATACTGGGTGACATGGAAGACTGCCTACTGTGAGTGAAGCCTGAAGCAGGAAGCATTCAGCAGTCAGGCCCAGGCTGCGGTGCAAGTAGCCCTGTCACTTGGGGAATATGTATGTTCTGGCAAACTCTATGGTAACTGAGGTGCCAGTAATGGAAAACAATGTGTGTTTATGGCAAATATAGTGGGAGAATCAAAATGCAGAATCTGTAGTTCTGGAACAAAGCCCTGATTTCTGCAGTGAAAAATTATATGACTTTTGAAAAAACAGTTCTTGACATGCTCCTGCGCCCTGATAGAGGTGGAATACATGACCATGAAACACCAAGTAAATGTGCAGCCAGAACCACCCATCATAAGCTGGGTCTCTGACCCATTAAGGAATAAAGTCAAGCTGGCCCAAAAGCAATTCAAATGGACTGAGCACTAGGAGGAGCAGAAAGCTTAGGCAAGCTGCAGGTTGGCACCAACTCCCACATCATCCATCATGGTTACACGGTCGCATCTATCATGGTTACACCATTACGTCTCTCTCAGCTTACACAGAAGGTCAAGTGGGAAGCCCTGTAAGACAAGCTGAAGAAGGAAGAAAGAACTCAAGCCTGGTTTATAGATGGATAGGCTTGGTAGAAGGGTGCAGGCCAAAAATGGATGAGAACTACCTTACAATCTCACTCACAAGTAGCCTTGAAAGACAGTGGAAAGAAAATACCTTCCCACTGGGTGGTTGGGCAGTGCACTGATCACCTACTTTGCATGAAAGAGAAAGAGGCCTGAGGTTAATATATGTATGTCTTGGATGTTAGTCAGGGCCTAGAAAGTAAAAGATTGGTGAGACAAGGAGCTCCGTGGTAGAAGCATGTAGATGACAATATAGACACAAGGATAAAGTGTGATGACATTTGCATTACCCTTTAACACCCATTAGAAAGCATCCACCACAGAAGAGGCAGTAAATTACCAATTAGAGATACATTGAATCTGTCAGTCGATATTAGCCAGCCTTTGTCAGCTGCCATCCCAAGTGCTGGACATATAGGCACATGAACAAAGTGGCAGAGATACAGCTATGCATGGGACAAGCAGCAGAGACTCCCACTTACCAAGGTTGATCTAACCACTGTCACCTCTGAATGTCTAACCTGCAAGCAACAGAGACCAAAGCTGGGATTGGCAATATTCGTTGAGACCAACTGGCCACACGGCACCAAATTGGCTAAGAGTCCCCTTCAACCTGGAAGAGTCACTGATACCTTCTCACAAAAATAGATATTTATTCTGGATATGGGTTTGCTTTTCCTACCAGCAGAGCCTCACCCAGCTCCACCATTCAAATGCCAGTGGAGTACCTGATTTACAGTCATAGAATCGCACACGATGTAGCATTTCACCAAAGGACTCACTTCACTATGAAGGAGGTTCTGGGGTGTGCCTATGATCACAGGATTCACTGGTTGTATCATATATTGAATCATCCAGAAGCAGCTGGCTTGACATAGTATTGGAATGTTCTGCCTCCCCACTTCCTATCTCCCTAGTTATAAACCTGACAGACAATGATGGCAAGGAAATCTTCGAATGACGTGTGAGAGTCAAGTTTAAAACAGACAGTTTTATAATAACTTAAAGTATCTGGGAAATTATGGAATCTGACCAAAATGAATTTAGGGATCTGCTCCCTAGAGGGAAAGGAGATTTGGCATAGAATGGTTGGGAGTAGTAATTGTAGAAAAATAAAATCATTTCATGTTGGGACCTTAATTGAAAGTGCTTAATAAACCAGTTGCATTTGTTGTTTTCTACCCATTATGAGCAAGGCCCATTTAGGGAGGGCACAGATGTTGCACCCATACTGTACAATTTGGTATCCACAGCTTGATATTTTCCAAAGATTTCCTTTTCTCTAATGGCTGCTGAATTATTCACATCCTCAAGTGCTTTCTGAGCCTAGATTGTAATTATTAAGAGTCCTTTCTGCAATAGCCATCCTCTCTCCCTCCATAAAAGAAACTTCTTCCCTATTGTCTTCCTCATTTGCAATTCATTCTCCTAATCATCACAGCTTTGTCTGGACCAAAGAGCCTCCTGGACTCTTTCTATATAATTCTCTCTCACTTCAATTATGGGAGAGAGAAGCAGCAGCTGACTCACTTCAAAGATTCACTCTTGAAAAAAATAAAATCATTGTTTCCTGATTGGAAAACACTTCAAATAAAGTGTCCTAAATAAACTTAACTGCTCTTTCATTTTAATTTAATACTGAGAGGTACAGAAAAAAAAAACTAATTGAGCTTTAACAATATGCCTTTGAAAGGTTGGAAATTTTTAAATGGCTTTATATTGCTAAAGAGTTTGGAAATCTCACTGAATGAGAATTCATTTGTTTTTTACTGTTTTCCACCTTAGAATATCACTGCATATGTATGTATACATATGCATGCATGTATATGTGTAAATATATAATCCCAAATGAACAATCTTTGCATTGTATTGTATATTCATATACATGTATATTTGTAATACACATACACGCACACACACATCTCACAGAAAATATATATGCATATCTATAACTCGAAATAAATAATCTTTGAGCAATCTTTGACCAAGGAAGCCTAGGAGAATCAGTATACTTTGACTTCCCTCCTGTCACTATGAATGAACTGCTCCTTGTTCTACCTCAAGCCAACCCCTCCACATTTGCAAAGGTCCCATCTTCCCTCTCCTACAAGGACGTATATTCTGTCTCTCTCTCACATCATCCATTTTTCATATCTACTATATTTTTCCTAACAGCATGCAGCACTTTACTGCTTCTCTAACTTAAGAGATAATGACAATAATAAAAATTTTCTTAGTCCCTCTTCCCCCTCCAGCTGCTGACCCATTTCTCTGCTTCCTTTTACATTAAAACTTCTTGAATGAATTGTCTCTATCTTCAATTTATCTCATCCTGTTCTTTCCTAAATGCATTCCACTTAGGCTTTTTCCACCAAAACCCCACTGTCAAGGTCACCAGTGACCTCCATATTGCTAAATCCTGGGTCAATTATCAGTTCTTATCTTAATTGACTTACCAGCAGCATTTAACACAGTTGTTCATTAATTTCTCTTAGATACACTTTTTTTTCCACTTTTCCTCCAGGACACCACATAGTTCTAATTTTTCTCCAAACTCTGACCACACTTTCTTAATATTCCTTGT
This sequence comes from Tapirus indicus, assembly GCA_031878705.1. NCBI lineage: Eukaryota > Metazoa > Chordata > Mammalia > Perissodactyla > Tapiridae > Tapirus > Tapirus indicus. The sequence goes on from CM062937.1 coordinate 13,005,203, forward strand.
AAATTTCTATTCTTTTCCCTGACTTCAGGCCTACAGGATTTAGTCCTTAAACTCTTATTGGTGCTCTCCTCCAATCTCTTGGCCTTAAGTTCCATCTAAATGCTGATCACTCCCAATTATTTTTAAAATCTCCAGCCCAAACATCACCTCTGAATTCCATATTCTCACACCCAGCTGCCTACTAGACAAATGCTTAGTAGACATAACAAATTAACACGTCTAGAATTGAAATCATGATCTTCCCCACAAACCTGCTCCATTAGCAGTCTTCCCCAGCTCAGGTTATGGCAATCCCAACCTTCCAGTTGCTTGAAATCATCTTTGACTCTTCTCTTTCAAATTCTATTGACTCTACTTCTACCTCCCTGGTCCCAGCCACCATCATTACTTGCCTAGATTATTACAACGACCTCCTAATTGATTTTCCTACTTCCAACTTCTTCCCGTCTTTAGTCTGCACTTAACATAGCAGCCATAGTGATCCTTTTAAGATGAAAGTCAGATCATTGACACTCAGCTCAAAACCCTCCAGTGGCTTTTCATTTCATCATAGTAAAAGCCACAGTCCTTACAGGCCCTGCAAGATGTACATCTCCCAACTCTCTGACTCATCTCCTCCTATACTCCCCCTTGCTGGTTCTACTCCAGCCACAGTGGCATCCTTGCTATATTAAAACAGGTTAGGCATGCTTCCACATTAGGGCCTTTCCACTGCCTAGAACACTTCTCCACATAGCCACATGGCTCACTCCTTTACTCTTTCAAGTCTTTACTCAAATATCATAGTTTTATTGAACCCCATCACCCAATTTCCTTTCCCCTTTATCCTACTTTATTTTCTTATAGCAATTATCATCTAATATAGATATAATATACTTATTAATTATATTCTTTGTCTCTTTCTCATAGAATATAAAGTCTAAGAGAACAAGAAATTTTTGATTTTTGTTTTTCTACTATCCTATCTCCAGTGCCTAGAAAAGTATCTATCACATAGTAAATGTTTTATAAAAATTTGTTGAATAAATTAAAGATTCATTTCAACTATCCTTTACTGAGCCCTTACTTTGTGCAAAGCCAGTGCCAGGCACTGATGAGAAGATTTTGAGATGAATAGAACAAGATCTCTCCCCTCAAAATGTTGATTATAGTCAAGTGTTAATACAGTTAGCCATGCAAAGACTGCCCAGGATGCATGATTGCCGGAGCCCTAAAGAGGTTTCTTTTTCCCCAATTTACCTCATGTACAAATTCACTGAAACTTGAAATTCCATAATTAAAGATTAATCACTCTGCAGCTCTGTGACATTGAGCAAATTATTTAATATTTCTAAGTCTCAGATTTTTTATTTGTAAAATGGGATGATAGTGCCTATCTCTCAGGGTCGTTGTGAGGACTACATGAGATAATCCTTGTAAAAAGGCTTAGTACAGTCTCTAACACACAGTAAACATGAATGGATGTTAGCTATTACAGCCATTCTCTTGACTCAAAATCCTTATCTTTATTAAAAAGGAAAATCCTTTCACAGAAATACTGAAGTGTTCTGAAAACCAAATCAAGTAATTGCTGAAACCATGATACAGAATTGTCTTTTAGGAAAGAAGAGGGAAAATAATCATATATATCACCATCCAAAAAAGAGAGGATGTTTGTTCATGACTAAGTTCCATTTCAATGGATTCACCAAAGATAGAAACATGTGCAGGAAAAATCAGAGAAATGCAGCCTCTCAATGCAGAAGCAATTGCTATTTTCATATATGTCCTCAGCAATTCTTGTTTTCTACTTCTCTTTTTAAAATTAAGATTAAACAGAAGTAAATAAATATGATAGATATTACATTACTAAAAAAAGGCAGATTGTAAAAACATTTGGGTCACTAACACGTGCTGGCTTCTTTCACATATTTTATATAATTTCATTCTCAGAACACCTCTGAGAGTTATGTATTATCCTTATTTTGTGGTCAAGGAAATCAAGGCTCAGTGATGTTAAATTGTTCAAAATCATAAAGTTATTAAGTAATGGAGAGATTCAGGATTCAAAGCTAAGGTTCTCCGTCTAAACCTTAACACCATTCTATCTTATTTCCAATGAAATCTGAGCGCTATAAAGAAACAAATGCAAAATCCACTCTGGACAAATCCCCCAAAAAGGCCCAGGAAAAGATTCATAGTGGCTCATAGGAGCCAACCGTGCACGTCTCTTTCCAGCTTCATGCTCAGTGCCTTTACAGTGGTAGCTTGAAATCAGCCACAGTGGGAATAGTTATGCCACTGAACTCACCAAAAGCTACAAATCAGGGCTTTCTTTGCTCAGACAGCAAATTTACCAGCACATACAGTAGAGCCCTTAGGCGTTGATCCTTGGAATCCAAGGATGCCTGTTACCTGTGTCCAAGAGCCATTCGCAGATTTTAAATGACCAAACAGATCCTCCCATCAGCATTCAAGGTATGCCAGTCTGCTACTACCAGTGAAGATTCTTGCCATCAATATCACATCAAGAGCAAATCCATCATGTGCCTTCCTGAGATCTGGTCTCAGTTGGGAGAGGTGAGAGAGAACTAAGGACTCCGGCTTACTGAAAGGATGAATGAAAGGAAACTCACCTGTGCAGCAAATAACCTCAAAATGCAGACCCTGGAGACCTGAAAATCAACTTGTGTTGCCTGTGGCGGGCTGTGGATGCACAGGAAGCCAGGATAGGTAGTCACAGCCTGGTGTGACTTGCGGGGGATGGGGGGGAGGGGTTTGCAGGACTCAGGCCTTCTACAGTACTCCTTCATCTAATTGTATCTTTCAAGCACACCATCATTTTCTTTTTCTATTTTATCAGTAAAAAACAGAAGCATGAGTAAGCATATTCACTGAGGTCAATTTAAACATCCAGATCAAGATTTCATCAGAAAATGTGCTGTGGTGTTCCAAAAGGTTGGAAGGTTTTGGCAAAAGGGAGCCACTTTCTCTTCTAGTAAATAGAGGAAATGCCCCTCTCCAGCCTAGTAGGAACTTCCTGGCTTCTGCTAAGTAAATGAAGAGAATCATTCCAGAGAGACTGTCCAACCCAGCCTGACAATATAAACAGGACTTGGGGAAGGGAAGGTTTGCAGCTTTGTCGGTTGCTGCATCTTACTGCACTAAAGGGAAAGAGAGCATTCGAAGAGTTTGGTTGGTTAAAACCTCCTAGGGACGTATTTCTTCCTGACACCTAGTATTATTCAAATGATGGCAGATATGACTGAAAGCATTTATCACACTCCCCGACTTGCTTTAATCTCCCACAAAGGGAAGCTGCGGCGCTGCACACCGGGCAGGGGGGATAATGAGGCAGCAGACCAGGCTGCCAGGTGGGGCATTGATTTTAGTTGCCGAATATAGAACCTGTTAGTTTCCAGCCGGCTGCCCCGTGTCTAGAAGTGGATTAGCTGAACAGCATGAGCATGGGGAGATGTTTCTAGGCAATCAGATTGGCTTATACACAGGGCATTAATTCTCCAGAAATATGTGGTGTTGACCAATTAAAATGGCTTCCTCTTTAAATAAATCCTGTAGTCTCTAAGGCTGCGTTCGCAGTTTCAAATAGCAATAATGACCTCTGCTTGCAGGGCATGTTCCAGGAATTAGCACCTGGCTCGGATTAATGGTATGAAGCACAGCTTCTCCAAACTGGTCATTAATCCCAAGTAAATACCCAGCCACTCGATTTCTGTGGCTTTAGGATAAACCTGAAATCAAATGGCCTAGTCAGACCAAGCAGATTTAATGCAGGGAAAGCTAATGACCACAATAGCCTCCCCCTCTGGGTACAGTGGGGGAGAAGCTAATCTAAAAAGCATTTTTTCGTTTCATGATGTTCGAAATGCTGGTTTCCAAGTAAGAGCTTGCCTCCCTCACTAAGTGGAGATACGTCACTGTCCCACAGTCAATGAGGAATGAGTTGTGAGTTGTTTTTTCTAGTTTGTGATGATGGATTTTGAACAGATTCATTCACATCCTCTGACCTCCTCCTGCCTGATGATAAAATAGCATGTGTCTACAGGGCAGCTGGTTGTGCCTAGGCTGCTGTCTGTGACTAAGAGGTCAGCCGGGTTAACCAGGGATGAGAGGCCTGGCTGGGCTCTCACACTGTGCTAATGAGGCCAGCCCAGCCGCCTGACTGAAGCTCACGCACATACACTTGATCTTTATAGAAGGCATTTCTTTTACCTCTATAATTCTCTGCAATCATCATGCCTGATAATTTTCAAACTGTATTCTATGAACTTTCGGGTTTCAGAGAGCTGCATAATGGACTTTGGAGGGGTGTGGAGAGAGACTGGGAGAGGAACGTCCAGGGATATGACTGAGTTTATGCTTCAATGAATTTATACTTTTACCTATTTTATATATTTAGGTCTTTGTAAATTTTAATTAATAAAAATAGGTCTGCTGTTAAAACTACAATTCAGAAACATCTGATTTTGGCCAGCTTCCTATTCTTGTCTTGTTAGTGCCGTGGAGTCGATTCTGACTCCTACAGACCCTGTATCAGCAGAGCAGGACCCTGCCCGGTTGGTGCTCTATCAGACAATGCTCCACTGCTATTCACACAGTTTTCATGGCCAGTTTTTTTTTTGGAGGTGGGTGGCCAGGTCCTTCTTCCTAGTCTGCCTTAATCTGGGAGCTCTGCCGAAACCGGTCCACCATGGGTGACCCTGTGGGTACCGGTAGCATAGCTTTCAGCATCACAGCAACACGCAGCCATAGGATGACAACCAACAGACATATGGGTGGTGTGGTTGCCTGACCAGGAAAGGAACCTGGGCAGTGACGGTGAGAGCGCTGAATCTTAACCACTAGACCACTAGGGCTGGCTTCCCTATGCTCTGTAGTTTGGGCAGCCCTCCAAGCATGTAAAGTTCAGTGATTCCCCTTCTCAGCTCCAACAACTTTTATTACCTGTTCTGCTCTCTTGGAAATTTACAGCACTGCCTTATTTTGCTAATTACCATTTTCTCAAAAAAGCTGTATCCTCCTCAAGAGCAGGATAATAACAAACATTTTTTTATCCTGTTTTGTGCGTAGCATGATATTTTATACAGAATAAACATCGATTTCTTGGGGAAATGAACAATGCCTACAGTATGGGAGGCTTTGGTCAAAGACATATAAGATCTAGCTAACAGTAAACAGTTTGTTTTTTGGGTTTTGTTGGTTTGGGGGTTTGTTTTTGTTCATTTGTTTCTTCTTAATACTATCAAGAAGATTGAGGTGGTAACCTGCTGACATTTGTTAAATGGTTCAGTGATACCAGAATTCATCTTTACCTAATGATCTCAAGGTAGCTACCACTGCTCCAGACTTCACATCCAGGTTTATAATGGAGAGTAGGTGGGTAGAATAGTGATAAGTTGTGCCATAAAATCTTCCTTTTTAAAAATAAAAAGTTAATTTTTTTTCCAGAAGCCTCCTAGCATAACTTCTTGTAAACCTATGTCAAAAACTGTGAAGGGTCTGAGACTTTACCCTATTTGCAAGATAACACATTAGCTATCACAGGTTCATAGATGTTGGTAGAAAACAGGAGACTCCTGGGTCAGAGTCAAAGGACTTTATTACCCATGGCAAAACAAGCAGAATGAGCATCAGCATATTTGTGTCAGACTGTCTTGCTCCCAAGTTCCACAGATGTGACATCAATGGGCCCAGATAAATGCCTCCACAAGAAGTGGGTTACATTACAAGAGAGGAACCCTCAGCTTAGGGAACCTGAATCTTTTATAATGGGCAGTAGCCAGGCCCATTTGCTCCTAGACCCTATCTCTATCTTCCAAGGCTGATCACTATACATTCTTAAAAAAAATTATCCAGGAACAAAGGGCAGGCAGTACCTCTCTTCCTAAGATATGCAGAAACAGGAGAAACCCATGAAGAATTAATCTCTCGACAAAGTCTCATGAGCCAAAACTAAGATCTATGGCTATACTTGTCTGTATTAAACTTGATGATAAAATAATTATCCTTTGAGTGACATAGGGGCAATGATATTATATCCAAAAAGAAATAATACTATCTTAGCTCACTAGATAGCTCTGAAGGAAACAATATTTACATAGTTATAATAATGTAAATTCTGTTTATTTGTTTTCAACTTTTATGATTAGCCCATGGCAAAATCACAGAAGACTTTAGAGTGATTACTGGAAAGATGTTAAATATCATCACCCAAGGTACTTCTGGAATGGTTTGCTAAACTAATATAGAGAGACAAATACACCAGCACTTCAAACAAATTGAGAAAGTTGAGTAAAATATAGCAATTTAAGTTTTTGGAAGCATAACCAAATGACACCAAGAAAGGAAAATCTCCAGGTGCCAGAAACAAAAGGAGCTGGGAGTCACAATAGTGAGTATGAAATGAAACCAAAACTCCTTACAGTGTTTTGGAAACCAAAATGGGCCTTAAAAACTAGGGAATGGGATGACGTCTGACTCCTGCGGAGAGGGAAGTCCAGGCTATTACCTTTAAAAACATAGGGATCCAGAAGTGCGCTACTTGTAAAAAGCTAAGAGTTGAAAGGCCTACCCCATCTATAAAACAGGGACTAGAAGAACCCCAGTTGACATCAAGGGATGTGACAAGAAAGAATTCCATCCAGTCAGGCCCATGTTTAGAAAAAGAGTTTGAATCCAGGCCAATGCCATTTCCCGGATTGGAATCTGAATTCATATACTCAAAGGATACATGAATTCCAAGACAAGGAATTTGCATTAAAAACCAATCCAGAATTTATCAGAGACCAGTACAAAAGCCCATTGTAAGGATGTTTCTACAGACAAGATTTATAGCTATGATTGCCATGGAAAATGGCTATTGCTGAATATGGGTTCATAACCAAGGTTATAAATAGCATGAGAAAATACATGAGGAAGCACAATTAGAAACAATTAGGAAATGCAAATAGATGGAAGAATGTGCAGCTTAAAAATTAAAACTAGTACACCAATCTGAAAGAAGCATTGAAACTATTATGTTTAAAATGTTTACAGAGATAGAGAAGAAATAAAAACCTAAGGCAAGTATGATGGTATGAAAAATTGGCAGTTTTAAAAGAACCAAAGAGAATTCCATGAATGAACAAGATAGTAAAACTAAAATATTATGGGTGAATTTAACAGTATAGACAAAATGAAATTAATGAATTGGAAGAAAAACCTGAAAAAATCACCCATAATTCAGTGCATAGAAAAAGAGAAGGAAAATAGTGAAGATAACTAAGAAATGTGTAGGCTAGAGAAAAAAAAAAGCACAACACACATCAAATATGCATTCCTTGGGGAAAAAAGAGAGAAAAAGGGACAATTGTTACTCAAAGAGTTAATGATAAAGAATTTTCCAGAATTTAAGAAAGACACATTAGAAGCAGCACACCAAATCCTCTGCAGAATAAATAAAAATAAATCTATACCTAGCCATGTTATAGTGAAGCTATAGAACATCAAACACAAGGAAAAAAATTTTAAAAACAGCTGCATTTGTCTTGGTATAGGTTTAGCTGTAAAAGGAAAAATACACCGGTTTCAAAAAGATTAGAATTCATTTTCTTTTCTCATGTAATGGTCTAAATCACCTTAGTTCAAAAGAAGTAAAATGCAAGCCACAAATATAATTCTAAATATTCTAATAGCTACATTTTAAAAAGTAAAACAAAAAAGTGATATTAACTTTAATAATTTACTTTAATACAATATATCTAAAATTGTATTTCAATATGTAATCATGTAAAATTATTAGATATTTAAATTTTTTTTACCAAATCTTTGAAATTATTTACATTTACAGCAGCTCTCAATTGGGACACTACATTTTCATTGGAAATACTTGACCTGTATTTTGATTTTATAAAATATACTATCAAAAAAGAAGATTCACATACACAAATTATTTCAAAATTTTTCAAAAGTTTTCAACTCTTAAATCAAATATCAGTGTTTAAATTTAAATTAGTTAAAATTAAAATCTAAAATTCACTTCCTCAGATCTACTAACCACATTTCAAGTATTCAGTGGTCACATATGGCTGGTGGCTACCATATTGAAGAGCACAACTCTGAAGCTCGGTGTTCTAGGAGTTCTGGTCCAGGACAGCTTCTCTAAATCTTGGCGTCGCTGCAGGTGAGAAGGCCCAAAGTGGCTAGGGATCCATACACACTTTTTAAGAATCCCTACTGGAAGGGGTGTACTCATATTGCTTTGGCCAATCCGCAGAAGTGTCTGACACATAGTAGGTGCTCAAAGAATATTTGTTTAAAGAAAGATTATATAAATTCTTACCCACCAGTAAATTATAGTCAGATTTAAAAATTGTATTTGCTCATTTATAAAATTAAGGAATCTACCAGACTATCTCTTACCTGCCCTTCTCCCTTCAAAACCTGTAATGGCTCCCTTATGCAAGTAAATAAAGTGCAAATTCCTTAATATACGTTTTAATACCATCAACATCAGCCCTGTAGCTACTTTTCTAACAGGAAAGGGCTTGCACTCAGATTTGCCAATATGTTTGGGGAGGATGTTTATTTAGAAGGGTAGGAAATACCCCTATTTAGTAAGAGAATTCCAAAAAGTAATTGCATACGTAGACTTTTCATACTAACTGTTGTCAATAACACAAACATAATACCCTATGGGAATCAAAAATTCATACAAACAATCCCAAGTAGCTCTATTGGATATTATGAATTTTATTTTTAGATGAAGACTGCATAACTGATGGTGTCTACTCAAATCCATGCATGAGTCTGGTTATACACACTCAATAGCAGTTTTTATCTAATTAAAAATAGAATATAAAAGAAGAAAATTCCACAACACTTTTAACTTTCCCTCCAATCACTCCCTCCGCCACAAACTCTCCTTCTGCAATTCAGTTTCTAGATATTGTTCTAAACAAATTGCAAGCTTTCTCACGTACATACATACTCTTGCCAACCTACCTGCCTAGAATTTTCTTCTTCTTTTCTTGATTGAATGGAAAAAATGCTGTCCTTTTTTTAGTAGTCAGCCAAATCATTTTCTCTTTCTTAAAGTCTTTTATGGTTTATCAAATCCAAAGTAAATGCTATCTAATCTGTACTACATAACACTATTTTATGCATATTTTTTAAATTTCTCTTTTTCTCATAGTTTATTATTTCTGTCTTCCTCTCTAGACTGTAAATTCCAGGAATGCAAGTAGTATATCTTAAGAATCCCTATGCCTATAAAGTGCAGATAACAATGCCTACATAATCTGCACCCCAAGAAAATAATAAGGATCAAGAGGCCAGGTGGACTTCACTGTATTTTAGAAACTGCAAAGTGTTCTAAAAATGTGGATTAGGTTATTATTAATATAATGTGAAGAATAAATTATATGCACCGAAATTTCTCTTATGAAGTGAACTCTATCTGCTTAGAAAAGTGCTGAGTGTGCAATGTACTACTTCAAGAGGATTTGAGGATAGAACTGATCTGAGCAAAATGGGAGGAAGAAACTTCTAGTTACTCTAAAGGAGGGAAGAGGAGGAGAGGAGGGAATGGAGTTTGTATGATGTCAGAAAGCTGCGTATTTCTTCATGTGATCCCTCTTTGTGACCCTCTCTCCCTGTCATCAGCCCCCATAGCTTCAACAAAATTACTAAACAAATGGAGTGATTGGGAGTGAGATGATGGGGACAGAATCCAAAGTGGAGTCCAAAGTGATGGAATATTTTGCCCAGATCTGAGGAGCAAGGGGACCCCTATAGGACCCTGTGGTTGACTTAATGTTGGTTTTAATAGTGGTCGTGATGGTAGTGATCTACCCAGAAACTAGCTCAGTGCTGTTCACATAAGAGACTCATATTTTATTAAATGAGGAATAGTCATTTGACTGGAAATATGGAGAAATTTCAGAACAAAGTGATTTTACTAATGCAGTCATTTTTCAATCTTCTTAGCAGTGAAACTCTTTACAAATAAAATCTCTGTTGATTCCCATTATATAAAAGGTTACAAATTTAATACCTCAGAGGGATTAAATCTTTATAGTTTGGTAGCGCTAGCAATTTATTGTTTGTATAATAGGATGTAAATACTGAGGTTTCAACTAAAGCACAACTACGAGAGATATCGGATTCCAGCATGAATATGGGACAATTCCCATGTGTAAAATTTATAAGGATGATTAAGACAAGGTGCCATAAATTCTAGACCCTTCAAAAGGATCAAGGATATAAACAGGGTCAGAAAGTAAAGTAAAAGGATTTGCAACATTTTCTTTAGGGAGAACTTCTTTAGGTTGAACTGCTGAGTCCTCTCCTACAAGTGGGTGGGGGTGGGGGTTTGCTGGTGAGAGAGATGTTAACATTTAACCCAAGAAGTAAGTAAGATGGAGCTTTGAAAGAGCTTTCTATGTGTTCCATGCAATCTTCATAAAGCTAAAGTAACTATCCTATGGCAACAGGAAAAATGGCTTCATTGGGATCCCTCAATTCCTTCGTAGTCTTTCAAGAGAAAAGGTTACAAGGCTGTGTCCTTGACCCAAATATAGACTATTCACAAGAAAGAGATCTGGGCCACAGCCCTTTGAAATCCTGCCCAGAACATTTCAGTGGGAATGCAAGAGAACAGCAATTGGGGTAAACCACCAGAGAATCAGGTGCTGAGGGGTGGGTGGCAGCTTGAAAAATAGAATACACCACCCATGTTTCAGAAGTTGCCAATAACTGGAAGTTCTGAAGAATCCATTAAAGTACCAAGAGGGAGTCACCTGTAACCATTGGCCAGGCCCAGAAAGCTTGAGGTAACCTAGCGAAGTCAGCCTGACTTGTCCCTTCACCTCTCAGTCCCCTAGTGCCCCAACCAGGGGCCAAAAATAGCATGAGTTGCTAGCATGAAAAGGAGGTGAATGAGAGATAAAAGAAACCAATGCTGAAGGTAGGCTGCAACCCAACTACACACCCAAGGAAAGGAAAGGAAGATTTTGAATGGAAGATTGAAGAAGGTTGATTAATATCTTGGATCAGATGCATTCCCATTACCAAGAAAAAGCTGTGTTTGTACTTTTTGATTCCTAATCACATGACTGTCAGTTACCTAAGAATAAGTAGAAAATTATGGGTTTTGCCAAATTTTCCATCTAGGGACAAAGAAAAATAACTCACCCATGGAAAAAATGTTAATGGGTGAAGGTGCATAAAAAATAGAACTGCATTTTGATTACATCCTGGGAGTTCTACGTTCACCATACCAGTTATATTTGCAAAAGTTCTAGAGCATCTCTTTGAAGCCCCTAGAAGATTAGAATCCAAAATATCAGTTTCATCTGAGGCCATTCAATAGTCATCATTTATTCAATAACTGCTTATACAGTGCCTACTTTGGACTGAGCAATATATTAGAAGCTTTCACCTACATTATGTCCTTTATCCTCATGGCAATACACACTACAGTGATGTAAGAGGCCAAGGCACTTTCACATACTCAGTCTCACTAAATCCCCTCAAATACACTGTGATGTAGTCAGGGAAGGGTTGTTGCCTCCAAAGAAAATGAAGCTGGGGGAGTTTGATGACTTACCAGAGACCACAGTGCTAGTGAATGTTGGAGCTTCTCCTCCTCATCAGGGCACCTGACTCTCTCTCCTGGGCTCTGTCCAAAACAGAAAGTATACTCAACTTCATCATATGCCACTTCACATGCTTTTTCGCAAATAGTCTGTGTAATATATATTTATAACTGAGTGCATTCATTTCATTCTACCTTGATAAATCCTCTTTATAAACTTCATCCCTCATTCTCTTTCTCCTTGAGGCCTATTTTATTAGCATTAGTGCAGAAGTTTTGGCCCTCATCTACAAAGTAATTGTGATTAAAAAAAAGTTTAGAGACTATATTTTCTCTTTATTTGGTTATAGAAGTGTTTCCTTTGTTTATTTTCCTGATCCATATTTGAATATTAATTATTTCAAAGGACTCCTTTAAAAGGAGGTAGGCATCTAACACAATGCAAATTCTTAGAAAGTAATCATTTCAATTCTAGGATATGTCAGTCACTTTTGTGCTAGTAAACTCTTCACTCTGCATTTTCCAGTATATTATCTGAAATAGATAATGTATTACCTTCATAACAGAATATCACAGACTGGATGACTTAAATAGTAGAAGTTTATTTTCTCACAGTTCTGAAAGCTAGAAGTCCAAGATCAAGGTGTTGCAGTCAGGGTTGGTTTTGGGTGAGGCCTCTCTTCTTGGCATGTAGATGGCCACCTTCTTGCTGTGTCCTCATGTGGTCTTTTTTCTGTGCACATGCAGAGAGAGAGAGAGAGATAGACTTCTTTCACATATCTTCCTCTTCTTATAAGGACACCAATCCTATCAGATTAAGGCCCCACCCTTATGACTTCATTTAACCTTTACTACCTTCTTATAGGCCATATCTCCAAGTACAGTCACATTGGGAGTTAGGACTTCAATATATGAATTTGGTGGGGAAACAACTCAGTCCATAACAGGTAGCAACTGATCCCCAGTGCTATCCCCAGAATATAGAATATCCAACCAAATATCTCAAACACCCAAGCTGATACTCAGAAAAGGACACAATCAATGAGGAAAGACAAGGTTCTGTTTTCAGGTATGAGAGAGAGAAGACCCAAGTCATGCAGATACAATCTCACCATAATTCTATAATACATCAAATGCCCTCTACCATTTTCACTAAAGAAAAACAGGAAGGAAGAGTTCTTTTCCCTCTGAACCTTTTCAACCCAACTAGCCTTGACTGGAAGACTGTATGACTTCATCAATAAATAGGTAAGCTCGGGACATAGACATATTATCTTCAAGTTACTGTCTACCATTTACTAGCTGCATAAATGGGACCAGTCACTTAATATCTCTCATTCTCAGTTTTCACCTCTTTAATGGGGATATCAAGAGTATTTATTTGACAGAGCTGCTGTACAGATTGGGAGAGTCAATGTGATTTTTCTAATCATTTTTCCCACCTCACCTAGAAATGGTCCAAGAATCAAGTACTCCTAAGATCACTCTACACTAGTACTTGATTGACCTTCATGATGACTATTCTGAAATAACCTTCTCCAGATTCATTTCCATGAAGATGCTGACTCTGGAAACAGTAAGAAGAGGGAGAAGTGATTCATTAAGTGTCTCACTCACTCCCAAGAGAGGCGCTTTGCAGAAGAGAGGCAGAAAGTAAGGAACTCATCTCCAACTATGGTCACTATACTTCATAATGAAAAAAGTGAAAACTAAGTTCTGCAAAGGGAAAGGGCTCTCCATATCTTATTTACCATTGTTCCCATTGCCTACCACAGATTGGAAATATGTTAAAGAAAAATCTGTTGCAGGAAAGAAGGAGAGAGGAGGGAGGAAGGAGGACACAGATCATTTTATTTTAGACACTTAATATCTAAGATAAAATCAAATGGACACAAAATTGTCAACCCTGAGTCCCTCCTCTAGCTCCCCATAGATGAAGTGGTTCTTTTACCAAATTGCTGATTGTTTTAAGGAAAATCTTTTTTTTACCAAGTTGGAGCCATTTTACAAAGTAAAGTAAGACTTCCAGTTTCTGGCCCAACGTGTAAAGAGCTTGGAAGCCATCACTCCTGTTCTCACAACAAGGAAAATTCTGAACAAACTGAAAATCAACAACTCTTCAATTCATCAGAAAATGGAAGTCACAGGGGAAACTGGTACCCCCAAAATTGGAGATAGACAGGTAGATACAGAGAATCACAGCTGAAGAGAGCAGAAGCCACCACTGGTAGGAACACTTAAAGGTGCAATTGACAAATTACTGGAGGCTCAGTATGGACTAGTTTGAGAGTTAGAAACCGAGGTGACCCCGTCAGAGAGGGGCCCCAACACTTTTGTGAATTTTACCTCTAGGAGCCCTATCATGTATTCAGTGATTATAGTTTATGGATATGTGAAATGAATGACAGAAATGTTATAAGTGACAGGAGGAATATTCTAAGAAAGGAGAGAAAATGGAATCATATAAAGTGCTTGGTTAAAATCAAGGCAGGAAAAGATTGGATTTAAAAAAATAGAAAGATCAAGGGCAACAAACAGAACACAGTTACAAATATGGTGGATATTAAGCAAACTATATCAATAGTCACTTTAAATGTGAATGGTCTAATACAATTAAAAGACAGAGACTGCCAGAGTAAATAAAAAATCAGGACCCAGGTATATATTACCTACAAGAAACCCACTTTAGGGGTCTGCCTGGTGGCGCAGCAGTTAAGTTCATGCTTGGCAGCCCGGGGTTTGCAGGTTCGGATCCCAGGCGCCTGCTGATGCACTGCTTGTCAGCCATGCTGTGGCGGCATCCCATATAAAGTAGAGGAAGATGGGCACGGGTGTTAGCCCAGGGCCAGTCTTCCTCAGCAAAAAGAGGAGGATCGGCAGTGGATGTTAGCTCGGGGCTGGTCGTCCTCACAGAAAAAAAAAAAAAAAAAGAAAGAAACCCACTTTAACTATAAAGACATAGATAGATTAAAAATAAATGGATGGAGAAAGATACACCATGCTAACACTAATCAACAGAAAGCTGAAGTACGTTAACTCCACACAAAGCAGGGTTATATGAGAAAAGCCCTTCACCAGTTCCCATCAGATTATGGTATAGACCTACTTAGATAGCAGAATATTTAGAATTCTAATCTTTAAAAAGAAATTCTAGTGGATTTCATATTAAGATTGTTCTCTTAACTCCACCTTGTCCTAATGGTATTTTTTCCTGCTCACCTAAAAGCTTTTTTTAGACTCAAAGTGTCAAGACAGAGGATGGTCTATACTGTTTCCCCAGCTTATGTGTCATGGTTCAATTTCCAAACCACTTAGAATTATGATTCCTAGAAATTTTCCAAAACATTCAGATCCTTTTCCCACCCGGGAAGTAGCTCATCCAGGATCAACAAGATGGAATATGGATTGTGCTGCCACTAGTTTATAGCTAACACATGGGCTGGAGTCCCAATCCCCAGAATCTGAAGTCTGCTCAGGATTTCTAACCTCACGCAACCCCTGGGCGCCTCAGTCAGCCACATTCAGCTGATGGACAGGACCTGTAGAGCTGACTACTGAGAAGTCAGATCAAGGACAGATCCAGGTTTGTGGGGCCTGAAGCTTTTATAACATTGAAGGCCTCCGTTAAGAAAAAGAATATTACAAAATTAGGGTACGCGAATAAATGAGAAAAGAAATCATAACCATTTACAAATTTTTGAAAGCTGGCAGATGCCACAAACAGCAAAAATCCAGAAAATAATGGAATATTTTCATTAATTAACCTTGTGGCACATATTTTTAATTTTTCCTCCACAGTTGTGACTGCAGTGATAATCATGCTGTAAAAATGATTTTCTGTAGGGGCCAGACCAGTGGCATAGTGGTTAAGTTCGCATGCTCCACTTTGGTGGCCCAGGGTTCGCAGGTTCAGATCCCAGGCACAGACCTATGCACTGCTTATCAAGCCATGCTGTGGCAGACATCCCACATATAAAGTAGAGGAGGATGGGTACAGATGTTAGCCCAGGGCCAATCTTCCTCATCAAAAAGAGGAGGATTGGCAACAGATGTTAGCTCAGGGCTAATCTTCCTCATCAAAAATAATAATAATAATTTTCTAGAAAGAAAATAGAAAAAAATAATTGAATCTTTTATTTAGCTTTGGCAGCTCAAAATTTCCTTTTGTTATCAATTGTTTAGAAAAGTTTTGTCATCACAACTCAATACTAGTAATGTCGTATGTATTTTTAGGATTGGCAAGTATGGAAAAACCTTTTTCAAACTTCTTTTATATTGAATTTGTAAGATTTCAGGGCATTTTAAATTTTCTTGTATAGCAACTAATTTAAATCCTCTTCTTTTCTTTGGTGAGGAAGACTGGCCCTGAGCTAACATCTGTTGCCAATTCTCCTCTTTTTGCTTTAGGAAGATTATCACTGAGCTAATATCTATGCCCGTCCTCCTCCACTTTATGTATGGGATGCCACCACAGCATGGCTTGACAAGCGGCATGTAAGTCCATGCCCAGGATTCGAACCTGCAAACCCCAGTCTACCAAAGCAGAGCACGCGAACTTGACCACCATGCCACCGGGCTGGCCCCTTAAATCCTCTTTTAAGTGACAACCCTTTAGTTAACCAATTTGCCCTGGAGAGAGCACAGTCCTTGGTAGTATTCCTGGAAGCCATGTCTACTCTGGGATGACTGACAGTAACTTAACTATGCACGGAAGGAACAGATAATCACATAAACATAGCTTATTAAACTCAAACTAAATATATCCAAACTCAGCTTCTCTTAGGGAGGTCCTGAATGCCCAAGAATCACTGGAGACAGGGGGTCATTGGGAAAGTTGGAATGGAAAAAAGACCAATTGCAGTTAAAAATATCTTAGTTTTGCAAACTTTACAGAACGTATAACCATGTGAACACATTTTTGGGACCTCTTTTGGGGCCTTGGATAGGCATGATTAGCTTCATTGTGTATGCTCCTCTAGGTCAGAATTCAGGGTAATGTTGTTTTTATGGAAACAGAATAATGAGGGTGTGTGTTTCTGTGTGACCAAGGGCCTGAAGGTGCGGTCAAGGATGTCTTTATTCTTGATCCGCTTGCAAAGGAATATCTTTATGTCCTTTAAAATATCCAAGTCTACATTTTTTTCCTCCCTATTCATAATCCCTCTCAAACTCTTCCCTATGGAGCCTTTAAAAATCCTTCCTTACTCTGTTTCAGTCTTAGTAGAGTGGAGCAGTGAGTTTTGTTTTAAAATGCAGAATGTTGATTTCTAACTGAGGGTGAAAAAAGTGAAAACAATGGAAATAAAAGGTCAAAGAATCCGTCAGGTGAGTCACAAAGCTGTTTAGGTATTTTTTAAACTTCATGTCTAAGAATTGGCTGAAAAGTGACAATTCAGAAGGTTGAATGGGACGGAATAAAAAAAATCACAATTCTGTGACATGACTCGGGCTCCACATCCTGCCTGTCAATGATTTACAGAATTAGATAGCAACCCAGAGCAGGAGAAATTAGCAAAGCCTGGCACTGAAAAAGTCAAGATTGCAGTAGTGATGGGAATTGACAAATAGGACCAGTGAGGTGGCAGGATTTGCGGGGACAGTTATAGATCATGGCCCCCACAAGTGTGGTCACTGGGCAGGTCCTAGATGAACTGCCGGAGAGAAGGGGACATAAGAAGGCCAAGTTGGAACCTTCCATGGTGTGAACCAACTGAAGGAACTCTGGGCACAAGAACAAGTGAAGACTATGCCCTTACTTCCACGTGAGAATGATGCATTAGAGGGGAAGGGACAGGCAGGGAAGGGAGAAAACAATCTCCTTTCAAGAGTGACTATGTCAATGTCCTGGAACAAGAACAAGCACACTTGCCACTAAAAATAAAATAAACAAACTAAAATCAAACCCCAAAAATGCACATCCTTTCTTTCACTGTTACATTCTTCTAAGGTTTGGTAAATAAACTTACCTTCCCCAACCTCTGTTTTAATAAGTGCTTAATAGCGTTAAGGAGGTCAGAACTTATATCAGTAGAGGCTCCCCATAGATACACCATCTATAATTTAGAAAAGATATTTTAATAGTGAGAAAGGCAAGATTTAAATGTGGTCATAATGATTTTTTTTTCTTCCCTCCAATCGTTGCTGGAAGTATGGAGATTCACATTCTAAACAGAGAATTGCTTCATGGGATAATTTTCAGGGTTCTAACATGAGAGATGAAATTGCTTAAAGAACCTGATTTCAGCATAGTTAAAACCTGCTGGGGAAGGCAATTCAGGTTTCCCAGTCACCAAATGCCACGCTGACCCAGATTCAGAGCAGAGTGAGCACCCAAGTGTCACCAGGCAGTTTGAATGCTGATTGAACAGGGATTCTATTTTAATTTTTTTAAACTGCCATTTCTTTTAAAAAGCCCCAGGGCATGCAAAGAGTAAAATATACCAATCATTAAAATATTTAAATTCACCAGCAGCCCTGATTAATAAAACATCCAAATGAAAGAGTTTACAAAAAGTGGTCTCAACTTGTCTAGTCTAAAATAGCACACTCAACCCAGCCTGCTCATTTTTCTCAACCCCTTTCAATTCTTACTCTCCAAAAGTTTCCTGCAATTCAACAAAAACATACTAAGCACCTGTTCTAGAAAAGGCACTCTATGGTCGAAGAGATGTTCACATGTAGTTCTCACTCTCAGGGTATTTATAATTAATAATCAAGATATTATATTCTGACTTGTAGCATTTGTTCCCAAAGGTTATAGGGTAGGGTCATAAACTTTGGCTATCAGCCAAACATAGACTTCAGGCAGATTTTTTGTTTAGCCTACTTAGTTTTTCAAAATATTTGAATTATTTGCCAATATTTTTAAACCAAGTGATTTTACACACACACTAGTTTGGGTTCAATTTCTGCCCTGCAATATGCCCAGAACTGAGTAGTGGCTACTTATTAGATGAAGACCTCAGGGGCTCACCACAGTCTTCATAGTTCCCATTTTTTCACACTAAAGAACCTCCTTTATTTAGGGTACTAGGCTGGCTCATGCACATATTTGTGTTTGCAACCTGTGCTATAAAAATGCAAACAAAATGCAGCAGGAACACACAGAATGGACAGGCAGTTGGTAGGCAGGAGGAAATGGGGGCCATATGGGAAAAAGCAGCATATGAGTCAGATGTTAACAGATAGTCAGGATTGCACAGGTGGAAATGGAGGAAAAGGGCATTCCTAAAGGAGTGAACCACCAGCAACACAACCAAGATAAGAAAGGGAAAAGAATATGTCTGCTAGTCTAGTGTGGTTGTATGACCCATATATATGATGGGAAATAAAAAGGCTGGAATGGTAGTCATCAGCTGGAGAGTAGAATGCCTCAGCCACAGTTTGGTAGTCTAAATGTTACAGTAGAGAAGCTATGAAATCAGAACTGTGCTGTAGGATAACTTTCCTTTTAACCTTTACTAACTTATAAAAATCCCTTGAGTTACTGTGACAACTATCCCCAAACAAAAGAATCCTTGTCCTTAATTGTTTCTATGTCCCTCCTGCAGTACGAACTCATCAATAACATCACATTCAACCAACAGTTTAGAATGCAAGAAACCACTTTCCTCCAGGGTACAGATGGAATATGGATATAGTACAAAGGATATTGAACTTCCTGTCAGAAGACCAAGGCTCTCTTATCAAAGCTCTGCCACTTACTATGTACTCTTGGGCAAGTGGCCGACCTTCAGGGACATTTCCTGTAAAATATTGATGATAATAACCTTCTTTGTAAGGCCGTTTTTAGAATTAAATGAAACAAATGGTACAGTTTTGCAAACATAATGTAATGCAAATAAAAATTACTATATTATTATCATAGACATTGGGTTGATCAGATTCTATCCTTTCCTAGAAGCATTCTTTGCCTTTCACACTCCCCAAGAAGACTGTCTATCTCTTACGCTTTCAGTACAAACCTTGGCCCCTTTATTTTATTAATATGGCCTTTGAAGGGTCATATTGAGTTGATTCACTTGATGACATCCCAGAGTTTGCACCTAACTGCTGGTCTCAGCTGGTTTCCAATGGGTAATGTAAGCCCATTGTCCTTCCCCCCAGTGACCTATATATGTACTCAAGTTCATTCTTTATAAGCTTCTGGTATAATTTAACATGCAGAGTTCTCCTTTTCTTAATTCTGTCTTTATCAACATGATTCTTATTCTTCTTAATAATACTCAGATTTCTCTAACTTATTTTCAGATACCTAAGATAAAATGCTGGATAAAAATTATTCCAATAAATAAATAAATAAAACACCAAAGCTCTGAAAAACACAAGCGAGATACTTCAGGTCAGCTTTTGGAAGACAGCCAGAGAACAGAGAGATAAGGTGCTGCATTTGCCAGGAGGCAGTTGCAGATACCACAAACTCTGTGCTCAAATGGATAGTGCTGGCTACATGGGGGTAGAGATTTAGAGCTCAATCTACCTCAAATGAAGATTGAGGAAACAATCTTCATACACAGCCAGGGCTCCAGGTGGCATTCTATCAAGTTACGGGTGAGCTAGACCTAAACACTTCTTCTTCTTCCCCAAACCGACGGAAATTCAGAGAAGGTTGCCTTGGTGGCAGGCCTGAAGGGGAAATGAAAAATGAAAGGCAAAAGAAAATGAAGCCATCCCTGGTAGCTGCCCACTGGCCCTCAGGAAGCAAAAGATGATCCTGAGTATCAAATGCATGAGCTGGGGGCACAGAGACTCCCCAACCCTGAATGTGGTCCATGGCAGTTCAATCTGGAGGTGCCTATCCATGCCTGGCAGGAATAAATACAAAGCCTCTCTAACCCCAAAGAATTTTCCACGAATAACAAGCAGCAAGCAGTCATATATTACATCCGTACAAGAAAACAAGACTGCACAAGCATGAACAAAACCAGACAGAAGAAACAGACCTAACAACAATTCTACATGTTTGAACTATCAGTCTTACAGGGGAGGACATGCACATACATAAGTACAATTCAAAATAGAGCAACCTTCAAACTGAAAAAAGTCGAGAATGTCACTTTTGATGGGAGAGCACTGCCTTCTAAGCAGCGAGGCTTTGCATCGTAATCATGGCTCTACCATCTGTGTGGTTCCAGGGCAGAGGATGCTAAGAGGTCAAGCGACAATAGAAAGAAAGAGAGCACTGAGCCAGGTGGAGCCAAGGGGAAAGATTCTCCCCTGCCACTGGCTAGTGCTATTAATATTTCTGAGCCTCAGTTTCCTCATCTGCAAAAGGGACAATGACGATCTCAAGGGGGATTTTGAAAATTGAATGTGTTGACTTATATAAAAGCCTGACATATAATCAGTGCTTAACAATGTCAGTTGCCTTTATTAGAATTTTTCAGGCAAGAATAAAAGCATGTATCTTATTGCTATTACATAAGATGCTGTTTTAGAAAGTGGGGTGAAATAAATCTTCCTGCTCCAACCATAAAATCCCACCTGACTCCTGGAACCTAGAAAAGGACAAACTCAAGTTGGCAACCAAATTATGCACAAAACCACCAAAGAACACATTTAAGGTCATAAATTCAAATCTCAGAAACTATGAACAAACCAATTTCCTGCTGCATAGCTTCGCACCCAAAGAAAATACCTGTAGTAAGGACAATCAGAAGCAATCCCAGAAAGACTGAAGTCTCGTGCAATTTTAAGTGGCCAGGAAACTTCCAGAGCACTGAATGAAGAGTAATCCAAACTGATTAGCCCAGAGGCCTCCATTCCATTGGAGGCTAAGCCTTTTTCTCAACTGTAGTAATAAGAGCACACAGCCAACGTGATTGCAGGGTTTCCCCCATCTCTGATCACCATCACTGTCTGTAGGAGGAGAAAGAGTGAGCAGCAATCAAGATAACATGGCCTGAGTCACTCCTAGCTGGTGCCCTTATAAATATGCTTCAGTTGTCCAGAATAATTGCTTCCAATAAAGGCCAAACATACAATTCTGACAGGGATGTCCTTATGAGTTTGTGCTGCTTGTAAACCTGTCAGAATAGATGCCTCCTTGTATTTCCATCTTTAAACCAAGCTAACAAGTCAGGTTATTTTTTCAGGAAATCATTCCATGTGTTCCATTCAAAGCCAAATTTGAAAACTGGATAGTCCCCAGGGACCTATGGTTTTAATTAGGCTAGCTTCGTGTTTTCCTCTCATAAGGTAGGAATTCAGAGTCTCCTCCGCAACTCTCTCTCACCCCAACCTTCTCCTCCTTTTGTATTCCCTATTTTGGTAAAAGCTACCATTATTTATCTGGTGGTGCTGGAACCTGGGAGTCATCCTCTAATATTCCCTGGTGTGAAACATCCACAACTGGCTACCTCTCCTAAAAACACTATATTCTAAAGATCACGAATCTGTGACTATATCTCCAATTGCATGACCACTGCCCATTCAGGTCCTCAGCACTTCTCTCCTGAGCTACATCCAAAAGTCTCCTGACCAGTGTCCCACTCTTTAGTCTCACCCCTTTAGAACCACCTTCCCCCAACAGACTGATCATTAGAAAACAGATTTGATCAAGTTTCTGTCTTTTAAAAATCACTCACTCGATCCCATCACCTCCAAGAAGAAATCCAAGCTCTTCAGCATTTTATACAATACCTTTCACTGCATCATTTTGTCCTTGCACCACCTCTGCCCACATAGATTCTACATGTGCTCTGGCTGCTTAGAAATACTTGCCAGTTGGTCATGATGCCAGGATCTGTCACCCTCCAAGTCTGTGTGGGTCCTCTCCCTGGAAAGCTTTTCTACATATCCTCCTTCCCAGTCTCCACTAATTCATTTGGTTAACTTCAATTCATCCTTCATGACTCAACAGAAACATCAAATCATTGGGCGGCTTTTTGCCAGTTTCCCTCTACACTCATGTAGAGTCAATTTGAAAGCTAGATCAGCCTCGAGGGACCTGTGGTTATAATTAGGCTGTTTTTCTGTTGTTCCTCTAACCTAGGGTTTCTCAGCCTCAGCACTATTGACATTTTGGGCTGGATAATTCTTTGCTGTGCTGGCTGTCCTTTGCATTTTAGGATGTTGAGCAGCATCCCTGGCTGGATGCCAGTAGCACCCTCCCTCCAATTTGTAACAACCAAAAATGTCTCCAGATATAGCCAAATGTCCCTTAGGGGTCAAAGTCATCCCCTGCTGAGAACCACTCCTATAGCATCATATAGACATCATTCCAAGGCTCTATTGGAATTGTAGTTTTTTCTCATCAGTGCAACCTCAGTACCTACAACAGTGTCCATCACATAATAGGTGCTCGATTTGTTGAATGGATGCAAATAAACAAATAAGCAAATGTTAAGCAATCATCAGATGGTACTTCTCTACATTCTCAGATTACCTCCAAGAAATCTCAAGATGTAAAGCATGCAGTCGTGGGCCAAGAAAACAGTTTTGTAACTGAGAATTCAGAGCTCTTAGAATCATAAGACAGAATAAAAAGAGATTTTATGGGTCAATTAGCTCCACCACCAATTTCTTTGATTTGAGAAAACAGACACACAAGCAGATAAAGTGACTCTGCATATGCCATGTAGGGTGTGTGCAACGGAAACTCATCCTGAGTCCCCCACTGACCTTAGCAAAGCTACTCACTTCTCTGTGCATGTGAATGGGATAAGCTGTCATACAAATTTCATCTTGCCAATATATACAATCTTTTAGCAGGTCTATCCTGACAGTGTGGCTGAGATTTCTCTTCCTGTGATAATTTTGAGATGTATTGGAAACCTTGGGTAATCACTTTGCATTGGTAACCGTATAAGCTATTTGTGGCATTCCCATTTCAAACCATCTTGTTCTAAGTCCCTCATCCCAATAGCACATCCTAGTTTAAACACGATACTCCAGGATACCGAAGATGAGAGGCAAGCGCTGAATATGACACTTCTCAAGACACTAATGCTGAGCCATAGGAAAATAAACCAATCTAAACAAAGCTGTGAAATGCCCATTAGACTGCAGATGTCCACCCCCACATTCATAACAATTATATTCTGCTTTGAGCAGCTCACTCATCACCATGAGCTGTGAGAACAGCTCAGTTTCTGCCCTTCCAGAACCCAACACTGCAGACCAAAGTCAAGTTGTAAGAGTGATATACTTTTAAACTTAAAATGGACAGGTAGCACCATTAGGCATTTTCAAGGCCTTACATTTCATATTCTGGTAGCCATAGGGATGAGGTAACCTTAGCATTCATAAAGGGCTGAGAACAGAGCCGCTTAACCGAGAGATTGGTCCACTGAACAGTGACCTCTTTTATTTCCTCTCCTCTGGTATAAAAGCTTCCTCTCGTGTGTGCTAGCAAAAAAGACAGAGGTTGTCTTTCATTTTTGCTTATACAAGCTCCTGGAAACAGGAGGAGAGGGGTTTTTGTTACCTAGCAGGCCTGACTGAGATGAGATAATATAATTCCTCTTCTTCACTTCTGGGAAAGAGAAAAAAAAAAAAAAAACCAGAAGATTATGGCTATAGAAACCCAAGTGCTTTTTGAAAGAAGATAACATAAAGAAACATGGACATAAAGGAGACTTCCAGACTCTGCATGGATTAGTGGTGAGGAAGATGAAAGCAGGTGATGCAGAACATTTCATATTGCCTGGGTTTTGTCCAAGTCCTGAAATGGGCTTTATGGCCCAGCTGAGGCTGGGCCTCCTCAGTCAGAACTCCAGAAAATGTCTGAAGAGAATTCTCTAATCGCCATTACAGTTACCAATAAAGAATAAGATTGACCTTGGAAATGTTGATGGTGTCAATATTTCTGAAACACCTCCTTTTTTCAAACATTTGCCATCCTTCTAACATTATTCCTTCTGGTTGAAAGGAGAGATCCTTTTATGATTTAGTCCATGATGCATCTTTCTAATCTTGTATTTGAAAATCCTTGGAACCACCTGGCATTAGAGCCAATCTTACTGAGGTGGGAAATTAACACCTTAGCAAGATGTAAACAGAAATATGCCCATCTCCTGATAGATAGAAGGATAGATACAGAGTTCTGTTAGAAGTTTGTTTTCCTTCTTTGGATTTCTCATGCATTCATTATTATATTTTTTACTCTTTTTTGATTCTTGATGGACTTTCCCCAATCCTCACATGAGGACAAATAAACCAAGATATGGATTTGTTGTATGATGAATTATATAAAACCCTTCAGCAGCATAGATGATTTAAGCTCAAACCTTAGATAATTACAAAGATCATGTAATCATATTTTATACCTGTGAGAAAGGAGTTACTAACCTAGTTCTAGAGTTTGAGATCTGAAGAGTAGCAATCATTTATTTGCAGGCTTCTAAGATTTTTATTATTATTTATGTCCTAATATTGTATATTTAGTTGCAATTATAATTTTCTGGTTGTCTTCAGCAAAATTATTTTTTTTCCAAGGTCATCCTAAGCATTATTTCAGTAGATTGGAGTTCATATTTTCACATCTCTAAATGATATTTATGATATCAACTTATCCTGGAGACCCAACACCTTAACAATTTATTTGTATCCAAGGTAATGGGCTCCTCACCTTTCAGAAACCTCCATTATAGGACATGGCTTTTCTTTATTATGGAATTTAAAGTCTTAGCTACAGATGTGAGCAGACTTGAAGTTTTAGATAGGGTAAGGTCAGGAGTTCAATTTAACACATTAAGTGCTTCTTTCTCCAACTTTGCTTCCTAATTCAGCCCTCTTCTCTTCCAAATCCACATAACCTCCAGGACCTCAGTTATTGTCTGTATACTGATAAGTGCCAAATGTATATCTCAAGCCCAGATCTCTTGCTTTTATATACACACTTCTCCATCCCACTAGGATAACCAATGAGCACCTCAAAGTTAAGGTACATAAAACTAAACTCATCTTTTCTTTGGCTTCCAAATTCCCTGTGCTCAGCATCTGACATACTAATCCACTCTGTTGTCCAAAGCAGAAAACTAGGAGTCAACTTTGACTTCTTCTCCTTGACCCCATACCCAACCAATCACAAGTCTTGTCAAGTCTCCCTCTTTGATATTTCTCAAATCTGGGTTCTCTATTTCTACTGCCATTAAATTCAAACCACCATCTGCTAATTGGTTTCCCTTCCTTCACCCTGACTACCTCCAATTCAGCCTTCACAGTGTAGCCAGAGCAATCTCCCTAAAAAGCAAATCTAATCTTCCTGCTCTTCTTCAAACTCTTCTATTGTTTCTGTTGCTCCTTGGATAAAGTCCCTTAACAGTTCAGCCCCTGCTTTCCCTCCCTGCCTCAAGCATCACCCTCTTCACCTTTAACTCTATGCCTTAAGCACATTGTACCATTTGTAGCTTGCCAAAAGGCCTTACTTTCTCTTTTCTCAGGGTCTATGCATAGCTGCTCCCTTTACCTAGAAAATGCTCTCTTGCTACACTCTCCTTTTTCTAGTTAATTACAAATCATCCCTCAGGTGTCAGCTCAAACATTACCTCTTAAAAAGCATTCCTGGGCCACCAATTTTCCCTGACTCCCTCACCTCCAAAGTTGGATTACAGTGCACTCCTCTGAGGCCTACTCCATTATAGCATTTTTCACTTTCTAATAATAACTTATGGAGATCTCATTATGGGTCAGACACTGTGCTAAATGCCTACATGGGTTATATCAGAGGTTCTAAACTGAAGGCTTATGGGCCACATTTAACATATAGATATTTTGTTTGACCTAACAGGGTTTAATATTTTATTAATTAAATGTGAATTTTTTTGAAATCAGGATGTTTCAAATAAAATATCTGGATTTATGTCTCCTTTTTAAAAATTATTACTCTGGCAATATTGGATCCACATTTCTGAAGATGGCAACAATAAGCCATATTTGAATTGTGGCTGTGCTCTTTAATGGCTATATTAGTCTGCTTGGGCTGCCATAACTAAATACCACAGACTGGGTGGCATAAGCAACAGAAATTATTTTCTCACAGTACTGGGGACTAAACGTCCAAGATCAAGGCATGGGCAGGTTTGGTTTCTTCTGAGGCCTCTCTTCCTAGCTTATAGATGACCACCTTCTTATTCTGTCCTCACATGGAATTTTCTCAGTGCACAAGCATCCTGGGTGTCTCCCCACGTGTCTAAATTTCCTCTTCTTATAAGGATACCAACAAGACTGGACTAGGGTCCAACCTAATGTCTTCACAAGGTATCTCCAAATACAGTCACGTTCTGAGGTCCTGGGGGTTAGGACTTCAATATATGAATTTGGGAGGACACAATTCAGTCCATCACAGTGGCCTTGTACTTTCAATTATACACAATCCTCACCACACTCTATTGTGGATCACACAGGCACTCATATACCCAGCCCACTTCACGCGTTTGAGGTTATCTTCCCAGCCCCTATAGTCATTCAGGTTCATGAGCCTACGTTATCCTCTTACTCTTTTGTAAAATTTTTGTGAAATTAACTTTTTCACTGTTTTGTGACATGGTTTCTCTGACTCCAGGTCACAATCTCTTAACTAATACATTACACTACCTTTCACTATGCAGTACTAATACATTTATCTTTCTCTCCCGCTAGATGTGAGTATCTTAAAAATAGCAACTTGATCTTATTTATCACAACAACCTTAGGACCACAAGACAGCAAGCTCTGGAGTCAGAGTGTTAGAGTTTGAATCTTGGCTCTCCTCCATCCTACTTGTGTGACTTTGGACAACTTATTTAATTTCCCTGTATTTCATATGAAAAATGGAAATGATAATGGTGCCTATCTTCTAGGGTTGTTGAGAGTATTAAATGAGTTAATACATGTAAAGTACTCAAAATACTACCTGACACATAGTAGTTGCCCAATAGTCATATAAGAAATTTTGATGGTATCTGCATCATTTATTCAGTAAATATTTATTGAGCACATAATATATACCAGGCAATCTACTGGGCATAAAAATCACAAAGAAAAATGAGAGAGAAAGAAAGATTGAGAGAGAGAGAATATTAAACATGAACTCTGAACTCAAACAGACTCTAATCACAGGTTTGAGTGCAAATGGTCATTTGAATATCCAAAGAAGCTCCCAAAAGGTATTTTCCATATACCCGATGGCCTTTAGAACATATTACATTTTTCATTCAACGTAAAACTCTAGCATTTGAGAAAAATAAGTAGGCGAGGATTTCACCAAAATGGTGACATAGAACACTGCTGAATTTCCCTCCTCTGGTGGATGCACCAAGTATACAGCTACACATGGAGCAACTCCTCTGTGGAAAATCCAGAAAGTAGTTGAGTGACTCCTACACATCAAGTGACTAAGAAAGTGCCTACAATGAAAAGGGTAGAAAGGCTGAGACACACTGTTGCCATAACTCCCACCCCCAGCACAGCACCATACAATCGGAAGGGAACCCCCAACTCCCAGCTTCTCCCAGAAGAGTAAAGAGTTTGGACCACACATCTAGCACCCAACTTTTAAGGCTGCCATTGAGGGAAGGCCTGCCAAATCACCTAGCTCTGGTAGCCAGTAGGGCTTGCATTCATGAGTGCTACAGGACTATAGCAAACAAAAAAGCAGTTTTCAAACAGGCATAGGAACACCCCCCACAGCTGTACACCCAGGCTCAGCACAGAGGGAGCAAGCAAAAATGTCCATCTCCCAATTTCTCCCTGGAAGGAGTTGGACTGCATACTTTCTTAACTGCTGCCTGAGGATTCAACTTCTTTTTTAGGGGGGTGGGGGGAGTGAGGAAGATTGACCCTGAGCTAATGTCTGTTGCCAATCTTTCCTCTTTTTGCTGAGACAATTGGCGCTGAGCTAACATCCATGCCCATCTTCCTCTATTTTGTATGTGGGATGCCACCACAGCATGACCTGATGAGCAGTGCGTAGGTCCGAGCTCGGGATCTGAACCTGCAAACCCCTGTCTGCTGAAGCAGAGCATGTGAACTTAACCACTACGCACTGAGCCAGCCCCTGAGGCTTCAAATTCTAATCAGCCTCTAATGTAGGTTCAACTGTGATCCTCTCCAGAGCCCAAAGAGTCTGTGGGCACTTCCCTTACATTCTCCGTCCAGCTTGCTCTAACAATAAAACCAAGTCACCAGCATCTCCCTGGAAGGAGCTTTTCCACATATCTGGTGCCCTAGATTTTACAGCTGCCACCTAAAGGATGGTCCCTCAAACCACCTATCTCTGATAGCCCACAGGTTTCAGCATTCACGAGTCCCAAATGACCATATTAAACAAACAAATGAATAAAAAGCAGTTTTCAAGTAGATGTGCAACAACTTCTTACAGCTATCCTCTTCAGGCTCAGCAGAGATGGAGCAGGCAAAAACACCAATTTCTCAGTATTTAGGGAGGAATTTGGCTGCATATTTTCCCAGCTGCTGCCTGAGGTTCCATCTTCTAAGAAGCCTTCATGTGGAAGTTGACTAGGATCCTCCTGGGAGCCTGATAGAGCTGGTGGTCAGTTCCCCACTGTCTCCCCCAGATCACTCCAACAGCAAAACCATGCCTGCAGCTTCTTCCTGGAAGAAATTTGTTGACTCACTTATCACCCCAACTGTTACAGCTGTCACCCAAGGGACTGGATCCCAAATCACCTAACTCTAGGAGCTGATATGGCTTGGCAGTCATGAGTCCCCTGGGATCACACAAAACAAAGAAACAGTTATATTTGGGTGCACAAGCACTCCCAATGACTATTAATCTGGCTCAGCACACAGTAAGTAAGCTGAAAAACACAGCTCCTAGTTTGTTCCTGATATGGGCTAGAATGCAAATCTAATATCCTGACTTTTCCAGCTGCAGCCTGAAAGTTGGGCTTCCAATTATCCTGTATCATGGAAGTGAAGGGGCAGGCAATTAGTAGTCCTCCAGGAGCCTGAACAGATATATGAGCATTTCCCATGCTTTCAGACACTGATGGGTCTTGGCAAATCCTCAACTAATGGGGGTGACTAAGAATAAAGATGGCTGCTTGGACAATCACAGTGGTTTGAGAGGCAAAAGTTTGGGTCAGGCTGATTTAGGAGGTTCATCTCCTACATGAGACCAGTCTCTCAACACTGGGAGAAATAGCTATTTTATATAATATATAGAAACTAACACAGAGAGACAAGGAAAATGAAGAAACAAGGGAATATGTTCCAAACAAAGAACAAGATAAATCTCCAGAAACCAATCTTAATGAAACAGAGATAAGTGATTTACCCAATAAAGAGTTCAAAATAATGGTCATGAAGATGTTCACTGGGTCAGGAGAGCAATGCATGAACAAAGTGAGAATTTCAACAGAGATAAGAAATATTAAAAAATACCAAACAGAAATCATAAAGTTGAAGACTATAACAATCAGACTGAAAAATTCTTTAGAGGGGTTCAAAAACAGACTAGATTAAGTAAAAGAAGGGATCAGCAAACTTGAAGACAGGGCAGGAGAATTCATCAAATTAGAGAAAGAAAAAGAAAAATGAATGAAAAAGAGTAAATACAGCTTAAGGGACTTATGGGCCACCATCAAGAAGACCAATATATACCTTATGGAGATTCC
This sequence comes from Tapirus indicus, assembly GCA_031878705.1. Taxonomy (NCBI): domain Eukaryota; kingdom Metazoa; phylum Chordata; class Mammalia; order Perissodactyla; family Tapiridae; genus Tapirus; species Tapirus indicus. The sequence continues at coordinate 13,035,338 of CM062937.1, forward strand.
AGAGGAAAAGAGAGATAAAGGAGCAGAAAGCTTATTTTTTAAAAACTTGCAGAAAAAGTCCCTAACATGAGGAAAGAGATAGACATCAGATCCAGGAATCCCAAAAAGGATCAAATAAGATTAATCCAAAGAGACCCACACTGAGACATGTTATAATTAAATTGTCAAAAGTAAAAGACAATGAGAGAATCTTAAAAGCAGCAAGAGGAAAAACAACTTATTAAGTACAAGGGAACTCCCATAAGACTAGCAATGGAATTTTCAGCAGAAACATTGCAGTCCAGAAGGAAGAGGGCTGATATATTCAAAGTGCTGGAAGAAAAAAAATTGCCAACCAAGAATACTCTACTCAGCAAAGTTGTCCTTCAGAATTGAAGAAAAGATGAACAGTTTCCCCAACAAACAAAAGCTGAAGGAATTCATCACCACTAGTCTGGCCTTATAAGAAATGTTAAAGGAAGTTCTTCAAGCTGAAACAAAAGGCTGCTAATTAGTAACATGAAAACATATGAAAGTATAAAACTTACTGGCACAGGTAAATATACAGTTAAATTCAGAATTCTCTAATATTGTAATGGAGGTCAGTAAATCACTTATAATTCCAGTGTAAAGGTTAAAAAACAAAAGTATTAAAAATAACTATAAATACAATAATTTGTTAATGGATACACAATATAAAAGATGTAAATTGTGACATCAAAAACATGAAAATGTAGAGCTTTTGTATGTGTGTGAAGTTAAGTTGTTACCAGCTTAAAATAGATTGTTATAACTATAAGATGTTTTATGTAAACCTCATGGTAACTACAAAGCAAAACCATATAGGAAGTACACAAAAGGGAAAGAGAAATGAATCAAAGCATACCACCATAGAAAATCATCAAATCACAAATGAAGATGTCAAGAGAGGAATAAAGGAACAAAGAAACTACAAACAGCCAGACAACAATTAACAAAATGCAATAGTAAGTCTATATCTGTCAATAATTACTTTAAATGTAAATGGACTCATTTCTCCAATCAAAAGGCATGGAGTGGCTGAATGGATAAAAAGGCAAGACCCAACTACATGCTGCCTATAGGGAATTCACTTCAGCAGTAAGGATACACACAGACTGAAAAGGAAGGAACTGAAAAAGATATCCCCTGCAAATGGAAAGCAAAAGAAAGCAGGGGTATCTATACTTATATCAGACAAAATAGAATTTAGCCAAAACTGTGACAAGAGACAAAGAAGGTCATTATATAGTGATAAAGGAGTGAATTCATGAAGAGATTTAACAATTATAAGTATTTATGCACCCAACATCAGAGTACCATAACACATATATAGCAAATATTAATAGATCTGAAGGGAGAAAGAGGCAGGAATAGAATAGTTGTAGGGGACTTCAACACTCCACTTTCAACATGGATAGATCATCTGGGCAGGAAATCAATAAGGAAACATCAGACGTAAACTATATATTAGAGCAGATAGAATTAACAGACATATACAAAACATTCCACCCAACAGCAAGAGAATACATATTCTTCTTAAGAGCACATGGAACATTCTCCAGTATAGGTCATATGTTAGCACACAAAACAAGTCTTAACAAATTTAAGAAGATTGATCATATCAAGCATCTTTTCTAACCACAAGGGTATGAAACTAGAAATCAATTATGAGAGAAAAACTGGAAAATTCACAAGTATGTGGAGATGATTAAATGACATGCTCCTGAAAATCAATGAGTCAAAGAAAAAGAAATCAAAAGGGAAATCAAAAAATATTTTGAGACAAATGAAAATAGAAAAACAACATATCAAAACTTATGAGATGCAGCAAAAGCAGTTCTAAGAAGGAAGTTTATAGTGATAGATGCCTACATTAAGAAAAGAGAAAGATCTCAAATAAACAACCTAATTGTACACATCAAGGACCTAAAGAAAGAATAAAATGAGCCCAAAGTTAGTAGATTAAAGGAAATAACAAAGATCAGAGTGGAGATAAATGAAATAGAGAGAAGAAAGACAATAGAAAAGATCAAAACTAAGAGCTTGTTTTTGGTAAAGATAAACAGAGTTGACAAATATTTAGCTAGACTAAGAAAAAAAGTGAGAAGACTCAAATAAATAAAATCAGAAATGAAAGAGAGGCCATTTCAACTGATAACAGAAACATTAAGGATGTTAAGAAACTACTATTAACAATTTATTTATTCCAAGCATGCATAGATAGTTCAACATTCACATATCAATCAATGTAATACACCACATTAGCAAAATGAAAGATAAAAATCATATGATCATCTAAACAGATGCAGAAAAAGCATTTGACAGAATTCAACATCCATTCATAATAAAAACTCTCAACAGATTATGTATAGATGGAATACAACTCAACACAATAAAGGCCAATGTGACAAGCCCACAGCTAATATCATATTCAGTGATGAAAAGCTGAAAGCTTTTTCTCTAAGATCAGGAACAAGATAAGGATGCCCTCTCTCATCACTCCTATTCAACGCAGTACTGGAAGTCTTAGCTAGAACAATTAGGCAAGGAAAAGAAATAAAAGGCATACAAACCAGAAAGGAAGATATAAAATTATTTGTTGGCAGATGATATGATCTTATACATAGGGAATTCACAAGACTCCCCAAAAAACTGTTAGAATAGGAGTGACATCAGCAGCATGGCAGAGTGAGATTCCCTCTTTGAATCTCTGCCCCCTAAGACACAACAAAAACATCACTTGCATTCCAACAGAGCTCAATCAAACACTACAAAGGACTTCTAAGAAACCCCTGCTGCCATACATTGGATGGTGGAGGCACAGGAAACTCAGAAGGACACAAGGAGAGGTGCTCTCACAGACTGTCAAGAGATCCCTGCTGGGAAGCGACGATGGACTGTTTCAGGGGTGTAGCAAACGCCCTAAGAGAGCCAGAAATGAAACCCCCGGGGTCGAGCAGGAGAAAGAGAGAACCCCTCACCCCACACACCCCACGTTTCAGCATAATCCCTCCAGGGGCTGCAGTGGGTTCAGAGCATACCGCTCACGATCTCCATCCAGTGGCAGCAGGTGGAAACTGCAGGACCAACTTCAACATGAGGGGAAAACATAAAGCAGTTGGATCCATGTGACAGTTTGTTATGGCTACAGCCCAAAAGGAAAATGACAAACACCCAGAAACCAACCCTGAAGGCAGAGAATTCGATAAGCTGAATGACAGAGAATTCAAAATAGCTATCACAAACAAACTCAACGAAATACAAGAGAACACACAGAAATAAATCAACGAATTCAGGGATTTCATCACAAAAGAGATTGAAACCATAAAGAAAAACCAATCCGAATTATTGGAGATGAAAAACAAAATGAACGAGATAGTGGAAAAAATGGAGTCTTTAAAGAACAGAACTGACAATATGGAGGAACGAATTAGCATTATCGAGGATAGACACGCAGAAACGCTCCAGACAGAGGAGGAGAGAGAGCTAAGACTAAAAAGAAATGAAGAAATTCTTCGAGAAATATCAGACTCAATGAGGAAAAGCAACATAAGGATAATAGTTATTCCAGAAGGAGAAGAAAGAGAAAAAGGAGCAGAGAATTTGTTCAAAGAAATAATATCTGAGAACTTTCCCAACCTAGTGAACAAGAGGGAAATAACAGTGAATGAAATCAATAGATCACCTAAATATACAAACAGGAATAAAAAATCATCTCGCCACATAGCAGCAAACTTGAAAAATATCCGTGACAAGAAAATAATATTAAGGGCAGCTAAACAAAAAAACAAAATAACATACAAAGGAAACCCCATCAGGCTCTCAGCTGATTTCTCAACAGAAACTCTACAGGCTAGGAGAGACTGGAATGATATATTCAAAATCATGAAAGACAAAAACCTTTAGCCGAGAATACTTTATCCAGCAAAAATATCCTTCAAATATGATGGAGAAATAATAACTCTCCCTGATAACCAAAAGCTAAGAGAGTTCGTCACCACAAGACACCCACTACAAAAAATGCTCAAGAAGGCCCTTAGGCCTGAAAAAAAAAACAAATGAGAAAGGGGATACAAAGATTCCAGCAAGGAGAAAAACAAAGAGACTAAACCAGAACAAACTACAGTTGGATAACATCAAAAATTAATTCAAGCTCATCACTGTAAACACACACTCAGAACACAAGATGGAATAAATAGAGATAACAAATAAGGAGGGGAAGAGGTAAGGGATTGAATCAACCCAGGCTCAGGAAAAAGGAGGCATCTGAAAATGCACTATCTTATCCAGGAGATCGCATATATAAACCTCATGGTAACCACTAAACAAATAACCAGAAGAGAACCACACATGAAAAATAAAGAGAAAACCAAGAGAATGAGCATGCAGAAATACCAAATTGAATTTGCAGCCTGAAACACAAGTAACAAGAAATGAAGGAAATGCAAAAGAACCAGAAAATGAACAATAAAATAGCAACATTAAACCATCATATATAAATAATCACTCTAAATGTAAATGGATTGAATTCTCCAATCAAAAGACACAGAGTGGCGGGATGGATTAAAAACCAAGACCCAACAATCTGCTGCCTCCAGGAAACATATCTCAGCTCTAAAGACAAACACAGACTCAAAATAAAAGGCTGGAAAATGATACTCCAAGCTAATGACAAACAAAAGAAAGCAGGAGTAGCCATACTTATATCAGACAAAGTAGACTTCAAGATAAAAAAGGTAATGAGAGACAAAGAAGGGCAATATATAATGATAAAAGGGACACTTCACCAAGAAGACATAACAATCATAAATATCTATACACTCAACACAGGAGCACCAAAGTACATAAAACAACTACTAAAAAACCTTAAAGGAGATATTAACAATAACACAATAATAGTAGGGGATCTTAAAACCCCCCTTACTTCAATGGATAGATCATCCAGACAAAAAGTCAATAAGGAAATAACGGACTTAAATGAAAAACTAGATGCAATGGACTTAATAGATATATAGAGAGCACTCCACCCAAAAAAAGCAGAGTACACATTCTTCTCAAGTGCACATGGCACATTCTCAAGGATAGACCATATATTAGGAAACAAGGCAAACCTCTATAAATTTAAGAAGATTGAAATCATTACAAGCATCTTTTCTGATCATAATGCAGTGAAACAAGAAATCAACTGCAAGGAAAAAACTAGGAAAGGGACAAAGATGTGGAGACTAAACAACATGCTACTGAACAACAAATGGGTCATTGATGCAATTAAAGGAGAAATCAAAAGCTATCTGGAGACAAATGAAAAAGAAAATACAACATACCAACTCATATGGAATGCAGCAAAAGCAGTCCTGAGAGGGAAATTCATAGCAATACAAGCTCACCTTAAAAAACAAGAAAAATCCCAAATAAATAACCTTAGACTCCACCTAACAGAATTAGAAAAAGAAGAACAGAGAAAGCCCCAAATCAGCAGAAGAAGGGAAATAATAAAAGTCAGAGCAGAAATAAATGAAAGTGAAACCAAAAAAACAGTAGAAAGGATCAATGAAACAAAGAGCTGGTTCTTTGAGAAGATAAATAAAATTGACAAACCCTTAGCCAGACTCACTAAGAAAAAAAGGGAGAAGACTCAAATAAATAAAATTAGAAGTGAAAGAGGAGAAATTACAACAGACACCACAGAAATACAAGGGATTATTAGGGAATACTATGAAAAACTTTACGCCAACAAATTGGACAACCTAGAGGAAATGGACAAATTCTTGGGTGCATACAACCTCCCAAAACTGAATCAAGAAGAAATAGAGAATATGAACAGACCAATCACAAGTAAAGAGATTAAAACAGTAATCAAAAAATAAAAGCCCAGGACCAGATGGCTTCCCTGGAGAATTTTACTAAATATTCAAAGAAGATTTAGCACCTATCCTTCTCAAACTATTCCAAAAAATAGAGGAAGATGGAATACTTCCCAACACATTCTATGAGGCCAACATCATCCTGATACCAAAGCCAGACAAGGACAATATAAAGAAGGAAAACTACAGGCCAATATCACTGATGAACATAGACGCAAAAATCCTCAACAAAATATTGGCAAACCAAATACAGCAATACATCAAAAAGATCATACACCATGATCAAGTGGGATTTATACCAGGGACACAGGGATGGTTCAACATCTGCAAATCAATCAACGTGATACACCACATTAACAAAATGAAGAATAAAAACCACATGATCATCTCAATCGATGCAGAGAAGGCATTCAACAAGATCCAGCATCCATTTATGATAAAAACTCTCAACAAAATGGGTATAGAAGGAAAGTACCTCAACATAATAAGGGCCATATATGACAAACCTACAGCAAACATCCTACTCAACGGGGAAAAACTGAAAGCCATTCCTTTGAAGACAGGAACAAGACAAGGGTGCCCACTCTCACCGCTCTTATTCAACATAGTACTGGAAGTTCTGGCCAGAGCAATTAGGCAAGAAAAAGGAATAAAAGGACTCCAAATAGGCAACGAAGAAGTGAAACTCTCACTATTTGCAGACGACATGATCCTATACATAGAAAACCCCAAAAATTCCATCGGAAAGCTACTAGAAACAATCAACAACTACAGTAAAGTGGCAGGGTATAAAATCAACTTACAAAAATCAATTGCATTTCTATACACTAACGATGAAAAAACAGAAAGAGAACTCAAAAAGACAATCCCATTTACAACTGCAACAAAGAGAATAAAATATCTGGGAATAAATTTAACCAAGGAGGTAAAAGACCTATACAATGAAAACTATAACACACTATTGAAAGAAATCGAGGAAGACATAAAGAAATGGAAAAATATTCCATGCACATGGATTGGAAGAATAAATATAGTTAAAATGTCCATTCTACCTAAAGCAATCTACAAATTCAAATGCAATGCCAATCAGAATCCCAATGTCATTCTTCATGGTAATAGAACAAAAACTACTGAAATTCGTGTGGGGCAACAGAAGACCCCAAATAGCTAAAGCAATTCTGAAAAAAAAGAACAAAGCTGGAGGCATCACAATCCCTGATTTCAAAATATACTATAAAGCTATATTAATCAAAACAGCCTGGTACTTGTACAAGAACAGACACACAGATCAATGGAACAGAATTGAAAGCCCAGAAATAAAACCACACACCTATGGACAGCTAATCTTCGACAAAGGAGCAAAGAACATACAATGGAGAGAGGGAAGTCTCTTCAATAAATGGTGCTGGGAAAATTGGACAGCAACATGCAAAAGAATGAAAGTAGACCATCTCCTATCGCCATATACAAAAATCAATTCAAAATGGATCAAGGACCTGAAATTGAGACCTGAAACTATAAAACTCCTGGAAGAAAATATAGGCAGTACACTAATTGAGACTGTACATAAAGGGATCCTTTCAGATTCCATGTCTACTCGGACAAGGGAAACAAAAGAAAAAATAAACAAGTGGGACCTCATCAGACTAAAGAGCTTCTACAAGGCAAATGAAACCAGGATCAAAATGAATAAACAACCCACCAGCTGGGAGAAAATATTCACAAATTGTTTGTCCAACAAGAGATTAATCTCAGTAATATATAAAGATCTCATACAACTGAGCAACAAAAAAACAAACAACCCGATCCAAAAATGGGCAGAGGATATGAACAGACATTTTTCCAAGGAAGAGATACAGATGGCCAATAGACACATGAAAAGATGTTCAACATCACTAATCATCAGGGAAATGCAAATCAAAACTACACTAAGATATCACCTGACACTGGTTAGAATGGCTATAATCACAAAGACAAATGACAACAAATGCTGGAGAGGTTGTGGAGAAATGGGGACCCTCATTCACTGCTGGTGGGAATGCAAACTGGTGTAGCCTCTATGGAAAACAGTATGGAGAGTCCTCAAAAATTAAAAATAGAAATATCTTATGATCCGGCAATCCCACTCTTGGGCATCTACCCAATGGACATGAAATCAACCATCACAAGAGGCTTATACACCCCTATGTTCATTGCAGCATTATTCACTATAGCCAAGAAGTGGAAGCAACCCAAGTGTCCCTCGACCAATGCTTGGTTAAAGAAGATGTGGTATATACATACAATGGAATACTACTCAGCCATAAGAAAAGACACAATTGTCCCATTTGCAACAACATGGATGGACCTAGAGGGTATTATGTTAAGTGAAATAACAGAGAGAGAGAAGGACAGACACTGCATGAACTCACTCATATATGGAATATAAATGAACACACAGACAGAGAGAACTGATTGGTGGTTACCAAGGGGAAGGGGGGTGGGGGGTGGGCACAAGGTGTGAAGGGTTACATCCACATGGTGACGGACAAACAAAAATGTACAACTAAAACCCTACAGTGTTATAAAGTATTAAGACATCAATTTAAAAAAAACTGTTAGAATAAACAAATTCAGTAAAGTTGCAGGATACAAAATTAATATACAGTAATCCCACTTTATCCACAGTTTCAGTTATCCATGGTCAACCAAAGTCCAAAAACATTAAATGAAAATTCCAGAAATAAGCAATTCATAAGTTTTAAATTGCAGGCCATTCTGAGCAGTATGATAAAACCTCACACTGTCCCACTCTGTCTCACCCAGGACATGAATCATCCCTTTGTCCAGTATACCCATGCTGTATATGCTACCTGCCCATTAGGCACTTTTTAGCCAGCTCAGCTATCAGATCAACTGAGGAGGTACCGCAGTGCTTGTGTTCAAATAACCCTTATTTTACTTAATAATGGCCCCAAAATGCAAGAGTAGTGATGCTAACAATTCAGATATGCCAAAGAGAAGCCATAAAGTGCTTCCTTTAAGTGAAAAGGTGGAAGTTCTTGAGTTCACAAGGAAAGAAAAAATTGTATTCTGAGATTGCTAAGATCTATGGTAATATTTATTATAGTATATTGTTATAATTGCTCTGTTTTATTATTAGTTATTGTTGCTAATCTCTTACTGTGCCTAATTTAGAAATTAAACTTTATCATAGGTATGTATAGACAGAAAAAAAGTTAGTATATATAGAATTTGGTATTATCTGTGGTTTCAGGCATCCACTGGGGGTCTTGGATCACATCTCCTGTGGAAAAGAGGTGGGGGGCCACTACACAAAAATTAGCTTCATTTCTATACACTAGCAACAAACTATTGAAAGAGAAATTAAGAGAAAAATCCCACTTACAATAGCATCAAAAAGAATAAAATTCTTTGGAATAAATTTAACCACAGAGGTGAAAGGTAGATACACTGAAAACTATAAAACATTGATTTAAAAAATTGAAGAAAACACACAAATGGAAAGATATTTCATGTTTGTGGTTGAAAAAATTAATATTGTTGAAATGTCCACACTATCCAAAGTGATCTACAGATTCAATGCAACTCCTATCAAAATTACAATGGCTTTTTTTCACAGAGATAGAAAAAACAATCCTAAAATTCATATGGAACTACAAAAGACTCCAAATAGCCAAAGCAATCTTTAGGAAGAAGAACAAAGCTGGAGGCACCACACTTCCTGATTTCAAACTATATTACAAAGCTATAGTAATCAAAACAGTATGGTATTACATAAAAATTGACACACAGGTCAATGAAATAGAATAGAGAGCCCACAAATAAGTTCATGCATATGTAGTCAATTAACTTTAGACAAAGAAGCCAAGAAAATACAAAGAGGAAAGAGTCTCTTTGATAAATGGTGTTGGGAAAACTAGACAGCCACATGCAAAAGAATGAAACTGGGACCCCTATCTTACACCATACACAAAAATCAACTCAAAATGGATTAAATATTTGAACATAAGACTTTAAACCATAAAACTCCTAGAAGAACACATCAGCATCAAGCTCCTTGACATCAGTCTTGGCAATGAGTTTTTGAATTTGACACCAAAAGCAAAAGCAACAAAGCAAAACTAAGTAAGTGAGACTACATCAAACTAAAAGCTCCTGCACAGCAAAGGAAACCAACAAAATGAAAAGGCAACCTATGGAATGGGAGAAAATATTTACCAACCATATGTCTGACAAACAGTTAATATCCAAAATATAACAAGGAATTCGTACACCTCAGTAGCAAAAAGTCAAATAACCCAGTTTAAAAAATTGCCTGGAACCTGAGCAGGTTCCAAAGAAGACATACAAATGGCCAACAAATACATGAAAATGTGCTCAACATCACTATTTATCAGGGAAATGCAAATCAAAACCACGAAGAGACCTTATACCTGTTAGGATGTCTATTATCCAAAAAACAAGAGATTCCAAATACTGGTGAGGATGTCAAGAAAAGGGAAGTCTTGTACACTGTTGTTAGCAATGTAAATGGGGACAGCCACTATGGAAAACAGTATGGAGGTTCCTCAAGAACTTAAAAATACCATATGATCCAGCAATCTCACTTCTGGGAATATATCCGAAGGAAGCTGTGTCATTATTTCAAAGAGATATATGTACTCCCGTGTTCACTGCACCATTATTCACAATAGCCAAGACATGGAAACATGGAAGCAACCTAAGTGTCTATCAAAGGATGAATGGACAAAGAAAAAGTGATACACACACACACACATACACACACGCAATGGAATATTATTCAGTCTTAAGAAAGGAATCTTATTGTTTGAGATAACACAGATGAACCAAGAGGGCATTATGCTAAGTGAAATAAGCCAAACAGGAAAGACAAATACTGTGTGGTATCACTTATATGTGGAATCTGTTAAAAAATATCAAACTCATAGTAATGCAGAGTAGAATGGTGGTTGCCAGGGGTTGAGGGGTGGGAGAAAAAGGGAGAGGTTGGTGAAAGAGTGCAAGCTTTCAGGTACAAAATGAATAAGTTCTGAGGATCTAATGAATAACGTGATAACTATAAGTGAAAATATTTACTGTATAATTTAAATTTGCTAGGAGAGTAGAATGTATGTTCTCACACATATATGCAAAAACAGGTAAATCTGTGAAGTAATGGATGTGTTAATTAATGGGATAGTGGGAATCCCTTCACAATGTATACATATATCAAATCATCACATTGTACACTTTAAATATATTACAATTTTATTTGTCAATTATACTTCAGTAAAGCTGAAAAGGAAAAAAAACTAGGTAAATTCCCTCTCCAAATCCCACACCAGGAAATTCTATTACTTTATGAATGATTTCTTCATAAATGTTTCTTAAATTGTTAAATCAACAGTATTTTTATGTCAATTTTCTCCTCTCTAGTCTATTTCTAAACAGGGATTATCAACTCTCTCTCATGTAAATGACTGCCTTTTGTCCATGCAGTTGTTCTTTGTTGATATATCAGGACAGGCAAAACAAAAGGTTATGTCCAAAACAAAAGTTGTGAGAGTTTCCCATCATTAGCTTTGCTTTATCCCTAATCCCAGCCTACAAATCCTGGATTTTCCTATCAAAGTAGTGGTGTCTACTTGGGACTGAGTTTCTGAGTTTCTGGGCTGTGACTTCAGCTGACAGTCAGATTTTTATCTGGGCCATGTGTTCAGTTGGTTAGAACATACTGATGATGAAGCCAAAGGCCAATTCCTGTAGGAACCAGAGTTTCACCCAGGCAAATCCCTTTGCACAGTCACAGATGACATCCTTTCCCAGTGCTCTCATAAATGCCTGTCCCTGCTATCAGGAAGGAGATCAGTGTCGGAGTGATGCACGACTCCTGTGAAAAACAGAAAGCACTGGTCACGTCATCTTAGTCAACAATAGTTATAATAGCTGTGACTTATTGCAGGCTCACTTTGTGCTAGAGGCTGTGCTAAATGCTTTTCATATATATTGTATTTTATGTTCACAAGCTTATGAGGTGTTATCTCAACTTAACCTTAAGAAAACCAAGACAAGTAATTTGCTCCAGGTCAGAAGGGCAGAGCTGAGTTGACCCCACATCTGACTTGAGACTCCAGAGCCTGTGTGGTTCACCCACAACACACCCTTCGCAGTATTAGCACCACAAGGCAGCGGGAAACAAGGAGATCTAGGACCTTGTCTTTGTTCTGTCTCAGACTTTCTGTGTGACCTTGGAAAAGCCCTGTCCGTTCAGCCCTGGTGCTGCAAATGGATCCCACTTTGGGAACACACAAGGATACCACTGCTTTTGACATTCACACAGATTACTGTTTCAGTCTTGATGTTTCTAATCTCATCTTCTCTAGCTGCACTCTTAAGTTATGAATATTCTTTCGGGTTTCTTCTGCTTGAAGAACAAGTTGGGCATGCTTCTCTTTCAATCTGATATTTACCCTTTATCTCCACATCCACCCAGTCCTGGTTTCCTGCACAGCTCACAATCTCATCCTGAGAAAAGATTGCACAAGTCAATTTCTCTAAGTCAGTTAACTCATCCACTGAATAAGGGATTTGGACTAGATTATCTCTAATGCACTTTTGAGTGCTTATGCATTATCATTAATAAAAGGATTACTAGAATTCTTATCTGGGAATCTTCCCTTAACTGGAGAGACGCCTTATACACTTTAGCCCTAATTCCCAGGTCTCACTTGGTGACAGCAGTTGTATATTTGCCTACCCACCTGTGAAGTACATAGAGAAAATGAAATTCAAAATAAAAGAAGGACTTACAGGGGGCCACCTGGTGGCTCAGCAGTTTAGTTCGCGCTGGGCAGCCCAGGGTTCACGAGTTCGGATCCTGGGCGCCCGCGACGCACTGCTTGTCAGCCATGCCATGGCGGTGTCCCATATAAAGTAGAGGAAGATGGGCACGGATGTTAGCCCAGGGCCAGTCTTCCTCAGCAAAAAGAGAAGGATTGGCAATGGATATTAGCTCAGGGCTGGTCTTCCTCACAAAAAAACATAAAAAAAGAAGGACTTACATTTTAACCCACCAGGATTATATTTACTTTTTTCACCCAAATTTTCAAAATAAACCCTGTTGTTATACTTTAAGAGTATGACTTCTGTTCTGAATAAATGTTCCCTGGAAACATAAAATGGAACAAAAAATAATGAGAAGGAGGGAATCAATTTTGAGCAATTCTGGTTTTATATGATTGTATTTAATCAATTTTTTTCTACTCATTATTGCACATTCAATTCAAAGTTTTCACAGCCAAAAGGGGGAAAATCCTAGAAGGGATTAATTTCCCCTTGTTCTGCTAATGGAACTATTTTCCACTTGTCATTCTGAACGTCTCAAGTGAATTAGCATTTTCCAACCACAATCAAGAAGAAGTAGAATTGATTGGGGTATGGGGGATAGCAGGGTGCACCACATTCGCTGTCTCCACAGAGCTCCACTTTACACAATACTCTAACCTTCAAGTGCATTCTGGAGTTTCATATCTATAAAAGATATCTGAGAGACATAGAATTGCCTTGGGAACCTCCTCACATCTTACTGGAGACAAGATCTATACCTGCTCCTCTAAAACCTCCTTTAACATGAGGAGCAGAAAAGCAGTGACTTTAAAGACCCTGATTCTATCGCTTACCATCTGTGTGAAACTCTCCAAGTGATATAATGTTTCTGAACCTAAGTATGTGTCTTTAGAATGAGAGTGATGACAATGACTAACTCACAGGGCTGATATGGGAATTAAATCAGATAATGGTTATGGACATGCTTAGCAGGCAGTAAGGCAGAATGGTCAAGAGTCTAGACGCAGGACTACGCTTCCTAAATTTGATTCCTAACTCATCCTAAACTGTGTATATAACCTTACATGATTTGTTTGAACTCTGTAATCTACAGGTTCCTTACCTACTGGGTGGAAGTAATAATTGCACCTATCAAATAGGTAGTTGGGAAAATTAAAGGACATAATGCCATCAGTAACTAGCACACAATAAAAGGTCAGTAAGTGTTGGCTATTATTAATGCCAGCAGAGAATTGGGAAATGAACTCTCAGGACTAGATGGTTCAGCAGGATTTCTGTAGGTGTTTGCACACCCTTAGTTTGTATATCAAGTGGCAAAGGGGAAAGGAAAAAGAACAAGGAAAGAGAAAATAAATATTTCCTTGGCTAGGGCAAAGAGGGAAAAATCCAAGAGTAAATTGTCCTTAGTTGATGTTCTTGGCCAAGGACAAAGAAAATAAAACATTTCTTATATCTAATGAGGTACCAGGTAGGCAACTTTCGTCATTCACCGCTCCCTAGCCTCAACTTGCTCTATCTTATCTCAGTGGATTTTATTTCTGTTTCATTCTTAAAAACAATCAACTGAGGAAATTTAGAAAGTCTCTCTGTGAGTTTTTAAGTGTGCATCAGGGTCATAAAAACAGAGTGGTTCTCTCTATACGAAAATGTGCATTTCAAATATATCCATTCTAATAATCAAATTATAAGGGAAATGGCCCTCTAATAGGGAGCTAATAAAAGTTGATTCTTAAGGCTGCCTGGAGCTGTAAGCAATAAGAAACAGATTTATAATGTGAAGCTTTTCTGTTTTCTTCTTCTTCCCCTTCCCCCCATTTTTATGATCTATGCCAATAACTACATGGCCCAAGCTTGGATTAGAAGAAAATAGATTAAGCAATCAGAGTTTCATTTGACCAAACCTCCCCCCCCCCACCATCCATCCATTCACACACACACACACACACACACACACACCCCACACACACACCACATGCACACATTGTTTTTAAAAAATGCATGTAAGGGTTTGCTTAAAGATGCTAAATTTACTTCCCTATTTGACCCAAATTTTCTCCTTCTGTACACTGCATAAATGTTCCCTGTGGGACTATTGATTAGCCATTGAAACTGTGCTTTAGATAATGAGGAGACTGTTAACAGGGCACGGGAAAGCAAATTTGGCATAACCGGCTTTTATGTAATACATGGGAAAGGAGAGGCAGATTTTTTTAACCTCTTAATTTTGTAGATGCTTTCCTGAAAATGTAGGTTTTTAGACCTAAACTAGCTTAATGAGTTGTGTGTTTGTCACTGCAGAGAAAGCAAGCATGAGAGAGGGAGAGAGATGAAAATAGATCCATGTTTCAAGGGTTATAACCCATGGTTTCGCAGATGAGAAAATATAATAACCAGTCACACACCTCTGGCTATGACCAAACATAGATTTTTCTCACTAGTTTGTTGTCACGCTGATAGTAAGTCAAAACAGCTTGAGAGGCAGTGCATAGCTGGGGCAGGCAAATATGGGTGATAATCCAGCCCTTCCACCAAGCTAATTTTCCTACATGACTAGGACAGACCTCCTCCACAAGGCCATATGGATGAAACCTCTTCATCCAGGGGAAAAGACCTTTCTCGCTCCTACTTGCCACCACACTAAAACTCCTCACCATAACCAACAAAGAAAATATCACAGGAGGAAATGCCCACAGGATCATCTCCAGACTCTGTATTATAACACATGGTATAAGAGGAACACTTTTTCCACAAATTTAAACAATAATGCCCCAAGTTATTGACACCAGAAAGTAGGGATGGCATAATGGTGTGGTACAAGAACTTTAAGACACTATTATCAGTGTATTCAGGTGCCAAAGAGAACACAGGCATATCACTTGGGTTATTTTGGGAATAAATACTTCCCCAATAAATATTTTGGACTGGCACAGAGTTTTTAGTTTTTGTTTCAATTTTGAATTTAGGCAAGGCTCACATTATCCAAATTCCCTGCAGATTCAACCACTGCTTTTATCTTACACTTGGCCAGAATTACATATTTATGTTACCTAACTCTTCCTTTAGGAATTTGTTTGAGACCCTAGGAAAGACAAGCTAGGGCCAGGTACTTTATAGAGCATATTTAAGAGAAGCTATCCCTTCCATTGAAAGCCACTGATAAAAGAATTAGGATTAGAGGCTTCTTTCAGCAAGTGCATGAGTAAAGATTAAGACAGTCATCACAGCTTTAAGCAAGAAGTCATGTAAAATCTGCAGATAAGAGTCTAGGCCAGCAAAACAGTTGTGACTCACCACATGTGGCTATGTAGCACTTGAAATGTGGCTAGTTCAAATGGATATGTGCTGTAGCACAAAATAAGTAAATACCAGATTTTAAAGATTTAGTAGGAAAAAATATAGAATATCATATTAATAATCTTTATACTGATTACATGCTGAAATAATGTTTTTGGCATGTTGGGCTAAATATAATATATTATTAAAATTAATTTTACCTATTTATTTTTAACATGGCTATTCAAAAATTGAAAGCTACATTTGTGGCTCACATCGTGTTTCTATGGACAGCACTGGTCTAGAGGGGATTGTAGGCATTCCCTGAGGTGCACAAACTTGTCAGTACTTTTTGGAATTTTGTTAGTGAAGAGGAACCAGAGGCTAATATCAAAAACCACTGTGTATAGCTTATAGCTTATAATACATGTGTGTGTACTAAACCATATACAGTAACCATTACACAGAATGGATTCAGGCATTCTTAGAGTTTTTTAAAAAACACTGTGTAGGTAGTACATGCAGATGGACTCTACTTTGATAGACTCTACTGGACTAGTTAATCAGTAATAATTATAGAATCCTAACTAATGAAGGATTATCATAGTGCATGCTCCATCCTTATTTCTGTGAGTTCTCTGAACACTGACCTAGGAATAGACCTCAACTCTTGAAATCGCCCCCATGATCACTCTCCAGAAACAACCTTGATGAAAGGGAAGAGAAATTCCACTTCCAATCCAACAATGGAGGTTCACATCCTGGCTTTACATTACTAACTGCGTGGCCCAAGATACTTCAGTTAACTGCCCTGAGACTCAGTCCCTTCAATTATAATAAAACTGGGTTGGTAATGACTGTTCTATCAAGTTTCTATGAGGATTACAGGGGGCAAAGTGTGTGAAAGTGCTTTGAAGACTGTATAGTTTTACCTTAAATCTTGGTGCTATTAATGTGAGTTGGAAGTTGGAGTTACACCTTCCTCTGGAAGCAGAGCTTAAAGCCTGCCTGTGTTCACAGCCCTCTCAGTTGATGGCATTCCTCTGCAAGTTGCATTCACTCTGGCAGCCAGGCAGCAAGACAGTGTCTGTGCACCACCAAACAGATCCTTCTAAAATGTTTAAAAATGTTGTAAGCTAACCAGGTTTTCTGTCTTCTGTGTCAGACAACTGATAAGATTAAATTTTTATTGAGTTGTGCAATCTTTGAGGAGTTCTCTAGATTCTGTTGGCTGTTTTTACATCATTCAGCAAGGCTGCTTGTTCCCTTTCAGTGCACCAGTGGATTTGTCTAAAGACTCCACAGAGCCTGCACTGCATACCTTTCTCTCTTACTCACTTTCAATAGTTTAAGTGTTGAATACTCTACTCTCTCCCTGTTTTGCAGTCTCCTTCCACTATAAAAAAAATCATCTACAGATAATTCTAAGGTTCTCCTTCCCCATTTCTTCACTACAAACAATTGTCCCCTGAGACAATAAATATCTCTCAAGGAAGATACTAGTGATTTTAGAATCCAAGTTCTTATAATGTTAATGTGGGTGCTTCTTGTCATTTCCTTTGAGTCTACTGGTTATAGAAGATAACAAGTAACATTTTACTGATTATTTTTCTAAGTCAATGGATTATTGCTAGTTATTTTATACAAAGCACTCTGATAGCCCCTATAAATCATAAAAAAAGCTTAGTGAGGAATGACATCAGCATCATAATGGAGTGAGCTCTCCCCTTAGAATCTCCCCCCATAAGATACAACATAAAGGACATTCATATACCAACAGATGACCACCACAGCCATACATCTGAAGGTGGAGGTGCTGGAACCCCCAGAGGAAGTAGAAGGAGGTAAGGAGAACTCTTCTCCATTCCCAACAGCAGCAACCCCAGGACCAGGACCATGTGATTCTCAGAGAGAGAGAGTGGGGAGAGACAGACCTCCATGGGAAAACTGTCACTCTCCATGTTCCCTGGTAGCCCAGGGGAAACCTCTACATGGAGGTGGCTGAACCATTGCAGGGTTGTCCTCATCAAGCTAGCACCCCAGGAGAGCAGATAGTGAGGGAAGAGTGAGAAGTCCCCAGAATTGGGCAGGTGAAAGGAAGCACCCTGGACCTCACCCGACACTTCGGCTCAGCCAGTTGGCCAGAGTGCCTGCAGATTGCAGCAGGCTCAGAATACACAGCTCTTGACCCCTACCCAGTGGTGGCAGATGGAAGCTGTGACCAGATATTATCATTATGAGGAAAAAACAAATCCATGCCCTCAAAGAGTATGAAAAAAATAAATTAAATCTCCAGACCAGAAGGAAAGCAACAAGCAGCCAGGAATCAGTCATGAAGGCACAGGAATTTATAATCTAAATGACAGAGAATTCAAAATACCTATCATAAAAAAAAAACCTCAATGAGTTACAAGAAAAAACAGATAGACAGTTCCATGAAATCAGGAACTTCTTCACAAAGGAGATTGAGACTATAAAGAAAAGCCAATCAGAAATGTTGGAGATGAAAAACACAATGGAGGAGATAAAGAAAAATCTGGAATCTTGAAAGAACAGAGCTGATAACATGGAAGAGAGAATTAACAATATAGAGGATACGAATGCAGAAATGCTCCAGATGGAGGAGGATAGAGAACTAAGACTAAAAAGAAATGATGAAATTCTCCAAGAAATATCTGACTCAATTAGGAAATGCAATAAAAGGATTATAGGTATTCCAGAGGGACAATGGAGGGGGAAAAGGAGCAGAGAGCTTGTTCAAAGAAATAATAGCTGAGAACTTCCCAAACCTGAGGAAGGAGCTAGAAATACAAGTGAATGAAGTCAATAGATTTCCTAACTATATCAACATAAAAAGACCCTCTCCAAAGCCTATAGCAGTAAAGCTGGCAAAAGTCAATGAGAAAGAAAAAATATTAATGGCAGCAAGACAAAATAAAATGTACAAAGGAACTCCTATCAGGCTCTCAGGGGATTTCTCAGCAGAAACTTTACAGGCTAGGAGAGAGTGGAATGATATATTCAAAATTCTGAAGACAAAAACTTTCAGCCAAGAACACTCTATCCAGTGAAGATATCCTTCAGATATGATGGAGAAATAAAATCTTTCCCAGATAAACAAAATCTAAGGAAGTTCATTGCACAAGACCCCCACTACCAGAAATGTTCAAGAAGACCCTCATGCCAGAAAAAAGAGAGAAAGGGGACACAAAGCCTTGGCAAGGAGAAAAATAGGTAGACAAAATCATAAAAATTGCAGTTCTCTATCAGAATGGGTTAGATGTTTAATTATAACCTCAAAGAGAAAGGGAAGGAAAACACCAAAGATAAATATAACCTCATCACTTTAACCACAAACTCACAACACAAGATGGAATAAGTTGTGACAATAATAACTTAGAAGGAGAAGAGGAAAGGGATGGAATGGACTTAGCCTAAGGAAATAAGAGGCCATCAGAAAATGGAGTATCTCATCTAGGAGTTTTTTTATAAACCTCATGGTAACCACTACACAAATAATCAGAGCAGAGACACATATGATAAATAAAGAGAAAACCATCATACAGAACTACCAAACTTAATTGGTAGTCTGAAACACACAGGAAGAGAAACAAAGGAAATGCAGAAGAACTGGAAAATGATAAAATAGCAACATTAAGCCCTCATATGTCAATAATCACTCTAAATGTAGATGGATTGAATTCTCCAATCAGAAGACACAGAGTGGTGGAATGGATTAAAAAACAAGACCCAACAATATGCTGCCTCCAGGAAACACATCTCAGCTATAAAGACAAACACAGGCTCAGAGTGAAAGGATGGAAGACAATACTCCAAGCCAATGGCAAACAAAAGAAAGCAGGTGTGGCCATACTTAGACAAAGTAGACTTCAAGATAAAAGAGGTAATGAGAGACAAAGAAGGGCAATTTATAATGATAAAAGGGACATTCAACCAAGAAGACATGTCACTTATAAATATATATGCACCCAACACAGGAGCACCAAAGTATAGAAAGCAACTATTAACAAACCTAAAAGGAGATATGAACAACACAATAATAGTAGAGGATCTTAATATCCCACTTACATCAATGGATAGATCATCCAGACAGTCAATAAGGAAATAGTGGACTTAAATGAAAAACTAGATGAGATGGACTTAATAGGTATGTATAGAGCACTCCATCCAAACAAAGAAGAATACACATTCTTCTCAAGCATGCATGGAATATTCTCAAGGATAGACCATATCTTGGGAAACAAGACAAGCCTCTGGAAACTTAAGAAGATTGAAATCATAACAAGCATCTTTTCTGAAAATAATGCTATAAAACTAGAAATCAACTATAAGAAAAAACCTGGGAAAATGACAAAGATGTGGAGACTAAACAACACGCTACTGAACAACCAATGGACCAATGATGAAATTAAAGGAGAAATCAAAAAATATCTGGAGACAAATGAAAATGAAAATAAACCACAGCAATTCACATGGGATGCAGCAAAAGCAGTCTTGAGAGGAAAACTCATAGCAATACAGGCCCACATTAACAAACAAGAAAAATACCAAATAAGTAATTTTGAACTACACCTAACAGAATTAGAAAAAGAAGAGCAAACAAAGCCCAAAGTCAGCAGAAGGAGGGAAATAATAAAAATTAGAGCAGAAATAAATCAAGTTGAAACCAAAAAAACAGTAGAAAGGATCAATGAAACAAAGAGCTGGTTCTTTGAGAAGATAAACAAAATTGACAAACCTTTAGCCAGACGCACTAAGAAAAAAAGAGAGAAGCCTCAAATAAATAAAATAAGAAATGAAAGAGGAGAAATTACACAGGATACCAAAGAAATACAAAGGATTACAAGAGAATACTATGAAAAACTATATGCCAACAAATTGGACAATCTAGGAGAAATGGACAAATTCTTAGACTCATACAATCCCCCAAAACTGAATCAAGAAGAAATAGAGAATCTGAATAGAACATTCACAAGTAGAGAGATGGAAACAGTAATCAAAAACCTCCCCAAAAATAAAAGCCCAAGACCAGATGGCTTCTCTGGAGAATTTTACCAAACATTCAAAGAAGACTTAATACCTATCCTTCTCAAACTATCCCAAAAAATAGAAGAAGATGGAACACTTCCTAACACATTCTATGAGGCCCACAGCACCCTGATACCAAAGTCAGACAAGGACAATATAAAGAAGGAAAAGTACAGGCTAATATCCCTGATGAACATAGATGCAAAAATCCTCAACAAAATATTGGCAAACCAAATACAGGAATAAATTTAAAAGATCATACACCATGATCAAATGACATTTATACCAGGCACACAGGGGTGTTAAACATTTGCAAATTAATCAACGTGATACACCACATTAACAACACGAAAAATAAAAACCACATGATCATCTCAATAGATACAGAGAAAGCATTTGACAAGATCCAACATCCATTTATGATAAAAACTCTAAAAAAAATGGATATAGAAGGAAAATACCTCAATATAATAAAGGCCATATATGACAAACCCACAACCAACATCATACTTAATGGGGAAAAACTGAAACCCATTCCTCTGAGAACAGGAACAAGACAAGGGTGCCCACTCTCACCACTCTTATTCAACATTGTACTGGGGGTTTGGGCCAGGACAATTAGGCAAGAAAAAGGAATAAAAGGAATCCAAATAGGCGACAAGGAAGTGCAACTCTCACTGTTTGCAAATGACGTGATTTTATATACAGAAAACCCTACAGAATCTGCCAGAAAACTATTAGAAATAATCAACAGCAAAGTTGCAGGGTACGAAATCAACTTACAAAAATCAGTTGCATATCTATACTCTAATAATGAACTAACAGAAAGAGAACTCAAGAATACAATCTCAACAAAAAGAATAAAATATCTAGGAATAAATGTAACCAAGGAGGTAAAAGACCTATACAATGAAAACTATAAGACATTATTGAAAGAAACTGATGATGTCGTAAAGAAATGGAAAACTATCCCATGCACATGGATTGGAAGAATAAACATAGTTAAAATGTCCATACTACCTAAAGCAATCTACAGATTCAATGCAATCCCAATCAGAATTCCAGTGGCATTCTTCATGGAAATAGGACAAAGAATCCTAAAATTCATATGAGGCAAAAAAGACCACAAATAGCTAAAGCAATCCTGAGAAAAAAGAACAAAGCTATAATTATCACAATCCCTGACTTCAAAATATACTACAAAGCTATAATAATGCAACATGGTATTGGTACAAAAACAGACATGCAGATCAATGGAACACAACTGAAAGCACAGAAATAATATCACACATCTACAGACAGCTAATCTTCAACAAATGAGCTAAGAACATATGATGGAGAAAGGAAAGACTTCAATAAATGGTGCTGGGAAAACTGGGAAGCCACATGCAAAAGAATGAAAGTAGACCATCTTCTATCACCATTCACAAAAATTAACTCAAAATAGGTTAAAGACTTGAAGGTAAGACCTGGAATTATAAAACTCCTGGAAGAAAATATAGGCAGTACACTATTTGACATCGGTCATAAAGGGATCTTTTCAAATTCCATGTCTACTCGGACAAGGGAAACAAAAGAAAAAATAAACAAGTTGGACTTCATCAGATTAAAGAGCTTCTACAAGGCAAATGAAACCAGGATCAAAATGAATAGGCAACCCACCAGCTGGGAGAAAATATTTGCAAATCATATATCCAACAAGTGGTTAATCTCCATAATATATAAAGAACTCACACAACTGAATAACAACAAAAAGAAACAACCCAATCAAAAAATGGACAGAGGAGAGGAACAGACATTTTTCCAAGAAAGGTATATAGACGTCCAACAGGCACATGAAAAGATGTTTAACATCACTAATCATCAGGGAAATGCAAATCAAAACTACCCTAAGATATCACCTTACACCCTTTAGAATGGCTATAATCATCAAGACAAAAAATAATAAATGTTGGAGAGGTTGTGGAGAAATGGGAACCCTCATTCACTGCTGGTGGGAATGCAAACTGGTGCAGCCTCTACGGAAAACAGTAGGGAGATTTTGCAAAAAATTAAAAATAGAGGGGCTGGCCTGGTGGTGCAGCAGTCTAGGTCACGCTTTGGCAGCCCGGGGTTCGCGGGTTTGGATACCAGGTGCTGGCTGACGCACTGCTTGTCAGCCATGCTGTGGCAGCATCCCATGTAGGGTAGAGGAAGATGGACATGGATGTTAGCCCAGGGCCAGTCTTCCTCAGCAAAAAGAGGAGGATTGGCAACGGATGTTAGCTCAGGGCTGGTCTTCCTCATAAAAAAAAAATAAATAGAAATACCTTATGATCCAGCTATTCCACTACTGGATATTTATCCAAAGAACCCAAAATCAACAATCCAAAGAGGCTTATGCACCCCTATGTTCATTGCAGAATTATTCACTATAGCCAAGAAAAGAAAGCAACCCAAGTGTCCATTGACTGATGATTGGATGAAGAAGATGTGGTATATCCGCACAATGGAATAAAAAAGACAAAATTGTTCCATTTGCAACAACGTGGATGGACCTGGAGGGTATTATGTTAAGTGAAATAAGCCAGACAGAGAAAGACAAACACCATATGATTTCACTCATATGTGGAAGAGAAACTAACACATGAACAGAGAGAACAGTTTGGTGGTTACTAGGGGGAAGAGGGTAGGGAGGTGGGCACAAGGGATGAAGGGGTGCATTTATATGGTGACTGACAAACAATAATATACAACTAAAATTTCACCATATTATAAACTATTATGACATCAATAAAAAATAAAAAGCATGAGGCAGGTCACTAATTCTCTCCTATAGATCTGGTATAGATTTCTTTCTCCCTTCTCTATCTTCATGGCCCTCAACTCCATAAACACATTGCTTTGATTCCTTGGCAGGAGACAACTTGCCTTCTACCCACAAATTTACTCAGTTCCTAATTTTCACGTGTACAGGGATTTGCTGGTGTGCCCGGTTGGTGTCCCTCTTCTTAGAAGTCTTTCCTCAGCCTTGCAAGAATTTGGGTAATTACACAAATTACTTAACCTCTCTATGTCCTCAGAATCTTTGTGAAACAGAGATACCAGTAGCAAGTACCTCAAAAACTTGTTGTGAGAATTAAACATTTCTTAGCACATTATAAGCACCCAATAAACATTAGACACTTCTATGATATCAATGGAGTCCACCCCAAAACTCTCTTAGATACCCTTTCTGTATAGCTACCATACACTTTATTCATCCCTAACACAGCAATATTTACTCTATTGTAATAGCCTGTATACTTGTCTACCAAATTAAAAATACTATTTATTAAGTTTGCTATATATACTAGGTTCTTTGCTTATATTAACTCATTTCATCCTACCCAACCCTATGTGATACATACAATCATTTTCATTTTTTCAGCTGAAGAAGGTAAGACTTAGGTAGAGTCATATACCCAAGGGCACACACCTAGTAAATGAAAGAAGCAGGACTTGAGCCCAAAGCCCATGTTCTCAACCTCTCACCACACTTGACTGCCTCGCCTGAGGGCCCAGTTTACCATGTCTGTGTGCCCCTGTAGCTAATACAGTGCCTGACACATAAGTTTACGTTCACTCTTTGGTTAATTAGTCTAACACCTTTCCAAGGAAAGACATGAATACATTTGTGTTCAACCAAATAAATTAAAACACACAAAAATAATGTCTCTGTCACATGGACCTGTGGGTAGCTTTTTAAAGGGTTAAGCTGACCTAGCTTTCTCATTTTAGAAGTATTGCCATTTCCTTTCCAGGAAGGAAAAGACATAACAGGAATAAATTGTAGGCGGATGTCTCATTTCTCCAATTTCTTATTCTAGGATGAAAATATTGAGTGACATAATGCATCACAGGACTGTCATGACTAAGTATGGGACAATACATCAAACAGGCATGGCTCTTGGAAAAACTACCAAACAGGCCTAAGCTAATGATGAATTAAGTTATTGGGATGTTTTAAGGTTATTAACATTATGGGGGATGGGAGAAATGTTTTAGGGAAGACTGTATATTCCTAAGTAGAACGTAATATATGTTTCAAATCAAGTTTAATGTAGGACCCCTGAAAAACCACACAATAAAGATATGCTTCAACAATAAATGTAATCTATTGGGCTCTCTCTCAACACATAGTTTCTGAAGTGAGGATCCCAGGGTTTATGGAAGGAAGAGAATGGCAGAAAAACAAGTCTGTGGATAAGGCAAGGAAAAGTGTATGAAGGACCATGAATAGTATGTCAAGGAGTTTGGCCTTCATCCAAAGGACAGGAGAGAGTCAAGTCAGCTTTTTGGAGAAAAGAATGACATCAAGGTGACACATAACTCTAGATAAAGCAAGGGGAATTGGAAAAAGAGAAAAATTTAGAGGCACTAGGAATATAAAGGAAAGAACAGATTTAAGGAGATATATAGGAGGAAGAATCAACAGGACTTAATGGCCACTTGGATGAGAGAGGAAAGGAGAACAAGACAGCAGATGGAAGACAGGAAGAGAAACAGGAACAGGTTTGAGAGAGAAGGGAAGGTAACGACATATTGATGTGGTGGTGGGAGGTAAGGCGTGGGAGGCTAGATGGAGAGGGAGGGGCAATTGATTACTAGTCCCTAAATATGACAACTCCTCCACTCTTGGATGGAGGGAGAAAGATCATCCCTTCAGTCTTTATCATAAGTTATTTGTGCCATTTCCATAGCCAGCCCAACAAATATTTGTGGCTGATGTTGGAAACATTAGCAGCAATGAGGATTTGGACACTAATCCTATATGACCTGTTGATACTGTAAGGGAGGAAGAGAATTTCCTCTACCCTCTAGGTCCTTCTGGCCAGGCTACAAATTAAATCAACATGAGACAGAATAACCGGAGAAAAACAAACAAAGCTTTATAAAGTGTGTACATGGGAGAGACTCAGGAAAACTGAGCAACTTGCCAAAATGGCCAATCTGCCAACTTAAATATCATCTTCAGCTGAAGACAAAGGAGGATGTTGGGGGTAGTGGTCTGGGACTTCAAGGGAAAGGAAGGCAATTTACATGGAGATGGAAATGTAAATGGGCCAACTACAAGACAATGTGACCCCAGAGACACGTTCTGCATTACATTACAGTTACCTCCTTCCTGAAACAGGTCCTTCTATTTTAAATTCTTTTAGGCAGTTGGAGGGGAAGTCAAAGTTTCTTTCAGTCTTTTGTTCTTAAAAATAATCAAGCCAAAGAGACACATTTTGGGGTGGCCAATTCTGATCCCCCACAATATCACTTGTACCTTTGTGTTACATGGTTATTTACTTTTTTATTTGTCTCGGCCTTGGTCCCACCTATGAAGTAAACCCCTATGGGCCTCATTATTGGGGACTCTGTCCAGTGTCTTTCTGTGTCCCCTAGAGAAAGATACATGGTTCTTAGTTTCTGCCAGGTGCTTTGAGAATAACTGCTATTTAATTGATTATTTGGTTGACTAACCTTCTGTCTGAGACTCTCCCTCCTTCCAGCTCTACAAATTCTCTATCACATCAGCCTCTCCTTGGTCCCAAATGCCTTTCCTTGAGCCAAGCAGAATTAGTAGATGTGTCAAACTAAATTGCTTCTTTTTTTCTCATTGTGTTTGCAGTCTTTAGTACTACCATTTAAAAATATTGTTCTATTGTCATACTTCCTACAACATCATGGAAAACACTTTTGGCATTCCAAATTGGCTTACCAATTTCTTCTGCAAACCAACCTACAGGCAATGTGACCTCCACAGAGCATGACATTGGCACCAAGTTCTGCTCTCGTCAAAAGAAAAATGAACTGCAAAGTAGAGGACAAGTACACATAACAATAGTCTGCCCTGTTACACATGGGGGTGGGGAGAGCTGGGAACTGAATAAAAACATGGCTGAAGGCAGCCCAGGAAGAGACTGTTCTGAATGATCTGAATGCTTTCTAAATGGTAATTCCCCAGGTTTTATTAGACTTCAGACAATTGGATGCTTTATTCAGTCCTCGCTGAAATAAGACATAGTCTCTCCTCTTAAGTCTTCCCTCTGAACTTACATAATACATGTTCTCCAAGGCTTAAAGAAAACGAGGCCCTGGTAGCACCCCTCCTAGACTCCCCCCATTGATAGGAGGCATTGTATAAAGCTTCAAAAGACTCAGATTCAAATCTTGGTTCTACCAGTGAGGTTTGTGTGAGCCACGGCATGATATTGAACTGCTCTGAACCTCAGTGTTCTAACAGTTAAAATTATTTCAATATCCTTTGCTTTCAGAGTTGAGTACCTAAGAGATATTAGATACTGGGGTGATGTCTGGCATATAACATGCACCTAAATTTAAAGCTATAATTATTATTATCTGAGCAATGACCAACCAATATTTCCCTGTAGGGCTGGAAAAGAAACACAGACCTGGAGTCAAGAGGGCAGGGTCTCCCTCTCTCTCCTGGCTCTGTCCTGGATAAATAACCCACTAGAAATGTGTGCTGGGCAATGTGATGAAAGGCATAAGGCACGGAATCTGCTTGGCATGGGAGAGAGAGCCACTTCCTCCTTCTCTACTTGGGTTTTCCCATTGGAACCCAAATTATCATGGTCACACGGCTCTGCTCTAAGAAACACTATTCCTCCCAAGTTATCTGTTCTTGTTTTTCTTTTTTTCTCCTCATTCTTCCATTAGCTACAGAATCAAATGTCCCACTCAAGTCCTGCCTGCTAAAGACTACTGCTTTCTACAGCCTCTTAGCACTTCCGGTCATCTGATCAGCCCTGGTTGGTTAAGATGGAGTGGATTCCTGTCTCCACAGCCTTGCACATAACCTTTCTCAGATATTAAGGTTCTTTCTTAAAATTATAAAATAGATAAGCTACTTCACATACATTACCAGTAAGCATTACAATGCTCTGGGAGAAAACTATCACTACCCACCTCTCGCTCGTGTGGCAACTGGGACTCAGCAAGGACAAGTATCACAGGTTCAAAGAGTTAGACAGTCAGGCAGCAGGGAGCAGAGATGCGAACATGTCTAAGTACAAGGCTCACACTCTTTCCATTACAGAAGCTGCACACTGGCAGCCCACAGACATGTTTGGTTTAGCCTGTACAATCCGAGCCTTATGGTGTTTTTCAAAAGAGTATTGATTTTCTATTTCCAACATTAAAAAAAAAGATAGATTTAAAAATCCAAGTTTTTACTTTTTCTTCTCAAAAATATCAGAAGAACTGGCAATGCTGGGCTTGTTTTCTTCTCGGCAACTAACTATTTGCTGGAACTAAGGAGCAGGGGCTCCCTTCAGAGAGAGGCTTCCAGCTGCCACAGTTGCCACCAACCCCTTTTGCTTCCACACACCTCACTCTCCTCACTCTTCAGGTACCTCCTTGGCCCTGTAGGCTTTTGACTTTGTCCCCTGGGTTTAATCCTGTTCCTAGAGGAGAGCACATCTTCCTCTCTGTTGTGGGTCTCAGGAGACAGCTGAGTTCAGTCTCTGCATCTGGACCTTGTGCCTCCCCTGTCCTTCTTCCTTCTGCTGTGATGTCTTCCTGATTTTGTCTACTGATTTGACTTCTGACCCATGCCTGGCCCTAATTCGCCATCACTGAGATATGATAAACCTCTCGTTTGCCTGCACTCAGGGTCTAATTCTCTAACTTGCACTGATCATCCATGTTAGATTGAGGTCTAATCTGAATTACTCACTAGGTCCTCCCTCTCCTTCAACTTTGACTGCTCCCATTCTACCAACCCACTCTAAGACTTCTCTGTAATCCCAATCTACTCCCTCCTACCTGCCCCACACTGCAAACTAGTGGCTGGCTGATGCAGAAGTACTTCTCTTCTGTTTGTCATCCTCTTGCTCCCCTCCTCCATCATTTTGGGCCTGCCAGCACTGTCCTCACAGCAGAGCCCAGAGGAGGGACTTAAATACAAGAAAGGATTGATCAGTGTTCCCTGAATTGTACAACATGAGGAAATTTTTAAAAGCCCTCTGGACTTTGTGCATCAAGGATATTTCATAGGAAACTTGACAGAGACTTGTAAAATACATTTCATACAAAAAAGAAGTTGAAAAGGGCAGAAAATGCTGCAAGTCTGACAAGAGGAAAAAGAAAAAGGTGTACACCGAACTATTGGGACTAAAAACCCTACTGAAAGAGAGCTGCCTCTGACCTTTGTGGCTCCCTAAATGAAAAGCAAACTTCTCCTCCTCCTCCCTCATCCCTGAGTTTGTCAAGCATGATTGATGACATGGCTTTTGCTAAGGACACTGCTGAAACGTTCTCACATATAAAACGAGAGCTCACAGAGCACTTATCTGCAGAAGAAAAGGCAGGCTATTGTAAAGATAGAGGCCTGGCAATTAATGAGAAAAAAAGTGGAAGGGAATGCAGTTGCTGGCAGGACGACATGCCACCTTATTGATGTTCCGCATCATGCTTCACCATGATGGTCACTGTCTTTAAACTTTCTAAGGCAAGAATCAAAGACATAGGACACATTCCCCACCACTCTCCAAATAAACTCTCCAGTAGTAAAGAAAGAAGCCAGTGTCTCCCTTTTAAACCTATGGGATCATGTGTATTCCAGCTTCCAGGGCTATAATCCCCTCCTAGATTACAGCTGATCCCTCATCTTCACCCACCAAAACCTACCCATCTTTTGAGATCCAACTTGAGTTCTGTGCTATTTCTCAACTATCCCAAGCTACTATGCCTTCTCCTTTCTCTAAATTCTATAACAAATACAACCTGTGCCCACATCACTCACCAACTAGGTTGTAAACACCTCAGAATCAAAGCAAAGACAATGCATTACAATGCTTTACCGTGGCTAACATTTAGTAGATGCTCAATAAATATTGAAACAAACATGGCACTCTGTTGTAGTATTCATTACTTATTTCATTGCATATATATTTCTTTTAACCTCAATAAGATTATAAAATTTCCTCAAGTCCAAGGATCAGGATTTCTTGCATTTCTTTGGCAGTCTAGATGGTACCAAGCCCACAGTAGAAAATGAATATTTACTTGATAAGAGTTGCTGGATTGACTAAAAAGAATTTAAAGCTTTCAAAACAAGTTACCAGTTACAGCACCAGACATTTCTTCACTTGAATAGGAAATATCACTTTATGGCTGGAACAAAATTGTGCAGGCCAGGGACAGCCCCATGGTTGTTCAATGCCATTATTTCACTAAGCTCCAGGGTAAAGCCCTGAGTTTGCCTCCGGGATTTTCAAATACCACCTCAAAATGAGTGACTGGCATCTGAGCAGCCATCCTGTGGATCTTACTTCAGAGATCTCCAAGCTTATCCTCGAAGGGAAGGGCATATCACACTTAATCAGTTCGCACGTCAAAAGACAGTTTTGTTTTTTAAATGCCTTTGCTATGAGCTCCACCTGGGACTTGCAAATCCATGTGAAATCTTGATTTGCACATCATTGTTGGATGCAAGACTGTGTGATGAGAGCTCAGCTGTCAATGGGAAGTGAAGCGGGATGTCAACCTGCTTCTCCTTCTCTGCCTCCCGCCCTTGAGTCTCCTGGGCAGATTCAGGGGGAAAGCAGCGAAGATACTCAGATAGGATTTGAAGGCCTGGGATAAGAATGCACGTGGAAAAAGAAAGACTGTCATTAGGTTGTTTTCCTGTCTGTGATAACTGCTCTAAGACCATCAGCTTTAAGTAATAAGTTTTTGAAAACCAAAAATTTTAGGTACAATTTTGCATAAGCAAATCATTTGTGTGCACAAAACTCTGTATTTTCTCGTGCAAACAGTATTTTCACATGCAAATTAGGCTGTTAGAGCTTTAGGTAATCGAGCGGTGCATGGAATTCAATGTTTTTTGCAAGTGCAAATAGGAAGTGACACTGGTATAGCTACAGAGAATGTTGAAGAGAGTGGCTGGCAGTCAGTAGTACCGCTTGCCTACAACTGTGTGGCTCAGTCTCCTTGGGATGCGGTAACTCTCTTGAGAGGTGGAGTGACAAACCATCTGAAGTGAATATATTTTCAAGCAAGTTACTGGTTAATTGACTCCTGGCAACTGCCCTCCACATCAACTAGGCTTACTCCAATCTTAAACTCACACATGCCACCCAAGTTAGTACTTCAACATAGCTCAGAAGAAATGGTTTGATGGGCTGCTCTGTTGGGTAGAGGTTACTACTTGACCCCCTCTATCACCTTAGAATCTGCATTAAACTGGAAATTAGCAGTACACTGAAGTTGGGTACTTGAGAAGAGGGTAATAAAGGCACTATTTACAAAGGGGTGGACAGGGATTAGGAAAAGTGACAAGAGTTTGTAGAGTACCTCAGGACTAGTAAGTGGTTGCAAGCTCTAGACTTAAAGGGACAAGGGAGTGGGTCAGTTGGAACCTAGAGTGAGAGCTCTGAAAAGGCGACCATCCAACAGGAGTCTCCTGTGCCTTTCAACTGACAAAAGCAGCTAACCCATCATGACCCCCACAGATAAAGCCAGAGGGATCAATACTCTCACTTCATTCTTCTCTCTTCCTCTGGTATCTTGCCAGCATCCCCCATTGACCAAACCCAGCTGGCAGGCAGAAGGCCAAGGCATCTCTTGATTCTATCTATACTGGTCAACTTCCCAGGCACAGGGCAGGACTCAGAATGGATGTGGAGGGGCAAATCAAAGATATCCTGCACATATTCCCTAGAGCCAAAGATTCTGCAGCTATCAGACACTTTCCTTTATTTCCTTTATTGCCCAGTACCATTCCCCAGGCTCAGTGGTAATATTCATGATGAACAACAGTGTCTTAAACCTATATTAATCATTCTTAAGATCTCAATAATTTTAGCTTATAATGCTAATATGGAAATGGTTATGAAGCTCATCAATGGTTATGGACTTGATTGGTTTAGTTTATTCCCTAATCATAGTCCAAAGCCATTGCATGTATAACATTAGCCAAATATGAACAGAGACCTCTTCTTATTCTTCACCTCTACTTCTACATGGTATGTTTTTCAACTACTCCTATTGTTAGTTTCTCTCTTTTTAAATGCCTATTTGTATTTAAAATAATCGTCATCACCCAATTCAGATTTAATTGTTCAGTAGTTATGTAACGTGGCTATTTTTTTCTCCCTACCTAAACTACAAACTCTCTGAAGGCAGAGGACATAGATGCTATTTACTCAGACCTCTATTAGGGTCTCAGTAAGAACTTCTCCACTGATTAACTCCCCAGTAATTTGCAAGTTCCGGTAACCAGCATTTATAGAACAGTTTCTATGCACCTAGAACTCTGACAAACTGTAGACTACTTGCAAGCAAAAATAAAATATACCTTATCTCAGGACCGTGGACATTGCAGAGCACAGAGCCTTTCTACATGGTAGTGATTACTCTTGAAGGTTGCAGGAGGGAGGGAAGTGGAAGGGACAGAGAGAAGAGGGATATCTAGATGTGCTCCCTGTTTGTCAAGGCATTTACTGCTTTAGGCATGTGGGCAGTCAGATATACAGTGAGTGGAGTTGCTGGAAAATAATGTGATCCATTACCTAACCCATATAGTGTCACCTAGATACTATGAAGATAATTGGCCTCTTGGTATTTAGAATATGGTCTTCATCCTTCTTTTTATAGATGCTTCTATACATCTTTATGTATAATAAGCCAACTTAATGTGGGTTATGTCATGATTCAGTTAAGTGTGCACTATGAGTCAGAAAGAGATATTAAAGACGTCTATACACACCTTTGAGAGATTGTGCAATAAAGAAAACTTCCTGACAAATTAGTCACAGCCTCAGAATACAAAGCTAATAATACATCAGCTCACTGTTCTCCCCAGCAAACACATAGGGGGAGAATGGTGTTAGATTGAAATTAATCAACCTAACACTTACAAACGGGAAATTTTAAGAAAAATAATTATTTCTTAAGGAAGGAAGATTATTTTCAAAATATATTTATTAAGACATAGCTTTATCTCTCCATTTTATTTTGGCCCTGCCAACACAATCTCTGAATTAAATAGCAGCACTGAGAGCTTGCTTTTCCTTAGGCACAAGATTTGTCAACACAGCCAATATGATTTCAAGCAAACAGTTTCGACAAATGCTTTTGAGGGAGGTGACAAAGAGTTATTGATATGGTGATCATTCAGCTGGTATTCTCTTGAAACAATCAATATTTCATGCAATTCTATTCATTTTAATATATTCAAACAAATCAATCCTACAGCTAAATGTGTTTTTATTTATATACCTTGATAAGATTTTATGGAAACAAACTATAAATTAGAAAGCAAAAATTTTTGTCAAACCATGTGTCAGAAGTAGTGATTACTGTAATAGAAGGTCCACCAAACTTGAATGCGACACATGCACCACCACTCCCCACAATTTAAAAATACAAATTGGATCCCACTCTGTAAGAAAAAATTTTCTAAGTATTGGGAATGTAAGAGTTAACAAAACAGACAAGGAGCCCTAAAGAAGTTTTTATTCCAATCTGTGTAGGTGACTGTCTTCTCACACAAAAAGGTTAACAGATCCAGGTGTGCTAATTCTATCTCTGCTCCTTCCACCAGAACCACAGAACATATAGATCCAACCTTCTGAAACAAGTTCCAGATGTGGACCCTCTCTTGATGCTCACCCTGATAATTCACTGTTAAAGCCCCAATCCTGCTCCGTCTTATCCAGGATCTGCAGGACTTCCTGACAGAAGCACAGGCTCTTGCTGCTCCTTCTGGGCAAGTATGCATGTTTATTGCATGGACTGGAAGGCTGTTATTGCTGTTGTTTTGTTTTGTCATTGTTTGGAGAAGGCAGGTGTGAGGATCAGTGTGATGGATGAGGCAAAGTAAGGAAATCAAATCATGGTAGCTGCACTGTCCAATATGGTAGCCTCTCGCAGCATGGGGCTACTATTTAATTTAAACGTAAATTAAAATGAAATAAAATGAAAAATTTAGTTCCTCAGTTGCACTAGCCACATTTCTAGTCTTCAACAGCCACATATGGTGAGTGGCTGTCATATTGGACAGCACAGAAAGAGAACATTTCTATCATCATAGAAAGTTCTTTTGGACAATGCTACTCTATAGTAAGTTGCTAAACCTCCTGGCAACCTACCCTCCTGGCTCAAATTACTTTACCATTTATATAGATAACAGTTTATATTCTGGCTGGCATCTTTTTCCTTCATTGTGTCTCAAAAGACCATCATGTTTATGAACAGCTAGTGCTTTTACACATTCCTCTGTGTGAAGCTTGTTCTTAAATATTACCTTGGATGCTAATTAAGTAGGATTTGAAAGTGAGAACACATTGGCACTGTTAAGGTTAATGGCTTAACCCTTTAGCACAGGAGACAACTTCAAGAGCTTGTTTGAAAGATTTTTATTGAAGCACAGGGAATGCACTGTTTCATTTTCCATGAGCATTGTCTATTCTGCTCTCCTTAGGAATTAAGCCACCTGTATGTCCTTCAAGTAACTGATACTTAGAAAATGTGTCCACATCTTAGCATTTCTTATCAGAAAAGTAAACTGCTAATAAATGAGAGAAGGTTATTTTTCCAAATAATTTTAGAATCACCAAGATCCAGACTTGGTTTTTGATCTATTTCTTAGAAATTAACTTGGAATAAATAGTTAATTATTTCTTATTTAAGAAGAGTATAGACAAAATATAATTGATGGTGCATGAAAAAATAATTTCACTGGTTGCCAGGAGCTGGGAGAAGGGGGAAATAGGGAGAAGTTGGTAAAAAGGTACAAACTTTCAGTTATAAGATTAATAAGGCCTGAGGATCTAAAGTATAACATGGTGACTATAGTTGTTAACACTGCACTGTATTATTGAAATTTGCTAGAGTAGAACTTAATATTCTCACATACACGACAAAAGACTGTAAACTATTTCAATAATTGTATTTGGATTACATAGTGAAATGATTATATTTTAGCAATAGTTAAATAAAATGCTATTAAATTTTTTTTATAAATAACTTCACAACTGATTGTTATGGTAATTCTAATTCTTGTATTTACATGAGTGAAACATTTCCAAACAAAGATATAAGGGCACGAGGTGGGTAGGCTGTTAAATCAATAGATTGGAATAAAAAGAGCTGGTTTTTTGGTTGCTTTATAATGTCTTCTCTTATTGTTCTTTTGTTTTTAAACTTTTCTTACACATAGAATACATGTAATATGTTAATCGTGATGAAAATCTCAGATGCTTTCTTAGGTATGGCTGGTAATATAGATGAGTGAAATGGTCCAGATATCAGACAACAGGGAGAATTGAGGACTAAGGTGGATTGGAAGGTGCCTGTCCCCACCAAACACATGTATAACCTAAGTTTGATGCACTGGCTGCCAATTTGTGAACTTTACATCTCACAGCATCCGTTCATTGTCCTCTATGTGTTAGTCTTGTTCTGCAGTTATTTAGTATCTCTATTACTTGAGAACAGGCTTCATGCCTATCCATCACTTGTATCCTTCATAATGTCTAGCACAGAGATAGATACATCAAATGCTCACCCAGGATTGATAATTGTTGGTTAATCTCATAGGCAGTATAATGTTACTCCCCAAAGATGTCCACATCCTAAACCTCAGAATGTGTAAATGTGTTACGCTCCACGGCAAAGGGAAGTTAAGGTTGCAAATGGAATTAAGGTAGCTAATCAGTTGACCTCAAAATGGAGAAATTGTCCTAGATTATTCTAGTGTGCCCGATGTAATCACAGGGGTCTTTAAAGGGAAAGAGAGAGGCAGAAGAGGAGTCAGAGTCAGGGAAGGAGATATGAAGATGGAAGCAAGGGTCTGAGTGACAGACATCATGTGAGAAAGTCTTGACCAGCTGTACCTGGCTTTGGAGATGGAGGAAGAGGACCACAAGCCAAGGAATGCATATATCCTCTAAAAGCTGGAAAAGGCAAGGAAAAGATTTCTCTCTTAGAACCTCCAGAAAGGAATAGAGCTCTGCCAACACCTAATTTTAGCCCAGTTAAGACACATGTTGGACTTCTAACCTATAGAATTGTAAGACAATAAATTTGCATTGTGTTAAGCCACTGAGTCTGTGATAATTTGTTACAGCAGCCATAGAAGACTAATACAGTTGATACGCTTCTATCTTTTTGTTTTCTTAAAAGAGATGAGTGTCAATTCATTATACCTATTACTCCCAACCATCAGCAAATATTCAATCATCTACGGAGAGTATAATGTTGACAGAGGTATATACCAAAAGAAAATTTGGAATTTTACCCAAAAGAAAAGCTACTGTACCATTTTAAAATAGTGTTTCATGTCCTCCCTCTAGTGGTTTGCTTATTTAAGAAAATTAATTGTCCATTCAAAATTCCCTTGTGAGTGGCAACATTGTGCCATGTAAACATTTGTTTGCTGCCATCTCTCTCCCACGGCCAAGCACCAGCTTTGCACATGGAATTACTTAATTGATAACTATTAAATAAAATTAAAAGAGCCATGAATAGCAGACAAATTGTTGACCAGTAGTTCTATTGGATTTGTTTCCAGTGCAAATTTCTCCTCTGCTCTTGGCTCAAGGTAATCAGAGTTTGTTGGGTTTTTGTTTTGTTTTTTTTGATTTATCAGAATCAAAGTGTTTTCTGCAAACTCCAAATAGTCACTCACTGATATAACAATTTCCCTTGAAAGCTGGAATCTGATGCTTTTGCCTCAGGGCAGGGAAAGGAGCCTGGCGGACCTGGTTGTATTGTGTTATTTTCTTAGCTTCCCTAGAGAGAAGAGTGAACCAATGAACCTAAAGAGAACGGATTATCCAAGATAGCTATTTATCAGAGAAAGAAGAACCCAATAATCAAAACAGACTGGTTAAATTCAATATTGAGGAAGAAGTTTCCTCATGGAGTGGTCTATTGTACTAGATGATGTCTAAGATCTCCTATGTCAGAAAAATTCTTAGACCACCTCTGGTTATCAGAAAATCATGCATTTCATGATGTCATTCTGGAAGCCTCTACCTTGCCCCATGTAGGACTCCCTTCTCCCACAGTCTGGCTCTCACCCCAAACCTCACCCTATCAGGGCTGGGACTGCTTCATGTTGCTGCTAGACCAGGAGTCCTTCTCAGTTCCATTTCTCACTGCTCACATTTGTAAATATCATGCCTTTTTTTCATAAAATCTACCAGGCACCTGGCTGATAAAAACCTCTAGCTTATACTCCTAGAATTATAATGAGTAAGTACCCTGTTCCCTATTACTCTTCCTCTGCAGGTACCCATACATTTCCTGTGGATAACTTCCTTTGGCCTAACCCAATCAGAAGTCAGAAGGCAATGATTCAGTGCTTCAGGGTGATTCAGTCCACAGAACTCAGCCTCCTACAGCAAAGAGTAGAGCAGAAAAGTAATGAATGGATTCAAGAAGGTGGAAATTAGACAGAGAACAGCTTGCATAGAATCTCTGTCAGGGCAACCAAGAGTCATAAATTTCCACTTTTGGTCTTGAAATCCTAACTCATCTTCGTTCAACTCCTACTGTGTTTGAGATGCATTTTTCTTTGAAATGACAAGAATATAAACAATTGCCCCTCCTTTTTTTTTCTTCGTGGTCTTACTGAAAGGCTACTTTCTCCAGGATTTCTTAATTCTTTTTATTTCTACTACATAAATAAACCTGATACCTTCCTTCACCCATAAAATAGAATCCCCTTTGCATGCTTACTGTCAATTCCACATTCACAGGTATGTTTGGCAAATGGTAAGCATGCCACAAACATTAGCCATTTTTATTTTTATTCCTTTTTTAAGCACTCCATGTCTGATTAAACAAGGGAAGGCTTTTGGGATAATAAGGACATTTATGGATTATAAAAACATATATTCAGTTAATCTGGTTAAGATTTTAAACCTAACTTCCAGTTTATTAAGAAACAGAGGAGATAGAGAAACAAGTTAAACAATATCACCCCAAAAATTCTGACAAGTTAAGAATGTGGGTCACTTTATAGGAAAACTGCCTAGTTTCTTCAACAAGTCAGTGTGGGGTAAAGAGAGTAGAGGGGACTTTCTATATCAGGACTCAGAAAAATTTTTCTGTAAAAGGCCAGATAGTAATATTTTAGGCTTTGCAGACTATGCTATGTCTATCGCAACTACTCAACTCCCAAAACCATAGATAACACCTGAATAAATGGCATGCTGTGTTCCAATAAAAATGCATTTACAAAATGGGCTGCAGACCAGATTTGGACTGCTGCTGACCCTTGTTGTATGTTTAAAGATTTTAAGAAACATAACAACTTAACAACCAAGTATAAAATGGACACTTTTAATTCAAAAGTTTTTAACAAGGTGTGGGAATGGGCAGGGGGTATTGGGAAGCCAGAGGAGAAATGAGGCCTATACAGTACATTGTTGGAGGAAAATGACACCACTCATTGACTATATTTTTTTATTCATGTGTCTACTGGTTGTGCTTTCACACTGCTTCCTCTAATATCTTTTCTCAAAACAGTAATGACAGCATGTACATTTTACATAACTGTTGAAAAAATAGCAATTTAGACAATGTACTGAAGGGAGCCGTTACTCTCCCCAGTCCATATCTCCCAACCACCCCTCTCCTGGCAACTGCGCATTGGGTGATGGGGTGTGATCAGCTGTTCATCCCCTTAATTAATCCTCAATATTATCCCAATTCCTTTTTACATCATCAGAAAAGACCAGTTAAAACTAACTCTTTTCAGAACAGCAGTAAATTATGGAATCCATTGAACTCATTGTTCTACTGAAAAGAGTAATATTAGGACCTCAAATGGTGGAATTTTCTCTTTTGTTCCTGCATAATGTTGACCACAAATTTTAGCATGTTTAGGTGTCTTAGTTCAGGTTGCCATAGCAAATACCATAGACAGTGTGGCTTAAACAACAAACATTTATTTCTCACAGTTCTGGAAGAGGAAGTCCAAAACCAGGGCACTAGTAGTTCCTGTGTCTGGTGATGGCCACTTGCAGATGGCCATCTTTTCATTGTGTCCTCACATGGTGGAGAACAGAAGGAAGAGGCAAGCTCTCCCATGTCTTTTCTTATAAGGGCACTAATCCCACCGTGAGGGCTCCATTCTCATGACCTAATTACTCCCAAAGACTCCATCTCTAAACACCATCATATTGCGAATTAGAATTCAATATATAAATTTTGGAGGGACACAAACATTCAGTCCATAGCACTGGGCTTCAGTTTTTTCATTGATGAAAAAAAGATTTTGAACTAGAACATACTACCCAACATTCTTACATTGACCAGAAGCTTTAAATTCCATTAATTATAATAAGAACTCACTCCCGAAGCAATAACTTAAAACTGCACTATTTGTGCTAAGATTTTTGTGAAACATTTCTATTGATAAATAAGGGGATCCAAATTTCTTTAATTATTTAGTGTGACATGAAAAAAATGTCAAAAGATGTTAAATAAAAACAAGATGTGAGTCATAACTCAGAAAAATTTTGTGTCTGTGATCTCAGAACTGAAGATGCAACAAAAAATGGAGTTGCTTCCAAAACAAAGAAGAAACTGTTTTCAAGCAATTGAGAAAATAATTCAGTAACATGAACAATCAGCTTTGGAGGAAATATCTTTTGCTGAATCTAGGCAAAGGATGGGAGAGAAAAACAAGAGAGGAAAAGATAGAAATCATTCAATCAAAGGAAAGTGGATCAAGATAGTAGAGGAAAAACACATCATAAAGTGCCCTTTCTCCAGCTTTTTGTGCGCCAAACTCACCACTTTAGCATCACCCATTTTATCACAGCCATACTTTAATTATCAGTGGTTTTTTCTAATGAAATTTTCAAGCAAAGTGAATCATGCTTCTAAAGATGTCTGTACAGGTTCCAGATTGTTTAAAAGAAAAATACTATGCAAATTTAAGGTAGAAATAAATATCCTCAGTGATGCCTTCTCTAAATTTTAAGATTGGAAACAAATGCTATTATCCATTGGATGATTTACCCTTCCTCTCTAGGAGACACTGGAATGATTCAGAAATGTAATATCAATTCCTCCTTTCCTCCTATACGTTATCTTCAATTTAGGTCTAAAAGTTGGCTGAATACACACACACACACACACACACACACACACACACACACACACACACAGATTTTAGTTAAATGAAAACCTATTGCTATTAGGCATAAAGTGGATCATGTGGTTTATATACCTGTGTTGGGTTTTGTTTCTATGCTTCTTCCCCACTCACTAAATCAGGCCATCTCTTATTTTCACTATAATTTTCTCATAGCCCTCAATTTCTCATTATGCTTCTGCAGGCCTTCAATAGAACTTAGAAGTAATCAGTCAACTCCACTGTCTTTGCAGGCATCAGTCTCCCATCTTACCTGCAATGGCATTTCCCTCCACGAGGACGTTTTCTAACATCTCACCAGTGAAATGGTTTGCAACTGGGCCATCACTTTGTTCCAGGGGCATCCAAGCCCAACCCACCACTCAGGATGGTGTTCTCTTTGCCCACCAGGAAGTGAGTTAGCCAGTCCCAAGTCATCTTGCCACCTGCTTTCTCAGACCACTCTCAGTACCACTTACATTAGTTCGGATGTTCTGAGAAGCAGATGTCAAGATCAGACACCTGATCAGGATCAGAACTGCAGATTTACTAGGGAAGGAACAAGTTAAGATAGGAGAAGCTTCAGATGAAAATGCAGGTCTGAAGTTATAGAAGGAAAAAGAGGAGGGTTGGGCAGGAAGAGCCTTCCACCACAGCACGATTCCAAGAAGGCTTCAGGCAGCCTGTTGGGATGTCCAAAAGCCAAAGATCTCTGCTGGAAGAGTCCTGTAATATTGCCAGAATGAACTTCACTTAAAACCCTTGTCATACTCACTCAGTAGCTGAGAGCAGCCCACAGAAATGTGGGTTTGGCATGAATGTGGCAGTGGATCAAGAGGGGCAGCATCTGGGGTCATCATTATCCTGCCCACAACAAAACATCTGTGTGGTATATTTTCACCTTTTTTCTCAGGATCTTCCCCCAAGACCATCAGGATCACCAAAACACATAGCAAATTTGAGAGGTAAGCCAGATAAAGGAAGTATCAGTGAGGTGATATTTTGGAGGTACCCGAAAGACCCTCTTGCACTCATCCCAAAGTCCCTAATCATCTATTCACCTCATGGACTTCCATTAAACCAGGGTGAAAATAGATCTATTTGAACATGAAGAGTGTGAATGTACACTTCACCTTTTAAGGATATTTACCTTTTATAGCTGATTTCTCAGTAACTAAGGGATAGTTAATGTAGAGAAAAGATCTTTAAAAAGAAATGACTACAAAACTAGGCTCAGCTTTGCATTCCCGCAAACGTACCATCCAACCTTGAGGGAGTTAAGGAACATCTGTGGGTCTCATCAGGGAGTTCAACACTGAGTTAACAAAACTGAGTTCCTGGCACTATGCTTATTTGGGAGGTTATAGTCCCTGCCCTTTAGGAGCTCAGTTGCTGGATCTTTGAATGAAATGTTCTCCACGCCATCCTCAGCTTTAAAATGATATTATTTCACAGCTTTTCTTTAAAATGAATTTTAACTTGTTGATGGGAAAGCTGTACATAGCATGTTACATTAAATGATTTAGAGATCAGATAATTTTATAGGTTTGGGTAATTGACATTTATTATCATCAAGTCAAGATTCTCCAGAAACTAGCCATAAATTCTTAAGGAGTAATTAGGTATTACTTGATTTCTTACAGCTATATTTTAAATTGGTTGAAATTTCTAGAACCAGGCTTATATTACCAGGGCTTGAGGGTTCTATCCATCATGTAACAGAACGGTTTTCAGCTAGGCCTGAATTCAAGATCTTTCAATTCTCTTTCTGCCCTGATTTGCAACAGGGTGTTGGAAAAGTAATCAACTTTTCTAAACTTTCATTTTCTCATCCATAAAATGGGGATAATGGGCCAGCCCAGTGACGCTGCAGTTTAGTTCACATTTTGGCAGCCCGGAGTTCGCAGGTTCAGATCATGGGCGCCTGATGACGCACTGCTTGTCAGCCATGCTGTGGCAGCGTCCCATATAAAGTAGAGGAAGGGGGCACAGATGTTAGCCAGGGCCAGTCTTCCTCAGCAAAAAAGAGGAGTTTTGGCAATGCATGTTAGCTCAGGGCTGGTCTTCCTCACACACACACACACACACACACACACACACACACACACAAATTAAAATGGGGATAATGATAGTGGACCCATAAGGATATTTTGATAATTAAATGATATACTACATGCAAAATTCTTACAAAATTGTCCATCAAAAGCACTCATTAAATAGTTTATCATTTTCCTCAAACACTGCTGAGTATTTGACAGAGGAAACTGATATTTATTAGATGTACATATTTTCTTAGATTGGGTTCTCCAGGAAATAGACTCAGAGGCAGTGATGTATACTCACAAGTTTTATTAGAGAGTGTCCTCTGGATCAATAACTTTGGGAAGTGAAGGAAGTAGGATTGAGCAGAGAAGGAAGTTGAATTCTAATGCATTAGCATCCAAGACCTTAGACAAATCCAAAAGGTGCCTTGGAGGTGGAAAGATCCTTCATAGATGCACATCAACTAGTCCTTGGATGCGGACTGCCCTCACATAAGGGGTCTGATCTTGGAGGAGGACCTTGTGCTTTCTTTGGCTGAGGAAAATTCCAAAGAGCCACTCAGCTGAAAGCCATCATTCACTAACACTACCAGCATCTGGGAGAATCAGCACCTCAGTCCGGTCGGAGAGACCTGGGCAGCACAGCACAGCTCTCCCTTCTACTTCTTAGATCCATTTTCTTCATATAATAAGTTCCTAGAACAGATCTTCCAGGATTCTTGTTGATCTCTTTCCCTGAACAAGTTTATGGGAAGAAGATTAGTGGAACTCACTATAGCCAACACCTCTGCAGTTGGTTTCAGAGTCTCCGTTGATACTCACTATCTCCCTTCTCTATTACCCATTCTAGATTTCCCTTACCCTCAGCTAGCACTTCTCCAGGTTTAGGGGGCTTTTAGGGTGGGATGACCCAGAGCATCAACTCTCTCAGACTGTGGCTATTGCACTTGTCCATTTACTACCAAGATTGAAAACAGGAGAGAAGTACCAAGAGACACACTCCAGTGGATCAACTGAGCGCCAAGCATATTCCTCCCTGTCCTATTGTGTAACAACAACCTAATATCCTTCTGATGATGAGGGACAATTACCTATGCCAAGATAGCCACTCCTTTTTTGCCTGCTGGTCTCTTGTTGTGAGGATCCCAAAGTGATCAGGCAGAAGTTGAAATGAGAACTTAAAGGAACCCTTTCAGTGTCCCCTGATGTAAGTGTTCCCTCCCTGGAACAGGATCTTTAAAGTCACAGAGCACAGTTGCAGAGACAGGAGGTACAGATTCCTTGAGTGGGTCACTGGGAATGATGATAAGCAAGGCCACTCTTACTTCCACCCACTGGTTTCTAGACAAATGTATTTTATCCTCTAATGACATAGTCCACATAACAGTCACTGTCTCCAAGTCACTGGTTAGTCTTTTTGAAAGATAGTGCCACACTGGGGGCTCAGCTTTGATCTTGTGGCTGGCAGGTTGGATAACTGGCAAAACTGGTAGCTAGTTAAAGTTCAGTAAGTAGAAGCTCTGGTCTTTAGCCCACCATCTGGTCATAGGTATTAGGAGAGGCAGAGATATCATCATAAGACATTCACTTTGTGAGGAGAGACATCGCATCATTTTGGCAGTGATGGATGACATAGGAGTCTGGCACATGAAGCTGACTAGTACCTTCCAGTTTTGCTCATACCTCATCCCAAATGTACCACTTACTTCTTACAATAAATTGTTCCTGGGCCCACCCAACCTTGTGATTTCATGGATCCAACAGAACCCAGGTCACGAGGAGCAATTCTGGCTGCCTAAATGGGCCAATCTCTCTGGACTATACTATTACAGAGAGCAGGAGAATTAACATAGCCTTGGAGTAAGATTGTAAATGTGTGTACCATTTTACATCCAAGGTGGATGTGAACTATTTCTGATTTTGCTTCTTGATAGGAACGGAAGGAGTACATGTGCC
Organism: Tapirus indicus; assembly: GCA_031878705.1. Lineage (NCBI taxonomy): Eukaryota > Metazoa > Chordata > Mammalia > Perissodactyla > Tapiridae > Tapirus > Tapirus indicus. Next base: position 13,079,500 of record CM062937.1, read on the forward strand.
ATTGGCTGCATACCATATATCTATCTGAGACCATGTTAATTTGCTTTAATAAACATACTACATCTGGCATAGCTGCAGTAGGCCACTGCCATCCTCCAGGATCTGCCTCATGTTACAGTGACCAAAATGATAAATTAGTCATCTAATGGGGACCACCACCCTTGCATCTTTTAGAACTTTAAAGGTAGCACTAATTTTTGCCCTTTTCCTTATTCGTTGTTTGCCTACCACAAATATTGCAATACTGTTTTTTGTTTTTTATTTAATATTGGTTTGTGGGGTATTTCAGGGGCTTCCACTTGGCCTCCCCCACTGTTCTTACCCCACAGGCCATGGAGCCAATGTGGGAGTTTTGCCAACTCCAAAGTATATTCACCCAAATACATATTCAGGCCCAGAGAAATGACCAAGGGGTGGCTCCTTGCAAACCAAACTAGACCAGGACACCATTTATTATATGGCCTCCACATGCTGCCACAATAGAAGCCCTTTAGGACACTTTAGGTCCCCAGGTATCTATGTCAATTAGGATCTTTGATGTGTTTGACTATCTCTTTTTCTTCAGTGTTATCCCAGTAAGTGGCGATAGGCCCATTTGGGAAAGTACAAGGAGAATTAGTACCACATAATTTCTATGGTGTTGCATGTTCATTCTTTGTGGGGAACTGGCCTCTCCTTTGGTCAATGGCTTCTGAGCCAGAAAACTCTCTCAGGTTGGAAAACTGGTGAAGAGATCATGATTTCTTATTGGAATATCCATCTTCAATCTCCTGATCACCCAACCTTGACTTCTTCTAATTGTATAGATTGAACAAGACTCTTGTTGACTGCTTCTTTATCTTGTCTCAAGGAATATCATGTTCTTATTTTTTTTGGTGAGGAAGACCAGCCCTGAGCTAACATCTGTTGCCAATCCTCCTCTTTTTTTGCCGGGGAAGACTGGCCCTGGGCTAACATCTGTGCCCATCTTCCTCTGCTTTATATGAGATGCTGCCACGGCATGGCTGACAAGCAGTGCGTCAGCCGGTGCCGGGGATCCGAACCCACGAACCCCGGGCCATCAAAGCGCGACCTAAACCACTGTGCCACTGGGCCGACCCCAATATCATGTTCTTATAACCGTCTCCATAGTCCTTGGTGGAACAGGCCTCCTAGCTGCCACTCCAATTTTGCCATTTATTATGATAGTAGTGTCCATCTTGCTTCTGAGAGTTAAGCACTGCCACCTAATTTCTATTATTTCAAGATCTTATCATACTTTTTCCAGGTAAGGAGTCAAATTCTGTAATAGCATCCTTTACTGTTGGCCCTGGCCTATAGAGATCAGCCACCACTGAGCTTCCCAACAAATCTGATAACCCTCTCATCAGTGAATTCTTTATCATTTTAGTAAACAGACTGTCTTCTGGGCTTTCCCATGGAGGACAGTTGACTGGTGGGTTACCTAGTATATTGAATCTAGCTTGCCAAATTCTTGAGCCTCTTGATGAATAATGCCACTGTCTTCTTCAGCAGCTCTGGCATTTCTAGCTCATTTAGGATGGCTATCACTTTCTCCAAGCTTCTGGCATCATGCCAACCTAGGAGCACATTAATACCATTTCCTAAGGTCCTTGCCAGTTTTTTAAATCCTGTATCACAAGGTGCTTCCATATAGATAAGCTTCCCTTATCTAACCTTATATTTCACGTCCTACCTTGATCCAGCATCTCAGTACTCAGCTCCATATGCAGCCCAGATCATGCAAGTACATGTTAGATAGGTTTTGCTCATCTTTTCTTAGCTGGCCCAGAACTTTCCTGGCCAAGTTATGTTGTAACTTAACCCTAATGGTCTGGTGAGGAGAGAGAATGGTAGGTACTGAGAGGGTGCATGTGTCTTGCAAGGCAGAGACCTCTGCCTTATCTTCAAGCAACATGAGAGCATTAGCCTGTAAGAGGAGCCTTTAATGGTTTAATAATAGCCTTTAATGGGTCACTCCTGTGGGTCCAGACAGTTCAGATGCATCTGAAGATTTAAGAGATTCAAGTGCATCAACTCAACTGTCCTCATCCACAGTTTGATAAAGGTGCTTGTCTTACAGAGCAGATTTGCTGAGGCTGAAAATTCAACCTCCTTTGGAGTTGTGCCACTCTTATAGTTAAGTTCTGGGCATAATCCCCAGCTTTTTCTACACTCTGGTTGCAGTATACTCTCTCTATATATATGCTTAAAGGAGACCTTCTGGCCTTCAAACTTAGCCTTTAATTGGTGATCAGTCACCCCCAACCCACTATCGTATTTCTCAATGCATATACTGCCCACAGAAATTCCGGTCTTAATAACTACTCTCTCTTCAAACTTCCCAAACATCTAAGATACTGCCTCCACCAAGAGTTTCCCACCAATATCTGATTGCAATTCAGCATGGTGAAAATTTTAACAATCATGTCACTACAACATGTGAGAAGCTATCTATGTTCCTCCTTCCAACAGTGGTTGGGTCTTCATTGCCAGCTCCAAAAGCGCATTTTAGAATCTGCCTCCTCATATAACACTTGGCATCAACAGTTCAGAAACAGAGTCTGAGATGAAGATTTGCCTGCAGGAAGCTTATTGGGGAGTGTCCTCTGGACCAACACCAGTAGGAGGCAAAGGAAGGAGGATTAGACAAAGATGAACAGCAATGCAATCACAATGGGGGCCTCAGCCAACCCAATGGTGAGCTCTAGAGCTGGAATGGCCCTTCTGAGGTGTCCTTTCTTGAGACAAGGGACCAATAATTTTATATCCCTGCCTCAACCAGTCATTGGCTGTGGGCTGCTTCTGGGAAGGGGGCTTGAGATTGGGAATGGCAATTCTCTTTGACTGAGGACAATTCCCAGGGAGCAACTCAAGTGAGTTGTCAGCTGCCACCACTCCCTGACACTGAGGAAATGAGTGCCTCTGTCCTGCAGGGGGATCGAGAGTGTTCCATACCATCCAATATGTATAATCATGCTGTGGTAGGCAGAACAATGGCCCCCAAAGATGTTAACATCCCAATCCTTGGAACCTGTGAACTTGTCACCATATATGGCAAGAGGTACTCTGCAGCTATATTAGGGTTAAGGACCTTGAGATGGGGAGACTGTCCTGGATTATCCAAGTAGAGTCAACCTAATAATGTGAATATTTAAAAGCCCCTTTCCTGGCTGAGGTCAGGGTCAGGCAGACTAAATGTGAAAATGGAGGAAGAGACCACAAGCCAAAGAATATGGGCAGCCTCCAGAAGTTGGAAGAGTCAAGCCAATAAATTCTTCCTAGAGCCTCCAGAAGGAAATGCAGACCTGCCGACACTTTGACCTGAGCCCAGTGAGACCTGTGTTGGACTGCTAAACTATAGAATTTGAAGAAAATAAATTTTTTTATGCCACTAAGTCTGTGGTAATTTATTTCAGCAGCAATAGAAAACATGTTTTGACTGTAGAGGACACCTGATTATCAGTTTTTGCATTAATAGCTCAAGTGTAGAAGTACCTGCTTTATCAGTGGGTTGGAGAGCTAGTGTTTATTTTGTCTTTTACCCATTTTCATCCAATGTCTGTGTCACAGACAAACAGCCGTATATACAAGATTATTGAAAATACCCTTATCTAATCCAACCCTTAGCTATTTAGGATTGTTGCACAGACTCTTCCCTAGGCCTGAGCACTATGTTTTCATCATGAGGGAGTGCCTCCCTGCCCCCACCTGCCATCTGTCTCTGGACATAATTTTAGCCCCTGAAAACCATCATATAAAATTTTGGGTGGCAATTATCAAGAAATTGAATCATTTTAATTTTTCAAGGAAATTTAGAACAGTAATGGAACCAGGGATCCAAGTTCACTGTTTATACTCCTAGTGCAGCTTCTCAATGGTATTATTGACATTTGGAGCCAGACAATTATTTGTTGTGGGGGCCCATTCTATGCACTGTAAGATGTCTAGCAGCATCCCTAGCCTCTACCCATGAGATGCCAGTAGCAGCCCCACAGCCCATCTCCCCTGCCCCTAGTAATATCAATTAAAAATTTCTCCAGGCAATGTCAATGTCCTCTGGGGGACAAATCACTCCCTTCCCCTCCTGGTGAACCATTGTCCTACAGAGAGATTTATAGAATATAGAACTGACAAGGCCTCTAGAAATTATTCAATCCTGAAATCTAACTTTAAAAACTAGAAAGTATTTCTCAAGTAGGTTATGTGACTTGCCCAAATTTAACTAATTAGTGGCATAGTCAATGGCTACATACAAATCTATCATCTCCCTGGATCACTAGAAAAGAAACATTTGAAAACTAAATATTTTTTCTAAGAGTATTAATTAGTTTCCAGAGCTTCATTCACATATGCAGACAACTCAAATAAAGCACTGTAAGTTGACCCGGTTTTCTTATCCTTCCGTGTTTTTTTAAAGTTGCTTTCTTTTGTGGATAAAACAGCCTCTAAGAGTAGTTGTCAGAAAAGCATTTCTGCTAATTAGCAGTGGTGACATGACAGAGATATACGGAGCCAAACAGGTAACTCCCACAACACCGATCCTCCTCCTTTTCCTTGAGCTGAAATGCCTTGTTACTCTTTGTGCATAGGGAATAGGGACTGAAAAGTCCTTCTTTTCTGAGCAAGGAGGTCATTGCTTGAACTTCCTCAGAGATTTGATCATCAACAAGTCATCAGTTGCCCAGGGTTGGTTGGTTTTGTTAATTTGCAGTTTCATTTTTACTGAATAGAAAAGCAACATCAATAGAAGCCATGGAAATTTCTAGTTTGCTCCAATGTCAATTCTTCCTTGTATTTAAAGGCATAACAATGTCAGTAGAATTAATTAAATTGCTGTCATTGTTTCTCTCTTGTACATCACTCACTCACACACTCCTGTGTTAACACACATTGAGATCAGCAGAATACACATTTACATATGCATCCACCTACACATGAAGGAAAATATGCTAATTTTTTTTCATTTTTATCTGTTATCTGTGGTTTTGGATCACTTTGAGAGCATATTTAAAGAATACAGGAATTGTGAGACAACTAGGCTTTCTCAAAATGCTAAATATTAAGCACCCTGAGGAGTCTGCTTCAATCCTCTGAAAACATGGGGATTTACTAAATGATTAATCAACAACCTAATCAAATTTTGATCTATAATTCAAGGAAAATAGGATGCCATATCCTATTCAATTTATCTGGTATAGCTAGCCTAACACCAGGAAGGGAGTTTGATCCCTGGTGCAGGACAGCATCACATGGTGGTAACCCAGCATTCCTGTTTGACTCAACTTTCCCAGGTTAACTGCTGTGTGGCATTAGGCAAGTCTCCACTTGTTAAACTGGGCTGAAGAGCTGTTGGGAGACATGTGTGATTACATGTAGTAAGTGCCTGGCACCCAGGAGATGCTTAATAATAATTTCCTTCCTCTGTGTTGCATTTTCACAAATAGACCCAACTTGGGGCCGCCCGGTGGCGCAGCGGTTTAGTCCGCGCTTGGCAGCCCGGGGTTCGCGAGTTCGGATCCCAGGCACCCGCGGACGCGCACTGCCTGTCAGCCATGCTGTGGCGGCGTCCCATATAAAGTGGAGGAAGATGGGCACGGATGTTAGCTCAGGGCCAGTCTTCCTCAGCAAAAAGGGGAAGATTGGCAACAGATGTTAGCTCAGGGCTGCTCTTCCCCACCAAAAAAAATAAAATAAAATAAACAAATAGACCCAACTTAAAGGGTAATGCTTATATCTGAGATGCTGCATGTTTCTTCACAGAATTGTCAAAACTACTTTGATTGTAGTCCCCATCACAAAACCTGGCACAGGGTTTCAATGTAAAACCGCCTCAAGCTGTGCTCCCTTCGAGGCTCCTTCAGCTCTCCACAGATACTGTAGATACTTGTAGGGGAGCCTAGACATTCCATTTATGCCTCCGCTAGTTTTCACAAACCAAACTCTGGGCCTTGCTTTAAGAACTATAATATGCCAAATCAAACATCGCAGCCTCTACCCGACAAGTTCTCACCAGCTACCTCTGAATGATTCACCCAGGAGTGGGATATTCTGTGGCCTCAAAGGCATTCCCTTCTTTTATGTGACTTAACTTCTGTTCTGAAATTCAGGACAGCCAACAGCACAGACTCTATTTGCAAAGAATAAGATGAATACCATACCTCAAAACTATCATTTGCCTTCTATGTCTGTGAGGTAGAGTGATAATAATATCTAATATATATTGATCATTGACAATATGGCTGCCGTTATGGTTAGTGTCTTACAATTATTTTATCATTTGATGCCCACAACTTTCCTATGAGGTACGTACTATATATATTCTGAAGAGGAAGCAGCCTATGCTTGCCCAAAGACTGACAAATTTTCCTAATTTCTTTAATTCCCATAAATATTAGGAGTATCAGAATCAAAAAAGTTTTCAGACCCATATTCATGGAGTAGAAAGGAACTATAAAAGTTAAGTAAACAACACCAGTCTAGCCACATTTTACAGTGTAGGAAATGAGGTCCAAATTGTTGAAATGCTTTCTACATGGCCAGAGAGCTGGGAAGTCGTAAGGCAGGGCCGACCATCCAGTTTCCAATTACTACCTGACCCAGTGCTGTTTCTACTACACCACGATATCCCTCTATAGCAGATACTGGTTCATCCTTCTATCTTTAGTCCTCATCTCATTCCCACATGAGTGACTGTGTTTCTAGAACCATTGGAATGAGCGTGGCTTTGGGTGATTGTGGAGTGGGTAAGGAGTTGCCTTTGATTCTTCTGATTGGTGGTAAAAAGGAGTAAGATATGAGCTCAGAGAGATGAAAAGAAGCTTTGAAAAAAATTAACTATCCATACAAATAATGTTATTTTTCACCCATGGGAACTTCAAGTGACCAACAAAATTTTCTGGGAAACAAGGCCTTGAAAACTCAAATTTGGAACATTCCCACGTATACTTAGCAACTGGTCCCCAGATCCTCTTTCAGTCTGAAGACCGGGGATTAGTACTGGAAAATCCTTTCTTCCTAGGTCCTTTTCTGTCTTTTATGGTTGGGCAACTGGGCTTTCATCTCTAGCAAATTGGGGAGAGACCCAAACACTCACTCAGTGGGAACAAAAGCAGCTAAAGGACAAATAATGAAACTGCCTTTCACACTACAAGCTTCACATTTCACTTTTCTTTCCCCTTTCTCCTCCACGCTTTGCTTCATTTGGGAAGAAAAGCTATTTTTAAAAGCACGAAACCCCTTTTCTGTCAGGTAGCTTGACAAGATTGATAAATAAGGGGAGTCATCTTAATGGGGGTGCTGTCAGCAAACTCCTTCTTTTAAACAAATAAATGTGAGAAATGAGAACATTCAAGAGGTCCCTGTGTTCTGTAAGAGAAAAGAAACAGAAGATTCATTTCCACAGCAATATATCAAACTGGACTTGGCCCAAAGGTACCTCCCTCATGATTGGAAAGGCTTATTAATTAGCATATGAGAACTTGTCTGGTCTCTTCCCCCAGAATGCTGGAATGATTTTTACAAGCTGCTGGGCTGTCCCTGGCTTTACACCATTCTTAGTCCTCTTCGGTTTCCTATTCGTTTTCTGGAGGGCTCCAGGTGTTGCTGTCTGCCTGAACACATGTCTGGTTACCACAGGTTTCCTGGGTTTAAATAAGAATCAGACTGCTCTCGTTTATCTCCATGCAGACAGTGCAATTTGTCAAACTCAAAAATGCCCATCGGTGTAAAGGATTTGGGGAAAGTGGAGGATTGAGTGAGGAACAAGAGACTGGTGTAGCAGATGAGCCTTTGAAGAAAATCGTTTGATCAATCAACTGTAAGGCATAACTGGTGCCCTTCTCCACCTCTAACAAAGTAGTGTACAGGCTGCCTCAAGCAGCTTTCTTCCACATAGAGTGGGCAGGCCACTGAATCTCACCCAGACAAAAGCAGAAGCCTGGTGCATTCCATTTCAAGGAGGAACATTTCCATTCACTTCCAAACTGAATGCCCAATGCTCTCAGAGCCTGACTATAAAAAATAGATCCCTGGCTCCAGTCTGAGTCTGACTGGGTAAGACTGGGGTCTTAGCTCCACAGGGGTGCCATGCTTTACCACTGAGTACTATCTACCAACCTCTTGCACATGTGATGCTCTCTTCTGACCCAGTGACTTGGCTTATACTGTTGTGTTTCCAAGAAAGTCTATCCCCCTTGAACTATGTGCTACAACAGTTCTTAAGGAGATTTCAAGCTGCTTTTAGTCTGTGTTGGAGAACTGAATTAAATGCTCCTCAAATTTGTTTCTTCTTTTTTCCCAGCTCACAGTTAAACTATATTTCCAAGCCTCCCTTGCAATGAGGAGGGCCATATGACAGAACTCTGGCCAAAGGAATATAAGCAGAAGTGCTTCTTGCCACATCCAAGCTGGGTTCATAAAAGATCCCATGCAATCCTCCTTGTTTCTTTCTTCGTTTGCTTGCTAGCCTGATGCAAAAAATCCCAAGGAGGACTTCGAGACCCCAGGGGATACTTGAGTCCCTAGAAAGAAACTTGGGTCCATGAATGTGACTGAGTGGAGCAAAGCTTCTCCACCAACCTACAGTGGAGCAGGAGAGGAACACAAAATAAACCTTTATCAAGTTAATCCACTGAGATTTGGGAGTTGTTTGTCACAAACAGGCTACCCTGATGAATACAAACCAGGAGGAGAAATATCTATATTAGCTGCACTGCACTGTGATTAGCTTGAAAGAGGCCAAGTTGCTTTTATATCCCCAGCTTCTGATAGAAAGCATACCTTATAACAGTCTGGAGAGGCTGAGGGGGCACAGAGGTATAAGGAAACCTATAAAATATGGTAATATATGTTATTATATGTCATATGGCAAAATTAAATTAGCTCTATAGTCAAGGTAAATGTGCAGTGAAAAAAGAGAGCGTAGAACAATTGTCTATGACTGGAAGAATCTGGAAAGTCTTCTTGGAGGAAGTAGAAAAGATAAGTTGGGTCTCCACAATTAGAGACATGGAAAGGTCATTCAAGGAAGAGGAAACTCTGCTAGTTAAGCAAAACCATCTTGAATTCTGTGGCTGTTCTAATGATGGCAAGTGGCCAGTCAGAGGAACAAAGTGTTTTTTAATGGTTAAAATCGTAAATTTCATGTTATATATTTTTTACCACAATTTAAAAATCCTTACCCTCATGGAGCTTACAATGTAGGCAAGAGAGAGAAAGATAATAAACAAATAAAAATATAAAATAAAAAAATACAGTCTAGATCAGCTTTTGATCTGCCCCCATTTTACAGATAAGAAGCCGGAGGACAGAGAGAAAAGATAACAAAGTCTGCTCATGAAGACTCTGGTTGTCTGACTCCTGGGCCAGTGGCCTTTCCATTGAACCATACTTCCTTTTTGAGGTACTTCTATTCCTCTATTTTATCTCAACCGTTTGATAACATATTGGAAATACAATAGGCTCTGGAACCTGGATTCAAATTCCAGCTCAGTTGCTTCCTGGAAGTTTGATCTTGAGATTTCCTTCTCAAATGGGAATAAAGTAAAGCTGAGAATTCAGCTTGATCAGGGTAACGCAATCCTATAAGACACTCCTTAGCTTTAAACCTTCCCAGAGCTTCCCATTATTTACAGCGATGCTTTTCAGATGGTGATTCTTGGACTTCCTGCATCAAAATCACCTGAAACACTAAAAAGCCATATTCTCACTCAAGTCTCACTTATGACCTACTGAATTGTCAACTCAGTTGGTAAGACTTAGGAATTTGCATTTTAAACTCAGCATCCCCCTCTCACACCCCCTGATTCTTAATCACACTGAAGTTTGAGAAACTCTAGCCTAAAAAATAAATTCATGCTTCTCAGCATGGTGCCTACAAACTCTTTCATAAACTTGCCCCAGCTACCTTTTATCCCTCATCATTCTTCCCCGCTGGTCCTATGTTCTAGCATACAGAATGAATAACCATTTCTAAACATACTAGACTTTTCCCCAACCTCAAAACCCAACCTGTATCTCGTTCACTTTGTCCGGACAGCTTCCTCCCCAACCATTTCGCAAAATTCCAGTCGTCTCAATAAATGGTAGATACTATATTAGCCTTTCAAAAACATTTAGAAATTGGTACCCAAACTTTAGCTGGATCTTTGCTGTGAGCTAGTGGTGATGCCTCCGTAAACTCCTTATCTGAGGAATGAAAAGGGGATAACTGAGTCAGGCCTGGGTTTCCCATAGTTAAGCAGACTCAAGTGTGGATAGCACGCCCGACCCTGAAAATTCCCTCTCTGCTAGGTAGAAGGAGATGGGTTCAAAGGCATATGGTAGGTTTTCATTAAATGTTTGAATGATTGATTAGACTAGAATAATTGTCTTGATGTCCCAGTTCATTTTGGCTAATTTAAACTGTTTTTATGCCCATTCAAATTATGACCAATTCAGTTAAAAGCCCGGTCAAACTGTTTAAATGTTTTGAATACTAAACAATGGGTTGATTGAATAGATTTTTCACTCTTCAACTGGGTAGTTTTGCTGCATAGAGCCATAGCCTAATATAGAATACAAGACTGGCCTCCTGTCTTTGCTGACCAGCCAATGCAGGTGCAGTTCAGATCTCTGAACAATGCCAAATAAGCCTGGATTATTTATACAGGTGGAACCTAGCCTATTATGCCCACAGCCCAGGCAAGCATGTAAGGCTACAGAGAAAAACACCATGTGCACCTGTCTCTATTATTATGCCACAGCACTGAACCATCCAAATGCAAAGAGCTAAGGAATTCTGCCCTTTCTTAGAGGATGCTGTCCTAGGGCAAATTTTCTGTTGCACACAGGCTTCTGCTGGCATCAGAGTTTTTCAGACATAATTACAAAATAGGAAAATGTGTCTTTGCTACACTTCCCTTATTCTTCCCTCTGGCCATGGCTTTCACAATGACCACAGACTGCCCACCAAGCTCTGCTTTTACCTAACACTATCTTGTATCCAAAATTACTTTTTACTTTTACCAGTCAGTGAAAACACATATTCCTTCAAACACATAGAACTTAGGAGACAATGTGATTAGGATATTGGTAATTTAAGGCTTTCCCACACACGGTCCTCCCTACCCACATTGCTCTCTCCCTCTTGCACATATAGATCCTTCTTGTCCCTCCTGTCTCAGTTTAAATGTCAGCTTCTCATTGAATCTTCCCTGACCACCCTATCTCAGGATGTTGCTCCCTTCCCCTGTCCTCTATCACATCCTGTTTATTTCACAACACTTCTACCATTGTTGAATTATTTACGTGTTTATTGTTTATCTTTTTCAGCATAAGTTCCATGAGGAGAGGAACTATGAGCTGTTTACTGCTCTGTTCACAGATGCTAATATAAATGCCTGGCACATAGAAGGCTCTTAGTAAACGTTTGTTGAGTGAACAGATGCTTGGCATAGCCATCTCAAGAAGGATTCGTATTTTTGGAAGGGTAGCTCCTTAACAATCCAGACCAAGTAATGGTTAATGAGCTAAAGAAACGATTCCCTTTACACCTCTTCCTTTTGCCATGTTGCCTATGCCAAACATTTGTATAATCTCTTTGAGTTTGCATTGTTCACAGCCATGGACATATGTACACACACACACACACATAGACACATACAGAGTCAGTGTGGGTTGTGTGATGTAACACTAAAATAAAGTTCATAAAGCAGGCGGAGGCTGTATCTATCCAGTGGGCAGTTGGACTGGGCCACAGCTGATCCTTTATTTCCTTTGTCTTCCTCCCTGCTACTGATTGCCTGGGCCAGATTAATCATGGGGTGGTCCAAATGGATTGTAGAACCAGCTGGAATGAATGATTTGGTCCATGTGCACATCACTTAAATGGATGTACATTTACGTACATGCAAAAAAGTAATGAAAAAAATCCCTTCTTTAAGATCTCAGTACTCTGCCTATTAGTGTTTACTATCATTCAACCCTGATAATACAGAAGTAAAATATTAATGCACCCACTTAACACTAATGTCCATAATGATAATGAACGCTTTACAGCCAACTTAGTGCCTGGAGAACAGAATGTTATAAACATAATTCCTTGGGTTTGCTTTACGATAATTGGTAGTAGTTGGCATTAAATTGTAACTACACAGCTTCGAGACAGCAAGGAAAAGCACGGGTCCTCAACAAAAGTTGTCCTAAGGGTAAATATATGCTGGAGTCACATGATGGAAAACTCACTAAATAAGACAAACCTGCTTCCCCACCTCTCCCCATGTAAGCACACACACAATTCAGGAAACAGACAACTAAGTGTGGTAAGGAAATATAAAATCATGCCTAACAATGACAAATCCCAGAGCTATCATCTTCTGCATGGCTAGAAATCTCCATGCTGCGTGGGGAATAAACAGCCACATTGCACAGACAGATGAAGAGCCTATTTGAGGCAAATAGCTCAGAAAAATAAAGACAAAAAAAGACAGAGAGAACAGGGAACAGTGGCAGTCTTTATCTCCAATGAATGAAATGAGCTTCTTAAAGATGGCAGTCAGAAAAAAAGGGCTTCGACCACCAGCCTGAAAAAAGGAGAAAGGCACAGCATTTCTCCGGGCCAATCCCTGCAAAGCCGCGAAACCTTGCTCACTGGCTTCTAGGGATCAACAGGGGTTTGGTATTGGCCTGCACTGGGTGTCGTCATTCAGTTGTCACGGAGCAGTGACCGTGGAAGAGTGGTCTCCAGACCAGCAGCAGCATCACCAGGGATCTTGTTGAAATGCCATTTCTCAGTCCGTACCCTAGACTGACCAAATCAGAAGCTGTAATCTGCAATCTGTTTCAATAAGGCCTCCAAGTGGTTCTCTGCATGCAGGCTTATGTGGGAGAAGCACCGCTCTGAGCAATGGTGGGGAGACTCAGGAGGCCTGCTTCTCCTGGTACATAACTCCGAGAGCCACATCAGCCCCTCAGCATTTCAGATGGCCCTTGTTATGGACTGAATTTCATCCCCCAAAATTCATAGGTTGAAGCCCTAAACCCTCGTACCTCAGACTATGACTGTGTTTGAAGATAGGGTCTTTAAAGAGGTAATTAAGTTAAAATGAGGTCAGGTCATTCAGGTGGGCCCTAACCCAAAAGACTAGTGTCCTTATAAAGAGAGGAGATTAGGACAGAGGAGAGACACCGTCCATGCCTGCACACAGAGAAAATGTCATGTGAGGACACAGGGAGAAGGCAGTCATCTGCATGCCAAGGAGAGAGCCTCCGGAGAAACCAAACCTGCCAAAACCTTAATCTTGGAATTTTAGCTTCCGGAACTGTGAGAAAACACATTTCTATGCAGCCACCCTCTCCTCATATTCTTCCAGCTCAGCAGGGAGCTCATCGCGGCGTTCCCACAGGTTTCTCTGAGGTTTTCCATCTCCATGCTTAGCATGTTGTGTGACAGTAACTTCAATTCCCCTCTCTCTTGCCTGCAAGACTATGTCTTACCCATCTTTGATTCCCCAACGCACAGTGCATACCTACCCCAAAGGGACCGCTCAATTAATACAAGGAAGAATAATAATGGCTTGGAGAATTACTAAGCAAGGCTTTACGATCTACCCATGGATCCTAATTTATACTATAGGGTTATCTGTGATGGTAAAATTTATGGAGCTGCAAAGTTTCTTTAAGACTGAGAGGTCAGTGAGATCTTTGCCTGTGTTTGACCATATTAAAAAGACTAGAAGGAAATTCAGCTGACCAAGGTTTAAATCTCCACTTTCCTATATATTATATTGCTCATGTGACCTAGAACATTTTTCTAAAATTTTCCTAGCCACAGTTTCCTCATAGGTAAAATGGGGATTAAATAGCACCTACTTCCCAGGTGAGTATAGGGAGGATTAAGGAGGAGAATTTTGCCAATGATTTAGCACTGTTGACTACACACAACTAACATTTGCTGAGTGCTTATTGTTAATAATAATAAAGTTCCTGTAAAAAAGCATAATCCACTTAAAACCCAAGATATCTCACTTGATTTCTTACCTGAAAGACTATGAGTTTCACAGTGTCACTAATTTATCTATTTTCCACCTTTTCATTTCTTTCCTGCTTCATTTCATTTCCTTTCAATTTGTGCCACTTCTATATTTCTTATTCCCATTCTTTCCTCCCAATACTATTGTGTACTGTTCTGCCAGTTTCCCAGTTTTGTCCTTTTCATCTATGTGAGAAAAATAACTTACTAGTGATTTACTACATTTGAATGAGATATTTTAATTCTAAAGTAACATAGGCAACTTTGTGATTCAACCGCCAAAGATTGATTCAGTTCTCATTACTTGTGAGGATGGAACAGCTGTTAGCACAATGGAAATAATTAAGATAACATACTAGAAAGAACTATCAAGCTAAGCATTAAAAGCCTGTCATATATACCTAGCTCTTTCACTAACTGCTTCTATAAATAAACAATTCATGATACCTCTTTAGGTTTTAGTTTCCTTACCTGTAAATGGCATGGTGAGCTTTCCTTGAAAAGGAACAGTTTGAAAAAATATTTTCCTAATATCTTGCTATCAAGTTGGGAGCCTAAAAAGCTAGTGGGTAGGGAGAAAGGGGAGGGGGGTGATAAGAGTATGAACAATGAAGTGCTTGCATGGTTCTTTATACCAGGGCCAGAAAAAGGATAGATGACAGAAATTGATCAGAAGAAGAAAAAATGATGGCTTTTAAAGTTACTAGGTAAGGTGCCATGATCCACTTATATATCCTAATCTAGTGCTCACCTATGCAGTTTAAGATCACAGAACTGGGAGATACCCTTGAAGGGAAGGAAAAAGTTTTCCTCTATCCATCTAGGTTCTTCTGGCTAGTCTAAGAAATAAATTGACATGAGACAGAATAACACGAGAAAATCAAACAAGTTTCTAATAACATGTATACATGGGAGAAACCCGAGAAAACTCAGTAACTCACCAAAATGGCCAAAGCCACCACCTTAAATACCATCTTCAGCTAAAGATAAAAGGGATGTTGGGGGTAGCTGTTTTGAAATTCAAAGGGCAGGAAGGCAATTCACATGGAGACGAAAATGCAAATATTTGGTAAACAACTCTTTGCCATGCCCTGCAAACAGTGGGACATGGGGAGGACTTAGATCAAATGGGCCTTGCTAGGCTCTTCCCTATCTATCACACCTAGTTCATATTATAGTAGAGTTATCTATGGTGATAGCTCCTTCCTAGAAGAGGCCTTCTATTTTAAATTCTTTTAGGCAGTTAGAGGAAGGTCAAAGTTTCTTCGTGAGTCTTTTGTTCTTGAAAATAATCAAGCCAAAAGACACATTTTGGGGTCACAAGTTCTGCTCCCCTACATCTTTAAGCCAGACAGATCACTGCATTTCAGGATTCCAGAGAAATGAATCTGGAAAGACATTTAACTGAATCAGGATGCTTAACTTCCTCTACACTATCAAATGCATTTAATCTAAGTGTATCTGTATAATCATCAACTTCACATTTTTAGGCTTATACAATCATTGGGTCTTATTCATAATGATTACCATCTTTGTACTTTTCTCTAGTAAGTGAAATTAGCATTCTCTCATGAACTGTAAATGCTAAATTGCTAATAACCTCCCTGGGGTTTTCTTCACATGATGATGCCTTCAATGATTTCATCATAGTCTAATGTATCAAAATGTCACAATTTATTCTCTTAAGCATAATAATTTCCCTAAAGCTTGATCTAAAAATGGTAGGTGTATTTTTAAGTAACTCAGTAAAATCTTAGATAAACACTAACCAAGGGACCAATCCTAAAGAAACAGGCTTATTTTTTTTTAGGAATTGACATCACAAGGAGAAACCAATAATTCTTAGAGAATTCAAAATTTTGTAACCAAAACTGAATGTCTGAAGTCTCAGACCAAAAACATGCAAATTGCAAAAGTCATTTTGAAAGTACTTGTATATGTTAATTACCATCAGCAAGGGCCATAAAACATGAAATCTCACATTTTGTCAGACTACTACCAGGTAAAGAGCACTATGGAAGCTAATGTTTATTCCATTGGAAAAATAAGAAAACAATTTGAAATAAACCAATGGAAATAACTTCCCTTTTTCTCAACCTTTTTATGGACTCCTGGGAACTAAGACACACTGAAGGAAGTGTCAGGGAACAAAAATCAAATCAGAGCACATAACCAGGGAATACAGGGATTCTTCTCTGCCTACAGTTTCAAAAACACAACTCTGCTATGTTTGAAATCCCTGTGAGACCAAACTTCTAACTACATTCTAGTTTAGGGGAAAAGAAAACTTTAAAAGAATCAACAGTAAACACCACCAAAATTATTCATACAAAGCTAAGATTCCAAGAAGGGCCACATGGAAAATTCTGTATTTTTCATGTTTTCCACAAGGTGAAAAAAATGTGCGTGTGTCTTCTTTTCTGGAAACAGGAGAATAATGTAAGAATGAAATTTTGTATTCATTCACTCATTCATCCATTCACTCATTCCACTGATATTAATTTAGAAGGTGTTCTGTGTCTGGCACTGTACTATCTGTCAGAGATTCAATGGTGAGAAAAATAGAAGCAAACCCTGTGCTGAGGGCACTTGAAGCCTAAATGTACAATTAAAGGATTGCCCATTTATTGTACCTGGGAAGAAAGAGGGGCTCTTGGTTCTCTGAGAACTTACACTGGTAACGTCCTCTAATTAGGAGGACAGGAACGGTGTTCTTAGGAAGAAACATAGAAGTTTCCATCTCACATGAACACAGTTTTCACCTAAATGAAGAGAGAGAAGGGAGCGTTTGAGGCTGAGGGCATACAAAGACATTGCAGGGTGGGGTGGTGCAGATGGTAAGCACAGGGCCTTGGTGAACCATCTCCTAGGGACAGTGCCCTCCACCACAGGAGACCAGACAATGAATGGAGAGAGAGAGCATGGAGAGCTTGGGAGAGTTTACAGTCCAAGCCTGGAAGTGGTATTACATCATCTTAGCCCACATGCCACAGAACAGAACTCAGTCATCTGGTCTCATCTGACTGCAAAGGTGCGATATTGTGATTTATAACAGAAAATATATGTTTGGTCTTTGTCCTATTCTGGCTCAGTGCTCCTAAAACCCTTGGACTTTCCTGTAATAAGAGTGATGAAAGCGTCCTTTGTTATATTAATAAGGTGACTTTTGGAAAGCACCTAAGGACAGGACTGGTTGCCAGTGGAGCCAGCAAGTGATTAGAGGCTTGGAACTTTCAGTCCCAGCTCCGACCTCTGGGGGAAGGGAGGAGTAGAGATTGAGTTCAATCAACAATGGCCAATGATTTAAACAGCCATGCCTATGTAACGAAGCTTCCATAAAAACCCGAAAGGACAGGGTTTGGAGAGCTTCCACATTGGTGAACATGTGACGATGTGGGGAGAGTAGTGCACTGAGAAAGCATGGAAGCTCTGCACTCCTTCCCACATACATTGCCTTGTGCATCTTTTCCATCTGGCTGTTCCTGAATTATATCCTTTCATAATAAAATGGTGATCTAGTAGGTAAAATGTTTTTCTGAGTTCTGTGAGCTGCTCTAGCAAATTAATCAAACACTTTGGAATCTCTGATTTATAGCCACTTGGTCAGAATCACAGATGACAACGTGGTTTTGAGATTGACATCCAAAATATGTGTGTGGAGTGGACAGTCTTGTAGGACTGAGCCCCTGACCTGTGGGATCTGATGCTATTTCCAGGTAGATAGCATCAGAAATGAGTTGAATTGTAGGACACCAAGCTGGTGTCCCAGAACTGCTTGGTGTGGGGAAAGAACCCACACATTGGAATTGGTGTCAGAATCAGAAAAGGAGACTGCAAAATTTACCCTATATCTTGACAGAAATGAGAAGACAGAGGAACTGAATGAAAATCACTCATTTACTTGTATTCAATCACCATGAGATTGTGAAATAGAGAGACTAAACAGTCAATATGGAAGAACGACTGTTTAGTTGACTAGCAGAAACCTCAAAGAAGTGGAGATTGTACCAGAGGGTGTAGAAGTAGAGGTCTGGGAGTGGCAATAGGAAGCAAGGAGGATATCCTTGAAAAATGTACTCTTAAAAAAAATTCATCTCAGAAGATTTTGAGATTACCTATTGTCTATGTGGAGGCAATATAATAATAGCTAAAGCCTAGATTCTAATGGACAAAATTCCTGGGTTCAGATCCCTGCTTTGCCACTTAATACCTAAGTAATATTAGACAAGTTACTTAATGTTTCCAAGACTTGGCTTTCTCATCAGTAAAGTAGGGGTAATTATCATCCTACCGCTCAAAGTTATTGTTAGGTTTAAATGAGGTTAGTAGCAAATATAATAAAAGTGCCTGGCATATAATATGCACCTGGTAAATGTTTGCTATTATTGACTACTTTACTACTATAGACTGCTTTATCTTTTCATAATAAAAGACAGAAATTTGTTTTACCCCAATTAAGTAGAAATTTCTACTAATGAGAAAACCACCTTCCAAGAGGATTTTAATTAACTGTAGTTTTCCTGTATACTTTGTGATCCAAAGTAATCCTTTTCTGATTTAACCACCCCCAGAGGAGATTATAACACACTGCAATAAATCGCTGTCCCTGGGATGCTCTGAGAATTAGGAGGAGCTAGCCACAGAGGAGACCAAACGGAAATGGGCTGAGCGGTGCAAAGCCCTGGCGTCTCCAGCCACACACGAGAGGCTTGGACTGCTTGTGTTAGACCTTGCCAAGTTCTGTGGCAAAATTCCATTCCCATTCCTGAGAAGCACCAATATCTTAGGGTGAATCAATTTCTAGGAACAAGTTCTGGTTAGCGGTGCAGCTTCAGGGCCCCAGGGCAGCAGCATTAGAGTCAGGCTGGAGAGCTTAGCCAGAGAAATCAACTTGAATGCAAACAAGGAAGATGAGCAGTGAGAGTACTGCCATGAGGAATGAGTGGCAGGGGACCTAGAGCAGGGCAGGCCGAGTTAACTTGGGAGGAGGAAGATGGAAATGGAAGGTGATGAGCAAGACTACTCCAACAAACAAGTATTCTAAGCATGCCCTAAAGCAACTCCCAAGTGAAGCCCTGTGTGTTCAGAGCCAGATAAATGCTAACCAGGGACAATCCACTTACATAGAGCAACTTTTCATCCTCTGTTGCCTAGGACTATTTCAGTTTACAATTGTTGTCCCAGCAAAATTGTTAATGGTGTCCTTTTTCACTTACGAAAGTGTCCTAGCTTGAAAAAAACAGCCCTTGATTTCCTAGAGCTGTGGGCTCTTCTAGAAAAGCTGAAATCACTGACCAGATTCAGAGGTACTTTAGGCATTTCTAGCCCATATCAAGAAGAGCCTTTGGAGATAAGCCAATGGTCAACACAGGACAGTGTAGCCTCTTGTGCCAACAGGGAGCTATGATACAGCCAACTTAATGTGACCGGCCCTCAGAGAAGCCTTGTGGTAAGAGGTTCTTCACCAAGAATCACAGCCAGCCTTTGAAAAAATCCTCAGGCACTTTGAGAGTATGAGGCCTGATGATACTAGGTTATCATAAGTTGATTTTGAAGAGGCTAGGAAGGCCTCATGTTTGCACGTGGATGCTGAGGTCAGCCCGGTAGGAGAACTGTCCTAAGGGAGTTGAGTATAAAGAAGTGACTCATCTGCAAGGCAATCTGAATCCTTGGTAGGCATCTCCTGCATATGGAACACTTAATTTTTTCCCAAGCTCTCTGCCTGCTCTCAGAGAAGCAGAGCCTGCATCTGGTTCATTGAGTCTATTTCTTGGCCCAGACCAATACTCTATGCTTGTTATTAAACAAACTTTGATACTATCATGTGTCCAGGTTGCCAAAATTCATACAATCATCCCCACCACTGTGAACTTTCATCGGAATAATTCTAATCATTATATAATGTTGAACACAATTCAGTTCCTACAAGTGGGAGAAAGGGCTGTTGTTGGTTCAAAAGGTGAGCAGTGTCAATGGAACACACAAACTGAGGTATCATGTCAACAATACCACATTGAACCCATACTTATAAAGGCCTACACTGTACAAAGGGATGGAGTCTCGGTCCTCAAGAAACTTACCGTCTAAAACTAGACTAGTAGAAAAGTAACTGCAGTGCAATATTAATTTGAATGATGATCTGCTCCATATGAAGAAAAAGGCTGCTATACTGTAGACTACATCATCACCATGACTTTCGGGACCCAATAAGTTAAATGGTCCACAAGGAAAGTTCATGTTTCTGTCTTGTGTTTAGGTTTTCTCACTATTAATAAGAGACAATCTTAAGCTAAAGTAGTGAATATTATAGTGAATATTAACCCACCACTGAATTTTCAATATGTAAACACACATACAAAATGTGATTAAAGTAATGCAGCTTTTTAATAAAAGAAACATATCAGAACACCAGCATCCAATGAATATTTTTCCCTTTAAAATGATGATTATGAGGGTACTTATTCTGGTAATGTTGTCATTGCTCAAACTATTTTTGAAATCTTGCTTTAAAATTGGCTTTAGAGCATCAGACCCATTCTTTGAAAAAATCCTCAATGGGTGAAAACTTCATACACTGGTGATTGTTTTTTGGGAGCAATCATAAGGCATGATAACGAACAACTTATATCTAAGGTGAGTAATCAGAATCAAAGTGCAGCTTTAACAGAAAGAGATTAATTTTTTTTGTAGTTCATGCAATGATAACAAGTGAGAGGGAGAAAAGTGGTGCATTAATAAGCTGAAAAATATGAGACACAGAACTATTCAGAAGGGAAAATAAGCCACCATGGGTTCCCCTGGAACTTAGCATTAAGAAGCTTGCAGAATATTGAGTCTTCCAGAGAAGAAAGCAAAATCTTTCATTTTTGAATGCCTAATGCCCAATATAGTGAATAGCATATAGTAATCACCCAATAAACGTTTGAAAGATGAGGCTTTAACAAATTGGTTCCATTATCTTGACAATAATTATGCCTCCAAATATATGAAAGCAATGCTGGTAGCATTTCGCATGTTACTCTCCCATGATATCATTGGTTTGCCATTCCTAGAGTCTCTTTAATGGACTCAAAATTCTCAACCTCATGTTTTGACTTAGAAATTGTCATAATTTTAAAATACAAAAAGTGCAAGGAATAATGTAACCACCACCAATGTATTCCTCAGCCAGATTTAACAAATGTTACTGTCCAGCCATTTTTTAGGACTCAAACACAAAACATTACAGTTGATATCCACTAACATTGCAGTGGGCAGGACAAGGAAAAGATACCAAAAGTACACTTAGCAAATAGTGTACTTTCTTAGCTGGCTACCTCTGCAACTTTCCTCTTTTTTTTTTCTATTTGTATATTCTCCTGACTCTTCAAATGATGCCTTGAAAACTTTGCTTTTACTTTGCGCTTCTGCCTGGCTTTTGGAAAGATTTTTGTAATTTGGTGATAATGGCATATTTTAGACTGTAATCTCCATTTTACTTATTTGGAGTACATTTTTTCCCCAAATTTCTCTTCCTTTCCCTTTGTCCCAAGGTGCAAATAATAATAATTTCCTCCTAACTCCCACCTTGGTGGCTCTTTTATGCACTCCATCTTACTCTCAGCTGTGTCCTCCAACCAGACCCTTTAGAATAAAAACAACAAAAAAACCTCTCATTTTAACAGAGAATCAAGCCATTATGCTATGTTATTTTACTGTATCTAGGTACTATGTTTTTCATGTTCTAATGTTCTGTACTTCTTGGCATCAAAGAACATTGCTTTATTGTGACATTTTCAAATGAAAACTACATGACAGTAACTGTTTCCAAAGAACTCTCATTTACCTTGGCAACATTTATGACTGGTGGGGGGAAAATACATAAAACCACCGCTTTGAGCAAAACGCTACAATGATTATTTAGCAAACAAGCTCACATATTAGAACGGCAGAGGGAAGATTGCTTCTACAGACTAAATTACACTTTACACACAGGCACTGCTGAATGGCTTTCTACAGAGGTTACGTTTAAATTATAGCTCTTGCTAAGCAAACATTTCACGGTTTGCATGTGAATTTGAATTATGCATCTCACAGGCAGCATGTTTATGGAAAAAAGTCAAGTCGATAGATTTCTAAATTGCTATAACATTTCTAAGGGACAAAAATAGCTGTGGTGTCGGACAATGAAGAAGCTCTGAGAGAGGTCCCACTTACTCTCCAATATGAGAATGGTCTGGCAATTCTGGACCACGGTGAGTGATCAACCTTTGGCTTCATTCAGAAACACCCAAAAATTGCTTTAGTGCTTTCTCTTTAGAAATACAATTTGATACCTTATGCTTGGAGATTCTGAATCTGGAAAAGCATATTGTATGACCTCGAATTTTATTTTAATTCCTAGAAATAAGGCAAAATCTATATGAGCTGTCCTAATTCAGAGGAAATACACTGTTAGGCAGTTAAAACAGGCAAATTGGGTAAAAGGACATCAGGGCAAGAATGACCTAAGTAAAGGGCATTCAATCTTTCAGAACCTGCCAAGCTCCCAAGTATATTCTGGAGAGCAGTAGGGTATGCTGTGGCAGAACGTGTCTCTTCTGTAACCATGTGAGTGCATCCTTCATAAGGGTGAGAGGAGGGACAAAATGGCCTTCACATTCCCATAAAACTCCAAGATTGTGTGATTCTACTGCTGGCACGTTATGCATTTTTCTATGGATAGCCCTTGGGAATTTTGTGATCTTTCATTTCTTAAGATTTACAACTCTTCTGCATATTGGAAATCCAAGTTGAGTTTTTGCTGCAGGGAGCACAGGTTAACAATGGAGGAGTGTGGTGGCAGCAAAGTTTCAATCCACTCACCAGAGAACAAACATTTCTTATGGTCCCCAATCCTCCCTGTGTAAAGAAGGTAAGGAAGAAGAAAGTGCTTATTGACATCCTATACAGGCCAGCAAAGAGCCCAAGAGAAAATAACTGGGGAAAACCAAGCTATAAAATTCCTGCCATTTGACGGTCTAGAAAATTCATAGATGCATCCAACTATACTTCCATATATATGTGTGTGAGTGCAGAGCTTTAAAAGTGGACCACACAATTGCATTTATATAATATTCTTCAAATGACAAAATGTAGAAATGTAGAACAGATGACCAGTATCCCAAGGTTGTGTGGAGTAGGGGGAAGGAGAGTGAAGAAGATGTCTGTGGTTATAAAGGATCCTTTTGGTGATGAAACTGTTTTTATCTTGAGTGTAATGATGGTCACACAAATCTACACATGTGATAAAATTACATAGAACTTCTTATGGGTTGAATTGTGTCCCCCCAAAATATATGTTGAAGTCCTAACCCCTAGTACCTCAGAATGTGACCTTGTCTAGAAATAGGGTTACTGTAGATGTAATTAGTTAAGAGGAGGTCATACTGGAGCAGAGTGGGCCCCTAATTCAATATGACAGATGCCCTTATAAGAGGAAAATTTATACCACATCTTCTTTATCCACTCACCCATTGATGGGCACTTAGGTTGTTTCCAAGTTTTGGCTACTGTGATAATGCTGCAATGAACATAGGGGTGCAAATAGCTTTTCACATTCACATATTTCTATTCTTTGGATAAATACCCAGAAGTGGAAGAGCTGGATCATACAGTAGTTCTATTCTTAATTTTTTGAGGACTCTCCATACTCTTTTCCATAGTGGCTGCACCAGTTTGCACTCCCACCAGCAGTGTATGAGAGTTCCCTTTTCTCCACATCCTCTCCAACATTTGTTATTTCTTATCTTGTTAATTATAGCCATCCTGACAGGTGTGAGGTGATATCTCATTGCAGTTTTGACTTGCATTTCCCTAATAATTAGTGATATTGAGCATCTTTTCATGTGCCTATTGGCCATCTCTATATCTTCTTTGTAATAATGTCTGTTCAGATCCTTTGCCCATATACATAATGGAATACTACTCAGCCATAAAAAAGGATGAAATCTTGCCATTTGCAACAACATGGATGGACCTTGAGGGTATTATGCTAAGAGAAGCAAGTCACTCAGAGAAAGTCAAATACTGTATGATTTCACTCATAAATAGAAAATAAAAACAACAACAACAACAAACAAACACATAGATACAGAGATTAAATTGGTGGTTAACAGAGGGGAAGTGAGAGGGAGGAG
This sequence comes from Tapirus indicus, assembly GCA_031878705.1. Taxonomy (NCBI): domain Eukaryota; kingdom Metazoa; phylum Chordata; class Mammalia; order Perissodactyla; family Tapiridae; genus Tapirus; species Tapirus indicus. The sequence continues at coordinate 13,103,668 of CM062937.1, forward strand.
GATGAAAGGGGTGACAGGGCACGTGAGTGGTGAACATGATGTAATCTACACAGAAATCAAAATATAATGATGTACACCTGAATTTCTATGATGGTATAAAACAATGTTACCTCAATTTTAAAAATTAACTAATCTTAAAAAAAAGAGGGAAATTTAAACATGCATGCACAGACGGAAGATGATGGGAAGACATGTAGCGAGAAGAGGGGCGTGTGATGGCAGAGGCAGAGATCGAAGTGATCCTGATGCAAACCAAGAAGTGCCTGGGGCTACCAGAAGCTGAAAGAGGCAAAGAAGGATCTTCCCCCAGAGGCTTTGGAGGCAGATGGCCCCACCAACACCTTAATTTTGGATATCTAGCCTCCAGAACTACGAGAGAATAAATTTCTATTGTTTTACTCCACCAAGTTTGTAGTACTTTGCTACTGTAGCCCTAGGAAATGAAAACACAGCTAAATACACACACATACATAAATGAATGCACTTAAACTGTGGAATCTGCTAAGTTCGGTGAATTGCATCAATGCCAGTTTCCTGGTTGTGATGTTCTACTATAGTTGTGCAAGAATTACTGTTGGGGGGAAGTGAAGATACACAGGATCTCTCTACATTATTTCTTATGACTGCATGTGAATCTACAACTGTCTCAAAATAAAAGTGTAAAAAGTGGTCTGACTTCAAGTACATTGGCTCCTCAATATATCCTCAGGAAGGTAAATCAACCCCAGTTTAAAAATGAGAAAACTGGGGCTCAGGGAAATTAAACAGATTTCCAAAATTCATAAGGATACTGAGAAATTCAGTTCTTGAATCTGCAACTTGCAAACAGCAGTCTGTCTTGATTTGCTATGCTATGATCTTCATGTGCATAATTCAGTTGTTTAAATTCACTCAGGATGACAAAGATTTCCAATCGAGACGAGGAATTTCACAAGGTGGCAGAACCCGTGTTAGGAATGCTGACGAGAAAGCTGGCTCCAAGGCTGGTCATTGAGAAGAGGCATCATCGTATCCCACCTGACCAATTTCCTCTTACAGAGAAAATGAGGGAAGCATTGACTGCCTTGGGCATTGGTCACATGAAGATCCCTCCAAAAACACTGGCCAGATTAAGACAGGAAGCTGTAAAAGGAGAAGAGATATGAATTGAAGCATCTAGAGTTTATTCACCACCAAACCCCGGAGCACTAGCAGTGCTCACACGAGCTACCACTTCTTAATTGCATTCAAAAGTGTCAGAAACGGGGAGCGATTTGTCAGCCTTATTACCTGCGCTACGCAGCTATTGTGTGAGCCTCTCAGGGAGCCCACACCGCTTATATAAAGTGCAGAAGATACAGAAAACTTCAGCAGCTGGACAGTAATTCTGGAGATAAATGACTCAAGGGATGAAAACTCTCCCACTTCTTGCCTGGGCTTAACAGGAAAATGGAAGAAAAGTACCAAATTATGTTTAGATTCATGTGTAAATCAGAAGTAATAGAAAAAAAGACTACAATGATGCTGGTTATCTTGAATTAACATAGATCGTTTTATATCCAAAAAGTTTGATTGGTTTAGAGAGTCCAGATTACATGTTTTAGAGCAAAGGGATCGTGAAGAGGGAGATGGAAAAACATTTCTCCTAGAGTGGATAATGAACATCAGAATTACAAGTCCTCGTAAACCAGAGTTTGAGAAAACCTTTTTGGTCCCTTGGGTTTTCTGTAGGCATCATCTAACTGCTCTTTTTGAAGAAGAGGTTTTACTGAATGACAATTCAATTCTGCTGGTCAGTTCTCTACTCCAGACAGAGCAGAGACGCTGTTCAAATGCAATCTGCAAATACTGAGCTGGCAAAGGAAATCCAGAACAGATTCCTGTGGACATTTGTTTTCTCCCTTTGAGGAAGCCCCTTTATTTTCCTATAATTGTGTCAGATGAGAGGAAATACAGAAGTAAATGGAGCAGAAGCCAATCTGAATCTTTGCTTGCATGCTGGTTGTTTATTGGCTCATAGGCTACCTGCCCTGAGACAAATATAATTATGGAACAATTATCCTATGTTCCTCAAAGAAAGAAAAAAAGATCCAGGGATATATTATGTCCTGCTGTTTAAGTTTACAAAAACTATAAATTCAGGTAGTCATAGCTGCAGCATTAAAAAAGAGGGTGGACAATTATGTGTTTCACTGAGAATTCAGTTGTCATTTCATCTTATACACTGGTATTTCTCAAAATTTAACCGGCAAGTGGATCACCTGGAGATATTGTTAAAGGTCAGATTCTGATGCAGAAGGTATGGGGTAGGGGCTAAGGATTCTGCATTTCTTCTTTTTTTATCATTTAAGTTTTTTTAAATTTTTAATAGCTTTATTGAGGTACAATATTTTATTGACATACAAACATTGTATATGTTTAATGTGTGCAGCTTGATGTTTTGATACATATACATTGTGAAATCATCTCCACAATCAAGTTAATTAATATATCCATCACCTCCACATAGTTAACATTTTTTTTCTTCTTGTTTTCTTGGGGTATGATGAGAAGACTTAAAGATCTATCCTCTTACCAAATTTCAAGTATACAATATAGTATCATTAACTACAGTCACCATGCTATACATTAGATCTCAAAAACTTATTCATCTTGCATAACTGAAACTTTGTACCCTTTGACCACCATCACCCATTTCCCTCTCCCCTACCCCCAGTCCCTAGAAACCACCATTCTATTCTGTTTCTATGAGTTTTACTATTTTAGATTCCACATATAAGGGAGATCATCCAGTTTTTGTCTTTCTGAGTCCAACTTATTTCACTTCGCATAAGGTTCATCTATGTTGTTGCAAATGGCAGGATATCCTTCTTTTTAAAGGTTGGATAATATTCCATTTCATGCTTGTGTGTGTGTGTGTGTGTGTGTGTAGACAGAGAGTGGGGCAGGCAGAGAGAGAGACAGAGGAGAGAGAGGAAGGGGGAAATACAGCAAAATCTTAACAGTCTTTGACTCTAATGGTGTACGTAGACACCACATTGTCTTTATCCATTCATCCGTTGACAGACATTTAGGTTGTTTCCATATCTTGGTACAGTGAGTAGAGCTGCAATATATGGCGTTACTGATTCTCAGACCACATTTTGTGTATCAAGGTTCTAGTGCACAGGATCTGGGACACAATTCAAGTGTACAATCACTGTTTACAAGAGGGCTGTGTGAGTCTGTTTTCTTTCTCAGCTAGGTCCTTTTGTTTTCCCAGTTTTATCATGAACATGAAACATACACAAAAGTTGGAAGAATAATACAATGAGCCTGTATATCTACTAACTAGAGTCAAGAGCTATTACATTTTTGCCATATTTGCTCATCTCTCTCTTCTCTTTGCCTCTCTTTTCTCCCCCTCCACATATATATTCACATGTACACATATATGTTCTCTAACCATATCGAGTTGCAGGTATCATGACACTGCACCTGTAAATACTTCATCATGCATCTCTAAGAGAATAACTTCAATGCAATTATTCCATTTCAGAGAGTAAACAATAATTCCAATACATTCCATATAATTCCATAACATTTACTAATAGCAAATCCACTTTCAATGTCTATTGAAAATAGACATTCCAAAATGCTCTTTCCAACTATATTCCAAATGCTATTCCAACTATTCCAAAATGCCTTTTATAACTACTTTATTACAAAAACAAAGATCTGATCAAGGTTCAAGCATTGCTTTCGTCATTATAGAACAGTCCCTCAACTTCCTCTCTCTCTCTTTCTTTTTTTCACTTTTCCATGACATCGACTTTTTGAAAAGTTCAGACCAATTGTCTTTGAAGATGTCTCAGAGTCTACATTTGCCTAATTGTTTCCTCACAGTGTTTTGAATTATTATTTTAATTGAAAATTATGCCTAGACTCTTGAAGGATTCATTCAAGTTAAACGTTTTTAACACGTTAAACATTTCTGGCAAGTATACCTCACGGGTGTTGCGTACTTCATATTGCATCTCATCAAGAAGTTCATAAAGTCAGGTCATCCCACTACTAGTGATGTTAACTTTGTTCATTTGGTTGCAGTAATAACCCAGATCTCTCTATTATAAAAGTGCATTTTTCCCTTTGCAATATGGCAGTCAGTAATTAATCTGTAAGGTGATACTTTAGCCATTTGTGAATATCCTGCTTCCAAACAACATTTTATCTAATTGCTTTAGCATTGATTGCTGATGCTTACCTAAATCAGTTGAGTCATTTATTTCATTGGGGATTGAAAATGGTGATTTCCTAAGTCTGTCATTCCTTCTACATTTATTAACTAGCATTCCCTTTGACAGTCTGTGCCTCTCCTCTACCCAACCTACAGCCCCATCACGATAAACTCATGACATTTTGTTCATTTACTGCATTGTAATTGATCAGTCATTATTCTTTTTGATGTTCAAATTATCCCAAATTTGCCCAGTGAGAGACCCTTCAAGCTGACTTTTGCATCTCTTAGACATAATCTTACTATTCTTTGAGTACTTCCTTATTTTCTGGCATAAGATGTCCTAGGCCCACCTTGTTCTTTCCCAGCCCAGACCTGGAATCAGCCATGTCCCCAATGAGCCCTGGTTGCCTCTAATGGAGAGTGACATTTATTTATTATTTATTTATTTAGTGTGAGGAAGATTAGCCCTGAGCTAACATCCATGACCATCTTCCTCTACTTTATATGGGACACCACCACAGCATGGCTTAGACAAGCGGTGCTGTCAGTCCATGCCCGGGACCCAAACCTGTGAACCCTGGGCCACCGCAGCAGAGCGTGTGAACTTAACGACTGAACCACCTGGCCAGCCCCTGAGAATGGCATGTAGAACCAAGATCTAGACACTAGGTGTGCCCACTGCTACTCAAGTGTCGATGTTTCCTGGTATGTTCAGTGACAGAGGTTAGAAATGTATTTTTTTTAACTGAAAGTTCATATTGGTATTTCTAATTTGAATTTAAACTACAGGAATTTTTTAAGTTTACATTTTATTTTCTTATAAAAACCTTAACATATTTACTTATTTGCTTTAGCCTACAATATATTTTTAAAATTTCAAATTGTTACTGCTAACAATAAACTACTGTGTGAAGTTTAAGATTTCTTTGTAGTCCTTTTTTATCTTAAAACATATTCTACTAAAAGTGTACAAAGCAGTAGGTTCAAAAGATACTTGAAACAACTATTTTCCCTATCAGTTTGACATAGATTTGTATTTTTCTATTTACACTCAATTTTAGTTGTTTTTGAATATGTAAAACAAGTGTGGTTTAAAAGTCAAAGCTGGATTCTCAAGGAAGTCTCAATCCATTTCCATCCTCTCCACCCCATTCCCCTGTGCCATTTTGGTAACCATTTTCATTAGTTGCTAGGTTTTCTTTCTTGTGTTTCTTTTGGGGGAAGAAAAGCAAATGTATCTCTTTATTCTTATTTCCCCTTCTTTCTTACACAAAAGGTAGCATACCATATACTCTGCTGTTTTACTTGCCTTTTTCTGTTAATAATATATCATGGAAATCACTAGACATCAGTTTATAAAGATCTTCTTCATTTAGGACTTACACTCCATTTTGGTGATATACCAGAGTTTATCAAACAGATCTCTAATGAAGGACATTTGGGTTATTTCCAGTCTTTTGTTATTACAAATAATGCTGCAATGAATAACTTTCTGCGTATTTTCTTTGTATTTGTTGAAAAGTATTGTCAGGATAGACTCACAGACTCTGGATTGAAGAATAAATACATATGCAATTTTATCAGGTATTGCCAAATCCCTTACTACGGGAGTTGTACATTTCCAGATTACCACCTGCCATGGATGAGTGCCTGTTTCTCCACAGCTTTGCCAACATACCGTTGTGCAAATGTTTGAATATTTTAAAATATGATAGATGAGAAATGGTATCTCAGTGGAATTTTTATTTGCATTTATTCTTATGAGTGAGGTTAAGATCTTTTCACATGTTTAAGAGCAACTTGCCCCGTTTTACCTGTAAAATGTCTGTTTATATCTTTTGTCCTTTTTTCTACTATGTTTTTGGTCTATTTCTTCTAGTTAGTGTTGCTATATGAATGTCAGACAACGTAAACTTCATGGCAAAAAAAAATTTCGAGAAATAAAAGAAGGATACTTCTTAATGGTGGTAGGTCAATTTTACCTTGAAAATATGACAATTCTAAATTTGCGTTTACATAATAATATAGCCTAAAAATACTTAAAGCAAAAAAACTGGCTGAAGTAAACACACCCATAATCTGAGTGGGAGATTTTAACACACTTCTCTCTGCAAGTGATAGACTAAGAGAAAAAAGTCACTCAGAACATAAAAGGCTTAACTGTTTGTACTAATAAACATGATCTGATTGACATATATAAAACACTGCATCCAAACAATTGTAAAATACACATTTTTATATTAAATCAGAGAGGGGGGGAGTTCCAAAAGATTACATGCAACATGATACTCTTCTCATAAAGTGTAAAACAACTAAAATAAAAATATATAATTTTAGGTATACATACAGTTGCAATAAAACTATATGAAAAGGAAAGAAAGACATGGGATTCAGGGTGATGCTTACCTCAAGTGTAGGGAGAAAGTCTAGGAGGGCCACATGGTTAAACGAAGAAAATCAAGGTCCTAGCTTTTTTTTGCATGGCAGTTTTATAAGAGCTTTTTATATTAAATAAGTAATCAAATGTGAGCTGATGGTATGTCACAAGCCAAAGACTTAGTTCACTTTTACGCCTCTGAGGTCCAAAATAAAAAACAACAGAAAAGAAATAAACTCTCAATTCATGAAAGCTAATAAAAGAACAATATCCAAAGAAAGAAGAAGAAGAGAGATAAATAAAGATGAAAATAGACATTAATGAAATAAAATAATAACAAAAATGAAAACAGTAGAAGTGATCAATGGGAAAGAAAAGCTTGTTCTTTGAAAAGATCAATAACAGAGACAATCCTTTGGAGAATATGATCAAGAAAATAAGAAAGAGGGTCAATAATATGCCAGGATATGTACTAAATATGCAATAAATCAGAATTTGTCTTACAAATCCTATTCAAACTTTCTGGTCTACAGAGCACTATGGTAGAGAAAGCAAAAAAATAAAAGTAGTTATTTTTCTGGAGTCAATAATCATAATTCTAACTCCATGGCTCCATAGCCATTTTTTAAGCGATTTCCAAACACTTTGCATATCTTTATACACGTATCTTCTTTACGCCTTGGTTTTTAAATCTGCCTTTATGCCACCGTGGTGACCTGTGAGACCATGTGTGCCAGCTCCCCAGGCATTCGGTTTGTACTCAGAGAGAATGAGGGGAAGAAGTTTGCAGATTCATCAGAGGAGTTTTAAGTATCCCTTGTTACTACGTTTTCTTTTTCTTGTTTATAATGCAAACAAGAAGTTAAAATCATAATTGTTTTACCTCTGCCCATTAAAATGTGTGATTAAAAATCATCTTAATGAATAGATATTACTATCTGGTGATGACTGCTCTGACCCAGTCTAACAGGCTCCGTTTATGTCTTGTTTGATGAAAGTTCTCCACATCTGCAAAGCAAAAGGGCAAACTGATTTATGAACAAGTCTTATTGTCACAGCAGCAGATTTGTATAATGAGAAATATATTAAATCTAATGAAGGGAGAGCGTGCCTACCAAGGCAGCAAGTCTGCGTGGTGATTAAGTGATTCAATATCCCTCAATGGATTAATTTAGACAATGCACTGGGGTATGTAGCCACTGCCAGGCCCCTTTGCTCTAATGACAAATGCTAAGCAATTCTGCATCTTTGTGCATATGCATTAGGTTTTTAAGGTATGATGATAAAGTAAGGTGTCACCCTCAGACCTCTACATTAACAAGATGAATCCCAAAGATGCATACGTCCTACTGATAGAGAACCAGGAATATGTATCAACAATGTCATATTTTAATATTTGGTTACAGTAAAGCATTTACTATAAAATAGACACACTCTTTTACCTTTTCAGCTAAGACCAGCTTACTGTATCTGACAAGCACTAAATACAATCCACATTAATTCCCTCTCTGGTCCTCAGCAGGGCCCAAGTCAGGCACAGGAAGATCAATCATGGGCTCTGGTTTTCAAATAGGAGAATGCTAGCTATTATCTAATTGTCTACATTTACACACCCCATACAATACGCGATGTCATTTACAAGAGTTGAAAGCAACAGCGAACCTGTCAGGGCCCAGCAGTCACATTTCTATGGTTTGGAACACATCCGGTTTCCAGTTGTTTCCCACCATTATGACTACATAAAGCAAATCTCTGTAACCTTCAATAAGAGAGAGCACAGAAGGAGCTGAATTCTGCATTAAAAATAGCATGATTCCAACACAATGCTCTTGGGATGCACAAGTATGCTCAACTCACATCATAAAGAGGAAAATGGGCTGTCTTTGGCCCTCAGTGACACATGGAAAAAATATTCGGTGCTCTAAGGGTCTGAAGATAACGGATTCAAAAATTCTGACATTTTTTCCCATCTCTTTCTTTTTCTCTAAGAGAAAAGTATCTCAGAAGTACCAGCACCAAAATCAAGAAACTAGAAGGAAATAGCCACTTACTTGGTGTCCAGCAGCCTTATTAAAAGAAGGGGAATTTCCATTGCTTTGGGCATCCATTCTGATGACTCTAGGACAGAGAGAAATATAACATCTCTAGGTTCCTCTCTTTATAAGAACTGGAAGAAAGAAAGAAAATGTGACTTCCACAATGAGGCAGGTGGTGAAAAAGAAGCTGTCACACACACCAAAAAAAAAACTAAGAGTGGGTTTCCACTTCCACTTTTGGATTCCTCTAGAATACCTGATTCTTCTAGGCCTAATGAAAGCATCTGAAGCGTTTGAGGCAGGGAATGTGAACAACTTAGATCTGGGGACAAGCAAGCAGAAATTGGAGTCCTAGTCTGCAACAGACTATCTATGTGAACCCCGAATGTGCTCTCAGTTCCTGAAGGAATTATAATTCCTAACAATTTCATCATTTCACAAATACTTATACTAATGTAATAAAATAAAAAAACATCTTTATTTATTAATAATTCCTCAGTGAGCTTTAAGGAGGGTGGCTCCTTGTACTAAAGACTTCTTTGATGAGGAATGTGGTAGGGGAGGACATACAAATACGGAAATAGAAGCAGGAAAAGAGATAAATTGTTCTGCATAAGCAAGTTGTAATAGATTGAGAGGCCTTGGGGAAGACATGGAAACCCAGTGGCTGAGTGTTAAGTCTAGTGTGGAAAGAAAAAAGAGACTTCACAAAGAGGCAACTGGTAGCCAGGTTACACCATGAATACCACCTTATAGGGTTGTAAATAAAAGGGGTTCAGATACATGAACCCTTATAGAATAACTACCAGGTATTATGTGATGCCCTCTGGCACGATTCTTCTTAGGGGCCAGACTGCTTACATAGAAAGGCTACTGTTCCTGAGAAGATATGACCTGGTATGAATGGAAACTTTCATTTTTTTTTCCAAGTCACCTTCCTTTCTACTCACTCCAGGAAACAGGAGAGTCACTTCCAAATGTTTCTGAAAACAAGTCCAGGTGCTGGAGACTCAAAAACAATGCTGGTTGCTTAGTTCCAAGGACTTGCGAAGACCTTTCTCTGTAATCAGATATAGCTATAAACACTTACAATTTGTATACAATGTATGTACATACACTTACTATGTACCAGACACTATCCTACCTGCTTTATATATATATTATATATATTAACTCGTTTACTCTTCACCACAAACTTATAAGGTAGACTTTGATATTATCCCTATTTTACAGGTGAAGAAACTCAGGTATGTTAAGATGAGATAACTTGGCCAAAGATGCACAATACTGGAATGGGATCCAAATCCAAGGAGTTTGGCTCCCAAATCTGTGCTTTTAAATACTAGACTATACTTCCTTTCTATATCTATATTAATTTAGATAGAATGGGAGATAGGTAAAACTACAAGTTCAAACAGATGATACATAGGTAGGAATAAAATTTAGAGAAATTAATAGAAATACAGATATGGCTACAAAAATACAGACATAGATCTTAATGGGCACTAGAGAAAAAAATACATGTAAGTCAGCAACTAAAAAGAACTGGGGGAAAAGAATGCTGAGAAATGCCAAAAGTTACCATTTGTTTGTACAAAGTACACACAAGAGGAGAGCTACATGAAGAACAAGATCTAGAAAACTGCCAAGGGATCCCCATAAGTCTGTTGCAAAGGACTAAGCTGTGCACGTATGGGGTGAAACTCCATGAGGTGGGGAAAAGAACTACCATTCAAGTTCTCATCAGCCAGAATAAGGAGACTTCACTGAACACCAGGCATTCAGGAGAGATCTCAGTCATCTTCCTAGTAGTAGGATTACACGAGCCATAGAGTAAACACTACACTTCAGCCCTTAACAAAACTTGTAAACGAGTATAAAAAGAATTAAGTTGATCTGCAAATAACTTGCCTGCCTACTAAAACAAACAAGTTATTTAAAGGAAGACCAAAGAAAAAATCCACACACTCAATAACATAAAAATATTCAATATCCAATCAAAAATTATTATACATGCAAAAAAAAGCAGGAAAACTTGATCTATAACCAGAATAAAAACTGAGCAATAGAGATAGACTCAGAAATGACACAGTAATGGAATTAGCAGACAGGAACTTTAAATTCGTTATTAGAAATACAATCAAGGATAAAGAGAAAAACATGAACATAGAGAGAAAAAAATTATATTTTTAAAACGGAACATCTACCTTTGAAAAATGTCTAATAAAACAAATTTATTTGAATGAAATTTTCAGCAGAATAGACAATACAGAGGAAACAATAATAAACTCAAAGACATAGCAATAAAAACTATCAAATTGACAGGAGAAAAAAGAACCAAATGAACAACCACAGGAAAATGTGTAACACGTATGTAATTGTCTCCTAGAAAGAAAGGAGAGAGAGAGAGAATAGGGCAAGGAAAAAAGTAAATAAAAAGTCCAGGGGCCGTCCCGGTGGCGTAGCAGTTAAGTTCACGCGCTCCGCTTCTGGTGGCCCAGGGTTCACAGGTTCAGATCCCAGGCACAGACCAGGCGACATACAGCTTGTCAAGCCGTGCTGTGGTGGTGTCCCATATAAAGTAGAGGAAGAAGGGCACGGATGTTAGCCCAGAGCCAGTCTTCCTCAGCAAAAAGAGAAGGATTGTCAATGGATGTTAGCTCAGGGCTAGTCTTCCTCAGACACACACAGAAAGAAGTCTAAACATTTTCCAACTTTAAGGAAAATTATATTTGATGAAAACTTTCCAAGAAGTTCAACAAACCCCAAACAAGATAAACACAAAGAAACCCATACTAAGGTATATCAAAATCAAGTGATTAAGAACCAAAAATAAAGAGAAAAAATCTTAAAATCAGAGGGAAAAATACATTAAATAAGGCAGAACTAGAAAAGAATAACCACTGAGTTTCTGGTAGGAAAAATGCAAGTCAAAAGAAAATGGAATGATATCTTCAAACTGCTGAAAGAACATTAGAAAAATTTTTTAAAAACCGTCAACCTAGTATATGCAATGGAAATATACTTCAAAAAAAAGATAAAACTTTTTCAGACAGCCAAAAGCTGAGAAGAGTTCCCATCTGTAGACCTGCATATAAGAAATGTAAAAGAAATTTCTTCAGGCTGAAGGAAAATGACACTCAGTAGAAACTTGGCTCCACAAAAGGAATGAATAACTTTGAAAATGGTAAATGTGAGGGTAAACATAAAAAAGTTACTTTTCTCATTTTTAAAATATCTTTAAGACATAATTTAAAAGCAAAAATTATAACATTATGTTGTGGGGTATGCAATATACATAGAAGAAAATTGTATGACATAGCGCAAAAGCCGTTATCAATGGAAATTTCACAAAAATGCCATATAATGGAATACTAAAAATAAAAAGGTATAGCTATTGTTACACTCAACAACATGTAAAATTTCAAAAACATTATGCTGAGCAAAAGAAGCCAGCACAAAAGAGTATATACTGCATGAAATTCTAAAATTGGCTAAACTAATTTATAGTGACAGAAAGCAAATCAGGGGTTGCCTAGGGTCAAGACTAGCATGGGGATTAAATGCAAAATAACCCTTCCATTCAGAAGTAATGGAATGTTCTCCATTGATTTGGGTGGTGGTTACATGGATGTACACATTTGTCAAAATTCATTGAAGTGTATACTTAAAATGGGTTCTTTTTATTGTACATAAATTATAACTCATTTTTATAAAAATTTTTATAAATTATAAATAATTTATAATTTTTATAAATTATAAATTTTTGATTTTTTTTTAAGTTCCTAGAAGATCCTTAACTGTCTCCCCCCATTTTTCAGTGAGGGGAGCTAAAGACCAGAAAGATTAAATGGCTTAACCAATGTCACATTGCCCCTTTAAGTACCACTAACAGTGGCACTTAAAACCTTAATAAAGAGCACATTGCTTTTTACAACCAGGGGCAGAACAAAAGAAAGGGGATAAAATGGATCAATTACCCTGGAAAATGGATTTACTCACAAAGGGAAATAAAAATGTTGAAAAATTCTCGGATTTTGTTTTTTGGGGTGGCAGAAAAGACTCTTTTTGGTATAAGGATGGGAGGATTGTTAAGCCCGTTAGGTACAAATTGTCTTTAGCAATTAATTCCTCATGTTGTCTCTTCCTCCCTGAGTCCCGAAAAGATGATACTCAAGGTATTCTTCCTGTAGAGAGAGGGTCCTTACACTTCATGGTCAGAGTTATTTCTTGTTTTGAAATTCATTTCAAGACAAGCCTTCTCATGTGTTGAAATATTTGAGTACAGTATATTGCTGAGTTCAATTTACTTTAAAATGACTCAGCAAAAACAAATAATACACATATATTTACATACACGTCTCTACATATGTGGAGAGAGAGAGAAAAGGGGGGGACAAAAATGGCAAAACAGTAACAATCTACAGGTTTGAAAATTGTCTTAAAATATTGGAGGTGGCCAGGGTCAGAGCAGGAAGAGAAGAACCTGCGGAAGAGAATTTATTCATTAGAGACCTAAGTTCATTGCAAAAGAAGAAGGAGCAGGGAGAAAAAGGATAAGGTGAAGGATGAGGGAAGCAAGACGATGGGGGGAGAGGTGGAGGGAGAAGAAGAAGGATAGGAGGAAAGACAGGGTGGGAAGGAGGCATACTCCCTGCAGAACTGAAAAGATCTCATCCTTCTTATAAGAATTTGCATTGTGCCTGCAATTCTCCTTATAATTAGTGGCCACAGACACCATGTGATTAGATAAAATTGTCTGTTTTCCTGGAGGAGACTTGCCTGTCAAAGTCTAAATTGCAAAATCAGCCAGGGTCATCTCTGTCCTCTTATTGGAGGTAACTAAAGAAACACTTTGGTGCTTTCCCAAGTAGATTTAGAAAATGCTCAGTTCCCTGACTTGGATAAGTGTACCCTTTTCTGATCTCTTCAGCTGTGGGAAGTCCACAGGGCTACTTGTGACAGCCAAGACCTTACACCTTAGCTGTGGTGTCTGTCAGCCCATCTCGGAGCAGGTAACAGCCAGGCTTACTGACAAGGGCCAGCCCTGCCCATCATCAGCCTCCCTCCTCTCCATTCCTCCCAGCTTGCTCCAGCCCTAGCCCAGCCCCTTTCCTGGAAAACAAAATAAAATGAAAGAAAACTCCTCTTAAACAAAAGGGCTGTCCAGAGAGAGACTGGAAAACAAAGACTAGAGAAGCCAAACATTGAGAAACTTAATTAAATTTCTAATGAAAACAGAGGCAGCCTGTAGTGATTCCTCTCTGTAACTGAGACTAATATTCCAATTAGGCTAATTCATCCCCGGATGCTCTAAACATAATTACAGGCTCAATCCATATTTCTTCCCTCTTGTCAGCAATAGATTTCCATCATTTTGGAGGCTCTGGTTTCAGTATAAAAAGCGAGGGCTCTTGGTCTCCTCAGAGTTGTTTTGTGCGTGGCTGAGGTCTGCCCAGTGCCTTCCTGAAAGCTCAGCTGGTTTTCTCTTCTCTCCCTTCTCTGGGATACCAGAATTTTTCTACACATCTCAGAAGTCCCATTTCAGATATCCTTAATCTTGTTTTTCCTTCTCACTGCCAAGTTAATCCTCCTCCAAAATTCAAAAATAAAATAAATGCGACAGAGAAAGGGTTTCATTCTTTCTACCGCACTAAAGTGGAGACAACAGCTATAAACCATGGCTGATTATTAACACAATGGAGCCAAACATCCTCATCAGAAAGCACACGTGTCCTCACGGGGTGCCCAAAACACAGATTACCCCGCTGGCAGCCACCACACAGAACCCAGCGAGCCAAGGAGGGAGGGGTGGGCGTGGAACCAGGAGGCCTGAGTTTGCATCCTGGCTCCTCCACTTGCACCGGGAGAAGTGACTCAGTATTTCTGAGCCTGTGTCTTCTCATGTGTAAAATGAGAATAATAAGACTTTTCTCAGGTTCTGTTGTATGGGTTAAATGAGACAAATACCTGTTTTTCTTGCCTATTACTACATGTCTAGGTCAGTGAAACGCACCTTACATATATCACTTCATTTAATTCTCTCACAACTCCTTTGAGAAAAGGAAATCACAGCTTATAGAAAGGAAATGCCTTGCCCAAGTTCACAGGCAGAGCCAAAATGAGAACCCAAGTCTGTCTGACACCCAGGTCTGCTCTCCCCTCAACCAACACCTTACCTACAGTTTCCATTACAGGAAAGACCAAAACTGTAGGCTATTGTTAAAAGCAGTTTCGTTATCTTCAATTAAACACATTTACTTGAACTAATCTTTTTTTTAAAAGGTTATCAAAGAGGAATCTTCCTCAATATGCTTTAATGAACACATAAAAGTCATTTGTAATGAGCACATTGTTTATACGTCAATGGCGTTACCAAGTGCTTGAAAATAGTTTGTTTTCTTAATTAGATCAAACAGGCTTCCTGCAATCTTCCTTCCTTTATTGATTTACTTAATGAACCTTTTTTTCATAGATAGTACAAATGTAAATTTCAGCTTGGCCTGTGAGCAAATTATCTTAAAGTCTGAATCAGTGGGGCCTTAATTAATGAGGCTTTGCTCTATATCACTAGTGAGCCACAAAGATTTATTGCGTTAAAATAGTCATAATGAGAACAATTCTCCACATGTGGCTAAGGAAGATGGCCTCGCTCGGGTCACTGGAGAAGGAATTGCTTCCTCCCACTTCCATTCAGGTTAGCTGAGGTGGCTGCCGCGTTGCCACATAGGGGCTCAGAAGCAACATGGAGGAGACAAGAATTGAAGGAAACAAGGAATAAGCGAGGCCCTTCAAGAAGGAAGGGTTAGAGGCAGAGCAAGCACCAGGAGCTAAAACCTGGCAAGTGCTGGGTCTGGGTTAGGGTGCCAGGAAGAGGAACACAGCCCTGAGATCATGGTTCTGGCCAGAATGTTAAGGCCTAAAATTGAAGCAAACTTGTGGCAGGTCGGATCAGTAGGAGGACAGAAGCCAAGCAGCAAGGCAAGCAATAAAGTCATTGAGATTTTAGTGGAGGGAAACTGAAGTGGTCTCAGTAAAGCCTTAGCAAAGGGGCGGAAATAGGAAGATGGCAGTGCCCCCTGAGCTCGCTGGGGTGGCCCAGTTGCAGCAGCTCCCAAGAGTGGCCAAGTGGGGCTTCTGTGGTTCCAAACTATTAGCCCCACACAGGCAGAACCACCTTCTGAGGAACCTTAGAGGCACCTGGAGCAGATCTAAATGATCTAGACACCGAAGACATCAGCCTCCCACTTCTTCTCACATCTAGGACATTGTCTAAGGGCTGAGCTGGACCATGCCCCAGGACACTGGTCATAAATGGACAGGAGTCCAGTCATTCAGAAAAAGAAAAATTTACATAAAAAGATAGACCTTAATTAATACTAATTGACCATTCATTGACTGTTTTCCTTGTGCCTGGTAGTGTGCTAAGCATTTTACAAGCATTATTTAATCCTCACAACTACCCAAATGTACAAGTATGTTACTAAACCATTTTAGATATGAGGAAACTAAAGCTTAGAAATTTCAAATAACTTACCCAAGACCATGCTACCAGTAAGCAGCAAAGATAGAGTGGATCCGACATGAAGGTTGACACCAGAGCCCACAGTGAGATACACAGTGATGTGCTCTTGAAGAGGGATAAGGGATCTGGAAATCAAAGATCCTCAACCACAGCCAAGGAGCCAATTAATAACTGTGAGCAGGCACAGCCGACTTAAGGAATCCACAACACCAAGGGAAGACTTATGTTGCCTCACACAACTGTGATCAGGGAATCATAAATGGCAAGCCATTGGTATGACACAGAGTCAAAGGTTTTATTTAATATGATGAAGGGTTGTTTGTCTCAAGGCAGGACCCTGTGTCTACCTGAGGACAGACCTAGATTCCCTGGTTGAAGCAGGGAAGTTATACCTGTGTCCAATTCACCCCACTGAATGGGATTTGCTTGGGCAAAATGGGATTACGGAAATCCCAACAGGTGACTCCAGACAGCCTCTTTCTACACGTGAAAAATGAGCTGCCGCCACCATTATCTTCATAAACATCACCATCCCTTGAGGAGATAAAGTGCTTTATAAGACACAGTTTACAGTGGTGGTAGAGAACTTGAGTTGCTGTGTCACTCAGATCTAGACTCAAATCCTTCTTCTGCCAGTGGTCATTCGCTCTGTGATATTGGACAAGCAACTTCACCTCTTAAAGCTCTGTATTCCCATCTGTAAAATAGTGGTATTAAAAATAGAAGTTGACTTCATAAAGTTGTCGTGAGGATTAAAATAAATCATGTCTAAAAAATGCTTAGCCAAGTGTCTGGTACACAGCGCTCATAAAGCCTGACTATTACTATTATTTATGCTTTTAAAAACTCTCTCACAGGCACAGATTCAGCTGAATCGGGAAAATCTGGTACCAAGCTCAGCATACAAATATGAGAGCATGTATAAGACATCAAAATTTTCTTGGCTGTGTCTCTGTTCCATTCCTCCACTAAGTGATATTTCCCAACAGAGCTGGCAGGTCAAGAAATAGCATGTCTGGGACCATTCACTGTTTCCTCTCCCCAGGTGGAAAAGGACAATCGTGGGGCATCATTCACTGAGCTTTGAAATTTTTCAACAACTAAGTACAAAAACCTTACATTTCGACTTGTCTCTTGGCAGAGATGCTGAGTAAACACAAGGGAGCAAACCTAAGCTGGCTTTCAGGAATTCTGAGTCCTTACCTTCTCAGTACTTACAACTTAGCAGAATTTAGAACAGGTCCCTTAGGTGTATCAGTTGACACTTACAAATAACGGACTTCTGTTGTTGCAATTTTAAGGTAAACAGGCACTATCTCCATAACATATTGTAAACTCCTTGAGAATCAACACTTTGACATACTCTCTTCCTTTCCCTAGAGCATCTAGAATGGTATGGTGAACATAAAAAGTGTCCAATAAATATGTATTGATTCATTAATAGAGGGATTCAATATTCAGAAAACAGAAACAGTTTTGTCGAGGTGGAGAGGATCTGTGAATTCTTAGCTTATCCATCCCTAACAGCTCCAGGTAATTTGCATGTGTAATTAAGAACCTCATGGGAGTAAGCAGGAATAACTGGGGAGATTTTCTGGTGCCTACCCTGATTGTACTAGAGAATAATGTACCACCAAAGGATGCCTGGCCAGCAATGTGCTAGAACCTCCCAGGCCCGGAGCACTTCAGTGCTGACTCAAGAACAGTGATTTCTCTGCACCTGGGAGCAGCCACCACCACGACTCCTGAAAGAGAGAATGGTATACTTAACTGCTGACCAAAACACCAGCTCCAGGAATCTCTGAGGACAAGATGTGACTGCAGTAATCAGTAACTCAAAGGCAATCGAATCTCTTTGCCTGGATATGGGTTTAGAACTGCCGGCTGCAGTGTGGAAGAATAGGTGGGCAGTGGAGGCCCCTTCCAAATCCAACATGATGATTTTATTCTTTTCCCACTCACTGTAGACACGGAAGAGAGCCTGGCATCAAAAGCAAAATATCAAATAAAATTAAGCACCTGAGAGGTGAAATTTTTAAAAGAGCCATTTGGCAACTTGTATGACTTGCTTGTTGACAGCGTCAACTTTGCATGGCAAGTTGAAAAGCTCTACCAAACAAACCCTATCTCTGGCAATTAGAAGCACTTAAATAAGCTAATATAATCAATTATGTCTTTTAATTTGCCAGACAGCATTTATAGGGTTTAATTTTCTGCTGCTACACCTTCCAAATTATCTTCAGGTGGTGTTTGGAATCTAACAGGAAACTGTCTGGTGGTTGCACTGATATCATCTACACTGAATTCCCCATACACACTTCCCCCAAGACCAACACCCTCTGCATTCCATACCTAGAGGCGAAGTGATTGAAGAGTGAGGGAGAAAAGTCATAAGATGTTTACTTAATTGCCTTATTTCACAACATTCATATCATCCTCCTGACAGTTTTCCCACAAAGTTGTATAAAAACCAGTTGCAGGAATGATAGAATCCAAATACAGAAAAATACTATTTAAAGGAAAGACATAATGCAAAAATAAGCAAGAAATAAAAAGAGAAATAAATTAAAGACCAAATCTCTTATCATGGTCTGATATCATTTGAAAAGAAAAGTCCCTAGTAGAAAAAAAGTTAGATGTAAGGTTTCAGTTAGCATAAAACAAATATAATGACCTATTTAATGTCTTTGAGCAAAACCTCAAAGTACCAATACCAATTAGATTATGATATTTAAAGTATTACTATAATGGTTTAGGAGATAATGTAGGATGTGGAGAAAGGACAACTGTCCCCCACAAAAAAAGAAACAACTTCTCAACTGAGGGACAAGATCCACAAATAATTCTTCCCTATATCTGGAAAGCACTAGAATCCACATATAATAAACAGTGCTGCTCACCTATGTATCATCAGGAATAAGCAACCATATAAACATAAAGAGCAGCCATCCTCTTAGAAAACTGAAACCAGATGATGTCAGAATGACAGAAGTCCCAGGTAACATTAAAAATCTTGAAGGGCCAGCCAAGTGGCATAGTGGTTGAGTTTGTGTGCTCTGCTTTGGCAGCCTGGGGTTCATGGGTTCGGATCCAGGTGTGGACCTACACACAGCTCATCAAGCCATCCTGCGGCAGCATCCCACATACAAAATAGAGGAAGGTTGGCACAGATGTTAGCTCAGGGACAATCTTTCTCAAGTAAAACAAGGAAGATTAGCAACATATGTTAGCTCAGGGCCAATCTTCCTCATCAAAAAAAAAAAATCTTGAATAAAGGAAAGAGAGTAAGAATTTGTTGATATTTTTCCAGTTCTCTCCACAAACTGGAAAGGATCCATATATTTCGTATATGTATGTATTTTAGTCCACTGAACAGATATTTTATTGAATAAGAGGTACAACCCTCAAGGGCCCATACCAGACAGTCTGTATCATCCCCAGCAGATTTTTCAACTGTCTTTGCTCAGAATGAATTAGATACAAAAAGCCAGCTTGTTCAGCTTTATTTATAATCGACAAAGTTTGGAAACAACCCAGATGTCCTTTAGTAGGTGAATGGATAAAAAAACTGTGGTACATCCAAGCAATGGAATGTTATTCAGCCCTAAAAAGAAAGGAGCTATCAAGCCATGAGAAGACATGGAGGAAGCTTAATTCATATTACTAAATGAAAGAAGCCAATCTGAAAAGGCTGCATACTGCACAATTCCAACTATATGACATTCTGGAAAAGGCAAAACTAGGGAGACAGTAAAAAGATCAGTGGTTGCCAGGTGTTGGGATGGAGGGAGGAATAAATAAGCAGAGCACAGATGGATTCATGTCCTTATACATTTGGACAACACCAAGAGTGAACCCTAATGTAAACTATGGACTGTGGGTGACTAGGATGTGTCAGTGCAGCTTCATCAACTGTATCAAAGGTACCACTCTGGTGGGGGATGTTGATAATGGAGGAGGCTACACATATGTAGGGGTGAGGAGTATATGGGAAATCTCTCTGTACCTTCTTCTCAATTTTGCTGTGACCCTAAAACTGCTCTTAAAAAAATAAAGCCTTAAAATTAAAAAAAAAAAAGGTAGCTCATTAACTTAAATTACTCAGGATCCTGTCATTTGCCACTCCTAGCCATGTGACCTTGGAAAGTTACTTTAACCATTCTGGAGTTTGTCGTTGTTAAGGGCCCTTCCAGCTCACGTTTTCAAGGAGTCATTGGAATTCTGATCACTGGAAAGCTATAGTTCATTTTCCAAATTACTTAATTGTTTTTACTTTAATTGAAATCAATCTTTTTTGAGTTTAGTTAGTGAGAGCCCATCTCCCAGAGTCACATTGCCTTCTGAATCCACTGATGAAATCAAGTTTCTAAACGCAATGGTGGAACACTGGACATCCACCACAAAGTCAAGCTAAAGGAGTTCACAAGAAACCCCAGCAGGGAACAAATAGAGAGCAGCTAAAAGTCTTGGGGAGCCTCCTGAATTAGATGGGGAAATGTAGGAGGTGTTTAATACATGTTATATATTATATGACATATATATAATGCCTTGGTCTGAATATTTGTGTCCGCTCAAAATTCAGATGTTGAAATCAAAACTCCCCAAAATGATAGTATTAGGAGGTGGGCTTTGGGGAGGTGCTTAGGTCATGAGTGTGGAGCCCTCATGAATGGGATGAGTGCCCTTATAAAAGAAGCTCCAGAGAAATCCCTATCCCCTTCCACCATGTGAGGACAGAGCAAGAAGGGGCCAGCTGTGAACCAGGAAGAGGGCTATCACCACAACACGACCATGCTGGCTCCTTGGGCTTGAACTATCCAGCCTTCAGAACCATGAGAAATAGGTTCCTATTGTTTATAAGCTACCCAGTCTGTGGTATTTTTTTATAGTAGCCCAAATGGACTAAGACATATAATATACGTAACCTTTTTTGAAGATAATAGTCATATATATGAAATCTAAAAATTGAGAAAAAGTGTAAAGAAGTAAAAAATAATCATTTGTTCTACCCATAGATAATCACTATTAACATTTTACTATATATCTGAAGTCTTTTGTTATGTAGACATGTATATGCTTTTTTAAAAACACATTGGGATCTGTTCTATTGACTCTTTTCTTTTTCTCTTTATAAAATATCATAAGCATTTTCCCATAGCCTTAAAAATTCTTTGAGATCATTATTTTTAATAATCACACAGTATTCTGAACATAGATGTACCATAATTTATTTAGCCAACTCCCTATTATTTGACATTTAGGTTGTTTCCACAGTTTGCTATTATAAAAAATGCTGTGATAAATATCATCATACATAAATCTTTGAGCACATCTCTGATTATTGCCTTAAGATAAATTCCCAGGTGTAAAATTACTGGGTCAAAGGGTATGAATGTATTTAAGGCCTTTGATATATATTGCCAAATTACTCTCCAAGAAGCTTGTTCAAGTTTACAAACCACCAGCCACATAGAAAAGTGCCAAGGAATTTTAATAAATGCTTGGTGTGGCTAAAGAACCCCAGACACGTATTATAGAGGAAATGTGTTATTTTGAATGGTATGCAACTTGTACAGCCTATCTTATTCTCATGTGGGATTAATTCCAGGGGAACCTGGTTTCAGGTACATTATTTTAGTGGATGACTTATTCTAAACACTGATACTAGCAGATTATCAAAAAAGATGATCTGAGAAATATGAGATTCTGAAAATGCATTGGCTATTCCTTATGATTTTGTGCCTTCAGTCCATGAACAGATTTTGCCTTTATAAAGAAAATTGATATCAAAATATTTTTAACTTGCTGAAAATGTTCCATAGCTAAATTTATAGAACTAAATCTTGTCCAGAGAATGAGACACATCTGTCTTCATGTAAAAAGCCAAGTTGAAAGCAGTATCTTGCAACTCACTTACTCCCTCAAGTGCTATGGATGGCAGAAACAAATCCAATGGTAATACATATTCTCATTTTCCAAGTAGAGAAACCGAAACCCAGAGATGTAAATTGACTTTGCTAAAATCACAGCAAATAGTGGAACCACCACAAGACTCCAATTTCTTACTGTAGTTTTGTATTATCATATATCTGACTACGCTTTAAGAAAAAAATCAGAACCCAAAACACAACAATACCTGTGTTACACACGTTCAACAAAGGAAGGTCTTTTCCAAGGTGATGGACAGCTGGAAGGAGAAGATGGCCTGGAGGAGAATGCTCCAGCCAGGGGCCCTGAAGGACAGAAGGGTCACAACATCCTGAGTCCCTCTACCACACGCTCAGTGGTCCACTGGCTGTAGGAGCCTTGAAAGGGTTGCTGCTGTCATCTGGCCTGGGGTTTGCAATTGTAGAGCCACACAGACCCCAAATGCAGAGACCAGAGTTATTATTGGCCAGAAATTGGGTGTCTAACTGGAAATGGGCCTGGTTCTCTAGCAAGATCCTAAGAAAAATAATTCAATCAGAAGTTGATACAACTTGGATCACAGTGCTGCCTTTGCTTAAGTGTATTGCTGCCTATTTCTACATGTCAAAATCCTACCCATTTCTCCACATTCACCTCAAATACTGTCTTTTCCCAGGTTCCCCAGCCAGAAGTGATCTCTGCCACCCCTGGTCTCTCAAAGTCCTTCACCTCTGTCTCTCATTGTACTTAGTATTTTCCTATCTTGTATTAAAATTACTTATACACATGTCATACCCTGGCCTCAAGGAGTTGGCACTCTAGCTGAGGAGGTGGCTGTCTCTTCTTTCCCACGTGCCCTATAGCATTTTGCACAGTAGGTTGGGGCAGAAGCTGCTCAATCAATGTTTACAGAATAACTGAATGAATGAAAATGTATTATATAGTCATTTCATGCCGATTCTATTAAGTAGCTCAGATACTAATCAACAACTCTCTTGAACTTTAAGTTGCCTCATGGGGTCAGAGGTGAATTATTATCTCAGCATAGATTCCCCCTAAAACACAGAGCTTAATTAGCCCAGCTTTAATTTTTCTGTTTTTATAAATTTAAAAAGGGAAACATGAGAAATGATTGATGGCATACTGTGCTAACAAATTCACCATTCTGGGAAGTTTCCCTCACTTGGTTTTAAACAGCCAGATTTTCAGCATTATAAATATTAATTAGATTTCCCGTACTTGTTCAGGAGGGCCCACGTGTGATCTCTCAGCTTAGAGTAAAAATGAAGATACTGCCCATGTCAAAATTATGTTTCTTCTAGAAACAACTACTAATATCCACCCTTTCTCTTTCATAGGATTCGCCTCCCAGTGACTTAGGAGAGCTTTTTCCCTTCAGCAGGAGCCAAAAACTCACAGCAGATATCTAGACAGACAGTAAACAAAGCAACATTTCGTTTTTAAATCACAGGACCTTTTTGAATATTCTTTAGGTAAGAACTTTTCAGTTTATTACTACAAGGGAAACACACGCAGACAGAGGACTGGCAAAAAAAAATAGTCCCCACAAGGAACACAACCACATTATGGTGTGTAAAAAAAAAAAACATGTATGTAGTGCAATACCTGTGGGGTCATGGGACCAGAGCTACAAGACCAGCATCCAGGAGATGTCAGCACAGAGCTGGGACAGATTGTTCAGTATGGGCAAAAAGCTGAGCAGAGGCTTTTGTAGGGGAAATGTATTTGCAGCTCTGCTTTGTATCAATATTCTGGTGTGAGCAAAATAGTTATACAATACAGAATAGAGAGAGACACATTTTACACAACGAACCCTCATAGGACTGAGTAGGAAGATTTTGGAAAATCTCTAAAGCCACAGGAGAGCTAGTCAGAAAACCAGTCAAATAAAACATCACTCCTACCATTAAGTCAAAGGAAAAGCTACTCCACATCCACAATCCCCGTGTGTGCTGAGGAGAAGCAATGTGGCTTAAACAAATGAAGGACTGGGACTTAGGAGCTATGGGTTCAATCCCTAGTTCTGTTACTAATCAACAGGACTGTGTCCTCATCTAGTGAAGCGAATCTCTGAGTTATGAGTATGTCACAGGGGAAGATCAGAGAACCTTGGTGAGCACACCAGCCAGTCCCTTATGAGCTCAAGTGCATTGCAACCTAAAGTTTTATCACTGAAATCATCTCTGAGAGATGACTTATGATTCCAGGTTTCCCTTGGTTCCTTCGCTAGAAAATGGTAGAATTGGTTATAACCAACAGCTGCCCAGACAACTGTAATCAGAACACTGCTTTCTCTGAAATAACAATGGGAAGAACCGTTTGATACTGAAAGGAAATCCAAGCATGCTGGCAGTCTAATAATACAGTTCTAGTTTCTTAATCCAGAGGTTTTTGAACTCTAGTTCACGAAACTATGTTTTCGGGGAAATCTGCTGAAATTATGGGGTAGAAGCTTCTAGAAATTGCTGATGTTTTCCATACAGCAAATTTAGGTGAAGGTATATGATTGATTTTTTAAAATGCTCCATGGACTTGAATAGATATGTGCTTATGTAAGTATGCATGTGAACACTCTTATTATTTATATTGAAAACCTCAATGTAATTTGAGCTATTTTTTACATCACCTGTCATGGGATAAGGCAGTGCATTAGAGATCCCTGCTATTAGAATATCTGTCAATTTCTCACTTATTTACTATAATTTTAGCCTTAAATATTTTGATGCTGTGTTTGTTGGTGCAAATAGATTAATGCTTTATTCCCAACGTCGTGTACACACTTTACTAATATAAACTATTTATTTTGGTTTCATTTAATGCTTTTTGTTTTGAATACACCCTTTTCTAATATGAATAGTTATGACCCCTGGTTTTTTTTTGGTTTGGGGGTTTGTTGTTACTGTCTATTTTTTACATGTATGTATTCATCTGCCCAATATGTCTTTGCTTATTGATTTATATTTGATCTTTTGGACTCATTTTATTTTAAATCTGACCCTCTTTGATAATCTGAGGCTTGTTTTGTTAAGTAAATTTATTCCATTTATACTCATTTTTATAAGAAACATGTCTGATTTTTTTCTTCTGATTTTGTTTCTGTTTCTGTACTTCTACTATTTGCTATCTTTTTTGGTAGTCCATATTTTCTTAGTGTTAATTTTTTGCTGCATTCCAATAATTTGAAAGATTTGTTGTCAGTCTTTTTTTAAGTTCTTATAAAGAACTTAAACTTTATTAAAGTTATAAACTTTAAATTTTATGTTTCAATCTCTATTTATTGACATCTACATTTTACAGAGTCTTTTGACTTCCAACTATAAAAGACGAGGAAATTAGTACCTGCTGTTGTACTTCTATCTCCCCTTTCACTGTCTCCATGCAGATTTTCTGGTTTTGTTATTACTATTTTACACTGTCAAGGTTTATATCAGTTACATCCTCTTCTGCTACCAAAATCCCTATAGCTTTTCTTTAAATTTCCTTATGTATTTAAACGGATTCATTGCTCACCTCCAGATCTCTCATACTGCTGCTTCCCCATCCCTGAATCCTTATTTAATTTCATTTAGCTGGCTGCTGGTTTCCATCATGAAGTAACTGTTTCAAGAGGGTTTATGACCATTACATTCCTCAATTACTTACATGTTTAAGAATGTCTTTCTTTTCACTTGAAAGACAAGCTGGTAGAGAATAAAATTCTTAGGTCTCCTCATTACTCCCATAGAAATTTATAGATGTTTATCCACTCTATTTTAAACTTAAATGGGAAAGTAGAGTAAGGTGAATTCAGCCTTACATCTTTCTCCTTGCTTTTTCTCCATGAATTTCTCTAGGATTTATCCTTCCCTTGAAGTTTACCAAATCAATTAAGCTACATCTCAATATCTGTTATTCTATATTATTTTTCTCTTTTTAAAACAGTGTGCTTTTTAGGACACTGGACTCTTGAAAGTTTTATTTCATTTGTATATTTTTCTCTCACTAAAAATGAGTATTAGTATATTGAATTCTACTTTGTTTTTCCTCTTTGGAGTCATCTTTATCTCTTGGTTCCTCTCCGTTTGGTTTTATGTGGTATTCTCAAGCATCTTCTCCATATCCCTGATTCCATCTGTTCTACTTGGGGCTTCTAACATGGCCCTCCATTGTGGTAAAATGTTTATGGTTATTTTTATTTCCTTTCTTGAACACTGCCATCCACTTTTTATGTTTTTTTTACTTTATCTTTGAATTCTTCCATCTTTTTATTTCAGTTGTTCTTTCAAAATTCAGAGTACTGTTTTTATTTTTATTTTCTCTCTGGAATAAATACTAGCTATATTATCTTAAGTAAGCCAATTGCATAAGAAAACAGTCTTCTCATCTCTGTAACAAAAGACAGTAATAACTCCCTATTTCTCTACCTAACTCACAAATTTGTTGTGAATACAAAAAAAGAGAGAGAATGATGTTCAAAACATTTCTTAACCTATAAAGTACTTTACAAACATAATCTATTATCCACAAATGGCATGTCATACCACACTGCAGTACATTTGTTCATAACCACTATAAAAGTTACTATTACAACTACAGTCACTACTAGCCACCATTTACTTATAATGTGCTACACACCATATTTATCACATAGGTTAGGTCATTTAATCTTACCAATAATACAGTGAAATCAGTATTGGGATATACACAGTGTACACCTTATAGATGGGATTATTGAGATTTAGAGAGATTAAGTAATTTGCCCAAGGTGATAGTTTGTAAATAGCAGAGCTGGGATTCAAATGAGGGTGTCTACTGCCAAGTTCATGCTCTTTCCATCACTCTAGGCATAGATAAGGAGAAGCAAACAAAAAAAGTAATTTCAAATTCCATATCCATTATAACCCCCTCTAGTAACCTCAAATGTATTTGTTATTTGGCATTTATTCATGTATCTTAGGCCTTTTAAAAATAAACTTTATTTTTAGAGCAGTTTTAGGTTCACAGAAAAATTGAGCAGGAGATACAGAGATTTCCCATATACCTTGTGCTCCTACACATGCACAGCCTCCCCCACTATCAACGTCCTGCACAACAGTGGTACATTTGTTACAACTGATGAACCTACACTGACACATGCTTGTCACCCAAAGTCCACAGTTTATATTAGCTTTTCTTTTCTTTTTCTTTTTCTTTTTTTGGTGAGGAAGATTGGCCATGAGCTAACACCTGTGCCCATCTTGCCCTATTTTGTATATGGGATGCCACCACAGCATGGCTTGATAAGCAGTATGTAGGTCTGTGCCTGGGATCTGAACTCACAAACCCTGGGCCACTGAGCACACAAACAACCACTATGGCACTGGGCTGGCCCCTATATTAGCTTTTCTCTCTTCTTCCCTATTCTTCCATTTCCTGCTACAATCTTATCCTATTTATCTATCCCCCTGTGGAACACCAGGATTGGGAGACAGTGGGGGTAAAGGGTTTGGTGAATAAAGGCTCTGTGTCTACCCTCCCTGCACTTCTGCTACTTAGGCATGTTCTATTGAACTGTTATTTGTGTCGTTTGTTATTTCCTTTTAAACAGCAACTTGCCTGTAGGTAATGTTACTATTTTCAAGGCTCTCACACCCATTATGTCATGCAGGTCTCATAACCCCTCACTGGCAAGTTCAAGGAAGCCTGTTTCTTCATGTCTGGTGCTCAACAGGGAAGGAGATCAACTTTGGACACTATCGTCCGTAGACCAGCCATTCATATTCTTATAGAGTTAATAATCCACCCCTCAGCCTTAATTTAAAAGTTTCTAATTCATTAACAATGCAATTTTCAAAATGAGTTTGGTATGAGATGCTTAATAACTAAAACGTCCTATCAATCTTTTTCCCCTTAAGACCTAGATTCTATGCTGGGTTTTCCGAGAGCCGAGCTCAGACACCACAGGGTAGTAACTCGAACTCATACATCAGAATACTACTGACACAGTCTTGAGCAGCACTTTACAGTTTACAAAGCACATCCATATGCATTGGTTCACTTCGTCTGGCAACACCTTTGGAGAGGATCTGCCTGTATTTAGCGAGAACCGTGCGTTGCTGTTCTCCTGTCTCACCTTGGAGGTGGCAGCATTAGTCGAACCCAGACTAGGGCCTCTGGCCATAGACTGTGCATTACGCAGCACTAATGATGCAATTAATTCCTACATTAGCTGACACATCATTCCTTAAAGTAAAAATTTCCAAGTTGAAACCTTAAAAAAAAAATGTTTAAAAGGCAAAGCTGAGGGCTAGCTAAAAAAGACTGTACAAAGAGACTTAATTTATTCCCAGCTTCTGCCTATTATATTGACAAATACAATACTTTAATCTCTCCCTACCAGACCTTGTACAGTGGTCAAGAGGCCACTTTATTAGTTTCTTTTTTTCGTCCGTTGGTTGTAAGAAAGGTTATGAGCACAAACATCTCACAGTCAGTATTAAAAGGACATAATGGCAGGAAAAAAAATTATATAGTCAGTCTTGCTAAATTAGTTTACCTAAAATTGTATGTGTGAGTGATTTTAATCAAAATCTAATTTCCCCTCTTTTTAGAGTAACTGAAATGAGATTTTTCTAATTTACTTTTTGCGGTTCAAGTTTCTCATAATTCTTCTATGGTCGTGACAGCACCGTGAATGCGTCTGCTGCTACAAAGCATTAAAAAAAAATTAGATTTTCAAATTGATGTGCTAAATTAAAAATGTTTAATGTTTCTCATCAAAAGGCACAGGAGTATGCAAGGGGCCTCTAGTACAGTTAAAGGCACAATATTTTTTCATCTGTTTCTTTAATTCACAACTGTACTGTGAAAATTAACAAGCTATAAGCAAAGAAATACTTGTAAGCCATGTCCTCTAAGAAGCTTCCTTTTAATTTCCTTCCATCCCTTGACATGGTGACCTTAAGGATGTCATAATAAAAATGGATGATGGTGCCTTGGGTTTGCTTTTAGTTTATTTGCTTGTTGTTGTGTATGGTGTGGTTTTCAGTTTTTTGGTTTTTTTCCCTCTGCCCCGGTTGGAGTTTGCCAGATGTTATTAGTGCTAGTGAGCCTCTGAGTAATTGTAATTCTCAGGCTTGACTAGCTAATTCCAATGATTTAGAAAATCATATTGCTTCTGTAAATTTGCTCCAGTTGTTTTATTAAAATCCAAGCTTCTGCTCTTAGTAGATATCTGCTGCCTAGCTTGGGGCAAGGCTGGGCATATCGCAGGAGCCACATATCCAGACTTTGGAAGATGACTCAGCAGGTGAAGAAGGCTTGGGAAGGGTTTTAGGTATGCAGCCTGGTACCCAACCTTTAGATGCATTAGATTCTCCCCAAGTAGCATGTGAGAGTTCAGGACCACATCTTGCTATGAAATTGAAGTTTATTTATTTCCAAGGTAATGATGGGTAAGATTCAGTTTTCAAGTACTACAGCCTTCTCTGCCTTTATAAGCTATAGGCACAAGTTCCAATTAGGAACAAGGCAGCTACTCCTATACAACCCCTCTCTCCACCACCCCTGGCATGAATAGTTAAAGAAACTGGGTATCCAGAAAGAGAAATGGAATTGCCTAAGGCAGAGCCAGGCTAAGGACCTAGGTAACCTGGTGTCCAATCCAATGCTATCTCCATCCATGGAAATACTGTCTGCCCAAAGTGCAGAGAAGAGTCCCTTGGTGCCTGGTTCAGTTCATAGCAAAACTATCAGCCCCCACCCCACAAGCAAGCATGCACATGAATGTTACCATTTGATGGGGAGTGACCTCAGCCATACCCCTTGATCGGGAGTGTGTAAAGACGAGAGAAGGCAGAAACCATGGCTCCTCCAGCCCCTGGATGATCAAAGCCTTCCACACATTTTTCTAAACTGACTGAGACTGTAGAACAGCCATAGTTTTTCTCTCCTCTCTCTCTCATCCATACTTTATTAAACGTTATCAATTTCCCACTCCTTTTCCCCAGCTCACTTCACTCCATTATGGTGAAACTGAACAGTAATGAGCTCTCTAGATAAGCAAAACCCTACAATATAGAAACCACCCAAGACATTAACCTTCTAGGTAATAAGATCTTAATCCATCTATAGAGTAGATATCTCCAGAAAGCACCTATCTACAAACTGTAATGGTGGGGATTTTGGTTGTTGCAAGCCAGGGGAAGAACCATTGGAAATCATCTTGGTCTTGAGGTTCCTTGGGTCACACAACATAGACAGTAGGTCTGGCTTTGCTTCTTTGTCAACAGGTAAAATAACAGGTCATAAACTTGTGTGCTATTTCTTTCTAACAATATTGAAAGCAATGAAGTTATATGGAGAGGCCAACACAAATTCCGTCTTCATGGAAGGTGGTCGAGACATCCTAGTTCATTGGTTTTTCTTCCTTCATAGGGTCTATTAGTTGATGCTGGCCTAAGCAAGATTCTCCCCCACCCTAACCTACTCCCAGCAACTCAGTTTAATTTTTATTTCAAAAAAAAATCCCATTATTCTTTCTCCCTATTCACGCATTGTAAGATTTTTAATATATTATTAGGCTATTTTGTGGTTTCTGGTAATTTTGTAAATTTTTTGTTTTATGGAAGCTTCAATTAAGCCAAGTAATATCGCTTTGAGGTCATTTCTCCCTTGGCTTGGTTTAAGCCTAATGAAAAGCGTGCCTCTGGCTGCCACCAGTACTGAGAAGGTGAGAGCTTCTGCAGTGTGTGGTGGATATTGAACCCTGAGGACAAAGAAAAAAATCAGTTCCCCCAGAAAATAGAAACATAATTATGAAGAAATTAGCCTCTTCTAGATTGCAAGCAAGCAAGCTCCCAAGAGTAGGACTGTATCTTATTCACCTTTGTTCAATCCTCTATAGTTTATTAATGGTAGGTAATCAGTAAATAGTTACCGATTTAATGAATAATTCAAAGACCTGGTTGTCAGTGACCATCAGTTATCATTTCCTAAGATGGTTTGCCCTACAGAGTTTGGTGTTTCCTGAATTATACCGAGCAGCTCTGGAGTTGAGAAGTCCTATGGGACGACAAGATAGGAAAGGGCCTCAGGTTCTGGTAGGCACTAAGACGGAAAGTAAGGATGCGAAGCAGGACGGATGGCCAGTGATTCATTGAGTAAGAGACTCAACTCCAAAGAATCTCGGAGTTTTCAACATAAGCTTG
Organism: Tapirus indicus; assembly: GCA_031878705.1. NCBI lineage: Eukaryota > Metazoa > Chordata > Mammalia > Perissodactyla > Tapiridae > Tapirus > Tapirus indicus. The sequence goes on from CM062937.1 coordinate 13,134,899, forward strand.
TACTTCAAGCTGAACCAGACAGAGAAGCAAACTTCTGAATCAATGGCGTAAACATGAAGACAAATCCTGCAGAGACTCCAAGATTCCAGGGCTTAGTGATGATGCCTATGCAGAAGAAATATGCATCCAGGAAGATCTTGTACATATCAATCCATCATCATTCAAAACATCATGAATATCACTTGTCTTTAAGTTTTGATAGTAGAGAAAAATATGAGCTCAGTTTTACTTTTGCACCAACAAATTTTACTTAGGGTATCATGTAAATAAGAATCTGGTGACAAAGGTATTTGTGAAACCGCTTAAGGGAGCAAACTGTTTTTAAGCACTTTAGAAGCTCACACTGATGTATAACCAATAAAAGTTAATTACATATCATTCTGATACATTCACACAAAGATCTATATTTGGCAAAATATCCGGCCAACATTTTGTTAGCCCGGCATATTTACTGTGCTCATTTGAAAGTAATAAAAATGGCATTTCTGAAAAAGTATCCCATAATTCAAACTATTCACTGACCCCTCTGTGAGTGCAAACCAGGGAGATTTCACTGTAAATCTTGAGAAAATTCTCTGCCTTAAAAGTGCTCCTGGCTGGGCCTTTAGGTTATGCAAGTTCAGGAGTTGGGAGGTGTTAACTAGTCACACTGTCTTAGATTATTAGAACTAGATAGGCAAACTGACCAGTCATTCTAACCCCCACATAATTCTGAGGAAGAAGTAGTCTCAAAGAAGTTAAATATTTTGCCCAAACTCAAACAAGCAATAAGTTATAGAGTTGGAACTTGAACCCTTGTGCCTCCTACCTCCCAAACTATACTAAATCAGAAGATTGTAGATCTACCACTTTATGCTGTCATCTTCTAATCTGTAACAATTAATTTAGGAATAACAGAGAAGGCTGCTGTGGAACAGAGACTCCCACTGATTGTAGTATTCTAACTGCACAATGATATTGTCTGTCCCTGTTCTATTCTTCCATAGAACAGCTAGATCTAGTGTATTTCTCCTTTTCTAAAGTATAGCATGTGCTTCTAGACCCTCCATGAGCCTGTTTTGTGGATGGGTCCACTCATACAGAGGCAACTTCCTTCCTTCCTTGATATTTACACAGGGAGATATTGTATTTTTTTTCCAACTTAGCCCCAAAGCAATCAGTTGACAAGTCCAGAGTAGACCCCTGTGGTTAAGTGAAATATAAAGACTCTCTGGGTTGCAGGTGTTTCCCTTTTAATGACAGCTAGACTGGTGAAGTGCTGAGCAGAACACTGTCATTTCTCCCTGCTGTTTGCATTGGGCTGGCGGCCAGCACAAACCTGCCTCGGTGACATTTCAGGTCAGACCATTATGTCAGGAATTTCCCACACAGCCAGTGGAGGGAGGGAGGGCTGCAGCCTGCACACTTGTGACTAGATTCAGAAAAGGAGGAATCTGAAAAAAGGAGGGCACTCTTAGGACTGTGGTTCACGATGAAGACTTTAAGGTAGCAGAAGAGAACAAAGTGTGGGCTTTGCCTGAAAATGTTGGCCCATCTACATGTACAGGGTTAAAGAAAAAGGAAATTATACAACAAGGTGATGGGAAGAATGGAGAACAAATGGAATTGTGTTTAAGGCTGCAGTGGCTCTTCCTCTTGTCATTCCTTCATTGAATAGATTTATGTCATTGAGCTCCTTCAAGTGGCAAAATACCTACTAGGAAGTGGGTGGGAAACTAAAAGCTAATAGTCTTCAGTTTCTGCCTTCAGTAAATTTATAATCGGCAGAGTAGGAAAGATATATACAAATAACTTAAGCACGGTCAAATATGATCTAAAAACAAAGTACTTTTCTGGGGCCGCCCGGTGGCGCAGCGGTTTAGTCCGCGCTTGGCAGCCCGGGGTTCGCTGGTTCGGATCCCGGGCGCCCGCCGACGCACTGCCTGTCAGCCATGCCGAGGCGGCGTCCCATATAAAGTGGAGGAGGATGGGCACGATGTTAGCCCAGGGCCAGTCTTCCTCAGCAAAAAGGGGAGGATTGGCGACGGACGTTAGCTCAGGGCTGGTCTTCCCCACAAAAAAAAAAAAACAAAAAACAAAGTACTTTTCTAATTTAAAGGCAGCAAAGGATATTTGCTATCAGCTGACTTAGGGTGATAGAAAAAAATGAATTTGTGTAGGGAGGAGAATTATAGAAATTCTATAATTTCTATACAGAAGGATGGGGAGAAATAAAAGAACTTCAAAGTTTAGCAACCAGGAGAAACCAAAGATTAGCACATGTCATGGAATGCCAGGAAAGAAGGAGGACTCTATTTTAACTGGAACAAGGCTCTTTTAGGATAATCATAAAAGTTAAGCCTGAAAATATAGGCTTGGCCAAGATGGTGAAGTGCCTCATATATCTGAATGAGAACTGTTTGCTTTCATTGAGAGATACTGAAGGTTTTGATGGAAAGAGTGATGGCATTGTCTGAATTCCCATCCAGGGCAAGCAGAGAAGAAAGGAAGGAACAAGACAGGATGGAAAGGAATGGCAAAGGAGAAGAAAAGGAGGGGGAAAGGAGGTTGAGTAGGGTTGGATTTACGATGAAGAAAGGAGAAAAAGATAGGAGAGGAGAGAGTGGTGGAAAGGATGAGAATGATGTACAGCTAACTTGGAGTAACAGGAAGATGAATAAGAGCAAAAGTAAATGGCATCTTAGAAAAACGTAGGCTCAAGAATCAAGGGATGCTCCAAAGCATTTAAAGCAAAGGAAATAATGAGCCAAAGACAGAAATGGCATATGAAGCCAAGATTCTGAAGTGGCAACCAGGCAGGATAAAGTAGTTGGGAATGAAAATTGCAAACAGAAGGAAGAGCCCAGAGAAGTTCCTGAGACAAAGTAAAAGAAGAGAAACATCTGCTGTTTAGAGCCTGCTACCTTAACCATGGTATAACTGATCCCAGTTAAAGTGTCTGATGACCTGTCAATAGTTGGTTGGACAGATCGAAAAAGAGAAAAAAACAGAAAAGGGGAGTAAATTTAGTGAGCTCAGTTCATCAATTCCCTTAGTTTCCAGGAGGGAAGAGATGAAAACTTAAACCAGCCAACAGCAATGGTAATGGAAAATGAATAGCCAAGTGTAAGAAAGAGCTAGGTTTGTGAGAAATTCTTCATGCAACTTGTCGACTCATTGGGTACAGGAAAGATGGGAGAAGGGGGACTACACTCTGGAATGGCTGAGATAATGCTGATTGCTTTGATTAAAAAAACAAGAAGATCGGGGGCCGCCCGGTGGCGCAGCAGTTAAGTTCGCGCTTGGCAGCCCGGGGTTCGCGAGTTCGGATCCCGGGCGCCCGCTGACTCACTCGCCTGTCAGCCATTCCGTGGCGGCATCCCATATAAAAAGTGGAGGAAGATGGGCACGGATGTTAGCTCAGGGCCAGTCTTCCTCAGCAAAAAGGGGAGGATTGGCAACAGATGTTAGCTCAGGGCTGGTCTTCCCCACAAAAAAAAAAAAAAAAAACAAGAAGATCAAAAATAAGCGCTGGTTTGTAAGAGGAAAATGACAATCTTGTCTGAGTCACATTGAGTTTGAGAGGCTGGCAAAATGTTCAGACGGTGATGTCTAGCCAGCTGAAATTCATGGATTAACTCAGGAGAGAAAATGTGGCCCACACATTGGTTAGGGTTGAAACCAGTGGTTGGTGAGAGAGACAAAAGAAAATAAGTCATCACATAGAGTCAAAGAATATATATTCTGAGGCAGTACATGGAAACCACAGTGGGGTGACCCACCAAGATCTGATAAATAAGGCTATCCTTAGAAGGTCGTACCAAATATTGACCCAAAATAGATCTGAGAAGAGATATTTCAAAATCTTAAAAGGATAGAACGATTCCTAAAATAAGCTATATCCCCTATGCTACTTCTAGAACAGCCTTGGCATATAACAGATGATCAATAAATATTAGGTTGTTGAAGATGAATAAGAATCGATTTTAATTAAATTGAAGATCCGTGTGTAAGAAAGGAGTTTTCAGTGAGAAGTTGGATTGATGAATGAAAAGGCAGATGTTGAACGTGCCCATCCAGAGCAATCGATCCTTCCCTGTGGCCCCTGGGAAGATTGATGCATACTGTGGAAATGAAGAAATGAGGATATTTTAGTTGCAAACTGCTAGGACTTAGTTTTATGACTGAGTGTTTAAAGGCTTCGGGCTATTAAAAGCAGAGAACTCTCCTACTTATATTTCTAGGCACACGTGGAAACCTTCTGATTATAATTTGGCTCCCATGAAGTTTTTCCAGAGGGAGAAGATATGCTGTCAAATGGAAATGAATATTTGTTCCCTTTGGTCATTATATTTCTCACCGTAAATTAATAAATTTTCATTATGTTTAACATATCAGTGTCTCATGAACTTTGTATCCTGAGTCTTTCAGTTCAGTCATTTCTGGGACACCAAAAAGATCAAGTTGCTAAGTTTGCAGGGCTGAGAGCAGGATGCCAGATCATGGGGAATCCAGCAAGTTCACAGCATTCTGAAAGACCGTCCAGGAGCCAACCTACCGACATTCTTTAGTTAGCTAATAGGAGCATCCCATGCTGAACCACACTGCACATTTTTGGAAAGTTAAATTGAAATTCAATAAATGTTAGCCAGCGTTCCAAGACGAAAACTAGATAAACTTTTGAACTGTCAGTGGAAATATTAAGAGCCTTTCCTGTATTGACTGAAAGAAAATCATAGCATAGTATAATATAAAGAGCATGTGTTCTAGGATTAGCCTGGGTTCCAGTCCAGCTCTGCCAATTACCGGCTGTTCAACCTTGAGACAGTAACTTGATGTCTCTTTCAGTTTCAGTAATATTGATGAGATATTTATTTATTTATTATTGAATTATTATTATTAAATTTTTATTACTATTATTTATTATGAGGTAAATAATATCATTTCTCTCATAGGGCTAAATGAGTTAGTACTTATAAATATTTCAAATAGCGGCTACTAAAATTTAAAAAAAAAAACTGACAATACCAAATGCTAACAAGGAGGAGGAGCAACTGGAACTCTCCTACATTACTGGTGAAAATGCAAAATGGTGAAGCCACTTTGGAAAACACTTTGGCAGCTTCTTATAAAATTCATATTAGCCATATGACCCAGCAATCTCATTCCTAGGTATTTACACAAGAGAAATGAAAACTTATGTTCACATAAAAAATTTGTACGCAAATGTTTGTAGCTGCTTTATTCAAAATTGCTAAAACCTGGAAACAACTCAAATGGTCTTCAGCTGGTGAATGGATAAACACACCATAGTACATCCAAGTAACTGAATACTGCTCAGCAATAACAAAGAACAACCTACTGATTCACACAACACGAATCTCAAAGGCATTATGCTAAGTAAAAGAAGGCAGAATCTAAAGGTCACATACTGCACGATTGTAATTATATGACATTACGGAAAAGGCAAATCTATAGGGTCATAAAACAGATCAGCGGCTTCCAGGGGCTAGAGGTTGGGGGTGTAGGGATTTACTACAAAGGAGTACAAGGAAATTTGCGAGGATTGGGCGGGGTGATGAAACTGTTCTGTATCTTGATGGTGATGGTGGTGGTTACAGTAAAGTATGCATTTAACAAAATTCATAGACCTGTACACCAAAAATAGCAAATTATCTAAATAAAAAAATATATATAAAAGACAGGGAGCTAGAGAGTCAGGGAGACAGAGAGAGAAAATTGTGTCTGGCATACAGTAATACTAATAGTAAGTGCTATAGGAAGGTTTACTAAATAAAAAATTAAACTTTCCATGTTCCATATAATAATACAACTCTTGTCTAAAAAATTAGTAGAATTGTTATTTTCTAAGTTCTTACAAGGATAGTAACTGGGGTAGATTATCACATAAGTAATTCATGTTCCTTATGGGAAAAAAAATAGAAGATGCAGATAAGTAAAAGGAAAAAAGAGTCACCCATAAACAGAACTACATTGAAAACTAATTCATAGCCTGTTGGACTTTTTGTTATAGATTAAAAAAAAATCATTTCTTTAAATTAGAAAGTGGTTTCATACCATACATTCTGTTTTGACACTATTTTTTCACTTAGCAGTATATTCTGAAAAAATATAGATCTGCATCATTAGTTTTAATGATTGCTAATTTATGCTACCAAGTTTTTGTTTCTGAACATTTAATTTGACCCCACTTTTCGGCAGTATAAGCCAAACTGTGTGGAATATTCTTGGTATATTCAACACATCTTTATGCACACAACATTATTTCCTCCTGGTAAATTCCTAGAACAGAAATTGCTGTATTGAGAAAAAATGTACATTATATGATTTTTCATTCATATTGCCAAATTGCTCTCCAGATTATATAATTTACTTACAACAGCTGTGAATGAGAGTTGGGGCTGCATTTCAGTGGTCCTTTTCCTTCAAAATCTGACAGCTCTTTCTTCTTAACTACTTTGTGGATTATAAATGTTCACTTTTTTAATTAAAAGATTATTAAGTCAACCTTAAACACTATGAAAATGTGCTGAATTTTTATTGGGTATCAAGCGATGTAAAACATAATTAGGAAGATAAATCAACTGAGCATCTAAAATTACTTTTGGATTGTTTGGGGGTGTCACCTACATTACTGCTGGCTGCCTTTACTGGGTAGTTTGGGAAGAAGTGACTTCATTGTGTAGGTGGGGACACTCCCTAGAGAATGGTAGTGTTCTATTACGAGTGTCTCTAGGACAATCAATCATGACACTTTCCAATATTCTTTTACTGGTTAGCATATTTATAGATGGTCTTGAGTTATACTCATCACAGTGGCCTTTCACTTTGAGGCCGGGCCCTAAATCAATGACCTACTATCTAAGGTAGACAAATGGACATTAGTTGCATTTCCTTGGTCTGTTTAAATCAAATATTTTTGGAAGCCAATGGAGAAGCACCACCCACTACAATCTCCCTGAAGCTACAAACTAGTAAATAAAAATTGGAATTTCATTCTGCACAAAAGATCTGTTCTTTACTTTGTAAAACACATTTCATCCCCATACTCCAGTCCTTCATTAAATCCTAATAACGTTTTGCAAGTCACCTCTAGGCTTGTTTCAAGTAAGTCTTGGCCAAGGGAAGAGAAAGTCAACTGAATTTTCAACAACCACAAAGAAATAGTAAGTAAAAGTGAATGTATATTTAGCTCAGACAGAAAAACTGGGTCACTTCAGTGAAGTGACACATACAATTGCTAGCCTGTAATTTCCTAAGAATATATTGCTTATGAGACCTTGAATTGTTTTCCTTAAAATCTGAACTTTCCAAATAATTAGATTCTAATTCATCCTACATTAATATAATTCAGAAGATTTATTTGGTAATTACCCCACTGAGATGGAAATAGTCACCTTATAGAAATGTTTTCACACTACAGTCATTAATTACATAACACAATTAGGATTGCTTTTCAACTAATGTATATTAGCATCCAACTATGTGCCAGGCATTGTGTTAGGAGGTAGGGAAACACACACACATGCACTTGCAATAAATCTCCATTGTTGTGGAAGAGTGAAAAGCAAACCCTTTTCAACTTAGGGAACCTCATGCTTGCTCCTGATACAACGATGACTAGACTGAACAGATTGTGTACCTGTCTTCCCTGGCTGGTCACTTGGCCCTGTAGTACCTTGATTATTAAAACATTTTAACTCCATATGCTCTGGGAAACTGACTTGAGCTAAAATATTTCAGTTGTTTTGAAAATGATGGTACCAGTATGATTGAAATCATAAGAGCAGACATCTCTCAAATAATTAGAACCAGTGATTTATCCTAATTGCTCAACTCTCTTCTGAGATGAGGTTGGGCTGGATGACATTTGAAGGACCAATCTCCCATGAGAATACCCAGAAGTCTCAACACTGGAACCTCCTTCTTTGAGTCTTGGAAACCTGCCAGGCCTCCTGTGCCTCCAACAAAGAATTCTACAAGAGGAGCAATACCTTCAAGTGCCTGCAGCTCTTTCTTCATTGGAATCAGTTGAGCAATCTGAAAGCAATGGGATCAAAACAAAGATAAACGACTGGGGAGTAGTGAGGAAAAGGAGAGAGGGGTGCCCAGCCATAATTTTTCTCAGGCTAAGCCTGAGGAAAAAATAATCATTGCTTCATAGTTACCTTTTCCAGTAGTTTGAGGTTTCATCAAAGACTTCTGTTCCCTTTTCATTACAGTATTTCTCTCCAAGATATTTATTCACACTACGTTTTTCTTAAGACTCTTGATGTCTTAGAGCTAAAAAGTGTCTTAGAGTTCACACAAACTAAATCCCTCATTTTACAGAGGTGTTCCCTGGCCTGCCCCCACTCACAGGGCTACTTACTGAGGGAAGTGAGCAGCCCTTGGTCTCCTGAACCCCCATCTGGACTCTTCCAACAGCACCCAGACCTCTTTTTCACTGTTCCCACTTTTAAATCTAATGTTACTTGTACAGCCTTCAGGGAATTATACCTTAACTCCTTCAGAATGCTACTTCTAATTATATAATCTTAGATCTCTTGTTAACATTACTCAAAGACATCACCTTCAAATTCCTACACTGAATCTTCAGTGTCAATCAAAAAGCAAGTTGTCAATAATCATCCACATGATAACAAGGAAATACTTTTAGGATAAAATAGACCTTTTTTTGGTCAAAATCTCACACTAAAAATGTTTACTTCCTGGATCAGCATTTTTGGGATCGAGTAATTTATATAGCCTAAGAATGCCTAAACTTTAAAAAAGGAAATACTGATAGATACACTCATTCTAGTTTTAATTGTATAGTGAAATTTAATACATATCTTGGACTAATCCAAAGATATGTAAACTATGGTACCTGCTTCCAAAAACTTATAAGCCGATAGGGAAGGTGTGCACAAAAATAGAGAGAATAGGTCTAGAACTTCCAAGGAAGAAGGGTCTCTCTACTGGGGTGATAAGAGAATGCTTCCTGGCAGAGGTAACATTTATGCTGGGACTTAAAGAATAAGATTTGGGCATATGCTAATGGATGGGTTGTTTCAGATAAAGGCAAGAGTCTAGTAACAGGAAATTGCAGGGTTTGCTTAACAAAAGATGAGTATTCTAGATGACTGAGTTATTGGTTACTCTGAAGTGCACAGGGAAAGGAAAGACTCCAGTCAACATTGACACTTTGTGGAAAGCATTACAGGCCAAACTTTAGAGTTTTTTTGTTTTTTCCTAATTTGGTGGACATTTCAGGCTTCGGGAAGGTTAGGATGCATTTACAGAACCATTTGTTCCATTTGCAAAGTCTTGCCCCAGTGGAGTTTGCATCCTGTTTGTAGCTTCATGGCTTTATCAATCAGCTAGCAATTACCTCATTATGTTTGGGTGGACAGGAATCAAGGAGTCTGCACTCTATTTTGGTATAGTTGAAAGTTGATCAAACACTTCTGTGGTTTCCAGTTATAAATGTCCAGGAGCTGAGCTTTGGCCATCCTTACCTGGAAGGAAAGCTTTGGGAGTTAATACATTGGATTTCATCATTTAATTGAGCTTCATTTTTATAACCTTCCAAACATTGTTGTGGTTGTTACTATCATCACTTTAAACAATTAGAGTAAAATGTTCCAAATCCAGGATATCTAGAACCTCAGTCTGGTTTTAGAAAGACTGTCCTCTCAAATCTATGTCTGAGGACTTCTGTGACCCTAATAGAGAGACAGGCTTTTCTGAACATTTTCCTGGATTCCATCCTGTTTGGGATTTATCTGTTCTCCAGGTTGCTGACAGCCAAGGAGTAATCCTTTGTGTGGTGGTAGAAGTCTGGCAAATACATCTGTGTCTTATCATCGTTTCTTTGCCCCTCTGATGAAATCGCTGAAATGGCTCACCTCAGTTATTGCCACATGCATTATCTCCATACTGAACCATAGGAAATTCACCCACATACCATTCTTCCAGATTTAACCTCTCTTCAATCTCAGCACTACTTGGGCATGGGCAGAAACTTCTTTGTCCTTCCTTAGATTTGGTCTTGACACTAAGCCCCTTTGCTGGGCAGGGGAGAGTATCAGATTTTCCCCCATTTCACAGCAGTTCTGTTCATGCCTCCTCCTCCTCCTCAGTCTTCCTTAGCTCCCCAGCACAGTGTGCTGCCAATGGAGCCGAAACATCTGGAAAAAAACTCCCTGAGGAGAGCTAAATAAATCAGTTTACCACTTGCTAAAGAAGCCTTTGGTCAACTCAAGTTCAGCTAACATAAAACCATTCAGACTATATCTTCAAAGGAAGAGCAGCATTTTCTACTATGTTCTAGTTGTTCTTAAAGTGCATTCCTTCCCATTGATATCCACTTTCATCTCCTTACTTAAATACGATTTAATTTGAATGGTGGATGTTACAGAATAACAGATAGAATGCTTAAATCCTTCCTGCACCAACTGCATTTTATGTTAAATATCTCCAGTGTCAATTAGTACAATGCCAAATACTGAACAGCTTAGTAACTAAATCTGAGATGACTTCAGTCTCCTAAACTAGAGTGAAGATCATATATTGTTTCCTCCCTAAATGAATGCTAGAATAATCTAGCCAGTTATTTTCAACTCCAGGGTATGATGTGAACTATTAACAAAATTATGTGGAATTACTATGTGGAGTCAAGGTAATTACATAATAATTGTCCTATAATTATTGGATTTTGTATCTGATTTATAAACTGCAGTATGAATTACATGGTAATTAATACTGGGTCTTCCTGGTGTAATTTAGTTATTATTCATTAATTCATTAGTAAATCCTGCATTCACACAGATCAGTGTATTTCAACAAAAGCACTCAGTATTTAAATCTCTAAGACTTGAGAATCTGACTTATGCATTAAATAACTAAAAAAACTAGTGTAAAGCTATATATGGTTTGACAAAATTAAGCACAGAAGTGCTCAAACATGATCCTAATCCAAATTGCAATATTTAGGAAATACACACCCACCCACACACACATATATATATATATATTTATTTATTTATTTATTTATTTATTTATACTCTATATTTATTTATTTCTGCAAAATACCACCAGTTCCACATCTGTTCCTACAAAGCTGATGAATGTGTGGTGTTGCTTACTACAAAGTCAGTGAGTAAAAAGTCCCATCAAAAGCCACTCAAAATGTTTTCACACAGTTGTCTTGAACCTTGATCACACATTGTAATCACCCGTGTAGCTTTAAAATCCTGACATTTGAATCCACCCCTAGAGATTCTGATTTAATTAATCTGGAGTAGAGCTGGGGCATTAGGAGTTTTAAAAGCTCCCCAGGTGACTACACTGTACAACCCAGATGATTTTTATTTGCAGGCCCAGGTTGAGTGCCCTTGGCTTTGAAACATCACAAGAGATAAGACCTAAAGGTTGCTGAATATTTGCAATTTCCAAACTCTGAAGTTAACTTTTGTTCTATAGCTCTCATTTTTGGACAATAGAGTCAAAAAATTTTAATTATATCACTATTTGTAATACAGCTTATGTGGCTTGCCTACCTTGCTAAATGTGTTCTATAACATGCGTTAATTTAATTATTTATTTAAAAAATTTTTATCAAAATATATACATGTACATATTTTAAATAGACAGATAGGGCCATTGGGCTTATGATGGAAATCAATAGTTCCCTGTCTTACTTTGCCCCACTCCAATATCATAATCCCTAGAGACAATCAATATTAACTCTTTCAGCTGACATCTAAATAATATGTTTACACTGCTGTGTCTTGATTTTACAATTTGATACCTTATCATTTGATCTCCTATTCAGCCAACTCATCCATCCCACCACACAGACACAAACACACACACCCTCTACCAACCTCCCAAAACACTGAAACAACAGTGTTGGTTAAATTAATAGTTAATGCTTATATAATTATGATTGTCAATAGCCTTGACATCTGAAACTTGTACTACAATACTATTTGAAATTGTCCCATGGAGAGGTATATTTGTTCAATATTCCATGTGCCTATCAGTAATTCCTCCCCCAAATATCCAACAGAACTGTAAGACATTTTTAATAATAAAAAGGTAGTGATAATTGAGCACTTATGTACTAGAAACTATTTTAAGCACTCCACATGTATCAGTTTAATCCTCACCTTAAGTCTAGGCTGTAGGACTATTGTTATTTCCATTCTGCAAACAAGAAAACCGAGTTCAATAATTTGGCCGCATGGTTGATAAGTGATGCCGGGAAGTGAACAGTCCACCATGGAACCCTGTTTACCACTGCCTGGCGCTGCTCCAACCTGGAGCAGTTGCTTTTCAAAATTCTGCACATTCACGTGAGACTTCCTTTCACCCTCATTGTGGGACTGCCTCTCACCCTTCTCCCCCTGGTGTCTTTTTTCCTGGACCTCATGCCATACTTGTTCTCATGCTGGGCTCTCATTTAGTAGAACGCATTCTCTAGGAAATTCCTGATAAAAAGAAAAGAGAGGTAAAAATTTTGAGGCATGAGTATCTAAAATGTCTTCACATCGCCTGCACACTTTGTTAATAATTTAGCCAATATATTGGTTTCCTCTTGCTGTAACAAATTACCACAAACAGTGAATTAAAACACAAATTTGTTATCTTACAATTCTGGAGGTCAGAAGTCTAAAATAGATCCACAGGGTTGCTTTCCTTTGAACAGCTCCAGCAGAGAATCTGTTTCCTTGCCCATTCCAGCTTCCAGAAACTGCCTACATCCTTTGGCGTGTGGCTCCCTTTACTGTTAAAGTCAGCAGCTAGCATCTTTGAACCTCTTTCTCTCTATCCCTCTGCTCCATCTTCACCTTGTCTTCTTACCTTCCTGTGCTGCTCAAGAGAAGCCCAGGGCCAATCTGATTCCTAATCTTGTGTATGTGGCCTGGCTTTTCACCTCTTGGGAAACCTTCAGAAAGTTCTCTTTGTGAGTCTCCAACCAACAATGAATGGCCAATTTTTTCAGAAGTGGACTGTCAGTTCTTCTTCCTAGTCTATCTTAGTCTGGAAGCTCCAGTGAAGCCTGTCCACCAGGGGTGACCCTACTGGTATTTGAAATACTGGTGACATAGCTTTCAGCATCACAGAAACATGCAGCCGTCATAGTATGACAACTGACAGACGGTGGTGTGCTTCCCTGACTGGGAAACAAACCTAGCTAGGGCAGTGAGAGCACCGGACCTTAACCACTAGATCACCAGAGTAGGCCCTTCATGTATGAAAACTCATGCTTTTCAGCTTTGAGAAATTTTATTAAATTATTTCCTTGATATACCCTCCACATTTTCTCTTTTGTTTCACTCTAAAACTCCTGTATTTGAAGTCAGGGCTCTTAAATTGACCCCTCAATTTTCCATCATTTTGTCATTTTATACATTCTGGGAGATTTCTTCAACTTTATCTTTTAACTCTTAAACTGATTTCTTTCCTACTGTTACATTTTTACCTTCCAAGAGTTCTGCCTGGTTCTCTTATGTTGTTTTCTGGTTTGTTGTTGTTGCTTTTAGTAAGGCTATTCTATTTTTGTTTTATGGATAGAATATCTGCTTTTAAGTATCTTAGAATATGGATCATAGCTATGTTTGTTGCTTCATGTGTTTTATTCTGTCTTAATTTTAAAATTTCTTTCACTCCTCATATTATTTCCATATTCTCAAATTTACTTCTATTCACTTTGGTTGATTTTTGTCACTGCCTTTGATGTTTGGGCTTTTCTCAATTGTGCAGTGATCCTTGGCTTAATGGAATATTTAGGATTGAGGCACTGAGAAGCTAACTGGGACTTATGTGTGTGAAGGTGGATTGTCAATAAGTGAGCTCCACTATCATACGTCAGGGCCTGACCTTTGCACTGGGGGACATCCAAATGTCCGTATCTATAGATCTTTTCTCTAGGGTCAGCCAACTTTTGCAGAGAAGAATAGCCCAATCTTCTGCCCTGCCAAGGGAGAGGCAGTATGTACCTGGCTATGAGCATTCTGGAACTGCAAGAGCTGGGAGATGGACAGGCAGAGCGATGGGTTCACTTCCTTCCCTCTGTTGTCATTAAGGCAAAATGCTCCTGCTCATTGCCATGCCAACTGTCCTCAAATTCAGATTCTCATAAGTTCAGTTTCTCTAGAAAAACCTCCTGCCTTCAGTAAAGGTTTCAAAGGCATTCTGGGGATCCAGTCGCTCCTCCGCAGACCCCTAGTCACTCTTCCCGTTTTCACCTTATCCTTTATCTCTTCAGGTACCTGTTACCTCAATTTCCTGAAGCTTTCTGTATCCTCCTGCAGCAGGGACTACCTTGCTTCTTGTTGGATTACCCCTCTACAAACTCTTAATTTCATATTTTTCTGCTCTTTCAAATTTCTATGCTTCCATTTATAAAGATTCCATTTATAATTCTACAAAGCCAACATTACCCTAATACCAAAACCAGATCAAGGACAACGCAAAAAAGGAAAATTACAGGCCCATATCCCTGATGAATATCAATGCAAAAATCCTCAACAAAATACTAGCAAATCAGATACAACAACACATTAAAAAAATCATACACCATGATCAAGCGGGATTTATTCCAGGGATCCAGGGAAGGTTCAACATCTGCAAATCAACCAACGTGATACACCACATTAACAAAATGAAGAAGAAAAATCACATGATCATCTCAATAGATTCAGAGAAAGCATTTGACAAGATACAGCATCCATTTATGATAAAAACTCTGAAGAAAATAGGTATAGAAGGAAAGTACGTCGACATAATAAAGGCCCTATATGACAAACCCACAGCAAATATCACTCTCAAAGGAGAAAAACTGAAAGCTATCTCTCTAAGAACAGGAACCAGACAAGGATGCCAACTTTCACCACTCATATTTAACATGGTATTGGGAGTCCTAGCCAGAACAATCAGGCAAGTAAAAGAAATAAAAGGGATCCAAATTGGAAAGGAAGATGTGAAACTGTCACTCTTTGCAGATGACATGATTTTATATATAGAAAACCCTAAATAATCCACCAAAAAACTTTTAGAAATAATTAATGAATATGGTAAAGTTGCAGGATACAAAATCAACATACAAAAATCAGTTGCATTTCTATACACTATCAATGAGGTAGCAGAAAGAGAAATTAAGAATACAATCCCATTTACAGTTGCAACAAAATGAATAAAATACCTAGGAATAAACTTAACCAAAGAAGTGAAAGATCTATGCACCGAAAACTATAAAACATTGTTGAAAGAAATTGAAGACACAAAAAAATGGAAAGATATTCTGTGCTCTTGGATTGGAAGAATTAACACAATTCAAATATCCATACTTCCTAAAGCAATCTATAGATTCAATGCAATCCCTATCAAAGTTCCAACAATATTTTTCACAGAAACAGAGCAAAGAATCCTAAAATTTATATGGAACAACAAAAGACCCAGAATAGCTAAAGGAATATTGAGCAAAAAGAACAAATCTGGAGGAATCACACTTCCTGATTTCAAAATGTACTACAAAGCTATAGTAACCAAAACAGCATGGTACTGGCACAAAAACAGACTCACAGATCAATGGAATAGAATCAAGAGCCCAGAAATAAACCCACACATCTATGGACAGCTAATTTTCGACAAGGGAGCCAAGAACATACAATGGGGAAAGGAAAGTTTCTTCAAAAAATAGGGTTGGGAAAACTAGACAGCCACATGCAAAAGAATGAAAGTAGACCATTGTCTTACACCACACAAAAAAATTAACTCAAAATGGATTAAAGATTTGAATGTAAGATCTGAAACCATGAAACTTCTAGAAGAAAACATAGGCAGTACACTCTTTGACATCGGTCTTAGCAGCATATTGTCAAGTACCATGTCTGACCCGGCAAGGGAAACAATAGAAAAAAATAAACAAATGGGACTACATCAAACTAAAAGTCTTCTGCACAGCAAAGGAAACCATCAACAAAATGAAAAGACACTCTAACAATTGGGAGAAGATATTTGCAAACCATATATCTGATAAGGGGTTAATCTCCAAAATATATGAACAACTCATACATCTCAACAACAAAAAAACTAACAACCCAATTTATAAATGGGCAAATGACCTAAACAGACATTTCTCCAAAGAAGATATACAGGTGGCCAACAGGCACATGAAAAGATATTCAACATCATTAACTATCAGGGAAATGCAAATCAAAACTACAATGAGATATCACCTCACTCCCATCAGAATGGCTATAATTAACGAGACAGGAAACAATGAGTGTTGGAGAGGATGTGGAGAAAAGGAAACTCTCATACACTGCTGGTGGGAGTGCAAACTGGTGCAGCCACTATGGAAAACAATATGGAGATTCCTCAAAAAATTAAGACTAAAACTACCATTCAATCCAGCTATTCCACTGCTGGGTATTTATCCAAAGAACATGAAAACACGAATGCGTCAGTATACATGCATCCCTATACTCATTGCAGCATTATTCACAACAGCCCAGACTTGGAAGCAACCTAGGTGCCCATCAAGGGATGAATGGATAAAGAAGATGTGGTATATATACACAACGGAATACTACTCAGCCATAAGAAATGATGAAATTCAGCCATTTGTGACAACATGAATGGATATTGAGGGTATTATGCTAAGTGAAATAAGTCAGAGGGAGAAACTTTGACTTATTTGTGTTCACACAAATACCATACAATCTCACTCATAAGTAGAAGATAAAAACCACAACAAACAATCACATAGAGACAGAGATTGGATGGGTGGTTACCAGAGGGGAAGGGAGAAGGAAGGAGGGCAAAAGGGGTGATTAGGAATATGTTGGTGGTGATGGATTGTAATTAGTCTTTGGATGGCAAACATGATGTAATCTACAAAGAAATTGAAATATAACAATGTACACCTGAAATTTATATAATGTTATAAACCAATGTTACCGCAATTAAAAAAGAAGAAGAGATTCACTGAACCCACTCATCTATTTTTCAATTCAGAGAATATCTGGAGATTTTGGCCAACTGTCTGCAGTTACACTGGAGACTCCAAAAAGGATCACAAAACAAGATTTGGGAACAAAGAATTTTTAGCCAATAGTGATAGGAAATGGATGAGAAGAAGTGTGTTTATTTCAAATATATTAATACCAATACTACTTTCCTGTATAGACTCAGGCCAAGGATTAATATCTTGTACTGCTTCCCCAACAAATATTTATGATAATAAATTTTAAATTATATACCCAAGGTAGGATCTCTTTAAAATATTATGTCAAGCCTCAGTTAAACAAAAATCCAGCCAAGTAAACAAAATTCAAATAAACAGAATTGCAATCATACTTAAAGTTTAAAGAGGAAAAAAAAGTGTGAGAATATTAATCAGTTTGGATTAGGTGTGGCTGCAAGGAAAGGAAAACCTAAAATAACATGAGTTAAAATAGAAATTTATTTCTCTGTCACATAATGAAGTCTAGAGGCAAGCAGTTCGGGGCTGGGCTGGCCACTCCACCCAGGCTCCTTCCAACTTGTTGCTTCACCATTCTCAACATGTGGCCTCTATATCATGGTCCCAAATGCCTATAAGCTCCAGTCATGCATCTGCATTCCAGGCAATAAGAAGGGGAGAAGGGAATAAAAGAAGAGCATATCTCCCCGCTGTAGACACTTCCCTTAAGCTGCATATAGGTCTTCTACTTAGCATCCCATTGTTCAGAACTCAGTCACCTGATGGCCCCTAGCTATAAATAAAGCTAGAAAGTGCAAACTTTATTCCATAAGGCCATGAGCTCATCTGAAAACTTGGGGCCTAGTATAAGAGAAAAGAAAAACAGATAATAGAGAACAACCAGTAACTAGTCTCTGCCTCAACTTTTATTAACTGATGTTAATTATTTGCCCAAAACCCAGCTTCCAAGGTCATGTTACAACTGATGCCTAGTCTACTTGGTAGCCGATGTACACCAAGTTTACAAAAAAAGTATTCTCTAATGAATATTCACTAATGATCAGATTGATGATTTGGAACCTGTGAACATCTTCAATTATCAAAGATCCAAATTTTTGTGTGACATTGATTTAAGAAGTCAGGAATGTGGATAAGATGCTTTGTCTTGATAAGAATGGTTCAACAGGGTCTTCTATTTTACCCACTGTAAATATTAGAGATAATTTTGGGTGGAAGTTATAGAATAGTGGCTTAAACTTTGTAGAAATTTATTTCTCACACATAAAAGTGTAAGAGTATATAGCCCGGGATGTAAGAATGACTTCATAAAGATGTCAGGAATCTGGGGTCCTTCTTTCTTTTATTCTGCCATCCTCATCCTGTGGCTTCTACCTATGGTGCAAGATATTTACTCAGGTTTCACCTGTCACATACATATTCCAGCAGGCAGGAAGTACTAAGGATGAGGACAGGTGCATGCTTTCTCCTTTAGTGGCATTTCATGGCCAGTGGAGGGTGTGGGCATGGAGAGTGGGTAGAGGAGGGGGAAGAGATGGAATAAGATGCACCAAGTGTTGATGACTATTAAAGCTGGGTAGTAGATACATAGAGATTTATTATATTACTCTCTTTACCTATGTAAAAGCTTGAAATTTTTCACAATAGAAAAGATAAAAATTAATAAACTAAAATGAAAAATATCAAAAGGATATCCCTGGAAGCTGCACATGGCTTCTCTTTACACACCAAGAGCTAAACTTTATCACATGCCCATACCTACCTGCAAGGAAGGCTGAATTATATAGTCATTAGTCCTTGGGTCCATGTGCCCAGTTACAAATAGCTTTATTTTATGGCATGGAAAGAAAGGGAGCATCAATATTGGGGGACCACTGACAGCCTCCGCTATCCTCACAAATGAAATATTGTGGGCCCAAAGTTAATTAACATCTGTGTCTTTTAATCCCCTTTTAAAATGAAGATGGCAATACTGTCCAGAATGTATATAAAATGATGTAACAACAGCAGAACTGGGGCCAGAGGACCTGACTGGTCGTAGACACTTGATCTATGTAACTTCCTTCCCCTACTGATTATGAAGATCAAATGTCTTATATATAAATATACATAAACAACACTTTAATAATACAAATTACTTCACAAGTATATAATAGTACTTATCCTCAGTGAATTAGAAATCTTTATCCAAAAGCAATGCTATGTATGAGGTTGTTAATCACGCTATCTGAGCTTTCACTCCTTACCTTCAACAGTAGTTCTCAAACACCGGAGTGCATAGGAATCTTCTAGGTGTTTGTGCAAGCAGATTCCTTGCTCCCATCCCAGACCTACTAAACCAGAATTTTCCCAGGGGTTTCAGGAACCTGTATTTTCACAAGTAACTTTAACATGTAATTAATTCCCAGGCAGTTGGTCTCCAGCAGAGGGAAGTGAGAAAGAGTAGGTGGCACATGTCCTGAGATACAAAGACGCCAGTAGTAGACGTGGATTCATTGATCTTCAGATTTGTTTTCCCAGGAATGTAGAAACTTATTTTGCTATGTGTCTATTTCCCAGGAAAATTCTAGCACAACTTTGGGAGAGCAGGTGCAAACCCATGACGTTGCCCCTAGAGTGCCATTTACCCTCTGCTGAAGCACTGGTCTCCACACCACACTTGAAGAAACACTGCCTCAAAATAAAAGAACAGTCGTTTAACTTGATCTCACTGAACACTCGCTTTGACCAATCTCACCACTGACACTGGCTTACTGATTCCTTAATTTTCACAGAGAATGTGTTGTGGGTGGTGGAGCCCTGTGATGGAGGTGGGAGGGTGTAAAGTGACAAGATGGGACAAGAGGTAAAAGTCTAATTCAAAAATTACTTACGAGCACAAAGAAGAGTCGTGAAGCTAATCATTTAGAAATAAGGCCATTGAAGTTCTCCTTCATACCCCTTCTCTGTGATGCCAGGTATTATTACACCCCAAGGAGCATCTGCCAGCATGCCCAACAGCCACACCTGCTTCCCTTCCATTTGTGTTTTCATCACTTTCTGGGGAGAAAGAAAGCTGTCTAACCTGGTGACTCTGTATGGGGCATTCAGCAAACAGCATTTTGCTTCTCATCAAGATATTTCTTCCTAAGAAATCATCCCTGCTATAATAGCAAGATAATTAGGGAAGCAGTGAGAAGGATCTGATTAATACCTCTTCCAATTGCTCCCACCTAGCAAGAATGTGGGTTTCTATGCCAGAACAGTCAAGAGGTTTAGATATCAAATGGGTGCAGGAGTGGTGGTATCTTTTATTATGTGTGATATATCTGTGTGTGGGTGCGTGTGTGTGTGTGTGTACATTTTAATTGCTTGTTATAAATCAAAAGTAATTGGGTGTATATTTATGCATAGTTTCCTCACTACTTTGCAGATCTGTGGGAAGTGTTTATCGCAAGAGGATTCATTTTGTTTCATTGCAAACGGGCGTTAAGTGCATACACGGAAAGAAGCTGCTCCGATAAGGGGGTAACCACAGACTTCCCAACTACTGAATGCTCTCACTGACAGTATGGGGCCTGGGAAACCTCACATTGGAGAACTTCTTAGCTACTGAAAACGTGTTTTGCAAAACACACATACATATATGTGCAAGCACAATAAAGAGAATGTTTTAAACAAGGCTAAGCATTTCTTTACACATATAATTCTAATGGTGAATATCTTTTAATACATTGTCTTTTCCTATTCATTGGGAAAAGTCTGTTTTTTTGTGTGTTCAGTGTGGTTAAAAAAAAATCAAGATATCATTGGACAGTCTATGGCAATTTGGTGTCAAAATAAGATTATTTGCTTTTTTAATGTCTTTTTTTCTTGGTAGCTCCAGCATTACACATTTAATTTACAGAGAATTTCAAACAATATAAAGAAAAAATAAAAAGAACCCTAGGAATGAATTCCCCAGAAGACCAATGTTTTTATTAATCTGACTTTTAATTATGAGCCCTGCTTAGACACCACATGTAGATTGTTTTAATCATTAGGTCTTGAACTCAGAAGTTAGCATGTTTCTGCCACCTGTGCTGTTTAGTACATCACCACCCACCGAGTACCATCAGTATTTAACCAGCTTCCTCTGATCATTTCCCTGATTTCTACCTCTCTCTCTCTTTCTCGCTCTCTCTAAATGTGCATGCATGCAAAACACACACACACACACACACACACACACACACACTCATACGTCTTCTCTAGTTTTCCAATTACTCTTCTTCCACCCAATATTCCAATCTTGCAATATTCTTCCATACAATCTTTATAATCTCTCACCACCTTTCATTACACAATTTATGCACATAGAGTCCTGAACAATGGGACAGATTTTGGATGTGCCTTACAGAAAGCAGTCCCATTTCTATATAGATATATTTTTAATTTTTTCTAGCTTTATTAAGATATAATTGACATATTGTGTAAGTTTAAGGTGTGTAACATGATGAGTTGATATACGTATATATTATGAAATGATTACCACAATAAGGTTAGTTAACACCTCTATCACCTCACATAATTACCTTTGAGTGTGTGTGATGAGAACATTTAAGATCTACTCTCTTAGCAACTTGCAAGTATATAATACAGTATTGTTAACTATAGTCACCATGCTGTATATTAGATCCCCAGAACTTATTCACCTTATAACTGGAAGTTTGTACCCTTTGACCAACATCTCATTTCCTCACCACCCAGCTCCTAGCCACCATCATCTACTGTCTCCTATATAGTCATATTCTAATGTATATGTGCAGGGATATTTTTAGGTCTACACATAGTGATTTGTTGTGAAATATCATAAACATAATTACCCTCAAACATATGCAAAAAAAGAATGTAATATGAAAAATATAAGATCCTGGCCTGTTTTAGTTATCTACTGTTGTGCAACAAAACACCCCAAAACTTCTGCTTTTAAGACAAAAAAGTGATGTTATTTTTCATGATCCTGTAAGTTGACTGGGTGGTTCTTCTGGTGCTCCCTCTGGGGACTACTCATGTAGCTGCATTCAGCTGATAGGACAGCTAGTGACTGGGCTCAGCTGAGACAGCTGGGATGGCTCAGCCTCTCTCTCATTATGGCTCTTCATTCTGGGCTTTGACATGGCAATAACTCAGGGCAACATTCCAAGAGGAATGCCCCAAAATGCAAGTGCCTGACAAGGCCCTACTAGGGTCACATTTATGATGTCCTATTGGCCAAAGCAAGCCAGTGGTGAAGTTCAGAGTCCATGTAGGAAAGGAATACAGAAGTGCTTACCTACTGGAAGGTGTGACTCATTGGAAGTCATTACTATAACAATCTACCACGTGGCCCAATATCACAGAGTTGCCCAAAGACACTGGATATTGTCCCTTCATATAAAGGATGAAGTATCTGAATACAGGCAATCTAAAAACCTTCTTTTATGTGTTCTGTAGAGTGTACTTTACCGAGAAGACAGATGTAACAAATGAAATACACTCCTGGGTTATTAAAAATAATTGATAGCTTCCTTAACACAAGATACATATACTTCCTGCTGTGAACAAAAGTGAGAAAGAGAGAATGAACAAGAGAAATGTGAAGAGGACACTTCAGTGTGGATTCTTTTTCCTTGTCAGCTAAGATTTCCTGTTCATGTGCTCTCCCTGTGACCTGTGCCAATTACCATGTCTCTGTTTAGCATGGTGTTAGATCTGCGGGTGTCTTGCTCCAGCTTTTCCTCTATATTCAGTATCCTTGCCCTAGAATATGGAACAAATTGTTATTGAGCAAAAGAACCTCTGAGGAATAGGAAAACAGGCTAATGAGGCTCCAGTTTTCCAGGAAAGAGGAAACTAAGAAATCCTGTGAGAATCAAGCAATCAAGTGATAGCTGGGGAGCTCATGGAGGAGCAGGTAGGCTTCTCATTCCATGGCTCTCTGCCTGAGTTATTCCTCAAGAGATGTGCATGAATTGTTCTGTGCCTCTCTGCCCGTCTTTTTTGTTCCCTAAGGACCAAAGAAAGTTCCATTGTCTAAGAAGTTAGTTGAATTTTTTCCAAAGAAGTAAACTTCATAAACTGAATCAAATACCTTCATTTTTAAGCACATGTGGACATTATTTATAAGAATTTTAATACTAACCCCAGGAAGGAAGGTTTTCCTTGGCTATATTTTTGAGATTACCTCTGTTAAAAGACTCCCTGCCATGACTTTCTTTGCAAGTTCATCCGAAACACTGTTGGAGCTGTTCCATAAAACCAAAAGCTTCCAACATAACACAAGATGTGACACCGAGAACTACCAGGAATGCATTTCAGATGAAAGTTGCCCTTTGGAAACAGCCTACAGGAGCAAACTTTCCTTCCTGCCAAATCTCAGACTCCAAATACAAGCAGCTAGAGCCAGGAAGTTGGGCTTAAAGACTGTTTTAATCAACTGGGCCATCTAATCCTATAACTAGATACTATTCACTGTTAATTAAGTTCTAAAATAAAGTTAGAATCTATTAGAGGCATAAACATCTGCTATGGTATAAGACTAAATCTCTGTATTAATAGAAAACCAGAATCGACTGGAAAATTCTCAGGTGGTCTGGATTATCAAGGACAATTTTGTTGGAGTATGAGGTTTGACCTTAAAGGAACTAGCATGAATCAATCCAGCCAAATATTTTAGCTCTATAATAACAATGTATGGTGTACGGAGCCAACTCTAGATAAAGTCTTGAACTAATATCCAGTCTACACTTAAGCCTCATAACATTTAGATCTTGGAGCCCACGCTGTCAGTCTATGCCTGTCCCAGCCATGACAAAATACAGCCACTAAAGACCTGAAACCTATTGTTGCAGCACCATCAGGACCCGGAAACAATGAGCACCAGCACATGCCGTGAGTCTGCATTCTTACTTTCTACCCACTTGTAAACTCATTCTACTCTGGCTTCTGCCTTTATTTTTCCCCTCAGCAGTTCTCCTTAAATGTACCAATGGTTACATCACAAAACTCACAGATTATATTTGGTCTTCATCTGATTTGACTTCTCTGTTGACCACTATCTCCTTTTCCTTTTGGTTTTATAATCTGTTTTTTAATTAATATATAATTTTTTGATATGTGATATTATATAATATCATCTCATCTCCCCACCTCCTTTTTCCAGTCTCTCCCAGTACTCTCTTTCTGAAGAGCCTAACAGGACACCAGCCAACAAAAAAGAACTGGAAATTGCAAAATCCCAGCCCCAGCATCAGAAACAAAAGCATAATGGATTGGAGTCGAGACACAATAGCTTAAATACCAGTAAAAAGGATAAATTTTTGCTATGTTATTTTTGTTTTTTTAGTATTTATTTGGTCGCATTCTCAGGTAAAACAATCTGGACCTGGAGTTTTCTTTTAGAAAAGAAAATAGTGAATTTGAGATTTTTTTATAGTCAAAAAATTATTTCTTCTTGTACCAGTTTTTGCAAGTTGTATTTTCAAAATGTTATCTACTTTATTCAATGTTTAATATATATTCACATAAAGTTACTTATAATATCTTCATTTTTTCAAGTGTCTGTCAAATATGTACTGTCCTTTTTTGATTCTTCATATTGGTTTTTTATTCTTTCTTCCTTTTTATCCTTAATTGGCCTTCCCAGAGGTATATCAATTTATTAATAGTTTCAAGGAACCAATTTTTGAATATGAATTTGAAGATGTACTCTTTTGTATGATTTTGCCAATTTTATTAATTTCTGCCATTATCTTTATTTTATCTTATTTCCTTTGGGCTTAATTTGCCATTTTTTTCTAACTTCTTGACCTCATAACATAAATCATTTGGTTTCAGCCTATCTTTTTTATTTCAATCTATATATTAAACCTATATATTTTCCTTTAACATAATTTTAGCTCTATCTCATACATTTTTATATCTCATATTTTTATCCTCTTTAAGTTCAAAATATTTTCTAATTTTTATTGTGATTCTTGTTTGACCCAGGAATTACTTAGAAGTTTATTTCATAATTTGAAAATATTTGAGGACTTCTCCAGTCATATTTTGTTATTGATGTCTAGCATAAATTTTATAAATAATTCATATGCAAGTGAAAAATAGAATAATAGGAAAAATATTGTTGTGCAGTGTTCTACAAATGTAAATTATGTCAGTTTATGAATAATCTATTAAATTATACAACCTTACCGATATTTTATTTTTCTACTTGGTTTATGAGATATTGAGGGAAGTGTGTTAAAATCTCCTACTATGGGGGCCGCCCGGTGGTGCAGCGGTTTAGTCCGCGCTTGGCAGCCCGGGGTTCGTGGGTTCGGATCCCGGGCGCCCGCCGACACACTGCCTGTCAGCCATGCCGTGGCGGCGTCCCATATAAAGTAGAGGAAGATGGGCACAGATGTTAGCCCAGGGCCAGTCTTCCTCAGCAAAAAGGGGAGGAGTGGCAACAGATGTTAGCTCAGGGCTGGTCTTCCCCACAAAAAAAAAACTCCTACTATGATTATGAGTTTGCTTATTTATCCTTTTAGTTCTGTCTTTGCCTAATTAATCTTAAAATATACCTTATTACTGATATAAATTTAGAATTATTATATATATCTAATGGAATGATTCTTTTATCATCTGTCCCCCTTTATATCTAATAATGGATTTCAGTCTTGTTTCTTATAAGGTAATATATCTTTTTTCTCTGGTTCATTTATGACTTTATCTTTGTCTCCTGTTTCCAGCAGTTTCAGTGTGATATGTAACTAGGTGTGCTTTTCTCTACATTTATCCTGCTTGCATTTGTGTCTTAATGTCTTTAATTTTGGGAAAATTCGTGACTGTTCTCTCTTCAAAGATTGCTTCTGTCCACTTTCTGGGACTTCAATTACATGTATGTTAGAAGTTTTCACCTTATCCCATATCTCTTATGCCTTTTCTCTATTTTCTTTTTCTAATCTCTCCTACCTTTCAGCTGTCATCCTTTCAGCAGTTGCTTTTGAGATGTAAAATGCCTGAAGGGAGGACAATGGCATCATATGTGATTCACCTCTCTAGGATTTCCTTTTGCCTGAAATCTTGGGCTCACAAGACCTCACTGTCTTGATAGCCCTCCACTACTTTTAAACAGATTAATTTTATTTTTTTCTGACTTTTCTAGTTGGTTAGGAGGTGCAAAAGAATGAAGGTGGACCCTTACTTCACACCGTATGCAAAAATTAACTCAAAATGGATCACAGACCTAAATGTTAAGAGCTAAAACTATAAAACTCTTAGAATAAAACATAGGGGTTAATCTTCATGACTTTGAATTTGGCAATGGATTCTTAGATATGACATCAAAAGCACAAGCAACAACATAAAAAATAGATAAATTGGACTTCAACGAACTTAAAACTTTTTATGTATCAAAGAACACTATCAAGAGAGTGAAAAGACAACCCACAGAATGGAAGAAAATATTTGCAAATCATATATCTGATAAGGGTCTAGTAACCAGAATATATAAAGAACTCTTAAAACTCAATAGTAAAAAGACGAACACCCCAATTAAAAAATGGGCAAGGGGCCAGCTCAATGGCACAGAGGTTAAGTTCACTCTTTGGCAGCCCAGGGTTCATGAGTTCGAATCCCGGCGCCGGCCGAGGCACTGTTTGTCAGCCATGCTGTGGCGGCATCCCATATAAAGTAGAGGAAGACGAGCATGGATATTAGCCCAGGGCTAGTCTTCCTCAGCAAAGAAAGAGGAGGATTGGCAATGGATGTTAGCTCAGGGCTGGTCTTCCTCACATAAAAATAAAAAATAATTTAAAAAATTTTTTTAAATGGGAAAAAGCCTTGAATAGACATTTCTCCCAAGAAGATATATTAATGGCCAGTAAGTGCATGAAAAGATGCTTAACATTGTTAGTTATTAGGAAAATGCAAATCAAAATCACAATGAGGTACCAATACCACCTCATACTTACTAGGATGGCCATAATATTTTTAAATAGTGGAAAATAACATGTGCTAGTAAAGATATAGAGACATTGGAACCGTCATACATTACTGGTGGAAACATAAAATGATGCAGCCACTTTGGAAGACAATTTCGTAGTTTCCCAAAGAGGCAAACAGAATTATCCTATGACCCACAAATTCCACTCGTAGATATTTACCCAAAAGAAATGAAGACATGTGTCCGTATTAAAACTTATATACAAATGTTGATAGCAGTATTATTCATAATAGCTAAAAAGTGGAAACAACCCAAATGTTCATCAACTCATGAATGGATAAGTAAAATATGGTATACCCATACAATGGAATATTATTCAGCAACAAAAGAACGAAGAACTGATATGTGCTGCAACCTGGATAAACCTTGAAAACATTATGTGAAGTGAAAGAAGCCAGCCACAAAAGGCCACATATTATATAATTATTATTCCAGAATGTCCAGAACAGGAAATTCATAGAAACAGAAAGCAGGCTAGTGATTGCCAGGGCTGGAGCCTGGGGGGAAATGGAGAATAACTATTAATGGATATAGGGTTTCTTTTGAGGTTGATGAACATGTTCTGGAATAGATAGTGGTGATGATTTGCACAACACTGTGAATATACTGTCAGCCACCAAATTGCACACTTTAAAGTGGTTGAAATGGTGAATGTTATGTCATGTTAATTTTACCTCAACAAAAAAAACTTACTAAATAAAATAAAATACAAGTTTTTTTATTTTTTGCTATGAATTTAATAAAACTGTGGTCAGAAAATGTGGTCTCTAGGATACTGAGTCATTGAAATTTGCTGAAACTTGCTGTGTGGCTTATTGCATGGTCAATTTTTATAGATATTTCAGGTATGCTTAGGAAGAATGTATGCTTTCTAATGATTGAGAACAGAGGTCAACGTACATCTAACGTACCAGTGTGTTGACTATGTTGTTCAAATATTTTATTTCTGCATTGTTGAAATATTGTATTTCTGCATTAAAAATATAATTTTTGCATTATTCCATCAATAATGGAAAAAACATCTCAAAATTTCTTATCCTGGTGGTGGATTTCTCAACTTCTCTCTGAAGTTCCATCAAGTTTTGCTTTATATATTGTTGACTATAATATTAGTTAGAAGCAAGTTTAGAATTATTATATTTTCCTGATATTAAACTTGTTATCATTATGTAATGACCTCCATTGTCTCTTATCATGCTTTTTTTAATCCAAACATCAGTTTTACTAACTAGTAAGTTTTGCTTGCTTTTAGTTTGGATTTATCTATCTTTTCCCTTTCCTTTATTTTCAACCTGTTCACATCTTTGTGCTCTAGGTTGTCTTTAAAAGCTCAGGTGGCTGCATTTGTTATTCTTCTCAATCCAATCTGACAAACTCTGTCTTTTAACCATAAAGTGTAGTCCCTTTACATTTACTGTGATCACAGATATATCTGGACCTGTTTTTATCTTCTTATTTTTTGCTTATGATTTTTTGTCCTCACTCCTTTTTAAAATAATTTGTGTGTGTTTGAATGATTTTCTTATTCTATTTATTATTCTCTAATTGTGTACAAATGATGTACTCTATTTCTATTGTTTTAGTGGTTACCATTGAAATTTAGCATTTATTTATATATAACAAAGTTAAGAATTTTCCCCTAGCTGTGATCAATTCAAGAACTCTTAAAACATTTTAACTCTGTTCACCTAAATTCTGATTTATAGGCTATTTCTCACCACTATTTTAATTGTCTTTATTAGCCCTAACATGCTAATTAACAATACAGTAGACATTGCTATTTATCCACAGGTTTAAATTTTTCTTTTTCTCCCAATTCGATTTTTGCATCTCAGAAATTCCTCCTAGAATAATTTTTCCTCTTCCTGAAATACATCTTTCAGAAGTTTCTTTAGTGCAGGTCTGATGTTGATTAACACTCTTAGTATATAATTAACACTTACTTATATGCAAATGTATTAATATTACTCTTGTTCTTGAGGTAGGTACAATTCTAGATGAACAGTTTTTTCTCTTTGAATTCTATATATATATATATATATATATATATATATATATATATATATATATATATAATTATTATATGTGACTATTTTGCATCCCATTTTTCCTGCTTAAAAAAGCCTGTTTTGGGGGCTGGCCCAGTGGCGCAGTGGTGTAGTTTGCACTTGGCAGCGTGGGGTTCGCGGGTTCGGATCCCGGGTGCCTGCCGACGCACTGCCTGTCAGCCATGCTGTGGCAGCGTCCCATATAAAATAGAGGAAGATGGGCACGGATGTTAGCCCAGGGCCAGTCTTCTTCAGCAAAAAGAGGAGGATTAGCAACGGATGTTAGCTCAGGGCTGGTCTTCCTCACAAAAATAAAAAAGCCTGTTTTCAGTCATTTTGTGGGGAGAGAAGGGGTAATCTGTCTTTCCCACCTGGCTGCTTCTTAGAACTCTTTGTTTTTGATGTTCTACAGTTGCTCAATCTCATAATTAGAAGTGGATTTCTTTTCACTTTATTCTTTATGGTAAACATTGTCTTCCTGGATCTGTGCCTTTATGTCTTTCATCAGTTCTGGAAAGTTCTCAACCATTATGTTTACAAATATTGCCTCTCCTCCAGTATTTCTATTTTTCTCTTCCTAGGGTTTCAATGAGAAGCATGTTAGACATTCTTATTCTGTTCTCCATGTCTATTAACCTCTCTTTCACATTTTCCATTTCAGCTTTCTATATGCCATACTGAAATATCTTTAGTTTTATCTTCCAGTTCACTATTTCTCTCTTCAGCTGCATTTACTCTGCTGTTTGGTCCTTGTCTTTAAGTTTTCTTTTTTTTTTAATTGACAGTTACATTTTATTTTAAAATTTTATTTATTTATTTTCAAATCAATATGATTAGTCATATATTGCCACTGCACTTGTCTTTTTTGTGATTCTGTTATTCAAAAATCCTTTAAACATTCATGCATGGTGTCATAGACAGAATAATGCACCCCCCCAACAGTGATGTCCCCATTCTAATCCCCAAAAACTATGACTATTTTACCTTACATGGCAAAAGGGACTTTCTAGATGTGATTAAGGATCTTGTGATGGGGAGATTATCCTGTATTATCTGGGTGGGCCCAATGATATACCAAGAGTCTTTACAAGAGGAAAGCAAGACAAAAAGTAAGATCAGGAAGATGGGGAAATGGAATCAAAAGTTGAAGTGATGCATTTCAAAAATGGAGTAAAGGGCTGTGAGCAAAGAAATGAAGGCAGCCTCTAGAAGCTGGAAATGGCACAGAAACATCCTTTCTCTGAAGCCTCCAAAAGGAACACATTCTAGCCAATACCTTGAACTGTAAGAGAATAAATTTATGTGGTTTTAACCCACTATATTTGTGGTAATATGTTACAGTGGCAATAGAAAACTAATACAAATAGTTATATCCACAGATAAATAGTTCCATCATCTGAAATCCTTGAGGGACTAAATCTATTGTTTCTCTCCTTCAGGATGATTTGTGACCTCATATTGGTTTATTTTAACCTGTGGAAAAGCTAGGAGTCTAAATTGAGAATACATTCCTCCAGAGATAATTTGTTTTTGCTTCTGCTAGAAGCCAGAGGTTCCAACTATCAGGGGTCACTCCAGCTCATTCTGAATCTCACAAGTTAAATCTGGGAGTCTTGAGTTCAATTCCCTCATTTTGTTACCTGCCTGAAGCATTTTTTTCTACAGTAGTAAAAGTATATTCACATGTCCTCAGAGAAACAGGGCCATAGAGGAAAGCTATGCAGGTTGTGTAAAAAGCCCTACAGAAAATCTCTTCAAATGTGCTCATTGTTCACCATTTTAGTTTCAACTTATATTTTCCTTATTTTTTTCCTTGCCTCTTGAAGATCTCCTAACTTCATGAGAGCCCAGTTATGCACTAAAATCTTTTTTAATGAAGGCCCCCATATTTTTGAATTTGAAGAAACTCCCTCCCCAGAATATCTAATATGCCAAACTTACTGAATCATAAGTTTCTACTCCATTCTTCATAACATTTTTTTTCACTTCCAAGGCACAACACTTTCCTAGTTCTCCTTCCTTTCCTAGTTTCTTGGTTCTGGCCATTCTCACTCTGCCTATTATTCAGACTTATTCTCCTCTCTCTGGACAAGAAGTTTTGGAGTTTCTCAAGGATTTGTCATAGAGGCACTTTTCTCCTAATAGTCACTTTCCCTAAATGATCTCATCTACTCAGCTACAGTGGAATTTTCATCTCACAGGGTGATTAGTATCTAATATCAGCCTGTCAGGAAAAAAAAAAAAAAAGGCGAATAGTCAAAATTACCCAAGAGAATCCCTCAAGAATTTTGAGACTGACATGCCATCTCTCAATAAATTTAACACAGATGATTTTTTATCCAGGATTTGAAAGATTGCTGATTCTTCAGTTAATCTCCAGGAGGAGTTGGCTTGCATTTAGGTGTTATATTGTGTGGAAACTGTGTGTTGTATTTTTAAATATTAGAATCACATTCAACTCAGTGAAATACTCAACTGGAACTTGGACTGAATGAAGAAACAGCTGATTCATATCTCTCAAATCCCACTCAATCCAGAGCATGTACTTGTTGAATTAAATGGCAGCAAGAAAATGCCACATAATTTAAACCACTGCATTCCTTTTTTATTTTTGTTGTTTGGCCTTTGGCTTAATGGCTATATTTGAATTTCCACAAGTAAGGTGTGATCATTTCCACTGGGCTACATATATGGAAGTGGCCTTCTAATGTTTTTATCTTCAGCTCAGACTTGAGGGCTATGCTCTAGACCCCCAACTGCTTAAAAAGCATCTCCTACTGGATGTCTCAAAAATACCCCAAACTTAACACATCCAAAATCAAACTCAAGATCTGCTCATTTATGCTTCTTTTCATCTCTACCACTCCAAATCAAGTTATCATCATCTATTCCCTCAAATAGTGCAATAGCTATCTAACTAGTCTACCTGCATCCACTCTTGTCCCCTATAATTAATTATCTGTGCTGAAACTGGAGTAATATATTCAAAATACAAATATGATCATGTGCCACACACATGCATGTACACTTGTCATGGTCTTCAAAGCCTTGCATACTTTGATCCCTACTGGGCCAGCACCCTCCCACACCATGATTCCATTCCAACTCTCTGCTCCAGCCACATTGACCTTCTTTCAGTCCCTCCCACTGACCATTTCCCTCCCACTGTTGATATCCTGTCTCCTTTGCCTTGGATGCTTCTATCCCCCTCTTGTCTATTTACCTCTTACTCTTTCTTCAGTTCTCAGCCCAATCATCACTCCTTCTAGATATCTCTAATTTGGGCAAATCTCCTTATAATCAACTCACATACAATGTGGACTCTTCTTTTATAGCACATAGGTGTTAGTTAGGATTTAGTCAGGGAAGCAGAGCCACTATGAGTGTTGTGGGATAAGGGATTTAGAATGGGAATTAGACATTACAAAATTGTAGGAGGAGGTGATGAAGTGAAGATCTGGAAGTGGGGGATTGGAAGATCAGAATAGAGCCATTAACTTGTTCTTTTAAAGCACTGGCATAGATGAGAAATTCAGAGCTCCCAAGGTAATCCAAGAACCCAAGAAAGTTAACCTGCCAAAATGACACTGAAAAGGATGCCTGTGGAGAGGTCTATGGCTGCTGCTTTTGCGTAGCTACCATCTCTGTAGGGTCACAACCTACACAGAAAGGGATTCTGGGAGAAATAATTCCTAGCTTAACCAAGGTGACAACAGAACAATTCAGCACACCTTACAAATTTACATTGTGTTTGGGAGATTGTGTATGTTTAACATCTTTTTCCGCCACTTGATATAAACTCCATTAAAACTAGGACTATTTTTTTCATTACATCAACAAATATTTATTGAGTACCTACTGTGAGCCAAGCACTTTTTAGGCAGTGAGTATATAGCAATGAAGAAAAGAAATAAAATTTCCCACTCTTGGGGCCAGCCTGGTGGCATAGCGGTTAAATTCGTGTGCTCTGCTTCAGCAGCTCAGGGTTCATGGATTCGAATCCTGGGCACTGACCTACACACCACCTATCAAGTCATGCAGTGGTGGCATTCCAGATACAAAGTAGAGGAAGATTGGCACAGGGACAACCTTCCTCAAGTAAAAAGAGGAAGATTGGCAACAGATGTTAGCTCAGGGACAATCTTCCTCCCCAAAACAAACAAACAAACAAAAACCAAAAAAAATTTCCACTCTCACTTTATGGGCGGAGTTGGGCAACAAACAAAACAATAATGTAATATGTATATCACTTATGCATGCCTCTTCTAATTCCAGAGCTGATCACTTCATAGAGGACCATAACTAAAGAGAAGACACTCTACCTTTCAGGAAGGCTCATCCAATGTTGTGACATTTATGTTTCTTAAATAATCTGCCTAGTCTTCCTCAAAGGGACCTGCCACCAGTTCCTAGAATGACAGTGCCCAAGAGAAAAGGAAACAATCAGACCTTGCAGAGATTATTGGACACCAGCTCTGAGCTCACTTTTTTTTTTTTTTTTTTTTTTTTTTGGTGAGGAAGACCAGCCCTGAGCTAACATCTGTTGCTAATCCTCCTCTTTTTGCTGAGGAAGACTGGCCCTGGGCTAAAATCCGTGCCCATCTTCCTCTACTTTATATGGGACACCGCCACGGCATGGCTGACAAGCAGTGCGTCGGCAGGCACCCAGGATCCGAACCTGCGAACCCCAGGCTGCCAAGCGCGGACTAAACCGCTGCGCCACCGGGCGGCCCCTAGCTCACTTTTATTACCCAAGAATACCCTGAGATCTACCAGAGCTTATGTGGGTTTGATAACAAATTTTGGCCCTGATCTGTTTCATAATGGGTCCAGTTCATCTGCACACTCATCTATAGTTAGTTCCCCCAGAATAGTTAAATATATAACTGAAAAAGATATGCTTAGCAACTAGGAAAACACCTACATTGGTTCCCTGGCCTATAGTACGAGGACAAGTGTATAGGAAACACTTAAAGGAGGCCCATAGAGTCCCATCTGCCTACCACAATTGTAAACCAGCATCAATACCATATCCCTGGGGAGCTGCAGATATTACTGTGGCTATTGAAAACTTGAAAGATTCAGGGGTGATGATTCTTAGCATCCCCATTTAACTCTCTGATTTGGCTTGTGCAAAAGGCCTATGTGGCTTGAAGAAGGACAGTAAATTATCATAAACTTAATCATAAAATTCAATTTGCTGTTCCAGATGTGATCTCTTCTCTGGAGCAAATCAATACATACTAAAGCACTTGGTATACAGCGTTGATCTGGAAATTGCTTTATTTTCTAAAGCATGAAGCAGAAATCACCAGAGGTGGTTTACTTTCACTTTTTGGTCAGGAATATAATTTCACTCTCTTGCTTTAGGATCACATCAGCCATCCAAACTTTTGTCATAATTTTGTCCACAAGGACTTTGTCTCACCATTTGAGAGAACATCACACTGGTCCACTGTATTGATGATATCATATCAATAGAACCTGGTGAACAAGAAGTAGCAGGTTGAACAAGACATAGTTGTGACAGTGCATGGGCAATAAACTCCAAGATGATTCAACTCAGTGAACCTTCTGGAAGTCCAGTGGTCTAGACTGGATATCCCCCAAAGTAAAAGACAAGCTGCTCCACTTTACATCCCCCACCACTACAAAAAAGGCACAGTATTTGGGTGAGCTTTTGAAATCAATACATGGCACATTGGATGTGTTGCTCTGACTCATTTACCAAAGATGGAACTTTGACTGGAGTCCACAACAAGAGAAAGTCTCTAGCTGGTCCAGGCTACGTTGTCAGCAGCTCTGGCCCCGGGTTCTTTTGGCCCAGAGGATTCACTGATACTTGTAGTACCTATGAAAAATTGAAATTCTATGAGTAATATTATTTTGTGAAAAGTTCTGTGATGATTTTTGAGCAGAAATGATATTAATATCTGTTTGAGAATTAAAGATATTTCATCATAATGATAGAATTAAAATCCATTTCATTCACACCAACAGGTCTCTTTTGTAAACTCGATCAAAATATGACATACTTTAGTACTTTTAAATTATTTCTGAACCATCCATGACCTCTTATTATGCAGAGGTCCCAGATGTTGAGGATCCAGTCAAGGTCAATTCCTGGAAATGTTTAGTATAGAAGATGGCTTATTAGATAGCATTAAGACACACAAAACTAAGTAACACAAAAGTGCATTAATGATGTATGAGCTATCAAAAACACATTAGAGGGGGCCGCCCAGTGGTGCAGTGGTTTAGTTCACACTTGGCAGCCTGGGGTTCGCCGGTTCAGATCCCGGGCGCCTGCCGACGCACTGCTTGTCAGCCATGCTGTGGCAGCGTCCCATATAAAGTAGAGGAAGATGGGCACGGATGTTAGCCCAGGGCCAGTCTTCCTCAGCAAAAAAGAGGAGGATTGGCAACGGATGTTAGTTCAGGGCTAGTCTTCCTCACAAAAAAAAAAAAAAAACACATTGGAAGATCTTTTCTTCCATTTAAACAATACTCTCTAATTCTCATTCTATGATTCCACAGGTTTTTTTCTCTCACACACTGAGGAATTCAGTAATATGTGCAGCCCAAAGCAAAGCCCAAAAATCTCTTAAAGTTTTAAAAATCCCTTAAAAATTCAGTAATATGGGCAGCCCAAAGCAAAGCCAAAAAATCTCCTCTAAGAAAAAGACAATGAAAAGAAATGAATTGAGAGATGTACTACCTACCGTCTGCCTGAAGTTTTTCTCTATAAAGCTCTCTTTGCCACAGGTGGAAGTAAAATGACTTGCCTGGAGATCAAGACATAATGGTCACGGCAAGATTTTTCTGTGTTTCTGAACATTAGTTAGTCTTAAGTTCATCTATTCTAGCTCCCTAATTCAAATGTAGCTCAAAATCAAGTTTCCAATACAAATTTACATCTCTAAATACAATCCATTTTATTTAAAAAACCAGAAGAGACAATTGTCTACAGTTTTTAGAAGATACAATTTCCCTAATAATAACAGCAAATTACAAGAAAAAGAGAAAAATTAATTTTAATGCTCATGAGTTCAATGAAATTTCTCTCCTCCTACTGCATGATGACCACTAAGGAATTGAATGGGTACACCAATGGGGAGTACAAGAGCACATCAGATTCGCCTGATGAAACTACTAGTAAGGGGTAGGGTATTAAAGTAAGGAATAATAGGACATTATTATTAATAATAATATTAATTCACAAGGCTATTTTGAGGATTAAAGAGTATGTACTCTTTCTTATTGCATCAATTAGATTTATAGAGTTTCATTTGGCAACTTTCAGTTGGTCTTATATTCAGGAAACATTCAAAGGTATAAAGGTAGGATGAGGGGAAAATACAAAACTAACTATTTTCCTATTTTCACATCTGTCAGTGTGTTTTCCTTTTCCAGGAATATTTCCGGTAATACTGCAAAGGCCAGAGTTTGTCCTTTGTACTTAAGCTCCTACTGTCTTTGTCATTTCAACTTTAGCGAAATATATATATGGTGATGAATTGTGGTGGAGGAAAAAGCCCTGAGCTCAGCAGCAGCCAAGAAACCTGGATATGAGTCCTAGTTCTACCACAGTCTTGAAGTGAGGCCTTAAGCAAATCTCAATTTGAACTACCACTAACATGTTGAAGTTGTGTTCACTCCTTGGTAGTTGTTTTCTCTGCTCTTGGCAAACTCACACCAGAGTTTCTGAGCAGTTGGCAGAAGGCTGCAGAGCTTTAATTCCAGAACTCTGGATAAACGTGTTCCTCAGCCTCACTTTTCTTCCAAACTACTTCTATCTCCTCATATACTAGCTACACTCAGTGTCAACCTGGTTGGCTTTCCATCTTGACTTTCCTTTTTCTTCTAATTTTCCAATATTGAAATATGGTAGTCTGATACTAGACTGCTTACCAAGCTTCTAATACCATCTTTCGTGGTGGTAATGATAAAAATAATAATAGCAACAAACATTTATTGAGTTCTTAGAATGTAGCAGGCATTGTGTTAAATGCTTCACAAACATCATTTCATTTAATTCCAACTAAAGCTCTGTGAGAGAGGCACGTTTATTATCCCTATTACATAGATGAGGAAATTAAGGCATAGAAAGAATAAGAAAATTTATTTTTAGAAAATACCTGTAAATAACGACAGCAAAGCTCGTGCTTTTATTTAGCTTTTACAGTCCGCTTGTTTGACCCAGGATCTAAACAAGGCCCTCCTTTTCCAATTGTTTGATATGTCTCTTGGCTCTTTGGTCTCTTAGTTGATAAGTGTCCCTTCCTTCTTTTTTTTTTTTTTTTTCCTTGCAATTTATTTGTTAAGAAAACCAGATCATTTATCTTGTACAATTTCCAATAGTCTGGATTCCACTGATTATGTCTCCATCATGTTGTTGAACATGTTCCTTTATTCTCTGAATTTCCTGTATTTCTGGGTCAACCTAGAGGATGGATCAGATTCAAGTTTGATTTTTTGATAAAGACTACTTCATAGGCAGTGGTGTGCTCTTCCATTAGGAGGCACATAAGGCCTGGTTCTTTCTCTTTTTATAATGTTAGCAGCCACTGATGCTCAATGCCTAGATCTAGTAGTTCATCAGGGATTGCCAAAGGGTGATATTCTAATTGCATCATTCCTTCTTAATTTACTAGCAGGAATACTTCTATAAAGACTAATTTCCCTATATTTACTGTGCAATTATCCAACCATATAGTTCACAAGAATGGCAGCATAAATGCTTGATCCTTTCCTTTTATATGCCAGTTTTCTAAATGATAAGTGGATTCACTAGCATCCCTCCATGATGAACATGTTTTCTCAGGATCTTATAAATTCATGGTAAACTCATGGATTTAATTATATGTATATTTAAATTTATTACAGTTATCCTCATTGGTGTTCATTTATCCCATATTTGGCCAAATTCAAATTGTTTCCTGAAACTTTTTGACAAAAGCCTAGTGGTTTTTGATAGCCACCTTGCTATCTGCCCAGATGAGATTTTCCAAGTTAATCTTGTGTATTTCCTTTCTCAGCCATCTTTCCAAGGATCTCTGGTTCCTTTTAGCGGGAAATGGTATTTCAAGACATCAGTCTGCACATTGCTACTGAAGTGATAATTCTTTCTAGGCCTCTTCCACAGACAGAACCAAGAAAAAATTTTAAGACAAAATACATCACGAGTTTATACTCATTTCAATACCACTTCAAATTCAGACCTCAAAGTTTCTACTTAATCTCTTCAAATTTACATCTCTATTTCCTTTCTCCCACATGAAGAACTACAGTTCTCAATGACACCAGGAATGATAGAATTAGATTATCCACATAATCACTTTTTAAATTTACTGTATATTATACACAATATTCACAAGCGTAGCTACCAAAACTATTGTCAATAATATAAGAATCAGGATCAGGCTAAGATTTTTTTTTGACAGTTCTTTTTGTTCCTAGGGTATATGCCACTAGAAATTTAGAGTCAAATCCCTGGGTTTTGAAGTCCCTTGGAATTCAAGGGAATTGAATTGAATCCAATTGAATGGAATTGAATTGAATTCAAAGCTAGAATTCTAACTCAGACGGTGTGACTCAAAAGTTGGCTCCCAATCATTACCCTCCAATCTGTGACCCATTAGTCAGGACCTGTAATTCCCCACCATTTGGGACAGGTGATCAGAGCTTTTAGACGGGACAACTTCTGAGATACCTCCCACAAGTACAGCTCCCACAAAAGGTGTGTGGATGCCAGATCTATGCTGTGATTAATTATGTAAGTCAGTTCTTAGCACCAAAGATTTCTAAGATTGGTAAAATTTCACCTCTTTTCCTAAGAAACAAATTGATCCATGCAAAAATGCCAAGCCTCAAAAAAGCCATTGAGAGTTCTCCCTAAAAAGAATGAACCCCAATCTTCCTCTCTTCCTTCTCAGTGCAGTTTTACTTCTAGCAGCATCTAGGGATAATTCCAAGGACCTGGCATCTTCCCTGCCCTCTCTTTATTTCTATTAATAAGGTGAAGCAATATGGTGTTTTTAAACTTATGTAGTGTTACACTGTTTTGAACCAGTTTATACTCCACCAGAAGTGGATGAGAGATCCTGTCCTCTTTCTTCACATTCTCACAAACATTTGGTAGAGAGAATTTTTATTAACTTTTGCCAATCTGGTAGACATGAAATGAAGTCTCATCGCGATTTCAACTTGCATTTCAGTGAATACAAATGATGTTGAGCATCTTTTCATATGTTTATGGGTTATAGGTTCATTCTTCTCTGAAATTTATATTCATGTCTTTTGCCCATTTTTAAATTTAGCTGTTTTGTTCTTGCTTAATGATTCATAGGGGGTCTTTATATGTTCAGGCTACTAAATCTTTGTCAGTTATATTTGTTGCAAACATCTTTTCCCAGTTTATGTCTTGTCTCTTTATGGTGTCTTTTGATGAACAGAAGTTCTTATTTTTAATGTAGTTGAAATTATCAACCTTTCCCTTTATGTTTGTGCTTTGTTTAGTCATCTTGTGAAAGAAATCATTCACAGCCAGAACTGATAAAAATATTCTCCTTTATTTTCTTCTCAAATGTTTATAGTTTTGACTTTCTTAACTTTCATAGTCATCTTTAATTCAACAGGGATGTATTACTGTGTATGATTTGAAGTAGACATCCAACTTTATTTTTGTCCATATGGATAATGGTTTGCTACATAGTTCACTTTTATTCCTTGTGTTCTGCAATGCAGCTTCTGTAGTACATCAAATTCCCATATAATCATGGGTCTGTTTCTCACTTAACTATCCGGGGTCTATTTGTCAATCTCTGCACCAGTGCCACATTGTCTTAATTGCTCTAGCTTTATAATAAATTTTTATATTGGTTAGGGAAGGCTCCCATCCCCCACACATATACCTTTTTCCATTTTTTCAGGAGTGTCTTGGATATTTTTGATCTTTTGCTACTCTGTATAAATTTTAGAATCATATTTTCAAACTCCATAGAAATACTTACTGAGATTTTTATCGAAATTTACTGAATCTTGGTAAATTTAGTTCAATCTGGGAATGAAATTTAATTCAATCTGGAAATAATTGACATCTTTATGATATGAAATCTTTCCATCCAGGAACATATTATATACAATTTAGAAAACACTAAACAATACATTTTTTACTACCTATTCATAGATATGCACTAATTAAAAGTATAAAGAGTAGCCAGAGAATGATTTACTCAACATCCAATGGTTGTCTGTGAGTGGGAAGGAGTGGTGTGTGATGATGTGTCAGAAAGGAAAACACAAAGATATTTTGAAGGCAATAGTTTATGTCTTAACCTGGATGGTGGCTATATGGATGTTTATTCTATTATCATTCTGTAAAATGGGCATATACTTTTACAGACCTTTTTGTATACATGGCATGTTTCATAAGACAAAATTTAAGACATGAATAAAGGAGATATTTGCCAAACCAACTGATTTAGGACAAAAGTGTTTAAATTGTGAATTTTTTTCTTCACATTACATAAATCTACAGATAATGAATTGTTAGTCCAACATTTTCAAGAATAGCTATGCCCTCTATGGACCATGGGGAAAGGTTTTCTTTCTTTTAAAAAAATGATTTTTGACATTCAAATTCAACTACCAGCATTTTCGAGTGCACTATCTCTTCATGAATTTGAGTCACCCTTCTTGTTCCACATGCAATCTAGTACGGTTCAAATTGAGTTGAGTATACATTCATTCATTCATCTTTTTGCAAAATATATGCATAATTCATTGTGATAGGGGGTTAGAAAATATAAGAAGACAAATATGAACATTCCTGCACACAAAAAGGATATATGAGTAAAATGAAATAAGACAAGTGCTCAAATTACTTTAGTGTCTGATTGAAGAGGTAGAAGTAATAAAAATAAGCACCAAATTTCAAGGGAGTTCAAAGGAGGGTGAGTTGACATCTGATTGAAGGAGATAGGGTTGGGGGATAATCACAAGTCATTAATTTTTGGTTTAAAAACACACAAGAAAATGTATATATGTTTTAGCCCTTTTACTCATATTCCAAGTTTCTGTCTGGATGAAAAAGGCCAACAGATTCATGATCCCTGGGCCCATTCTCTTCTGGCTCCAAATTGTGTTGGTTTGGGGTTTTCAAACTAGAAAGAATTTCATCTCCATTCCAACCCTACCATGATGGAAAACTACAGAACCTAGGAATTGCAAATATAACACATTCTGAGAAAGCAAAGAGACTACTTTCTTGCAAAGGTTTTACCTGTCCAAAAGCCTGTAGCCAACCCTGCATAATTTATATGCACCTCTGAGAACAAGCCTGAAAAGAAGCCAGTGCTAATTGACTGAATTGACCATGTAAGCTGGCTGCTTTGGTTTCATAGAAACCTGCTCACACACTCAATAAATTCACTGGGGGGAATAAATTTTTAAAAAATGATTATCTGATATTGTGTTGCCTATTCCCCGCTGTCCACTGCCTTCCCAACCTCCTCCCCTGGACTCTAAATGGTCATTTGACTAAATTTCTCTGCTTTCAATTAGTTTCACTGGTTCTCTGTTTACATAACCTGTTAGGATCCTGTAGTCAGTAGAAAGTGTGTTCAGTTGCCAGAGGAG
Source organism: Tapirus indicus (assembly GCA_031878705.1). Classification (NCBI taxonomy): domain Eukaryota; kingdom Metazoa; phylum Chordata; class Mammalia; order Perissodactyla; family Tapiridae; genus Tapirus; species Tapirus indicus. The sequence goes on from CM062937.1 coordinate 13,176,549, forward strand.
CTTAAAATATTTCTAAGAGAGATGGACATGAAGGCAGAAAGAGCATGCATGCTATCCAAGGGGGCCTACAAAGCTAATGTCATTTTTCTCTCTTCATATCCCAGAGCCAAAGCCCTCCACTGGACACACTCAGCAATCACTGACATTTCCAAAATGGCACCACCAGTGATATGAAGAGTCCTTCTCTTCTGAAGGTGCTGGTGATTTTTAAGCCTGGGCACAGATTGAAGGCTGGATTCTTGGCCCAGTAGAGCTACATTTGCATTTATTAATGCAAGAGTTTGTAATAATTAAATTCAGGACCAGTAGCAACTGCTGCCTGAGGAAACTGTCTCCCAAATATGTACATAAGGAAAGTCCAATTGCCCACTGAAAGGATTAGTAGATCCATATACTATCCTGAATCCTGGGCACTGTTTCAATCTTCCCCAAATTATGTGAATCTATAATAAGGAATGGTCTGGGAGGCTGGCAGAGTAGGTATGAGTTGGGAAAGCAAGAGCAGATGAAAATTTATCCTGTCTCTTTGAAACAGTTCTTTCTTTAGGACGATTTTAAGATCACAATTTATGGAACTACATACCCCACTGTGCACTGGGTACAGCTTTAAGAATTTCTTTTCCAGGAATTTTAGAATAGACTGCAAGGTTGACACAGAGCTAAGCTTCTACAATGCCCTCATGATGGTTAATTTTATGTGTCGACTTGACTGGGCCATGAAGTGCCCAGATATTTGACTAAACCTTATTCTGGGCATCTGTGAGGGTATTTCTGGATAAGATTAACATTTAAATCAGTAGACTGAGGAAAGCAGATTGTCCTCCCTCACGTGGGCGGGCTTCATTCAGTCTGTTGAAAGCCTGAATAGAACAAAAATGCAGAGTAAGAGAGAATTCTCTCTCCCTATCTGACTGTCTTCAAGCTGGGACAATGATCTTCTCCTATCTTTGGACTCAGACTCAGAATGGAATTTACACCATCAGCTCTCCTGTTTCTGAGGCCTTTGGATTCAGACCAGAACTATATCATAAGTTTTCTCAGGTCTCCAGCTTGCCAACTGCAGATCTTGGGATCTCAGCCTCCATAATTGCATGAGCCATTTTCTCATAATAAATTTCTCTCTCTCTCTCTCCTATTGGTTCTATTTCTCTGGAGAGCCCAGACTAATACAGCTCACAGTCACACCGTTTCTGAACAATAACTCCACTTCTAATTGCGTAGACTTCCACATGTCCATTCAGTAACTGGAGATCATGACCACTGAACTCTAACCAAGCACTGATTTTTTTTTATTCAGAAGAAATGATATTTTTGATTTGAAAACTGTTACCGAATAGCATATACGTCACTCAAGTACAAAGGACCTAAAATAACTTCATTTGACCGCCCTGTCTCACAACATCATTGACACAAACAAAATATGTAACCCTCAAACTTATTAAATCAAACCCCTCAAGTGTTTGTTTGTTTGTTTTACTTTTCATTTTAATTTTCCTGTTGAATTTGCACAAGTCTTGACCTTGCTGGTTCGACTCACTTCTACAAATCATCAAGGAATTGAGACTTAGAGTCTCAAGAAACAGGCGCTAACCTTATCATTGAGTTTACACCAAGGACAGCTTGGACAGTGGTCGATCAGCATCCTCGTGGATAAGTATATTATGAAATTTAAAAAAAGGGAACTTTTTAAATTCTATACAGGGAAGTCCTGTTTAAATCAAAGTTGATTTGATAGAGTATGACTTTAATTATATAAAATAGTATTGATAACGCTCCCTGTCTCCTCAAATGAAGATATAAGTACAAAGAAAATACTTGTATGAATTTAAAATATGTTGAATTATAGAAGTCTTTTAAAAATAAAATCTTTATAAAGAGTTGAAAACCGACCTACCTGATGAAGTGGATAAGCCTCATTCTCCATGTTACCCTGTCCTTCTTTCCTCAAATGCATCCCAGCACACCCCTGCTGAACCCAGGAGCTCTTTATTTTTTTATCCTCAAATGTCATCTCTGGAATACATCACCAAAAGCACAAACAAAAGAGGAAAACATAGATAAATTGGACTTCATCAACATTAAAAACTCTTGTGCTGGAAATGATACCATTAGGAAAATGAAAAATCAAACTTCATGATGAGAGAAAATATTTGCAAATGGTAGCTATAAGGAGTGTGTATCCAGAATATGTAAAGAACTCTTAAAACTTAACAATGAGATAAATAACCCAATTTTAAAATGGGCAAAGAATCTAAATAGACGTATCTCAAAAGAAGATATACAAATAGCCCATAAGAACATAAAAAGATGCTCATCATTAGTCATTAGAGAAATGTAAATCAAAACTACATTGAAATATCACTTCATACCACTATAATGAGTACAACAAAAAAGACAGACAATAATAAGCATTGGTGAGAATATGAAGAAATTAGAACTTTCATACATGGCCGGTAAGAATGTATACAGTGCAGCCACTTTAGAACACGGTTTGGCCGGTAAGAATGTATACAGTGCAGCCACTTTGGAACACGGTTTGCCACTTCCTCAAAATGTTAAACACAGAGTTACCACATGAGCCAGCAATTCTACTCCCAGGTGTGTACCAGAGAGAAATGAAAATATATGTCTGCACAAAAACTTGCCCATGAATGTTCATAGTGGCATTATTCATAGTAGCCAAGTGAAAACAATTCAAATGTCCACCTAATGATGAATGGATAAATAAAATGTGGTATATCCGTAAAACAGAATATTATTTGGCAATAAAAAGAATGAAGTACTGACATGTGCTACAACATGGATAAACCTTGAAAACATTATTCTAAGTGACAGAAATCAGTCACAAAATACTGCATATTATATGATTCCATTTACATGAAATGTCCAGAATAGACAAATTTAGAGACAGACAGTAAATTAGCAATTTCCAGGGACTGAGGAGTAACTGCTAATGGTTATGGCGTTTCTTTTTGGAGTGATGAAAATATTCTAAAATTGAGGTGATGGTTGCCCAACTCTGTGAATATACTAAAAACCATTGAATTGTACACTTTAAGTAGGTGAATTGTCTAGTATGTGAATTATATCTCAACAAACCTGTGTTTAAGAAAAAGTCATCTCAGGAGCAAAAACTCCATTTATCTGTGGGAGTTTGAATTGTGAGTTGGGGGGACACTGCAGGAGAGCGTTGGAGTGTTTGGAATCAGCATTTGTGGAAATTTGGAGAAGTACACTTCTGAACCCTCCATTTCTTCCTTACCATTCACTCAGAAAAGTTTAGAACCACCTACACAATATATCTATATATATATTGTAGTATATATCTATATACTGTCCAGAAATACATGAAAGCCCCTTAATTTAAGACATAGCCAGACCTAGGAAGGAAGACCTTTGTGCTGTGTGGCTGTGAATTCCTTGAGGGCTCCCTGGAACATACCCACAGCTTTGGAGCAGTTAAAGCCACCCCAGCGTTCCAGGATTTTGACAGATGTTCCCTCTCAGCATAATGCTTCCCCCTTGGTGTCTGAAATGCAACTGTTGATACTCTCTCATCCTAAAACCAGAAATGTTCCCTGGCTAAGTCTCCAAGAAACTATTATAAGAATGCATTTTCCATTGATTTACTACTACAAATTGTCACCCAAAAGCCAGAACTGAAATTTGTCCACATTATTTGAAGCAACCCTAAGTAGCAAGGTGAATATTTAAGGAGGCATATTAACACCAGTGACCTTCGAATGTCAGCGCACTTGCCCTGAGAGTCAAGAATCCCGAGATCTTTTGCCATTGCCCCCACAGATTCAATTTAATTTTCCGTAGGGATTGCCCCACCTCCCTTGTACCTTACCAGGATTCCTACTGAGAGAATAAATTGAATTATCATTTTCATTTAGCATACTGAACACTTTTGCAAAGTGAGTGAAATTATTACAAGACTAGGTCCTTTTAGAAATGTTTAAATGGAGGGAAAGGATTTAATGTAACTGTCCAGGCAGCAACATTTGATTTCACCTAAATTCAAGAAATATTTTCATAGTTCTCTATCTGCTGAAATATTCACACATAAGGTAGATGGTAGGTGCACAAGAGGCCTTCCTCTCCACCTCCCTCCTCCCTAATCTGGGTAACAGTTGAAGTAAACCATCCCAGAAAGACTTTGCCATCTGAAGGATGGGGGTACCCACCACCCTGAGAGCGAGAGGAGGGCACAGTGGCCTCTGCAGAAAGAGAGCTTGGGTAAAAGCAGCTTCAGAAATGAGATGGGACAAGCAAAGGAAACCAAGTACTGAGGGTCTTGCTGATGGATCCTGACAAGGCAAGCAGTCACTGGCAACAACAGGCTCTAATGAGAGCTAATAAAACACAGAATATATGTCACCCATTTACGCTGATTGCACATTAAACTTCCTTGAACACAAAAGATAATGACAGATGCAGAATGAGTACTGCATACTGCAGGTCTGTTGGTGGGAAACAGGCGAGGTGCCAGCTGCACAGAAGAAACCAAACAGGCAACCAGGCACAGGGTCAGTGGGACTGGGGAGGGAGTGGACCCAGGGCCTCTGGGGCTGCTCTGAAACTGGCCTTTTCTTAAACCAGGAAGTTGAACCTACTACAGCAAATCTAGGGCTGCTGTGGAGACTGAGGCAGCCCTCAGGAATGGAGTGCAGGTCACTTAGTCCTCAAATAGACTTGAGATGGTCCAGGTAGCTTGATTTGGCATTTTATGGACCATCTTCTACAAAATTTTCAATCTGGGCCAGGTTGTCTATTAGATGCAAAGTTGCTTGAAACCCAAAAAGGGTAGTAGCAGGGCTTGTACTTAGGGGTAGAGGCAGAGAGTCCACCCAAGGGGTCTGTGTTCCAAAGCAGCCCAGCCTGCTCCACCGCGAGCCCGCTCTTATGAGATTTTTCATGTAGGTCCTTTGTGACACTTCTCCATTCCCGTGTCGGAAGTTCTGTTGACTGAGCGACTGACTTCTTGACAGCCCAGAAGCCTTTTCTTAGAGAAACTTCCCTAAGCTCTCTCACCAATATCCCAACACCACCTCTTTTGAAGAAACATTGATTTTTCACAAGGAAACATATCTATTCCAGAGGCATTTTTGATGATGGGCTGGTGGAAGAGTAGATGTGATTGAGTCACTCCCTTCTTGCTCCAACTTTAGGTCCCCACGACGCTATCCAAGGTGCCCACTCTCTGAAGAAGCTGCCACAGACACGCTGGGGCCAGGACAATGGGGGGAAAAACAGTTAAAGCCCTCAGGCAAACCTCTCAGCTCTTTCTCTCTCTCTCTCTCTCTCTGCAGCTGCACTGGAAAAGAGCATCTATACAGGTAATAACATGGGGAGCCCTGTTAACTCAATCCTGCTCAGTCAGACCCAGGGGTTTCCAGTTTTCTGCCCAGCTGGCATCTCCCTGGGGCAATGCCTGCTGGAGTCACGCTGCAGTCTCAGACACTCTTCTTAGATCGCTTGCAAGCATCTGCACAGCTGGGAGCAGAGCTGCAGCCTCCTTACCACAGCTGAAGAGAACAAAAGCTTCCAGAAACTGGAAGATAATGAGCGCCCCATCCCTCCCACCCCCATCCTCAGCGGTCCCACCCCCTTTCCTCAGACAAGTGGAAAATCATCCAGAAGCTTCTCCTACCGCCGGGCTTTTATTTATTTCCTTACGGGGTGATGGCGTTGCTGCCCTTCCTTTTCAGAAGCTGAAATGCTTTGGCAGCCAAGAATGAAAGTGTTTGTCTTAATTCTGCCCTCTCGGCAGGAGCCCCTGCAGAAAAGGGCTGCCCGCTTCCTCCGCCGCCGCCGCGGCTGTTGTGGTGGCAGAGATAAACAGCCCATCAGCGCGGAGCTGAAAAGAAATATAGAAAAGGGGATGGGAGTAGTTTAATTACTTTGAATGGCTTTTTGTGTTCTGTGTGATTGCTTCCTATGATACAGTAGTTTCTCATTCTCCATGCAAGCTCCGTGTTTCTATTCATAAGAATAAGATTGAAGCAGGAAATTGGCTTTCAAGAGGAGGAGGAGAGAGAGGGGGCAGAGAGGTCGGCTGTGTCTGTCAGAGGGGAGCCAGCGGCGGAGTGTTCCCACAACGCCGAGCTGAACCAGGAGTTGGGCCAGCTCGGGAACACTTAGGTCTGCTTGCTTGCCCTGCCCTGGGGGAGGGGGGGTGACCTAGTCACAGTGAAAGTTACCCGCTGGGGCAAAGAGAGTCTCACAGAGCTGAGGACAGGTCAGACAAGGGTTGAGGAAGGTCCACAAGCAAAGCCAGATCATTCTGGGGCTGCAGCCGGTGCTGTGTCTTCTTCCCATCTGAAAAAGTGGGGATAGAGTGTGTGTGTTTTGTGTGTGTGTGTACAATTCCCTTTCACATTATCTACCACAGGAGAAATTTTAGGCTCTGAGCTAAAATCAGGAGGACGCTGCTCTCTCCCTCCACACTACCCATCCTTACATACTTTCCATTTCCGTAAATCAAGAACTTGTGGTTCACAACAATGACAAAGTCACCTCTATATATGACATAAGTATATGATCAAAAGAGATGCCACCATTAGATAGTACCATTAGCCACTGACTAAGAATCAAGTGCTCTTATTCCATGCAATCAATCAGACCCTTAGTCAAATTCACCTATTTTTTCTGTATAAATTAAATTGCCTTATAAGTTAAAAATAACTTGAATCCACTAAAGGAGTTTGCTCTTAGAGGAAGTCCTGTGATAAATCCTTTTGTAATACAAATAATATATGTTTCTGTAGAGTCTAGTTGTTATATATTGGATTTTCTTAAATTACAGTAAATCTGTACTGGGGACACTTGAGTTAAGGACTAAGATTTATAAGCCCATCCAGAAAATTGAGTGTCCATTGTGCACAGAGCATTCTTCAACAAAGAGGTGAAGTTTGAAAAGGAGGAATTAATGACATGTCTCCCCATGAGTTTACAATCACAGGGGTGTAGAACCATCAGGTACTTGGAACCTTTCCAGAGGCAGGCAGGCCAAGCAGCTCCATGAGGCAAGGCCTGCAGATACACCTTGCAATCTTCACCATAATATACAGATGATAACATCTACCATTGGTATTACAAGATGCACATAAATGTGGAGATAAGAAGTTTGGGGAATAAATTCTTTTAGGCTAAAATGCTTCAAATGGAAAGAGCAGAGACACCAAGTCCTGAAATATCATCTTATAGACTGAATACAAAAGGAGTAAATGTTTGCTTCACATTAACATCATAGATAAATATGAAGAACATATAAAGCCAGCTAAAATTGGTGGAGAATTGGAGAGAGTTCCCCGAGGGAAACTTCTCTGGGACAACATAACACAGAAAAATTGCTCATCGGTTCAAGAAGAAATGTGCCTAAGAGGGCATTGTAGGAAGTAGGAAAGAAGAAACACAGAAAAGAGATTAAGAACTATAAAACAGAGGCTGGCCCAGTGGCATAGTGGTTAAATTCATGCACTCGGCTGCAGCAGCCCAGGGTTTGCAGGTTGGGATCCTGGGCATGGACCTACTCATCGCTCATCAAGCCATGCTGTGGCAGGCGTCCCACATAAAGTAGAGGAAGATGGGCACAAATGTTAGCTCAGGGTCGGTCTTCCTCAGCAAAAAGAAGAGGATTGGCAGTAGATGTTAACTAAGGACTAATCGTCCTCACAAAAAAATAAAAAATAAATTAAATTAAATAATTTTTTAAACTGTAAAACAAAACCAAATCAGGAAGAAATGAATGAGAAACTGTGGGAGAAGAGATGTAATGAAGAATGAACAACAGGCTACAAGGTGGGAACAGGAGAGCCTGCCTTCCATGGTCCTTTCCTTCTGTTCTCCACATACCCCTCCCTTGGGTGCTCTTGCCTTGAAGTGTCTTCCCCCTGGTGCCTCATGATGTTCCTGGCTAAGTTCAATGTCTAGTTATATCGATGGCCATTCTCATCCCCCATACATTGCCCTGAGAGGAAAGGACCTGAGGAGGAAGGAAGATCAAAACAACAGAGCTATAGCCTCTATGCAAATGATGGGTTCAGAATCAGATATGAAGGACCAGCAGCAGCCTAGGCCAACAGCTAAAAATAACAGAGAGTGGAAAAGACCCCTCTGCCCAAAATCATCTTCCCCATAGGATGGTCATGATTTCCAGAGCTCCACAGTATTCACTCTTTGTGTGATTTTAATAAGAGGAAGAGAGAGGAAAAAAACACGAATTTGGGGTCCTAGGTATCTCAGCTGGAAATGGTGTATCCAATTAGAGAGTTATCCTCAGGGTCCCAAGGCCACACTACGGAACCAGCCTAGGAAGTCTTGATGCAGGGGCCACATAGCAGTTTTATGGAGCTGAGGAAAGGAGCAAGCAGCAGAAAGGTCAGGTGGAGGCTGCAAGAAGTACAGCCCATAAGTTACATTGGTGATGTGGTGGCCCAAGGGAGATAGGAAGCAGCACCAAGACCCTGGCTGTTTGGCAAGCATGACCAGGGACACCTTCATCAGAATGGGAGACATGATGGGGAATGAAGAAGCACTGACGACAAGAGTAGCCTACCTCACAATTTTACCCTTGATACCTCTGGACCAGGAACTTTTGGCCACATGTGGATAACAAAAAAACAATAGTTGTCAATTTGATCTTAAGCAACACTTTGGAAAGAATATCAGTCTGAGAGTCCAGTTCTAATCCAGAATGTAGATTAATAACTAATTATATGCCCTTTAACTAATTTTACTAATGTAACTAATAATGTGGGCTTGGGCAAGTCACCCGACTTCTTTTAAGCTTGACTTTCTTCATCCAACAGTAAGAGTGGCCTCTAACATTCTCTGATTCCATAATTGCTTTCACCCTTTACTTTAGGTTATTCTAGACTAGGGTAGCATAGTCTTGGTGAAGGAAACAAACTTACAGAGCAAAGGCCCAAATAAATAAATAACTGACCCAAATATTGCTCTCCTACTGGGATATCCTGGAGAGAATGTTTCACAAAACAACTAGAGGTCTAAGGTCTTGGAATATCAGTTGCCTGGAAATGTGAAGACTAGAAAGGGACCATTATTTTCACCTATAAAATCTTCAATAACATGAGTGAGATGAAAACAAATTTACTTGCCAAGTCTCAAAATGCTAGTATGAGGGGACACCCTTTGAAATTTTATAGAGGAAGTTGTTCACCCAAAGAGTAATAAACTTACCAAATGCATTACACCAGCAGGTGGTACAAGGAGGAAATAAATGTATAAATGACTTCAAGCAGGGTTTGGGAAAGTTTTATGAATGGCCAAGTCATTACAGACTAGAACATTAGAGGACTGGAAACATTTAAGGTTGACATCTGGGAAAACAATAAAGCTGTCCCTCATCCCTGAGAGACTTCTAAGTCATATTAGAAAAAATCAATTCAATGTTCTACTGCTGAAAATGCAGCAAATATTTGTCTTAGTGAAATGAAAGGAACATCCCAGCAAGGAAGGGAAGAAGATGCTCTGGGCTAAGGACAACCAAAGACAATGTAGAGTCATGATACAGCACTGATGTTAGGCACTTGGTCCAGCAATGTCATCCTGTGCTTTGCTGATGTCTTTGAGGGAGGATTGACATGTAATAAATTCTATCAATGGGTAATATCAATCCAGGTTGTATTAGGATTGGCTCTAATAAAGGGACTCTAAGAGGGAAATATCCATATTAGTCCAAATTATTATTTATTTTAGTTGTTGAGTTTAAGCCCTATGACCTACCTCCTACAGTTTCTCTTCAGGAACTGGGGGTCATCAAATCTTTGGTGCCACAGCAGTCAGCATTCTGCACAGCCACTTGCATGTGGTACTTTAACCCAATCCTCCACAACTGGAAAAGGAAGAACTCAACCCTCACTTTCTGAGATATACATTACCATCTCATTCTGGGTTTGTGCAGGTACATGTTCTTAGACTGAGAACACGTTTATGGGTGCTCTGCCTAGGTAAGGATTTTCGGAATGGGTTCTGAGTGCATTTACTTTTCTCCCTGCATTTGTAATCAGCCTGTCACTTCATTATCTGCATTCTGTGTTGGCTGTTTGGGATCATTAGGCAAAACCTAGCTATCGCTGCATATTACCCAGTACGTTTGCTCTAATAAGCTTTCGTAAATAAAACCCGAAGAGATGAAAAAGGCCAGTGTCTGATTACATGCAACCAATTTGGTCTCATTAGGTTCTTATAAGGAGAAAAAGTAAATATAATCTTTATAAATCATACAGCTATAACAGAGATGCCTGGCTAAATTCATTAGTTAAGATAATAAGAGTGAAGACCATTTAAACGTGCGTAACAGTTCGGTTTATGAAGCTGTTAAGTGCTATTTCATCCATTATAAACTTTTACAAAACTCAAGGATGTAATCAGGCAGAGGAAATCATATATTCTTACACGATTCCCTACAGTTTGGGCTTAATAAATTGCTATTAAAACAATGATAAAAACTAACGCTTGTCTTGAATCTTTCATTCTAAGACCCTCGAGTGACTCATAAAATATTAATTTATTTTCCCTAGATGCCTATGGCCTAGATAAAGTTTATTCAACCTATTTTATAAAGCGTACCATTGAGGCTCAAACAGATAAAATGATAAACTGAATAAAAAAAGACAGCAAAATGGAAAGTGAACAGAGAATAAGCCCTCAGGTTATTGCTTCTCAAGTCAATGTAAAGTCAGAATTTTCACTTTAAAAAAAGAAAGAAATGGGTGCTTCTTTTATTACTTTGCCCTAAGCATACTATCTTGATTGGATTCTTGGGTGGCAAGTAAGGCAAATGTCGATCGGTTAGACTTGAATATTGCTTCCCAGCTGAAGAGTTTGTTCAGGATAAAAATAAAACAAAGATGTAGGGAAAGCAGAAGTTGGAGGTAGACAACCTAGTTTTAGGAACTAGCTCTGTCCCTAACTCTGTGATCTTGGGTAAGTCACTGAATGGACCCAGGGTCCTCCCCGGTGAACCAGGCATAACGGTGCTGTGAGGAGGAAGTGAGATTATTACTATCAGAGAGGAAAAAGTCTTTGCAGACTTCATAGTGTTGTCCGAAGGTTACCTATTGTCCCTATACCTTCTCCTCTTGTTCATTATAAGCCATGATGTTTTAAGAATTAGTCCCCATATCCCGAAATGCCAATTATTATTATTTTTTACAAATACCTTTAAGATTGTCCTCAAAGCTTTGCCTAATGGGTCAGTAGGATGGCCCATCTCAGCACTGGGGAAACTGAGGCAATCTTAATGAGTGAGCACTTCTTCTCCCACCTCAACCTCACTACCTCTAACTGGATGTCAGAACATAATCCTCACACTTGGCCCAAACCTGTCAGCCCAGGAGGAAACAGGTGTTCTAGGCTGCCAGGAACAAAGGAATGAGAGAAGCAGCAATTGGCTTCCCTCCCACTCTCGCTTTCCCATTCAGCCAGGTTGCCCTCTTCCCTGTCACATCCCTGCCAAGCCGACTCCATTACTAACCAGTGCCTCTTCAAGGTCCAAGGAACAGACTCTACACCACTTCTTCCTCCAGTAGCTCTCCCATCACTGTGTGCATGGCAGCAGCAGCACAGAAGGGAAGAATTGTGAGGGTTGGGGCTGGGGTAGTAAAATGAGGAGAGGCAAGTACTATTAGGGCAGTTAAGCTCCCAAATGAATTATCCCTGAGCTTCATATGTGCATACAGAGCAAAGGAACAAAGAGAACCACTGGTTTTAAATAAATCACATGAGGTTAAACAACGTATAGTGTCCCCTGAGCAGCTTGGATGAAGTGTGCCTAGGTAGAGTGGGTTGTGATGTTAGGACGGGGGAGTTGTGTTTATTATTTTTTTTCCTCCATCTTAAATAGCAGTGATGTATCGAGCCCAAGTACAGCGCTTCTTACAATAGATACAACAGTGCCACCTAGAGGCCGAGAAGCAATGGTCCTTCTAGCCGGAGAGAGGCCAAGACTGAAATTGATAATCCCTGCCCCCTGGCACCGCCTTAATGAAGCTTCCCCGGTCCGGGTCTGGCGGCCGCTTCCCCGGCAGTCCGCAGGCAAGACTTGGAGGACCTGCTTGCAAAGACAAGGCTACAAGGGCCGTCTTTGCTGACGTGAGGCAGCGCACTGCAGCTCCTCTTGAGTGGAGTTCCAAGATATAAAAGAAAGGCCCTTCTGGATTATAGCCCCCAAGCCTCGCCTTCCTCCATCAAAATGCAAATTTCCTGAATTTTTCCTTCCTGTGTCCTATTCTTTGCATGTTAAGATAATTCATGCAAATTTTATGCATTTGCTCAGAGGCATCTAATTAGACAGATTAGCTCGTCGACTCAGTAACCTTCTATTTCATTCTTCTGAAGAGAAGGTTGTGTCAGTTAGGAACCTCTTACTCTTAGCAGGCGTTGGGCACAGAGTGTGTCTGTATGAGCCTGAGCTCACTGGTCTCTGCGTGTGGAGTACATAAACGATGCCACGTGTTTGCATTTGGGGACATCTGCATACCTTTCCATCCAAAGTCCAGCATAGGTATATGGGCACCAGTGCAAAGTGCACTTTTCCAGGAGAAAAAGGGAAATAAAAACTTAGCTCACAAAGGTCCAAGAAGTATGGACATCTGATTGGCATAAAAGCTGAACAAAGGAAACGAAAGAGAAAAAACATATATATACATTTCCTCCTTTGTTCTGAAAATGGATTTCAATTCTTGTTGGCACACTGCCAGCATGCATTCCAGAAGAAAAGAAAACTCACTTATCAGGGCAAGATAAACCAGAAACGTGATGCTAACAAGCTCTCAAATTGACAAAAGCATTGTGGGTTGCCATGGAAAGAGATCTTTTAAGCTGTGAGGGTCATTATCCCATGCTGCTAAAAAATCCACCAGGTGTGCCAGCCTAGGATCTAATTAGCCAAACAAGATTCCTCAGAGCAGCCTCTGGGATGACTTCCTGACACTTTTCCTTCCTTGAAGAATCTGCCAGTTCCCAAGAGCCGTCCAGATGTGTATTTAAGTCAGCCATTGTATACAGTTCTCTGAAACAGGTACCAGCTCTCCCAGCTGGCAGCAGCCAGGAAAGCTTTTAGGTCAGAGGGTGAGAATTCAACTACGTGCCCGTGCCCTTGATTGTGACCAGGTAGCCAGGGTGGCAAGCTGAAGAACTCTACTTGCCTGCTAAAAAGAGCAGCCATTATTCATTTCTAGTCAGTTGTCATCCTGAGGAAATGCAGGCACAGTATTGTTAAATTGTTTTCAAGAGAAGCCCAAAATCTAAATGTGCATGTGAAATCTCTTGAGTTTTAAATGTTGGCAGCAACTCAAACAAATCTAAAACCTTGTGCTGGGCCAAACAAAATTTGGCCAAAGGCCTGATCTGACCCAGAAAAATGCCAGTGCAAGCCCTGCCGTAGGTCATTCACAGCCCTTGAAAATCTATACTCAAACCACACCCAACTATGACGCCTCCGCTGCGTGTTTAGAAACTTTCACATTTTTATGACTTTGTTTATCCTGTTTCACCTGTCTTGAGTTGGTCTTTCCTCCAGTCTCTGCTTGTCAAAATCCAATATCAAGGGCCAACTCAAATGTCAATTTGTTTGTGAAGTCTGCCAGAATCGCTGCAGTCAAAATTAATCATTCCAGTAACACTTGGTTTTTATCTCTGTTCTTGCACTTAGCAGATCTGTCTCACTGTAGGGGGAAGCAGTGTCAGTGTGAGTCCCTGAGACCTAGTAGCTGTGTCCAATACCTCCTCTCTCTCTGTGCAGGGCCCGGAACAGAGCCTGCATTGATGGTGGTTTGAATTTACATTGGGTAAGTGATGAAATGGGAAGCAACACATACACTTCATTGGCTAAGAAACTCAGAGCACTTCAAAGACAGTTAATTCAATCCCAGCCTTTCATTAAATGTGCCAGGTGATCAGATGACAATGCCCAGGTACTTCGGAAATTGGGTTTACTTAATGATGATTAAATCAACAACTATTTGAATATGGTGCTTCTCTCTGCCAGATCCCAAGGGTGTGTTATTATTATCATGCTATATTATGACTTCCTAGAGAGCAGCGTTCTTTTTTTTTTTTTTTTATGTTTTCATCCTATCTATCCACCACATTTTCTAGCACAGACAAGAGATCCAATAAAATACTCATGGAGTTTAACCATCATCAAAACAAGTCTATAATGAGCATCTACTTCATGCAAAGAACAGCACACTCTGAGGTGATGATGTGGTGCACACCCTTGGACAGCTACAGTCTGGTCGGAAAGTAAAACATATTTAAATGAAAAAAAATAGTTGTACAATCAATACGTGGTAAATGCTGGAAAGTGTTTCTTGAGTTCCAGCCATGTGACATGCCTCTTGCCAGGTGCTGGGATTCAAAGAGAACGGGAAGCAGTCCCCACCCCACCTCATGGAGACCAGGTATCATGTAGGGGAGTTAGAAGTGGCAAGATCATTGTGGGCTGAGCAGTCAGAAAAAGTACAATTTGAAATCACAGGAGGCAAGAACCTAGTAAGTTCAAGATGGAAATTGATGGCCTATTGTTTTAACGTTATGATGTTAATGGGGGAAGGGTCAAATAAATTGAAATGTTGCTAAAGGGAAAATATTCTAAAATGATGCTACTCCTAGATGCCAGTGGCCTTCCTGGGATCTAGGTATGTAAAAGTCCCTAGCTCTCACCCTGGGATCACACCTAGTTAATTACATTGAGGCTCCAAGGAAGTAGGGAGTCAGACGGTCATGAAGTCTCAGAGGGAGGAGAGCTCTGCCTGGTTTCTTTGTTGCCCCTGACTCTCACCACTCTGGGGACACGGATAATGAAAGGAGGGAATACAGCGAGACAAACCCTCTGTTCTACCCTAGCATCATCATGCTCCCACCCTTCACATCTCCAAAATACCACTTCCTATATGTCTTAGTCTGTCCAGGCTGTTATAACAAAAATACCATAAACTGGGTGGCTTCTAAGAAACAGAAATTTATTTCTCACAGTCTGGAGGCTGGGGAGTCCGAGATCAAAGAGCCAGCAGGTTCGGTGTCCGGTGAGGGCATTCTTCCTCATTGACGCGGTCTTCTCACCACACCCTCACATGGCGAGCTCTCTGGGGCCTCTTCTTATAAGGGCAATAGTCCCAATCAGGAAGGCTCCTCCCTCCCACCTCCTAATGCCATCACCTTGGGGGTTAGGAGTTCAACATAGGAATTGGAGGGGGGGACACAAACATTCAGATCATAGCAATATAGAAACTCCCAACGCTCTCATGGATCACCTGTCTATCCATAAACTTCGCAACCCTTGTGTAGAGCTTCCCTGTTGTGAGTGGGGAGAGGATGATAACCATGACCATCGTTCACCCTTTCTTTTGCCCAACTTGACTTTGGTCCATTGACCAGGGAAAGCAGTGACAAAAGGAGGAAGTAGGGGCCGGCTTGGTGGCATAGAGGTTAAGTTCACAAGCTCCACCTGGGTGACCCAGGGTTTGCAGGTTCAGATCCCGGGCATGGACCAACGCATCCCGTGTCAAGCCATGCTGTGGCGGCGTCCCATATAAAGTAGAGGAAGATGGGCATGGATGTTAGCCCAGGGCCAATCTTTCTCAGCAAAAGGAGGAGGATTAGCAATGGATGTTAGCTCAGGGACAATCTTCCTCACAAACAAAAAAAAAAAAGGAGGAGGTATAGTCCTGGTTTCAGTGTAAGAGTTTCTCTTCCAAGAGGGGAAATTGATGTCATGATATCTAGTTGTGACTCCCTAGCCTACCAAGCAGAACAATCCATCCATGATACGTGAGAGTGTCTAGCTTATAATTGCCCTATAAAATGGAGAAAATCTAGGGAAGGAAACAAAAAAGAAAGAGAAAAGGAGGGAGGAAGGGAGGAGATCAGTGTGACAGGTAAAAAATAAAATAAGAAGGATTTATGGAGAGAATGTGCAGTGGACCTGGAGCTTGAGATCAAGAGGTGCTAGAGATAAACATAAGAAATGAGGAAAAGAAAAAAAAAAGAATTAAATAGAATCAAATCTCTGCTTCACAAGCCCATGTTCTGCCAATAACTTATTCTTAAAAAAAAAAAAGGCAGGGGCCGGCCCATTGGCCTAGTGGTTAAGTTCAAGAACTCTGCTTCAGTGGCCCAGGGTTTACAGGTTCGAATCCCAGGTGCAAACCAATGCACCACTCATCAAGCCATGCTGTGGTGGTATCCCACATACAAAATAGAGGAAGATGAGCATAGATGTTAGCTCAGAGCCAATCTCTCTCGGCAAAAAAAAAGAGGAAGATTGGCAGCAGATGTTAGCTCAGGGCCAATCTTCCTCACCAAAACAAAAAACAAAAAAAAAAGCAGAAGGAGATCAGAAGATGGGAGAAAAATAATCAGCACAGAAGTGGAGGTGTCAACCTGAACAGATTTCAAACTGAAACAGAGAATTTGCATGATCAGCTGCAATTACATGACGACGTATAAACATCTAGGGCAAATGGTACCAAGCAAAACTTCAGCACTTCATGGTGCCTTATGTGTAGTTTAGTCTTTTGATATTTATTTTACACTGTGCCAGCAAATTTTTGTCCTATCTGATGTGTTTTGCCAAGTCCTTTATTCAAGATGCTTCCTGATTTAAATATTTTTAACTGCAGTGGTGTTTTAATCATGAGGGTATTGTTTCGAAAGCAATTATTTTATGTGCATCCAAAAGCAAAATTGAAGCTCAATCCAAATTCATCTGACATCATCCTGTAAGTGAGGGGCACTGTGGAAAAGGCGGGAAACTGCCCTTGAGCACTGCTACATGAACGGATCTCAGATTTCTCTTAGAAAACATGGTCGGAGGGTGACCTTTGCTGATGTCTCCTGATGTTGTTGATTGAAAATGGCAAATTGCAGCTTCATCTGTGTTCATCAGAAAATAAGGCCCATCTACTCCCTCTCCACCCTGAAATCGAGCCTCTTTGCAATCAGCCAGCCTTCTGTGTGGCCGACAATTTGGATGAGGAGTGTGAATAGATGACTTTCTAGAAAGAAATGTAATGTCCTGCCATGTAATTGTTTTTCTGAGGAAGTAGTACCTCCCCTGGTTTGGGGTTTAGAGGCTCAGAACTAGCACCTGGAATGAAAAGAACTGAAACTTCCAGACTGATCTAGATGGAAGCCATCCCTGGGTGGGCATCTTCCTCCAAAACACACCCTGCAGGGGCAGGAGCAAATCCATCTGTTCCCTGTGGAAGCTGCTGCTGGCTTTCCACTTGCCCCTTAGCTCTGCAGTCCTTTGCCACACAAAAACTGTGGGAAAAGACAGGGTCAAGTTCTTTACGGCAAGGCAGACATAAACACAACTGTCAGAGAATAGACAAACAGCCCCTAACGCCATGGCTCCAGGGACACCTTGATTTTTCAAGCCCACATCCAGGCATTGAGTTGCTTCTTTCACAAAGTGCTTCAATCCTCATATATTTAAGTTGATCCAATAAAGGCATTGTTCAGAGAGGAAATGTGTAGTACAACCAATGCAGTCATTTTTAACAGCAAACGAATCATGGGCCCAAAGAACAATGTAAAGCCCCTTTTCCAATTGTTCGTAGGAGTGTGTTCATGCCAAGCCAGCACCACATGTGTCTGTCAGAGGGAATTTCCCCATCAGGCTGTAATGAGCCACGTTAACTTTCTTTCCACAACAGGGTGTTCCACGGCCTGGCTCCATGACAGCTCTGAGATTGTGGTTCAGGAAGCTGTTTCAGATCCAGCTCTTTCTTTCTAGAAAGTCTGTGGCCAAATAGGCTGCAGTTATCAGGGCAGGTCTTAAAACCACAAGCAAGGAGGGCGAGCTGGGAGTCAACCTAGAAAGCGTTTCCTCAGGGGAAAACCCCTGCCTCAAGGTGTAGTCAGGAGCTGCAGCCCTTACGGTGGGAGGGAAGTTCCTGATGCTGCTGGTGTTGCCTCAAGGGAAGTGTCTAACACCACAGAAAGGGGATGAAGCAGGAAGCCTGAGGTCTAATCCAGAAACTTCTGCCAGCATTTATTCTGTCTTTCTGCCTTACAGCCTACCTCAGACACTGATGTTGGTTTACTCTCCCTTTATGTCACCCTCCTGCTCAAAAACCTCCCATGATTCCCACTGTCTCCAGAACAATGTCCAAATCCCTAACCTAGTTCTGAAGAACTGGCAAGACTGGGCACCAGAGAGCCCTTCCCTGCATTCACACTTGGGCACTATCACTCAGTGCTAGGTACCTTCTGTCTGTCCCTCCAGATCCACACTCCACGCTCTGCTTCCACTGGCCTCATCCTGGGAGCCTGCCCAGCAGGATTTCATCCACTTCCTGAGGATGGTGGCTTCCTGGATGAGCTTGGCCAAGGGGGAGAGAGGGGCGGAGCCAGGCACAAGATCAGAGGGATGGAGCTGAGAAAAGGTGTTCATTGTCCGGGCTTCTTCCCTATGGCATTCCTTTAAGCTGGCTATGCCCCTCACCTAAATGGCTCTGCTCCCTGAGAGGTGGCTTCCTCTACACTGTGCTTACTAGTTCTAGTGACCATCCTTTCCCCTCAATCCTAGAGGTCCAAGGATAGTATCCTCGCCTCTCCCCTTACCACCACTGCTCAGGTTACTGCACTATTACTTGTAAATAAATCATCCTCCCCTTATCTATTTAGAGTACTCCACCAGTTTCCTGTAGGGACCCTGACTGAAACTCTTTTTTCCTCCTTCTGTCTCCTTAAAGTGAAAATCCTGAGCCTCTGGGAGGTTAAATTGTCAAGTTTCCCAAGACTTAAAGCTAACAAGTAGCAGAACCAGGATTTGAACTCAAGCAGTCTAGCTCCAGAAACTTCTCTTGTAGCCCCTGAGCTATATACTCCCTCACTAACATGCTAGGGTAGAATTGCATTGTCACTTCTCTGTTCCCATCAAAATCCTACCTATTCCATGAGGTAGGGTTCAGCTGCCATTCCACCATGACAGTTCCCTTATCTTCTGGCTCCGTTATAAGCTCAGTTTCCATTAAGCAGAGTGTCCGTATCATCCCCTTAGACATATACCACATAATTCTTTGCCATATCCTTTTAGGATTCATGTGCATATTCTTATTTTTCCAATGGATGGCAAACCTCTGGGAGGACAGAAATTGTGGCTTCCATATAATCACCATTGTGCTTAGCCCACAGTAAATACAGTGGCCTGTATTAGTTAGCTGAATAAATAAATGGAAAGGAATTTCTATGGCTCTTTATATTGTCTGTCAAAATGAATAATTGCCCTAGTAATTTATGGGTTCTTCTTAAATTTAAAAAAATTGAGCAGTGGAAGAGAAAGGCGACAAACTCTAAAAAACTGTCACCTGGAAGCAATTAGAACATTTCCTTTATCAGCAAAGCTTGCTCAAGATTCCTGTAAAAGTCTCATTGTGTGTTAACTGCTGCTGAAGAGCCCTTATAGCTTGGTGGCTACAAGAGAAGTTTCTGGGGCGAGGCTGCTGGAGTTCAAACCTGGTTCTGTTCCTTGTTAGCTATAAATCTTGAGAAACTTAGCAATTTAACCTCTGTGACTCCATTTTCTCATCTATAAGATGGAGATGATAGTGATTACCCACTTCATGTTGTGAGAATTAAATGAATTAATGCACATAAGTACCTAGACCAGGACCTGATACATTGTGTTCAACACATGTCAATTACTATTGCTGAATCTGCGACAGCCACATAATGATCCTGTCCTGTCAGGACTCCTCCCAGGACTTCCTAACACCTGGAAGTTTCCAGGAAAGGAAAGGTAATACTCTCCAGTATTTATTTACAAAGACTCTACCTTAAAGAGTTAATAAGTTCCACAGACTTGATCTTATTCTAGTGAATAAAATGCTGACGAAGCATTTTCATGAATAGTTGGAGGAAGGAATAGGGAGGATATTTTTAGTGCGTTATGCTATTTTACAATTGAGGAAACTGATGCATAAAAAGCATAGAGGAGACTAATTTATAAATGAATCTTTACTTGGCACCTACAATGTACCCAGTTGTGTACCCAAAGCGATGGAGGATGAAAACAAACTAAACACCTGTCTAAGGTGACCCAGTACAGCAACACAGAGCCCACGAATTCTGACCCAGTTTGCTGACACAGCATACACCACTCAAAGACCAAGAAGTAGCTCTGCTTTTTGAGAACTAGCTATCAACCTCTTGAGAGGTAGATGGGTGGATTGCCACCAAGAAATTATGACAACAGTGGGGACACTGAAAATTCATTTAACAATCCATCTGACTCTCATTTGCTCTTCTATTCTATGCCTGCCATTCAGCCAGTCACCTCTTAGGTGTTGAAATGCCAGTGGAAGGAGAAGAATATCATGACAGGAGAGCAAATAAAGAGACTTCTTTTCTCGATAGGCCTCTTTCTTCTTTATAATTTTACCTTTTCATTACCTGTATTAAGCATGGCATGCTTAAAGAAAGAAACAATTTGAGCGTGGGTTTAGCAGCCGCTCTCCCTCCCTTGAGAACTGAGCTTATACACATAGTTTATTACCTGCTTATGCTCCCAAACGCTGCTTAAAGCCATGTAATATCTGTTGGTGGGTAAATAAGTAGCAGCTCTCTGGTCTGTCAATCAATTCCATTTCCCCCTTGAATAAAGGAAGTTAACATCTTACCCCTCTGACAGTTGAGAAAAGTGAGTTTCTTCTTGATCTCTGCCAGGGATTTTATGACAAAAGGAGAGGGGAGAGAATGTGTCCTGGTCATCCCAGTGGTGCCTTGTCTGTGTGGGCCACTGGAAAAGGGAAGGGTCTGCACGCATTCACACAGCAGCACTAACTAGACTTTGGCCACCAAATAGAAAAATCCCAGCAGCTCTAGTGTTTCATCCAAAGCCAGAGCTTGGCCAAGGCAAAAATGGTGACATTTCTTTGGAGTTATCAATACAGAATCCAGATTGCAATGGGATGAAGAGCGAGAGGAGAGGTGAAGAAAGAAAATAGAGATGTATCAAGGATAAAAATATCTGTCTCCTTTTCTGGGAAAAGGCACCCCACCTCATGCTGAGGAAATGTTTGGTCATCTTTAATTTAATTTGTATCAAGAAAAGTTTATTAAGCCACTACAACATATAAAGTATTTCACTAGATTCTTGGAAGAAAGGATACAAAGATGAACAAGAGCACTTGCCATCTCTCCATGGTGACATTCGGGCCTTACCTCCTTTGTTCAGATCTCATCTTCTCCATGAGGATCACCTGGACCCCCTTTTTAATACTGCAACTGCCTCTAGCACTCCTGATACCTCCTATCCCGACTTTAGCCTTTTTTTCCATAGCACATATCTCCTTTTGACAAACTTTCTATTTCCTTACTTTATTATGTTTATTACTTATTGTCAGTTTCCACATACATCCCACCTACAGGACAAGAATCTTGTGAGTTTTATTCCCTGATGTCCTTTAAATACCTAGAACAGTGTCTGGAGGGTAGTAAACATTCAATAAATAGTTATCGAATGAGAAAAATCAATGTTTCTCCCACAGCCCAAATGTATTCTTTACTACCTCTGGAAGAATCTTCTGGAATTATTGAGAACTTATAACAAAAATGGCTGTTTCTCCAATGAAAGCTCCCAGGGGTGAAGGCAGTGAAAAGGTTTTGGAGAATGAGTGGATGCATCCTTGCATCTCACTGACCTCACTGTGCAACTGACTTTCCACAAATCCATATCCCATATTCACAAGTCATCCCTCAATCAACGTGCAGCTGGGTCGTCCATCAGCCTGGTTCACATGTTGCATTTTGATGAGACTGATGCAATACCTTTTCTTTTTTGTGTAATTACACTCATGGTATGATGGAGAGGAGTTATGCATTTAGGAAACATCAGTTCTGTTACAAGCCAACAGGCACATATTTCAAATGTATGTAATAGCCTTCAACATATTGCACAGTTTAATTATTAACAGATCCCTACAGTCTAGCCCCTCATGGTGCCATAAATACCCACCCCTCCCCCAGGCCCACCCTGGGTTCTGAACAAGAGATAGATCCCACTCCAGCCCAAACACACCCATTGACTAGCGCAGACTCCAAATTGCTCCCATCCAACACTCTTCCCACAGGCAACTGTCTAAACTGGCACATCTCAGCCTGATGACAAGTTCTAGAACATCCATCATCCATCCAGAAACTGTGGCAGGTAGCCAGAAATTCATGTCTTATGATAAATAATCTGAAGTTCCTAGATGTGAAAAGGCTAACTCAAGATCACAAAATTGGTTAATGGCAGTGAGATAAGATCACGTTTCCTGCATTGTTGGATTTTACAAGTGACCCCCACAACTTGAGGCTGTACCAGCCTTTGATTTTCAATTCTTCTTCTCCTGGGGCTCCTCCTTTCATTTGTGATGGGATTACTCTTGAGATGATCAACTCCAGGGAAAATAGTGGCCCTACTGGCTGATGCCCCTTATTCCCTACTGTAACTTCTCAAAAAATAGAGCTCTGCAACCTTCATCTTTAACTTACTAGAAAAAATTACACAATTCTCTTGCTAATATGATCCCCCATGCTTGGGTCCTGAAGCCATGAAGACATACCTGCTTTGCAGACATGCTTTTCTATTTCCAAAAGAGAAAGGGTACCAGGAGAATTAAAAAGCACTAATTCTCTGTATTAAAGAAGCCTCATTATCAGCCGAGTATATCTGCTCCACGGCCCAGCAGTGATAACATTACCCCTTGGGCTTGACCTAGTTATTGGAACTATGGAATCTTACACCAGCATCTGCCAAAGCCAGCTAAAATCCCTTTCCCTCGCTATTTAACTCCTGCCTTCTCTTTTGTCACATATATATCACTTAGCTTTTGCCATGAGACAAACCATTCCAAACTTGATGGCTTAACACAATAGCCATTTTAGGTCATGATTCTGCAAATCAGCAGTTTGGGCTGGTTCAGCTGGGCAGTTCTTCTGGTACGGGCTCAGCTGATCTCATCTGGGATCACCCAAGTGTCTGAAGTCAGTGACTCAGCTTCTGAGTGTTGACTTGCTGCCAGCTGGGGCACTAGGGACAACAGGGCCACATGCCTCTTTTTATGCTGCAGGCTAGCCATCTCCTGGTCACATGAGGGTTCTGGGTTTCAAGAGCAGCAGGGTTTCCTTGTGCAAGAACTTTTCAAGTCTGTGAGTGTTTCATGTCTGTTACTGTCCATTGGCCAAAGCAAGTCACAAATCTAGCCCAAGAGTTGAGAGAGACTCACTTTATGAAAGAAGCTACAACGTCACATTGCCAGGGCATGAATACAGGGGGAAAGAGAGTGTGGCCATATTTTGCAATTTTCCATCAAGATATGGGGGGGTTGTGAGATGTATAAGTGCTGATATAGGGAGAAGATTGGGGATTTAATAATCACTAAATTATCTAGTCACACCTGATCTCCTCAAGAGATAATTGTTTTTAGGGCACCTTATGCTTTCACTCACTTATTCAACAAATATTTATTGAGCACCCACTATGTGCCAACCTCTATTCTAGTCTATTTTCTAGTGATAGAAACAGACAATGTCCCTGCTCTTATTAAGCTTACAATCTAGTGGGTGACAGACAGACAAAAAATAAGTAAATGTATAATAGAGCTGACTGTAAGTGCTATAAAGAAAACCAATGATAGTTAAAGGTGTGAAGAGTAACAGGAGTGGAGTGTTATTTTACTTAGGGTGATCGTGGATGATCTCACAGATAATATCTTGAAGGAATACTTGAAGAAAGTGAGGGGACAATTCATATAGATGGCTGGAGAGGAAAATTCCAGGCAGAGGAAAGAGTAAATATGAAGCCCTGGGGCAGATCATCTCTGCCTCTCTGAGTAACGGCAAAGAGGCGAACCTGACTGGTGTGGAGTGAGTGAGGGAAGAGAGATGTGATATGAGAAAAGCGTTAGTGGGCCAAATTGTACTGAGAAGGGTCAGCCACCATAAGAAGTTTGGATTTTATTCTGAATGAGAAGAGAATCCTTGGCTGATATAACAGAGATCTGGTATGACCTGACAGAAGTTTTAAAAGGATCACTCTGTTTGCTTTGTGCAAAATACACTCTGGGAGGCAAGGGCAAAGTAGGAAACCAGCTGCGAGGCTGTTGTTCTGGTCACCCTGGGTTCCCAGGCTCCACAGATTGCAGCTAATAAATGCATTGCTCAGTTCTGTTTATGATCCCCTGTGTTGGATTACAGCAGTATTGGCAAGATGATGGCAAGGGGAGAGAAATCCTTTAAGACCTTGCTCACTAAGGGAGACATGAGCTTCTTTTCATCGACCTGTAGGACTCAGGGATGAGGAATGCAAGGGGAAGGAGGACCAAATCCATCCAGGACTATCCAGCCACCTTGGAGTCCATCTCTGTCTCCTTCCTTCACAGAGTGGCAGTGGGAATGACAGTGGGTGATGAACTGGTCCTGGTGAGAGAAAAAGGATAGGATTGGAAAGGAGTCACCACCATGTGGACAAATGCCGAAGAAAGATGGCTCAACGTCGTTGACATTTATCACAAGACAGAGCCAGATCAAACCTTCCAAGGAACAGGGGGCTCCAATGAATGAAATAATCGTGTGACCAAACCTCAGGAGGAGTGACCCACTGGACTGGAAAAGGGAGTTGGTGTCTGTGGCCTGCTCTCTGTTTGGAAGCTGGATTTCACCAAAAGACATGTGTAAGCACCAAAAATGTCTTTTTCCCCAAAGTTCAAATCTCCCATCCTTCCATTTTCATCTTCCGCCACATTCCAGTGATCTCTGAGCCTCTTCACCTAATGGTTAAAGTCAAGTGACACTCAATGGGAAACTGAAACTTTTCCCTCCTTTTGTCAACTGGGTCCAAGCAAAAGGCTTTCTCCTTACCTTCCCGGATCCCTCACTCTCTACAAGTCCGACTCGGCTTCTTTCTCTCCTCTATTGTCTCTATTTCTAACAAAGGGGACACTAAAGCCAGTTACAGTTTCCAAATATGGGAGAAATGTCACTAACAGGAGGAACAGTGATGGGCCACAAGCACCAAATCCATCTTTTCCATCCCCACCCCATGCAAGATATGCCTGTCCTAGGCAGGAGTGAGTAGTTTAGGTTTCAAAGGGCTAACTAAGTTTTGGTTTTTTTCCGTGAGGAAGATTAACCCTGAGATAACATCTGTTGCCAACCCTCCTCATTTTGCTGAGGAAGATTGGCCCTGGGCTAATATCCGTGCCCATCTTCCCCTACTTTATATGTGGAAAGCCTGCCACAGCATGGCTTGATAAGCCATGTGTAGGTCTGCGCCCAGGATCCGAACCTGGGAACCCCAGGCCACGGAAGCAGAGCACGCAAATTCAACCACTACACCACCAGGCCGACCCCCAGACTAAGTTTTTGCAAGATGTAGTAGAACATAGTGGCCAAGAATATGGGCCTGGGAGTCAGGGAGCCTTACCTCGGTCCCTGCCTGGACCACTTATTAGCAGTGTAACCTTGGACAAATGACTTAACCTCATTCAGCCTCAGTATTACATTTGTTAGATGGTAATACTACTACTTTTCCCACAGAGTTTTCATGTGGATTAAATGAGAAATTACAGATAGAGGCTTTTGGCATAGTATCTGACACATTGTAAAAAAATGGGAGATGTTATCGTTAACATTATTTTATTAAGGAGGGAGGCTGGTATCCAGCTGCTTCTGCACAGAATGCCAGCAAGTGAGTGGTTGCACAGCCTGGGAATATTGACTGGCAGATGCAAGCAGTGTTCAGAGTGGGTTTGCTGGCAGGGGGTTAGGAAGTGAAGTTTATCTTCTCACTGTTAAGATCATTTAAAAATAACATAAAAGCACATTGGGTGACGTGGTGGCAAGTGTGATACCAGTAACCAGAACCTTTCTCTGGTTGCCTTGCAGACAGCCACACACTGATAATGGGTGGGGGTGGCAGGTGGCAGGGGGAGTGCTTTCACAAGCTCCTGCAGCACAGCGCGGTAACCAAGGCCTTCTCACCGCCTCCCCTTCCAGCCTTCTCTGATTCTCTCCAGGTGGGCAGAAACGCCACTGCTCATCAAAGTAAATGCCTCAAGATCCTTTTAAGAAATGGCTCACAAAGTGATCCTCCAGGATTTACCTCTGATGGTCAAATTAGACAGTTGGGAGCTCAAATGAAAAAGCTGAAAGGCCCTGAGGGCAGAGAACTAGAGAAATAAAGAAGTCATGCCGCGGAGCTGTGGGACATTTGCCTTCCTGAGGCCTCCTTTACCATAATCCATGCCGTTGGAGAGAAGCCTGTAGGAAGCTATCAGACTGCCTCGCTCCCAGACCCTGCACTGCCACCAGGATGCTGGATGGCTGTGGGCCCCAGGTTCTCTCCATCTTTAAAAATGAAAACATTTTCTTGGTCTGTGTTTCTCAAATTAGACTTCTTACCACCCACTTCAGAATCACCTGGAGAGTGTGTTTGAAAATGCAGAATGTTGGGCCCACCTGAGACCATTGGAGTCCAAGAAGATGGACACCAGGAATCTGTATTTGTAATAGTCTCTTCACAGCCAAGTTTGAGAACCACTAGCCTATGAGACATCTCTGAGACACACAACTGCTAGCTCTGACCAGCTCTGCTTTTCATTCGAAGGAAGGCTCTAACAAGATCTGTTTCTCTTCTTGCGGCATTTGCAATCTACAAGAGGTAGATACGATGATGAACACAATAATAAACATAGCTACCGTCTGGGGCGTCCTTGGCAAGCCACAGCTCTGTCTCCCCTGCGGTTCTCTCCCAGCCACGACCTCCCCGGGTCACAAAAGCTGGCTAGCTCTGGCAGCCACCATTATTACATAACTAAATCTCTTAATAAATGCAGACCACACGCATGCCTGTGTGCGCACACAGGCGCACCCACACGCACAAAGCTAAGGTTTATGGACCGATCGTCTTGTGTCAGTCTCTCACGTGCATTATTTTATTAATCATCCAAACAACCCTGAGACATAGGTACTACTTTGCCCCCATTTTAACCATGACAACACTGCAGCACCACTTCAGTAATGTGTCCACAGTCACCCACCTAAGAAATGGAGAAGCCACGATTTGAACCCAGGTAATAAGATGCCAGAGTGAGCGCTTTCATATTCCCAAACATGACTTCATCTCCAGTGGTGGGATTTTAGGTATCAGTTTTAAGGGAGAGTCTTGAAGGGTCACAGATCCCTACATTTTATCTGTGAAATAAGGAGAGTTGAATTCACAGATCTCAACTATGCTTTCCAACCTTAAAAGTCAATTAAACTGAACGCAGTCTGGTGACCCCCATTGCTTAGGCCAATGGATCTCAATGCAGGGAGGGCAATCTGGAAATGTGCAGGAACATTTTAGGTTGTCACAACAACTGGGAGCTAACAGCATGTAGAACCCACAGCTGCTAAATGGTCTGCGGCTCTCAAGACAGGTCCACACAAAGGACAACTGCCCTCCTCACACAACGGAAGTACTCACTGAGAAACTCCTGCAGGCAGTGGAGAAACGGTGCTCAGTTAAAGAGTTCTAATAGTGCTCCCTCAAGACAGGGAAGAATACTTAGCAATCAGAATCTCCTTGGGCCCTTTCTAACTCAATTTCAATAGTCTGACCATTCTTGTTAAGAGATTCTGTTTATGAGAACTTTTTGGCAATTTCAGACAAGTTTAACTCCTCCAGAAAATAAAAATCATATTGGCATTTGGGTGTCATCTTATCATCTACCTGAATTATATTGAATGTGTTTTCATCGATTATATAGGGAATTCAGACCAAAGCAGAGTTCATCTGCAGTTGTGCATGATCTATGTGGGTAACTGGAGCATGAAAGATTGCAACAGAATAAACAAAGGCAGAATAAAAATATGCTCCTTCTATGAGTCTGTACCCAGTAATGCTTATATTAATCACCATTATCATTATAGTTACCCTCCTCGTTGTCATCAGAATCAATTCAGCAACTGTTTCTCTTGGTGACGTCTCCTTATTACAACGTGGTATTAATTGTATCCGAGTTGATTTTCTGCTCCTACTGCTTAACAGCTGTGTGGGAGTAAATATCCCTTAGTGAAACACCAGCTCAGGCTGCCAGGGCTCAGGAAATTGATCCAGATGTGAGCAGCAGGATCAGGGCCAGCTGCAGAATAGAATACACCAGTATCTGTGCAAAACTTAGTGATCAGTGTCCGGTCTTAAGGATTCTGAGACTTCCTGTCAATACAGTGTGCGGTCAAGGAGTTAACAGCTTGAGTTTTGCTTTTTGCTGGTTTAATCTAGGTCCAAACATTCATCCTAAGGAACTTTTGTCTGGCTCCTTCTTAAAAAAAAAAAATAAAATAACCACCACCAAGAGAATAACCACAAGGATTCCCTAAACATCTGATTAAAAACTATAACTACCCCAAATTTCTATTGTGGTTATTGGGGAACAAAGCTGTTTCAGCACTTTGATTTTTTTTTAGATACATTTCAAAGCACTTTAGTTCATGACTTCCACAAATTAGAGCTCTCACACTTTTTTCCCTGGACAGACCAAGGCAATTACATTCCAAAGCAACAGCTATTTCTGTCCCTCCCTTTGGAGTCTCCAACTGGCTGGTGAAAGTGCCAGAAGACCTGTTGATTTGTATCTCTTTTGTTGCTTTTTATCAGTTCCATTGCCTCTGGGTGTTCCAAACGCTGTTTATCTTACTTTATTTTGTTTTAAAGATCCAGCACATAGTTAAGATTCAGGTCACTTAGCTACTCCTCTTAACTGCTTCTTTGTCCATGTGACTCTGGTGAGGTTACCTGGGCTACAATTTCTTCATCTACTAAAAATGGGAGTAGCTAGTCTTTCCACTGCCCCCTAGATGAGCAGCAGTGAAATATAGAGGAGAGACTGTAGAGCTGAGAGCAGTGTGGCAAGCCCTTTCCAGTCCTCTAGGAAGGTGTGTATGAGGGAAAAGCCTCTGGGAACTCATCTGCAGTACAGGCAGGCGCCTCACAATGTTTCCTTTGGCCCCACCATACACTTTCCAAGAAGATATCCTAGGCAAGGCTGTAATGATGGGCTCACAAATTTTTACATATGAATGCAGTTTGCTTCAATATTTGCAATAATGAAAAGTTGCAACCAATCCAAATATCAACAATATAAGATAAAGTAAATTATGGTACATCCATACAATGAAATAATGTGCAGCCATTAAGGTTCTCAAATATTTTTTAACATCATTGGAAAAATTTCAAACTAGGTTTAAAAAAAGACTAGAAATCATTCAATTCAATCACTTTCAAAATTTAGCACATCCATACATATAGGTAACCATCGTGTGTGTATGCGTGTGTGTGTTTAATGTGCATCTGTATAAAAGGAGAAAGGGAGAGAGGGAGGGAAGAGAGATTGAGAGAGAAAGAAATACACTAAAACTGTTAATAATTGTTTATCACTTGATGGACTCCTGTGTAATCTGTATTCCTTCTTCATGTTTCTAATTTTCCAAATTTTCTAATATGAATATGTGTTACTTTTATAATTGAGAAAAATTAATATTATTTTAAAAGCTTAATTGGTGTGTGAAACTATTAAAATTGTACTTTAAAATAGTTTTAAGATATGGGAAAGTACCTATATTAAAAAATAAAGATAAATTTTTCTTTCAGTTAGTAATATGCATTTAAGCTTCCTCCATGGCTATTCATGGAGGATAAATTCTTATGATTGCAACTCTATCTGAAGTTATGGATGAAAAAAGGCAAACAAGGTGAAATGCTAACATTAGTTACTTCTGAATGACGGGATTGGGTGACCTTAACTTTTCCCTTAAATTCTTCCGAATTAGAACACAACGAATAACAAAATGTTTTCTCAAGAGTTAAAAAAATAGGAGTGCTGGGGCTGGCCCGGTGGTGTAGTGGTTAAGTTCACGTGCTCCGCTCTGGTGGCCCAGGGTTCATAGGATCCCAGGCACAGACCTATGCACCACTCATCAAGCCATGCTGTGGCGGTGTCCCATATACAAAATGAAGAAAGATGGGCACAGATGTTAGCTGAGAACCAAAAAAAAAGGAGTGCTGATACTGGCAACAATGGGCATTTAAAAAAATTTTACATTTAAAATATTAAAATATTTTCTTAACTTTCATGTACCCAGTTATATGAATTCCCTCTTCGTATGTATAATACATATATTCTAATACATGGAGTGCGGAGGGACTTTCCTTATGCTGAATCTAGTACAATGTGGCCAAGCAAAATATCTCTATAGCCCCAGGGAATAACCAGGGTTAATCTTTGCCCAAATACTCATCTTGCCATCCAGCCTGGACTTGGAGTCACCGTTCCCATCGATGCTGGTGAAGCTGTAGGCTCTTGCTTCTCACTCCCCAGTACTGAGAGAGACTGGTTGAGATCGACAAGTAGGAAGTTGAGTGCTCAAGAGTTTCCCCTCAAGATCCAGTATCAACTATTCCAAAGCCTGTTTATAACAGCCTCTTAATATTTCCTCATGCCAATGATGTGGAAAATCAAGCTGTGATTAATTACACATATGATTCCAAATGAGACAAACATCACTTCTTGGCTTTGAGAAATGTTGCAGAATGGAACAGTCATTTTAAGAAATACATTTTTTAAAAAAATAATTGAATCCTGAGGACATGTGAGTCATTTCCCACACACTGTAAAATATACTAGTTCTTCCAACCCATATTCCATAACATATATACCTGCATTTTTACCTAAATTGCAAATTTTAGACAAATTTTAACTTATTCATCTTTGTCAAATACATATATTTTGAAAGGAGAGGGAAAATGCAAATTCTATTTAAATTATTATAATGGAATTTTAACTTTAATAAGCATTTTTTAGGGGTGTTTTTTCTGTACAGGGAGTTTTTTTTTTAAGTCTTTGGGTTTTTGCCGCTGTCTTGCCTGTGACAAAGGACTTGGACTCACTCATTCCCTATCTCCTAGCCCAGCTCAGCCTTTGTCTGGCTCCTGTGGTCTTGGTGTCTCCCTCTTTCTGAGCACGAAGACTGATCACTCCATATGTGACTGGAGGAGCTGTCTACCCAAAGCATATGTGTTTAATCAGCTTTAATACCCCCACAGTTCAGAGGAAGTGAGATGCTCTGGACTGGGAATAATGATCATTTCCATTACATTAGCAAGGTTTCCTGATGTGCCAGAGGGGCGGGGCTCTCTCCATCACTCAGCTAACACAAGCTGGCAGCTTAGGGGAGAGCAGTCAGTGACTGTCCAGTCATTAACTGAAATGCACACACCCCCTCTTGCTCTCAGGTGTCCTCCCTCCATTTTCCCCTGTACCTGAGGTCACAGAGTCTACTGTGATTAATCAACAAAGTAGCTGATCTTTCTCATTTTCCTCAACGTGTCCTTAATATTGCTTTTCATTAAGAGGGGGAAATCAAAATCTGTGTCCTTTACAAGCCAGTGAAATATTAGTGGGCTCATAGGCAGGCCAAATAAGAAAGCTTGGGGAATCCCATCAGATGCGCTCAGCAGCTGCTGAGCCAGGCTGGGATCCCCAACTCCGCACCACCTATCAGAACAGGAGTGCTGGCTCCCACACAGTTCTCTCCAAAGGAAATATTTGGAGGGGAGCCTGGGAGCATCAGAGAAGGCACAGAGGACTGAGTTCTCTTGGGGGCTCTCTTGCTAGCCATGCAAATCATGTGAACTATTTGACTTCTCTGAGTTTTGAGCTCCTCTTTTGTAAAATAGGAAGAAAACTGTCTGCCCTTCCTCTCTTGGTATTGTTGTGAAGATCAAAGGAGATGATGTTTGTGAAGACTCTTTGTACACTATAAAGCACTAGGATAACAACCAAGAAGTGGTATAAAGGATTATTGAAGTTGCCAAAACAAAAATATATATATATCCAATCCTGGCAGGGTTGGGGAAAATGTATCCTCTCTTACACTGCAGAAACAAGGGTAAACAAGTGTAAATTTTGCAATTTACCAATATATATCAAAAAGTATTCAAAATGTGCATACCCTTTGACCCAAAAAATCCAGTGCATTACTCTTATTTAATTTTCAGTTGTAGCATGTCAGAGTGACATCTGGATTTGTAGCATGTGTAGGAATTACTGTGGTTAAAGCATCTTTCTATTCTTCAAACTTAGTAATAGTACCCAAGTCATTACTTGTTAGAGTAATTCTAGTCTTGAGAATGTTGTCAATGACATCTGCATTCCAGTAACTTCACATAAAAATAAAATAAATTGCATAATTTTAAAAATTATTTATGACTTATCATTCCCTTGTATATATAAAATGACCAATAAAATGATCATATGTAAACATGTGCATATGTGTGCATGTGTGTATCAAATGTTCAGAAAATATAATGGCAGATTAGAGGGTGGATGTGGGAGGTAGAATGAGGAGTGGTTTTTTTTTTTTGATTTGAAGAGCTGTAGTCTTGAATTTATTTTATAATGAACACTTTGCTTTTGTATATCTAAAAAAAGCCACTTTTATTTGGAATACAACATAAATCAATATGTGGTTAGTAATCCAGGTAACACTAATAGTAACTGCAACAAGAATGCAGAAAAGGAAAGTCAACCAGAGTCCCAGCTGGAAAAGCAGGTATGGTTTAGTAGCGGCAGAAGGACATGCTGGCCCAAAGGAACAGGAGTTAAAGTGCAGAGTCAAAAAACAGAATGACATGTACGGGATAGAATAGAGGAAACAATTCTTGTAGGGAAGTTATGGATAATAGCATTCAGTAGGGAGGATAGAGGCAGAAGAGAGAAACTTAAATTTTATCCCATCAGCAGTGGAGGCCACTGGCCATTCTTGAGCCTGAATGTTCAATTTTGAAATACATATATTTAAGATATAGGCACATCTATTTGGATGTTAAAGTAAGATTCCAGGTATGTAGGGATTTATGAGTAATGAACAAAAAGGATCATGGAAACCACTTGGGCTTCTCTTGGAAGGAGAAGATGACAGCTATGGTCCCTAGTTCAGGTATCTATTCTACATGTCAAACCATCCCAAAACCTAGCTTCAAACAACAATTTATTATTTTTCATGATCCTGCACTGCGGGCTGGGCTCTGCAGGGCAGGTCTGATCTATGTGGTGTCTGCTGGGGCTGAAATGCCCAAGATGGTTTCGTCACTCACATCCCTGCTGCCTCAGTTCGGATGGCTACAGCAGCTAGGGGCTGGCCAGGTGTCAAGAACTGTGAGTGGTCTGAGATTTACCCTGTGTGCAAGCTAACAGATTAGTCTGTCAGTTTCATATGCTGGCAGAAGTCCTATGTGAGCCTCGGAGGACTTTATGACTCATGGCACAGGAGTCAGCAGGAGCTTCATGTTTGTGTGGGTTCCCTTCCCTTCTCCTTATATCCCCTGGCAGCAGTGTGGAGTGATTCCAGTGGATGCTGCTCACACAGCGGGTTTGTGCCACAGCTGAGGAACCCCGAGCTCAGGAAACTCCCAATCTTACAAGTGGGCTGCTAGCAAGCAAGCCCAACTTTGTCCCAGAAGGAAACATTATCTTTATTACCTTGCTCAGGAAACACATCTCCCCTCTGCCCAGGAGCAAGATCTGATCTCTATCTTCCAAGGATCTTTTTTTTTTAATTTTTTTTTATGTTTTATTTTTGTTTTTTTTGTGTGTGTGTGTGTGTGTGTGTGTGTGTGTGTGTGTGTGTATGTGAGGAAGACCAGCCCTGAGCTAACATCCGTCGCCAATCCTCCTCTTTTTGCTGAGGAAGACTGGCCCTGGGCTAACATCTGTGCCCATCTTCCTCTACATTATATGGGACGCTGCCATAGCGTGGCTGACAAGCAGTGCGGCGGCGTGCGCCTGGGATCCGAACAGTGCACCCCGGGCTGCCAAGCGCGGACTAAACCGCTGCGCCCCCGGCTGGCCCCCCAAGGATCTTTGTTATACAAACATCCTTGAAAAGACAATCCAAGACAAAAGCTGTCGCAGGAGACCACGGAGAAGTGCACCCCTGACATGGGACAGCTCTCTTTCTCTGCATGACCTTCCACCTGGTAGCTTCTTCACAGTACAATGGTCTCAGGACAGGCAGACCTTTTCGATGGTGGCTGGTTTCCACAGGGACAGAGTTGGAGGCTGCCAGTCCTTTTGTTCGCCCTGCAGCACTTCTACACCATAGCAGTGCTGGTCAGAGCCCATCCCAAAGCCAGCCCAGATTAAAGGGGAGGGGTATACAGTTCACCTGTCCATGTGAGGAGCAGCAGATGCTGTAGCGAGGGAAAGGGTGATGGTAGTCCTGGTTGGTGCCTATCAACCAAACTCCCTACCAACTGGGAGCAGTAATATCTACATCATGGAAAGTAAGCATTCATTGTAGGTATAACATTTTTAAAAAGAATAATTCTGAAGGAAAATGACAAATGAGAACAGGAAGGCTGGGTGGGAAATGTGATACTGCTCAAAATATACCCTAAATAGAAAAATTTTCAGAGTTACTCCTTAGAAGCCTCCAGAATCACATAAGTACAGTGGTTGCCATTCCGAACTGTACAGACACCCCAGATGTACCTACTGGAAAAGATGACTAAGAGATCTTTGATGGGCACAGGAGATTGTGTGTTTTAAATACACTGTGCTACAGGTTAATCTATTGCCCATCCACAGCCAAGAACCCCCTAACACTGGTTTCTTCCTTGACAGAGACTTTACTCCAGCTACAGAAACTATAATTTTCTATTGGTTCCGTGCCAATATAGAGCACCCCTCATGGTATTCTCTAGCTGGGGCACAGCACACCCCAAAGGGGGTTTCTCTGGGAATTCTAAGACAGTCCTCTTGATCCTAGAACTGTGAGCCTAGGACCAACGTGGACTAGCGGTTCCCAAACCTGGCTGAGCATCAGAACCATCTGCGTGGTGAACGGGAGAAAGCGCATTCTCTACCCCTCAGGGTCCTCTCTGGCTGGGCTACAAGTTAAATTGACATGAGGCCGAATAGCAGGAGAAAATCAAATAAAGCTTTATAACGTGTGTACATGGGAGAGACCCGGGGAAACTGAGTATCTCTCACCAGAATGGCAGAGCTTCTCCTCTTATATAGACAAACGAGGATTTTGGGGGGTTTGAGTGTGTCAGTCATGAGGGATTACAAGAAAAGCACAGTAAACAAGAATATGCAGATTTAAGTTTTCGCCTTCCAAACTGACAAGATCCCTAGAGATAAAGTCACCAGCTTCTTTCCAGTACAGAGAAGGAGACAACTTTACAAATGGAGATTTCCCTTACAAATGTAAATGGTAAACAGAACTTTGATAAGAATGGGCCCAGCAAAGACCCTCCTAGTCTATTGATACCCAGAGTTATCCATGTTGACGGCCTGTCCTGGGGACAGGCCTTCCAGCCCAAATCCCTTCAGACAGTTAGTGGGGGCGGGGAAGGTCAAAGCCTCCTTCAGTGCTTGCTGTGGCCAATTCTGGTCCCCACAGTGGCTTTTTAGAATGCATATTCCTATATCCAACCCGAGATCCACTGAATGAGAGTCTCTGAAGATGATATCCAGAAATCTATAAGCTCCCAGATGATTACCATGTAGCCAGTCTGGCTTATTCTGAGCATCCAAACCTGGGAACTTCTAATTTAGCTGATTTCTACCCAACCACTTTGTCACTGTCACCAGGGCCCTCCTCTCTTCCCCACTGTCACCCATCACAGTTGCAGTTTCCTCCCCTTCAGCTCTAAACTTCCACAGTGAGGCTGCTCCTCAGGAGAGAATGGATCACTTCAGGCATCAGTGAAATGAGGAGAAACAAGTCACCACAGAATCTCAGGTCTTCAATGAACAAAACAACTGCCATTATTGTTGGCTCTTTGTTGGTGGAGAAAGAAAAGCAATACAAGGTTCCAGGAGGCTTCAAGAAAGTCACAAGCTTAAAATTTAAGAATTTGTAACCTATCCCTGAGGCACTTTGCAATTTCTCTTCAATCCTCCTCGAAAATTATAGAGTTGCCCCACAGGTCTGTTTTCAAGTACAATAACCACACAGGTAAAAAAGTAAATAAAGACTAGCAACTAGTCCTAGACCAGTTTTCATTACTAGCATCTTTCAAACAAATTTGTTTGAACAAATATATTTTTTCTTTCAGTTTTATTGAGATATAATTGACATACAGCACTGTATGAGTTTAAGGTGTACAGCATAATGACTTGACTTGCATATGTGATGAAATGATTACCACAATAAGTTTAGTTAACATCCACCACCTCATACAGATACAAAAAAAAAGGACAAAATTTAAAAAATGTTTTTTTCTTTGTGATGAGACCTTTTAGGATCTACTCTCTTGGCAACTTTCAAATATACCATACAACAGTGTTAACTACGGTCATCATGTTGTAAATTACGTCCCCAGTATTTTTCAACTGGAAGTTTCTACTTTTTGACCACCTTCCTCCAATTCCCCCATTCCTCCAGCCCCCACCTCTGGTAACCACCAATCTGGTCTCTTTTTATATGAGTTTTGTTGTGTTTTTTTAGATTCCACATATAAGTGAGATCATACATGAACAAACATATTTTAACAAATATATTTCTAAATGAAACAAGAAAGCCATTTCAAAATATTTGCATTTCACATTTCTGTCATGCCATGAAGAAATGACAGTCAAAGAGAAAGATCACAGACTCATCTCCTAAAGGCTGGCTCAAGTCCTTAGGTGTGTTTGGCTCCACATAAAAATTCCACATAAAAGTCCAGATCTCTGGCATTTCCGGAGAAGTCAGGAGACCTGGGATCCCTGGGCTGTCTCCTGAAGGCCACAGTCATCTGCGCTGAATAGAATTTCCTCCATTAGATGTGGCACGTGCTCTCCAATTTGTCACATTTCCCACCCCTCCATATGGCCTTGCACGAGGCTTGTTAACTTCTTGGTCCCTGAGGTGTCTGAGTTTGCCTCCCGTGCTAAGCAATGGGATCTCTGTGGAAATCAACATACAAGATGATTGGGGATGTATTCCACAAGAACCAAACAATATGAGTGTCAAGACTCAGGGAAGTTTCAGATCAAAGAAAAAGACAGCAGAGACTAACAGTCACGACACCAGAAGTTCAGACTTACAGGTTCTAATCCCAGCTCTGCTCCTCAGCGAAGAGAGACTCAGCCGGGTCACCGAATATGTCTGTCCTCCTGAGTCCTCAACTGTGACCTGGAGGGAGGAAGCCAGCTGATGTCTTAGCATCTTGTAGATCAGCAAACTACAGCGCTCAGGTCAAATATAGCCTTTTCTTGCACGGCCCAGTAGCTCAGAATGGTTTTTACATTTTTCAATGGTTGGGGAAAAATCAAATAAAAAATAATGTTTTATGGTGCAGTGAAAGTACATGAAATCCTAATTTCAGCAGCCATATATCAAGTTATATTGGAACACTGCCACATACATTCATCTACATATGGTCTATAAACTGCTTTCACAATATCACAGCAGAGTGGAATAATTGCAATAGAGACTGCAGCCAGCAAAGTCTAAAATATTTACTCTCTGACTCTACAGGAAAAGTTTGCTGACCCTGGTCTAAGATATCATTCCAAGCTGCTGCATTAAAATATAAAATTCCACTAGAGAATTCCTCCTCTGTATTTATATAAAGCATTCTATATTATATAAAGCATTATTTCAGTCACAGGGTGTTCTAAGTGTGACCAAAGCGGGGCCAGCCCAGTGACAGAGCAGTTAAGTTCACGCACTACGCTTCCGCGGCCCAGGGTTTCACAGGTTGGGATCCCAGGCACCAACAGACACACCGCTTGTCAAGCCACGCTGTGGTGGCATCCCATATAAAGTAGAGGAAGATGAGCATGGATGTTAGCCGAGGGCCAGTCTTCCTCAGAAAAAAAAAATAGAGGAGGATTGGCAATAGATGTTAGCTCAGGGCTAGTCTTCCTCACACACACACAAAAAAGTATGACCAAAGCATTTCCATAGGCTTTTCCTGTGGAAGTAATAATAATAGTGACATCGTTTATTAAACACACACTATGTCCCAGACATTTCACAGGTGTTAATTTATTAAAATTTTCTGCAATCCCTTGAGAGGATTTCATCATCATCCTTTTTAGGGTAAGTAAACCAAAGCTTAGGAAATTTAAATAATATTCCCAGGGTCAAACAGCTAATAAATGGCCAGGTGAAAATTCAAACCTAGGTCTGTCTGACTCCAAAGCCCAGTTCATTATAAATGCCATTGTTTAAGAAGCGAGTGTCCATCCCCAAGGAGGCTATGCCTAAAGATAAATCGGGTGTAACACCATGCTCTGCTGCACCCAAAATTTATTTTCTCATCAACTCCATCCCTAATTCTAAGAACTCTATACATAGATTCCCCTGACTTACTTTCCCTTTAAATCTCATCTTTCCCCATCAGAACATTGCCTGAGGATACCCAATGTTCCTCGACTGGGTGATGCAGTGCTTGGTCCTCATGAAAATAAAACCCCATCAGCCACTGATGTGCTCAGCCCATAGTGGGTTCACCCACACTACATTCATATGGGCTTTGAAGTCATCCCTTTTACTGTATGCCTGCCATTCTTGATGGCTGTTCATTTTCATCCTTAATACTCCCACTTTCATACTAGCAGTATTTTTTTAGATAAATCAGATGTTCTGGAATGGAGAGAAACTCATCATGCAGTACATTTATGTCTTCAAGCAATAGATAAATCATAAATAAAAGAAAGGAGGCAGTAGAAAGAAAAAGCCAAGATAGAGCAATAGTGAAGCCAGGGCTGACGGGAGTAAAAAGAAATGAGAAACAGACATCCCATGGAATAGAGAGAGATGGATAGAGTGAAGAAAGAAAAGAAGAAGGCTGGTCAACAGAAGAGATATAAAGAGAGGTGTTAGAGAAGGCATAAGAGAGAGAGAGAGAGTCATTTTTCCCAAAGGAGAAAGAAAATATCCGACCACCCTATTTCTCTAATACTTTTCCCACCTGAATCCATCTGCAACAGTTCCAATTTGAATCCAAATAATGTCTGAGATTTGGGATTCACTAGTAAACTAGCTCTGATTCCCTAATCCCAGCACCGGATGTTTTAGGGTGTTGGGATTTGGAGTTAATTAATTCAGCCACCTGTAACATTCATTCAGATGTTGCTACCTTTTCATCTTACTGCAAAGTTATTTCCAGATGCTGAGCAATTGCTCTTCCCCACCTCGTACTTCCACAGCTCTGAAAAGCTGTCTTAGTCGTCCTAGTCGACTTCTTTAGCCTCATGCTTCTTCATTTCTAAGCATAGATCTTGAACTTTGCGTAGGGATCCTAGAGAGAATTTATAGTTTTCTACACTCTTTAAACTTGTTTATTTGTGATCTCCTTCTCGTGCTGACTGCGTGCCCATCTTGCTATAGAAAACAGAAAGACAAACCCTATTAGGTAAAAAGGGTATGATTTTAGTTTCTCAAACATAAGTGCTCATTGCTTTGTGAGATAAAGCAGATTCAAAATAATTTCGCAAAGGGAATTTGGGGCCGGCCTGATGGCACTCCCTCAGCTTGCCTTCACACAGACGTAGAAGCTTACTATTCAAGGAAGTGACCTCGTTGGGTGTCTCCTCAGATTTTTGCTGTCATATCCAACTAGAGTGTTTATAGACACTCACCCTGCAAACAGTGATGATAGTCGTTAGGGAGTTTAAAAATACTAAACTCCTTACCTCTCAGTATTAACTGAAAGCTTTAAGAGGTACAATAAATAGGGAGGTTTGTTTCAAGGACATTCCCCAGGATATTTGCTTAGCACGTGCTAGGACCTGCTCTGCCCAGGCTATCACATTGGGATCTTTGTGAGCCAGGCAAGACATTAAGTGCTCTCCCTTTTTGATCCCATTTAGTAGCGCCCGCAAAAAAAAAAAAAAAAAAAAAAAAAAAAACGTTTATGGTATATGTCCTCTACTTATTTTATAGTTAAGGGAATTGTGACTAAAAAGCAAACTTGTGGAAGAATTGGAATTAAAACCCATGTCCCTGGCTTCAAGCTCATTGTTCTTCCCGCTATATCACATTCCTCCTGCCTTTAGAAATAAAATAATTTCTCAGATCTCCTCTAGTCTGTAAAACAAGTGTTTGTCTGACCAACAAGCAGTTTAGTAATCTCAATATATCTCCTCCCACAGTTTAGGAATCTCAATATATCTCCTCCCATCTTTGGAAAACAAGGTCTTAACGTAAACAATCTGATCAAACATAGAATTTGTAATATCCTGTTAGAAGTTGAAGGACATTAAAAATGGTGGGTGCTAATAAGCATGCTGGGATTGTTATCTGCATTTCTGTTATCTGCAAAGGATCCCTTGAGAGAAGGAAAAAGGTTGGTCAAGCACAATTATCCTGTATAGCAGTTTAAAATTTTAACTACTCCAATATGTTGATGGTGAGATTTAATCTTAGTATAAGGATACCTTTATCAACTGTTGGGAGTTATGATGCACACAAAGCAATTTAGACACACATGGTTCTTGCCTTTAGGGATCTTTCTAAAATGGAATTTTTCTCCGTGGATACTCATTTGTATTGGTGGAATTTCTTGCTAAGAAAACAAAATGTCTTTCAAAATCCCAGTTGTTACCAACTTGTCATACTGGAAAGATAATACAATTTCAGCTGAATATTCCCTCTCCAGTCAAAAGTTAATGAGATAATGAGCTTAGTTTAATTTCCTGGTAAGGACACCATTTTCAAGTCACAAAGGCCCCTGACAATTCTGGCATGTCTCACTGCCTTCATTCTTGGTGCCTGCATTTACAAAGAAAAATTAAAAGACGCAAGTTCCAATTTCAGCACATTTCCCCAATCTGAATTTCCTCTTAGCCTATATTTTATTCACATGTCTGGTCCCACTGTCCACCCCCTTCATTTAAAAAATATAAATTATGTATAGAGATATTATGGATCTATCTACTTACAGATATTTAGATGATAGATGATAGATAGATAGGTAAATATAGATAGATAGATAGAGAACCTGCAAAGGACAAGACATTGTGCTAGGAACTGAGAATATATAACTGAGTCAGAGCCTGTGCTTAGAGTGTTCAATCTAGTGGAGAAAACACTGAACCACCCAAAGTATTCTGTGCTGGGAAAAGCTGTAGCACTGTGGGAACACCATGGAGGGGGCATTTAATTCTGCTTGGAGGGATCAGAAAAGGCTTCTTAGAGGAGATGTATTTGAGCTGAGCCTTCAAGGATGAATAAGAACACCCAGGTGAAGGAAGGAAGATACAAATGCTCCCTAAACTCTTTAAATGTATCAGGGACTTGGGATGTATGGCAGGAAAGTGAAAGGGGATGGGTACATCGTGGCCTGGTGAGGAACTTGAATCCTCTGTAAAGACTTTGTACTTTCTCCTTTGGTCCAAAACAGTTTCCACGGATTTTTCAAAAAGGGAGCAACAGCTTCAAGTTTGCATTTGAGAAAGAAAACTGGCAGTAGTGATTAAAGTAGAGTAACAAAAAGTGAAGTCAGAGAAATTTGGCAAGGGAATTCAGACAGAACAGGAGATAGGGAGACCCTCAACCAGGATGTTGGGAA
The DNA here is from genome assembly GCA_031878705.1 of Tapirus indicus. NCBI lineage: Eukaryota > Metazoa > Chordata > Mammalia > Perissodactyla > Tapiridae > Tapirus > Tapirus indicus. Next base: position 13,218,130 of record CM062937.1, read on the forward strand.
GGGAAAGGAGAGAGAGGGATGTGTAATAGACGGCTTCCTTCTTCTTAGCTGCACACGCAGAGTTCCTGTGAGGACTTCCATTCTCCAATCCTCTACCCTTTAAACTCTAAACAGTTTCCCAATCCTCATGCACACTTCTGCTGAGAGCTAAAAACAAGGATCCCTGCACTCATTTGAATCTCTTTTTATTTTTGAAAATGAAGAGTGACATATAATAATATCTCATCAGCTCAGTCCCCAACGCACCAGCTGGTGGCCTCTTCAGGGCGACCTGGAACAAGCAAAAGAGAGCATGGATGACTGTGTTTGCTGCTGATTAAGTCTAACTCCAGGTTCCATAAGCTGCAACAGCCAGCTGGAATGCTGTTACCTTCCAGCAGATACCCCACGTCCATCTTCACTTGCACTGAAAGGCACAGGCTCACACTTTTCATCAGAATAATGAGCAAAGACGCCGACAGTAATGAAAGTGGATTCTTTCGGGGATGGCATCTCTGCCTAATCATTCCATCTGAATCAGTTCCTCGTTCTGTCTCTCTGTCACGTCAGAAGGGGCTCAGTGACACGAACACCTTCCCTCCCGAGGAGTTCTCCCAATTCAGGTTTTGAATTAATTTTCTGAACTTGGTACTGCAAAGTCTCCAGGATATTTTAGGGCAGGGTTCTCCAAGCAATATAATGGAGTTTAGTGACCTAGCTCAGTGTTTCCAAGTTACCCTTCTTCCCTGTGGTTTCTGGAGGATTTCTCTGGAGAGGTGAGCACAGCCTGATAAAGGAGCTACTCTTGCTCTGCCCTCTTCTACTCCAAGATCTTAACTAATTTTTGTCACAGCTTTAATGAGCTAAAATTCACATACCATAAAATTCATCCTTTAAAAGTGCACAATTCAGTGGTCTTGAGTATATTCACGGAGTCGTGCCTCCATCATGACTATCTAATTTTAGAACATCTTCATCACCCCAGAAAGAAAGCCCACACTCATAGCAATTACTCTATATCGCCCCCTCCCTCCAGCCTCTGGCAACCACTAATCTACTTTCTGCCTCTTCAGACTATTCTGAACATTTCATATAAATGTAATCATACGATATGTGGCTGTTTTTGTGCCAGGCTTCTTTCACTGAACAATGTTTTTAAGGTTCATCCATGTTTTAGAGTATATTGGTGTTTTATTCCTTTTTATTGACAAATAATATTCTATTTGATGGATATGCCACATATGATTTATCCACTCATTTGATGGACATTTTGATTGTTCCCACTTTTTGGCCATTATGAATGTGGTTCTATGAACAGTTGTGTAAAAGTTTTTGTGTGGACACATTTTTTTCATTTCTCTTGGGTATATACCTAGGAGTGAATTGCTGGGTCATATGGTGACTCTGTGTTTAACATTTTGAAGAACTGCCAAACTGTTTTCCACAGTGGCTGTAACATTTTACATTCTCACCAGCAATGTATGAGGGTTCCAGTTTCTGCATATCCTCACCAATATTTGTTATTATCTGTCATCTTTATTTTAACCATCCTACTGGGTGTGAAGTGATATGTCATTGTAAGTTTGATTTGCATTTCTCTAGTGACTAATGATGTTGAATATCTTTTTAAGTGCCTATGGGCCATTTATTTGTGTATCTTCTTTGGAGAAATGTCTATTCAAATCCTTTGCCCGTTTTTTAATTGGGTTATTTGTTTTTTATGGTTGAATAGTAAGAATTCTTTATGTAGTCTAGATACAAGTTTCTCATCAGGTAGGTGATTTGCAAATATTTTCTCCCACTCTGAAAGCTGATGTATCATTTTCTTGATATTATCATTACAGCACAGAAGTTTTTAATTTTGATGAAGTCCAATTTATCTAGTCTTTCTTTTGTTGCTTGTACTTTTGGTATCATATCTAAAAAACCATTGCCAATCCAATGTTACAAAGATTTACTCCTGTATTTTCTTCTAAGAATTTTATAGTTTTAAATTCACTTGGACTTAATTTTTGTATATAGTGTGAGTTAGGGGCCAGGACCTTAACTATTAATACATAAATCTTCCTTTCTCCCACTCCCATGGCCCCAACACACACACACACACACACACACACACACACACACACACACACACACACATGTTATTTCTCTCTCTCTCTTCTCTCAACCTCCCCTGAAGGCAGCATCTCTCCATTGAAATTCTGGCTCCAAAACTTGAAAATTGAGAAAATTACTAGACCATTCTGGGCCTCAGTTTCCTCAGCGATAAAATGAGAATAACATACCTGTCTCATAGAATTGCCAGAAGAGAAAATGCAAAGGCCCTCTACTTTTCCATCAAAAACTTTATTGTAGTTTCTCCTAACAGAAACTTTGAGGGACTATATTCTAAACCAGCAGTTATTAAACTTGACTATACCTCACAATCAGCTGGCAAGCTTTGAAACACAGATTGCAGATCTCCACCCACATCGTTTCTTATTCTGAAGGTCTGGGTAGGTGAGGCAGTTTCATTTCGAACAGGTTCCCAGGTGATGCTGATGCTGCTGGTCCAGGAACCACACTTTGAAAATCATTAGGAATACAGAATGAATGTGTGGTGCGAGAAGACCACTCGAGAGCAGATGGGAGAGTAGAAAAACCCCAAGACTGGCAAGAATCTCCTGTGATGAACCACAAGGGCCAGTGGGAAAATTAAGAAAGGTCACCATGTGAATTTGAAGCATATGTCTTATGTCTATACCGATGAAGGGCACCAGGAGATGGACTAAGAAAATCATGTTTCACAAATCTCCAGACAATATACATAACTTAATGAGTGTTTATCTTGTCTTTAAAAGTAGCAGTATAGAGTTCTGGTGAAATTATTCTTTAAATATTTATGGTAGAATTGAAATACTTGACCCAGACCAAGCCAATTTCATCCCTGCCTCTTGCTTTGAGATACCCTCACCCGGGTGAGAGTCAGCACAGTGGTGGGCCCAGTGCTAATTAACCCACACTCTGAGGTAACTATGCAACACAGGGTCTCCTGTGTCTCCCCTCCCCCTTACCTGGTCTAATCTGTACTTGCCAGAATCTCATTCTTTGAATTCTTACCTCACCTCTGTCATTGCTCCTACTTCTGACTTTCCAAACTTAGTGTTTGTTCTTGATCTCCTTGGTGTCTGAAACATTTCCACTTCCTGTGGACTCAGACTTGCCTGATCCCTCCAGCTCCAAGCATCCTGTGCCTTCTCAGTTTGGAACCGTTTAGGTTGTCATAGTAAGATGTTCACAGTAATTTAAAAAGCAGATTGCATAACAATATGTGTAATATGATGTGTTATTAAAATAAGTGTATATATACATAGAAATAGGTCTGAAAATTATACATCAAATTTGGGGTGTTGTCACTTGGGGTCATTTTATATATTTGGGTTTCTTTTTTTTATCTTTTTTTTTTTGCATTGAATATGTGCTAGTTGTGTAATTAAGATAATTAAATACCATAATGAGTACCTAATACCAAAGCAACCAACAATCCAGTTGAAAATGGCGGAGGACTTGAAACATTCACAGAAAAGGAAACACAAATAGCCCTTAAACAAATGAAAATATGCTCACTTCATTCATCACAAGAAAGTTGCAAAAAAATATCTAAAATTTTGACAATATACTCTACTAGAAAAAGTTTGGGGGGAACATATACTCTGATCCCACTCTAGAGGGAGCACAGATTTGCTCAACCACTGTGAAGGCAATTGGCAAGAACTATCAAGATAACAAATACATTTATTTTTTGACCCAGCAACCTCATTTCTGGGAATTTGTCCTAGATATATTTGCATATGTACTAAATGGTGTGTGTACACATTTTTTCCCACATTGTCTATAATAACAACAAGTTGGAACAACCCAGTTGTCCTTCAATGGGTGACTATTTAAATAATTTATGGTATGTTCATATAGTAGAATGCTATGCAGTAACATAGAATGAAGAAGCTCTCTATACACTGTTATGGAAAGACTTCCAAATTACATTGTTGAGTGAAAAAAAAGACCCAGAAGACTGCATATAGTATGCTATCTTTTGTATAAAATGGCGGGGGGTGTAAAAATATATGTTCATATCTGTAGCGGATGGAAACTAGGCGATGAGGTATGAGTAGAATCGAGATTGTTCAACATGCACTTTTTATGTTGTTTTGATTTACGCTCCATCTGCATTATTACTTTTAAAATACATATATGTTTTTTAAATAGTTAAGAGTGAGGATCATAGGCCTTCTCCAGGTAAGAAAAAGCCTAAATCTCCCTTCCCTTTAACAGCACCCTCTATTCCTAAGATTCTCTTTTTGTCTGTATACATTAATGTGCGCATATAATTCCTCACACATGGAGAGAAAGCCTTGAAGAACAGCAGAGGCTTTCTGTGAAATCTGCTGAAGGAACAGAAACCCCAAAGCCATCTGGAAGTTCCTAGGCACTTGAAAAAGCCTAGGGAGAGAGTTTATCAGTCATTCCCAAGGATTGGTGGGTTTATTATTCTATTAATTCCCCACAGCTCTCCCAGGTTGATGTGGCTTAAGGAAATATCTGCTAATACCTGCTAAATATAGCTTAGCAAGCCACAGAAAAGAGAGAGATCTGACTTCCTTCCTGAAGTACCGTGGGTGGTATGAAAAGGTAATCTGATGTCAGGAGGCCACGACTAACCAACTGTGTAACCTGCTTAAATCCCTGCTTCTACTTTTGTAAAATGGGAGAAATGGTAATACTCACACTATCCATCTCACAGAAACATTGTCAGGATCAAAGTGATAATGTACATGATGGCATTTGGTAAACTGCAAAAATCTACACTAATGATACACATGGTGGTTATTTTTTTAAAACTACCTCTGATAACTAGACCTTACTAAGGTCAGAATTTCTCAGAAACCGAGTATCATGTCATTTCCTCTGCCCTTTTCCTCACTGACATCAAGAAAGTGTAGATTTGGAAAAAGAAAGAAAAGCGTAATATTGGCTGTGTGACATTTGTCACTATTTTATAAATCTTTACATCCAAGGCTAGTATTTTAGAGGCCATTGTTGTGGGTTGAATTGTGTCCCATAAAAAAATATGTTGAAATCCTAACCCACAGTACCTCAGAATGTGACTTGTTTGGAAATAGTGTTACCGAGCAAGGGCTTGCTCCCTGATGCGTGTAGAAGCCAATACTAAAGCACCGGCTTTTGAGAGAAGAAAGAGCTTTATTGCAAGTCAACCAGCAAGGAGATAGGAGGCAGGGCTCAAATCTGTCTCCCTGGGCTGAAGCAGGGAGAGACTGTTAAGGAGTTGGGAGTGGGAGTGGTTATATAAAATGTTAATTGGTGGAATCAGATTGGAGGGTGGGAGTGTGACCGTTTTGTAAGTCTGATGCGCTACAAATCAAGGGATCCCTCGCTTCTTACCAGGTTCCCCATTCCACCTTCTCTTCACATTGAGTTCCCTACTTAGGGAACTTTTGGTTCCTAGGCAGCTCGAAGTCATCTGAGGACAAGATTTCCATCTTCTGAGCATGCTCCAGCCGCATGACTTGCAGTTTTTGCTCATTGCCCCTGCAAAACAACTTTGGATACATCATTATTGATGCAATAGAATACAATAGGGCCAGAACAAATTAATCTACAATGGTTACATTAGGGCCACTGCAGATGTGAATTACTTTAGATGAGGTTGTACTGGAATAACATGAGCCCCTATTCCACTATGGCTGGTGTCCTTATAAGGCAATGGTGTGAAGATACAAAGGAACAATACCATGTGAAGAAGGAGGCAGAGTTTGGAGCTATGCAGCTGCAAGCCAAGGGAGATCAGGATTGACTGCCACCACCAGAAGCTAGGAAGAGACAATGAAGGATTCTACCCAGAGTCTCAGAGGGAGTATGGCCCTGCTGACACCTTGATTTTGGACTTCTAGCCCCCAGACCTGTGAGAGAATAAATTTCTGTTGTTTTAAGCCACCGAGTTTGTGGCACTTTGTTATAGCGGTCCTAGCAAACTAACACAGCCATTCATTCATGTCTTTCTCAACTCTTCATTTGATCTGGGTAGTTAGCCCTGAGTGAAGAAAGGTGCCTGGACTCCCTCTGTAGCTCCAGTCATCTCAGAAGAAGTCCCTCTACCAGTGGACCTCAGAGTTACTCCAAGGGGTCTTCAAACCCAAGCATTGTCTGTAGACTAATTAAAGAAAATTATAACTACTATTGTGGGGGGTTGAATGGTCAGTGAAATTAATTTACATTAAAACATGTCCTCATGCCACTGATTTAGGCTTTCACTAGATAATTGTGAAACTGAGGCAGAGATAATATAGAAGTTCAAGGGCAGAAGACTGATGTCTCGGGTCATGCAGTCAGAGGGAGTGAACTCTCCTTTCCTATCCTTTTCATTCTATTCAGGTCTTCAATTAACTGGATGATGCCCACTCACACTGGGGAGGGCAATCTGCTTTACTGATCTGAACGCTAATCTCATCATAAACACCCTCACAGTCACACCCAGAAATAATGTTTACTCTGGGCTCCCCAAGTCCCAGTCAAGTTGACGTATACAATTAACCATCACAATCACTGTCATTATACAAGTCATTATCTGTCTCAATTCTTGTGTTCCGAAATAAAGAAGAAAGTTGAACAGGTTACTGACGTCTCCTTCCTGCCCCACGCTTCTGAGAATGTGCGCATGAGTGTGTGTGTTTAATAAACTTGATAAAGAGGTAAAGTTCTTAGACCTATTTAAAATGAAAGTATTGTATTACTTAATGGTAACATTATTTCAGACCATCCTGATTTTCTGAATTGGTTTTAAAAGGCTGCACTTATTTAAAACAATAAATGAAAATGCAATTAAAATATTTCCCAATAACATGAAGTTTAAAAAATCAGGTTATGAACAATATTATGGTATAATCATGTCTCTATTTTTAAAGATAAATAGGTATTTTTCTGTGAATAGAGAGATTGTAAGAATACAAAATAACCTAATTACTAAGATTTTAACAAGGCTTATCTCTGGGTTGTGGAATTGTGGGAGAGATTTATTGTTTCCTTTTTACTTGTCTATATTTTCTAAATTATGTATAAAGAACATGTTGTATTTTAAAGGAAATAAAAGAGTTTTTTTAAATAGAAGAATGTCTCAACTCTTCAAACAATTGTGCCAGAATTTTTAAAATATGTACCTGTATTGTTGTCCACCAGATTTTACCAAATGCAACAACCCACAAATATTTTTAAAGAATCTATTCTCAAAAACTAAGATATTCTCAGGAAGTTAGTTGAGTAAATATTCTTTAAAATACACACAATAAACCGAGAAAGAAGATGTCTTTTGGTCCAGGCAACACTAAATCCAACCCAGGAGAGTAAGGAAAGGAAGTAGGGAGACTAGGTGGAAACTAGACAGGGGTGGGCTCCAGGAGAGAGAAATCTGACGTGGGTTGGGGGAAGGAATGTCTTTGAGAAATGTATTCTAATGTTTAGAATTTGAAACTTCTTAAAAATAGGACTTGAACTAAATAACTGAAAATTATGGTTACAGAATAGAATGTAAATGTTATAAACACCAACACAGTGAAAATAGTAGTTGGGAGGTTGGGAGGAAAGGGGAACTGTGGATTGCTGTTCAAGGCGCTAATTTCTTCAGCTAAGCGAGGAGTCATTCAATACTTTCAAAAATGAAGCATAAAGTTATAAAACACACACAAGGATTTCAATTTCTTAATTTTTCCTAGTCTTTTCTCATAACCTTAACAGGATATTTTAAAAACTAAAAACTCTCGAAGTGAAGAAACATTTATATAAGTTCAGCAATTCCTATAAATTCACTTGTTTCTTTTTTTTCTGTTTACTTCATATAAAACTAAAGTTAATATGTTGTGCAAAAAGCAATATGTTGGTCTGATTCTATTTTATGAAATTATTCTTTTCTTTCTATCTATAAGAACATGTATATGAATAGAATGATGAACACTTAATGTTACTGCTGAAAACATCTGGGTGGTAGAATTTGGGTGCAAGAATATTTTTGTTCTTTTCCATGCTTCTATAATTTTGCAAAAAATCTTCATCAAAAGTATAAACATGCTCCACCAATTTGATTCTTTCACTGAGGGTTGACTTAATTTAGAGCTTTTGCTGAATAGTGTTCACCTAGGTAGAAGGAGACTTTTGAGTAGTATCACCCTCCTCATAGAAGAATCTTCTTTTTATTGCAATGAATGTGAGGTATTAGGCCTCCTTCCTACCATGTTGCCTATTGGCTGATTGGTGCAGAGTAATCATTGTCCCAAAAGATAAGGAGGAGACCAGGAGAGGTCCCTTGTCCTACCTAGTTTCAAGATTTAAAATAGTCTCTTGATATTGATAGCCTCATGGAAATTGATGGCTGATCATATTATGAACTGGAAATTGGCTTAAAAGATGGGAATTAAAAAATTGGGAATAAGGAAAAATGAGTACTCATAGAGAGGCAAGGAGTACAGCTTATCAAAAAAAATAGAACATTTGAAAATGTCTTAAATGTCAGTGTAAATAAGTCCATCACATCAATCAGTATCATGGCAAGAAAATGTATTGTGTTACTGGAACCCATTATGACAATTATTGTTTTTTCCTTCTACTTACAGGAAGTTCAGTTCTTAAGCTAACAACAAAGATGGGTATCCTCTTTCTAAAATCTCCAGAAGAGGGAACCTTTCCATAAATCTCTTGACAAACTATGCCCTCATTTCCAAATTCTGATGGTCGGAGATTTTGATTAGACCATCAAAATCTAGGTCTTCAATTTCAAGGAAGCCATTTCTGACTTCCTTCACACACTTAGAACATTACAAAATACGTTCTGAAAATTTTCTTCTCCACACCAGCAATTCCCTTTAATCACTTTTGCAAAAGCTTTATTTTTCATTTATCCAAATACCCAACACAGTGAAGCGGCATCGGCCAGTAAATGAATATTCAGCAAGCTCACTTTCTAACCTGTCGACTGAATGAAAACTTGGAGGTGTCTGCAAGAGCAAATTTGGGATGTGCCTGTTATCCCCAATCTACCCCAATGCATATGAGGTGTTGGAATTCCAAAATAGGGACCAAAACAAGGACATCTCCGCAAAGTGCTTATTTGAAAACCACTCATCAAAGACATTGACTTAAGCATTGCTACTTACATTTCTTTTTTTTTTTTTTTTTTTTTTTTTGGGAGGAAGACCAGCCCTGAGCTAACATCTGTAGCTAATCCTCCTCTTTTTGCTGAGGAAGACTGGCCCTGGGCTAACATCCGTGCCCATCTTCCTCCACTTTATGTGGGACCCCGCCACGGCATGGCTGACAAGCAGTGCATCGGCGGGCGCACGGGATCCGAACCGGCGAACCCCGGGCTGCCAAGCGCGGACTAAACCGCTGCGCCACCGGGCCGGCCCTACTTAGATTTCTTAAATGTTTAATGTTCCCATGTGAAGTCGAGAGAGTCTCTGTCCCTCATCTCCTGGAACTGGATAGGGAAGAATATTAACTATGAGTTGAAAAATTCTGTGAATGGCTTAAAGGTGTTTGGTAAATATGAGGGTCTGAACAATTAATCTCTAAATACCACAGAATCACCAAGGTGGAAACAGCTCTAGAGTCACTTAGGAGTCACCTAGCCCTGGGTCCTAATTTCCCCTCTCCCAATGCCTGCTCTGCTAGCCAAACTGGTTCACTTTTCCAAGTCTGCATATTTACATTTGTAAAAATAAGCCCTTAATGTGCCTTCCAACTCTAAGTTAGAAATTCTGATCCAACTAAACCAGGCCAGTAAAGCCCAAGAAGATATTTCTAGTAGGAAGGCACCCTGTCCTGGTGAAGACACTGGGACAGTGGGTCCAGAGAGAGACCAAGACAGTGTTGCCGTTGCTGAGTAGGCTTGTCAAGAAGAAGCCGCAGGACAACGAGTGTCTTCCACGGTCACAAATGCCACAGCAGGCACCCACATAGATGTGAAGAATCCCAGTGAAATGAAGATCCTAGATTAATATTTTCAGTTCACATTAGCACCCAAAACAAATATTTTCCTGTAGGTTTTATTAATAAAGCAGTCACCTCAGAGTTGCAGGACTGCGCTTTATTTATTCATCTGAAAAGGACTCTGAGTTCTTCAGAATAGGTAATAGAATCCTTTTGCAGTCATAGCCCTGCCCCCAGTGCTCTCTGTGGGAAGTAAGGTGAGGAGAAGCATGGGCTGAATCCAAGTTTCAGTGAAACCTAGGACCACAGAAGTACATTTTTGTAATTGTCCTTGTTTAGTTGAGAAGAATGAAATGATTTACTAAAGTAGGCATTTTACGCTCCTGTATTCACCATACTCACATATTCCTCATCTCTCTCTATAAACCCGTGCACACACGTGCGTGTACACATACACTCTGACACACACACACAACCACTTCTCTCTAGTATCTCTTAAAGATGCATACTGGCCTTCTCAAAAAAAATTGTGCATCAGATTCCATCGTATACCCCAGAAAAATCCATTTGATTTTCAGACAACCACTGCTCCCTCATCTGCTGTTGTCATCAGATCAACCTGAAGAATAAGGAGTGGACGTGGAAATACTAGAACAAAATAATCCCGCCTAGCCAGTTAGCTATGGTTACTCTGCTCAGCAGAATCTCCAACAGGGAGACGCGTGTAGGAATTTGTCAGCGAATGACGAAGAGCATCCACACGCACCACCTGTGATATCATCGACAGAACTCTGGCACTTAACTCCTAAACGTATATCTGGAATCGGTAGGGAATGAGCTAAACTAGTAGAAAATTTTCAGAAAGAACACTGCATCTCTATGCCTATCTTAAAACTTATAACTTCTTGAGTTCAAAGTACTCTTAGTCTATATTAGATCTGTTTTCAAGACTCCAAAGATAAAATAGCTCAGAGTCAAAGAAAGAGTGATTATACAAAATGTCACGTTAGCCTGAGGCACTCCTTCCTTCTTTATTTGTTTATTATTTATTTAAACTTGGCCTCATTCTGAAAAAGAATTTGCTGCTGAATGGGGAAAAGTATACAGAACCAGCCAATTTGGTGTCACATGGTGCTCTTGGGTAAGCTACCTCCCTGCCTCTGGTTCCTTGAGCTGACCTTAACGAGCACTGCAGACATCCTCAGCAGCGAGCCACACAGACCCAGGAGTCTCCTCATTTTTTGCTTCAACCTCTTCTTTACATTCTTGGATCTACAAGATCCAACGGACTCCCTCCAGTCCTAGGATTTGGCATTTGTCTCTGATTTCCATAGGGTTCAGATCCTGAGTTTTCTTTCTCCTTCAGTTCTCAGCATCTCATGGTTCTTCAGCTAGAGAGTTCCACCCAACTCTACAGAAGCCAACTCCCCAGAAGACCCTTTTGGCTTCTGCCCCTTTTGAGCCAACTCCACTCACCCAGAGAAGAAAATATTGAGGCCGAAACTGGATGTGTTGGCATCAAAGAGAGATACTTCTAGGCTCAGTTGGACTCACCTCCAAAATTCAACCTCTTTCTCTTTCTCTTTCCCTGCCCCCCAGCCCGACTTTGGCCCTGGTCCAGAATTCAGTTTCCTTATCTGCAAAATGGAGATGATAATATCCACTCTGTCTACACCCAAGTTTCTTGTATTGATCAAATCTAGTGAAATGATGAATGTGATGTACTTTAAAACCTTAAAAGATAAAATGTGTAAATGAATATAATAATCCCACAACTTGAACTTTATTTTGGTTAATTTTAAATTTGTGACACGGCATAATAGAAAAAAAACTTTTTTATTGGAAAAAAACTGAGTTTGAACGCTTGTTCTGTCACTAATTTGCTGTGTGATTTTTAAGTTCCTTGACTTCTCTGAATCTCAAAGTCATCGTCTGTGGTCTTCATCAATGCTTTTTTCTTTGCAAGTAACAGAAGGTATCTTTGATTTGAGAAGAGGAGGTGTGAAATAAGAGAACATCCAAAATAAGAGGATATTTTACAGAACCCAAGGACAGGAAGTGCAGTCAGGCCTCATAAGCAAAGGGTACCAGGAAACTCCAACCTCAGGAACCAGGCAGTGTGTCACTTCACCTCCTTTTGACCTCACATGTCATGAGTTATCATGTGTGTGTCTCTTTACAGACTGGCTTTTTTTTCTTTTAATGAGATTTCTCCAAGTGGAAGTTCTTACTTCAGACTTTAGATACATGGTGTGAAATTGCTCTCTAGAACTTTGTAACCATTTTACCCTCCAACTAACAGTTTCTCAGCACCATTACCCATCCCAAATGTTGTAATTCTTTTAAATAGTCGTCATTCTGACAAGCGAAAAACAGTATTTCAATCAAATTTCCATTTCTCTTATTACTGATAAGATTGAGGATCTTTACCCATTTGTCTCTCTTTCCTTTTTTACTTTATTTTTTATTGAGACATAATTGACATATAACATTATATTAGTTTCAGAAGTACAATATAATGATTCAGTGTTTGTATATATTGTGAAATGGTCACCACAATGTCTAGTTAATATCCATCAATCACCACACATAGTTACAAACATTTTTTTTCTTGTAATGAGAACTTTTAAGATCTACTCTCAAGCAACTTTCAGATATACGAACAATATTGTTAGCTATAGTCACCATGCTGTACAAACTGGCTTTCTCCACATCTCCACACATATGGCATAAAATGACTGCCACCACTCCAACCAACTGGTATCCAATGTGTCAGGCCCTGGGAAAGAAGAGTTGACTGGCCCAACTTGGGTCTGGGGTCTACCCCTGGCCCATTCATCTAAGGTCAGCAGAATGGTGTCATAGTAAAACGTGGCCACAGGGGCCTGCCAGTGTGAGTGAGAAGCGATTTTCAGAGATGAAGGGCATGGGCTCAAAGGAGATCAGAAATGTGTTGTAGTGGATGCTGTGCTGCACCAGTGAAATCCCCCCTCAGAACCGCATGACTCATTTCCTCAGTGTCTGTGGGAGCTGTCTGCAGACAGCCCTCAGTTGTCATCCTCTTTGGGAACTGTTCTTGCAGAAAGAGAGCCACTCTGTTCAAGGTTATGTTCCTTCCCAGAGGCACCGCACATCCAGTGACTGGTTGATGAGGTTCTAAAGGCCTGGGCCCCTCTCCCAACGTGTCATTCCTCTGAAAGAGCATCCAGCTCTAGAACTTCACATGGGATTGCTGAGGCCTTTCTTGGGATCACACTGCAGTCCAGCTTCTCCCTCCACCCAGTGCCTGCTTCCTTCCTTTCCTTCACAGTGTTAAACCCAGGAAATCTCCCTAATAAATTTTCCAAGTGCCAATCTTCATCTCAGAGCCTGCTTCCTGGAGAATCCAACCTGCAACATCTGAGAACTACGTCTGTAACAGAGACGCCATTTTCAGGGTGGTGATGACTGTCACATGAGGCGTAGAGAAGGCATTCAATGAATGTTAGTTTCTTGTACTTCTCTCAGCTTTCCCAGAGGACAAGTTCACAGCAAACCTACTACTAAGCTCTCCAGGATCAGGGCCCCTTCCTGTGTGACTCTGAATTGAAGCCAGAAATTATGATCAAGACCAGGATCAGCTTCCCTCTATCAGATGGCAAGAGCCAAGCAGAGCATCAGCAGCAAAGCATCAGTGGCCAGTAACAGGGGCCAGGAGACTCTGCCTGTCAGCAACCTGGGACCCTGTTCCTCCTCCATCACCATCTATTCTATCCTACCAGGATTCTGGGGCACAGAGATAGTCACACACATTGTTTTTTAGAAGGTTAATCAGCAACAGTGCATCAAGTGCCCACTATGAGCCAGACTCACATCTTAGGTGGACAGATGGGGTTCGCATTTATAAAAATAAAATCAGCATCTCAAGACACCAGAACGATGGATAAGTGTCCAAGATTGGAACAGACCATAAGTAGAGACCTTATTAGAAAAGGACAATATCATGCCTTACTGAGGAGATAACGGAAAGTTTCATGGAAAGATACCATCTGGGACTTGAAGAATAGAATAGATTAAAGGATTTAGAGCTTTTGACAGCCAGAGACAATGGAGAGGTATCCCTGGAGCAGCAGAAAAGGACAATGCCTGGGCCACCTGGTTGTTCAACTCCATGTGTCTTGAAACTCCAAGAGCACAATATAGAACGAGGCCCCTGAAGTTATTCAGGCTGCAGCCCAGGATGAAGCATATTTGAGCAACAGTGAATGGTGTGTGGTGCTTATGATTTAAGTAATCTGATGGCACCCAGACTCAGAGGGGAGGATGGTGAGAAGGAGAGATGCACTAGGCCACTCGTCTTCTTCATGGAGGACTGTGTAGCCTGGCACCAGAATCTGAGTTCTGCAATCTAGAACTATATTAGGCCACATCATTGTCCTCAAGCATCTTAGAAAGAAAAGAAGGAGAGAAAGTGTAGTGGTCCCCTAGTCCCTAGAGAACTCAGCCAAAGATCAAAACTGGAGAAGACTTGTTTGGAAAACGAGATCAATGTTTTGAGCAATCCAGTGGGCTAGGCACAAGCTGAGTGCTTTATAGACAAGGCAGAACAGGATTAATATTCACAACAACCTGATGAAGTAGAGACTGAATTATCCCCACTTGCAGGAGAAATCAAGGCACAGGAATGTTAACTAACCTTCCTGTGATCAAAGAGCTGAGTGATGGAGCTGGAGCTCACACCTGCACAATGCACCACCAGGGCGTGTGCTTATGCCGCATTCTTTTACAGCATCCTTGTTCCCACTTCAAGGTGAGAGCAGTGTCATCTAAGGCCTAAATAAGGCCCAATATTGTGTGCTTCCTTGATCTGGTGACATTCTTGAATAACTTACCTGCAAGTGCCACTCCTCACTCTGCGCCTGCGGATAAAGTCCCCCAGCCAAACGACTCTCCTTATCTGGGAACCAGGCACAGTTCCTGCTTAGCCCAGAGTAGCATATTTCAGTTCGCTGCTAGCCCACAGAATTATTTAAACAAGCCAGTCACTTCCTTCTAGGGTCACCCCAACCTCTTGATACTACAAAGTCTGCCTCCCACAGCCCCTGGTTGTTCACTCTGTTCCCAAGTATAACTACCGTGGGGCCCTGCATGGCACAGTGTCCTCCTCTTCAAAGCAGTGAGTGTATGTGACTAATAACTGCTGTGAATCTCATCTGTCCCATGTCAGGTGCCACATATTTGGCCAACCCCATAACCCTATGGCAGGAATCCCTCCCTCACCAATGGGGTCAATAGGAGGCAACTAAAACAAGCCAAGGCTGATATGAGAGGCAAATGGGCAGAGGCCAATGAAATACCGAAATGAAAGGTGGGGCAAGAACAAACAAAGAAGACCAAAATAAGGACCGTGTGTGACGTAGAAGCGTGTGTGTGTGTGTGTGTGTGTGTGTGTGTGTGTGTAGAACAGGCACATTAGCTCCATCAACTTTGTGAAGCTGGGATAGAGAAAAACATTCAAATGAGGCAGGAATGAGTAATTGACGATCATAACTGTGATTATAAGACATAATTACAATTAGCTGCACAAGAATGTTAATCATGGAAATAATTACATGTCAGCTTTCTTCCTCAAGAAGAGGGAATGTAATTAAGTGGCCCAAAGGGGGCGAAGAAAACACATCTCTGGGTGATAGAGGTATGAGGTGAAGGGCTGATGTTTTAAAGGGTAAAGCTTCCTCAGTGTTTGAAATGAATCAACCAATTTCTTCCACCAAAATCTAGGGAAGTAGGTAAAAACAAACTGTGGCTCGAGATTTTTCTTCCAAAGTAAACCCAAACTCAAGGTATGAGGCAGAACAATGTAGTGATGAAAAACCAGACAGACTTGAATTCAACTTTTTTGTGTGTTGCTGGTTACCAGCTCTGCAACATTAAACAAGCTGTTTAACCTTTCTCCAAGCCCCAGTTTCCTCAACAGCAAAATGGCCATCGTACTTGCCACTCTGATGGTTGTGAGGAAATAAAGCTTGTGAAACTCCTATGTCAGTGCCTTACACATAGTAAGCTCCCAATAAATGTCTGCTGTTGTTATATAACAGAGAAAGGGGAAAAGAAAAAGGAAAAATAGGACTGAGAAAAATCCAGGCTTGTCTGGCGAGTTTTTCAGTTTGGGTGCCTATTTGAATTCAAAGAGAACCTGGCTCCTAACATTTCCTGTCGTGTGCCTCCGAGTTTCTTGTCTTTTCCCGAAGAGATCCTCCTTCCAATTTCCCTAAAGTCTTATGATTTTAAGGTGTGAGATGGAGTGTGGGCTTACAACCTGTGTTTCTTGGGGAATTGAGCAACAAGTGGCTTCGAGGAGCCTCCTCAGCTGCTGGCCGTCGAGCTGCCCCCATCCCACTCATCTACTCATCCATTCGTTCATTCATTCATTTTATTTATTTTTTTGCAATAAAGACAATGGCATGAGTTGCATGCCAACTATGTGTACAACAACGTACAAGCTAAACATACATATATATATGTTTATTGTATGTTAATATGAGAATCTTCCTGTTTATGTTCCAGCTGAGCCTTGAAGCTAAGAGATGCCACATTCCTAAGGGAATATCTTGTAGAAATTTCAAAGAAAGTGGGATTGATTTCTTGCATAAGTGACCCAAATTTTTCACCCTTTCTTGTGAAAGGTCCAGATACTTCTGAACCCGGCTATGTGACTTGCTTTGGTGACTGGGATATTAGCACACAAGCATCACATAGAGGCTCAAAAAGCACTTGTGTAATTGGACTTGCTCCTCTGTCATTGCCATGAGAATGTGCCCAAGCAAGCCTTCTGGAGGATGAAAGACACATAGAGCAATCACCCCAGCCAAGCCCATACCAGATCAGGAAAGGGGCAGTGGACCCCCAGACATGTGAGCAAGCTCAGTCACCAGAATCCTAGCCGACCACCCCAAGTACACACACAATATATGCACGTTGTTGTACCCCATGGAGGTTCTGTAGTTGTTTGTTACACAGAACTATTGTGGCAGTAAATAGTACTAGTACTCAGCTAGATAGCTTCCACACCCATCACCCACACCAAGGGACTGTAAGTGGAGGAAGATTTCTCTGAGAAGAGTTGTACTATGTGTCCCGCCCCCAAAGCCAAGGAAGAAGGATTCAGCAGGACCACTCAGAGAACTTCATTTTGGGGGATTCAGGCAAGAGATGTGCTGGTTAGCTGTTGACAGGTAAGCTGAAGGAGATGGACTACAATGATACCCACCTGCAAGCCCAGAATTTGTTAGAGGAAAGAATGTATGAGATTTTTCCTTGTACTAGAGTTAGGTTGCTCAATCTGACAGTTTGGGATAGATAATTCTTTGTTGTGTGGGGCTGTCCTATGCATCATAGGATGCTTAATAGCATCCCTGGTTGCTACCTACTAGATGCCAATAATGCTTCCCACTTGTGACAACCAAAAATGTCTCCGGACATTGCCAAATGTGTGCCCTGGGAGACGAAATCACCCCCACTGAGAACCACTGTACTAGAGAGATGCTAGCAGAAGTCTCTGCCACATTCCCAAGGGCTGTGGAAGGAGTAAGTGACCAGCCAGAATACAGATACCTCTGGCTGCAATACAGGAACAGCTGATGAGAGACCCCTAGCAACTGGGAGGTGAGAAGTCTCCAACAAGAGAGAAAGATGCTCTTTTAGATATCTGCCCAGCTTGGAGAACTTGAAGCCAGCTTCCAACCGTGTCCATTAAATAATATTCTGCTCCTCTGGTCTCTCCATCTGCCCTCTCCTCTCTAACGTGGAGGGGTCAGAAATAACAGGGAGTCAAATAGAAGCAGGAAATGGAGGAGAAGCTGACCACACCCCTCTTTCTTTGCTGCAGGCTTCCCTCTTGCACCTGGCTAGGGCTGGAGGCAGTAGAAGTCTTAACTGTAGGTTAGGATTGACTTACTGGTTACTATCAGGCAGTAGATGTTCTACTTTCTGAAACTAGGCTGTGTTTGTTATTTAAAGTAATTGTTGGATTTTTTACTACCTAAGAGTGACCAGAAAAGTGGGGGGAATGCGTGAGCTGTTATCTAGTGGCAGGAAAACCAGCTGCTGTGAATAGGTTCAAAGGGACAGTGGCAGGGGTGGGAGGGTGGAGAGAATGCTGCTTTATGGTTAATTCCTATTAATCTCCATTGTTCAAAGGACCAGGTACACATGCCACCTTGTAGAATCCCTTGTCCCCATAAGATCATGCTCTAGACTCCATTTCTGGCAAACCCCATTATTTCTAGCTTACACCCGGCAATCTCCTCTTCCTTGCAAAACATCCCCCACAGTCTCCACACGTACACAATAGCTCCAACCACCAACAATCACAGAGGCCGAGCACAACAAAGCCAGACGCAGTCTCTCTGGGGCATTTGCTTGAGTCATGCCTGGCCCCTCAGAATGCTGAAGAGTGACGTGGGTTTAACCTGACAGTGGTCATTCAGACTGCCCCTCTGCCATGGCGTGCTCCCGGCCTGTCCGGTGGGTAGTGGCTTCATTGGAATTCCTCCCCTGCCCTGCTCCTTGAGCAGCAGCCTTGCGGCGAGGTCAGCGGGCCACAAGTCATCCGTCAGCAAGGCAGGCCCTCTCCCTGCCTCAGGCTCCCAGGGGGCAAGCACCATGAATCACAGAAGTGTCCTCCCCCGGGAGCCAGGGTGACAAGGTCCTGTAATTTATCTCACATGAAATGAGCGAGGTTATTTGAATAGGCTGGAGGAAACTAGTCCATTAATTCTGAGAGATAGCTCTTGGCTCTTGAGGGTTTTATTCTGCACCCATGCGACTGGCACCGCCCCTGTCTCCTCTCCCATGCCGAGGCCTCAACTTGCTCTCCCCTGATGGCTTGATGCTAAAACAAGGCATCAGACCACCCTTCACGCAAGGAGAATGAGAGGGCCACTTAGACTTCTGATGTTTTGTGGTTAACCCCCATACCACTACTCCCAGCCAACTCCCACACTCCTATAAGAGATCATCTCATTTGACACCAAGAGCACAATCCATAAAAGGAAAAATTGATCAACTGAACCTCTTAAAATAAAAAACTTTTACTCTGCAAAGAAAAGCCTGTGAAGATGACAAAACAAGCTACAGAGTGGGAGAAAATGTTTGCACACTACATTTTCAACAAAGGTCTTGTATGTTGTATGGAAAATATATAAAGGACTCTCAAAACTCAATAATAAAAAACAAACAATAATCCACTTAGAAAATGGGCATAATAGATGGATAGACATTTCACTGAAAAGGATACACAGATGGCAAATAAGCACGTGACAACATGTTCAACATCATTAGCCATTAAGGAAATGCAAATTAAAACCACAGTGATATATCACTACACACCGATCTGAACTGTTAAAATGAAAAATAGTGATAATACCAAATGCTGGTAAAGATGCAGAGAAACTGGATCACTCATATATTGCTGGTTCAGACACTCTAGAAAATAGTTTGGCAGTTTCTTATAAACTAAGTGTGTACTTATTATATGATCCTACATTGTACTCCTGGGCATTTACCCCTGAGAAATGAAAACTCATATCAAAAAAAAAGAACAAAAACCTGCACACAAATGTTCATGGCAACTTTATTTATAATAGCCAAAAACTAGAAACAATCAAAATGTCCTTTAACACGTGAATGTTAAACAAACAGTAGTACATCCACACCATGGAATACTATACAGCAATAAAAAGGAATGAATTGTTGATACATGTAACAATTTGGATGGATCTCAAGAGCATTATGCTGAGTGAAAAAAAAGTCAGTCTCAAAAGGCTAAATACTGTATGATTGCATTTATGTAACAGCCTTGAAATGACAATATTATAGAGGCAGAGAACAGAGAAGTGGTTGCCAGGTGTTAGGGCTGAGGGCTGGGAGGTGCATGGGTGTGGCTACAGAGGGGTAGTAGCACAAGGGAATCTGGTGGTGATGGAACAATTCCATGTCTTGATTGCAGTAGTGGTTACACAAATGTACACACATGACAAAATTGCATAGAACCATACATACATACAGGCACACGAATGAGTGTATGTAAAACTAGTGACATTTGAATAAGCTTTGTGGATTGTACCAATGTCAATTTCCTGGTTTTGATATTGTACTATAGCTATGCAAAATGTTACCATTAGGGAAAAATATGTCTCCCCTGTATATTTTCTTTTTTTTTGCAACTTCCTGTGAATCTATAATGATTTACCAAAAAAAGTTTTTAAAAAACATAAATTCTTATTTTTAAAAAGATAATTTTATTTCTAATCACATTAAACACTGTTTCAAAGATAATTCCATTTGGATTTATTATTTTCAAGTTATAATTTGGATTCAGTTACAGAACTTCCATCCCTGGAAAAATCTTCTTATTCTTTCTCTGTCTTTGAGCATCCTGGTCTCTCGTGGTAAACTATACGGAGAAGGAACTTGTAGACCAGGAAGTAAGAGTTATTAATATTATTAGTTGCTTCCTCTTTGTGGGTCGTGTGAAGGATGAGCAACCTCATCCTGTAGGAAGACATGGAAAAGTTCTCTGTGCTGAGTCACAGAGAATGAAATTGTAGTTAATATAAATGTAAATTCTACTTTCCTTCCAAAAGAAGAAAAAAGTGCTTCTCCCTGCCTTCACAGGCCCAGCATCAGAAAAGAAGCAAGAATGTCACATAAAAAGAGCTATTTAAATGAGGCTGGCTCTGGACTTTATCTGCACAGGCTCAAACCCCAGTTCTACCACTTCCAAGTTCCAGCTTTGTGACTGTGGACATGTTACTTAACATCTCTGTGCCTCTTTCTCATCCTCTTTCAAATGGGAATAAAAACATCCCCTACCTCATATGTTTACCATAAGGATGGATGACATACTTGTAAAGACATAGCCAGGGCCTGGCAAGCAGTACATGGTCTGTAAATGCTGTAAACAGGTGCCTAAGCCTCCTACAGCAAAAAACAAAATGTCAAGTGGAAAAAGTTGCCCACACCTAACTATGAATTCCCCCTTGCTGTGGGCACTGCCCAACTTCTCCCACTGTGATCTCCCTTGACCCCAAGAGTCACCCATGTTCCAGACCTTTCCCACCCTTTCCCTTTTCAAAAACGTACTCTTCAGTAGGACCTGTTTCCTCTTAATATAAATGGACGGTAATTGGAGAAGCAGAAATTCAAACAGGCGTGTGTGGTACCATGGGGTTTGGGGCACCAAAGCACAAAATGGGAAACTAAAAGATGGTTTCAGTTCTGACTCTTCCAGGTACAGCCATATGACCTGGGGCAGGCCACTTTACCTCCCAGGATAGTTTCCTCATAGGAAATGAGAAATGAGAGGGTAGACCAGATCAGGGGGTCTGTAGGTTTTTATGTAATGGGCCAGAAAGGAAACATTTTAGGCTTTGCCAGCTATGTGTTCTCTGTCGTGGCTTCTCAATTCTGCCATCATAGGAGGAAAGCAGCCATAGACAATACAATGAGTGTGTCTGAGCTCTAATAAACTTTTACTTATAAAACGAGTTTGACCTTCCAGCCATAGTTTGTTGGCCCCTGGTCTAGACCAGTGGTTCCAAACTATTTCTCCACCAGGAGTCCCTTTTATTAGGCATCCCCGTATGGATGCTATACTTAGAAAATTGTATTCATCAAACCCGTTGCATTAAGTATGGATGGAATCAGTTCTCCAGCTTCATTATAAATATACTAAATGTATACTATATGTATACAATAATAATCTCTGATTTTATATATGTAAAATATATATATAAAGCCAATCAGAGCTTTCTGGTTGCATGCAATAACCAGCGTTAACGCACTAGGTTAATATATTTCTAACCAAAATAATAAAACCTGACATTTTGGTTAACCTATTTGACCTTAACGTGGATACGTATAGATACAGAAAACCACTCACAAATCTCCTGATAAAACCTTCAAGGCTCCCTAGAAGTCTGGGGTCCCACTGAACAGACCTTTCATTTCACCTTCTTTAATGTTGAAACACTGGTTTGTGAATGATGGTATGGCTTTGGGTAGGTCTCACCTAATTTCTGGGCCTCTCTTTCTGCCTCATGAAGAGGAGGTGGTTGGATGATCTCTATGGCCTTAATGGCCCTGTCATTTTATGATTTTAAGACCTTAATCTTTCAAATGTGTTTGCTGGTTTAGGAGACATCTCCCCCAGAAAACAGGGTATCAAAAATACCATCCAAATGCAGGTCTCCTTCCTAAGGACTCTTCAGGATGGTACCTGAAGCCTGTTAGGTATCAACCCTCGGGCTTCAGCCCCTGACAGGGAACAGGGATGTTTGGGTTAAAGCTGTTTATATGGATTCTTCCCATTATATCACAAAGCTTTGTCCTGCCCCCTGAGGCTTCAGACATGATATTAACTCCTAGTTCCCATGGGGCCTGAGAAGAAGCTAAACAGTTCCTTCTCTGTGTCTTAAAGCACAATTACAGCAGATTCTATACAACCTGCACCAATTAAGCTCCTTCCACGTGCCTGGCACCATGCTAAGAGATGAATGAGCATAGTGCCTGCCTTAAAGAGTTCCCAATCTCTCAGAGAAGAGAGACGCAACAAAAAATAACCATAATATAAGGTAGACTATAGTAAGTGCTGTAATAATGACACCAAAATACAGAAAAGTAATAGGGTTGTTGGCTTTGTTTTTCAAGGGCCACAAATTTTGAAAATTTACCAAGGCATCCATTGAGAGCAAGGGCTAATTGGCAATCTTCAGAGCTTAGCAACAACAAATGAAATGAAAACAGGATTTCTCATTTCCCACAATAAAACATACTGAATTACGACCACAGACGCCTTCTCAGTACTCCTGGAAAGGATCCAAACAGCTCTTCGTTTACGACCTGAAACCCTCTGTAATAACAGGTCAAAGTCTGGAGAAGAGACCAAAATAAAAGATCACCATCTTTTCACTCATCATTCTTTTATCTCCACCTCTGCCTCCCAGGTCATTAAAGCCTTCGTTTCCAGGTTTCTGCAACAGAAAGGCTTTTGCCTATGGGCCAGCCTGAAAGGACTCAGGATAATAGCCTTCTGAAAACACTTGAAAGTGTTTACTTCTCACATCTCTTCACTCTACAAACACGCATGCAACACTTGCCATGTGCCTCACACTGGGCCAGACTCTGAGATAAAGAGAGGAACAAGATCTGGACCCTGTCCTCGATAAGCTCACAGCAGGAAAGGGAGGAGGGAACAAATGAGAAACAAATAGGGACATTTGAGAGTGATAAATGCTGTAATGGTTTATGTCCAAGGTATTCCTTGAGCATCCAAATACTATTTCTTATGCACACAGTTAAAGAAAGAAGCCAGAAATCATCAAATATTTTGGAAAGAGTCAAGTACATGGTCTAGTACTTGAGGTTTGGTTTCCTAACTGCCTTCTCACCTCTAGTCTCCTTTCTAATTCATCTTTCCTCCTGCCACTAGTTAATACTCCCAAAGTTTAATTCTAATCATGGTAACTCTTGCTTAAAGACTTGCAATGCATCTTCCCTTGATTATCAAGTGAGGTCCAGACTCCTTAGCATGGCACCAAGCACTCCAAAACTTGACCTCAACCTCCTGTTCCAGCCTTCCTTATGTATTCAATAAGTATCTATTAAGTGTCAGGCACTGTACCAGGTGTGATAGATACTGGGAAAAACAAGACAGTCAAGATTCCTAATTTCATAGTAGAATGGTAGAAAGGAGACAAATTAAGCAAGCAAACAAAAATTTCAAATGGTAATAAGTGCTATGAAGAAAAAGGAAACAATGTGATAGAGACTGACAGGGGAGCTACACTAGAATGGGTGATTAGGAAGGGCATCTGGGCAAGTGACATTTAAACTGAGAGCTGAAAATAAGGGGCAAGCCACGTGACCTTCTAGGGGTGAGTGTATCAACCAAAGGAACCAGCCAAGGCAAAGTCCCCGCGGAACCATGAAGAAGGCCACGGAGGGTAGGGTATGAGGTGTATGGGGGAGAGCAATGTAACATGAGGGTGGGGGCAAGGCTTGGACCACATAGGCCTTGTAGGCAAGATGAGAAATTTGGATTTTTACTCCATGTTTGGTGAGAAGCCATATGTGGATTTTAAGCAAGGAAGCAAACTAATGTGATAGTCAGCTTAAATGGGTCAGTTTGGCTGCTCTGAGGACAAGAGATTGAACTGAGGCAAGAGGTAATGCAGGAAGCCCAGCTGGAAGCTCTTGGAGAGTTCAAGTGAGGGATGATGGTGGCTTGGATCAGAGTGGGAGATGGAAAAGGATGATTTGAGTAGTGATATGTGGGGATATAGATTAACAAAATGTATTCTTGTGTCACATGTGGGAGGCAGAGGAAAGAGAATGAAAGACATCAGAGATGATTTCAAAGTGTTTGGCCTGAGCAAGTAGGCAGACAGTAGGGCCATTTATATAGTTTCCATCATATCCCCTTATTGCCCCACATGCCCCAACACTCTAGAGTCAAACTAGATAATATGTCACCTCTTGAGCACAACCTACTCTTTTCTAATGTGTTTCATTGTCCATTTCCTTCATTTCTGCATTTTTGAAACCCTAGACATAATTCAAGACTCAAAACGAATATTATATTTCCTGAACTTGTCTGCTGAAATTCTTTCTTCTTCCATTCACGTGCTTTTTTATACCTCAATTACCATATGTATCCCATTCCATCTTGTATTAATATTACATTAATATTAAGTGTTAATGTTAACTATAATTAATGCATTATAATTAAGATTAATTATAATTAATATTAATTATATTATATTGATATTATTGTTTCTATGTATGCCACCCCCACCCATAAACCATAAACCTCATCTGTGATAAGCTTTTCTTCATCTCTGTATCCTCTATGAATCTTTGCATCCACAAACATATGTTGAAGAAGGTAGAGATGGTGCAGATAATGTTGACGTCTAATCCTCATTTAGTTCCTCAGTGCTAGACTGCCTTATAAAAATTCTTAAGGAGATTTGGGAGATTATTCCATTTTCCAGATGAGAGAGTCAAGTTTGAATAACTTGTCTAAGTGACACAGGGTGCCAGAATTAGAATTCATGTCCTCGGAGTCTAATAATGTTAGAGCCACACGGATTACATATATTTCCTCTTTAGATCCCTGCAACAAGCCTACACATTGCTTTATTTCATCAAGCCTAAAATGCCAATTCTAAGACCCAATATTATTTTATGGAACACTAAAAAAGAAAAAATGAGGTCAATTAAACTTGGACACATGCTCAAATACCATCCCTTATAAGGGCATCCTGATTTCAGAGATGTTAAAATGTGAGAGGGGAAAAGGTGTCTTAAAACTCTCCACTTTGTAAATGAGGAAACAAAAGCTTAGAGTCAGCACTGGCCCAACATCAGACACCAGGTAGGTGGCAGAGTTAGGAGGCAAACTCTTGGCATCAAGAGCTAGTCTTTCCACATTAGCCATGTGTCGCCCTCTTTGTCTCTTGAATTTTTCAAAAGAGGCACAACCACAACAGGTGAACATAGAGAAATAAAGATCAAATGTGGAGCCCAGGCTGAACTGTGTTCTACACTAAGGTACTTACCCAAAGCCCACAACTTAGTGGCCTTTACTGAAATTGGGCAGGGGGGAGAGGGGAGGTGGATGTCTGGCTGAGCGTCTTCTCTGTGGGTGGCCCTGTCCAGAATTGCCAGGGATAATGGTAATTTATGTTTTCTTCCACACCTGCTCTCTTCCCTGCTCTAGTCAACTGCTAACACAGCTTCTCTCCAGGGAAGACAAGGGAGGGGCTGAAATGAGGGAAAGGAGATAGCTCTTGTGCACCGCAGCTCAGCTAAATTGCATTTGCCCTCTTTTGCATAGAGCAATAAAGTGTTATGGAAAATGCAGCATGGATTTTTAATTTTCTCCTCGTCACTGGGTGCTGTAATCACATAATTAACCAAGTGGTAGAGATAGTCATTTATAGCAAATGGGCAAAACAATCACAGAGGTTAGCCACCCAGGGACCAAAAAGGTTACATTGGCCTCTCAAAAAGGCATGTGTGGACAGACAGCTTCACCATCCCTTGGCTGTTTGGGACCCGACACCTAAAGAACGCAGCATCAGAGTAAAGGAAGGACATTGAGTTTGTCCTTCAAGATGAATGAATTGCTATCAGCTCAGTGGTTTGGAAGGCCCTGAAATGTATGGGGTGGGGGCAGGAATCCAGAGCCAGAGGCCAGTAGCTCCATGCGTGCTCCAGCACTGCTCTCTGTCACACAGGTTGCATGCTGTCTTGATAAATGCCTTTGCGCAGGCTCCTCCCTCTGCCCAAAATGCCCTTCCTGCCTGCTGGACTCCTTCCTTCAAGGACAGCCCAGATGTTTTCTTTGGGGAGCCTTTCCTTCCCTCCAGTGCCAGCCACCTTACCTGTGGCCCATAGCCCCTCATTCCTACCACTAGTGTAGCATTTCTCACAGCTTATCTTGGAAACAAATATCAATAATAATAAATTTATATATATGTGTGTGTATCACTATTATCTATATACTGCTATCATATATATAGGTATTACATATAGCAACTGTTTATGTAAATAATATATATAATTATACACAAACATACATGCACACCACCACCACCGCCAGATTGTGGGCAGAAACCAATAGAACCCTGTTAAGGCCCAGAAAACTCTTGCTTCCCTGCCTTCTCTGATAGAGAAGCCCCTCCCCCAATGAGCACAGCAATTGCAAAAATGATGCAAATATCCACTTTCTGGGGCCCAAGGATGAGAACAGGGTAAGTGATGTTGAGGGGGCTTTGACCCACACTAGAAAGCCCTCCTGCCCACCATCACCTCATATTAGTTTTGCCGTGGAAGCCTGAGACTCCAGCTTAGGTATTAAGCTTCTCTTCTCCACAGAATGCTCTCTTTTAAAATGCAGCACCTATGACAAAGGTAGCATTTGACTTATTATGCCCCAAACTTCAATGTAAATTAGTATATCTTACGTATTTCTTCCCTAAAATGTGAAGCCCAGACAGGAGAAGACACTTCTCACCAGAGCAGGAGAGAGCTGGTCAACGGACAGGGCACTGGTGAGAAGGAGGTGCTCACTGAGGTGCTGAGTAATAAGTGCCCACGGAGCAGAGGCTTCAGGCCAGGACCTGCTCATTCTCCTACTTCAGCCTTGGAAAATAGGTATAATTATGATGATTATTTTCATCTTGTGGATGACAAAGAAAGGTGAACTAATTTGCCCAAAGTCTATGTGGAGTTGCTAGAATTCAACCTTGGGCCTGTCTGAAGGAAAACCCATGTTTTTCCCTACACCAAGGATGCAAAGGATGGAACAGTTTTCCCTTTTCATCCTCCCATGCCCATCTCACTCCAGGGCCTTGACTGACCCTTATACTTTCGTCTCTTTCTCTCCATCAAAACCTGCTCCAAGGAAAGAGGCTAACTATATGTCATTTTCACCTTAGAGATGAGATGACATGCAGACAACTCAGGAAGAAAAGACAAACCCATTAACTTGAAATCACACAAAATATAGTGAAATATTCCTAAGTCTCTTTCAAAAGAATGTCAGACACTGGAAAAGATGGGAGGTTAATGGACGTGTGGATGTAGCATGTGCAGGAAGGGGAGGGGCGGGGGGCAGGGCACAGGGACAGAGAAGGCTTCCAGGATACCTGAAATCACCCCTGCCTCAGTGGCCAATCTAAATGACAAAGAGGATTTGGACCCTCAGAACCAGTGATAAACAGTGTCTAAGAGGCATCCAGTGATCTTTCTCAACTTTCATAATCCCACGTAGGGGAGAAAAGAATATCTTTTTCCTCTACTCTTTGTGGGGGAAGGGAGAATTTTTCCCTTTCCCCTTATGGTTCTTACAGCTGGTCAAATAATTAAGATGAAATAAGGCAGGTTAACAAGAGAAAATCAAAGTTTAATACATGCACACGGGGAATTCCATAAGCATAAAGAATTCCAAAGACAGTCAGGCAAAATGAGGTATACATGTCTATCTGGACTAAGGAGAAGGGGGCAGAGGTCTGGGCCTTCCAGGGAGGGAAAGGAGGCAATTTAGAAGAAGATGAAAAGAGTTAATGTTTGGTAAACAATGTTTGTTGGGCCGTCTAGAGACAACGGGACCCAGAGAGACCTATGATCAAACAGGCCTTGCTAGGTTCCTCCCCGTCTACCACACCTAGTTCATATTACACTATAGTTATCTACAGTGGTAGCTCCTTCCCGGAACAGGCAGACTCTCCCTGAGTCTTTTGTTCTTAAAAATAATCAGCCCAAAATAATCCTCAAGCCAAAGAGATACATTTTGGGGGTGCTAACTTCTGCTCCCCTACACCTTTTAAGTTCTCAGCTGGGGCCCCTAGATCAAAAGACAGATTAGCAAGAGAAAAGCATACAAATGTATTTATATTAAAATAAGCTTTATGTTATACAGGAGACTTCATAAGGAAATGAAGACCCAAGAAATGTGTAAACATGAAGATTTTTATGCTAGATTTGATGAAGAATGGAGAGTCATGGAAAATGTGGTAGGACAAAAGCGGTGTGAGCTGAGCAGTAAACTGCAGGAAAGTTAGCAAGTCCTGTTCAGATTCCTCTCAGTGTCCTTCCATCTTCTGACATAAGGATGCTCCTTTCCTCCCGGTGTAGGGAGGGCACTTCTTACCTGAGGGTCTTATAACCTGCTTCAGGGAAGGTCAGAAAATCCTTCCTACACATGCCGTTTCTCAAATTCCTTCAGCTTGAAATACTCAATATGCCAAGGTGCCATATTTTGGGGTAGCGTGTCCTGAACCCTGTCACCTGGAACCCCTTCTGATAAACATACAATCTCACAGTCCCTACAGAGAGGAAACAAAGGGCCTCCCTGTTGAGTATTCCCACCAGCCAAGAAGTTCTAGTGGAGCCCGAACAGTAGGTAGAGTTTCATCTTCTAGATGGAAACTACAGTCCAATATTAAACATGCCTCTCCACCCCCTGCCAATTCTGATTTGCCCTGATTTGATTCTAAGCCACGGGTTTCCTCCTTCTGGCATCTTTCAACACTTCTACCCTCCAAGCAAGCCAGAGTGTGGGGCTCCAGGTGCTCCATCTAGGTTCATGTTTGGCGTGGGAAGAGTCGGCTTGTAGAACTAGGAGCAGAAGAGGAAAGGACCAAATTCATGTGGACTGTAGGCCGGGAGCTTGCTTTCCCTAAGTGAGTGTTAAGTAAGTACAGAGAGAGAGTGATCTGCCCACTAACGTGGAAGCTCCTCGCACATGGGGAGTCAGCCCCAAGCGTCTCACAGTTACTGCAAAGGCCTGGCCTGAGAACTGGCCACTACCTGTTGCCCCAGCACTTCAGAGCAAAGGAGAAAAGCCATCAATGCCTACAGCACTCACTCTATGTGCCAGGCCCTTTATATCGGTTATCTTATTTCACCCACAGAGCAATTCTATTGAAAAGCTGTATTTCTCCCATTTTATGTTCTTTATTGTTTATATCACAGCTGAAGTGATGATGCTTATTTACTTGTTTACTTGTGTATAGTCTGTCCCCCACCCATTGGAATATAAGTTCCACGAGACACAGACTGTATCCTCTCCCCCAATACATCCCCAGAAGCTACAAAGGTGATCTGTGCTTAATACATGCTTATTGACTAAGTAAATTTTATGGATAGGAAATTGGAGCTCAAATAAGTTGAATAACATGGCCAAAGTTAATCAACTACGAGAGAAGAGCTAAGAAGTGAATGGATCCAGCCTTGATTAACACTGAAGCTACACATGCTCTCTCCACGATACTATGTGGCCTTCCTGAAAAGACAGGAAGTTTGGCCCCCGTCTCCTCCTTGCCCAACATTGTTTAAAAGGAGCTTCACCCCCTCCCCCAGGGACTTATGGGTAGAAGCATCACTGCCCACTGACAGTGGGATCATGTTAGCTCAGAATGCCCTGAGCTGAAAACATCACCTCTCCTGCTGATACACGACTTTGAAAGTCTCTGCATGAGAAAGTTTGGGAACAGCT
Organism: Tapirus indicus; assembly: GCA_031878705.1. Lineage (NCBI taxonomy): Eukaryota > Metazoa > Chordata > Mammalia > Perissodactyla > Tapiridae > Tapirus > Tapirus indicus. Next base: position 13,248,131 of record CM062937.1, read on the forward strand.
GGTTGAGAGCAGTGGTTCTCAAAGTGTGCTCCCCAGACCACCAGCATCAGCATCATCTGGGAACTTGGCAGAAATGCATATTCTTGGGCCCCAGCCTGGTTCTACTGAATCAGAAATTCTGGAGTGGGGCCCAGCCATCTGTGTTTTAATAAGCCCTCCAAGTTATTCTGACATTCACCAAAATTTGAGAACTACTTGTGTAGTAGACTGAAGAAAGGAGAGTAATGGCAAATGCCATCATTTTTGAATAGCTGTTTCCTCCACTTGAGACTCCTGTAATAATTAAGACAAGGAGAGAGTCACGCAGATTGAGAACACCAGCTTGACAAAGGCTAACTTTCCCTCATTTATAGCTCCCTTTCTTATAGCACACTGAGCCACAGTCCGGAGGCCCTGGTGAAATGGAATGCAGTAAATTCAAATGATGCCTTTAACTGCCCAGGATTTTAATTTCCCAGGCATGTCCTTCAGACCAGCTTCACCCAGAACAAGCTCAGAGCCTCCCTAAAAGAAGAGAAAAGAAAGCGATTGCTTGCTCCCTACCCCACCCACTTGCCTTGCAGTTGTTTTCTTCCATCCTAGCCCGCTGGCTTTAATTAGGAGGAGTGAAGGCAGCACACAGACTGGAGACAGCAGGCGGTCTTAGCACAAAAATGTGTTCAATAAACAGCTCTGGATAATCAGAGGTCACCATGTCTCTGTGTCTGCCTTCTCCTCTTTCTTTCTGGCTTCTCCTTCCCCCTCTTGTCCATCTCACCATTTACACCTCATCAGTTATAAGGAAGCCACTAGCTCAGAGTCCTGTTGCTCTGGGCTTAGGAGGGTCCATCTTCACAAGATGTTGAGGACTAGGAGGAGGGAATCAGAATAAATGAAACCATATTGCGTGTGCACAATCAGCTATAGTCAGGCATCTTACAAGTACCTGTTTTACAAATGCATTGCGATGACAAAATCAGGCATGTTTAAATGCATTTATACCCTAGACAACAGAGGGTAATTTTTTGGACCCAAGAGGAATCTGCTATATTAAAAAGAGCATTAAATGCATATTACTACGTGAAAGAAGCCAATCTGAAAAGGCTAAATACTGTATGATTCCAACTCTATGACATTCTAGAAAAGGCAAAACTATGGAGACAGTCAAGAGATCCGTGATTTTCAGAGGGGAGAGGAGAGGGAGGGATGAACTGGGCACAGAGGATTTTTAGGGCAGTGAAACTATTCTGTATGACACTATAATGATGGATGCATGTTATTAATACATTTGTCCAAACCCATGTAATGTATGACACCAGGAGTGAACAGTAACGTAAACGATGGACTTTGGGTGATGACGATGTGCCATTGCAGGTTCATCAATTGTAATAAATGTACCACTGTGGTCGGGGGAGGTTGCATGTGTAGGTTGACAGGGGGAATATGGGAACTCTCTGTACTTTCTGCTCAATTTTGCTGTAAGCCTAAAACTGCTTTAAAAAAACAAAGCTTAATAATGTTTTTTAAAAAGCTTTAAACTTAGACTCAAAAAACATGGACTCTATCTCTATCAGGGTCTTGATTGCATGCCGGCTGTGCAAACTTGGGCAAGTTACTTGGCTTCTCTCGGCTTCAGTGACACAATCTATAAAATGAGAATAATAATACATTCCAGACAGAAATGCTGCAATGGTTAAAATGAAGTAATATTTATAGACACACAGCCAATGTTTGTTTAACTAATAATAATAGGAAAATAATATGTAGAATTTGGGGCAGAGACTGGGGACTAGGATTCTAGACTGCTGTTCTGAAGCAGACAGCGCTGGCCCCAACCTCTATTATTATCTGATTTGAGATATAAATTTCTTCCTCTGCCGTTGGAAAACATCTGCACCACTAGCCTGCTAGAAACCTGAGAATCAAACAGTAGCAACTCCTTGGAGTAGCTTATTTGGTTTTTAGGACCAAATTATATTGTACTGTAAGAACCTCAAAGGGAAAAAAATGAATAATAGCATCCTAGCATAGATTAATGAGTTACATTCTCTACTTAAAAGCAAAATCCTAAGAGAACAGAATACAGAATATGGAAGTTTTGATAAAGGGGATTGGTAAAAAATCTGAAAATATCTAGAAGCTCGAGGTACTCCCTGGGAAGGTAGATTTTATTGAGAAGGTTAGAATGAGCAGTCAGGGGAGAGTTTTTAAGGCGGGGGCATCAAACTAGGAGAGAAAATCATCAAAAAGTAAACAACAAATATACTGAGCACCTACACTGTGCCAGCCATCATCCCGGATATTTGGAATACATCACTGACTGAAACAAATTCTCTTGGAACATAGCTTCTGGTGAAAGGGACAGACAAAAAAATAAGTAAATAAATAAGGTAATATATTCTATAGAAATAAGAAAAAGTTAAGCATGGTGGGGAAATAGAGAGTGGGAGATTCCATTTTAAATAGGGTGGTCAGGGGAATGCTAATTGAGAAGATGACATTTGAGTAAAGAGTTGAAGATGGTGAGGGAGACAGCCAGGCAGATCTCAATGGAGAGGAAATTTCCAGAAGGGGACAGCTAGAGCAAAGGCCCAGGGTGAGAACATTCTGGGCTGTTCCAGGAATAAGACCAGTACGGCTGGAGCTGAGTGAGCAGAGGAGAACAGGGGTAAGGAGGTGAGAGAGTTGAAGGGGTCACATCACACAGGACTCAGGGGTCACTGTAAGGACTTTGATTTCACTCTTGAAGTAGGGAGCTATTGTCAGGGTGTGAACCAGAAGGGCGGCATGATCTGGATTATGTTTTAGACAGATCACTCTGTTGTGCTAAGAACAGACTCAAGTCTATGGGGACAAACACAGAAGCAGGTGAGTTTCTAGGAGACCCTTGTAGTTGAACTTGTCAGGCAAGGGCTGACAGTAGTTGAACCAGGTGACAGCAGCCGAGGCATGAAGAGTCTTAGATCCTGTCTGTATGCTGAGGGGAGAACCCCAGGATCGCCCGAAGGAGTAATGCACAAAGTTTTGACCCAGAGCTGCTGGAAGGATGAAGTTGCTATCAACTCAGGTAGGGAAGGCTGCCACCGGAGTAGGTTTGGGGGAAGATCCAGAGTTTGGAGGAAAGTGGCAAGACGAGGAGTGGGAGGAGAGGGGATACTGAGAGCATCAACCTCCCATCGCCCACATAGCCTGGGCCTGAGTATAAGATGGAGTGCATCATTTATCAAAGCCATTGGCCTTTGGGTCGTGTTCAGGAAGAATCATTCTGAAGCATTTCCTAAGCCTTCAGTTTCCCCACTGCAATGGAACAAACAAATCCAAAGAAACAGAGACTGAAAAATGCATCATTGTATTTGGTTACTCTCTATGTGAGCATTTCCCCAGCCCATGGCCATCTCAACCGCCTCTGCCACCACTCTGAGAAGACAGCCAAGAGTCCCCAAGAGTCATATTCAATTAATTGTGAATTATCTCATCAATCCCCCTTGAGTCTCTCCTAAAGAATACTCTTGTACCCGCCACCTCCACTCACTTGCCTCTCAAAACATGTTGATGGGAGAAGATCTAATATATCAACTTGCAGTAAGGTGTAAATGAATAAAAATTAACAACAAAAAAAACGAAACTGAAAATACTCCCTCCTCAGGGATATTGAGATTTTAAAGTAGCCAACACCCTAAACCAAGGGACAGAGTAATGAAATATCAGTCGTCAGATTAAGAGAACATAAGGGTCAGTGACCTCGGACTCAAATTACTCTGTAGCCACCTCCTGAGAAAACAGTAGAGCCACAGGCACAACTCAAAGTGGCTTCCTTGACAGTTCCATTCCCACCCGTCCCAAAAGGAGGAAATAAGGTCCTCTGGGGGTAACCACACTTCATGCTTGCCTGCATGTTATTCCTTTTGTGTGGAACACAACTTCCCTCCTTGCCTGCTAGTCCCCGCAGGCAGGGATTCAATCTGTGACTCTGCTTAAATAAGAAAATAGGTAGCTAGCAATGGTCTCATTCTCCCTGCCCCTTCACTGTGAGACCCCAATAGATATGATGTGTGTGTCTGCATGCATGCATGTGCGTGTGGCCTGCATATGAACCTCCAGAGTTCTTAAACTATCTGGTCCCCGAGGGGTCTGCTAAGCACCAACAGTGCCAGCAAAGGCAGAAGGGAGCCATCTCGCTCTGAGCCAGCAGGAGCCCCCCCAGGGATCTCGCAGGCACCAGTCACTCAACTCACTCAGCATGAAGCTGACAGCCACCTCCAACAACAATTACTGCTCCTCCACATTTTTTGGAGGCTGCAATGTTAAATCAATCAACCAGGTGCGCCACTCGCAGAAGCTCGGGCTGCCAACTCACTGAAGGGGTGTGAGGGAAGCAATCACCGCGTAAGCTCCTTGTCCACGCAGTTTTGAGTCCAGTCCACTTTGCAAAGCTGTTACATATCAGTCGTTAGGAAAGTTGTTCCTCCCTCTGTCGCTTTGCACTGTGCTTGGCAAATCAATAACTCCCAGACAAGCCACAAATATTTTGAAATGCACCCACACAGAAATACACTCCCCAGGGAGAAAGGGGTCATCCTCCAGCAGACACACAGAAAGACGCACACACCTGGGTGCTGGACCAGTGGCATCCACGGCAGCCTTCCTGGCCAGGTCACACGGCTCAGACCCCAGTGGGAAACCTGCGGAAACAACAGAAGAGAAGATCCATCACCTCTGTCGCCTCTTGCAAGTCTGCTGGCCACAGCGGATGAAAGGACAATGGTTTTGTTTGTTTTTGTTTTGTTTTTAATAAAAAAGAAACAACAGGCAAACCACAATAGTCCAGTGTCTCACTGTTTCAGTCTGCACTGCTATCTACCGGGTGACTTTTTTAACGTATTTTTAGAGGCAACTAATCTTGAATCTTATGTTTTCTCCTCCTCAGCCCACTTTAATTTCCTATTCTCACTCACCTGAATGTCCATTCCACCCACCCAATACATATGCACTTAAAACAAGTTCAGCATCGTTCTGGAAGAGACTTGAGACTACTAGACCTTGTAAAATCCTCTTGATTAATTCCATTGAGGCACTGGAGGTATACAATAAAAATTAGTGATAAAGAAAAAGAGGGAAATCCAGGAAAAAAAAAGGCATACCCAGGCAGGAGTCAGACACAAAAACACAGATCTATGGAAACCCCACACAGTAGGCTATATGCACACACCTGTGCCTCAAAATAAAAAACCCGAGGGCCTCACTCGATGCAGTGAGCTCCACCCCATGCCTGAACACAGGTAAATGGCACGTTCGGGGTTCCAGCTTCCATATTTAATTTGTTAACACGCACGACATCAGAGGCATCACTTTGAACTGTGACATCAATATGATTTAAACGGCTGCCACTTAATGTGCTGAAGAGGAATCAATTGTGCCCTGAAAACAGAAGACAAGGAGGAGCGTCATCCTGTCGGTTTCCCAGGAAATAATGAGCCCTATTAATAGTTGTTAACATGAATCAACCAATCACTTCTCTGTCAGCGGCTGTCGGGCTGGGCCCCGAGTCAGTCAGTGAAGAGGAAAAAAACTGACAATTCAGGACAAGGGAAGGGGGCAGGGTATTGGCCCCTCTCCTAACCTGGGCCAGCCCCTGCAAGCTCAGTAGAATCTCGGAGAAAGGAGAGGGGGCAGCAGTATAGCAAAGATGATGCGGAGGGGATGTGCACCAATTAGAGCTATAAATGTCAACCGGAAAGCCCCCATATGGCCATAAAGCCAAGAGAGGGGCCATCAAGGGCAAGGGTCCTTTCCCCACCAGAGACTGAAAACTTGGAGCTGCTAACATCACTCTAACGAAAGGGTCTGTGAGGCAGGGCTGAGCAAGACTAACTTAAGCAAGCTTAAGTGATGATGGTGTGGCCTCCCACCAGGTATGTGACTGCACAGGTGTGTTCTTCCTCTCCATTTCTGTCACTTTAAAACATAACAAAACATTTTGCAACATATATGTCAAAGGATAAATAGCCTTAATAATTAAAGAGCTTATAAGCTCTTGCAAATCAAAAAGAATAAACAAAAGATCTCATTAATAACTAATATTTAAGAAAACCTTACTACCTGCCAGGCATAGCTAAGAGCTTTATCTAAATTATCTCCTTTAACTCTCTCAGAAACTTTAGGATGTAAATAATGTTACACCCATTTGACAGGTAGAAAAACTGAGGCTCAAGTGTTTAAGTAACTTGCTCAATATCGCACAACTAGCTCACGATAAAACAATGATTCAGAATCAGGTCTGCCTGTGGAAAGTCTACACTTTCACACTATGCATATCAATTTCTCAGACACCCACAAAGGAAGAAATACAACAGACCAATAAACTTTAAAAAAATATTTAATTGTTTTGATAGTAATCAAAAAGTCAAAATCGAAAGAATAACGATTGATTGATTGATTTGCTTTTCGGGCAGTCAAAGATCGAGAAGATTAACAACACCTAGTGTTAATAAGTTTGTGAAACACTGACTCACTTATGCAGTGTTGCTGAGAATGAAAGTTATAAAACCATTCTGGAGGGCAGTTTTTTTCAAAATATATAAAAATGTAATTTATTCATGCTCTTTGAAAATCTCCACTCCCACGAATTACCTTTATGGGATATTTAAGTGAGTAAGATAAGATAAAAAGGCATTAATCACAGTATTGTTTGTAAGAGCTAAATATTGTAAACATGTGTCCATTTATAAGAATTGCTTAAGTAAATTATGAAACATCCATACTCAGTCACCTAAAATAATGGTGTTGATCTATATTTACTGACACAAAGATGTCTATGAAAAATTGTCCAGTCAAAAAAGCAATTACAGAAACATATATAAAAATATAAATATTTATCATACATTCATGCAAAGCAAATTTTCTGGAAGGATGTTTGTGAAAATGATGTTAGTGCTGATTTTTAGGTTATGGAATTTCTGGGAGCTTTTACTTTCTTTTGTGTATTTTTATGTATTGTTTGACTCTCTTTGAATAAGATATATTGTTTTTACAACTATAAGATTATTTCCAAAGGAAATAAAAATCCACATCTTTTATTTAGTAATTTAACTTTGGGTAGAATAGTAGTGGACCTGGGAACATTTTAAAATGATGAAACAAAATAATGGAGAGAACTTGGGTTTTAGAATATGACCTCAGGTGCAATCTTGGCTTTTACTAGCTTTGTGACTATATTAGCTTTCCATTGCTGGGGTAACGAATTATCACAAACGTAGCAATATAAACAACACAAATTTATTATCTTACAGTTCTGCAGGTCATACCTACAGACTCACTGAGTTAAAATCAAGGTGTTGGCAAGGCTGTATTCCTTTCCAGAAGGTTCTAGGAGAGGATCCATTTCCTTGCTCAGTCCAGTTTTTGGCAGAGCTCAGTTCCTTGTGGTTGTGAGACTGAGATCCCTGTTTCCTCACTGGCTGTAGCTAAGAGCTGTTCACAGCTTCAAGAGGCCACCACATTTCTTAACTCATGGTTGCCTTCCCCATCTTCAAAACTAGCAATATGGCGTTGAGTCCTCACTCACACCTGACCCACCTTCTGCTTCCCTCTTCCACTTTAAGGGCTCATGTGATTAGATTGGGCCCACTTAAATAATCCAGGCTCATTCTCCCTTTAAGCACATCTGCAAATTCCCTTGTGCCACATAAAGTAATATATTCACATCTTCCAGGGATTGGGACATGGACATCTTTGGAGAGTTGTTATTCCACCTCCCATGGTGACTTAGGCAAATTACCTGAGTAACTAATCCTCAGCTCTAAAAAGGGTGTGGTGGGATGCTTTATTGAATTATTACTTTTTTGTTTTCCTTTGTTATTGTTGCATTTTAAGCTTCCCATTCTAAGAAGGTAGCCAGGCCTCCCTCACCTCGGGGGATTTATGATGACTGATGACAACTTTTCTTCTTGGCTTTTATTTTCAAAAACCTAGGGGCTGGTCCCATGGCATAGCAGTTAAGTTCAAGCACTCTGCTTTGGTGGCCCAGGGTTTGTGGGTTCAGATCCCAGGTGTGGACCTACACACCGCTCATCAAGCCATGCTGTGGCAACAACCTACATACAACATAGAGGAAGATGGGCACAGATGTTAGTTAGCTCAGGGCCAATCTTCCTCAGCAAAAAAAAAAAAAAACCCTGACCTGGAAGGTTTCCTAGGAGAATGGGATGGGATTCCAGGACAGGAGATGGCTGGAGAGTTTTAAAGGGAGCCAGGACTCTAAGTACCTTTGTCCCCAGTCTTGACAAAGATGTCTTTAAAACCCAGGTGGACTCGAGCACAATAGCAAATGAGCTGTGACCAGCATGGACAGGAAACCAAAGGGCTTTCTCTAAAGCTCCTGCTGAGGTAAGGGGAGGGCATGGTAAAATAATCACAATAATGACAGATTGAATTTCCTGCCACTCCAATGGGAGGAACAGGGGTACATGAAGTCAGATTGCTTTGATTTAGAGAAAATACTATGATATCTTCAACATGTCTGTCTGTGACATAACAAACATATCTATCCACTTCATGGGAACAATAATAACTACCACGTGGGAATTTGGGCAGGATGAATATGTGTAAAGCACTTTGCACATGATAAATAGGCTCAGAACAATTGGTATTGATATATGATGATAGGACAACAAAGACAGGTCAAAAACATGTGAACATTATCCTCTAAAGAACAATAAGTAAATAAATGCTGCCTGTACTTCTGGCATTTTGAGCCACACCCAAAAGTCTGGTAAAAGACTCATCACACAGTGTTCAGTATAAAATACTCTTAAAACATTTAAGAAGAGAGAGGAATCACTCCATGTAGAAACTTTGGAGTCATCTACTTCACTTCCTCTTTCTCATCCTCTGTAAGTATCCAATTGGTCACTACCTACCATCTTGTCATTCCAACCCTAGAAATACCTGTAGCACCTCTCCCTGCCTCACATCCCTGCTGTCAATGACAAGGCTCAGGTCACCCATCTATCCTCTCCAAGACTGTGTATGAGAAGGCCTTCCCAATGGGTCTCCTTGCCTCCTACCTTACCCCCTCCAACCTATCCTTCACTTTCCTATTTAAAATTATTCAATGAGTTCCCTTTGGCTCATAATCTTGCCGAATATCCCATTACTCCGAGATGCTCCTTCTCACCTCCTTTTCTGACTTTGCACAAGCTGGTAGTTCTTTCTGGGATCAGCCCTTCTCTCCCTCCTCATACTTCAAGAGACAAATCAAATATTAACTCTTCTGTCAGAGCACCCCAACTCCCCACACTGTCAGTTCCCTTTTCCTCGGTCTTGTCATAGGACAGTGTATGATGCCATTTCCACGCCGTTTCGTTGCTCTGTTTATATGCATTTTCCCCAATAAGCCAGGAACTTCTCACGTGTAGTCAGTGTCTTGTTCAATCTTAGATCCTTAGCACCAACCCATTCATGCAAGAGGTGCTCTCAAGCATTTCAGTAAATAAAAACCAGCAAAAGTGCTGCTAAGTTGTGAGGCTCTTGGTAGCTGTGATGAAATGGAAAGGCCAAATTATGCCCAGCACAGTTCATTATTCCATCTAGACTCCTCAGGGGACAGAAATCCTTTTTATCTTCACCTCTCTCTCATATGCCAAAACAATGAGGGGCACTTTTAAAAAAGAAATGCCAGTGAGTAAAAGAAAATGAGGAGATAGCAGTCAGAATTCAACTCAACAAGCATTTCCTGAGCTCCTATGCTCTGCCAGGCACTGTGCTGGGGACTGGGGATATGTGGTCCCTACCTTCAGACACATCCCAATCTATTTCAGGTCTCAGGCACATAAACCACACAACATGGTGTAGGGAGTGGAGTGGGCTGTAGAGGCATGTTTAATACATGTTTAAAAGTTAATGAAGGTACCACTTCACACCCATTAGGATGGCTATTATCAAAAACAGCTGTTGGTAAAGATTTATTGGAACTCTTGGGCATTGCTATTGCGAATGTCAAATGGTGCAGCCACTAGGGAAAACAATTCAGTGGTTCCTCAAAAAGTTAAACATAGATTTATCACATGATCCAAAAATTCTACTTCTAGGATTTAGCAATTCCACTGTCAAAAAATTGAGAGTAGGGACTCAAACAAACACTTGTACAAAACAATGTTCATAGCAGCATTATCCATAATAGCCAAAAGGTGGAAACAGCCCAAGTCTCCACCAATAGATGAATGGATAAAGAAAATGTGATACACACACACATACACACACACACACTGGAATATTATTCAGCCTTAAAAAGAAAGGAAATCCTGACACGTGCTATAACATGGGTGAACCTTGAAGACATTATGTTAAGTAAAATAAGCCAACACAAAAGGAAAAATATTGCGTGATTCCACTTATATGAGGTACCTAGGATAGGCAAATTCATAGACACAGAAAGAATAATGGAGGTTACCAGGGGCTGAAGGGATGGGGGAAAAGAGGAGTTTAGTATTTAATAGGAACAGAGTTTCTATTTGGGATGATGAAAAAGTTCTGGAGAAGGATGGTGGTGATGATTACACAACAGTGTAGATGTTCTTAATGTCACTGAACTGTAGGCTTAAAAATGGTTAAGATGGCCAATTTTATGTTATGTGTATTTTACCACAATTAAAAACAATGAAGGAAAATTTTCATTCTACGAGAATGGGATTTAGGAGGGCATGGATAACAAAAGTTACTGAGAAGTCATGACATGTGAACTGGGCTCTGAAGGGTGAATAGGAGTTCACTGAACAATGAATCAGAAGTCTGACGTTAAGTCTCAGAGCTGCCACTCACTTTCACATGGTTTTTTTCTCATCTATAAAACAGAGAAAAAATCTACCGTACACTTGTGGTGAGGATCTCATGAGATAACATGTCTGAAATAGTTTTATAAAGTACAGGAGGATTCCCTGATATAAATTCACTGGTAACAAGTGACATAAAGTGTATTTACGGCAGGTGAGACCCTCATGTTTACATTATGGCAGTACTGGCCAACCCAGGATATTTTCTGAAGTCTAAACATGATTAGCACTCCTTTCTGTTCACATATAATGAAGTTAAGAAAGATGTAAGGGCAGAGAAGGAATAAAGGTTAAAGCGTAAGGTTTCAGAAGTATGTTCTTATTTTAATATATGAATATTATCCAGCCATTAAAATTGAGAAACAGGAAGACAGGAGGAAGAAATATGAGACAGCATTTAGTATTCTGCTTCCTTCACCTGATAGATTATAAATTGCAACGCTGACTTAGGACTGTGTAAATATACAGCCACAGACCTGGGAGTCAATAAGCCAGAGTAGAGATTGTCGCTGTGCAGAGATGGGGATGATGGTCTACATTTTCCTTTTTTTTTTAATTTCACTTTATATTGTTTTTGCAATGACAAATGAGGACAAGAGAAAAAGTATTATATTCCCTTTTTAAGTGTTTATCAGCTAGCTTCTTAGCTGACTCCTTACCCACAATCCCTGCCCCCCACCAGCTTCCAAGATGCTGGGAGGCCCTGTACCTTTAAGCCCTGGGAGCCTAGAGGGTACCTTTGCTTCCAGCAATGACAGAAGCTCCCACAGAACAACTGGAGGATGCCCCAAGGCCCCTTCAGGGTAAAGAGCTGCCGCCTTCTAAAGATTTGTGACTCCAGGGCCCCAGGGGACACTGAGGGCACAGGAAGAGCCATCACACTGTGTTTGGCCTTGGGCTCTGATTCAAAGGCTGCAGCTTCCAAGACCCTCATCTTTCCCCACCTGAAAGAAAAGGTACTGACTCCAGATGTTGCAACTGTGGTTTAGATTTGCTCAGATGCAGGCTGAGTTAGTGCAAGGGCATCATTTCTCAGACCAGGGTTCTCCCAACAGCCTCTCCAGACAGGAGCAGGCCAGAAACAATTTCGGCCACTCAGCTCCTAACTAGATCAAGGAGAGAAACCAGGAATGGCAGGTTGATTTTATGCCCTCACACTCTCTCTCCAGTATATCTACCTGTAGAACCAAGAAGTATTAGTACCCCTGACATACATCAGAAGCCGTGGCTATAGAATCAGAGAGACATCTCAATTTTGCTCTGCAAATAGAAAGCAACTTTTACAGGTAGAGAAAACTTAACCCTGTAGCTACACGGCAGCTCCCTTCAGCCAAAGCCTTTGATTCTTCCAGCCTCTGGGCCCCTGTTCCCAAGGTGAAGGTTATTTATGCACAGGGTGCCTGGCTAAGCAGGAGAACGGAGCTGACCTCCAGTACAAGGCTGCCTGCAGGAAGGAGCACATTTCTCACCACACATGATGTGCTCGCAAGCCACACTGTCAAGGGGCTGCGCCTGCTCTGCATGGTGACTCTTTCTTTCTTTGTGAGGAAGGTTAGCCCTAAGCTAACATCCATTGTCAATTCTCCTCTTTTTTGCTGAGGAAGATTTGCCCTGGGCTAACATCCATGCCCATCTTCCTCTACTTTATATGGGACACCGCCACAGCATGGCTTGACAAGCAATGTGTCAGTCCGTGCCCAGGATCTGAACCTGTGAATCCCGGGCCGCCAGAAGCAGAGCACGCAAACTTAACCACTACGCCACAGGGCCAGCCCCTTTTCTTAACTTTAATTTTATATTTTTTTTATTTTATTGAGGTCACATTGGTTTATAACATTGTGTAAATTTCAGGCGTACATCATTATATTTTGGCTCCTGTATAGACTGCATTGTGTTCACCACCAAAAGTCTAGTTCCCATCTGTTACCATACACATGTGCCCCTTCACTCCTTTGGCCCTCCCCTACCGCCTTCCCCTCTGGTGACCACCAATCTGTTCTCCATGTCTATGTGTTTGTTTTTTTATCTTCCACATATAAGTGAAATCATATGGTATTTGTCTTTCTCTGTCTAACTTATTTCACTTAGTATAATACCCTCAAGATCCATGCATGGACTGACTCTTTCTGATTCACACAAAGCACCAAATCTGCAAGAAGTGGCCCTACCTGAGCAAAAAGAGAAAGCCATCCCGCATATGTCCAGGTGTCCTGTATCTGAGTAGTACAGAATTCTGCCTAAAAACATGAACTGTCCAGTAGACAAGGCTAGCATTTTATTCTTTCTTCTTACAAAAGTTCTTCACACGCCAACAAACTACCCTAGGCTTCATTTAACTTGCCGACCAGATTTCCCTCTTAGGTCCCACACTCAACGGTTCTTCTCTTTGCAAGATATTCAGTAGTTTCCCCTTATAATTTCCACCATGTGTGACCCCTGACAAATGCCAGCCCCTACTTCTTTCTCCCTGACTCTCTCTTAAGATCCCACTTATCGGCCATCCTCTCTCAGAGCCCTGTCTTCCTCGCCAAGCACCTTCCTCCAGCCTCAGTGACCCTTTGAGAAGAATATCATCATGGGTCCTAACCAGGCTCTCTGTCTGAATTCACAATTTTAGAACTATGTTATGGAGCCCTGAAACTATACGCTAATTCAGGAATGGGTCTAAAATGATTAATGCTGTAGAATTAAAAATCCAGTTTCTGGAAGGGGTCGTAGCCTTCATCTGAAGCAATTTTATCTTTTAAAAAGAAAATGAAGCAACTGAGGCTAGAAATGTTTAGTGACTTACCCAAAATCCCAAAGGTGTTTGTTGCAAAAATAGGAATAGAGCGCAGCGATCCATCTTTTCTCAGAACCTGCATTATCCACCCACCCAAGAGAGACCAAGCTTCTGCATAGAGAAACGGTCTCTGATATTCTCCAAAAGACAACCTCCAACAGACTCTGATAATGAGGGTATTGTGCTTTCATGCCTGACTATTAGTGTATAACCCTCAGGGGCCCTTGCTGGAGAACATAGTAAGGACAGAGGCATTGAATATGGACTTAAGAGTCCACTGGCTGGGTTCAAATCCCTGCTCTGCCATTTCCTAGCTTCATGACCTTGGGCAAGTGCTTCAATTTCCTGATCTGTAAAATGGGAACAATAATAGTCTGACCCCACACTGTTGAGGTGAGGATTAAATGAGATAACTTAGGGGAGAAGTGTTTAACACAGTACCGACATGAAACTTAAAAGAGGTTCTTCTACCTTCTAGTAATAACCTCGCAAGACATATCTATTTTATATGCATGCCATGCCCGGGTGGGTCATGCCAATGTGAGAGTCTAGGGTTTTGTCTGATTTTTGTGACGGCTGGCATCATGTAGTGCATTCACAAATGTTCCAGAAGGAAAAAAAGCACTGGGCACAGCCAATAAATATAAAAATTGCTAAGTCAAGTTCATTTAAAAACCACATGGTAATTCCCTAGTAATGCTGGGTTAATTGCATATTAATTACCATCTTGTTATAGCATCAATGAGCCGTACATTTGATGTGGGAACCTGTAGCAGAGATTAAATGCTAAAACAGACTTTCTCCAACTGCTAAAGGAAATGATCCCTAATCACTCCATATCATCAATGCTTTTCAGAAAACCTCCTATGTTACTGCTTCTTTAAAGAGCTCAGTAATTATCCAAAGTATCTTCCAACTGAAGTTTCTTCTAGTGTAGGATGTAAAGAGAAGCCAGTAACCTACCACCAGTGATGGACTGTTTCACCCAAATCCATTGGATCAAAGTCTTTTACAATGACAAGCCCCAGGCTACTGACCTCTTCTGAGGTGATGGTTTAATTGGCTACAAGTATCTTGGGGTTTTCCCAAGGTCGTTGCCTCTATCTCCTTCCAGGGCCTTTAGAAGTTGACTTTTCCACATTTCCTGCACTGAAATATGATCCCCAAAAATAAGTCATAGGAGCCCAGCTGAATTTCTTGGTAGAGGAATTATGTATAACAAAATGGTTGGCAAGGTTATATCACTCCATGAAAGCTGTAATTTCCCTGCAATTGATTTCCTAAAGATAACTCACTGTTTGCGTGCAGTGAAAGCTAATTTAACAAGAAAGATAAGTCTCTTCAGAACACCTTGATTGGCAATTGTGATAAATTCCTATAATTACTATTGACTCAGAGGAGGATTTTCATCTGTTAAGATTTTGCTGAAATGACAGCCCAGTGATGGTTTTAAAAAGAGGAAATAGGAATATCACATATTGCTCCCATCTTCACAAAAGAAATTTGGGGAACCAACACGATTACAGCTATTTCAGAGAGTCCATGAAGACCCCACTGAAACTCAGAGAGACCTCCTCCTCCTTGTCATTTCCATGTTGACTGAAAATTCTCATAGGAACCATAGTTTTTAGATCCAGAGAGTCTGGCTTGTTGAACTAACAAAGAAACAAAGTTGGGTCTGGATCAGTAGTTCCAGAGTGGAGGCAACAAAATCTTAGCACTGATGTTAAAAATTGAATAATATTAAATGTCCAACATTAGGCAATTGGTTAAATCAATTAGTACAAATCCAAATGACACAATATTATGCAGTCATTAATATGATTCTATGGAGAGTTAAAGACATAGAAAAATGCCTACAATATGTTTTTAAGTATAAAAAGGAGAATGCAAAATTACATGTACAGTTTGAGCTCAGCTATGTAAAAAATATGCTTGAAAAAAACAGGAAGGAAGGGTGTCCCAGAATGTTAACAGTGGTAGGTGCTAGATCTCTGAATGGTGGGATGAACGAAACAATAAGGAAAGATAAAAGAAAGAAATTCTACTTTTTAAAAAGTCCACACCAATATTACGGAGTTATCCCTGTTATCCATTTGGGTTGGCCTACTTAAAAGAGTCAAGCTATAGATATATCTATTTCCTAAATAAAAACTGTCCTTTGCTGTTCAGGAACATTATCCACAACTATCTCCACTGTCATTGTCAGCACCACCAAAAGGCTTGCCCACAAATTTGTTTATGTTACTTCATGACACAAAACTAAACAAGAACCACTTCTTGCCTTCTAGGGTTTCACGAGCTAAAATAGTCTACTTGGACATTAAGTATAGACTTTATAATTTTTTGTCATATAAATGCAAGGCATTGCTAGTATCGATCATAATTTTATCATTATAATCATTAATATTCCAAAGTGCTCTCTTGCCATTAACTCACTCAACCCGTTCAACAATTCTAGGAGACATGAGGATTATTATCCTCATTAAAGATGAAGAACTAGGGCTCAGAGTTATAGAGTGAGTCGATGAGGTCACAGAGCAAAGTAATTACTTAAATCCAAGTCTTCTGTTTCAATGTCTTGGGACTCTTCCTACTGTACCATATTTATGGTAAAATTTTACAAACTAGGGGTGCTGAACAAACTATCACATTGTGCCTGTATTGGCACTTTTCTTCTCCATTTAGAAACTGTTAAGTAAATGTCCATACTATCCAAAGCAATCTACACATTTAATGCAATCGCTATCAAAATCCCAATGGCACTTTTTTTTTCAGAAATAGAACCATCCTAAAAATCATAAGGAATCTCAAGGGACTCCAAATAGCTGAAACAACAGAGAGCCCAGAAATAAACCTTTGTATATATGGCCAAATGATTTTCAATGAGAGTGTCAAGACTACACAATGGGAAAAGGACAGTCTCTTCAACAGATGATGCTCAGAAAACTGAATATCCACATGCAAATGAATGAAGTTACCTTACCTTACACCACACACAAAAATTAACTTAAAATGGATGAAAGACCTAAAACTAGAAAACTAGAAGAAAACATAGGAGGAAGCTTCAGGACATTGGGTTTGGCAATCATTTCTTGGATATGACACCAAAAACACAAACAATAGCTAAAAGAGATGAATGGGATTACAACAAACTTAAAAACTTCTGCATGTCAAAGGAAACAATCAACAGAGTGCAAATGAAACCTACATATGGAACGGGAGAAAATATTTGCAAATCATGTATCTGATGGGGTTAACATCCAGAATATATAAAGAACTTCAACAACAACAAAAATAACCCAATTACAAGTGGGCAAAGGACTTCAACAGACAATTCTACAAAGAAATATATGAATAGCCATCAAGCTTATGAAAAGACACTCAACATCACTAACCATAAGAGAAATACATATCAAAACCACAATGAGATATCACCTCACACCCACAAGGATGGTCATTATCAAAAGAACAGAAAATAATAAGTGTTGATGAGGATGTGGAAAATTTGGAACACTTGTATACTGTTGGCAGTCATTATGAATGAACTTTGAGGATATTTTGCTAAGCGAAATAAGCTAGTCACAAAAGGACAAATACTCTATGATTCTATTCGTTTGAAGTATCTAAAGTAGTCAAAATCATAGAAACAGAAAGTAGAAAGATAGTTGCCAAAGGTTTGGTGGGGAGAGGTGGGGAATTAGTGTTCAATGGGTACAGAGTTTCAGTATTGCAAGATGAAAAAGTTCTAGATATTTGTTTCACTACGATGTGAACATACTTAACTCTATTGAATATATATTTTAAAATGGTTACTATGGCAAATTTAATGTTATGTGTTTTTTACTACAGTAAAAAAAATTTGCTTATCAGTAACTCTCTTTTATTGAGGGCTTTTGGCATTTCAAATGGATATAGATTTTTAGAGTTCATAGTTAGGAACATAAAAAAATACAAGCAAACATGCTACTTTGCTTGCTGGTCCAACAAATATGATTTTAAAGTGATAAGTGCCTCAAATGAAATTTTACTTAACTACAAATTGAATTCATTACATAATGACAAAATATGATTTTTCGTTTGTTTCTCCTGGACAAGTGTCTTTTTAAAATTTTTCATTGCAGTAAGAAAACATAAAATTTACCATCTTAACCATTTTTGAGTGTACAGTTCAGTAGTGTTAAGTATATTCGCATCGATGTGCAACAGATCTCCAGAAATTTTTCATCTTGGAAAACTAAAATTCTACATCCATTAAACAACAACTCCTCATTTCTCCCTTCCCCTACCCCCTGGCTACCACCATTCTACTTTCTATTTCTATGAATTCGACTACTCTAGATCCTCATATAAGTGGAATCACATAATATTTGCATAAATGACAAAACACATTTTTTAAATATGTGAAATGTTGCTTTGCATCAATTTTTAAGGAACTCACACATTTAGCATTCTAAGGGATACTAAACCAAAAAATCATTCAGAGACCAAAAAGGAACCAAGATTATCATATCCTGAAATTTTCTAGAGGTTACTTAATCTTTCTGTGTCTCAACGTCTTCATTTATAAAATGGGGATAATAATAATAAATTCCTGAGAACATTGTGATGAGAATTAAATGTGTTAATACATGTAAAGCATTTGGAACAGTGGCTGGCACATAGTAAGTACATCATAAATAGTAAATATCATTATTTTTACATGTACTCATCAGTATTGGAAATACACCATAATTAAGACACAATGGCCACTTTCAAGGAGCTCATAATCTAAGAATTTATATGTTCTGTACCAAACTCAGAACATGGTAGAAACTTACCTATTATTATTGTCCAATAAGACATTACTTAATAGATAAACAGAATCAAGATAATAAAATATATAAAAGAATAACTTCTCCAGCTGAAAACTAACAGTGTGGCTATGGCCCAACACAATAAATATTTCCAGACTGTAATCTCACCAAGATGTAGCCACTAATATTCTTTTGTAAATATAATTAAAAGCAATAGACCTATTTTAACTGTGGGCAAGAATGTAACAAATTCTTACCTCTGATTTTGAAACAGCCACACAGATACTTATAACACTGCTGCCATATTTGCCTGCTCTAGAGATGTATTGAAAATGTAAAATGATTGTAATAGCAATAAGAGTGGTCTTCTTCTTAATGAAATTCTAAAGAGCTACAGTCTCCTGTAATGCAAACAAGCATTTCTGCCTTGGCAGATTCATCACAGGAACTCAGCCAAGCACGGCAGAGCAGGGATTGTGGCCAACAATGCTGCCACCTGCAGTATGGAAGTGAAATCGCTTTCCTGGGAGGGAAAGAATTAAAAAATCCAATGGCATGACAAATCGGTCCCACGAGGTGTAGAGAAATAGCTCTATTATCTGGGTAGCTCAGCACATTGTTGAAATAGGTTACTCTTCGACCTATCTAAACTCACCTGGCTGTTTGGCTAACTTACTCCTTTACTTACATTGTTTCACTAACTTGCCCCATTATATAGCAACTTGGCTTTCTGATTTCTTTCATTTCATCGACTCAAGATGAATTACTTAATGCTGAAACACTGTAGTGTCAGAATTTGTAATGATGAGTCTCATGGCCTTGTATCTCAGGACAGCCTGTGTCCAAGGGAACGAGATAACAAGTACATAGCAAATCTCCTTTTCCTCTGGGAATATAAATATACACACATCACACATCTCCTCACAAGTTTTTTATGTGTACATAGCCAGGCATTCTAACTAGGAGACTATTTTCTTTTAAATGTAGACATAAAAAATATTTAGTTAAACATAGACATGTCCAGACTCTCTATTGCTCCCAAAATGCACACACAATAACCTAAGTACATTTACATGAAAGAGAGATAGAGCCAGATCTCAGACCGTTTATGACATAAGCAAAGTAGATCTTAGCATTCTGTTCACCTTTAGAGACGTATTTTCCCTTTTCTCCTGCTTTCCATGCCTACACCCTTTTGACGAGCCTTAGATCTCCAAGTTATTTTTTTGAGACTCAATGAAGCAGATTGCAAAACCTGGGGCCTCCCAGACTTGGGACCCTTCCTGGTTTCTCCTCAACCACCACCCACCACCACCCCATCAAAACTTACTATTCTGGTTTTCTACTCCTGAATGATCTGGTTAATTATTTCTGGCAAATTACATAAACTGAGAGCCACATTACTGTGGCTAATTATTTAATATATTAACTATCCTCAAATGTTTGCATGTTGACAGAGGCTTCTGTCAGCCCATAACTTAATTAAAAGCATGGATAACTGGCAGGATTTTAGGCACCACGAATGTTGACAGAGCCAGAAGGGGGCATATTTAGATGGGTCAGATGAGGGAAAACATTCAGTGACAGCCTTTAAGTTGTACTATATAGAGAGCAGCCAGCTGCTCTATCTATGTCTAGGGGTTCCTAAACACACACACACACACACACACACACACACACACATATCTTTATGCTGTATACCCATACATACATACACACCTACACCTCTACACGTGCAAAGACTCCCCCAAGGACAGAAAATGCCAGCCACCTGTAAACATAAACATCCTAAGTGTCTCTAGACACCATTCACACAAGACAAGAGAAGCAGTGGCTAGCCCAGAATTCACATGCTCTTTTCGTGACACCATAACCACTGTACACCCACACAGTGACTCAGGTAGCAAAGTGGGCAGACTTTAGGGGAACCAACTTATTCTTGGCATGAAACATCAGGTAAGTGCCTTCATCATCTTGGGTTAATGTTCTATAACTTTTTCTCTGAGGTTCCATCTGAAAGCAGGAGGTTGTCCCTATCTGTCAACATGCCCCTTTTAAAAGATTTATCCCATCCAGTTGAAGCAACCTCTATAAGAAAAGAAATCCAAACTTTAATAGGAAAACTGTGCAGAAAGGAACCCTTGCCAGATGATTTGTTCTTAAAACTATGGCAGAAATCAATTAAATGATATCTCTTATCAAAATGATGTTATAGTGTGTAATTTCAGAATTGCTTTCCTGAGCTCAAAGATTGACATTATTGGCATATTAGCGCTTAATATTTTCCCCTGGTAAGTAAACATTTGCTCACCAATTTGCAATAGATAACAACAGGATTCCTATATTGGTTATGCAGTTAGAATAAAATTGTGTGCTCTGAGCTTTACCCATGGAGTCTCCAGTGCTCCAGAAGACAGAATCGCTCCACATACAGAAATATTTCAGACAACAGCACGAACAAGAAAAATGTAAGATCCAAGGTGTGGATCTGGGCAATAATCTGTAACATTATTTACTTGCTATTCACATTCTCTTTAGTTTTGCTGCTGAGTTCAATGAGAGCAGGAGAATCAATTTCAATATGTATATGGCATTTATTATACATCTGCATTTCATGCAGGAGACGCAAAGAAAAAGGAACAAAATCCTTGACTTCAAACACTTAGACCTGGTGTGGTAACCTATGTCCCCAGTCCTCATCAGGCTGAAACATAAAATCCCAGAATCATCCCTCACAGTCTTGGTAAATGGTTGCCTCTTAGCGCTTAGACCAGAGAAATCACAGCCCACAATAAAATTTCTCCTTCAGGGGTGCCCCATATTTTTAAATTCAGCCTTGACTAGAAAATGCAACTGAAGCCAAAGGCTGCAAAACCTAATCAGCAGTCCGAGGAGAACCCTTGAAAAGAACTGGAAGACTGTTGAATGGGAGCTTTGAGAAGGCAATATGTTCAACCAGACATTTCATCTTGTTAGAGTTGAAAGAAAGTTTAGTGAACATTCATATACAACGTATCACAAAATTTAAGTTAAATAAAACTTATTCTGTATCTTGTCAGCATAAAATTGAGTTTCTGTCTAAGAATGCTTACTAAGAATGGCAAAAAACTTTCCTGTAATATTGAAAGATTTGTTTTAATGGTCTCAAGGACTATTGCGTTATAATTCCGATATTATGAATACTTATAGGAAACTAGGTTTGTTAAAATATTTGCTGTAATAAACTCTTAGATCACTAAGGTTGTAAACTACTTTTGTCACAGAAGGCTTATTTTAACCACCTACCTTGTGACAATTTATTCAATCTCTATGACCTCATTGTTTTGTTACTTCATTTGTATATAAGCAAATCAACATGCCTTGTTACTCAAAAAATAATATCTTTTTTTTAGGCTTTTTCTCCTGTAATCCTTTTTGAACAAATCTTTTGTATTCTAAAAATTTTTTCTTTAAAACAGGACTTCAATTATTTATATTTTCTAATTTCTTTTTGTTGTTGTTTTCATCATGGCCTATATTACTGCTTTAGTAATATTCCCTTTAGTCCTCAAACTAATGAAAAGATATCACTCATCCCAAAAGACTAGGAAAATCAAGTACTTGCTGAGTACTGACAATACACTGTCTGAATATTTGTAATGATAAAAATAAATTTTCTTTTAAACTTTAGACTCATGTGCCAAGAGTTAATTTAATCATACTCTTCAGTTCATGGCACACTATCATAATTATCTATAAAAGCCTCTCTTTTTTAGTTTATATTTACTTTTATTTCCATCACCCACAAAGCAAACATTCTAAAGTGCTTGATGTCTATCCTTCTGTCTGAATGTAATCTAGCAAAAAATATACGTCGTTACGTGTGTGTGTGTGTTTACAGAGACAGTATTGCGTTCTTTCTCATTGTGCTTCTTTCTTCACTCAACACCCAGTTTTAAATTCTATCTATGTTGCTTTATATATATCCTTTTTATATATATAGTCTTTCTATATATGGTCATATATAGAGAGTCTTTTGTTTCTAAACACTATATAGTGTTTGGTTTAAAAACCAAAAAATAACTTCAGAGTGTTTAGCTTTTCCCCAAGTTGATATGTTTAGATCTTCCCAAATCCAAGTCTGGGAAAACTCTGCCCTAGACTGATGGGTGGTGAGGAGAAAGTGGGGTATGGTTATGTGGTGGGTCAGCATTCCCACCGAGGGAGAGCTGATTCCCTCCCTCTCTGCTGAACCACTTCTCAATGTGATATTTCTCATCTGGAAAGATGGGTAAGTTAGGCTTCTAAGTTACTTCTAAGCGGTAAGTTAGATTGTAGCTAACACAAAACCCATCTCAAACTGACTTAAGCAAAAGGGAGACTTTATTAGCCCATCTAGCCAGTGTTGGGTACTGTCATCAGAAATTAGGTCCTCTCCATTTCTTGCCTTTTATAGTCAGCTTTATTGGCAGGCTTCATGTGGTAGTTTCTGGCAACTCATGATAACATCTACCCAAGTCTAAGTGCAACAGAAAAAAAAAAAAAATATATATATATATATATATATATATATATATGTATATCTTTCCTATAGTTCCTGCATAAATCTGGGATTAACTGTGACTGGACCAACTTGAGGTTGCTGAACCAATCACTGTGGCAAGGGAATGAAGTTTGCCAATTGGCCAGACCTAGGTCATATGTTCTCATTGACCAATCACTGGACTGAGGAATTTTGGGGTCATGACTGTCAGGCCTTGGTTATATATTCTACTCCTGATCTGGGGTGAATCCCACCCAAATCAAGTGATCTGAGAATAAAGAAGGTTTGTATTGCTAAGAATAGAAAAGGAAATTTGGGATACTATTGCCATTTAAAAAAAAAAAGAGGAATGAATTCTAGGCAACCAAACCAAACCAAACAAAATCCACAAAAAACTGGGTAGTGGGTAGAAAGATGAAATTTCTTTTAAGCAGAATAATGCCATTCAAAGCCACAGTTAGACAATCACCATGAAGTCTCTGAGCTTAATGCTTTATTCTAACATTCCAATAATTATGATAATCATAATCAGCATTCTAGTAATTGCCATAATGATATGGAATAGATTCTGTGATACATTGTTTCATTTTACGTATATTAGTCTTGATAATTCATTTTTACTTTAAACTTTCTCGTACACTAATTTTTGGTCCCTCACAAAGGCTGACAATCATATTCTTCTTTCCTTTAAAATATTTATTTTTTGGCTTGATAATTAGAAGAAAAAATATGGATCACTTCTAACACCATAATCAAAAATGTATTTAAAACCAAACTCTGAATGTACAACTATATGTCAGAGGAAGATATGTGGCAGAATATTTTGGAGTAAGAAAAACATTTAAACAAAACTTTTTTTATTACATCAAAAAAGAGGGCTTATTTTCAGTAAAGTACCTCATGGGCAAAGTTTGCGAACAGAGGAAAGATTGGGAAAAGATATTTGCAATGTCTAAAAGTGACAAGGAAATGTTTCCTAGAATATACAAAGAACTTCTACAATTCAACAAGAAAACGTCATAAACACCAATAAAAGAAATGGGCAAAAGGTATGAAAAGGCAGTTCACAGAAGAGGAAACTCTGAAAGACCAATAAGTGTATGAAGAGACATTAATAATCAAACATCAAACATGCAATTCAGAAAAATAAAGTACCACTTTACCATCATTAGACAAAAACTTGACAGCTGAGTTGTCAAATGTTGGTGGTCAGGTGAGATGTAAGTCCCAGTGTGCCCTGCTAGTGAAGGTATAGACAGGAGTAGCTATTCGAAAGAGCATTCAGGACGTACTGGGTTAAATTAAATATTTACCCTCTGATCTAGTAAGTCTGTTTGGAGGTAAATATGCCCAAATAAAATTTCAAGTCCATAATGGGACATATATGAGGACATTTTTTGCACTGTTACATTGTAAATGCTTTATATATATATATATATAAAGTGTATATATATATATATGAAGGATGTGTGTAGGTTAAAAGCAATACTATACCATTTCATATAAGGGACTTGAGCATCCACAGATTTTGGTATCCACAGGG
This sequence comes from Tapirus indicus, assembly GCA_031878705.1. Taxonomy (NCBI): domain Eukaryota; kingdom Metazoa; phylum Chordata; class Mammalia; order Perissodactyla; family Tapiridae; genus Tapirus; species Tapirus indicus. The sequence goes on from CM062937.1 coordinate 13,272,582, forward strand.
GTCCTGGAACCAATGCCCAGTGGATACCGAAGGATGACTATATCAATCAGGGTCCAATCAGGAGAGAGAAACCACACAATAATTTGAGCAGGAAAGCAGAACATGAAGAATGATTGGTTATGACAGGGTAATGTGGCATTGGTTAGTGAGAAGCAAAGGGAACTGTAAAGAATATAGGAGTAGCAGATATAAGAAGTAGCCATGCCCCTAGCACAAGATAGAGTACCCGAGGAACGGTCTTGCCCTCCTCCAGGGCCAGGGTCCAGACCTTGTTGGAGAGCGCATGGCTGTGGCTCACTGGGTGGCAGAGAAGTCATTGTGGTGCCACACCAGTGTAACTTGCTGGAAATCCATCCTCTAGAGTTTGCCAGGAATTCACCCTCTAGGGTGCTGGGGAAAAGTTGTTCATGGGGAACTGTCTCACTGGAAACACTCGGCCACAAAACTGCATGAAGGAGGGTGCTAGTGGGTGCTGCTGGGGGCCACTGGCTGCCGTGCACTGCAGGAGCGGGCACTGGAGAGGCTGGAAGCACTGCGGGGTGCAGCTGTAAGCACATTGCAGGAGGTGGTTCCCGGGGACAGCTGTTGGCCTCTGGGTGCTGCTGACTACCGTGGACTGCGGAGGTCCAGCACCTGAGAAGCTGCCTGTGCTCAGAAGCCTGATGAAAGGTCACGTCAGAGCCAGGAAAGAAACCCCTTCCTCTTGAGACGTTTCTCCATTCCCTCTACTGACACAGGTTAACACCATGTCGGCTGACAACAGAAAAATACTAAAAGGGCCCATATTCATTTTTGCAGAGCAGGCAATAAATTGATAACAGGCACAGATCAGGAGCTGAAGTGAATCTGAGTTACTGTGGAAGTGGAGAAAAACTACCACGTGAGGCCTGCAGAGGAATCTGGCTATGAAGCCAAGAGATGGAGAGGAACTAATTTCTAATGACATTACCCAAAGCTGGCTTTACCCTGGGATTTTTCAGTTAGATAAGCTAATAAAGCCTCTCTTTTGCTTAAATCAGTTTGAGATGGGTTTTGTGTTATCTACAACCTAACTTACCATTTAGAAGCGAGTGAGAGGCCTAATTTACCAATCTTTCCAAATGAGATACTTCACGTTGAGAAGTGTTTCAGCAGAGAGGGAGCGAATCAGCTCTCCCTCGGTGGGAATGCTGACCCACCACATAACCAGACCCCACCTTCTCCTCACCACCCATCAGTCTAGGGCAGAGTTTTCCCAGACTTGGATTTGGGAAGATCTAAACACATCACCATGGAAAAAAGCTAAATACTCCCTTCAAAGTTTTTCTTAGGGTTTTTAAACTTCTCGTCCTCTTCTCTACCTCCCCTCCCTTGTTTGAAAATAAAGAGTGAAAGAGCCACTGCCAAGAAGGGCATTAAATAAAATGAAACAGAAAAAGGCAAAGGGACGGAAATCAAAGGGAGAAATTTAGTGCAACCAGCAAAGGCTTCATTAGGCTCACAACAAAGACAAGCTCAATTTCTTTCTCATTGACATTAACGAGTTTGATGTGAGTCCAACATAAAAGCCAGGCAAATCTGCCTGCACTTACTGGGGTCCCAGGGTCTCTGCAGCTGCTTGCAAATTGCTTAATTCCACAAAAGGTCATCTCTCTTGATTGGTTTTCATTCCTTTCTTTGTCCAACCAATCAAGTGCTGCCCAAGCAGATGGCTCCGAGCCGGTCCTGATCAGCCAGGTCAGCAGCTGCAGCCTCATCCTGGAAGTCACCCGCCCTCCCCATCATGGAAATCCTTCTTCCAGCAGTGGCTCTTTAACTAGAGACCATAGGGGCCCAACTTATATTTCCTGAATACACGTTGCTGAATAAACTCTGAGCATAGCACTATGGTAAGGGCTAGGAGTGAAACAAAGAGATGTAACTCAAGGAATAAAATGAAAACAGCCTATACAATGTTTTAAAATAACAAACACAGTCAGTAGCAGGGCTGAGATTCAAACTCCTGCCTCTGTATCCAGAATTCTTTATTCCATTAACATCAAGTCTGTCTGGGATGGAAGAGGGGCAAGAAAAGTGGAATCCAGCAAAGAGATGGAAAGAAAGAGAGAGTAGGGAGGAAAAATCAAGCATAGGATTCTTTGTTGGTCTTTTCCTATGTGGCAAGCATTAAACCAGACCTCTCGTGTTATAGTTTATCTTACTTTTTGCAACAATTTGAATGGTAGTCATTAACTCTATTTTTACTGATAAGGATTTCAAAATTCAAAGAAGTTAAACAATTTTCCCAAGGTTATAAGACTTATGAGTGTCAGAGCTAGAATTAAAAGACAATTCCATCCAATTTCAAAATCCATACCCCTTCAATGCCAGGTAAGACCATCTCTTCCCACTCAAGTGCACCAGAGACCTAAGTGTTGTATTTTTTTTATGATAAAGACATTGTGTCCATTCGCTACTACATTTTTTGCAATTTTAGTGGTGTAAATATGATTTAATCATAGGGAAACAGGTATTTATTTAGAATCTACTTTATTCTGGACATGTATTCAGTAACTCAACAAACATTCACTAAGAGCCAGGAATTCTGTTAAGTTCTAAAGATGCAAAGACAATTAAGACATGGTGCATTCCCTCAAGGAGTTTGGAGACTACTGGGGAAAGCAGACAGAGAAATAAACAAGTACAAAATAGTGTGCTTACCGCCCTTTAGTGTAGAAGTCTCTACAGCCTGCCAAGGGAGCTTAGAGGAAGGGAAATTAGCCTAAACTGGGCAAAAGAGAAGGTCAAGAAGTATTTCTTGGAAGAAATGATGTATGAATTGAGTCCAGATGAAGTGGGTGGGTGGGGGAATGGAGAACGTGTTCCAGGCAGAGGGAACAGTGTGTGCTGAAGCCCAGAGAGATTATACTGCATGTCAGGAAATTTAGCATTCAGTATAGTTTAAGCATAGGCTATTGACAGGGAACTATCAAGCGATGATGGGCTGGGATGATGTGACAGCTAAGGACTGATTTATTTTGAAAGATATGGAAAACCATAAGGGCTGATTTATTTTGAAAGATGTGGAAAACCATAGAGACTGATTTATTTTTAAAGATATGGAAAACCATTGAAGGCTTTAATCAGGGAAGAAGCAGGGTCAAACATGCATTTGAGACCACTCAGTGATCACCCACTGCGGGGAAGGGCCTGGAGGGAGCCAGACCTGAAAGTGAATATGGTTTAGGGATTGGATTGGATTCTGTGACGCCCCAAGGCCCAAGCCAAGCCCACTCCTGCCAACGCTACAGTGGGCTTTCTCTATGACGGGGTAGGAGGCAGTGACCAAGGGTAGAAAGACCTAGGATAAGTTCAAGCTCTGCCACTTGCTAACCATGGGACTTTGAGTAAGTTTCTTAACCACCTAAACCTCCATTTTATAATATGGCCTATTAATATAATAATAGTACCCACCAAAGAGAGTTGTTGTGAGGATAAAAATGAGAAAATGCACATAAAGCATTTTGCATAGTGAAACATGGTAAGAGTTCAATAAATATTAATTATCATTATCATCGATGTCATCAACAGCAGCTTAAAAATGGGGAAAATGTGAATTAAAGGAAGTGAGAATGAAGAAAGATGAATCTACAGAAGTTGAAGACGGATTGTGTATGAAGAATAAGAAAGGAACTAAAGATGACTCCGGGTTCCTGGCTTTGGCAGTTGGGGGTGTAGAGGAGTGGTGGTTGCAGAAGTTGCTAGTTGGCTACACATTATCCATTTTCCCCTTGTTGCTTGGTAACAGAACTTCAGTTTTAGCCAGGGCGGCAATAGATTCCATTAATGTTCATATATCTCCGTCTCCCATACAGCTTTAGCTGACCTTCCTCATTTCCTCCTTCCTGCTGCCTAGAATCCCACACAATTGCAGGATCTCTGGCAGCTGTCTTGGACCCATGAGGTGATCCTGAGGACAGAAACCATGTTCTACAATGGTGGGACAGAAAGGGAGAAGTAGCCTGGGTATGATAGCTAAGAGGCCACCATACCAGCCTTGATTGGCCTGGCTCTGAATTTCCTTTCTGTAGGAGCCCAATGTCTATTTTAACCCACTGTTATTTGGGGGTTTTCTGGTATCCAATCCTAATCCTAGCTAATACAGGGTGGATGATGATGCTATTCACAAATAGACACTGTAAGAGGAGAGACTTTGGTCCCATAAAGGTGGGAGAAAAGATAACTTCAGTTAAAGACAAGTTTAAGGTGTCTGTGGGACCAAGTGGAGGACAAATGCCCATGAAGTAATAACAGTCACAGAGCCATAGACAAAGACTTTGAAGGCGTTCAGGATATGCCACCCCAAAATATGCCACTTTGGCATAAGGATTCTTTTGAGTTGAAGGCAATTGAGAATCAAGAGATACGGAAAGAGTTCTCTGCCCTTCCTTTATCTACCTGAGAGCAGAGCATATATTTCCCTTGTGAAGGTGTCCCTCTCTCCTCTACCAGGAAGAGGAGAGCAACTCTTATAAGGAGATGGAGATGAGTCTACATAAACAAACCTTGCTAAAATAATCCTTATCTTCCATTAGTTTCCCCCATGTATTTCCTAGCCACTTCCCCTTGATTTACCATCACTGAAAGCCCAAATCTCCCTTTCCTTGGTTAAAAATGGTATATAAGCCCCCAAGTCTAACCACTTCTTTGAATTTCACTTCTTTTCTGTGCACTCCCATGCAAAAAAATTAAAATTTTGTTGAATTTTATGTATGAATTTTTTTATAGGTGGCATTTTTATATCTACTAATAGTACATAGAAATAGGTAACACCATTGTTAACACAAGTAAGGATGGGCTAAGCCTTAGCAGTCCCAGTTAATAATATGTTCTAAGGCTAGTTAATGAATCTACATTTAGTTTGCCATAAAACACCAGACAATCAGTCTGTTTCTGACTAATTCTAACCATATCAAGTTAATTAGCTAGAATTCAGACTTAAGTCCAGGGCATCCCATAGTCACCACCTCCAAGAAAATGACATTTTCAACTGTGATAGTATTAAAAGGTTTTTAAAGGAACTATTGGTGTGTCTGAGGTTTCACTTTTTTAATTAAAAAAATCAGCCATAGGGGCCGGCCCAGTGGCACAGCGGTTTAGTTCGCGCTTGGCAGCCCAGGGTTCGCGGGTTCGGATCCCGGGCGCCTGCCGACGCACTGCTTACCAGCCATGTTGTGACAGCGTCCCATATAAAGTAGAGGAAGACGGGCACGGATGTTAGCCCAGGGCCAGTCTTCCTCAGCAAAAAGAGGAGGATTGGCAATGGATGTTAGCTCAGGGCTGGTCTTCCTCACCAAAAAAAAATAAAATAAAATAAAAATCAGCCAAAGATTTTTTAAATTTCTAATTCTGGCCACTTAACTGTAGATAGAGAGTCTAGTTAAATAATATTAATGGTATCATATAAACATTTGGTATTAAAGCTTGTTTGACATGAGTGTGTTACATCCACCCACACCCCACTGGCCAACTCAAGCCGTAAGGCCAAAAGCAAAGCCTGAACTCTGCTCAGAGAAACATGCCAAGGGTGGAGAAAATAACGTGAACAAATGACACATTCTATTTATTAATTATAATGACCCTGAGTAATTTCAAATGGAATGTGCTGGGCTGTTCGGGATAAAGTTCTCATTGAAGGCAAACACCGGGAAACACTCAGAAGGACCTGGCCTTCAGCAGGTTGATGGTCAAGGTCTTTTCAGATTCTGGAAACTTAATTACTTTGGCAACATCCACATGTTTGTTATCTCTGATTAGTTACCACAGTGGTCAGTGTATTCGTTTGCTAGGGCTACCATAACAAACTGGGCGGCTTCAACAGAAATGGACTGTCTCACAGTTTTGGAAGCTAGAAGTCCAAAATCAAGGTGTCGGCAGAGTTGGTTCCTTCTGACATAGGGAAGGGGCTGGTCTAGGCCTCTCTCCTTGGCTTGTAAATGGATGCTGTCACCTGGCTTTCTCCCTGTATGCATGTCTGTGTCCAAATTTTCTTTTTTGTTTTCTTTTTTGTGAGGAAGATTAGCCCTGAGCTAACATCCATTGCCAATCCTCCTCTTTTTGCTGAGGAAGATTAGCCGTGAGCTAACATCCGTGCCCACCTTCCTCTACTTTATATGGGATGCCGTCACAGCATGGCTTGACAAGCAGTGCGTCAGTCCATGCCTGGGATCTGAACCTGCAAACCCCAGGCTGCCACAGCGGAGGGCGCAAACTTAACCACTATGCCACCAGACTGGCCCCCAAATTTTCTTTTTATTAAGGACTTAAGGGACCACCCTGCTCCAGCATGACTGCATCTTAACTATTATACCTACAACAACCCCATTTCCAAATAAGGTCACATTCTGAGGCACTGTGGGATTGAACTTCAATATATGAATTTGGGGGAACATAACTCAACCCATAAGAAGTAATGCTAAAACCCTTAGAAGACCTGGCTTGTTTTCAAGAAACAGCAAGAATTGGAGAGCTGCTCTCCCAGTCTACACCCTCTCTTGTGGAGGAAAGGACCCCAAGTAGTGAAACTGAGCAGCTTACAAAGAAGAGCCATGGACTCCCCTTAGAACATTATATTGGGAACTGACATCCCCTGCCCACTGATAAGACCAGTGCACAGAACACTATTCGAATGAACAAGTTCTGTAGAGACACAGATATTTATGAGGATTCTTGCTCAAGTCGAATTCATTGTCTAAGCTGAGTACTTGTAATTTACCTAAGCTCCTTCACACAGAGACCACATAGAATTTGTGCTGCATATTTCTGACTGAACATGTAGTAGGCTGGTTCTCTGTCTTCAAGAGGCTGGGTGGGGGAGGGCAGCTGGGTGACAGTGCTGGGCAACCTGTTCCCACTCGTGGCAGTTCCAGAAGGAGCCAGCAGCCAATAGGTAAGGCCTCTGCTTCAGGGCATCATGAATGATTTCACTAGAACTCTGCCCGCTCTCAACACCTGTCTTCCTTTGACCTTTCTTATTTTAATAAAAACCACATTCAGTCTGGCACTGCAGAGAACAATGCCTCTTCTTCCTCTATCCTGTGTGAATCCTTTGCTCTCTAGAAAGGTTACTCCTTTCATAGTCAGACAATGTTAGATATTAGCTGATGCCCACTGCCCTTTCCTAAAGTAAATTCTCATTGTGCACTTAGATAGGATTTGGTGTCTCCCGAGCTCTTTCTCCGTCTCTCTTCCATCCTTTTGATTCTTTTCATTTTCTTAATAAACTCTTGCCCTTCTCCCATGCCCACCACCACCACCACCCTGCCTCCTTCCTACACATAAACACACACACACACATTTACACATCTCTTACCTATAAAGGCTCAAGTTGGCAGTTCAGAAAAGGAAGGGGGATGCTGCCGCATACAGCTTTTGTGTTCCCATCAAAAGTCATAAACTGATTCTAATAGACGCCACTGTAACATTCTAAGCTCGGGCTCAAAGCAGAGCTGGAGTACAGATACCTTCCCCCATCAAAACTTTTCTCAGCATCACAAGGCCCTACGACTCAGCCACAGCCACAGATATAGGCACAGACAGAATCTCAGGCTGGGTCTGCCTGGAAGGAGTTAACTAGAGAATGACCACAGGTTCTATTTAAGTTCCTTGCACCCTAGCTAAGCTCCTGGCCCAGTGATGTTCATCAGTATCCATAACCCAGTACAATATTAAGAAAGAACCTCGAACTTCACTTCAGTCAAAGACCGTGCTGGGTTTATAGACAGCAAAGCCTGGACAGTGCCTCTTGCACCCAGAGGTGAGGGACTGGTCTAAAACCCATATTAAATATAATGTGGGGCTGGGGAGGGAGGTTAGACTATGATGGGCCCACCTGCACTTGTAGGGCCCTCCTCTGAGTCTGTTCCCAGGTAAACCCTGAGTCAAGCCATCAAGTTTCCTTTCCAGAGTTACCTATCCCCTGACAAAATCTAGAAGAAGGTGAATATTGTCCTTGGTACTTCCCCCACACCTTTTGCTGAAAATCACCTTAGGGGCTTAGGCAACACTCCTAAGCTCCAGGAAGACATGAACAACTCCCAGCTGGGCCTGTCCATTTCAGTGTCCTGTGGAACCACAAGCACCAAGTGTCCAAAACTAAACTGACTCCCATCCCCCAACATCATCACCCCAGCTTCCAGCTCCCAGCCTCAAGCTCCTGCTCCCTCACACCTCACACCTCACACCCAATGGACCCCTCCTAAATGCTTTGGACTGTGCCCCTTCTCCATCTCACCACCTTTTTCAGCCCTTCCTCATTGCCCATTTAAATAAGATAGTGAGGCAGCGGGCAGGCATCTGAACTAGGGAGATCTGTGCTCAGACCTGAATCCTGCCACTATCCTGTGGAATAGAAGTGGTTTGGAACAAGGCAATAAACTCATTATCCTTAGGTTCCTCACGTCTAAAATAGGATCTAATACCACCTTTGCAAGAGAGTGGGAGGATTTAATGAGGCAATCTATGTAAGGAGGGTTTGTCAATCTCCTTGACTTCTGAATTCAGTTCCAGTGCCCTTCACATTATATTTCATGTGACTAGTGCCCCCTGGGGGACAGTGACCCTGCATCCCTGCCCTTTAAACAATAATATGGATTCTCAAACATTAAGATCTATTAAAATTATTTCACTATTTTACTTAATCTATAATATTTAATTGATTTTATGTAGAAAGAATATTTTAGGTCTATATGTCTTGAAAGATTGTATTATAAAGTTTATTTTAATATAATCAATGTATGTTCATTTATTCAATAATTATAGAATGAAGCCATAATGTGTAACAGGTACTGTTCCAATTCATAAAGACACATCTTAATTTACTCTCATTTAATAAGTGGGATGTTGTTTATCTTAAATTATTTATGTAAAAAAATGTTTTTGGTGACAAAAATAAAATCCAAACTGGGCATCATATCACATGATTTGAAGATTGAATTTATAACAAAATATGTATTCAAATCAACCTCATGTTAAGCCATTAAATCTAGACAAAAACTGCCTTTACTACCTAAACTTCTGAATTCATTCATTTTGCATTAATATATGAAGGGGTTTAATATTTGTATGTTTTATATCTAATTGACAAGATGAGTGAAATTTATATTTGCAAGTACTTCTCTGCAAATAACACATTTTGAGTATGGATAGCATTTACTCCCATTTAATGAAGAGAAAAACTAGCATATAAATACCGTCTTTATATTTTAGGCCAGAGACTTTCAATGTGTCACTAAAACATTTGATCAGCAGAATATAACTCAGACCAATGATTAAGACCTACTTGAAGGAAATTTGCAGAAATATTTTCAATTTCTACTCCTAACTTGTTACGTTTTAAAAATCTGAGTTCCTTACACTTCATTTCTTCAACCCATGGCATATTATAGGAATACGTTAAGCAGTAATTGACTGAAAGTAAGAATTGAAAGTATGTAAAGATCACCCTGGTAGCTACTGGCATTCAGCTGAGTGGTGACCCTTCTCCAAATGAGGGAATCACAAGGCACTCATTTAAAACACACTCAGAAGATTTCATGTTGTTCCCTTTCAAAGGGCAAAAAAAAAATTCGAATACTATTACACGTATTTGTTCGTAGAAACTGAAATCCCCTCCTGCTGCCTTTAGTGATGTGGGCACGCTCGAGCACCTTTGCAAACCAGGCGCCCAGGAGCACTTAGCAAGTGGTAGATCTCACAGTTTCCTGTCAGCCATTCAATAAATGTTTTGAGCACATCCTGCTGCCTAAGAGAACATCCATTCCAACCATCCTAAAATCTAAATGTGAAACCGTTGCTCCCTTAAAACCTTTCATTAGCTCTCCAGAGATTTGGGGATGAAACCCAAATCCCTTTGCAAGAAATACACACCACCACACAAGTGCAGCCATTCCATCCAGGCTTTTTGTAGACACCATCCCATTGTGCACTTCCCTAGTTTTCCTGGGATGTGTCCCCCACTCTCTACTGGGAAGTTTCCCCCACTTTCCACTCAGCTAACACCTTCACATCCTTCCAAAAATTGGAAGTTCACTCTTACGAGGAACTGCCCTGACCAAAATGGCTGTCTTTCCTCCACCCCAACACATGCTTCATTTTCTGAAAACTCATTCACCACACTGCTGTAATTCATGCCTTAACACGCAAGGTAACTAGATGTGATGAGGGATGCCTCGCTTCTCACCTTCCTTTCATTCCCACTTAATTACAGAGCTCTTAATTATGACGACCAACTCAAGAACCTCAAAGGCTGAGATCCACAGCGATTGTTCTTACCGTTTGTCAGTGGAGAGTCACTCGTGGCTTCGCTCCTTGTTTTCTGGGGTCCAGGTCAGAGGAACCGTCCCCATCTGGGACTTACTTATCCCTTGGCAGAAGCAGGAGAGCTGGAGAAATATTCTGATGGTTCCTAAAGCTTCTTCTGGGAACTGGCATACAGCCCTTTCCAACCATACTGGCCAAATGAAATCACATGGCTAAGCCCGATGTAGGTTAGGTAGGGAAGCACACTCCTCCCAAGGCAGGGCCGGTAAATCTCATGACTACAGGCAGAGAGGTACACTCCTCTCACAGGAAGGAGAGAGAAAATAATCAGGAACAATAATGCAGTCTGCTACAGGCAAAGAGCTTTCCTCTTCCATCTTCACTAATAGAAGTGAAGTCCGTGTATGGTTGTGTCGTGCTGATAAGGCAGAGCCCAGCGGCACCCACCTCTGGGTACTCAGTAGCTCCAGATTTCCCATTTTCTTGTGTTGAGCCCCAAGGACTTTTTTTTCCAATCCTCCTTCAAAACTGCCAGCTCAGTTTTATTTCATAGGATTCTATTCCCTACTTCTCCCTAGACTTACCGTGTAAAAGAATTCATTGTTCTCATCCAGCTCCTTCTTTACAGTCTCTACCAAAGTCAACACACAAGCCCTTCTCCTACTCTTGCTAAGCGTGAAAGTCAACACATCGGTGCCAAAAGGCCAACGGTGGGAAACCGCTGAGACTCAACAAGCCCCCCGAAGTCCCCACTCTCACACCTGACTGTCTTTCTTAGCAGATATGTGGGAGCTCCAGATACCTTTCTGAAGATGGACTCTCCCACACTCTTCAATCTCTCTCTCCACCAATCTTCAGTCCAAAGGCCTTGGATTTGGTGTGAAGCTAATAAAACTTAAGCCTCAGGGTTGTATTATTTTCCTATGCTGCTGCAACAAATTACCACAAACTTGGTAGCCTAAAACAGCTGATTTTTATTCTATCACAGTACTGGAGGCCACAAGTCTGAAATCAGTATCACTGAGCCCACATCAAGGTGCCGGCAGGGACACACTCTTTCCGGGGCTCTAGGGGACATCCATTCCTTGCCTCTCTCCCAGTTTCTGGTGGATCCCAGCATTCCTTGACTTGTGGCCACATCACTCCAATCTCTGCTTCCGTGGTCACATTGCCTTCTCCCCTTCTTCCTGTGTCGAATCTCCTTTTGCCTCCCTCTTGTGAAGATACAAGTGATGGCATTTAGGGCCCACCCAGATAATCCAGGATAAGCTCCCCAACTCAAGATCCTTAACTTTAATCACATCTGCAAATATCCTTTTCCCATTTAAGGTAACATTCACAGGCTCCAGGGATTAGGATATGAATATCTTTTGGGGGACCATTTTCAACCTAACACAAGGGCCCTCACGTGCATAATTTCTTCTCCATAACTGGGAGACGGGGTTGCCAGAGGTTCCCCCATCAGGTGGCACCTGCTGGACCAGAAACCATGAAGGAACCTAAGAAGAGATGCCACCAATGAGGGCTTATGAAGCTGAAAGGAACTTTTCTAAATGACCAACCATAGAGAACTCACTGGGATCACCTGTGCTAGAGGAAATGCTGGATTAATTTTCTATCTGTACTATAGAAAATATGGCATCGTTCTTGCCACATAAAGAGGCAGTTAGCCTAGCAAGAGCCAAATCTGAGAAAACATTTTCAGTCTGTCGTTTAGTTAAGCTCATAACCATGTTATTTATATTCTGGATTGGTGAATTGTTTCAATTGCAGTTTTGAGATGATCTGGGCTTTGTTGTGATCCTTGTTCTCCAGATGGTCCATAGATCACCATCTCCCAGTTACCCAATCAAAATCTCGTTGAGATGCAACTGTGAAAGCATTTGGCAGATGTAAACCAAGTCCCAAATCCTTGAGTTAATCAAGAGGAATGGCGTGCAGGTTGGGCATGGCTCAGTCAAGAGGAAGACCTTTAGACAGTCCACGGACGTTCACAGAGGATCAGGGACTGCAGGCAGCAGAGGGAAAGGACACAGAAGATGAGTTCTATATTCTCTGATGCTCAGCTTAATTCAAGCAGCCTACACAGAGAAAATGAAAAGAAGCCGGAGTATTCCCCTGATGGCTGGGAGCTGATTGAGCCAACACTGGTGAGTTGGATCCAAAAATGAAGGAAGCTGAGAGAGAACCTCATGAAGGAAAGAGGCAAGTGGAGTCTCTCTGGCCCATCTTGCCCACCAGAAATCCTGCTACATCTTTAAACTATTTCATAAGCAGAGAGCCATCAGCTGAGAACTGTATGAATATTGCCTGAAAGAAGGCTACTCAGGTCCAAACCTGATTGCCAAGTGGAAAACACAGGGTCATGACAATTTGTGTTGCCTGCAGTGTATTCGGATTCTGGAATGCTAACTTTGGAAGAAATTACATCTCCCGGGTTCCCCAAAGCCAGCAGGAAGCTGACAGAATGGTGGAGGGTGTGCACTTTGGTTGCAGAGGCTGTTCTGATGGAGGAGGCTGTGGCCTGGACTCCTGCTCCACCCTAGACTTTGAACTTTGATGATGGCTGGGGCAGCACAAAGGCTCTACTCGCCTATAAGTGGTCTATGTTGAGGTCATCAGTATTCTCATGGGTGCTCGGAACCATGAACCCTCCTTGGTCATCTCCATGCCCATTTCCTGGCTTATCCTAACACACACCCCCAGCCCTCTCCAGCAGTAGTGGTGGACCTCTGCTGCCCCTGAACCAGATCCAGAACTTCAAGGCGATTGGAACCTTGATCTCAATCCCATTTGAAAGACAAGGGGATATTGCTGTTCCATATACTCACGACTCCTTCCTTTCCCTAAACCCAATGTCAGGAACATAAAATTGAAAAAATAAACAATGAATAAACAGTCACTAGAAAGAAAACACTGACTCCTGCCACCTTAGGGTACTTCATATGCAGGAAGATGACAATCAGGGGACTTGGAGCAAATGGTCTCAAATGTTAAAGGGAAGAAAAATGCAGCCTCATGCTTTCAGATCCTCTCCACCAGGGGGCAAGTGATGAGCCTTTGAAAAAACAAAAATCAAAGATTTTGCATAAATGACTTGTATTTCTTTCCAAGTACAAATAGGAACTTTGCTCTCTAGGAATGTGAGGCTAAGCCCAGGAAAAAGGAAATAGAATTCAGGTCCAAGATTATGGAAGAATTTCTTTTAGCCAGACTCCTGCCTTCTATTTTCTCTCTGGAACCATCACTGCTGAATGGGAAGCAGAGATTTTCCCTGTCTCTTCCTGATCAATAAATGGTTGTTAAGCTTTTCAGTGATAAGTCCCCTGTGTTCTTCATGTCCTTAAGTGTGGGTGGGGGAACTACTGTCCACTCTTAAGAGGTAAAAGGTTACTGCTTTTATGAGTCTGGAATATTCATGCTTGAAACAGAAAGGCTTGCCCAAAATCTTGACTTACACCTTACCATGTAAAAATAGCATTAAGATTGCCTTGTATTGTAAGGTGCTTAACAACTTACAAAATAAGAAGAGACATTGAAGTCAGAAATCTCAAATTTCCATGCTGGGTTCAACTCTTGAAGTGTCAAACTTTGGTCAAGTCACAATGCATAAGAGCTTCAGTTTCAATATCTACAAAATGATACTAATAATTGTCTGGGAAACTAAGTGAGAAAATATATATAAAATCCCAAGGCCTGAGATGTTCAGGGTCACTGGTCATTAGAAAAATGCAAATCAAAATCACGATAAGATACTACTCGACACCCATTAGTATGGCTATTATTCCAAAAACCAGAAAATAACAAATGTCAGTGAGGATGTGGAGAAATCAGAATCTTTGTGCATTGCTAGTGGGAATGTAAAATCATGCAGCCACTGTGGAAAACATTTTTGCAGATCCTCAGAAAGCTAAACAGAATTATCATATGACCCAGCAACTCTACTCCTAGGTATATACTCAAAGGAATTGAAAGCAGGAACAACCCAAGTGTTCATCAACAGATGAATGGATAAACAAAATGTGGTATATCCATGCAATGGAATATTATATAGCCATAAAAAGGAATAAAGTTCTAATAATTATTACAACATGAATGAACCTTGAAAAGCCAGACACACAAATATTGTATAATTCTGTTACTGAGGTATCTACCAGGTACCAAAATAGGCAAATTCACAGAGACAGAAAGTAGATTAGAGGTTACCAGAGGTTGGGGGGAGAGTAGAAATAGGAAGTTATTGCTTAATGCTTACAGAGTTTTTGTTCAGGGTGATGAAAAAGTCTTGGAAACGGATGCTGGTGATGGTAGCACAACATGGTGAATGTAATTAATGCTGCTGAATTTTACACTTAATTTTATGTTATGTATATTTTACCACAATAAATACAAAAAAAATAATAATTGGGTGGATTTAGAACAATTTAGCATTCAAAATCAAGAACAGGTTTGTAAATGGCATTTTTCTAAGTGACTATATTTGGTGATTAAATTTCCTTTTCCACAAAAAAAATACCAAGACCTGGCACACAACTCATTCAAATCACATCTGTATTCAGCTCCCATGTATTGAGTTTCTTCCAGCCCAACTGATCCTCCCTGCAATCCTGTGAAGTACCCAAGAAGCATGGCCAAAACTCCTGTTGTCCCTGCACAGTATCCTCCCAGAGTCACTTCTAGGTGCAGATGATCGCTTAGTCTCAGGCAGAAAGGACAGGAGCAGAAAGAACACAGTAAAGGGAGAGATATTAGAAGGGAACATTTGGCAAGTGAAGGTCCTCTATGCCAAGTATTTTGTATGTATTCTTGATCCCTCCTTGAAGCCCAAATTCCACCTCTGCATTCTTCCCAGATCCCTGAATCAGAATGAAATTATATCCAATCTTTTCAAGCCTCTTTAAGACATTTCCACAGTCTGCCCTCATATAAGGGTTATGTTTGCATGTGTCTCATGTAGCGTGTTATCGGACCCAAAGGACAGAGACCTTTCTCTTTCCCCTCCCCATCACCCTCCTGTCATCCCTCCTTCACTCCCACCCATCTGCAAGAGTCTTAGGAAATGTTTGCCATGCCCACTGTCCAAGCTCACTCAGAGTGGCTTTGCCAAGTATTTTTCGCTACAAACAATTGCTTTTCATCTGTTTTATTTACTGTAATCTCAGCTGTTATCAACTCCTCCTCCCTCCCCCAGGACATCCACACATCACCACCACAAAGCCCCAACACAGCACACACTAACAAATAGTGAAAAGGATAAGAAGCAAATGACACCAAAGGGGAGACAATCTGGAGGAAGGCACTCTGAAAACAGCCTGGATTTGGGCTTCAATTCAATATGGCACCAGGCTTGGTTCAACATATAAAAAAGATTAACAACACCCAGTCCCTATTCCTCAAGGAGACAGCAATTGTCTTTGTACAAGAAGCCTTCACTTAAAAGAGCTCCCAGCTGCAGAATATCTTCCCCCATTGCACAAGATAAAGTCAAGAACAAGCCGGATTGATATACTTTTCATATATTATCTCATTTAAATTTTATATCAACCCAGTGAAGTCCTTCTCAGTCTGGCTTCTACTTACCTCTCTAGCCTCTCTCACCAATCTCTATCACGCACTCTATTTTCCACCCTGGAAGAACCAGCTTCAATCCCTGAACCTCTCCAATCCTCTATAAACGGTGTTTCTTCTGCCTGGACATCTGCCTCTGTCACCACCACCACCCCCAACATTCTTCTATCTAATGTCTACTCATCTTTCAGGTCTTATCTCAGAAGTCTCTTCCTCCTGAAAACTTTTCATGTCCCTTCATGCTCCCAAACTAAGTTAGCTACTTGTCCTTCAAGATCCCATAGGACCCAATTATTATCTCTATGGTGGCACTAATCAGACTCTTCAAATGAAAGTTGGTGTTGACTTGCCAGTTTTCTCCACTAAACTGAAAGGTCCATAATGATAGAGGCCATTTGTATACCCAGAACCTCACTCATTATCTGGCACATGATAATGACTCAACAAATGTCTGTTCGAAGGCTATGATAGGTATTATTTTCCCATATTTTAGAGATGATGAAGCTGGAGCTAAGGAGGTTTAGGAATGTGTTCAGAGACACAGAGCTTGGAAGCAAAACACCTAGATTTGAGCCCTGGTCCTTCCAGCTCAAGAGCCCACACTATAAGAAAATCCCTCCACCAAAGTGTGTGAGAATTTAAATGAATCGAGGACTATTCAAAATATCCCATTGGAGTCCTCAGTTCTTCTTTTATTTTACCATAAGGCTTCACCAGAACTCCCCTCACTATCCAGTGGAAATCCTTACACCTCATATTTACGAACATAAATCAAAGACCAGAGCTGTATTTATGAGGTGGGGGGCAATGGAAGTTGAAAAGAAAGGTGGCGTCTCCTTTTCCTAATAGTTTCTTTCATCTTTCAGTTGCATATGTTTTGAGGCCCCTCATGTCAAATAATAAGGCCTGAGAACTTTGTTGGAAATCTTCCCCTTTTGCTGATATAGAGAAACAGCCAATACAATGGACTAGTTGAGTTTCCTACCTAGTCACTCTCTGCCTGGAGCTCTGTAGGACCTTTGGGGTACCTACCACAGCCACAGTTACATTTCAGGATAAAGGCATTTTCATAAGACCTGGGGGAATTTCCAGGCTTTGAGAATTCTAGGTGGTGCCTGCCAGAGAAAGCAGCCAGGCTTCAACAGAAGGAGCCCAAAGTGATGTCAGCCTTGCTGACATCAACTACACAACTACTAATTGTGTAGTTATTTATTGCTGTGTAACAAACTAGTCCAAAATTAAAATCTTAAAACATCCAACTTTTATAATCTCACAGTTTCTGTGGGTTCAGGAATTCACAAGTGCCTTAACTGGACGGCTCTGGTGCACAGTCTCTCAGGAGGCTGCAGTCAGGATCTTGACTGGGGCTGCGGTCATCTGAAGGCTTGACTGGGGCTGGAGGACCCATTTCTCAGATGGCTCACTCCACTGGGACTTGTCAAGAGGCCTCAGCTCCTTGCTGGCTTCTGGCAGGAGGCCTCAGCTCCTTGCCATTTGCGTATCTCCACAGGATTGCTGGAGTGTCCTCACTACAATTCTGACGCCAATTCCAATGTGAGGTTCTTTCCCCACACCAAGCAAGTCTTCAACATCAGCTGGGGGTCCTACAATTCAACTCATTTCTGAAACTATCTATCTGGATATAGCTCAGTCCCACAAGACTCTTCCCACTTCATATGCTAATCACAAGTCCAAGTTGTTACTTGTGCATCTGACCGACTGGCTATAAATCAAAGGTTCCCACAACTCCCTCCTTGGATTTGATTAATTTGCTAGAGTGGCTCACAGAACTCAGGAAACTAGTTTACTCACTGGATTACTGCTTTATGACAAAGGATACAAATCCATAGCCAGATGAAGAGATACACAGGGCAAGGTATGTGGGAAGGGGAGCAGAGCTTCCATGCTCTCTGGGTGTGCCACTCTCCCAGCACCTCCATGTGTTCACCAACCCGGGAGCTCTCCAAACCCCATACTTATGGGTTTTTGTGAGGCTTCATTACATAGGCATAAGTGATTAAATCATTGGTCATTGGTGGTTGAACTCAATCACCACTCCCTCTCCCCTCCCTGGAGGTCCAGAGGTAGGACTAAAAGTCCCAACCCTCTAATTACCTGGTTGGTTCCCTTGGCCAACAGCCCACCTCCTTAAGTGACCTAGGGGCTTTCCAAAAGTCACCTCATTACGATAATAAGACACCATTTATCCCTCTTATCACATAGGAAATTCGAAGGGTTTTAGGAGCTCTGTGCCAGGAACAGGGATGAAGACTAAATATATATTTCTTATGATAAATCACAATATCACACTGACAACATGGCAGTTGGTTTCCCTAAAGCAACTTATCCAAGAGACAGAGAAAGGAGGAAGCCAGAATGCCTTTTATGACCTAAACTCGGAAGTCACACACTATCATTTCCACCACATTCTATTCATTAAAAATCAGTAAGCATATCCCACATTAAGGGAGGAGAATTAGGCTCCACTTTTTAAAGGGAGAAGTATCAAAACAACTTACGGACATATTTTAATACCAACACATCTATCAACTAAGAAAGAATTAATTTAAAAACACAAACCTGTTCCTTCCTCTTGGGGGAGATCTTACCTCTCTCAATGAAGTGTCCCAGGCTGTCCCAGATACTGAGAAGTTCCCATACATTAGTTATTTTTAACTCTAACATCTGTTTATGAATGGTGTGAGCCCTTTCTCAGTCCAAAGTGTCAGTCACTCACTAATGAATAAAATACTTACTGAGCACCCTCTGTGTCCCAAGTACCAAGCAGTTAGAGGATGCAAAGGAAAAAGATGGCTCTGAGTTGAGTGTAGGTAAAAAATAAGTAACCAGGTATTACAATGAAGTGGAATAAGTACGATGATAGAATCATGTTTCTGGGGGCTATAAGAGCACATAAAAGAGATAACTATACCAGACTGGTGAGTGAAAATAGGGACAGAAATACTTAGATGGGAGATAACCTTAAAGATGAGTTTTAAATAATGAGTAGGTACAACCAAATTTTAAAAAAGGGGTGAAACAGGCTAAGAGACCCTGCGCCAGCACAAAGGCATGAAGGTGAGAAAGAACATGGAATACCTTGCAATTTGCCCACGGTTCCTTAGGAATGGTGTGCAATAGGATTCGGAATGGGAAATAGCAAGAAATGAGGTTAGACAGGGGCCGCTGTGCTGACTTTGGATGTTCTCTAAAGCCATTGGGGAACCATCAAACTAGTTTAAGCAATGGGGGCGAAAGGAACTGTGCCCTTCGAAAGGTCACCACTCATCTGGCAATGTAGAAAATATATTTGGGGTGAATTCTAAATGGAGAGTGGGAGAGCAGTGTGGAGACTCTCACAGTAGTCCAAGTAAGCAATGAGGACCAACCTAAGACAGTGACAGTAGAGGAGAGGGGTGATTTGAAAGATTAAGGGTGTAGAATTGACATAATTTGGTGACTTGTTGAATCAGGTGGGGGCAGGGAAGGAACCAAAGAAGACTGAGGAGTTTAGGCTTCAGGATTAGACATCTGGAAGGAAGAGAGCCTAACAAGGAAACAGAAGGAGTGGGGAGAAAAAAGAAATCAGCTTGCTTTGAAGTGTCTTGGGTTGGAGTGCTTGTAGGATAAATACTAACCCGAAAGCCCCTCACTAGTTTGGGCTCATTGGGCAGAGGCTAATTTGAGTTAATAGAAACCTAAATTACAGACTTTATTTGAAAAATGATGATTGTGTTTTTGTTCTGTTTTGCTTTATTTTCTTTTTATTATCATTTTTATTTTGCTTTGTTTTGTTTTTATTTTTACTGTCTCCTATTTGACCTGCCTTACTGAATCTTCTTTTGTAAACATATAAGAATTTTATAGTTGTTTGGGTTGAAATGATTATTTCCAAAATGCTTAAAGGTACTAAAAAACGTCTTTCTCTGCATATTCTTTTAAATGTCTCTCTCTAATTGACATTAGAAAATTCCCTTTCTAATTCTAAGGATGATGCCTTTGCACAATGAAATACTGTGCAATCTTTTAAAATGATTTGTATTAAAAAATATTTAATGAATGGGGAAATAATCATGAAATACTTCTAAGTGAAAGGAGCAGGTTACAAAATAGTACATACAATATGATTCTAATTTTCATAAAAATAAGTGTGTATCTAGACCCAGGGAAAAAATGGAAGGCAAAATATCATTCTGTCTATATCTGAGTGGTGGGAGTTTAGAATGATTTTTTATTTTCTTATTGTGCCCTGATGCATTTGCCAAATTCAAAACAATGCATATTTAATACACTAGAGTTTAAAAATTAATATTGTCTCCAAATGTTTTGTCTTATAAATGTATTCTATACCTACAGTGTCAAATCTTAAAACTGAAAATAAATTCATCAAATCAGCAGAAGTTATCTTTGGATTGTGGGCACATGAGTAATATATTTTCCATATAGTTTTTTTGGCATTTTTCCCATAATAGAAATGTTTATAATTAGAAACAGGTTTTTAGAAGGAAATAGATTTATTATAAATTATAAATTTATTATAAATCTATTTCCTTCCACTGTCTCATAAAAGTTCGGTATCAGGAAAGGACCTGATGTCAGTCATTTGCACCTCAGTGTGAATCTGACACCTCTTCCCCAGGGGTATCTACATTCCCATTATGTTCTCTGATTAGGAGGAAGTCTGAGTTCTATAAAGTTCATAAGTCATGTGGCTTAGCCGACCTACTGCCCCACAAGACTTTCATCAATAACACCATTCTGTCCTCAAAGGAGATCCCCTCTCCATGAATCGTCCCTCTCCTGCCAGGGACAAATAGCTCTGTGTCCACAGTTTCCTCCTTTGATCATATTTCCCTCGTATTTTGGCTCTTCAGTGTTCAGTGTGAGATTCCTTGGCCAGTAAAGCATGTTGGCTGCATGGAGCTACTTATAAGAAAAACCAGAGCAGCCTCCAGTGGCTGAAGAGGTGAATTCCTCCTAGGTCTTGTTCTTTCTCCCAACCCCAAGCCCCTTCTTTTAGCTTTTTTCTCCCAATTCGTTCACCCCTACAACCAGTCCCAGAATTTCTGAGGCAATCCAACCACAAATATCCTGTCCCATGATCCTCTCACGTACACTCACGCCTGTGTCAGATCATGTGTTCTGATTCTTGGTTCAGAAAATGTGGTCACCAGAGATGACCTCCTTAAATTATCCCTTGCTTCTCTTGCTTCTTTTCTGCCTGCTTGAATGAGAGAACACTCAAGCAAGACATTATACACACACACATATATATGAAAAATAAATAAAGGAATAAATGAACAAATAAAGTCTTTATAGGGGAGGGGTTAGTATATGCTTTACACACAGTGGAATAATAATAGCTGTCTGCTGAGTCCTTACTATGAATCAGTGATGTGTAAGTGACTTAACATACTTTATCTCCTTCAATACTCACAACAAATCAAATCACAGTATAGATGAGCAAGTTGAGATTTAGGGACTTGAAGTAGCTTCTCCAGATCACTCAGGAAGAAATCCAGGATTCCACCCAGGTGTCTGATGCCAAAGCCCATGCCCTTAGTAAATATGCTCTACTGCCTGTGGGGTGAATTTGGAGGAGTCTGGGAAAGGCTTCCTAGCCCCATCATTCAACTTGAAAATAACCCCTTTAATTCACCTCACACTTTATAAGTAAGGATGTGTGTGTGTGTGTGTGTGTGTGTGTGTGTGTGTGTGTCTGTGCGTGATCTATGAGCTTCACAACAGCCCTGTGAGGTCAACAGGGCCTGGTAGAGATATTCATTCTTCATCTACATGTGAGGAACTAAGGTTTAATGAGATTGATTTGCCACAGACAGTGAAAAAGGCCTAGTACCAATACTCAAACCCTGTGTTCCTTGATTTACTCCTGCTTTCCTATGCTCTGAAATTGCCTTACTAGATGCAAAACCTTTCATCCCATGTTAGAAAGAAGTCCTAGACACCAGTGAACTTGAAGGAAATGACTCATTGTGAACAGCTGAGTTTTCTAGCTAGCCAAGGGCTGGCTTCCCTATCACCAATTTCCACTGCTTCCTCCTTCCTTTATCCCCCTTCCTCCCCTCTGTCCCTCTAGTCACTTTTAAACCATTTGGGATGGTCTATATATGGCTGCCTTCAAATGTGAGCTATAGCCCCCACTCTGTCCACATGGCTACTGCAGCCACTGGAGCAGGTTCCCAGCAGAACACACTGCGTAAGTTATAGCAGCCAGTTGGGGGCAGGGGAAACAACTGGGCCCATGTTTCCCAAGAGCACAGGGGAGGCACTGAGGTTTCATTCTCTCCTTCAATAGTTCACCCAGCACAATAGATTGCAAAGTTTCTTCCCTTCCTAGAGACAAAAGAGTTCTAATATCTCTACCAGGCCCTGTGTGTGACAAGAATGTCATGATAAGCCTAATAATGGCTAACATATATTTACTGCTGTTCTAATTGCTCTACATATGTGAATTCATTAATCAATATCAACTCATTCATCCAGTTATTTTGTGATGCTGTAAAACAGGGCTATTGAAGCACTGGGGACAATTTGCTTCTACATTTTTCAGTTCTTGGATTTTTCCCTCTTTCTGCACCTCCCATTGCTATAAAATTGCTAAATGTCACCACTCTGGATTTCTGATTTGCTTCTTTTAATCTCCTACAGATTTAAAAGGATAAACCAATCATGTTGGAACTATATCCAGAGAAAGGGAAATATGCTTTAATAGGGGCATACAGGTAAAATGTATTAACAATAATGCATGTGTGGTGCCCAGATAGAAATATGCTCGATATACCTATCTCATTCATTTTAGGCACCGGAACCTTTATTTTTAACATTTTATGTTAAAATAATTTTATATTTACAGAAAAGTTGCAAGAATAGTACAAGGAACTTCCATATACCCTTCACTCACTCTGGATGCATCCCAGTGAGTTCATGGGATATAACTTCTCAGGATCACTGGTAAAGAATGTAACCGTTATACGTATCGATTAGTCTGTCATTCATTTAATCTCCTAACTCTTCTTTCCCCCCAAGGATAATTAAGATTTAATTAATTATTTTTTAAATTAATTTTTGTTACTTATTTTGAACTTGGAATCAGAAGTACGGAAAAGCCCTAAAGATATCCCTGAGACCATGGACCCGACATACTATAAAAGTTAATTTAAATCATTTCAGATTGAAGAAAATTAATCCTGGCTTGAAACTGTATTATTTATTTATTCATTACAAATATTTATTGCTAGGAACATTTTGTAACAGATATAACACTGTTAGAGGTCCTTTTAATCTACTCTTACCCTCTGACCTCATCAAGGATGGAAGATATTCTAATAAACTAAAAAAAAGCTCTAATTTCTCTCCAGTGTTCCCTTCTGCAGCCAAATTATGGGTCACATAAGCTTTTTTCCAGTGATTATATTTTCTAATCTCTGGAATCTGTGCTGCTAAAATGAATACAGAAGACTGACAGGTAAGGACTGTGTCTTGCACACAATAGACTTTCAGTGCTTAAGCTAATGCTGAATTAAACACCAGGGAGGTTTGACCATTGGTGAGAAAAATGTCAAGATGATCTTCTAAGTTTACAGGAAATACAGGGGTAGAGAAAAACTTTAAATGACACTATGACAAAACAGTCAAACAAGTTCAATATGTGGGACATCCTTTAAGACAACTGGCCTGGTGCATCTAATAAGCAAATGTAGTAGGGGGGAAACAGGGTGGAGGGATTATATTCTAAGTTCAAAAAGCATGACAACCAAATGTAATTCATGAACCTTGGTTGGGACACTGGTTAAAAAAATAAGCTGTAGGGGCCGCCCGGTGGCGTAGCGGTTTTGTCCGTGCTTGGCAGCCCGGGGTTCGCAGGTTCGGATCCCGGGCGCCTGCCGACTGCGTGTCAGCCATGCCATGACGGCATCCCATATAAAGTAGAGGAAGATGGGCACGATGTTAGCCCAGAGCCAGTCTTCCTCAGCAAAAAGAGGAGGATTAGCAACAGATGTTAGCTCAGGGCTGGTCTTCCTCACCAAAAAAAAAAAAAAAAAAAAAAAAGCTGTAAAAAATTTCTCCTCAATTGAAAAAAATTGGCTGTGTATTAAAAGATATTAAAGAATTATTGTCAATTTCCCTAAGTGTCATAATGGCACTTTGGTTATATATGAGAATATGCTTATTTTTAGGAGATACATGTTAAAGTATTTGGGGTGAAAGTATTTTGAAGTCTGTAAATTAGTCGTAATTATAAAAATATATATAATTAATATATATATAATAACAAAAGAAAATAATAAATAAACCATGCACATATATATATATATATATATATAGGTTTATAATACACACATGCATACACAAATAGAAAAAACAAATGCAGCAAAATGTTCACTACTGTTAAATCTAGATGGTGGATAGATAGTATTTATTCCACTATATTTTCAAATTTTCTTTAAGTTTGACTTTTTTCAGCATAAAATGTTGATGAGAATGACATGGATGGACCTTGAGGGTATTATGTTACATGAAATAAGCCAGACAAAGACAAACACTGTTATGATTTCACTCATATGTGGAAGATAAACAAATACATGGACAAAGAGGACAGATTAGTGGTTACCAGAGGAGAAAGGGGATGTGGGGTGACATAAGGGGTAAAGGAGCACATATATATGGTGACTGACAAATAATAATGTACAATTGAAATTTCATAATGCTATAAACGATTACTACCTCAATAAAAATTTTTTTAAATGTTGATAAGAAAAACACATAGCGATAGGAAGGGAAACCTCTACATACCAGAAACTAGAAGAGCGGTAAGAGGATGCTAAAACTAAGGGTCCCACAGTGGGGCCAGGACCAGACAGAGACCACACGGGCTGGGTTTTCAATGTCTGAGCAGGAACAAGAGCTGAGAGCACAGGCACATCAGCTTCTGTGGAGAAATGGTATAGAATCAGGAGCTGGGAGTCAACTTCCTGCCTGTGAACAGAAACTGCCACCTTACATCTGAAGCCAGAGTGAATTCTTCACCCCTGACTGTTGCTATCAACAGAAGTAGCCATGCAAGATGAGAACACTGAGTTTGTACAACATGTTGTTCCTGGACACAGTTGTGAACTTTCTGCTAAGAACAAAACCCTGAGACAGGGTCTTGGCTAAACTGAACTAAGCTAGCATTCCACAATTCAATGGACTGAAACCCACTGTCCAGAATTTTTAATATCAGAAGAAATTTATTGCAGCACTATTTATAGTAGCAAGAGATTGAAAACAAGCTGTATGTGCATCAGTGAAGTATTGGTTGAATATCCTATGGTATCACTACACAATAGAATAAGGAGTATATTTTATGCTGCAAATTAATGATTTCCAGGACATGTCGTTAAGTTTAAGAAAAAAAAATATTTTGGAGGCAGGCCCATTGGCATAGCAATTAAGTTCAGGTGCTCCGCTTCTGGCGGCCCGGGGTTCGCAGGTTCCGATCCCAGCCGCGGACCTACATACTGCATGTCAAGCCATGCTGTGGCGGCGTCCCGTATAAAGCAGAGGAAGATGGGCACGGATGTTAGCCCAGGGCCAATCTTCCCCACGAAAAAAAAAAAGAAAAAATATATTTTGGAGAAAGTATAAACAGCAAGCTACCATTTATCAAAAAACAAAAAAAAAGATGGGGGAGGTAAATTTTTCTTATACTAAACAATGGGAAAATAAACTATAATTTTTAAAATCATTACACATAGTGGAAGGAAGGCAAAATGGAGGAAGGTAGAAGCCAGACTTCCCTGAATGTGGTGGTTTTGAAAATATGTCCATGAATTCTTTGATACTCCTCCCTTCATGAGGTGGAAATTAATTCCCCTCCCATTCAGTGTAGACCAGACTTAGTGACTCTCAGACAAACAGAATACAGCAGAAGCAATGGGATATCTCTTCCAATATTAGGTTATAAAAAGACTATGACCTCCATTCTGGGTAATCTCTCTCTCTCTCTCTCTCTCACCACTTACTCTAGGAGAAGCCAGTTTCCATATCTTGGGGACACTCAGGCCTGCTTCAGACCACATCTAAATACTTCTTCACAAAACTACAGAGCATCAAGAATGAGAAATAAAATATTCTGCTTCCACATAGCTTGGTCACTGAGAACCTAAACCATCTGCTCCTACACAGCTTACTGTCTACATCAACACGACTTTACTTTTCCTTTTCTTCATTAGCATAACTTTGCTGCCCCAGGTGACTCTTGTCAAAGGAGGAAAAGGGCGCAAATAACTTTATTGTTCATCATGGGAACCTATCAAAAGGTCTGGCAACTCTAGAAAGTATCAACATACAGTTTATATTCCAAGATCCTTTGAACTCTTTGTTTCAAAATCCTCACCTTGCTGTTTCCACAAATCCTAAACTATCATTTCACTCACCCAATCATAATCAAGGCCCCAAACTGAAAGACCCACCTTGAGCCAGACTTCAAAATCTTCATTAATCCAACCTTCTCCTTCCCCTTGAGAGACCCTATCAGATTCTGTCCAGGTAGAATTCTCCCTTATCATGGCTCAGCAATAAATCCAGCATTGTCTTATCTATAGATTGTTCTGGTGATATTTATAACCTGGCATTTGACAGTGTTGGAGCCTCTGCTGAGATCTAGTCAAGATCAAGATGCCTTTTCCACCAAGGTCCAAGACTCTGGACTTGGAAATAGCACATCCCTTGAGCCTCCCACTTGGGGGCCTTCTGACCACAATGGATGGGTAAGTAGGTCTCACACTGGGTAGAACTCTGATTACTTTTTGTCGAGCTTCCCAAATGCTGAATTTATTTTGCCTCCTGAGAGTAAAAAACCATTTTAAGGAATCATTTGGTTATGTGATTAAATTTGAAAGAAACTTTTATTTTGGTGGAAATCTGCTTTGTTACTTACAACACTAGTATTTGTCTCTGTCATTGCTTTGTTGTGCATCTGTTAGAGGAAGATTCACAGGGAAAGGATGGGCATAGGCCCCAAAATAGACTCATTCATCAAAATAGCCGTGGAGACTGAGTCATGTAGAAGGTTTCTTCTCAGATCAATAATCTGTGGACAAATTTTGCCCTGAGTCATTCATCAAACCCTTTTGAGAACTTTCCTCAGTCCTGTCTTGTTTTGTCCATGAACGTCTCGATCTGGAAGGGATTTCCTTTCCAAAACTTTTCTGCTCTCCTGGCACCACAAACCTTGTCAGTGTTTGTCGTTGGATGGCCCAGCCATTAGGTTGGCGCCCAAACATGAAGTGCAAAAGTAATACTGTGGACCGACCCTGGACTCTCATGGGTTTGTCTTAGTCTAAACCTAAGTCTGTACTCCCTCTGGGCCAGATTTCTGCTACTTTCATATGTATATGTATAACTCACAGTTGAATACTTAAAATGGCATAATTTCAACAAAGATAATTTAGAATTACCATGGCCACTCTGAGGGAGTTTTGATATGAACAAAATTGATTGAGAGGCCCATTAGAATAAAAAAAATTAAACATCCAGTGGTCTGCATTTTTTCATTGTTATGAGAAAGTGCCTAAAAGAAATTCAGATTCCAAAATGGCTTCCTTAAGAGATTCCTAGGCCAAGGCAACAGGAAAATGTGAAAAATTTTAAATAATCTCTCTTTTTAGATCCCACTAAATCACAACAGCAAACCTTAAAGTCTTTATCTTACTATTCCTCTTCTCAAATTCTATGTTCCTCAACTTCCCTCTGCCACTATCTCTTCCTCTGATCTGTTTCCCTTCCATCTTGGCTGGCCACAAACCCTCAAAGCTCGATTACCTCCTGAAATTAAACTTCTCTTTGAACAAGGAAAAGTCCTTATAGTTGATTTTAAGCTCTTATCTTGCTCTTGGCCTTGAGCCATTGTCAAAAACTTTAGAAAGCCTATACAGGATAGAGACAAATTTGCAGAGGAAAAAAAAGTTACTTGATCTGGTATTTCCAACCTGGAGAATTCCAACCTGTCTCTCTAGTGACAGGGGCACTCACTTTACTGGGACTGTTACTAGACTGTTATAAAGAGCTTTGCAAAGCCCTGCCACACTCAGATACTTCACTGTCCCTATCACCCCAATATTCAGGAAAGATAGAAAGAAAAAATGGAATCTTAAAACTCAAATTAGCAAAATTCTTTCAGACTCTCAGATTTCTATGGCCTAAAATATTCCCATTGGCCTTAATGATAATGAGATCAACTACTTCTGGGGTTTATCAACTCTCTTCCCAAGAGTTAGTTACAGGCTGGCCCACAAGTCTAGAAATATCACCTCCAAGTCTAGACTTCACCTATTACAAGCAGACATGGTCAAATATTTCAAGGGACTCATACAATACACCCAGTCTTATTACCAACGGGTAGAAGTAGCCTGTCTCCAACATCACCCTAAACAATCCTTGCATGACTTAAAATCTGGAGACCTGGTCTTTTGAAACAGACATCAGAGAAAGACAGCCTTTGCACTATTATAGAAAGAATCCTATCAGGTACTGTTAACAACAAGCACAGCAGTGAAATTGTAAAGCGTTCATCCTAGGATTCATGTCTGTGGCCTCCCAAAGGTGTCCAAATCCTAATTCTAGAAACCTGTGAATATGTTTCCTTACATGGCAAAAGGGATTTTGCAGATATGATTAAGCTAAAGACCTTGAGACTGAACGATTGTCCTGGATTTTCCAGGTGGACACAATGTATTCACAAGCATCCTTATAAGAAAAAGGCAGGAGGGTCACAGACAGAAAAAAAACAATGTGATGACAGAAGCAGAGAGAGAAAGATTTGAAAATCCTTCTGGATTTAAAATGGAGGACTGGGCTATTAGCCAGGGAACACAGGCAGCCTCCAGAAGCTAGAAAAGGCAAACAACAGTTTCTCTCCTAGACCTCCACAAGAAATGCAGCCTGTAGAAGGGTTTTAGATTTCTGACCTCCAGAACTGTAAGGAAATAAATTTGTGTTGTTTTAAGCCATAACTCCCTGGAATACTGTCCCTACTGGAAAGCTGAGCATTCTTAGGATTCTACAGAAACAGACATGTTTGGGAAGAGGCAGCATTGACCCAAGAACTTTGGACCAAGAAGATGACTGTGGGACATATAGACAGCTGTAAGTCTCAGGTGTCCCCAGGCTACCTGCATTTCTAACTAACTGTCTATAAATTTGAGGAGTCCCCAACCCCCTCAAGTTTGGTCATTTGTTAGAATGACTCACAGAACTGGGCAAAAATGCTATATTTACCATTAGTTTTATTATAAAAGATACACATAGAGCAAGATCTGGGAGGGAGCACAGAGCTTCCATGTCCTCTCCCCCTGGAGTCAGGACACATCATCCTCCAGACATATCATTATGCTCACCAACCAGGAAGCTTCTCTGAGCTTTGGTGTCCAGAAGTTTTATTGGGGTTTTATTATGAAGGCATGATTGATTAACAAGAATGACCTCAATCTCCAGGTCCCTTCCCATCCTCAAAGGTTGGATACCTGAAATTTCCAAACCTCTAATCATATGTTTGGTCTTTCTGGTGACCAGCCCCCATCCTGAAGTATCTAGGGACCCACCATGAACCACCTTATTAGCATAACAGAGACACTCCTATCACTCTGAAATTCCAAGGATTTAGAGCTTCCATCCCAGGAGCCAGGGACAAAAGCCAGTCGAATACTTTATTATGCAACACCCCCACACAAGGAATTATCTGGCCTAAAATATCAATACTGCTGAGTTTGAGAACTCTACCTAGTGATCTCGATACTACAGATTTCCTTGCCTGATGCCAAATTGTTCTTGATGAGTGATAACAAAACCTTACAACCATTGGGCAATCCCATAGGGTTATTCTGACCAAAAAATAGATCATTGGGTATCCTCCAATGACTATATTGGATTTGTGGCAAAAAGACCCAAGGACTACTCTCTTTAAGCCGGACAGAAACACGTTACCTTGGTTAACCAATGCCTGCTTCCAGGAGGATCATTAATGTCACCCAGGGTCCATTTTGGCCCCTCAGTTTCTCCTCAAGGAAAAAGAGATCATTAGATGACTTAATTCAAGTAGGAGAAAAACAGGGCCTTGACTTTAAAACCTAAATCCTAAATCCTGAAGGGGTTCAGGACACACTACCCTAAAATGTGGAAGCTTGGCATATTGAATACTTCAAACTGAAGGAATTTGAGAAATGGCAGGTGCAGGAAGGATTTTTCTGAACTTTCCCCAAAGCAGGTCATTAGACCCTCATGTAAGAAGTGCCCTCCCTATACCCAGAGGAAAGGAGCATCATTATCTCCAAGGACAACAAGAGGACACCAACAGAAACCTGAATGAACAGGCCTAGCTGTTTCCTCAGTCTTCTACTTAGTTCATACCCTTTTTGTCCTATTATATTTATCACATTTTTTCCACAACTCTCCGCTCTTCATCAAATCTAGCATTAAAATGCTCCGGTTTAACCATTTCTTTGGGTTTTCACTTCCTAATGAAGGTTCCTATGTCGCATAAGCTTATATTAAATACATTTGTATGCTTTTCACTTGTTAATCCGTCCTTTGTTATAGGAGCCCCAGCCAAGAACTTAGAACGGCAGAGGAAAAATATCCTCCCCTACCCTACCCACTCAGGGGGAATTCTAGATTGCTTTCTTTCCTCCCCAAATCTCTTCACTTCATGCTTTACAAGAGGCCTGAAAAGTAAGGTGAATCCTAGAGCATAGCAGATGAGTTAGACAATGCCACCAAGGCTATGGGACTTCTCACCTGAAAGGTTCATGAAATTAGACGGGCAATGCAGAATGGAGCGGGCTTCGATTTGATATTGGCCTCTCATGGGGGAATAGGTATTCTTTTAGGGGAAGAACATTGTACTTAAATCCTTACAGACATCTCTGGAATCTTTAATGTTACAAAAAAGATCTAAAAGGCAAACAAAGAAATCAGAAAATTAGATAATTTGGCTATTAATACCAAATCTGATTTTAGGAGATCTTCATGTTAGAGATGTCACCTACTGTCTTGATTTAATTTGGGCACTCTTGGCTCTCAGTGAGAAGCGGACTACAAACTCTGAATATGGTCCTTCTCTTAGTATATCGGCCTGTGTTGCAGTATTCAGAAGGGTGATCCTCAGAGTCTTAAATGCTGAAGCACAACAGCTGTCCCGTCAAATAATTCAACAAATAATCACCCAACAAAAAGAGCAGGAAAATCTGATGCTTATGGAGGTTGAAACAAATACCTTCAGAACCTTGGAGGCTGAATCAACCATTTCCAGAAAACTGATACTTGATTGTGATACCTCAAATAACAGTGAAGATCTAGAATGATCACACACCAAGATACCAAAGGCCTATTACTCTTCCGCTGAGGCTGAAAAATGGCCACAAGGGAGGACAATGAAAACCAAAACTGTCTACCCCACCTGGTTTGGTGTCTGCATCAACATGACTTTACTATTCCCTTGTCTTCATTAGCATAATTTTGCTATCCCAGGTGACTCTTGTCCAAGAAGGTAAAATTTGTAAATAATTTCGTAGTTCATCATAGGAACTTATCAAAAGATGCAGCAACTCAAGAAAGCATCAACAGACAGTTGACATTCCGAGACTCTTTAAATGCCTCATCTCAAAATCCTCACCTTGCTGTTTCCACAAATCCTAAACTCTTACATCACAATAATTACCCAATTCCAGTCAAATCCCTACATTGAAAGACCACCTTAAACCAGACTTCAAAATCTCAATAAATCAGGCCTTCCAGTTGCTTCTTAGAGATGTTATCCATTGAATTAGCATCCTTCCTTACTCTAATAAACAATAAATTCAGTTCTGTGTTACCAAGAGATTATTCAGGTACTATTTGGGAAGCCAGCATTCTACAAGGACAAAGAGAATATTCTAAAGCCAACAAAGAGAAAAGGCAGATTACACTAAAGTAATGACAAGAACACTGAGAAAAAGACTTCTCATCAGCAAAAATAAATGCTGGAAGACAATGAAGTAATATTTTTGATGTGCTGAGGAAACATAATTGGGAACCAAATTTCTAAAGTCAGGCAAAATATCATTTACAAGTCAAGGCAAATTAGAAATTTTTGACATTCAAACACTTAGAAATGTACTAGTACTAATAGTCCCTTACTAAAAGAACTACTAAATAAGAAAAAATGAACCTAGATGGAATGAACAGGATAAAGAAGCAAAAGTATGCAAAAGAATTGTTAAAATATGCTGGTAAGTCTAAATAAATATTGAATGTGAAAAAAAATTAGAATAGCAATCATTTTTTGTGTGTTTTCAAAAACCAGCTGGCATTGCCAGTTAAAGATAGCATATTAAAAACAAGCATTTAATTCTGCTTCTCCCTGAAACCCCACAAAAATGACAGTCGAAAGATTTTTTTTAAAAAAAACAGACAACCCACCAGAATGAAAAGAATAGGAAATATTTCAATAGCAACAAAATTTTGAATACTGAAAATCAGAAGGCAAGTCCATTTTGGAATATTGGTGATCAATCTGATTTACACCACAGAGCATCCAAAAGTCCAGAAAACTGGCAACTCTAGGTATCTCCGGAAGTGTGAAGGTGAACTAAAAGCACGGACTTGGCTGGAAGTCTGTTGAAGTTAAACTCGATACATCTCCTGTCACTGTACAGTCAGGCAATTGCTCCCTCCCTCCCCAGTATAAGATTGAAGGCTTATTCTCTGAAAAAGTGAAACAGAGGGCCTCTTGACTGGGGGGATATCAGGCATATTTGAGCATGGTAGTATCATACCAAAAGTAGAGGATGCCCAGGAAACAGGGCTTCCAGAGGCAAAAGAAATTCCCAGCATGAGAATGAAAGGAAATCCCAGATTACCAGTGTAGAGAGCAACTAGGGTCCTAGAGTAGAGAACAACCAGTCCAGATGGGGATAAGTCAGAAGGTTCCAGAAAAGACTTATGGAAAAAAATGATCCTGAGAAAATAACTGATATGTTTACTGACAGGAGATTTAGGCAACTGGGAAAATGTGTGGGGCTGAATTAGTGAGATATCCGTTGAAAATTAAGCAACCAAACAAAAAGTAATTATTAACTAATAATTAAGGGAAAAGAGACAGTCAGGCAAGAAAGGAAAAGTCATCATAGCAAACAACATGGTCCAACTGTGAATAACAATTATATAGTTGTCCATACAAAAATCAGATGTGTTTCTATACACTACCAGTGATGTAGCAGAAAGAGAAGTTAAGAACACAATCCCATTTACAATTGCAACAAAAAGAAAAAATTACCCAGGAATAAACTTAACCAAAGAGGTGAAAGATCTGTACACTGAAAATTATAAAACATTGCTGAAAGAAATTGAAGAAGACACAAAGAAATGGAAAGATATTCCATGCTCTTGGATTGGAAGAATTAACACAGTTAAAATATCCATACTCCCTAAAGCAATCTATAGAGTCAATGCAATCCCTATCAAAGTTCCAACAACATTTTTCACAGAAATAGAACAAAGAATCCTAAAATTTATATGGAACAACAAAAGACCCAGAATAGGTAAAGGACTACTGAGAAAAAAGAACAAAGCTGGAGGAATCACACTCCCTGATTTCAAAATATACTACAAAGCTATAGTAACCAAAACAGCATGGTATTGGCACAAAAACAGACACACAGATCAATGCAATAGAATCGAGAGGCCAGAAATAAACCCATATGTCTATGGACAGCTAATTTTCAAAAAGGGAGCCAAGAACATACAATGGAGAAAGGAAAGACTCTTTAACAAATGGTGTTGAGAAAACTGGACAGCCACATTTAAAAGGATGAAAGTAGACCACTATCTTACACCATACACAAAAATTAACTCAAAATGGATTAAAGACTTGAATGTAAGACCTGAAACCATGAAACTTCTAGAAGAAAACAGGCAGTCAGCTCTTTGACATCAGTCTTAGCAACATATTTTCAGCTATTGTGTCTGACCAGGCAAGGGAAACAATAGAAAAAATAAAGAAATGGGACTACATCAAACTAAAAATCTTCTGTACAGCAAAGGAAACCATCAACAAAATGAAAAGACAACCTAACAATTGGGAGAAAATATTTGCAAACCATATATCTAATAAGGGGTTAATCTCCAAAATATATAAAGAACGCATACATCTCAACAACAAAAAGACTAAATCCAATTTAAAAAATGGCCAAAAGACCTGATCAGACATTTCTCCAAAGAAGATACGCAGATGGCCAGCAGGCACATGGAAAGATCATTAACTATCAGGGAAATGCAAATCAAAACTACAATGAGATATCATCTCACACCCATCAGAATAGCTATAATTAATAAGACAGGAAACAACAAGTGTTGGAGAGGAAATGGAGAGAAGGGAACTCTCATACACTGCTGGTGGTAGTGCAAACTGGTGCAGCCACTATGGAAAACAGTATGGAGATCCCTCAAAAAAATTAAGAAAAGAACTACCATTCCATCCAGCTATTTCACGGCTGGGTATTTATCTAAAGAACACAAAAGCCCCAATATGTAAAGATAGATGTACCCCTGTGTTCATTGCAGCATTATTCACAATAGCCAAGACTTGTGAGCAACCTAGGTGCCCATTAAGGGGCGAATGGATAAAGAAGATGCGGTATATATACACAATGGAATACTACTGAGCCGTAAGAAACAATGAAATCCAGCTATTTGTGACAACATGGATGGACATTGAGGGTATTATGCTAAGCAAAATACGTCAGAGGGAGAATGTCAAAAACTGTATGATCTCACTCATAAGTAGAAGATAAAAACAACAACAAACAAACACATAGAGACAGAGATTAGATTGGTGGTTACCAGAGGGAAAGGGGGGAGGGAGGAGGGCAAAGGGGATGATTAGGCACGTGTGTGTGGTGATGGACTGTAATTAGTATTTGGATGGTGAACATGATGTAATCTATGCAGAAATAGAAGTATAATGATGTACACCTGAAATTTATACAATGTTATAAACTAATGTTACCACAATAAAAAAAAAATAAGAAATAAAAAAACAATTATTTGGTTGTAACATCTTAAACACTGAATACTTATATAACAAAATTATAATACAGATGGATAAGAAAAATGCATAGAGAGGGAATGTTTACATACATCTTGGGGAGGATGGAATAAAAGAGAAATAAACCCTCAATGTTCAGAGTGAGAAATTAATAGACAAAACCTAAAACTGAAAAATCAAGAAATAGCAATATATACATATTGAGATATATAAAATTTTAAAAATACCTGAAATTGTTCAATATATTTGCTTGGGACATGGATGGAGGACAGTAGGCAGAGGGTCACTATTTTTGTATAATTATTGCAGAATGCAGTGATTCTTTTTTTTCTTTTTTTTTTTAATTGAGCTAACATTGGTTTAGAACATTATATGAATTTCAGGTGTATGTCATTATATTTCGATTTCTGTGAAGATTACATTGTGTTCACCACCCAAGGTCTAATTGCCATCTGCCACCATACACATGTGCCCTACTCCCCCTTTCACCCTCCCCCTTCCCCCTGTCCCTCTGGATTCCTCAAAAAACTAAGAATAGAACTACCATATGATCCAGGTGTACCACTTCTGTGTATTTATCCAAAGAATACGAAAACACTAATTCAAAAAGATATTTGCATTCCTGTGTTCATTGCAGCATTATTCACAACAGCGAGACTTGGAGACAACCTAAGTGCCCATCACTAGATGAATGGATAAGGAAGATGTGGGGGACATATATACACATAATGCATTTGAGACAGAAACCATTTGCAAGGCCCCTGGCCTAACTAGCTAAGGCCCCTAACCAACCGGCAAGCTAGGAGAATCAGATAGAGACCACCAAGATCCACATTCCGCAGTTTCCCGGGCTTACGCACGCGCCCTAGCACCCAGGAGTCCACTGAAGGTGACCCCAGCCCCATTAGCATAGTAAAAATCACACCCCGGGGTGGAGAGCTAGCATGTTAATGATACATGCGTCGCATGTAGTAGCATGCTATGAGACAGCACGGCACAGGCACAACCCCACCTCTACATGCCATGACAGGGCACTCCTCCCCAACCTTTGCTTAATAAAAGCCCCACAATCCTGCTCCCTAATGAGCTGGTCACCTGCCCCTTTCCTTTCTGCACCAGTCCCCTTGCGCCTCTCCTGTGCACAAGCTAATTAACTTTTACTTTCCTACCCCTGTTTGTTGTCTCTCTTGATTTCTGTCCTGGGGGACAACAAGGACCCAATGTGCTGTAACACATTGATTCTTTAAACTATGTGCATTATATGACTGACGACTATTAAAACAGAGAAATTTTTTTAAAGCTGGATTCAAAGTACTGGATAATAATAACAAAGAAGATGGGGGACAAAGTATTTCTGAGGGAAATTAAAATCCTTGTCTTATTCAGGAAGAGAGTAAAAGTACCAATTAAATATAGACTTTGTTTAACTTCCAAGTCAACAGAGCTCAATAAAGAGAATAAATAAGACTGGATAAATTCAACCAAAGAAAGGAGCGGATAAAAGAAAGAGAAAGCTTGGCAAAGAGAAAACACAAAATAAGATGGCAGAAATCATTTTAAAAATACCAGTAAACACAATAAATATAAAAAGAGACTCGCTGATTAAAATACAGATTAATTTTTTAAATCTAGTTTATAAACAGTTTATGAGTTACACTTAAAATAGAAGAATAGAAGAATGAAATATATATACACATATACATATACGTTTATACATATATACATATATATGTTTATACATGTTTATACATATACATATATACACATATATGTTACATATGTATATGTAAACATATATGTATATATACATACAATATATAAAAATATACATGTACAAAAAATATATATATACATACATATACAAAATATATATATACATACATATACAAAAATATATATATACACACATACATATATATATACATACATATACAAAAAAAATATATATATATATATACCAAAGAGAGATTTCAAAAAGAGTCTTAGAGAGACTGCCTATTGAGTAAAAAATAAATCTTTATACTAATAAAAAGAAAAAACTCGTGAACTTTATGTATTTAATAACGTAGCTGGGTACTATCCCAAACAAAAATTGACAGAATTAGAAGAAATTAACAAGCCCACAAATGTGGGAAATTTTAATCCCTCTCTCAAAAGCTGGTAAAACCAAAAAATAAAGAATTTAGAATATTTTAAAACCTTATATAAAAAGGAAATAAAGATAGAAATTTGCATCCCAAAACAGAGATTGAATATTCTCTTTAAGCATGTGTGGCACATTTACTAAAATTGGCCACAAATGAAGCCACAAAAGAAGTCTCAACCAATTTCACAGAACGACATATTTAAAATTAATTCATAGTGATTGCAGAAAATTTGAGAAGTGTAGACAGTTTAAAGCACAAGAAAAAATTATCTATAATCCCACTCCGGCTAGAGTTTCTCTCTCTCTTTTTTCCTTTTTTTTGGAATAGTAAAATTTACAGCATATTCATTTTGTGTCCTGTTTTATTTGCAAATAATGATCCTGGTGTATTTCCACTATAGCAGCACTAGTCTCCCTGGAGTTTATTTTCATTACAAAGTCAGGCTAATGGAAAGAATATCTGCTCCTTGTGATAATGTGTAGTTCTTGGAAGAAAATTAATATTCACAGTGGTAAGATGTGTTCACCCCTAGGTAAGTCAAAGGAAAGTGGCCTGGGAATGCATTGGTAGAGAGGCAGAGAAGAAAAGTATTAGAGATGAAGCAAAAACCAGATTCTCACTCTACTCAAAGGACCCACATGCCTTCCTCCCCAGTTCAGAGCCCGAAGTTGCCCGGGCAGGGGAAATCCACATTAATACCTGGCTGTCGCCTGAGAGGACGGGCACACAAACGGCAAACGAGAACCTGAGGCAGAGGAGGTACTAAGTAGGGACCGAGGAAGAAGCCAAAGGACTGGGAGGCTGGAGACTTAGAAGAATAAGTCAGTATCAATCCTGGGCGCCTTCCAAAGACTTGTCTTCCTCTGCCCCGCCTCCTCTCTCCACATTCCCATGCTAAATAAAGTCACAACTGTCGGTCCTCGGCCACCTGAACCTTGAGGTGAAAGCGCTGTTTAAGCCTGCATCCGAGTTCAGTGTGGACCAGCTCAAGAAAGATGGGCATGGCGGCACTTAGGGCGCGGTTGGGAGGAAACGACGTTCTGCTCTGTCTGCATTACTCTATGTAGGGGAGATGATTACAGAGCAGCAGGAGACACCCCGATACCGAAAGGCCGCTTCTCCCAACCACCAGCAGCACACAAGTCATAGATCCTGCGACGTCCTCTAAGGGACAAGGGTGTAGGGTGGGGGAGGGGAGGGCTTGAGAATGCCTTCCTCCTAAATCTTGTGAGATATTCATGCAATCTTTGCTAAATGCCCAGCACACAGTAGAGCTTTGTACATTTTAACTATTACTATTATCTTTCTTTAAGTATATTTACTACAGTGGTTTGAGGCACAGCTTTGGTTTAAAAGAGTTCTAAGTTTAAATTCATGCTCACATCTCATTTATTAGCTATTTGGCCACTGCAGAGTGGGTTTACCACCACTCTTAGCCTGTAAACCTCTAAACCCCAACTATAAAATGAAGTTAATAATACCTACTTTATGAGATTAAATTAGCTAATATACGTAAAGCACTCAGCACAATGCCCAGCCCATAGATAATGGTAGTAGTTGGAATTCCATCTAACACATATTTGTTGGTCTTTCCCGGGTCTTTTTTTGTTCCCATTCTATTCTTACTGAACTTCTTTTCCCTCTCTATTTAATTATTTGGGGAGAGAAGAGCACTTCTTTTGAGACCATTTGAAAATCTCTTCCTGTTTTTCAGCAGCCTCGTTTTTCCATCTCTGTCCTGTTCATCCCAGTGTAGGGTGTCCATCATGACTTCTGGTATTAGGAACAGAGATTTAAATAAATGTAGAAATAAGTGAAGTAAAATATAGTTCATAGGTCCTTTGGTAGAAGTCTATATGAGCACAAAGAAGAAAACGGACAAATAAGAGTGGATCCAGAAAGGCTTTATAGAGAAGTGACTCTTCAGCCTCACCTTGAAGTATAAAAGTTTGGAATCAGAGCGCCCTGGGTTTGGGTCCATGCTCTGCCACTCATTAGCTGTGGGTGAGCTATGTAGTCAACAGGATAGTAATACTCACCTAAAAGGTAGGTGGGATTAAATGAACTGATAAATGTGAAAGTCCAAGGAATTGACAGATAACAAATTATCAATACGTGCTATTTTTCTTTCCTTCCTCCCCTTTCCTGTCCAACCTTCCCTATTACCTTCTCCCTGCTCTTTCCTCCATTTTCCCTCTTCCTCTCCATCCTTAGTTTGGCATCACCTGGAAACATAATAAACCTCCTAGTTACAAAGAAAAATA
Source organism: Tapirus indicus (assembly GCA_031878705.1). Classification (NCBI taxonomy): domain Eukaryota; kingdom Metazoa; phylum Chordata; class Mammalia; order Perissodactyla; family Tapiridae; genus Tapirus; species Tapirus indicus. The sequence continues at coordinate 13,311,923 of CM062937.1, forward strand.
TGAAGCCACTTGAATTGTAGGTTGACCCCTGGAAATGGTCCTGATGAAGATGTTATTTATGGACAGTTTCTGTGGTTACCCGTAAATGTCTGCCCATATCATTCATAGTACGCTTTAAAGCATATTTCCCCAGTTTTTTTTTTTTTTTTTTGAGAAAAGTGCAAGGCAGGGTTGAAACAGAAGTCTTGCTAAAGATTGAGATCAAGTTCATCTATATCTTCTCAACCTACCAACCCTTAAGACTTTTTCACTTAAAATGAGGTTAGTGTGATATGTGCTCTTTCACAATGTGATTTGTGACAATTTTTTACCTGGGTCTTCCTGGATCTACAAGTTAAAATTTCAAATTTCCCAGATCAATTCTTGTTTTAAATTATGAGGATTTCATTTCTTTGTATAACTGGTATACCAAGAAGGCACAAGGAAAATAGAAAGGAATTGAGTTTGCTTCTCTAGAGAGGAAAAGGCTAGGAGGAGGGAAATTAATCTTCAAAGGCAGCCTATGATGGACCCTCCTGTCTAGCACAGAACTGACCTGGGGATTGTGTCACTTTGGCCAGTACTTTCTATGACGCAGAGAGCAAAGCCTGATGTGCCACCCCTGCTGGGAATGTAGTCAATCCTGATTTCAGCTACAGTTGGTACCATCTTCTCATCCTAAACCAGGTCCAACCTTATCTATTTCCTGCTTTCTTCCTGCAAGACAGCTCTCCTGGCATCCAAGGCCTCTTGGTTCTCAACAATGTCATCTGATAACATTCATTAAAGCCCCCACCTCCCCCATCACACCAGCTAGGCACTGGGAAAGGCAACATAGTCTTTTCCTTCAAAATGTTTACAGTCTTGGAGCTGACAAGGTGCTGACAGAAGAAAAGCAGTGAAGCTAAACATCACTAGAAGGCAGCCCAGGTGAAGAGGTATGGATGTGAATTTCTTCAGAAGTCCAGGGAAAGTGGAGTTCACTATGAGCTGAGCTGGGGGAAACGGCTTCCTGATAGAAATCCATTTTGCCTTCTCCATTGTGTGGGGGGCACTGGTTTAGAAAGCCATTAAGGACATGAACTTCCCAGCCAGACTGCCAGGGTTTGACCGCTCAGCTCTGGCGATGACTAGGATGTGTCCTGGGCAAATTAGCCTCTCTGGGCCTCAGTCACCTTTTCCCGAAAATGGGGGTGATAATAATAATCCTCCCTACCTCAAAGACTTGTGGTGAGGATAAAATGAGTGAAAATATGTGAAACACGTGCTATATAGTAAATACTAATAAAGGTTCCCGACTATTGTTTACAACGCGGTGTTCTTGAGACTGAGAAATCTACAAGTCAGTGTACATAATCGTGTCTACGTAATTAATTAATGTCTGGGGAGGAGCGTGCGTGTTTAAGACACTCTCTGGGACGACTTGGATAATGTCATTTTTAGGCAAAATGCCTCGTTATTGGTGCAGCTCGGGAAAAGACACATCCACACGAGCCCGCACGCGAGGCGGGGCTGCGCCTGTTGCGCGCTGGGTCTGTCCACAGCGCCGGCTCGGAGCTGGGCGGGCCAGCCCGGGCTGCGTGTCCACCCGGACCCCTGGATGTGAGACTGTGTCCCTCTGTGTCATCGACTGGTGTGAGCCCTGCTTCGACGTGCGTGTCATGGCTTAAAAATAGATGCTAATCCGTCAAGCGGTCTGGCGGGGGCAGCGCGGCGGCGGGGCGGGGGCAGCACAGCGCGGCGGCGGCGGCGGAGAGGCATGGCCGTGGGGCTGCCGGCGCCCGCGATCCGCCTCCGGGACTGAGAACCCACCGCGCAGAGGTAGAGGGGCTGCGGCGGGTGGTCGCCTTCCCGGCCGGGGGGGAGGAGCGCGGATCGCGGCCGCGGGGAGCGCGGGGACGGGGACGGGGGCCTGCGAGCCGAGCAAGCTGCGCTCTCCCGGGCTCCCTCCCTCCACTCTCAGCGCCAGGCTGTTTGCGTTGGCAAGGGCTGGGGCGACGGCCATGAACCTGTTACAACCGCGACAGCAGACGGAGGGAGGGGGGCCGCGGACCCGAGCCCCTGAAAGCCGGCAGATGGGATTGGAGAATGCCCAGGGCTGTATCCCGGGACAGAAGGGGGCTTCTCCACCCCGAGGAGAAAGAGTGTCCCACGGATCTCCTTCCTACACCTGGTCCCCTTCCCGTTGCCTTTTACCATTCAGCATCACCCAGGCAGCAGAAGCTGTTACCCCAAAACGTTGTTTTGGAATAAAGCGATGGGGTCTTTAGGCCTGAGACAAGGGAGATGATGATGACGGTGATGATGATGGTGATGGCTGTAGTGCTATATTTTTTTGCTCCTTCTGACCCAGCCATTGAAAAAATATTTCTCCCTAAACACCCTAAGATCCAGTCATGCCTCACCAGTGCTGGTCCTCATACACCTGCCTCTTAAGCCCTATAAGTGCTTGGTCTCTCCTGGCCTGGGGGAAAGGGAGAGCTGGGCCCTGGCTCAGAGTGTGGGAGGGGGATGCAGAGTATGAGCAGGACAAAGATGGCCTCTCACTGCTGGACTTTCTGTTGAGGTCCCTGGGGCAGAAGACAGGGAAGGGAGTGCAGGGGGATTCTTTGGCCAGCCCACCTTCTCAGACCATAGCATGAGAGGAGGGAAAGGAGGAGGGCTCTTGCTAGAGTCGCGTCTCTGCCTAAGGGTCCCAGGGCAAGTCTCAAAGGCTAACCCTTCCCAGCTCTGCGGCCTAATGCATGGTCCCACTTTCAGAAAAACCAGCTGTCCAAAGGGAGTTTGAGCACTCCTGCTAAGCCCCTCATTGTCGACCCCATGTGCTTCGCAGGGTCACTTGACTCCAACAGCAACATGGGTGGTAATTCCTGTCTTGGAGTCTATAGGCCTGGCAGGATCTCTCATCTTTTCCTTTCCTCCCTCCTCTCCAGTGCCCCACCCTCCTCCTCTCCCACACAGGCACAGACACAATACTCCAGCCCTGCCTCGACTCCGAAATGCTCGCAGTAGATATAAGGTTTAATCAGTCATTTCTTTATGCAATCAAAGGAGGAGGTTTGCCTGTTGTGCACATAGATTGGCACCTTCTTCCATTAGCTCGTGCATTCAGCAAGTATTTTTCAAAAATTTACACTTCCTCTTTATGGCTACTCCCCACTCAACCCATCCCCCAACATACACTTCCCCTAGCAGGCTTGTCTCTGAGGCAATGGCAGGGCAGGAATGGGTTAAGGCAGCCCATCTCTCCAGCGCAGAGGAGGCAGGCTTGGCATGGGTCATGGCCCCAGCTGCATAGTCTTCCTGCTAATTCTCTCTGGATGGGTCCAATGCCACCCCCCCCATCCCAGCTCCCTAGCCTCTCTGCCTGTCGCCCCAGGCAGATGAGACCCAGATCAGGGCTGGCAAGAGCTCCAGCAGTGGGCACTGCCACCCAAACACCAAATGTTTGTGTTTGTGTTTGTGTTTATGCATGTGTGTTGGGAGTGGGGGTGGGGTGGTGGAGCAGAAACCCAGCAGCTGGACTGCTCCCTGTCCCTGTAAACAAGGACATGTGACTCTCCCACCTCCTTGCGTGGCAGAGCCAAAGAGCAGGGAGAAAGGAGCTGCTGCAGCTGAAGAAGATATCCTGGAGGCCCCGCCAGGGCCAGATTTCCCCTCCCTCCCGTGAGAATCTTCTCCCCAGGCGCAGCCCAGTTAGCAGGAAGGGAAGCAGCTGCTCTGGACTCACTCAGGTGTGTCTCACATCCCTTCCTCTTCCAGCGACAGCTACCTGGAGACTGACCCACCATCCCAGCAGCCACCCCTGCAGCTGCCACGGTTTCCACCGCCTCTAAGATGTGCCCTGGTAACTGGCTCTGGGCCTCCATGACTTTTATGGCTCGCTTCTCTCGGAGTAGCTCAAGGTCTCCTGTCCGCACCAGAGGAGCCCTGGAGGAGATGCCAACCGTTCAACATCCGTTTCTCAATGTCTTTGAGTTGGAGAGGCTCCTCTACACAGGCAAGACAGCCTGTAACCATGCTGATGAGGTCTGGCCAGGCCTCTACCTCGGAGACCAGTATGTACCTGGCAGACTGGGACCATGGCTGAGTGTGCGTGTGCTTGCGCATTGTGTGTGCACTTGTGTGTGTGCGTGCATGTGTGTGTGTGCATGCAAGAAGAAAAGAGAAGGGTGGCAGAGAGGCACTGAGTTGTGTTGGTCCCAGGTTGAGGATGGCCGGAGTGGGCTTGGGCAGAGAATGGAGGCTGGGGGGTTTGGGGGAATTTGGGCAGGATTATTGATACACCCACCTCTTGAAAGAAAGACTATGTTCAATGATATCATTCACTTAGCAAGTATTTATTATTAAGTGCCAGTGCTATGTACCGGACGTCATAGATGACTTCTCTGACCTTCCATCTATTGTGCTATGGCTCAGAAAAAAGGCAGTCACTGGAAGCCAGAAATAGTGGGTAGTAAGCTGAAGGGTTGACCAAGCAAAGCCGCAGTGTATGCAGAGGTTCTGCAAGAAGGGGGCTGTGGAAAGAAGAGCATCAAAGGAAGAGTGATCCCCACTTCTGTCTCTCAAGGGTTTTATAGTATACAAGGAATTTTCCACATGCATTTTTCTCTCTAATCTTCCCAACAGCCTTGTGAGGGAGGTACCACTGCCCCCAGGTTACAGATGAGGAAACTGGAGCTCAGAGAAGTTGTGACTGGCCCAAGGTCACATGGGTCATAAGTAGCAGAGCCAGGACTTAGAGGCTCAAGTTCAGTGCTCTTTCTGCTTGAGGAGTTTGCACTGGACAGGGCATTTTCCCTGAGATACGACCATGCTGCCTGAGAGGTGTCTACCACAGAGCTGAGGGATATGGGCCACAAGAGCACCTGAGGGTGATATCGTGAAACAGGGTGAATGTGAGCATGGAATAACTGGCAAAAAGCAAGAAGCTTCTGAGTGTCCAAGAGAGTGTAAAGAACCGGGGGAGTTAGGTGTGGGAGCAAGTGTCAGAATCGTATCTTCTCAAGGTTAGCGGGGATGTTAATGTGAGCGGGTCCAGCAACCCCCCTGATGTCCACATCCCCCATGCTGTATCCATGCCTGCACATTGACCTCCTCTCTCTGCTTGAATACCCCGGGGACAGGAAGTCACTCTCTCTCAAGGCACTCCAATCTTTCTTCAGCTAGATTCCACTGTTAGAATGTACTTCCTTCCACGAAATACAGATCCATCAAATCCTTCCTAATGATCAAATAAATTTCCACTGCCTCAGAGCACTCTTTCAATATTTTATTATGGCTTTTGTCCACCCACCCCCTTAGTCTTCTCTTCTCCAGGTAAAACCTCTCCAGTACTCTCCACCCGTGCTCAAGGACAAGACTCCAGGTCATTGCCCATCTTGGTTCCTCCCTTCTGGGTCTTCAGTAAGGAAAGTGGAGGCCTGGAGCTGACGATGTTAGCTAGGCAGTGCACAGGGTAGGGACAAGGGCTTCTTGCTCCACAGCCTAGCTTCCCCACTCTCCCTCTAACCTCTACTCAATGCAGGGACATAGCCAACAACCGCCGTGAACTCCGTCGCCTGGGCATCACCCACGTCCTCAATGCCTCACACAGCAGGTGGCGAGGCACGCCCGAGGCCTACGAGGGGCTGGGCATCCGCTACCTGGGTGTCGAAGCCCATGACTCCCCAGCCTTTGACATGAGCATCCACTTCCAGACGGCGGCTGACTTCATCCACCGGGCGCTGAGCCAGCCTGGAGGTAGGAGGGAAAGCAAGAAGGAGGGAAGGACCAATGGATATTGAGTTAGGGAACAGCCCAAGGGCTCGAGAATGGAGAGAGAGAGAGATTTTAATGACATGACAAAATGCTCAGGAGAGAAAAATACTCTCTCAACCATTTTTTAAAGGCAATACGTAAAAAGACAAGAAGGAAATAATCCAAAATAAGAGAGTGGCAAGTTGCACCTGGGTGGTGAGATTATGGGTGATATATTTTTCAATTTTTTCCTTCTTTACATATTTCTATACTTTCCAATTATTTCTACCTTGGTATGTCTTGCTTAGTGATCAGAAAAAAAATATATATATATATATATGTGTGTGTGTGTAAATGAAAAATATATTAAACACTACCCCCAAAAATGGTTGATAGAAACAGCAAGATAGAAAGGTGAGGGAGATAAGGAAGGGCCAGGTTAGGCACAGGGTGTTTTCCATCGATGCACTCAGCAAATATCCACTGGATCCCTGCTCTCTGTGAAGCTCGGGTTTCCATTATTGATGAGTCTCTACCTTTGAGCCCTTTTGGGGTTAATGGATGTGAGCTGCTGCGTGTTTTCCATCTCATTCCTCCATCTGCTGGGATCTGCATTCTTACCCCCCTAGTCTGCACCCCCTCCTGTCTCCATGCACCTCCGCTCGCCTGTCTTCCTCCTCACCTGTCCGTGTAGCCCTCTCCCTAGCCTCCCCCAGTCCACCACAAACAGTCCCCCAGCTGTGTCTCATGTCTGTCCTCACAGGGAAGATCCTGGTGCACTGTGCCGTGGGAGTGAGCCGATCCGCCACCCTGGTGCTGGCCTACCTCATGCTGTACCACCGCCTCACCCTCGTGGAGGCCATCAAGAAGGTCAAGGACCACCGAGGCATCATCCCCAACCGGGGCTTCTTGAGGCAGCTCCTCGCCCTGGACCGCAGGCTGCGGCAGGGTCTGGAGGCATGAGGGGAGGGAGGGAGGTCAGGCCAGGCGTGTGGGTCCCTGGCTCCCAGCTGGAGAGGGGAGGCCCAGATGGCAGGTAGTGGGAAACCCAGATAACCCTCCTCTCCTGTAAGCAGGAGAGAAGAGGGCTGGACATGGCCCCAGGTCACTGCTGCTTTTTGTCGGGAGGGGATGGGGAGTGAGGTTGGACAGGGTGGTGGGTGCCCAGGAGGGAGCTGACCAGGGAAGGGAGCTATAGGTCAGAGTGGTCCCAGGATTTGGACACCACTGGATTCCAGCCAGGGTGCCCCGGGATTCAGAATCTTCCCCTCTTTGTGCTCCAGTGTTCCCCTCTGTCAATTATCAAAACAAAAGGGCCGACTCTGTCCTGTGCCTGCACAGGGAGTCAGGGATGCGGCCAGCATGAATGTGATGGTGTAGATTTGTGTGGAGATGGTAGGGTAGAGACAGACGGTGAAGAGATGGTGTGAAAGCTGTGAAACCAGAGAGAGAAACCTACAGACTTGTTACTCCAAGCACAGGAAGAGGAGGTGTGGGAGGGTTGGCACTGTGCCCGTGGGTGCTGGTCATGGCCAAAAATTGCAGAGGTGCATGACTGGCAGTCTTTACATGATCCTCGCTTGCTAGATCCAAGTATTTCAAGGAAAAATAAAGATGGTGGACATGAAGGTGCCTCTTGAAGTCATTGACAGCTTGAATGAGTTTCCCACCTCTCTCCCGAGAACCCCAGCCTTGCTGGGGGTAGCAAGAGTTCCTGACTCCCTCATATTGGTCATAAGCCCCCACTAACCTGTAAATCTCCTCCAGTGCTTATGGGGAGTTTTCTCCGGAATCCAATTTCACGCTCCCGCTGCAAGTGAAATCTTGGACTGTTTTTTCCAGCTATGTCCACACAGGGGCAGCAGAGGACCAAAAACTTGAGGTTTGCAATCACTTTTGAGTGGCAGCTCAGAGGGCCCGCCGTCCATCTCCCAAGCTTAAATAGGTCTCTGTTCACAAGCTCAGATGTGTAAGAAATATAACTTTATTTTCAAAAGATCAACCTGATTTCTCTATCAAGTCCGCATTCTGGTGGGATAGCAGAATATTATGTTAAATCAATTCCAGCCCTAAATCCTACAATCAGGGGGTTGGGTTTAACCTGGTGCCAAGGAATTGGAGCAGAGGGAAGGGGAGGAGATGTAATTGCTTCCTCTTCTAATCTTTCCAGGTTTGCCTCAGAGGAGTGTAACATAATCTCCTTAGTAAACTTTGTCAAAAATTAGACTCAACGACCAGAGTAAATAGTATGGTCTTTCCGTTACCCCAACCTCCAAACTGCCAGCCACCAACCACATCCCTGCTGTTAAACAAGACGTGTTCCCGGAACAGAATATCTGCCTGAGCGGGAACAGCGGATGGGATGGAAGAGGAAGTGAAAAATACAGGGGAAAAAATCACTTACTATATCTAAAGTATATATCCTTCCCCGAAGTACAGAAACAGAAACTCAAAACTGGAAGTTGCCTTCTTAGATGATCCATTTCCACTCTCTGACAAGGTGTAAATAAATCACCTTTTCAACATCTTTCACGATAGTTATCAAGCATTTGCTTGGACATCTTTGATGGGAGGGAACCACGATATGACTCCTGCATCATTTTACCAGCTTAAAGTCTTAGAAAGCTCTAGAATTACATGCGCATCATGCAATCATGTAGTGAGATGAGGCCGAAAGATCTGGCAGCCTAGGATCCTGGGCCCGGGTGCAGCACACAGCAATCAGGGCATGTGGGCAAGTCACTTTACTGCTTCCCCGCCTGGTGACATGCAGTAGTTCTATCTACTTCAACAGGGTTGCTATGGGCATTTAATTAGGTATGAGATATAAAGCTCCGGGCACAGTCGGTATTTACTGTGTTCTTTCTCTTGCTCCATCTCTTATGACAGCCTTTCCCTGGTTTGAAGCCAGCTCTCCTGGCTCTCCTGTGTCCTCCCACCTTCAGCTTCACGGCTCTGTTTCCAAGAGTCTGCACTTGTCCTGTTCCAAGTTTCCTCCCCAGCCTTGCCAATACTGGCGGCTCTTTCTCACTGTGGCAACCAGAACTAGTCTCAAGGCTTCCAGCTAGACCTATAAGATGGAAGGCCAGCAAGCTCTTTTGACTGTGATCTCAAAATTTGGATACTGTTGAGGGACAAATTTATCTAAGGGATACAGTGAGACCTTCATGAGGAATGTTGATTCTAATTAAAATACATTGATTCCCTGTGCAAACCATGGGTGAGAGGACTTACCCATGTATACCCAAGTATAACTAAAAAAAAAAAAAAAACCACAAAAATAACTCTAGTTCTTAGGGGGACTGACTGTCACTATGATCTGACCAGTACAGAACATGGTAGAGCTGTCACCTCCTTTATTCTGGTCCAGAAAGTATATTACTTCTAATGTAACCTACAGTCTGAATGTGCCTATGGCTATGAATGGCTATGCCAGGCACTCTGCTGTCTTTACAGATATTAACTCACTTAATCCTCATCAAAACCCCATGAAAGAGGTGTAATTGTCATTGCCTAGGAACAGGGCAATTGAGGGAAGTAATTTTCCCAAGGACACATAAATAGTAAGTGGAAGAGCTAGGCTCTGGCTCCAGAATCTGTGTCTGCAACCATCATACTGTCATGCCTCGCCTCCCCCTAACTCCACCATTTAAGAGTGTGTGTGTCTGTGTGTGTGTGTTGAGGACCTAGATGGCTCAAGGGAAAGAAGAGGGGGCCATAGCCTGGTCATCGCACAGACAGAATCAGTCCTATTCTCCAAGGGAGCTGAGGGTGACACCTGTCACAAATGGGTCTCCCTCTCACCTGCCAAACTGAGGTTAAAAGTCCAGTGTCCTGCATTTGCTCTTGGGCAGTTGACTGTTTGAACCCAAGCAAAGGACTTGAGAATGAACAGGGATAAATGTGCTCCTGTTCAATGCAGCCTGTGCTTCCAGCCTGGCTGAGCCGCGCCCCTCAGGAGCTGCAACTCAAGTCAGTCTTGTCATCCTGCTCTGCTCCTGCCCTTTGCTGCCTCCAGCCTGGGCTCTGTGATATTGACTCAAACCCTTGTGGCAGGCCCTGGGGCCTCGCCGCCTCTGGGGAGAGGGAGGGATGTTCGCCCAGCCCTTCACCCCTGTAACTCATCCCAGCTGAGGATTTCCACAGGGAGAGGCAGCTGAGAGAAAACTGCCGCCTCAGAGCCCCAAGGTAGTAGATGGAGCTGGAACCAGAGAGGCAGCTGAGAATTGTGCTGGCTAGAGAGGGCTTGGCGTGGCTGCACCCAGGGGCCCCCGCTAGAAACAACCCCTTAAAGAAAAGGCAACCTGAAGAGAGGGAGACGAAGCCAGGTTAGAAGGAAAGATAAACCCTGTTTGTCATAGGTTTCTATCCTCAGAGCTTTTTAGAGGGAGGAGGAGGAGCAAAAGTTCCAAAAGTTTAGGGAAGAGCCCTGTTCTTACCCTAATCCCTGGAACCTGTGACTATGTTTACCTCATGTGGCAAAAGGGATTTTGCAGATGGAACTAAAACTGCAACCTTGAGAACCAGCCCTGATGATGGTTAAGGTTTGGCACTCTCACCCCTTCAGTGGCCTGGGTTTGTTTCCCAGTCGCACAACACACCACCTGTCTGTCAGTTGCCATGCTGTGGCAGCGGCTCACAGAGAAGAACTGGAAGGACTTACAACTAAGATATACAACCATGCACTGGGGCTTTGGAGGAAAAAAAAAAAGAGGAAGATTGGCAACAGATGTTAGCTCAGGGAGAATCCTTCCCTGCAAAAAACAAACAAAAAACTGTTACAATTTAAAAAACAAACAAACAAAAAACCTGCAACCTTGAGATGCGAGGTGACCTGGATTATCTGGTGGGCCCGACCGCGTGAATCCTAAAAGCAGAGAACCTTTTCAAACTGTGGTGAGAGATATGACGTGAGGACTGGCCCTGCATTGCTGTGAACTAAGGAATACGGGCGGCCTCTAGAAGCTGGAAAAGGCAAGAAAATGGATTCTTCCCCAGAAACTCCAGGAAGAAATGCAGCCCTGCTGACAGGGCTTGTTTTTAGTCCGGTGAGACCCATGTCAGACTTCCGATCTACAAGTAATATAAAAAATTTGCATAGTTTAAGCCATTAAGTTTGTGGTGACTTGTTACAACAGCAATAGGAAGCTAATACAAGCCCCTTGATTCGCCATGAAGACCTTTCCCCGAGAACATCTAGCCACTGGTTACGAATGCTGGGACTAATCTGTAACATGGTTTTAAAAACTGAGAACTGGTGATGCGCGGTACAGGGAAGATCCATTTGGCAAGGGCTTTACATCTGGTAGCAAAAAGGCAGCCTGGGAGCAAAACCCCCCAGCAGAGGGTGTTCTGTTTTCATGCAGTGTTTCAATAACTGGGAAACATTACACAAAATGTGGATTTCCAGTTCTCTTAAGAAGTTGCAAGGGACAGTCAGCCCATGTTTGCACGTGGCAATATAGGGGCTGCTGTTGTCTCCCTATGAGGGCAGAGTAAGGGCTGCCCCATTTAGACAAAGTAATGCCTGCTGTCCCTTCATCACGACCCATCTCTATCCATTTTCTTACACTGGACCTGCTTCATTCCTTAAGATCATTTACCTATAGCCCTGGGATAAAACAACCCCCCATCACTGTATCCTAATGTTTTACTCAGAAGTTTAAGATATTCCTCATCCTAAGAAGCCCAGAATCCTAAGAAGTTCACTTCCCTCATCTTCTCCCAATCCCCACCCCACCCCCAGCCATTCTTGGAATGTTCTGTTTGTGGGCGGTGGTCACTGGCCTTCAGAATGGACTGGGATTGTTCCCCTGATTCAGCAGACACATCAACTGTCTGCCAAATTCCTGTTCAGCATCTGGAGCCAGCCTGGGAGAAGGTGGCTGGCACATTCTGTCAGGAAGGAACCTTGGAAGCACGTGGAAAGAGGCCCAGCCCTGTCCTTGGGAAGCAGGGAGGGGAATGTTTATCAGGGCAGGAGCCAGCTTCTGATGGTCTGCAGACTCACAGAAAGGAACCCCCCTCCCCCTAGGTAACTTTCCCTGAGGCAGTTTGTATTTTTGAGAATTCTGAGATTGATTTGGGTAGGGAAAAATAAGGAAGAGGCCTCTCATCCCTGGTCCCTGGGTTCACTTACAAACTGGGTCAGGCCTGGGCAAGTCCACATTCCCCATCTATCACCTTGACAGAGCCTAAGCTCCTAATCCCAGCTGAGACCAGTGGCAGCCCAGAAGAGGACAAAGCAAGAGAGTTGGTAAAAATATCAACCTGGGGAGGGAGACAGGGTCTGCTCCAAGAATCTCCACGTCCCCACCTGAGGGGTGGAGTTTGAGTCTAAATTGTACTGGCCACTCAGAACACTCCTTCCTAGCTCCATGCAGGCAACCTCAGCCCCTGGTCCAGGGATGCAGGGACCCTCACTTGCATCAGGAGAAAGCAGAGCTATGTCACAAGATCAAGAAAGGGGTAAAAGGAAGCGAGGTGAGGCTGGACACCCAGAGCAAAGGCTCATTCCACTTTCCTCTGCCAAAATATGTCGGGTACAACAAGCTCCCAGCTGCCAAGCAAGAGGAGGCTGTGATCCAGCCCAGCTCAGGGCCCAGGTGAATGACCGCAACCTCAAAAATACCGGAACTGGAAGGAATCCAGAGCCTCTCATTCAGTGATTTTCTGATCCCGCTTCACGGAGCCCTAGTATTTCACGCAGCTTTCATGGGGCCACAGATGTGGAGGGGGAAACAGGGAGAGAAACCCCACGGTGATTCAAACAGAGCAGTGCTGTTTTTATTTCTTTTATACATGCAGTTTCTGTTTTTAAATATTATTTAATAGAAAGATTCTGCTACTTAAAAAGAAAAAAGGTTTGCAAACGTCCAGTCTTATCCAATCCTTCGCTTTATAATTGAAAAACCTGAGCCCTGGAGAGGTGAATGACTGGAAGTCACAGAGAAGGCACTAACTCCAGGACTCAGGAATGGGGAGATTGCTCCGTGTCCACCAGATTCCATTCTCCACTTCTTTCTATTATTAATAGAACTGCCCTCAAACCAACCAGACTCGTGACTGTCCAGCTAGAGGCTCCATTCCCCGGCCTCCTTTGCAGACAGGTGTGACCATGTGACTAAGTTCTCACCAATGGGATGGGAACAAAAGTAATGCTCTATTTCTTACCAAAAAGTGCTGTCCCCCACTCCCTTGGGCTTGGAACATGAGCTATGTAATGGGTAAACCACCTTCAACCATATGAACAAGGAACACATCTTACGACAGGGCCAAGCAGCCAGAGAAAAGAACCCGGGTCTCTGGGTGGCTTCGTGAAGCAGAACCACCGCTTTTCTTTGGAATATTCATGAGCCAGAAATAAACCAGATTGTCTGAGCCTCTGTATTTTTGTGTCTCTTTGTACAGTAGCTGTATTATTTATCTATTGCTAAATAACAAATTATCCCAAAACTCAGTGGCTTAAAACAATAAACATCTGTTGTCTCAGAGTTTCTGTGGGTCAGGAATTCAGGAGCAGCTTAACCATGTGGTTTTGTTTCAGGGTCTCATGAGGTCCTGGCCAGGGTGCTGGCAGGGCCGCAGTCACTGAGGCATGACTAAGGCTAAAATAGCCACTTCCAAGCTTCTCCATGGGTGAGTGTCTCTGTGACAAGGCTCCTGGCTTCCCCAGAGCAAGTGATCTGAGAGAAAGAGAGAAGGAAAGTGCAGGGCATTTTTGTGACCCAGTCTTCAGAGTCAAGGACTGTCACCTCCACTTCATTCTATTAATTAGGAGTCTGAAAGCCCAACCCAATCTCAAGGGAATGGGAACTAGATTCCACCTCTTGAAGGGAGGAGAATCAAAGAATTTGTGGACGCATTTTCAAAACCACCATAATGGTTTAGTTTGTAACCTAATTAATACACTAGATCTACTTGCTCCTGGTTCTATGCTACTTCTGAGCCATGATGCTTCATGACGTAGTTCAATGATCATCATAACTGACATTTAGTGGGGGCCTTTTATGTGCCAGGCACATGCCAAGCATTTTTCAAATATTTCATTCCTCATATGACCCTCTGTGATAGATTCCAGGACAAGCCCTAATTTTCCAGATGAGGAAACTAAGGTTTCTCATAGTTATTACCATGCAGATTCCAGAGCGAGAGCATGTTTTGTGGAGAGAGACTGAGTTTGGTTGGACTCTATCACCAACACTTAAAAGAGTTATGTGATTTGGGGGAAGACCTAACCTTCTTGGGCTTCTATTTTATCATATAGGAAAGTAGAAAATAATACCTGAAGGGATGTATGAAAATATGGGAAGCACTGAGCACAGGATGTGGCCTGCAGTGGGTGGTCAATAAAATGTGGTTCTCTCCCCTCATCTGCTTTTTTTCTTGAATCTCCACTCTCACACATGAAACAGTTCAGCTCTAGCCTGGAGTATTGGCTTTATTCCAGAAATCCAAAGACATAGCATGACTGTGCAGAATTCCTGGGAACTAGGTTAGTCTGAACCCCATAGTTTCTGTTTCCTTCCAGGCTCTGGATACTTAGAAAGCATCAGGGGATGCTTAAGAGATACTTAGGAAAAAGCCCCAGACATTATCCCAGAACTGACCCAGCCTCTGGGTCACACCAATGCCTTTTGCTACTATTGGATTTCCCATGTGGGTTGGGAGCTGGGGGAGGGAGCGGGGGAAATTGTTACTTCAAGTTCCTGGAGAACCACAGACCAGGACCTGGGGGCATCGCTGGGTAAATAATGAACACCTTTGGCCAAAAGTTGCATCACTCCCCTAAAAGCATCCTGGTACTGAGACCTCCAGGGTATATGGACAGTAGAAAGCCAGATCTTTTAAGAATAAAATGAGTGAAGGGCCTCGTTTGCCCAGATATACAATGAACAACTCTCAATTCCTTCAAAGTGTTGCATGTTCCTCTCATAAAAATTAGTTTCTTAAGAAATGAAAGTTTGGCGAAATGTTGTGACAGTTTGTCTAATTAGCATTCTCTTCCATATTTTAAGGCTGGATTTGGAGGCCCATGGAAGAGGGAGTCTCTTACTAAAGGTGAAATGAGGTGATTAAGGCTTTTGGCCCCATACTCCTCCATAGAATTAGCTGTCACTCCCCCAAAGGGTTTCTCTAGTGCTTGTAAGCCTCAAAATGAGGTGTTTCAGGGGGTGTATTAGAGGATGTTGGGGTGGGGCAATGGAAATAAAGAGAATCTCTGACTCCTGAGAAGTTTTTCTGGAGGCCTAGTATTACCTTTCCCTCTTTCCATGGAAGATTTAGAAACATAATTCTACCTCAGATTTCTCAAGTGGTTTTGAATGTATAGTCCATCATCTTCTTTACTGTTTCAGTTTCTTCCTCAATAAAATAAGCAGACTTGTTTCCTGACTCACAAGAAGCTGGGGGTAAGAACCATCATGTCATGGGTGGGGGGGATATCTAAATTGAATTGACATAATGTGTGAAATCAACATGCCCTTGATAGCACCTTCAGTCTACGAAAATGCTGGGACTGAACCAATCTTTTCAAGGATACCCAAGACCAAAACCCTTCAACCTGTATCTCCCAACCTAAGCCATTTTCGGAGGCACTGCCCTATGGCCACACTGGCCAGGAGGGATGAGGGTGGGAGATCAGGAAGGGATGCACTGGGTTTTCCAAATCAGAGTCTGTCAGTGCCTCAGGAGACCTTACTGAATGCTTAAAATGTCAGGCTTAAAACATAAATTGTTGGGGCCAGCCTGGTGGCATAGTGGTTAAGTTTGCACGCTCTACTTTGGTGTCCCGAGGTTCGCAGGTTCGGATGCCGGGCGCAGACCAATGCACTGCTCATCAAGCCGTGCTGTGGTGGCGTCCCACACATAAAGTAGAGGAAGACTGGCACAGATGTTAGCTCAGCGAGAATCTTCCTCAGCAAAAAGAGGAGGATTGGGCAACAGATGTTAGCTCAGGGCCAATCTTCCTCACCAAAAACAAACATAAATTGTTATAGAACATTCTGATGACTGTTCTCATGGTCCATGTAGGTGCAACTGGAGATGTTCACTGTCCTGATTGACCAGCTCTATCTCCATGAGAACTTTCACTGTTCCTACCTTCAAGGTGTCTTCACACCTAGGCTCCTTAGTCTAAGCAGGGGTTGGGTACCAGGAGGAATACTTCCTGGTATTCCTCATTTCCTATCAGTGTTCCCTTCAAAGGCTCTCTCTCTTTACAGTTGTGCCCTGAAGGCACGTAGCAGGAACTCCTTAATGCAATTAGGCTCAACTATCAATACCTTTCCCCTGAGCCAATGAATAGAAAGAACTATTGGATAAGTAACAATTACACATATTTTTAAATCCTCTACACTGTACTTAGAACATGGTTTCAATTGTATGGTAATTTATACACAGGCACATCCATACATCCATTCCAAAAATATTTAATGAACCCGACACTGGAGCCACCACAAAAGTGGTTCATGCTCTTGAAAAATCGCTTATGAGGAGGGCTCATGATGAGATCAAACTCAGGAAATCACATACTTATCTTTATAATCCCGTAGCATACTACACTGTACGTGCAAAGTGTTGAAAGAGATGCAGAGAGGGAAAAGATGACAATGGTGAGCCACGGAAGAGGAGAATTTTTAAGTGAATCTTACAGAATGTCAGGCACAGAAAGAAAAAGGGCATTCCAAACATAAGCAATACTACGTACAAAATCACAGTCCAGAGGGAATAGAACGTGTTCAAGGAACAACAGCAGAAGCTTCCTGGATGATGAACAGTGTGGAGGGAAGAAGAGTGCACTGGCATTGGAAAACAGCCCAGGCCAGACTGCAACAATTTGAATGCCACACTCTAGAGTTTCACTTTATCCTGTCAACACCAGGGACCAATAACTATTAAGCAAGAGAAATAAATGATCAGATTAATGTTTTAGAAACATAACTCTGGAGTTATTAACAGCAGAGAGGATGGACTTGAGAGTAAGATCAGAGCATTATTTCTCTCAGCATAACTGCCTGAGAATTTTGGGGGACAAGGCATGTTAAATGAACATTTCTGGGGCTCACCTTTAACTACTGAATCAGAATCTCTAAGCTCTGAGGCCTGAGAATTTGCATATGTTAACACCTCTATACAATGATCCCAGTAACAGTGATTCTCGTGGGCTCTAAAGTCTGAGACATGGACCAAAATGAGAGAGGCCAGTCAGGAAGCTTTTGCAATCGTCCAATTAGGAGATGAAATGAGTTGGATCTGTACGTGACTCCCTTCCAGATTAGCTCATAAAGAAAAACAATTGTTTTAAGACAATTACATAATGAAGT
The DNA here is from genome assembly GCA_031878705.1 of Tapirus indicus. NCBI lineage: Eukaryota > Metazoa > Chordata > Mammalia > Perissodactyla > Tapiridae > Tapirus > Tapirus indicus. The sequence continues at coordinate 13,328,965 of CM062937.1, forward strand.
GCTAAACTATTTGTTGCAGACTGCTATGTGATCTTGGCCAAGTCACCTGACACCTTAACTATGATGCTTTTAAATGACAAGGCATTTATATGCATTATCTTATTTAAGAATTACGGAAAGTATTTCTCACCTTCAATTAACAGATTAAGTTTAATAGGAAGATTAGATTGAGTCATTCTTATTTGTTTGCTTGCTTGATTAGTGTCTGTCTCCTTACCCACTGTAAACCCAGGAGAGTAGAAATCTTGCTGACTCCGAGGCCGTCGAGAGTATAACTGTGCTTAACACAAAGTAGTCTCCTGGTGAATGTATTCTAAATAAATGAAAGAGAAACAGACAGAAAGAAAAAGAAAGAAGGAAACGATGCAATATCAGTAAAAGAAGGCATATTGGACGGGTAATTAAGAGATTCAGTGTTTCTTTCAACTATTCATTCAACACCCACGTGGTGCTAGATGCTGGGAGACACTGCCTTTAAGGTATTGCCAATATCGATTTCCGGGTTTGATTCTGCTAGTCAGGAGCGTGGAGCTCTGATCAGTCACCCATACGCTGAAGCTTCAGGCCTTAGTTCCTCATTTGTAAAATGAGCGGCTGGCCAAAAAGGAGATGACAAATAAAGCTCTTTCCAGATCACACTTTTGTAATTCGTCTATCTGCTCTGCCTCCTTGCTTCAGTTCCCCCTTTTGCAGAGAGCAAAGGCACGTGCTAGCCGCCACCCAGGACCAAGCCTTTGCCCACGGAGCAGAAATGCAACCACTCCCCAGAAGTGGTGTCTCAGAGCGATAGAAATGCTAAGCAGTCAAAGATCTGGAGGCGGAAAACAATGTGGCACTAATTGTTCGGTTTCCTCCAGGTCCTGGGCGGAGGAGGCTAGCTCCCAACTGCTCCGGCCATTGCCTGGCGCAGCGCGCTTCTGGGCGGACTTCAGTTTCCCGAGGACTGGGTAGGTGAAGAGGGAGGCGCCCGGGAGCAAAGACGCTCCCGCTCTGGAGGGGGCCAGGCCTGCAAATAATACCCGGGGCCCGGAGAAAGGCTTCCATTGGCCGGAGGGCGGGTGACGAGCGGGGGCGGAGTTTCCCGGGGGCGTATAAGGGAGGGGGGTGTGCACGGCTCGTGTCAGTTTCGGAGTTTCTTGCTGCTCACCTTCGCGCTCCCGGACGTGAGTTGAGCCGCCCGCTAAGGCTTTTCCCTCCTTTGCGGGCCGAGAGCCTCTGCCGGCAGGGCGCCCCGTATCTCCCCCAGCCCCGGGGCCCCTCCTGCATTTGTTTGTTTTCTCTTCTTTGCTCTTTGTTGCTCTAAAACCGTTCTCACCGAAGTCCCCCGCTGCGGAGGGAGTTCGACTTCTCGGGAAAGGCGGCCTCCGCGGACTGCACCGGCCCCTCCTGCGGACGCGCAAGCCGGTGTCCACTCGCCCGCCTTATCCGCTGCCTGCGTTCGTTCGCCCGAGGAGGCCAGCCGAGGGGTCATTGATGCACCCATTCCAGTGGTGTAACGGTGAGTCCCCGGGCGGGAGGCCGAGCGGGCGCTGGGCTGGCCGGAGAGGCGGAGGGGGGCGCAAGGCTTAAGATCAGACCGAGGGCTCGTTCTCCCTCTTGAGCCAAGTTTCTCATGAAATAGGACGGGCGAGAAGGCGTCCTGGCGCCCGACTGAGCTGTGCACAGCGCGGAATTTGAAAAAAAAATCCAGGTTTAACTGGAGGGCCGGAAGGGGTCCCTGAATGTGCGGCGGGCGGGGGGCGTGAGAGCCGAGGGGCTCGCGGCCTTTGTGTGGCGGCTTCGCTCTTCTACCCCCTTCGCCTGCCTTTGTGCGCTCAAACTCTGCTCTTTGTTGTGGTTGTCGGAGGAGAATTAAACCGCGCTCGGGCTGGGATCTCCTAGAGGGAGCTCAAGTTCCCGGCCTGAAACTTCTTAGACGATTTTAAATATGTACACAATGCAGAGTGCGGGACGGGGCGCGGGGGCGGCTTCCTCTGCGCCTTTGTTGGCTTCGCGCTGGCTGCTAGCGGGCTTTGTGCCTGTGGAAGACGCCGGCTTGGAGAGCGTGGCTTTATTGAGTTGATAAAGCCTTGCCGATATCTCGGCGCCCGGCTACCCTTGGGTGCAGGGCTCGCCTGGCGGGAGCTGTGCTCTCTGACTCTAAGGCCAGGCTACGGCACTGGCTCCCGAACCTCGGTGGTGGCCGCACCTCCAGACCCAATCACCCCTCCCACCCTGTTCCCAGTGCCCCGCCCCCCTCCCCGGTCTGGGTGATGCTAAATTCATCTTACCTGAGGCTTTTTAGCGGTTCAACTGACGCAGGTTGGGTTTGGGTTTGATTCCTCACCCAGGATACCTGAAAAGAGAGGCTTTCTGAGTGGGTCAGTTTAAAACCCTGGGTACTGAGAGCTTCCCATGGCCCTAGGGTCCTGACCGCATAGTTCTAACGCTTGGAGAGTTTCTAGAGAAGGGGGGGGGGGGCGGAGAGCAGCTGGGCTTATCTCTGAGTATGGCAGCCTGGCTAGTTAGGGGGAAAAAAATCCATTCTTGAGAGCAGACTCCTGCCAGATCTTGGATTAATTATTTCAAGAGGCTTTTGTTTTAAGGCAGGGTTTGGGCAGCATGTGTATGAGTGTCCCCCACCCCCCTCTTCCTCTTGCTGGTAGGATCTAATTTCCTGAAAATGAACCGAGCTGTGTGTGATAGGCCAGCACTGCGGGAGAGGGGGCGGAGGATGGAGGGTGAGGAAGGACCGTGCATCCCAGCATCTGGGAAAGATTCCCGTTGACTGGGAAGAAGCATTTCCCAGATCCACTGGTCTTTTTTGGCCAGCCCTTCTCTTGACGTCATTCCTGCTCCCAGCCTGCTTACCGAGATGAGGCATTCTGATGTCAAGGCTTTCTTAGGTCGGCTGAGACAATGGAACAGGGACTTCAGGAGAAGACCAAAGGCAGTTGTCAGTAAGACTGGCCTTTCTTCTGGACAGCGCTCTTTCATATGACGTTTTTAGACCAGCAAAGGACTTGCTGCTTTATCTTTTCACTATTTAAAGTGACTGAGAGATCTTGTTCTTTGACTCCAAACAAGGAAGGAATCCCTCCCCCACCCCTTTGTGAAAAATATCTGGAGACCCGCTTTCCTGGGGTTGGTATTCCATCCTTATAAGTTTTAGAGGAAAAACTACTCCACTGTCAGCTTTTAGCCAGTATTTTTTTTTCCATGTCATTTTAATCATAATACAAGCAAATGGACCATCTCCTCTTGGCTATGAAGGTCTTCTCACCCCCACTTCTGTGTCAGATAAAGTCCCAAGCTCACTGACTCCATCCTGGAGCCCCAGGGAAAGCCTCTATCAGACAAGATAAGGTGGTCAAGATAAACTGATCAGAGGACGGCTGAGGCCAGAGTGCCCGCAGAGTCATGCACGTACCCTCTGCAGCATCCACTGCCACTGCTCTGCAAGGTCTCAGAACGGGAAACCAAATGAGGTTCTTTGGGACCCTAAAGGTACCAGGGGGTCCAGCTCATAAAAGGTGCGTGGAGAGCCAAGGCAGACTGGGAGTTCGACCCTCTTAGAGCATCAAATATTCGCGAGGCGGTGGCGGGGGGGCGGTGTGTGGAGGGATGCACCTGGTGGGGAAGAAGACCTTGGCATTGACAGCATTCCCTGAAGGGAAGTCATGAGGCCCTTTTCCAGAGCCAACTGAAAGTTGTCCCTCTTTAGCCAGTCCACCATGATGTCTTCATGGAAGATCTCCTTTGGCCTATAGAGAGCAAATATTTGAGCGGAGGGTGGAGAGGTGGTGAAAACTTTTTTTCTAACCCCTGCTGGAGCTCAGAAGCAAGGGCTTCCTCTTGGGCATAGCAAAGTTTAGTAGCTAGTCATTTAATTTTTTTCAACTTAATCAAAAAATCTTTCAGGACAAAAACTACTTCCTTTCCTTTTTGTTTGCCCACAATGTCTAGGTCAGTGCATAAACCAGGCCTTCTACAATACCTGTCAGATGAGTGGTCATCCATTAGCCAAGGGCAGTTTCTGGACAGTTCTCCCCAACATCAGTCTCCTTACTTTGAAGGGGGAGTTTTTGCCGAGAGTATCAGGTTGTCTGGAGAAAATCAGGAGTTACTTATCTGTTACCTAGTTATCGAAAACAAGCCAACACTAGGCGAGGCACTGGAGCGTATAGAAGAGTCCAAGTTGCTGTCCGCAGACAGAGGAGCATTCAGGCTTGTTAGTCTCCTCTCTGAACTCAGGATCATAGTCGACCTCTGCTACGGTGCCTCACTTAGGATGGTGAGAACCCTTGTGTCTGCCTTCTCTAGACGGTAAAATCAGCCAGTCGCTCTTTGCTTCGTTATCTTCAGTGTCTCTCCTGGTACTTGTCGTATAATCAATACTTAATGCATGTTTGAGTTAAATTGAGTTGATGCTAGGAACACTAAGGCAATGTAAGACAGTTATTGAGTGTGCAAGAGCCAGAACATGTGGTACAGGCTGTGAGCACTTTAGAATTCAGGGGAGAGAGAGGCCACTGGAATATCACAAAGACAGGGCTCAGTGGACTTCAGGAAGGGAGAGAGAGTTCCAGGCAGGGAAAGCTGCATGAACAGAGGTGTGGAGACAGGTGAGGACAAGGTTGGGCAAGACATAGTGAGGAGACTGGTCCACATGGGTTGATGCTGGAGGACACTGAGCGGGGAGGTTGAGAGAGGGGACCTAGTTCATGCATGTTTGGGAGGACTTGAAGCCAGTCGTGAGTTTGGGAAATAGATGATAGAAACCGAGTGGGAGGATATGTCAGACATGTGGGCTAAATTAGGGGAGGGATCAGATATCAATTAGATGTCTGGAATACGGACTTGGAATAGAATTGGGCCCAAAATCTGTTCGGAATAGAGATTTGGCAAAAGAATTGGGCACAAAATCTGAAAGAGGTTTGGAGGGAGGCTCATTATATGGCCACTGGATTGATCTAGGGGATGAAGAGGAATGAGATGTACGAGGTCAAAGATGACTTCCAGTTCTTTCAAGCCAGTCTTCTGCTGAGTTGCGGTAGCATTGGTAATTATAACGTAGAATTCCGAAGTATGGTAATGGGTTCTGGCTCCTCACCAAGATGTCAGAAAAGTGCCTAAAACCCATGCTGAAGACTTGAGTACAGAGGTCTTTGGAGCCAGGCCTTGTTATCTGTTTGACTGTAGATGGGTTATTTAATGATTGAGTCTTTTTTCCCATTAGTAAGGAAAGGACCCTTTCACTATGGCATTACAAAGCTTAAATTGGGAGCATGAGAATGTGCTTGGGATGTAGCAGGTATATTGTAAATTCTAGTTTTCTTGTCTCACCACTTTCTGAAGTTCAAGAGTTTCATGCCTTCCTTTTGAATCACTATGATATTTTTGCCTGCAAGCAGGAAAAAACACTCAACTGCCTTATTGTTTATATCCTATCTTTTTTTTCTTTGTGGTTAAACATTATAGAAAATTTACTAACTCTTAGAACCAGTAGTCCCAAGATAGAGAGTGGCTCCAGGATTGGTTAATCCAGCAACTCAACTGCCATAATCTTTCCTCTTTCCTCCTCTTTCCCTGTCCCCTCTGCCACCCTCTGCCATTGGCTTTATATTGAACTGTGCTCTTTCCAGCTAAAACTTGGCTGCTATCATTCCACGCGTTTCTGGGAGATGTGACAAAAAAAGAAAAATCTTTCCTTCTTCAGCAGACCTTCTCTGTTTCTTTGGCCAGAACCCTGTCACATACCTTCCTCAATGCCAAACCCTGGCAAGGGGAAGGTGACTACCATGAATGGTAGACCAATCAGGATTGACCCCTGAGTCATGTGAGAAGGGGGAGCATCTTGTGGCTAACCAGTGCTTCCCACGCTGAATGGTTAAGAATCTGCTGAGGACTTTGTTAAAATGTAGATTCTGATTCATTTTCCTCTGGGGTGGACCCAAGATTCTGCATTTCTTTTTTTTTTCTTTTTGTGAGGAAGATCAGCCCTGAGCTAACATCCATGGCCAATCCTTCCTCTTTTTGCTGAGGAAGACTGGCCCTAGGCCAACATCTGTGCCCATCTTCCTCTACTTTATATGGGACACCGCCACGGCATGGCTGACAAGCAGTGCGTCGGCCGGCGCCCGGGATCCGAACTCCCGAACCCTGGGCTGCCAAAGCGCGAACGAACCTGCTGCGCCAACAGGCCGGCCCCAGATTTTGCATTTCTAACAAGTTCCAGGCGATATCACTGCCACTATGGGACTGCACGTAGTCCAGGCTTTGAGTAGAAAGAGGGAAGGTGGCCAGTAAAAGTAAGCTGCAGCTGCCCCTCCCCCAGCTATCCTGCCACTTTCTGGAACGCTGGCCCAGTCTTGGAGTGAACAATTTCTATTCTGGTCCTGGTGCAGCTTTTCTTCTGGAGCAGGTGGCTTAATAATGACAAATGACCTTTGCAACTACACTTTGCAATTTACAAAGCATATTTCTTACACCGTCATTTTCAGTCCTCTCTGTGTTTTGCTTGTTTTCATATGACAAAGTGAAGCTTAGGTTGGTAATTTCTTAAAGGTCACATAGCTAGGGAGAGGAGGAGTTGGAACCCAAGTATAACCTTTTCTCACCTAAGTCTCTTCATTTTGCTACTACACCATGTTGGCTTCTACCTGATGGAATTGAGTTTTCCATTTTCTGCCCATTGCCTGAATCCTGGATCTCCTAGAAGGGGATGCTGTGTTAAGTACTGTGTGTAGTATCCCATTTCATAGATTGGTTAAATAATTGACCCAAGATCACATAGCTAGTAAGTGTTAGGGCTAGGATGTTACTTAAGCCCCTGAATCAGAGGTTTAGGAGCCCAGAACCCACCATTTCTCTCTCCTTCCTTGCTGACACAGAGTACCATCAGCCCCAGTGGTAAATTTCCAATTATAATATAATTTTTCCTCCCCCTTTCTTTGCAGGGTGTTTCTGCGGCCTGGGACTGGTTAGTACCAACAAGTCCTGCTCAATGCCACCCATCAGTTTCCAAGACCTTCCTCTCAACATCTACATGGTCATCTTTGGCACAGGCATCTTCATCTTCATGCTCAGCCTCATCTTCTGCTGCTATTTTATCAGGTGGGTGGCTCACTGCTGACCTGGGATGGGGAGTCAGAGAGGGCGAGGCCAGGGGTAATGTGAGCCGGGTGAGGTTCCCACAGCAGAGTCACTTGCCTCCCACTGGGGCACAGGGCTTAGCCTGCCCTTCACTGGGCTCCTGAGGCCTGGTGTTTCTATTTACATCAGCCTATCAAGTTGTCCCAGAGGATATAAGGTCACCATGGGTTGAGCTGCATCCTGCCCCTTGGCCAGTTATTCTAAAGTTGCCTAGAATTACTGTCTGACCAAGTAATATCACTGGTGGTCCCTTAGCCGTCTCTCTACTCCCCATTCACGCCTCTGTGTGGCCAGGGATAGGTGGGCATCAGTTACACCAGGGGCATGTTCTTTTGCCCTCCTGGGAAATCCTGTTGCCAACCCACCAGATGCTAATATTAGCAAGCTGATGTCTGGAGAGCTGCTTGGTTACTCTGCCTTGTAAGCTCTTTCTTTTAAGAGTGAAAAACCTAAAAACACCACTTAATCTTACTGTGTAGGGATCCAGGGAAAGACTTGAGCTTGGCAGGGATAGCCAAGCTCCAGGAACTGTTTCTTCACCTCCTGTTGAGAGACATGCGAACTGGTACTGTTTTCTACCAAAAATTTGGGACATGACTGGTAGTTAGAGTGGCAATTAAAGTAGCGTTTCTGACTCGGGTGTGCTATTGGTATTAACAATTCCTCATTGCATGGGACTGTCCTGTATGTGGGGGAATGTTGAGCATCTCTGACCAGTAGAACTTGCTAGCGGTCCTTAGAGCCACCGTGATAACCAGCCCCCCACTATACACGTATTAGCCGATGTCAGCAGGGGTCTAGGCTAGTGTCTGATCAAATCATTTAAGAAGATTATATGAAGATGGAGGAAAAAGTTCTTGCTTCCTACTGAGAAGTCTTGGTGGGTGTGAGTGCCTCACCTGGAAGGAGGCTAAAGGGAAGGCAGACACTTGTCCATATTCCTAAAGCTGGAAGACGCCCTCCTAAAAGGGGAAGTGCCCTCAGGCCCTGCTCTCCAGTGCTCCCAGTCACCGCCTTCAGCCTCTTCTTTTTCAGAACTTTAAAATGTCCCTAGGACTGGAATTTCCACCTAAAAGTCTGCAGAGAAGATAGTGGTTTATTTTCCCTCTTGTGCAACAGAGTCTAAAATTTGCTTCTGTATTAATTGAGGGTGAGGGTAGATTTCTGGTATCTGTCCACCCCCTACCCCTTCCCCAAGTCTAAGTTTTCTTCCTCAAACTCATGTTGTTCTACCACCAACTGCCCCCATCTCCCCATATCAAGTAATTTATGCAGTTCCCCAGAGACCAAAGATGGAGACACACCAAATACCAAAGATTTATGTATGATGCTGGGAGGAGTCTGGAAAACCAGCTCTATTTGCTGTCTTCAAACACGCACACACACACACACACGCACGCACGCACACACACACACACACACAGGCATACATGCCAAGCTGCAAAGGTGGTCAAGTGAAGAAAATCACTCTGGGCCAATAGGTGGGTGACCGGGGTTCATTTCCTAATTCCGCCACTAATAGGTGTAATCTTCAGTTTTTAGCTACTCTTCACCAAGTGCCTCAGTGTGCCAAGCTACGAGGGCAGCATTTTGTAAAACGTTTAGCTCACTTAGTGCTCAGAACATCCCTTCCATTTAGCTATTCGCCCACTTCATAAATGGGGAAATTCATGCTCAGGCAGTTAAGGGTCTGCCCAAGGTCATACACTGAGGAACAGAGAGGGGAGCTAGTCTGGTGACAGTTAGCTAGTCTGTCAGATTCCATGCATTTGCCTTCTCTGATTCTTCTTCCATGAATGGAAAGTGGAGAAGCAGCTGTGGCATCCATGGCCACCCCCTTAGAGTTAGAGATTGGGGTCTTCAAAAAGAAGGCTGGGGAGCTGGGTGTGGCTGATTTATTTTTGTTTGGCAGGAGTAAAAGAGCAGAGCAGTAACCACATGAAGCCAAAAGCTTTCTCCCCTGTGGGGCTGCTCAGCACCACCTGTCCCCTCTGCAGTAATCTGCTCCTTCACCACCCTGCCCTGTCTGAAGTGTGTCAGCCCTGGAGTTTCATGGTTTTGGAGGCTCGCTGGTGTGTGGCAGCCTGTGGGTGTCTATATATAGAAAGACACACAAGCACAGAAGCCACTTCCTCTCCCTGCTTCTCGGTTTCCTCCTCAGCCAAAATAGTCCCGTGACCCCCGCTCCTGACCTGGTGAGCTCATCTGCCAAGGCCAGCCTCCACTCCCCAGCTCCCCCTCGCTCATTCTCTCCCACCCCCCAAGAGACAACCTCTGCCCCACACAGGATGGAGGGGCCAGGAAAGTACAAATAGGCAGGAAAGGAACAATTATTTTCAGGACCTGGCTGCATTGTTTGTTCCAAAAGGGAAAAGAAGCAAGGGAGAGCCCACTGGCAGTGGCTAGAAATGGTCTCATTGAAATCAGGGTATTTTTAGTTGCTTTGCTCACCCAGCAGCTGAGAAGGCCACCTGTCCAGAGTTGTTGGCACTGCCTCCCCTGCTCGGATGGCCCAGAGTCTTTGTTTTTTGCTTTGTTTCCCTTGCAACCTTTTTGGCCTCATCTCATCCCAGTCTCTACCTTCCTGATCTGGAAATCCACATGCAGGGTGAAGGTGCAGCTCTGAAGCCCTTCACTGTCCTCATAGTCCTGGGTTCTGAGAGTCAGGCTTTTGGAGGATCCTTGGGTGAGACCATTAAAGGGAGCCAGGCAGACAAAAGGGATATGAGGGTGGGGAAGGAGGGCACCCCGGCACCCTAGCATGCCACAGGCAGAAAGGCACTGCACCCTGTATGTAATTATAGCCACGTTGCAGGTGAGGCAGTTGAGACTTAAAAGACGTGTGGCATCCGCTCATTCTCCGAGTGAAGAAGCAGGCTCCTCACCACTTCCTTGTTTACTCTGTACCGACCTGGTAACAGCAACAATGTCACCCTCAGAAGGTGGCTGTGAGCAGTGAGAACACTTTCCTCCTTCCCCAGCTTAACTCCATGCCCGTCAGGTAACAGTTGTTCATTTAAGCCTCGGATGCATCCTTCCCCGCCATCTCATTTGAAAGTGGGGACAGAGATGCATGTGTATTGATGAAAGTGCCAAGTTAAAGATGGGACAGTGGGAGCCCTGGTTAGGCTTTTAGCCCAACCCTCCAATGACCGGAAACCCTCCAATGAGGGAAGAGGAAGGGGGGCAGTGGATGTGCTGCCCAGGCCTCAGCCCCATGGCAGGAGTCCACTTGGACTGGAGTTCCTAAGAAGCTCCCAGCAGAGGTAGCCTTGCCAGGTCCCCTGATATCCTGTTAGGAATGATGGATGGGGCTGGCAGCCTGATCTTGCTTATCTGCTCCCTGGTTGTGCTTCGGGCATGGCTCTTCCCGACCTTACACATCTTCCACTACTCTGGTCACAGTTTCAGCTTCTCTGTGATGCCCATGGAGCATCTTATCTCACTCCCTTCAATTGAGGCTCATGATTTGAGCTTCTCTTCCTCTAATTCAGGTCAGCAATCTTTTTCTGCAAAAGGTCGGATACTTTAGGCTTTGCGGGTCATACGATCTCTAGCTCAACTACCCAACCCTACTGTGCAAAAGCAGCTGTAGACAATATGTAAACTGTGGGCATGGCTGTGTTCCAATAAAATTTTGTGGATGCTGAAATTTGAGGTTCATATAATTTTCACATAATGTGAAATAGTCTTTTGATTTCTACTTTCATCTAAGAATAGAAACCATTCTTAGCTTAGAGGCCCTGTGAAACAAGTGGTCAGCTGGATTTGGCACTCGGGCCAAATAACCCAGAGCTGTGACAGAATGGCTAGTGAGAGAGAAAGCCCCATCTGACTTCCAAATATCAGAGGGCATGGAGCTGCCTGCAGAATTTGGAAGGTTTCCCTCACCGAAAATAAAACAGCCATATATATATATATATATGTATATATATATATGCATAATCATGGTCCCAGCCGTTTGCATAGTAAGCCATTCAGAGAGTTGCAGGATTGTTGATTGAGAGGGCATTTCCTAAGGCCAGATCATACTCTCAGGACTATGATGTGTTCTACCTAATTGGTGAAAAAAGCCATATTATATGTTAAAGAGCTCAGGCTCTGTAACCAGATACACTGATTCAAATCCAGACCCTGCTGCCAACTGGCTCTGAAGTCTAAGCAAGTTACTTAACTTCTTTGGACTTCATTTTCCTCATCCATAAAAAGGAAAGTATCTCCCTCTTAAAGTTGTTCAGGATTGATGAGAACGTATATGAGTATGTTAGTGCAGGGGTCCATGCATAGCGAGTCCTCGGTAACTAGGATGCTGTTGCCATTAGTAACAACATGTTGTTTTGGCCACTGAGAGTTCAGCTGTATGCAGGCCACCAGCTTGAAACGAAAAGAAGAAACAAAGAAGGGATCGCCTGTGCTTGCCTGGCGCTGTGAAGGGAAGAGTGTGCTTTGGTTCTAGAATACTTGTGTTTTCCAGGTGGAAAATTCCCCAGGGTCAACAGAGACTTACTTATTCTGCTACCCTGGCTTAATGGAAATATCCCTTTTAAGGCTATCTAACTTCTGTACACACAGTAAGCATTTGTTGATCTATATAGTTTGGGAGCCTGTGGGAATTTACCTCCTAGGAACCGGCAGGGCAGGTGAATGAACTATTCGGGGTGCTCTGCTACCAAATTCCCCAATCTGTGGGACCTGGCAGTAAGTTTTGAGGCATCTGAGTCTGAGTAAGACTCTTGAGTCCTTAATCCACTCTATGTGGCCTACATAGATCCAAACCACACCCCCAAGGCATCTAGGAATGAGACATCCCTGTCGGGAGCACCCCTCCCCACCCCCAGAAGAATGCCCAAGCAGCCAGCCTGCCTGTTCTACTTTGAATGGCTGTTTGTACAAAGGCATAGTCATCTCTTTTCTCTCCTTTTTCTTTCTCGCCCAGCAAACTCCGGAACCAGGCACAGAGTGAACGATATGGATATAAGGAGGTAAAATGCCACATCCTTCCCTGAGACTTCCTCCTCTTCCACTTGCCCTGCAAGACAGGGGAGGACAGCAAGCAAGCTTAAGCTGGCCTGGCATCCCCCTTGGCTTCACCTGTGGCCTCTCTGAGCCTAACTCCTTTCACGTCCTCAAGTCTGCCTTGGCCCAGGCAGTGCCCAAAGCCCTCCCCATCACTGGAGGGAGAGGGAGGTGCTCCTGTGCAGGACTGGGGACTCCCTTCATTGGTTGATACCACCTTGCCCCTGTGGTTGGTTCCTTCTGACACCATGCCTCCTCTTTTCTTCCTAGGTGGTGCTTAAAGGTGATGCCAAGAAGTTACAGCTATATGGGGTGAGTGTACTGGGACAGCACGGGCGAGGGCCCCCGCAGGTAAGGCAAAGAGTGCCTTCTCCAGCTCTCAGCCTGGACCCTTTCAGGAACTTTTAATTCCCTGCTTCATATTTCCTTGGGCCAAATAAAAGGGACTCACCCCAGCGGGTAATCAATATACAGAATTCATTATGTCCAGAACCAGCACGGGCAGAAAACAAAGGATCACAGAAGGGTTTGGATAAATGGTGACACATAGCCCCAGGAAGCCTGCTAGGCATAATCTTTAAGAGGAGGGTGGTCATACCACTCCATGCAGATTTCAGCTAACTTTCCCCACGTTCAGACCCCATGTCTTGGTTTTTCACTAAAGAAGTTACCCTTGTATATGTACTCCGTCCTAGCAGACTGTGGGTCTCCACTAGTGTCTCCATCCCTGTGGGTCTTTCCTGTTCCCCCCACTCTCCCAACACCAACTCCGTGGGTCCCTTCAACACTGACTCTTTAGGAATAGGCCATTTCCTCTTCCTTTCCCATCTATGCTTTTGAGGTCACCTAACTCATTTCCCAAGGCTTCCTTTATTAACCACGAACACTCCTGCACAGAGTGTGTTTGTGGTTGTCTGGGTGCCTGAGGAGCACAGGTGTCACTAGACATGAGACTGCCTAGATATGGCCTCATTTCACCTCTTTTTGATGTCCGCTGTTACATCTCAGCAAGTTCAGATGTTTCCTAAGCCCTCCTCTGGAAGAGTAATTCAGCTGAGATGGAGGGGGTGACTATACAGGGGCCTAAAGCTGGATTTAAAGAAAGTAAACCATGTTCTTACCTCTGGTTATTGATAAATGCCCCCTTGCCAAATGTTCTAGGCTAAAAAGGATTAAAAACCATTCTTCTAGACCAACACTACCCAGCAGAAATTTCTGTGTTGATAGAAATGTTCTATCTCTATACTCTCCAATATGGCAGCCACTAGCTACATGTGGCTGTTGAGCACTTGAAATGTGGCTAGTGCAATTGAGGAACTAAATTTTTAATTTCATTTTATTTTGGCCAATTTGAATTTAAAAGTCACATGGGGTTAATAGCTACCCTACTGTCAGTGCAGTTTTATGAAATATGACTGAAGTTTCTCTGGCTGATAAGGAGATTGTGCTGCAGTTAGTTTTCTTGGATGGGGATGAGATAATGGATGTTCAGAATGGGTGAGTGAGGTTCTTCCCCATCTCTCACACTGCCCCCTTTCTTTCCACAGCAGACCTGTGCAGTCTGTCTGGAAGACTTTAAGGGGAAGGATGAGCTAGGTGTGCTCCCATGCCAACATGCCTTTCACCGGAAGTAAGTGTCCACAGCAGGGATGTGTGTCCGGGGGTGACTTTTGAAAGAACTAAGCAGGGAACATCTTCTAGAACCTCCAAATCCCTACCCCTTCCCATCTACCCCTTGCCAGTGAAGCCCTACATCCTGTCTGGACACCAAGCAAGCCAGAGGGGTTAGATTGGGGCAAGGATAGAGATGTTCTTCTTCTGAGAAGCAGCTGGGCTCTGTGAATGACAGACAAAGTAGGTTGGGTAATCTTCTCAGGGGAAAAACAGGTCTTCTTTTGCCTGCAGGTGTCTGGTGAAGTGGCTGGAAGTACGCTGTGTCTGCCCTATGTGTAACAAGCCCATAGCTGGTCCCTCAGAGGCCGCTCAGAGCATTGGGATTCTATTGGATGAGCTGGTGTGAGTGCTGCCTCTACACCACGGCCTGGAGAAGACTTCTTGCCTCATGGGTACCTGGTCCCTTTGCACAGCTGCAGTGAACAAGACTGTTGGGTGGTGATGGTCACGCTCACCTGAAGGGGAGGTAGTGCAGGGCTGGTCTCCCACCATCGGGGTGAGACTGTCTTGTCCCACCTTTCTGCCTCTGGAAGCCTTCTTCCCTGCTACTCAGTACTGATGGCATTGCCCTTGAAGACCACTGTATCCTGGTACTGGACTATCTGCCTGTCTTGTCCCCGCTCTGGGGGATGAAATCCACCCCTAACTGGCCAAGAACTTGGAGCACACCTCTCGAGGGTTCCCCTTGTGAGGACAAGCTGCCCTGACCTAGAAGAGGGGATGAGATGGGCTCTGCCCCACCTGTGACCTCCCCTCCCCTCCCCTCCCTACTCCTTCCATAGGAAGGTTAGAAAGGAAGAAAGGAAAGATGGAGGAATCAAGTGCCTCCAGTGGAAGGGAGGGAGGCTATATAGGAAACCAGGAAGAACAGGGACATATAAAAGGAAAGTCAATGTTTACATGGGACCTGTCGAAACAAAGGCTGGCCAGCCGGCCTGCTGACTACAGGGTAATAGAGGGCAGATCCCCTCCCCCTGCTAGGATCTGAGGTGCTTATTCATTCCCTGTCTTCCTCATCTAATCTCAGAGCTTCCTACTCCATGTTGGGGTTTGAGAGCCCCCATAGAAGAAGGGCTTGTTCTACACTCAAGTGGATTCCCAGGAGCAAAAGGGGCCTGGGGTTGTGGGTGTCTGAAGGTTAAGGTAGCAACAGATACCTTCTTCCCCTTTGTAAATAGTATTTTTATACTGTATCCTCACCATCTCAGGCTTTATACATGTGATCCCCCGGGTGGAAGGGGTGGGGCTTTTCCACTCCTCCCTGGAGTGGGTGAGGGTGGGAGAAGGGTATGTATTTAAAGAAAATTAAATTTAATAACAAGTTTCTCTAACCTTTGCCTGTGGTCGTGGCCCATGTCTGTTGGCCATTTTCTGCCAACAGAGGGAACAAAGTTCTCTAACTGCCTCTCCTCACTTCCCCATACTCAGATCAAACATACACACACAAAGCTTCCTAACCTTTAAAAAGAAAACTTGGTATTAGATTGTTGCCTGTACAACATAGGGTAAGATTAACATCAGTATACTCTAAGATTGGACTAAGTCAGCCTTGTTCATCTGATTTCTAGAATATTTTTAAAGAAAGCTGATGTATGCCATCAGAGCATTCCATTAACTAAGACTTGAAATTAATAGAATTTTATTTGTACTTCAAGCAGTTTTGCTCTTAACACAACTAAAGGTCCAGGTTGCTACCATAGAGGCTTGATCTCTTTTCCCTTATTACATTTTTTTTCCTACCTAGCAGCTGGCAATCACTAACACATCCTACCCTCCTATGCCACATCTGGAAGGGTTGCATTGTTAACATTTTATGCCTGTATGTGCACTCAGATCTTGCGCCCATGTCCTCCAGCTTTATCAATGTCCCAAGGGAGTGCTGAATCAAGGATGGGTATGCAAAATGTGTTGAGAGCGCCAGGAACAATTTTCTTGGCCATCATAAGCACAGAGCACCTGGACTGTGGTTGCCCCCTGCTCGGTGGAAGAGGGCAGTGCTAATGGTCCTCCCGGGGGCAAGCCCTAGGTGCTGTGCACAGGAGGAGCATTTGTTGAGCAAAGTATAGTGTAGTGGTGGGTCACAGACGTGCAAGAGATGTCCATGCACCCAGAGGAGCCAGGCCTAACGGGTAGGTGTAGTGCTCTCCCATCCCTGCGATTGTGCCACTAGAGGCTGACAGCACAGTTGGTGCTCATGCTGGACAGACCTGAGGTGCAGCAGGGCCACCTGATGGTCCTAGTGAAGTTGTCGGCACCTGTCTTGGTGGCGTCCATTGCCCAAGGGGGCACCTATTCTTGCCACCACCTCCTCCACATTCTGAGGGGTAACTCCTGCTCCTCCTTAATGCCTCTACCCCTTGCTTGCTGCTGCCAACCCCACAAGGCCTGGCCTTTTCTTCATCAGGGGCACTGCTTCTTCCTCTAGTATTGCCAGCTTGTTTTAGTGTAGGGAATAAAATGCATTTCCTAAGCAAAACAAAGAGCCCTCCCTCTAGCTCCTGCTGGGATCTTATGGTGGATGCATGACTGGGCTGAGGTGGGAAGAAAAGGTGGTCTACAGGTTGGCTTCAACATCTACTTGCTCCTACCTCACCATCCCTTTCCTCTTAAGGAAAATTCATCAGTATTGGCATATTCTGATTAAAATGTTGGCTCTAAAATGTCTGTGTTTGCAAACTTGAATAGCATTGTCCTGAAGTCAAAATGACAGGTTGAAAATGCCTTGTATTACTTTCAGTGTTTCTGTACAGCTAGGTAGAATGTACTACAGCATGCAGAGAAAGGAAAACCATAGCTGATTGGGTGTGAATTGGCAGCCACTGATCACAAGTTAGTCACAAGTCCCAGATTCATAGTCATTAGTGTGGTCTTGTTAGGTCAGCATTCCTAGAGCACTTGCCTCCCGGGCCAGCCATGGTGCCACATGCTGGGAGACAGGGCAGCCTTGCCTTGGGAAGGTGTGTAAACACACTATTCTGGGGGAGCAAGCTTGTATGGCTGAGAGACCCTTAGCTCAACTGGTGTGGAAGTGACAGCAGGGGTGCCTGGGGGAAAATAATACATAAGCTGTGTCTTGGGAGAGTAACATGGACAAAAGCATTCAAGGATCCACTAGCCTGTCGGGTGCCAGAAAGTGCAAACAATTCAGCATGAAGTTGAGGTGGGGAAAGGCTGGGGATGATATAGTCCTGTGTGGTGCTAGGAACGTGGCACTTGATAGGATGAGAATCCTGAATTTTCTTTAGATCGGACTTTTAAAAGATCTGGGCATCATTTGGGAGCTAAGCCAACGCTTTTCTTCTCTGTGCATGAAATATTCGTGGGCAACTAGGTGTTCTTCATACTATCCCCTTTACTGAAGAATTTGCACCTAAACGTGTTTGAAAGAGTGAAAAACTGAAGGAAGCTGTGTGATAATTGTACAAACCAGCATTCCAACCTTGAGGATCTTATCTATGGCAAGCAAATACATTCGATCCATTGAAAGATAATGAACACTTACCCACCCAGTTCTTTCACAAGATACATTTTGCTTTCCTTTCTGTATATACTCCTCTGAGTCTGGGATTAGGAAAGAGTGCTGGGAGAAGCAAATAAATGGCTTATCCGTAGCAATACATATAATAAACATCAGGACCAAGGCACAAACTCAGATCATGCGGATCTAAGTTCATTGTTGCCTTCGTTGACCCAACATAGCTTTGGAAGCAGATTGCTCTCCATAAAGACACTCAAAGTAGCAGGTGCCATTTGTCAGCCCCTGGGCTGATGCAGTCCGGGAAGACAAAAAGCCCAAATAACTGTCAAATGAGTTGTGTTCTTGCCATTATCTAGGACCACGGATGTTTTTTAACTCCATGAGTGGATTACTTCTCTTAAAGAAATCTTTTGGGGACTTACCTTAAGTGGAGGTGAGAAACTCAGAGAAGAATTTGAAAATCACTGATTTCAATAGATTGGGTGCCTTGAAGAATGGTGGTTTCCCATTCCCCCCTTCTCTCACATCAGTCCTTCCATTCCAATTCAAAGTCACCCATGCCCCACCGGAGCTTTTCCCGTTCTCACTAGGGCCTCTTATGCCTCCCCAGTTCTGCCATATTTTCCCTGCTAAGCCTAACCCAAGCTCCGCCTTCCATTCTACCACCCTTGTCGGTCTCTCTCAGCATCAGAATAACATCTTGGGTGCCCTTGACTGTATCACTCACGGATGAATCTTCTGTTAAAGCCATATGCCCAGGTTCACAGCAACAGATGTGATCAAATTGGAGACAAGAAGGACAAACTGATGACCGGTCATGCAGGCTTGTACAATAAAGCCATTCATGGGGAAAAAATCAAGCTGCTTATTATGCCCCAGATCATCAACAGCATTGGATTCCTACCAATTCTATTTTTAAAAGCATCCTGCCTATTTAGTTCCTTCTCTGATAAACTGGCAGACTATGTAGACAGGGAGGACATGACCGATGTGACCTTTGTGCCTTGATTCTGTCTCTGTGACAGTCTCAGCAACAAACTAGGGCCTGTGCACTGTAGATGAAGGGGAAACAATAATACCAGGAGGCACAAGAAGACATTTGTGATGGCTCCTGAGTGCTCTTCATAGTCTTTATCCCCACTTTACTGGTGCTATACCTCGCCACACTTTTCTTATCCATCTTCCCTCCTCTCTCACTCCTTTTTCCCCCCTCTTCCTTTCTTTACCCTTCTTTTCTTCATCCCAGCCTGTTCTCCAATATTACCGAGAGCACCGTAGCCATTGTAGAACCCTCTGATGGGCCAGGATTGTCATGAATGGTTCAGAAGATACACCAATT
Source organism: Tapirus indicus (assembly GCA_031878705.1). NCBI lineage: Eukaryota > Metazoa > Chordata > Mammalia > Perissodactyla > Tapiridae > Tapirus > Tapirus indicus. The sequence goes on from CM062937.1 coordinate 13,347,606, forward strand.
ACCAAGGGTTTACATCCAAATGATTGTGTAAGCAACCCCAAGGACCAGCTCTGAGTTTCTAAATATTTAATGTTATATATGTTTATTAAATCTCAAGAAGGTAGCTGATATCCTCAAAGAGAGGAATAGAATCCATGGTGACTTTGATACATTAATGACATGATGCAATGTAAGAGAGGCCAATAAATCCAAACCCAAAAGAAGGAAAACCCAGGTTCGCTTCAGCGTGGGAGAAATTGATTTGGAAGCACAGTGGATGTCAAGTTGGGCATAAGTCAGAAAAAATCCAAACAAATCCGAAGTGCAACAGCACAACTATATCCAGCTGGGAAAGTCATCCTCTCTGCCTTCTTCAGTATTAACCAGATCTCTATTGGATTATTTTGCTCAGAATTTACGTCTGCTGAAAACCAGAAGCTATAAAAGTCCCATGAGGAAAAAACTAGAGTATTTTAAATCTGGATAGATAAAGACCAAGGGGCAAGAACTTAGTGGTGGTCTTCAATGTTATGTTGTGAGCACGAATCTCCATCACAAACTGACATTCCAGAAACCAGAAACGTATTGCTTTCTTTCCTTTAAATTGCCTTTGACCCTGAGCCATGAACTTTCTCCCCATCTGTAGTGTTTGCCTTCCTCCCAGAATTATTCACAAGTCTGTCTTACACAGATCAACCCTCTCCCCCATTCTTCTGTACACAGGTACTTAACCACTGAGCCATCTGTTCTCTCGCATCTATCATCCTTGGTGCCCAGTTTGGAGTAGGGGAAGCTTGCAGGGGTGCCAAGGGCTCAGCTTGTCTAGATCCCACACAGCTGCCTCCACTAGCACCATCTCCTGGTTGCTTCCTGGAAGCTAAGGTTCAGGTCCCCTCTAACCTTGGGACCTGCCACCTTTATCCTTTTCATGTTGAAGAGTTGTAGAGTGAACCACTTGCATTCTACAATGAACATTTTGCTATGCAGTCATATGCTGCATAATGACATTTTAGTCAATGACTGGACCACATATATGATGGTGGTCCCCTAAGATTAGTACCATATAGGCTAGGTTATACCATCTAGGTTTGTGTAAGTACACTCTATGATGTTCACATAATGATGAAATTGCCTAAGGACACATTTCTCAGGACTTATTTGTATTTGTTTTATCCCATATCTATTCATCTGTCCATAATCGATGTACTTTCAATGCATTTCAAAGCAAGCTTCAGATACTAGTACACTTTTTATATTAAGTTTTACAGCTAACCTCTCTTGTTGCAAGTGAACTGAGAATGACCAAAACTCTGCCTTGAATAGGAAGATAAGCATTTTCTGATAACTTGCTGATAAATTTTGAAGAGTAGCTCTGACTTCAGGGTGGTTTTAGAAATAACTCAGATATGAAATCATTTTGTATTTAAAATGTGGTGATGGTGGTAAAGGTGTTCTTCACTGTTTCAGGTAACTTTTAACCTTGCTAAGTTATATGTTGTGTGTCAAGGCAAAAAGAAAGGGAGAGATGCATCAGGAGTGTAGGACATACTCCCCTTACTGCACATATTAACATTTCTTGCAAAATTACCCATGGAATATTCTCGTTTTGGACTTTTTCCACACCCTAAATTTAGGAAGCTAGAATTATCTTTTAAGTACCACTTTAAGCAAATTTTTTGAAAGGAAGAATGAGGGGGAAATCTGCATCTCTTTGTGGTTAGAATACAATGTCCTCAATTTAATTATTCTGCAAAGAAGCAGATTCCTCCTTTATTATATATTGAGCATATAGGAAAGACAGTAATCCAGCAGATTCATTACAGATTTGTAAAATTAAAAACACATACATTCAGATTGAGAAATAGGCAATGCATTACAGGCATCCCTGCTTTATGTGTTCTGGCAATTGTGCACAGTGAATTGAATAATTGCCTTAAATGTGCCAGGTGGGTTTCATTATTTAAAGGAATTCTATGCTGACTCTTTTTATGACTAAAAAAGTCTTTTAAATGAGATCTAAGGACTTTTCAGTTTTTAATTTATAAACTTTGACACACTAAAATCTTCATATAAAACCAGTTTTTCTTAAAGTGACCCATGCCTGTAGAATAAAACAATTAGAGGTAATTTCTTTAAAGTCTGGTTTACAAAGAGAAATGCATGAAGCTAGCGCAGATGAAGAAAGAGCAGTTTGAATGAATGATTTCTGTTCAGAGTTATTAGTTTTAAAAGGGGGAAGGGCTCAGTATTTGAGAAACAGAATGTTCGTTGGCAAGAGTCAGCGATGAACAGTGGCTGTGTTTTAGGAAATCATGGGTACTTTCCCTTCTGCTCCTCATTATGAGATTAATTTGTATAGGGGAATAAACAAAACCAGCACTGGAATCCAAAAAATGGGTTTTAAACTCAGTTTGCATCTAATTAGCTGGGACACCCTGGCCTTGGCCTCACTCTTCTCCTCTGTAAAATGGAGGTAATAATAACTGCCTTAACCAGAGTATGGTTAAGAAGAGTACATAAAAGAATGTATAAAAAAGACTCAAAGTTGGGGCCGCCCGGTGGTGCAGCGGTTTAGTCCGCGCTTGGCAGCCCGGGGTTCGCGGGTTCGGATCCCGGGCGCCCGCGGACGCACTGCTTGTCAGCCATGCCGTGGCGGTGTCCCATATAAAGTAGAGGAAGACGGGCACGGATGTTAGCCCAGGGCCAGTCTTCCTCAGCAAAAAGGGGAGGATTGGCAGCGGATGTTAGCTCAGGGCTGGTCTTCCCCACAAAAAAAAAAAAAAAAAAAGACTCAAAGCCATATTCACATATAAGCTATTTTTGTTTCTAAGATCATAGAGATTTAGTCCCTCCAGTAAGGGGACTATGTGAGAAGTCTGTAATAAATAAGAAAGCTTGTATATTTCCTCCAATCATCCTAATTAATACAGTATCCTTTATTGAGCATATGCTATGTCACAGGTACTGCACACAGGATTTGCTTTACTTCATTAGGCATAGCTGGTATCCACTGAATATGCCATTTGTAGAGAAGTCTGATATGGATAATTGTACTTAGAGCAAATATTGAGGAATACATATCTCAAACTTTTGAATTTATTCATCAGCCAGTGCATGTTAATTAAGTGCCTACTACGTGCCAGCCACTGTGCTGATGAACAAAACCCAAAATGGCCCCTAACCAAGACATTTATGGTCCAATGGGCAAGGGAGATACTAAACAAACATAACATACACATGTATCAACCATGACAAAGTGTGCAGTGCCTAGCTAAATTAAACTTGGGGGTAGGCAAGAAAGGCCTTTTTGAGCAAGAGGCATTTAAGCTGAGACCAGAGGAATGACCAGAGTTGGGGAAGACCAGACAGTAGAGCATATGTGAGAACTTTGAGGCAAAATAGAGCTTGGATTGTTGGAGAACAAATCTTGTGTGGTTGGAGCTTAGAGAGGGAAGGGAGGTACATGATGAGGTTGAAGGGACACAGGGGTCTGATCATGTAGAGCCTAGTAGCCATAGTAAGGAGTTTTAATTTATGGTAATGGGATTTAACAAGAGAAGTGACATTATTTGAATTAATTGTTTAATGGAGATAGGATGGTGAACAAGAATGGAAGAAGCAAGAGGCCAATTAGGATATTGGAGTGGTTCAGGTGAGGTGGACTTGGACTGAGATGGTGATAGTAGCAGCCAGGAAAAACAGATGAATTCAAGCTATGTTTTTGCAGATGAAATAAATAGGACTTGCTAATAGATTGCATGTGGGGAGGGAAGGAATAGCAAGGATGACAGTCAGGTTTCTGACTAAATGACTTGATGGATGAAGGGATTATTCAATAAGAATGAGATTATAGAAAGAAAAGCTTTGGAGGGGAAGATTCAAATTTCAGTTAAGAAATATTTAATTTACCCATGAAATCTACAGAAGGAGATAGTAGGTATGAATTTGAATGTACGATTCTGAAGCTCAGTATTGGGTCTGAGCTGGACATCCACAGTGGAGGCTAAACATATTGATGGTGTTGAAGGGCATGGGAAGCATGGATCACCTTGGGAGAGAAGGTTGGCAATGAGAACCAGATCCATGACTAGTCCTGAGGAACTACAACCTTTCAAGACCAGGAGAAAGCAGAGGATCTGAGGGAAGAGGAGTGACAGAGAGGTGGAAGGAGAACCAGGAGTGGTGGGCTCACCACAAGCAGAGAAGAGGTTTTAAGGAGAGAAACATCAGGAGTCAGATGTTCCTTAGAGATCAAACAAGAGGCACATGAAAGTGTCCACTGAATTTGGCAATAAGGAGGCTATTGGTGGCCTAAACAAGAGCAGTTGTGCTGGATTGGTGGGCTGGAGGCAGAGTTTGGTGTGTTGAAGAGTGAATGAGAAGAAAGAAAGAAGCCATTCCTAAAAAACTGAAAAGAAAGAAAAATAAGTGAATCTAAATGTATATCAAGTTGGTCACATAGCCATAAGGAGAAAGAAAATTATTTCAAGTGACTTGAAACATAGCATTTGATTGTAATATTCTAAAGACAAAGAACCAGGTATATCCTAAAGACAAAAGAACAGCAAAGAAATCTTAAATTGTGTTCAATAATCTTATAGTATTTAGTAATAACACTATTGGTATTTTAATACTTTATATATATATTTAGGATAAAGCAAATAAGCAATTATGTTAATGTTGTTTGGAAACAAGATTTTCAGTGAAAGAGAAGAGAGCTACATCTCATATTTCAAAAGTGTAAGCCTGAAATCTTACATTTGAATTGGAAATATCCATTTGAATTCATGAATTTATTTTTTCTTTCTAAGGAACACATATTTCTCACATGTGTTTGCTGAGCCTGGAAGACTAAAATCAATAAAAACTCAGGAGCAATGGCATCCCACTGTTTGGATTGCAGCCTTTACATAACATTTCCCTAAGAAGGAACCAGGGCCCTTTGGAGAAATGTTGATTCAATCTTGCCATTCTAGAAAGCAAGGAAGCAATCCCCGACTACAGGTCATGTTAAAAAGACACAGGAGCCGAAATGAAAAGACTCCCATTGAGCTACACATGCAGAGGGGCAGGGGATATATGGGAAATCTCCATACCTTCTGCTCAATTTTTCTGTGAACCTAAAACTGCTCTAAAAAATAAACTGTATTTAAAAAAATTTTCTTAAGACTCCATTGGCAAAAGGTAGGACAATTTGAGTATGAAAAGAATAATGACAGCGGAATAAAGCTCATCAAATCTATAAAATTCCTTGAGATGATATGAAACTAATAAAAACAACAAGAACAAAATATCAGGGATTCGTTGAAGGCTGGTAGGGCACTAAACTCATTATTCTAAAATTTGGTAAATAAAGGGGAAGAATCAAGCGTTTATCCTGCTTTTCCTGTACAGACTATATTTGTACAGGGTGATCAAATGACTAATCATTGAGGGAAAGTTCTTTTTAAAGCAGAGTTCCAGGTAAAAAATGTGAAAGGAAATAACAGAATTAGAAAATTGCCATTTTTGTAATGCTAAATGAACTAACAGAATTAAGCAACGATCATCTATGGCTGCTAAAGCCACCAGGAGAAAGATTGGTGGGGAACTTTATATCAGATAGATCTCTTATTGTCAATTACAGTGGGACATCATCACATGCCTCTGGGAATACAGTCAGAAGTACACGGCCCTGCCCCCCAAGACGGATGCTGAAGTTAATCCTGCCTGTAGATCAAACCAGCTCTTTACAGGAAATGGGGGAAGTAGAGGAACAAATTAAACGACACCAAGAGAAGCAATCTGCCAAATCCAGAGTCTCAGTCCTTTTACAGGGCAAATGGCCTTCTTTCTTCAATAGCATTTTTAAAAAGAGAGGAGATCTATTATAAAGTTTTAAAAACTGAGGAAATATAACCAGGTGCAAACTTTTCATAATAAAAAGTATTCTAGGGTCTGGCCAGTGGCATAGCCGTTTAGTTGGCACTTTCCACTTCCGAGGCCTGGGGTTCGCCAATTCGGATCCTGGGCGCCAACCTGTTCATCAAGCCATGCTGAGGCGGCGTCCCACATAGAAGAGCTACAACTCTACAACTATGATACACAACTAAGAACTGGGGCTTTGAGGAGAAAAAAGAAAAAGAGGAGGATAGGCAACAGATGTTAGTGCAGGGCCAATCTTCCTCAAACATATATATACATAAAAAAAAAATATATATATATATAAATATTCTAAGTGCATGATGGATGGGGAGTTGGAGACAACGTGTGTGGGTTTGTTGTTTTGGTTTTTGTTTTAAGACATTTTGCTGAGTAGAGAAATAGGTCGCTGCAGAGGAATATGGCGTCAGGAGGAACGTTTTCACGGTGGAATCAAGGGAGCCTCTCAGAATGCTAATGGGAATGATTGAGTAGAGACAACAGAAAGGGAATGCCATTGAAGGAGGTCCTCAAGGAAAAACAAATGAGCGGGATCCGGAGCTCTTGGGTAAGGTGTTCTTAGATTGTATACTACCTTCATCAAAAATACTTGTAGACATATGACACTGACAGCACAGACACGAAAAGGAAGCTAAGCAAACCTAGAATTTTAGGAGGGAGAAAGGTATATTGGAGATGAAGTGGACTTATGTCACAGTGAAAGCCGGCTCGTTTAGTCAAATTTTCAACATTGCTATGACTCACTATTTTGATGGATATTCCATGTTTACGAAAGTCTTTTGTTTATAGCTCTCTTTACACTCTTTCAAAGAATTTCATTAAGAGCCATTTGGTGCTTATTCTACAAATTTTATGAACACGTGAGCCTTCAAAATAATTAGTCTTTAGCCCAAACCAGTCTTCATAATCAATGTTAAAAATGTGTAGCCTCATATGCAAAAGGATATAGTGGTTGCCTCATTTTCCACAGACACTCAAGGGTTGTAAATATTGTACTACCATTTTTCCATTTGGCCTGTAATCAGAAAAACAGCTCTGCTGCAAGCAGTAATTATCTTACAGTGTGTTTCAAAATCTTGTTATTAACCACGTTTAGACCATATGAACGGAAAGACATAGCTGGAAGAGCGTCATGCTGTAATCACATTAGTTTTTACTCAGGAGAATGAAGGGGAGCAAACACTTTTTTTTTTTAACTTTCTCTCGCTTTTGTTTTTCCTTATGAAGAGGTTTCCACCCCAAATCGTTAATAATATGGTCTTTGGAATACTGAGAAGTGTTAAAAGTTTAGCCTCAAAAATCTGTGGAATTTATTGCATTCTTCCATTTCTCCTTAAAGGAAACATTTTAAAATTTAATCTCTTTATACATAACCACATTCATAAATAAGTACATGAATATAATCATATGTATGCTTTGTAAAAAGGTGTGGTCATTTTTTTTTTTTCATTTTTTTTGTTTTGCTAAGCTCCTCCATCTTCCTCTCTTCCTGCTTTTCCCCACATCAGTACCCAAGGTCATCTGGAACGTATCCTCCCATATTTTCTCCTTACTCAAGTATTTTTAGACCTACACATATGTATGTATATACATATACAGGCATTCATTTTGAGGAGGGGGGGTGAGGAAGATTGCTGCTGAGCTCACATCTGTGCCAATCTTCCTCTATTTCGTATGTGGGACACCACCACAGCATGGCTTGATGAGTGGTGTGTAGGTCCCCACCTGGGATCCAAACCTGCAAACCCCCAGCTGCCGAAGTGGAGGGTGCCAACTTAGCCACTACACCACTGGGTCGGCCCCATACAGGCATTCACTTTTTAAAGCATTGTCTTATAAACAGGAGATCATAGTCTCTCTTGCATCTTAGATTCACCATTGAACAACATCTTGTGGAAACGTCTCCTAGTCCTCTGGTTATCTCCACTTCATTCTTTTAATAAATGGCTGGAGAATTCCCCAGTGTGGAGGTGCCATTGATGAGCCTTCACTTTGTTTTCAGGTTTCTGCCCTGTGAATAGTCATGCAATGAACCTAATTGTTTATTCTTGAGGTCTTGAACCCATATCTTTACACATGGTCATTTGTATTTGATCAAGTCTCAGGAGTACAGTTGCCACTGAATTCATTTATTCTTTTAAGAGATGTTGCCAGATTGCTTTCCAAAAACTGGAGGAAGAGAAAGAGTCAAGGAGAAGAAGACAAACGTGCATAAGATGCCTACACCATGAATTTAAATTGTGTGGACTGAATGAGGGGACAGGTGCATGATGAAGACCAACGCAGTTGACATAATTATTAGTTCTTCTCCTAAAGACTGTGGGCTCCCCTAGGTCACCTGGCCTCTGTTGAGGGGGGCCATTCACAAGGTATACAGTGAGAGTGACATTCTGGGATTTTGAACCTGGAGGATTTGGAAAGGAAGGTTAGAGCCGTGAAGAGCACAGGCTTGGGGAGTCAAATGGACCTAGCTTTAAGTTGCAGCTTTACCACTTTCTGCTGTGAGATGTTGGCCAAGTTACTCAACTTCTCAGAGCTTGGGTTTCCTCATCTGCAGATTGGAGATAATGACACCAGTCTACTTCCCCACAACTCCCTGTCGCAGACAAAAACTTTGAAGGTAGGAACTGTATCTAATTCATCTTTGCATCTTTATATATCCAATCCCTAACTTGGTCTTTCCTCCTACCAACTACTGCAAGGCCTTTTGCTCAAAGTAGCTTTGATTAAAAATAAGAACAAAAACAATTTTTTATTATGGAAAATTTTGGACTTATACTAAAATAGAGAGACTAATATAAAGAACATCCATGATCCAGTACCCAGATTCAACTTGGTCAACATGTTCATAATCCTTTTTCATCCATCCTTGATCACTTCTTGCCACCACCCCTCCCACAGAGTAGTTTAAAATGAATCCCAGAAATCTTGCCAGTTGTTAATACTTGTGTGAATTTCTTATAGCAGTTCTCAAAGTGTGATCTGGAGACCCATGAGGGTTTCCAAGACCCTATCAGGAGGTCTGCTAGGTCAAAACTATTTTTATAATAATATTAATATATTTCTTGTCCATTTCATTCTCATTCTTTCATGAATGCACACTGGAGTTGTCCAACACAGATTGAATGCACCAGCAGATCTGAGAATCCAGCTGTCTTCTACTAAACTGGATATGAAAGAGAGTTGCAAAGTTTTACAAATCCGCTTACAAAAATGTAAAATAATGCCACTCTTTGATTTTTTTCATCTTACATTTTTAGTTAACGTGTAATGGGTTTATTGTTGCTCTATTTAAAAGAATTAAATGGATATTTTAAAATTTTTGTTAGTTTTAATTTGTAATATAGAAAAAATATACCTATCTAAATATCTATCTCACATAAGGAAAAGCTTTTTGGGGTCCTCAATCCTTTTTTAAATTAGTTTTTTAATTGAGATTTAATTCATATACAATAGGATTCACCATTTTAAAGTGTGTAATTCAGTAGGTTTTAGTATATTTTTGGGCAACCATCACCACTTGCTAATTCCCAACATTCTTATCACCCTGAAAAGAAACCCCACACCTCTTAGCAATCACTCTCGATTCTCCTTTGTCCCTATGCCCTTTCTGACTCCACTGATTTGTCTATTCTGGACATTTCTTATACATTGAATCTTTTGTGTCTGGCTTATTTCATTTAGCACAATGTCTTTAAGGTTCACTCATATTGTAGCATATATCAGAACCTCATTCCTTTTTATGGCTGAGTAATATTCCACTGTACCCATAGACCACATTTTGTTTATCCGTTCATCAGTTGATGGGCTTTTAGGTTGTTTTCACTTTTGGCTATTAAGAATAATGCTACTACGAACATTTGTGTCCAAGTTTTTGTATGAATACGTGTCTTTAGTCCTCTTGGCTATATACCTAGGAATAGAATTGCTGGGTCATATGTTTAACTCTGTGTTACTCTATGTTTTTTGAGAAACTGTCAAACTGTTTTTCACAGCAGCTGCACCAGTTCACATTTCAACCACCGATGTTTGAGCGTTCCAATTGCTCCACATCCTTGCCAAAATTCGTTACTTTCAGTGTTCTTGATTCTAGCTATCCTTGTATGACTCAATAATTTTTAAGAGTGTAAAAAGTTTTGAGGCTAAAAAATTTGAGAATTGTTTTTCTAACAAATAGCTTAAAAATATAAACATTAAAAAAACATAAAGACATTAAAAAACAACACGCTCATGGATACAGAGCGCAGATTGGTGGTTGCCAGAGGTGGGGGGCAGGGGATGGGTGAAATGAGTGGTCAAAATGTGCAAACTTTCAGTTATAAAACAAATACATCCTGGGGACATAATGTACAGCATGGTGACTATAATTAATAACAGTGTATTGTATATTTGAAGGTGGCTAAGAGATTAGATCTTAAAAGTTCTCATGACAAGAAAAAAAAATTTGTAACTGTATGGTGATGGATGTTAACTAGGCCTATTGTGGTGATCATTTCCCAATGTGTAGATTTATTGAATCACTATGTTGCACACCTAAAACTAATGTAATGTAAAAAGTTAAGCATAATAACATTATCAAATTAACAATAATTCTACAAAGTTGTGTAACAGCAGGGTAATCAAGTTTGCCTGGGACAGACCCAATTTACACCTTTGTACCAGCATCACTATTAATAGTGTCTCCTTTAACTCTCAACATGCCCTGTTTACGTAACAAATTAGATGAACATCCTAATAATAGATCAATATTCGAATTTCCCCAATTGCCTTAAATATATCTTTTTACAATTTGTATATTGAAAGCAAGATCCAACATTGCATTTGATTGAGATGTCATTAAAAACTTCATATTCTCCCTCCACTCCATTTCTTTTATGCTAGTTATTTATTGAAAAAAACGGGGAAATTTGTGCAATAATCCTAGCTTGGCTGATTATGCTATCTAGGTGTCTTTTAAATCTGTTTCTTTGTCCTCTGTATTTCTTGCCATTTGGTAGTTAGATCTTGAAATCTGATTAGATTTGGGGTCAATTTTGTGCAAGAATATTTCATAGATGGTGTGTACTTCCTATTGCATTGTATCATTGTCACTTTTAGTGATGTTCAGATAAATCAGTGGGTTCAGGTTTTGTTAGCTCGATCCAGGCATTATAACATTGCCCATCAACACTCCACCCCATTATTTGAATATCCCTGGATGATTGCTGCCTACTCCCAGCATTTCATTATAAGTTGTGAATAGTGATTTTCTAATTCTACCAGTCCCGTTATATTTGTCACCCTTACAAACTCTTTGGGTCCCCTGAGATATATAACAGAATAAATGCTTGATTTTCCCTTTTATTTACCAATTTTCAAAATACAGAGTTGGTTCCTTAGGTGATCCAAGGGTGAATGATGAGGGATTCTTTTTTTTTTTTTTTTAGTATTACAATGAATTAATGGATTTGTATATATTTGACATGTTTCAATCCACTAGTCATTATTCTTTTTCAGGTCCACATCGTTTCATCTTTGGCCAAAGGGTGCCCCTTCATCTTTGCTCTTGGGTTCTTTTGACATAACCTCAGTAGTGTTTGATAGCCACCTTGCTTTCTGGCATAATAAAATGCCACAGGCTCATCTTACACAATCCTTGTCCCAGTCCTGAAATCAGTCATTTTCTAAAGGAGTCCTGGTTCCTCTTAGTGGGCAGTGGCATTTAGATTATGAATTTGGACACTAGGGTTGCTCATTGCCATTGGCTTGTCGTTGCTTCTTGGTTTTTTTCAGTGAATACAGGATATACGTATTTTGGAGAAAGATAAAAATTAATCATGAATTCATACTACCATTGCCAGTTCAAATTTTCAGTTGTAGAATTTATACCTAACTTCAATAGCTGGATACTTGTATCTCTTATCTTTCACTGAAGACCTTGGTTTCTAACAACATTAAGATAATTACTTGCGGGGCTGCCCGGTGGTGTAGCGGTTAAGTTCCTGCTCTTCGCTTTGGCGACCCCTAGTTCGCGGTTTGGATCCTGGGCAACGACTGAAGCATGGCTCTTCAAGCCATGCTGGGGCCGCATCCCACATAGAGCAACTAGAAGGATGCACAACTATGACATACAACTATCTACTGGGGCTTTGGGGAGAAAAAAAGCAAAAAAAAAGGAGGAAGATTGGCAACAGCTGTTAGTTCAGAGTCACTTTTCCTCAAGAAAAAAAAAGTTAATTACTTGCTATTTTATTTTAATTAATTTATTTATTTTGTGAGGAAGACCAGCCCTGAGCTAACATCCATTGCCAATCATCCTCTTTTTGCTGAGGAAGATTGGCCCTGGGCCAACATCTGTGCCCATCCTCCTCTACTTTATATGGGACACCGCCACAGCATGGCTTGACAAGCAGTGCCTATGTCGGCGCCTGGGATCCGAACCCGCGAACCTTGGGCCACCAATGCAGAGTGCTTGAACGTAACCACTACACCGCCAGGCCTGCTCCCTTATTTGCTATTTTACAGACACATATATATGTAAAACATACATAATACATACAATAACATCTAAATAATAGCAGGATTATAACTAACTAATATTATTACTAAATGCAGTTTGATTTCTTTGCCATTCCTTTTTGTCCTTAGGATATGTCACACTAAGGATATACAGTCAAAATAATGAGTTTTAAAGTCAGTTTCTTATTGTTCCCTGCGGTTATGCCGGTAACTCAATACATACTTTGATCAATGGCTTTTTTTCCTTTGAGGAAATGCTTTGTTCTTTTCTTTAAAATAACTATGTAAAATAGTTACATGATTCCAAAGTCAAAACTACAAAACACAGTATATGAAGAGAAGTCTAGCTTCCAACCTCATTTCTTTCATCCTGTTCTTTTTTACGTGTAACCATCTTTATTAGTTTGTAATTTATACTTCCATTGCTGCTGCCATAAAATGTAAGTAAAGGCATACATCTTTTTTAGAAGAAAGGCAACATATGCATGGTCTGGGCCGTGATTTTTTCACTTAACAATACATCCTGGATTTCTACGACCTCCACAGAGATGGTCTTCATTCCTTTGTCCAGCTGCACAGAACAGCATTGTGTGGTGTACCCTGGTTTATTCAGCCAGTCCTCTGCGGACGGACATGTGGGTTCAACAAACATTTATTGCATGATTTAATTGTGCCAGGCACTGGGAATAAAGACATGGCCTCTGGCCTCAGGAAACTCCGAGGGTAGAGGGGGAGACCTCGGCAATACAAGTGCTTTCCTCATAAGGAATCCACTTAGCACAAGGGGCCCGTGGAGCAGGACAGACAGGCTCACACACAGGAGGGACACAATAACTGTCTGTGGATTGGCATCTTGCTCTCACACTGACCTTAATATGAGAGAATCTCCTTGGGAGAAAATGGTTTTTATCAATGTTTGAAATTGCTTAGAAAATCATGAGTGCCACCAATTGGTCAAGGAACACAGGCCAAATGAAAGAGACAGACAGGAAGGGTACTAACCACAAAATTCCTCCGAAAAGAGGAACTGTAAATTAACACAGAAACTATGATTCAACAATAAGAGCTAACACCTGTATAGAACTTTCCACTGACCAAGAGATTGCTCTAAGTAGTTTGCATATATTGAACTCCTTTATTTCTCACAACGATCTTAAGAAGTAGGCACTATTATTACCTACATTTTATCGTTAAAGAAATTAAGGCACAGAGAGGTTACCGAATTTTTGCCCAAGGTCACACAGCGAGAGGGGGAGGGGGACAAGGAAGGAATCGCAGATATGATATTTGCAAGCAGTGCCGTCTCCAAGGTGGGACGAAAGTACTGTAAGTCTCCCCGCACCACAAACCACCACTGGGACGAGAACCTACTCTTGACATCTCCCTCCTCACACACACACCCGAGACCGGGAGACCCCGCAGGGCTTTCTCTGGATTCCTGGGGGGCTCCGAGGCCAGAGGAATCCCAAAGCCAGGAGGCGGCAGACCGAATGCACGGTGGAGGCTAAGTCCGCCCGCCTGCCAGCGCAGGTCTGAGCAGCGGCCCGGAGGCGCGGGGCTTCCCACTGAGCGTCCCTCTCTGCGAAGACGGCTCTCCGACCCCTCCCCGCGCCCGAATCTCTGCGCTCCTGCCCAGGCCTTGGCACAGATGAAGTGTGCTTCCCCGGGCACCTACGACACACTGCAACCTATATACAGTCATGGACAAACTCCCGGGGATGACCGGGCGCCGTGGCCGGCTCCTGGGGATCCCAAGATCAATTGGACACGACTCCATCCTCATGGAAGCCGCAGCAGGAAAACACGCAACGCCGACACAGCACGAGACGGGCAGGGGAAGGGGGCCGCCCTAGCCCGTGGTTCCGCTCCCGGGTCACAACCCAAGTAAGGATTGCTGATCGCGACACCCCCGCGCGGTCCTGCACGTCGCAGCTGCCTTTCCCTCCGACTGGCTCCCGGCGACGCGCGCAGCACTCGGGACGCCCCCCACCTGCCCGGCCCGAGACACCCCCGCTGCGGGGAGGCTCCGCGCGGATGTGGGAGAGAGAACACCACATCCCAACTCCCGCAGATCACTGGCGTTGGATGTTTAGAGAACCCAGGCGCTACACTTCAAAAAGCGAGTCCCAGGCAAAAAGCTGGAACTTCTGAGAACTAAACGTCAAAGCCTACACTCATAGAACTAACGTCGAATCAGTACACACATCCGACAACCAACTTTTCTAACAACTAAACGTGTTTAAAAGGATCCTCTATAGTTCACGTCAGACGGGTAATGTGCCGGCGTCGTAACAAGGTTTGTGGGAGGCACATGTCACACAATCGCATGAGCACCCAATCATCACGCTCATGAACTACAAAAGGATCATCATCCCTTCTTTGTACAAGGAGCCCTGGGTAGGGCCCACTGACTTTGAAGAAAGGGTGACAGATGTACTCCATATATATTCAGTCTTGACATATAAGAGCCTGTACATTTAAAATAATATCACCAATATTCCGTGTTTTTTCTTTTGTTTCTACATAATAAGTGAAAACAGAAACAAAATTAGCGAGCGGTTTATTGTCTATGCAAATTTTTCTCCATAGCTCCACCTTTTTTTGAACCTGGCTCTCTATTGCTTTACGACAGTAGGTCGTGAAATGACGGAGTGTTGCCGCAGTATTGGCAAGCTAGCCTTGTGCTTTGCGGCAACGACGGTAGCGCGGTCCGGATCGGTCAGGCAGGGACTGGGCGGGAGGGGCTGCAGGGGCCGGTGGCCGTGGTCGTGTCTTGCCTTAGGGGCTTATTTCTTCAACTCTTTGGGTTTGTTTTCTTTTTTTTGAGCTTCAGAAAGGCAAGAGTAATTTCTCCACTTCGCTGTTGGGAGTCTGAGATTCCGTTACTCCCAGAGAGGCCCCTCTCCCGCATCTTTTCTTTCAACACGCTTCACTCTTAACGCTGGTGAGGCGCGCCCTCCCGCCTCCAAGACGCCTCGCCGTTTTATTTGGTTTTAGTTCTGTTCTTCGAGAGAATTGCATCCTCTGGCTGATCTTTCCCTCCTTAGCGCTTCCCCGCCCGTGTCCATCCCCGTCCTCTGGGAGAGACCAGCCCGTCACCGCCGCAGGCTGAGGAATGGAGCCTGACGGCTCTGGGGGGCCCCCATCGCGGGAGGACTCTTCCTCCGCCCTCGGACAGGCCTTGTCCCACATTTTGCAGCGTCTTACCGGCCAGGAGTCCCGACGGGGCAGGGCGAGAAATGCAGCTCTTCAGGACCTCAGTGCGCTGATAGAGGCCACGGAGTGTGATAAACTGTTTGAGGGGAGTGGCACATCGCTCCGCGGAATGCCCCAGGTGCTGGGGGAGGTGGCAAGGGCCCTGGAGAGGTACGCAGCCCCACCGAAGGAGCAGGGAGGTAGAAGCGGTGGTCACTCTGAAGTGGCCGAGAAGGCGGCAGCAGTTGGGTTACTATTTCTTAAGCTGTTGCGGAAAGTTGAGGCTGCCAGGAATTCCTTGGTGTGCCCCGCGTGGAAGACAAGCCTACGGCACTTGGCGGGACCCATCTATATTTTTGCCGTCACGCACAGCTTGGAGCAAGCATGGACCAGCCCAAGATCTCAGCACGTTGCTGGGGAGGTGCTCGCCTTACTGCTTCGAGATGCTGAGTGTGGTTCTGTGGCTGGATTCCTCCACGGAGAAAATGAAGATGAGAGAGGGAGGTTTCCTGTGATAATGGAGCTTCTCAAACCCGACTTGAATAAGTGAGTACGCCTGCCGAAAGGGCCACCGGCTTGAGCTTCAGCCTAATGTTTTAGAATGTGAGAGCTCAAAGGAACCTTAGTTTCTTTATCAGTGAAGTTATCAGGCCCAGAAAGGTTGTGGTTTGCTATAGCTGATGTAACTAAATAGTGGCAAATTCGACATTACGACCCCGGTCTTCAGACTCCGTTTTCTAGTGCTCTTTACAGTTCTCATGACAACTGCCCTGGAAATTGCAAGTTCTGTCCTATTTGTTTAGACTCAACTTTCTTAAGGGGTGGGGATGGGGATTTGGACAGGGTTTAAATTTATGGTTTGAATTTAAACTTACAGATCTTGAAACTCAGCGCTAGTTATTAGATAGGGATAGTTATTAGGTATGGGAGCAATGTTTGGGATGAAAAAATAGCAGCCCTTTAGATTGCTGTTAGCAAAAGTATTTTCTGTGAGTTTCCACTTGCTACTTGGCATGTTACTATTTGTAACACTGAGGTGATGAGAAAAAAATGCGTGTGTAACTGTCATTTTACCAGGAACTTGGAGTTAAAAAAAAAGGCTTAGTTTTGAGGCAGGCTGGTGCTTCTTGTTATTGCTTCTGAGTAGGACCAGGTCAGACAGCCTCTCTGAACCTCAGTTTCATTATTTGTAATATGAAGATGATATTACCAATACACAGTTATTTTGAAGATTAGTTGAGTAATGTGTGTAAACTCACTTTTTAAACTATAAACTCCTCTTCAAATATTGATTCCTTTGCTCTCTTATGGTAATAATACTGAAGGCATTTCCTTTACTCGTCTCTCCTTGGTCAGCACATCTTCCCTATAACCACCACAGATCCTTTACATAGCTGTGGTTATAAATGGCTACTTCTCATTGGATGAGCTTTAGACCCAGAGCCCTGGGTGATTGTTAAATGCATTTAGTGTAAGTTCTGTAAGTTATTTTGATCTAAATCGTAAAATATATGTTATAACATCAAGAACTATCTTATTTTCTTGCAAGGACAAGAAAATACTGTCTTTAGCGTGAATTAAGTTTTTTTGCTGGTTAACACCACTTCACTTTACTTACTGTGGTTTCACATTTCCACTTAGGGAATCCTGGAAGAATAACCCTGCCACCAAACATGTTTTCTCATGGACTCTGCAGCAGGTCACTCGACCCTGGCTGAACCAACATCTGGAAAGGATACTTCCCCCATCATTGCTCATCTCGGATGACTATCAAACTGAGAACAAAATCCTGGGTGTACACTGCCTCCATCACATTGTGCTTAACGTGGTGAGCAGCCTTTGCCCTCTGTCGTCTATACTGATGGGACAAACTGAGTCATCATGGCTGTTCTCGTTCGTGATATCACAATTTTATTGTTGCCTATGTGTATATCTTTTATTAACTGGCTTCCTGTTAATGCTGTTGTGTAACTAAATTCACTTATTTATATTTTTTCTCTTTATATTTTCCCTCTGCCAACCTGGTAGAGGTTGTATCTCATAGGTAATATATATGAGAAACATGGGCCGTTATCATGCACATAAGGCATGTGCCATTGTCAAACGGAATAATCAGACCTTGACCTTGAAAGTTGACTTTCAAGGAACAAAAAAATCAGAAACTGAAAGGGATTATACCCAAATATGCAAGCTATTACTCAAGGAAACTTTTTTTTAACCATGTATTATGGAGCTTTAAAAATATACACAGAAGTAGAGAGAGTGGTATAATGAATCCCATGTACCCATATTTCAATTTCAAAACTTAATCAACATTTTGCCAACCTTGGGAAACTTTTCTTTTAATTGGGTGATTTGTCTGATTGCAGCCGGCTGCCAATTTGCTTCAGTATAACAGGGCCCAGGTCCTATACCATGCCCTTTTCAACCACCTGTACACACCAGAGCACCACCTCATCCAGGTAATTGTCAGATTTGTTCATCACTGTGAGTCTTGAGTTCTTAAATTTGAGTAGAAGGTGACAAGTGAAGAAGGATAGTTGAGAAACATTTTCCTCTCTTGGAAAGTGAGGATGACAACTAAAACCCCTTGCCAAGTTGAAACTATGGAGGTGGCAGGTGACTAGTGAAGATACCTCGATACCAAGCGGGCATCCACATTCCTGAGTCTCCACAGAAAAGTCAGTGTTTTGTCCTCATCTGGGTCAGTTATATATCACTTGGGGGCAGCTTTATGTCTGAAAAAGTTGTATTTTTATTAATTTAAGTGTCCTTTCTGTGCTCCTTTTATATCAACACACACACTTGAAACTCCTTGTGTGGTGGATATTTACTGTCATTTATTCTTTCATCCAGCAGACACTGAGTACCTACTGTGTGCCAGTAACCGTTGTAGGTTCCAAGAGTGAATGAATCAGACAGGGTTTCTGGCTTTAAGAAACCCTTTGGAGAGACATTTAAGTAAATATATGTACTGAATATGTAAATACAGTAGGGGTGATAGATCTATTAAAAGAGGATTGTGTAAAGTACAGCGGGTGTCCAGCAATAGGCAACTAACCAGGTTTGGTGGTGTTGGGGTGGTTTTAGGAGGATTTGGGAAGAAGGTGATATTTGCTTATGAAGGATGAGTAGGATTTTCTTAGGAGGGGAAAGAACATTCTGAAGACAGAAGAAACAAGTTATAAAATTAGAGATAGAAATAACCTTATTCCTTATTTTATGCCTACCTTTCCTCCCCCTATCTCACCCTGCCACCTTTCTTTTTTACATATTATTTTAGGTTTTGAGAATCCAGTTACTAACAGCCAAAAAGGTTAGGGTTCTTGAGATGGTGATTAAAAAAAAAAAACCCCAAACAACTAAGAGAAAAACCAAAGATCCCAGGAGAGCTAAAATGGATTGGCTAGATACTGAAACTTCAGATAGGGTGGTCAAATTGGATGTAAATTAGGACCATCATAGATTCTATTTGGGGGCACTTTTATTGTAAGTACATGTAAATATCATTTAGACTTAGTAATTTAGTGACCATAGACTTAGACTCCTAAAATTTGGGTTAAAGTTTTAGCTTTGCCATTCTTCCCATTTTATAGATTAGCAAAGAACAGTCCTGAGGAGAAAGTATTAACTTATTTGAGATTGTCAGATGGAGATAAAGAATGTAAAAAAAGTTTGAAAATATAAAGTAATGTATACTTAATATGTATCATTATGAGTATCTTTTAGAATTCTGACATGGACCCCAAGGATAGGTTAATGAAGTTCTAGAAAAATCAGTGAGTCTTGTGAATACAAATGGATGAACTACAGTTCCTTTCTATTACTTCCTCGTAGGCTGTGCTCCTGTGTCTGTTGGATTTATTTCCCATCCTGGAGAAAGCCCTGCACTGGAAGGGAGATGCAGCTCGACCCACCACACACTGCGATGAGGTACTGCAGCTGATCCTGACCCACATGGAGCCCGAGCACCGCCTTCTTTTACGCAGAACCTATGCGAGAAACCTACCAGCCTTCGTGAAGAGGCGAGTGCCTGGGCTGCAGGTCTGGCGGTACTCCTCAACCTCATCTCTTTGGCATTACATTTTCTCTTTTGTTTTTAGGTTGGGGATCCTAACTGTCCGGCACTTGAAGAGGCTGCAGCGAGTCATCATTGGTTATCTGGAGGTTTATGATGGACCAGAGGAGGAGGCTAGATTGAAAATATTGGAAACCCTAAAACTTCTCATGCAGTATACGTGGCCCAGGTATACCAACCAAGCAGACAGGTGTGCTAAGAGGGGCAAAACTCAGCCAATTTTCTCTTCAGAACTTGGCCAGATAGACATTCAGTAAAGTATTAAGGACATGCCATATATTTGAATACCTCCCATTTTTACACACCTATTGGATTTTGAACTGAGAAAATGGCATTAAAAAGGTAAAATATACCTGTAGTTACTTCACCTGTACATCCCTCTAGATTTATAATGCATATTAGCCTTTTAAAGGCCGTTTAGAAGTGCTACCGTAGACATGCTTAGCTTTGTTCACCCCAATACTTCTTAAATCTGAGACCGGAGTACTTCATAGCACATTATTGAAGATCTGCAGAGCAGTGATCAGAATACTCATTTAGGATATGATTGCTTAGAAAGCATTCCAACTCTGGCCTGAAGTAGGTGTCAGGAACGATAAACTGGAACCCAAACATATTGAGTCAGCACAAGGCTTTCTTGCATAAAATAATGAAGTTTAATTCAGCTAGAGAGTCCAGTGCCTCAACAGCTTATATAAACAGGCGGTCCCTGATTTACTATAGTTCAACTTAATCAGTCGATTTTTTTGACTTATGATGGTGCGAAAGCTATGCATGTTCAGTAGAAACTGTACTTCAAATTTTGGATTTTGCCCTTTTCCCGGGCTAGTGATATGCAGTACGATCCCCTCTCGTGCTGCTGAGCAGTGGCAGAGAGCTGCAGCCCCTAGTCGGCCCCACGATCACGAGGGTTAACAGTCAATACACCCACATGTATTCTGTACCCAGACCACCATTCTGTTTTTCACTATTGGTACAGAAGTCAGTAAATTACGAGCGGTTCAACACTTTATTATAAATAGGCTTTGCGTTAGATGATTTTGCCCAACTGTAGGCTAATATAAGTGTCCTGAGCTCATTTAAGGTAGGCTATGCTGAGCTGTGTTTGATAGGGTAGGTATATTAAATTTTGACGATATTTTCAATTCAATGGGTTTATCAACACGTAACCCCACTGTAAGTCGAGGAAGATTTGGGTATCTGTTCTGAGCCACATTCTCTCATTTCCTTATAATGTATCTGATAATCTTTCCCTTGGAAAGATTTCGGTAATCTTTCCAAAATCACATTTGTAACTAGGTTGCATTTATTTACTATCTTTCTCCCCTACTGGAAGACCACTTCACTATACTGAGAATACCAAAGTTTACTCAGTACCTGGTATTAAGTACACAAATATTTGAAAAATGAATGGACTGGAATAGAATGAATAGATGGGTGAAAGAAATTGATTCACATTAATGCGGTCAGGCCTTTAAAAAGCAGACGAAGATTCCAAGTAAAAGAGATCTGTGAGCGAATGTAGGGAGGTTAGATGACGACTATCATGTATGGAATGGGGCAGGGCCTGGAGTGTGGGAAACAGTGGATTATGCGTTGAATGATGACAGCTGGAGGGCTTAGTAGCACACCTATTATACGAAACTGCTTAATATCTTTTAGATCAAGATAAAGGATGCAAACTTTTCCCAGTCACATTTCTGTCCAGAAATATAGTTTACTGTGCATATTTTCACATTACGTTATTTTTCAGCTTCCATTAAGGATTTTTTTTTATTGTGGTTAAAAAAATACATAAAATATACCATTTTAAAGTGTACAGTTCTGGGGCATTAAGTACTTTCACAATTTTGTGCAGCTGTCACCACTACCCATTTCCAGAACTTTTTCATCCAGATAAAAACTTTTAGAAAGACTAAGTAGAATAGGCTGGGCTTAACTGATGGTAATCTAGGATCTGCAATTAAAACGACAGAAAATTCAAATTGATATTTAAGTCCCAGAAGCCAAGCTTATTTCCCTCACTCTGTTTTTAACTTCCAGGCCTAAGACTGCATAAAAGTTAAAGGAGTATGGGCCATTTCCTGTTCTCTGGCCAAAAATATAGTCCCCTGGTAAGAGAAGGTCCCAGTTCTCCCTTTTCAGGAGAGACTATTTCCTTACAATAGAACCAATCTTCTGGAGGGAAGCAAGGTATTCTTGGGCAGGCCAGTGTTTGTGTCTGTGGGCGGTCTGTTGTAGAAAAAAGTAGAGGGCTTGACGTTAAGAAATCTAGAGTCTGGTCTCTAGTTCTGCTTTCAGCTCTGTGGTCTTCAGTTCCTTCATTTATGAAGGGAGGACTTTTATACTACATGGGCTTTGAAGTCTCTTTCAGTCTCAATATCCTGATAGAGTTTGAACATAGTTTTTCTTTTTGATTCCAGAGTTTCCTGTAGACTTGTAGTCATACTGAAGGCTCTCTTGAAACTGATATGTGATGTAGCAAGGGATCCAAATCTCACACCTGAGCCTGTTAAGAGCACCTTGTTAGAGGAGGCCACAGACTGCCTCATTCTCCTGGACCACTGCTCTCAAGGACAGGTGAAGGTAAGGGCCAGTCTGCAACTGGGTTCCAGTTAGGTCTGATTATCCTTAGGTAATTCTTATGATTGATTATAATTTATTATTTATGTGCCTGACCATGTCTGTAAATGAACATGGAGAGTTCAGGTGTCCATGAGCCCTCTAGACTTCAAGAGTTTGATCAATACCTTATTCTTCCTTTAAAGCTATTCAGAACTGTTTAGACCAAAAGGAAGTTGTTCAGCAGATGTCTCTGGAGACAGGACAGAGAATGGGCAAAAGGTTCACAATCAAAGAGTTTGTAAAATTTAAATTCTGTTCTAGTTGTCTGAATAAAAAATAAAGATGAAATAATGGGCTTAAGCCACCAAGGAGTAGTAATATAGGTAGATTAATTCAGATACCAGAAATGTTTCCACTTTTTCAGGGGCAACTATGTGTTTTTCCATATTTTCATTTGTCCACATGGGAATTCTCCCTTTGGTCTCATTCTATAAAAGTTAACTTCTCAAAACCATGGCCATAAAATCTATGTGTGTATTTATATATATTTAATAAACTATTGCCTCATTTCTTACCCCACTGAGAAATCAGTTGGAAGTTATAAAGCAGCATGAAAAGAAATTTATATCCTAAAAATATTTAGAGATATTATAGTTTGTTGTTTTATTAATATATTCAAATTATTTCATCTTGGCTCTTTAATCTCAGGCAGTTTTCAAGCCTTGATCTAATCTAATTCACCTTGGCTGGTATTAACCTGCTTCTTCATGAGCCAGCAGGACATTTCCAAGTATGCCAACAGGTTTTAAAGTTACACCTGTTCTGTGAGCTGTGCCCTAGTTGTCATCCATTCTTTCCTTCTTTGAGTACGGTACTAAGAAAAAAGAACCAAGGTAAAAGGAAAAGAAATAGCAAAAAAAAACATCAAAGCCTGTTTGGTTTCCTGTTTCAGGGTCTCCTGGCCAAAATCCTCCAAAGCTGTGAAGACAGTAAGGTGGTGAACTGCATCAGAAAAGTGCAGCAGGTTTCTGAAGGCACTCCCTGCGATGGAACTTAAGATTTGTACTATTTTCCTAAAGAGGAAAGGATTCTCTTTCTAATCCAACTGTATAAATGAAATTATTTAAGTAAAAAAGGTATTTTTACATGAAACATTATAACTTAGATCTTCTTTGTCCTTTCTTCCTTTTACTCCCATGGAGGTAGGGAAAGGAAAACAAGAAAAAATTGAAATCTAGACATTTCTAAATAAAGTTGGGGTGAGGGGGAGGACACCAAGGAAAGAGGAGTGGGTAGCATTTTAAAGTATTTACACCCACAAACTCATCTGTTAAGCTTCTTGGGCTCAAGCTGTTACTTCAACACATATGCCAATGCTATAAAAATACTCTGTTCACAATTTAAGGCTTTCTTCCACTCCCTTCCAGATTTCTTGCCTCACAGAATAGCATAAATATTAAAAACACAAATATTGTGTTAAATACAACATAAAAAGCAAAATCTGGAGGTGTGTATGTGTTTAAGATAAAAGAAAGGAAGAAGTTCAAAATGTTCAGTCCTGTTTATAAATGTCTGAAGGGCAGTCACGTGGTTTTGGCCTTGTCCGCAGGCTCTGTCTCCTGTTCGTACTCTATCTCCACATATGCTCGTTTTCTCCGCAAAGGTCCTTTCAGAGGTGTTTTGCCTTTGTGTTTGGCATCAAGGGCCTTTTCTTCTTCCTCACTGGAGGATTTATCATCCTGATCTTCATCACTGCTGGCGTCCAGTTTATCCATATCCTAAGATGGGGAGGGAAAAAATAAAACAGGAGAGAAGATGCTAAATTCATTCCCCAAACTCCATTATCTTCTCAATTTAAAACAAATTAGAGAATTTATCTGCCTCTGTGTGTGTTCAGAAACCCTCATTATTTTGGGTTTTTTTGGCTGAAGGCCAAAGGACAATTTTTACCCGTAAATCTCACCTCAAAATCACTTATGTCACTCTCATCCACCTCATCATCTTCCACAAACTCTCTTTTCCCCACCTCCTAAAATAAAACATACTGTTAGGTTCAAAACACCTAATGAATTCAGCTTAGATGTCGGGTTTTATTCTTTAATAAATAAGTGCATAGATAACAAACAATCAGAGTCTACTTACAAGGCAACCAAAATGTACTAATTTCCAAGTTTAATACTTTTGAATTAAAAACATTTTAGGGATATCAATTCTCATGCCTGATTTAAATCATTAGAGGTAAAACAGACTCATTTTAATTGGTTAAAATCAGTATATAGGAAGAGATTTACAAACAATTCTTTGTACATTCAACTAAAACTATAATTTTAAAAATCAACAACTAGTTTACTAATAGGAAAACTACACCTATGTACCTGTGTGAGTGTACCATCTGATTAAGCACCTACTTGCTAAATCTGTCCTTTTCCTGAAAATACTATCAACTCAAGTACTTCTCCTATATTACTACTAAGATTAAACCCTTTGTACATTTCAGTAGGTTCCTTAATGGTATATTCCATCAGCCAATGAGGAGTCTTCATTTGTCACCTTGCAGGAAAAATTTTAGACTGGCAATAAGATTAAAATTGTCAACGCATAGTTTGTTGGCTGAACCTGGAGAACAAAGCAGCCACTACTGAACCAAAATTAATCTCATGACAGAAAAAAAAAAATGACCAAATTATTTTTGGTTAGGGGACAGAAAATGATATTGTCTCAATTACATAAAAATAGATCTAGTCTTATAGATTACTACTTGACAAAGCAAAAATACAAACAAGGCTTACTTCATCTTCCTCATCATCTTTTTCCTCAGCATCTGAAGAGTCACTCTCTGCCTCCTGCTGTTCCAGGGCCTTGTCAAAGGCATGAATGGGGAAGTTGTAGATGTCGCCGTACTGAAGAACATAAACAGACTGGTGTTAACTACGTTTGGATCTTACACTTAAACTCCACTGTCTGACAAGCATATTACTTGTTCCCTCAGTGATTAAATGAGAATACTTAATTTGATGAGTTATATTTCTATATTATTTTCAAGCCTAGAGCCAGCAGTGTCTTAAAAAAGCCCATTTTTGACATTTAAATAATCACTGGTTAATACCAAAGGTAAGTTCTATGAAGGAGAGAACCAGATCACTTAAAATTTAGCAGTCTATAAACCCCATGCATTGGAACAAATGTAATTTTGCTATCAAAAGGGAAATAATAAGGAAAAGTAAGTTTTATTCCTGTTTTCTCTGGAAATGACATATTCTTAAGAAAAGAATAAAACTCATTTTAAAGAAACTTAAAAAACTAGGATAATAGGAGGATCAAAGCTGTATGGCTTTTGTCCAGAGATCTGGAATTGTGTTTGCGGACAGGAATAGGGAATAATGGCAAAAAGGGAAAGGTGTCTTCTACTGGACAGAGTATCAGGGCAGCCACAGCAAGTCAGGTGCTTGTGCCCATGAACTAACATGAGGAAGCCAGGGCCTATGGGATATTTATTTTATTCCAGAAATAAAATCAAGGTGAAGATCTTTTAAGCATCTTTAAAAATAAAACACATTTCCCACTATTCCCACATTTCCTAGCTATTATAATATTACCACCTAAAAAATAAAATTTGTACCCTAAAGCTCCTAGCTTTCTTACCGTATCTTGTTTCAGTCTCTCCAGCAATTCCTTTTCAATGGCATTATCCAGCTGAGCAGCTATTAATGCCTTTTCCTACAAGAAAAAAAAGAGCAAACCCATTTACTTCATTAGGACTCATTTTTCAGCCTGTAGAAGTGGAAGAAACCATCAAGTTTTTATAAGGAAGATGTAATCACTTTTTCCCTCTTGCTATTACTGGGGCTTCTGCCTCTCCAATCAGATATATTTCTTCTTTTCATCTCTCAAAGCTTCTTGTGAACGTTTGAATTTTAAAAATTCCTATTGTTTTATCAACAGCATTCTAAATTAAATTCTAATAAAAGCCTTTGATTGATATACAAAGCAGGTAGGTCTACATACATTTAAGTGTCTCAGAAAAGTAGCAATCCTGAAGCAGACTTTGTAAAAGCTGAGAAAAGGGAACAGAGAGAGACCTTTACTCATTTACGTTTTTTAAAACTTAGATTCCGTGTGATAGATAGAAAATCTCTTCCTTCAGTGATCTCTCATAGGAAATGATACATGGCATCAAATTGTACCATCCACAACCAAAACATAAAAATCTAACCTCAATCTACCTTTCTAGCCTAAGACTGTGCATTGATTTGATAGTGAAAATCACAGAGGATTTGAAAGTGTTACACACTGAAGCTATGTGACAATGATGAACTGTGTGTGGGATAAATCACCAGGCAGGGAGATAGCACACAGATCAACTAAAATGCTACAGCGATGTTCTACATTCTTCTCTAAAGTGGGTGCTTAGACCTCGGTGGTGATCCAGTGAGATGTAGGAATATACAAAATTTCCTTTTTCCTTTAAAAAATTGTTACAAATATTTTTTATGCATACTGACACTGGTGCCTTGACTCTGTCTATAAAGCAAATAGTTGTGTCAGGTACAGTGAATAAGATATCCTGAGGAATACTACACACAGTATAGTGTAGTATACTCTACAATATATATTGTATATATATATTGGAAGCAATACTACACAGGGTTTGAAAGTGGTGGTTGCACTCCTTTATTCAGATTATTACAACATCCAGCTGTTTATGTTTGCTTAGTTAAGTGGATTTATAGATGATACTGAGTAGTTTGCAATAAGATAGGGAGTAGTTACAAAAGTATGCTGGTTATTTAATGGTTTAGTACTTACAAAGAGTTGTAGAACTTAAAGAACCAAGCATGTTTCACAAAAAGAAGAATGTTCCAAATTTGCCAACCTCTTCTAAGATGACAGACGTCTGTCAGCAGTACGTAATGTAGCAGAATTTTTAAAAAATAAATACACTTACTGTGTTCTTTCAAGAGAAAGGCAATATTTTAACAGTGAGTTTGAAAAAAATTTTTTGAAAAACATTTCTATAGAGAACATTTTAAAAGAAAATTGATTACATCTATGTGACTGCTGAAAACGTGTCTCCTATAAAAACTGCAATCACACACTTTAACAGTTTGGAAACAGAATTTTCCAAGCCATTTGTAAATCTTTCAAATCTATATTTTTCAGAGGGCTTTAAACTTATTTGGTAAAAACAGAAAAATTTAATTTTTTCTGAAAGGTTTACAAGAACATCTCTTTGAGAATCAAGGAAGATGAAAACTTATTAACCAGATTTGAACAAAAAACCCTGCATAACTGGGGTGGAGAATGAAAAATGAAAAGCAAGAACTTAATGCAAAGACTCAACATTGCACTTCTGTATGTATCTCTGAGACATATATCATTTATGACGGCCCTTAAAGACAAATTTACACTCAGCTGAGAATCAGACCTTTGTTTCACGACATCACAAACCATTATCATATACCTATTAGTGTAAGTATACATATATAATAACATTTATAAATAATAGAGAGTGTACGTCCAAAAATTTTATTGATGGGTGAGTGATCAAAAAAGTTTGGAGACCAATGATATAACACATTTATGATACAGAAATCTATGTGATTAATGGGAACAAAAGCATCAAGATTATTAAGGCTATTTCTCGAGAGGATATGACAAATGATCAGGCAAATATCTTGGTGGAAGGGAGGTAAGCAAAGCAAATCCCTAGAATGACTAAAAATTTGAACGTGTCAGGAAAAGCTAATTCCTGGATCTTGAAAAGCATAAGAAAATTCAGCTTGAGTGAGGTCCCAGTGAGGTGGAGAGGCAGACTGCTTTCTGCAATAGGCTGGAGTTTCCTGACTAGATTTTCCACGGATAGCACAGCACTACCATCACTATTCATTACTTCAGTAACAAAACTGCCCAGTTTACTTCAAAGAAACAAATGATCTGGATCAATTCCTTATCAGCAACTTCAAAATCCAAAAAACTCAATTTACTGGTCAAATATGAACTGAACTGACGTGAGGCTACTTAAAAACAGCTTTTAAAAATTCCATCCAGAAGATGGAATACTTCCCAACACATTCTATGAGGCCGACATCATGCTGATACCAAAGCCAGACAAGGACAATACAAGGAAGGAAAACTACAGGCCAATATCGCTGATGAACATAGACGCAAAAATCCTCAACAAAATATTGGCAAACCGAATACAGCAATACATCAAAAAGATCATACACCACGATCAAGTGGGATTTATACCAGGGACACAGGGATGGTTCAACATCCGCAAATCAATCAACGTGATACACCACATTAACAAAATGAAGAATAAAAACCACATGATCATCTCAATCGATGCAGAGAAGGCATTCGACAAGATCCAGCATCCATTTATGATAAAAACTCTCAACAAAATGGGTATAGAAGGAAAGTACCTCAACATCATAAGGGCCATATATGACAAACCTACAGCAAACATCCTACTCAACAGGGAAAAACTGAAAGCCATTCCTTTGAGGACAGGAACAAGACAAGGGTGCCCACTCTCACCGCTCTTATTCAACATAGTACTGGAAGTTCTGGCCAGAGCAATTAGGCAAGAAAAAGGAATAAAAGGACTCCAAATAGGCAATGAAGAAGTGAAACTCTCACTATTTGCAGATGACATGATCCTATACATAGAAAACCCCAAAAATTCCATCGGAAAGCTACTAGAAACAATCAACAACTACAGTAAAGTGGCAGGGTATAAAATCAACTTACAAAAATCAATTGCATTTCTATACACTAACGATGAAAAAACAGAAAGAGAACTCAAAAAGACAATCCCATTTACAATTGCAACAAAGAGAATAAAATATCTGGGAATAAATTTAACCAAGGAGGTCAAAGACCTATACAATGAAAACTATAAGACACTATTGAAAGAAATCGAGGAGGACATAAAGAAATGGAAAAATATTCCATGCACATGGATTGGAAGAATAAATATAGTTAAAATGTCCATTCTACCTAAAGCAATCTACAGATTCAATGCAATCCCAATCAGAATCCCAATGTCATTCTTCACGGTAATAGAACAAAAACTACTGAAATTCGTATGGGGCAACAAAAGAGCCCGAATAGCTAAAGCAAGTCTGAAAAAAAAGAACAAAGCTGGAGGCATCACAATCCCTGATTTCAAAATATACTATAAAGCTACAGTAATCAAAACAGCATGGTACTGGTACAAGAATAGACACACAGATCAATGGAACAGAATTGAAAGCCCAGAAATAAAACCACACATCTATGGACAGCTAATCTTCAACAAAGGAGCAAAGAACATACAATGGAGAGAGGGAAGTCTCTTCAATAAATGGTGCTGGGAAAATTGGACAGCAACATGCAAAAGAATGAAAGTAGACTATCTCCTATCGCCATATACAAAAATCAATTCAAAATGGATCAAAAACCTGAAAGTGAGACCTGAAACTATAAAACTCCTGGAAGAAAATATAGGCAGTACACTAATTGCGATTGGACATAAAGGGATCCTTTCAGATTCCATGTCTACCCAGACAAGGGAAACAAAAGAAAAAATAAACAAGTGGGACCTCATCAGACTAAAGAGCTTCTACAAGGCAAATGAAACCAGGATCAAAATGAATAAACAACCCACCAGCTGGGAGAAAATATTTGCAAATCATTTGTCTGACAAGGGATTAATCTCAGTAATATACAAAGATCTCATACAACTGAGCAACAAAAAAACAAACAACCCGATCAAAAACTGGGCAGAGGATATGAACAGACATTTTTCCAAGGAAGAGATACAGATGGCCAATAGACACATGAAAAGATGTTCAACATCACTAATCATCAGGGAAATACAAATCAAAACTGCACTGAGATATCACCTGACACCGGTTAGAATGGCTATAATCACAAAGACAAATAACAACAAATGCTGGAGAGGTTGTGGAGAAACAGGGACCCTCATTCACTGCTGGTGGGAATGCAAACTGGTGCAGCCTCTATGGAAAACAGTATGGAGAGTCCTCAAAAAATTAAAAATAGAAATACCATATGATCCAGCAATCCCACTCTTGGGCATCTACCCAATGGACGTGAAATCAACCATCACAAGAGGCGTATGCACCCCTATGTTCATTGCAGCATTATTCACTATAGTCATGAAGTGGAAGCAACCCAAGTGTCCCTCAACTGAAAATTGGTTAAAGAAGATGTGGTATATACATACAATGGAATACTACTCAGCCATAAGAAAAGACACAATTGTCCCATTTGCAACAACATGGAAGGACCTAGAGGGTATTATGTTAAGTGAAATAAGCCAGAGAGAGAAGGACAGACACTGCATGAACTCACTCATATATGGAATATAAGTGAACACACGGACAGAGAGAACTGATTGGTGGTTACCAAGGGGAAGGGGGGTGGGGGGGCACAAGGGGTGATGGGTTACATCCACAAGGTGACGGACAAACAAAAATGTACAACTAAAACCCCCACAGTGTTATAAACTAAGACATCAATAAAAAAAAAAAAAATTCCATCCAGTGTGAACATTCTTGTAATTCAATGCAGAACTACTAGTGTGGTAAGATACACTGCTGGGTAATACATAATATGTAACATAGGCAACACAGTAAAATTCTGAATTCTGAAACGTTTGACCTCAAGAATTTCACACAAGGAGTTGTAGATCTATATTTAAGGTATTCTTTCTGTTCTCCATTACATATATCCCTAAAGTACCCATATTTTAACCTGCCCTGAAAATCATAATCTGAAGATACGGAAAATCAGATATCCTGGGCAACTGTTATCCATTAGTGAACCATTATGCAGGGCTAGAACAGTTCAAAGACAATGGTGACAATCTTTCTCGTGAGCCCTGTCTATATAGCCCTATCCTCAATGAAAATAGAGAAGCTATCAATATCAGAATAAGTTACCTCTCTTCTTTTTTCCCTCCGCTCCACCTTCTTACTCAAAGGAACAAGTTTCCTCCTATGGGAAATAAAACACATTGTCAGAAAATCCAAGTACCTGTGCTTTGTGTCTCTTTAAAAAAATGAGAAGAAAAAAGGATTGGAATTGATTTTGGAGGGCGCAGCTCAATACAGCAACATTATATATTTAAAACTTTCTAGAGATTTAATGCTGTAAGAAGCCAGACATTCTTACATATATTTTAATGTGGCTGATTTTGTTTTCGTTGGGCATTCTGAGACTCCTGAGGGCATTCACTATGCTAAGATTAATCCTTCAGTGAACTAAGAAAAATGAATTTTTTGTAGAAGACTGACATCTTGAGCATTCTATGCAGGTCACAGTGGAAAAATATTAGAGCCTAACACTCCCTAAGAAGGTATTTGATTAATTCTGTGGATTTCTTAACACTTTTTAAAATTAGCTTTCAATGAACCTAAAGTTCTTACATTCCTATTTATTCACATTTTTTAGGTGATTTTCAAATCCCTAATTTTAAGATTCCTTCAGAGGGTTATAAATGAAATTTTCTGAAGCTGATTTTCAGACAGAGAGGGGAAAATCAAGTTGTACTAAACTGTTTTAAAAATCCTGGAAAATCAAAAAGGGCACAATTTTAACCTGAGGTAAAG
Organism: Tapirus indicus; assembly: GCA_031878705.1. Lineage (NCBI taxonomy): Eukaryota > Metazoa > Chordata > Mammalia > Perissodactyla > Tapiridae > Tapirus > Tapirus indicus. Next base: position 13,379,463 of record CM062937.1, read on the forward strand.
TTTCTTCTTAACATATCATAAAAGATTACCCAAAGTTGAATTTAACAGAAAGCATTACTAGAGGTTTCACAATCTCTCACCTTCATAATATGATCCATGGAAAGATAGATTTAAAAATAAATAAATGAATGATCTAAATACTTACTGTCGCTTTAGTGTAAGTTTCCGAATTCGAATCAGGTACTGGGTGATCTTGGTGAATCTCTGCTTACATTTGTGTCGAATGAAACGGGGCCAATAAATTAGATTTTCATCTATTTGCTCCAGTGCTTTCTCATAGTTTTTATGAAGCCGGACCTATCAAACAGAAAAAGGAAGCTTGAAGGGCAAGGGTAAATGATTAGGTCTTCACTGTTAACAACACGTATGGGGCCTCATGAGGATGGCTTCAAAAGTTTAATCTAGATCTGGTCAAGGAGGAGAGAAGAGCATGTGGCATTTGTGCTCCTGACCAATATAACCATTGTATGGACGTGTAGTTATATGTCCTAAGTCTTACCCGTTCCCAGAGACGCCTAGGAAAAGCTGCACGTTCTATAACCTTCATATATAAGTAGCACTGTCCTGCAGGATGAAGTAAATACCTTTAATATTATTTACAGAGAGACCAATGGATATCCTTTTAAATGCTGTTGAGTAGTTCTCATGGAAGTTAAAAATGGGGAGTTACCTTTCTCTTCTTTGATAGTAGCATACTGACTGTTTGCCAGGGGACAGGATGACCGATTACACAGTCCAGTCAGGCTGTATTCATTTCTGCAAAAGCCCTGAGTCTTGGTTCTAGAATGGGAGGAAAAAAGCAAAAATTTTAAGATGGGTTACCAAGAGGGCAACCGAAGGAATCTTTGTCCAAGATGCAAATCGAGACTCACCTTATTTTGAAGGAACAAAATTGCCTGTTTCCTAGTGTATCCCAGATAACCTGCAAGACAAAGGAAAAACACATTTCAATTGCCCTGGCCCAACAGATGGCATATTAATCCAAGAAAATAATGCCCTAGAGCAGTGCCCTGCTTTACTGAAGAGTGGAGACTTTGAGGAATGAGACAAGGAAGAAATGCTTTGTAAAAGAGTCTGACATGTTTTGTTTTTTTTTTTTTTAACACAAATAACAGATTTGTAGAAAAAGTAAATACAAATTAGCAATAAACATAACCCCATTACCCAGAGAGAAAATTTCATTAGCGTTTTGTAAATATTTTTCAAATTTTTTCTATATGTGTGTACATTCCACCAGTATGCCTGTGTACATTTTTAGCAAAAATGAGATCATATTATATATATTTTGTAACTTTCCTTTTTTACTTAATATGTTCATTACCCATCGTTGAAGGCTAGACAGTACTAGATTTTTGGATATACACACCATAATTTTATCTCACTGAAGACAAGAAAAATCACCTATTGCTATCCTCCACTAACCAATACACTGTATTCATTTTGCATTTATTTTAACTTAATTTACATAAGGCATTGACATCCCTGAGTCCTGACACACAGGAGGCCCTCAAGCATTTGTTGAATGAAGGATGGTATGGTCCTTAAAGAGTTTTATCTGTTTAGTTAAGGAGAAAAATATGTAACAAGGCATCACAAAGCAGCAGTCTAAGTGCCACAGTGGAGGTGTGTAAGAGTATGAGAGCCTCTGAGTGAGCTGCTTTGAGGAACTGGGGGAGGCTTTAAAGCAGTTAAAGGGAAAAACACACAGAAGTGTAGAAGAATGGAGCAGCATTTTGGGAATTTTATAAGATACGTTGGGGAGGGGTGAGGTGGTAGGAAATAGGTAAGAGGAAATGAAACTGGAAAAGCAGGAGCTCATTCTGGCTTGTGGCTTTAAATATCATCTCTAGGTTGATGAGTCCCAAACTGTCATCTCCTGAGCACTAGACTCGTATATACATCCAGCTGCCTATTTGGCATATCCGCTAGGATGACTAAAAGGCATCATACACATTAACATGTCCAAACGGAGCTCTCAATTCCACACCTCTCAAAAGAATACATGTTCCTTTCCTAGTCTTCCCATCTCAATAGACGAAACCACCATTGGACTATTCGTCCAAATTCAAAAGCCTTTGATTTCTCCTATTTCATCGTCACTTAATCCATCACCAAGTCTTGTCGTTTATACTGATAAAACACATCTCAGTTCATCCACTTCTGTCCATCTCCACCAATACCACCTGAGCTGAAGCTACTTTCATCATACTCCAGTCTCCTTGCTTTCATTCTTTCTCTCCTTCAAGCCTTTCACACAACTACAGAACTTTTCACAAACGTAAATCAGATGTCATTTCCCATTAAGAGCCCTAAAAACACTTCCTACAAGACTCTATGTGATCTTGCTCTAGCCAGCATATCCAGCTTCATTACCTCTCTTCCTCTGATTCCTCTAACAAAGTCACATTGGTGTCTTCTATTATACTCCTCCTCTCTTACCTCCAGATCTTTGTACTTCACTGTTCTTACTGCCTGGATTGACTGCTTTTCCCTCAGCCCCTCAGCGGCTGGTTCATTCTCATCTTTTAGGTTTCAGCTCAAATATCTTCTATTCAGAGAAAGCTTCCCTGATCAGCCCTATCTGAAACGGTCTCTCCTCCCATTACTCTGTCATTACCCCTGGTCTTTCTTTCATAGTATTACTACAAAGTGCAACTGTTTTTATTTATCAGTTCACTTGTTGACTCTCTGTCTCCCCCACGAGAATGCTCCAGGAAAGCAGAGGTCTTCTGTCTGGCTTATTAGCCACCAAATCTCCAGTCATTACCATCATGCACACTGTAAGCACTTAAGTATTTCTCCAACAAATAACTAAATGAATGAGTCTAAGACGCTTCCGAAATTATGACTTGGGCAAATAGTAGAGCAAATGGAAAGAAAAACGTAACATAGGAAAAGCAAGTTGAAAAGTAACTTGCACATGTGTGAAAAGAATCCTTAATTTGACGTCTACACTTGGGCGCACCGCCCCCCGCCCCTCCACCTCCCGAGTCCCCAAGGACCACTCGCGGAGTCTCTGACTGCCAGGCACCCAGGACTGGACGCGCCGACCCTGCGGACTGAGGTGGGGTGGTCTGGCTCCTCAGCCCCGCTGGGGCAGCGGGCCGGAGCTCCCGGGAGACACGTGAGCCCCACGCTCGGGGTTCTGGAAGCCTCGCTTCCGGAGCGACACGAGGAAATGGCCAGCTAAGGATGCGGCCTCTGACTCGCCTAAAGCGGGCGACACACCTTGCGTAAACCCCGGGAGGCAGAGCAAGAGGAGACTCACATCATCCGACTGCATGTTGCCGGCAGTTCAGCATGCACAGCCTTTCCAGATCCGGGGAGCAGCCATGCTTCTTCCGGAGAATCACTTCCGGAAAGCCTAGTCTCACGTATCGCGAGAGTTCTGATTTCTCGGACTTGCACAGCGCCCCCTGGCGGTGTAACGTCCGCGCGCGCCTCCACGTTTTCCGCCGCTCCGGACTGTCACCGCGCGCTGGGGCCGCCCTGGGCTTGTACCGGGGATCACCCTGGACCGTAAACCCGGCCAATGGTTCCGTGCAGCCCCGCGCAGGAGTCGGCCGGGCCGCGCGCGTCCTAGTCCACCGCGCGGCTGGGGACGGTCCCCGCGTGTTGGCGGCCTGTCGCTCACGCCGGCCTCCTCTCTGCCGGGCAGGGCGCTCGGGCTGCGGTTTTTACGGCCTCGCCGAGTCTGTGGCGCTTAGACTCGGTCCTTTCCAACCCGAGACGCCCGCTGCCGCACCTGCTGCTCCCTCACTTACCCCCCGACACTTGTTTGGTGCAGCATTGGGTCCTAACTTGAAAGTCATAAATAAGACAATATTTCAGAAAAAAACTTTGAAGGACTAACAGCTTTTCCCCGCTTTTAATTTTGACAGGGGAAAAAAGAAAACCTTCACTAGCTCATATCGTTTTTCAAAAGAAAGGCCATTTTAATACCAAAAGAGTAAGAAAGACACAATCTCAGAATAAGGATGAGACCTTAATTTGCATATCACGTTATAAAATAATTCAGTATATCATAAATAATGTAATTTTGCTGCATGCAGGGGAAAACTGAATTAGAACCACCCTGCTGGAAAGCACTGATTTAGCACTAGTTTTTGGAGCCAAACTTAGGTTATAAAAACCAACTGGCATTTGCTAAATATCTTTGGGCGAGTCACTTAACCTTTATCAAACTGCTTCCCATTTGAAAACTCCAGGCATGTGAGGGCTGGAGGTATGTTAAACGCATAGTTTACATTGCTTCATCAACAATAGTTGTGGTTGTTCTCACTAGCCTCTTGCCCTATACAAGGCTTGTTTAGAGACCTAGATGAAAGTCGTATCATACACACACATGTCCTTTTATGTTAGTAAAATCAAGTTTAAAACAATGTGGAAGAAATCAAAAGCTGGACAATACCACCTGCGCCACAGCACTCTCCCCAAATTGTTTTGAGGAAGCAAAGTGGTGTATTTTCTGCTCGATTTAGTAAAACACTCCTTCCCTGCTCACCACCAACAGCTGAGTCCTGTGAACAATCTTTTTTTTTTAATTGAGGTATAACTGACATATAACATTATATTAGTTTCAGAAGTAAACATAGTGATTCAGTATTTGTACATATTGCAAAAGGGTCACCACAGGAAGTCTAGTTAACATCTGTCACCATACATAGTTAAAATTTTTTTCTTTTGATGAGAACTTTTAAGGTCTACTCTCTTAGCAACTTTCAAATATGTAATACAATATTATTAACTAGAGTCACCATGCTGTAAATTACATTCCCATGACTTTATTTTATAAATGGAATTTTGTACCTTTTGCCCCCCGGCCACCCATTTCACACCCCCACCCCTTCCCACCTCTGGCAACCACCAATCTATTCTGTGTGTCTATGAGCTAGGTTTTTTTTTTTTTAATTTGACATATAAGTGAGATCATACAATATTTGTCTTTCTGTCTGACATTTCACTTAGCATAATGCCCTCAAGTTCCATTCATGTTGTTGCAAATGGCAAGATTTTACTCTTTTTTTACGCTGAATAATAGTCTATTGTCTGTATATATAGCACAATTTCTTTATCCGCTGGTGGACACTTAGGTTGTCTCTGTGTCTTGGCTATCGTAAATAATGCTGCAATTAACACAGGGGTGCATTTTTTTTTCAAGTTAGTGCTTTTGTTTTCATCAGTGAAATAGCCGGAAGTGGAATTACTGGATCATATGGTAGTTCTATTTTTAATGTTTTGAGGAAGCTCCATACTGTTTTCCACAGTGGCTGCCCCAATTTATATTCCCACCAACAGTTATACAAGCGTTCCCTTTTCTCCACATCCTCGCCAACACTTGCTATTTCTTGTCCTTTTAATAATAGTCATTCTAACTGGTGTGAAGTGATATCTCATTGTGGTTTTGATTTGCATTTCCCTGATGATTAGTGATGTTGAGCATCTTTTCATGTACCTGTTGGCCATCTTTTATGTCTTCTTTGGAAAAATGTCTATTCAGATCTTCCAACCATTTTTTAATTGGATTGTTTGTTTTTTTTGCTTGGAGTTATATGAATTTTTAATTCATATTTTATATATATAAAACATATATAATATGCATATGATATATAATTCTATTCTATTATTGTAATCTATAATACAATATTTAATATAAAATATATAATACATTATATATATTCTTTATATATGTATATTTCATATTTTGGATATTAACCCCTTATTGGATATATGATTTGCAAATATTTTCTTCCATTCAGTAGGTTGCCTTTTCATTTTGTTGATAGTTTCCTTTGCTGTGCAGAAGTTTCTTAGTTTGATGTAGTCCCACTTGTTTATTTTTGCTTTTGATGCCAGATCCAAAAAAATAATTGCCAAGACTGATGTCAAGGAGCTGACTGCCTATATTTTCTTCTAGCAGTTTTAGGTTTTGGGTCTTACATTCAAATCTTTAATCCATTTTGAGTTAATTTTTGTGCATGGTGTAAGATAGTGGTCTAATTTCATTCTTTTGCATGTGGCTGTCCAGTTTTCCCAACACCATTTATTGAAGTGATTGTCCTTTCCCCATTGTATATTCTTGGCTCCTTTGTTGTAAATTAATTGATCACACATGTTGGGCTTATTTCTGCACTCTCTATTCTGTTCCATTCATCTATGTTTCTGTTTTTATGTCAGTACCATACTGTTTTGATTACTATAGCTTTGTAATATAGTTTAAGATCAGGGAGTGTGATGCCTCCCGCTTTGCTCTTCTTTCTCAAGATTTCTTTGGCCATTTGGGGTCTTTTGTGATTCCATACAAATTTTAGGATTATTTGTTCTGTTTCTGTGAAAAATGCCATTGGAATTTTGATAGGGGTTGCATTAACTCTGTAGATTGCCTTGGGTAGTATGGACATTTTAGCAATATTAATTCTTCCAATCCATGAGCATGAAATACCTATCCATTTATTTGCATCTTCAATTTCTTTCATCAATGTCTTATAGTTTTCAGTGTACAGGTCTTTCACCTCCGTGGTTAAGTTTATTCACAGATATTTTATTCTTTTTGATCCAATTACTAATATGATTTTCTTAATTTACCTTTCTGATAGTTTATTATTAGTGTATAGAAATGCAACAGATTTTTATATATCGATTTTTGTATCCTGCAACTTTACTGAATCGTTTATTAGTTCCAGCAGTTTTTTGGTGAATAATGATGACTTGCTACTGCATCTTAGAAATGGCTCTTAGCAAGTTTTTCCCCTGAAGTGTGAGGACTTCAAATGGAAATGCAGAATATAGAAACATCCTTAAAGGAAGAAATATACATATTTTTAATTACAAATAATACATGACTACAGGCTAGTTTATATTTAAAAGCCTAAAAATTGAGCCTTTCATCCTCACTCCTTTCAAAAGTCTTTAATTAATTCATCAAACAATTGTGGAGCATGTGTTATGTGCCAGATACATTTCTAGATGCTAGGGATACATTTTTATTCTGATATGATATAATACAATATACACAACTCCACTTATGAAGTATCCTTACCAAAAATCAGTCCTGAGTCTGATCAAGCATCATGATTTAAATATCACTTTGCATGAAATATGGGGGATGTGGGAATATGTTAGATGACATCATAGCCATGCAGTCAGAAAAATCCAGAATGTGGGAGATTCTCAGAACAAAAAAGTAGATTTCTTCAACAAATAGATTATAAGGAAAAAAAGAGGGAGGGGGAAAAGATAGATTGAAAGGTTAAAATAATGTAAAAGAAATATAGGAGACATACCAACTAAATAAAATGTGTGACCATTATTTGGATCCTGATTTGAAAAACCAACTCTAAAAAAAGAAGAAGAAATATTCCAGGAAAATTTTCACAGTAACTGGATATTTGTTGATATTAGGGAAGTATTTTTAATTTTTAGGCCTGATGATACTGTGATTATCATTTTAAAAAGTCTCTTCTTGAGAAACTTCTGCTTCTGGGAAGATGAAGTAGACATACTTTTCCCTATTCCTCCTACTAAGTAAAATAAAAATGCTGGACATAATATTCTAAAACAAGCATGAGAAGACTCTGAAAGGTGGAGAGAAGGTAGACCAACTAGGTATTTGGGGGCCTGAGGCACAATGTGGTGGTGAGCTCTTTGGGTTTTCTTTTTGCCTCAAATATCTCAGATTTGGAGCTGAAGAAGCTGGCATCTCAGAAATGTAATGAATGCAAGCAACAAAAAGCCCTAACAAAAGCCTGTTCTTTTTAGCCAAAGGACTAGGAAAGGGACAGTCTGGCAAGATAGAAAACTTTTAGACAATAACCACTCTACTCCAACTAAACACCACAGAAAAAACTGGAACAACTCCACTCATGCTAGGAAAGACCAAGTGGCAAATCTAGACATTCATCGCTGCAGGACTGTAATGGGGTGCCCCAAAACCCCAGCGGAGTGGTGTCAAGGAAGGCCAAATAGGAGAGGTATAAGACAAGTCAGCTAAAACAGGTTTAAATAAGCCCCAGAGTTTCATAACATAATATGAAATTATCCAGTTTTCATTAAAAAAATCACTCATCATAGCAAGAACAAGAAAGATCTCAGACTAAATGAAAAAGGCAATTAATAGATGCCAACACAGAGAATAGAGAGATGTTAGAATTATCTGACAAAAAGTGTAAAGCATCCATGATAAAAATGCTTCAATGTTTGAAAAAAGAAATGGAAAAAATAGAAAGCTTCAGCCAAGAAATAAAAGATATAAAGAAGAACCAAATTAAAAAAATAACTAAAATAAAAACTCAGTGGCTGCCTCAATAGAATAATGGAGGAGACAGAGAAAAGAACCAGTGAAGTGGAAGACAGACCTATACAAATTACTCAGTTTGAGCAACAGAGAGAAAATTTTAAAAAGAGAGAGAGAACAAGCCTCAGGGACACGTGGGACTATAACAAAAAATGTAGCATTTAATCAGAGTCAGGGAAAGAGGAGAAAGCGGGCATGACTAAAAAAGTACTCAAAGAAACAATGATAGAAAACTTCCCAAATTTGTCAAGAAACATAAACCTATAAATAGCAGAAGCTGAGCAAACCATAAACATGATAAACCCAAAGAAATCTATACCAAGGCACATCAGAATTAAACACTAAAACTGAAAACTAAAGTCAAAGAAAAAAATCTTGAAAGCAGCCAAGGAAAATGATACCTTACCTATAGAGGGGAAAAATTCAAATGACAGATTTCTCATCAGAAACCATGGAGGCCAGAAGAAAGTGGCACAATATTTTTCAAGTGCTGAAAGAAAAGAACTATCAACCTAGTATCCCATAACCAGCAAAAATTTCCTTCAGAAATCAAGACATGCACAGATGAAGGAAAATTAAGAGAATTTCTCGCTGGTAAATCTAGCCTAAAAGAATGGGTAAAACGAAGTTCTCTAAACAGAAGTTATCAACCTTGGAATATCATGAGGGAAGAAAGAAGATGTTAAGAAAAATTATGGATAAATACAATAGGTTTTCTTTCTCCTCTTGAATGTTTTAAATTATGTTTGATAGTTAAAACAAAAATTATAACACTGTTTAGTGTGGTTCTACATGTAGGTAGAGGAAATATTTAAGAAAATTATGAATGGTGAAAAGTAAAGAAATGTAAAGGGAGATAATGTTTCTATACTTCACTGAAACTGGCAAAATGACAACATCAGTAGACTGTGGTAAGTTATGTGTATATAAAGTATAATACCTAGAGCAACCACTAAAAAGGATATACAAAGAGATATACTCAATATAAAAATAAATTAAAATGGAATTCTAAAAAAATATTTACGTAACCCAGAAGGCAGGAAAAAGAAAATAGAGAAACAAAAAGCAGAGAGAACAAACAGGAAAACAAAACAAAAACAAAAGGCAGACTTAAGCCCTCACATATCAATAATTACATGAAATGTAAATGCTCTAACTACACTAATTAAAAGCAGAGGTTGGCAGAGAGGATTTAAAAACATGTGCCAATTATATGCAGTCTATAAGAAACTCTCTTCAAATATAATGATATATGTAGATTGAATGTCAAAGGATAGGAAAAATATATCATGCAGTAAAGAAAAACAGGAGTAGCATGTTAATATGAGATAAGATAGACTTCAGAGAAAAGAGGGACATCATATAATGTTAAAAGGGTTGATCCACCAAGAAGTCATAGCAAACCTAAATGTGTATACACTAAACAACAGAGCTGTAAAATATATGAAGGAAAAACTGAAAGAACTGAGAGGAGATATAGACAAATCCACAGTTATAGCTGGAGACTTCAACACCTCTCTTTCAACCATTGATAGAACAACTAGACAGAAAAACAACAAAGAAATAGAAAACCTCAACAACGCCACGAATCAACAAGATCTAATCAACATTTATAGACTACTCCATTCAACTACAGTAGAATACACATTCTTTTCAAGTAAACATGGAACATATGCCAAGATAAACCATATCCTGAGCCATAAAACAAACCTCAACAAACTTAAAAAGAATTGAAATCATGCAGAGTATGTTATCTGATTACAATGGAATCAAACTAGAAATTAATAACTGAAAGACAGGAAAATTTTCAAACACTTGGAAACTAAATAATACATTTCTAAATAATCAAAGAGGAAGTCTCAAGGGAAGTCAAAACTACATTCAACTGAATGAAAATTAAAATACAGCATATCAAAATTTGTGGGACACAGCTGAAGTAGTGCTGACAGGGAAATTGATGGCATTAAATACATATATTAGAATAGAGGAAAAGTCCCAATAATCTAAGCTTCCAACTCGAGAACCAAGAGAAAGAAGAGCAAAATCAACCCCAAGCAAGCAGAGGGAAGGAATAATAAAGATATGACAGAAATCATTGAAATTGAAAACAATAGAGAAAATCATGATGCAAAGAGCTGGTGCTTTGAAAAGATCAATAAAATTGAGAAAATTCTGGCAAGACTGACAAATTAAAAAAGAGAGATGACAGAAATTTCCAACAGGAACTGAAACAGGGACTATCACTACAGACCTTGCAGATACCAAATAGATGACAAGGGAATACTATGAACAACTTTACACATACAAATTTGACAATTTTGATGAAATGGACCTATTCCTCAAAAAACACAAACTACCACAATTTACTGAATATGAAACAGTAAAAAGTGAGCCATGCAAATGGCTATTCCAAACATATGAACAAACAAATCCAAAGCCCCCCAATTTGAGCACGCTTCGTGCACGTGAGGAACAGCAGGAAGGCCAGCGTGGGCGGAGAGCAAAGAGTGAGCTGGAGAGCTGAGCAACAAAGCTGGAGAGGTAGCCAAAAGCCAGACTGTATAAGACCTTATAGTTCACTATTTTATTTTAAGTGGATATTTTTGAATGGAATATTGGCATGATGTCATTTATGATTTATGAGGATCACTCTGGCTGTCATGTGGAGGCAAGTGTGGAGGCATGGACAGCTGCTGAAAGGGTCCTACAGCAGTCGAGATGACATGGAGTGGGCTGTGGTGGTGACATTGGAAGTCATGATAAGAGGTGGAATTCGGGATGTATTTTGAAGACACAGTTAGCATCCCTTATCTAATATATGGGAGAAGTGAGAGAAGGAGAGGAATCAAGGATGGCTCCGAGGATTTTGGCTTGAGCTACTGGGTAAAGAGTGGTATCTTTATCAAAATAGAGAAAGCTAAATGAGGAGCAGATTTTAAAAGAGGCAAGAGTTGAATTTTGGTCATATTAATTATTTGCTCACTAGACATTCAATTTTAGACTTCGTACCCAGGAGCAAGCACATAGCAGTCCCTGCCCCACAGTGATTCTGAAATCCCATCTGGCAAATGTTGACCAGTCCCTCTACTTCAGGGGCAGGGAATGTTCCCTGGTTAGGGACCAGTTCTGCTTTCTAGGAAGCAATGTTTCTAGAACAGTCTCTTGCTTTCCAAAGATCTTGGCATGACTCTCTAAGGCACCTTTGTTTTCCATCCTCCTTGACTACTCCTGAAGAAATGGCTCATGTCGGTGGTTGAGTACCCTGCTCAGTCTGTGTCCTGTCCAGGGAAGCATGGGGTCCCAGAAGGGTTTTTTTTTTTTTTTTGCAATTAGAACAATTTTAGTTCCTTCCAGTCTAAATTAGGAGCACCTTCACCACGTACAATTTTAAAAACTTTGTGAGCTCTCTATGTGGAACCTGATTTAAGTCCATTTCATTGGACAAAAGCCACACACATAATTTTTTTCAGACAAACTTCTCTCTCCAGCCTTAACTGCTTTGGGCGTGTCACGATGCTGTGGAAGGACATCTTTATGATTTTTACTGGCTCTTTTGTTTGGCTGAAAAGATCTACTAGGCATCATCTTAACCCTTTTAGAGGTCTTAACTAAAGATCTTCCCATCTCACCTTGAGGATCTTTTACTGGTTGGAGAGATTGGAGTTGAGAACCAGTTTTATTTTCCAATCTTCTAAATTTTGAATCCTTTATAATCTCCCTAAATTCTTTCTGTAAAGTGGCCTTTTTTTCCCTTTGTTTATTTCTTTCTGGCAGTACCTTATAATATGCAGCTAAAAAATGCAAAGTGACACTTTTAGCATCCTGCCTGGAAGTTGTTTTACCCAGGTAAACAAATTCATTAGGTATGTTTTGTATCTTCCAAGTTACTATAAGTGATACTTTTACCAAATATTTTGCTACTACATAACATGTGTCATCATTTTTCCAGTTTGCTATAATAGTTTTCTTATTGCTTTTTCAGTCTTTGCCTGCCACCTGGTCCCAAGGCCAAAGGCACATATTTTAGACTTTTTTTTTATAGCAGCAGCCCACTTTTACATACCAATTGCTGTATCAGTTAGCTATTGCTGTGTAACACACCTCTCTGAAATTCAGTGGTTTAAAACAGTAAGTATTTATTATTGTTCGTGTTTCTACAAGTCAGATGGGTAGTTCTGTTGACCTGGGCCAGACTTGGCAGATCTGACCTGGGCTTGGTCATATGTCTGCAGTCAGCTGGTGGACTGGCTTATGGCTGACTGGACTAGGATTGCCTCACTCACATATCTTACAGTTGGCTGGCTATTGACTGGGCTAGCAGGAGTGACTGAGTCATTGTCCCTCATTGTTCAGAAGGCCATTGTGGGATTGTTCTATTGGCAGCTGGGCAGGTTTCCAATAAAAGGAATGGAAGCATGCAAGGCCTCTTGAGACCTGGGCTCAGAACTGGCACCCTGTTACTTCTGTCACACTCTGTGGCCAAAGCAAGTCACAAAGCCAGCCTGGATCCAGGGATGGGGAAATACACTCCACTTCTTGATGGAGAGCTTCAAAGTCACATTGCAAAGGGAGTGGATACAGAGAGGGATGGAGAATTAGGATCATTTATGTAATCAATCTGTAATTAGAGCAACCACTTGTTATATAGTTTGGGTCTCTGTTTTTAGCTAAGTCCCTTTGTTGAGTCATAGATTATCAGTTAGGGGACACTTTAGAAATTATCAGGTCCTATCTAATCTTGTGCATTAATGCATTTTACAACATCCATGAGAAATAGCCATGCAGCTTCTAATAAGAAAATTCTAGTGTCAGGGAGACTATTACTTTTGTCCTCTGTCTTCACACATGTAATTCACATCACTGTCAAACAACAAAGATGATGCAAATTATTTAATCCTGCTTAATTATTGACTTTATCCAGAATATGTTGATTTAAATATCACAGATCTAGGACTGGTAACATTTGGTGATGATACAAGACCACCAGTGAATGAGCATAATGCTTAAAAGAAAGCTAATGCAGGATGTCACAAGGATGGCAACATAGGAGGGTCCTGATTTCCCTCCTCCCATGGACACACTGAATATATAGCTACACGTGGAGCAATTTCGTCTCAGGGAAACCCAGAAATTGTCAAAGTGTCTTCCAAAGTCTTGTGCATTTTGCATTCCCACCAGCCATGAATGAGAGCTTCTGTTGCTCCACAGCCTCATGGGCATTTGGTGGTGTCTTGTTCTGTATTTTGGCCATTCTAATAGTTGTGTAGTGGTATCTCAGCGTTGTTTTAATTTGCATCTTTTCACATGCTCATTTGCCATCTGTATATCTTTGGTGAAGTATCTGTTTAGGTCTTTTTCTCACTTTATAATTGGGTTGTTTGCTTTCTTATTGTTGAGTTTTACAGGTTTTTTGTATATTTTCAATAACACATGTATCAGATATGTCTTTTGCAAATATTTTCTCCCAGTCTGTGGCTTGTTGTCTCATTCTTTTGACCTTCATTCTTCTCTTAATATCCGTGGAATCAGTAGTGATGGCCCCTCTTTTATTTCTGATATTAGTAATTTGTGTCTTCTTGCTTTTTATTGGTTAGCCTAGCTAAGGGTGTATCAATTTTATTGATCTTTTCAAAGAACCAGCTTTTGGTTTAATTGATTTTCTATTAATTCTCTGCTTTCAATTTCATTGATTTCTACTCTAACTTTTATTATTTCTTCTCTTCTGCTTACTTTGGATTTAATTTGCTCCTCTTTCTCTAGTTTCCTACAGTGGAAGCTTAATGATTTTAGATCTGTCTTCTTTTATACGAGTGGAATTTGTGGGTCATAAAACATGCACATATTTAGCTCTAGTAGACACTGATAGACAGTTTTCCAACGTGGCTGTAACAATTACACCTGCACCGACAATGCATAAGAGTTCCATGTGCTCACAGCTTTGCCTTTGCTTTATGTTGTCAGTTTTAAAATCTGTGGCCATTTTGGTGGGTGTGTGGTAGTATATCGTTGTCTTGTTGATTTGCATTTCCCTGGTGACTAAAGAAGCTAAGCATCTTTTCCCATACTTATCAGCTGTTCAGATTCTTTGGTGAGGTGCTGTGCAAGTGTTTGGTCCCTTTCCTCCCCCTTTTATTGGATTGCTTCTTTCTTATTGCCTTGTAGGACTTCTTGCTATATTCTGGATATGAATTCTTCATTAGATAAATCTGTTGCAAATATCTTCTACTCTGTGGATAGTTTTCATTTTCTTAATAGAATCTTTTGATGAACAGAATTTCTTACTTTTAATGATATCCAATTTATCAATCTTTTCCTATGTGTTTGGTGTTTTCTAGAAGTTGACACCATTATTATCAACCCATTTTTACAGAGAAGTTACTTGAGGTGCTCAGCACTGGAGCCCTCCAGGCCAGGACTGGAGTGAGGGGGCCTCGGGCAGCAGTCATTCTCAGACTCCTGCCCCACTGGAGTCCCCGCCCTCCCAAGGTCTTGAATCACCTCCCTAGGTTTATAACCTCCTGTCTAGACTGGGGCAAACTAATTTTAATTGGGTTATCTGAATTTGGAAGTCAATAGCTTGAAGTCAGTCAGTTTTTCTTCATCAGTAAAATAAAACTAAATGATCTCCTGCTCAGCCTTACCAAACACTGGTACCTGATTAAAGGCACCCAGGCCTCTGCTTTGCTTAAAAGGTTCTCAGTTTTCTTGAACGATTTTGAATGTGCTCCAGTCTTAGTACAAGCATGGCACAAAGACATTCCGGTCAACCATGGACCTCATACACGACGGTGGTCCCATAAGATTAGTACCGTGTAGACTAGGTGCGTAGTAGGCTACACTACCTAGGTTTGTGTGAGCACACTCTATGATGTTCGCGCAATCACGGACTCTCCTAATGATGCGTTTCTCAGAACGTATCCGCCTTAAGTGACACACAACTGCCGACTTAGACAAGCAGAAAGTGTCCTGTGACTTGCTTAAGAAGCGGGTCTCAGGAGCCTCCCAGGAACTTTCAAGAGGGGCTGCGCGCCTCAGACTCGCGAGTGACGAGCTGGCCCGATTTCCCTGGAACCAAGGTCCCACTTACTTTTAAACGGGGCATCAGTGAAAACCTGGATCCGGGATCGCTCGGCCTGGACGCGCTGAGCGTGATCCCGTCCGTCCCGGAGCTCGTCTCCGAGTCTTGGCCCGAGCTCAGGCGGGGCGCAAACTCAAAGTGAAAAACGGCCGGGCTGCCGTCCGCGGAACGAGCCTCCGCCACCGCGACGAGGTGAGTGGGCAGCGCTGGGTCTTTTCTAGCTTGAGTGATCGCCTGGTGGGGGCAAGATCTTGGTACCGAGAAACAAAAACGAGACTTTTTCTGATGCCCGTGGAAGCCGGGACGCTGCCCGCCGGACTCACAACCGAAGGAAACCTCCTCTTTGTGCCCAGAAGGGAGTGTGTGTAAGAGAAGGACGGAGTTGTGTGCTCAAAAACAACCCAAGTCCGTTTTGGGAAACTTTGGGCAGCGCTTTCTCGAGACACTGCCTGAGATTCCAACCTACCTGGCTGCTGAGAAAGCACAGGTGGGAAGCGAGTGGCGCGCGGGAGCCCCGCTGGAGCCCCGGGGCGGGGGGCGGCGCGCGGGTGCACCCCCGCCCCCTGGGAACGGAGGTTTCACCTACCCCCCGTCTGCCGCGGTCTTCCCCGCCCACCAGTCCGAGAACCTAACTCTGCCTTTGTGTATTGTGAATCCTTCTCGATGCCTTCACTGAAAATCACTTGTTGCTAGAATTGTGTGCTGAAGCAGTAGCGCTTCTGACTTTTCAGCTGGAAAGAACATTGTGTGTTTAATGGAGGAAATGCTCCGGGAGAGCCCCCAGAACAGCAGGCTTTGGTTATCAATATGCAAGCCATTTCTTAAGTATTTTTGTACCCGCTTAGCGCCCTCAGGATAGAACTCATTTGTGTAAGATTATAGAAATAACATTGGTGTGATTTTAAGACCTTTTCTGGGCATGTTTTAGCGATTCTTTAATATAAAGCAAATGCCACGTAAAATGACTGTCTTTCTTAACACCACGGCTCCAACAGGCTGCCCCCTACTCACTGCCACGTTTCCCTGAAATAGTGGGATAGTATTATGCATGGCGGGACTTGGGTTGTTAATTTCATTTGTGGAATGCATGCGTGCACTCTGGCTGGGTACAATTTTGAATATGGCAAGTTGGTCTCAGGACCTCATTCCTTTTTTATATTCTTCCTTCTCTCAAGATGAGACACCCTAGGAGCTCGTGACCAATCTTGGGCTTATTAGTGATGTCACACTCCAGTGAGGGCATTGTTTCTCCCTAGTCCATCCTGGTCTCTCAAATGGAGGGCTTTCGGGTGGGTCCTGGCTGGCTACGTTGAATAAGCAGCCCAGGTAATTTGCACAGTAAACTTGCAGAGCCACCAATCTAGACAGCACCCTCGCCTCAATTTTAGAACTTTCTCCTCCTGCCTGAAAGCCAGAGGCAATGTCCTAGCATCAAGAGATCCTTAAGGTCAGCTCCATTTTTGAAATTGCTGTGGTAACTCTTCATTTGCTGGCTTCCTGCTAGATGGCAGTGTGTAACAGTGGATTAAATATGTAATCTCAACTGTTGCTGTTATTATGGCTCATCTTTTATTCTTCAATTTTAAAATTAGTAATTTTATCTTACAAACAGTACATTTCTGAAAAAAAATTCAAAGTAGGGTTAAATTTAGGAAATAAAGAAAAAGAACATAGTTTGGACAAATAATAGTGTTATTCATATATGTGTAAGTATTGCTCAGTATGCAGACATTTCCAGTCCGTATTTAAATGCTTTCTAAATTTGGAATGTAAAGAGTTGACTTCAGCAAGAAATGCAATATCTAACTCAATTACCAGCATCCTACAGTAAACATTTGTTATAGTGTTCCTGAACATGGGTTTTTAAAAATTAAATAAATTTAAGTTAATTTTATTTACAATGTTTTTCAGATATTTCTTTGAGAATAAAATTTGTTTTCAAAAGTTAATGCTGAATTACTAAAAAGGAGAATGAAGATAAAGTAATCCTAAACTTGTTATATAGACATATTTCTTGTTTTATATTTTCGGAAATCTTAGTTCACGATGACTCAGATTGTCTCGATTCCTGTCTCTACTTGACTAAACTTTCTTCTATGGAGAGTTTTTGCTCCTGGACACTATTCATGGGATCAGAGAGCTTGATTTTGGAATGAAACCTCAGAAGATGGTCTCGTCCAGCTCTATATCTTTAGGCGTGTGAAGTATTAGCCACATTTTGTCAGTTACCTAACCAGTTCCTCATTCATGGTTATATAAATGATCAAAGCAGATGAGGATCTTTAATTCAGATCTTCTGCCAGGTAGGGAAATTGTTACAGAGTAACCAGTAAGCCCTTTCTGGAGAAAGAACAGTTAATAATAAGACCTTACAAGGAAAAAGATGGGAAAGAGTCATGCTCCGGAGGAGCTGGCTCAGTTCTTAGTGTGATACAGAATCTGCACAGTCTTGTGTCCTCATCTCCATTTGAAAAACCTGTTCCTTTTGAATGCTTCTCTTTGGCGCTTTATATCAGTCTTTTTTTCTTTAAATCTGGGTATGTTTTTATTTAGTTTCTACATTAAGTAGACCCACTAAGTGAGACTGTATCACTACTGCATATTTTGAGTGCTTCAGTATGCATCTAGAATTTAAGAATGGCATCACCTTCAGTTCGGCAACAGAAATGAAGTTGCTCGGGCTACAACTTCTGTCCCCCCATTAGTCACCCGTCTCGATTCGCACGGCTGCCGGTATCCCTTTCTCCTTATTTTCTATTTGTCTCACCTGAAATGTGTGCTTGGTCGAAGAGCATGACTTTCCCAGATAGAAATCTTTTTACATAAAAATAAATGCTCAGCAAAATTGAAGTCAATTAAAAAAGAATGAGGAGGGGCCGCCCGGTGGTGCAGCGGTTTAGTCCGCGCTTGGCAGCCCGGGGTTCGCGGGTTCGGATCCCAGGCGCCCGCCGACGCGCTGCTTGTCAGCCATGCTGTGGCGGCGTCCCATATAAAGTGGAGAAAGATGGGCACGGATGTTAGCCCAGGGCCAGTCTTCTTCAGCAAAAAGAGGAGGATTGGTGACGGATGTTAGCTCAGGGCTGGTCTTCCTCACCAAAAAAAAAAAAAAGAATGAGGAACACATTAACATAAATAAATATTAATAAAGAAAACTGGGTGAAATGGTAACTGTGGAACCAAAATGCCACGTTTGTTGGGTGCCCAAGGGACAGTGACAAGTACTAAGGAAGTCTTCTGCAAATAGGTCAACTTTTTAATGTTCAACAATTGTTTTATATGCACCCAATAAAGCAGTTTTAGAAAGTTTCCTAAAATCTCCAAGCTTCCTGTATTCTCTCCACCGCTGTGATAGAAACCAGCACAATGATACGGATCTAGGTCTCCCAACTTGGCACTGGGGAGGAGTAAGGCTTCCCAAAGCAGGCAGCCTTGAAAGTCTAGGAGAATGGCTGGGATGGTAAAAGAGGCATGGATGTCGTAGGTGGGGACCAGAGCACAGAACAAGAAGCTACATTCCAGGAAGAGCAGGAACAAAGGATGTGTGTGGTGGAAGCTGGTGAAGTAGGGTGGGGTCCAGGGAGTCTTGTTTTTAAGCTAATGAGTTTGATCTTTATCTTGAAATCTCTGGGAAGCCATTGATGGATTTTAATCAGAGGAAAGATATCCAATCCACATTCCAGAAACAGCTCTACAGCCGAGTGGACAGTGCAGGGGGTTAGACTGGTAGTGATGTGGGGCTGCTGCGTTTCGAGTCGAAAAAGAATTTTCAAACACGAGCCGTTCTTCATGCGCCTTTATTTAGTGTTCAGCATGGGGACAGGACCCGTGGGCAGCAAAGAGCTGCAATGCAAGTGTTTGTGTGGGGTCATATACATGAACTATTTTTACTACTTTAAAGAAATGTCAAAGGACAAAGTATTAGGTGATCTTGTGTAGCAAGTTGATGGGTTCTGGTTTGTTTCAAAAATTAGGGCAAGGGGACCGAGGAACGAGATGTAATCTTGCATTCCTCAAAGAACACGTAGGCAGGAGATTGAAGTCATGGATCACCTTCTGAGGTACATTCCTTCATTCCTAGCCAGAGGCGATTGAAATGTTTCAAAACTGAGTAAGTAGGGAAACTGGGTGGAGCCTCGTGGAAAGAATTGGAAATCATAAAAGGAGCCATAAAAACAAATTAAGATATTTTGTACAAGGTTTCAACCAAATCAGTAGGAAGAGCAGTTGTCTGAGTTTTGGAGGAATCAGGTAGGAGTGAATGAGGAGTGTTGATGAGGACAAGTAGAGTTGAAGGGTGTTAACTTGAACAGTGCCTGCAGAGTTGTCCAAAAGGCCCTTACACCTTCCCATCAGCCGATCACATCATCTGTCTTTCCCAGGACCGCCACTATTTAAGGGATGTTCTGAGGATTTATACATTATGAAATGAAAACATAGCTTGGGAGAGTCAAACCTCCTTGAGAAATTACACTTTAATGTAAATAATTTATTTGGTAATTAGATACATTCCTTCTAAAGACTCTCCCTGGTATAACCTTAAGCTCAGTTAAGATAGTCGATTATTAACCCAATTGACTCACCAATTACTAGAGGAGAGACTGACTGATCAAAGGAGTCTTCCCGGAGCTCCCTGCCTTCTGCCTCACCTCTTTCCCCTGCCGGTGGGGAGAGGGAGGAAGAGGTAGAGACTTACAAACTGTCAGGGTTGGAAAACTCCCAGTGTTGCCTAGGGTTGGTTTCTCATTTTACACTCAGAGGTGCAGGGCAGAAATCATCTCAGTCCCATTTCTGAGACCCTTAACCTACACCTTGGATTGGCCCTGCATGGCTGACATTTGAAGCTGGCATCCTCAGGCTGCTAATTCACGTTATGATATTCAGTCTCTCTTCTGTCTGTTTAATTCAAAATAAAGTAGAGAAATTTGAAATTATTTTAGGGTGAAAGTGTTGCTGGTTTTGATGGAATAGCACTTGTGGAAGAATGAGGTAGTCACGCCCAGCTCCAGACCCCTCCCTGGGCAGCAGATGGCCAGCCCCAGGCAGTGCAGACGTCAGCTCTAGGGTCACGAGGGTGGGTTAGTGAGAGTCCATTTCGGATGTTATCTGCCATGGTTGTCTGAACATGCACACATTGCTCCATCCTGGAAAGGAATGTTCTGGGCACCTTGGAGGCCTCTGGGATTCACCCTGAGGGCAGTGATGAAGCAGAAGTCAGCTTTCCTCTTGGAGGACCATCGCATTGGAGCTTGTTGGCCTTCACGGTGCTCTCTGCAAGCCCATCTGTCCCACCAGTCGGGAGACTGCTGACTTGATGACAAACTCCTGGGTAATTAATACCGTATATTAGATTGACATGGTCCGAGGCCTGATTGATTGCTGCATGCTATGAATCATAACACCATCTACGCTAGCTGGCTCTGTTCTTTAGTGGTGGGTATTTAACCACAGCGTGGCCCCTGGGACCCCACTTTACTTCTGGCTTTGGGAATGAAACCTAAATTGAGATTCTTTGGATGGAAGGGAATTTGTAAACTTAAATTCTTCTGTCACAGTTCGTACAGCCATGTAAAGACTTAAAGGGCCTTAGGACAGCCTGAGCCACGTGGTAGCTGTAAAAATATTCCAAACTATGACCTCACCTATTCTCTTCATCTTTTCTTTTCCTTTATTCCTGACTCTTGTATTCTTTTTTTTTTTAATGTGAGGAAGACCAACCCTGAGCTAACATCCATCACCAAGCCTCCTCTTTTTGCTGAGGAAGACTGGCCCTGGGCTAACATCCGTGCCCATCTTCCTCCACTTTATATGGGACGCCGCCACGGCGTGGCTGACAGGCAGTGCGTCGGCGGGCGCCCGGGATCCGAACCAGCGAACCCCGGGCTGCCAAGCGCGGACTAAACCGCTGCGCCACCGGGCGGCCCCAGTGACTCTTGTATTCTTACCTCTCACTGTTTTCCCCGTCTCTTTTCTTTCCACTGGTCTCGGAAGCAGGTGACCTGATTTCTAGATGCACTTCAGCCTTTAAAGAAATGTGATCTTGAGCAAATCACTTAAACTCACCCAGGCTCAGTTTCCTTATTTGCAGGAACTGAGAATATAACACCTAACTTGCCTATTTACAAAGTGGTTATCAATAAGATTAAGTGGAGTGATATAGATATCTTGTGAAAATGATATAGTTTTATACCCATTTAAAGTGGTAATATTATTTCATTACCTAATCTGTTACGTTAATTATAGCTATAATTAATTGCTTTTGCATATAAAATGAAAATTTGATCATCTTTCTGTTATGCAAGGGAAAGAAATAATGATAGTTAACGTTTATTGTTTACTTTGAAGACAGTGAGGCTTAGAAAGATTTAGTAACTAGTGCAAATTTATATCATATATACATGACAGAGTCAGGATTGGAACCCGAAGTGCTGGCTCCACACTTTATGTAGTTAATAGCTACTAGCATTTATGGAGTAGAAGGAAAGGTGCTTTTCAGGTTCTTATAGATTTTTGTACTTTTTTCTCTGGTATACCAGCCGAGAGAGAGCTATTCTGCACAGGTTTTTTTCTGATTCAGGCAGATAATCTGTGAGCGATAGTAGTATCTGGTGGGAATTTTTTGCCCTTATTAGTGTTAAAAATATAAAAGAATGCATGTACTTCAGCATCTGACTAGTTTTGGTTGTAGTACTTACCAAAGTTATAGTCTTGGGCAAGTTACTTCTTTCAAATTCAGTTTTCTCTCCCTTCAAGAGGAGGACAGTAATTGCTACTTCACAGAGTTGTTGGGAGGATGAATGAGCTCCTGTGTGCTGAATACTAACTTGAGGAAGGGCCTTGCTCATAATAGGTCACTTAACAAATGTTAGCCATCTTTTTCTTTGGCTAAATATTTCTCCTTTTGAAGTTCCAATCGATCGGGCAGCAACATACTTTATGTGAATTCAACTTCATTTTACACCTAAGGTTATAATAAAAATTATGACAATATTTAAAAATAAGATAGCAAATAGTTATTGGACATTTATGTACTGGACTCAGAAATAAGTGTTTTAGCAATCTTATCTCATATAATTCTCACAATAACTCTCTGATTAGGTACCATTCTTATCCACATTTTGGAAATTGATTTATGGAGAGGCTAGGTTAAAATAGCTGGGGAGGTGAGATCCGAATCCTGGCAGACTGACTCTAGAACCCTTTTTCTTAGTCACTGTGGGTTGTCGGAATTCCACGAATGAGAGGAGAAAAATGCACTTTTGGTGATTCCTGAGATCAAGAGTCATTTTTTTGCTGAGGGAAAAAATATCCTGGACATAAAAGTAAAATCAAGGTAGATCCATGAGAGGGGAACATACCTTTAAGACCAAGATTTTTAGCCAGAATTCTGCATCATTTTTTTAATATTTCTAATTGTATCATTAATTCTATATCCTAGAGAGATATAGCTCTGACTTAAGATCAGATCTTCGGAACACTGTAAAGCAATACTGCCATTCCTCTGGAATGTTGATCCTTGCTCTCTTCTGAACTCTGCAGTGTCATTTGCCCAAGACATTTGACTTCGTAGAACCCTGGGGATAAAAGGCATTCTACGGCACTATTTAGTTCATTTTTAAAACTTTTTGAAAAGATCGTCCATTTCAGATAGACGAAGATCTTATTTCAAAAATTCCAGAGAATCATGTTGCCTACACAACCCACTGCTTTATTATACTTACCATAAAAGACTAAACACATAAATGAATAATCAGAATTCTTTATGTTGTGGCTGAAGTTGTTTTCCCAGGGAGGAGTTGGGGCCAGTTGATCATTATGCATTTTTGATCAAAGTCTGAACCTGTTATTTATTTTTTCCCACATTTTTACAGAAGTGGGTAGATGGTCCTGGTAATTTTTACTCTACCTCTCTACTCCTTTCAAACCTGGATAGAAGGAAGTGACTACATGCAGATGAATTCTGGAATTTAATCTCTGATGGCAGAGAAAATTAAGTGGAAACTGAATTTTAGACTGATTGTAGATCTGTCATCTCTTCTAATGGGCTGTATGACCTTGAGCAAGTCACTTCACCTCTCTGGTTTTGGTTTCCTCATCTGTGAGTGAGGTACTGGACTATATGATCTCTTAGTTTTAAAGTTTTGGTTTTCTGCATGATGACCCTGTAAGACTACATTTATTTATTTATTTTTATTGAAGTAACATTGGTTTATACATTATATAAATTTCAGGTGTACATCATTGTATTTCGACTTCTGCATACACTACATCATGTTCACCACCAAAAGTCTAGTTTCTGTCTGTCACCGTACAAATGAGTCTACATTTATTAAATCTACACTATGGCTAAAAGATTACTCGTTTGTTCCAGAATTTGTGGATGCCTTCTGGTTTGAAGAATCTCCAGCAGCTCTGATGATAGCTTAAGAAGACTGCATGCTGTTCCTTCTTGATGCCAAGCCAGGCCCACTCAGAACCTCGGATCTCAGTCCTAATGGAGACCAGGTCTCAGCAGGAATGGCAGTGGAGGAAATTGGCACCCAGATGGTTCCTCCATGTGAAGTTGTCTTGGGCTGTGGGCCGACTCGAGAACACCTGGTAACCAGGCTAGCCCTCTGTCAGTCCCCCAGGGCAGGGCAGCATGGTGCGGTGTCAGAGGAGGAAGCTTTTGGCATCTTGCCTGTGCATCACAGTTACCGGCTTTCTGCTTGTCACCCTCCAGGTACCAAGAATTTGGGTTGTGTAGTATTAATTCTCGAGTCTTTGCCACCATCCTTGCCCCCACCCTGTTCTCTCCAAGCACTTTACTTTTTGCTTAATCTCTCAGGATTAGAGGTTTTCTGTCTGAGGAAGGGAAAATGCTTTTTTTTTAACAGATGAAACTGAGGTTTAGTGAGTGGATGTGTCAGGTAGGAACAAAATCAGTGAGATAGAGGATCGGTTTGTGACTCTTATAGGGTCCTGGTTTTAGAGGAACAGAAAGTAGAGCTCATTCTGTCTTATTGTGTCAAAATTGAATGGTTTCCTCAAAGTCCTCTATCATGATAACTTATGAACGATGGCATTCTTGAAGAAGCAATGACTATTCTGAGAACAAGATAGTCTGTTCTGCAGAAGACAAACATCTGCGTTAATAAATTTGTCATTCTTGACATATGCTACTAGACCAAGGACTGTATTAGGGTGAATGAACTGAAACATTTCTTTAGCCCTCCCGTTTATTTCATTTACGATCATGCATCAAATAACTATGTTTTGGTCAATGATGGACTACGTATATGATGGTGGTCCCGCAAGATTAGTAGCATACAGCCTAGGTGTGTAGTAGGCTATACCATCTAGTTTTGTGTAAGTGCACTCTATGATGCTCACACAATGACAAAATTGCCTAATGAAGCATTTCTCAGAACATATCCCCATCGTTAAGCAACGCATGACTGTAATTGGTTATTCTGAACTTCATTTGCTGATTTCAAATTAAAATAAAAATTTGACAGTAATAGTAATAGTATAGATATGAGTTCAGATAAATATATATATATATCTGAACATATATATGTTTTTTTTTTTTGATGAGGAAGATTGGCCCTGATCTAACATCTGTTGCCAATCCTCCTCTTTGTGCTTGAGGAAGATTAGCCCTGAGCTAACATCTGTGCCAGTCTTCTTCTATTTTGTACGTGGGTTGCTGCCATAGCATGGCTTGACAAGCGGTGTGTAGGTTGGCACCTGGCGTCTGAGCCCACAAACCCCAGGCTGCCGAAGCGGAGTGTGCGAACTTAACCACTATGTCACCCGGCCAGCCCCGAATTCAGATATGTTTAGCACCCATTCAAGTATCGGCTGTCTATTTCAAATTCCAAAGGACTTTTAGAGATTATTTGTGGATGTGAGTCATTCAGGTGTGGGGCTGATGGAAAGGAAGATGGTCTCTGGGCTTTTTCATTCTAGATGATCTTCCTTCTCCTTGATCCTAATCAACGATCCTGAGATAAAGCTTATAAAAACACTTTGGCAGCCCGTCTGGCACTGTACTTCTACCCCCTTCTGCTGCCATCTGGTCAGAGGAAATGCCTGACTCCCTCTTGGTCTGTCTTGGAGGTCCAGGGCCTGCTCGTGAAAGAAGGGCTGGAGTTCTCTGCTTCTTTCTGTGCAAGTTATGAGATAGCTTTGATCTCACTAGACGTTTACTTTGGCACTTTTTCTAGTTATGAGGAATGCCCATGTCTAAGCTAGGAGCTTTCCTTTTGATGTCAGAATAAATTTCCATGTTTTTGAAATGCATGTCATTTTTAAGCTTCCAGAGTATGAGAGGTGATGTGATTACTGAAGCTAAACCTTCACCTGGATCTTGGTTTCAGTTTGTCACCAGTAGTGTGGTTTGGGCTGTTTCCCAGTCTTCACCGATACATTGGATGCTTCAGTGTTCAGAGTTGCGGCAGTGCTATTTGTTTTTCAAACACTGTAAATGAAAAAATATAATGCCTATGCGTTTAGGACCATTCCCATTTTTACTGGTTTGCAGGCTAGGCAGATAAAATAATTTGCTATATAAGTAGGGTAAAGGAAGAATAAATTTAAAAAAATCATGTCGTGGACCCTGTATTGGTTTGCTAGTGCTGCCATAACAAAGTACCACAGACTAGGTGGCTTAAACAACAGAAATAGATTTCCTCACAGTTCTGGAGTGGAAGTCTGAGATCAAGATGTCAGCGGGGTTGTTGCTTCTGAGGCCTCTCTCCTTGGCCTCGTGGATGGCCATCTTCTCCCTGTGTCTTCACATGGTCTTCCTTCTGTACTTGTCTGTGTCCAAATCTCCTCTTTTTATAAAGATACCAGTCATGTTGGTTAGGGCCTACCATAATGATCTCATTTTAACTTAATTACCTCCTTAAAGACCCTATCTCCAAATGCAGTCACATTCTGAGGTATGAGGGGTAGGGCTTCAACAGATGAATTTTTGGGGGACACAATTCAGTACATAGCAGATCTTATAACATAATAAATAAATAAACATGAAAATGTTATGTTTACCCACTGGAGGAAATCATTCATCTGAGACATTGTTTTCCACTCATATTTAACTATATTTTGTATATTCTATCTGTAAATTCTTTGGGTGTATACATGTCTTCATTTATTTTTGAATTTTACTTACTTTTTAGTTGCACAAATAATTCATGAGTAAATCTGTAGTATTTTAAAGCAAATCACGGGTATCATTTCATTTCACCTGGATTTACTTTTGTAGGATTCTCTAACAGATGGGAACTGTTAAAAATTTAATATAAACATTTTACCATTGTCACACACAACAAAATTAACAATAATTACTCAGTACCATCTATATCCTCGGCATGTTAAATTTTTGTCCATTATCTCAAAACGTCTTTTATAATGGGTTGTTTTGAATCTAGAATAAACAAATCTCACATGTTGCATTTAGCTGGTGTGTCTCAAGTTTTGCGGGTTTTTCAGTTTTTTTTATTGTAAGTTTCTTCTGCCCTCACCTTTTATTCCATATTATGGATTTATTGAAGAAACTGGATCATTTGTCCTTCTGGATTTCCCAGATTTTGGATTTGGCTGATTTTATCCTCGTGGTTTTGCTTAATATGTTCCCCTTTCCCCTGTATTTCCCACCATCTGGTAGTGATATCTGAGGCTAAAGATTTTTTAAAAAGCTGTTTGGCAGAAAAATCTCTCCTTAAAGCAATCCCTATTTTTTGGAAACGAACTTATACCTCACACGGTAGACATTGATCAGAAACGTGGAGCAAAATTTGTCTTTGAAGTTACATCCATGGCTTTCTAAAAGCCTTTCTTTAAAGTTGTTGGCTGTACATTTACAGGGAAAGGTTGGGTGAAAAGATAGAGAGTTTGTGGCTACAAGTCAACTCCATTCCATCAAGCTGCTGGGGAATAGCCACATTATTATGTTATCATAAAAATGCTGAGAAAGCTATTGGCAAGGGTTAGACTTTTCTTCAGTTTTAAGTGATTGTTTTAGTGTTCTAATGCTGATTTTGGTGTCACAGGTGATCCAAGATTTTTTTTGGGGGGGGGGGTGAGGAAGATTGGCCCTGAGCCAACATCTGTTGCCAATCTTCCTATTTTTGCTTGAGGAATATTGTCCCTGAGCTAATGGCTGTGCCACTCTTCCTTTATTTTGTGTGCTGGATGCCGCCACTGCATGGCTTGATGAGCAGTGTGTAGGGCTGTGCCGGGGATCTGAACTGGCACACCCTGGGCCACCGAAGCGGAGGCTGTGAACTTAACCACTGCACCACTGGGCTGGCCCCATCCACGATTTTTTAAAGCTAAGGTAATTCTTTACTCTTTTTGGAATACTACTTGGCTTCCACTCAGTTGTTCTTAATGTTTTTTGGCCTTGGATCCCTCAGATAATACAATGAAAATTTCGGACCCTCCCCAGGGAGTTATAGACTCTGTACTGCGTCAGTGGGCCATGGCCCTTTTCTGACACCAGGGGTAGCAAGCACATAAAGAAGGCACCCTCCTTGACTGCTGAAAGTGGGGCCTGAGGGCCACACAGGTAATGTCCTCTGTCGACTGGTAGAGGAGTTAATAAAGAAAAATGTGTCTTCTTTTAACTGCTTTATTCGTTGCATATTCTGGCTACTAACATTTCAGTTATATATGAAACAGACCAGCCCCTACTTTTATACTGCTTTCTCTAACATATTTTTATAATGCCATGTCAGTACAAACCTTAAAGTTTGATGAAAAGGCAGCACTTTTGGAGAACAACTGCCCCTCTGTTTCTACTCTGCCCACCCTGCCCTCCTGATTATTGTCACTGATGGCCTAGCTGTCCAGTGACCCAGACTATCGTGAAATAAATTAAAAATGGGATTTTACATGGGAGGGAGCCCAGTACTCATGGTCTACTTTACCATCTCGATGCCGTAGTGGGTATTATTAGAAATATAAGACCCATGTTATGACTCTTTAACTGTAATAGAAAGAAACAAATTGGTAATTTATAATCATTTTGCCCTAGAGTGTAATCTCTACTAATAGCCAGATTTATAACCCTGACTCACACAGGTTTCGTTAAGAGACAAAACCACTTCTGGTTATGTGCCTATGAAATGGAGGGGAAATGTATCTGTTATGTGTTTAGTAGTATTAAGCATCCTTGTTGGTAGATATTTTGGAGGCTACGTCCGTGTCCCAATCCCTGGAACCTATGAATATATTAATTTATGTGGCAAAAGTGTCTTTGCAGATAGGATTAACGTGACACCTTTGAGATGAGGAGATTACCCTGAATTATCCGTGTGGGCTCAATGTAATCACATGAGTCCTTAAAAGTGAGGATTCTTTCCTGGCTGTGGTCAGAGAGCAATGTGACAACAGAAGGGTCAGAGAGGTACAACATTGCTAGCTTTAAAGATGGAGGACCATGAGCCGAGAATTGTGGGTGGCTCTAAAAGATAGAAAAGCAAGAAAATGATTCTCTCCCAAAGTTTCCAGAAAGGAACTTAGCCCTCCCAACACCTTGATTTTAGCCCAGTGAGACCCATTTCAGACTTCTGGCCTCTAGAACTGTCTGCTAATAAATATGTGTTGTTTTAAATTGCTAAGTTTGTGGTAATTTGTCACAGCAGCAATAGAAAACTAATAAGAGGCCAAATCATCAAGATGAATAGGAGATGTGCAAAAGAAAATGAAACAGTCTGACTCTGGTAATATAATCTTTCTTTTAGGTAGTGGTTGAGCTGGGGAAATTTGAAAGGAAGAAGTTTAAGAATTTCAATTTGCGAGATGGACACGCAGAAATGGAGGAAGAGCCTACACATCTCTATCCGTTCCTTAAGAAACAGGCACTGACCCTGAATAGGAACAAAAAATTGGAAACTGATCGCTATCCCATCATGCTCTGGTGGTCCCCACTGACTGGGGAAACTGGAAGGCTAGGCCAGTGCGGAGAAGATGCCTGTTTCTTCACCATCAACCGGACCTTCCTCCATCATCGCATGACCAAAGCATTCCTCTTCTACGGTGAGTATGGCTTTTGCCTTTCTCCCTTTGTTTGCTGACATCCTGCTTCAGAGCCGAGTTAGTACTCACCTCCCAAGGAAGAGATGGTGGAGCTCCCCTTGAAAATACCATGGCATGCCTGATTTCCTTTGCATCTGCTCTGTGGAAGGCCTGAGCATTTAGCAAATACGATAAATAAACAAACTTGACCAACATAGAGGTGGTTGGCTGGGCCGCTTGGCACTTATGGAGGAGAAGAGATATTGCCTCTGACCTTTTCACAGGTGGGTGCTGTGCTCACTGAATTTGGTATTCAGGGAGTTGAGTGTTGATTATGTTGCTGATATCAATTCAGAATGTCACCTGTGATAATTGCCAGGAGATTTTGATTACCATAACAGATGTTTAATTGGACATAACATAAGCACAGTTTATTTCATTAGTTAGATTAATCAGAAATAAAAATAGAAAGATTGTGCAGCATCGGATTTTAAGAGCCGGTTGGTATTCATGACTTCCTGAGGCTGTTTACATGTCATGCTAGGTTTGAAGGGCAACCAAACCCAGTGAGATGGAGTTAGCAAGATGCCAACAGCAGTTAGAAATACAGAGCTCCTGCGTGATGAGAGGTAGGGGCAAGGGGGAATGCAGAGGAGCAAACTCGACCAAATGTAGGGGGGGTTCATCAGTTAAGTTAGGAAGTCAATGGAAGGAAATCTGCTCTAGGGTAGTATGAATGTGTGTATGCATTTTTGTGTGTGTGAGTCCAGGGCTGGCTTTGGAGGGGTGGGACTGAGCCTGAGATATAGAGCACAGTGTTCTGCCTGACAACTTAAAGCAGAAAATGGGTTCAGTAGGAATCAGGTTTTATAAATGCACCCCCGTTGGTCAGAGCTACAGAGCAATAGGCAGTAGTGCCCTAGTATAGGTAAGGAGTCAGGGAAATTCCAGGTACTTAAACATCCAGATATAATGGAGTCCAGATCCTCCCCGGGGACTGCTGATGTCCTCGTCCACTTGCTTTCCACCCTCTTCTCTTAAAAGGGAATCAGCGCAGGTTTGAGGAGTGAGGGCTGTTTGTACAGGGCCAGGCTGGCAGCTAATTGGTCCTGAGGGGAGAACAACCACCTGAGTAGTGTCAAATGCTTATTTTGAACATCATTTGATTATAGGTCCCACTGAAGTTGTGATATAATATATGGAATTGTATCGTGATGACTTTCTAAAATCTAAAGAATACTGAAACATAAAGCTCTGAGAGTTTGTGTAAGGGATTGTGACCCTCTAGTTGGTTTTGAGATGGAGCAAAATTAAATATATGAGTTTAATTTCTCAAATTTTAACAGAAGCCCCTAGAAATATTTCAGTGATACACACAAAAGTATAGATAATATAATGGGTACTTATATACCTGCTACTTGGCTTAAGAAGTAAAATATTACAATATACCCTCTGTGAGTCCCTCCCTGACCCCATCCCATTGCCCTCCCTCCTACCCCAGAGGGAATTGTGATCCTGAAGTTGGTGTGTGTGTGTGTTTGTTTGTGTGTACATACATATTAACATAAACTATATATAGTATTATTTTGTATGTACTGAAAATTATGTAAATAGTATGATATGTTAACTTTCTATTTGTAACTTGCTTTTTCTCTTACATGGTTTTTGAGGTTTATCAATGTTCAATGCTTATAGGTCCAGTTCATCCATTTCACTGTTGTGTAGTATTCCATTGTATTTTTATCTCACATTTCATTTAACCATTTTCCTGTTGTTGGACATTTAGGTTATTTTAAAAACCTTACTTATGACGAACAGTGCTACAATAAACAATCCATGCACATGTGTGATATTTCATGAGGTTTCATACCTAGTAGTGGAATTATTTGTATGAATTTACATTTGTTAGGTATTGCCAAACCAGTACCCAAAGTGATTGTATCACAGTCACAGTTTTTTAAACATTTAAAACTTTTTAACATTTTATACATGCACATATAGCTCCTGTATTTCCAGATAACATGCTGAGATTACTTTTTGATTTTTCAGTTTTAGACATTATGTATGGATTCCTACTATGGAACATGAGTATTTAACTCTCCTTTCTTACCCCTGGCCCCACACACGTCATGATTTCTCATCCCCATAGTCTTCCCAAAAAGTTATATCATCATTTTAGATAGATTAATATCCAGTGTTTACATCATTATGTAGTCACAGTGAGCCATGTAGTATACTAAGATTTCTTTTCTTTTCCTGCACAACTCATTGTTTTCCTTTGAGGACCATCAGATATTCTTTTTTATTGTGTTAACATTGGTTTAAAACATTATATAAATTTCAGGTTTACATCATTATATTTTGACTTGTGTATAGACTACATCATGTTCACCAGCAAAAGTCTACTTGCCTTCATCACCGTACACATTGTGCCTCTTTACCTTTTCACCCTCCCCCACCCCAGTCCCCTCTATAACCATCAATCTCTTCTCTGTATCTATGTGTTTGTTTGTTGTTTTTATCTTCCACATATGAGTGAAGTTATGTGGTATTTGGCTTTCTCCATCTGACTTATTTTGCTTTATACCCTCAAAGTTCAACCATGTTGTTGCAAATGGCAAGATTTCATCTTTTTTATGGCTGAGTAGTATTCCATGGTATATACATACCACATCTTCTTTATCCATTCATCTGTTGATGGGCACTTAGGTTGTTTCCAAGTCTTGGCTATTATGAATAATGCTGCAGTGAACATAGGAGTGCATATGTCTTTTTTGAATTAGTGCTTTTGTGTTCTTTTGATAAATACCCAGAAGTGGAATAGCTGGATCATATGGTAGTTCTACTTTTAATTTATTGAGGAATCTCCATACTGTTTTCCATAGTGGCTGCACTAGTGTACCTTCTCATCAACAGTGTATGATAGTTCTCTTTTCTTCACATCCTCTCCTACACTTGTTATTTCTTGTCTTTTTAATAATAACCATCCTAATGGGCGTGAAGTGATATCTCATTGTGGTTTTGATTTGCATTTCCGTAATAATTAGTGATACTGAACATCTTTTCATGTGCCTTTTGGCCATCAGTATATTTTCTCTGGAAAATATATTGTTTTTTCATGTTGTTGATGGTTTCTTTTGCCATGCAGAAGCGTTTTAGTTTGATGGAGTCCCATTTGTTTATTTTCTTCTTTTGTTTCCCTTGCCTAATGAGACATATTCAAAAAGATACTGCTAAGACCAGTGTCAAAGAGTGTATGCCTATGTTTTCTTCTAGGAGTTTGTCAGGTCTTACATTCAAGTCTTTGATCCATTTTGAGTTAATTTTTGTGTATGGTGTAAGATAATGGTCTACTTTCATTCTTTTGTCCAGTTTTCCCAGCACCATTTATTGAAGGGACTTTTCTTTCTTTGTTGTATGTTCTTAGTTCCTTTGTCAAAAATTAGCTGTCCATACATGTGTGGACATTACATATGTTTAAAGAAATGTCTTCCAGAGATTCCTGACCTGCCCCAGGCTAGAGCAGTTGTCCTTCTTGCCTGTTGCACAGGCACTGTCCTGGATCCCCATCACTCTGGGTGTTCCCTGTGCCTCACTCTTGTGTTGGATTTCCTATTTCCATTATGCATTGTCTTCCTCTTTCTTGGTTTATGTCTTTATTTTGGTATGTTCTGAGAACGGTTCATGGAAGGTAAGGACTTTGCATGTGTGAGAATGTATTCATTTTACCCTTACCATCACTGATGATTTGGCTCAGTGTAGAATTATTTATCTAATTATCCGGTTGGAAATTCTCTTCTTTCTGAGTTTTTAAAGACATTTCCCATTGTCTTCTAGCTTCCAGTGTTACTGCTAAGGAATTCAAAGCTATTTTGATTCCCCATTCTTTCTTTGTGGTGTGCTTTTTGTTCCTCTCTGGAAAAATATAGAACCTTCTCTTTTTCACCAGTTTGGAAATTCAGTAATGATCGCTTTTGTGTGGGTCTGTTTCCTTCTACTGAGGTGGGCACTCAAATATCTGGCTGCCAGGAAGCCTACAAAGCAGTATTTAGCTTAGTGACTTTTCCAGGACAGAGATCTACAGATCAGACACTTAGTTTTATTAGCACAGTAAGACTCGATTCTTCTCTCAGGGATGGACTTGCCTCCAACCAAATTCCCCGGAGACTGATGTGTCAACCAGGTGCTTTTTGTTTGATTTTCATATCTCAGATCTTGTCACTCTCCAGCTCCTAAAACCATCAGTGTCTCTCACCAAGAACTGAATATATGCCATTGTTTTTTTCCTGGCATTCAGCACTCTGGTGATCTGACTCTGACCTGCCCTCTAAACTTAACCCCTCTGATGTTCCTAACTTAGCACCATGGTTCACTCAGTTTCTAAGTCCCAGAGTGTTCTTTTTATATTTGTCCTGTCAAAATAATCTACTGGACACCTACCATTTGGCAATGTGGATGAATGATATAGTTTCTGATGTCGAAGATTATTATCTTGAGACACAGATATTACCCAACTATAATGCAGGTCTAAAGCGCATATATACCATAGGAGAAATGTCAACAAATCTTGAGGGATTTCAAAGAAGGGAGAAAGCACATATGATTGGAGGGATCAGGAAAAGTTTCATAAGACCTCTTTTGTAAAATAGGAGAAATTTAAAGTGGGCCTTGAAGGATAATGGAATCAGATTATGTTGGGATTGGAGGGTATTTCAGTATGAAGAACAACATGAATGGGGGCATAGAGGTAGAAAATTATGGGTAATATCTGAGGTACAGCAAGAACATTGGTTGACTATAGCACAGTTTTATATAAGAGGCAGATAAAGGTTGAAAGATATGTTGGGACTAGGGCATGGAGACCCTTGACTATTGGCTTAAGATTTTGCATCAAGTTAGAGGATGGTGTCAGGGAGCTACTGAAAGTTGAATGGTTTTTTAAAAACCAACTCAAATATAACACCCATGAACCATTCCTGATTCCCCCCTCAGATGTAGCCTCTCTTCTCTAAACATCCATAGGCATTTTATATCGCTTGTATGTCATTTAATTGAGCATCTACTATACGCCAGGCACAATGCCAATCATGAGGAATAAAGATAAATAAGGTAACTGTGGCATTTGGTTTTGTCCAGTATGATTTTCTCTTCCCTAGTAGAGTATAAAGTTCTCAGTTCATCTTTGTACCTCCCCCACCCCCTCTATCTAGCACAGTGCCTTGTACATATTAGGAGCTCAGGAAATATCCATAGAGACTTAGAGGCACAAAGGACCTGAGAGTCTAGCCTCCTCTTTGTAAAGGTGAGAAGCCCGAGGCTCAGGAAGGTTAGGGATGTACCAGGATTACACCGGGGTTAGCAGCAGAGGTGGGCAGAGAACCAAGGTGCCCTCATGCCTGATCCAGTGCTCTCTTGCTTATACCATATTTGAATGTACACTCGTGAGTGTAGTTAAGCCTGAATATTTGGATTTGGGGATTGCTTAAGGTATATGGTTTTTAACAAACTGAACTGGAAATTCAGTTCATTATTAAGGTCTGTTGAGCAGAACAGAATGAAGACAACACACTTTTCTGTCTGAGGGTTCCAAATCCTAATTAAGTAGGTCATTTACAACTGCAGATGGGACTCTGATGCAGCAGGATTGAAAAAGAAACGGCAGGAAAAATGATTCAGGTATCAAAAGCTGACCTAATTAAGGGAGATGGAAACTCAAAGGATTATGTGACCTCAAAGCTTTTGTAAAGCAGAATATTTTTGATTTTGTTTGTTACCTTTGTGGCCTACTTTCCTTTGCTTCTTTCTAGAGATCATTCATTTACTTAGTAAAAACATGTTTCTGGAGGTAATAAAGACTTTCACCAGTGAAATACAGTGAATACTGTGTGTAGTTTGAGCCATTTGTGAAATGCAAGGATTTAGCTACATTAACAATTCTCTGAAACAAAAATTAAGCAGTTGTAAGTGAATCGATTACTATCTTTTAACCAAAAGTCCCTAGAGTTACGGAACTTAGTAGACTGTCAGTGTAGTGATTTCAAAACGCTACAGTGCGTATTTAAACAGTTCTCTTGAAAGGGGTCTCTCGTGAAGGGAGGCTGGAGTGTCCTTGATGGGAATGAGGCTAGAGTAGGGAACGGCGTATGCTTTAGGCGAGCTTCTAAATGGAAATGTTAGGAAATATAGGTGCATGGAGAGGAAGGGAAAAA
Organism: Tapirus indicus; assembly: GCA_031878705.1. Lineage (NCBI taxonomy): Eukaryota > Metazoa > Chordata > Mammalia > Perissodactyla > Tapiridae > Tapirus > Tapirus indicus. The sequence goes on from CM062937.1 coordinate 13,415,047, forward strand.
GGAGGCTGCTGAAATAGTTTACTTCCTCAGGACGATGGGTGTTAGCACACCTTGATGAAGTCTGGAGTTTATGAAGAGGAAGAGCGTGGGCTTGGTCGTCCTCAAAGGAGAACTGCAATTCCGCTCTCTAGAATGGGTCCTGAGGGGTTGGTGGGAGACTTAGTACCCCCTCCCCTAGCGGCAGCCTCCTGGTTCCGCCACCCACGGTTTTCAAAGCACTTTCTTGAGTGTGATCTCATTTGCTTTTCAAAACAGGCTCACACTATGCAGTCTATACAGAAGTCAAAATAGAATGATGTACACCTGAAATTTATATAATGTCATAAACCAATGTGATCTCATTAAAAGAAAAACAGCCTTGAAGGTAGGAATTATATCTGTTTCCATGAAGAGGGAACCAAAGCACAGAATAAAAGGGCTTGTCCTAGGTCACCTGTCTGGGTGGTAGGAACCAGGACTTTCTCCTAATGGAAAAGCGTGAGATCATACAGTCAGAATTATGTTTCCAACTTGGAGAAGACATGGAGTAGTATATTCAGGAAAATTTCTTGAGGGATAAAAGGAAGGTTTTTAGAAAAGAAGTTGTGGATACACGGGGAGAGTATAGAGAGACTGAGACACAGAATCATCAAGCAAAGTGATAGACATCAGCATTATGGTAAACTCTGGCCTGACATGCTAATGAACGGTTCTTCTGGTTGTGAAAAGGTCTCCTTAGTGATAAAATGTTTCTTTATATGCCATCTGTGGATTACCAGTTCTCCAAATGAAGTTCATTTAGAACAACTGATAGCAAACACAGTAGACACTTCCTTTCTTTCAGGGGACACTGGGATTTCTTAGTCTCAGCGTGGTCATGTATAATTGAAAAGAGAGGCATGTCGAGGTGGGAGCCCAGCTGTTTGGACAGGGCCTCTCAGGGGTCAGCACCGTGATGGAATCCTTATTTCTCAATGTCTAGTCACTTTTTTTCTGTTCACCAAGCGTTAGTCAGACTTTAAGGATTGAATGGTGTTGATCTAAATAGGAGATTCGTGCTTATACCAAGTGTGCTGTCTTCACAGTAACCGGAGTACTGCTGTTCATTATTCAGGGTACCTCGTCCCAAAGATCAAGTTAGCCAGAAAATGGAGTGAGAATCATAAGGTTGCTTAGTGAGCTTAGAATTACAGTAAACTCTTTGGTGGTCTTGAGGGCTAGAGGAGGTAACGTGATTAACTTCCTCTGTCCCTAACAGACTAGTAGTAGGAATGACCACTGTCATTGTTGGTACCTGCTCTGTGCCAGCACTTGAGAGGCACTCTCCATGTGTTCTTATTTAAAGTCACCTGACACTGTATCACTCTAGGTGTGATACCATTTTAGAGATGAGGAGACAGGCTCAGAGGATGTGAGTGACTTGCCCAAGGTCACCTAGATGGTAAGTGCCTGAGCATGTACCCAACCTGGATACCTGATTCTACAATTCATGCTCTGTTTGTTGATATTTTACCACACTGTCTACACCAGAGCCCATAAGCATGCACGCCAGATCTGGCGTCTTTCTCCTTTAGAAATGCTAGATAAATGGTGAATCCTGTGACCATTCCTCTCTCCATCTTTTACGTTTCATGCGAGCATTTACTCTCTTGTTTACTCATTCCCTTTTAGATCTTTCATTTTTTTCATTCGTTCATTCATTCATTCATGGCCTGTATGATGAAAAGCATGATGTATGGAATGAGATAAATATACATTCTTTATTTATGTTTCTTATTGTCCCTTTAAAACCTTATTTAAGGGGTTAATTTTCACCATCCTGTAACTGACGGCTCTGACAGGTCTCCAGCGCTCAGTCTTAGGGAACGGACAATTCTATGGTCAATTTAAGTTGCAAACACACTTTCAAAGTTAGTAAGTGGAATGTTGGGTCCCAGGTAGAATCCAAACTCTGAACATGCCTAGTGTTACCGTTTTTTGCATTCCCCGGCTTGGACCTCTTTCATGTCACAAGCCTGCAGTGGGAAAGGGGCCTGTGGTCTTTCTGCTCTCTATGCTCTCCTTGTTCCCCTTCTCCCTCCTTCACCAGCTGCCTTTTGGAGACTGTCAGAATTGCAATGAGGAGAAGGAGGAGAATTAAGGAGATAGGACATTTCTTACTTGGTTGTGTGGCTTCATGTCCTCTGAACCTGGCAGGTGGTTAGAGCTGGTGTCCTTGAGTGGGCCTGGCAGATGATCAAAGTATACTTTTTCTATTCTGGGGCATTTTTATGGCATTTGGAATTTCCCTGCTGGACTTCTGGCTTTTGGTTTCCCTTCCCAGAAGCTGCATCTCTGCTCTGGGTAGTCAGGTGGGTCAGCTCTCAGCTCCTGGCACCCTGCAGAACACATCCAACTTTGTTCTCTGAGGTGTCTTTGTCCCTCCCAGGGCTCTATTAGGAGGACCCAGGACACCCCACATGCTCACATCTGTCTGTTGGAAGTGCTCACCCATCTCTCCCCTCCACCAGCTTTGGGATTGCAGGCAGATGACAAGACAGCAGCCTTCCTGTCCCACAGGCAAGTTCCTTCCCCTCACCGTCTAGATTTTCCTGGTGAGATGGGTCGGGGAGTCAGACCCTGGCCCACAGTCCTCCTGAGCCTCCTCAGCCGTGAGGTAGGCACTGGTCCTCTATGTCTCTAAATTGCAAGAACAGATTTCAGAGTTCTCTAGGTAGCCCCTCTGAAGCACGCGATTCAGAGCAGGGCAACAGCCTGCTCCATAGAAAGTCTTCAATAGTCTACTCACAGACTCTTCTCTCACCCCTTCCTATATTCTTGACCTTGTTGAGGAACCCAAGAGTCAGAAAAAGTTCTCTTTCACTTCCTCTGTAAATTTTGCAAATGGGGGCAAGTGTGGATTTCTGTCACACAATTACTTTGAATCTTGATATCTGTCCTGTCAGTTGCATCCCAACATTCAGTTATACGGTGTCTCTGTAGAGAGTCACCGTTTGCCAGTCCCCTTGCCATGTATTGGAGAAGCACAGGAAACAAACAAGTACAGTTTAACGTGATTCTGTCACAGTCGATGCATTAACAACCTTGACAGATTTCCTTATACGGCCATCCCTGGTCATCTTGATTGTGTGGAGTGTCTCCTGAGACTTCATGAGTGACATATCTATGAACCATTCTTAGGGGTAGAGATTTCTGCTGATCTCATCCTTTACATGTTGATTCTTACTAGTTTTTCTGTCAAGAGGTTGACTTTATCTCAGGCCCTGTGCATTGAATGCAGATAGTAGGTATTGCTAATAACATGCCAGATTAAGACTTACTTGGGAGATGGCAAAGAAAGGGAATTAATTGAACTGTTTGAGCAGTAACAAAGTTGAATATGAAAAAGAAGCTCATAACCGGGGGATAGATTACATAATATAAAATATCTATATATATGTATATGTGTATATATCTGTCTACGAATATATAGCTTTGCTGTAATGAAACTCTTATTTTAAATAGACATTTCGTTTTTATTTAAGCAAGTAATTGTTTGTATGATACTTACCGAAGGTAAGCCCAGTGCAAAGCTCTGCTCAGACTCCACCAGTGACTTCTCATCTCATTAAAATTCCAAGTCCTTACCGTGGCCTAGGAGAGTGCCTGCTCTGCCAGGCTCAGCTCTTCAGGTTGATCTCTTACTGTCGTTCACCCTTGCTCACTCATCTCTACACTGGGCTGCTTGTGTCCCTGAAGCAGGGAAAGCCTGTCCTGCCTCAGAACCTTTCACTTGCTCTTCCACCTGGGCTGCGCTTCCCTGGCGTATTCCTTCACACCAGTCAGGTCTCTGCCTACGTGATGTTTTCTGAGAGAGGCCTCCTTCCTCATCTTCTTTCTGAAATAGTGCTCCCCTCCCACACCACCCTCTGATGGCTTAAACCCTCGCCTGGCTTTATTTTCTTTTCATAGTCTGATTACCTCCCTGAAGTTCTCTTCCTCATCTTTGGGCCAGTTATCAATTGTCTCCCCACACTGGAATCTAAGTGTGAAGGAGCAGGGACTTTGTTTTGTTCACTGCTGTGGTCCCACTGCTTGGAACAGTGCCTGGCACACAGCAGGCCTCAGCAAACATTGTGGAATGAATGAGTGAATAGGTGAGACTGGCCTGACCCTCCCATGGAGTCGGGGAGGAAATGAGAACACTATTATCTTCACTGGGTCTTGAGATGTTACACAACTTACCCAGGTTGTGCCTGGTATTCTTCTTGAATGAGTTTGGTAAACCCTATGATTAAAACTCTGTTTTATTTAAATTACATTTTATCAAATTTATCCATCTACATAGTTGAATTAAACACTCTGGTACAAGGCTTATTTCAAAGAAACAGCAGAATCTGCCCTCATTTTCCAGACCCTAGAGGCAATCACTTTCAGCTGATTTTAGCTCTCTATTTTCTTAATAACATGCTTATATTGTTACTTCCTAATTTTGTAATTTGTAATTTTAGGCATTATCCCTTGACTTCCCAAGAAGGAACATGAGGATTTCAGCTAGGTGGTTATTCAGTATTTACATTATTATAACTCACATAATTACAATGCACAGCTCAGCTATGTAGTATGGTTACCCTCCATGGCAGTATTTTTAGGGGTTTTCTCTTGGGCTGGTCAGATTTCCCAGAGAGAATTCTTTCAGTTCTTTACCTGCAGGGTATAACAGGGATGCTAACGCTCTGGGAGCTGAGTGGGGGAAGAAGACTGAGCTTCTTAATACTCAGTCTGTAAACTATCACTTAATTCTTTTTTCAGTATGCTACCCCTGCCCTCAGCTAGACTCTGTACCCCCAGCCTAGAGACCCTTTCTTTTGACTTCCTAAGAGTAAAACCTCCAGGGCTCTATCAGGGTGCTGAAGGGATGGTTGCTCAGGTGCACAGAATGAAGGGATCTGGGCTTTTAACTGTCCCTTAAGCTGACTTTTAAATAATCCTCTGTGGTTAGTCCCATCTTCACCTCTACTTTTAGATGCCCCTGAGGCTGTCAAATTCTTGAGCATTTTGGTGGGCTTGTGGGTATATTAGGTTGCCCATTGGCCTTCCCCACTAGAGGCTTTAGATTCATCCTTCTTGAGTCTAAGTCAGCGACTCTCATCACTCGGCTTTCCACCGTGATTGCTATTTATTTCTTTGTCTCTTTGGGTTTATGCCCCCCCAAAATACCTCTTGACTATTATTTTAGTGACCAGTTAATCCACGATCTTCAACTCCAAACCTAGGTTTATTCATTGATTTGTCTGACAAAGAAAAGAGCCAAGAAAATATGAATTGACTCTAAAATCTTGTAAAATGATGAAGAAAATTCACTCCAGCCACCTACTGCCAGGCACACGCCAGGCACTGCACTGCAGAAAGTCAGCATGGCCACTCGGGGGACAGTTGTGTTGTAACCTTTATCATATCAGTCAGATATAATGGATTATCACTTTAGCTAGATAAGATCTGGCATCCAAGGTTAATAACACGAGGAAATGGCTGTCATGAGAACAGAGGCATTCAGTCTTGCTGTAAATACCCAGCATTCAAGTGTCAAGGTCCTTGGTTGGAAAGTGAAAAAACCAAAACCTTGGCCAAAACTTTGGCCCTTTTAGTGGGAGTTGTGATAGTTTTCTTGATCATCTATTTCAAATAAAGTGTGGGTCATTCTTGCAACTTGTGTCAAATTCATTTCCATCTCTAGAAAGTTTCTGCAGGTAATGCTAGTAATAGAGAACTGAACCAAAATCCTCTGCCACTTAAATTTCTTAAAATACAAAGAGAATAAGAAGAGTTATTAATAAATTATCGAATTCCTAGATTTTTTTTTTTGCTTTATCAAGCTACCTTTTGGGAAGTGTTAATTATACAAAGACATTAATATTTTTTCTAGCTAAGGTACTCATATCCTTCCATGAAAGAATTGCATATTAATATTACTTGATTTTCAATCTTAGCTAAAAAGAAAATCAGCTGCGTTTTGCCAGATTTAGTTTGGTACAAGGACAAAGGCTTTAGTGAGCCTCGTATTTAGTTTTAAGAGTTATTCAGTCAGGACTAGGAATTCTCTTAGCCTTGTTTCTGACTCAGCCTCTCTCTTCTTTTTCAACGCTTTCTGTTTTTCCATAGCATGTGATACTATGAAGATGAAAGGAGGAGCAAAAGTGGCCGAAAATCTGAAAGCATTTCTCAGGTTAACCTTAAAAATCTCAAAGGAAGCACAGAAGTGACCAGTGCCAAGAGTCAGGCCCTTTCCTTCTGCCTGGCTCAGGAGGCGGTGGGCAGATTCTGTTTCTGCAGTCTCAGCAGTCTGGGCCAGTGGACATGCTGGCACCGTTCCTGTGCTCGGCAGATTCTCTGATACCCAGAAATCCTCTGAGACAAGCTGGCAGCTCCATTCATCAGAGCAGACAAGCCTCTCTCTCACAGGCACCGAAAATAAAACCAGGCAACTTTAATCGATGTGTTCTCTTTGCTCTTAAAATTTAAAAAACAAAACAAGACAAAAATAACTGAAACTGAAGACTAAGTACAGTAGACCTTTTGTTTTCACGGATTTGACAGTCACAGTTTGATCCACCCCATCTAGATAGTTGTAGGGCACAGATTCAGTCTCCAGGCCTTTGAGAGATGGGGGTGCTAGGGAGAGTCATGTGCCTGCTGGACAAGAACAGCCAGCGTCCATCTCTCAACTGGCTTTGTGTTATCTACTTGTTGCATATGCTGGAAATCTCTCTCTCTCTTTTTTTGTGAGGAAGACCAGCCCTGAGCTAACATCCATGCGCATCTTCCTCTACTTTTTATATGGGGCGCCGCTGCAGCATGGCTGACAAGCAGTGTGTCCGCGGGCGCCAGGGATCCGATCTCGCGAACCCCGGGCTGCCAAAGCGCGAGCTAAACCGCTGCGCCACCTGGCCAGCCCTGGACATCTCTTGAATGTTAAAAGCTTTATTAGTGACAAAATAAGCTCTCTGAAAGGAAGTAAACTACTAGTGCTGATAATGGAAATGAAGACAAAGCGAAATGTTTTAAGAAGCCGTGGTTATTAGGCAGAAGATAGCTACTTAAATAAATTAAAGAGTAGAACCTTGGACTAATTTATGGTTTTGATCTGTGTGAAATAGTCCACATAGCTCCATTTTTTGAGAAAATCATATGCTACAATATGTGTGATTTGGGAGAATTTGAGAATGTCTTGTTGATGTCAAGGTCTGTTCTTCAGCATTTATACAACTGGCATCTAAGAAACATTTCCTTTTGTGTCACCTCTTCTGGGTGCTGGGGTTATCGTGGTCAACACAACAGGCTCTGCCCTCATGGAGCTTATGAAATCTGTAAATAGGATGCTACCAGATACGGATAAGCATTTTGGCTTTAGAGTGATCAGGGAGGCCTCTCTGAGGACATAATATTTGAGGCTGAGACTTGAAAGAGAGGTGGAGACAGTCCTGTGAAGATAGAAGGAATTAATTTCAGGTATATGATGCAAATAAGAATGGGAAGGAGTTTGGTGTGTTGGAGGTTCAGAAAGGTTACTGTGGCAAGAACATCATGGGTGCTAAAGAAGAGAGCATGAGATGAGATTTGAATGGGAGGCAGGGACCAGGTGTTAAGGGGCTCCTTAAGACGTTCGGATATATTCCAAGCACAATGGAAAAATATCAGAAGGTTTTAAGCAGGGGTGATATGATCTGATTTTTGTTTTGTGCTCTTCTGATTTCTGTTTTGAAAAAGATCCCTGTGGCTTCTCCATGGAGAATGGGTTGGAATGTGCAAGTGGATGCAAGACCCGGTTTCTATTAAATAAGTGGAAGTGATGGTGCGCTGGGTTAGGGTGAGAGGCAGTGGAGAAAGAAATGGGTAGGTTTGAGATGTGATTTGAAGATAGAATTGATGTCTTGATTTCTTAGTGGTATCTATTTTCATATATGCAGGTGTCCAAAGGGAAAAATTAACTGTGCATATTCATGTAACTCCTTGGCCTCTCAGACACTTTGTTCAACCTCATGTTATCAATTTACCACAACTGTGATGCATAAAAAATGTAAATGCAGCTATTCATTTCCTTCCTGACACGTGAAAAAAAATATGTCAGTAAATTATTGATCACTAAATATTTTGCTTCCACAGGCACATAAATATTTAATCCTTAAGGTTATTGACAGCTGCATATTTTACTTTCCTGAGTGCAGACATCTAAATCTGATATCCAAATCACTGGTGACTGTATATTTCACTTGCATATGAGCAGCAGTGAGTATAATTTGAGTGTGCAACTGGTTGTCATATAATTCACTGCCTAAAACTTTAATGTCTGAAAGTGTAAATATAAATGCCTCAGACTCATTCGTTTACTGATGAAGCCATTGGCATTTAATCAGTAAATCTGGGAGAAAAAACATCCAGTGTCATTTATATGGGTCATTCCCTGAGCTCCCTAAGAGTTTTTTGAATCACCTGGAAAAATTAAAAGAAAAATACAGCATGTTGTTTCCCACCCCATACTAAATCAACATCTCTGGAAATGAGGTCTGGGAATTGCTGCTCTTTATCAAGCTTCCCAGGAAATAATGATGTGGCCAGTCTATCTGGGAAGTGGTGGGTATAGGGGACAGCTCCTAGATGATCACAGATGGCTCCCACCACTAATGTTTATGACAATATAAAATCTCTAAGTTCCATCATGGGACTTTGTAGATGTATCTTTGGTTTTATGTCCTGTTGTTGCTTATGTATTGCCTATGATTTATTGGATGCTTAGTCTTTTGTAACAGAATATCCAATTATAACATCATGCCTTTGGGAAAATAAAATCCTCTTTAAGACATCTGCCTTGTGACAATTTCCAAGAATGTTTTATGTTGAAACTGGAAAACTGTGATTGAAAATGTAAATTTTGATGATTCTTTCAAAGGAATTATGCAGTTAGGATATTCTTTTAGCCACATAGGCAACAATTTAGTCCTTCAGGAGCACTCACTTATTGGACTAATACAGCATCTGGTGATATCTGAAAGTGTCAGAACCGGGGGCTTCCACTTACAATAAGATTCTTATTACTTAGCTGATGCTGAACAAAAGCATGGAGCCAGTAGGGATGAGACAGAAATCCTCTGCTGTCTCCACCCAGCAGTGCACAGACCCAGAGTGCACATTCTCTGGGGGGAATTGCACGTGTTGCCATAAAACTGTAAAGCAGTTGAGGCTGAAGGCGGCTTCACGGGTCATCAGACTTAACTGTCTGCCGCAGTGCACACGTTCCTAGATTCCTTTAAAACAATCCCTTTAACTTCCCCTATGATCACTGACTGTGAAGCTCCTAGTTTCAGAGACTCAACTCTTTGATACACAATTGGCTAGGGTGGCCCATATTCTCTTTATTCTCAAGGCAATGAAACTAGTTTTTATTTTTGTATGTGACATCGAGCAGTTTGCAAGCTTCCTAGTTAAGTTATCCCATAGTTTGAAGGAAAGGCGAATGCTCACACTCTAATTTCCTAAGTTGCCCACTTTCAGCCTCTCAATTCAGTTTTCCGAACACTCCCTGGTTGGGTCACCAGTGTATGGAGAGGAGTTGAAAGCATAAAGATGAAATGAGCATTTTTGTTTTTCATGGCAAGCAAGTTACTTCTGCTTTGCTCATCCTGTAACTCTGATCCCCTTAGCCAATGCTCTGTCTTGATACTGACATTTGGTACCAGGATACCACCATGCTCCTACAAGTAGCTGATTTTCCCAGTCACAGTCAGTATATGCAATGGTGGTTGGTAATGGTGTGGTAGTGTAGAAGGTGGTGAGTTTTGGCGCATGGGAAAGGTTTGCTAGGCTTAAACATGAACTTGACTATTTCTTTTCATTTTTGTTAGGATCAAGTTGTTTTCCTTGTTGCCCGTACTTATACCTCCTCTGCATTATTTACTGGTCAGCATTTTTGTCGTTGTCTCCTCCTCTTCAATTGCTTCATGCATTTTTGTCATGAATTATAGAAAGTATATATCTTCTTTGTAACACCTCATCATGTTCTATTTTATATCGCTTTATTGCTTGGAAGAAAGAAGCTGAAAGTTGTTTTACATTAGCCAAACTATTATTAAATATTCAGACTGATAGAACTTCTCTCTTCATGAACTTCTCTCTTCATGAGGTCTAAATTTATGCATGTCCATACTTTGCAGAGATAATGGTGGCATTTTTTGGCAGACGAGCCACATCATAACCAAACTATGTACCCCAAATTGCTTGAGAAACTCTGTGGTGTAATAGAAAGACCTGGGGTCTGAGAGTCAGTAAGCACTGGGCTGAATTCATCTTCACCACTTGGTAGATCTGTCACATTAGCACCATTACTGAATCTCTTTAAGCTTCTATTCTCATTTGTAATATGAGGATAGTTCCAATTTCTTTCACATTTTTGTGAAGTTTTAAGATAATTCATGTAAAGTGCACAGCATATTGCCTGGGGCATGGTAGGTGCCGAATAAATAATGACAGAGAGTTACTAATATAACCTGAGAGTTAACATAATGTTTATGTTCATAGTATTCCTTTATTATCCTTTTACTGTCCTTGGGATCTGTGGTGATGTCTCTTTTTTTCATTTCTGATGTTAGTAATTTGTGTCCTTTCTCTTTTTTTTCTTAGCCTGGCTAAAGGCTTACTGATTTTATTGATCTTTTCAAAGAACTAGCTTTGAGTTTCATTGACTTTTTTTTTCTGTTGATTTCCTGTTTTCAAGTTCATTGATTTCTGCTCTAATTCTTATTATTTCTTTGCTTATGCTTACTTTGGATTTAATTTGCTCTTCCTTTTGTAGTTTCCTAAAGTGGAGACTTATATTACTAATTTTAGATCTTCTTTTCTAATGTATGTATTCAATGCTATAAATTTACCTTTAAGCACTGCTTTCTCTGTATCCCATGCATTTTGATAAGTAGTGTTTGCATTTTCATGGAGTTCAAAAATTTTTAAATTTATCTTAAGATTTCTTCTTTGACTTATGGGTTATTTAGAAGTGTGATGTTTAATCTCCACATATTTTGGGATTTTCCAGTTATCTTTCTGTTCTTGATTTCTAGTTTAATTCCATTGTGGTCTGAGAACAGGCATTGTATAATTTCTGTTCTTTTAAATTTGTTAAGATGTGTTTTATGGCCAGAATGTGGTCTATCCTAATAAATGTTCCATGTGACGTTGAGAAGAACGTGTATTCTGCTGTTGTTGGGTGAAGTAGTGTATAGATGTCAATTACATCCAGTTGATTAATGGTGTTGTTGATTCAGCTATGTCTTTACTGATTTTCTGCCTGCTGGATCTGCCCATTTCCCATAGAGGGGTGTTGAAGTCTCCAACTATAATAGTGGATTTGTCTCTTTCTCCTTGCAGTTCTATCATTTTTCGCCTCACAAAGTTTGACAGTCTGATGATAGATATATACACATTTAGGATTGTTATCATGATTATATTCAGATGAGCTAATATAACGTTAAAGAGCAATGACAATAGGATTATAATTGATTTAAAAACTAAGCTAGTAGAGATGGTTTTTGAATAAAGAAGATTCCTTTCCTGTTGAGTAGGTTGCTGTCTCCCTTGCTGGTCCAAGGCATCCATCTGTTTGGGAGGAGAATAGGACTGATACAGTAGAAAAGTTTGACATTCATGTTCAGATTTGCCAATCATAATAGGATATTTCCTGTAAGATAATAACAGCCTTCTAAAGTCAGACTCTTGAGGGGATTTTCTAAATTTCTTTAGCTTTTGCTTTCACGTGACAGGAACGAAGACTAGAGAACTCAGCTGGTCGATTTCTCCTGTTAAGAAGATACTCCTTCCAGTTGTGACAGCTTGGTCACAAGCCTTACTGCTCCATCGTAGAAGGAAGGGGAGAAAGCCTTGTGCCCTCCACTCTCTAGTGCTAGGTGTTGATGGATAAGGAACCAAAAGAGAGAAGAGGAGGAAGGTAGAGGCCCTGGCTAACCACAATCCTGCCTTGGGCTCAAATTTTTAAGAGAAGACTTTAGAAATATCTTGATAAGTGGAGGAAGCCAAAGACAGGCAGGTCTTGAGCCAAATGTGGAGTCCAACATAGTTAATTGGTCAGTTTGGCATGGTCAGGCAGGGGGCCTCTGGTCTGCTCTCCAAGCTGCTGTGTTCTTGTGTTGGATATCTGCTTAATGTGAAGATGTAAAGTGTCCACAGCAAAGGCCGGAGGTGAATGCCTGGCCAAGGTCTGGTAAGGTATCTGGCAGAGACTTAGAAACAGGGTGATTGTATGCTCCAGTTTACCCAGGACAGCCTTGTTTTCACCTGCAGTCCCAGCATCCTCTCCAGGTAATGTCCTCTGTCACTCTTAAAAGTGTTCCAATTGTACCATAAGTGATGTGGTTATCCTCAGAGAGGTATACCCTCAGTGAGAAATGAGGGGGGCTAACTCATCAACAAAGCATCTCTGGGCCCCGACAGGGCCCCTCAGGGACCAGATCACAAGTTACACCAGGTGCCAACTTCAGCTGCAAAAGTAGCAGTATGTCCACTCCGGGGTCAGTGAAGTCACAGGGCACCACACAGGTTCTAGGACATCTTTTCCAATGGCAGACATGTTCATGGAGAAGATGTAGAGAGGGAGGTAGAATCTGAGAAATCTCACAGACAAACATTTTCACCCAGAGAGAATAGTACCTAAGAGGACTGTTTTAAGGTTTTGCATTAGATTGGATTGAATCTATTGTTTTTCCTTTATACCCAGTGGATGGGGATTTATGAGAAAAACTGGATTGTTACACAGACGATACATTTCATTTCCTCTGCAACATCTGAATTGCACTATGTGAGCAATTTTGCAAGCTGGTCACTGAACAATTAATTGCTTTTTCATACAGCTTCTTTGCGTCTTTGCTATGCTTTCTTTCCCCAGGTCTCTCAAGCTGTTTAGACAAGATCAGTGTAAGCTCATAGCTAGTGGTCAAAACTTTAAAAAAATATATTTAACACCAAAATGAAATAGACACAGTTTCTCACTTTTTACTACTTCACATTTTCCTACTCATTCAATACTGTCCGCAGACATAGGCAATACTTCATGTGTGGTCGGAGTTTACCTTATATCTGCAATCCCTTTAAGAATTGATCTTCAGGGACACATTGTGTCTAAAATTGGAGAATGCTTCTAGATAGTGTGTTTTTAAAAACAACTTTTTAATTGAGGCATGACATTCATAAATTTCACTAACCTTAATTAAGCCATAGGCTTCAGATTATTGATTAGCCGTATGAATCAGTGAATTTCTATATGGTGTCTGTCTCAGATAAGAGGATGAGTTAGGGAGTCTCTGCTACTTCCTCACATGTTCACCTGCTTATAGGAAGCTAGAATGTGAGGGATTAATTCAGAATTTACAGAGTTGATCTTAATTTCATCAAATCCAGTAGGGTGAATTTTATGGGCTCTCTAAAATGTTGTATGTGGTGAGAGGGGGACGGTGTGAACTCTGGCTCCAACTCCGGGTACAGCTCACGATCCCACCTTCTTCCCCTTCCTATCTTGCAGACTTCAACCAACCTAAGCTCCTCTGAGTGGAGGGAGCCCATGTCGTCAGTTTCCACTGGAGGGACAGAGGTCATATTAGGAAATATATGTATACAAATCTTTCCCTTAGACAAAAAAAACAACCCACTACTCGTCTTCTTAGCACCTTCTCTCTTCTCCCTTTACAACCTTATTCTCCAAGAAGCATATCATACCCAAGTCCATCTGCTCACTGCCCCCTCCTTAACTCACTTCTCCACTCTCTTCTCTGGCCCCATCGCTCCACTGGAACAGCTCTTGCAAAATTATCAATGACGTCCCTGTTGCCAAATCCTCCATGTTGATAAGATGAAGGCATTTTCAAGTCCTCATCCTGTTTGACTTCTCAGCAACATTTGACATCATTGAAGTCTTCCTTAGTGAAATATCCTCTATTCTTTGCCTCTCCAGCCAGCCCAGCATTTCTGGCTTTTCTCCTTCTTTGTCTGCTGTTGCAAGGACCCTTCTCTAGTTGGTCATTAATGTTGGAATCCATCAAGACTTGTTCCAAGGCCCAGTGTTTCTCACTCTGGACTCTCTCCCTGGCCTGGTGGTTCACAGTCCCAGCTGCCTAAATGCCTGCTTCTTATAACAGTATGTAATTTAAAAAACATACACTGCCCTATCTGTAACCTAAAGGAAAATAATTTATATTTAGTAGTTATTTCAATATGTGCATGCTTGGCCATGTGGGAGGCATAATGAAGTAGCCGAATGCTGTGCTTTTGTGCAGATTCATTGATTGTGAATGTGGGTGTTCTTTATGCAGAGTCTACGTGGTAGACTGGTAGAGGAATGTGGTACTGGCACTCAATTACCATGAACAGTTATGTGATTTTCCAAAATAGTGAGTAGCTCTGGGTAAATACTAAACAACAATCCACTTTTCCCTTAATTGACATGGTTCTTACATTCCTGGAAATTCAATGTAAATTGAAACTAAGGAAGAAATACAAGCCTTAGTGTTTATATGGAAGATGAAGTTAGATTCAGGCTCAGATAATTGAAAACAGATTTTTAACTTTCATGACATGTGGGACTTGGGACATTTCTTCTCCATGAACCGTGCTGTGCCTTGCAAGGTGTCCAGCGTCCCTGGTCCCCTCCCACTGAATGGCAGTGGCAATCCCAAATCACTATAAGACACGTGTCCCCATCGCCCCATCCCTGGAAAATTCCAAAAATCCCATTGGGGGTCCTACCCAGTAGTTGAGAACTGCTTCCCTGGGCAGTCTCCTCCTTGACCAGGGCTGCAGCCCATTTGCAGATAACACAGACACTTATATCTCCACTGCAGACCTCTCTTCTGAGCTCCATATCCGAATAAATTATTGTCTGCTTGGTGTCCAGTTTATGGATCAAAAAGTCACCTCCAATCTCGGATAATGGCTGCAGTGTCCATACGTTTATGCGGGTCAGGAAACTAGGTGTCGTCCCTGGAGCCTTCCTCCCCCTTACTCTCCATGGGTATCCAATCCCTCATAACATTCTTTTGATTATATTTCCTAAATACTGAAAATACTTTCTAAATGTTTTTTCAAATCTCTTCACTCTCCCAGTCTCTACCTTCACGTCTTTACTCTAAACTACCATAACTTCTTACCTGGACCACCACAGTGACCTCCAGCTCACCCAGCTGCACCACTCAGCCTCTTCTCTGGCCCTCCTTCACTCTCCCCCTTCCTCTGGCTGCACTGATTTTCCTGTGGGCCCTCGTAGTTACCATGCTCCCTTCTACCACAGACATAACACACGCAGCCTCCTCTCTGGCATGTTTTTCCTCTCTTCCTTCTGTTTATTGCGCTCATCCTTCAATCTCAGCCTGTGTCACTACCTCCAGGAAGCCTTCCTTGACCTCTCTGACAAGGTTGAATCCCCTACTGTAGGCTCTCATTGCGTTTCATAACACATGTTTGCGTTCTGGCATTACATTTACTTTTCTGATTAGTTAATTAATACCTGCCTTTTCCACTGTACTATATGCTCCATGAGAGCAGGGGAATTTTCTGTTTTTTCTCACTATTATATCTCCAATGACTAGCATAGTGCCCGGCACATGGTAGGCCCTCAATGAATGCTGAGTGTTCCTGAAACCTGAAATGAGATTTTTGTGGCCAGAGAGTGACCTGTTCCATTTTGCGACAAGAGGGGGCAGCAGAGAGCTACCAGAGGAGAGGCCTCTGGTCTGTCTTTTAGGTTAGAAAATCCAGCTTGTCAGGCTGCTTAATCAGGAGCGGGGGAGAGGGAGGGAGAAATGTCAAAGTGGGAACTGGGAAGCAAAAGAACAGATTATCCAGAAGAAAAATAGAGCCAAAGTGGGAAACTTGTAGCTGGAGTCAGGTAAAGGGGGCTGGAAAGGGATCTCAGATGTGGCCTGGGCAGCGGTCTGTGACCCGGCACATTGCTTCCCACGAGGCCCTCTAGGGTTGGAGAGAATCCTGCCCCAGTATCCCGGGAGGCAGATGATGCACACAGGGGCAGTAAAGGAAGTGGAGAAGCCAGGTTCTTCTTGATGGCCACAGCTTTGTTTTGGAAGCTTAAGGCACAGAAGGGGTTAGTAGTTCTGTCCCTTGCGTGGGGTTTGGGACTGACAGTGGGACTGTGGGACCCTGGGAAGAAGAAGGAGAGGGAAGGAAACTGTCATTTCCTAAGTACCCTCTGTGTTACAGGCATAAGAGAGTCCTATAAGGTCAACGTTCTCCTCATTTGAAAGAGGGTGCTGTGGCTCGGAGAGTTACAATAATCTGCCGCAAGTCATGGTCGTGCAGCTAAACTGAGTCTTGGCTTACCTCTCTTGGCTGAAAAACCTGTGTTCTTTCTCAGATACTCTAGTGACTTCTTAAAGATCCTGGTAATGGCTGTTTTTTACTTGCTGTGCCTAAAAAGAAATATACCCTTTTTAATTATGTGCCATACTAGTAGATTCAAAATTTTTAAGAGAAACTATTATCCCTGTTTATGGGCTCATTGGCTCTTGGGAAATTAAGTGTACCATAAATATAAAACATTGAAATTTAACTGATTGCCAACAAAGACTAAGAATTGGAAATGTCCAAGTTCTATATGGCATGTTTGTGAGGGTCAAAAATTGCAAGAATTGTCAGGCCAGCCCCGTGGCCTAGTGGTTAAGTTCAGTGTGCTCTGCTTCAGCAGCCCGGGTTCACAGCTTTGGATCCCAGGCGCAGACCTACACCACTCGTCAGCCATCCTGTGGTGGTGACCCACATACAAAATAGAGGAAGATGGGCACAGATGTTAGCTCAGAGACAGTCTTCCTCAAGCAAAAAGAGGAAGATTGGCAACAGATGTTGGCCCTGAGCTAACATATGTTGCCAATCTTCCTCACCAAAAAAAAAAAATTTGTAAGAATTGTCATCCTGATTTTATATTGAAGGATACAAATTAGTTGTAAGGTTTTCTTGGTCCAAGTGTTAATCAAGTGAATACTAATGCAGGAAATAGGATCGCCACTCACACATCATGAGCCAAAATTAGAATGAACTTAGAGCTACTTAAAGGATTTCTAGCCTTGAATATAACTACCACAGAAGGAAAATTCTTGTGAAACCCTTAAAGAGAGCACTTCTCAGTAGAACACAGTCCACGCTATTGTAGGTATTGACTCTAGCATAACTTGAACACCCCAGTGCAAGCCCATCTCTTCGTGATTAGCAAAGCAAGTGTGGGACCAGAGGCCTTAGGGCTCAGGGTGGAGGAGCAGCTACTCTGGAACCGGAAAACCACTGAAGTCAGGGGAAGCACAGGGCTCTCTCCCTGTTATCTAATAGCAGAGGAAACAATCTTGGAACTGGACATGTGTCAAAGTTTTGGCAGGCAGAAATGTGTGATTTTATCAAATAGTAAATAATGCTTAGGAAGAAAATACATTCTTCTCATTGCAAAGAAAGGAGTGTGGTGAAAAGAGGGTGTTTATTTGTTTTTGTTTTTTCCTCTCAGGAGGGGAGGGAAGGTGGACGTTGCATCATTTAATCTCCCTTTTCTCCTCTAGGAATGATTTAGATTATATCCTCTGTGTTGC
This sequence comes from Tapirus indicus, assembly GCA_031878705.1. Lineage (NCBI taxonomy): Eukaryota > Metazoa > Chordata > Mammalia > Perissodactyla > Tapiridae > Tapirus > Tapirus indicus. The sequence continues at coordinate 13,432,641 of CM062937.1, forward strand.
TTTGTCCATATTTGTTAAGTAATTTGGTTTAAGCAGTTATTAATGACAAAATGATCACTTTCCTATATGACACTTCATCACTTAAAAGAATACTTCAGATTGCCCACAAATAGCAAAATGAGTTCCAGAATCAGTCACTTGCCAGACAAACCTAATGTTTTTTGAGCATCTACGTGTCAAACTTTGGTCTTTGACCCCGTAGGCATATACCCTCAAGGAAGTGAGAAAATGGCAAACAAGCAGGTCTTTGCCTCAGCTGAATAAACAGTTGTTTAGAATTCAGAACACATTTCCCCATAATCGTGACCACATTCCAAGGCCTTCCCATCAAAACCTTTGGAATCCATAATGAAGCCATACTATAGAAATAATAGATAAAGCCCGAATTCTGGGTTCTAGAAGTAGGAGACTGACTACATGGAGAGGATAGAAGATCCAGGACGAAGAGAGAAGGTGACGTTTGAAGATTGTTTCTAGTTTACAAAATATAAGATGCGTTCCCATGAGCTGACACTAGGGGGCAGTGTGTACAGTAAAACCTCGTAGTTGAAACAGGCTACTGAATTCTTACCGTTTCCAGTTGGGCTTTTTGTTAATGTTTATCACCCCTTAATTCTTTTCATTTCACTACATAAATAAAGGGAAAAAGACATTGGAATTATACACCATCATAACAAAAGAGACCTTAAGAGGATGAAGAATTTTGTTAATTTTTATCAAATTAGTACTTAAACTTAATTTAAAAAGTCAAATAGTATTAAAAGGTTTTGTTTTGATTTTAAAAAAGCAGTTCTTGTCCCCTCTCTTTCCTGTAGTTTCTTCTGGAATTTATGTTCATATTTCCAAATAATATGTGCATACTTATATTTCTTGAGGCAAACGGTTATTGGTTTATTTTTAATGAATTTCCCTAGACACACACATTTATGCTCTCCCAGAATCTATCTAATAGAGTCAAGTTTTATTACATTAGAAATTATTGTTTACTATATAATTGTTATAATTTTAAGTTTTCATCATGGCACTCTTCACCCATCAACAACCATCAATCTTCTCTTGTTTGTGTTTGCTTATCCCACATTCCTCCACCCCTTCCTAATTATTTTCAACAATTTCTAAACGTCATATCATCTCACTAACATTGTGTACATATTTATGACTATGAAACAGTGCTTGGCACAGAGCCAGTGGTTACATTTCCTTTTTTGATATTTTATTTATCTAGAGCTAATAGTTGTCTTTTAAACATTGCTTAGTTTTTATTAATTACTTATTATTAATTTAGTTTAACAGTATTCCATCAGATATATCAAATACCTATATAAGTATATAGAATTTTTATGTGTATAAAATAAAGAAATTTTAGGTACATAATAAAATGTAAATAAGTGGTCTGACATATGAGACCCCCAGTCTCCTGGCTGGGAGTGTATTGGTCACAGACTACGTGTAAGAGGGAGGGGCCTGGGATGTTACCGCTCTGTTGTTATAAATTTAATTTCTGCCCCCCAAGAACATTTGTTCTGCAGCCTGCCTGCCTCCTGCTTTAAACCGGACTTGTTGCTCGCTAATCCTGCTGAACATTCTCATCATGCAACTTCAGATATCCTGAGGGATATATATATATATTTTGCTGCTTTATGATACATTCCCCACATCCTAGGTCTATTTTCTGCCTTCCTGATTTACTCCCTTGAGTGGCTGCAGCCTATTTTCTAATTGTTTCCTCAGAAGAGTATAGAGAAGTTTGGGATTCGAGGGTGAACATCTTCTTCCCTCAGAATTTTGAAGGGTTTGCTCCATTGTCTTCTAGAAGTCTGATGTCATTCTGATTCCCTTTCCTTTGTAAGTGAACTTTGTGACCAGTCAGTCACAGGCCAGTTTAATTTAGGGACAGTTTAATTCCTGATTTTGGTTAGTGACTATCCAGCTTTGTGTCTTTGAAGGAAAGGGACCGTCTATACTAATTGAAGAATACTGGTGTCTGGAGTTGGGTTCATCTTTAGAGCAGGTTCTTACTCTTTGTATCTGATAGTATTTTGCTTCCCATTCCTTTGCAGATAACCAGTTTTCTGAAAATTCATGATTCATGACGTGGCTTGGTGTGGGTCTTTTTCTTTCATTGGATGGGCACTTAATAACATTTTAATTTGGAGGCTTGTATCATTCAGCTCTGAAAACATCTCTCATACTATTAATCAAGTCACCTTCTCTGATCTCTATTTTTGAAACTACTGGTAAGTAGCTATTGGACATCCTAGATTAATTTTCTACGTTTAAAATTTTTTCTCTTTTCTATCACTCGTCATTTTATTCTGCTTTCCAGGAGATTTCTGTTTTATTTTCCAACACTCCTATTACACTTAAAAATTTTGTTGTATTGTTTTAATTTCATTTTTTCTCTTACTATTTTTGTTTTGTAGATGCAATAATGTAACTTCTCTTTGATTAAATAAATTGTAATACTTTAAAAAATTACTTCCTGCATTTTCCATTGTTTTTAGGTTTCATTTTTGTTTCATTCTCCCTAGTTTTTGTTAGAGGTTTATCTTACTTTGTCTGATGATCTTTGCTGTTATTTTAGAGTCCAGCATTAAAATGCTGATTGGAAACTTTGAGGGGGAGATGCTTATAAGACCTGGGGAGTTTGCAGCAGGCTGATGGAACCTGCTTTCCCCTTGGGGGACCACTAAATGTTGGTATGGTAAATGTGGGTTATTTCTCTGGAGCTGCTCGGTTTCTGAAGTGAAGTGTTTGAGTTAGCATAGACCTGGCTGTCAACATTCTGGGAGCTGATAGGGCTGGGTCCTGGGGCCTTACCCCCGCTATTTTCCTTTAATCTTCCCATTTATAACTCTGGATGCCACCCTGTCCTCTACTGGGCCCAATGCAACCAAGGGTGGACACTGTCATTTCAAAAATGTCAAGAGAGTAGACCTCCAGTCTCCTGGCTGGGAGAGCGTTGGTCATAGGCTACATGTAAAAGGGAGGGGACCTGGGGTATTACTGCTCTGTAGTTAGATTTTTCATTAATCCCAATCTTGTCATCCCTCATCCCTGCCTCCCACAGTCCCTGTCTCTTCCTGGTCCTGCATCCTGCGCATCAGGTGTCCTGGGCTCAGTCAGCTCCCTCCCCCTCCTCAGGAACATCTTCCTCCACTGGGTCCGCCAGCTCCACATCTGTCAAAAATGCTTTTAAATCCCTCATCTGATTCAACCTTTTCTCCCATTCTTTGTCCTTGTAGGTTTGTATCTTCTTTTTTTTTTCCTCATGATCATTTTAGCGGGGTTTGCGAATGGGGAAGAGATGAACTATGTTGAGCTAGGAGGCCAAAGAGGCTTAACATAATGAGCCAGGCCCTGAGCTCATGCTGTACTTACCCTGCCTGTGACTTTAGGTGTTGCTAAAGAAAAGATTATTCATGACACTTGCTGAAGATGGTGAGGAAGACTTTATTCAAGGGGGGACTGTCGAGATAGGTGTAGGAATCATGGCATTGGGGTCTTGCAGTGGGGGGCAGAGATTAGGCTTAACTCCAAATACAGCAATGGGCAAGTGGAAATTTATAGCTAAGGAGCAGGGCCGGTGTCAGTGGATGGAAATTACTAAGAAACATCAGGGGCAAGGGCGGTTCTGGCTAAACCAACCTAACAGGTTTTGAATAGAGGCCAGGGTGATCAGATATCACCTGGGGAGTGAAGTGGAGGGTAAGAAACACAATCAAATATTAAGGCTGATAGATGTGGAGGGTGGAGGATTCTGGCTAAACTGACTTAGGATCTTGCTAATGGACAATGAAGAGACAAACACAGAGGCTCAAAAGTCACAGTCTAGTTTAAAAAGAGCTTGGAGGAGCCTGATTAGAGTTTGGTCGAAGAGAGAATCTTTGTCAGTGTCCAAGTCAACTTTGGGGGATTTTTTTTTTTTTAGATAGAGAAGGAAATAAGGTAATGTATTGTTTGGGAATAAAAGAAAGAAGAATACAGCTAAATTAAGGAAGATTAGTTTGTTAGATTTTGGTTAATAACTACAGAGCTTATGCCCTTTGAAGGAAAGATACTAAATATATCAAGTGATTCTGTTTAGCTTATTTTAGAGGGTTTGATCTACTTATGGTGTATATATATTGATTACGTGTGTTAGATCCTACTTTATTTTTTTTGTGAGGAAGACTAGCCCTGAGCTAACATCTGTCACCAATCCTCCTCCTTTTTTGCTGAGGAAGACTGGCCCTGGGCTAGCATCCATCCCCATCTTTCTCTATTTAACACGGGATGCCGCCACAGCATGGCTTGACAAGCGGTGTGTCTGTCTACGCCCGGGATCCGAACCTGTGAACCCCGGGCCGCCGAAACAGAGTTCATGAACTTAACCACTATGCCACTGGGCCGGCCCCAGATCCTGCTTTATTTTGACGGGCTAGTCTGGCAGAGTGTATTGTGACATTGTTCACTTAAATTTTCCCACACTATTTGATGTAATTAATACATTTGCCAGAGTGACTAGAGAAGGACAGAGATGGTGGAGAAGAAGAGATATTTGATAGTTTTCCAAGATATGAGTGCCAGCACATTTTTTTTCCCCAAAAATAAATACAAATGGGTGAACAAATGAATAAATAAAATAAACTGTCGTGTTCTTATGTACCTAGGAAGTGAAATGTTTTTTGTTTTGTGCTTTCCATTCCCTTGTTAATATACTCCTTACACCAATGCCCCGGTGCTCAGGGTCTCCTAAGACGGCAAAGCAGAGATACAATGAGAGATGTGAGAGAAGTTTTCGCCTGAATAAAGAATACTTCCTAGTGGTTAGCTTGACGGGCTTCAGGCCATGGATCTGCTCAGACTGGAGCAAAAATAATGGCCCAGGCCTCAGCCACTCACCATGCTATGCTGCTGCTGCCCGGCTGATGCCTGTGAATGACAGGCCCAGTATTTCCAGAGTCTTGCCTTGCACGGCTCTTTAGTTGAAGAGTGAATCGACTGGATCAAATTGCAGTTCCAGTTGTACAGTTGTTGCTGAGTGTCAGTTTTTGAGGCCTTTTTAAGTTTTCGCACCGGCTTGCTATTTATTCCCGGTGCTTCACTTTCGTTTTCCTTGGCCCTCTATTTAATGTCTTTGAAGACATTTTGAGGCCTGATTCAAAAAAGTGACTTGGTCATGTTGATTTCAAAGGTTATAGGTTTTACTACTATTGAGAATTTTACTGTCCCAGTTCTTTAGAGTAAAGAAGATGAAAATGTATATTCGGTAAGGATGGGTTTTGAATAGAGTGCATTGTTATTTAATCGGTGCTCATGTTAACTCTGTCAAAATGGTTTGTGTGGGCTGTATGATGTGCACGAGGGGATGTGGCTCTCGATGTCCAACCAGTGAATGAGGACTTGGAAACTGTCGAATCCTATTCAGAGCTGAGAATGGTGAATGCCTTGGCAAGTACATTAAGAGTCTTTGAGTTTTGAAGTTCTCTGATGCTGCCCAGTGAAATTCACGTGTGCTCTGTTTAGAGCTGGTCCTAAAATGGTGTTCCAGATTACACCCTCTAAGTGTGGCATATTGTGGTTTTAAATCCAAAATGAAAATTTTTTAAGATTCTTTTTCTTATTAACTGATGGTACTGTGTGATTTTTCATTTTGAGATAGAGCCATTCAGTAAAGTTGGAGCCAGCACAATCCTCTCCGGTGTATCTGCTAGGGAACAGATTAATAGAAAATAAAAATATTACTCCATGGTTCCTTTTGGCCTAGTTCCAGCTGTGCTGTAGATTAAAACTACTTCAGCATTTCCCTGTCTCGCTCCTTCATCCTGATTTTGTGTTATTCTGTCTTAATTTTCTTATGTACCTTGGATCAGTGAATGTGCTATTTTTCTCATAACGTCATTCACCAATTCTAATCCTCTAATTCCTTTCTTGCAAGCTCAAAGATATCTCTCTGGTGCCATTATTTTTCCTGAGCACTAGCTCCAAGTTACTGGGGGAGGATTTGTTTTCAAGGGTTTGCATCTGAATGGCCGGGACCATAACACCTAGTGGCTATCCACTGCTCCTTATTAGACAGAGGGGACTTGACGCTATGGGAGGAAACCTGAGTGAAATGGCTGTTAGGTGGTCATCAGGAAGAGGCGGCTTGCCTGAAGGATCTGACTTGGGCAGACAGCGCTGCACTGGGGCCCCTGCATGCCAGCTCAGCTCTCAGGTTGCCTGGGATAGAATTGGCTGATGTTTCACTGGGCCAGGATCTCAGCTATGTGCTACACTTCAGTACATACCATCAGATAGGAGAGTCAACCCAATAACTTTCCACTTCCCAGTTGGGAAATAATTCTGGGAAGATGTTTGGCTCTATTGGTGCAGCGCAAAGAGCTGCTTTACTGGCTAACAGGAACCAGCAGATATTTGGCATATGGAAATGTACACTCATGCACACACCCAAAGGCTTGTGAGTCTTATCCCTTGCCAACTATGTATCAAGTGGGAGACTTCTGGCTTTTCACTTGAGAAATTTCCAGTGCAAGTTCATGGAAGCTTCCCTACAGGTCTCTTAAAGGTTGGACAGCTTTCTTCTGCCACGGTCACCACCAGTAGGCAGACCTTTTCCTCCTGTGGATGCTGCAGGATCACAGCTATCTCAGGGCTGCTTAGCAACGAAGCAGATTCATCAATTCCAGCCTCAAATGCCAACTATTTGCAGCGCATGCCAATCCTCTGGGCAGCATTAGAATCACAGAAGAGGCAGGGAACTGAAAAGTGATGGCTTCCTTGGATCAGGGCAAGATAGCACTCTAAAAACCAAATATTCAAGGACTATTTCCCCATGGAAGAGTCAGTGATGCACTGAAGGACATTTGTTTGGGTCCTCTGGTCCCCTCCATCCTTTCATCCTGGAAGTCTATGGTTCTATTCCCTAGTATCTAGCCAACTCTCAGATATTTCCTTGAAGTAAGTAAATAAGGCATCAAGGTCAGATCGGAGACTGCCTTCTGAACAAAAGCCACTTGACACGTTTTTATTAGATTAGGTTCCCACAGCTGGGATTATCTCTGCACTAGAAGCTGTTTATGTTGGGCTGCTCTATTGCATTATTCAGAGGCACTGAAATCTATACCACCTCCCTTTCTGTTGAGCCTCTGGTCTTCTAGTCTTCTGATGAGTTCATAGTTACAACAACAACAAAATAACGTAAAATGGGAGAGCATTAGCTATGCTTTTCTTTCGATATTTCCAGAGAAGGAATCTATACAATTTCCTGTGATGAAGGACTGCACAAATTTTGAGTGAATTTTAAATTTATTTTACATAGGGAGTGGAGTAAGATGCTGCTCCCTTTGGATCCTGTAAGTGTAGAGCTGAAAGAGACCATGGCTCTTTGATCTGCCCCAGGCCTCTGTCTTAAGTCAGGAATCCCTCCAGCGGCATCCCCAAAAGATAGTGCTCCAGTCTGTCCTGAATCTTTTGGGTGATGGAAGATCTCACTCTTCTTTTTAAAATCAACTCTTGAAAGGTGAAGTTTACATATAATAAATGCACACATTTCAGTCGGCAGTTGGTGACAATTTATCAATCAAGATATAGAGCACTTACCCACTCCAGAAAGTTCCCTTGTGCCCCTTGTAAGTCATTCTCCCTTTATTCCCTGCCCTCTGCCCCCTCAGGAAACCACTCATCTGATTTCTGTCACCATAGGTTAGTTTTGCTAGTACAGCATATTTTTGAGATTCATCTGTTTTCCAGTCAAGAAGAGATGAAATTTTGATTTTTAGCCTGCATTGTAGACTTACGTGGCAAGAAATAAGACATGGCTGAACATACTTCATGCGTCTTCTGCCCGTGCTGAGGCTAACGAGGACCTGGACGTTTTTTTCTTTGATGGGAGTGTGGCCTGGGCAGTGACTAACTGTCCTAACTTGTCCAGGGCCCATGGAGGTCCTTGGATACAGGTCCTTGGACGAGTCCCAGGCAAATGGAACTGAGTAGGTCACCTTAGTCCCCTCTAGTAGGTGCTGTAAAGAGCATTAGGACACCAGGTGTATGAGCTTCTAAACAATAGGGGAAGGGAAAGAAAAATGGGCATTTTATGTTTCTTCACCCGAGGCTCCCAGCTGTAAGGGACCCACCTCTGGGAGAATCCTTCTAGAGCCATCTCCAGCTGGGGGGTTGGCTGGCCTTGCACCACTTACCTGGTTTCAACTGAGGAGTTGGTTTTTTTTTTAACATTTTTTATAGTTTGCTTTCCTATTTTATTAAGGGCATATTATGTTTTATTACTTTTCTACTTTCCAGAATACTATTTTAAGAGCTCTAAGATTGCCAACATTTAATACTTTTAAATGTCATCAAGATTATGAAGTACATATTTGAAAGCACTAAGATTAACAAATTAAATTAATAATTATTGTTTCAAGGTGCTTGGTTTGATGGACTCCAGCTTGATTATTTTGATGTGTTTAATTTTAAAAATCCAACTAAATTTTCAACTGAACTGCAAGGCATTGTTCTAACACGGCTTTTCTGAAGATGTGTGCTGATCTCTCATTTATATCGGGAAGAATTCATTAGCTGGATGTTAGCAGAACACATTCACCTGCTGATGTCCGAGTAAGCTATAATCTGCCAGTTTTCCTTTTGGTGCAGATGAAATTCCTGGTAGTTCACTGTGCCACATAATTTTCCACATAAATTCTGAAATAGGATACTCTTATAAGCATGCAGGATTCCTAGAGCGATATTTCCTAAGTAGCACTGGGGACGGTGTGGCCATTTTGGAGTGTACCTGTGAGCCTTTACATATTGTACAGAGTCTGTGAGACTTTTTTACACTTCTCTTCAGAGAGGTATCTCATTTTTTTCCTTTAATTTTTGATTTTAAAAAATTACACAGGTAATGTAAGAATATATCACTAAAGCAACTTAAACAATAAAGAAGTCTACCAAGCAAAAAATGAAATTTCTTCTTTACTTTCTCAATCCCTGTCCCAGCTTAATGGCTATCCTTCCAGAATTTTTGTGTATAATTGAATACAGCCTGTAGTTTTGTCTGTTTTTTTTCCTTACACTGAATCATACCATAGATATATATTGGTTTTTCCATTTAAACATATGTTTTAAAGATTTTTTTCATGTTAGAATATATCAGTTTACTTCATTATTTTTAAAGCCACATTGATTCAGTAGTAGGGAGGTACTTAAATAAATGGTTAAATAAAACCATTCCCATCAATGGTTATTTAAATTACTGTTTTTTCATTATGTTGCTATGAACATATTTGTATGTCTCTGCTTATATGTGCTATTATTTCTTTAGATATCTGAGAGTGGAGTTGTTGTGTCAATGGATAAATTAAATTAAAATTTTGGTATGTACTGCCAAATTGGCCTTGAAAAGACTGTACCAGTTTTCCCGCACAGTTTGAATTCTTTTGAAAAAATTTGAAACAGAAATAAAAATGGATAATTAAATTTTGCAAGCTCAAACAGCAAATTGGGAATTTGCTCTGCTTTTAATAAAGTCTAATTTATTGCTTACTTATATATTTAATTTGTATAAACCTTCTCAGGAAAACTTAAGACACTTGGCTTATTGATTTGCCAGTTATAATTTCATGGACTTCACATGAGGTCAGAATTAGAATGAATTTTAATATTTTCCATGACTGACTCCTAAGATGTTTCCATATAATAAACACTAATGAAAATGTGGTCAGCATGAAATAGTCGAGAAATTACCTCCACCTGAAAGATCTTCCATACCAAAGCTCAGGTTAAGAGTCCAATTCTTTAGCATTTCTAAATATCCCATTTTCTGTTCTTATTACTCACTAATTCTCAAACCATTGACTCTATCAAAAATTTGTTTTTGCAAAGAACTAATAACTAGATGCAAACTGTTGCTAAGACTTCATTATTTTTCTATGAGGTGTTAGTATTACTTACTAGTCTACCATGAAGTATTATCAAAAGTAATTAAAATAAAACTGCTATACTTGTCAGAGTAAATGAGGCAGGAGAAAGTTCCTAAGATGATGTAGTGATTTTCTCAATTCATTTCACCTTCTTCTCCTAACTTAATGTATCCTTTTATGTTTGCAGAAACCTATTGACCTCATTGGGTGGAGATGGAAGGATGAAATCAAACAGCTAGAAATGTGAACTGAAAATCCTGTTTGTTTGTGATGGGACTGATATAATTTGCAGATGGCACTTGTATGAAGGCTTCTCAGTGCTTTGACTTAATTTTAAGACTTTTTTAGAATTCCCAGTAGTTCCACATTTGAGCTCTTTCCCCTTGACAGATACTTGCTGTTAGCATCCAGTTTCTACTCTTCTTGCTCGCTTTCTGCCTCTCATTGCCAGAATGAGCTAAGGCCTGACTTCTGCAAAATAAGATCTAAAAATGCATTTACTTATTCTCCAAATATCTTTGAGTGCCTACCATATCCCAGGCTCTCTGTTAGATACTGCAGGCAAAGATTAACAAGACATGGGACCTCGAAGATCTCCCTGTCTGGTGGGGGGCTAGACAGGTGCACACATAATTGCAGTTGGGTACGATAAATGCTATAGTTCAGGTCCATATAAATAGCCACTGGATAACTGAATAGGAAACAACCAACTTGAGGAGTTGGGCAACTTGGAAAGCTCTTCCTGTGAAGGTGTTCACCTCTGGAATCCTCTTAGCAGATCAGTTTAGCCTGTTTTAGAAAAAGGGCAGGAAAGTTCTCGTCTTCTACACTGCTTCTCAGTACAGCAACCTGCAGAGTTCCCCAACGCTAGGCCACAGACTGATGCCATCGTCATTCAAATACATTAAGCTGTAAGTATCAAAAACCTGACCAAAAGTGGCTTAGCAGTCAAGGCATTTATTTATTAAATCAGCCAGAAATCTGAGGTAGGCAGACCTGCTTTGTTCAGCAGTTCAGCATGTCACTGAAGACATCCTTGTACTCTGCCGTTTCTCCACATGGTCATCTGATGGCTGTGGCACCTGAAAGCTCTGTGACCTTATCTCCCCGAGCACGTCCGACAACCCCCAGACTTGGTATGATGATACCCTGTCTCCCAGCATCCTCATTTCCTCACTCCGTGTCTCGTATGTTTGCCCCTGTGCACCTGCTCTCTTGCTGGCTGTCTGCTCACAGGCCCTGCAGCTTTGGAGGACAGGGATAAACTGAACCATGAAACAACTTGCCTAGGAGACTTCCCTTGTTGGGATTAGAGTATCTGAGGGGATTTCCATTTCTAATTTTGGGGTCCATTCTGTTTTTTCTTTGAGCCACAGTCTCTAGAGGATGGGGTGTTTTGGGACATCTTACTTACATCTTACTTTGAGTATGAACAATATAGCATCAACTAAAACCACTATAAATTCTTCTCTTCAAGACATCATTAGTGACTCTACTGAAGATTTGTAATGTGTGTTCTTATTTGAATCATGCACACACACTCTCACACAATGAGACACTCATACATATGTACACGCTCGTACACTCGATGTTAAACATTGCTTTTCTTTGCGAATATGGGTGATATTTCTTCTCTTTCTCCTCCTCCTCCCCTCTACCCTCTCCTCTTTCGTTTTTAGTGTAATAGAATTTCTTGTATTGAGCGTGGATTATACTAGAAATTTAATGAAAAATTGTGAATAAAATAAAAATTATAGGAAAGTGTTTATGTCCTTTGCTTTGTGTGATTACTGCCTCACTCTTTTTGACTGCCATAGGAGAGGTGGATCTTATTTGTTTATAGTATTAAACCTGGGCCTATTAAGCAGAATTTATACACGGTATTACTAAGGATTGTTAATGTGGGTCTAAAATCATTACCAAGTTTCTCTCTTGGTTAGAGAGACTCTAAGATGATTAAATGGAGTGGTTCACTGGAGGTTTTGAGTGTAAGGAGAGTTTTTTTCTTCAGCTCATAGCTTCTGACTGAGGTCAGATGTGGCCCAAAGGCTAAGCAGAATATAATGATTTGGCAGTTCCGTATCTACCTGGTGGATAGACTTGCTTTGGAAACAGCACTCAGCTGGTGGCTTGATCATTGGTTTCAGAGGATGTAATTAGCTTGGAGATTGATTGCTGTATTCAGGATCGACTTCTATAAAATGTCCCTCCAGGCAAGAGTCGAAGACACGTGGATAGTGTGTGCTGAATTTTACTTGCTATTGAAGATGTTAGCAGTACCAAATGCCTTAGGATACAATGCACCCAACTTATGAAAACAGCTGTTTCTTGACCCACTTTTCAAAGTTTAGATTTTGTCTCGCAAAGTGGAAAAATTGGGAGAATATTGGCATGACTGCACACGCTCAATGGAATAATAGTATATGATTGTTGAAAAGAATAGGGCAGCTCTATGTGCACTGATATGGAAATATCTCCATGGTAGTTTCATGGATAATGCCAGGTTCACAAAAACGTGTATTGTGTGTTTTCATCTATGTTAAAAAATTTCCTTAGTTCTAAAAAGCATTTTTCTTTTTCAAATTTTAACATCCTTGAAATCAGCATGTGTTTTGCAGTTGATAGGCTCCCTTCAGTCTTGTCAGCCAGAAACAGCAGTGTTGTGGTTGTGATTGCCTGTGTGGGCATGAAGTGAGTTGTCCTTCCATCTGGCATGATGGGACAACTGCAGTCCTTTGATATTTCCATCAACAAACCATTTAAGGACCATTTGAACAAAGAATATGAGTCAAGTTGGTGTCTGAGAACTTTCCTTGACACCTTCTGGTAATGCAGTAAAGCATCGGTTTCAAAACTTGGGTGTGGGTGTCAGTGGTTTGGAAGAAAATCTGAGACGATAGTGGAGCACTCTCTTAAACAAGGCTGCATTGCTAACAGTCTTAATGGGACAGAGCAAAATACTGTATAGAAAAACAGACATCAAAGATTCAAAAGTGATTCAGAAGAGTTGGACTCTGAACGTGAAGACATGTGAGATACTTTAACCTAAGTATTCACAAGAGGGATAAATGATAAAACTATAAGCAAATCTAAAAGAGCTCTTTCAGTAAGTATAAATAATAATTCTAAAGTAAGAAAGCTTTCTATCGTAGTTTCATTGGCAATATTTTTCTTAGTGACAAAAAAAAGATGGTGCATCTTATGATTTATTTTTCCTAGATTCAGTGAAATGTGATATCTAGCCTGCCTGCCTGCCTGCCTGCCTTCTTTCTTTACTCCCTCCATTTCACCCTTCCTTCCATCCTTCCTTTGTTCCTTCTGTCTATCCATCTGTTTTTTAAACAACGCAGAACATACAAGAAACTGTTAACAAAAGGGAGGGACCTGGGTGTCTGAGGCATGGGAGAAGGAGACTTACTTATCCTATTTAATCTTTTGTTCACTTTATTTTTCTCAAAGCTGTACATACTCCAAGTTTAACCAGCAAATAGTTGTCTCCTGAGGTTACCACTCGCAAGACTATTATCTGACTCTTTGGGTTGTATCACCAGATCTCTAAATAACATGGTGATATTACTATTTCATGATTTCTCAGTATTAGGCATTATCTATTTACTATCTATCTTGGAAGATTTACTCTTTCACTCTCTTGTGCTCAACACACACGCTCACCTTCCCATGTCCCCACCTTCCACTTATATTGTCATGTATTATAGATCAATATTCACTCTTGACATTGTTATGACTATGCAAATGATATTCATAGATGAACCGGATAGTACAGTGATTACTGTTCTTGTTTGTCCTGAGTGAATAATTGGGTCTTATTTATTTTTTTAATTGCTTGTTTTTTTATGGACTTATCAGAAATTCAGCCCCAAACTCTTTGCCCAGTCAGAAATAATTATTCCTTTCTTTCTCCTGCCAGGGCTATTTGCATTTGTGTTATTCCGCTTTGAATTTCAGCTGATGGTTTAACATTTACTTTCATGATCATCAGATTCCCTTGGGACTCATTTTATTCATCTTTGAAGCCCCAGCGTTCCCAGCTTAATGCTTTCCAAATAGTAGGGCAGTAAAGCCTTGCTTTTTAGGAGTGGCTGTCCTTCTCCGAGTTAATGGTGGTGTCGCCTGTCTCCGGGTGTGTTGGCTGCAATAGAGAGATTCAGAATGTGAGACGCAGAAACACCCTAACGTGGCTTTTCATGACGAGGAATAAATTCTTCACATGCCTTGAGACATATCACAAACCCTAATCCAGGGTTGTGTAGCCTTGCTGTGAAAGTTTCACACTGGAGTTCAGTAGAACGTCCTAGGACTCTCTGAAATGGCTTTGTCAACAAGCCCTTGGTGACATCAGTTCCTGTCTCCCAGCGGGTGGGGGTGGGGGGCAGTGCCTTAGGCTGCACTGCAAACTGTTACTCCTGCTCTGCTTTCTTCTTGGTCTTTACAACACCTTCTTCTCACTTTTCTAATTATTACTGTGGAAGAAGGTGAATTTCCTTTTGTGTTTAGATTTAGAAACTGTCAAGTGCTTTAATTTGCTGTTAAGCTTATTGCAGACAGCTGTAGCAGGGAGGCAGCAATTGTAACAGTTATCTCCGAGACTAGAAGTTGTTTGAGCTTTATGAAACAAATGATTTAATCCAAGGCAGGAAATGAGAACACACTCAGTGAGGTCACTGTGAGTTTAGCTACAGCTGAGGTGATTAAAAATAGGTGTGATTGATGAATTATTGCTCTCTCCTACAATTGTGTTTTGCCCATCCTTTCATGAGCTTTAAAATCTTTTGGCCTTAGAGGTTTTCATTTCCGATGGGTAAAAGGCTCTGTAGTAAAATCTTTTAGCAACGAGAAAGTCTTTATCTCTTTTTACATTAAATGTCAAGAAACACAATGGGGAGGATTTGTAATTTGTGATAAAATTTAGAATGTGGTCAAATACAATTTTACTAGAGACCTTTACTTTTTATCTCATCATTCTTTGTAGCTACCTGGGTCATCAGTATTCTGTATGTTTTATTTTATTTATTTTTAATTTATTTTTTATTGCAGTAACATCATTGGTTTATAACAGTGTATAAATTTCAGGTGTATATCATTATACTTCTATTTCTGCATAGATAACATCACGTTCACCACGCAAATACTAATTAGAATCCATCACCACACACATGTGCCTAATCATCCCTTTTTCTGTGTATTTTAATTAGCAGCTCAGAGAAGGAATTTACAACACAGTACCTGTATGAGGAATGTGCTTTTGGTTTCAAGTAATTTGATGGTTCCTTTCTTAAAGGGAGTCTCATTTTTCTGATTTTATATTTCCCCTTCTTAAATAGGAGGCTTGCATTTTTTCTGCTTCCACATTCTCACCAGATGGACTAAGAGAAATAGAAGCCTGGGATGGTGGTATATGGGGTAGCATTGTAAAGAAACGTAGTATTTTTAGAAAAATCAAGGAGCAAGAGAGCAAGAGAAAAGTTGCAACAGAACTTGGAAGAATAAGTCGCAATCAGATGGAAGTCCTAAGTTTTTGAAATGGGCTTCTGTATGAATCATAGTCTGATAGGAAAACAGAAATTGTTGCGGTATTTCAATAAGTGGGAATTTATTATGGGAATTGGTTACAAAGGCGTTGAAGGGCTGGTGGAGCAAAAGAAAGGAGGGGGAAGTTGATGCAAAATGAATAACTGGAAACTACTGCCACCCCCCAGGCTGGAGGAGAATGGGGAAGAGATTTACCCAAAGTGCAGGCGGTGAATCTCTGAACTCCGCTGTCAGAGGTGAGCAGGAGCCCATGAGCAAGCACTCCCAGGTCATTGCCTCTACTGCTGTGGCTGTCACCACAGTCTACACTGCCGATGTCTCCGCTGCAGCCCGTATGATCACAGTCCCTGTGCTGCTGCTCTCCCCACTATACGAGAAGTAGGAAGAGGTTCCCTCTCTCCCTCCCACCTTCCAGTCTCCCTACAGTGCTTCCATTGGTGGGACCTAATTGCAAGCCAGTTGGCCAGAGAGCCTGAGAAATGAAGTTTGCAGGGTCTCAGCCCCGTGCAACACAGAGTGTAACATACTAAGGTGGGAACGATGCTGAGAGGCTAGCAAGCCAATGACTAATACCACCTCCTTTTAGAAAAAATAGCGTGAGTCTTTCTGTGCTCTTTATGAACCCAAGTTTAGCCTGAGAGTACCGTAATCTTGCGCAAAAGACCATTGTAATACAAAGCCTGGAGTTTGAAATCCCAATGGAAGGCATGGTCTTGGGTGGGGGGGGATTGGTGTATCTGGAAGAAATTAGTCTCCACCAGAGAGACTCTGCTTTAAATTCTCTGCTTTCATGGAAGAATTGGCAACATAAAGCATTGACCCTTCGACCCGTTATGGTGGAAATTGTTTAAAACATCAAATGGGCAAAATCTTCCTTGTCCATGATGTTTTGTTCTTCCTAGGAATTTGTAATCAGTATATTTCAGGTCATTGCAGGGAAAAAATGAACACTAAAAGCAACTTTATCTCATTTCATATAGTGTTGATGCAGCATGTGAAAGCTTTAAGGACTGCTCAGACCTCTGGGCAGTGTGCTCTGAGTGGCAGCTCCTGTATATGTTCTGGAGTCGTGTGTTGGAGTTAAGAAGAGATGTGTGACAAGTTTCTATAGGTTTATACTTGGCTCATTGAAGTGAATATGTCATGTACCAAGGATTATGAATACCCCAATTCTGTGCACCTGAGATCTATTTAAAAAAGAGGAAAAACACAGGAAGAATTATGCCCAGAGCTAGAGCAACTAGCTTACTTTAAGAGGTTCAAACCAACTTTGATGGTGATATCAATGAGAAAAAGAAGACATGAAAAGAATTAGGTTTAGGGGGAAGGTGATTGGCTTAGTCCAGGCATGGTAATTTGGGCTTGTCTGTGGGCTATCCAAGTGGACATTTCTAGCGTGCTATTAAGATATCGGGTTGAAGCTCAGGGGAATGGTCTGGATGGAGTGTAAATTTAGGATCTGTCAGTAACTAGGTTTAGTTAAATGCTGAGTGGGGATGCAACAACAGCCATGTTGGCATCTTTTAGAATAAATCATTGGAAAAGAGTCACTTTGGGGGAATGTGCTAAAAAGAAGTAACCCTTCCTCCTGGCCCTCTTCCTGCCCGACCGTATTGGACGTTATTGTTCAGAGGTTTTAAACCTGAACGTGTGCCCTTGGTTTAAGGAATCACTAGAGGCGTGCCAGGCCCCTGTTTAGCTCATGAGTCTCAGCCTCCAGGCAACTGTGCATGGGGAGCGCGAGTGGCGACTTAAACGTGGACAATGGAACCTTAGACTTGGCTTAGACGGCTCTTCTGTGGCCTTCCTCCAGCTGTACCCCTTCATACAGTGCGAGGAGTCCACGAGCCAAGGTCACAGGCCCACCGGTGGCCACCTGTGGTACTTGGCCACACTCCAAGTACCAGGACCCCAGAATTCCCTGCCCCAAAGGCCACAGTGGAGCCCACTTCCAGACCCTGCACTGGCCACTTCCCTAGTGTGTCCTCCCAAGGGCAAACTGGGCTGCTAGTATGCACCCCTGGGCTTGAAGGTTGGCCAGGGGGTGACTACAAAGGCATGGAGTATAAAAGAAAAAGTTTGCACTGGACACTTGTTAAAAATGGCAAGATAGATTTTATTCGAGCTACTATAGTAGAGGAGAGAGAACCCAGTATAGAACTATGCTCAACTCTGAATGCAGTAAAGACAGCTGGGGCTTTATAGCCAACAAGCAGCGTGAGGGGGTCACTGGATGGAAAATTATGAAGAGGGTATCAGGGGTAGGGGGATTCTTGCTAAACTGACTAAACAGGATTCTTGCTAAAGGCAGGCCAAGGACTTAGACACCAAGTGTGGGGATGAGGAGCTTGATCAGCTATCAGGGCTGGGGGGATTCTCACTAAACCAACATAGCAGGATTCTGTGCTGAAACTGGGCTCTGCAGGCCAGAGGCGGGCAGCAGGCCAAGGTTGAGGTGTAGTAAGAAGAGCGTCCAGAGGAGCCTGATTAAAGTTTGGTCGGGAAGGGAGTCTTTGTCGGGATGGAACTTGTACTTGCAGGTGTGGTGTCCCTGTCCATGTACACAGGGTCCCTCACAGTGTGGGACAGAGCCAGGGAGGAAGGAAAAGGGGACCAGGCCCCATTGCATTCGAGCTTGGAACTCTGAGGGGTCTGAGTGTTCTGAATGGGAATGTGGCCTTCCAGCCGCAGGTTCCATTGAGGGACCTGAAAAGCTGATGCCAGCAGAGATTGTCTGGTGGGGACTCTCTCAGCCGAGGAGAAACCTAGAGACAACACATTCAGGTGCTTGAGGAGGCACCTGGACAATGGGGGCAGGGAGGAGCAAGAGCCCAGAGAGGAGGAGAAAGTGGGTGTTTCCCTTGTGGTGGCCCTGAGTGAATGGAAGGGAAGGTTTCAGGGATTAGGTGAGGGTGAGTCAGCAAGCTAGGGAGAAGCCTCTCCCTTCTCCTCTTTTCACTCCATGCCAAGCTACAAAGAGGATCATGATTTGTGGTGGGAAACGATGTTAATTTTGAATATGTGTTATCCACACTTGGTGTGAACTGTGGCTTTGCACATTTAAAAAAAATCGTAAATGTATATATGTTAAGGTAGAAGGATAAAACATTTAACAGCTTGTTAGACTGATTTATAGCCTTAAATGTTTGGGCATATGGTATCCAGGACTCTTGCCTTAGGCTCTGCATTCTTAGGAGGGTGATGCAAAGTTATTGTCTGGCCTACAACACAGGCTCAATAAGGGGGCTTGGGAACTTTCCATGCCCAGGGGTCGAATGGACAGACGCCTAATTGAACATGGATGATTGAGAGAGCTACAGCATGTATAACCGAGAGAGAGCTGCATGACAGAGAATTGATTAAGCAGCAGGTAAAAAGGACACGTGAAGAGAGATGATGGGAGACGGGGGAAGAATGTGGGTCTAGAAGTTACTGTGAGAGCATTTTGAGTGGACTAGCCTGCTGGGGTCCCTCTGAATTGTCTAGAACCAGGCTATCTACAGAGGTGTGTGTGTGGTGCCTTGGTTAGAATTTAGCCTGAGGTAATGGGGGCCTTTCCCAGTTACCAGCACCATTCTTTCTCATTTTTAGTTAACCCTCAGAACCTTAGAGAAAAATAGATGATATGATGGGGTTGTGTGGGTAAGTTGAGGAAAGTCATGTTAAATGGCATTAAAAATGGCCATGAACTATGCACATGCTTGATAATATATAAGGCTGCCCATTGGCCTAAATTGTTTTTCTGTTTACTTCCCTCTACTGGGGTATTATTTGTGGGACCACATTTTATGGGACACAGTTTTATGGTAGAGGTTGTTTTTAAAAACAGAGATTGCCTTTACAGGACATTTTGTGGGAGCATTTCTCTTTTCCGAAGTAAGGCATGCCCGTCTTCCCGAGTGGCCTGGGTTTAAGCTGGGTGGTATTTTTGTGGGTGTAGGTGGAAGTGCCAGGACTATGTCATTCAACAGAATCAACGTTGTAGCGGGGCAGGTGATCTTTCTGATCCTGTACCATTAGCCAGTGTGAAAACTCTGGTCTCCACCAGGGGTTTTTAGCTCCAGATATTGACTCACACTTTGTTAGTAGAGTGGGGTTAATAATATGTGTTGCGTTCTGTTTTCACCAATTTGTGTGGGAATAATAAAAGAAGAGTATATGCCCCTGCAAAAGAAAAGGAGCACATAGCACGTGTCATGACGTATTGTCTCTCTCCTGCTTGTCTGCTGTTTCAAATTCAGTCCCTATATCAGCAATCTGGCAATTCCCTTTACAGTGCGCTTTAGTGCTTAAGATCTATTTGTCAGCTGTTATTTAAAGGAACAGATAAATTTGTCAGTATTCAGTAAACACACAATAGCCCAGAGACATGAAAGTTTGAATCTGAAGTTGTTAAATGGAAGAGCCAGTGAAGATGACCATATAAAACTAGTGAACCAATCACATGCAAGTTACTTACATTTTTATGGATTTACCATAGTTCAGTTGATTTTCATTTCTTTAAAGACCCCAGTTCCAACTCTTATTATAGTGAACATTGCCCTGGAGTCAGAGAGAGCTAAATAACTCAGTTGTTTCCTGAGCCAATCCAATACCTTTTAGAAATTGCTCAGTATTGCCACTCGTATTTTAGGCCATGCTATCCTTGAAGTATTTTAGGTCTGTATGGTTCTAATTTCAGTATTCTTGAGTGTTTACCATCAGAAGCTCTAGGTTCAGGAGAGGAGCTCACTGGACAAAATAACATATATTTTTTAATCTTCCCCAGAGAATTTTAGTTTGAAAGGATCTGATAAAAAACCTATTTTAATGTGATCCTGTGTGTGTGTGTGTGTCTGTGTTGTGTGTGTGTATTTTAGGGAAGTAACTAGGAAATACTTTTTAAGGTAGCAATGGGAAATGTTTCTGGAAAGTTAGGTCCCTTTAACTTCCCTTTCTATTAAAGAGGGAAGATATTCCCCACTATTAAAGATAGCCCCACTCCTACAAACTAAACAGAATTCAGATGGATGTATGAGAACCTCATGCTCTCATTTTAAAAGGCTATGTTGCTTTTTAGAGCACGAATATAAATAAATGTTTCTTGCCTAGATTCTGCAGGCTTTTTTGCTAGTACAGATCGCATACGCGAGGGACCCTATGCTCTTCTCTGCATTCTTCCAACATCAAGGTTCCAGGAGCAACTTGGCTAAAGGTGTAATGAGCCTGTAAGCCTCATCTTCTAGTTATAATGAATGAAAGGCTCGTTATAATTGATAACCAGTTTCACATCCCACTCCTTTTACCAACACAACCTCAGTGGACCTAGATATTGGCCAAGAAAAGGTCTAGGCATAGCCATCTTTAGTTCCTCTTACACTTTACTAATGTAGGCAGCAGAGATGAAACTTTGGCCCTCCATTCTCTGAAGTGCTGGAGGCAGGCTTTGTGTCTTTCTGCTTCCTTGTTCTGCGTTTTAGATCTCGGCTGTGGCACACCCAAGGTGAGGCAGGTTAAGAATCATCCATGTGCCACATAACAGCAGCTGACTTGAGTCACTCACTCAAGACACCTATGCCTGATCCCTCAGTTAATTCTAGATCCACTTTTGTTTTAATCATATCCCCTCCAATCTCTTGTCTTACATCTTGATCCCTGCCTCTGAATTCCATGATTAGACTCTAGTCCTTGCTCTCCCGGGCAAATGGCCCTGATTCTTGGTTACGCCTTCAGTGGAAACTTTATGTTCTAAGTCAGGTTTATGGGTTCCAGCTCCCATCATTGGCCACTTGACCAGCCTAGAACCTTTTTGAGCAGCAACCACTTCAATGCAATAAATTGTCTTTCTTCTCAAATTCTCTTCTCTTTCACGTCCTCAGTTGTCTATTAACCTTCGCTGACCATGCAACTCTATATGCCATTAAATTTCAGGTGTGTGGATGAGTATTCTTTTTGATGCTAAAGGTCAAATATAGCAAATGCCAAGTAAACAAATATACAACCATTTTTAGATGTTAGTCTTTCATTCCTGATCATCGAGAATAAAAGCCTGTTATCAAGACGGTAGTACTTTCTTCAGCAATTTCTCCAGGCTCAGTACATGTCCTCCAGTATAATCTTATTTGATCTTTAATTGTTTAAAAGCCTTTCTTGATTAATTGATTTCTCATTGATGTACTGTTGGCACGAAAGAGTATATATTTATCTGAGAGAGTGTGCACTGGCATTAAGTAATTTTTATGAATTCTACTAGGG
The DNA here is from genome assembly GCA_031878705.1 of Tapirus indicus. Classification (NCBI taxonomy): domain Eukaryota; kingdom Metazoa; phylum Chordata; class Mammalia; order Perissodactyla; family Tapiridae; genus Tapirus; species Tapirus indicus. The sequence goes on from CM062937.1 coordinate 13,454,327, forward strand.
AATATGTTTTATTCTGCTAGAAGCATTTATTTTGTGCTTTTCTTCCCAGTGGCTGCTGGAAGATGGATTTTGTTTTTTTGCCATTTCCTTACATTTAAAAACTCAAATCAGTTGCCACAAAATCATCAGTGTCAGGAACACTTTAGAAATTCTGCATTATGTATTGTGATATTGTCTTAATTCTCCTTTCTCTGTTACAGAAGTAACTTCTTCCTGATTGGATCTCCACCCACACAGTCAGGAAACAATTGCTTACCACATCCATCACTTCTGTCTGCACATTATCATGTTTCAGAGGTTTCCCAATTAATCCTGTAGAAGCTAGAATCACTCATAATTATAATCCTGTTATGCCTTCTTTCTTGATGTGCTTGTTAATTCATGTCCATCCTGCAGTGGTCTGTAACATGGTGCTATTATCAGCTCTTTCATCCCTAAAAGCCTCTTGTCTACCATTTTGACTAAGATTGATTCACTGCACTTTGTGGAAATCGATTGTTTTGGATTAAAAATAAATCTATCCTGTATATTCATTCTGACTACTTTTGCATGATTTCACTTTTTTTCAGTTAATCAATCTGCTTTTCTCTTGTTGGCTTCTTTTCTCCTGTTCTTTTCTTTTTTTACGATCTGTCAATCTCTTTGATTCTTCTGCCCCCTCTTAGGCAACACCTCCAGGAAGAAAAGCCAATTGCAGGAGGCAATGGAATAAATTCTCCCTTTAGAACCAGGTTAGACACTACTCCCATTTCCCTTTTCATGAAATGAGAAAGAGGGTCCCTCTCCTTGGGGATCCTCTCCCTGAGCAGTTTCTAGGGTGAAAGCTTCATGATTGACTGCCAAGCACTTTGCAGACGCTGTAACATGCTTTTTATTTATAGCCCCAAACTCCTCGTGTTCTAATCTTACCAGGTGGACTCAAACTTAAACACCAGAATTCTTTTGGACATATTAATATTTTCTTTTCTTCTCCTAGGTACTGACTTTAACATAGATAGTTTACCTCTGCCTCGGAAAGCCCATCATGACTGGGCCCTTTTTCACGAAGAGTCTCCGAAAAACAATTATAAGCTCTTTCACAAGCCAGTGATCACCTTATTCAACTATACTGCCACATTCAGCCGGCATTCCCACTTGCCACTAACTACCCAGTACTTGGAAAGCATAGAAGTCCTGAAGTCACTCCAATACCTGGTCCCTTTGCCGTCCAAAAACAACCTTCGAAAAAGACTTGCTCCGCTGGTGTATGTACAGTCAGACTGTGACCCACCATCAGATAGGGACAGCTATGTTCGGGAGCTAATGACATACATTGAGGTCGATTCCTACGGTGAGTGTTTACGAAACAAAGATCTCCCTCAGCAGCTGAAAAACCCAGCCTCTATGGATGCCGATGGCTTTTATAGGATCATCGCTCAGTATAAGTTTATCCTTGCTTTTGAGAATGCAGTTTGTGATGACTACATCACTGAGAAGTTCTGGAGACCTCTGAAACTGGGGGTAGTCCCTGTGTATTATGGATCCCCCAGCATCACAGACTGGCTTCCAAGTAATAGAAGTGCTATTCTCGTATCAGAATTTTCTCACCCTAGAGAACTGGCAAGTTACCTCAGACAGCTGGATTCTGATGACAGACTGTACGAGGCCTACACAGAATGGAAGCTGAAGGGTGAGATCTCTAATCAGCGACTTCTCACAGCTCTCAGGGAACGGAAATGGGGCGTGCAAGACGTCAACCAGGACAACTACATTGATGCATTTGAGTGCATGGTGTGCAATAAGGTGTGGGATAATATTAGGCTTCAGGAAAAGGTAAGTGAATCAAGGTTTGGCAAAGAGGTGCTGGGATGGCCGTCTTAATGATCTCTGCCATTCTGCATCCTTTTGTTGCTGCTGCCTCATCACCGTTCCTCATTCCTATCAGAGAGGCAAGCTCTGCAGGAAGGTTGAATATTTCTTACTATCATTTGAGGACTATCATGAAATTTACTAGTCATGTTCTTCTTCCTAAAGGCCTTACATTTTCTTTTATGTTTTCTTCTGGAGGACACCGTGCTGCAGATGCTGGGCTGTGGTAGAAGGAGGCTGCAGAGAGGGGAAGAAGGCTGAAAAATGAAAAATTGAAAGTTCTGAATCCCACCCACATTTTCAATCCTTTAACCTCTCCATCAATGCTGTGGTTTCTGCCAGACCCCTTACACTCATGCCCCACAGGCTGCCATTTTGAACTTACTTCCATTTTATATACACAGTCAATTAACTTCTCTCTCTGATTCTTGCTTTTCTGGCACACACACATGCTTATTAATATAGAAAGGATATTCAAATAATGTTGGGGATAATCCTTAAAAGACTTCTTTTCCTTAAATTATTATAAAGTTCTTAGTAATGTCTTCAAATTTCTAAATACTCATAAAGTTTGTTTATTTGCTTACTTGATTTATTTATACCAGGAATAGTACTACTTTATATATAACTGAATTTATTAAAAGGTACTTTATTGAAAGGAAAAGAAAGATTAGTTTCAACTACCTTTGAAATTTTTTTTTTTTTTTGTGAGGAAGACCAGCCCTGAGCTAACATCCGTTGCCAATCCTCCTTTTTTTTTGCTGAGGAAGACTGGCCCTGGGCTAACATCCGTGCCCATCTTCCTCTACTTTATATGGGACGCTGCCACGGCGTGGCTGACAAGCAGTGCGTCGGCAGGCGCCCGGGATCCGAACCAGCGAACCCCGGGCTGCCAAGCGCGAACTAAACCGCTGCGCCACCGGGCCGGCCCCCCTTTGAAATTTTTTAAAAATGAGATGGCCCACATATACTACTTGGCTGTCACCTATCATTCCCTGGCCTGACTCCCGTATACACTTAATGTTTTGTCTAAATTCTCCAAAGGCAAACAATTTTTGTTAAATATTTAAATGTTTATTTTGATTAGCATATGAATTTCAGGTCAAACATGAACCTAAACAGTATGGGGAATTATTTTTATGTATTGTATGTATATTATATAAGACTTTCCTTTGTTAAATATATATGTTTAGACAAATTTAAAATATTTGAAACATTATTTTCCTCATTTTAATTTTTATGAAAATTTAAATTATTTTATCTGGTTTTATATAACAGATTTTTACTCATAAAATCATTTGTTTTAAGCTGAGTGTCTTGGTCAGCAACAGGAACACTAAATATTACCTCATTCTCAGAGAATGCATCCTGATTTCCAATGACTTCCTTTATGACCTAATGTAAAGGGCCACATTACAGCAAAAACCAAAATACACACACTACTGCAAAGACACGTGAGAGAGTAGAGACCACATTAATTGCCTATGCTTTACCAATTATTTATTCTGAAAATATATCAAAGCAGAAAACAGAACTTCTGAGGGCAATGATTTGCCTAGCCTATCTTTCATGATCCTTTCCAGGCTTGGAGATTATATTCACCGAAAACTGAAAGAACTACACAAACCCTACCTCCTCCTGCACCTCACAGAAGCCCTACTGGAATGATTACTGGGGCCTGGAAAAGAGGGCATAACGACGTTGGTAATAACAGCTTTTTAAAAGATATAGGAGAATACATACATCCCGGCATTTCCATCAGAAACAGCTAACTGTGGTATGTCAGAGTGCCTGAAGGTGGTATAACTGAGTATCCTTCTCTTTGGAGTCTGAAGAAAGATGGATCGAGTAGGCTGTCCTCCAGTGTCCTCTTATTCCTTCCAGAAAGGTGGTCAGGGAAGACAGTTAGAAGGCTTTGCTTGCATTTCAATGAACTTGTTACAATTCTCAAATGCTAATGTGCTCATTATTGAAAAGCAGAACAAAACACACTGTGAAAGTAAATTAAATGGTTTTAGACCAGTTGTTTTCATTTGCATTCATTTTACAAGATTTGTTACAGCTTATATATGGCATTCCTTAATGTAAGCTATTTAAATGTTTCTTCACTTTTTCTCTCTCAGCCAAAGAAAAGCTGAAAAAAGTAATTTGATTTCCTCTAACTCTGATTATTTTTTATCTTGCAGTTGATAATAGTTTAAATCATTGTATTTGGGTATAGAAAATACTATTAGAATATCAAATGCATTTCACCTTCCTCTACTCTGCCTCTCTCTCCGCTCCCCCTCATAAACACAAGACTTGGTGTATTATCCATTGCTGTGTAAACAATATTATCACAAACTTAAGTGGCTTAAAACAACATACATTTGTTATCTCACAATGGCTGTGGGTTAGGTCATGGCTTAGCTGGGTCCCCAGGAAGGCTGCAGTCAACGTGTCGGTCAGCGCTGGGTTCTCGTCTGGAGGCTCAGCAGGGGGCAGTTCTGCTTCTGAACTCACACACTTGTTGGCAGATTCACTTTCTTGGGGTTGTAGGACTGAGGGCTTCAGTTTCTTGCTGGCTGGAGGCTGGCCTCAGCTTCTAAAGGCCACCACAGTTCTTTGTCATGTAGACTTCCCAACATGGCTGCTTACTTCCTCAGAGCCAGCAAGGGAGTGAGAGATTCCAACAAAACCTGTGCTACAATCTTATATATGTAATCATGTGCATGTAATCACATACATCCTTTCACCTTTGCTGTGTTCTATTGGTTAGAAGCAAGTGACAATTACCCCCACACTCAAGGGCGGGGAATTACACAAGGGCATGAATACCAGGAGGCAGGGATCATAGGGCCCATCTCAAGTCCGTCCACACACCAAGTGAATCCAAGTAGGCTTGTTCTCTATGTTGCATGCTTTATTTATGTAGAGGAAAGTCTTTCAGTATGGAAGAGACTACCTCATGAGTTAATTTTAGTCAGTTAAAGAGCATTTATTGATAAATAATCCTGTCCTTAAAGAGGCTGTAGTCGGGGAGACGACATGGAATCATCAGAAATATAACTTCACGGAACTGGGATAAACTTTTAAAAAGTTCGCTTTATTAAGGTATAACTGACGTACAATAAACTGCACACATTTGAAGTGTACAATTTGATTAATTATGACATATATCTGTGAAACCATGGCCACTCTCAAGATGACAAATATTTCTATCATCCTCCAAATGTTTCCATACGTCCCTTTGTAATCCATCCCTTTTCCACCCAATTCCTCAGGCAGCCACCTGTCTGCTTTTTGTCACTTTTGACAAAGACTAAGGGAGTGTTCTAGAATTTTATATAAATGGAATCATGTAATGTGTACTCCTTTGTGTCTGGCTTCTTTCACTCTGCATGATAATGTTGACATTTATCCACAACCTTGTGTGTCTCAATAGTTCATTTCTCTTTGTTGCTGAAGTTTGGACATACCAAAATTTCCTTATCCATCCACCTGTTGATGGACATCTGAGTTGTTTCCAATTTATGACGATTACAAATAAAGCTGCTATGAACATTCATGTACAAGTCTTTGTATGGACATAGGCTTTCATTTCTCTTTTGTAAATTCCTAGTAATTGAATGGCTAGGTCATATGGTAGATGTATATTAACATTTTGAGAAACTACCAACCTGTTTTCCAAAGTTGTTCTATCTTACATTCCCACCAGCATTATATGAGAGTTCCATTCATGAGCAGTTTGATGTAGTCAGTCTTTTAATTTTTACCATTATGGTGGGTGTATTGTGGTGTTTCACTGTGGTTTGATTTACATTTCTCTAGTAACTAATAATTTTGAGTGTCTTTTCATGGCTTATTTGCTATCAATATCTTCTTTGGTGAAATATCTGTTCAAATCTTTCACTCATTTTTTAAAAATTGGGTTGCCTTGTTAATGTTGTGTTAAAGAATTCTTTATATATTTTGAATAGAAGTCATTTGAACAAATGTTTTCTTCTAGTTTGAGTTGTCTTTTCATTTTCTTAACAGTATCTTTTGAAGTGTAAAGTTTTTAATTTTGATGAAGTCAAATCAATTTTTGATTTGAATTGATGAAGCTCATCAATTTTTTCCTTTCATAGTTTCTGCTTTTTGTGTTCTGTTTAAAAATCTTTGTCTAACCCAAGGTCACTAAGATTTGCTTCCATTTTATTCTAGAAGTTTTATAGTTTTAACTCTTACATTTAGGTCTATAATCCACTTAGAGTTAATTTTTGTAATGTAGTATGATGTAAGGGTTAAGGTTTGTTTATTTGAATATCCAATTGTATCAGTACCATTTGTTGGAAAGATTATTCTTTCCTGATTGAATTACCTTGGCTTCTTTTTCAAAAATCAATTGGCCGTGTATGTATGGGTCAATTTCTGGACTGATCAGTACGTCTGTATTTGAGTACTGTAGCTTTATAATAAATCTTGAAATGAGATAGTATCACTCTTCCAACTATGTTCTTTTTCAAAATTATTTTCACTATTTTAAGTCTTTTCCTTTTCCATTTAAATTTTAGATTGTTTGTCAATTTATATGAAAATCCTTGATGAGACTTTCATTAGGATTGTATTGAATAATCTATGTATCAATTTGCAGAATTGATAATATTGAGACATTTAATACACAAGAATGATATATCTGTCCATTTAGGTCTTCTTTAACTTCTGTAGACAATGTTTTGTAGTTTCTTGTGTACAGGTTTTAAAACTTTTTGGCGAAATTTATGCCTAAGTAGTTAACATTTTTTGATACTATAGTAAATGGTATTTTTTTCAACTTTATTTTCTGGTTGTTTGTTGCTAGTATATAGAAATGAAATTGATTTTGTATGTTGACCTCGTATACTGCAACCTTGTTAAACTCACTGATTAGTTCTGGTATCTGTTTTGTAGATTTTTTTTTTTTAGGATTTTTCTACAAATAAAGACAATTTTACTCTGTCCACCCCAATCTATTTGTTTTTTATTTCTTCCCTTTTTTTCCCTCACTGCACTGACAAGGACCTCCATTATAGTTTTGAAGAGTATTGTTGGGACCATGTGTCTTCACCTTGTTCCAGTCATAGGGAGAAACAATTCAGTCTTTATCATTGTTCATGATGTTAGTTGCAGGATTTTAGTTGTTGCTTTTTATCAGGTTGAGGAAGTTTCCTTCTAGTCTTAGTTTGACGAGAATTTTTATCATAAGTGGATGTGGAAGTTTGCCAAATGATTTTCTTCATCTATGGAAATGATCATATGGTTTTTCTTTTTTAGTTTGTTTAATGGTGAGTTACAGTGATGTTTGTTGAAGGTTAAACTGACCCTGCTTTCCTGAGATAAACCTCATTTGGTCATAATGTATTATCCTTCTTATTTATTGTTGGATTTGAGTTGCCAACATTTTTATCAAGAATTTTTGTATATTCGTTCATGAGGTATACTGGTCTATATTTTTCTTCTGACATCTTTCTCTAGTTTTCATATGTGGTAATGCTGGCCTCATGCTCCCTCCTCTCATGTTTTCTGAAAGAGTTTGCATAGAGTTGGTATTATTTCTTCCTTAAATATTTTGTTGAATTTACCAGTAAGCCATCAGTACCTAGACTTTTCTTTGTGGGAGGATTTTAGCTATAAATTAAATTGTCTTAATAGATCTAGAGCTATTCATGTCATACATTTCTTTTTGAGTGAGCTTTGGTAGATTCTGTCTTCCAAGGAATTTTTTTTTATTTTATCTGAGCTGTCAAATTGATTGGCATAGTATTGTTGTTAAGATTCCTTTATCCTTTTAATGTCTGTAGTATCTGTATGTCACCTCTGTCATGTCTGATATTAATTTTTGTCTTCTCTCTTTTTTTTCATGATCAATCTGAATAGAGTTTTATCCATTTCAAATAATAAGCTTTTGGTTTCATTGTTTTCTTTCTTACTTCTCTGTTTTATATTTTAATGATTTCTGCTCTTTATTGATTTCATTCTTAATTTGGGCTTAATTTGCTCTTTTTCAAATTTCTTAAGGTGGAAGCTTGGGTTATTGGTTTAAAACTTTTATAATAAACATATTTAATGCTGTAAATTTTCTCTAATCATTGCCTTAGCTACATCCGACAAATTTAGATTATTGTGTTAATATTAATTCAGTTTAAAATATTTTAAAATTTCCATTGTGATTTTTTGTTTGACCCATGAGGTATTTATTAGTATGTTTTTCAGATTTCACAACTTTGGAGATTTTCCAGATACCCTTCTGATATTGATTTTTTTCCATTGTGTTATTAGAAATATGTTGTATGTCTTGAATCATTTTAAGTTTATTGTGACTTTTTTTATGGCCCTGAATGTGGTCTATCTTGGTAAAGTTTTATGTGCACTTGGAAATAGTGTGTATTCTGCAGTTGTTGAGGGGAGTGTTCTATAAATGTCAATTTGGTCAAGTTGGTTGATAGTGTTGTTCAAGTCTTCTGTATCCTTTGTGATTTTCTGTTTATTTCTTTTATTCATTGAGAGGAGTATTGAAATTTCCAGCTATTACTGTGGATTTTCTATTTCTTCTTTTAGTTCTATCAATGTTTGCATCAAGTATTTTCAAGCTCTGTTATATATATATAAGTATCTAGTATTGTTGTGTCCTTTTGACGAATTGGACTGTTTATCATTTTGTTCTCCTGATTTCCTTCCTGGAAGGTGCCGGCTTGGTTGTAAGTGTTCTGGTTGCTGAAGTGAAAGAAGAAAACTGAGTTTGCCAGCATGCAGTATTGAAAGTTGCATGTAATCAAGTTTGGTGAGAGCCTTCCTATGGCCGTAGTGGAAGAGATTCCCAATACCCCACTAACCAGGAACCAGGAACCTAAGAAAGCCTAGGGTTGCAGGGATGAGAAGCACAAAGTAAGCAAATGGGTCACTGGGAATGAGGATGAGATTAGTCAATCCTACTTCTACTTCTTGGTTCCCATAACTGTCTAGTCCAGCTATTTGGAGTACAGTCTCATAATTGGACCACTGGTTTAACAAACCCACAGAGTATTGTCCCTGAGCTGGTACATGAGCTGAACCTTTAACAGGCTATTTCACAGTTCTTTTAGGCCATCTTTTTCTGAGTGATGGAGTACATAGTAAAACCACTAAATCCTGTGTCCCCTGTCACATTGTCCATTGTGATAGTGTCATTTGTCCATTTTGATACCTTCTTCACCATACAATGGGCCCCCAGGTCTGAGTCAGTGTTGTTGAAGATATCATGTTGCTAAAGAAGGCATTCTATAACCCCTGGATGATAGTGCTGGCAGAGAGGTGGGGGATAAGGAAGTCAAACATGTTGATGGAGTAAACGTCAGTTTTAGTAAGGATAAATTGCTGTTCCTTCTAGGGTTAAAGGATTTTAGTGTATTCAGCCTGTCACTAAGTGTCTAGGTGGTCTCCTCAAGGAATGATGCCATATCAAAAGGCTCAGTATTGGTCATTGCTGCTGGTAGGTTAGGTATTCAACAGTGGCAGTAATGAATTCCGCCTTTGTGAGTGGGAGCCAAAGCTTTTGGGTCCGTGCATAGCCTCTATCATTGCCACGGTGTCTTTTCTGTTCATGGGCCCATGGAACCAGTATTGGAATGAGAAAGGAGAGAGTCTGGCTGACATCCAAGGATAAGACATTACTGTCCACCTGCTTGTTGTGAGCCTCTTCTCAGAGGATGTTTGTTGGTGGGCATTAACATAAAATATTCATTAGAGCAGTGTTTATCTGCTCCTCTAAAGATATCAAATGTAGCAAGGCACCCGCAGTTGGACCTACTCTCAGGTTAAGTTCATGGTAATCCCTACCATCTGCCATGATATATCTTGTTTTTGTCAAGGGTAAAAGGTGAATTAAATGGGGAGGGGGAGATATGATGGGGATGACAATCCCTCTGTCTGAAAGGGGCACTGATCTCTGCGGCTTTTCCAAGGATATGGTATTGCTTCAAGATCTACTATCTTGACACCACAAGTAGCCAAGCAATTGTGAGAAAGAACAACAAAGCTGGAGGCATCATGCTCCCTGATTTCAAACTACATTACAAAACTATTGTAGTCAAAACAGTATGGTATTGGCATAAAAACAGACATATCAATCAGTGGAACAGAATAGAGAGCTGAGAAATAAGTGCACATATAAATGGTCAATTAATTTATGACAAAGGAGCCAAGAATATACAATGGAGGAAGGACAATTTCTTCAATAAATGCTGCAGGGAAAAATGGACAGCCACATGCAAAAGAATGAAACTGGACTACTCTCTTACACCATACACAAAAATTAACTCAAAATGGATTAAAGACTTGAATGTAAGACCTGAAACCATAAAACTCATAGAAGAAAATATAGGCAATAAGCTCCTTGACATTGGTCTTGGTGATGATTTTTTGAATCTGACACCAAAAGCAGAGGAACAAAAGTGAAAATAAACAAGTAGGACTTCATCAAACTAAAAAGCTTCTGCACAGCAAAGGAAACCATCAACAAAATGAAAAGGCAGCCTACTGAATGGAAGAAAATATTTGCAAATCATGTATCTGATAAGGGGGTCTATATACAAAATATATAAAGAACTCCTACAACTCAATAGCAAAAAAACCATCTGATGAAAAAATGGGCAGAGGAGCTGAATTAACATTTTCCAGAGAAGACATACAGATGGCCAACAGGTACATCAACATCACTAATTATTGGGAAAATGAAAATCAAAACCACAGTGAGATATCACCTCACACCTGTTAGAATGTCTATTATCAAAAAGACAAGAAATAACAAGTGTTGGTGAGGATGTGGAGAAAAGGAAACCCTTGTGCACTGTTGGTGGGAATGTAAATTTGTGCAGCCACTGTGGAAAACAGTATGGAGGTTCTTCAAAAAATTAAGAATAGAATTACCATATGATCCAGTCATTCCACTTCTGGGTATTTATCTGAAGAAAACAAAAACACTATCTCGAAAAGATATATGCACTCCCATGTTCATTGCAGCATTATTTACAATAGCCAAGATATGAAACAACCTGTGTCCATCAACAGATGAATGGATAAAGAGAATGTGATGTGTATATATATATATATCCACACACACACACACAATGGAATATCATTCAGCCATAAAAAATGAGTGAAACCTTGTCATTTGTGACAACATGGATGGACTTTGAGGGCATTATCCTAAGTGAAATAAGTCAGACAGAGAAAGACAAATACCATATGATTTCACTTACATGTGGAATCTAAAAACAACAACAACAACCAAAAAACCAAGCTCATAGATACAGACAATGGATTGGTGGTTTGCAGAGGCGGCGGGTGGAGGGTGGGTGAAATGGGTGAAGGGAGTCAAGGGATATAAACTTCTAGTTATAAAATAAGTGAGTCATGGGGATGTAGTATACAGCATGGCGACTATGGGTTAACAATACTGTATTGCATATTTGAAAGTTGCAAAGAGAGTAAATCTTAAAAGTTCTCATCACAAGAAAAAAAATTCTGTAACTATGTATGGTGAAAGATGTTAACTAGACTTATTGTGATGATCATTTTACAATATGTATAAATATCAAATTATTATGTTGGACACCTGAAACTAATATAATATTGTATATCAATTATACCTCAATTGAAAAAAAAAGAGTGGCCTGGCCTGGTGGTGAGTGGTTAAGTTTAGGTGCTCTGCTTTAGTGGCCCAGGGTTTGCAGGTTCGGATCCCAGGTGTGGACCTATGCACTGCTTATCAAGCCATGCTGTGGTAGCAGCCCACATGAAAAATAGAGGAAGATGGGCACAGATATTAGCTCAGGGCCAGTCTTCCTCAGCAAAAAGAGGAGGATTGGCAACAGATGTTAGCTCAAGGCTAATCTTCCTCACCAAAAATAAAAAAATAAATGATAAAAAAATTTTTTTTAAAGAAACTTAAAGGGAAATTTTAGGTGTAGTAGTACCAATCTTTAATGTAAGAAATCATAAAATTGCAGAGTTTACTATTAGCAAGCTGCTATATTTGTTGAATGGATTTAACTTTACCAAAGAATTAAATGATTATGTGTGAATAGTTAATGGAATTGGGAATGTATATATATATTTATATATACCCACATATATTGTGCTTTCCCCCCGGTTATAGAAGTGATACAAATTTATTGCAGTAAATTTGAAAAGTACTGAAATGTATGAAGAATAAATTACAAAGTATAGGTTCCCAGACTCTAGAGGTAATGATTGTTAATATTTTTCCATTCTCTTTTCTTCACTTATATTCTCCTGTCCTAATATGTTCATAAATATATTATCTATATATATGAAAAAATATTTAGTATCTTGGCTGAGGGGGCAGTTTTAAGGGAGTGACTTGATTTTTCTTACCATAATATCTCTTACTCCACAGTTCAGGGAAACCCACATGAAGTTTCTCCAAGCTGCTAAGTATAACTATCCCACATACTCACTTGAGAACCAAGGAAATACACACAAGTTGCATTTGTAGACTCCATTTGTCACCTGGCCGCCATGTGCTATCACCCTAACCAGAGAACCATGATAGAATTTTAAGCCTCTGGTAACAATGTCAACTAGACCCTATATTCAATGGTGTTTGAAAATCTGAATATTCTGTTTTCTTTCTACAGTGAAAAGTTACATGGCAATGGTACTTTCAATCAGTGGGCTTTGATGTGTGAACTGATTTAGGTTTTGAAACAGAGTGAGGCACTTGAATTTCCATTGTGGCAACTGCCATCAATTTTCTCTTTGTGCCCTCTCCCTCTCCCTCTCCATCTTGATTATACAATTTGAGCAACAATCTAGTTTCTCTGACCATCTCTCTCGTCTTTAGAAATGCTGTGATCCCCATGGGTTGAGGCAATGCCAGTCTGGCATTTTTACCCTTTGTGGTAGTTCCTTCCTCTTGCCTCTTGTGGGTAAGTGTTTACAAGTGGTTTTTACCCATCTTGGAATCCTTGTTATGCTAAGGACCCCAGTTCCATAGAAGTATCTCTTACTCTCAGCCCCAGCCTACAGAAGATAGTCACCATCGATAGTCCTTCTCTCACCAGTGTTTTCCATATTGACGTCATGAAGGAAGTGTCCTCTTGGCCGTCTCAGGGAACGTAGTCAGGTGGCCAGTTCCCAGTCTTACATAGTAAATCCGTTCTAACTTTCCCAACCCCTGAGCCTTCTGACCTCCTTCTGCAATATTATGCCAAAGAAGCTCTGGCATCTCTGTCTCATTTACAGTGGACTGTCATGTCTAAGTTTCAAGAAACCATCCAACAAACTATTAGGACCAGATTCAGATATTCTTGCCAGAACATTGAATTCCATATTATATGTGAGTCCCTTCAGGTCCATGAAGTTCTGTTTAGCCTTATATTCCTCCCACTCTAGTCCAGCCCCTCAAGAGGCTCTCCTAGACATGCTTCCCCAGTTCTTGCCAGTACATCGTAGCCAAGTCCTCCAGGTCTTTTGGCATATAAGCTGTTTCCTCTTTGAGCAGGGACTCTCCTTTCTCACTTATGTGCTGAGTGCTGGTGATAAACAGGTAATAGTCTTATTAATTTTAATGGTGACTTACTACCAGCAGTGGGGCAATAAAGATTGCCATCAAGTGAGTGATGCTTTCTAGGGCCACCTCTGGCACCAACTGTCTTAACCTGGGCTCCACAGAAAACAGAAATGGAAGCAGTGGCATTTGTGCTATGATCTTATTAAGGAGTACAATCCTAGAGAGGAGGAGTGAGGAACAGGTGAGTGAAGCAGCCAAGGAACGAGAGCCAATATGAGGATGCTACCGACTGGTTCGTCCTCAGGACCCCGCCCCTGAGAAGCATGTACTGCATCTCAGGACCGTTCCTTTAGGAGAGAATTTATCCATTGGCTCCAGCCTCCCTTTGATCAGAATTCGCCCCACTGGGCTTATCTCCTCCTCACTTCCAGGTTGACATGTGTGATACGGCTGCTAAGAAGAGTTCCACAATGACTTCAACAGTTAAATCCCAGGAAAGGAAGTGCGAGTCACATGGGAGGAGGTGAGGTGCACAGTTGGTTAGAGCCTTGCACAGCTGGAAGAGACAGGGTGAGAGGCTCAGGTACATAAGAGGTGTCAGCTCGAGTACAGTGCCCTTACCTTTATCTATGCCTACTGTCCCTAGTCTAGAGACCCACTGTTTAACTTTCTTTAGAGAATATGCCTCACCTTTTGCTGGGGTGGAAGAGCATGTTTCCTCTTTGTGCAGAGTGATGATCTGGGGATTTAATTGCTTCTTACCAAAATCACAAGCAACTCTTCTGTTTTCAGCCCCATCTTTACGCCCATTTCCAGAGATTCTTTATGCCGCCAAATTCCTGAATATCTTGGGGACTGTACAGTATAGATTGAGTTGATTTACTGCTTTCCCACTGCTCTTTAGAACTCAGCTTTCTCAGGTCAACTAAGTCATTTTCCACCCACCAATTGACTTCGCAACTTCCCAAATTTTGTTGCTATTGTTGCCATTATTTTGTTTGTCCTTTGAATCTATGCCTTAATAAAAAAAACTCCTTTCAGTCATTTTAATGATTGTACTAAATCACCACCAGGAGTAATAACCCTAAGTCATCAAATGGACACTTGCCAGGAGAGAAAGAGCTGCTTTACATTTTCTTTCTTTGAACACACTTTTATCTAATATCTACTAAGTATAAGACCTCTGCTTCCTGCATGATAGATGTCAGCTGTTAAAAGCCACCCAATAGACATCTTGGATCAAAATTTTTCTTCTTAACAATTAAACATTATGTTGTAAATAATTTGGATGAGCTTTTGAAGTTAGAATTATAAATAAGATATGAAAATCGGGAGGATTTCTAGTAAAAAGGAAAGAGTCAGTATGCCATGACTAAAAGGCAAGACAACGTAGAGATTTTCTATTTGTATTTAAAATGAGCAAAACAGATAACATCTTTAGGTTAATAGAGTTTACTTTCTGACCAGAGGTGGGTGTAATAATTTCTCATTTCTTTTTATATTTTAAGTTGAAGATATGAGGGAACAATTCCAGTGGGACATTGTCAGTTGCTTTATGTTTTTTCCATGTAAACCATCCATTTCTTTATTTTTATTTTTCTTCTCTTACCTTGAAGTGGTGTTCTTAGAATCATAGAATACCAGGATTGTAAGCAGCTCAGAGATCACCTAAGTGATCTACTGAGTCCTAGCCTTTCCATTTCACTCTTGTTTTATATTACATTTCTCTGCTGAAATTCCCTTTATATTCATGCATGTTGTCTACCTTTCCACATTCTACATTCTTTAACATATAAATGGTAGTTATTTTAAAGTTCCTGCCTGATGGTTCCAACATGAGTCATCTCTGAGTCTGGTTCTATTGATTGCTTTATCTCTTGACAGAGGTGTTTTTTTTTTTTTTTTTTTTTTAATATTTCTCATGATTTTTAATTGATTGCTGGACATCACCTACAGAAGTACAGAGACTGAGGTAAATAACATTTATGCTCAGAAATGAGCATGCTCTTTTTTCTATCAGGCCATTAGTGTGTGTGGTTTAGTTGGTCTAGTCAGGATTTGAGCTAAATTTGGGTTTATGTTGCTACTGTTACCTTTAGTGCTCCAGGCTTCAAATTATTCCAGTAATAATAATTATCCAGTAACTAAGTACTGCCATTACCTGTGCTTAGAGTGGGACCTGGGGGCTAAATAGCTTTTCTCAGTATTTCTCCTCCACCCTCAGCTTTTGGCAGTTCCTGCATTGCTGTGCCACAGAGATCTCTCTCCAAGCTCTTGCTCCTTCTCCAGCAATAAACTACTGTTGCTTGTAATGTGGTGAGGGCAGGGTGGGTTCTTTGTTTCTCGGCAGCCTCAGGCTTTGCATTCCTGGCCCTCAAGGGTGAGGTTTTCTTAGTGTTCCTGCCTCTCCTTTCTGTGGCAGCCAAACTCTGCCTTGTATCTGTGGTTGGTTTGAATGGAAAAGAGTTTTGTGTCCCTCCCCAGTGGTGGGTGACCTCTGGTACCATTGTATGATCCTAGACTACATTGTAGGATCCTAGTTTCCATCCTCCCCTACAACCATGAGATGGATGAGTTTTCCTTCTACCCCTCCCACAGGAGTAATGGATTTTTCCCTTGGATCTGGGGACAGAAGGTTTGCTACTGCTCCCTCAGTGGCTTAAGACTTTTTCTCTTTATGAGGGAATGATCTGGGGAGAGGGGCGGGGCTTTCTGAATGTCACCCAGAAGCAGTTGATCACCCTCCCTGCACTGCTCCAGGGAGGGGGACTCTTTCCCATCTCCTGCCCTGACCCGGTCTTCTTTTGGGGTATCTGAGGGAGGAGGTCCATGTCAAAGAGCTTTTGAGTGAGTTTGAACTCTTTTGTGTCTGGGGCTCCCAAACTGACATGGTAGCCCATTCTTCACCTTTAAGAATTTGTTACAATGTTGACTGATTTCTTGTTACCTACTTGTGTGGCATTTACCTCTTTCTCCTGTGTTCTGCCAAAGATAAAACAGATCACATATCCATCTCTTCTTCGAGGGACTTGCCACTCTTTGGAATTCAGTTTACGTGGTTGCTGTGTGATCTCAGTTCTCTGATGGACTCAAGAGAAGTTCTGAATTTGTAGATTATCTGACTTTTTCCTTTTTAGAATAGGAGCCATGTTCTCTTTGGAAGCAAAATATTTGTTAATCGTACTTTAGAAACAGCTTGTTTTTCTGCCCAGACCTCAGCTGGAATGGCAATTTGGGATGCTGAAAGTTAGTTACTTCTAAAAATGTCATCACTATTTCATCAGACACACTTCTTCAGGTCATACTATGAAATATTTCTGGAAGAACACTAGAGTTAAGAGTCCTTTTCATAAGATTCTTTTCTTTGTGATGTCACCTCAGATGGAACTTTTACTGTTGAATGGACTCTTGAGTGGGCAGGTAAGGAAATAGAGTATTACTGTCTTTCTCATATAAACAGCAATGCAAAGTCAGGCTTGGGAAGGCCATTGGAGGTTATGTGGTCAGTATAGCTAGCAACTGACTGGTGACTCAAGTATCATGAACATGTCATCCGCTAATTTATGTTGAAACATTTCCAGTGCCAGCGATTTCATTATTTTTTAAGGTAGCCCATTTTTATCTTTTGTTAGTTTTGACAGTTATATTGTTCCTTATCTTGAACCCAAACTTCCCTTCTGTAGTCCATTCTGAGCTACCTGCTTCTGATTCTTCAGTTCAGTGGGATATAGCCTTGCATCTGTACCTATCAGTCCATAAAGGTGAGCAGTGGCCTCTCCAGAGTTGTTTTGTGGTAATCACTTTGGGCCCTCCTTACTTGATTCTGTTCTGCTCTTGCTTGAAAAGCAGTCTCAACCCAACCATGAACTCTGGCTAAAGTAACCCCAATTTTGAGCCTACCTCTGTCCTTTGAACTTTGTATTGGTATTTAGACTTCCCAGATTTTAGGTCTTAGCTTTTTCTAATGATTTGCTATTTGGATTTGTGTTCTGATTTTCTGTGCTCAATTTTGCCTTGGTAAAGAATCCCTACTCTAGTTCCAGGCCCTTGGAAGGCAAACTCCATGATCATCTATCAGTGGTTCCTAAGAGAAGGGAGGATTTGGGCAACTCTATCCTTCACGCTCTACCAAGCAAATTAATTTGCTCTTCAACTTATAGTCCCTTCAGGTACTTCCAGGCAAGCTTCGTGTTCACTCAAAGTCATCTCTTCAGGCTACACCCCCAGTATCTTCTCATGTTTTTCCTCTGGGAGTTTTAAGGAAAAGAGAATATGTTGATCCAACCATAAGTAGGCACTCAAGTTTTTATTGTTTTTTCTGCTCTGCTTTCTAAATTTGGGATGGTTGAAGATTCTATTTATTATAAACCTGACACATTGATGTTACTATGTTCACAGTCATCCCTCCTTATCCACAGTTTTGCTTTCTGTGGTTTTAGTTACCCATGGTCAACCTGAAAATATTAAATGGAAAATTCCAGAAATAAACAATTTATAAGTTTTAAATTGCACACTGTTCTGAGTAGAATGATGAAATCTCACACCCTTTCTCTCCATCCTGCCCATGACGTAAATCATCCCTTTGTCCAGCATATTCATTCTGTACTATGTAGGAAAAAATGTAGTATTTATAGAGCTCCATACTATCCACAGTTTCAGGCATTCACTGGGGATCTTGGAATGTATCCCCTGCAGATAAGGGGGGGCTGCTGTACATGCACATAGGATATAGAATCAAAATAGTTCTGCAAAGTTAGTTAAAAAAAAACCCAACAGTATTCCACTTCTTTTCTCTTTTTCATCTCCCCAGAAGCAACCACTTACCACCATATTTGGCTAATTATTTTGGTATTTACTCAATGTTTCTAAATAACATACTGATACACTAATTTTTTTCATATTCATTGTTTATGTGATTATGACTATGTAACTTATTCGGAGATGAACCATGTACTGTACTATGATTTGTTTCTCTTGCCTGTACAGCTTTGTGTTTCCCTTTAATTAACAATTGTCTTACTTATTTGATTGTTTTTCCATGTACTTACCACTAATTCAGTCCTTGTTGTTTAAATTTCCTCAGATATACCAGGCATCCAATTCATTTCATCTTCCCGAGCCTTCTGACCTACTCCACGACTGGCTGCCTCCACACTTAGTGCAGGGCATTGGCCCGAGAGCTCCCTCTCCCAGCATTTTGGGAATTTCCCTCTGTCTTTTTCTCTTGTGTTGACACATCTGTTTCTTGTATGCTTTCCTCCCTTTGGCTTAGTTTGCTCTCCTGTTTTGATTGATCGTGACCTCATATAGCTTCCCGAGAAGGGGTGTATGGGGGAAAGTCTGAAATGTCTTCATTTTGTTCTAACATTTGAGCAATAGTTTAGCTAAAAGTGTAAACTACTAGAATGGACATCAGTTTTTCTCAGAATTTTGAAGGTATTTTGCCATTGCCTTTAAAAAACTTTTAGTTTTGAAGTGGTCTTAGATTGACAGAAGAGCTACAAAGATAGCCCAGAGTTCCCTTATACTCTTCACCTGGCTTCTCCTAATATTAACATTTTACGTAACCATGGCACGTTTGCCAACACTAAGAATTAGTATTGGTACACTGCTATTAACTGAACTACAGACTTCAGTCATATTTCGCCAGCTTTCCCACTAATATCCTTTGTCTGTTCTAGGATCAAATCCAGGACACCAGATTGTAGTTAGTCATCATGCCTCCTCAGAATCCTTCAATCTGTGACAGTTGTTCATTCTTTCCTTATTTTTAATAACTTGGATACTTTAGAAGAGTACGGTCAGTATTTTTGTATTATGTCCCTCCATAGGGCTTGTCTGATGTTGCTCATATTAAGACTTGGGTTATGGATTTGGGGGGATAATACCACAGAGGTGAAAGGGTCCTTCTCATCATATCAGGGAACGTGTGATATCAACATGACATGTTCCTGGTGATGTTAACTTTGATTATTTGGTTAAGGTAGTATCTGGTAGGTTTTTCCACTGTGAGGTTACTAATTTCCCCTTTCCTCTACGTGAGTCACTAAATCCAGACCACACTCAAAGGAAGGAGAATTAAGTTTAACCTTTGAGGGAGGAATGTCAAATAATTTGTAGACATATATTAGAACCACCACAATAGTTAATAAATATTTGGGGAGAGATATTTTGAGGCTAAGTACCTTTTCTCCTTAAAGTTTTACCCACCCATGTTAACATTCAGCAAGGAATCTCACATTGCTTTTTAACTTCCATTGTTACTGTCAAGAAATCCAACACCATCCTAACTTCTGATCCTCAGAATTGGACTTTTTCTCTCAGGGAGGTAGTAGAATCTCTTCCTTCTTCCCCGTGTTCTGAAATTTCATAAAAATGTACTTCGGCAAGAGACTGTATTGTGCTGAGCTCTCAGTGGGCCCTATCTATCTGAAACAGGTCCTTCGATTTGGGATGTTTTTAAATTATTTCCTTGGATATTTCTTTCTTTCCCTCTCTCTGTTCTAGAACTCTTAATATTTATATATTGGTCCTCTGAGAACGGTTCTCTAATGTTAGAGAACCAATCCTGGAGGTCCAACCTTCAAATGCTTTTCCCATTTCTTTATCTTTTTCTTCTAACTTATGGAATGTATCTCAACTTTGTCTTTCAATCCTATTAATTGTTTCATTTCAGCTGTTATATATCTAATTTCTAAGATCTTATGTTTTTGATTCTCTTAATATTTCCTTTTCTGGTATCTGATTCTTTTGTTTATTGATATTTTTTTCTCTCTCTTTTTTTTTTTTGAAGTTTTCTAAAATTTTCTTTGTGCCTTGTCTGTTTTTCATGTTGGTAACTTTTCTCAGATGTTTTGTAAATTTAGTAATCTTTTCATATTAGGGTGGTTTGATTGACAGCTCTGAGAAGGAGTGGGGTATATTGGCTGTGAGCTTCATTGTAGGGTGATCTGGCTAGATGGTTTCCTTAGGGAGTTATGACTTATATCCTCCTAGACATATCACATTCCCCAGAGAGACATATCACATTCCCCAGAGAAGGACCCTTCATTTTCCTGCCTGGATTGTGGGGCCTGGCTGCCAGCATTGTGGGAATGGATTGTAGGAAGAGGGCAAAAAGCTCTCAATATCTGATGTTCATATGCTCACTGAATCCTTCTGTTTACAGCACCACACCACTGCCCTCAACTTTGCCCCATGTTCTTCAGGTCAAAGATCTTGTGTTTTACTTCTGCAGATAATAAACCTCTAGTCTTTTGTTAAGTAAGGAAGAGGAAGACACCTATTCATAAGGAGTAGAGGAAGGAATCTGAGTATCTGACTGCTTTGTAAACAGATTTTCTCTTCATTTTTCTTAGTTTTTTGCCCTCTTTATCCAACTTCCAGGAGTTTCTGGTGCCTCCTGAGCCTTTGGGAGCTCTGCAATGTGAGATAGACTGCTTACCAGCTCATCCTCCTGCCGCCTTATGATTCAGTTTTTTAAAAAAAATCTGTGTAGTGGTTTACTACTTTTCCTTTTGCTTTCCAGTTGCTACATTTTGTTACTCTTCTGCCCTCTTCCATTCTCCTAGTTCTTATAGATTAATATCTTTTTAGAACAATTCTTTTACTCTCATTTTAATGGTGTTTCAGGAGGGAATGAAACTGGATGTATGTGTTCAATCTGCCATTCTGGAGTTTGTCTGTCTGTCTTCCTCCCTCTTTTGCTCTCTCTCTTATTTCTTTCCTTTCCCTCTTCCTTCCTCCCTCTCTTAGAAAATTATTGGAGGGCCCAATCCTGAAAGGGTCTTATAAACTGTAGTAAGGACTCTGACATTAACTTGCAATGCAAGTAGCTGCTGAGTGTAGCCTGCAGTGGATCAAGGGCAGACTCAGGAAGACTAGTTAGGAGACCATGGAAGTTAACCAAGATAGAACTTAGACCCAGCCCGTAGCAGGATAGGTCCCTGTGAAAGCCTTTTGAAAGCTGTGAGGTCCTGTGCAAATGTCAGGTGTTATTGTTGTTTGGTGGAAACATCTCGGTGTAGGGGCCCCTTGAGTGCGGTGGAAATACATTAAAAACGGAATTAGATGTACATGTGACAACATGAATATTTGTAAAAACAATGCTTGGTGAGAAAGTAATGCACAGAATGAGATATAT
Source organism: Tapirus indicus (assembly GCA_031878705.1). NCBI lineage: Eukaryota > Metazoa > Chordata > Mammalia > Perissodactyla > Tapiridae > Tapirus > Tapirus indicus. The sequence goes on from CM062937.1 coordinate 13,475,830, forward strand.
AATATAACATATAAGCAAATTAAAAATGTCCAGAAAATAAGAACACATTTTCTAAAAAGACATTTAAACACAAAGAACTGTATTAAACACTTGAAAATGTTTGCCTACGGGCAGGAGGGTAATGGCAGTGGGATATAAGGGAAAAGGAAAGAAAGAAAGAAATGAACCACCAAATAAATAACCAGAGGGAGGGGGTAGCTTTAGAATCTGGAGAGAACTACGTTCAATCTTAGGTATGCCGTTTGGGACAATTTATGTAACTTTTTGGAACTTTAGTTCCCACCTCTGTACAATGGAGTAGTGGTACCCATTTGGTATGTTTGCCATAAGAATTAAATGAGACAATCTATGTAAAGTGCCAGAAAAGTGTCTAATGCACAGAATATTCTCAATAAATGTTACACATTTACTTTCTCCTTCAACTATGCAACAGTGTAACTATTAAGACTCTCTGGACTGAAGATATCTGCTTCAGGGAAAGTATGTGCTGGGTTCTATCATTGTGAGGCAGAAACATGGGACTTCTACTTCCTTAGCATATGTTTTTAATCCTTTTTTTCCCCTTCTCTCAACACAGGGCTTACCACCCAAAAGATGGAAGGCAGAAGTTACTCACCTGAGTTGCCCAGAGCCTAGAGTCTTTGCTTTCTCACCTCTGGCTCCGCGTTGGAGTTCTTTGCGACAGATGTGGATACCAAGCTTTGAACAATCCAAGAAAGAAGCCCAGGCACTGAGGTGGCTGGTCGATAGGAATCAAAATTTTTCAGCTCAAGAGTTTTGGGCCCTAGTATTCCAGAACCAATTTCAAAAAGTATCAGAATGATATAGACTACAGCCATCTTGAGGCTTATTTTCTAGGTTGCCTTAATATATGAATTCAAGAGCTACTTGGCTGACAATCCTTTAGGATAAGAATTAATTGCTGCAGTACTTGTAATGAGCCATATCAAATAATAGATATGAATTTACCCTTGAGGGGTCACCTCTATAGTTTTTTATACTACAAGGTAAATATTTCTTATGGACACTGGTCACCTTCAGTTTACATGTCTGGACCCATGTGCCTGCTGCCCTTTGTGGAAATTCACCTGATGTAGAGGGAGTGTTTTCCTCACTGCAAGGAAGTCAGAGGTGTAGCTGTGCCTTCTTGATACTCACCTCGCTGTCTGCAGTTTATTCGTATTTGGCAAGCCCAGTGTCCTGATGCTGAGCATGAACGTGAAATGCATTAGAACTTGGCAATGAGAAATTCCATCTGTTGGTTTCCAAGGATGTAAGTGAGTAATAAAAGCTGTGTGAAGTGGATCCACTATTTACTCTTCGAGTCAAAAGAGCATATGCCTGTCTCGACCTTCTTCTCCACACTCTCAGCTACCTCTCTATAACCTTTCTTATTTTCTTCTTGCCCTGCATTCTCCCTCCATCCCCCCCAAAGTGGAATGTCTTATGAAGACGTGCCTCCTCCTTGTGTGTTTTGATCAGTGAGATGTTCCCAGTTGTCCCTTATACTGCTGAGCAGAATGATAATCGTGTGATTCAGCCTGGACAGCCTGGACATTTTGATCAATGTGGGAATGGAAGTGAATGCCCCCAGGAACTCCAGTTGTGTTGAAGGTGGTAGGAAGCCCCACTGGTTTGTAAGCATTCCCTTCATTTCTGATCCTGTCACAGAGAAGGTGCAGCTGTCTTGTCTGGAGCATCTGCTGGAGCTCCACAAAAGACAAGGAAAAACAACACTGGCTCACATTTTCTTTCCAGGCGAGAGTGAGAAGGCTTCTAGATGATACTAAAGCCTGTTGCCACTCGATGTCATGGCTTTGGTATTCCTTATTGTGGAAAGACGTTAAGCGCCAGAGGACAGGAAGGGTCCCTGATACTTGTGTCCCTAACGTGGCATGAAGGGGAAACTTAGGAGAGCTCCTGTGGTGCCAGCTCCCCTTTATCACAGGCCAGTGCCTTTCTGTGTCTGCCATGAAAAATCTCTTCCTTAAGCAGCTCTCTCTGGCTGTGCCAGAGAAATGAGTACTTAAACCAGTACCTTCTTGTAGAAGCCAGAAGGGTCCATTGCTGGGTGGGAGAAGGTGTCTATGACTGGGTTCTTCTCAATCCCAGCTCTGCCATTAACTAAATATGTTTTTGTACAAATCTCTTAACTTCCCCGGGCCTTAGTTTTTGTACCTAAAAAGAAGTGATTGGAATGGTCTTTGAAGTTCTTTTCTGTGTAGCATTCTTTAATTGTTTATCAAAATTTAAGAAGTTTAATTTTGTAGATGTTTTTACTAAGACAGTCAGAAACCATTTCAGAGCCACTGTTTTTCAAAGGAAGCATGCTCTTCTGTGGAGAAAGAAGCATACTTATTGGGTAGTGTGAGGATAGAAAGGAATTTCTCTCTCTGCCGGTTTATCTGATAATATCAAAAGGGAAAGGATTGGAAAGGGGGATTGCTTGTTAAAGACCAGATTTTAAATTGTATATTAAATGAGTTTTTTTGTGGTGGTTGTACTCTTAAAAGAAAGCTGATTTGTGCCTGTGATGAGATATTATTAGATAGCTTTAGTTCTCCATAAGTGCCTTAAACAAATACCCACTGCTTATGTGCTGCACGTATGTCTTAAACCTCAACAGTTCACGTCATTTTGTTCCATCATGGTTCTTCATCATGAGTCCATAGATGAAATCTCCCTAAACTTTTCTGAAGTATGAACAAATTTAGTGAAATAAAACCATTGATATTTAACGTGGTATAAAAATTTTGTGGGGGAAGAGGTTGGGGGAGAGGGAATTCATGGGATTGAAAATGAGGAACATTTCAAACAAAATACATTAGGGATTCTTTGTGACTCTTTGAGTACCCATAGATTTGAGACTTTAATTTTGTTTTGCTTAGCATATGCATCTTCTGTAATAGGATTTTCATTAATAAGATGATGCCCTCTTGTCTGTGATAATTGCTGTGATGGAGTGAGAGGCGTGTCCCCATAGTAGCAGGATTCTTATCTGCAAAATGGGAGCTATGCTTTTTGAGTTCCATGTAAGGACCTCAGCACATTTTATCTGCGTTGATCCCATCATACCACACCTTTCTTTACCTCACTGTCTCCAATTTTTTTTTTTTATGATGAGGAAGATTCACTCTGAGCTAACATCTGTTGCCCATCTTCCTTTTTTTTTTTTTTTCCCCTTGAGGAATATTAGCCCTGAGCTAACATCTGTGCCAGTCTTCCTCTATTTTGTATGTGGGATGCTGCCACAGCATGGCTAGATGAGTGGTGTAGGTCCATGCCTGGGATCTGAACCCACGAACCTGGGCCACCGTAATGAAATGCACTGGACTTAACCACTATGCCATGGGGCCAGCCCCCTCACTGTCTCCACTTTTGAAATATGATTAAGAACGTGTCCTACCTTACAGGGCTGTTGTGAGGAATGACTCATGGCTGTGAAGAACTTTATTCAATGCAACATTGTGTTTAGTGTGTCAGTACTTTTTGCTTGGATTGTTCTCAAAGACTAATTTTCAAAGTGTTATGACAAGGTGGACAGAAACCTTTTCAGAAATGTTGAAGAAAATGATTACTAATGCTAGTGAACAGTCTTCACTTCTTCATCTGAAACTGGAGGCAACTTTGACCTTTGATCAAGTAGCAAATCTATTTCAGAGCCTGAACACTGATTGCTTATTTGTTCTATTAAGGACTAGATTCTAGTGACTAGAATATCAGTTGAGGTCATTATCATTATTAGTAACAGACTGAATGCATACGGTGTTCTATGCACTACTCAGAAATAAAAGACATAAGCAAAAATGAGCATCATTCCTCCAGAGTCGCACATCATATATTACACCTAGGAGAACAAGCTCAGTGTCTACAGAACACTGTATGAATCCAAGCACAGTACAGACCTGAACTTGAAACACCTAGTGTAATATTATGCATTTAAAAAAACATTACCAGCATGTGATTCCTGCTAAAGATGACAGTTCATTAGGGGAATCCAGCGTAGAGTTAATTTTCAGTGAATAATGTTGATTATCTAAAGCAACATGGGTACAGGTCTGCATAAGTGACATGTGTCTTTCTTGGAATCTTCAAAGTATACAATATCGAAGTTCACAGGCCAAGAATAATGGGGGTTAGTTTGTGTTTCAAGTACCTTTGCAATCCTGAATATTTTATAAAGAATTTCTTCACCCTTTTTAGGGAAATTTCTTTCCTTTGTTTTCATTTTTTTGCTGTTGTCATTAGTGATAATATCTTTACTGCATAATTCTTGTATCAACACATATCTTGGTTTTCTTCTGATTACAGAAATAAAAAATGCTTAAAAATCTCAGAGGGAGTACAGAATTACGAGCTATTACTCTAGAGTAAGAAAGACCTGGTTTGGGTCCCATTTTCCAATGTACCATTTTTGTTACCTTGGCCAAGTTATTTAGCCTTTCTAAGCCTCAGTTTGCTTATCTATCAAATGGGTATCATAATATCCACTGTAATAGCCAAACTCCCTGTGAGACCTTGATTGAGATTTATCCAGGAAAAGGGAATGACTAATGGTCGTACCAAGGATGGTAGCCTTTTGTTCTTCATTTAGTTATTGGATACGTATTTATTGTTATGAGATAGGTATTGTGCCAGCTGTTATAGCAGATATGAATAAGACATGGGAGAGAGGTGTGAAGGGTTCTGGGTAAGGCTTTGTGATGTATGATGGTATTAAAACCAGGGACTGAGGAATGCTCGAATTGTACTCTGACTCTCTCTCCCCTCCTTGGGATTTCCGATGGAGTTTTACACAAACCTCCCAGCAGCGTAATGGGAATGAAAACACCTCTTTATAGCAGCTGTGCAAACCCAAATAAACCCACTGCAATGATCTCTGGTAAAAGCTGGATTTGAACATGTGATTTAGTTGTGAAGCCTAAGTAGGATCTTCTATTGCCTTTCCATTTTCCAGTTCTGAATCTTGCGATCAGCCTGTTCAGTGTGCCTATACCAAGGGAGACGGGAAAAAACTGACCAGGTCTGTAGGTCCTGACCCTACTTACTTATTAACTGAAAATCAAAAAGGGAAGAAAAGAGGAGGAAGCTGATCAGGCCTTCTCTTAGGAGACAAACACTGTTTGCTCTCCACAAGGGATGGATGCAAGAATAGGGGGTGCAATACATGGGAGCTCCCTTTTAAGTCATAGTAACCTCTCTGGCTAATAAAACGTGGCCCATCAATATCCTGGGCCCAGCCCATTAAATTAGTGACCTCGTTGGTGCTGGTGGTGGCAGTTATTAAAGAGATAGGCAAGAGGCAGAGGCAGAAGAGGCCCTCCATGATTTTTATCCTCAACTCATTGGGCTTAACAGCCAGGCCTGTAGTCAGTTGGAGGCGTGGCTGTATCCCTAGGAGGGTATGACCAGTCATGATCGACAGAGGCCTCCTTTCACCTTCCTGGGCTTCTTCCCCGATATCTACACTTTCTCCTTTCTATCCCTCTGGATCCAGTGATATGAGCAGTTCAGCTCTTGTCTCTGAAGCTTCTGAAATAAATCAGAACTGGACATTGATTAATGCCTCCAAGGGCATTTTGAGCATTAGGTCAAAACTTTATTCCCTATTTTATTTCCCATGCAAACCATGACCACATCATCCAACCTCTCTCACCAGATGAGGTTATACAACCAGCCCGAATAGGCACTACGAATATTCAGAATTTTACTGTCACGAACTCCTTAATTTTTTAAAAACTGATTGAGTAGGTAATTAAAGAAATTTAGAGGCCATCAGTGTAGGTAGGGGGTGACATTAATGGTTTTAAGGCAGGGGCATTATCCCAGGAGCCTAATGTCAGTTGTTTCTTATATACATGACTGTGGAGACTCATCCGAGTCACACTCAGAAAAAAAAAAAAAAAAAAAGCTGGTTTTACTTAAGAATGTCCTTGGTGAAGCAATAAAAACGAGTAATTTTATTAAACCTCGACCTTTGAGTGCATGTCCTTCTACTGTTCTGTGACAAATGGGGAGGATACCTAAAACCCTCTACTGCACCCCAGAGCGCAAGGGGGATCTCAAGGAAAAGCACTCGTGTGGTCTGAGTTGCGAGCTGAACTAGCAGCTCTTCCGTGGAATACCGATGTTACTCAGGACATCTGGCAAACTGTGGACGTTCAGTCCTGGGTTTTTGTCAGTCATCTTCACGAAAACAAAGTGAGCCTGTCACTTCGAGAGAACTGATAGAATTTGTTGCCCATGGTAAAATTTCAGCTTTCAAGTGAAAATTAACATTTTGGAAAACTAATTTCCGCCACTTTGTGCTTGACTACTTCCTGGTACTGACAGACTTTCCTGATGAGATTGGTGGTGATATTAACAAATGTTACTTTTGACATTGAATGAAAACAGAGATGATGATGTATAAGGGTATTTTTAGTTTGTGTATTAGTTTGTTTTTATGATTCTAAGGAAAGAAAAGACAGTGTTGTATATACTGGAGAGAATGCAATTTTTTTAAATTAAATAATTTTTTTAGTTGTAGACTTCCATAGTGAAAATGGAACTTCCAATGGGAGATTTTTAAAATTATTGATTACTTGAAAATAGGGGTAAGGTAAAAGGTCATCAGTGCTTTCAATGAGGGAAAAGAAGCCTTTGGTTTTTTAACTGGGAAACAACAAAAAAATGTATTTAAGAACAAGAAAAATATTTTTAAAATATATTGAGGGTATTATCATTATTTGGGTTGCTCAGAATATCAGGCTGTCTGGAGTTTATTAATGAGTTTAATAAATCTTTATTGAGCACTTACTGTGTACCAGGAAATATTCTGGGCCATGGGGATACAGCAGTAAACGGAGCTGACAAAACCCTTCCCCCATAGAGCTTACATTCTTATTCTAGTAGGGAAATGAAAATGGAAATGCTTTAGCAAAATATAAACCACTTCCAGGAAGCTTTTATTCTTTATTTTGTAAGGGCCACATGAGATGGAATTTACCTCCTGCATCCCTACCCCTCTATTTGGAACGTGAGATGTGATATAAATGGGTGATATTGACAGAGTATTAAACATGCTATATTGACGAAATGTGTTAAAAGTACTGAGAGTTCACATTTCAAGTGAGTTGGCAAGTCTAGAAGCAAATCCTTTCTTTGTCCTTTTCATTCTTTACTCCATTGTTTTATTTCTGTTCCCCAGAAGAAGAAGCATTTCTTTTGTCCACATTGGGTGATTTCTGGCAAGAATCAGAACTCTGACTTGGGGAACAGCAATAACAATGGTGAGCCCACTGGGCAGGCAGTTCCGCTCTAGCTAAACTACATCTGTCACCTGAAGAACAGGGGCTAGGGCAAATCAATGTTTACTTAGTCATAGGACCTGAAAAAGTTTTATCTTACAAGCTGCATTCAGTCATGTGTATATAGTTCACACACCATTAATAAGAAGACTCATTTCACCACTGAAAAAATATTACCTGCTAGTCTGAGAGAATGCAGGTCACTTAGATGAGATCTTTAAGTAGCGAAGTGTAGTCACAGATGTCTTCTACTTCCTGTTGTCATGGTCTAAAATCCCGACTTCACTGTGCAGTCAGCCTGGAGGTGATGGAGCAGAAACAACAAAAATGAAATATGTCTGCTGTGACGCCCTGTCCCTATTTGTTTGTTTATTTTTGCAGCAGCTCCAGAAATGCCATTGAGAACAAATTTTGGTAACCTTTATTCAGAAAGATGCTTCAACTCTCTGTGACTTTTAGCAGGATATATTTCCTGGAAAGACTGTGACAATAGGTAGGATGATCTTACAATTTATCATCCAAACTGGGACACTTTTTTTTTTTTTTTTTTGTGGAGAAGACCAGCCCTGAGCTAACATCCGTTGCCAATCCTCCTCTTTTTGCTGAGGAAGACTGGCCCTGGGCTAACATCGTGCCCATCTTCCTCCACTTTATGTGGGACGCCGCCACAGCATGGCTGACAGGCAGTGCGTCGGCGGGCGCCCGGGATCCGAACTTGCGAACCCTGGGCTGCCAAGCGCGGACTAAACCGCTGCGCCACCAGGCGGCCCCCTAAACTGGGACACTTTTGAGGGTGGAAGGGGGAGCTGTTAATCAAGCCAGGACAATAGACATAAACTGGCATGTGTGGTTGCCCTAGCTATAGGGAATGTAGGGGAGAACGGGGAGTTTCGGCACCACTGAGTTCTAGAACAGTCTGTGAGGAGAGGGTCCTCGGATAAGGAAAAGTTACTCATATTTATTGAGGGTGGGCAGTGTGCTGGATGCTGACAGGCATAATGGCACTTAATTGTCACAATAATAATTTGAAGTAGATAATTTTCCCCCCTGCTTTTATAATACAAAACAAAGTAAAACTCAGTTTAACCATGGTGGGGCTGGCATTTTAAACTTTTTTTTTTAATTGAGAGAAGCCATTATTTAAGATTTGCCAATAGCTTGTTTTTCTAGTAGTAGAGATCTCCAAGTGTCCTGGTGGAGATGATCTGTGGTCCAGCAAGACCGTCCTGATCAATCCCTTTACATATGGCGATGGAAGGCAGCTGGGTTCCCTTTGTCCTGGAGGAAGGGAGGAATTTGTGCTTGGAAAGGATAGCACCTTCAAACACTTTAGTTATGGAAAAGTCAAAAACCTATTATAGGAAGAGGTAAAAATTTGAGTAGACTAGGTGCCATGGACTCTTGAAAATCATTGCGATTAGGGACCCTTCCTCCTCACCTCATAGAATCTCTTTTCCCACACATCTTATTTTGAAAAAGTTTTAGAACTGCAAAAAAGTTGGAGAATAATGTAAGTAATACTTGACTTTTCTCCAGTTAGATTCACCAATTCCTAACATTTTGCCACATTTGCTTTATCTCTTTTTCTTTTAATTTTTTTTTTTTTTTTGTGGGGAAGACCAGCCCTGAGCTAACATCCGTCGCCAATCCTCCCCTTTTTGCTGAGGAAGACTGGCCCTGAGCTAACATCCGTGCCCATCTTCCTCCACTTTATATGGGACGCTGCCACGGCGTGGCTGACGAGCTGTGCATCCGCGGGTGCCTGGGATCCGAACCCGCGAACCCCGGGCTGCCAAGCAGGAACTAAACCGCTGCGCCACCGGGCGGCCCCTCTTTTAATTTTGTTGCCATTTGAAAGTAAGTTGCAGACTTCACCCCTCCATCTTCTATGAAGGGCATTCTTCTAAATAGCCACAATACCATGATTACACCCAAGAAATCAAACACTGATGAATAATATTATTTAATACTCAGTCCATATTCACAGTGTCCCAGTTGCACCAATGATGAGTAATTATAGCTGTTTCTTTTTTCTTTTCAGTCTAAGGTCCGATTGAGAATCACACATTGTGTTTATTTCTTATATATCTTTAATCTCTTTTAGTTGAGAAGAGTTGTCTTATTTTACCTTGTTTTGTTTTGGGTCTTTTGTGTCACTGACATTCTTGAAGAGTCAAGACCGTTTGTTTAATAGAATATTCCATAATCTGGATTTGTCTGATTGCTTTCTCATTAGATTGACAGACCCCTTCTCTTGTGAGGTTCAACATTATTAGAACAGCTTGGATGCACTGAAGAGACCCTAACTGAGGCACCTATCAGAGAAGACCCCTGTGGCCCCTGAGAAGAGACTCAGTATATGAGAAAAGGGAGTCTGGGGTGGTGACTCTGGCTTGACACCCAGGTCTAGAGGTTGGGTAGTTTTATGCGGTAAGGTGTGTGTGTATCTGTGTGTGTGTGTGTGTCACTGTGTGTATGATGAATGAATGAGATTGAGAGAATGAAGAGAAGGAGGAAGTGGAGGAGGGGGAAGAAAAAGAAAACCAAGAGGTATATAAAGAGAAAGATAAACATGGTAGCAAGAGCAGTAATGGTGGTAGAGAGTGAGGCCTTCCAGTGCACAGTTTAATTTTCTTCAATTTTCTCTCTGTAAGGCTATTATAACTAAGAGCAACTCCTTGCACAAATAGGCCCCTAAAGTTCTTAGATTTATTAGAATAATTAGAAAGGGAGATTAGAACCTTTTTGAGATAGGAAAATTGGAAGTTCATATTTTTAAATATTTTATTTTCTTTTATTACCTAAGATAGTGAAGCAAGACATATCAATTATATACATAGCTTCTCCAATGTCGTATAATTAATAGACAACAGATCCAAGTTTCAAACCCAAGATTGTTTTCTTTGTCCATGTTTTTTCCGCCATAGTCCATTCTCTTCCATGGGGAGAGATTGAGGTTGCTGTGATTCTTTGCAGTGTTCCTGAAAAAATAAAATGTCCCCTTTCCCCACTGATATGGAAAAACCCAGTTCCACCTCTATAGCCTTTAAAATAAATATAAAATTCTTCATTAGTGGAAGGGAGCCTATGTCGGTGCTTATAACTCAACCTATTTCTTCACAAAATTTCATGTGATATTGGAATTATAAATAATTTGGTTTGAATGTGTTAAACACTTGGGAAAGCCCATGGCAGCTGTGTTAGTCTTAAAAGATACTCCCATCTTTGGGAAGGCCTGATTTGGTGGTATTTCACCTGATTTGTTTACAGAGTGCTCATGTAATTCTGTATACACAAGTACTTCCACTTCCCCATGTGAGAGCTGGCAGAGCAAAGTTCACAAAGAACTGGGAAGTCATGATATATTTGTGAGAACAACAAAAACTCAGAAAAATAATGTTAGCATCTTGGAAGTGACACTACAGTAAACCATGACCACAGTGATGGAAAACCAGCTCCAAAGTTCAAAGAAAATAGCATACAGTGTCATATCCTATCCCTTCTTATTATGCCCCCACCCCACATACAAGTCCCAGATCTAAGAAACAAAGATACCATTCATCAAGTCTGTGATTCTTTGTAATTTGATGCTTATCCAAAATTTTCTCTATTTTTGCAATTGTAGAGGATAATATGTCTCTCCAAAATTCATATTCTGTCCTGTGTTTTGAGAAAGCAACTCCCCCAAATAAACTTTATTATAAGAGGCTTATACATTTCCAAAAAGTTAGAGGGAATGACAATCACAAGGAACAGAAGGGGATGGGTAATGAATAAAAAGAGTGACAAATGCACTTTCTGAGAAGATGTAAAAGTAGTGTTAAGTTGGTGAGGCCACATTGTATGGTAAAGCTAATGTACACAGTCATAGTTCCAAAGTAAAAGTCTTCCTATGGGTTTCTTTACAAAGGCCAAAGTCTCAGTTTCAATTTCAGGAAATCCCCAAACAGGAAATAAGATGTTGCAAGCTTTGGGCTTTGGGGACAGACTCACGAGAGGGATAAATTTCAACAACCTAAAAATTGTTCAGTGACTTCTCGACTTCTGAGGACATGTAATTGAGCCAAGGGGAAGCCACCATTCCTCCCTCTGTCTGCAGCTGGCTCAAGCACCTACAGTCTTACCACCCATCTCCCCAGAACAAACGTTTCATAAACACAGCCACATTCCTCACCTCTTCACAGGACCTCTGCTCAAGTTGCACAATCCTGTAGCAAACTGGAGGGTCATTCACGAAGGGCATGGAAAACAAAGCGAAAACAACCCCTAATCTTGTGTGGAATAGAAAGAATCTTGTTTTGGCGGGAGCAAGAGGGGGACTGCTGTGGAACTCAGGGTTTAAACAGTCTGATCTCAGTGCTGGCAGGCTCTGGGATGACCTTGGAAAAGACCTTGTGTCAACTGGATCAGAACCTCCAGAAAAAACATGCAAGTTCAGCCAAACATTTGAATGTTTCTGACATTTGCCTGTATGACATCATATAGGGACAATTTTCATTGCACTGGGCTTCAACCTAACTCTCAAAAAAGCTGTTGCACAGAGGTCCCTTCCTACCCCCATTCCCTCCCTTTTCCAACACCCCCACAAATAAATTATGGGGAAACATTGGACAATGCAGATACATCAAGCTATCACATGATTCACGTATTACCTAGAATACAATGGAGTTGGATTGAGGTTAATTTGGAGATGAACGGAAAGTGACACTAGAGACTGGGAACCAGGTTGTGTCCACCAGGATTTACAAATCTTTTGAAATATTGTTCTCCTCACATGTGCTTGCTGCTTCCCAATTAAAGAGAGAATTTGTCTCAGGCTGTGCCCAGCTTCTCTCATGTTTCCATATGTCACATATGTCTTCAGGGCACTGCCCACTGAGATAATTGATTAATCTAAGGTAGACGTTAGTTGTTTGAAGTCTGTTAGATAGGAGAATAGGATGGTCTCAGGGTAAAGATAATTCTAGAATAGCCAGGGGTGAGTGACAACATCACTGTTCTCTCATCTCCCGCTGACTCCAGACATTCAAAGTGAGCTTGGCAATTATCTAACTAAGAAAGAAAGTAGTGTCATGTGGCTTTTCCCAGTGAGGGATTTCATTGTCTATTTGGGTCCCTTTGTTTACTGCATCTCAGAGAAACCATGACAACCATATTGGTCTCTATTTCTTCTCCCTTAGATGCTTCTGGTTCCATCTGTTCAATATTCACCAATGAAGTTAACTTTTCATCTCTTTTCTCATAATAAGTTATGTGAGTTCATGAAAAAAAATAAGATAAAAATTGAAACGTGGTGCTTAGCTTGATAAATTGTTCAGTACCCTCTCCACACTTCCTCTTTCTGAATTTTCACTGGTTTGTGAACATATTCATTTATTTGATTTGTCAGAAAGTATCTGTGTGATGTGCAGAGATATATCATCTGGGAAAAGAAAGCAAAATAAAAAACTCTGCTTGTAGGTATATATTTGTGTGATGCAAAAATGCATCCTCCATTGCCAGTCATAGTGGTGCACCTTTAGATCTAAACCTATCCCTTTCTATTTTGAAAACCGCAGGTGGTGGCAGCTGGGAGCACCTCTCTCCATCCTCATAAGGTGGTTTTGTCTTCTTTGAAGGTTTTTTACAAGCTCGTAGGTTCATGTGGCTCTTTGATGAGTATTGCACACAGAAAACAGTAACTAAGAGATGGCTTTATATGGCTCGACTTCATGTGTGGGGGCATGTGTGGGGCTTCTCTGTGTGTAAGATGTCCTTTTACAACTGAGTCCCACTGATGGAGCAGTTCCAGACAGAACCAGCCCAAGCTCAGGGGTCCTAGCTTGTATCTAGTTTTGCCTTTGCTATTCACTTTATGACCATAAGTGAAGCATTTTATCTCAATATGAACCCCAGTCCCTTCATACGTAAAGTGAAATGGAACCAGACGACATATATACAAACCCCCAAAGAGCTTTAAAATGATACAGTTGTGATTCATGGCTAAACACTAAACACAAGCTAATGATTTTGCTAGTTTTCCTCTCCTACCTCTTACATGTAGTTCTAGCCTCGATGCTCATCTTATCTCACTCTATAACCTTTCTCATCTATCTTGTCCACTTCACATTTTCAACTCCCATTAATATACTCATGACTTAAAATGTTTTTTTAAATGAACTTTATTGCATTTATAATTATATAAAATACAGCACACCTATTTCAATTTCAGTGGGTTCCTTCAAATATATATAGCTGTGTGTCCACCACCACAATCAAGATATAGAGCTTTTATATCACCAAACTAAGTCCCCTAGTTCCCCTTTGAGTCAATACTCCTCCATTCCTGGCCCTAGATACTCACTAATCTGCCATTTTTTTTCTCCTTAAAGCCTTGCTTCTAATTGTGATCAAATACGTATGTTCGACTACCCACTAGGAAATTTGACTTAGATGCATCACAGGCCCCTGAACTTAATGAAACGGAAATCAAGATCTTTCCCCATAAATCTGTCTAATCACCAAAATTGCACATCTGAGAATCTATATTCCTTCCTTGCCTTCTCTTTCCACATTAATCCATCCTACTTAGTAATCTACTCCCTTAATATACTCACACCTGCCCCTTCCTTTGGCCACTGTTTTAGTTTACGACCTCACCAACCACAACCTAGTCTCACCAACTTCAGGAGCTCCGTGGATCTCTTCCAATGTCGTGCCCCACATCCTTCCACCTCCCAGCTCAGATGACCTTTGCATAGCATTTTCCCAACATGTTTTTACGGTGTCAATTTTATATTCTGCTCACTTCGGGGCCTTTTTCTCAATAAAACCTTTGTCTTGGAAATCACACGACTCATTAGCTTGATATCCTTTAATAGTCACTCATCTCCTTTGGGATAAAGACTCCTTCTGACATAACCCTTACCTGACTTTCCAGGCCCACCTCTTACTTCTCCCCCATTAGAATGCCCCGTGCTCTGCTAAACCAAACTAATTATATGTTGCCTGAACACTCCATGCTTTCTTCATACCTCCACATCTTTGTGTTCACTGGTTTATTTCCTCTGCTTGGAATATCAGCTTGATGAATCCCTATTTATCCTTCAGGACTCAGCTCAAAGTATTTCCTCAGTGAAGCCTTCCCTAATACTCTCAAAGGCTATTAGTTACTGTCTCTTTTCTTTCATTTGTTGTTGTTAGTGCCATCCGGTCCATTCTGACTACTAGTGACCCTGTGTACAGCAGAGCAGAGCCCTGCCGGTCTTTTTGCACCATCCTCTCACCTTCTGGTGCTGTATCAGACAATGCTCCCCTGCTATTCACAGGGTTTTCATGGCCAATTTTTTTGGAAGTGGGTGGCCAGGTTCTTCTTCCTAGTCTGTAAGTTCCACTGAAGCCTGTCCACCATGGGTGACCCTGCTGGTATTCGCAATACCAGTGGCATAGCTTTCAACATCACAGCAACACACAGCTGCCGCAATATGACAACCGACAGATAGGTGGTGTGGTTCCCTGACTGGGAAACAACTCAGCCCATGGCAGTGCGAGCGTCGGGTCTTAACCACCAGAACAGCAGGGCTGGCTTATTTCTTTCATCACACATTGTGCATTTCTCCTTTGTAATCACCAAGATACAATCCAACATGGAAAAGGAGGAAGCAGTGCAACTCATCCCCCCAAATGATCTTAACAGTTGATAGGTTAAGCTCGTGTGTACATACTCACGTGTGTGCTCATCCACACACCTAAAGGGAAGGACCCCTTTAACAGTCTTTGACTTTTGGTTCAAGTTCTACATTCTAGCTCATTTAAGAGTTTTAATGAGGAGTTGGTGCTTTGGGAGTGACTCTTCTGCCACATTTCATTAGATCCTTCGCCAGTTTCTTTCACTGGTCTGGGACTTAGTATGTTCATTGTCTTTTGTTTCCTCCTCAGGGTCCTGCTTCTTCTCTGCAGGTGTACGTCCTTGAGCACTGTCAAGCCCTCTGCTGGATGCCACTCCAGGTAGAAGGGAAAGAAGCCTCCCCAGTGTTCTGGATTATGTAGCACCTGCAATCCCATAGGCAGGTTCTGTAGGTTATCTTGCTCAAATATGATCTGTCTCCTGTTACTTTCTCTTATCCTTGTCTGGTTTGCTCCTGACATCAGGAGGAGAAAGGCAAGGTGGGAAAAACCTATCCTGCAATGTCTATAAAAGGACTTACTGTAATTTTTATGTTCTGTTTACATGTTTATCTCTTGCAGACTGAGTTTCTTGAAGGTCAGATCGTGTTTTTTGCTATATCTATCCCTAGTGCCCAGCACCACGCCTGTCAGAATCAATCAATGAATGCATCTCATTTATGAATTTGAATCCTGCCTATACATTTATTACCAAAGTTAATGATTAATGTTAAGTAGCATGTTCTGCCTTAATAAAAATCTGCTCATGAGTAAATGAAAATGTGTTTGAATATCCACAAATATGTTGAATTTAAAACATTTTCCACTTAAAATTAGCAGCAAGCATAGACAATATTTTCTTGTGCTGATACCTCTAATTCAATGCATTATACTTTAAAATAGAATTAAAGCCAAGCTTGGATAATTAATGTGCCAAGTCTTATTGCTAGTGGTAGACATGTAGATATAATATGCAGGAACAAGCAATATTTGGAAAACCCAGGGTACATTAAAAGAGAAGAAAATAAACAATCAGAGAAAATGCAACCAAACAATGTACACTTTTTTCTTTAGCACGTTCAAACGAGGAAGCTGTCAGTTCAGAGTGCTGATTGCAGAGATCAAGGTGGGGCTGCTTGTTTTTCTCAGCAGGTGGAAGAGCCTGGATGGGTTCTCTTGTTTCTGTGCAGATGGTGACAGGACCGGGAGAAGGGACACCTGAAAATCAGCTGGCTTTTGATAAATGTATGTTGAAGGATAGGTTGTGTTGCTAAGTGTCAGAAAGTTGGGTAAAGCATTCAAGAAGTCCTTTGGAGATATATATGCCTTCAAAATGCCCGCTGTGTACTATACTTTCAGATTTTATGGAGAGATCATACTGCCTAGTCAGGGGCTAAAATCTCTCAGAAGTTTTCCCTGACTAACCTACCTTGTGATGATCCTTTGCTTGCTCTCAGCAACTGTGCCATTCATGTGGGCTATCTATATTCTCTATGTTTATATCATGTATGACATACAGGCATGATATGATGTTTATATAGGTATGATACGTTGCTTATGTTTGTACAGGCATGATATGATGCTTAGGATATTCCCAAGTCGTATTTCACCTACTAGATTATCTTGTCCTAGAGGTTCATGTGTTTCTTTGCATTCTCTATATAGCTCAATATATATCTACTATATTCCAAACATTTTTACATATGGCTATAATGTGTTTTAAGTCTCAAAACAACTTTGTAAAGTGAAAATATTATCATTCTGATTTTTGCAGATGGGAAAACAGATGCAGGGTATCAAGTAACTTATCAAAATTCGCACAGCAAATAAGTGGCAGAGTCCGGATTTAGATCAAAGTTCATGATCATTCTGCGATATACTTTTTAAAGAAACAGAATTATTCCAGAGGATATACTTAGAGGTCCTTTAGCTGATGAAGTAAAAAGGACAGGTAGCATTTTTTAAGTCACAGAATTGGTATGTTTTTTCATGTCATCTGAATATTGGTCATTCCTGGAGTGTGTAGTCCAAGGCTCCACTTTTAATTGGTGCTTAATAGAGATGGATTTGTTGGCTGAGAGAGTGAACCAAACCCTCAGATGATAGAAGATGATGGGTATCTCTTGATCTAGAAGTTTATCCAAAACAATAAGGTAAGTACTCCAGAAAGGAAATTTAGTTCACAATTAGGCAATTTGAGTGCCTCTCACGTTTTTCTCTTTTCCTTTCCCCTGCACTGAGTGGTGGGCTATTATTTAGAAGCGTAATAAATACTAAGTTCTGTAACTGCCTCATTGCTATTATCGTTCCTCTTTTCCCTCCCCACTGTTTCCCGACATCATGGTGACACCTTCTTCAGGCACTCATAGATTTCATCCCTCGAAAATAGAGTATAAAAACATATGAAAATACACCACACGTGGTGATTGTCAGAAGAAAAATCACCCAGAACCTTGACCTCAGACCTATCTTTTAAATGATTTAAATTCAATTTACCTCACTCTCAAGCTTCTTTGAATTTTAGTGTCTCAATTACCCTTTGGTAACATTGCTCTCTTCTTCAGGGTAATTTAATAAAAAGGTGAAATTACTCCTTATACATTTTTAATTGCATCTGTTTTGATAAAATATGTTGATGTCAGAAGAGTCTTCTTTCCTGAATCAACTGCAAATGTGTTTTTAATACAAACTATATTAGTTTGTAAGAAATCTACTGGAGCAACAGAATGCTCATGAAAAATATGTCCTGTTGGCTAGACCATGAGTCCCAATTGCATTAGACAATTTCATATTAAATCTTTATTTTAATGCCTCTTATTATTCAGCTCTGTTCATTCCTGGGAACCAGCTAGGGTGTCACAGTTATAAAAATGTCATAAAACCAGGCCAGAAGTAAAATTATCTTTAGGTACAAAGTAACTTATCCACATACAAAGGTAAATTGTACTGCTAACTTTTACTGAGCAAGGAATTGGCAGATTGTTTGGGGGATAATTTGGTAACTGCCATCTTGGGTTGTTTTCTGTCCTTCTGGTGTGTATCTAGAGCCTCTAAAATACCTTAGATTTTAGCTGGAACATCCACTCTTGTGGCTCTGAAACAGAGCTAATTTGCTTTTCTGCATCACAACCTTCATCTGTGTTTTTGTTTTGCCTCAGCAAGGGAAGGAGAAAGATCGGGGCATTAATCCCTCACTCCATTAGGAGGATGCACTTCTGCTTTCATCCAATTAGCTGCTGTAATTTGAAGCTTTTGGTGCCTGCCGATAAGGTGGGAGGCTGGCAGCAACAAGGGCTGTGGAGAGCTTTCAGAAGGCACATTGTGAGCTACTATCCTGAGTTTCAGTCAAAAGATCAAGTATCAGGCCTGCTGGCCCCAGCCTGATTCTCAAATCCTTCTTATATGTTCATTAACCATCGATATGTGGTTACTCAGGGAAGTTACAGCGAAGCTTCAGACAGAGGTTCTGTAGGTCTCAAGGCAGCCTTTGAGTAATGAGTTCAGATCTCTTAGCACACCTTGTTCTCAGGGGCAAATGGATTAAGCAGCTGTCTCCTTTCCCTCTTTTAAAACATAAGTGTATCAAAACCTGGACATTTTAATTTGACTGCATTTATTCATTTTTAGTGATCCCTTTGATATTAACAGGGCCAAGGAACTAACAGGGAAAATGGAACCTGTTATTTCTGGAAGCCTGAAAAGACTCCTGCAAATTCCCAGCACAATGGGGTGATGATTTGAGTAGATGAAAGGGCTTGGCGGTCTCAACACCCCATTTTTATGTCTCTCTACCGCTTCTCACAACATGAGTGAAGAACACACGTACTTCTTAAAAGAAGGCCAGATATTCTCTGAAAACTTGACTTAACTATCAAGAGGATGAATATGAAAGAGGTTCTGCTCCAAATTTTGGAGTTGGGTATTTTCTCATATAGAATGATCTCCCATTTTTCCTAGGACAACTCCAGCATCAAGAAGCTGTTTGTGAGAAATAACTGCACAAGTAAAGTCTCTTCCACACAAAGAGAAAATTCATGGACTTGGAATATCTAGTCAATTACTTCTGAGAGCCAGGATGGCCCTGGTAAAATGGAGAGGTCAGATAATAAACTTTGGGTCTGGCTCTCTCTTATTTTACTTATTTGGTTTCCTCATCAGTAAAATAAAAGGGTTGTATACTTGGTAATTGCTAATACTTCTTTTGGTTTTAGTAGTCTATGATTGGTGAGGCAGCATATTTCAATTTAGGGTTGATAAATGTTAAGCTTGTATGTTGCCATTCTTGCTGGTTATATTCATGACAACCACCTCTAATTAATTGTGAAAACTTTTCCTGCTGACCTTGGAATTCCAAGGCCTTAGAATCCTTCTTGACACAGGAGTTCAAGCAGCCACTATCCATCAGATGCAGACAAAACTTAAATGTCATTCCAGATATAATGGACAGAGGTGTAGTGACTGAACTACAGTCACTACAGTCTGGTCCTGTGTCTGCTTTTACACTTCTGTGTAACCATGGAGAAGTCAACTAAATTTTTTAAAATTAAATTTGACATAAATTTTTGTGTGAAAATAGGTTTTCATTTCTCCAGGATAAATGCCCAGAAGTGCAATTGCTGAGTCATATGGTAGTTGCATATTTAATTTTTAAAGTGTTTTTTAGAGTGACTGTAACATTCCCATCAGATACGTATGAGTAATCCAGTTTTTCTGCATCTTCATTGGCATTTAGTGTTCTCACTATTTTTAATTTTAACCAGCCTGATAGGTGTGTAGTGATATCTCATGCTGGTTTTAATTTGCCTTTCCCTAATGGCTAATAATGTTGAACATCTTTTCATGGGCTTTCTTGCTATCTGTGTATGTTCTTCTATGAAATATCTCTTCATGTGTTTAGCCCATGGTCTAATTGAATTGTTTCCTTTTTTACTGTTGAGTTTTGAGAGTTCTTTATAGATTCTGGATACTAGTCCTTGTTGGATAAGTAGTTTGTAAACATTTTTTTCCACTCTGTAGCTTGTCTTTTCATCCTTTTAACAAGGTCTTTTGCAAAGCAAAAAATTAAATGTGTGATCTATTTTAAGTAAATTTGTTTACAAGGTGTGAGACTTAGATTGAGGTTTACTTTTTTGCCTGTGGATATTCAATTGCTCCAGTACCATTTTTTTTTTAAGGCTATTTTTCCTCCATTGAATTACTTTTACCCTTTGTCAAAAATCAATTGGGAATATTTGTGTGAGTATATTTCTGGGTTTTCTATTCTGTTTCATTGATCCATGTGTCTATTCCTCCACTAATACTATATAGTCTTGAGTACTGTAGGTATATAATGTCTTGAAATGGGTAGAATGATTCTTTCCACTTTATTCTTCTTTTTCAAACATGTTTTAGCTTCTCTAGTTCCTTTTTATTTCCATATAAATTTTAGAATAATCTTGTTTATATTTTCAAAAAACCTTGCTGACATTTTGCTAGGAAATGTGTTAAAACTATATATCATTTGGAGATAAATGCATCTTTCTATGTTGAGTCTCCTAATCCATGAACATGGTATTTCTCTCCTTTTATTTAGATCTTTGATTTCTTTTTTCAGTATTGTGTAGTTTTCAGCATATAAGTTTTGAACATGTTTTGTTACATTTACCCCTAAGTATTGATTATAAGTGCTATTGTATTTTTAATTTTGGTGCCCATGTGTTCATTGACAGTATACAGAAATACAGTTGACTTTTGTATATTTATATTGTGTCCTGCAACCTTGCTGAACTTACTTACTACTTCCCAGAGCTTCTTGACAGTTCCTTGGGATTTTCTGTGTAGACAATCATCATGACATCTGCAAATAGAGACAATTTTATCTCTTCCTTTCTGATCTCTATTTTTTAAATTAATTTTTTTCTTGCTTTCTTGCACTGGCTAGAACTTCCAGCACTATGTGGAGTAAGTTGTGAGAGTGGACATTCTTGCCTTGTTCCTGATTTGAGGCGGAAAGCATTCAATCTTTAACAATTAAATATAATGTTAGTTGTAGGTTTTTTGTAGGTGCACTTTATCACATTGAGGAAGTTCGCCTCATTTCCTATTTTTCTGAGAGTTTTTAAAGAAAAATCATGAATGGATGTTGAATTTTATCAAATGCTTTTTCTGTATTGATTGATATGATCATGTCAGATTTCTTCTTTAGCTTGCTAATATGGTGGATTATATTGATTTTTTTTTCAAATATTGAACCATCCTTGCATCCTGGATTAAACCTTACTTCATCATGATATATAATTTTTAATATATATTTATGAATTCTATATGCCAATATTTTATTAAAAAATTTTGTATTTACATGACTGAGCAATACTGGCCTATACTTTCCTTTTGTACTGTCTTTGGTTTGGTATCAGAGTAATGCTAGTTTCATAAAATGAATCAGGGAGTGTTTTCTCCTCTTCTAGTTTCTGGAAGAGATTATGTAGAGTTGGCTTCAATTCTTCTTTTAACATTTGTGCTTGCAGATTTTTTTCTGGGCATTTGATAATTATGAATTTCAACATTCTTAATAGTTATAGAACTATTCAAATTATCTATTTCATGTTAGGTGAATTGTGGTAGTTTGTGTTTTTTGAGGAATTGGTCTGTTTCATCTAAGTTGTCAAATTTATGTGTGTAGAGTTGTTCATAGTATCGCCTTATTATCTCTTTGATGTCTGTGGGATCTGTTCTGATATACCCTGTTTCATCCCTGATATTGGTAATTTATGTTTTCTCTCTTTGTTTCCCTTTGTCAGTCTTGCTAGAGATTTGTCAGTTTTATTGATCTTAAAAAAAAATCTAAACTAAAAAATTAGGGGATGAAGATGTGAATAAAAGGGAACCTCTATGCACTGTTGATGGGAATGTAGATTGATGCAACTACTATGAAAAATAGTATGGAGCTGCCTCAAAAAATTAAAAATAGAACTACCATATGATCCAGTAACTTCACTTCTGGGTATTTATCTGAAGAAAATGAAATAACTATCTTGAAAAGATATCTGCACTTTTGTGTTCATTGCGGCATTATTTACAATAGCCAGGACATGGAAACAATCTAAGTGTCCATTGACAAATGGTAAAGAAAATGTAGTCTATATACATGATGGAATATTATTCCATCATCAAAAAGAAGAAAATCCTGCCATTTGTGATAACATGAATGGATCTTGAGGCCATTATGCTAAGTGAGATAAGTCATACAGAGAAAGACAAATACTGTATGACCTTACTTATATGTGGAATCTAAAAACAACAACAACAACAACAAAAAACCCCAATAAACTCAGAGATACAGAGAACAGATTGGTGATTGCCAGAGGTGGGGGCGGGGGAGTAGGCTGAACAAAATGGGTGAAGGTGGTCAAAATGTAAAATGTAAAACAAACAAACAACAAAAAAGAACTGGGTATTTGTGTCATTGATTTTCTGTTTTCAACTTTATTGACTTCCATTCTTATCTTTATTATTTCCTTCTGTTTGCTTTGGGTTTGTTTTGCTTTTCTTTCTTTCTTTTTTTTTTTTTTGTGAGGAAGACCAGCCCTGAGCTAACATTCGTTGCCAATCCTCCTCTTTTGCCGAGGAAGACTGGCCCTGGGCTAACATCCGTGCCCATCTTCCTCTACTTTATATGGGATGCTGCCACAGCATGGCTGACAAGCAGTGCATCGGCAGGCACCCGGGATCCGAACCCATGAACCCCTGGCTGCCAAGCGCGAGCTAAACTGCTCCACCACTGGGCTGGCCCCTGTTTTGCTTTTCTTTATCTAGGTTCTTAGATGA
Organism: Tapirus indicus; assembly: GCA_031878705.1. NCBI lineage: Eukaryota > Metazoa > Chordata > Mammalia > Perissodactyla > Tapiridae > Tapirus > Tapirus indicus. Next base: position 13,498,569 of record CM062937.1, read on the forward strand.
CAGTTTAGATTATTGATTTGAGGCTTTGTCTCAGCACTGCTTTAGTTGTATTTTTTTTTTTTTTGGCAGTTAGATGTATTTTCTATTTCTGTTGAGCCTTTCTCTTTACCCATAGATTATTTAGAATTGTATTGTTTAGTTTCTAAGTGTTTGGATATCTTCCTTTTATCTTTATGTTATTGATTTCTAGTTTTATTCCATTGTGGTCAGCAAATTCACTCTGTGGGATTTCAATATTTAAAAAAATTTTAGGTGTGTTTTATGGCCCAGGATATGGTCTACCTTGGTATATGTTCCCTGAGCACTTGAAAAGAATATGTATTCTGCTGGTGTTGAGAGGAACGCTTTATAAATGTTGATTAGATTCTGTTAGTTGATGGTGTTGTTGAGTTCTTGTATATGCTTTCTGATTTTTGTCTAGTTATTCTGTAAATTGTTGAGAGAAGGGTGTTAACGTCTCCCTTGAAACTATAGATTTCTCTATCTCTCTTTTCAGTTCTATCAGCTTTTGCTTCACACATTTTGCAGCTCTGTTGTTTGGTGCATTTTTTTCTTAATCTGTTTTCTTTGATTTTCAGATTGGGAAATATCTTTTGTTCTACCTTCCAGTTCACTGATTCTTTCCTTTGTCACCCCATTCTTACATTCAGCTTATTCACTGAGCCTTTTATTTTAGCTATTGTATATTTTAGTTCTTAAATTTCCATTTGATTTTCCTTTATATCTTCTATTTCTTTCCTGAAACTTTATATTTCTTTGTTGAGACTTTATATTTTTTCACTAGTTTCAAGCATATTCATGTTTCTCATTGAAGAATTTTTTTATCATAGCTACTTTAAAATCTTTTCTAGAAAATTCTAACAACATCTCTGCCATCTTGGTATTTGCATCCATTCATTATTTGTTTTCATTCAGTTTGAGATCTTCCTGGTTCTTAGTATGATGAATGATTTTTGATTGAAACCTGGACATTTTAAAGTTATGTTTTGAGACTCTGATTCTTATTTAAACCTTTTATTTTAGCTGAGTTTTCTGACACAGCTCCAGCAGGGGATGGAGAGGTGTGTGCTGCTTTATTACTGCCAGTTGAAGGTGAAATACTGGTATCCCATTTGGCTTCTGATGACACTCCCTGGGGGAACTCCTCATTACTGATGGGCAGGGGTTGGAGTTCAGCTTCCCACATGGTCTCCACTGACACTGAAGTATGGGGGTGGTCTCATTACTGCTGGATGATGGTGAACATAATGACTCTCCGCTAGACCTACTCTAAAACCACTCCAGCAGGGAGAGGGAGGGGTGTCTCATTTTTGCCTATGGGCTTAGAAGTCTCCATGTGGTCTCTACCGATACTGTGGGAGAGTGGGTCTCATTGTCAGCTAGTGAGGATGAAAATTCCCGATCCCTAATTGGCTTTCTCTGACATCATCCAGACATGGATGTTGGGGCACCTAGTTACAGCCTTGCAAGGGTGGAAGTCTAGGTTCTCCAGTCAGACTTATCTGGCATGAGTTGGGCTGGGGCCAGGTTTTCCATGTGTTTTTTTATTTTTAATTGTGTTAAAATATATATAATATAAAATTTACCACTTTAACCACTTTTAGGTGTACAGTTCAGTGGCATTAGGCATATTCACATTGTTATGTAGCATCACCAACATCCATCTCTAGAACTTTTTCATCTTCCCAAATAGAAACTCTAAACAATAATTCCCCATTCTCCCCTCCTGCCAGCATCTTGAAACTACCATTCTTTATGAATTTACCTACCTTGGATACCTCATATAAGTGGAATCATAAAATATTGCCTTTTGTGTCTGGCTATTTCACTTAGCATAGTGTCTTTGAGGTTCACCCATGTTGTACCCTGTGTCAGAATTTCATTTCTTTCTAAGGCTTAATAATATTCCATTGTATGTATATGTCACACTTTCTTTATCCATTAACTGACTGATGGATACTTGGGTTGCTTCCACCTTTTTTGCTATTGTGAATAATGCTACCATGAACATGTGTGTATAAATATCTGTTTTAGTCCCTGCTTTCATTTCTTTTGGGTATATACCCAGAAGTGTAATTGCTGGTAGTTCTACATTTAATTCTTTGAGGAACCACCATATTGTTTTTTACAATGGCTGCACCATTTTACATTCCTACCAGCAATGCACAAGGGCCCCAATTTCTCCACATCCTCCATCAACAGTTATTTGTTTGTTTTTGAGAATAGCCATCCTAATGGGTGTGAAGTGGTATCTCATTGTGGTTTTGATTTGCATTCCACAAATGATTAGTGATAGCATTTTTTCGTGTGCTTATCAGTCATCTGTATATCTTCTTTGGAGAAATGTATATTCAAGTCCTTTCCCCATTTTAAAATTGTATTGTTTGTTTTTTGTTGTTGAGTTGTTGGAGTTATTTTATATATTCTGGATATTAATCCCTGATTTGATGGATGATTTACAAATATTTTCTCTCATTCTGTGAGTCAAATGAGTTTCTCTCATTTTTTTTCTGTCTGTCAGTGATGTCCTTTGATGGACAAAAGTTTTTAATTTTGATGAAGTCCAACTTATCTATTTAGTCTTTTGTTGCCTGTGCTTTTGGTGTCATATCCAAGAAGTCATTGACAAAGCCAGTGTCATGAAGCCTTTCCACTATGTTTTATTCTAGGAGTTTTATAGTTTTATGTCTTACATTTTGAATTAATTTTTATATATAATGTAAGGTAAGTGTGCAACTTCATTCTTTTGCGTGTGGATATCCAGTTTTCCCAATACCATTTGTTGAAAAGACTGTCCTTTCTCTATTGACTGATTTTGGTGTCCTTGTTAAAAATCATTTGATCATATATGCATGGATTTATTTCTGGGCTCTTAATTTTGTTCCATTGGTCTATGTGTCTTTTTTTGTGCCAGTACTGCACTATTTTGATTACCGTAGTTTGGAGTAAGTTTTGAAGTCAGATAGTGTGAGAACTCCAATTTTGTTCTTTTTCATGATTGTTTTGGCTTTGTAGGGTCCTTTGAGATTCCATATGTACTTTGGGATGGATTTTTCTATTTCTGCAAAAAATATCATTGGGATTTATAGAGGTATTTTTCCCATAGGGATTGCAAAGAATCTGTAGATCTCTTTGAGTAGTACTGACATCTTAATGATATTAAATCTTTGAATCCATGAACATGGGATGTCTTTCTATTTACTTGTATCTTTACTTTCTTTCGGCAGTGTTTCACAGTTATCAATGTGTAAGTCTTTTGTCTCCTTGGTTATGTTTATTACTAAGTATTTTGTTATTTTCATACTATTATAAATGGAATTTTCTTTTAGATTGTTCATTGTTGTATATGAATGCACCTGATTTTCATGTGTTGATTTTGTATCTTGTGACTTTATTGAATTCATTTATTACTGAATTCTAGCAGTTTTTCTATTTGTAAAATATTTAGGGTTTGCTACATATAAGACCCTGTCATCTTCAAACAGAGATAATTTTACTTTTTCCTTTTCAATTTGGATGCCTTTTATTTATTTTTCTTGCCTAATTGCTCTAAAAAATGACGAGAATTTCCAATATTATTTGAATAGAAGTGGCAAAAATGGGCATCCTTGTCTTGTTCTTGATCTTAGAGAAAAAACTTTCAGTCTTTCACCATTGAATATGATGTTAGCTGTGAATTTTTCATATATAGCTTTTTCTTTTCTTTTCTTTTTGCTGGGAGAGATTCGCCCTGAGCTAACATCTGTTGCCAATCTTCCTCTCTCTTTGTTTTTTTCCTCCCCAATGCCCCAGTACATAGTTGTATATTCTAGTTGTAAGTCCTTCTAGTTCTTCTATGTGAGCTGCCACCACAGCATGGCTACTGACAGATGAGTGGTGTGGTTCCACACCTGGGAACTGAACTGGAGAATTGGGATGCTGAAGGAGTGCACCAAACTTTAACCACTAGGCCATCAGGGCTGGCTGTCATATATAGCTTTTATTATGTTGAGGTAATTTCCTTCTATTCCTAGTTTCTTAATCATAAAATGGCATTTAATTTTGTCAAATGCTTTTTCTGCATTGAGATTTTTTTCCCTATAATTCTGTTAATGTAGTATATTACTTTGACTGATATTCATATGTTGAACCATCCTTGCATTCCAGGAATAAATCCCCCTTAGTCATACATAATTCTTTCAACGTGCTGTTGAATTCAATATTTTGTTGGGGATGTTTACATCAATATTCATCAGGTATATTGGCCTTTAGTTTCCTTTTCTTGTGTCTTTGTCTGGCTTGGTATCAGCCTAAGGCTAGCTTGATAGAATGAATTTGGAAGTGTTCCCTCCTCTTCAATTTTTGGAAGAGTTTGAGAAAGATTGGTGTTAAGTTTTCTTTAAATATTTGGTAGACTTCACCGGGCTTTTCTTTTCTTTTCTTCTTGGGAGGTTTTGATTACTGATTCAATCTCCTTATTAGTTATAGGCTGTTATGGGCTGAACTGTGTCCCTGCAAAAGTAATATGTTGAAGCCCTAACTCCCAATACCTGAGAATGTGACTGTATTTTGAGATAGGGCCTTTGAAGTAGTAATTAAGTAAGTTAAAATGGGATCATTAGGGTGGACCCTAGTTCAAAACGACTGTTGTCTTTATAAGAAGAGATAAGGACATATGCAGAGACACCACATAAGTGCATGCACAAAAGAAAGACCATGTGAGGACACAAAGAGAGATGGCCATCTGCAAGCCAAGGAGAGAGATCTGCTGACACCTTGATCTGGACTTCTAGCCTCTAGAATTGTGAGAAAATAAATTTCTATTGTTTAATCTCTCCAGTCTATGATATTTTCTATGGCAGCCCTAGAAAACTAATGCATAGGTCTATTCAGATTTTCTATTTCTTCATGATTCAATGTTGGTAGGTTGTATATTTCTGAGAATTCATCCATTTCATCTAGATTATCCAATTTATCAGTATGCAATTGTTCATAGTACTCTCTTATACGTTTTCATTTCTGAAAAATTGCTAGTAATAGCTCCTCTTTAATTTCTGATTTTAGTTTCTGTGGTTTTTGACTTGAGAAGAAGGGTTATTGTCTGACAGTTTTCTTTCTTGCTAGGCTGCACCTTTCCTGGTCCTTTGGTATTTTCCAGTTGCCTGCTTCTTCAGCTCCAGGTCTGGTGTGTATTAGAGAAAAAAGAAACCCCAGGGAACTCTCCACTGTGTCATTCCTTGGGTACCAAGTTCCCCAGCACGTCTACCTTCTCTCTATCTTTCAGAGTCTCTTTATGTTTGTTTTGTATATAGTGTGAAGGGTTTTCAGCTGTACTTTTCAGAAGCAATGTGGAAAAGTATTTCTACTCCATCTTCCTGGACACAGAAGTCTCAAATAATTTTTATAGTTACTTGTGACATGTGGGGACTGGACTAGATTGTATCTAAAATCTCTCCCTGGTCCGTTGATCTTTGGATAGATTTTCTTTTTTTAATGACTAAATCCTAATTAGGCTAACATAGCCGCTCTTCCCTTTAGGTTGGGAGTAAACAGACCAAGATTATCGCTCACATCAAACCAGAGGCAAAGGCTTCACATCCTACTCCACTTTTAGGGATAATTTAGGTTTCTCCAAAGCTTATCACAGTTAGGGGTGGAGTTGAGGGGTTAATTTCACCTTTTTCTTTCTCACTGCCGGTGAACATCATCTGTGGGCTGAGTATTTTTGCCCACCTTTTCTAACACTCTGGTTACCCTACTGTCAAACAGGGACCTAACCACTGGCATGAGAGGTTCTGGAGAGAGTGCTTGCACCCGGGGTCGGCCCTCTCCTCCTTTCTTTCCCTTCTGGCAGCCTTGTCATTGCCTCAGCCCCCTGCCCCTTCCCTTCAATGTCCCTGCTAAGACCCTCTCTTGGGAAGGGCAACTTGTTTTAGTTCTTTTCTCACACCAGGAATAGTTCTTCTATAGTCCACTGGGATTCCATGACTTCGTCTGTCACTTTTTGTTGACCTGTTCAAGAGCTGGCATAGAACTTTCTTAGGGCTAAATCCCTAGAGTATGTCCCCAGGCTCCCTGAATCCCTTTCCATGTTATTCTCAGGCCTCCCCATCCCACAGACCCAGTGGTGTGCTGGAGCCAGCTCTTACTAGCTCATGAAAGCCAGATGTTAAACTTTTAAGAATTTTGTGAGCTGGTTGTTAAAATAAGTCACTATTAAAAATGAAATCATGGGTGCTGGCCCAGTAGCATAGTGGTTAAGTTCATGTGCTCCACTTTGGCAGCCCAGGATTCACAGGTTCGGATCCTGGGCATAGACAAACACACTGCTTGTCAAGCCATGCTGTGGTGGCGTCCCATATAAAGTAGAGGAAGATGGGCACGGATGTTAGCCCAGAGCCAGTCTTCCTCAGCAGAAAGAGGAGGATTGGCAACGGATGCTAGCTCAGGGCTAGTCTTCCTCACACACATACACACACAAAAAATGAAATCATATAAACTTACAGTTAAATTGATTATTTAAAAATAAAGATAAAAAGCACTCAAAATTCATCACTTCCTAATTATTACTACAGTTTTCTATTACCTATAATCTTGAGGTTATTTACATCTATTGTAGCTGTATGGTAGAAATACTGTAGAATGGTGTGTTACCGTGTGTCTCCCCAACTCCACAGTCAGTGATGTCACGTTGCTGGCTTGAAATTGGTCATGTTGGGAGTATTTGTAATGTGAAAGTTGGAAGATGGCACAAATCAGGACGAGATTTATTGTTTTGTTGATTATCTAGACTTAAGAAAATGATGGAGAAATGTTATTAATGCAGATTAAACTTAAAATTGAGTTATGTCTGTAGTTGTTACATCAAGACTACAGTCGTCCCCTGGTATCCATGGAGGATTGGTTCCAGGACCCGTGTGGACACCAAAATTTGCAGGTGCTCGAGTCCCTTATATAAAGTGGTGTAGTAGTTGCATATAATGTACACATGTCCTCTTGTATACTTTGTCATCTCTAGATTCCTTATAATACCTAAAACAATGTAAATGCTGTGTAAATAGTTGTGATACTGTATTGTTCAGGGAAGAACGACAAGAAGAAAAAGTCTGTACATGTTCAGTACAGATGCAACCATCATAGGCCTTTCAATCTGCAGTTGGTTGAATCTGTGGATGCAGAACCCATGTGTACAAAGGGCCGACTGTAGTCCCCAAATTGAAGAAATAGTCTTCCAATATTCAAAACTATCATCCAATTCCACAAAGAAGTCATTCTCCTGTCATTGAAGAATGAGCGAAGTCCTGACATATGTTTGTGTTGTTTCACTGTTGTCTTATTCATTAATGTAAACAAAAACATCAGCCAACAATCATGTCAGAACTACATTCATGCCATCAATAACCTGAATGGCTTTTTGCTAAACTGCATACTAAACGAGCATTTTTTCCTAGGCCGTTTTTGTCAAAACATGGTTCAACTGCAATTATAGGTTAGCAACCAATACAAGAGTTTGGCAGAAATAAGCAAAAGGATTCTGTGAGAATCAATTTCTACATATAATTTACAACAAAATGTACACATTATTATTTATAAATCACGTGCTGCACATCCTTTATATCAGTAAAATTTATAATATATATGTGTATTTACTCATGTATTTTTTTCTTAGAGAGCCGGTTGTCAAACATTTATCAGTATGCTACTGCTCAGACCCCTAATCCTTATCAAAGTATTTCTGACATTTTATTTTAAAAGGTTCCTTTCACAACCAGAAGATGCACTTCAGGCAAAGTTATAAGCATGAAAACATTTGCTCACTTGACTCAGTTATTCTGTCTTAAGATGTAATCCATAAATTCTCCAGCAGGTGTCACTGTGGTGTAGGGTCACAGTCAGAAGGGCTCCCGATTTGTGCTTCCTAGAGGAGTATTGTTGGAGTTGAATTGCTTCCAGTTAAGTTACACACTGACCATCCATCTCCTGAAGTCTCTCTATGGAAAGACATGTCACTGTTAGCAGAGACATAATCTGCTGGTTCTGTTTGTTTGCTTGTTTTGTATTTTTAACTCTGTTATGTATATGTTCAGAAGCCTAAATACCTTCTGTTTAGCTCTGGAACCGTATGTGGCCTAGCTATTCAAAGTGTCGTTCATGGACCAGCATCATAGGCATTACCTGGGAGCATGTCAGAAATGCAGAATCTCAGGCCCTGCCCCAGACCTACTGAATAAGACTCTGCATTTTCAGGTCACCAGGGGATCCTTGTGCACAGTCAAGTGAGTGTGAGAAGCACTAGTACAAGTGACCCGTATGTTGGCAGTTACTGTGATGCTAAGAACAACATGAAGAAATAACTTTCAGTCTCATTGGTCAAGAGGATGAAGTTAGTAGGAAAGAGAGGGACACTTCCCGAGAGAGATGTCTGATATTTTCCTTAGTGCATGTTGGATTGCCTGTCCTATTTCTTTTTCTTTCTTTCTTTTTTTTTAATTCTGGAAAGAAGAACTTTTCTGGATCTTTTCCCACATAACCTGGCCCCAGCTAACTTCTCCAGTGTTATCTCTTGCCACCTCCCTTCCACGCTGTATTTCAGCCATACTAAATTATCTGCCAATGTGACGTTCTTAAAACTCCAATCTGATTATACCACACCACTGCATCGAGTAGCTTCCTCTTGCTCTTTGGACATACACCAAAATCTCTGCCATGTTTTACAGGGGCTCCTAAAATTCACCCCTATCTCACTTTACAGTCTCCCTCTTCAGCACCTCTCTCCTCCTTGGACTCAATGCTCGGCTCTACTGGGCTTTTTGCCTCAAATGCACTCCACTCTCCTTGATTCTGGGGCTTGGTCTCTTCTGTTTCCTCTTTCTGGAATGTTCTACCTTTAGCCCCAACTCGTCTCTTGCCAGACTGATACTTTTTTAAAATAACTTGGGAAGTCTTTTCTAAACCCTTTAGATGCATTAAAGTCCTTCATTATATAACCCTCTGATACTTGCATTTTCATTTTATAGTGCTTATCGTGTTTATGTTGACTCTTTTTGCAGAAGTCTCTTTTCCCTGGTAGACTATTTCTCTCTAAAGGAAGGGAGTGTGTCTGTCTTGTTCATCTGAAGAGTCTACCATGGCTTCCTCACCTCCCCCACCAGTCCTTGATCTCTCTGCATTTATCATCTCTTGCCACCCTTGCCTCCTCCCCTTCCCTTGTTCTCCTTGCTGTTCCCCAAAATACCAAGGATCTCTTGCCATAAGTCTTTATACCACTTGATATTTCTTCTTCATGCCTTCCTCAATTTTTTCAGACCTTTAAGTCTTCTGGGGCAACCCTAGCCATACTTCTAGAGGCCAACCTAATGGGCGGTTTGGTGATTTGCCTTGGTTTAGGTCTTGTACTGCATCTGCCTACTGGTGGATTACTTTGTTTCCCACTGATAAATGAAAAATGGCTGATCTGTCTTGTATACATTTTACAAAGATGTGACTCTGGGCAAGAGTCCCTTCTTCCGGAACATCAGATTGCTAAGGTTTGCTTCTGCACAAGCTCAGACCTGAAGATGAAGTAGAAGAGAGTGAAGAAGAGGTCACCATTGTCTATGGCAGATAATGGGCTGGGGCAAAGGAGACTTGGCAAATGGGGGGGATTTAACAGTAGTGAGAGTTGTTATTTTTTGGCCTGTCTTTAAAGTCTGAGAAATGGATAGGCCCCTTCCTTCCTCATTACTCATGAGTTTACAAAAATAATATTATTGATGCAAGGAAGAAGCTAAAATGAAGCCAAACAATCCAAGTAGTGCTTTTTCTTAGTATGAAAAACATTGCTGCTTAGAGAACAAATGCGTGTCTCCATTCTTTTCCTTCATTCAGCTCCTTGCTTATAGAGCACCCGCTCCATGCAATGTCTTGCATTTGGGACCACACTTCTATTTTTCTTAAGGAAAAATAGAGCACTTAATCACACCGAACCTCGATATCCTGATGCATTTATTCTTCCAAGCTTGCAAATTAAACTGTCTTTTCCTGTGGGGAAACGTCCATGATTCCTTCTCTAAGAATAATCTCTTACTCTTTTTCTACCTTGATGTGTATAGTTGTAGTCACACTATTTAGTTTAACATATAGTTAATTCAACTGAACAAATATTTAAGTGTCTGTACTGTCCCAGGAAATGTACTAGGTGCTGGAATTATAAAGGTGAAAAACCACAGTGCTTCCCCCCAAGGATTCACAACCGACTTGGGAAATCTACTCTAGATGGACAAGATAGAACAAAAATCACAGACTAAGAGACTTGAAATATTATGATGTGTCTGGGAAGCAGCCCCTGGCTTGGTATGACTGGAGTGTATGTTTGAAGGAAGGGAGGAAGAAGGCTCATGGCAGGAGATGAAGGAAGAGGTAGGGAACAACAACAATAATATTAATATTAAGTACTACCACATTTACTTGCCAGGCACTGAGCAAAGTAGCTCATAGTAACACAGAGATGTTAAGCAACCTATGCAGTACCACATAGCTTGTTAGTGGTGGAGCCAGAATTTGACCCAGGTATGGTGCAGTATGAATATTTGAATTTTATTACAGGTAAATCATCAGGCCAACAAGCATTCAATAGACACCTTCTATGAATGAGACACTTTTCTAGTTAATGTGCATGTCTGTCTTCCCTACTAGTTTGTGATATCTCTGAGATGGAAATCTTTTTTATATTCATTTTTGTCAACCCCAAAAATGGGAATTGTAGTCCCTTTTCCCTTTTTCCATCTTTGCCTTCCTTAAAGCAATGCCCTTCTGTCTAAGGATTAGAGCTCCCTCTAATCACTAAACCCCAGCGTCTTCTCATCTCTTCCCTTTAGTGTCAAGTATTTGCTGGTGAGGAGATTTAGAAGGTAAAAAGGATTGTTATTCTTTTATGCTCCCTTAGGTCATGCTTTTATTTAAGTGAATCTTTGGACGGAAGGCAACTAAAACGTTATTTGAAGAGGAAAGACCCAAATATAAGAAATACCAAAGGCCTAGTGTTTGTTATATTGATGGCAGACTAGAAGCGTTAAATCTTCCAAGAACACTTCATTATGAACTCGTAATTCTTGGCTGCCCACATTTACTTAAGAGTGAAATGAAAATGAGGGGCCAGCTCTTGCTTCCCTGTGGCATTGCTTGTGGCACTGGGGACTCCAAGTGACATCATGTGATGAAGGGGATAATCAGCCTTCTGTCCCCTTTGCAGTATCAAGAAGTTGTGTCATAGCAGTAGTGGTTATGGGTCCAGTAGCAGAATGAGAATAAGAAGTATTAAGGAGGGGCCGCCCGGTGGCGCAGCGGTTTAGTCCGCGCTTGGCAGCCCGGGGTTCGCAGGTTCGGATCCCGGGCGCCCGCCGATGCACTGCCTGTCAGCCATGCCGTGGTGGCGTCCCATATAAAGTAGAGGAAGATGGGCACGATGTTAGCCCAGGGCCAGTCTTCCTCAGCAAAAAGAGGAGGATTGGACGGATGTTAGCTCAGGGCTGGTCTTCCTCACAAAAAAAAAAAAAAAAAAGTATTAAGGAAAAGGAAATTCCCAGCTTTCTAGATCCTACATAAAGATAACAGCCTCTCTTTTAATAGACCTTGTGAGAATTAGATCTTGTCTAAGAAAATTCTGCTGTTGCTTTGCCTTCTGAAAACATACTTGAAAATAATCAGTTACCCTTAGACCCTCTAAATGTCCTATATTTCAAATTTTCCCACAGATTAAGTATGACATTGTTAGCAATACATCTTTCCCATCTTTTCCATTCTGAAGTACTTATCTACTTCTAAAATTTTCCCACATGATTCCTGGAGACGGGAAAGGAAAGGAATTGATCGAGGCAGATAGGACACTTAACACAGAAATTTGACATGTGGCACATTGCTGTAAAAGCACAGAAGGCAGCCAGTGTATGCAACTGCTGGGTGTTGTATACACTGCCTAACAGTCTTTGGAAAAGTTAATATATTTTAATATTATGTCCAGTGGATTTGCTAGGCATTACACAAAGTACCTAAATGTTAGGTGAAATATCAAAATTATCTTAGGTAATATGTTAATGAGCGAGTTTAAGAATATAAATAAAAAAGTGTATAGAGGTCTCTGTTGATGTGTAGATGTCTGCCCAGCCTCCCTTCCTCAGGGGAATACCCTCTCCCTTGCTCCCATGTCTTCATGGGTGCCCCTCTGCCATTCACTGGGTGTTCCTTTTCCTTCACAGATTTGGGTGCGAGTACACAATACAGAGTGGCCAACCAGTGCTCTAGGTCTCCCTGGCTGTAGTAATTAGTTTATGGTTAGGCAAAGGATTCACCAGTGAGCAAAGGGTTGTGGCTTCTATTTCTCTGCCAAGGAAGGCTTTGGACTGGGGGTAGATGTTTAGATCAGGCCTTACCCAATGCATGAAGGTGAACAAGACAGTCAGGTACCTCTGCCAAGGGGCTGTTGGCTCATGAATTGTCCCCTCAGAGAATCTGTGCCCAGAGACCACTCTCCATGCAAATTGTCCAGAGTCCCCCTATGGAACCACCCGCATGTGGCCATAGCTGTAGGCTTCTGCTTTCCACCTCTCTTCCTTTCCACCCTTATTCTGAGATTTCTGAATAAGTGAGCTGCTTTTTTGTGATTGCAGACAAAGCAGAAGAAAAACGTCCCTGGATACTATCTCAGGTTCTAATCACTCTGTGCTTTCATAGAGGAGTTGAATGTGGACTCACTGGGGCCCAGAGGAAATCTCCTATCAACTCTGAATCACTATGAGTTCATCAGATGGCACTGGAAGAATTGTCCCTTCTCGAGCAGCCTGCCCTGCAAATTCTGTTTCACCAAGAAGCACTTAAGCTGAAAGAGTTTATCAGCTTTGGATTCACTTGCGAGATAAGAGAACAAAACCGCTACTTTTCCCGGAAAAGAATAAAAGGGTAAATGAGAAAAGTTATTTATACTTCTGGCTGTCACCTTCAGCGGGTGGTTAAGATCGCCCTATTGAGTGGCCTCTGCTTATTAATAGAAGGAGTGAAGAAAGAAAAATGGAGTTAATGTTGCAATGAAGACATGACAGAGCCTCTGGTTTCCAGGATCGGCCTGAAAGGAATTAAAGCCAAATTATACCAACAAATCTGTCATGCTGCCCTGAAAAGAGGAAGTCTAGGCTGGGCCAACAGGAATTAGTCACGGCACACACTGGCAAACCCTGCCAGTCCAGGGAATGAGAAATGTGCTTCATCTGCAAAAATTAACTTTTGGAATTTATACAGTGTTTTCCATTACCCACTTTCTTTTCTCCAAAGGCCAGTCATCAAATATCCTTGGCTTACTTATGCTTCTGCTGCACCATTAAGTATATGAATTTGTATGTGAAATGGAATCCCAACTAGCTGTTTGCCCTTGGATAAGTGACCTCATTTTGCTAGACCCGAGTTTTGTCTTCAGAAAAATTAGGAGGTTGGCATCTCATGATCCTGGGACTTCAACTTTTGTGGGAATTGGGAAATAATGTATTAGACATTTATTGCACACCTACAAAGTGCTCAGTGCTGTGCTGAGAAATGGTGAAACAAAATGTAGAAGATAGAGTCTTTTAAAGAGTTTCCAATGTCTGAGGGAGATATGCATTTAGAAAAATGTATTATAAAAACAGTGATAAGGCCAACAAAACTGTACATATATATATATATATATATATAAGGCATTTAACAGTGTGTCAAAATGGATTTTTCTCCACCCTAGAATTGTAGCCAAGGCCCAAAGCTGGAGAAAGGCCCTATATACACCACATTCCAAAGCAAGTCTGGAGAAAATGAGGCCAGCACTGCCTCCCTAGGGCTTACTGGGAGGGGTCAGAGCTGTGCTGGCCCTACTTCCACCTACTCCCTATTGGGAGAGGGGGACAGGAAGGTAGGGGAGTCCCGGCTGAGTGAGCAGCACAGTGTTCCAGGTGAGAGACTGTTGCCTCCCATCCCTACTGCCAAAGAAGGAAGTTTCTAAGAGAATTTCTCCTGAAGACCGGAGGCAACTTCATGACATGGAGATTGGCATCTCATTCCTTGACTGGGTGTGTGCTGAGATGTCAAGCTTCCAGAAGCACTCCGATGCTCCTGTGTAGCGAATGTTTTACGAGTTATTGGAGGAGCATGTTGGAATCCTAGAGCAGAGCCTATGTTGTCCTTTTTAGTCCCAGAATCTCACATGTGCCCTGAGGTTTGGGGACATACTTGAACAAAGAGAGTTTGGATCTAGAGATTTCTGAGGATGAAAGGCCCCCTGGAGTATGTCATGCTAACAGGCTTGAAAGGACTGTAGTATAAAGTGTTTTGGGGAAAGATGGGACACCTTGCATCTCATCCCAGTTTCACAGGCCCTAGAGGGTGTTGGAAAGGACTCCAGCAGTCCTGGTGGCTCTACATGAAGAGTACCAGGTTTAACTGAGAAGCAGCAGCTGGGGGCCTGCCTAGTGAGCCACTGCACCAAACAATCCACTGCTTAACCTAGAGATGCAGCTCGTGTGTGTAGAGATGGTGGCACCCTTCTGGGAGAGGTCTTCAGTTATGAAGGGTGCTGGGTTAAAGCCAATCTTTTTCTAAGAATACCACCACACCACTTACTTGGAAGCCACTAGCATTGGATGGAACTAGACTGAACCTGAGTGAGTCCAGGGAGAGCCCTTTACCATGCAAGGATACTCGGCCTCCACCACTCGAGGACCTTCAGGCTAGAAAAAGAAGGAGCAAGTGTCTTAGATCCAGATCCCGAGACTTTCTGGTATCTAACAGGTACTGGAAACTTATTGAATCTGCTCCAGGTTGTTAAGGGAGCAGGGGAAGAGGGAATCAACGTAGCCCAGTTCAAGGTGGTCACTGGAGTAAAAATAAAACACTTCCATATTTAACCCAGTAAGCTGAGAACCTTTAATAATTAAGTTAAAGTATCATGATGGGGAGACTAACTCTGCTTGGGAATATTCAAGAACTCATAGTCGAATAGAGAAGACAGTCTCCATTAACTTTAGGACAAATCATAACTGGTAACCGATAGAGGTGTGAATAAAATGCTAGGGGAAAATGGAGGCAGACTGGATGAATTCTGCTTTGAGGTGGACTGCTACTCTGATGAGGTGATATCTGAGTTGGAGATGAGAAATTGGAGAGAAGGAAAACAGGGTGGGCTTTCTAGATACAAGGGCCAGAATCAACAAGACACAGAGAGTGAGGAGTGTGAGTAGTTGGCTACAGTTAGAACAGAGGAAGGAAGAAGGGCATGTGGGAACTAGGGTAGAATTCAAGACCTTCCCAATTTGGCTCGACCCCCCTTTTCAGCTTTAAGGATTGTGGACTTCATATTTGTAGACAATAAAAAGCCATTGAAGTGTTTGAGAACGTGTTTTAGAATATTGTAACAATATTACTCTGGCAATATTATGGAGGGAGAGTTAGAGGAAGAAGAGACTGGAGGAAGGGCGAGCATGTTGCAGGATTTTTGCAATAGTTCAGTTGAAAGTAGTGAGTGTCTGAGACAGAGCATGGCAATGAGAATGAAGATTGGGCAGCAGCTCTGAGAGTTATTTGAAAGTGACTGGATGGTGGTAAGAACTGAGTAAGAAGGAGTAGGCAGATGTGACTTCCGGCTGGGTCTATTAAGTAGGGGACTGTGTTATGAAACACAGGAATGGAAACAGATTTGTGGGAGAAGAAGGAGCAGGGAAAATAATAATAACCAACATTTATTAAGCATCCATTATATATCAGCACTTTTCTGAGTGGTTTACACATATTAAGTCAATCCTTACCACAACCTTATGAATAGATACTATTAGTATCACCATTTTTCAGATGAGATTAGATAACAATTTGGTTTCATGTGTGTCAAACTTGAGATGTTTATTTAATAGTAAGGTAGCTGTACAGTAGAGTTTTGTAAATCTCAGTCTTGAATTTGGGAGGTAAGTTTTGGCTGGACATTTGAGAGTATCCCGTAGATATTAATTCTTGCATCCTGAAAGTGTCTGGAGAGAGCATGTCCTGTTATAACACTGAGACAGACCCTGTGAAACTGGGAACCCCACCACTAAAAGAACAGGGAGGTGAGGAGTGTGGCAGAGATGGTGTTGCTAACCATAATCCATGTCCTCTTCTTCCTGGGCACCCACTTAGGTGACATCTCCCAGTCTCCCTTGCAGCTGGGCATGGCTGATTTCTAGCCAGAGGAATGTGTGAGCAGAAGTGATGTAGCCATGGTCCACGCAACCTTTCTCATGGGCTTTCCCATCCTCCTTTCCCCTTCCAGCTGACTGGGATGGAGGTGTCCAGGGAGAACTATCATATGTAGTTGACAAAGCTTCCATCAGCCTGGGTCTCTGAGTAACTGTGTAGGACAGAACATTCCTCCCATCACCACCAACTCTTGATGACTTGAAATTGCCCTGGGCTCTTAGGTGATCAAGAAATACATGTCTATTGTATTTGAATCGTTATATACTCCTGAGTCTGTTTGTTACAGTAGTTACCTACCCTAACTAAAGCAGAGAGATTTACAAAAACACTAAGAAGCATTAAAGAGGGACAAGAACTTATCCATGCAGTTACATCTTACATAGAATTCATATTTTCTTCACAAGGTTAGACTTGTGGAATAAGTCAATAAAGTGACTTACTATAAAATTTCTCACAAAATAGGTGAGGACCTAAATCCTGGGTGACTTTTTTTAAACTGTTTTCCCCAAATCCCTCCCCAAACTTCTGATTTGGTCTGCTGGAACTCTTGAATTAGGAGCCAGTCTAGAGTGAAACTTCACATCACATGCAGGGACAAGCTCATCGCTTACTTCAAGGCATCTGACTTGCACATGCTCTGCTCTGTACAGTCTATCAGGGTTCCCTTTCTTTGCAGGCGCAGCACAAAGTGAAGGTCAATCAGCACATAATTGCAGGAACTTTGCCGTGTTGAAAGCAGACTTCATTGCCCTTTGTGAGGGCTACCTGATATTGACTGAAGCATCATAAGGAGAAAAAAGCTTAACACATCCTGCATATTTTGCAATGCAATGTACTGTGATTACTGTGGAGGATGTATTAGAACTTTGGTTGAAAGTGAAATGCCTTTCCAATAGCATTCTGCACAGGAATAGTGTAATGAGATTTGCAGACACAAAGCACACTGTCCAAATCATCAGGACACATTTTTCAGACATTTTCTAGGACCAGCTGCTAAGTCATGATTCAGACACATGCCTTACTGCAAATTCCAGCTCAAGCCACCTGCAGGTTTTAACTCTGTGTGTGTGTGCGTGTGTGTGTGTGCGCGCGCGAGCCACTGTGGACAGGAGACCCACAGAGACTGGACAGGGAAGTGAAATGCCCAAAGGTACCACTAAATAGACTCACTCACTTGTTAAATTGGTATCCTCAGCATTAAGACAAACTTGGGTGGCAGAATGCTTAATTGTCATTTAAACAAAACAAAGCCCCATATCCCAGGAAAACCCATCTTGGAAACAAGACCTACTTCACAATGAGCTCCAAAGGGAAAAAGAAGGAACTGAATGCACCCCCCTCATCAAGCAAATCTGAGAGACAGCCAGTCTCGTAAATTTCACATCAACTTCATTTGGCCTCTAAACCAAATCTGCCTTAATGCTATTTGTAGATATAGATTGCTGTCTTTTTCATTACTGTTATCAAATGATGCATTTGCGGCTCAGCTCCGAGCTCCTTGACCCAATAAGTAGATTAGATTGCCTGTTGCCTTTG
The DNA here is from genome assembly GCA_031878705.1 of Tapirus indicus. Lineage (NCBI taxonomy): Eukaryota > Metazoa > Chordata > Mammalia > Perissodactyla > Tapiridae > Tapirus > Tapirus indicus. The sequence goes on from CM062937.1 coordinate 13,516,305, forward strand.
TGTCTTTGGCTTTTGCTTCATCCTCAAACATTCTACCCCGTGTATACTATGTGTATAATATACGTGCATTATTATGTATGGCACGCACACACACACACTTGCAATCCCAATTAGCCTGACGACCCCAGCCCTTCTGATTTTCAAGAGGACTGTGTTCAAATCTTTTATCAGAGTCATCAATCCTTCCCTGTAGCAGCAGCAGCAGCTGATATCCTCTGAGAAAGGGCATGTCACATGCCCAGCTCAGGGCTCCTTGCAGAGCTACACTCAGCAAATTGAAGATCATGCTCCCCATTAAGCTCCTGGCTGGTGCATCATGGTAGATTCATTTCTAGAAGAAGCTTACACCCCCACCTGTCTCTGTCTCTTGCATGATAATCACTACTCCAGCCCACAGGAGCTGCGGCAGAAAAAATTGGCTCAGGACAAGTCTTGATAATGTTATTAACGTGAAAATATTCTCTTGTATGTCTGGGAAAAAGTTAAAGGGGAAAAAATGAAAGAGGAAGACAAAGATTCAGTCCTGATTCTTGAAGCCAAAGGACAGCTCCAGCAAGGTTTGCTGCAGACATAATCAGCTTCTGTGATTGGTTAAATATTTACTGAGGATCACTGAGTGCAATGTCCTGTGCTGGGGATGCAGCTGTGAGCAAGACAGGTGCTCTCAGCAGCAGTCAAGGAGACACATAATTAAACAAGTAATCTCAGTAAAGGGTAGTAGCGATTGCTATGATGTGTGCTCTTATATATGAACATTCAGAGGGGCCTCTGATGTGTTCTAGGGTGAAAGGGGTTCTGGACTCAATCCCAATCAGTGTGCATGTGGGAGAGAGATTTCTCACACACCACCAAGCAATTCTTGGATGAGCTAGGTGTCCTACCATTCAACTCAATTTTGATACTATTTGCCCGGAGATAGCATCAGATCCTGAAGGTTAAGGGCTCAGTCCCATAAGATTGCCCCCACTCTTCAGATACCAATTGCAAGTCCAGGTTGTCACCTGTGCTTCTGACCAATTGGCTGTAGATCAAGGGTTCTAACAACCCCCTCCTTGGGTTTGATTAATTTGCTCGAGCAGCTCACAGAACTCAGAGAAACATTTTACTCACTAGATCACCAGTTTGCTATAAAAGGACAAAACTCAGGAACAGCCAGATGGAAGAGACTCATAGAGCAATGTATGTGAAAAGGGCATGAGGTTTCCATGCTCTCTCCAGGCGTGCCACTCTCCCCACATCTCCATGCATTTGCCAACCCAGAAGCTCTCTGAAACTCTTCCTTTTGGATACTTGTGGAGGCTTCATTACATAGGCATGATTGATTAAATCATTGACTGTTAGTGATTGATTCAACCTCCAGTCCCTACCCCCTCATCTGAGGTCGGGGGGTGGGGCTGAAAGTTCCAAACTTCTAGTTACCTGGTTGGGTGTCTTGGCAACCAGCTCCCATCCTTAGGTGGGGCTCAAAGTCACCTCATTAACATAACAGAAGATACTTTTATCTCTCTCATTAGGAAATTCCAAGGGTTTCAGGAGCTCTGTGCCAGAAACATAGAGGAAGACCAAATATATATTTCTTATTATAAATCAGAATATCACCTAGGGGAATCCAGGAAAGTTGCGTGAGGAAGTGACATTTAGACTGAGACGTGGCAGAGCAGTAGAAGAGCTATTTGCCTAGGGGAGCTAGATGTTTTTGGCAGGTAATAAGGGATGCCTGTAGCTTGTCTCCAAGATGGGCACCATCAATTTCTCTCCTCATTCACAGGCATGCCACTTCCCCATTGATAGAAGTGGAGTCTGTTTCCCTCCCTTTGAATCTGGGCTGGGCTTAGTGACTTGGCTTGATAACATAGTATGGCAGAAGTGATGTTCCGGTCTTTCATGGACATGTTTTAGTAAATCCAGTGACCAAGTAAGAAGTCCAGCTATCCTGAGATCACCCTGCTGTGAGAAGCCAAAGTCATGTGAAGATGCCCTAGAGGTTGAGATACCATGGAGAGAAAGAGAGAGACAGAGAGAGAGGAGAGAGCAGGTAGCACCATGGCACCAGACATGTGAGTGAAGAAGTCATCTTGGAAGTGATCCACTAGCTCCAGCTGCTCCAGATGATGCCAAACATACAAGGTCATCTTGTCTGCATCCTTATGTAGACCTCTCCTCTTGAATCTGGGCTGGTCCTGTGACTCACTATTGGCCAATAAAATGTAGCAGAACTGATAGTGCATAATTTCTGAGCCTAGAAGCCTTGTAGCTTTTGCCTGGGCTTTTTGGAATGGTTACTTGTCTGACTCTTCTGCTTGAAATTCAGCTGCCATGCTATAGGAAGCCCAAGACTTATGGAGGCCATGCATAGGCACTCTGGTTTAAAGTCCCAGGTGAGCTACCAGCTTCAACTGCCAGTCACATGAGTGAGCCATCTTGGTCTTCAGCGCAGTCAAACTTCAGATGTCTACTCACCCATCTGACAAGAGAGATCCCGAGTGAGTATCACCTAGCTTGGCCCAATTAACCCCAGAACTATGAAAGGTAATAATTAATTGTTGTTTTAAACTATTAAGTTTTGGGGTGGTTTATTGTGCAGCAATTGATAACTGGAAGAGAAACCATTGTAACTACTGTTTAATTTGGAAGAATCCATTATAAAACCTAATGTGCCATAAGAATTTAGACTGGGTTAACCCAAAAAACATTAAAAAATTAAAATATAGTATGCTAAGTATTGAAAGGTAAATAAACTATCTTAGACGAGTAGGAAATCATTTGCAAGTTATCTCATTATCTCCGATGATGATCTTATTTTGATCTATTTCAACTTTGGGTTATACTCTCCCCTTAAGTCATTTTGAGAAGTGAAGATGTTGAATCCAGTGGAAAGGGATATAATTCTACCTCTAGATACAAAAAGGTACATCAGATGCCTCTCTTCAATATGTGTTAGCCATCAAAGCGTCAGTCAATCCACCAACAAATAAAAGTTTAATGATCCCCTCTATATGACATATATATATATATCCCTGTTCTTAGGTACCCCAAGCATTGCCTAATATAGTTTTTTTAGGCAGTGGGTAGGAAAACACAAAACTCTGAGCGGGAGGAAACTGTACAGCCTATCACAGTATCTGGCACACTCTAGTTGCTTAGTAACTTTCTGTTGAATGAATCATGTGGGAACTCAGTGCCAAGTGCTGGTCACTAACTCAAGTCCAGGTGTAGCTGTACCTTCTGCAGCTCTTAAAGATGACATATGCCTCAGGGGTCTGCCTACAAGCCTGAAAGTTCTTCAATCAGTGTCAAGATCAGGGAGCTCAGAATTGTGACTGTTTTATGTGTATATATGTATACGTATGTATAAATGTATATATGTATGTATGTATGTATAAAATCTTGCCTCTCTTTCGCTCTGCTTCCATTTGTGCAAAGCAATGTGTTAGACATTATAGGATTTATATAAATGTCTGATTTTAGCCTGAGATCTTAAGAATGCCTAAGATTTTGAATTACTCAATCCCCCCTTTTTAAAAGGTTGAGAAACATAGTATATTGTGGAGTAGTTAAAACTTCAGAAGGAAAGATCCTCAACAAATACAAACAGCATGAAATAAAATAAGCCTAAGCACTTTACTGCACTATGGAATTCTTATATGGAAACTCAGACATAGAGACATAGGGGCTGCTCGAAAGCATAAATAACAGGTTATTTATGCCTAGAGCATTGAAAGACCCATCTCCTCCACTTCTCTCGTACTTTGCCTGGAATTCCACCGTTAAAGGCATTTTATTCATAAGACTTGTGTTTGCAAATATATTGCACAAAAGGAGTAATTTAACCATTGGAAAATCAACAGAGGACAAGATCATGAATATGGGGGAGGCAGCTGAGGTGAGGATCAAGAATGGCGAGGCGGAAATTTCTGTTGGGGAAAATGAAGACTCTGGCCAAGAACTCCAGCCTGGGGCTGTGGGTGCTGAGGGCGGCTTGATGGGAGGAGGGAGAACATGTTGAACCGCTATACACACATTTGCTCAAAAGTTGCCTTCAACTAGAGAATCAGACAGAATAATTATAGTAAATCCTTCAAGATAGGAACATAGGACAGCGAGGAGAGAAAGGTGAAAAATATCGGGAGAGAGCAGAGACTCATTGCTTTGCTTTAATCTCTGTCACCTGTTCTTTTATTCACAAACATGCCTCATTTTTGCTTGAATAAAACAGTTTCTAAGACTCGCTTGACCTTTCTCTATTATTTTCACTTATTCACCATAGCTGTAACCTCAAAGAGGAGATGCTTCCCTTAGTAGCCGTGGTCTCTCTGTGCTTACCAAGGTAAAGTAGAGAAGACAGCAACTAATCTTGCACAGAGAAACTTAGGAAACTCTCTTGCCGTCATGATTGCCACCAGCTTCACAAGAGTAGGCAAAGTAACTTTTCAGGCCCAGGCCAAAGGGTTACCCATTCATACAGAACCTCTCTGGTCCTCATAATGATCCATATCCCACAATAATTAGTATGTTGGTGACAGAAGATAGAGGACGAAGAAGCCCACAGTCCTAGTATCAATTCCCTATTAGCACTGGCTGTGCTTCCAGGTAGATCCAGATGGTTTTGACACTTGGCAGCAGAGATAATCCACCTCTGCACAAGTGGACAGTATCAGGAAAAGCCAAGATTGCATGAAAAGTAGGAAACCCATCTCTATCTAACTATAACACTTCCATTACTTTAAAGAAAAAATAGATGTCCCTGAACTTAAATAATCCACCATAAAGGCAATATCGAAGGGAAGAAGGAAGCATATTTGTTAGGATTTTTTTTGTTTGCAATGACAGGTTCCTAATTAGCTTAATGAAAAAAGGGAACTTATTCTTCAGATGCCGGAGAGTCTCATGGAATCCAAGATCAGGACTGGAGACGGGTTCCGGGAACAACTGGAACAAGCAATAAAACTCATCACATCCATCTCTGTCTTCAGTTTTCACTTGTTCCTCTCAGTTTCTCTCTCATTTTTCTCTTTCTTCAAATTAGCTGCCTCCATTTCTGCTCAAGACAAGGCAGGAAGCATAGACACGGCGTACACCGAGTTTTAAAGCATATGCTTCAGACAGTGGAAAGATAATGGCTTTAAGCTCTGGCGTCAGGTCCAAAAATTCTAGGAAGGGGCTCTGATTGGCTTACCCCAGATCAAGGGCAATCAGCCTGGGGCTAGAGTGGTGCAGACTGGCTGCTCCTGAAGTAACTATATGAATGATAACTGTAGGAATGTGAGTGAGGGATTGGGAGTTACAGCTTCCGGAAAAAAATGAACAGCTGGGAAGGCAAACAATGTAGCCAATATAGGAAGGCAGACCTAAATGGTGATGTGGGCATAACGTGACCACTATGAGACCATTTCTCCAAGAACTGGTTGCCCCCAAATCCTGTTTAAGTATCCTTCTATTTAATGCTTCCCAACACAGACGCTTGTTTAATCATGACTGAGGCTTCACTGGAATCCTCATTGACAACACTAAAGTGTTTCCCCACCAGACATTTCTTTCTCTCTTAGATGCCCATACTCCATAGTTCACCTGCTCTCAGAAGGACATCTGGGGGGGAAAGAGAGCACAGTCCCCTCACCTTCAGACCTCCTCTTCATGACCATCATTGTTCGCTCGACTTCTCATTCAGCGTTCCCTGGGATTGAGGGGAGAAGTGTGGGAGTAGTGGCAGGAAGAACTACTTTTGCTATTAGCATAAGCTACAGATTTGCTCTGGTGTTTAATCATCCATGGAAACCATTTGTTTAGGCAATTAAGAATTTGTGTATAGGGCATTTCTAGGGATGAACGACCAGGTGGTCAAAACTGACTGCTCACAGCCTTGTCAAGGGCTGTTGATCAGCAGGAAATGACCTGCTTCAATGTGACTGATGATATTTATGTGGAAAATTAGATGAACAAGAGCATATATTCATTTTGAGTGATTCAAGGATGACAGTGTAGTGAAAGCTTTCCATGCGCACTCCTGGGTTAGCTATTTGAAGAATTTTGCCCTTGGTTTTATACACAGAGGCAGTCTTTGTAAACATTCTTTTCTTTAAGTGTACCCTAAAGGGCTGAAATCGTGAAATGAGAAGAATATCTGCATCACTGTTGTGCAGATATTTAATCCTAAAGTTCAGTAGGAATATGAGGTTGTGTGATGCAACGGAAATAATAATAGACCAAAAATTGGGACCAGGGCTCTAGACCTGACTCTGTTCTTCCTTATCCTTGTGACCATGGACAAGTCACTTCATTTCTAAGTTTATTTATGTATAAAATGGGGCATGTGGAAGAAGTGATCCTGAAGGTACTTCTAGCTCCATCAGTTTACAGGTATAGCTGCAGACTATTATCATCAAGTCATCTGAGAAAATTGGATGCAGTCAGAAATATGATGTTATATTTGTGTCATGCTATTTTTTCTAAGGCAGTCAAAGAATTCTGCACACACTGGTAGCATGGGCTATTTGGCAACTTACTTTCATGACTGAGCGAGTTGCTTGTGAAATACCACGCTTTCCATCTTGCCAATCCTGTCTCAATGCCTGGAGTGCTCACCCTCTTAATGGCCCATAGAAAGCCCTCACTATTAACAAATCAGAAAGGGTAACCCAGAAGCCCGCAATCATTAGGAAAGTTTTATATCATGGATGCCAGATTCTGAAGCGGGTTCTGAATAATGGATGGACTGTTGGCAAAGGGAGTTGACCTAGGTGAGGATATCATAGTATGGAGCCTTGAGAAGCTCATGGAGCTGGCAGGGAAAGATGGGGCACTGAGGTCTTCATGCCTAGGAGACAGTGAAACCTGGATGGCCATGATAGGAGAAATGGCCCCTTGGTAGAAAAGTTAAGTCAGGAGCTAAAGTCTCTTTATGGCATTAGGGTGAAGAAATTCTCTTCTTCAAAGAACAGTCTTCCCCAGCCAGGGATGCACATTGCATTTCATGCATTCAAAGCTATAAGTTCAATAGACATTTTATGGAGCACTGTGAACACTGACCTCACCTGGATCCCACAACAGCTCTGTGAAGGAGGTGTTATTATCACTGCTTGGCCAACAAGGAAGGTCAGTCTTGCCTAGAATAAATAACATTCCCAAGGTCACACAACTGAGCTCAGATACTATTACTTGTCTGTCTGACTCCAGAACCTGTTATATCACACTGTTTCTTCCGGGGAAAACACAGAGCATATAATCTGCCTGCAGATAATTGGGAGTGAACTATGAATTTATGCATTTAATTTTAACCCCAAATGGAAGCTGACACTTACATGTGTTCACTATGTACCAGTTCCTGTCCCAACTGCTTTCCACATGTGAACCCATTTAATGCTTACAATGTGCCTTGGATATAGTCACTATTATTATCTCCATTTTATGGAGGAGAAAGGGAGTCACAGAATCTTATCCAAGATTCCACAGTCAGTAATTGGTGGATTTAAATCCCCATGACAGCGATAATAAACTGAATCATAGTGCCCATTTTGATAATTTGTCCCTGTTGATTTTGGAAGGTGAATAATGAAAAAGAACACCTTGGGATTGGATGTAAGAGGGGTTTACTCTCCATACCACATGGTTTAATTTTCACAATGGGGAGCAGGGAAGTGGGAAGAGAATATGATTTTCCTTTGTGGTCCCATCATCAGCTGCAGAGGCTGTGGGGCAGGAACATATCCTGCTGTCACTTGGAAGCAGTGGGATTCACCTCTGGCAAGGGAAGCAAAGGACAGAAACATAAGCTGCCATCAATTGATTTCTTTTTAAACATTAGAGGAGAAAAAATAGGCAGATGATAACTCAGCACTTTAAAGCTTTGCAGATTGGGATGGTGTTAATCAAATCTGTAGGATGAAGTTGGCAGAATTAGATGGAGCAAAAGAGGATGCCTGGAGGTCATTACACGCTGTGTGTCCTCCCTGCCACAGCTCCTGCCCTAACTAATTTTTCCCAAAGCTATTGAAATCAAGAGGGAGGAGACTCCGCAGAGTGGAAAGATCCTGGGGCTAAAGAGTTGGGAGACATAAACATTTCTTTGCAGTCTTCCTGACTCTAGTTCTATATGAGTCAACACTACAATACGGTTACAAAAAAAAATGGACATAATCAAATTTGCACCATCAGATATAAAGTGGACAGAATAAAGAATGTCAAGATGATGGCTCCATTTTATTCTGTGTTGGTCAGAGCCCACCTGGAATAGGGTGTCAGATCTGAACACCATATTCAGAGAGAGTAGGGCTGGGGCAGAGCCACTAGAATGGTTGCAACCATTAGCTCCAAATAGAAGGTAGGATTGTGACTAGGGAGGTGCTAAGGTTGGAAAAGAAGCTTCCCCAAAGAGATGAGAGAACATGTGTGGAATCTTGGGCACTGGGAAATGACACCCCAGAAAATCAAAAGGAAAAAGCTGCTATTCAGAGCAACACGTAGAGTTGTGTAACCAAGTACTCTTGGTAGTTGCATTTTCCTATTATAACCAGAAGTTGGTTTTGTCTGACTACCCTTTTAAAATTGCACTCCCATCTGATCCTTTTCTATCCCATCTCCCTAATTAATTTTCCTCGATAGTCTTTGTCAACACCTGGTATGCTTTATTCATTTGCTTATTTATGATCTTCACCTATTAGAAATTACACTCATAAGGGCATTCATTGTCCCTCTTCCTCCTGCTATATTTCCAGTACCAAGAATTGTACCTGTCACAGAGTAGGTACTCAGTAGATATCAATTAATGGTAGATACTAATGGATGGGTGAGTGAGTGAGTGAACGAATGAGACAGCATCAGCAGAAGTAGTGAGATATGGAGGAGACAGGATGGTCCATATGTCTCACTGCCTGGGTGGTAGAAACACAGATGACTCTGACTAGGGGAGATGGTGAATGTCTTGTCAGGTGGAGGTTGAGTTAGATGATTACTTCTAGACCAGTAATTTTATGGAACTTCAGGGAAATGAAGGGAAAGGATGGACAGCTTTCCAAGGATTCGGTATAAGGGATGGCTCTAGGTTATTGCCACAAACTGGACAGAATGAACTCTAAAGTGAAACATAAAGGTTTTCAATTGTGCAGGAGCTAACAATCTGGGTGGAAAAGGAGCTCTCCAGACTATTATGAACTTTCTTCATTTTGGTGGCTTTTGGTGCCAAGAGAGATTTTTGAAAAACTTTATTTGGAATATAAAAACCCATGTAGTTGTTAGTAGGACTAATCTATCACAGCTAAAGGCTAAAGATAGAGAGAGGCAAGTGGTGTGGAAGAGGAAGAGGCTAATGCTCTTAAGGCTCTGGGGGAAAATCCTTCTTTTACTTCTCTCCTGCCTTCTGGTGGTTGCTGGCAATCGTTGGTGTTCCTTGGCTTGTAGACGCAACACTTCAATCTCTGCCTGTGTTGTCACATGGGCTTCTCCTTGTGTGTCTTCCATCTCTGTGTGTCCAAATTTCCCACTTCTCATAAGGACACTTGTCATTGGATCAGGGCCATCCTAATCCAGCATGACCTCATCTTCACTTGATTATATCCACAAAGACCCTATTTCCAAATATGGTCACAGTCACAGGTTCTGGGAGTTAGGATATGGACATATTTTTTGCAGGGGTGAGGGGAGGACACAATGAAACTCACTACAAGACTATATCAAAAACCCAAGATTGGGCATCCGAGGCCTGAATGAACCAATTTTTCCTGGAAGGTCAAACCTTGCCTCCCACCCTGACTCCCACCCCAAAGATGCTTCCCACCTTTTGGAGACTGTGTGTGTAGCAGGAATGGGGATCTTCCTACTATCTCCCTTCCATGTTGCAGAAATTGCAAATTCTGACCTTATAAGAAAAGTAAACATAAATGCAAATAAAAACAATTTAATTTTGATGTTTTTGCTTGGGTCTTTGAGTAGCTAAGGCAAGGCTCTCAAGGGGCAGATTTCTCTATAATGGGATTGTAGTTAATATTATTGTTGCTTCCGTTTGGAGAGAAACTGATGATGGTGTTCCCTCTCCCTTGCCAGTGATTGGTTTAGGCTCAAGTCAATTTGGACCAATTTGATTTATTTCTTCTTCATTCATTCATTCAGCAAACATCTATTGAGTTTCTATTACATGCTGGATACTTCTGAAGTGTGGCTAAAAATGCTCTATGCATAAGATTGTGACCTCTGTTATTGATTTTTAAAGCTTATCAATGTTAAAAAAGAGATATCTAAAAGAACATGGAGAAAAATGGAAGTCTGTCCAGAAAATGGGAATACGCAGATAACTTTCAACTGGCATGCAGAAGGTCTTCACGGCTACTCTGAAGGTGCTGAGGATACAGTGGTAAATAAGGCAAGGCAGAGAATAGGCTTGTTTGAGGTTTCTGCAAAGAGAAGCCAGGCTCCCTCTCCCACTGGATACGAACAAGGATATGTTACCCTTGCTGATTATGAGGGTACCAGGCCAGAGCTGTTCAACAGAGCAGAGAGAGGGAAAGAGCTCGAATCCATGATGACATTGTCAAATAACTGAACTAACCAAACCTTACGTTCGGACATTCTGTATATGTGAAAATAAGTTTTGAAAATAAACGTTGAATTGAGTTCGGACAGAGTTTCGATTTCTTGTGTGCTAAGGCATATAACTGACACAGGCATCTTTCTTTTGCCTTTCTTCAGTTCTGCACAGTCTGGAAGCCCCAGGAGAATAAAAAAGAGGGCACCACTCTGCTTAACAATATTCTGTCTTTACTATGGGTTGTTGTCGGAAATTTTATTGTTGTGTTTTGAAAAAGGAGACATTTGGTGAGAGGAGAGCACGTCTGTGGACGGGGAACAAGGCTAGGAACTGAGCTGTGTCCTCAAGGGGACCGCATGTCAAAGACTTCTCTTTTTTTTTTGAGCTTTTCCCATAAATCGCACAGTTTAAAGGCACCTGCCTTCTTTGATAGTAATCCTTTTCAGTTACTTTCAACTTAGTAAATCTCAGCAGCCTTGAGCCATGCAGTGGAGTCCTGGAGTGGAGGAGGAGGCTGTAAGAAATGTGGCCTGTTCACATTCATCACTGGACGATACACAGGGAGACACCACCTCAGGAGGACTGGAAGGCCAGGAATTCACGCCAGTGACCAGAGGCTGATGGTCAATAGAAGTAAATGGTCATTCAGTCACCGAGACTCATGAGGAAGCAGAGAATTGTGGAGAAGCTGGTGCAGCGTGGAAGTAACAAGACGAAATGAAACAAACCCACCTTCCCATTATGCTAGAGAGTATTCACCTTTGAGGGTTAGAGAAATGCTGGCATTTGCATTAATTTACCAAGAATTTAAATAAGAAAATTAATTATTTCACAGACCTTAAATTATTAAAATGAGAATATCCCTATTAATGTGCATTTATCATCCTTTGTTCTCTGGGCACTTTTCAGGATCTCCCTTTCCAGCAATTTACTTAGATTGCATGCAAATATGTATTGCTGTGTGGCAGTTAATGCTCATGGCAGAGGCAGTTCTGTGTTTGCATGAGTGTGAATATTTAGCCTCATAAACAAATATTCAAATCCTTTGGGAATTTATATTTTGAGAAATCGACTCCTTCCTCCTTTCCCACTCTCCATCTGCACCCTTTTAAAATTATCTCAGCTCCCTTCTCCCCAGAGTTGTCACCAGTGTGTGCTTCCAGATCTTGGTTGTGCTTTCTCTTGTCTTCTTTATTTCATCAAGTTTTAATTGTAAATGTTTTCACTTTTCTGCCATCTGCTTTTCCTCCCCTCTCCTTTTCATTCCCATCTCCTCATTCCCCATTTTTCTATTTATCCCTAAAAAGAAAGACATACACTTTAAGTAGTAGACTTAAACTGGCATTGACATTTTCGCTGTTGCCAAATGGTACACAGATGCAAATTCCCACACACTAGAAGAGAACAGGAGAATCTGAGAATGTGTTTAGGAGAATATGGTGTTGGAGAGGGATTCTTGTAACAAAGAAAGAAATGACGGGTGGGCCTGTTTTTATTTATCTGTTTACTTATTCATTTCCAAATCTCTATTCTTTGTCTTTCCTCTAGTGTTTTCTTGATTCTTGTTTCTTGCTTCAGATTTTCTTGTTGTTCTTCCAGATTTTATCCTATGTATCTTATTACCAAAATACTTTCTCAAAACATTTGGGTATTGCATCAATTTGCTAGGGCTTCTATAACAAAGTACCACAAACTGAGTGGCTTAAACAACAGAAATGTATTGTTTCACAGTTCTGGAGGCTAGAAGTCCAAGATCAAGATGTTGGCAGTGTTGGTTCCTTCATGGAACAGAAAGAATATGTCCCATGCTTCTATTGTAGTTTCTGCAAGCTTGGCTGAAAACCTTTGGTTTCTTTGGCTTGTAGATCCATCACCCCAATATCTGCTTTCATCTTTGCATAGTATTCTTCCTGTGCACAGGCCTATGTACAAATTTCCTCTTTTTTTTATAAGGATGCTAATTATATGGGATTAGGGCCCATCCTAATGATCTCATCTTAACTTGGTCATCTGCAAAACTCTGTTTCCAATAAGGTCACATTCACAGGTACTGGGGGTTAGGATATCAACATTTTTGGGGAGACACAATTTAAACCATAATGGTATCTTATGACTGGTCATGTGACCAGTCTTCTTTGAAGACCTAAACACTGCTGAATATTATGATTTCTTCTCTATGTGTCAACCATACCTCAGAGATCTCTTAGGGACCATCGAACTCAAGAATTCTATGATTTTATTTGTTAGAGATAGAACTCAGAGACAGTCTTGAACCTGGTCAACAGATCCACAGGAAAGTAGTGTTTCTCAAGTGGTCACAGAATTACAGCTTTGGGATAAAACCCCTCTCATCCTTTCCTACTTTTAATCCAGTCAGACATAGAGAAGGCGTTAATGATAACAGCATAAACCATATGCAGAGTGGGGATTGGTAATTAAGCAGGAGAATTGAAGACTTCCTTCAATAGTCAGAATTGTTCCTGAGTGACCATGGAGATGTAGAGAAGGAAGCATTGCCTTAGATAACTGTGTACTTCAATTTTCCCCTGCCAAGGAGCTGGTTGGCTTTATTTACAAGTAGGACTTGGCTGAAATGTTTTTACCACAATCACCAAAAGGATAATATAATTTCAAAACTGTGATCAGAGTTCATGAGACATATTTTAAATTATTTTTACTGGGTACTGACTAAGGGCTTGGGAACAATTGAGGATGATACTCAGAATCAGGAAATGAAATGTCGGAAGTGACAAGAACCTGAGAAATCATCAATCCCCTCACTTCACAGATGGGGATCCTAAAATCTAGAGGCCTGCAGTTATTGGGCTGGTCAGCAGAAGAGAAGAATTGAGTCCAGGTCTCTTGACCCCCAGTCTAATCTTCCTTCCACAGTGAGTCCTAATGGGGGCTTCTCTCAACCTCTCTCACCTCTCCAACAATCCTTTATCTCTAAGATCTCAGGTGACATTCTGACAAAGAGACCAGATGCTCCAGAATGTTAGGGCTCAAGGGAGCCTCGTAGATCATCTAGTGACTAGACGGACTCTAGTCCAAACACCTCACTTTACAGAAAAGGAAACCGGGATCCAGAGAGAGAAGCTGACAGGGTTCCTACCTTTAGCAAGAGACAGAGCTGGGACTGGAACAGAGGTCTCCTGTGGAGCTCAGTGCTCTCTTTCCTGCCTGCTTTTAGACTGAATAATTCTTATGATTCCATTTATCTCCTTTGTTGGCTTATTAGCCATGACTTTGTTTTGCTTTGTTATTTAGTCATTTTGTTAAGGTTTATAGCATGCATCATTATCTTATCATAGTCTGTGTTCAAGTGATATTATACCACCTCTTCACCTATAGCATAAGAACTTTACTTTTCTCTCTTCCCAGCCTTTATGCTATTGTTGCCATGTATTTTACTCATGCATATGCTATAAACCCCAAAATACATCACTATTATTTTCATTTGAATAGTCAATTACATTTTAAAGAGATTAATTAATAAGAGATAAGACTTACATATTTACCCACGTGCTTACCATTTCATCTGCTCTTCGTTTCTTTGTGTAGATCCCCATTTCCATCTTGTGTCATTTTCCTTTGCTGATAGGTTTTTTCAGCTTTTGTAAGTCTGAAAAAGTCTTTATTTCACCTTCAGTTTTTGAAGGATTTTTTTGTGTGTGAGGAAGATTAGCCCTGAGCCAGCATCCATTGCCAATCCTCCTCATTTTGCTGAGGAAGACTGGCCCTGGGCTAACATCTATGCCCATCTTCCTCTACTTTATATGGGATGCCGCCACAGCATGGCTTGACAAGCAGTACGTTGATCCACACCTGGGATCCAAACCTGCAAACCCTGGGCTGCCAGAAGCAGAGTGTGTGAACTTAACTGCTATGCTATCGGGCCAGCCCCTTGAAGGATATTTTTGCTGGGGATAAAATTCTAGGTTGACAAGCTCTGGCTGTCTTGGTCCTTTGGTGCCTCAGGTTTGTCTCTTCAATTCAGGGAGTCTGCTGGGCTCCTCCTGGGTCCGTCCCCCTCCCTGAGCTGCAGGCTAGAAACTCTCAAGGCAGTAATCTGGGACAACCCTGGGCTCATCTCTTTTGTTTTTCATCTCTCAGGGTTCACTGTCCTCATTACCTGATGTCCAGAGTCTTAAAAACTGTTGTTACATATATAATTTATCTGCTTTGTTTTCTTTTTCAGTTTTTCAGATAGGGGGGTAAATTTGGTCCCTGTCTCTCCATCTTGGCTCATTGCAGAAGTTGGGGATGATAGAAATTTAATCTTAGTGAATTTGGAGGATTTCCTCCTGCTCTAGGGTTTTATCAAGGGTCAGGGCACCTCATGTAGTGCTGAGGCATGGACTGGCCTATCTGGTCCTCAACCACTGGTCTGTGCAAGTGCTGCTGAGCCATCTTTTGTCCCCACGTCCCATCAGCTCTCTTGTTGCTTCTGGGCTATGCTGGATATCCAGGAGCCTTTATGAGTGTGTTTGGCCCCATTACCCCCTAGACCCAGCACCATGTAGCCATTTTCTCTCTTTCTATGATCTGTTCATTGCCCCAGGCCTTTGCTGGAGAGCATGTGCAGGTTTCTCTCTCAGGAACACACTGATTTCTTGGCTTTTATCACGTCTGTCTCTTTCTCTCTCCATCTCTCTTTCTCTCTCTCCTTATCCCCTCCTTAGCCTTGGAGAAATCTTTTTCTTATCTGAGGTGGGAGTGGATATTGGGGTCTTGTCTATATGTGAATCCTTTAAATTCCCCCAAGGGCTTGAGGTTTTGGGAACACACAATACAGATCCTCTCAGGCCATTTGTGCTTTCTGCATTTCACATCCTTCCCCATAGGCAATGTAGAGAAAGCTGATTATTTGGTTGAAGAGAAGAGGTAGGAAAACAAGAAATGCCATGAAAAAAAAAAAGAACTTTTCCAAAGCAATTATGCCAAAGTAATGAGAAGTATTCTTCATTTTGCTGGGAAATTTGCCTTTTGAACTTATTCCATTTATAGTTATTTAAAAAGTAGCAAAGTATTCTTTAACAGGGTGCGCTAAACAGAGGCTTAACTTCTTTAAATTTCTTTTTAGCATTATTGTATTTGTATGGTAAGTGTAAGCTAGATTTGGGATATATAATTACTTGGCTGTATTTGGCAGTAATGTTCAAGATGGCACATGAAGCTGTTATTTTTAGCATCCTGAATAAAGATATTTTCCCTCCTTAGACTCTAGTGTTCCCTGCCACATCAACGCAAATTAACCTTGATACATTATTGATGTATTCTCAATACTCAGTTTCTATACATAATTTTTAACTAATAAAGTTTTAAAAAATATTTAAGATGCTTAATTGTACAATTGTGGAATTGCTTCCAGCCTCTGCAATCCTTCTTTCCTGTAGCTATGGCCACAGGACCCTGAAACAGCCCCATGCTGGTCTCTAGGACCAATTCTGACCTCAAAATAGGTAGAACTTATGATCTTATGATTCTTATGTGACATGAATTTCCAAGTGGCTCCTAGGTTGCCCCTGACCTTGTGCTCCAGGTTCATAAACTGGGCTTTTGCTCTGGTTCTGAGACACAGACTCACTTTGTGTCCCAGTTCTGGTTCTCGAGCCCCTTCCTCAACAACAGAACTAGTACTGGTGTTCTCCCAGGACTGGGTCAATGCCTCTGGCAGAGGGAATGGGCCCTTCCATCTTCAGCCTTCTCTAGGATTAATCATGTGACGATGCACCTAGATTTCTCTATGTCTTCTATTCTCAGGTACCCAGTTTAAAGCTCTGCCTATTTGTTGGACATTATGGTAGTCAGAGGCCTTTTCTAGCACTCTTTACCTCATTACATGCATCATTTAAAGTGACATTTTTTCTTAAGAACTCCTATTGTGGCTTGTATATCAAATCCTTTGGATCAGTAAGTAGACCTGTGTAACCAGTGCCCAGTACCAAGTATTTCAGCTGTTTGAGATATATGTCCTCCCAGCATCTCCTAGAAGGCAGCACAGTCCTATGTGTGTGTCACAATCTCACCAAGAGTTAGATGTTAGATGTGTATATATATATATGTATATTACATATACACACACATGCATGTTATGCCCTACTCTGATGTGTATTTAATCTCTTTCAATTCTGTGAGTTCCAATGTTATTCTAGCAACAGTCAACCCCTGACTCCAATCCTCACCATGTCACTCTTCTACTCTTGACCCCGTCTGAAACTCATCTAATAGTTGATTTCACCACCACCTCCCTGACGGCAGCTAGAATAGTGACCACCATTCTTTGGCAGAGAAGACAATGAAGGATTGGTGGAGATGAGTCTGGGGCCACTTTCTTTCACTCATTCATTTATTCAGTCTTTCCACAAGTATCTATTGAGCACACACTATGTGCCTGGTACTCTCTAGGCATTTTCCATGTAGAAATGAACAACATAAGCAAAGTTCCCCCCTTTTTTTTGTGGAGTTTACATTCTAGTGGAGGGAGCAGACAAAAACTAAAAAAATGAAAGTTTGAGATGTCAGATCCAGAACAGTATGATGAAAGAAAATAAAGTTATAAAAAAGAAAGGTGTGTGTGTGTGTGTGTGTGTGTGAGATACAATTTTAGATACAGAGCTCAAGGACAACCTATCTAATAAGATTTCCTTTAAACAGTGACCTGCCCTGCGAATGTCTGAGGGAAGAACACTCATGTGAACATTGTCAGATGCCTTTTTTGTGTCTATTGAGATGACCATGTGATTTTTATTGGTGCCACCAGTCTTCCTCCATGAGAAGAGTGCATTATTCTTTGAGGGGCTCTGTGTCACAGGTTTGAAGAGACCCTGAGGTCAGACATGGTGAAAGGAAACACTCTGAAGTCGTATTTTGGATTCTTTTAGGATCCCTTCTTGTTCAGACCTCTGGAGAGTCTCCTCTTTCAGAAGATATGTTTGCTTCTCTTACTTGTAAAAGGACACGGGGAAGACCTGGATTGACAAAAGCAAAATCCCTTGCTGGGACACGTTGACATTGGATGGTTGGAAAAGGCATGAGCATTAGAGCTAGAACATTCTGGATTTACTCCTGTATTTTCTTCTTTGGAAACCATTTTCAGCCTCGTAGTTCCAATCAGTATGAGGACCTTTGTTGGTTGAGATGACGTTTATGTTTACAAGAGGCCCTATTATAGTTCCAGGTACATGTGAGATCCCTTAGCAATGTTGTCTCCATACGCTATCCTTTGGACAAGTTTTATGAATGCTTATTCTGGACTTGGAGGGTGATTTTGATATTTGTGAAGAAAAACATTAGATTCAAAACAGATGAATCTGGAAATCTCTAATTTCTACTAACTCTGAAATTTTTTAGAAATATGGCTCTAAACAGAATAATGTTAACAGGCCTACATCCTTTCTTGATTTCTGTTTGGCTACTTATAAGTTACAGAAGCCATGCTGTAGAGAGTAGAATTATTCATAACTTCTGCCATTTATCCCCTCTGAGTCAACGGACTATGACTACTTTAGTATTGTGGATACTGGAAATGAAGTAAAAAATTATGTTCTCTCTAGACATTGAGTTTTGAGAGAACACTAGTACTAAGAACCTCTCTCCCACAAAACTGGTCATAGTGGGGCAAATTATATTAAATTATATCATAGAGATATACCAAATGTATACCTCAACTCTCTCATCTTCATTTTAACTTGCATAAGTGTATTTTTCAGATTCCTGGACACTCGTAATAAAATGGGTTTTTAAAATAGGCAAATACATTTTTTAAAAATCATTGGTGATTTTCTCTGTTATTTGGAGGTTGGGATATGTGGGAAGGAGTGACAGGGTCCAAGCAGATATATACTTTTGCTTCTCTCACTCAAGTCTAAACTATAAAACAGTGATAATGATTTGAGTAAGGAATGATATGTTTGGAGTACTTATCACTTTATTACTTTTTGGAAAATATGTTACTTTATGCTCACAAAATTGTTCAGAGATGCCACAGTCACAGAGATAAGAGAGCAAAAGGGAATAGAGACAATTTGAAAACTTGTTTGGTCCAGGTGACGTCTTTGTGCCTTTTCAAGAGTCAGCAATGATTTCTGTGAATAACACTTTAATTCAAAATAGACGTGGAGCAGAAAAATAAGACTACATATTCACACGTGCTTATAATTACATAAAGAAACACTGGCAAATATATTAAAAACTAACGAAAGTAGTTATCTCTAATGGGAATAAGGTAGATGAGGTCGGGAGGTAAAATGAGACTTCTCAATGTTTACTTTTTATACAGTTATGAACTTGGAGCCATGTGAAGATTTATAAATAAAACTTGATCTGTATGTAATAGCTGTGTTGGGCCTGAGCTATTCAGGGCAACCCTGAGATGAAGATGTGGAATCTTTCCCCTCTTTGCTGTACTGAGACCCCTTTAGAGAATTGTGTGCCTTCTTGAGGACTCTACTCCTCCAGTTGAGAAAAGGAGAATTAAAGCTGCTCTCTCAAAGGTGTTAGGGGCAGAAATGATGGTTATAAAGAGGATATTCTTCAATCTGTTACCGTGGTTGCTTTTGAAAATTTGTATGTGTATGTGGAGAGATCATTTTCAATTTTATTCTTCTCTTTTATTTAATTATACACAATGAGAAAATATTATTTTCATCATCACCACCATGGTAAAAAGTAGAGAAAAACAGGGTTAAAAGAATAATTCAGGCCAGAAGCCAGAGTCTCTTGCTTCCATGCTTGGACAATTTTAAGGGTTCTCTGATGCTTTGCTGTAGTAGAACTGATTTCTGATCTTTGGTAACATCTCAGCTGTCCAGTAGGCCCTCTATAGAGGTATTACTGGGTTGGAAAGAGAGGGACAGCTGAACAGAAAGAGGACTGCATTCTGAGGAGAGTTGCAGAGTCTGAGGAGGAGAATGTGGATCCTCCCTCGTTCCTTCCTTCCTTCTTTCCTCCCTAATTATTCAAAAGGTGCTTACTATGTGCCAGTATATTCTAGTCCCTGGAGATACTCAGCTAAATAAGAGATAGAAATTTAGCCCTGATGTTTCTAATGTTCTAATCAGGAGGCTATTGCCATAGTGTGGAGGAGTGGTGACCTGATGGAGTGGCAGTGAAGATGGAGGAAAATTGAAAGATTTTACATCCCTCTTCTCACCCTCTACCACCCCATGTGTCAATTCACAATACTTCCACAACTGATATTTCACCTAGCTCCTGACTTTGGTATCATAGAAAGTCATTCCTTTAGCTCTCCTTCCTGACCCCTTCCTTACCTAGCTGTTATCTGATTCCATGTCTCATTTCAAGAAATTGATGATGATGAGAAAAGCAAGAGAAAGAGACTGAAAGTACAAATCAATATAGGAATTAGAACATGAATCAAATGAAAGGAAAGAAATGTTTGGGAAGAATGAATGATGGCAGAATGCCAGCAACAATGTGCCCACTGAAAGAGGAAAGTGATGATGTCTTAGGAAAATGATAGATTAACCTGGTCCACTTGGAGAGATTGGGTGTAGTATTTTACAAACTCAAGTTCCCCATTAATTTTCTGGTTCTGACACTGATGGTGGGCTGAATCTTGGGACCTCTACCTTAGCTTTAAAGAAAATGGCATGTATTGTAAGAAGCCATTATAACCTAGAATCCAGGTTCCAGAAAGACAAAAAAAGGTACTTCTCCATGGGTTTCCTCTGTTGTAGCCACTTGTTACATGTGGCTTTTGAGGACTTAGTAATATGTTTAGTCTAGATTGAGATGTACTATAAGTGTAAAATACTCACTGGGTTTTGGTGACTTAGTACAAAAACAAGAGTTTAAAATATCTCATTAATTATTTTTATATTGATTATATGTTGAAATAACATTTTGGATATTTGGGTAAATAAAATATACTATTAAAATTAATTTCACCTATTCCCATTTACCATTTTTAAATATGACTACTAGAAATTTCATATTATATATGTAGCTCTCATTATGTTTCTATTGGATAGCATTGCTCTAGTTAATAATAGTAACTAACACTTATTGAGCACCCAATGTGTTCCAGACACTGTGCTAAGCACATTACATGCAATTTCTAATTTTAATCCTCACAAAAAATTTAAGGGTACATCCTAATATAGTTCCATTTTTACAAATAAAGAAACCAAGGCGTAGAAGGATTAAGTAACTTGTCTAAGCTCATACAATTGGATAGTAGCAGAACTAGGATTCAAACCCAGCCAGGCTGGCTCCAGAGCTCACATTCATTTGCCTCATCACCCAACTTGTTGGTGTTGAGTTGAGAGTTGCTTCAGCATCTAATAAGAGCTAGGTAGATATAAGGAGGTCGATGAGGACTTGATGCTTTTGTGTATTAATTAGCAGTTTTAGGTTGTAAGAAACAAAGACACACTCAGGTTGCCTGAGTTGATGGGGATGTATTATAAGTATGGAGAAGTAAGCAAAGAGTCCTACCAATGTCAACATCTGGTTTTGTGGAGAACTGGAAACTTATTCAGGATACCACAGGAATTCCAGTGTAAGACAAAACTTCGAGACTACCATTCTTAGGACTTGGCTTCTCTCTGCCTCTGTCTGTATCTATAATTGACTAATTGCCTCACGGCATCTCTTTGCTTAAGACTTCTACTAACTTCCTTCTCTCAGCCTATTTCTTCTTTGCTTCTACTTATCTTTATGGTCTATAAGATTTGTCTTCCGAGTTGCAATCCATAGGCAATTGGACTGGCTGGATTTGACACGTCCCACTGTAGACTGGTTCTAGTAGGCAGAATTTTCTGCCAGGCTCCCTCATGAGCCACTGGCTTTACTTATGTTTAGTTATATTTGGAACAGCAGCCATCACCGATTGGTTGCTACAGAAAGTGTTACAAAAGCATATGACCCACATAATGATATGATAGCAAGATTTGTTCGTGTCACTAAGTGCACTTTCCTACATTCATTCATTCAACATATATTCACTGAGTGTCTGCTATGGCCAGGCACTGTTCTTGAAATTAATTTGGAATTCATTCGAAATTCATTTGGAATTCATCAGTGAAAAAAAAAGCAAAGATCCCTGCTCTCATGAAGCTTACATTCTAGTTGAGGGAGGTAGACAATAATTAAGAAGCATAGTAGTAAAGTATAAAGTTTGTTAGAAGGTGACAAGGACTATGGAGAAGAAAGCAGAGCAGAGTTAAGAGATTGAGAGTGTCACTGGAGTGGGGCAGCAGCTTGCAGTTTTACATAGTGTGATTAGGGTGGGCCTCATGGAGAAGATGAGAACTGGGCAAAACCATAAAGGAGGAGAGGGAGTTGGCTAAGAAGGAGCTGGAGGAAGAGCATTCAGGCAGATAGAACAGCTGGAGCAAAGACCCAAAGCCTGGCATGTATGAGGAACAAGGAGATTAGGATGGCTGGAGCAGAATGAGAAAGAAGGAGAGAAGTAGGGGATGCAGTCAGAGGGGTCAGGTCAGATTGTAGTTTGTAGGCTTTTACAAGGATTATGGCTTTTCCTCCAAAGAAACTGGAGTCATCCCAGGGTTTTAGCAGAGAAGTAACATGACCTGACTTACCTTCTAAGGATGCTCTGGATGTTGGATTGCAAGTACACTGCTAGGAAGCGAGTGTGGAAGCAGAGGATCCTGTTAGCAGGCTGTTGCAATGCTCCAAACAAGAAACGGTGGTTATTTGTTCCCAAGGTTGTAGGAATAGAGGTGGTGAGAAGTGGTTAATTCTGAATACATTTTAAAGCTAGAGCCAAAGGATTTGCTCACAGATTGGATGTATGGAATGAGAGAAAGTGTGAAGTCAAAGATAACTTCAGGTTTTTTGGCCTGAGCAACTGGTAGGATGAACTTACCATTGATAAAGATGAGGAAGGCTGTAGCTGCAACAGATACTGGGGTGCAGAGAAGATCAAGTTCAGTTTTGGCCGCGTTGAGTTTAATGTGAACATAGACAATCAAGTGGACATTCTGAATAGGCAGTTGGGTATCTGAGTGTTTGGTATTTGCAAGGGAGTTCTGGGTTTAAAATATATATTTGAGAGCTGTCAGAATATAGATAGTATTTAAAGCCACGAGACTCAATGAGATCACCAAGAGAATAAAGGTATATAGAGAAGAGAAGACGGTCAAGGACTGAACCCTGGGGTATTCCAACATTGAGGGCTCATATAGAAGAGCAAAATCTAGCAAAGGACACAGAGAAGTCACTGTGATCTAGAAGGGAAACACAGAGAGTGTGGTGTCCTGGAAGCCAAGTGAAGAAGGTGGTTTAAGAAGGAAACAGTGAGAAACCGTATGAAATTCTGCTAATAGGTCAAGTAAGAAGAGGACTGAGAACCGACCACTGGATTAACAATGGGGACATCATTGGTGACTTTGTTAGAGCAATTTGGTGGAGTGGGGGCAGTGGAGGCTGACTGGAGTGGGTTTAAGTGATAACGAGAAGAGAGGAGTGAGAGACGGAGAGCATAGATAACTCTTTCAAGGACATTTGCTACAAAGCAGGGAGCAAAAGAACCAGATGGAAGTTGATGGGAGAAGTAGAATCAAGAGAAAGTTTTACTTCTCCTTTCCTTGTCTAAGGTGAAAGAAGGACTTACATGTTAGTACGCTGATGGGAATGATCCTGTAGAGAGTGAAAAAGGGATAATGAAGAAGAGAAAGAATTCAGGAGTGAATTCCTGGAGCAGATGGGGGGATGGGATCTGGTACCAATGCGAAGGGTGTGATTTTAGACAGGAGTATGAGAAGTTGATCCATTAATAGGGAGGAAGGTGGGAGATATGCTGTGGAAGTCTGTGGAAGGTCATTTCTGAGTGAAGTAGAAAGTAACACCATCAGCTGAGAATGAGGAGAGTGGAGGAGTTGTTGTGGATTTCAGTAGAAAAGAGAAGACTCGGAATAATCTTCTAGGAAAATGGGAAGGTGCTGGGATTCCATAGGCAGCAAAGCCAGAACCTCTAAGGACAATAAGTGACTGTTTCCTTTTTGTTTTTAGTGGAATGAAATTTGCCATCTACTTGTTTGAAGGGGGTCAAATGCTGGCCAGGAGGCAAGCATTTGTTGGCAAAGGAGAAAGAAGGAGATAGTTATTCTAAAGCTGAGCCAGAGCTGGGCATTAATGATTAAAATGGGCAGGTAATTCGTCTCCTTTATTATACTTCTAGCAAATGCTTTACTGGCTCTGAGAGAAAGTGGGAGAGAATGGCACACAGCCATATTAGAATTTGGCGACCTGGAAAGATGTCATTCTGCAGAACTCAGCACCTTGGCTGTGGCCTGGTGGATTATAGAAATAGATGAACAGCCCCCTAACTGATCACAGTGTGAAATGAAAAAGCTCTCCAAATGTTCCGCCTGCAGGTCTGTCATATTAAACTTTATTTCCAAGTTTCGAACCTCTATAGCCTGTAAATAAGAGAGAAAAAATTTAGAAAGCAAAGAGAGCCAGGGTGAAAACTGATGATGACAGCGTGATGAGGATCGGATGTTTGCTCACTGTCTACCTCTCTTGGCGGTAAACCTGATAAAGCAGAACCTCTCCATTATGATTTCCAGAGGGCTTGACTATGAACATAAGACATAAAGTAATATCAGAGGGCTGGATGTTATCAGAAAAACCCACTCTAATTCTCTCTAGAGAAAATAGAAGTGATTCTCAAGTTCTATTTACTTTGGGGATTTAGTGAAATCATTTTTAGCAGGCTTCTGTTATGTAAAGGCTTTACATATTTCTGGGGCTGAATGCATTATTACATATCTCACACCTTAGCCTTCTAGATTTTTTTTAAACCCTTTTGTTAAAATGAAATTGGATGCTATGGGCAACAGTTTCTTTAGTCTCTTCACTCCTGCTTGTATAATCTCGTGCGTGGACCAAGATCTGGGGAGGACAAACCTCTGGTCTGTAAGACCAGGTCTGACAACCTGGCTCACAATCTGTAGAGGGGCTACTTGTACACCTTGCTCTGTACTTCTTAGGAAAACATCTGTTTTTCTTTATTCCAGAGCAAAAGTACAAGCCAATCTCTATAGGGTTGAGATTTTATCTTTGTTTTCTATCTGTTTTAAATCAAAAGCATGGAGACTGTCAGCTAATCAACAGCATAGAGTATCTATGGGCTAGGAATGTGTTAGTAACCTCAGATTTGACCTGCCTATCACACTGTGTCCATCAAATGCTCAATGAAACAAGGAATAAGCCAGAAGGACATTCTATTCTTTAAGCGTTCATTACACTGCTGGGATTTATCAAGAACTCACATTAGAGAGAAGGAGACATAAAGAGATGTAGTTTCCTGACTATTTTTTCCTCCCAAGAATCTACCTTTCAATTCAATTCAGTCTGTTGAGTACCAACTAGGCACCAAGTACTATTTCTTCAGTTTGATCTGGCTCTTAGATAAGGGCTAGTGAGAGGACCATCCATTTGATGGAGTTAGGTTTAACTTAGTTTAGAGAATTGTCTTCCATTACTGGAAAGAGATTGACATAAATGGAATAGGTGGTCATCATTTGATGACAGAAAAAAATCCCAAATCTTCCAAAATTACCTACCCAGTGGCTAAGATTTCCACCATTAAGAAAAAAATCCACGTACCTGAGCTAGTGTACTCACTGTCCATGAATCCTTCTAAATTACAAATATCTTTGGGAGGAAAGGTAACTCTATTCCACCATTTAGACTTTTGTGGAAGATGAGTTTCTCAGATAATTAGTTATTGTTCTGGAGAGCAGAGAGAAAAATCAGGAAAGCATGGAATACCACACCTGGTAGTCTTTTTGCAGGGTACCATGGGTGGATCAAGGGGTGGCATCACAGCAGAGGGTTTGGGGAAGCCACTTGGCTGCACGGAGGTGGTTTAGGTCAGAGAAAAAGCAATGGTGAAGCAGTGGAAAAGGTGTGTGAGTGGACCTATTTTATATGCCCTGAAGATCAATTTTGGTTACTCAACAGTTTGACCTAGGGCTACTCCTTGCAGCGGATCAGCTTGGTTCTTCCTAACAGACTTTTTGGAACGTCAGAGTGATGTTCAGCTTGGTGTTGTGTAAAGCTCACTGGCTTAAGTTCAAGACCTGACTTCACTATTTAATGTCCATTCTTAGGCAAATCCTAACCTCTTGGAGCCCCAGCTCCCAGTCTATGAAAAGGGTTAGTACAACAGATCCTTGGCATTGGAGTATGACGCTTCATGAGGCCTTCGTAAATCCCCACATTTGGAAATACTGCTCTATCATATTATTTACCTCTCAAATGTTAATAAATTGGAACAGTAAAATGTTTAATGGACATACTTTTAATATTTAATTGACATAGAATATAACGACAAGTTTTGACATACATGTATACCTGTGAAATCATCGACCACGGCAATCAAGATAATGAACATATCCATTCTCCCCCAAAGTTTCCTTGTATGCCTTTGTAATCCCTTCCTCCCAACCTTGCCCCTGGCTCTCCACCCTGTCCACATATCATTAAATTTACTCTTCAAATCAGAATAGCCCATTTTGGCATCAAGTAGACAACAACTTGCATCAGGATGTGTACACTGAGCAATTGGCCAAATTCAGTCAGTTTTTAAGAGCTTTGCCACATCATATTGTCATAGCACAAACAATTCAAATATATACCTCAGCAAAATTCAAAATTAATCTATGTGATGTATCTTCAATGCTGCTTGTGACTAGTCACAACTGACAAAATCTAGAAATGCTAATGGTCTATTTATTACTAACTTCATGGGTTGTTTTCAGGACAAATACAGTAACATATGTGAGAGTTCCTCATAAACTATAAAGTGCTATACTAACAAAAGGTGTAATTTTATTATGTAAGTCACTGCTTTTCTCATGTGGCCCTCACACTGCTATGCATGAATCCTTTGGTAGCACACACAGCTTCTCTGCGTCCTGTATTAATCATTAATTACACAGCCTTGTAAGGTCTCCTCAATGTTTATTGACATGATGGAACTGCTTTGCATTGGCTTTAAGAAAACAAAACTAAAATGACCATGGGGGAATCTTTTAAGGATTTTGGGACATAGACATATACATAAGTCATAATCCAAATATTACTTGGACTAATAATACCAGACTAGAATATATGGTAAACAAAATCAACCACTAGCGTTTTCTAGTCTGTCTCTGTTAATCCTTGAGTAACACATTCAGAACTGAAAAGGCCCCTTTCTCTGTGATGCTTGTATGGAGAGAGTGGTGGGCCAAGGACAACAACGTGAACTGAACACCATGAAGATACCATGAATGTTTATCAGCCTCAGTTAAATATAATCTGGGTAGCTGCCAGAGACGGTACTGTCATAGAGTGACGTATTTTCCATCTTGAAGGTAAGACAAAGCCCATTTACAACATTAATTGTGTTTCAAGGCTTTCTCCCTGGCCTAAGGAAGTAATACATATAAAGTACAGAAATTCCTCCTCAATCATCAGAGTTCGAATTCTGAAAACTCTTGTAGTAGGATAATTAATGGTTGAGGAATCTATGGGAAAAAGCTTAGGGGACTGAAAATTCTCCTGAGGGCAGGTGTATTTTCCAAAGTACTTATTACTATATATTTAAATATATGTATAAATAAAAAGACTAGAGAGGAGAATGTCAAAGACTTTAAAACAGTAAAGTAGCTCTTAAAATACAATGAATACTGTCCAATACCTTTCAAATCAGCTTTCATGCAGAGATGACTTCTGAGAAGATGCACGGCTGAGAGAAGGGAAGGGAGGTGGATTGCAATTGGAAAGAGGAATCATCGGTGCCCTCCTCCTCCATCTCCTGGGTGTTCACTCTCTGAGGTGTGTTCTGGAAAGTGATCCCGTGCTGGTGGCTTTAGCGGGAGGCTCGTGGCTCTCCGACAGCAGGAATGGCGCTGTGTGAAGGGCTTGAGCCTCCTGAATGAGCTTTCTCCTCCTTTGAGGAGAAAATATATTGGGCAGGGCAGGCAGTCTATCTAAAAGAGCTCTTTGTTCCTCTTTATCTGTTGCAGTCAATCCTTTAAACTCCGTCTTTTTTGGGTTTTGCTTTTATGCGTGTTCAAAGTGGAATCTTTAAGTACTAAGTTTTAATCAATTGATTTCTTTGGAAGGTTTTTTTTTTCCAGTATTTTCTGAGAAATGCTGCTCACCTGCTTTGCTAGTCCCTGAGCAGGGCTGGTGATGGGCAGACGCCTCTCTAACATGACGGCCTTCACCGGCACTTCTCTTACTGTTACTGAAAGTTAGCAGGTTGAGGTGAGAAGCGAAGCAACTAAAAGTCCCTTTGTCAGAGTCACTTCCAGCACTTATAAAATAATACTAGAGCATTTTTTCCAGCACTTATTATGTACCAAGCCCTCTTCTAAATGCTTTCAAGCATCCTCTCTTTTAATACTCGTATCTGCTGAACGAGGCAGCTATTGCTATTTTCTCAATTTTACAAGTAAGGAAGGGAAATAGCAAAGGGGAAAAGTAACTTTCCCAGGATCATATGCTAAGTGGCAAAGTTGGACTGTGTATCCAGCACTGTGATTCCAGGCCTGTCACTTGTAACACCTCTTTCAGGCTGCCTCCTTATGTACCATATTTCAACACCTCTTCTTGTGATCACAAACCCCAACCCATCTTATTCCCCAACCTTGCGCAGTAGCAACATCTCACAAACATCCCAGAGCGCTGTGGAATATTACCCGGAGTCATCTGTATTCATGAGAGGGCACAAAAATAATCTATGTTCTAGAGAGAAACACACAGAAGAATGAGAGTGGAGTTGAGAGCCCCATAGACCTATCTGGTTTCACAAGATTCTTTGCTAAGACAACCTTACATCGACTTACAGTAACTTTCATGTGATAGTCCATAATTCAAGTGGTTGTAGAAAAAACATACAGGGAAATAAATTTGCAAAAAATTCTAAATTCCTTTAAGATAACTTGCAGACTATTTTCTTCATCTGTTATTTTTAGGGCCTGCCCCCACTAGTAATTGCTGATTATTTTAAGAGAAAGAATACCAGTTAAATAACCTAATCTAGGATCTGCCACTTTTTACAATTGACCTTGCACCCACTTGGCCCTGTCCTAGGTCATAGAACAATAATAATAATAGGTTTATTTGCGGCTTCATGTAACACCTGTCCTTGTTTGGTTTTTTTTTTGCTGAGGAAGATTCAGCCTGAGCTAACATCCATTGCCAACCCTCCTCTTCTTTCACTTGAGAAAAATTAGCCCTGAACTAATGTCTGTGCTAGTCTTCCTCTATTTTTCATATGTGGGTTGCTGCCATAGCATGGCTGATGAGTGCACGGAAATTCAGCCACTATGCTCTGGGGCCAGCCCCTTCACCTGTCCTTGTTTTATTTCCTCTTTTGTCTCACTTTTTTCTTATTAACCTTGTCATACTGTCCATACCATACAAGCTTCTGGAATCTAGTCTTTAACAAAGTAAGTGAATAAATAAACTTTCTGTTTCATAGCTCTTTTGGAGAATAAATGAAATAAGAAGAAGGTGGTTTTGAAACAGTAAAATGCTATAGAAATGCAATTTATTGGCCTTCCTTCCTTCTCGAATGTCTTTTCCTCCATTTGTGCCTAAAAAACCTTCTCTCTTTTTTCTATATATTCTGTGATATTTGTTTAGGCTCTAGTTACTACCAATTTTCTGGGCATAAATGTTGCTTGTTCTATGATATAAACAAATTATTTTGGTTTTGTTTGTATGTGCTCATGTGAGTATTTTCTTGACCTCCTCTATTATTATAATAATTTTTTCTGGGGGTCCTTCCTCCCTTAATCCCTTATCCTATCCTGGCTTTCTGGCAGAATCTAAGTTACCCTTTGATCTTTCTCATTTTGCTTTCATAAAAGAAAGATGAGGGCTCTTAGATGACATTTTAACCATTTTATCTTCATTCACTTACAGAAAAGGAACCATTACTTATTTTCTGTGATCAGAATATAATCCAGTTTTTACCCTTTGGCGATTCAATATTGTCAGGAAATCATTCTGTTTATGGGTACTTCACAGGAGAATGCATCTCAGTCAGTGCAATTTCTTGAGAAAAGAGCCTCACAGGACATTATAAGTTGAGAAAGTACATCATCGGCACACTTTGCTCTTTGTCTTTCATGATTTTCCAGAGTGAAGTAACATATTGTGTCAAAAAAGTCTCGAAAGAAATAAACAGAAGGGCCATTCCTCATATAAGCTAGGAAATTGAGATTACTCTGTTGTATCCTTTGTGGTAAAATATTTTAAAATGATGAAGATTTTTATAATTCTATTTTGTATCCTCTTAGTAAATATGAGGATACTTCTTAGACAGTATTCTAAGAACTTGAATATGGATAACTATAGTTACAATTAGACAATAATAAAATACAGTGTTAATGAAATTAAATATCCTTGAATTTCGTAAGAAAGCCAAATGGAGGAGTTTCTAAAGGAAATTTTAGAAGATCTATTAAGTCATGAATTTATTCCCCTGCAATGACTCAGAGCATAAGATAGACAAGCAGGAAAGAATAATTTTTTGTTGTTAGTGCCAACGAGTCGATCGTGGCCCTGTGTACGGCAGAGCTGAACCTAGGTTCTTCCTAGTCTGTGAGCCCTGCTGAAACCTGTCCACCGTGGGTGACCCTGCTGGTATTTGAAATCCCGGTGGCACAGCTTTCAGCATCACAGCAACATGCAGCCACCACACTATGACAACCGACAGATGGGGTGGTGTGGTTCCCTGACCAGGAAACGAACCCGGGCTGTGGCGAGAGAGTGCCAGTCTTAACCACTAGACCACCAGGGCTGGCTGGAAAGAACAACGCAGGGAAAATATTCAAAGTTGTAACTGTGGAAGCTCCCCAAAAGTAACTGAGCTGCCCTATTACTTCACAATTTTGAGACCATGTCTGTGCCTTTCTTACAAGGCCACAGTCAATGTTGGCATAAATCTCTTTTTAATGAAGCGATAGGAATCTGGTTCTCAAGGGCTTAGGAAGATTCACTTTTATCACGTGTTCGTATTCACCTAGGTTAATTAATGTTTAGACAAGGCTAATCTCATTAATAGAATTGTTCAACCCTTTGTAAAATGAGGACACTGAAGACATGTAAAGTAGAGCCCTTTGGACTTTGAACAGCCACCGGCCTCACTAGAATGCCTTAGTTTTGAGGGGTGTTCATTACAGAGAGGCGTTCTTGCTCCATCTTACCCTCTGGCTCATGCTCTTCTCTCTCCCTTCCAAAGGTCCGTGTGGATGGTGAGGGTCACAGAGAGGGAGTGGGGACACATCCATCACCAGTGGATGAAATGCTAGAGGCACAGTGGGAGGTCTGCCACATCTGCCACCCTTTCAGGATGTCAGGGAGAAGACATCCACAATGGAGATGCTGGGCATTGGGCTGGTTTCATGCTGTCCTGGATTTGGTGGGTCAGGCCTGGTGTAAACTGAGGAGGAGGAAAGACTCTGTTCCTGAGAGCATAGAGTGAAATTGGAAGCCCTCCCTCCAACTAGCTTTGTGATCCTGCAAGTAATTTGATCTTTAAACTTTCATTTCCTCTTCGATAAAATGAGGATACAAATAGAACTAACTCCTATGGCTGTACTGAGGAGTAAATGAAAGAATTTAGTAAGACCCTTAGCAGACTGCCATGTGTCCAGTAAAAATTCACAAATGGAAATTATTATTATTATTATAATATAATTTGACCATTCTGTCTTTTTTGCTTCTTTTGGTGTGAAGCTCTGGGCTTTCACTAATACAGTCCTGTGCTACTGACTCAAAAATGGAAAGGAACGGTTTTTCCTTTGGGGATAATATAGTTTATAACATCAGAATTTTACAGACTTCTTAAAAAAGTACACACACCCACACATACATGTACATATATGTGTGTGTATATATATGTACATTTATATCATATATATTTAATATTCTATGTATCTATTGATCGATCTATCAATCTATGATCTATTTTTCCCCTACTAGTAAAATGTCTAGGCCTGGCCTCTTTAACATAAACTTGGGGAGATGCTGATTCACAACAAAAATGAACCACTGGGCTAGGACTTGGGTTTAGGACTTGGGGGCCTCTCCCAGTCTACCTTGTCTCAGTATCATGACTCCTGACAGCTTTTGCCTCTCACTCCCCCTGATGTGAGGAAGCCTAGGGGAAGGGAGCCAGTTCAGGCGTTCATCCAAGGTAAAGCAGGTGAGTCATGAGACAAAACTTGAGTTAGGACCTGAGAGGACGCTGCTTGGGCTAGAGCAATAGCTGGGGCAAATGGCTCCAAAGGTTGCCTGCAGACCCAGGGAGGCACTGCCAGATTTCTTTGCTGAGGTGGGCCTGGTGCGTGGTAGGGAGGGCAGAGTCCCCTGAGCAGAGGTTCTACTCAATGATGACACAGTGCCCCAAGGGGACTGACTACGCCCCCTGGGGTGTCTGAGTCTAAGAGGAAGAAAAGGCAGGTTGGGGAGCCATAGGCTGGAAATGAATGAAGCTGGCACGAAGAACACACTCTCTTAGGAGTGGGGGCCAAAGAAGTTCCCTGCCCTGGAACGCTTCAAGGGCTGGGGGAAGGAGTCAGTCATGCAAAGTGCTCTGTGACCTTGTTTGGGCCCTGGGAACAACTCACAGGGGATGACCTCTTCTTGCTCAGCCATGTGAGCCTCTAGGTTGTTTCTCATCAAGGACACCATCCCCCTCCAACCCCCACCCCTTTACCCAAAGCTCTTTACCATATTATAGGCTATAAACATTATAATCATATTAAGTATTTTACCTGGGAGACCATGCTATTGTACATATAATAATAATAATAAATCTGGCTTAAGGTTTATTATGCCCACAGGGTACCTAATGCCTTGGTAAACCTTTCTTTTCTATTATGCTTTCTGTTTTGTCCTTCCCTAATTTTTGAAGCAAAGTGGTTATATCAAGGACTTCAGTATTAGTCAGAAATTTAATTTTCTTTAAGCATTTGGAAGATTACAGCTGATGACTTTGGTGAATAATTTTTTTCTGAAAATTAGTATCTGCCATGTCATTGAGTAGTAGATAACCATTGAGATGTTCATGATAAGTGCAGTAGAAATCTCATGGGGGAGGGAGGGTCTAAGTGAACTGATGAGTGCTCCTTCCCTGCTCACTGCCTCCCCAAATGAAGAACTTGGTTCCCTATATTGTACAACATGAACCTGACCCCTAAGAAGTTGACTGGAACAGGGGTGGCCCCTGAGCTGGGACTCAGAGAGAGATTTAATCTCTCCAGAGACTTACTGAAGAGAAGGCTTACTCATGTTAATTCGGGAGCAGAGGTGTGCTGGAAAAGCAAACAAAGCTGGTGAGAAGAAAGAGAATGGCATAGACATAAAAATCAGAGCAGAGATGAGAGAAAAAAGAGTCAAGATGTCCTCCTAGTTCCTGGTTCTCATTCCTCTCTAAGTCCGGAAGCATTCAGATCTGCCCTGAGGTCTTGTGATACACCACTGAGGTCAAATAAGCAATTCCCTGTCTTTGCTTAAGCTAGCTTGAATTATTAATTTTATTTCTGTTATTTGCTGCCAAAGCAGCCTTCATGAATTGAGTAAATATTCCAGGTAAAACTGCCATGACCGCTGGTGTTTGCTCTGGTGGGAGTGAGTGAGGGGTGGGATGGGGAATAGGTCTCTGCTGCCCCATTTCAGGCTGTCCCGCTTATCTTACATCTTGTGCTTCAAAGTGTGTTTCCCTTGAAGAGGCTCTTGAGAAGAAGATACTTTGACCTTGAGTTCCCCTAAGGAACTGGCTCTGAGATATGTGAAACCTAAGAAAAACAACAGCTTTCTTCTCAAAATGTCAATGTTTCCTTGTGTTGTTAGAGCCGGAGCCTTGATTGCACATTTGGGGGCTGACAGTTCTTTTGTTTTGGAAAAACACCCTATAGGTTTTGCAAAGTTAAACCCCAGATCCTTCGTTGGAAAGGAGACAAGGAGAAGCTGAATTGTTCTACATAGTTATGTCAAAGGTTGTTTTCCTCGTGGGTAAAATAGCATCTCTGAGATTATGTGTGAGGAGAGGCTGACCTGTGATGACAGTGGAAGGGAGAAACTTGCTTTAATTTTTGTTTATGTTTTTCCTCCTCTGGGAGGTGGTTAAGGCCAGAGCCCCTGACGCCGACCTGCCTGCGTTTGAATCTCAGCTCTGCGATCGAATCAGTCAGGACCCAGTCAGGATGCAGAACCACAACAGTTACTTGAACAAGAGAATTTAATAGAAACAATTATTAATTAGGCAAAAAGTTGTTAATGAGGTAGCTAAAGGATTTTACAGAGATAGCAACCTAAAGAAGCAGCTATCGCCTCCAGGGCTGAAGGAACAAAGAAGAGAATTTGGAATAGTTAAAATTTAAATTATTGAAGGAGCCCCATGGAGACGGAACTCAGACCTCTGAGGAGGGGCCACTGCTTGGCTGAGACTGGGGTGTCTGAGTTAGAGGGAGGTGCTGGTTGCCTAGGGCTGGCACGTTGGAAGATGGGGACAAAAGAGGAAGGTGGTTCTGCAAGCTGTGTGTGTGTGCATGTGTGTGTATGTATGTGTGCACACATGTGCATGTTATAACTCCCTTATGCCTTCTCCCAGCTTTCAGCCAAAGCTTATTGTATAATATGTGACACCTGGTATCAGTTCTGTTTGGGACTTAATGGTTGAACCCATGTCCATGCTTGGGGCAACACATAATGGTGATCAAAAGCTACCTGAGGAGACTGGTTCTGAGATGGCTAGAGGTGAACTGTGGAAGGGTGCAGCTGAGAACCATGTCCACCTGCAGACCATGCAGACAGGGGACAAACGGGATCCGCCAGTGAAAATAAAAACGTGCCATAGGGACTCCCAGAAATATGTGGGAGAGCAGAACTGGGTCAAATGGAATTGGCTGCGCAAGACTTAGACTTCTGTTTTTATTAAATAACTCATTAGTTAATGAAAGAGTCAGTAAGATATTATGACAACTTTGAAAAGCATTTAAGAAACTAGGGTATTTATGCACAATTTCACAAGAAAATATTAGGATAAGATTGCAGAGTTAAATATAAATCTGTTTGATGTCCAAGAAGCCATGAATCTTTGGGATTATCTATTCCACCAGACAGAAATTATTTGCATTTCTAACCAACAAACATCAAAAGTTAACAAGTAACTTTACTAAGTCTGAAAATTTCAATCTATAGTAAAAAATGTGATGAAATAAATATATTGCCCTAGGCAATCCTTGGGTGACCTTTGCCCCCATATGATATTGAAAGGATATGCCACCCACCTTTTTGCCTTAATTTCAAGCTTTGGATAAATTTCCTGACATTATTTTGGCATAAAAAGAGGTATTGTCACCAACTAGCTGCCCCGAGTAACTCAAAGGAGATTTTGGAAGCACTTTACTGTCTCTCAAAACTGTTTTTCAGTCATGTTAAGAGATACAATCACCAACTGCCCTGAACCAATCCAAACCCCACCACAAGAGTGATGCCTGTGCAGACAGGCGGAGATGTGTCCCAGAGTTACCTTTGCTTCATTTTAATGTTAAGATCTCCACCCCAGGAGGAACTTAGGCCTTATTACCATAACATGCGATGTATGTGAGAACGTGTTTCCAAACTGTGCCTGTGCAAGCGAATACCCACCTCTACGTGTGATGATGAAAACTCCTTTTGAATATTCATTCCCCATCCAAAATAAAAGGTACCTGTTTTCCCTTGCTCGGGGGCCACAGCTTTGGAAGTGATTCCCCATGCTCTCTTTATTTGCTACAAATAAATTTTACCTTGTATGACAACTACTTCTGGTGAAGGCTTTGATTTTAACTCACCAAGAAGTGAACCCACTTTGGTTCAGTAACAAAAGCCTTCTCTGAAGCTTCCTGAAGTCTTCTCTGGAGGCCTCACGTAAGTCTGTATGGCAGCTATCTTAGAAGCCACCTAAGGCTGTGTTCTATCTTGGGTTCTAGGCCGCCTTCTCTTGCCTACCCTGTTACCCTTGGGCTTTTCTAGTTGCTTGGAATCCACTCAGTCCACCAGTACTGAGTCCTTGCTTTATGCCTAGACTGTTTGATTAGCTTGACAAGGACTAGATATCTTGGCTTTGACCTTAAATAAACTGATAGGTAATGACTTAAATTGCTGCCTTTGGGCATTATACACTTCCCAAACCACTTCTCCATTTACTATCTATAAATACAATATCTATGACATACATATTAACATATGTTATATGTGAATATAGTATATAAATAAAGTTATATATATTATGTGAAACACACATGTGTGTGTGTGTGTGTCCAGATAAAAAGTTTATAAGCATAAAAGATGAACCTAGATATAAAAATTCAAGTTCCTAGATGCTGAAATAAGACCTATAACAGTAAAGCAGAAAATGTCATTAGATAACCTAACAGGCATCCCAGCCCCATTTTCCTTGCTGCCCCCAACTATTTTCATATTGTTGCTGACTGCTTGGCTCCAAAGCCCATTTTTCTAACCCTTATGCAGATTCTGTAAGCTCCTTTTAATAAATTCAGCTAGTAAACACCCTCTAATAAATTTTCTGCCAAATGAGCTAGAATGGGTTTTGTTTTTTAATCAAGAATGCTGATTGCTATAAAAGATAGTGAAAGGGCCTGATTTTGTGACTATACAACCACTTTAGTGATCTTTGAGAAAATTAAAAAGTAGGAGATGTGCCAGAAGAATAAAGATAAACAAAAGGAAGAAAAAGAAAGGTTTTAGAAGTCATACAGAACAGAAAAAATTTCTACAAGAGGATATTAAAGAAATGATTCATAATACTTGGAAAAGAAAATGGTCATCCTGAGGGGCCCCTACGGATTCATTAAGAAGACAAGTCAATTGAATCTTCCCACTTTTATTTATGTATTTTTAACTGGTCATGTTGTTTCTTTATTATTACTTAGATGAAAAACTATCTGTGAGGACTTAATCAAAGTCCTTAACAAGTTGATCATAACAGAAATAAAACACTTTTTATATTTTCTGTCAAGATACATTTGTGCATAGGGT
Source organism: Tapirus indicus (assembly GCA_031878705.1). Taxonomy (NCBI): domain Eukaryota; kingdom Metazoa; phylum Chordata; class Mammalia; order Perissodactyla; family Tapiridae; genus Tapirus; species Tapirus indicus. The sequence goes on from CM062937.1 coordinate 13,552,870, forward strand.
AGAAGAAACTAGAATAGGGTAATATTGTAACTGGGGGATTTCAAAGGCCGCTTTAATGAAGGATTTGAAGTCACAACAAAAGATGTCTACAGTAGCAATAGAACTGGAGAAAGTAAGAAAGAGCATAATGCTCACTGTGGAAGCTGATATTACTGTTTTGACTGTACATTAATTTGGGCTCTCTATTAATAATGACAAATTTAAGGCAATTTTGCTAATGATATGGGAAAATGCTAATATAATGTTATGCAAAAAAAGGAGGTACACAAAATTGCATGTATAATGTGATCTCAACTGGGTAAAAAATTATCCAGAAGAAAACTTGAGGGGCATATAGTAAAATGATTAACTTTGGGTTGCAGAATTACATGTATAATAAACCTATATTATTTTTGTAATTAGAATTAAAATCACAAAAGAAAGAAAAGAAAGGCTTTGGGCGTTCTGGTAGCAGGGAAAATATGAAACGTATTAACGTACAATTGCTGTGATAAGTTCAAGGAAGAGGAGGTAGTCTTCCTGCAATTAAATTCTATGAGAATTTTTTCATATGAAATTTCATAACAAGAAAATAAATATCATCTCCAGTACCTCCTCATGTACAGATTTATACTTATATTAGAAGTAGAATAATTCATATTATTAGAGTAATTAGAATTAGAATAATTTGTTATTGTTTCTTGTAATGGCCTTTCATAAAAACCAAGGGCATAACATTCAAGAGAGGTCAGTGAAGGTTAACTTTGGGAGGAACCACATTGCAATAAATAGGTAGATTTTGAGTGGCTAACCTGATCCAAGAATAGATCCTAGAGAATAATTGACTTAACCAAGGTCACAGAATATGTTAATGGAAGAACCAGAATTAGGCCTTATGACTTGATTTTTGAGCCTGACAATGCTACTCATCCCCCTGCCTGGCCCAGAAGAAATGCGGAGCTCACTTTAGTTCCAATGATCACCATCCATCACTGACTTGAATCCTTTACCCCAAAATGTCCTGTGAATGCATACTTACCCACCTTTTTTCCCTTTACATTAAACTACTTTTTAATTTCAAACTCTATCTTTCTTTGGATGAGTGTGTGTTTGTGTGTGTATATCTGTGTGTGTGTACTTGCATGTTCATATATGTGAGTGTCTCAGATTGACAAGGTTTGAAGAGATTAAGACATACTCTGTACCCAGATTTTGGCCACAACAGATCAGACTGCAAACACTTGTCCTTCAATGATTAATGGAGAGAAATTATGGTGTAACTGATGAGAAATTTACAAGATGCTTTTAATATAATTAAAAATAATGTCTCTATTGGCTCTTAACTCTTCCCCAAGCCTAGTATTGGCTTCTTTCCAAAACTAACACATTTCATCCAGCAAGTAGAGAACACATTTTAAGAAAAAGAAAAAATCTTTCCATCTTTGGATTCATACTTGATTGACCAGAGTGTAGTTTGTGAAATTTAATATTAGGTCACTATATTATGAAAGAATCACTGGGTTGCTTCTAGTAATATTTTCATAAAATCATGGGATGTTTTAAAGCAGGAAGAAACACTGGTTCATCTAAACCTGTCTCATTTTATGGATGAGGAAACTGAATCCAGGGAAGTTACACCATAGCTAACCACTAATCCTGTGATTTTCCTTTTTTTTCTCCATTCTTTCATCAAAAAATAATTTTTGAGCATCTATTATGTGTCAGATGATGCAGTACCTCTTAAAGGGTTAAAAACCAAAAGCCATGGTTCATAGCCTTCAGAAACAGCAAACCAAGGGAGGCGTAGCATGCATTAATAAACATTAATCTATCATAGCATATGTTGCATTGTATTATGGTCATGTTCCTAGAGTTACAAAACATGAGGGAGTAGTGAGATTTGTCTGGGAAGTCAGGATATCTTTTCTAGAATGATTAATGTTTTATCTGGACTTTGAAAGATGAGCAGGAATACACCAGCTTCAGAAACATGGGAAGAGTATTCAAGGCGGAGGGAAATGAGAGGCACAGGATAGAATTCAAGTTTGTGTTTATTTGGGGGATATCAAAGACTGGCTTAATCTGTAGGGAGTGATTGAAGGTAAGATTGAATGAGTAAGCTCTAATATAGTTGGGGATGGCTTTATAGAGCTAGCTAATTTCTATAAACTTTATTCTATAGGTAATGGGAAGCTATTGCATAATGTTAAGCAAGGAAATGGCATTTTACTTATATTTCACATGGGTCTCTATTTGAGAGGAATAGCTGGTGGTACTGTAGAGGGTAGCTGGAGGGAGGGGAGTTCAGTTGAAAATGATGAGGTAATAAATTAGGCCAGTGAGGGTGTGCCTTAAGAGTAGGAGGAGATCATAATTATGAGCTTAGAATTGGCAGGACATGATGATGATTGTGAGGGGTAAGGGAGCAGCTGAGGAGAAAAACGAAGTTTCTGGTTTTGAAGATTCAAGTCATGGTGATGCCATATAACTGAGCTATGAAATATATCAAAAGAGTGTTAAGGAAAAAGTTTTCATATAATGTTAGAGATATTCAGCTTACCCACGATGGGACATTTAAAGGGAAGATATACAGGAAATAATTGAAAATCTGTGTCTTAAGCTCAGAGGAAAATTCTGGGCTGGTGTTATTGATTTTGGAGTATTTTAAGTAGGTGAAATTTGAAGCTAAGGAAATGTAATAGAGAAAGAAGAGAAGTCTAAGAACAGAATTCTGGGGCATGCCATATTTAAGGGATGGATGGGAGAGAGGAACTATTATAAGACATAGAATTATTTGTGTGGTAGGACGAGAATAAAGAGGGTAGTGTTGCGGAAATCATGTAAGTTATGATGCTTTCAGCTCCAATTAACAGTCAAACAAACTGAAAATGACTATAATGATTAAGTGGATTTATCTGTTCATGTAACAATGATAACAACAGAAAACTCCAGAAATAAGTAGAGCAGAGAACACGTGTTTTAGTCATAAATCCAGCTCCATTTGTTTCCAAGTCTCTCAGAAATGCCCTCCTCTGGATACTGGGTTCATCTCTAGACTGCGGGGAAAATGGCTATCACAGCTCCAGACTTTCCATCCACGTACAACCAAGGCCTTTCCTCCAGTGGTTCTATCTCAAAAGTGAGGAACCTTCTTCTCCCCAATTTCTATCAACCTTGCTCTTCCATTTTATTGGCTTGACATACCTATTCTGGAAACAGTCCCTCTGGCCAGTAGTATTCTGTATGCTGGTTACATTATGTTTGGGTTTCTGAACTGATTATGAGCATAGAAAGTAGAGATTGGGCTTACCTCTGTAAGTGGGGGACTCATTGATCCCTCTTTTGTCTCACAAAGTGCAAGACTGCTAACCAAAGAGGGTGAGGTGGAATTGGAGTTAGACAGGAGGATGTCTGTTATGAAAGCCAAGGGAGAAGAGAGTTTCAGAATGAAGGAGTAATTATTCATACCAAAAATTGCAGATCAAATAGGATAGGTATAATAATGAGATCATTAAAGCTGTCATTTATGTGGTCATTGGTGATCTTTGGGTGAGACCTTTCCCAGAAGTGCTGGGGAAGCTCTTGTAAAATACCCTCTGAAGGCGTGTGGCAGCAAAGAGAAGGAGAGAGATAGGGAGTGTTATATCAATTGCAATCCAATGAAGTATATAAATTAGTTTGAAACTATTACTTTATTTTATTGATAAGTTTGCATCATCCCACTCCTTCCTAGGTTGAAAGAAGGAGGAAAATTAATCCTGCAAAGTGAAAAGAATGTGACAAGTTTGTGAACAAAAGGAAGAGGATACAAAGAGAGAGTGATAAATGTATTTGGCATGGTGAAAGGTGACCACTAAAAGTGTGAGAGATGGGACGTCCATCAACATTTCATTGGGATCAGAATCATGCCATGTTTTTTGTATGTTTTGTTTAGTTACTTTGCTGCAATGAAAAATAGATAGGTTTAATTTACAAGGTTGGTCTTAGCCAAATTGTATGCACTTTATAATCGCACTGTAATTACATTAAAAGGCAGAGGCAATTTTCTTCAATTGTGGCCAACCACTCAGAAGATTGGTATAGGATAGCAGTAGGGCACATTTAGTCAATGTCAGGCCGTAGAGTTTCTAGATTTCCAATGCTCAGTCAAAGCATAAAATAAGTTTTCAAATTCTAAGATCAATAAAATTTAATGTTATTAATTCTGTGATAATAATATTAAAGATATCCTCATGTGGCTGATAGATGTCTTTCAGCTTTCAGGGAAGGTAATTCCAGTAAAGGTCCCATTTCATTTTCACTGTATAGCACTTTTCACGATTCATTCAGTTTTCTCCCCAAGTCATAATAGCCCTGTGAATTAAGAAAAGGTGATATTATCTTTATTTCCAAATGAGAAAAGAGAGCCCTACAAGAGTTGCTAAGTGATTAGCTGGAAGTTACCAGTTATCTTGACTGGTGACAGTGTCTGGGTTGCAGCTGTTCCATGGTGAATGGAAAGATATCAAGATATGCAAAGCAAAACTCAAGGGAATATTGTGTTAGGACCATGGTGAAGCTGGGGGAGGTGAATTCCAGGATCATCTTTCACTCAGAGTGGACCAAGTAGACTGGGGTGAGGGTAAGACTTCTAAAGTAAATCGCTGGACTAATGATTGACCCAGGCTCAGGCAAAAAAGCTCATTTCATAGAATGCCAAATTTGGAAATGACCAAAAGAGCATTCTAATATACCCTCCCCTTTTACCATGAGGATGCAAAGACCCAGAGGTTTACGAACTTGGTAAGAGGCAAATTCTTCCCCACTAGTCCAGTGACTCCTAGCTCGCTGCTGTCTCTACTACCCTATGTCACAACATGGAGCCCTCAAAAGAAGGAGCATAAACCTGATGGAGAAGCAAGTATGGAAAGACAGGTGATGTGGTTCAGAGGCTCATCTCCCATCAGAATTCAGAAGATAGGGAAAGAGTTATTTCTCTAATGTCAAGGAAACAATTGGTCTGGTCAAGTAACTGTGTGAAGGGCACTAAACTAGGGTGAAAGAGATTCAAAGCCAGAAGAAGGACGTCTCAAAGTGTTACTTGCTACAAACCTGTCTGATGAATTATGAAGCTAGGCGTTGAGACACATCCTACATTCTCTGCAAAGATATTGAAACATTTGGAAATTTTCTGTAGTGCTGATATAACTTGTCTTGATTTTGGAAGAGGCAGTCAAATTTTTAAAATTGTGGATACTTTCCAGTAATAAATAACTCTCTTTTGGGGGTTGGGGATGGAGCAGGGAATGCAATTTCTGGCTGATTTATTTCCCTTAGAGCAAGAAGCAAATAGCCTTGTTTATTATTAGTCATAGTTATTACACTATTCATAATCTGTTTTCCCATAAGAATAGTATTGCAATGATGAATGACAACATATATATAGAACAAAATGAATTTATTGCGGGATGCATTTCCAGTGACATGAACAAGAAATTAGGTCTGCGATGTCTTCAAGCTATGCTAGGCAACTCCAATTCTGCCCAAGAACTCACCTTTGAAGGATAAGAATGAGCAGACACATTCCTAACTGATATTAGATTGCAAGCTCCCCTCTCCAAAGAGCTCCCACGTCTTATTAATTTTTTCAATTGCTCAGAACCTTAGTCACAGTGCACAATGAAACAAATGTAGAGGAGAATACATTGCAATGAAAGTGACTTTTTTATTATGACTTTTCTCTCATCACAGTGACTAACATATAGTGAGTGCTTACTGTGTGCTAGAAACTGTTCAAGTGCTTTCCATGTTTTCACTCACTCAATCCTCATAACAACCTTGTAAATTGAATATTATTATCCGCCCCTACTCTATATTCAGGGAAAACAAGGCACAAAGAGGTTGTGTAATTTGCGAGATTAAATAACACAACCAAATAAATGGCTGGGATTTAATCCTGGGCATGCTGGCTATAGATGCTGCTGTACTACACTCCTTCTTGTGTGTGTGTGTGTGTGGTGTGAGTGAGGTTATATTTTCCTCCAAATTGCTAATAATTTATACCAGTATAATTTAATTTATTTTCCCTTTCCTTATTGAATTACGTTGCAAATGGTAAATTCTTACTTGTATATTTTATTCCACTGAAGTCTATGTATGCTTGTGTCAGAACCATGCCATAACTCCATAACATCTTTTATTATCTGCTTGTCCCACCCCTTCTCATTTCCTTTATTTTTCAAAATTTTTGCTATTTCTCCACATTATTTTTATCTTTTCTTTTTTTGTTTTCAAGACTTAGGAAAAACTCTTCTTCCTCCAGAGAATGGAGACCTCAGGTTGGGAGCATTCTTTTAAAATGATGCAGGAAATGCAAGTCCATCAATGCAGGATGGACTCTGAAGCAGGTAAAAAACAGCCTTAGGATGGGGCTAGAGGTGTAAGGTGTCAGGCGTGTGTGATGAGCTGGGGTCCTATCGCTCCAGCCTTGCCCTATTCAGCTGTGTGTGTGTACGTGTATGTGTGTGTGTGCATACATATACATAAACACACACACATATATATATATATATACACACACACATATATATTTTTTTCTGGGCTTCAATTGACATCTTGTCTGGTTGTAGGAAGGGTGAAGGATTTGGGAAAGCAATTATTTTAGTTCACAAAATAGTCACTCCGGGTCAAGGGGTCCTGATTGTTCTCTAGGCCATTGTATCCTTGAAAAGATGGTGGCAGATAAGAATAGGCCAATGGAATGGCAGAGAAAAGATTCAGAATATTTCAATGATCTTTCTTATTGAATAAGGCTTGGTGATATGCAGCAAAGAATCTTCCGCAGTTTGGGGACTGGGAGTGGGAAAGGTTGGTTTGGGGGAAGGGAGGTGGGAGTCCCTTCTGTTTTGATCATAACAATTACTATTTATTGCATGCTTACTATGGGCTAGGTGATATTCTAAGAGCATACCCACCTTATCTCTGTGTCCACCCAGTTCTATAAAGTAGGTAGCGCCATCATCTTTTCATAGATGAAGACGCAGCGGATCAGATCAGCTGGGTGACACAACTCATCAGAGTAATACAACTGGCAGTTCAGACCTGGTTAAAATCTAAATTCTTTAACATGGTTTACAAGGCCCTGGCCTTTGCCTCCCTATCAGCCTCATCTCGTACCACCTCAATTCAACCCCACAGGATGTGTTTCCAGTGCTTTAAATATGTCTTGTTTGCTGTGGCAGAGGCACTGCTATGTACTCCCCAAGGCATTTTCTTTTCTTCCCAAGCACACAGGAAACTTCCTTTCCCAGCCTCCCCTTGCATTTTGGTGGAACCACATGACTAAGGGGATGGAGGTGAAAGTGATGTACAACATTCCCAGATCCGGCCCCTAAAGCATTTTACATCCTCGACTATGATTTCTGTTCCCGTCTACATGGGGAACGTGCAGCTGGATGACAGAACCTCAGGTTGAGCTCCTGCTTCACTACTTGGGCACGTGCTATCCAGGCCAGCTGCTCAAAGACCTCAGATACAAGAGGGAAACTTTTGTTGGATAAGTATTTGAGCTTTTGGAGTGGTTTGTTATAACATCTACTATTACTAACTGTGATTAAATCACTTGCTTTAGATTAGAGGTTGGCAAACTTTTTGGTAAAAGGCTGTCATAAATATTTTAGGGTTTGCAGGCCACACAGTCTCTTCTACAGCTACTCAACTCTGGTGTGTAGTGTGGGATGGCCTTAGATCATATGTAAGTGAATAGGCATGGCTGGGTTCCAATAAAACTTTATCTACAAAAACAGGTGCTGGCCCCACTTGGCCTGCAGACCACAGTATGCTGACCACTATACTAGACAAAAGGACAAGAACAGCATGCTGACCTCTCTGTTTCAACTTCTCTGTCTTTCTCCATCACTCCCAGACTCAACCAATCCTTTGCCTGGCGAAACTGCTATTTACTCTTCATACCTTGGCTGCAACTTTAGCTCCATATGAAGAAATATCCCATCTCTCCACTTTCTCTGTCTCCCTCTTCCAGTTAGGTCAGGACTCATTATCATATGTTCCCATGGCAACAACCTGTACTTCTTTTTTCATAATAAGCCTCCCATTTATAATGATTTGTTCAATGTCCTTCTTCCTTACTATGCTGAGAGCTTCCTGAGAAAAAGAAGCTATGTCTATTTCATTCACTGTTTTATCTCTAGACTCTAGCAGAGGACCTGGCACAGAGTGGATGCTATAAATATTTGTTGGATAAATGGGTAACTACAAGGCATATATTATTAACCACTGCCTTCAATATATAGAACTTGTGGAAACTCATCCTTCCTTCCCCTTCCCTCTTCTGTTCCTCCTTGTCCTTCAGGCCTTAGGCTCAATATAGCCAAAAGGAAACCAAACCCACAATTATGGTATCATAGTCACACTCTTGAATGGAGAAAATACCACAGAGATATTTACCAGTAGGCATTTTTTTTTGGTGTAAATACTGACCTTGTCTTCACCTCAGTCAATATTTTTTCTTCAGGACCATAAATCTTGGGATGTCTTTTCATAAAAGCCCATCTCTGTCACAGCTCTGAAAGCTAATTCCATCCTGAGCCACATAACTGGGAAGAGGTTATTTCTGAAGTACTGTCATCATGTTGCTCTAACACCTATAAATCTGAAAAGCTTTCCAACTTTCCTCAGTATTGTAGATATTAGGCTAGTGGACCACTCCAAATGGTCAGATATAGCTCTACCACATACAAAAAGAGAAAATAGGAGAAAAGATATTCTATTTTCGGGATAAAGAATAAATACGAGGCATAATGGGAGCTTAGGAAAGCATAAGAACAAAAAGATACGTCAAGATTGTAACAGAGCAGCCAATGTAGTCAGAAAGTCAAATAAGATGAACTTGTAGTTCTGTTCAGTGGTTTGATCTGATAAAATGTGGGGGCTGGAGAAGTCAAATACTATTACGGTCAGATTCAAAATGCAGCTAAAATTACTGGGGCTACAAGCCGAGTGGTGAGCAGTGCTTTTGAGCTCCCATGGGTTCCTAATGGCATCTGTGAAGCTAAGGCAGGAATGATAAGTTTGCCAATCTGGGAAGAGTCCAAGGGCATTTTGCTCAAAAGTCAGCATCAGCTTGCCTCTTCCTTTGTCTTGTGGTCACGGAGAGTCAACAGGAGTTTGTGCAGGTCAGCTGGAGAAGCTGCTGGAGTGGGCGGTGTCAATCTAAGGCACTGCATTGTCACTTGAGTGCCAGGTGCAGGGTTTGTAGCCATTTACATCTTTCAGCCTAAGATATAGTCGAGGAAGTGGTTTAAATATAATATCTTTGAGGGAATAAAACTAAATTACTAATATTTTTCAACGAGGAAACCTCACTGGTCCTAGACTGGGAATTCATGAAAGATTATCTGGCCCCAATTCATTTACAGAAATGAATCATCCCCCCAAGTCTGGTTTCTTAATAGCAGCTGGAATCTTTACCTCTGACAGAAGATAATCAAAGCCTTCTAAGTGCATTGCCACCCTTCTGTCCCTAGAACCCAGCTCATTGTGGTCTGCCACAAATATCTGCAGAATTTATGAATGAAGGAATTGTGTGACTGACTGGCTGACTGACTGAGTGAGTGGATGAGTGAATGAATGAAAGCTGTTGAAGAGAGACAAGTTAACATTTGGCCCCAAGCCCATCCTTTTCCCTTTTGTTGATACTATTCCCACTTCTATAATGATCATTTGTCAAGTGGCTTCATAATAATAATAAACCACAACAATTAACACCTGTGCAGCACTTTCACACATCTTATTTTAAGTAATTTGAAACATTTGACCTCAGTGTTCTGGGCGCATTTCATTGGCTCATGTTGACCCAGGTGTCAATTAACGAGTCATCACTACCTTCACCTTCGTGGGAGTAGGGCCCCGGTGTGTGTGACGGGTGTTCTGCTCAGCACTCAACAGAGAGGAAACATTGTCATTCTGAACATAGATAACTGAATTAGAGATCTTGGTAGGTCAGCTACACTTAAAATGTAAGACTTCAAATTATGTCTTCTGATGGAATTCAGTGTGATCATCAGGATAAGTGAACACATCAGGCATTCAATATAAGCTGAGACAAATGTAATAAAGAAACTTTTTCCCACGATGTCATTTTGTTTTGCAACTCGAAGCATTGCTGCATGCTATAGTTCTCCAGAATAACACTTAATTCTTCAGCCAAAATGCTGTATCAGACATATTTCAAGCTAATCATTTAGCTTTATAAGATCACCTTCTGTTCTCTAATAGCTTTGCAACATACTTTTTCATGAGAGCAGAGATTTCCAAAGAATAAAAAAAAGTGGTAAAAGATAATGGTGATCTGGTTGGGTTTCCCCAGGCTCATTGCTGTATGGGGCCGAAGCTCTGCTTTGGGAAAGTCACCTGATGCCCTGTTGCTCAGATCCTGAGTTCTCCTGCTAATTAAATGGCCATATCATTTTCTTTCTGTCTTACTTTTTTAAAACAAAGTTTATCAGTTTTCTATTACGGCAAATTTAGAGAACATAAAACAGTAAATACAAGAACAAACAAGTCACTCTCCTCTGTTCCTACCACCATTCATCCATACTGTAGGTATTTATTGAGTACCTACTAGGTGTCAGGCACTGTTCTAGGCACTGATATTTTCATGAATTTCTAAATACCCATTTCAACTGAAATTAAGAGGATCTGTGTGTAAAATGTCCTTTAATGAGAGTGTAACTGGGTGAGATTTGTCTTTAGTCCTCTGTCCCTTTATTCTCTGCCTCAGTTCTTCCATAACTCCCTTCCCTGCTTTTCAGAAGTCCCCTCCCAGCACATTAAGATTCTGAGTCCTTCTGTCATTTCTTTACGTTGGACATAAAACTTGCTTTCAAGAATGGGTCCGATGAGTCCACAACAAGCTAAAAATGACTCTTGGAAGCTTATAGCAAGCTGGGGTTCTTGGAATTCTTGGGCTCAACAAAGGCAATTTTTAAGTCAAAAGACACAGGAGAGTATATTTTTACCTATGATAATGCCGCATGAGCTAATTACACAGAAACCTTGCTTGGAATTTCTATTAGTCTTTGACGTATAAAAGGAGGAAATATTTTTATTCAAGTACTGCGTGATAAACAAAATCTTTGAAAACAATGTAACCAAGTGTTAAAAATAAAAGCTCATCGTCTTTATTGGTGAAATTTCTGACACAGAAATGAAGGCAGGTTTGTGGCGCGGGGGTGGGCGCTGGTAGCCATGTTGTTACTGTTGCTTATGGGTAGTGCTGGCCCAGTATACCCATTTCATATTTTCCATCATGGTGGAAAGAGAAGGCAGCAAGCTGAGTGTGGAAGGGAGATTGCTAGTGACCTGCTTTCCTGGACACTGTGCCTGGTCCTCTAACGACATGGAGACCAGGCCAGCTTGTGTAATGGATGCCATCTCATCCTGCTGAAAGCTGACCAGAAACAGTGCCCATTATATAGCTCCAGAGGCTTCTGAGCTTTGGGTGTTAGAGTCTTGAGCGACTCAGAGAGATTAAAGAGAAGAGCCCTTCCTCCAGATTCTGAATATCAAGATTTTTCTCTAAAGAGATTTTTCTTCTAGTTTTCTCTGGGCTGCTATTAATTTGCAACCCAACTGAGTGGGTTAAAAATGTCTTTTGATCACATACCAACATGTGGTCATCAGAACACTGGTGACATTCAACCACAAAAGAAAACCGGGGAGGGAGGGATCTCAAAGTGACCTTGGTGACAAGAGGGACTTCCGCAGTGAAGCATGTATCTCAGACGAGGGTGTCACACAATGAGCGAACTGTGACCAGCTGACATTTCATCAGTGAGTCGCTGCTCAAGTATTTGGAGAGGGTGCATTGATCCCACTCTCCTGGAAACCCCCGAAAGCTCTCAAAAAATGCCTGCTTTCATTTAGCTTTTGTTAAAACAACTAAAATTGTTGTTTATAATTGTTGGGACATTTCAACAACACAGTCCTTTCTTTCCTAGTTTGCAACTCAAACAAATATTGTTTCATTGATGTCTTGCGGGTTCCCCAGCCTCATACCAATGTAAACAATTTTTCACATTGAAAGGCATTTCCCAGGACTCCCTGAGGGTGGCAGTATTGTTCATGAGTCAGTGACTGGTACAAGAAATTAGGCACCTCCTAGGGAAATGATTTAAGGAGTACGGCTTTACACTATCAAAATGAGCAAATTATATAAGGAGGAATGAGCATTCTTTTGGGCCCACCATATAACTAATGCCCCCAGAGCTATCCACTCCATGAGTATATGAAGTGCAAAAATAAAAAATGAAACCTAAAATGCTCATGTCAACAGAAATATATGGATAAAAGTGGCAATGCAAGTACTATTTCAAATAGGCTCAATTCCAGATAATTACTTAATACAAGCTTACTACCCACAGTGCCTTAGGGTCTATGAGTTATCCACAGACAGCTGGCTGGGCAAATTTAGATGATGTCGATTCACCAGGAATTTTCCAAGAGGAGACAAGCTGCTGTTGCTCTCAGCCAACCTAACTCTCCAAGAATTTGCAATCCGTGTGGTTTATTAGTAAACACTCTATTGTCCTTTGAGCTAAGTCATTTGAAGGTCATGTAGCAAGGCTGCTCTAACAAGATATTTCACACTTAGGCTTATGAGAATAAAGCTTTTCAGAATGATCCAAAGTGAAATTGAGCAATTAGAATTCAGTGAAACTCACTGGTAATTTTAGACGAGAAAAAGAATCATTACCTATAGCATTGATTGAAAAGAGGACATCCATTTCTAGGCACAAAGTCAATCGCTTCCTGTAATCATGACGCCTGTGATGGTGTTCGGGCATACCTGGGGATGACATCATAGCGCCACCTAGGAACCTGGTAAATGATTGATGTCAGACCTGAGTGCAAATTTCAAAGGCATACATTAATAGTAGCTGAAAGAGAAAAGCTGCAGTTTAGTTTCTACAAACAGGTCAGGGATGTGAGGAAAGCCCCTGGGTATGGGGAAGTTGGGAATATCCAGGTCTTCCCAGAAGACCTCAGACTGAGATTTCCCAGACTTCTAGTTGAGTCACTTCTACCTTTTACTGTGTATGGTCATCGGGGTTTTCCAGTTTTCTAGAACTCTGAGAGAGAGGGGGCACGGATAATTCTACTCGTATTTAAGCGACTGAAATGAGGCAGCGTAACTTTTCCACTTTGAGTGGCTTTATACAGGAGTGAGTTGCCTGGTGTTGTTTACACATCAGGGTCAGCCATTTACTGAGTCACTCAAGAACCCTCCTTCCTGGAGCCCATTAGTAATAATTTAGGAAAAGTCTTCTGGAAAGAATTGTCATTTCTAGAAATTGAAGTTAATAAATAATATATTTACTGAGCAGTTACTAAATGCCAGATACTGGTATAGGTGTTCTACATATATTATCTCACTTAATTCTCATGACATCCTCTGAGGTAGGTACTAACTTTATTTTTTATTTTTTTGGCAAGGAGATTGAGGCTCAAAAGACTTCACATTGCCCAAAGCCTTGACTAGTAAGGGGCAGAGCTGGAATTCAAACTCTCCTTTTCCTTATTAACAGAGAGAGCAGACAACTTTATGAAACCATTGGATGGGCTTGTGAATTTATTAAATGTTATTTAATTTGTGATTTTAGTTGGCAGAGGGTGGTTGATTAGCTTGGTTATATTATGGTGTTGATTGTTGCATGACCTCAGATAAAATCCCTACTTGAAGCCCACCATTTTGAAAATGCATCCCATCTGCTAAAAGGGATCAGATAGTAAGAGTGTTGGTGGGCTGACACTAAACCAGATTACGCAGGGAAAAGGAATAGCATCTTTTTTACTTTAGAGGACAATGTAGGATGGTCTACACCTAGAGATGATCAATGATTTAATGTCTGTCTCCCCAGTGGCTCAACTCTCCACCAATGAACCTATCACCCAAAGCTGCACATGCACAGTGCCAAAGCTGCTGCCTCTGCCGTTACTGGAGCCCCTACACTTCCCAACCGAGTTTCCACTGCCAGATTTCTGCTTTCTTCCCATGAATGAGACCTGGAAGATGTGCATAAGCCCACCCATGGACCACACAGTTGGGTGGGTAATTCCTTGAAGGTGAGGGATGGCAAAATACGTGCCAGCAATCTAACAGGTAAACAAGAAAATAGCCCACTACTCTTAAAGAGATACCTTCTGGGTCAGTTGAAGTTAGGCTGCAGCACAGCTTAGTAGACTATACTCTCTGAGTGCTGTCATCTCTGTGGTGTCCGGTGATCACTGGCCCATCATCCAGTCTTCAAGGGCCAATCCTGAAATCAGAGTTGGTGCTATGCCAGTAGAGACTTCAACTGGTTTCTTCAGTTAGATTTAGTTTTTTTACAGTAACTGTGGAATTGAAAGACTCTCACTCAAAATCTTTGGTCAGTGTAGGCATGGAACATACAATTGCAAACAGGCAGGGACAGGGGCCGGGGCAGAGGCAGGGAGGAAGTCAGATTTTAGTAGGGCGCCAGACAGTAGGGATAACCTGGGACAGGCCTCTGCTATTATGACCATTTTTGGCATCACAAGTATGTGCAGGCTATCCCAGGAAGTTAATATTATAAATATAATCAAGGAACAAAGGACCTAAATTAGCATTTCTCAACACAACACTTAAGTTGGAAACACCTGGGAGATTTGTTACACATTCAAATCTCCGAGTGACACCTGTTCAATCAGGAACCCAATCCCTTAGCATACAGGCAGAAATTAGGAGAGCTGATTCACTATTGAAATGGAGCTATAGTTCTCAAAATGTAGTCCTGACCAACAGTAGGAGCATCACCAGGGAACTTGCTAGAAATACAAATTCCTGAGTCCTACCCTACACCTATGGATCAGAAACTGGGGATGGGGCCCAACAAGCTGCATTTAATAAGTCCTCAAGGTGATTCTGATGAATGCTAAAATTTGGGAATCAGTGGAACAGAGAGTTCTCTTTAGGCCTATAATGACACAAATTAGCTGTTGAATCAGAAATATTTGGGCATGAGATCTGTATTTTTATTATGCTTCCCTAGTGATCCTGTTGTACATTTGTTTGAGAACAATTGATCTAGAAGAATAAAAGTTTCTTTTTCTTTTTGTCTTTTGCCAAGGCACTTCTCCGTTATCTGCAAGGCTAAGAACCAGATCATTCCTCTGGTTACTAAAAGCCTACCTACTTGGGTAAAGGGCAGGACAGAGGCATCATTCTATATACCCTTTACAAGCTTTGTGTAGATATCTGTGAGTGTGAGTGTGTGTATGTAAACATTCAAAATAGTGATCAACCTCTGCCCAAAAGACTTACTCTACCATGACTAAAAATTAACAAATTCCTCCCTCATTTTATTACACTGTCTGAAATTTTACCAATTAGACATATATTTCAGTTAATAAGCATATTTTCAAATTCAGATATGAAAGTAAATGGATGTTAACATCAGAGGAACTTTTAGAGATCACCACTCTTAGACTTTTCTTGTGATGGTGCCTGTTTAACAATTCAGCACCTTTTCTCTAAGTGAAATTCATACATGCAAATAAATTGCTCCCAAGTTCCAAGATCGGCACTGCTTACCACCCCTTGCCATTCTGTGCAGGGAGGTACAGAAATTGACCACCAAGATGAGGCCAATACTATAATCCATTAGCTCCAGCCAGATATTATTGGAAGCCAATAGCCCTTTGTTATAACTTTTTGACTTGAATGCATAGACATATCTTACGGGGCAAATTTTTCAAGAACCTCAGGGTACAGTATTACAAACTGCCCACAAGACCTGTACCTCCTCCAGTCTCTCTTAGTGAGGCTTGGCATGTCTCTTAGACATCACTTGGTATATTTTGACAGAGCAAGCCATTTTGCTCATAAGCACCTGAGATGCCAGGTGTAATCATCACTGCTGGGCCACTCAGACTTCTACCAGGGTCAACTCATATCCCAGTTCACCCTGCTCACTGCCAGGAAGGAGGGCAGTGTTCTGCGTCCCTATAGAATTGACACTGATATTCAGGTCAAGCATGAAAACCATGGAGTTTCTGGCAAATTCTGAGGATCAAGCCTTGGTCTAGCAGGCTCAGGCACTTACTTAAACCAAGCTCATGTCTGTCTGTGAACCCTGCTGATAGAGGCCCAGACTACTTCCAAAGAGTTGTGCATGGAGGACATGCTAGAGTCTGCTGCTGTTTTTCACTATTCATGCTTTCCCCATTCCTTGTTTTCTTCTGACTGGAATCTAGGGCCTCTTTCTTACCAAGATCCATGCTTCCCACTGCACCTCAGAATTCTACCACCAGCACTGCCTCTGTCCCTCTCAGTCTGCTTCAGGAGACCCCTCTCCTAGCCTGTTGCATCACCGCTTTCTCTGTCAATCCTGATTGACCATCTGCTAGCAGATGTTTTCTTATCAGGAAGCAGTAGAGGTATAGCTGTGTGAGAGATAGTGACACTTGTATTTCTGCCAAGACTATATACTCCCTTTCTGTGCTCTAAACAAAGTCCTCTATAAAGAAGTAAATCTTAACCACTTGAGATTGCTACCTTCTCTTGCTACTTCCTCATCCTCTAGACTAGCACCTCTTGATGATGAACAATTCTTAATAAGGTTGATGCTTTAGATACCCACAAGCTCATATGGATTAAGGAGAATGAGGGGTAGAAAGCAATCATCCAGAAGTATAGAAACAAGTAATAATGCTCTTCAGCTTGTGCTGTGCTCTTACATCTTCCTGTGATTATGAATCTGATCCCATGACCTCCTGGGCAGAAAGATCCTTATCTATTTGGCTACCATATTAAATCATTCCTTGAACAAATATTGAAGCTTGCACAGCACTCTCTCTGGGAAAACTCTGAGGGATGTGAGTTTGTGTCCAGGAAAGGCAACTTCTTGAGATCAAATGTTAGTGATTTTGCTCTGAGACTCACCCTCTAGAAAAATCGAAGATGGCTAGATGTTACAGGTGATTTATTCCCCGGTGTTACATTCTAAATAGGCTTAGTAACTAATTTCAAGAAGAAAAGAAGAGACACACATATTCCATATAGCCATGATCTCTCTGAAGCTAAAGGTTTTGTTCACTTCTGATTTGACCTGCTTTGCCCAGACCCAGATAATACGTACACTGAATACACTGAAAGGGACCATCGTCTGCTGGGCAGAAGTTATTGCAGTGACCTTGGGACCTGAACCTACCACTCTTGTCTCCGCTTAGTCAAGGTTAATTGCACTCTGCAGGGATAGGGGTTAATAGTCAATAGACCATTTTCTAACAAGCTGTGGGGACATTACATTGAGATCTTGCATCCCATGGCAGAAGTGATTAGGCCATGACAACTGAAAGCTGTTGGAATGCAATCAGATCAGTCCACTCTAGACCAGCTTGGCCTCCTTCTTCATGTGATTAAACTTTACCACACATGTGCCAAGTAGCTACAGTTGGAGGGCTGATACCCTCTTCTGGAAATGGGTGGTTCTAAAGGTGATTCTCCTTAGGAAAATTTCTATCCTGAGAATTTTGGCCCCTTCAAATGCACATGGCATTTCCATCCAACTGACAGGGAAACTACATAAAAATCTACTATGGGTATTGATACCATGATTCCTCATTCTTCCAAACTTGGCTCCCTTCACTCTATCTGCTCACTGTCATCCTCTTTGCTCCTTGCCTCCTCTGATAACATATAAATTTCAGGTGCACATTATTATACTTTGACTTCTGTTCACTTGTGTTCACCACCGAAAGTCTAGCTGCCATCCTTGACTCTGGATCTTGGTTTATACTTTTCTTTTGGCTACTTGCATCTGGTTCTCTGTTTTTTTGTTGTTGTTGTTGCTTTTTTGTTTCTGTTTTGACAAAAAATTCGGAATTGGAAATTGATTCCCTCTTGGGTCAAGACTTCAAAAGTTTGCTCATCTGTTCCAGATGCTCAAACCATGGATATGAAGCTCCCTGCTCTCTTCTCACTTGGGTATAGGGTGGTGGGGTTGATCCACATTTTTGTTTTTAGCCCATTAAAATGCATGTGGCATATCTATAGTATGGCCCGGGAGACTCATAAGGAAAGTCACTGCCACCTGGTGGCTTCAGAATTCCTCTCACTGGCCTTACCCTCCCCATCGTCCTATTTTCTGGCTGTTTTTCTATCCCTTGCTCATTGACTTCCCGGTTCTGTCTGATTATTTTGGCTTTGTGCCTGGCTCCACCATCTCCTTCCTTTAAAAAAAATTACAACCTTGGACTTTGCAAACTGTTAAGAAATATCTGTTCTAGCTCTGATAGTGATCATCCTGGAGATTATTCCACCTTGGCTCTGGGCCTTACTCAGCTAACTAGCCTTTCCCAGCCCCATTGGTTATATGTACATTAGCCCATCTCCCTGCTAACCAATTCCAGTTCCTTCATCCATTCCTTTTATGACCTAATCATTTAGTCTTCTCACCTCCCTGAACCTTCCTGACTGGATATACTCTGCTTTCTCCATAGCACTCATGGCACGTGGTTCTCAGAACAAAAGAAATCAGCATAGAATTGAGAGTACCATCATGCCCTTTGCTTCATACACTAATATATTTCTCTAACAGAGCCTAACTTCCTATTTGAAATTCTGGCATCTCTCACAGCATTAGCATTAATGTTTAACATTTGCTTACTGAAAATCCAGAAGCCTTTCCATACTGCTGTTCAGACCCACCTCATCCTTTCTATAAGTGAACGCTTCTCGCCCTTTTAAAATCTTCATTCTAAAAAAAAAAAGACAAAATAACTTGACACTAAGTACTATTAAAAGATAAGCTGAGGCATTTAAAACATTTTAAGAGATAACTTGAACAAAAATTAATTTGAATCAGGCAGCATCCAATCTAGCAGATAGAAAGGAGCTCTGAGGAGCTATATAAAATGGAAGACTTTTATAGGCAGAAAGGAGCAGGAACAAGGAAGTTATACTGGGTGAAAAAATGGGTTGGTTGTTGCATTTACTTTACTTTAGGGGATGGCAGGGGTCTATCAGGCAGATTACCTAACTAGTACTCATCAGATGATTTCTGATTGACTGGTTTAAGATTCCATTTCTGGGAGAGCCAAAACTGTAATTAAGTCTCAGTTTAGTGACATAGGGCTTAGCATAAGTGACTCCATTTTGGACCTGTTGTCTTGTTTTTAACAGTACAATACAATGCTTTTCAGACCATGCTCCAATTGAACCTGGAGTTCTCCAGAATACACTTCTAAAATTAATCCATGTACTCTCCTCAAGTCACAAAATAAATTAAATTGATAGAGTTTTTTCAAGATTTAACTCATATTTTTTCCTAACACATTTACATCTGATGCCACCTGTGGAATAGTGCCCAACTGAGCAAGTAAAATAGTTAAATTAGTTTTTTTTTCGAAAAGAAAGATGACTTCCAGTTACTTTCCTCCTAAAGCAATTTTAAGAACATACCATTCAATACATTAGGTATCTCTCCTCTTTTCACATAGTTCACACATCTGGTCAAAAATGGTACCATTTGTTACTGATTAAACTATTCAAAACACCTCCCAAATGCAGACAAAATGCATTAATTTATACACTTTTGGCAAGGTCATTCAGTGAGTGGGAGTTTACCCTTTGTCTCTCTCTACACATTGCTCTTCCTTCTTTAAGGATATCATGAGAGACCTTGTCAAAGGCTTTCTCGCAATTCAGACTCATCTGAAGCATTTATTTCATCAACTAATCCAGAGAAGGTGTGTGTGTGTGTATGTGTGTGTGTGTATAATCAGTTGGGGCACTATTTGTTCTTGACGAGTCCCATGGTATCTCCTAGTGTTTTCCACGTCCCATTGTATGTGCTCACAATTCAACCTATTACTATTCCATCCCAGAAACTTGCCTGGATTTGATGTTGAACTCACTAGTCCATAAATGACAAGCTCCATCTGCATCTTTTTTTTTAGATAAGTGGGAACACATTTATCCAGTCTCCATAATTCCACAAAGTACTGTACATTTTCAAAGAATATTATACCACGATATGTGTTTTTACAGTCAGGGAATCAAACCATTTCAGAGATGCCAGGTGCTGCTTTATGATACATTACACGTCTATTAATATTTATTCTGCCTTTTTCAGAATAAAAATCATGCTTGCTGACAAAGCAGACCAATGCAAAATCCAAAATGAGTTCCGTTTTGTCTCACTGTCGTCTGTTAGTTACATCAGTAGCCCAGGCAGCTGATTAATACATTTCTTGTTATTTTATTTACTTTCAAAATAACAAAAAAATGTGTTTGCTCTCCTATCACGCTTGACTTTTCTCAGCTATTTGAGAGTTTTAGATGTTTTAATATCATTCTTAGAGATTCAAGCCAATTCCTTCTTTTCTTTCTTTGTATGCTATCTTGCACCTCTCTTTTGCATATGCCTCCAGAGATGTGAGTTTCTAGAGACTTCACTGTGCAAGAACATCAGTCTCTATAGCTTTGCGCTCTCTTTGTCTCTTATTGGGATCATTTGTAATTTTATTGTCACGATGCAATTTTTAAAACTTTTGGCAGGGCTCATGAATCACCTTCATGATTGTCATGTCAGGCATGACCTAAGGTGGAGGAGGGAGTGTGGAGATTTCTTCTTCATTCAGCTTGTTATCTCAGATTTATGGAAAATGAAGTTGATTAAGAAGCATATATCCTTTCACACAAAAAATTAAAAATAAGTAGAAATCGGACTTTACAGTCATTCCACAAATTCATTAGTTGATTAAAAATAACTTGTTACTTGCTGTCAAGTCGGCTTCAACTCCTGGCAACCCTATGAATGAATGATGGCCACAATGTCTTATCCTCAGTAGCCCTACTCAGCTTCTGTAGATTCTTGCCTATGGCTTTATTTGTGGAGTCAGTCATCTCATATTTAGTCTTCTTCTTTTCTTACTGCCTTCTATTTCTCCCAGCATTATGATCTTTTGCAAAAAATTCTGCCTTTTCATCATGTGCCCAAAGTAGGGCAGCCTCGGCTTTATCGTTTTTGCCCAGTGATAGTTCAGGCTTAATTTGCTCTGGGACCCACTTGTTCCTCTTTCTGGCAGTCCAGGGTATCTGTCGAGCTCTCCTCCAACACCATAACTAATGGTCTTTAAGGTCAGTTTTAAGGAAAACCTTTTAAAAACATCAGATTTCAGAAACCCCCTGGTTCCGTGACGTTGGTCCCTGCCTGCCACCCCTTGCTGTGCTGTCAGCGGTAATAAACGGCTCCCCCCGGCTCAGCTCTTCCCAGATCCAAAAACAACGATAACCCCACTTCAGCAACTACTTGCCCACTAGTGACTGAGTGGCGATTATGTTTCTGCCTCCATTTTTGGTGTTAGTCTGGTTGGGGAGATTATCAGTATCATTTGGGCTAGTTTGCTTGACTACCTGGTCTCCAGGACTTTCTTTTTCTGATTACTACTCCAGCTCTTTATCAGGACTGCAGCCAGTCCCTGATCCCAGACAGTTAGTTGGAGCCATGACAATTACCCTGTAATTCCTGAAAGTTCCTTTCTGAGCTAGACCTACCTTCCAACATCTCTCATATTGACCCAAAGGATTTGTTTTGTTTACAACTCAGACATGCATCTGACAGAATTGTTTGAGGCCCACAGTCCTGCCTCTTGCAGCACTGCAGTCTTTGGATATCGACATCAATCTAGATTCGTCTGTAGTTCACTATGATCAACGACAGTGAATGTTTCAATTAGCCTGTTTCAAGCTCATTGAAAAGTTCTCAGAATTCATGGAGTTTCAGAAAGACAGAAAACTTACTTTTCTTTGGAATTGACAAAAAATCAATTTTCTAAAGAAGTTTAAAAGAAATCAATGACCGTATTCAGATTCTAGACATTTGGCAGGATTTACAGTTTTTCACAACCTCATTGAATTGAAGAATATTTTGAACTGTGAAGTGTATACTTGGCTACCTGAGAAAGAATATAGTAGAATAATACAAATTCCTTCTTTGATTAATAAAAGGGTCAAATATAGAGTTTGGGTGAGATTTTGGTCTTCTTGCTGAATATGTCTGTCAGTGAAACTGATTGCTGAATACAATTTGAATGTCCCCGGAACTATACTTGTATTTAAAAATTTCATAACAATTAATTATTTCCATTATAGAGGAAGAAACTGAATCTTAGGGAAATAATTGGAGTGAAGTCCTCCAGCTAGTAAATTCCGGAACTAGAAAGTAGGGTGACCAGTTGTCTCCGTTTGTCTGAGATTGTCCTGGATTTAGCAATTAAAGTCCTGTGGCCTGAGAAACCCCCCAGTTCCATGCAAACCAGGATGACTGTTCACCCTGCAAGTGAGCCCGAATTTGTAAAATTCTGAAGCACGTGTTTTTTTCCTTTAATTGCCCAGCTTTTATTGGCTCTTCTGAGCTCTGCAATATTCCTATAAAACATTTCCGTTGAAGAACTATTAAAATTCTGATAATCATCTGTTGAAAAGAGAAACAGTGACTAGCCTTTTAGCTCCTTCAAGGTCTACCAGTGAATTTTAAGACCACTTTCTTTTGACATACCAGGACGTTCTCATAACTCATTACTTTCTTCTTTGTCCAACTTCCAACTGAGTCAAAACATTTACTCTCCCTAAAATACCCCCTTTAATATTAGTGACCTTATACTGATAAGACTTACTTTCTTGGTGAGAGCTTGTTTGAATTTAACTCATAAACACAGCAAAAGCATTGGCATCCTGAAAAGAGGCAAAAATCATGGTGTTAATTCTCATTATAAAATTTCCAAGTGTCTTAGCAACATTTCTTTGGTGGAATTATAGTTTGATTAGAGAAAAAAATTTTTTTAGTTATAAAATAAATATGTCCTGGGAATGTAATGTACAGCATGATGACTATAGTTAAGAATACTGTATTGCATATTTGAAAGTTGCTAAGAGAGTAGATCTTAAAAATTCTCATCACAAGAAAAAGAAATTGTGTAACTATGTACAGTGTCAGATGGTAACTAGAGGATCTTTTTGATTCCTTGATGTGGATTTTGATATTTTCACATTTCATTAACTCAACATGAAAGGCAGGAAATCTTTCCTTATTAGTTCTTAAATCATAAATTAGAATTATCACTACAAAATTTTAATAAATTCAGAAGAAAATACGGCGTTTCAAAGCACAAGAAAAGAATTTTCCATTTCAATATGAAAAGAAAAGTCTTGGGAGTGTGATGGTCACATGGAGAACGCAGCTCAATTCTCTTGTTAAATCTTCCCAACCTAGTGGAGCTAGCAGTGAACATCTCCACCTTTGCGTGGCATAGGGATATTCAGATTTAGTAATACCAGTTGTTATTGGATTCAGTGCCAGGCTCCACATCACACCGTGGAGACTCCTAGATGTGTTTCTACCTCCAAAATGTTGTGATGTCTAGTGTTTGCTGTTCAAATTCTACAGCATGTTACAGAAATAGAATCAGGACTATAGCAGAGGGAAATTTAAAAGATTATTCCTGTGGGGAACAAATGTAACTCCTGTATCTTACCTGGTGTTCTGGAGAAATATCCAGGAAGAGTCTGCAGAAGTCGGGTATCTCCGGGAAGACTATTTTAAAGATGCATTTAATTTTCAGTACCTCCTATTGGCTGCTTGTTTTTGCTGGGAACTGGGTTAGAGTGGTGAACAATACAGCCCTTCTCTCCTGTCATGGGCCTTCCAAAGAGAAGAGAGGGCACTCTCTTTGTCTCTATATTAGAAAGTCGATACTAATACAACAAAGGATAAATTTCTTGAGTGAAATCTAGAATGATACTTACTAGGTGCCAGGCACCTTCCTAGGCATTGTGGATACAGAGGTACATATGAAAAGGTCATTGCCCTTATAAAATACTCAAAGCATAATGGTGAGACCCAGCATAATAAATAGATAGTTACTAAAAAGTGTGATGTGTTAATATAGGGGAAGAAAAGAGTGTTGCAGAAGACAAAGAAAGAAGTAGTGATTTGGGCAATTATATTTGTCATGGGGCAAGATCAGAAAAGAGGGTTGGGAGTGGAAATGGGGTTAGGAAAGGTGTAAGTGATTTTCCAGGGTTAAGGCCAGCTCAGGCCAGCCTTGAGCTGGGGCTGAGTGTGAGGCCACAGGGAAGACTGCTGCTTTGGACAGGCCCTGCTGCTATGGGTGCTGCCCCACAGTATGTTCTGTGCATCTGTCAGCTTCCCATAATTTGTTCCTTCCCCCTCTGAACTGAGAAATGAGTTTTAGGGCCAAATTCCCCAATTAAAAGTTCATTAATCTCATCTAGTGGCTGCTTACATTTTTTTCAGTTCACATCCCCCTGAGCAAGAATACCTACAGTTTGCTCAGCTGTCACTCTCCATTCTTCTGTCTAATATGCTCCCCGTGTGGGTTTCTCTCTTTTGTCTTAGGGCCTTGTCTGAAGTTGCATTAACTCCATGGGCATTCTGCAAAGCCTGGAGCCAGGAGTTCGCATCCGAGGAAAGTTCCCCTCACAGACTTCACATTAGGGAAGGGCTTGGTGCATTAATGACAACTGCACGTTGCCTTTTTTCCTTTATAGAGGAAGACAGAGCCACTGGGAGCAAGAAGGGGAGGGCAATGATAAATTACTAAGATTTTTGAGCTATGAAATGTTTTAAAGTAAGAAATATGTGCAGTTTGCATTAATTTGCATCCTACTAGTACTGAATGCTTTTCATACATTCCTTCTTCATGTAGATTTCAAGAAGATGACAAAAATAGGCAAAAGTTGACCCTGTTACAAAAACTTTCTTGAACAGTGACAGGAATGCAAATCCCACGTTCACACGTTTTGTCAGTAGAGAGTTATATTAATCTGTACAAATGATCTAAAGACATAGATTTTTCCATTAGCCCTCTAAAACAATGTCACATTAACCAGAGTCATCGTAAAGGAGGGAGTCTAGGAGTATTTCTTTGTGTCTGAATTACTAAAGGGAGACAAACCACCATCAGAATGCAAAATGCTTAGAATCTTAAAACACATAAAAATGAAGGACATATGGAAGCAACAGCAGGACTAGTGCTCAGACTCTGAATCAGTGCAGACCATGGGGTGTCTGGAGTTGGTGCTTCTAGCAGCTCTGCCAGGCTTCCCTCTGCTCTCCACTGGGGTGATTCCTGTGGAAGGCAAGGAGAGGTGGGAGGACTCTGTAGTGTCATTAAGTAGGGATGGCAAAGGCTATTTATTTTATCATTTAGACACAGAATAGCTTTAATTAAACAATCAAAAAATTGTTGAATCCCACCATTCTAATCCAACAATTGCTTTTCTTTCTCCAGGCTTAATCCATAGCTTTATTCCCATAGGTACATTTTTTAAGTTGTTGCCATATATATTGCACATGTAATTTTATGATTTGCTTTTAGGAAAGAAAAACTTCAGTAACATTATTTCAGGGATATTTTCCATGTTGTTACAAAGACTTCAAGTTTATCATGGTTAATGATTGAATAATACTCCATTGACCAGATGCTTCATAATTTATATACCAATTCCCTTGATGCTGGACATTTAGGAAGGCTATTATTTTTGGCAAAATTCTGCTTCTGCAGAACTCCCAGCTGTGTGGGCTGAGGTGGAAAAGCAAAGATCAATCCAGGGCAAGCCAAGACTGGATGCTGGAGAGCATGTGGACAGGATGCCAAAATTTAATCCATGGAGTAGAAGTGCACTTGGGAGTGGATCAGGGTTAGATTCCAGGCTAATACAGAAGGATCTTATTTCCCCACTCCTTCTTGTTTTACTTATTTATCACCTTTTATCTCCACTCCCCAATCCTATTCCTCTCACTCTTCCGTAAACAACCTTTCCAAAGTGTTTTCCAGAAGCAGCTATCCAGAGGTTATTTGTACTTCCAGTGAGGGTCATTGGGGCACGTCTTTCTGCTGGACTTCCGCTAGCATGGGCTTTAGGGGGCGGGCAGTGAGAAGAGCATGGGGAAGCTCCATTTGGGTGTGTTGAGTGGATAAGATTGTTTGATGCTGGAATTTGCTTATACATCAATAAAAGACGTAGTCTTTTAAATCGGCTTTATCATCAGCTAAGGTAGGCTAAGCTACAGTAATAGAAGACACCAAACATTTAGTGACCAAAGGACAAGTAGTTTATTTTTTTGTCTCCAAATAGTACGAGGCTGGTGTTAGGTCAGTAGGATGGCACTCCTCCTTGTAGTCATTCTACTCTGCTGTCTTCAGCATGTGGCTTCTAGGATCTCTGAATATTCTCATTCCTATCACAAGAAGGGCAAAAGAGAATAAAGGCATGTGGGTGGGAGGTTATCTGGGTCTGGTCTGCAAGCAGAGACATCACTCACCTCCCATTGTAAAGAACAGAGCCATGTGGCCCCACCTAACTTCAAGGAAGCCTGGGACATGTGGTCCCAAAGAGAGAGGACAGATTTGGGGGCAGTTTGCAGTATCTGTACGAATAATAGTAGATGAGAAATTTTGGCCTCCCATCTGCCCTTCTCCTTTGTCTTATTTGGTTCAGAATTTTTGCAAAGAAGGGTACTATCTGAACCCCTGAAAAGACTCCAACAAAAATCATTTTGGCAGTGAACCAGTATTACTGATGTGAGTATTCTTTCTCAGTGATATTTGTTGGAGTGGAGGAGGGGGATTGGGGAAAGTTTGAGAGAAAGAGAAGTAGAAAGTATTTCTGTGCAGTGGGGTCCATATAAAAGTCATAAGGTCGCACGCACCATGGGACCACATTCACTCTTCTTAAAGGTACAACTCTCTATCATTGTTGACAATTCACAGACATTTCACTTGCATAGGGCAGCATATATTCTTTAGCTAGTAATTTTAAACTGTGAGATTCCTACACCTTTAGATACCTCACATTCATTCACTGTATCAACATTTATTGGGTTCATGAAACAGCTCTATACTAGTGCAATTAGTAGATACAAAGCAGTCAAAGGAAATCAAAGTTTCAAAATAAAATAAACTTGAAATTATTAGAGTTAAAGATAAATTGCACGATATGGTGAGAGACTTGGAATAGGAGAGGTGATTGAAAAGACTGTGTGTTGGGCATGGGGTGACCCACTTTATGTGCAGTGTTACAATCAGTTCTCACAGCCTCCCCGAGAGGGAGACACTCTTCTTTTTCCCAGATTGCACGTTAATCATTGCACGTTAATCACACTGAGGCTTAGGTTACCAAGCTTTCCTGAAGCTACATGGTAAGTCAGGGCAGATCTGGGTTAAGAAGCTAGGTCCATCCAATACCTAAGCTTGAGCATAGACCGTTATGCTCTGCTGCCCTTCCTTAGGGCCACAGAGCATGTGTAGCCACCACATTCTCAAGTTACAATATGCACATCTTTATCCTTTTTTTATAAAAATATTGTCTTTATTTTAAAATCCTCCTTTCCATGTCCCTAAAATGAAACAAAATCATTTACTTGAGTGTCTTCTGAGGTACTTGCTGCCCGAAGTGTTTAAGATGAAGAGGCATGTGACTTGAGTAAGGCACCTCAACTTTTCAGATCTAGAAATGGGGTCACCTATCTCATAGACATCGTTTCCATTTTTAAATGAGATGTTGTATAAGCAAATCACTTCATAAAATAACACTTAAATGCAAATGATTATTATTGTTGTGGACAAATCTGGAAACCTATGAGTGTGTCATGAAATATTTTGTGATGGAAAAAAGCACTTTGGTGATGAAATGCTTCCAAAAACTTTATAGGTCCTCCCCAGTATTTTCCCAATTACATTATCTATTTATTTATGCAGTTAGCTTTTTTCCTGAGAGTTCCTTGTCCACCCTCTCTCATCTGAACCTCTGGGATTGTGTATAATCCAACTGGAGAGTGAATTTCGGTAGACAATCAGCAGTACGATTTTGTAGTTTTGGTTCAAAGACTCTTCTAGAGGGGTGGAATATTAATGCTCTGCAAATGAAAACCTGCTAATTGGCTAGCAGGGAGTTAGACTGGTCTTATTTTTCATCAAGGCTTAACTCCTCTAGCTGCCCATATTGTACTCTTAGTCTGAAATAGATCACTGTGTTAAAATAAACACACTCCTCTTATTATCTGAAGTGTTTTAGCCCAGTGATTTTAAATGAAATGCTTGTCATTTTAAAAGTTCAAGAACTCTTTAGGCCTCAGGAAGGATCTATGGATCATATTCTAAAAAGGCGAAACAGAAGCCATTTATTAAATGTCATTATTAACAAAACAATTTTGATGAGTATTTAGATCTACTGAGCAAAGGGTGTGCTGGTTTTCCTCAAAAATAAAATAACTGAACTTTGTTAGAAACAACTGTGAGGTTGAGAAATCACAGCTCCCTGTATCTCCAAATCCTTCCAGGTCCCTGTGCCTAAACACAAATAAGAAGTGGCAGTTTTCTCTTAAATAGAACAACCTACATTCCTTAGTCTGGCCCCAAAGTCATACTTAATGGTGAAAGGAAGAGCCAAATTCGTGAATAGGGATGACTTTCTGGGGCTCTTAGTTTCCTGTCTTCCCATGGGAATTTGTTTCCAAAGGAGGTGCCTGCCTTGCTTCCCACTTTCTTTAGCACATATTTGTGTGTGAGATGTTGTGTGTACTGTCAGTCATACCTCAGTCTCAGCCTCCAGCCAAATTCAGCAGAGTTCCCATAGAGACTGTTGACTAAGCAGAGTGTGAATTGAATCATCTAGTCATCTCAGAGCTTGCTGTGCCCCTGTGGTTGTGAGCCTGGTGGTCTATATCAAGCATCCCATGATTGGTGCCATCATTAGTTTTCTAAGCTCCACCCCCACCCTGTCCGCCTACCCACAGGGCATTGTAATCAACATTTCACTGACTGCCTGTAATACTGCAATAGCCCCTGGACTGGGTTCCTTGGTTCCATTCCTGTCCCCCTACAATCTGTTTTCCACTCAGCAGCCAGAGTGATCCTTCAAAAATACAAATCCAGTAATGTAAAATAGTGGAGCCACTATGGAAAATGGTATGGTGGTTCCTCAAAAAATTGAAAATAGAATTACTATGGGAGAATTACCTACAGTCATACTACTCTCTAGAGACCTTTCTGAGTCGCTTTATGTAAAACAGCATCCTTCACCTCTCTGTTCTCTTGGGATGTTTTCCTTCATAGCACTAATCACTCTTTGAATTTATTTTGTATGTGTTTTGTTTATCTATTTATTGTCTATCTCCCTAACTAGAATATTAGTTCAATGAGATCAAAGATGTTGTCCATCCTATTTATCACTGTGTCTCCAGTGCCTGGTCTCAGTGAATATTTGTTGCGTGAATGATGAATGAATGAGTGAACCAGTGCTCCAAGGAGGGTGCAGTAATAGTAATGGAAGGTCTAAAGCAGAGAGCAGATGACTAAATGTCCAGACAGCTATAGAAGTGACTGGTGGGTATGGTCCCTTGTACAATTAGTTCAGTAGTTTGGTCCCCCTCCCATCCCCCGACACGACTTAGTGTAAGGCCACCCTGAGCGTTTGGGGAGACTGAGCAGTAGGGCTATTTTCACCTTCTCTTGTTGCCTGCATTGCCTGACATTCTTCAGTTTACACTTTCCTCTTTCCATCCTTTGTCTGGATCTCTGCCTCTTAACTTGGTTTCAAAGAACTAAAATCTGAGCCTGCCATCTACACATTTTTGACAAAGCCAGGTCCAGTTACTTTTAGGTGATTCAGTGACCATCACCTTGAGCAGAGGTTCTGCTTCATTGAATTTTGTTCAAAAAAAGGAGGAAATGTATATTTATTCTTTCCACTTTAGGCTCCAGTGTTCAAGAAAATGTTTGCCTCTCAAATTCTTGAGGGCCATGCATGTTCTCAATTCAGACTTTAACCTTGGCTTTGACCCTTGACCTCTCCCTCCCAGGCCCAAGTGACTCTTCATGTGCAGCTGGATGATTTTAATGCCTATTTACTCCAGAGCTCTTCCTCTAGTAATAGTCACTATCACCTAAGGTATCTGCCTGCATCCACACCAGAACAGCTGTGATGACCTGTCAACTTTCCCAGGGGTCATCTTAACTTTGTTTTGGTTGTGACATGGGATCAGGGCCTGGGAGTCCTCACTGGGATCCGGGCTGATATCCAGCCCAGATACGTTTGCATTTGGAAAGCCGATCACATGTATATGGTTGAGTGGATTTGTTTTTTTTTACCTCAGATGCTTTTGTTCCACCTGTTAAAGCCAAACTCAAGGCTGGGATGCATTTCTCAGGCTGTTACTAAAATGTGACAACATGACTTATCAGATGTGTAAATTGGAATTCCATAAAATTCTGTTCCTAAACTTCCAGGTTGTCAGGGCCTATTTTTGGCCAAACTAGTATAGCTTCCTAAAGGAAAATGTTGCAGGTGAGACCAGAGGAGAAGTAGGTCTCATCTGAGCAAAGGATAGGGGAGGAGGGAGCATGGCGAGAGGAGAGAAAACAAGGCACAGACTTGAGGAACTGCAAGCCACTCAGCAGAGTTGGCATCCTGCAGTGGGGCAGGATTTGGGGGCCCTGAGAGGAGAGAGCAGGGACCAAGCCATGAGGGCTTGACGCCTCATGTTAAGGATTCAGGATGGTATTCTGAAGGCAATGGGGAACAATGAAAATATTTACAGCTAAAGAGAACACGATTATTTTTATATTTACAAAATCTCCCCCTTGCTGCAGATTGAACTATGGATCAGAGGAGAAATTTGAAGGTGAGTCGGAGATTATAACAGGACAGAGGTGAAAGACGGAAGTAGCTTGAACAAAAGTATGGAAATTATAGTGGAGAAAAGTGGATAGTTTTTTTATAGACTTTATTTATCTTATTTTTTAGTCGTTATTTTTTAAATAGACTTTATTTTTTAGAGCAGTTTTAGGTTTACAGAAAAATTGTGCAGAGTTCCATATGCCAACTCCCCACCCTTTTCATGTGCACACAGGTTCTCTCATCATTAACATCTTAGCATCAGTGCAGTACATTCGTTTTAACTGATAAACCATTACTGATGAACGATTATTACATAAAGTCCATGGTTTGCATTAGGTTCACTCCTTGTGTTGTACAGTTCTACTGGTTTTGAGGAATGCATAATGTCATGCATTTACCATTACAATGTCATACAGAACAGTTTCACTGCCCTACAAATCCCCTATGCTCCACCTATTCATTCCCTTCTCCTCCCCCTAAAACCCTGGCAACCAGTGATCTTTATACTTTCTTACAGTTTTGCCTTTCCAGAAAGTAATATGGTTGGAATCATATAGTACATACAACTTTTTCAGCCGGTTTCTTTCACAGTAATATGCGCTTTAGATTCCCCTGCGTCTCGTTTTGGCTTGATACCTCTTTTTTTTTAAATTGCTGAATAATATTGCATTGTATGGATGGACCACAGTTTATTTATCCATTCACATACTGAAGGACATCTTGGTTTCTTCTAAGTTGTAGTGATTATAAATAGAGCTAATATAAATATACACGTGTAGGTGTTTGTGTGATGTAAGCTTTCAATTCATTTGGGTAAATACCAAGGAGTGTGTTTGCTGGATTCCATGGTTGGAGTATGTTTAGTTTTGTAGGAAACTAGCAAACTGTCTTCCAAAGTGGCTGTACCATTTCGCATTCCCACCAGCAATGAATGAGAGTTCCTGTTGCTCCAAATCCTTGTCAGCGTTTGGTGTATTCAATGTTTTGGATTTTAGCCATTCTAATAGATGTACAGTGTTATCTCGTTATTATCAATTTATAATTCCCTAATGACATATGATGTTGAACAGCTTTTCATATGCTTATTTGCCAACTGTATACCTTCTTTGGTGAGATGTCTATTCAGATATTTTGCCCATTTTAAAATTGTGTTTTCTTATTGTTGGGTTTTAAGAGTTCTTTTTATTTTGGATACCAGTACTTCATCAGATATGTGTTTTACAAAGATCTTCTCCTAGAGTGGGGATTGTATTTTCAGTCTCCTGACACTGTCTTTCCCAGAGCAGAAAATTTTAATGTTAATGAAGTCTGGTTTGTCAATTTTTTTAATGGATCATGCTTTTGGTGTTGTATCTAAAAAGTCATCACCATACCCAAAGTCACCTAGATTTTCCCCTATGTTATCTTCTAAGAGTTTCATAGTTTTGTGTTTTACATTTAGGGCATTGATCCACTTTGGGTTGATTTTTTGTGAAAGATATACAGTCTTGTCTAGATTAATTTTCCTGCATGTGGATGTTCCGTTGTTCCAGCACTATTTGTTAAGAAAACCATCCTTTCTTCACTGAATTGCATTTGCTCATTTGCTGAAGATCAGTTGACTATATTTGTGTGGGCATATTTCTGGGCTCTCTTCTATTTCATTGATCTTTTTGTCTATTCTTTCACCCAAATCATACTCTCTTGGTTACTGTAGCTTTATAGTAAGTTGGGTAATGTCAGTCCTTTGATTTGATTTTGTTCTTCTTCAATATTATGTTGTTATTCTGGGTCTTTTGCCTTTCCGTACAAACGTTAGAGTCTGTTTGTCAATATCCCCAGAATAACTTCCTGGGATTTTGATTGAGATTGCATTGAATCTACAGATCAGGTTGTGAAGAACTGACATCTTAAGAATATGGAGTTTTCCTATCCATGAACATGGAATATCTCTTTATTTATTTAGATCTTCTTTGACTTCTTCATCAGAGTTTTATAGTTTTTGTCATATAGATCTTGTATATATTTTATTAGATTTATATCTGATTATTTTATTTTGGGGGAATGCTAATGTAAATAGTGTTGTGTTTTAAATTTTAAATTCCAATTTTTCATTACTGGTATATAGGAAAGCAATTGATTTCTGTATATTAATCATTAAGTAGATGGCTTAGTTGTGGTAGATGGTAGCTGTAAGGTTTTTGTAGATGTTGTTTGTCAAGTCGAGGAAATTCACCTCTATTCATAGTTTGCTGAAAGTTTTTATCATGAATGGGTGTTCGATTTTGTCAAATACTTTTTCTCTATCTATCAATGCCATCATACGATATGATTTTCCTTTTTTATCCTGTTGATGTGATGGATTACATTTAATTGATTTTCAAATGCTGAACCAGTCTTGCATATCTGGGATAAATCCCACTTGGTCTTGGTGTATAATATTTTTACACAGTGTTGTATTCAATTTTTAATATTTTCTTGAATATTTTGCATCTATGTTCATGAGAGATATTGGTCTGTAATTTTCCTTTTTTGTAATGTCTTTGTCTGGTTTGGCATTAGAGTAATGCTGGCCTCATAAAATGAGTTAGGAAGTATTTCTTCTGTTTCTATTTTCTAGAACAAATTGCAGAGAATTGATATTAATTTCTCCTTTAAATGTTTGGTAGAATTCAACAGTGAAACCATCTGGGCCTCGGGCCCAGAACCCTTCCAGAACCCTTCTGTTCTGGAAGGTTATTAATTATTGATTCAATTTCTCTAGTAGATATAGGCCTATTCAGTTTATCTATTTCTCTTTGTGTGAGTTTTAGTAGACTGTATCTTTCAAGGACTTGGTCCATTTCATCTAAGTTATCAAATCTGTGGGAATGGAATTATACATAATATTCTTTTTTTTTTGTGAGGAAAACCAGCCATGAGCTAACATCCATTGCTAATCCTCCTCTTTTTGCTGAGGAAGACTGGCCCTGGGCTAACATCCGTGCCCATCTTCCTCTACTTTATATGGGACGCCGACACTGCATGGCTGACAAGCAGTGTGTCGGCGGGCGCCCAGGATCCGAACCAGCGAACCCCGGGCTGCCAAGCACGGACGAAACTGCTGCGCCACCGGGCGGCCCCATACATAATATTCTTTTTTATTATCCTTTTAACATCCATGGGACCAGTACTGATGGCTTCTCTTCCATTTCTGATAATAGTAATTTGTGCCTTCTGTCTTTTATTCTTAGTTAGCCTAGTTCGAGGTTTATCAATTTTATTGATCTTTTGAAAGAAATAGCTTTTGATTTCATTGATTTTCTCTATTAATTTCCTGTTTTAAGTTTCATTGATTTCTGCTCTATTTTTTATTATTTCTTTTATTCTGTTTAATTTGGATTTAATTTGTTCTTCTTTTTCTAGTTTCCCCTTGGAAGAAACTTAGATTGTTGAATTTAGATTTGTCTTCTTTTCTAATACATGCATTCAGTGCTATACATTGCCCTCTAAGTATTGCTGCATTCCACAAATTTTGATGTTTTATTTTCACTTTCAACTCATACAAAATATTTAAAAATTTCTCTTGAGACTTTATTTGACCCATATATTATTTAAAAGTGTGTTGTTTATTTCCAAATATTGTGGGATTTTGCAGACATCTTTCTGTTGTTGATTTCTAATTTAACTCCAGTGTGGTCTGATAGCATAATTTGTATGATTTCTATTCTATTAAATTTGTTCAGTTGTGTTTTATGGCCCAGAATGTGGTCTACCTTGGTAAATGTTCCATGCAAGCTTCAGAAGAATGCGTATTCTGCTGTTGGATGAAGTATTCTAAAAATGTCAGTTAGATTCAATTGATCAATGGTGCTGTTCAGTTCAACTGTATCCTTATTGATTTTCTGTCTGTTAGATCTGTTAATCACTGACTGAAAGGGGATAGGTTTTTTAAAAGATACAGTCCTTTGGATTTTAGCCATTGTAGTAAGCATGTACCAACATCTCATTGTAGTTTTAATTTATTGTTTTATTTTTATCTTGAAACAATCTCAAACTTACAGAAAAGTTCCAAACACAGTACAAAGAATTTTTTTCTCTCCTGAAGTATTTGAAAATAAGTTGCTTATCTAATGTTCCACCATCCTTGAACACTTTAGGTGTATTTCCTACAAACAAAGACATTTTCCTACATTAACACAATACAACCATCTATGTCATGCTCCCAGATCCTCTCAATCAACAGTGCAAAGGGATATACATATTTATGCCTATATGTATACACATTACATCTATATTTATTTCTTTATATATTTTTATATATTAGAAATATTAAATTCACACCTGTACCTGCAATTCTTAATCCAATATGTCAGGGTTCAATCTAGCTTTCTTCCTTTCCATGCTGGTAACTCCCTACTGTTCTCATCTCACTCTGGTTCTGACACCCTGGGCCACTGCAGCTCCCTGCCACCCCCACACATTGATCTTGATGTCTACTTTCCTTGGTCCCACCTAAAGGCTTTTGTACTGAATATTTAGGAAGGAAAGGGAAGAGAAGAGTAGGGGGAGATGCAGAGGAACAAATGAATAGATATGGGAGAGATAGAATAGATAGGACTTGATGATTGATCAGATGTGGAGGGGAAGGGGGAGGAGGCATGATTTGTATGCTCAGGCATGATTCAGGTAGAAAACATAAAACAGGAACAAGCTTGGGGAATGTGTGGGGGTGGGATGGAAATGGTGGTAATGGAGCTTAAGAGAGAAATATGGTTTTGAATTAGATTTGGTATTCATCAGATTGTATATATTATTTAAAGACATGGAAGTGGATGGAACATACATGTAAATTAAAAGAGAAGAAATCCTAAAGAAGAAATACGTTGAGCACTCTAATTTAAGAGATGAACAGAAAGTAGGAGTTGGCTATGACAGGGAAGAATTAGCTGGGAGAGTGTCAGGGAAGTCCAGGGAAGGAGGTGAACTGAGTCAAATGCTGCCAACAGGTCAAGATGACAAAAACATACCTCCTGGATTCAGCAATGAGGTGATTAGTGACTTTCAAAGTAGTTAATTCAAGTAGATGGGAGTGTTGATGGTGGAGGCAGTTGATTGAAAAGGGAATGTCAGTTTAGAAAGTGTAGAAAGTAAGCAAATGTTTCAAGAAATGTGTCTGTGGAGCAGAAGAGAAAAATAAGAATCTAAGTGGATGGGGAGCAGATAGTCAAGGTTGATGAGAGAATTATGCAAGTTTAAGTATTGATGGGAGATGCTGAAGACTCAGGGATGAGGGGAAATAAATATTGTAGTTCTCTGATGAGGCTAGAGGTCAGCCATTCTCATACTTGAGGAAGAACAAATATCACCTGGAAAACTTAAAGGATGTACAATTCTTTGATGCCAAATCTAGAAATCCTAATTCTGAAAGTCTGGACTAAGACTTCTGTACCTTGTGAAGCTCACTATGTGATAATGATGCTGGCATTTCACAGATGCTACTTTGAGAAATAAGAGAAGGAAAAGGAATTCAGGGCACAACGGTGGGCTTCTCTGGGGACAGAAAAAGAGATAGTTTATCCATTATAACAGAAGCAGGTGTAGGCACATGTGGTGTTTGGAGGTAGAAAGTTTAGTGGTTCTTGTCTGATGTGTTCTAGTTTCTCTATGAAATAGGAAGTGAATGTTCCCCTGAGAGTGAGGGATCAAGAAGATTGAAGAGAGTGGCAAAGATTAGAAATAGCCACAATGGAGAATGGGAGACAGTGCACACTAATAAAATAAAGAAGGATTTCTGAGAAGTTGGAGAACTCAGTGGAGGTTTATAAATCATGAATTTATAGTAGCAATCATCTGCATTGTTTTTCAGGTGTCTCTAACTGAGCCCAGGATCCTAGTGTGAGCACTGGGAAAATGGTCAGCTGGATTGATCTAGGGTTTGCGTTTCTGAGGTAAAAGATAGATAGAAACATGATGAGGAAAGGAATTACATTTAGTGCCAACAAAATTGTTGAGATGATGGAATCCAACATGAATGTGAAAAGAAGTAAAGACAGGAGGACTCTAATGAGGCAAAGGGAGATGAGCCAAGGAGCAGATGTCTCAGCAAAGCCCAGTGTGGAGGTGTTGACAGAGCTTGGTGGTCATTGAGGGGACTATTTAATTGGAAGATTTCAGAGTTTTAACAGTTCTAGGTGAAGCTAAACTGTAGGGTGTGGTCCTAAGGGTGGAATAATAAAGTAGAGTTGAGGTGAAGGTTACTAGAGATGAAACAGGTCAAGAAACGTAGTAGCCGGGATCTCCGATAGCTTTACTTCTCTAGCTCACAAGAAATAGAAAGTGCCTAATTGTGCATGCATGGACTGTGAATTTAAATCAATGCATGACTTCTACAGAGAAAGAGCCTATTCAGTGTGACCTCTAATTACAGAGGGACTTTGTCACCTCAAGGAACCCAGAGACCCAGAAATCAGATCATTTAGGTTACCTTACGTAACCTAAAGGTAAGAGCAGCTTAGATAAAGGTACTAATCACAGTACCATTCTTTTCCTCACTAGGAGTAACTGAAAAATTACTCTACAACAGTGTTTTTATAAGTATGGTCTTCAGACCACCTGCATACAAATCACCTGGGGGTGATAATTAAAATGCATACTCCTGGAGT
The DNA here is from genome assembly GCA_031878705.1 of Tapirus indicus. NCBI lineage: Eukaryota > Metazoa > Chordata > Mammalia > Perissodactyla > Tapiridae > Tapirus > Tapirus indicus. Next base: position 13,590,199 of record CM062937.1, read on the forward strand.
CAATGCTAGACCTATTAATAAAGTTGAGTAGAGTGGGATGCTGAGTTGAGTGGAGCTGGAATCTGTATTTTAACTAGATCTTCAAAAGATTCTTATATACATACCATACACAGACATACACACATGTGGGTATATATGCTTTCTATGTGCAAGGAGCATGTAAGTCTATGTTGCTTATGCATGGGATTCATGCACAGACTCATATTCTTGAAAATGTGCCCTCTCTGTGCTTCATTAAAGCGTGTTTTTATTCTAGCAACTCTAGCTCCATTCTGACATAAATGCTAATACAGATAATACAGAGAGCAAAAAAGTGAACTCCTGCTTATTACTCCAAGGAATACAGAATACTTTCCAGGGGAATTTAAGCGAATATTTCTACAGATCTTACTGTTGGTTGAATTACAAAGCTTGATTCCATGATACCTACCCCCAGTGAGGGCATAATCTTTGAACTCTAAAAAATAAATATTACCTTCACTGATTTTTTTTTTTTAAACAAAGGAGTGTATTAGTCAAAGGTGGACTGGTAGAGAAGAATTTCAGGTTTCCAAATGTCAAAAAAGGGACAACACTGCAGCTTGCTTTAAGAAGAAACCAAATTTTCTAATTAACATTTTCATCTTTGACATTTCCAAGCTGCCTTTATATGTCCCTGGGCTATTGTTGCAGTTTAACTTTTAAAAATAAAAATCTAGTATTCACTCATCCCCATTTTTATAGTTCAGTAAATTCCACATAGTTCATCTGCTTCATTTATTTACATTGCTAATGCCACTTATGGAAGGCAATCAAGGATACTTACAGCATTTTGGTCTGTTTAGTTTAATGCTACAATCATCTGAGATAAAAGTACCAGTTATTCCGCTCCAATAGCAAATGCGATAAAATTTTTTCCTTGGAGTTAATGAGTTCTCTTATTTTAGTTTTTCTTCCTCTTTATTTCCGAAAGTCATCACATTTATTCCTATGTTTTATTTCCTATTCAGCATTTGGATATAGCCATTGATATCTATCAGGTTCTCAATAACTTATTTGAAAGTTCTACAGCTCCCTCAGACCCTACTATTTTTTAAAGGATTCATAGAAAAACCTGAAAAAAATGAAGTTATGGCAAGTTCACATTTTGCAGCTGGTTTGGACTTCATAGAGCAAGTAGTGTTGTCATGTTAAAAGAAAAAGAAGGTGGAAAAATAAAATGGTCATTTATTGAACAATGCTTTATACTGAAATATGTGCTAAATGTGCTATATTTTATTTCATTTAATCTTCACCCAAATTTTTGTAGTTGGTTTTATGCTTACTATTTTTACAGATTAAGAAATAGATAAGACTGCAAGAGATAAAGTAATTTACTTGTTTTCCTTTTTCATCAAATATCTCCCAAACCACGTATATTTTCGATATTTTTATTTTCCAAGTTCCAAAATCTTAAAAATGTTAAATGTTAAAAATCTCAGAACCTAGGAAAACAAATCTTCCTTTGACTATAATTCTGTATCACTTGTTTTCTTTACATCCAACATCTTGAAAGGGCAGTCTACATTCTTTGGTTTTGCTTCTTCACTTCTCCTAGTTCACTCTTAATCTATGGCAATCTGTGGTTCCACTGCCTCCTTCTAATAGCTAAGCACCTGCATTAGCATAAAACCATAGGCCACTCTGGTCCTCTTCTTGCATGCAGCAGTCAATGCTGCCCATGTCCTCATTAAAGAGCTGGACTCACTACCAGGGTTGTTATCAAGATGAAAAGAGTTAGTTCAAGAAATTCAGAAGTGTTCATGGCACATGAGAAATATATACATATATATATATATATATATATGTATATATATATATTTTTTAATTTCAGCATGTTATTCTGTTTTGACATCTTAAAAAAAAACTCTTTCTGGCCGTGGAGAGCCTGTCCCTCTCTGGGCCAGCCAATTCCTAGGGGTAATTGAAGGCCCAGCTAAGGGGATGGCCTTGATATGTAAACTAACCAATCCAGACCACAACTCCTCTATCTGGCTCCCACACCCCAGGAGGCAATATTCCTCTGCCTTAATTATTCCAAGGCATGGTACCAGGAAACTAGAGACCATCCCTATAACCCAAAGCCCATTGAGATGATTCAAATCAGTGAATTCTAAACTGTTTACCTGCCTTTCTTTGCCTTTCCTGCAGAAACTGCAATAAAAGCCATGGCTTAAGTGCTCCCCCTCCTGTCTTCTGCCTCCTGATTATTCTGGTGTTTTTCCATGTGGCACTGAGGTGTGTGCTGTGTTTCCTGTTTCTAGGACCTGTTAGTATAATACATTTTGTTTTCCTGAGTTTCTCCTCTGTCTTTTTTTGTGGCTGCACTTGACTGATGATCTCAAAAAGGAATGCAAAACAGGTGATGTTGACATCATGGCAGAGTGAGCTCTCCCTTTAGACTCTCCCCCCAAGACACAATGAAAAGGACGTTCATAAACCAAGAGAGGACAATCACATGACACGATAGAAATCTGAGAGACCCAAGCAGCTATACGTCTGAAGGTGGAGGTGCTGGACCCCCCAGAAGGAAGTGGAAGGAGGTAAAGGGATCTCCTCTCCCTCTCCAGCAGTGACCTAGGGTGTGGGACCACATGTGGCTCTGAGAAGAGGAGGGAGGGGCAGCTCTCTGTGGAACACCTTTGCTCTCTGAGTTGCCTCCCAGCCACAGGAAAGTTCCACACCAAGGAGGCTAAGCAATTATGGGGGTGTCTTCCTCAAGCCAGCACCCCAGGAGGGCAGGTAGCAAGGGCAGAGTGAGAACACCCCCAGGATCATGCACATGAAAGCAAGCACCCTTCCCCCTGCCTGGCACACTGGCTCATCTGGTTGGCCAGAGCAAGGGACCCCCACCAAAGCACATGTGCTTATTTTTGTAAAGCAGCAGTGGTGAGCAGGCAGTTGCAGATAGGGCTTGTCAGCATAGATTCCAAAGGACAGGCACAGATGCCAGGGATTGTGGCAGGCTCTGAATACACAGCTCCTGCCTCCGCCCCCCCCCCCCAGTGGCAGTAGGTGGAATCTGTGTCCAGATACTACCACTATGCAAAAGCACAAATCTATCCCATCAAATAGTATGAAGAAGTTTAGTAATACTCCAGACCAGAAGGAAAATGACAAACACCCAGAAATCAATCCTGAAGGAACAGAAATTTGCAATCTAAGTGACAGAGAATCCAAAATAGCTATCATAAAAAAACTCAATGAGTTACAAGAAAATTCAGAAAGACAGTTCAATGAAATCAGGAATAAAATTAATGAACAGAGGAGATTCTTCACAAAAGAGATTGAAACTAAATCAGAAATGTTGGAGATGAAAAACATAAAATGAGATAAAGAAAAATCTGGAGCCCTGAATATTATGGAGTTGATATTATGGAGGACAGAATTAGCAATTTGGAGGAAAGAAATATAGAAATGCTTCAGATGGAGGAGAAGAGAGAATTAAGACTAAAAAGAAATAAAGAAATTCTCCGAGAAATATCTGACTCAATTCAGAAATGCAACATAAGGATTATAGGTATTTCAGGGGGAGAAGAGAGGGAGAAAGGAGCAGAGAGCTTGTTCAAAGAAATAACAGGTGAGAGCTTCCCAAATCTGGGGAAGGAACTGGAATTACAAGTAAAAGAAGCTAATAGAATTCTTAATTACATCAATGTAAAAAGACCTTCTCCAAGGCATATATTAGTAAAATTGCAAAAGTCAATGACAAAGACAAAATATTAAGGGCAGCAAAGCAGAAGAAAACAATCTACAAAGGAACCCCTATCAGGCTTTCAGCAGATTTCTCAGCAGAAACCTTGGGCTAGGAGAGAGTGGAATGATATATTCAAATTTCTGAAAGACAAAAACTGTCAGCCAAGAATATTATATCCAGTGAACATATCCTTCAGATATTACGGAGAAATAAAAACTTTCACAGATAAACAAAAGCTGAGGGAGTTCATTGCCACAAGATACCCCCTACAAGAAATGATCAAGAAGGCCCTCATACCTTAAAAAAAAGAAAAAGCGTTTACAGAGCCTTAAGTAAGGAGATAAGTAGGCAGACAAAATCAGAAAATTGCAGTTTTCTATCAGAAAAGATTAGCAAACAATTATAACATTAAAGATAAAGGGAAGGAAAACATCCAAAATAACTATAATCTCATCATTTTAACCACAAACTCACATCACAAAATGGAATAAGTTGTGACAACAATAACTTAGAAGGAGAAGTGGAAAGAGATGGAGCCTGCTTAGACTAAGGAAATAAGAAGCTATCAGAAAATGGACTATCTCATTTATAAGATTTTTTTTAATACAAACCTCATGGTAACCACTAAACAAATAATCAGAACAGAGATACAAATCATAAAGGGAAAACTGAGAAAATCATCATAGAGAATTATCAAACTGAATTGGCAGTCCAAAATACATGGAATGAGAAACAAGGGCAATACAGAACAACCAGAAAACAAGTGATAAAATGGCAGCATTAAGCCCTCATATGTCAATAATCACTCTAAATGTAAATGGATTGAATTCTCCAATCAAAAGACAGTGGCTGGATGGATTAAACAACAAGACCCAACAATATGCTGCCTCCAGGAAACACATCTCAGCTCTAAAGACAAACACAGGCTTAGATGGAAGGGATGGAAGATGATACTCCAAGCAAATGGCAAACAAAAGAAAGCAGATGTTACCACACTTCTATCACGCAAAGTAGACTTCAAGATAAAGAAGGCAATGATACAAGGGACAGTCCACCAGGAGGACATAACACTTGTAAGTATATATGCACCCAACTAAATCCAACACAGGAGCACCAGTACACAAAGCAACAATTAACAAACCTAAAAGGAGATATTAACAGAAACACAATAATAGTAGGGGACCTTAACACCCCACTTAGATCAATTGATAGATCATCTAGACAGAAAGTCAACAAGGAAATAGTGGAATTAAATGAAAAACTAGACCAGATGGACTTAATAGATATGTATAGAACACTTCATCCCAAACCAGCAGAATACACATTCTTCTCAAGTGCACATGGAACACTCTCAAGGATAGACCATATGTTGGGAAACAAGGCAAGCCTCAATAAATTTAAGAAGATTGAAATCATATCAAGCATCTTTTCCAACCATAATGCTATGAAACTAGAAATCAACTACAAGAAAAAAACTGGGAAAAGGACAAAGATGTGGAGACTAAACAACAGGCTACTGAACAACCAATGGATCATTGAAGAATTTAAAGGAGAAATCAAAAAATATCTGGACACAAATGAAAATGAAAATACAACATACCAACTCATATGGGATACAGCAAAAGTCACCCTAAGAGGGAAATTCATAGCAACACAGGCCCGCCTTAACAAACAAGAAAAATCTCAAATAAGCAGTCTTAAACTACACCTAACAAAACTAGAAAAAGAACAAAGACCAAAGTCAGCAGAAGGAGGGAAATAATAAAAATTAGAGCAGAAATAAATGAAATTGAAACCATAAAAACAGTAGAAAGGATCAATGAAGCTAACAGCTGGTTCTTTGAGAAGATAAACAAAATTGACAAACCCTTAGCCAGTCTCACTAAGAAAAAAAAGAGAGAAGGCTCCAATAAAAATTGGAAACAAATTAAAAATTAGAAATGAAAGAGGAGAAATTACAACAGATACCACAGAAATACAAAGGATTATAAGAGAATACTATGAAAAACTATATGCCAACAAATTGGACAATCTAGAAGAAATGTATAAATTCTTAGACTCACATACCCTCTCAAAACTGAATCAAGGAGAAATAGAGAATGTGAATAGATCAATCACAAGTAAAGAGATTGAAATAGTAATCAAAACCCTCCCCAAAAATAAAAGTTCAGGACCAGATGGCTTCTCTAGAGAATTCTACCAAACATTCAACGAAGATTTACAACCAATTCTTCTCAAATTATTCCAAAAAAATTGAAGAAAATAGAACACTTCCTACACATTTTACAAGGCCAACATGACCCTGATCCCAAAGCCAGAGAAGGACAACACAAAAAAGGAAAATTACAGGCCAATATCACTAATGAACATAGGTGCAAAAATCCTGAACAAAATATTGGCAAACAGCAATACATTAAAAGGATCATACACCATGATCAAGTGGGATTTTATACCAGGGACACAGGAATGGTTCAACATGTGCAAATCAACGTGATACACCACATTAACAAAATGAGGGATGAAAACCACATGATCCTCTCACTAGATGCAGAGAGAGCATTTGACAAGATCCAATATCCATTTATGATAAAACCTCTCACTAAAATGGGTACAGAAGGAAAGTACCTCAACACAATAAAGGCCACATATGATAAACCCACAGCCAACATCATACTCAATGGAGAAAAACTGAAAGCCATCCCTTTGAGAACAGGAACAAAACAAAGGTGCCCACTCTCACCGCTCTTATTCAACATAGTATTGGAGGTTTTGGCCAGAGAAATTAGGCAAGAAAAAGAAATAAAGGATAACCAAATTGGCAATGAAGAAGTGAAACTCTTTCTGATTGTAGATGACATGATTTTATACGTAGAAAATCATAAAGAATCCATTGGAATACTATTAGAAATAATCAACAACTACAGCAAAGTTGCAGGGTACAAAATCAACTTACAAAAATCAGTGGCATTTCTATACTCTAATAATGAACTAACAAAAAGAGAACACAAGAATACAATCCCATTTATAATCACAACAAAAAGAATAAAATATTTAGGAATAAATTTAACCATGGAGGTGAAAGACTTATACAATGAAAACTATAAGACATTATTGAAAGAAACTGATGATGATAAAAAAATATCCCATGCACATGGATTGGAAGAATAAACATAGTTTAAATGTCCATACCTAAAGCAATCTACAGATTCAATGCAATCTCAATCAGAATCACAATGACATTCTTCACAGATATAGACCAAAGAATCCTAAAATTCGTATGGGGCAACAAAAGGCCCCGGATAGCTAAAGTAATCCCAAGAAAAAAGAACAAAGCTGGAGGCATATCAATCTCTGACTTCAAAATATACTGCAAAGCTGTAGTAATCAAAACAGCATGGTATTAGTACAAAAAATAGACACACAGATCAATGGAACAGAATTGGAAGCCCAGAAATAAAACAACAAATCTATAGATAGCTAGTCTTCGACAAAGGAGCTAAGAACATACAATGGAGAAAGGAAAGTCTCTTCAATAAAGAGTGTTGGGAAAACTGGACAGCCACATGCAAAAGAATGAAAATTGACCATTATCTTTCATCATACACAAAAATTAACTCAAAATGAATTAAAGACTTGAAGGTAAGTTGTGAAACCATAAAACTCCTAGAAGAAAATATAGGCATTACACTCTGACATCAGTGTTAGAAGGATCTTTTTGAATACCAGGTCTACTTGGGCAAGGGAAACAAAAGAAAAATAAACAAATAGGACTTCAACAGACTAAAGAGCTTCTGTAAGGCAAAGGAAACCAGGAACAAAACAAAAAGACAACCCACCAACTGGGAGAAAATATTTGCAAGTCATATATCTGACAGGGGGTTAATCTCCAAAATATATGATGAACTCACACAACTGAACAACAAAAAAACAAACTACCCAATCAAAAAATGGGCAGAGGATATGAACAAACATTTTTTCCAGAGAAGATATATGGATGGCCAATAGGCACATGAAAAGATGTTCAACATCATTAATCATCAGGGAAATGCAAATCAAAACTACACTAAGATATCACCTCACACCTGTTAGAATGGCTATTATCAACAAGACAAAATAATATCAAATGTTGGGGAGAACGTGGAGAAAAGGGAACCCTCATACATTGCTGGTGGGGATACAAACTGGTGTAGCCACTATGGAAAACAGTATGGAGATTTCTCAAAAAATTAAAAATAGAAATACCATACAACCCAGCTATCTCACTACTGGGTATTTATCCAAAGAACTAGAAATCAACAATTCAAAGAGGCTTATGCACCCCTATGTTCACTGCAGCATTATTCACTATAGCCAAGAAGTGGAGACAACCCAAGTGCCCACTGACTGATGATTGGATAAAGAGGATGTGGTATATATATACAATGGAATACTACTCAGCCATTAAAAAAAGACAAAATCGCCCCATTTGCAACAATATGGATGGAACCTGAGGGTATTATGTCAAGTGAAATAAGCCAGACAGAGAAAGACAAACACTGTATGATTTCATTCATATGGGGAAGTTAAACTAACACATGGACAAAGAGAACAGATTAGTGGTTACCAGAGGGGAAGGGCATTGGGGAGTGGACATAAGGGGTAAAGGGGCACATTTATATGGTGACTAACAAATAATAATTTGCAACTGAAATTTCACAATGTTATAAACTATTATGACCTCAATAAAACAAACAAAAAAGCTGGGAAAAAAAGGAATACAAAACAGAAAACTTCCTTAAATATGAGATATTGTTGATGTGTGGTGGTGGTAGTTATTCCTAGGATTCCATTAACATAATGATCAGGGTCTCTATTCACTTTACAAATTACATGTTTTTAGTTTCTTTTACTAGTTTTTGTTTTCCTCACTGACATTAGACTCAGGCAAGAAGGATCCTTGCTCTGGGCTTCACCTTTACATTAAAAAAAAAATCAGTTATATTGATATATAATATAGATACAATAGCATTCATTAATTATAAGAATACACTTTGGTAAGATATTATATATAGAATCATGTAACCACCACCATAACCATGATGTAAAACATGTTCATCACTCCCAAAATGTCCTCATGCCTCTTTGGAATCAATCTTCTACCTCTATTCTTGGTCCTTGGCAACCATTAATCTTCTTTATGTTTGTCTGTTTTAAGTGTGTATACATGGAAACTCTACACTATTTAGTCTTTTGTGTCTGGCTTCTTTCACTTAGCATAGTGGTTTTGAGATTTATCTTTGTTGTTTCATATCTGTAGTTTGTTCTTCTTTATAGCTTAGTAGTATATGGTTATTACCCAAATAATAGGCAACAGACACATGTGTTGTTTCCAGTTTTGAGCTATTTTGAATAAAACTGCTATAAACATTTGAATACAAGTCCTTGTGTGAATGTAAGCTTTTATTTCTCTGGAGTAAATATCTAAAAGTGGGATATTTGGATCTTAGGGTGAGTAGATGTTTATAAGAAAATGCTAAACTGTTTTCCAAAATGGGCATACCATTTTGCATTCCTAAGCAATCTATGAGAGTTCCAGTGTTTCCACATTCTTGCCAGCACTTAGTCCCCAGTCTTTTTGATTTTAGCCATTCTAGTGCATGTGCAGTGGTAACTTTGTGGTTTTAATTTGCACTTCCCTGTTGACTGATGAAGTTGAGCACCCTTTCTTATACACATTTATCCTTCTTCTTTGTTGATGTGTCTGTTCAAATCTTTTGCTTATTTTAAAAAACATTGGGTTTTTTTCTTTGTTTTATTGATTTGTAAGAGTTCTTAAGCATTCTAGATATAAGATTTTCTCTTACATTTTCTTCTGGAAGTTTTGTAGTTTTAGGTCTAACATTTAGGTCTATGATTCATTTCAGTAGGAGTTAAGGGTCAAGGTTAATTTTTTTTTTAATTTTAATATAGGGATATCCAATTGTTCCAGCTGCATCTGGTGAAAAGTCTACCCTTTCTGAAGTGAATTACATTGGTAGCTGTGTCAAAAATCACTTGACCAAAAATATGTGGGTTTGTTTCTGGCCTCTCTTCTCTTTCATTGCAATGTCTTTTTCTAGTTTTTTAAAGTGGAATCGTAGGTCATTGATTTGACACATTTTTTCTTACATACACGTTTAAAGTTAAAAAATTTCTCTAGCTGCTGCTTTAGCTGTATCTCATAAATTTTCATATATTGTATTTGCATTTTCATTCAGTTTAACAATTTTCTAATTTCCCTTGTGATTTTTTTCTTGACCCATGTGTTATTTAGAGATCTATTGTTTAATTTCCATATTATTTGAGGATTTTCCAGGTATCTTTTTGTTAGTGGTTTTTAGTTTAATTCTGTTATGGTCAGAGAACATACTTTGTATGATTTTAATCCCTTTAAATTTTCTGAGACTTGTTTTATGACCTAGCATATGTGTGTTTTTTTTTTTTTTCTTTTTGGTGAATGTTCTAGGTTTACAGGAAAAGAATGTGTATTTTGCTGTTATGTGGAGTATTTTATAAATGTCAGTTAGGTCAAGTTGGTTGAAATGATTATTCAAGTATTTTATATTCTTGCTGATTTTCTATCCATTTCTCTATCAATTGTTGATAGAGGAGTACTGCAATCTTCTAGTATAATTGTGACTTTGTTTATTTCCCTTTCAGTTCTATTATTGTGGATTTGTTTTACCTTTTAGCTCTAAAATTTATGTATTTTGAAGCTCTGTTATTAGGTGCATAAAGTTTAGGATTGTTATGTCCTCCAGGTGAATTAATGCCTTTATTATTATGAAATATTTCCCTTTATTCCTGACAATGATTTTTTGTTTTGAAATCTTTGTTTTATATTAATGTAGCTGCTCCAGCTTTTTGTAGATTAGTGTTTTCATGATATATCTTTTAACAGTCAGTTATATTCAAAGAGATTAAAAATGAGAAAAATAGGGGCCGCCCGGTGGCGCAGCAGTTTAGTTCGCGCTTGGCAGCCTGGGGTTCACAGGTTCGGATCCCTGGTGCCTGCCGACACACTGCCTGTCAGCCATGCCGTGGCGGCATCCCTTATAAAGTGGAGGAAGATGGGCACGGATGTTAGCCCAGGGCCAGTCTTCCTCAGCAAAAAGGGGGGGATTGGCAACAGATGTTAGCTCAGGGCTGGTCTTCCCCACCAAAAAAAAAAAAAAAAAAACTGAACAAAAAAAATGAGAAAAATATATTTTACACTTTTCCACATATTCATAATTTCTGGCATTCTTTATTCTTTCATGTAGTTTTAAATTATCATTGGTATCATTTTCCTATGCCTGAAGAACTTCTTTAAACATTATTTGTCATTCAAGTCTCCTGCCAGAGGTAGGAGAATAAATCTAACCCCTCTTACTCCTTTATGGTCAGAGGGAAAATCAGGGCTTTCAGTCCTACTCTTCGGAGAGTCCTGCTCTGGCCCTCCGATGACTGTGACCTTCCCTACAGTGTGAGAACTCAGTGGGGCCAAGGGGATCTGCCCATCCAGAACCTATGCTCCTCCTCTACCGAGACCTTATTCTAGACCCTCAGGAACCAAGAATTTCCTATCTAAACAACACACGCTGACTTCCAGCCCAGACCTCTTCCCTGGATCATCCTCTTGATGGACCCAGGGTGGCTATTTGCTGGAATGGTGTGGACAAAGCTCAAATGCACACTGGGGCATCCACGTGTGTGCTTGAGAGGCTCTTCTGGTATAGGATAGATCCAGAAGACGGAAAAGAAGGAAGGCAGGGCACCAGGGGCCAGCTCCCCTGCAAGGCACCACATTCTGACATGGAATTTTGAGTCCAGGAATTCTAAATTCAGTCTGGCATTTCAGGATGTTATGATAATATATTTCTCAAGGTAGGAGGATGAAGTGTATTTTATTTAACACTGTGTTGGTTTAATTTATAACTTTTAAGTATTAGACATGTGAAATGTGGGTCTTTGTTTGTACTCTTTCCCCTAGGCCTGGCAAATGTTAGGTGTGGGCTGGCTTTTTCTCCTTATTATCCTTTAAATGAATGTATTTCTTGTATTTGCCCTTTATCCTCTTCCCTTGTCACTCTATAGACTGGATGATAATCTCTATTCCCCAAATTTCCACCAGCACAGTTACAGAATAGTACAGGAATACATTAACAGGAGGCACTAGAGAATCAGTGGGGGCAAATGGACAGACAAGACTGAAACTGGTTCTCTGGGTGGGGGAGGGGAAGAAAGACTATGCCATTAGGCAATAGTGTATTAAACTAATTACCTGTCTAGGGCTGAGGAGTGTAATGGGTGAGTCTATGCTATAGAACCAGGCTGCCTGGGAGCAAATTCTGCTCCTGCCACTTACTAGCTGTGAGATCTCAGGTAAGTTTCCTAATTCGTTTGTACCCCAGTTTCTTCATTTATATAACGGATATAGTAGTAGCAATTAGCTTATACGATTATTTTATTACCATTGATTTAATAACTAAAAAAATTGTAAGAATGCCTGGCCAATAGTAAATTCTCAATGCATTTTAGCTAATATATTAATGAGGTACATTTTCAGGGTTCAGGCTGGGTTTTCCCTACGTCTCTGTTGCATGTTTTAGATTTGGTTAATCTTCACTTGCCAATATTAGGATAATCTGTGGTTCTAACTGCATTTACCCCAAAGCTGGCTAGATGCTCACCAATCCTATTTTCTCTTCCTGGGAACATGGGAAGACTTTATTTCTCAGTTTTCTTTGCTGTTAAGCTGGAGCTATGTGATTGAGTTCTGGAAAAAGAAATGTGTACAGAATTCATGTATATCACTTTTAGACATGTTCATAAATCCTCCAAGTTATACTCCTCTTACCTCCTCCATCCACTGACTGGATTACTCCAGGATTACCTTGAATTTGTAAAATGACGAAGCCATAAAATAGAAGCACTTGGGTTACTAAGTCACAGCTTGCAGAGGAACCACCCAAGAGAACAACCAGATCAGGAATATTTGTGCTGGACTTGAATTTTAAAAATGTTCTTATTGCATTAAGACAATAAGATTTTGGATTGTTTGCTACAGCAGTTAGCCTATTCCAATACAGATGTTTATATGGTGAAGTGGGGTTCTTTTATAACAAAAATTTGAAATATATGCTATTGGCTTAGCAATTGGCTATGATCAGTAAGGAAACTGAAACTGGCATCTGGAAAAATGGTAATCTTATTACGCAGTGGCAAGACATTTGGTAAAACTTTTTCCTGTGAACACTTGGAAGGTAGATCATGTGCCTATTGAAATTGAACTCTAGGAGAAGAAATCAGAAACATAACTCTAGTGTATGTGGTTTTTATGGGCTGTTTGGCCAAGCGAAAGCTCGAGAAAGAAATGGCATGAAAGGGAACAGAGAGAGTCTGGAAATTCAGTTTTGCAGAGTTGAAAAGATGGCTGTTTATATAACCTAAATGGTGAGAAATAGAATTTAAAAAAAAATTAAGCACTAACAGCCCAGTAAATCTTTTCAGGTGAATAAAGCGATTCACAAGAAAAGATCAGTTTAAGGACAGGGCATTCCCCATTCAAAAGTTATAGCTTCAAGGTAGCTATTATTAAATTGAGAGAGGTTAGCATGGTGGCAATGAAGCAGAGAGATAAAACATATTTGAGAATTATGTCTAGGAAAGATCTTTGAATGTGGTTTCTGGCACATACTACTGCCGGGAAGCAAATTGATCAGAAGTATTAAGTTTTTGAGGAATTTTTATTTCCAAATAAACCACAAACTAAACAAACAAAAAAAATGCAGTTTTGACCACTTCAGACTTCAAACAACCACTGGAACTCCAAACTTCCATAAGCATGAGGCTGACTTCTAAGGCTCCCAAAGGGCATGCTCCCTGTCTCCCATTTTACATGTGGCCAAAGAGAATAATGGACGAGCTGGAGCTCACAGAGGTTGGAGTCAGGGCCACAGAGAAGGATGGACAGGGACATTCCTCTCAGAGAACATAAGAAAAACAACTTTTCCTACCACCATTTCAGGATTCTTCACATTTTCTACTCAAAAGGACTTCAGTATTGCTGTAGACCATTGACTTCTAGGCTTTTCCCACTTGTTCCCTTTGTAAATGGCAGTATCTATTACTGTTATTGTGCCTCTGTTCCACCACTGCATATTGGCTGTGTGTATGTGGTGGTAGTGGGAAGATAACTTACTTTTTAATTTATGGGTTACCAGAACACAAGGAGCCATTAACTAGCCCTAATGGAAGGATTGTACATCATCTGGAGATCCTGAACTCTGAACTAGATGTAACAATTGGGTGTGAATTTGGTTGTCCTCATTAGTGAGGGGATGAGCATGCTTTGCAAGTAGAAGGAAGAGTGAGCTGAGAATTTGGTGGTCAGAGGAAGTCTATGGCAGAGACTGACTAAATGCTCAGCAATCAAATTTCCTCTTCCTGAGCACACAAGAATAAGGCATTTCTCCATTTCCCTTGAAGTCGACTAAAATCATGTGACCAACGTTTGGTCAGTGGCATGTTGTGGGAGTGATGCATGCTATTTCCAGGACTGGCCAAAAACTCCGTGCAAACCCCCATTCTCTCTACCCTTATCTGCTGGCTGAAGATGTCAGGGGTATCTTGAAGCCACAAGATGGAAGCAGCCTGGATTCCTGAGGTGCTGCTTGGAGGAAAGCTGCCCAGGAGAACCACCTGACCAGGAATGTCCACCTTGGAATTTATGTAATGCAAGAAAATACTTGATGATGTTCAGTCACTGCAATTTTGGGGGTGTTTGTTTCAGCAGTTAACATATCCTGACTAATACACCACACCATATATTGTGGAGAGTAATGACGGGGAGTATGATGGAGAGTAATCACTTAAAATGGCATCTTTGCTGTCAGAGATGGAATGAAGGCAGTTTCTCATTCTGATTCCAGAATAACCTCAAACCCGGAAAGGGTTGAAAAGACTAAGCCAGATGTTTAGAAGGAGGATTAATGCTGGTGGTGTTCTGGGAGTTTGTCTTTGTGGTGGAGTCCTCTGGGATTTCAAGAGAGATATCTGAAGAAGGGTGAACATGAAAATAAATCAATGAGTTTACCATCCCTAATTCTTACTTTTGAGAAAATAAATACTGTCTAGAGGAGGAAGGGAAGAGTATGATGCATCTGTCAGAAATACTAGGTGTAAGGATATCTCATTGTTTTCCAGGGTTCACAAGAGTTCTTTTTGTGTGGGCCTTCCTCTGAAGTTTGTTTAGGGAGAATATTGTTTAGGGTGAAGTTTGTGTGTGTATGTTTCCTCAGTATGTTATTCTCATTGCAGGAATATCTTTGAATTTTGGCTGGAATAGTCCATGGAAATGTTGCAGGAATTGAGAAAGCAGAGGCAACTGTTGAAGAGCCTCATGGGGCAAGTATTTGTTGTAGTACATGTTCTAGGAGTTACTTTCTATACATCACTGTACAATATTGCTTCAGGGCCCAGAAAATAGTTTGGAGAGCATACAAAATCTTTACATCATACATATTATTATTAACTATTTTAGGGCAAAAGGGTCTTCAGTCATAAACAGATCCTTAAGATGACATTAAAAGAGGGGCTTGGGGGCCGGCCTGGTGGTGTAGTGGTTAAGTTCACGCTCTTTGCTTCTAGTGTCCCAGGGTTCACGGGTTCAGATCCCAGGCATGAACTGACGCACCTCTTGTCAAGCCATGCTGTGGTGGCGTCCCATATAAAGTAGAGGAAAATGGGCACGGATGTTAGCCCAGGGCCAATCTTCCTCAGCAAAAAGAGGAATATTGGCAACAGATGTTAGCTTAGGGCTAATCTTCCACACACACACACACACAAGAGATATGCTTAAAGAATCAGTGACTTGAGAATACCAAAACCATGTCAATCTGTTCGAAGAAACCAGATGAATTTTAGATGTGATATTTTTCTGGAAACTCCAATAAAATAGCAAGAATTAATTCCCTGATATAACTGACTTGGGATAAGAAAATAAATTCTTCCCCCATTTCATCTTGAACTCATTGCAGTCAGACTTTTATTCCCACCTTTCCACTGAAATGACTCTCATAATGTCACCAATGACCTCATGTTGCTAACCCAAAGGTTACTTTTCAGTGGACTTGTTTGGTCTTTCAGTAGTATTTGACATACTGTTTATTATTCTTTCCTTGGAATAGCTTCTCCATTTGGATTCCAGGACATCTTACTCACTTGGGTTTTCTTTAATCTCTCTTGTTTTAAGTTCTTGCTTTCATTTGCTGGTCTCTTCTTATCTCCCTGACATCTCCATAAATGTTAGTGTTCCCCAGACTTACTCTTCAGATCTTTTTTGTTTTCTATCTACACTCATATCTTTGGTGACCTCACCTACTCTCTTGGTTTTAAAAGCCATCCACATGCTCATGATTTCCAAATTTATATCTCCAGACTGTACCTCTTCTCTGAACTCCAGACTCATATACCAAAATGACTACTGGAATCTTCTCTTTATTTTTTTAGCAGCAATCTCAAAATTTACTCCTGATCTTCCCCGACAAGCCTTCTTCTCATGTGCTCTTTCCATATCCATAAATTACAAGTCAGTCCTTCCAGTAGCTCAGGCCAAAGGCCTTAGTATAAGTCCTTAATTCATCTCTCATACCTCCCTTCATGTGAAAGAGCAAGTCCTTTGTTTTTGCCTTCAATATGTGTCCAGAATACAACTATGTTTCACGGTCTTGGGCTTCTGCTTCTGGCTATGATGAATAAATTATAGCCAAACAGCTCTTCTTCAGAGAACAACTAGAAAACTTGGATAAAACACAGAAGAAAATCAATTTGAAGGCATCAGTAGCTATCAGTGCATCCAGGACTTGGGTGGCTGAGATCTCAGAGAGAAGAAAATTTACTGAGGCACTGCAAATTTTATGTCATTATTCCTCTTATTTGTTGATTCATAAACTGCAGGGTAAAAAAAAGCTGAGAAGCTCAGCAGGGAGTGGTAGTCAAAAGGCAAAGAAGCTGGTGAGAGCTTTCCACGGTCTCATAGGACAGGGAGACATATGTTGGCGTTTAGAGATTATAAGGATTTGATGATCCAAGACTCCATAGTGAAGAGAAACACAAAAGAGTGAGTTTGATATTCTGCACTGATTTTTCCCACCAAAGCATTTGTCTTTTCAAAAGCGGTCAAGGGCTCAGAAGCCATGAAGCTAAGTAGATTTTTTTTAGTCTCATAGTGCTAGAGAGACAATATTTGGAGTTCAGAGCCCTTGTAAACACATCAAACTTTCAGTTAAAACTCCTGATGGTCTACATCCTAGGAGTAATGGAGAATCTAAAGTAGATAAGACATTTCAAAGACTGAAATCCAGCCTTGAGTAAGTTCACTTGCTGATCAGATTAAGATGAGCTACCCCTACTCTTTTGGCCCAAAGTTAACATAAATCCTCTCTGGTAGAAGATAACACCCTCCACAATCTCTACATTCTTTTCATGATAAAATGTCCTTCAATAAAATGCAGCCAACAATGTGCATTCAATAAAAAATTACTTAGCAAACCAAGAGATGACTAAAATCAAAACACATAATGTAAACAGACCCACAGTTGATCCAGTTGATATCAGAAATGCATGCTAAAATAACTATGATTAATATGTTCAAGAATATAGATGACAAAATGAAGAATTTTAGCAAAGAACAGGAATCAACAAAAACATTAAACATATTATAAAATTGAAAAATACAATAATAGAAGCTAAGGAATGAATAGATGAGTTGAATATCAGATTAGATATGGCTGAAGAGTGAGTTAATAAACTGGAAGAAAGGTCAGAAGGAAAATATCCAAACTAAAGCATAGAGAAAAATAAAGATTGAAAATTCCAAAAGTGTATAAGTGATATGTGGGACAGTAAAACAGTCTGACAGTAAAAGTCTAATTATATTCTAAGTATAATTAGAGTCACATGTGGGGAGGAGGAGAATGGGACAGAAGCAATATTTGAAGGGCTAAATGGTTGAGAATTTCCCAAAACTAATGGAAGAAATCAAGCCATAGATTCAGGAAGTGCTTTGAACTACAAGCAGTATCAATACTAGGAAAACCACACAGAAGTACATCATAATAAGGCTGCTGAAAACAACGACAGAGAAAAAAACTTAAAGGTAACTAGAGAAAAACAAAGACATTTTAAAATAATCAATAGTTAGCTCAAAATAGTTCAATCAATGGATATCTCCAAAGAAACAATGCAAGTCAGATAACAACAACAAAAAAGGAATGCCATCTTTACCAGGCTAAAAGAAAATTACAGTCTATTGCACAACAAGTAAAGATAAAGGAATTGGGAAGGCCAAATCGTAACCTGTCTGCTGTGTCCTAAAGGCAAACGGTGTGGAGATAGCATGATATGAGATTTTGGGGAATCTCTGACTATCCTGCCAGACAACACCAGAGAGAGTTGCAGTCTCTTTCTAAGCATGAACTAATGACAAGTGGAGACAGTTGCTCAACTCTCCTTGTCTCATCCCAATCTCCTCCCCCACCCTTCAGGAAGTGATTACAAAGGCTTCTTTGCCAGACTACATAGTAGGAAGGAAATTAATGATGTGGAACTTTCTCAGCAGAATATAGATGCAAATGTGAATGAGGCAGGTGAGAGGAACCTAGGAACTATAAGCTAGGTGTCAGAATCCAACAATCCTGGAACTTGGGTCCTAAGTCAGTGAACCTAGAATGGACACTTACACTAATTCCTTTGATGGAGATTGGAGAGGCCAAAGAGTTAAGGAGGAGCCAGATGTGACTGAATTGTGATACATGTGGACAATGAGTAATGATTTTACCCAGCTGTTTGGGAGTGCCAGCTGGCACGGAGCAGAGTGCTGCGACCTAGGGAGGATTGTGAAGAACAGATGGGATGTTTGGGAAGAAATTACTTTATTTCAATGTACTGAGGTTGACTTTTTTTTTTTTTGTATTGTGTTTATTGCTGGGATGGAAAGATTTTTACTAGAATTAGTACTCATTAGAGAAAGTAGCCCTAGGGAAATTGTAAGTGAATTTCTGGGGGACAAATGGGAACTATGCAATGGTGTGCTGGAGTGAGCTTCTACTGGCTGGTGAGAGCCAATTGCGCACATCTCTTCCCAATCTCATGTTCTGTGATGTGTTTTGTAGCTTTAAATCTGCCACAGTAGGTGTATTTACAACACAAAAATTGGCAAATGCTGCAAATTAGGGCTCCCCACCCCCCAATCTCTGAGAGCCAGTTGATAAACATTTGCTGGTACACCATTGGAGCTATGTCTTATGACAAAATTTTATAGCATGAATTATTGGTACAATCTGAACAGATTAAGACATTGCATCTTTTAAATGCTGATATCTCCCATTGTATGACTCAAGCTCAGACTTTTCTCTAAGATCCAGTTCCATTTTTTTCTTACTTTCTGGACCTTAACCCTGGTTTTACAATAAGCGTTTCAAATTTAACTTGTCTAAAATTCATTATCTTTTCCTCCAAACCAGTTTTTCTTCTGGCATTCTTTGCTGTGTTTCTTGATGACAACTTAACCAAGGGACCCAAATCAGAAAGTTAGATGCCTCTCTGGTTGTTATTCTCCAATGATCGCTGGGACCTGACAGATCAACCTAATTAGCACATTACTATATTCATTTTCTCATTTCCTCTATTAATCCTGTTGTGTTGGTTCGGGCCCTCAGACTCTTTTGCCGCACCCACTTTCCTCAAACTTAATCATTAGAATCACATGAATACTAGCTAAAATACAGACTTCGAGGCTCCTTTTCTAGAGATTTGGGTTTGGTTATGAGAAGAGGACTGGCATCTATATTTTTAACAGGTGATCCAGAATTCAGATGAATCTAATTCTTAGCTAAGGTTGGAAAATACTCAGATACAGAATAAAAATCAAAATTTCTAATCTTAGAATACAAACTCAACCTTAATCTGTCTTCTGCCTGTTTCTCTAGCTTTCTCTCTCACTACTTTCCAACACAATTTTTACTTCTTATATTTTTTCATCAAATATTTATTGTGCTCCAACTATGTATCAGGTCCTCTCTTAGATGCTAGGAATTACAGTGGTGAAAACAGACAAGTTGTTTGTTCTCACAGAGGTTTGTATATAAATAAGCCAAACCTCACTGTCTGTATGTTCCTTTGGTCCGGGGTGCCTTTTCATTTAGCTACCATCTCTGATTACCTTCTGGTTTGTGCCACCATTGTCTCTAGCTCATTCCTCTATTATATATGTCTCTCTCTTTTACTAGACTGCTGGCTCCCTATGGGCAGCATTTTCAATTCCTAGTGTCTAAACCAATAATTGACATAAAATGGTTCCCAACCATTTATTGAATGAATATAACTTAACTGGTAAGTATCACAGCAGGGATTTGAATTTAGGAATATCTGACTCCAAAGTCGTGTCCTTTTAACTCTACTATGCTCTTTCAATAAACTATGGTTCACCTTGTCAAAGAAGTCATTCTTTAATCATTGAAGAAGAATTGAATGATACTTGAAGACAGAACTACTACCTGTCAAAAGGGAGACGTGTTAATTAGCCACTTTATTTGATCAATATCTAGTCCAGATTGGAAAATTTATGCCATAGAGTATTTTTTGAGATTTATTAAACTAATAAAAGAAGATGACAAATACCTCCCCTTATCATAGTCTAATATAGACATAGCTTTACCATGCAGATACTTTTACCCTAAGTAGGGAAGGTGACAAGCTAAGACTAGGTAACATTTCCTAATATTAATCTAATCAGTTAGCCTTAAACTCATTTCTAGGTATAAATCAAGCACGGTATTAGGCGCACAAAATTCTTCAGCAGCATTTCAGAACTATTGGATTAGAAGAGGAGGTTGATATAATTTGGCAGAAAATGCACATAACTCTCAATCAATGTAAGCATCTACTTTATTGAGGAAATTAATGCAACTCATATGATTTTTATTCTTTAGTATAGAAAATTGGGGCAGCAAAAGCTAATGGATAAAATTTAGAGTGTCTAGTCTGTCATCTGATTTGGGAAATGTGTGCTGACTCTGCTAGTTTTATTGAAGCGCTGTCCATAAAATATGCTTGGACTAGTTTGGCACAAGTTATTTTAGAACTGTGAGAAAGACCATTATTAATAAAAACTTCTCTTCCTCTTCTAATTAATTCATGGCATTGCCAACAGACTGTTCTTCCTATATCATAAATTTGATTATGCACCCTGCTTGCTGAAAAACTTTTGAGATTCCACATTTCCTATAAGAAAATGTGTAAATTGCTTAGCTTAAAATGTATTTTCTAGAGTCTGATCACCACCTACCTTTCTATCCACAATTCATCTCACTCTTCTCTCTATTCCAAATACATATTAGGTTCTTTAATTACACCAGATTCTTCACCCATAAATGCCTCTTGATTTCCCGCTGCTGTGTACTTACCAAGCTATTTTATCTGCTTTCGTGCCTTTCCTCCTTGTTTCATGGCAAACTCCTACTATCACTATTGGTGTCGTTCCCATTCCTAACAGTCCCTCAAGACTTATTTATTGTTTTCTCATCTGTGTTCACACATAATTTATACATCTATGTATGAGTCAAACCTTAGACACGTTGTCTGACAAGCCCATGTATAATTAAGGGAACAGAATAATCAAAATGATTCCAGAAAATTTGGGGTCTATGGTTGCCATAATTATGACATTTATTACTAGTATCTTGAGTCATGCATTATATTGTATAAATCTATGAATAATTCCTTGCCCACCATCCATTTATTTTTTTCAGAAAATATTGTTGAGGGCCTACCCTCTTATAGGTGATAAAGCTATAGAAGAGAAAAGGAGAAGTTTGTGCTTTCATGGAACTTAGATTCTGTTGAAAGAGACAGTGAAGAAACAAACAATTGACAAAATGTTTTCAAATAGTGGTGATTACTATGGACAAAATAGAAAAGATTAGTATGACAGAGAATGACTTGAGATGTGGGAGTGGGCAACATCAGATATGGGACCATTTCTGTAATGTATAGATGTCTTATAGAGTGACAAGAAAAAGACAAATAGTACAGTAGAAGAATGCAGACAGGATTTGAACAAAAAAATTTGCAGAAAAACAAACCCAATGGTCAATAAACACATGAAAAGATACTCAAATTTACACAAAGTAAGAGAAATTCAAATGAACAAAAAAAGATGAAATATCACTTTACATCCATTGGAATGGTAACACTAAAAAAGAACTACAAACCCATTTCTGGTGGGGATACAGGGATAAGCGTTCTCTTGTAGATTGTTTGTGGGGTTGCAAAGCTTTACAGTCTTTCTAGACGGCCATATAGCAACATCTACTAAAACCTAAACTTTACTTCCCTTTTAATGCCAAAATTCTACTCTTAGGAAGCTACCTCACAGAAACAAAAGTGCTCATTTGTGAGAGCATATGCCAGAAAACATTGTACCATTGTTTGTAGCAGCCAAGAACTGGAAACTAAGACAAAGCTTATCAATATGGGAATGGCTGACTAAATTGCACTACATCCATACCATGGAATATTACGTGACCAACAAAAGGAAGGAAGTACAGCTCTCCCAGACAATTTGGAAGGATTTCCAAATTTTGACATCCCTCATGATGGGTTTTATACTTCTATTAATCCATTGATTGAGAAAATATATGGTGACCAAAAGACATTTTGGATTCCATTAGGTTTTAAACAAATTCCTATTATATTAGTTCCAATATTACCTAAATATATCTGAAATATGGTAGCACATATATTTGTGAGACATATTATTTATTCAGTCTACGTGCAATGCTTAGTATACATATGGATTTTTAGAAAATTGACTCTGTCGCCCCTAAAAAGTCAATAGCCCTCAAGTGTGAAATGAACAAGCTGGACCTTAGAAAGAACACATCTTGTTATACAAAGTGTTGAGTGGCAGTTAATATCTTAACTCACCAACAGTGTTTGCATTTTAAGACATGACACTTATTCATCTGATTACATCTTTGGTTTCTTTTCAGGCAGTATAACTAATACTGTGGGGTTGTGTGAAAGGGGTGAGAGAAAGAGGCTTCTCCGTGGGATTGTCAATCATAATACATGTAACAACCTGCCCATGCTTCCAGAGTGCAAAATTGTGCTAATTATATTTACTGTTTTACTTCTCAAGCTACATGTAAAAGCAAATTCAGGAAAGCCTTCTGTATTTTTTGTAATGAAATATTCAAACATAAAAGCAAAATATAATAAATACCTATATACCTGACACGAAGAACAAACAATGCTGAAGTTTCCTCCTATCAGACTTTTTAAAAGATAAAATGGTACGGAAACTGTTGAAATCCTTCTCATATCTCTTCCCAGTCTCAGCTCTATTTCAGTTGCTTGGATGGCATTCTAACGAATTCTAGCTGTAGTTTATCTCCCCATAGTATGTAGGATCCATCACACTTTCTCACAGGGACCTGAATAATAAGAACAAGGCCATCAGACTTCAAAGCAAGAGTGGATCGTTAGGCTGCATTTTTCTTAGTCCCTCTTAGAAGAAAAGAATCTTCTCTGCTCAAATCAAAGCATGATGGTATGCATTTTCTCCACTCACTTTGTAGTGTAGCACAAAGCAAGTAACTTGTATGGTATGTAGATAATGCAGAGCTTCCATTAGCATTACACATCTGGGTCTTTTTGTTTTTATGCTCTTGGTAAATAAGGGAAAGAATAAATCAAATACCTTCCCAGACCAGGTCTACATTACGTTAACACAGCCACTTGAAATGCTGAATGTTTATCCAATCGTCTGGCTAGCAAATTATTCAGCTGTCTTTCAAAAACGTTTTAACATGAAAAATTTTAAATGTATACAAAAATATAGGGAATAGTATAATAAACTCTCTTGTACCATCATCAGACTTCAACGTTACAGCTATCAAATCATGGCTATAATGGAAAAACTCAGACTTTTCCTTCCTGAGTAGGGAAAAACCCAGTTCTTCCCTACTGTGTTTCTCTCCTGCATTTCTCCTCTACTACTCACACAGGACAGTTCTTCCAACACTTCTGGTCACCACATAGGTGGAGGTTTTCCCCAGACCAAGCAATTCTCTGTGACACCAGCTGGGTGTCTACAATTTAACTCAGTGTTAACGCTATCTTCCTGGAGATAGTGTCAGATACCACAGGGCAAGGGCTCAGTCCCACAAGACTGCCCCCACTCCTTCAGATGTCAGTGGCAAGCCCAGGTTACCACCTGAGTTTCTGATAAACCAGCTGTAGATTGGAGGTTCCCATGACCCTCTCCTTGGGTTTGATTAATTTACTAGAACAGTTCACAGAACTCAGGGAAATACTTATGTTACTAGTTTATTAAAGGATATGATAAAGGACACAGCTGAACAGCCAGATGAAGAGATACATAGGGCAAGGTCTGGGAGAGTCTTGAGTGCAGAAAATTCTGTCCTTGTGGAGTTGGGGTGCATCACCCTCCTAGTGTGGATGTGTTTGCCAGTCTGGAAGCTCCTTGAACCCCGTACTATTGGGGTTTTGTGAAAGCTTCTTCATGTAGGCAGGATTGATTATTAGCTCCATTTCCAGTCCTTCTTCCCTCTCGGGAGGATGGGAGGTGCAGCTGAAAATTCCAAGCTTATCATCATTGGTCTTTCTGGTGACCAGCCCCTATCCAGGAGCCATCTAGGAGCCCATCCAGAGTTGCCTCAATAGAACAAAAAATGATCCTAGTGCTCTTATCACTTAAGAATTTACAAGGGTTTTAGGAGCCCTGTGTCAGGAACGGGGTCAAAAACAATTAATAGAACAAGAGATTCTCCTAGTAATCTTATCACTTGGGAAATTACAAGGTTTTTAGGAGCTCTGTGCCAGGAAATGGGGACAGAGACCAATATATATATTTTCTGTTATCTCACAATGGCCAATCCTGTTTTCTCTCTAACCCTACCACTTCAACCCTACCACTGTGTTAGTCTGAAGCAAATATCAAACATTGTGTAATTCCACTCAAATGTACAACAGTATGAATCTTCAAAGGGTAAGGATGCTTTTAAAAAACATAATCACAAAAAACATTATCACCCTTCAAATATTAATATTTTGTTAATATTGATACTGGCTAAACACAAGGTTGACATAAGGGAAACCATATTGTAGAAAAGAAACCCTATTGTAACTTTGAATGGCTTCTGACTGACTAACCCAGCTGGATTTGCACCCTCCAGGAGATCTAACTTCTCTGTAGATTTTACGATCTCTGCTTGTGCAGGTACCTCCCAGCTGCGATAAGATGATAACTTTGTTCTTTTGAGTTTCTTAGGAATGTGATGACCCCCAAACAGAGAGTCTATGCTGATAGCCATCATCAAGGAGAGTGAAAGATTTGGTGTGGTGACTCCCAGTCTGTAACACCAGAGGGTCAACATTCCTAATCCCCTCCCCTGTAACCCACTGGCCTATATAACTGCTGTAAGATTTTGTGCCCCCTTAAGATGGTTCTTTTGGACATTAGTCAGCCATCTTCCCTCTTGCTAGCAAACAGTAATAACACCCTTTCTCTGCCACCATCTTGCCTCTTGATGATTGGCTTGTCTTGTGGCGAGCAGATCCTGCCCTTTGTGCAGTAACAATATTACCAAATATCAAGCAGTGTTCAAATTTCTCCGATTCTCTCACATTTCTTAAAAGTCTGCATCTTTCAACTGGTTGACACATCTATTAAAATCTCTATCATTCTATAGGTTCACCTTAATCTCTCCCTTTTTATTCTTGCTATTTGTTGTTGTTCAAGGAATCAGATCTTTTGTCCTGTGAATGTTCCCGCTCTTGGATTTTGCTGATTGCATCTCTATAGGTTCCTTTAACATGTTCTTCGTTCCCCTGTATTTCCTGTAATTTGGAAGTGAGATCTAGAAGCTTGATGAGGTTCAGGTTCAATTCATTACCTCGTTTCTGGACCAGATTTGGCTGATTTTAAAAGTGGAATTGATGAAATCAGTGTGTGTGTAAGTGAAGAGAGTTGAGGGGAGAGGGAAAGGGGAAGTTTATGAAGAAAAAAAACCCATTTTCTTGAAAATTATGGTCTTAGAATTGGGTCCTATCTAACATCTTTCAAATTGATCAGATATTTTTATATTTAGGACATGGCAGTGAGACATAATCACGGACACAGTTGCCTCTGTGTGGATGTGAGAATGTGACTGACCTTGGCCAGTCACAGTTTCTTGTCTTTAAAGTCAGGTTCACGCTGACAATTTAGTAGTATAATTTGTATGCTCATTTGGAAAGAAATGATGAATATGGAACAGTATAAATCTGAATGTCATGGTGCTCATGGTGTTATATCCCCATCAAATGTAGAGGTAAGTCAAGGATGCTGCTTTCCATCTGTGGTAGGATATTGGAGTGAGACACCAATATGATAAAATCAGGTACAAAAAGGAATGGAAGACAGATACACACATGAAGTATTTAACAAAGGAAATTTTGAGTACCAGTTCTTCAACAATTGAATCTCCTTCATTTCCTTTGGGAATATAAAATGATGAGGGGAGATTTTCGAAGGAGAAGACAACTGTAGATAATAAGATGCTGTAAGGCACGTCTCTCACCTGGTGAAGGAGACTTGCAGGCAGTCACCCAGGGAGCTCAGGTGTGAATCCCCTCCCCTCTAAAGGCTGAAAGGCTGAAAAGAGTAGGTCTAACTTCCAACTTTGGGAGTACAGAATACAAGAGACAAGCGACAGACTTTCTCAGTGGTAGACCAGAAGGAAGTTGTTACATTGGGAAGGACTACCTCTTCCCAGGATTGTCCAGATACCTAGAAGGACACCTACAGGGACAGAAGGTCTCTGTGCCAAGAAACCTGAGGTGAATGTGGGATTCTTAGGTGCAGCAGAAAACATTTCAAATCATGACCTAGAACAAACATGGATTTATACAGGTCAAGAAAGGAGCCATGAAGAGAGATTGCCAGAAAAGCAAACTTGTGTGGAATTCAGGAAAGAGTTGACTAGAGAAATAATTAGCTTTAGGCACCTGTTATGTCCAGAGGGCACACCTGAAAATCACCTGGAGAGCAGGTATGATGGGGCTTACTCATCTCTGAAGTTGAAAATGTTAAAGGAAGACTGTCTTCAATGTTCTCCTCATAGCATCCTCATTATTGTTCTGCTTTAGATTTTTGATGCTTTACAGTTTCTATGTATGTAAACACATGCACACACATTCATTTCTCATCATTATCCTGTCCAATAGTCTAGAAAGAGTAGACATTGTTTTCTCCACTTTATACTTGAGAAAAATGAGACTCAGAGGGATTAATTGCTACCCAAGGACTCATGACTTTGAAGTGGTAAAGCTGGAATCAGAAAACAGGTCTTCTCACTTCTAGTCTGATATTCCTTCTTCTGGGTTTTGCCATTTCACTTGGTTTGATTATTTAATTCCAAAATCCTCACTCTATTTAGTGTTCTGATCTCTCTTGAGCACTCCTTTCATAGAGGGTTACACTTAAGAAATATTAGAAGTTTAAAAATCTGATTCAGACTGTGGCTCAGGGATTGTTGCCAAATTTTTGCAAAGTGCTTTTCAATAATTCATAATTCCTTAAACATGGAAACCCACTGCTTAAATATAGCATGAGAAAATGTGCTCTGGTGCTTAGTTAAGCCAAAAGTTGTGTATTTAAATACATTAAATTTCTCCTTCTCCTCATACAAATACATCCAATGTCACCCATTTGTACAAAACACTTTAAAATAACCCTTCCTGAAATATGCAGGTACTTGATATGCCATTCTGTGGGCTTGTAATATTTGTGTTGTTTTAGAGTTTTGCAATTTCAGCACTTGGAGATTTATTTTCCTTTAGTTTGACAAGCTATATCAAGTGTCCTGTTAGAACCTCTGCCTAAGATGTTTTAGAGCCAAAGGAGAAAGTTAATGGTGGACTCCAAAGAAAGATCAATGGGAAAGAGTCCATGGAACTGAAAGACCAGATTTTCTCAGTCTACAGGGGACTTGAATTCCCCAGCTGAGCTCCAAATCTGCAGAGGAGATGTGACACTCTTGGCCAGTTTGGGAAGGACTTTGTATAAGGGGTATGAAAGTGTTAATGGATTTGGTCTCTTTTGTCAAGGAGGGACTATCCTGGGAAGGTGTCTTTGGAGGAAGACCAAAGACTTGACATTGTTTCAAGTTTCTGATAAACAAAAGCTCACTGAATCTGTAACTCATCTGGCCTCCTACCCTGCCTTAGAGACTCTAAGGCTTGATTTCTGTCTGACAACCCAGCCCTGAACTTGTCTGGATTCCTGGTCTCTCTCTCAACCCCTGTTCATGATAAATCTCAAGACTGCTTTCTCTGCTCATCCTGCAAGGACAGAGTGACTGGCCACATTTCTACCCGCTAAAAGTAACCCTTCTTGCCCTATTTACATCTCTTCCACATGCTCCATTTCATTCTCAGGTCCCAGTTTAAGTGGTACTTCTACAGAGCATATTTTCCTGACCACTCAATTTAAACTAGTTGCCCCTCTTATTATCTCACAGATACCTGTTTTTTTCCTTCACTGTATTTGTCACGGTTTGTATTTATTGATTTGTTTGTTGTTTTACTTGATTTCTGTCTCCTTCTCCCCCAACTAAACTTTAAACTCCGTTAAAGCAGGGGTCAGGCCTATCTTATCCACTGCTGTATCCTATTACTTAATACAATGCATGGCCCATGGTAGGTTTTGAGTACATATTTGTTGAGTGAATTAATTCTTGAATTGGGTCCTATCTAAGTCTAGTCTATTTGCCAGTCTTCTATTGAATCCCATCTAACAAAACTTATGACAAAACGTAGTAACTACTCATTTGAATTTATGTATGCTTGATGTAAGGACGTGGCTCATGGTGAATTCTCAACTAATATTTAGTGATCAAACAAGTAGACAACTTTAGCTGATTGAAATAGCAGAGTTTTATCCTACACACACAATCTCTCTTATTAAAGCTGTTAAATTTAACAGCAGTAACCAGGTAAGCAGGTCATTCTTTTTATGAACACACATTAGTTTTATTTGTCAGAAAAACCAATACAACTTGAAAATGGCTGACGCAGACTTGGGAAGCATTTGAACCTAGAATTATCTCTATTCACTCTCATTTACACCACGTAACCACCTTTAAGCAGACAATTTTTTAGAGGCATTTTTAATAATGCAACTTTTCCTTATAAATTATAGATTGGAATTAAAATATCTCCCTGCCTTGTCTTTAATCTTTGGATTTGCATAGCATCAAAGGATGCCTAGTCTGAACATAATGTCTATCTCTTCTGATACGGGACGTGTGTTTACCTCCATGAGCTGAGCTGCTTAAAGGGAAGGATTTTACTTGATTTTTTAGATTTCTCAATAAGAAATGCTTATGTCATTTCCTTTGTGTCCCTGATTTAAGAGTTTCAAATTTCTTATTTTATAAATGGCACAGGAGAAAGAGTGTTCCTAATACTGCATGTAAAAGCTCCGTGAGTAATACAGACACAATTTCACTTATTCAATGAAGATTTATTAAGCTGGAAAATATTGTAGGAAGGCAAAGATATTAAAAAAATAAATAAGACAGTCTCTGGTTCAAGAAAGAAACTTTCAGTGTACAGATGGTCCCCGACTTACAATGGTTCTACTTAATGATTTTTTGACTTGACGTTGGTCTGACAGCGATACACATTCAGTAGAAACCATACTTCAAATTTTGAATTTTGATCTTTTTCCTGGGCTAGCGATATGCGGTACGATACTCTCTCCATGCTGGGCAGTGGCAGCAAGCGTAGCTCCCATCAGTTCACAAGGGTGAACAACCAATACACTTAAAAGTATTCTGTACCCATTCAACCATTCTGTTTTTCACTTTCTGTACAGTGTTCAATAAATTATATGAGATATTCAACATTTTATTATAAAATAGGCTCTATGTTAGATGATTTTGCCCAACTGTAGGCTAATGTAAGTGTTCTGAGCACCTTTAAGTTAGGCTAGGCTAAGCTATGATGTTTGATAAGTTAGGTGTATTAAATGCATTTTCAGTTTACAATATTTTCAATTTATCATGGGTCTACCAGGATTTAACCCCATCGTAAGGCAAGGAAGATCTGTAATAAGAAAGACAGGCATGTAAACAATTATGATACAACATGATGGGTCTCAGGATAAATGAGCAAATGTGAGATATGTTGGGAAGTAAGAGGAAGAGGGGACTAACTGGTGGTGTCCTCTGCTGACCTAAGTGCACATGCTCTTGTGACAGCTGTATACAAAGACACCACACATAAATGCACTCCATCTTTGGAAATTCTCCAGGCCATGATGCTTTTGCCCACTATCTACACCTCGTACTGGGCCTACTCTTTTCTAGATAGCCTTGGTATCCACTCAGGGACAAGCATCTCAAATTGACCCCCAAACATAGGCTTTGCTTTCTAGCTTCGACCTTCATGTCCCCTCCAGGTCACAACACTCTGCTTCACAGCTTCATACCCTAAGTGGATAAGACAGTGGTCCGCACCTTGGTTGCACAGTAGTATTACCTAGGGAGTTTTAAAATATGCTGATGCTTGGGTCCCTGTAGAGATTCTATTTTAATTGTTCTGAGTTGCAGCTTGAATGTTGGAATTCTTTAAAGCTCCCTAGTGATTCTAATATGTAGCCAGGATAGAAAATTACTTGGATGAGGGATGCCCTGTCTCTGTACTTGGCCACACCCTACATGGGTTCACCCTTCCTGTCACTGCCAAATCTGTCCTCCTCTGGGAAACTGGACAAAATTTTGTAGATAGTCATATTCCTACCCATCCTTGGCTTTCAATGTTAAGTACGCAAGCAATTCCATAGAATCCTTATTCTGTTCTGTCAACACAAGGCACGGGTGACAGGCATGAGTGCAAGGTCAAAATCTCTCAAATCCATAGCTATGATGGCTCAGCCAAGAGATCTTTTACCTTCATGGACTACCCAGACCACTGGTCTCCATTAGTGGTGGCTAGTTTGGTTTTAGAGAGAATCATTTGAGGTTTTGCACATCTGCACCCAATCAGTCAGGTTTATCAACTGTGCAGATTGACTGTCTGGCAGTAGATTAACTTGAGGAAATCACAGTCATGTTGGAAGAGTGAGTGGAGCGATTAGTGTGAGACATGGGTTGAACTGGAGGGCTGTGTCTTTTAGATCCACTATTGCTAGTTGAGCTCTGGTTTGAACTGAAATGTCCTTCAGTGAACAATGATAGTTCTTCCTCAGTCACGGACATTTTGATCCTTCCCCAATTTACTTAATGGGGTGGAATTCTCCTGGGTTAATCCTGTGAGAGCAATGCCAGGTGATTCAACTTGTTTGTATGGAGACAGATTCCCCAAACCCCTCTACATTTTAGGTCAACATCATAGAAATCTTATCTTTCTAATTTAATAACTTAAATTCATTTTTTCGAAGAACCTCTGCTTGTCACCAAAGCTCCACTGGTCACCTACTTCAACACCACAAATTTTGCCTATTCCTGTTTACTGCATAAACACCCCCAGGGCAGCCCCACTCCTCCTGTTCACAGCAGCAATAGCCTCCTTCCAGCTAGTTCCCTATACTGGCTGTATCTCTCATGCCCCAGAAGTTAGCCAATACTGAGAAGAGAGTTGTGGTCCAAGAATCTCTGGGGGAAACTCCAGAGTTCCAAAGATTGCTATAGGATTGTGCTATCCTAATCTATACCCTGGAGGAAGGACATAAAAGGGACACATACAATTCAGTTCTCCAACTCAAGCACACTGTTCATACTGACAACTGGAGAACCCTTTCCAGGGGCTCTTCAAGATCTTACCTCATGGTACTTACTATTTGCTCACTCTGCTATTCCTCCTCTTGGGTTTACATGTTTTTTATACCACTCATGTCAGCTCTGTTTCTTGGTTCTGCCTTTCTGTCTGCTCTTCTGTAGGGATCACCTCGTTTTCTACTTATTTCAGTTTTACCTTTGGATTTACCTGTGGGACATGACCTCCTGTCCTTGACTTCACTCATGGTGACAATGGTAACGGAAGATCTGTCTCAAGACTCCTGGCCCTTATGTAACCTTCCAGACAGCTCTGTCTCCTGTCAGGCTCCATCTGACAAGGAAGGGGAATTGGGGAATTGGGTAGGGTCTTTGGAAGGGTTTCCTGGAGGAAATAATGCTAAGAAAACAAAGAAGAGTAAGGGCATTCCAGAAAGAAAGGACAGTAGGGACAAAGGCAAGAAAATGGGAAATAAATGAGATATTTGGGAATCTCAAGTCATTTATTTATTTGGGGCTGAATGTAAAGATAATATGATAGGGTTCTAAGATATGAAGTCAGAAAGATAGGCAGGACCATAACACCTATAAATGCATAACTACAACATCAGGCTTTATGTAATGAAGTGTCATGTGTGTAGTGGGAATGCTCAATGCTCTAGAAGTTTCTAGAGGTTGCTTATGACTGAGATGATTAGGGAAAAAATATAGTGTAACTGATATTTGAACTGAACCTTAATTTAAGAATATGCAAGATTTTTACACCAGAGTTTGAAGGAAAAGGCTGGAAGGAAAAGAATTTGCATTCATGGGTGAAAAGTGACCAATGTTGGGTATAACTGGGCATTTCAGATACGACGTGCCTTTTTATATGCTAGCACATTTTTTGGCCTGAAACCAAAACAGTCTAAGCCTCCTACTTTCTTTAACCTCCATAGTGCATCATCTTTATCTCTTTGACAGAAACTACCATTTTATTCTTTGCATTCCTTATTTATGTAAATGCATTATCTACTTTGGGCTTTAAATTCTTTAAGGGCAGAGAATTTGTTTCACTCACCTTTGTATCTCCCTACAAAGGCAATTACGGCCACAGCATGCACACAGTAGGGGCCCAATAGCTGTCTGTTGAATGTATAAATAGACTGAGGGTCTTCTTTATTTATTATTATGCTTTAGACAGCCCCTTTTCAACTCCATGCAAATAGTGATTTTTGGTTGGAGGAAAAGTGTTGGATTAAGAGCCGGGAGATCCACGTCCCAATCCCAGGCTGGCCACTAATTCAGTGTGCGACGTCAAGTGTAAATTTCCTTATCATAAAATTAGGTCAATGATCTAACTTGTTTTTCCCAACCCTCTAGCCAATAAGGACTAATTTTGAGTCTTTTATTTTTGTTTATAAAATAGTAACTATTCATTTTTACATTAACTAACTATGCCTACCAGAGTCTCTGATCAAAGTAGGGTAGCTGGTACTAAGTGGATACACAAGTTCTGCTAAGATCATTGGAGGTAATCTAATAGCCTATAAATATAAAATCTCCACTCTGCTTTTTGAAACATTTAAAACAGCTGGTAGGACTCAGAGAGTCTGAGAACCATAATTTGGGAACCCTGAGCTAGATGGTCCCTCCTGACTCTAGTCAGGAATTTTTTGCAGCAATTCTACCCCATCTTGAATAAGGAGGAATGTGTACCACAGAATGATTTCAAAACACTCTTATTTCCTCTAAAATTATTGTAAGGCATATATTTAAGTACTGTAAGGTGAATGTGAAATAAACATAATCTGCTGTTAAGCATTTTGAGGAAATAGGCGCTACCGTTTGAAGTAATTAAAGACTTCCCTGAATGGTCAGAAAGCCAAGGGTAAGAATCATTTTTCACAGCACTTGTCTGAATTGTGTAAAGCCTGTCAAGGAAGACTGGGTACAAGAGACATTTTTTTAAAGTTTCTTTTCTTGCTCTCTAAAATGTTAAACAGGAAAGTCAGGCTCACAATTGTTCTAGCTCATTTAGGATTCCTTCCCAGTACTTTCCTCAGCTCTAGCCTTCTTTTTCATGTCAGTCAATGCCCTCCATGTTCCAGTAGCCCCTGAGAGGAAGTTGAATGTGCATTTCTTTGGAGTACAAATTTCCACTTCTGTAGGAAGACGAGTAGAGCAAATTGGGTTACGACTGAGAATGACATTAAGGTGTCAGTGGAATAAGTTCTTACTTAGTTTTATTAGCTTCCTTAGAAAGTGCAAACTTCAGTAACCACATACATTCTCCTGGGCAGCACCAAATCTCTCTCGTGTTTTGTTTTTAGCCTTGACAAGGAAACTCTTTGCCTATTTGTCTCAAAACAAGTGATGGATGTAATATTTATCCTCAAAGAGCGCAGTAGCAAGAGTAAAAATAACTTACATTTTTATAGTGCTTTTACATATTTTGTATCATTTAATCTTTGTAGCATCCTTGCAAGACAAATTGGCATTATTTCTTCTAAATGAGGAACTTGAAGCTCATAGGGATTGATTGTCTTATTTAAGGTCATTCAGTGAGTCAGTAGAGAAGCCAGGAATTGAATCCATGTCTGTCTGTCACCTTTACCCAGGATTTTCCTATCCAAGATGTTGCTTTAAGCTCTGTGACTATTTACTCTGGGGGCAGTAAGGACTCCCCTGCACAGCACACAGATTAGATGCCCAGTATGCATGATGCTCTGCATGAGCATTGAACTGAAAAGAACAAAAAGAAGTGGTACTGCCTGAAAAGTGTCGTCATTTTTAGGGGGGCTGACACAGGGACAAATAAAATGATTAACTCTGTTTTTAAAGAGGTAATAAAGAATATTAGCTAAGGCAGAATGGAGGCAAAAATCATTGAAGGGGTAGTGTTTATTTGGCAAATACAAATGACCCATATGAAAATTATTCAAGCTTAATGCAAATAAGAAAAATGCAAATATAGAAAAATGAGAGAAAATTAATTCCATCAAAATGGCAAAGATTCTTAAAAAGTGGTAAGGTGCAGTTTTGTCAAGAATGAAGAGAATTTGAACCTCTCATAATTGCTTATGCATTTATAAATTGGTACAATTGCCACAAGGGCAACTTGGCATTTTTATAAAAAACGATTGAAGTATGCATTATCATATAATGTCTGTCTCCCTGTGCTAGGTATTATGCTAGGTAGTAGAAATCTGGTGGTAAGCAAGATATTGTCTTTGCCTTCCTGGCAGGGGAGACAACTAAATAAGCAATTACAATAATGTGATCATTTGATGAAGAGTATATAATAGATTTTCCCATTTTTGCAATAGTGGTGTATGTGTATGTAGATATACTAAAAGAATATATACCAAAGTTTAATGGCATTTGTTTCATCTTTGTACTGTAGAATTATGAGATATTTATTTTCTTTTTTAAGTTTTTCTATATTTTTCAAATGATCTTATAACTAATAGGACTTACTAGAATAATAATACCAAGTCACGAATTCCTGCCTTTTCTACTAGCAATGAAAATTAGTCAGTTCACGAGTCATTAAGAACCAGGCCTGATGGCACATTAAAATCTAGAATTTTATTCCTGGCATACTTTAGACAAGCCTCTGTGTACCCCTCTGAGGTCCAAATGGTCTCTTTCTCACTCAATTCTGCTTTCCTTTACTGCATTTCTGTGTCTGGGCTGCTGGGTATTTGGACCCAATTATCGTTATTGATTTCCAACACAGTTCATCACTGGGACAGGAGTTCAACCTTGAACCTAAGCTCTATTGGCTAATGTCTTTGTCCTCCCTCCTATCTCTGCTCAAGAATGGAACTTGGTCGCCAGGTCCTCAAACTGCTGGCTGAATATTCCTAGATACATCTCTGTGATTACCCGAGAAGCTCTCTAGGGCTTAGGAACTAGAGATTTTTTAGAGCATCCTGTTGTCATTTCCTTTCACCTCCTGCGTTAGAGTCAAGTGAGTTTTTGTTTCTAGGCTTGGAGATTTGGAGTTTTAGGTACCAGCCTCCCCTCCAGGGAAAGCAGCTTACTCACTGGATTAGTTCTTTATTTGCCTCACCCAACACTCTGGATCATCCCTTCTCTTCCACTGGCTAGTTGGGAGACCCCAGAATGCCTTGCAGAGCATGGTTTACCACAAACTCCCATTCCAACTTCTTTCTTAGGCTCCACTTGTCATCTGTTTAGCCATGAGTTTTCCCTCAGCAGCACCTCAAGTTTCTTATTAAAACCTTCTGATTTTGTATGCAGGATGCACAGAAACTTAATATTTATGACAAATGGCAAACATTTTTTCCCAGAAGTTAAATAATCACAAGGTTGTGTGGCTCCAAATATTCTTTTTAGGAAGTGATGAAATATCCTCATTTAGGCCATTAAATAAAAAGTAAAGTATCTTGCAAGTCTTAAAATTTATGTTTCCTGATAGTTCTATAATTTAAATAATGATTCATTTCTCTTTGGGATCCACTAACAATAACAGAACTTAATTTTAGGAGAATTTGAAGAAGCAAACCCCTATGGCAAATATTCTTGGGAAATTTTAACACAAAAGACAAAATATATCTAGATATCACTATAACATTAAATGAATTTGAAAGTTGACTTGTGCATTATTTAATTATGTTCTCAATATAGAAACACATTTGCCCTGAATGTCAAAATTCCCCTTTTAGTTTCACTATGGGATACTGTCATTAGTCTCAGAAGAACCAGACAAATGGTGGCATAATATTAATTATTTGACATTGCATACAGTAATCGTTTATCACTATTTTGGTGAAATTCACTTATTTGTGTACAATAATTAAGGCCAACAACTCTTCAAGTTATTTATTCTGGAGAGATCAATGACAATATATTTATTGTTGAATACTTCAGTATTAGAGGATTTGCACTATGCGAGGTCATATTTGTATTAGAGATCAACGGTTGACTGAAAGTGTGTGTGATTCTCATGAAACTCAGTGAGACTTGAACTTCTATATTTGCATTTCTATGCTATTAAGCCTGAATAATTTTCATATGGGCCATTTATATTTGCAAAACAAACACTCTTTCTTCAATGATGTTGCCTCCATTCTACCATCACAAATATTATTTATTGCCCCTTTAATTCTCAGCCTCTTAGTTAAGCTGTTTCTTCTGCTTCTTTTTCTCCCTCACATTTTAATTTCTGGACGTCTCATTTCTTACCATTTCCTGAACATACCTGTTACCAATTATCCACTCAGCAAAAGAAAAAATGTTGAACTAAGTCTGATTTTCTGTGCTGGAGATCTGAAAATTCTGTTTGTATTTACCTAAGGGTAAGAAAATTACTTTCTTATTCAGCATATCTGACACACTTTCATATACACACAAACAACCCAAGTGTAAGCTTCCTTCCCCACAAGAATCAACTGCCTTCTCAAATATATTTGGGAAAGAAAAGAGATTTGTCCTACTTGCAACCCTGAGTCATCCCTGTTGAGAAAGTCCTGCCTGTGCTGTACTCTAGCCTTCTGGCGTCACTGGGTACCCTGAACTCTGGGGCCACCATCTCAGTAGGGTTAAGAATTGAGCTTGGCCTTTCTCACACCTTTCTCCTGCTAAGGCCAAGCTTCCATTTATTATTTGTAGATCTTTGTCATTCTTTTCAATAACCCAGTCTTGGAACCTCCATACTATATCTGGGGAATCACCCACCTTTTGAGACAGAGTCTGCATTTCACTATGAAAGTATGCTAGATAATCATGTTCCCATCATCCTTGGCAGCTAGGGCTATGCCACATGCAATAGGCACCATCCATCAGACATACAGACTGAGTCAGAAGCTACTTCAGTGAAGAAGTAGGGACTATCCAGAAGCTCTTCTGGGGTTCTGTGGAGGCAGCGCCCAGGGAAACCATGGCAGTGGTGGTTGTAGCAGTGGTAGGTGTCCAGTGTCTGTGGTGCCAATATTTGAAGCTGCAGTGTTGTGT
Source organism: Tapirus indicus (assembly GCA_031878705.1). Classification (NCBI taxonomy): domain Eukaryota; kingdom Metazoa; phylum Chordata; class Mammalia; order Perissodactyla; family Tapiridae; genus Tapirus; species Tapirus indicus. The sequence goes on from CM062937.1 coordinate 13,627,720, forward strand.
ACAGCGACAGCAACGGTGATATCTTGGCCAGTCCTGTGGCATTCTTTGGGCTTTATGCCTGGTTGCATGGCCCCAGAGCCTGGCTCTCTATAAGCAACCCAACATCCTTTATGTTAACTTTTAAATTTTGGTATAACATAAAATGACAGAAAATTTGCAAGAATATACAAGAAATTCTTATATACTTTTGGTTTAGGTGTTTTTTTTTTCTGATCTTTCTTTAAATCCTTTTTTTTTTTGGAAATGGTTTCAGACTTACATAGAAGTTGCAAAAGTAGAAAGTAGAGTTTTCATATATCCTTCACCCAACTTCTCGCATTGATAATAACCTAGAAAACCATAGCATAATTTTTAAAACCAGAGCACTGATACAAACTATTAGCTAAAGTATAGACCTTATTTGGATTTCACCTGTTCTACGCATTTTTTTATGTATAGTTCTACAAAGTTTTATCTCATGTATAGATTTGTGCAACCACCACCACAATCAGGATATGAAATTTCCATTGCCACAAAGAAACTCCCTTGTGCTTCTCCTCTGAATAATCCTTGGCAACCATTGATCCATTCTCTGTCACAATTTTGTTATTTCGAGAATGTTATGTGAATGGAATCATGCAGTATGGAATCATACACATCTCCCAAAGACAAACAATAATTCTTAGAAACAATGCAGCCTAACTCCATGATAAGTAAGAGAAACGTTTCAAAACACGCCGTGTTTTGTATAGATTCCCCTATCCATTGTCTTCACTTTGGAAGCAATACTTTATATTATCATACAAAAGGATTTCTGGTGCTCATCTACTGTTTGCAGGTGATAGCAAGATATGGGTCTTCAGAGGTTTATTTCATTGATCTGCCAGACATAGACCCATGTATAGCTGTTGCCATCACATAGACCCATGTATAGCTGTTGCCATCTTTAAGTAGCTAAATACCCAAAAGAGGCTTTGAAGTGGACTCTTTTTTGTTGTTACTTTGGACTATATTAAATTCTTTGGCATGACATCCTTCTCATTAATTCCCATTAATTAATATGTGGCTAAAAGGTGGTGTCAAGATTTATTACCTTCTTGTCAACGGCAAACCTCAAAGGGTGTGAATATGTTTATGTGTGCTCCTTTAGTTACATATATAAAAGACAGTGAGCAGTTTGTTAACATTAGTTTACAACATAATGCACCACCACTCTCCACGTTTGTACCGACACATGTCCTCTTTGGTAAGGGAATGCTTTCATCGTAGCTGACTCAATTTAGTAGAAACAACAATTTCATATAATTCTCCTTGGGCTGACCCAGACACACTCATCCACCACTAGAGTGTTGACTAGGGTTTGTGTGCCGACAAGTAGTAATTTTTTCTTTACCTCATTTAGCCCTTTGGTATCTGTTGACTTATGCCTGGCATTCAGTGAGGTGTCTAAGTGCTGGAGGTTGCAAATTCAATGCAGGTAGAGAATTCAGAAAGAGGAGAGATATATGAAAGATGCTTTATTATTTACTCACATATGAGTACTGAAATGATTTTTATTTTTCAAAACAAACACTAGTTATACTAATTGTATGGCAGTTTTATTACAAATGGGGTTATCAATGTATAAAACTAATTGCCTGTAAGCAAGTACAGAACTTTTTTGTTTTTTGCTTGAGGAAGATTTGCCCTGAGCTAACAGCTGTGCCAATCTTCCTCTATTTTGTATGTAGGACACTGCCACAGCACGACTGATTAGTGGAGTTATGTCCCTGCCTGGGATCCGAACCGCGAACCCCTGGCCTACCCAAGCGGAGTACACGGAACTTAAACCACTCAGCCAGGGGACGGGCCCAAGCAAGTACAGAACTTTTATATGAGTACAGTAGTCTCTCATATCTGCAAGGGATTGGTTCCAAGACCCCCACCTCCCATACCAAATCCACGGATGCTCAAGTCCCTTTCTTAAAATGGCACAGTATTTGCATATAACCCACACACATCCTCCCATATACTTTAAATCATCTCTAGATTATGTATAATACCTAATACGATGTCAATGCTGTGTAAATAGTTGTTGTACTGTATTGTTTAGGGTTAGGAATTTTTTTTCTGAATATTTTCGATACACATTTGGTTGAATCTGTGGATGTGGAACCGGCAGACAAGGAGGGCTGACTGCTTAAAAACTGCTCTGAAGAAAAACTCTCTAGGAGTGATGGGAAGGGTTAGAACACGCCAGAGTCTTTTTGTGAGAAACTTTGTAATAGTCATTTTAAATGAAGATGGGTGTTTTTCTTCCCAGAGAGGCAATCGGAATTACTCGGATGAATTTTTGAAAATACGTGACAGTTTTGCTTACAAAGATTTTGGTGGTCCCACCCCTCCGGGTTGAGAGTCGTCTTTGCAATGATTCTTTCTTACCATAAGGGGTGTGCTGTCCTTGGTTGTGTTAAAGCCGAAACAGGGGTAAGAACAACTAGGTTAGTGTTTTAACAATCTCAGTTGATAAGATTCAGATAAAACTGGGGATGAGGTCATGCACTATAGATAGATAAACTTGAAACTGACTTGTAAGGCCTTTTTGTCAGTTGCCTGTGATATTTGAGGAAAAATGCAGAGGCCATAAGAAATTAACGTTTTTGTGCTTATGTGGGAGTCAGAACAATAGTTTTGGTGTAAATTATCGCTGAGGGGCCCAGTAAGATGAGACTCACTCTCAAGGGTGAGAAAGGAAGCCAGGATCTGTGGAGCTGTTCCAGCTTTTTTTTTTTTTTACCTGGAATATCAGAAACTTCTACCTTGAAAGTGACCATCTTTATTCCTTTGTTCCTGTCTAGAATAATTTCCTTTTTGTTTTTCTTTAGTATTGAATGACATTCTCTCGACATCATTTTCTTGTCTCTGCTAAATGAAAGTATTTTTGTCCATGTTTAGGCAGTTGGTGAACTCATGGAAGCTGGTAATCAAGTAAGAATTCTAGAGTAGTGCTGTCCAACAGAACTTTCTCCAACAATGGAAATGTTCTAAATCTGTGCAGTCCAGTATGGTAGTCACTAACCACTGGCTAATTGAGCATTTGAAATGTGACTAGTGTGACTGAGGAACTAAATTCTATATTTTATTTAATTTTTATTTTAGTGGCCACAGGTATCTAGGGGCCACACTATGAAACACCACAACTCAGGAGGGAAAATAAACTCAGGAAAGAGACTCAGGGCTTATTTAAATTGTAATTTCTCTCACCTAGACATCTTTCTAGAGCTCTTCACTTCTAAAACCTTAAACATTTTCTGATTTGTTTCATTGAAGGAGACCGTTCCTTTATAAGCTCTGTCTGAATTATTTTGCTCAAAGTTTTAGAATTTGGATGTGCAAGGCTCCTTTACAGAGTGTTTTTTCTTCTGGCATGCCTATTCATTCCCTTCTTGTCCTGACCACACTGCATCCTTCCCCATATTCGTGAGACACACAGGGGCAAGCACGTAGAAAATATGTAAGGAGAGTTGTACGTATAGACACAGAACATCCTCAACTTGCAATAGGCCGACTTACAATGGTTCATTTGTGAATTAGGGTTTTGTAACTTAGGATAGTTTTCCTATTGACTCGGGGTACTGGAGCAATCTACTAAACTCGTTTAACCCAAAATATAAGTGAAGTTATATTTGCTATACAAAATAATCGAAAACAACAAAGTCACAATTCTGATACAAATATAAAACTAAAACTAAAATAAATGTGACAGTTTTCATTTCTATGTAGGGTGAGAGACTAAACGAATAGAGGGACACAAGATGTGCATAGTTTCCTTGAGAGTGAAAGGAAAAAAAGGTGTGAGTGAAGGAGACATTAGATGAGAAAGTTCAGCAAACCACCTCTGAAGTAGGAACCTCACCACCGGGCAGCCAGGAATAAGTGCGGGTAGCGGGCAACGGTCCAGTGATAGGTACTGAACATTTCTAAGTCGACTGCTCAAAACTGGTTGGGAGGAGGTCAGAGGGGTAATACTATACCTTCGGTTGCTTTTTTTTTTTTTTAAGCAAGATTTTTAAAAAAGATACCTGAATTACATAGAACTTAGTTTCTTCTCAATAAGCTCTAGGAATTAGTCTTATCAGGCGGGCTTGGCAGGTGCGTCCTCCCCATGGGTTTGGGAAGAAGAGAGAAATATGCGAGGGGTGTCTTGGTTGTAATCATATCTCCAGCATGTAGCACAGGGTCTGACGGAGCAATTGTTGGATACGTGATTGCAATAACAGTGGCTGAGAGAGTGCAATGGCTCCTGTGTGGAGCTGTTTGTCCAGGAAGGAAATGAAGCAGTGGTTCTGTGACCTGTGGACACTTGTTTACATTCTTCTAAGGGGTGGGGGGTTACTAGTATTTTGCCTCTAGAAACCAAATGTCAATAGAATTTTCTTAGGCTTTTCTGTGGAGATGATGGTGGTCTAGATTTGTGTCTCTGAAGTCAATTACAGTTAATTATAGAAGCTTTTAGGTGTATGGAATTCTATCACTTCACTGAATTTCTTTGGATTATTTGTACACTTTCCTTTCTGTACTGTGGTCTAATCCACACATTTCATAGATGAAAGATTCTAAGAGGCTTGTCATCAGACTGACACTTACAATTTCTCTCTCGGGCCCTGCATGAGAGAGACCTGGAAAAATGCAGCATTCAGTCGACCGTGGGGATGGGCTGCTATTTTTCATGGTCTGACTATAGTTCTAGTTAGCCCTTGACTGCTTTCTGGGATGCTACTGTCATTTCAGATAGAAAAATGACAGCTTATACAAAAACTTAGATTGGTTTGCCTTAAACCAATTTGTCTAACACCAATTTATCTAAAATTTAACCTCTTTGGAGAATTTCTTCATCTACTCAGGCATCTTTCCCCCCCAACCTCTACTTTTGAAATTTTATATTTTCAAAACATTTGGATCAAATGTACTGGGCTGACTTCTGCTTTTGGACAATATGGAGTAATGGAGACCAGATTTATCCTCTTGACTAAAACAAATAAAAAAAAAAAGACAAAATATATGAAACAATGGTATTCAGACGTTGGACATCAGGCAGCACAAGGCAGTGGTCCCCAAGAGAGGGCAAACCCATAAGCTGACCCTCTGATTGCCCCAGCTGACTTCCGGGAGTGAGTTTTAGGCCACTGTGCAGGAAAAGGGAACCCAAGTGAACTGATTATAGTCAATTCCTAGATAGTGTGTAATTACATTTGTAAATTTTCCAGCTGGACTTTTCTACTAGAGATATTTCCATGAGGGTTTATGTTTTGGCCATGCCCACGTCTTTCTTCTAGGGGAAGTAGCCCTCTCCTCGTCTTTCTGCCTAAAGTTGCCATGGCACAGCGGGTGTGATGATCAATCAGTGAATCTATCCCTCATCCTCTGGTTTTGACTGATTAGGCCAGGGATCAGTGTTCATGCTTAGGTAGAAAATAAAGGCGTTGCTTGGCAAGAACTTTGCCCCCAAATCTTGCTCCATATTGGAGAGTAACAAATTGAGCAGTTCAGATCTTCTCTCTTAAAAAGCATAAACGCTAACAAAAATGGAGGCCTGGAGAACCCACGTTGTGTCTTAAAAAATTGAGCTATTATTTTGGTTTCACATGAGGCCTGATATCCCAATGTTAAAAATACCAGAGTCCAGAGTGACTGCATAGTTGGTGACATGATTTTTCTGTTTTCTCTCACAATAAATCCCTATCACCAAAAGTGATACCTTTGTGTTTTTTCTTACAAACTAAAATAGCTTCTTTATTCTTATGAATAATAATAGCTGTAGTTGAATGCTTACTGTGAACTAAGTCCACATACTATAGCATCTGCCCACTGGTCTTGTAGAAAAATATATTATTATTATTACAATTTTACAGATTATGGCCCAAGGTCAAATGGTTAGCATTTGTCAGAGCTGGGATTCAAACCAAAGTTCAAGTTCATCCAACTATTAGTTTATGTTCCTTTTCTTCCTCTGGTTATCTGCTGTTGATCAATATTTCTTCCACCTAAGTTAATTAGAACACCTGAAAAAAAGACGAAACTCAGGGTATATATTGGACTCAAAACCTGTTTTCAACGTTTCTTATTCTTGGATAATTGTTACTAAAATTGGATCTGTTTTCCTTGGGTGAGTTGTCAGGTAACTGCTATTAAAATTCCAATTAAATGTGTGTGAATAACCATTTTTCCAAGTAATTAAATAAGAACTTATCTTCTTTTTGAGAAAATGTTAGCTGCCAGCAGACATGCTCTTAGCTAATAGATTTTAAATTAAACTCATTGTAAGTGGTATTTTACTGGTAGGTAGGAGAATTGAATTCTTATCAGAAAGATTAATATTTATAATCAAAGAAACACGCATACGATTCTCAGTTTCAGGTAGAAGTATCTTAGAATTGTATGTTAAGGAAAGAGAATCGGTTGCAATCTATTTAAAAGGTATGATTTGAAAAGGTGATTTTCAAAAAATTCAATCAGAAAAGGTCAATGCAGAAAATATAATTTGTTTTAGGAATTACCAGCACTATTTAGATTAGCAAATTTATGTCTTTTGGTCTATTAATTAGATAAAGATCTGGCTTGGTTTAGAATATATGGAAAGCTGGAAGACGAACTATTGGATGACTCAACAGAAGTGGCTTGAATTGATATCTTTGGCAAAGGACTAATAATTGTTGCCAGTTTTCCAAAGACTTACAGAAGGAGACTAGTCAATGAAATACCATGAAAATTCTTAATCCCTGTTGTATTATAGCAACCATAAAATCTCACACAGTATCTCATATTATATTTTTTCTAAGATTAAAAGAAAAAAACCTGTATGTTAGGACTTGAGCACTTTGGGGCTATTGAGCAGAAAATGTCTTAGAGTAGTCATTGTTAAAAAAACTAAAAAACTCATTGCAGTAAAAGTTACACAGAGTACAAGATATAGATGTAAAGTGTACAAGATGAGTTTTGATAAATGAGTATACCCGTGTGACAAATATGCATTAGTTTCCCTAAAAAGTTCCCCTTCTCTTTCTTCAATCCCTAAACCTACCTCCTATTAATATCCACTTTTCTTTTGATAGGCAGCCACTAAACTGAGTTTTGCCTGTTCTTAATCTCCATTTAAATAATCCAGAATATGATCTATCTTGGTAGTTTCCCCTTGCACCAGAGAAGAATTCTGTGTTCTGTGTATTCTACTGTTGTTGGGTAGGGTGTTGTATAAGTGTCAATTAGGCCAAATTGGCCAATAATATTTTTCTATTTGCTCCATCAGTTATTGAGAAAGGAGGGTTAAACGTTATATCTATAATTGTGAGTTTATTTCTCCATCCATGTTATCAGTTTTTGCTTCATATATTTTGTTTGAATTTTGAATAAGTTTTTGTTATTCAGTGCATAAATGATTAGGATTGTTATAGCCTTTTGATGAATTGACCTTTTTTTATCATTATGAAATGACTGCCTTTATCTCTAGTAATATTCTTTGCTCTGAAATCTATGTGGTCAAATATTAAAAAAAGTATATATATATGTATATGTATATATATGTATACATATATGTATATATATATATATATATATATGTATCTTTTCCAATCCTTTGCCTTTTTACTTATTTGTGTTTTTGTATTTAAACTGTATTTCTTGCAGGCAGAATAGGCAGAAAATAGTTGGGTCTTGCTTTTCCATGTGTTACTTGGGACCCTGAACTATTTACATTTAATGTGATTACTGATATGGTTGCACTGAAATGTACCAACTTGCTGTTTCTTTTCTATTTGTTCCCTTCTCCTTCATTTCCATCTTCTTTTAAACTGAGCGTTTTATAACTCAATTTTATGATCTTTGTTAACCTATTAGCTTTAATCCTTTGTTTTCCTAGTGGCTGCTTTAGAGTTTATAAGATACGTTGAACTACTTTTGAGTAATACTGCACCATTTTAAATGTAGTGTAAGAACCATACATCAGTATACTTGCACCACTTTACAAATACTATAAGCGCCTTACAGCATATTTCCATTCCCCCACCTTGTCCCCTGGCCTCTGTGCTGTTGGTATTCTCTGTTTTACTTCTACATATGTTACAAACTCTACAGTATATTATAATTTTTGCTCTAAATGGCCAATTATCTATTAAGAAGTGTCATGAATTTTCAAAATTCTTTTTATATTTGCCCACACATTTACCATATCTGGTGCTCTTCATTTCTTAGTGTAGATCCAGATTTCTATCTGGTATTATTTTCCTTCTGCCGGAAGGACTTCCTTCAACATTTGTTGTACTATAGGTCTCCTGGTGGTAAATTCGTTAGGCTTCTGTATGTCTGAAGAAGTCTTCACTTCACCTTTGTTTCTGAAAGATATTTGTACTGGGTGAAGAATCCTAGGTTGACAGTGTTTTTCTTTCTCTGCTGTGAAGATGTTGGTCCACTGTCATTTCACAGCACTGTTTCCAGTAAGTCTGCTCTCATCCTTACCTTTATTCCTCTGTATGCAACATGTCTTTGTTCTCTGGAAAATTTGAAAATTTTGTCCTTATCACTGGTGTTAGGCAATTTGGTTATGATATATGTTGGTATAGTTTTCTTCATTTTCTTGTGCTTGGGGTCCATGAAGCATCTTAAATCTGTGGGGTTATAGTTTTTATCAAGTTTAGAAAGTTTTCAGACATTGTTCTTCAAATACTGTTTCTGTCCCCTGTTCAGCAACTATGGTTACACACATATGAGTCTGCTTTAAGTTCTTCACTGATGCTCTGTTGAATTTTTCTAGTCCTTTTTCTGCCTGTGATTCATTTTGAATACTTTCTTTTCTTATGTCTTTAAGTTCATTAATTTTTTCCTACTGTGGATCCCATTCACTGTACTTTTCATCTCTAGAATTTTGATTTGCATCTTCTTATATCTTACATGTCTTTGCTTAACATGCTCCCTCTTTCCTCTACCTTCTTGAATGTACATGATATAGTAAAAAGTCTGTTTTAATGTTCTTGTCTACTTCTGTAGGCACATCTGTGTCACTTCTGAGCCTGTTTCTACTGATTAGTTTATCTCCTCAATATGGGAAGTATTTTCCAGCTTATTTGGATATCTGGTAATTTTTGATTACATATGAGGTGTTTTGAATTTTACCATGTTTAGAGCTAGATATTTTTGTATTCCTATAAATATTCTTAAGCTATGTGTTGAGACACAAGTGAGTTACTTAGAAACGGTTTGATTCTTTTGAGACTTGCTCTTAAGCTTTGTTAGGTGGGACTAGAGCAGCTTTTAGTTTATGGCTAATTTGCCCCATTACTGAGGCAATACCCTTCTGAGTTCTTTACCTGATGCTCCATGAATTATGAGGTTTTCTACTCTGGTGCTGAATAGGTACCAGAGATTACTCTGCTCCATTAGAGTGCTTCTTTCCTTAGACTCAAGTAGTTTCCTCCTAGGCTTGTGCTGATGACTGCTCAGCCAAGGACTTGAGGGAAGCCCTCTGCTAATCTCCAAACCTGAGTCTCTGGGCAGCTCTCTCCTTTCTGGTACTTTCCCTGTGAACTCTACTGGCCTTGCCTTCCTCAGACTCCCAGTTTTGTCTCTTCAACTTGGGAAGTCTCGTACCTCACCCAGACTTACTTCAAACATTTCAGCAAAATAGCCAGTAAGTTCTTTTTGCTTAAACCAGATTGCTTAAAGATTTTGTTATGTGCATTGAAAGAGTCCCACTTGTTTGTTGAACTTCATGAAGCTATTTCTTATAACATATTTTAACATATATAGTAAGAATTCCAGCAAAGCACAGAGGTCCATTAAAATAAATCATAGTTAAGGGGCTTTTTGTCTGCCTAATTCAAGAGTAATCTTAGACTACTAGAGGGATGAATAGACTAAATATCTTGATGTAATCCTCCACAAATATTGTTTCTCTCAAACTATTAAATATTATGCAAATAGTTTATTTACTTTGTCTTCTTACGAATATGATACATACTCAGTAGAAAACATATAATGTGTATGTGCACATACACAACACCATCACCATCATCTAAAAAAATTATAAATTAGAAAATAAAGATTATCCAAAATATCATGACCCAGTGATAGTCCCCATCTCTATTTCACAAGAAAATTCTTAATTTGGCAGATGTCCATAAACATTAGGGTATACAAGGCCAGTTCTGGATTCTATTCTCTTCTTTCTTCACTTTATTGTTCTTCATAAGACTTAAATTTTAATGTGGTTAATCCTCCATTATTTTCCTTCTAGTTGGTCTTTTTTGTGTGTCTTATCTGTGAAAACTTTCCCTACCCCAACATCATAACTATATTCTCCTAAAATTTTTAAAATTTGCTTTTCACATTTAGGAGTTGAACCGACTTGGAATTGATCTTTGTAAATGATGTTAGGTAGAAATCTAACTGTATATTTTTTATACAGATAATCAATTTTTCCAACTGTTTATTAAGCAGTCAGATTTCTTCCCCATTGATCTGTATTGCCCATGTCTGTCATATGTACACGAGTCTGTTTCTGGGTTCTCTATTCTAATCCATTGGTCTGTTTGTCTCTACTTGCCTGATGATGTTAATTACCAAATATTTAAAGTAGTCATATGTGATAGGACAAGTCTCCCTATCATATTCTTCATCAACATTAACTTGGCTATTCTTTGTCCTTTGCTCTTTCATATGAATCTTATTTGCCTTATCTAGTTTCCACACATAAAAATCTGTTGGAGCTTTGGTTCAAATTTAACTCAGTTTGTAGATTAATTTGAGGGTGAATTGACAGTTTTTTTGACACAAAATCATTCAGTCCATGAAAATTGCATAGCTATTCATTTATTTGGATCTTCTTTTAGGTATTGTTAATATTGCATTGTAATTTTCATCCTTGACATTTTTAGATTTATTCCTACATTTTTTTGTTGTTACTTTGTTGGTATATCTCTCTATCATCCAACTATCTATTTTTACTGAAATAGAACATTACACTGTATCGTGAAACAAGAACATTGCTTCAAAAAGAGCGTGACCAATAATCCAAGCTGCCCCTGAAGGGTGAAGACAAAGAAATGGTGGCTGGATTTGACAGTTAGGAAGACATTAGTATTACTTGAGAGACTACATATTGGCTTTGGAGTCAGATATATCTGCATGTGAATTCCAACATTAAGCTATGTGCGTTGAAGTAATCCTCTGAGTCTAATGATAAGGTTTTCATCACAGGATTATTGTGCAGGTTATATGAGTTAAAATGTTTAAAGCATGTGATATCTCCCAGATAGTAAGCTGTGACTGTGAAGAAAAGAGGAAAATATCATAGCAGATTAAAAGAATATTAGAATGGAAGTTAGAGTTTTTGTTAGACTGTCAAAGAGTTAAATCTGTGGGCAGAGAAAGGGGAAAAGTCTAGTAAATAAATAGATCCAGAAGATATTTAAAATAGGGCTGATTGAATAAGAGTGATCAAAGCAGAGTGGATAGTCTCAAAAGCAGACAGTGTGACAGAGCAGAAAATGGAATAGAAGGAGAAGACACTTGGATCAAATGGGAAAACACACTATTTTGGAGCCATTTAGCATAGTGTCAAGTAGCCCTACACATGTCCACATCCCATAAACATATATTTGAATTTTATCATATTATGATATTTTGTTTAAAATGGTATCATCAAAAAATAGTTAACATGTCCTTAGCAATAAAGGATAGTGTTATGAATTTTATAGTGTACCAAAAACTATTAATCTGAAATACAAATGTTGGGTTATGATTAAGCTATCTGGAATATTCAATAAATCAGAATTGCTTATTGCCTGATGATAGTATGTAAAGGAAACTTTATTATAGCTTAGTGGTATATTTATATGGGTTGTTAAGCCTCCTCCAAAGAGTAACTGGGACTGAATGGATGAAAACTTGGAAAGATTATAAAGTTAAAAAGGAGAGGAGGTAAAGGAAAATAAATGAATCCCTAATCCTTTGTTCAGGAAATGTTTAGTTTCATGGTGTCCAATAAATCAGGGAAGCACGATCAAAATGTACAGATTCAGTAATCATCATCCTTTCTGTAATTCATTCTTATTTTTCCCCCATTTTCTTTCTTAACAGCAGTTCTTTGTATTTCTGATTTTAACCAGACTAAGCCTTCTTTGCAACTCTATGCATTTAAGTCACATTTATGTGAAGAGATGACTATAGGTTAAAAAAAGAAGAGAAGGAATGAAGATGGGAAGTAAGAAAGGAGATAAGAAACAAATAAGGAAGGAAGAAAAAAATGATAGAAAAGAAACAAGGAAGGAAGGGCCAGTTGAAAACAATAGCAGAAGGACGCAGCAGCAGAATAAATGGACACCACCAGTTCCCAAAGTTTATGTCCTTTAAAAACTTTTTTTTGATTGAAATAAGTACACATGCTGCTCTCCTATAGATTCACAATGCACATTAGCACATTGAGAAAATATCAGTTTTGTTTACGTTGACATTTCCCAAATGTATGTGCTCATGGTTCCTTGTGTAACAACTATTAATATTACCACACAAAATTCGGGTTCTCTTGCCTGATGCGCATAAATAAGACAATTAATTATGGCATCAACTTTTGGGAAAAGAAATAAACTTTATTCTGTGAGATTGATCTGCAAGGAGACAGGGGCATGTGCCTTCAGATCTGTCTCCCAGATTCAGGATTTGGGGTGAAATTTAAGAGGTTAGGGAGAACAGGCTGGCATGTGGAAACCTTGGCAGGACAGGTTTTGATTGGTGGGCTTCAAGCATTTGTGGTAAAGTTCTAAACATTTATGATGAGGTCCTAAACATTTATGGTAAGGTGGAGAAGGAATTTTAACACCGAATCTTCCTGCATGATGGACCCCTTGCTTCTGATAAGAGTCTGACTCTTAGGTTCTGGTCATGTCCTTGTCCTTTGGTTCCATGGGCAGGAGAATCTTTGGTTCTGCAGTCAATTCAGGTCAAGATTTCTTCTGCGCATGCTCTGGCCATGTGACTGCAGATTTTCTGGAAGACAATTTCTTAATTACTCTGTTGTTAAGATGGGGTCTGTTTAACTGGTCTTGGAGGGCCCACGGTTACATTAATAGCCATAGTAATTTATTTCCCATGGCACACACTTTAGGAAAAACCAGAGCTCACTATTTCACTTTCACATATTATTGAATTTTATCTTCTTCCTCTTAAGCACAACTTCTCTTTTTTTCCAGCTTTATTGAGATATAATTGACATATAACACTGAGTACGTTGAAGGTGTACAATGTGTTGATTTGATATGCTTACATATGAAAATGATTACCACCATAGCATTAGCTAACACCTCCATTACATCACATAATTACCATCTCTTTTTTGTGGTGAGAACACTTAAGATCTAATCTCTTAACAACCTTTAAGTATATAATACAATATTATCAACTATAATCACCATGCTATATATTAGGTCCTTAGAACTTATTCATCTTATAACTGAAAGTTTGTTTCTTTTGACAACTTCTCTTTTCTTTGACTGGCTGTATCACTTGTGATGCATGTCATTATATAATGCTCAATATCCACTATTCCAGAAAATACTGTCCATTGGATATGTATATCACATGCTCTCTAAGCCATAGTTATTCCATCTTTGAAGCTATGGTTTGAGTAACAGAAGAAAAGAGATGTGCCAAGAGACCCACAGGTCTCTAGTTCAGAAAAATAGGTTTGATATGCAGAATAATGACCTCCAAAGATGTTCATGCCCTAATTCTTGGAATTTGTGAAAATGTTACCTCACATGAGAACAGGGACTTTGCAGATGTGATTAAGTGAAGGATCTCAAGATAGAGAAATTATTTTGGATTATCCAGGTGGCTCCAATCTAATCCCTTGGGTCCTTAAAAGTAAAGAACATTTCCCTGGTGCCAAAAACAGAGAGATGGTAGCATGAGAAGAACTCAGCTCACCAATGTTAACTTAGAAGATGGGGAAGGAGACCATGAGCCAAGGAATATGGCAGCCTGTAGAAGCTGGAAAAGGCCTCCAGGAAGGAACACAGCCCTGTTGATATCTCAATTTTATTCCAGTAAGACCAGTGTCAGATTTCTGACATACAGAACTGTAAGATAATATATTTGTAATGTTTAAGTCATGAGTTTTGGGGAATTTATAATGGTAGCAATAAAAAAACTAATACCATAAATGAGTATACAAGAAGGTAGGATAGGAAACATTTGTATTGATCAACCCTCTCTAGAAAAAAATTATTTAAAGAAACTTGCATTCTGGAACTGTGGTAGGCAGAATTCTAAGATGGCCTCCAAGATTTCTGGTATATACACACTGTTCTCAGTTATTCGATCGAACACTACTCTGGGTGCTACTGCAAAAGGATTTTGCAGGTGTAATTAAGGTCCCATATCCATTGACCTGAAAATAGGAGATTATCCTCTATGAGTCTGACTTGTAATCAGGTGAGCCATGAAAGGGATGGGGCTTTTTCCCAGCAAAAGACATTCAAAGATTGAGAGAAGTTTGGCACCAGGAAGATCCTCCATTGCTGGCTTTGAAGATGAAGGTGTCCATTGCTTGTTGTAAGATTGTGGGCAGTCTCTAAGAGCTGACAGCCAGCAAGGAAATAGGGACTTCAGTCCTACAATCACAAAGAACTGAACTCTGCCAACAACCTGAATAAGCTTGAAGAGGACCCATAGCTCCAGATGGGAACATAGTTGGCCAACATCCAGTCTCAGCCATGTAAAATCCTGAGCAGAAAGCCTAGCCTAGCCTAACCTTCAGAACTGTGGCTTAATAAGTGGGTCTTATTTTAAGCCATTAAATGTATGGTAATCTGTTACTTAACAACAGAAAACTAATACAGGCACATCATGATGTAATTTTTTAAAGTTATATAAAACTCCACTTCAGTCAATCATGGCATTTATGCAAGTCCCGAGGGAAGGCATTTTCCTTTGGATTATATACTGTTGAGGGTAATTATTTATCTATGTATGTGTCACAGAGTTTATCCTTACATACGTAGACTTGAATGAATACATTCTGACTTGAATTAAAAAGAATCCCAAATCTCATATCACGTTAGGGACCTGTTTAAAGGATGTTCAACCTTAAACACTTCCACTCTTATGATGTCCATTTCCTCTTTCCATTTGATAAAACAAGGCTAGTCTATATATCTGGAAGATGAAATATGTTCCTATCAAAAAACTAATACTGATCATATCCCTCAAGTATGAGAATAGACTTCAGGGTAGGGCATTGGGAGGAACTGCATGCAGGACACCAGATCTGTTTCCAGGGCACAGTTAGTGATAGTGGTCCAGCCAGCTTGCCAATGTTACTAACAGAAGTGACTGAGATTTGATGAGGAGATGCCCACAGGGCATTGTGTCTGAGCTGGGCATCCACAGGTCCTGAAAGCACAGATACCTACTGACTTTTGTGTCTTGATTGATTCTCTTGGCCTATATGCTGGAAGTTGAACCACACTAAGAGAAAGGACTCAGAAGGAGAAGGAGTAAGCAAACAACACTCAGGAATACAAGGACGGTGCTAATGCTGAAGTCAGGGTCCGTGTCTAAGAATAAAAGGCCATGCCATAGTGGAAAGAGCATGGTCCTCAGTCTGCTCATTTGTGAAATCAGACTTGACAAGAGAACCTGGTGTGATCCCGTTTAACACAGACCAGCGAAATTTCTCTTTGGTGGACCTTAACCTAGGTTCCAGGTTGAAGATAAACAGAGATCACAAAGGGATTTTTATGTTGGAAGCAATAGTCTTTCACAGCTTTCTCTATCCTAATCAGAAGCAGAAAACATGTAGAATCATATATTTTGTGTTAACATTAAATTTAAACCATTGTATTAATATAAGAAAATATTTGGTTGGATGAGAAGACTTAAAATACAATTGTCTTTTTATCGTATGTTAATTTAAAACAATTTGTATCTAACAAAGTGAAGAACTCTTGCAACTAAGTGAGTTTTACAGGAAAGAGATCCCTTGCCCATATAAATGTGTCTGCTATGGCAACAGTAATTTTAAATCTGTAAGAAACTAATATTAAGTGACAGGTCTTCTAGATCAACTCTGTAAATGCAAGACATTATTTGATTTAGGTATGAGATTTTTGTCACTTAATCATGTAATTCAGTGAGATGTCTTTATTATAACCTGAACTTCTTTTTAGAAAACTTGAATCACAAATAGGGATATTGACAAGAGATAATGATTTGTTAAACTTGCAAGAAAATTGCTTTAGAGATTAACACTGTGTATATAACATCTGTTGTTTAGAGATCTGATTCTATGGCAAGTTTATTTTGAGTTTAAAAAGATGAGGAAAATCTTCTTTTGTATGCTTTCTTACGGCACATACTGTCTAATTTTTTTAGGGTTGCTTTTTAAAAAACATTACCACTATCAAAAAGCAAAAGTTACAAGTTATCCAGAATTTGTTCAGTGTAAAGTTTGGACCTATTGTAACCTTCTGAGTCAAAAGGGAGCGCCCCTGTATGTTAATGGAGAAAAAAGCATTTCCCAGTTTGAGAGACTGTTACTAAAATGATTCTTAGAGAATAAAATGGGAGGATTCTTTTACAAGATGGACTGTAATTTATTTAGAAAACGTAAAAACACTGAATAATATATACCCCACATTTAACCTTAGAAGTCCTATGAACTCTAATAGATGTATTGGCTATGTGCACACTGAGGGGCTGGAGGGATGCTCAATGTCATGACAGGTCTCATTGCCAATGTCCCCACTGGAGTTGTGAGTTAACATGCAGAATATGTATGGTAGTAATAATACTAAGCTATGTTTAGAATAATTTGAATCCTCCAATTGGAAGAATTTTTGAGTGAAAAAAATCAGATTTGGATTTTATTAGTTATAATACTAATTGAATCTGGTATGCCTCGATTTTCACTGATGTTATTAATTGAGTTTCATTGCTGTTACTTCATGCCTATGTGATAGTGGGATGCTTGAGCAACATCAGGTAGAAGTTTGTAGGGTAACCAGACAGCCATACGAGAAGCACCAGCCTGTGCCCCCAGTCTTTCCCTTGGGTTTAACTTTAGTTTTTATGAATTTGCCCCTGCCAAAGTGTCAAATCTCTAATCATCTGGCATGACGAATAGCACGTGTGTTATTAAAGCATACAAGAGCTTAGACAAAGAGGAAGGAAAGGGCTACACCCTCAGTTGTTGAATTAGTTATAAAACAAATAAATTCCCAGGAATTTAATGAATACAAGTTCTGTGGGCCTCACATTTGGTAATAATGAGGTGGAAAATATGAAATAGCATTTAACAGTATTGCAACACAGAAAACCAGAGCTAGAAGAGTTTATTTTGGAGAGGGACTGTTTTCTAATCGTAGGTTCTTATTTAGACTTACAACCACTAGTTGGCATGTGAATACTATTTAAACTTGGAAACTGTTTATTTTTACAATTGTTGTCTGGGATTTTTCTCAATTTATTCCCAATGGTTTTAGAATGTTAGTAAAAAGGCTGACTGGTAGCTGTGTAGGATTTTAGCTCCATGGTCAATTAAGGCCTCACAGAAATATAAAAAATTGAGTCCAAATAAAAGGAGACAGTCTGAGCCCTGCCATTCTTGATAATTCCGAGTATTCAAATTCCATCTAATATTCACAGGAATATTTTTCCACAATGGACATACCCATGAGCAAACATTTTTTAAAGGGATAATCAGGACCCTCTGAGATATTCATCTATGGCTCAGGAAACTTTACTGGCCTATAGGATTGGCAGAGGTCTCTTCTAAGGACCTCAGAATTTGTCCCTGGTGGCACTGCTCATTTGACCAGCCTGTGTTTCAAGACAGTCACTGGCTGGGCCTCATACAGCCCTATTTTCATAGTTAACCATCAGCATTGGACTCTTCCCAATTAAAATTAGACTAATTCCATTTCTCTCACCTTGGCAACCTGCCTCTCGAGTCTACCATCTGTCACCTCTACTTCTTTAACAGATAAGTCCCCAAATCTCAGGCTTAACCCAATAGAAGTGTATTTCTTGCCAATGTCGTCCTAAACAGGTGCTCTAGTTGGCAGGCAGCATCTCCCAGGCAGTGATGCTAGGACTCAGGCTTCATGGATCTGCAACATGTGGTTTCAAGTTGGCTATTCTCCCTGGAAGGGGTAAGACAATGAAGGATTCTTGGTGGAGGATGTTATGGGCCAGGCCTGGAAGTGGTACACCTCCTCTACACTCACATACTATTAGCTCCAACTCAGTCACATGGCCAGGTCTAACTGCAAAGGAGGCTGGAAAATAGAGTCTGTCTTTGAGCCCAAGAAGAAGATGAATTGGGTTAGATGAATAGCTAGGTAGTCTTTGCCACACATATAATTATCCAACTACTCCAATAGTATTTAAAATTTTTTATTACTTTTACCTTTGTTGCATTACTTTTGATATCACATGTGAATTTCTTAAATTATTCCAATTTGTGCCTAAAATTTTGGTGTATTTTTTTAAGATATGTATATATATACACACACGTATATGCATTCTATGTATATACATGTTCTTATATACATATATACACATACATATGTGTATATATGCATATAAAACATAGGTGTGTGTGTGTATGTATGTGTATAATTCCAGGTCACATAGTTAGGACCAGATTCAGAACTTAAGACTAGGATTTATAACTTTGAGTCCACTAAATGGTTTTATTTTATTTTACTTCAATCTCAAATTTATAGAGAAGACAAAAGTCCGTGAGTCAATACTTTTGATCATTATCATTTCTACTTTAAATTCTAGTGGTGGACAGTAAATATCTAGAAAAATATCTTAAGTACAGAGCCACAAGGGTGTCAGATATTGGGATCTTTTTGTATTACCTTTGCCACGTCTTCCAGGTTCTTTTCTGTATTAATTTTTTCTTTATCAGATTGACTCAGAGATTTATTATAATCATTCTGGAAATTGAGTTAGAAAGAAGCATAGATAGATAGAAAGATAGACAGACAGACAGATAGACAGATAGGTAGACATGGTAGAAGGCTGAATTTTCTAAAAATCACAAAAGTACAAAGAACAAACTCACATCATTTACCTCCTTTCCCCCATATCTAATAAAAGATATCCAATGGGAGAACAGCAGAAAAAAAACACAATAGTATCTGTCAGTACAAAAATTGATCTGGATCCTGAATCAGAAATCTGCAAAACAACAAAAGGAGAGAGCTGATCTAGGTGGGCAGGACAAGCTTTCACCATAATGATGACACCACTATCTCTATGCCAGTTCCCAGGGCGGACAGATGCTTCTCATTACTGCTGCCAAGTAGGAGTCCAGTAGAGAGAAGAAAAGCCAAATGTGCTGTTCATAAAAAAACAAACTAAAATTCGAATAAACTCAGAGAGGAATTAGCTATTCAGGGAAAAACACTAAAGAGGCAGAACCACCTGGTGTAGAAAAAACTTCCCTAAAAAGGATTGTCAACATTACAAATAGAGAGAAGAACAGATAGTCTTCCCAGGGTGGAATGAGGGGAGATGTTTCACTGTGGCCTGATAAGGTGAGTAATATGAAAGGATTGTTTCCAGGCAGCTGCTGCCCATTAGATGAAGGTGGTGAGAGACTCCACTGAGAGCCCTTCAGACAGAGTTATGTGAAAGTATGCACACACCAGAAACTCGACTGAAGATATTAGATTGATCGCGCTCCAAGTTTTATTGTGGCTAGAATATTTTCTGGGCAAAGGGAAAAAGGCCAGGCTTGGATTGTCCATATGTCTTAAATGCTTAATGAAAAATTATATTATATTAATTCCTTTATATCCTCTGTTACTTGTCCAAGAGACTAAATATGATTCAGATTGTCTTTACAGGCCTCTACTAATTGAAGTAGACATATCTTGGCTTTCTTTTTCTGTTTCAATTTCCTAATTTTACTTTTTGAATTTCAACTTGAAACTTATTGAAGATAGAACTTTTAGTATTTACTATGTGCCAGACCTGTCTAAATGCTCTATCGCTTGCAGTCCTCATTACAACCCTGTAAAGGAAATAATTGTAAAAAATCACATTTCACAAATGAGGAAACTACCTTGCTTAGAGATACAGTAAATGGCATAACCAAAAATTTGCTGTATTTCTCAGTGCAAAGTTCATGCTGTTTTCCCTAGAAAAGATGTACGGATCCCTGACGTTGGGTTTGAGCTTGACTGATATTCTGCTCTTCCTCTTACAGTTAACACGGCAGCTTCCTCAACTTTCCTCCACTTTATGCTCTTGGAGGCAACATTGGAGCCCTGGTCCCTGTGTTTCTTGTAATCTTGGGCAAGTCACTTCCCCTCAGTTTCTCCAAAGGTAAAATGATGGGATTGGACTAGAGGAGTTCACAGATCTCTACCTGCTTTGACAAATCTCTAGCCCAAGGACCAGGATGTGCCATCCTCTCAGCCACATTTCTCCCTGGGATAGCTATGAAGAATCTAAGAGCATTTTCCACTGCCAGGTAATGGCTCCCTTTGCTTTTCCCCTCATTGTAAGTAACTCTTTTTTAAAAGGAAAAGTGAGGAAACTTCCTTGTTTGGCATACACACTCAGAAAGCTGTGTGTAATGGTGAACATCAATTTCCCATTCATCAAGATGAATTCAAGTCCTACCATCAGTCAGTTCGCCCATTTGCAATCATCAAGAAGACACTTAAGTCACACTAAGAAGACATCCATTTTTTCAGAAAAAAGAAAGTATCTGCCTCCTTTTTAGACTGGCAGCTAACTAAAAGTGCTTACTCAAAAGACTTGTTACTGAAAAGAGTGATATCTAACCATTACCAGAGACCTGGCTGCATAGGTAAATTTACACGTCTCTTGGTGTCGACTGACTCAGTGGGTGTATTTGTGATACTTGTCTCATCACAGGAACAAATTGTAGGTAAGCACGGTGATTTCACTTACTCACTTCATGGCAGCAATTCACAAAAACAAACAAAACGAGAACAGATCTCTTTCTCAACTGTGCGTGCGAACTTTTTATGCAGATGAGACACATCTCTTTAGTATAAAATCCCTCTAAACCTCACATGTAGTGATCTATTTGTTCAGTCATTTATTCAGTATAGTTAAGTATCTAGTTAACCCATCTAAGGACAAGTTACTTCTCTGATGATACACCTCCTTACCTGTAAAGTGGCCCCAAATAATATGAACTTAGAGAGCTGTTACACAAAATAATTAAGAAAATGCATGAAAATACCGCCCCTCTCCATGTAACGTACTTGTAAGTCATTGTGCAGGATAAAAAAAAGATGATTTTATAAAGAAACGGATCAGGTCCTGAAGAAGCTGCAGTCTGGTAAGAGAAATAGGGTACATTCATAAATCATCCAAAATTAAAGAAAAAAGTGGCATGCATGTAAAAGAAATACAGGTCAAATGCCACGGGAGTTTGGAGGGAGAGTATACTTCTAGGATTATAAGACACAATATTTTGCATGAGACATTTAAACTCAGCTTTTAAGGATGAAGAGGATTTGGACATACAAAAATGGGGGAGAGAGAACATCATCACTTTCCAAGGTGCAACAGGAGCATAGAACTAAAAAATAGATGTGAAAGCGTAACCAATGGTTTGATTTGGCTGGAGTACATGGTATATGAAGGGAGGAATGGGAAATAAGTTTGGAAATGTAGGTGTGACTAGATTGAAGATGGGTTTGAATGCCAGTCTAAGGAGAGCTTTTATTCTGGAGACCAGGGTCTAGGGTGATATTAATAAGAATAGAGAGACTAAGAGGTGGAAGAGATGTGTAATGGAAGAGGACAGAAAGTTCAATGAGGGACATATTGAATTTGAGATGTAGTAAGGGCCTTCTTGTTGTGTTGCTAGGGAGAACTGAGAGCTGGTGACAGTGGAAGAGAGGTAACATGACACAGTATAGTTCCCTTGGCTGTACCTTCTACCAAGCAACTTCCAATATAATTCAACTGAATAGAATAGCTTCCTAGATTTTTGTAACCACACAGCCCTATCAGTTTCATAGCTTATCTCAATTCTTAGTCACCTAAGGGGGTAAAGGTGACATAAGAAGTGAAAGTGGCTGGGAAATTCGAGGTAAAATTTAAAATGAATTTATCAAAATTATTAATAAAGAGGAACAAGAAGTGCTATACTGCATACATTTTGGATTCAGCTTATAGTGTGTTCATGATAGTATGGGGTGAAAGAAAATTTAATGAGCCTTCAAAACAATTAAGTGAAATAAGTTATGGATAAGAACAAATAATAGGGCAAATAATACATCTTAACTACATAAGTGCAAACAGTAATCGCAAGATAAAAAATTACTGATGTGTGAAAGGCAATAAAATCCAAAGGAAAAATTAGGTGCTAACAAGTTGCTAGTTTTTAGATTTTATACGGTACGTTGCTGTTTACATCAAAGAATTTTCTGACTTGAGGATCAAAAGGAAGTTTCTGGCAGCAAGAATTATTGAAATAGAAAATTCAAGGAAAGCAGTGAAAAGCCCATTACCATGTCAGTGAGCCTCATCTCTAGTTTATTTTCTGCAGCTTGATTTTGTTGAGGGAGACTGGTCACAAAAATTAGGAGCCAGAAAGATCAGAGAAGTTGATAGACAGAAAGGGTAACCTGAAAACAGTATATGATACGGCCAACATGACAGAATAATATCATAACACCCTGTAACTCTGAAAATATCAAATAAAAGACTCTCTTCTACGAGCCTCAGGAAAATAACTCTGTGCACTAATATCGGGAGAATATTATTGGAAGTACCCAAATTCTTCACAGGCTTTGGGCATATTTACCAACATAACACAAGGCAGAAATTTCTGCAGTTATTTCTTATAATTTTGTGTCTAACAGGAAAAGGATTTCCTGTAAAGTATGAAGTCTTAGGCAACACACTTATAGTGAACTCTCCAGAAGGTCAAACTGTGAAGTCAGCCTAACTCATTTTCTCACTGTTTGGAGTCTGAACTCAGGAGAACAGGCTTCTACCACCCTTTGTGTTGATCTAGTGAGTAAATAGTGGGAGCCAAGGCTAGAACGATCTGCAGGGACTTTGAAATCCAGTTTAAAACTTTTGACTGTATTCTTCTGAAATAAATGGATAATTATGTGAGGTGTTTTGGGAGGAGAGTGATGGGCAGTAATACGACCATATCTGTATTTTATGAAGAATTATCTGGCAGGTATAAAATAAGCTGGACTAAAGGGGAATTTGAGCCAGGAAGAAAAGAAGTTCATATAGACCCTGGTCTAGATGGTGTCAGAGAGGATGGTCCAAGACGTATTTTTGAAGTAGAATGATAGGGTTAGGGAAAAAAGAAGGAAAAATCTAGAATAGATGATTTCATTGAGAGAAATAAAATAGAAGAAGCAGATTTGCAAAGAAATAACTGCTCGATAAATATATTTTCCATTGAAATTCGTTTATGTATAGTTTTAGACTGAATTTGAGGTGGAAAATAAGAGAAAGTTAAGTCAAGATGCCATTTAAAAATCTTTTTGTTGGTTTACTAAGGGGTCCATGTTGGCTCAAAAAGCCCTAGGATTGGGAAGGGTGTTTGAACTGGAGGTCACAGAGCAGGCCCAGTAGACGTTGCTGAGTGGGAAAGGTGGGCAAAAATGGGAATTCCAGAAGAATTTAAGTAGTAATATGCTTGGCTCCCTGACACAAGATCTGCAACCTTTACAGCTGAGATGTCTTAACTCCCACATATAGCTTCATTCATGCCCAATCTGAGACCAATCCAGTTCTGAAGCAGAGAAGAACCATTTAAAAAATGCTTTACAGCATCAAGTCCGCCTCCCCACTTATCCTACTCTGACCAAGTAACTGGTGCCATTTCTTGTCCTCTTTGCTTAAGGTACTGACTTAGTTATTTGACTTGTGTTTAGCACCACTCAGGAATTGAGTCCTTTTCATTCTTTTTTGTTAATCACCCTATCATGTTCTAAAATACTAGCTTACGAAAAGAGCAAGCATCTTTTTTGAGAACCAGCTGTGCGCCATGCACTGTGCCTATGCTTCCTGTATAGTAGCTCATTTACCTTCACGAAAGTCTAAAAAGTACGTGTCATTTTCCCAGCTTTACAAATGAAAATTTGTATTTTTTTTTCTTTTTTTTTTTTTTTTTGGTGAGGAAGACCAGCCCTGAGCTAACATCCGTTGCTAATTCTCCTCTTTTTGCTGAGGAAGACTGGCCCTGAGCTAACATCTGTGCCCATCTTCCTCTACTTTATATGGGACGCCGCCACAGCATGGCTGACAGGCAGTGCGTCGGCGGGCGACCGGGATCCGAACCAGCGAACCCCGGGCTGCCAAGCGCGGACTAAACCGCTGCGCCACCGGGCCGGCCCCAAAAACTTGTATTTTGAATGCAGATCTGCCTGATTCACATAGCCCGTGTCCTTAATCCCTACTCAGGTATCAGAATCCTTCTAGCCGGATTGCTCAGTTTTTCACTGGCAATCAAACTTCAGTGGTACAACAGGAAAAAGAGGTACAGCTAAGACCTAAACCAGAGTCGTAGTTGTTTGATCAGTGCTCATTGCTTTTGCCTTCTCTGATGAGTGGTAGGGTGAGGAGGAATTATTTCACTGACATTTTTCTGTGGTTGAATTAAAAGACACTTTCTCATGCCTTTGGGTTGAGGAGAAGGTCCTAAGATATTGGGTGTTGACTCTATTCTAGTTTGATTTGGAGTAATAAAACAGAGGGAAGGAGATGGACTTAGGCTTTTTCAGTGGCTTTGTCCCCTGAAGCATGGTAGTGCCAATGTTTCTATCAATTTTACACATAGTATGTGACTATGAAACTATATACCTCATTTAAATAACTACAAATCATTGTCTATTATTTAAAGCCAACCAAACAGTATAATCATTTTAAGTTTAATAATGTTAAGTTTTGTATAGAAATATATTGGAGGCAAAGTTCAGTTGACAATAGTTGCATGTATGTTATTGATGCCCTAAATTATTTTTAATAAAGAAAATTGTATTAATACAAAAAATAGTCCATTTTATCCCTTAAGACCTTGCAGGGCTTTGCATCCTGCTCGTGAACCCCAGTAGTCACAGGGGGACCTTGCTAGGCATGCAAGACAGCCTTGTCACCATCTTCCTGCCCATTTGCTTACACACCTTACTGCCTGTTGACTACCACTCGAGTTAGCTTTGGGCTAAGCTGCTATAATAAAGAGACCCCAAAATATAGAGGCTCAAACAAGATGGACCTTTATTTCTCTCTAAAATAATAGTCCAGAGGAGAATGGTCCAGGCTGGCAGGACAACTCTGCTCTATGCATCATTCAGGGACCTAGGCCTCTTCCATTTATATTGATTAATTAATTAACACCTTCTGGGGTATTGCTCTTGATTGTAGAGTTGAAGCATAGTCACTGCCAAGTTGACACTCTAGCCTAGGTGAAGTACAAAAAGCAGAAGTGGGGGACAAGAAATTCCTTTTGAAGCAAGTGAGTTAGAGTTTGCACATATAATTTTCATTCACATTCCACTGGAAAAAAAAAATGGAATTAGTCATATTACCACAACTAGCCACAAGGGAGGCTATGAAAAATATAGCTCAGCTGGGCCATGCCTTGCTAAAATTCTGTTACTGTGGAGGGGGAAACAGACTTTGGGGGATAATTAGCAGTTGGCCACACCCACTCTGACATTGAGTTAGCTTGGGCCCATACAACTCATTCTTTAATTGATTAAGCATTAATTAAGAACAATATTCATTTTTGAAAAACCACCATGATAGGAATGTCATCCTACAAACAGATATCTATTCAAATGAGCAAATTTCCCGCTCTGATTGGTATATGTTTATTTGGAGCTACTAAAGTTTATAGTTCCTGACCTGAAGTTTCCGGCATAGTGAGTTTCTCTAGTGATTATTGCTAAAATTGAAGCCTCCACACAGGAGTGGTAACCTCGTGATGTATAAGCCACTATTCCTCTCTTTTTGCTCATGGTGGACATTGCTTATGAATAATCACACTCTTTTCCATGGAGCGTGCACACAGCTTCAGGATCATTTTTAACACAGCACTCTAGGGAGTCACTGCTAGTTAATTGGGTTTGCCATCTCTGAGTGGTTGGAGACCATTTAGGTTTCAGAAATCATTATTGATTTGTTGCTGCATACTTAAGACCTTCCATTAATAGTTACAGACAACTTTTTGTTTCTTCTCTTTTGAATTGCAGACATTCCTTTGACAAACAATGGAGGAAACTTATTTCTTTAAGTAAGAGATATTCCGAATTCTCCAGAATCTCTGTGGCCAACTCAGTCTCTGGATATGACTGACTAGGGAAGATTGGGACACACTGTTGGCAGACAACACCCTCAGTAGGCTTGTCCTCCAGAGTTTTACCAGCAAGAATTCAGCAATGTTAAGAACTCTTTATTCAGAAGGGCTACAGACACATACAGCCAACAGAAGTGGTTTGGTTTTTGTCAAAAAGGAGAGATCTCATGGACATTAAGAGTTTGCAAGGCCTCTGGGTTCCCACAAGAATTCTCCCTCAAATTGACTGGAAGTCCTCAGGTAAGGTGAGTAATGCGCATCATATATTAAATTGGCACCTTGAGGTTCTGGACAGGTGGGAAAAGAAGGGGAAAAAGCCTCAAAAAACTAAAGGAACAAAAGAAAACCCTGAGATACTCAACATACTAGCCTGCTATGACTACATGGCCAACAATGAGTTTCCAGCTTCTGAGAATTTTTCAGAAAAGGGGATGAGATCCATTTCTGAAGCAAAGATGCTTTCACTTTTATGGTGGAAGATAACATCGTTTTCCAACTCTTGTTCCAAAAAAATTAAAGCTCTCCCCCTAAAATTTCTCAGGGTTTCTTTACCGATTTGTCCAATGGATATTACCAATCACCAGAGAGTATGCTATTATGTTGGCAACCACGTCAAAAAGAGAAGATTTTTGTTGTTTTTAAAATGACCATATAAAATGCATCAATTATGATTATCTATGATTACAGCATCACCTAGGGTCTACCTTGATAATTACTTTTTAACCTCTGGAGCAGCTTATTTGAACATAAGGAGCTCTGTGTGAGA
Source organism: Tapirus indicus (assembly GCA_031878705.1). Lineage (NCBI taxonomy): Eukaryota > Metazoa > Chordata > Mammalia > Perissodactyla > Tapiridae > Tapirus > Tapirus indicus. Next base: position 13,654,821 of record CM062937.1, read on the forward strand.
AAAAAGTTAGTTGGGAGGTGAGCAGGAGTAGAAGTAATTTTCAAGATCATCTAAGTTAGGAACCTTCCAATTTTTAGTCTCTACTATATATAAAAATAATTGAAAGAAAAATTTAGTGTAAAATGTCGCCTCCTTTCTTGCCCATGTCACGTATTTAACTGAAAAAACAAAGTGTGGAAAAGGACATGTAGTATGCTCCCATTAGCAGAAAATCTCTATATCCAAGTATATGTATGGAATCGTAAATATACATGGAATTACATTAGCTCTTTTACAGAATTAGCTCTTTTACAGAATCCACGTTATAATTTATCCCATCTATTGGAGTTTAAAAATTTCAATGATTAATATGTTTGATGTTCAAGTTATCTAATTGATTCTTGAAATCAATTCATCCATGTGATTTTGTTTCTGCTTGTAAAAAAAATTTTATGTTCTTTTCAAAATGGCAGTTACACCTTTGTTTATTTCCTTAAATATACTTAATGTACTTATTTTAAAGTTTTTATCAAGCTGTTCAATAAAATGAATTTTGAGTATCTTGAGTATTGATTGCAATAGCTTTCTTAGCATTCAAATTCTTCAAGTGTTTTGTAATATTGATTTGCAAGCTTCTCTCACTCTCTCTCACACACACACACACACACACACTCACACACACACACAATCTCTTTAGAGTCTGGAGTCTCCAAATGAACAAAGCAAGGAAGATGCAGGGGAGTGACCAATTCAGGAAGAACAAGTTTCTTTTGCAAGGACTGACAGATTGGTAGCAACGTTAGAAGTCTCTCACTACTGATAGTTTTGAGAAGTATATGAAACTAACCTTTTATCAGCATCTGTTATAGCTTATCATGTAGTATGTATTAAACAAATATTTGTTGAACTAACTTCTTAACAATCATGCTAAAGAAAATGCAGAACCACTCAAAATCATACCTAAGAAAGGAAACTACAGCCCTATCCAACACTGTAGAAGCTTTCAGCAGCATTGAAAAGTTATACCATTTCCAGAAGGAAAAAAAAAATGAAAGAAGGTTACTGCAACTATTAACACAGGTCTGAAATTGCCATATACTATCTAGGAAAGTAGTAGACTAGAGCAAATATAGTCAGGATGTGCTGATTATCATAAAGTCTGGGAAGGCTCACAGAGAAAAGGTTGAGAGCAAGAGAAAAAATGAGCAAAAAGCAAGAGTTACGAAGGAGATGCTAAAGGTTTTAACATGAAGAGGAGTTGACAAAAGACAAGCCATGTTAATTGGAGATGTAGAAACTCTAGTGAAAAATGAGAGTGACTGAATATCCATACAAGATTTTAGCCTATGGTCCGGGGAGATCTAGGAAAGGAGGGAAACGTCATAATAAGGACTGTAATACGTTATATTTGTACAGCAAATTGCTTTTTTTGAAGCACTTTAACAGACTTTCTCTTATTTAGAATTAAGATAAGGTTCATAGGGTGTCACGACCACCCTATGAAGTAGAATAATTATCATTTAGTTTCAGGGATAGTAACATATATTGAGCAGCTTCTTTATGCTAAGAAACTTCACCTGTTTATACAATTTAATTGGAGTCAGAGTGCTTGGGTTCAAATCTCAGCTCTTCTACTTGTAAACCAGGAGGCCTTGGGCAAGTTACCTAACATCTCTATGTCTCAGTTTCCTCACACATATGATGGATCTAATAATAGTTTTTATTGAAAGGATCGCCAGGAAGCCTAAATGAATTAAGACATTTAAAGTACTTATGACAGAGCCTGGCACGTCGCAAGGGCCTTTTGGTGTTTTGTATAATAATAATGATGATGATAATCATTATTTTCCTTTCTGATGAAGACACTGAGGTTCCAAGGAGTCATGTGCTTGATCAAGGTCACGTAATTGTGTTAAAAACTCAAAACTAGAGTCTCTCTCCAAGTCCCATGCTTTGTAGAGCCCATTGCATATTGCTTGCTTCAGCCATTGTGTGTGGAGATGTTGAGATATTAGGATATTAGATGTAAAAAAATGGAAAAATATTTGACATGTGAAAACAAGCTTGGGACATCCTTTGGAGGAGAGTCCTGAGGTGAGGTGAATACACTGAGTGTAGTAAAGAGCCTGGAAGAGGTATTTCAGCTCTGTGCCCTCAAAACTTAGTATGTTACCTCACTCCTCCCAGGTAAATCTGAAATATTTTTTGGTCATCTAATAACCATTCCCCATTTAAAAGCAGGACTTCAAATGGTCTTTGGGAAACTACCCCAACCCACTTTTGGCTGTATTTGGGTGAGAATTGACTCACTACCACCCCCCAGATTCAGGGGTGGATAGTCCTGGATTCATCTCATCAAAATCCTACTTCTCTTGTTACAGCAAACAGTCATAAATGGACATGTAAGTCAATCCAAGCTAAAGATAACCAAGGAGAAATTTGCTGGGATTTGTCAGGAGGAAATTTTATTTTCTCTTGGAACTACCAATAGAGGTACTTACACTTCTCTTTGATGGGAGCCCATGAGGATGTGAGGGCTGGAACTGCTGCAGCCATTTTGCTATTATTAGGAAAACATGAAAGACAGGAGAGAGAGAGAGAAGAATTAGTCTTTGGTGACATTAACTGCTTGTTGGGTGAGCCCATGAGTCTCGTCTGAAGCCAGTCCTGCTTCTGGACTTTTCAGTTATACAGCCCTGTTTTCTTTCTTTTTTGGTGAGGAAGATTTGCTCTGAGCTAACATCTGTTGACAATATTCCTCTTTTTTTCTTGCTTGAGGAAGATTAGCCCTGAGCTAACATCTGTGCCAATCTTCCTCTATTTCATATGTGGGTCACCACCCAGCATAGCTTGATGAGTGGTGTAGATCTGCACCCAGGATCTGAACCCATGAACTTGGGCTGCTGAAGTAGAGTGCACTGGACTTAACCACTATGCCATGGGACTGGCCCCTGTTTTTTTTTAACAAGTTACATATTTTTGTCACTTGTAACACAAAAAGTCCTGATACAGTTAATGTCAATAAATATTTGTTTTGAAAAAGAATTTTGCAATTTATTTTACAAAAAATAAGTTAATGACCCAATATATAAAAAGCTTTTTAAAAAACAGTTTAGAAAAGCCAAAAACTTGACAGAACAACAAGCAGAGCGTGAATAGACAGTTCACAGAAAAAAATGCAAATTTAAAAAATGCTTAAACTTGCTCATATTCAAAGATATACAAATGAAAACTACATTGAGATTCAATATCTCACCCATTAGATTGACTAAAATCCAAATGTTTAACAATGCATTTGGTGAATCTCTGGGTACATAGTCACTTTTAATACATTTTTGCTGGGAATGCAAATTGTTACAATACTCACAGATGGTAGCTTGTCAATATCTAGCAAATTTACACACAAATTTTCCTTTGTCTGAGCAGTCTAGCCCAAAGATATACTGGGAAAATACAAAAAAGATTATATGGTTCAGGCTATTTATTGCCCTGGTTGAATGTAAACAATAATAGACTACTCAATAGAATACTATGCAGCAGGGAAAAGGGACGAGGAATATACTTAGTATATCCATACATTAAGTGAAAAAGCAAGGAAGAGAAAGGTGTATATAGTGGGCAAGCAATTGACTAAGAAGAAGTTATATAAATATATATGAATATTTGCTTATATTTTAAAAAATATTTTTAAAATCTTATACTTTTGAAAAAATGGTTGCCTATAAGGAGAAGGAGAAAGTACGGTGGGGGCAGATATTGAAGCTAGACATCTCTGAATATAATTTGATTGGGGATCCATTAAATATTTTACATAATTATAAATCAAAATTAAATAAAAAAAGGAAATCCTAAAAATCCAAAGTAAAATAAACTAGCTGATCTTAAATGTATATTCAATTGGTGGCATAACTACATAGAATAACTTTCAAGTGACTTAAAAATAATGATTTGACTGTACATCCCTAGAGACGGAAAACATACCATGTGAACGCAAACAAAGCACAAAAACCTACTTCCCCCCAAAACAGCAATCACGTTGTTAGTGGTAATGTTGGTATCATTATCTGAGACTTTTGTGGGTGTGATGTGGGATAGAGCTAATGAGTATTTAAGTTAATGAACCAAGACTTTCGGCAAATACAGATGGGAGAAAAGAAATACAGATGTAACCCTGAAATTGATTGAAAGTATTAGTATGAAATCATGATGCACTTTATTTAAAAAATTACTTGTTTCCTAGCCTGGTGCACTAAAAAGACCTGAAAATAGTGATCAACTAGTAGCAATCACCCCCTTGTGCCAGAGAGTGATCTCTAAATATCATTTCCCTCTGAAAAAGTACCTGAACTCTACGAGAAAATTCAGATGTTTAGGTCTGAGGTCATAAATACACAATATGAACTTGGAATATCTTGCCATAATAGAAAGGAAGAAAATTATCAAAGACTGCAAGTATCATGTAAAAGTCACTTAGGAGCCAACTTGGATAGGTCCCCACTGGCCAAAGAAGGGACAGTTTGACTACCAATAAGGATCTTATGATGAGTGAATTAAAACACATTAAATTTAATGAGTTTATATGATGCTCAAAAAATAAAAAGTAAAACCCTCATTGGCCACATTTGCAGTATGTAGGAATCTAATTTATAACTCTGAAACTAGTAAAAAAGAGATAGAACCAAGTGTTTTTGCTCCCTTTCCTGTTCAGAATGTATTTCAAAAAGCAGAGTAGTTTTATAAAAACATTGTACTAGAATCTGATCAAATCTCTAGATCTAACTATCAATTTACATGAAACACAGGAAGACTGTTTTAAAGGATACGGTGGAGAGGCAACTGGCAGATTATTTTGTTGTTTCTTCAACAAAACATTGCAAGGAGAGACAGAGAGACGGAGAGGCAATTAATAGATTAAAAGAGATTTAGATATTTCTTGAATTTCTTGAAACATGTGGTTGGGGGCCAGCCCGTTGGCGCAGTGGTTAAGCTCACGTGCTCTGCTTGGGAGGCCCGCGGTTCGGATCCTGGGTGCAGACCGACGCACCACTCATCAAGCCATGCTGAGGCGGCGTACCACATAGAGCAACTAGAAGGATGCACAACTATGACACACAACTATCTACTGGGGTTTTGGGAAGGAAAACAAGCATAAAAGGAGGAAGATTGGCAACAGATGTTAGCTCAGGGCCAATCTTCCTAAAAAAAAAAAAAAAACGGAAGAAGAATCATCAAAAAAAAAAAATATGGATCGTACTTGAGTCCTGAGTCAAATACTTAAAAATAATAATGTATAAGACAATTATATGTGTGAATATTAAGCGGATAGTTAAGAATATCAAGGAAAGCTTAAATTTTTAACCTGTAATAATAGCATTATGTTTATGATTTTTTTTAAAAGAAGAGATACTATCTTTTAGAGATATATAAAAGAATACTTGAAGATGGATTAATAGGATGTGTGAGATTTGCTTCAAAATATCATGTGTGTGGCAGGGTGGAAACTAGGTGGAGGGATGGATGAAACAAGATTGGCCTAGACATTGTTGCAGCTTGGTGATAATGACATGAAGGCTCATTAGACTATTTTCTCCACTTTGGTATATATTAATAATTTCCATAACAGAAAGTTAAAGAAATGCTATTGATTCAAAGTAAACTGATATAATCATAACTCTTGTAAATTGATGTCTCTGTATGTGTAAAATAAAGTACTTTTATAATAAATCATTTAATTGAAAGGCACTTAAGCAATTGAAAATAGACACGTAAACATCTCACTCTGCGCTAAACCTAGATTGAAATTCCCTCTTTTGAATCCTACTATGAACTTCTCGAAGATGAGAACATCTTGTTAATTTTTGGATTCATAGCATCTCTCATGATGCCTGACCCATGGTTGGCCTTTGATATTTTTACAGCTTAATGATTAGCCATTTGTCCAGGAGTGGAGGCTCTGAGGCAGGCTGACTGTGTTCAAATTCCTACTCTGCCACTAACGTTATGACCTCAAGTAAGTCGCTTCCTCATCAAGAAGGGATTTTAGGGCCGGCCCGGTGGCGCAGCGGTTTAGTTCGTGCTTGCCAGCCCGGGGTTCGCCAGTTCGGATCCTGGGCGCCCGCCAACGCACTGCTTGTCAGCCCTGCCGTGGCGGCGTCCCATATAAAGTAGAGGAAGATGGGCACGGATGTTAGCCCAGGGCCAGTCTTCCTCAGCAAAAAGAGGAGGATTAGCAACGGATGTTAGCTCAGGGCTGGTCTTCCTCACAAAGAAAAAAAAAAGGGGGGATTTTAATGATAAATACAGAATAACGTTACATGAGGATTGATGAAATAATAAAGTAGAACACTAGAGAATAGTGTTTAGGAAATAGTAAGTGCTCAATTAATAGTGTTCCTAATTGTTTGTTAGATGTTCATCAACTTTTTTTCCCTCTGATCAAAGACATCCATGCAGCATGCCATCATCTTTTCTTTGAAGCAATGTTGACATAATTTCACCTAAGGGAACCTCTATAATCACCTGAGTGTGCATGTTTCTGTCTTAGATATTGTTCTTGTCATCAAAATATCCAAAATCTGGTATCATTAAAATAATAAATTAAGACTTCCACTTTTGGAAAAATGGAGTAGATGTACTTTTCCCTATTTCTCCCTCTAAGTACAGCTAAAATCCCTGAACATTATACATAGACAAGCATAAGAAGATTCTGAAAGGTAAAGAGAAGGCAGATTGTCTAGGGACCTCATGATCCGAGAAACAACACAGCAGTGAGTTCCCTGGGCTTTCTTTTTGCCTCATGTATCCTGGATTGAGTGCTGGAGAAGCCAGAAATGCCAACAAGCACGCAAATAAAAGCCTGCTCTGTCTAGCCAAAGTCCCAGCAAAGGGGCAGCCTAGCAAGACAGAAAACTTGCAGGCAACCCTACTCAAGTCAAACATCATCCCACCCCCCATCAGCCAAGGCTGAATAAGGAGCCTCGATGCCCACTCTTGCCTGACTCCTGCAAGCCACCCCTTACTCTGACTTCCACTAGGGTGGTATCAGCGATGGTCACGTGGGGAGGTGGGACTTTTACTACATCAGCAGTAGCAAGGACTCTCCCCGCCATGATGTCAGTGGAGGCCATGTGGGGAGAAGTAACTAGGTACTCCTATCCCTCCCAGATGGGGCTTGGTGAGGAGCCTAAACTTTCACCCCTACCCTGCAGTAACAGGTTGCCTCCCCTACTATGATGTCAATGGAGGTCAAGTGGAAAAACTGGACTTCATCCCCCACTGGGCACTAATGAGTTGGCATCCACCTTCTCTTGCTGGTGTGGTTTCAGAGGAGGTGTGCTAAAACAGAAGATTTAAATAAGAACCATGTATTACAACATAATGTCCAAAATGTCTAAGATTCAAACAAAATAACACTCATCTTACAAAGAACCATGAAAATCTCAACTTGAATGAGAAAAGACAGTCAACAGATGCCAACACTAAGATGACACAGATGTTTCTTATTGATTTATTTTTTATTTTTTGGTGAGGGAGATTGGCCACGAGCTAACATCTGTGCCCATCTTCCTTTATTTTGTATATGGGATGCCACCACGGCATGGCTTGATGAGCAGTGTGTAGGTCCACACCCAGGATCCGAATCTGTGAACCCCAGGCTGCCCAAGCAGAGTGTGTGAACTTAACCACTATCCCACTGGGTTGTTTCCGACACAGATGTTATAATTATCTGACAAGCATTCTAAAGCAGCCATGATAAAAATACTTTAATGAACATGCTTGGAAAAAAACAAAATATCAGCAAAGAAGTTGAAAATATAAAGGCTAACCAAATGAAAATGTAATAATTGAAATAAAAAATTCAATTGATGGGCTCAAAGCAAAATGGAGAGGACAGAGGAATGAATCAGCAAATTTGAATTAAAAAAAAAAAAAAGAAATTACCCAATCTAAATGACAGAGAGAAAATAGACTGGAAAAAAAAAATGAACACAGCCTCAGGGACCCATGGGACTATGACAAAATATCTAATATTCGTGTCCCAGAAAGAGAGGGGAAAGAGAGTGGGCCTTAAAAAAATTAAATAATGGCTGAAAATTTCCCAAATTTGACAAAAGACATAAACCTACAGATTCAAGAAGCTACGAAAACCCCATACAGGATGAACCCAAAGAAATCCATGCCAAAACACATCATAATCAAACTTCTGAAAACTAAAGACAAGGAAAACTCTTGAAAGCAGCCAGAGAAAAATGACATCTTACTAAAGCAGAAAAACAACTAAAATGGCAGATTTCTTGTTAGTAACATGGAGGCCAGAAGGAAATGGCACAACATTTTTCAAGTGCTTGAAAGAAAAGAACTGTCAACCCTGAATTTGATAGCCAGTGAAAACAATCTTGAGGAATAAGAGGGAAATCAAAACATTCTCAGGTGAAGGAAAACTAAAAGGATTTGTTGCCAGCACATCTACCCTCAAATAATGGCTTAAATAAGTTATATAAACAGAAAGGAAGTGAAAAAAGAAGAAACCTTGAAACATCAGGAAGGAAGAAAGAACAATATGAAGAATAAAACTTTCGGTAAATGCAATAGGCTTTCTTTCTCTTCTGTTTTCTAAATTATATTTGATGGTTGAAGTAAACATTTTAACACTTCCTGATATGGTTCTCAGTGTGTGTAGAGGAAATTATTTAGGCAATTATATTATAAACGGGCAAGGGTAAAGGGATGTAAAGAGAGGTAAGATTTCTGTACTTCATTTAAACTGGCAATCTTGACAGCTGTAGAATGGGATAGAATATTTATATTATGTAATCCTAGAGCAATCACTAAAAATGCTATACAAAGGAATATACTTAAAAACACTATAGGTAAATCAAAATGGAACTCAAAAGTGTCAACCCACATGAATGCAGGCAAAAATGAATGAAAACTGAAACAAAAAACAGATGAAACAAACAGAGAATACAGAACAAAATGACAGATCCAATCCCTAATATATTGATGATATTTCAAAGGCATTATGTTGACTGAAAAAAAGCCTATCTCAAAAGATCACATACTTTGTAATTCCATTTATGTAACATTTTCAAAATGAAAAATTATAGTGATGGAGGAGAAATTAGTGGTTGCCAGGGGTTCAGGATGGTGGGGGTAGGGGTGACTACAAATGGGTAGCATGAAGGAGATCATTGTGGTGATGGAATACTTATGTAACTTGACTGTGTGGTGGCTACATGAGTCTAAGGTGTGATACAGTAGCATAAAACTATAAACATACGTTGTACCAATGTCAATTTCCTGTGTTGATATTATATTATAGTTATGTAAGATACAACCATTGGGGCAAACTGGATGAAGGGTACAGGAGACTCCTCTGTACTATCTTTGCAAATTCCTGTGAATGTATAATTATATCAAAATTAAAAGTTAAAATAAGTTATCAAAAAATAATGCTTTGAAAGTTATAAAGTAAATATGCACCCAGTACTGTGGTAATGAGGAGACGTAAAGACCTAATAAAGCATAAAAATATCAAGGACAACTTGACAGAGGAGACAATATTTGCACTGAAACGTGAAGGACGAATGTTTGTCAGGCAAAGCACAAGGCTGACCAGGACGTTTCAGGCTTGTAGAATTATATGTGTGAAAAAAGAGGAAAATGGGAGGGAAGAGCACATTTGGAGAATGGCAAGTGGTTCATTATGAACAAGATATGTGGTACCGTGGGAGAGCAGTGGGTCTAATGAATGAACATTGCCATCCCTATGGACAGTCAATGGAAACAAGTTCATTTGCCCATGTAAACACTGATTTATGTCCTTTCCTTCCAAATATAAATTGTATCACTATGATTTCATGATAAAATATTGAGAAGCAGGAAACATTTTTTCTCTTTTCTATGCCTCATGCCACTGACCTTCAGTTATCTTTCTTTATCAGGCATGTGTGCTCAAGATTATAATAGAAGAAAGAGGACAGAAGAGGCCAGGCAGATATTGAGAAGGAGTGGATTTTAAACATTTATTAAATAATGGGTGAAGACACCATTTGAAAAAAATACAGCAACCCAAAAGCATTGATCCTGTGGGATGGAAAATATTTAGAGTGACGTCGGGGACTGAATGAACACAGCATGCAGGATCATGGGCTTTGGGCGAGGCTCCTTTCAGGGAGACAACATGCTGTGGTAATTCCCCAGATACTGAGCATGTGACCGTCAAGAAATCAATACTAATCCCAAGTTTTTCTTCTAGTTTCAGGTTGTAATCAAATGATAGGAAGGATTGACCAGCATCTGTAGGAAAAAGAATGAGGCTACTGTTTGTCAGCATGGGTCAAATATTTCATGAATTCATTCACCCATTCATTTATCATATATTTATTAAGCATTCATTGTATGTCAGGCATTCTTCTAAACACAGGGGCTTTTCAAAGCTTAAAAGCAATGAAAGAAATTTGCCACATAAGAGTTTCAGAACTTTTGCATGTAAAAAAAAAATCGAAATACAAAAAGATATTCAACAAACTGGAAAAAATGTTTGCCAAAAATAGGAAAGACAAAAGGTTAATACCCTTAAACTACAAAGAGCTCGTATAATTTTGCAATTGAAAAATTCATATAAAACTAAAATAGATAATTTGGAGAAGAAATACAAAAGGTTAATAAATACATGAAGTGATGTTCATTCTCACCATTAGTCAAAGAAATACAAATTTAAACAAAATACATTTTTCCCACCAGTAAAGGAAATAAAATATACACTGTTGCCAAGGGTGAACAAATATATAGACAAATAAGTTCAGATTTTTGGAAAGTCTTTTCTCAATATGAGTTGAGTCTAAAATGTTTAATAATTTTGTTCTAGGAATGGTACCCTAAAAATTTCTCATGAGGAAATAATAGAAAGACTGGCAAATAATTTTATATATGGATGTTCATTTAAGTATTAGAATAAAAAATTTTGAAATAATCTAAATTCGAATGAGGCACTGATAAAATAACAGTACATTCACAAATTGGACTATTATGTAGACACTGAAAATTAAAGAATGACACGGTAAAATGCTTAAACTACAAATATGAAATTAAAAAGTCAGGATACATATGTTATGAATCTTTTGTAAAATAATGTATGGTATATTTTTATTTTACTTTTTATAATTTTCTTATTTTTAAATTTGCCACAATAAACAAATTTTACTTTTGTAATTGGTAAACCAGTTGTAATTCTAATATCATTATTTAGCAGTTCATTTAGGAATTATATATCAAAATTAATTTTCCTAACTGTATATTTCAGTAACTGAATACAATGTGTTTCTTCATAGAAAATTATTAATTCATAATTATGTGTTTATTTGTTTATTTTCTATCTTCCCTAGTAGAATGTCAGCTCCTACCTCTGTATTTGTAGTACAGTTCTAAATAACAGAACTTTCTGCCCTGAAGGGAATTTTCTGTATCTGTAATGTCTAGTATTGTAGCTAGCCACATGTAAGTACTTGCAATAGGGCCAGTGCAACTGAACAACTGAATTTTTTATTTTATTTTATTTTAATTAATTTAAATGTAAATGTATATAGCCACACACTATATTGGACAGTATAATTGTAGAGCCCAGAATAGTGCCAGACCAACAGTAGGTGCTAAATAAACACTTGTATAGTGTTTGATAGGTAGGTGAAATTATTTGATGATCCAACATTATCTGATGACATTGGGATAAAACAGAGATAAAATTTGGCATTATCTGACATACAATATTAATATTAAAAATGGACCAGTTTGGAAGTTGTTGGCCCTAATACCAAAATGAAATGGGAAATGGTGGCTGTAATGATGCCACTGAACACTTATTAGAGTGCTTAATTGTTCTATAAATATGAAATCATTTAATTCTCCCAGTCCCAAGATTTAAGTAATATAATTTCCTCTCCTTTTACACATAAGGAAACTGAGGCACAGAGAGGCAAGGTAACTTACTCAAGGACACTCAGCTAGCGGAGCCAGGTTAAAATCCAGGTAGTCTGGGTTCATCCGTGCTCTTAGCCACTGTGATATAGTGTCTAGATGAGTAGATGCCCTTTCTAATGACTGGGATGATGCAGGACTTTAAAGTTACACATCTAACTTGACAGTTGTATGGGCAGAAAACTTTTCCCATGTTCCCTTCTAAGTTCTTTGGCTGGTCTAATAATAAAATTGACATTAAACAGATTAGCAGGAGAAAAAAAATTTCGTGTGTACAGGAGCCCAAAAGACATGAGACCCAAAGATAGTCAGGCAGTTGAGGTTTGTCTGCCATCCTGACCCGAGGAGAAGGGGGTAGGTTCTGCAGCTTCAAAGGGGAGGAAGACGATTCACAGGAAGATGAGAAGAGCAAATGTTTGGTAAACAAATGTTTGTCATGCCATGCCAATCAAAAAGTTGTCTTTGGTTTTAGCTCTCTCCCAGTACAGGCCCTCCAATCTAGACTCTTTTAGGTGGTCACGGGGGAGGTAGACAGGTCTTTCCGAGTCTGTAGGCCTTGATTGTCTTCAGCTCAAAATAATCAACATGCCAAAGTGGCATATTTTGGGGTCATGTATTCTGCTCCCCCTCACAGGCGACTGATATGGATTTAGATGGACTTTCTAAGTTGGGCCTCCTGTATCAGAGCACATGAACATAATGCATAGTGTCTGTGTTTTGTTTTCAATACATACACACGAACTCTTGAAATTCATCCAACAAACAGGTACTGCGTGAAACTAAGTGCTAGATATTGTATTAGGTTCTGGAGCTACAACTATAGAGAAGCTATATTACCTTGCCTCCAGGAGTTCAGAAACCAGTAAAGACACATAAAAAGAGATTACAAAATGTGATAAGTGCAAAAAGGAAAATATAAAAATAGTGTCTGGGAGTCCAGAGGAGAGACAGCGAGCGTGCGTGTGTGTACATTTGGAAAGAGTTGATACTGAGGGATGGGGGTCCCTAGTTCCACTCTACTTTCTGCTCTGCAATTCACCCTGGCCCTCATTCATGCTGTAAGACATCCAGGGATCGTGGTCAGAGCTTGAAGATTTGGGTTTGACCCACATCCGCCATTTATTAGCTGGTGACTTTGGGGCAAGTTGTTTCCTGGTTTACATAACGGGTTCAAACATCCCTACCCTGTAGATCTCATGGTTTTTTTTTATGAAAGTCAAAACGAGATCTTACCTGTTACAGTCCAGTACAAAATGTAAACCACTATGCCAGTGTCAGGAATTTCTCTGATTTGCTAATCTCTACCATCTAAAGAGAGTAAAAAAGCAAGCTTTTATCCTAAAAACCTTGGGCAAGTAAATGGCAGCCCCATGCATAGACAATGAATGGGATAGGCTCCCTGGAATGTGTCTAGACTTCAGGGAAATATCTGATCTAGCCTCCCAAAGGATCTCATTTGCAAAATGTACTGTCAGTGACTACTACATTGGCATTAGTGGTGTTGCCTTACAGAAGCCTGGTTGGAAGATGGAAGATAAAGGATGGCAAATTGAGTGTGCAAGGGTGGTGTCTGGGAGGGCACCACAGATATTAGTGTTAGATCTACATTTGACGTTAGTGGATCATAAGAGGGAGAAAAGCAGGAGGTCCAGGAATATTTGAAAAAGAATAGAAATCTGTGAGCTATGACCTGAAGCTTATCACATTGGCATAAAAAATATCACATTTGTCCAGGAATATTTGAAAAAGAATAGAAATCTGTGAGCTATGACCTGAAGCTTATCACATTGGCATAAAAAATATCACATTTGTCCTCGAAGGCATTATGCTAAGTGAAATAAGTCAGACACAGAAAGACAAATGCCTATTATATGTGGAATCTAAAAAATAAATAAGAAAAAACAAGCTCATAGATACAGAGAACATATTGGTGGTTGGCAGATCTGGGGCTGTTGGGGAGGAGAAATGAGTTAAGTGTTTTTGGTTTTTCTTTTTTTTTCAGTTTAAATAAATGGCATTATTCTTTATTTTAAAAAATCACATTCGTGAAACACCTTACAACTTTCAAATGTACCCTCAAAAAAATGTTCCCTTCATCCTAAAAAAAAAAGGAATAAATGAAACCCTAACACTAAACAATTTGTGTTAGGCACTATTGCTCCCATTTTATAAGTAAAAAAACAAAAGACCTAGATAGGTGGAATGATTTGCTCAAGGCCTCACAATAAATTCAATAAATAAGAAAGGATTTCTGAGCTGAAGTCCAGCTATTTCCACCATACCATAGAAAATATGTGTATTTAAAAGGAAATGAAGTTGGCCAAGTTGGCTAATGACCGATTTCACTGAAAAGAAAGTGAAATTGCAATTTAACAGGAGAGTCACGCCTGGACAAGCCATGTTGCCAATACTGCAGACTAGCTTAAACCTATGTATGACTATTTTAATGGGGTTAATATTCAGAATTTACTCAAGACTTTCAGTGACTTAGCAGGAAAATAAACAGAGTAGAGCTTTACCTCATCAACCTTCAACCAGATTCACGGATTTTGGGCAAGGAGGCTATTGCTTCTCCTTTCCACAGGCAAACTCACTTTCCTGGAGCAGCTGTCTGCAGTAGCCGGAGGCTCTCTTCTTTGTCAGCTGGGCTCTGAGACTATGCCTTAAAATAGAAGTTCCTTAGGCAGCCCCAGGGAACCTGGCATCTCTTGAAATCCTCTTATCAAAGATAGATTTTTGCCTAAAGCTCTAACTATCTTATAAAAGGCAAGGGAAGATAGGGGCAATTATCCAAGTGATTCAAGCAAGAGAAATGAATTTGGCCTTCATTACCTAACTTTTCAGGCAAAAATTTCTTAGAGCAATGCTTCTGAATTTTTATTGTGCAGAGAATCACCTAGGGATCTTTTAAAATGCAGCTTCTAATTTAGTAGATTTGGGGTGGGGGTGGAGATTCTGCATTTCTAACAAGCTCGCAGGTAGTGCTGACGCTGGTCTGTGGACCACACATTTGAGTAGTGAGGTTTTAGAACATCTTCTTACCAATAGAATTTGCCCCATTTCTCCACTAACTATCTTTGGAGCAGAGGGTCTTAAGATTTAGGGTGCACTAGAATCACTTGAGGAACTTGGAAAAATGCAAAGTTTGATTTGGTAGACCTGGGTAGGGTCCAGGAATCTGCTTTTCTAACAAGCATCTCTGCTGTTCCCAGGGGCCATTCTCTAAGCACAGTGGTGACCCAAGGTGCTCAGAAATGCTCAACTGGATCAGTATACAGTCTTTGGAACCAGTAAATCTTAGCTGGTGAGAGGATTCTTTGACTGGGGAGCACAAAATTCGGTTAAAGAAGTGCAGCCTACAAATTCAGCAAAATAAGATAAGGTTAATGGGGGAGGATGGCTCACATGGGCTTCTGCATTGCTGGGCGGAGAAAAAGATTCTCAGATTTCTTCTGATTATATCCCTTGTAATTTCATTCTGTAGGGGAGCAAAATTTGCCATTCCAGAATGTGTCTCTTTGGCATGAGGACTATTTTAGGCTGATTATTTTTAAGAAACAGGAAACCCAGGAAGTTTTTCTTTTACCTCCCCCTTAACTGCCTAAAGAATTCAGACAGAGGACCTATTCCAGGAAGGAGAGCTATTACCAGAGATAAGTACAAAAAATATGTGCTAGGTGTAGTAAACTGAGGGAAACTTAGCAAGGCCTGTTTACTCCCATTCCTCCCCGTGTCCTTTTGTCTCTATATGGCATGGCAAACATTTGCTTACCAAACATTTGCTCTTCCCATTGCCCTGTGAATTTTCTTCCTCTCCTTTGACGTTCCAGACTCCTATTCTCTTCTCTTTAGCTTTGAGTAGCATATAAGCCTCAATTGCCTGTCTTTGGGCCTCATATTCTTATGGAGCCCCTGTACATTCAAAACTAAATTCAATTTTCTCCTGTTAATCTGTCTCATGTCAATTTAATTCTTAGACCGTCTAGAAGAACCTAGAAGGGTAGAGAAGACATTCCCCCCCCACCCCCGCAACAATTCTGAAGGACCTGAGAAGCGATAGAAGCAGGAGCAAGCTGAGGGTGACAATATTGGCACCTGAGACCCCACGAAAAGGGCATTTACAACAGCCCCTAGAGGACCAAGCACTCCAGTAAGAAATAAGAGGACACATGTAGGCCTACCATCAAAATTGAGTCCTATTTTTTGTTTTCAGGAACCGTTTCTATGGAAACTCACTGGAAAGTTTTCTCAATCTGTACAGGCAGAGATCATTTTGAGAGATGTGTGCTTTTTGTTTTTGCTATAAAGCAGCAATATAAAAGTGAATAAAATTGACCCATGATGCAAGCAGATTTATGTTCTTCTATGATCTCCTACTCACTTTGCTTAGATGACCCCTTGGGGAAGAGAGAGATGACACTGTTTCAGATGCCTATTCTGAACTACAAGAGGACACAATGTGATGGAGAAAAACAAGGTGGAGCTGAAAAGGCCATGGATTAGAACCCAAAAGATTAGTTGCAATCCTGCTCAGTCACTAAGTGGCTGAGGCATCTTGTACCATCCCTTAACTTCACTGGTCCTTCGTGCCTTTCATTACATATAAGGATGGCATTAAACTAGATTAAAAATAAAGTCTCATCTAGCTTGGGGATTCTGTGTTTTCATGACTACAGCAACTGTTTTCTTCTCACTAGTGCTATGATGAACTGAGAACAGCTGGGGAGAACTCATAAACACTCACTAAAGAATTCATTACGTAGTGCATGTATATGATAGCTGTGTGTATAGACAATTATCTACTTTTCTAATATCATTATGGCAAAGTTCTATGTTGTGAAATGCCTTATACTTGAGAACTTTGCCTTTTGTTTTGTATTCTTTCTGATCCAATCATTGCCACAGACCACATTCCTGATTCCCTAAACCATTGAAGTCTCAGGTATAAAATAAACCAATGAAGCATGGCATTTTTTTACGTGACCTTTTAATTAATCCATCATAGACTTTTTGGTTTGTTTATTTGGAATATTCAGATAATTTGGGGGTTCTTTTTCAAACTTTTATTAGCAGAATGATAATTACTGATATCTTCCAATTCTGGAGATTGGGAGTTACACTACAGAGTAGATTGGGACCCCTTTGGATACATACATGTATACATGTATATTAAAATTAAACCTCACCTCCTTTGTGAAGGATGCCTTGATTCCCTTAAATTATAACTAATTATTCCTTCCTCCTTGACCCTACAAATTACAACTCTTTTCTCTATTATCCTTTTGTGTATTTCTAGGTGTAAGTGAGCAATCTTGTGTAATAAATGTTCTAACTTGATACCAAACACTGAAACAATTGGGTCTACTATTTCAAAAAAATAGATGAAAATATGTACTAAAACCACACAGAGAACTTGGTAAGGATCTCTCTGCTGGACTAAATAAGTTTCATAGGAAAAAGAGTGTCTTAGTCTGAAAAATCTGGGATCCCTGGGGAAGGAGCCTGGCAAGTGGAAAGGAGGAATACTTTCCATACTGCAGCCCTGGGTAGCCTGCACGGATGCAGAAGTATAGGTCCAGCTCTAACATTATCAAATTTGTGAACTGAAGGGAACCCAATAAGTTCCCTGATTTCCAGTTTCCTTAAGTATCAAATAGAGATAATAATACCAAGCTCATAGGGTGGGTATGATGATTAAATGACATGCGTATAAAATTCAGCAGAGCCTCATTCAAGGTACTTAGTCAATACATGCTAACAATAATGAAAGTGATATTGGAGGGAAGCACGAACTGAGCGTGAGTGGGGTTGATCTATTGGCAGATGGGACGAAGATAAATTCCAGGGTCAAATTCAGTCAAGAGTGAAGCCTAACTTGGGAATTAAGGGTCATAGGGCATTTTCTAAAGTTAACTGTTTTTAAATACTTTCAATCCACCACTCTTTTGGTGCTTCATTTGTCTTAAAACCATGAGACTTGGGAGCTGCTGCCTGATTATTATGCTTTATAACACACGTTCAACAGAGGAGATGAAACTCAATAAAAGGAAATAAACTCATTTGTAGTATTTCTTTCTCCAAGGTATAAACTGTTTATTTTGAGACATATCATTATTAAAATCATAATTGGCTATTGGTGGTAGGAAAAATTGGAAGCAAAGAAATGAATTACAAAAGAATGGAAATTGTGGATAATTTTTATTCTTCTGAGTAGTTTGTGCTACTTAGCGGCCTTCAGAGAAACAAATCAATAACTATTATTTAGAGCTTCCCTCTAGCTTCCAGTGCTTTTGGAGTCTTTTCTCTATCAGTGATCCTGTAATTTCATCAATATGGTATCATTAGCACTCCACAGTTAGCAATTAACCTTTATCCAACTGGCTCAGTTATAGCTTTAGGAAAAAACTGTCAGTCACATGGAATATGCTCAGATTTCAGTGGTGTAGTTAGTTCTATTTAAGATAGATGAAACAGCTGTTAAAGTTATAGTTAGAGCTAGAGTAGGTATTGATTTGCAAGAACCAATTTCCTGTTTTAAAGGCAATCTGAGGAACCAAGGGGATATCTGTATCAGTCATTTTTAATCTCGGTAAGAAGTAAAGTGCTCCTTCATAGGGCACCATAACATTCTGATTTCTTGCACAGCTCATTAACAATAGCTCCATTTCAGATACCAAAATACGCATTAGCATTCTACCAGTTACACTGCTGTATTTGTAGGGTGCTTTCACACAATTACTCCGAGTGATCCTAACAACAATGTTGGGAGGTAATGATAATTATATCCTTTATTCCAACTGGAAGAGAAAGCTCACAGTGGTTACCTGTCCTTCCTCCCACAACTATTAGGTAACACAAAGCTCCCATTATTTTTGCTCATTTTCATGGGTACTTTTGAGCAAAAACATATTCCTGAATCTTTGCCACAGATCTACAAGTAAATTTCCAGGTGACCTTGCAATTTGCCTATCTGGTCCTCAGTGTCCTCAACTATAAAATCAGCTGTAATAATGGAATTGATTCAATGGACTCTAAGTTCATATCTAGATATAAGGGCTATGATTCCAGGCATCTCCAAATTAACTTTGTATCTCAGCAAGAGTACTTTAGTATTAATTATTGATGAAATTACATCATAATATCCTAGTCATTGTCCTATAGTGTATTTTGTAAGAGTAATGATGTTTTTAGTAATATGAGCACCTCACGCAGCATTTGTCCTTGCAAAGAGTGTTTTGATGACTCCTTTTCTTTAAAATAGTGTCCAAGATCTACAGATTATACTCACAGTAATATTAACTATTAATTTTCCCCCAAGATCTGAAAAATTACTTTTGACTTGTATTATAAGTAACTGGAATGATTTAAATAGTCAAAACAAAATAATTAAGAGACGGATGGAGTAGAGATTCCTCCATGTTTGCATTAATGTGAATCGATTGGCGTATAAAATGTCATTAGTGAAGGAGAAGAAGATTCCAGAGATAGGTTTACAACTATGTATTAGATGAAAACATTCCAAGCAGAGGAAGAAATGCCCATTTTAATTTGTCATGGACTAAATTAAATATAGAAAGAAGTATAAGCTTTTGTTAAGAAGATTAACTTTTTGTTTAATATATAGAGAGAGTTGGTCTCGAAGATTAAAACTGAATACAATCCAGTAGAGAACCAAGTGCCTTTTTTTAATCCAGGAAAACATTTACAAAGAGAAAAAAGAGAAGACAATATAGGGAATAAATTAAAAACCCCAGAGAATGTTCCTTGGGTTATTTAGCTCTTGAAGAAGATCCCTCTAGACCTTGAGGGAGTTAAATTAGAGTGGAACTCTAAAGGGAGTTAAATCCTCTTCAATTGCATGTTTTACTTTCAGTCATTGTGTCTGAGAAGGGCTTGACGGGAACGGAAGAGGTCTGGAACACACCATTGCTGTGACTGGGACACTTTTTTTAAATAAAGGGAAAACTTCAGATGAGGACTTTCCTTGAGTCATTTTTTAAAAATTCCATGTCATTTCTGCCGCAAGTTTTAATAATGATACATACATGTAGATTAATAATACCATTTTTTCTATAATTGACATGTGAACATCATTTTTCCTTGTCTTTCATATCAAGTATTGAATTATACTACTGTAGTCATCAAAGTTACTATTATTAGGAGAATTTAAAGTCCTCCTAAAAGCAAATGCAAGCAAGTTTCATAATTCTAACAAAAAATGTAAAGAAAAAAACTATCATAAAATTTAAGAAATACAATGGTCTAATATATACACACATATACATCACACAGACACACTTCGTATGTGTATGTATATGTAATTCTTCTTTTAATAAAAATCTCTCCTTGACCTTAATATATACCATGGGTAAAAGTAGAACCTCTGTGGTTGAACTGGGAGAAAAGAGCCTGGAACCCATTCTTCTCTCATTCCTGGTGGAGGTCACTGGGACAACACCATAGTTTGAAAACCAGTGATGTAGTCCATGTCCTTTCTTCTTTATACAGGAGGAAACTGAGGCTCAAACATATTAAAATAGTTATCCCAGTCCCAGTCACATACTCACCCATCTGGGTCTGGGATGCTACCCCAAGCCCAGTGATAAGATGACGGCAAACTCTTTCTCTCTAAATATCCAGAGTCCTGCCTTCTGGTCACAGCTGTGCTACTGATTTGGGTCTGTGATCTTGAACAAGTCAGTTGACTTTTTTGAATGGCTATTTTCTTGTCCTAAAATAGGAAATATACTAGGAAATAATAAAACAGGCAAAGGAAAGAGCAGATCTTCTATAGGACAATTTTATTTCTACAAAAATGACTCCAGATGAAATCCTCCAGAAATCACCAAAACCTTCAACTATAGAAAATCAAATGTAACAAAAGCACAGGGACTGCAAAGAAAACAAACACTAAGAGAGGGCTACTGTTTCTTTGGGCATCTACCCTGGCATATTAAATACAGAGTGGAACATTTGTGGCAGAATAATGTGTGCTTTACTACTGTAGTTCTTTTCAAAGTTTCCCATGGAAGTCCCTCTAATAGCAGAGAAATTGGAATGTATTAGCTCTCCTCCCTCTACCACTAATCTATTGTATAATTTGATGTTGCTAGTGGCAAACACAAAAAACAATTGGAGTCTTATATTTTACATAAAAATGTATAGTCTTTAGCATTTCACTTTTTATTTTGCCTTTCTTCTTGTATTTAAAATTATGAATTGACTTTAACAGAAAGTAAGGTGTATCCACTTAGTTATCAGCAGGACTTTGAGGAGAGGAAGGAAGAGGAATAAAGGCACAGATCATTCTAAAATATCTGTTAATTCTATGATCAAATATATACATGAAGACCATAGGATGTTGCAACATTTTCTCCATGGCTTACCTTTAAGTCCATGTTAATTTCACCTAAGGTGAACATAGATGAATCCCTCTTCTCTGTTCTCCTTTGATCCAATGGATTACTATATGCTGATGGGTACTAATAAATATTTTCTGAGGAATTTATCTTTTTATAAGAGAATATCCTTGCCACAAACTCTTTATCACGACCTATCTAGCTAAATAAGTATCTAGAGAAATATAGATTAGATTCACGTTAATACATAAATTTGACTTTGCAAAGTATTGTGTCTTTAAAAAATTTTTGTCCCCCACTGCTGTTAATAATTAGAAAAATATACACATATATAAATATATCCATAAAAGCATATGTAATAATTACATATTAAGAGAAAAACCTTTACACAAAGAAATATATTTCTACCTGGTTGAATTCGAGAGTAAAAAGAAAAAGAAGGCAGTGAGGTTGAAGTGTGCTGAAGGTAGCTCCTGCTGGTTCTCAAGAGCAAGCTGTATGCATATCTTCACAGCAGCTCTTCTAAACTCCTCGTGCAATGACATCACTCCTCGTGCAATGACATTCTGTGGGTAGTTTGAATCAGCTCGGGGGGTGGATTTACACCATAGGCATCAGCAGACATCACAAATCAGAATTTGTTTTCTCAATCTTGGAGAGCTGGTTGTTCAACATTAGTCATCACATCACTGTCTAAGACCCTGAAAAACCTAAATAGGATTTTTACAAACCTTCATCAGCATTTGTTGAGACCTCCTAATTTATACTATGAATAGACAGACTTTTTTTTACCTTCTAATTCCTTGGGTTTATCCATTTAGATGTATTTGCAACAAATTTAATAGCCAAAAAGTTGCCTAAAAATTCTATTGTGCTATATTAAACATTAGACTATTCTAAGAAAACTATAGACTGTTCTAAGAAAACTATAGTTCTAAGAAAACTATGCAGAGTGAAGAGAAAATAAATAATAAATACTTGAATAAAGGTGAGAATTGGGTTGGAGTGATGTCAGCATCAGTGGCAAAGAAGGAAGCCCTGGACCCTCCTTCCCCCCCACAAACATACTGATTCAGCAACGATTCATGGAGAAATTCCCTTAGTGAGAAATCAGAAAGTGTAAACTGTGATAACAACAACATAAAGGTATGTATGTGGAGGAGGAGGAGTTAAAGTGTAGAGTTTTTATACATGATTGAAAAGTTGTTATTAGCTTAAAATAGACTGTTATAATTGTAGGATATTTTATGTAAGCCACACACACACACACACACACACACACACACACACACACACACAAAATACCTATATAGAAGTTACACAAAAGAAAAAGAGAAAAACTAACAGAAAATAAGTGACAAAATGGCAATTGTATATTCTTCCCTATCAATAATTACTTTAAATGTAAATGGGTTGCACTTCTCAATCAAAAGACATAGAGCAGGGGCCGGCCCGGTGGCGCAGCGGTTTAGTCCGCGCTTGGCAGCCCGGGGTTCGCGAGTTCGGATCCCGGGCGCCCGCCGACGCACTGCCTGTCAGCCATGCCGCGGCGGCGTCCCATATAAAGTGGAGGAAGATGGGCACGGATGTTAGCCCAGGGCCAGTCTTCCTCAGCAAAAAGAGGAGGATTAGCAACGGATGTTAGCTCAGGGCTGGTCTTCCTCACCAAAAAAAAAAAAAAAAAAAGACATAGAGCAGCTGAATGGGTGAAAAAACAAGACCCAACTACATGTTGTATACAAGAAACTCAGTTTAGATTTAAGGACACACATAGGCTGAAAGTGAAGAGTTGGAAATAGACATTCCATGTAAATGGTAACCAAAAAAGATCAGAGGTAGCTATACTTATATCAGACAAAATAGATTTTAAGTCAAAAACTGTCGCAAGAGACAAAGAAGAACATCATTTAATGATGAAAAGGTAAATCTTTAAATATATACACTCAATATAGGAGCACCTAAATATATAAAGCAAACACTGACAGAACTGAAGGGAGAAATAGAAAACAATACAATATTAGTAAGAGACTTCAATACCCCACTTTCAATAATGGATAGAACATCCAGACAGAAGATCAATGAGAAAACAGGGGACTTGAATAACACTATAGTCTAAATGAATCTATTAGACATATACAGAACATTGCACCCAATAGCAACAGAAGATACATTCTTCTCAATTGTGCACAGATCTTTCTCCAGGATAGATCACATGTTAAGTCACAAAACAAGTCTTAACAAATTTAAGAAGATTGAAATTGTACCAAGTATGTTTTCTGACCATAATGGTGTGAAACTAGAAACAGAAGGAAAACTCAAAAATTCACAAATATGTGGAAATTGAACACTGCACCCTTAAATAACCATTGGGTCAAAGAAGAAATAAAAAAGGATATAAGAGAATACCTCGAGACGAACAAAAATGAAAACACAACATACCAAAACTTACGGGATGCAGCAAAAGAAGTAATGAGCAAGCTATTTATAGAGATAAATGCCCACTTTAAAAAAGAAGAATGATTCTAAATAAATAACCTAACTTTACACCTCAAGGAACTAGAAAAAGGAGAACAAACTAAGCCCAAAGTTAACAAAAGAAGGAAATAATAAAGATTAGAGAAGAAATACATGAAATAGAAAAATACAAAAAAATCAATGAAATTAAGAGATGGTTTTTTGAAAAGATAAACAAAATTGGCAAATCCTTAGCTAGACTAAGAAGAAAAGAGAGATGATTCAAATACATAAACAGAAAAGAAGAAGAGATATTACAACTGATGACACAGAAATAAAAAGGATAAGAAACTACTGTGAACAATTACATGCCAACAAACTGGATAACTGAGAAGAAAAGATAAATTCCTAGGAACATGTGACCCACCAATACTAAATCATGAAGAAACGGAAAGTCTGAACAGACATATAATTAGTATGGAGACCAAATCAGTAATCAAAAACCTTCCAACAAAGAAAAGCCCAGGACCAGATGGCTTCACTGCTGAATTCCACCAAACATTTAAAGAAGAACTAATGCCAACCCTTCTCAAACTCTTCCAAAAAAATTGAAGAGGAAGGAACACTTCCAAATTTATTTTGTAATGCCAGCATTACCCTGATGCCAAAGCCAGACAAAGACACCCCAAGAAAAGAAAACTACAGGCCAATATCCCTGATGAATATAAGTGCAAAAATCCTCCACAAAATACTAGCAAACTAAATTCAACAGCACATTAAAAAGATCATACATCTTGACTAAGTGGGATTTGTCCCTGAGATTCAAGGATGGTTCAACCTATGAAAGTCAATTAATATGACATACTATATTGACAGAGTAAAGGATAAAAATCACAAGACTGTTTCAATCTACTTTTCCAAATTAAACTCTAGCTAGTATCTAAAACAAAATCTCCACTATAACCATTGTCATTTACTCTCTCAAAGACAACTTTGGCATTTGGACCCCTGGACATTTCTTCACCAGCCACATTCTTCTAATAATACAATCTGTTTCACCCACATCCAAATCCTATTTAATCTTGAAGACTCAACCCAAATTCTATATCCTTCTAAAACTCTCTTTAACCTCTGCAGATCTAACAATCATCATTGACACAGTCTTGTCTTCTTAATGTAAGGGCTAGCTGTATATTTGATCTAAATACTACTTTGAATTGACATCGTCTATATTCTGCTCTGGGTTTTAAATTTTCTTTTCAGTTTTATTATAAAATAATTTTACATTAAAATTTATATAAATATAATTTATATTTATATCAAAATTTATATAAGTATGTAAGAAAATAAATTAAAAATGCAGATATGTAAGTATTCCTAAAATTCTTTGCTTTTGAGAACTTGTAATCATAATTACTTGCATGATTTCTCCTTTTGCATACATATTTTTCTGCTAGAAAAGGACATCTGAGAAGTATATATGTTACATATTTCATGAAAATCCAAAATAACAAAAATTAATATTGTTGAACACTTACTATATGTCAAGCATTTAAAAAAGAGTTTATAAGTACTTGATTTTCATCACAACTCCATGAGGTAGCTAATATTATCTACATTTTACTTGAGGAAACCACCGTACAAAGAGGTTAAATAACTTGCCCAGACTGTCTCCAGAGATGGAACTCTCAACCTTTATGTTACACTATTTCTCAACAGAATAATATGAAATAAAAATGTTGTAGTCTATGTAAATGGTGCCTGCAGAGTTATATGAGACAGCTCTGCCCCTGTTAACTTTTTGTCATTTACCTTTCCAGAGCTTTATTCATTGGCTTATTAATTTACATGCATAAGTACCAAGTGTGAGTCTCACTCCATGAAGTATACAACTTTATTTTTCTATAACTCAACTTCATTGGTCTTTATTTTTTTTTTTTACAGCAGAAACATAATCTTATGTAATTCCACATCTCCTTATACATTTTCTTGGGTTGTGTCTAGGTTCCACAGGGGATCCCAGGTACTACACGCAGGGAGATATCAGGGCCTCTGTCCTCTGAGATTTTCATGGCTCCACCTGATCCTTACTTACAAGCATCACTGTTAGTCACAGCGAGGCCTCTCCAGATCTGGGTCTCTCTTAGCTACCCCTGCATTCCTCAGAAGCAGATTAAAAATCATTCCACTATTCCTGAACATCTCTTGAACTGCAGCAGGAAATGAAATGGGGCTGCCTAAGGCCCTTCACCATCCAAGCATTTCTACTCAAGTGCTCCTGCACCTTCTTGAAGCAGGGGGAGCTCTGTGGCCTTGTTTTAGGAACCCACTTGGGAAGGTCCATAGAAAGCATCCCAGGGTTACTCCGCTGTTGAATTCCTCAAATATTGCTAGAGTTTCTATCATCGCTGTTTTTCTTTTCCCTTCGTCTCTGACAGGGTGAGAGGCTCTGTCTCAACTGATATGTAACCTGTTTATCTCATTTCCTTGATACTTTTATTCTCCTACTTCAGAGAAAAATTTGCTGTAACTGGTCATGTGTTCTACCAAATATTTCACAACCCAAAAGCCAGGATTTTACTCTTTTGAAGTCTGTGCTCTGTCATATCGTTCCTCCCTGTGGCAATGAAGATGAGATGCCCCAGTTGCCTAGGCAGGAAGAAGGACCATGGGGTACAGAAACAATGGGAAAATAGCTTCATATCGCAAAATAGCATCCCACCACTCACTTGTAGGTGCATATTCAAATATATTATTTATAGAAGCCAAATTATTGGATGGTGTTGACTCTATCTCTAACCCTTGGGGTGGTTTTTAATTTGGCTTAGCCTATCAGAATTCTCCATTTCTTCTGCTTATTGACTGGTTCAATGATGGGATCATGGCCGAAGACGGTCTAAATAGGGTGAAGATCAAGAATTTTATTCATCGTTACATGGAGAGAGACTTTCCTCCAGATGTAAATGAAGAAGCTGGTAGCCCTGGTTTCTGCTTGCTGCTGTTTTGTCATGAGCAGGGATGCTAGACTGAACAGAAGGTAACTGAGGGAAACAATATTAGCATCTTGATTTTACCTTGCCTGAAGCCTGGACTACCTTTGGACTTTTCACTGATTATGACCAAAGTTATCCTTATTATTTAATCCAATTTAAATAGGTTTTCTAATAATTAAATTTGAAAATATCTTAATAGATACAGATGTCTGCAAATGAAATTGCTGGATGTGGGTCATGCTATTTAAAATTTTTGGTAGGTAGTGTCAAACTGCCCTCAGAAACACTTTGCCAATGTATATTACTTCCAACTGAGTATTTTAGATTACATGTTTCTTCGCATTTTTATCAACAATAAATGGTATCAATCTTTTTCATCTTCGACAATCTGGTGGGTGAAATATAAAGTAATAATGTAACTCATCTTTACTTCTTTATTTTCTACTGAATGTTCCTTAGGAGAAATCTAACTTAAATTTGTTAACTAATGGTATATCAGTGTCTTTTGGTTTAAGACAATCTAATTTCAAGCAATTATTTGGCCAGTTCAAATTTTAACTCTCTATCAGAGTTGTTTTTCCTCTTTCCTTTTTCCCTGACACAAGATAGCATTTGATAAATAAATACTGTAGAAACAGGCTTACCTGACCTCACGGTAGTGGAGAGGAAGGTCTTTGGACCCTTGTATTGTCTTCTAAATCCTCCTTGGTCTGTGTTTAGGACTGCCTTTTCTGACCCCTGGACTGGGTTTGAGGATGAAATCTGAAATCATGCATGCATATAGTGTTTTCTTGATTTCGTCACGGCCTGTTCTTCCTCCTAGATGATTCAGTCCCTTGATATTCCGAAGGCCTTTTGAAATCCCCAATAGATCCCCATTCTGGGTTGTCTGCCCTGCAACCCAGAAGTGTCATGATACTCCCTTCTGACCACACAACTCCAACCCACACCTTCAAGATTCCCAACCGGCATCATCAGCGACCTTTCATAACCATGTCACACATCCATAGACTTCCTGGTCTCATGGGATCAGAGGGTAATTCCAGTGTTGTAACTCTGGTGCTGTCTCTCTCTCTCTCTACTTGAACTCTGATGTGACCAAGCAATATTGCCATGGGACTACCTTGTGAGAAAATATTCATCACAGTTGACCCACTCCTATCACCACCACACACAGATTTCCAAATCAAGTGTGGAGCACAAAAGCTCTTGTGCTTTTGTTTTACTCTTCAGCTGAACTAACATTATGACTTCTGGGATTTGAGCTGGCTAAGGAAGCCATAACATACATCTCTGAGGCTTGTTTTCCCTCTCTCTAATCTGCTGCATCCTCACCACGTGGGAATGACAAAGAATGGGAATGGCATTCCATTCGATTTCTCTTCTTATCTGACTAATACTTTCTTTACATGATAATTCAACTCCTTTCCACATTGGGATTTGCCTGATCACTATCCTTTCTGAGATCATGAGGTACCAGGGAAGGAACTAAGAGATCTAAAAGTGTTCTCTCTCTTAGAGTGAGACAAAAATTTTTCGTGGGTTTATTTGCTGACATTCTTCCAGGAATTAACTTTTCGTAGTCCTTTCGTGTGCTTGTGAGGTTTTTTTTCTTCTCCTTAACTGTAATTGTTCTATGTAGATTTGTTTTCATTTATTCACTCAACAAATACTCTTTGAGTCTATTATTTTCCAAAATATGTACTTGGTAAGAAAAAAACAGAGTTTATGTTCTTATGGAACTTTATATTCTCATAGAAGAGGCGAAATTAACTGAAAAATTAATGGAATAATCACACTAAGTAATGTATTACTCAAAAGTGAGACATATGTCCTGAATAATGGGAGTAATGATTGAAAAGGAATAATGAAGAAATTTAAGAAAGACAGGGATATAAAGGAAGGCTACTCTGAAGAAATTATATTTGAACTAAATTGTTGCAAAATTCTCAGTCTCTTTTTGGGCAAATTTTTATGGCATTTCATTTCCAAGTTATATATAGTCAGATAACATCCCTATATTTGCATTAGCAAATCCAAAATATAAAAACAAACAACAATGTATAGCTATTTCAACAGATGCTAGAAAAGCATTTGATAAAATTCAACTCCCATTCATATAAGACTTGCACATTTCTCATTTGGTTTATTCCTAAATATTTTCAATTTGTTTGTTTTATTTGCTTTTTGTGTGTGTTTTAGGGTTTTTCTTTTCTTATGGTATATGGGATTGTTTTTCTATTACATTTTATAATTATATAGGAAAGTTACTGCTTTCTATATGTTTATCTTGTATTTGGCACTGTTTCATAACTATTTTATAAGCTCTTATTTTTTTTGGTTGCTAATTCTTTTGGATTTTCTTGGTAAACAATCAAACAATCTGTTATATCCTTATCTTGTCATATTGCATTTCCTCAGGCTTCAAGTACATTGATGAATTAACAGTGATAATAGCAGAAATACTAGCTTATTACTGGATGTAATTGGAAAGAATTACAATGTTTCACCATTATGTGGGAGGATTGTGATAAGATTCTTTATCAAGCCATGGCAGCATCCTTTTACTACCTATTGAGACTTCTAATATTGTTAACAATAGGAGTTGAATTTTATGAATTGGTTTTTAAGCATCTGTTGAGATAACCGTGTATTTCTCCTTTTATATCTGCTAAAGTAGTGAATCATATTAATAGATAAGCATATATTCAATCCTTTGCATTTCTGAGAAAAGGTCTCCTTTGTCATGACGTATCTCCCTTTTAATATACTGCTGGCTTGTTGAAAAAGTCACTGAGACTTTGAAAACTTATGATTGAGTTTGAGCTTTTTGTAGATATCTAACTCTGATCAAGTCACTTAGTTTTCATTCACTTTAATTCCCTCAAGTGTAATATGAGTATATTCTATCCTATTCACAAAGTAGCTACTAGGATTAGATGAAAATGTAAAATTCTTATATGGTAAAAAATAAATGTTATATAAATATCATTTGTTACTTATGGTGTTCAAAAGAACTGAGTGATTATACTTGTATCCCCCAGATGGTAGGCATGAGCTTCCTAGTACATCGTTAATGAGGATGGACTGGTGCATTGAATTACCACTTTGCGCAACTTTCTTTTTCTCCAGTGGCATTGACTCCATCCATTGAACAGATAAGGAGCCCAAGGCGCACAAGATGGGAAGTTAATTTTCCCTAAGACCGCATCAACGTTAGGAATG
This sequence comes from Tapirus indicus, assembly GCA_031878705.1. Taxonomy (NCBI): domain Eukaryota; kingdom Metazoa; phylum Chordata; class Mammalia; order Perissodactyla; family Tapiridae; genus Tapirus; species Tapirus indicus. The sequence continues at coordinate 13,684,807 of CM062937.1, forward strand.
CAGTCATGGCTTTGTTCTAGCGTTCATTGATACTAACCAATAATTCTTGGTTAGTAGCTCCAGCTACTTCCTCAAGAGTAAAGACTCTCTTTTGATGAGCAGAAAGAAAATGGCCTGTGGGAAGATATTTCAAAGATTGTCCACTAGATGGCATTAAGAGCTTATCAGAATGGTTTTAACTTGGCATTTATTCACCAGTTAAATACTAATTTGTTAAATAAAGATATTAGTAAACGGAAGTTAGTGATAGCAGCACTATCTTTGAAAAAGCTGTTTGTCTCCTTTGTTTGAATATCAGCTAATGGTTAGCAACAACATAAAGCTATCTAGGGACAATGTTGTTTAGCCCTCACTTGAGAGCAAGTACCTCTGTAAGAAAAATAATTAAGCTATAGTGAATGGACAGGATATACTCTCAGAACAACAAAAAGTCAGTGAGAAATTCTATCAAAAAGACGAAACATACTTTTGTTATCAACTGAATTGCCTAATCTCTTTGTGAGATAAATGAATTCCAAAAGAGCTTAGATAAGTATATCAATGACAGGATTCAACATGGCTTTGAAAGGAAGCTGGGTAGGTTGACAATGCCAAAATAATTTTAGGTTTAACTCAGAGAGGGCTACCTATTCTGTCATCTCCTTGTGGTTACTTTTGGCAATAGAACATTTAGATAGATGGATTTTGGATAGTAATATTAATAAATATTATAATTATTGTTAATTCTTATTAATTTTTATGACAGGAAGTAACTGAACTTAAAGCGAGGACTTTTTTGTTGGGTACACTGAAAGTAGTGTTTACTCATCTTAAACAAACACTAGCTTTTCTGTTTTATTCTACTGTTTTTCCTGTATTCTCATTTATCCCCTCCACACATCCCCACCTCCTCCAGTACACCTTTACTCACTCTTACAGTATCTTAAAGAATGAAACACTTTTACCTCTCTATATTCTCTTAAGAAAGAAAGAACACTCTCAAGTTGGCAGCTCACACTGTTCAGAATAAAATAGAGTGGTCTATGGGTGCCATTTGGAATCATGGGTGGAGACACTCTCTCCAATAGGCACACTTACACCATCAGCCATAAGCACAGCTCATGTCTTGTCCTGAGTCATACTTTGAATGTTTTTGTTATCATATGCTTGAGACGATTGCCTAAAAGATATCAAAGGCATCTCTTTACAATGATGAAATAGTAGACCTTTCATCAGGAATTATTTTATGATTTTTATGTGTGGACATTCCTGATAAGGAAGAGACCAATTTCCAATGGCCAGGGAGTCTTGGGAAAGAAGAAAAAGAGGAAGAGATAACCCAAAGACGTAGTATATAGTAATCCCATTATCTAGAGCCAAGATCTGATAGAAACGTTCATAGATGTCAGGCATCCTAAGAAAATATATTTCTCTATACAGTTTTCCTGTGTCAAAATTTTAGCTTCAAACTTTATTTCACAGTTGGGAGGAATTCTATCTTCTCAGTTAATCAGTAAATGGCCAACATTTAAGACATGCCACTCTTTTGCAATCAATCAAAGTTCAAGTAGAACATTCTTAGTCAGGTTGCCCTGTTTTCAAGTGTTGAATCATGCTGACTAAGGGGCAATGGTGCAGGGAGGTAGGAGAGAGGATTTGTGCCCTCACACAAGTCATGTGAATAACAATAGCTCCATTCTAGGACTGGAGAGCTCTCTAGGTCCCTGAGTCAGAATTCCTAACCAATGAGAGAGAGAGAAGCTTGAACGGCCCCTTTTAATTCAGTGGGAGAAAAATGTTTGGAATGTTATTTGCGTAACTGTGACCTCAATATGGTACAACATGCCCAGGCAGGTGAGACAGAATCCACCATCCTGTAGAAGGTAGAAGTCTTAACATTTCAATTACAGAAATTCTTTTCATGGGATAATATTCTCATCTATACAAGTTGAGACTATAAGGTAATGTGATTCATTTGAATATCAACAAGCATAACAGAATATATGCAATCAATGTTGACTCTTCTCAGAAGTGATAAATCTTGTCTTTTGAGAATAGATTTGAATTTTGAAATAGCCAAAATGTAGATAGTTTAGAGGCAGTGCAGAGGAGAATCACTTAAAAAGCTGAATAATTGGAAAGGTTGAAGCTGCAGTGCTCAATCTTTTTTTTCCAAATAGGAGCTTCTTTTGGTCTTCACAAAGACTTTCCCTGCCTGTGGTAAGGGTAGCTTGAGATAGAGAGTTGTTATTTGTGATATGTTAATGTGTGCTTCTCTACCAAATTGGACATTCCATGAGAAAGAATGCATAGTCATTGGACTTGGATAGACCTTTAAAAGGGTAAAGGACAGACCTTTAAAAGACTCAGTACATCATAATTGGATGTACTGGCTGAGGATGCCTGGATCTAAAGAACTGAGATTTTGAGTCACACTTTGTTATAAGGGATTCCAAAGATCATCTGAATTTATCCTATGTATTCTGGAATTTCATGGTTTCTTTTTTTTTTTAAATAAAGTTTAATGCTCTAGGAATATGTTTTGGGATTACTTTTTATTAAAGTGAAATTTGCCTTATTATTTGCATTAAGGATAATTGGATTTGGCTTATAGGAAACATGAGAAAAGAAGATTTATAAGCAAAATATGCTAGATTACAATCTTCTACAGAGAATTAACTTAATCCAATCTCTATCTTCTCTAGTGAGAGAATCACATGATTTGGACTAACACTGCAAAATGAGAGAATTGAATTAGGTAAAAAAAGAAGTTTCTAGACAAAACTCTAAGCTTTCTGCCCTGAAGATCTATAAGTTGGAAATGTGATAGATAGCAGCCTATCCAGAGAGCTTTAAATTCAATGCTCTCCATTTTCTCCATGATCACTGTTTATACATTTTAAGCAAAATTCATTGTTTACAGAGGCTGGGGACTTGGCAGTTTTGAACAAAATATTAGCAAAGGATACCTGAGGAGAAATAAAGAAAAGTCTTCCTTACTGATACTTGCAAATTACAGCAAGTCATGATGTAGCTTTGAGCTATATGTCACCTATGTGAGCTAGATGTTATAAGCTATGTACATATCTGACATGTAAGTATATACATGACATATATATGTGCATGTGACATATATATGCATATATGTATATCATCTATTTGGAAAATTTTCTTTTCGAGAAAGTGTTTCTATGGATTTGGACAAGATTTTCTTGCTCTATGATTCTGTCTTTCTCTTCTTATTCAAAATACTCTTCTGTGTAAGAAAGTGACTGAAGTGTGATTAAAAGAAATTAGACCATTTATATCATAAGCCTCCTTTTCTCCACCAAGTCAAACAATATTCGTCTCCCATTTCATCCTAAAACAAAGAGCCCTCAGGAGCAGGAGGGAAGAGGCATCTGGAAGGAGGTATACTGAAAAGATTCTTAAAATGTAGGATCCAATTCCACCTTTGCTTTTGAGCAGCTCTGTGCTTTTGGACAGGCTCTTCAGGCTTCCTAGTTTTGTAATTGTATGCTCTCCAGGACCAGTTCAACTGACCCCATCTTATCAACAGAGTAATTGAGTGGTTTTCCAGAAACTGAGACCCCTTGTCCAGTTCAGGCTGGACACCAACTCCTCAACTAGGCCTCTGCAAATGCTTGATAAAGTGACCTTTTTGACATCAAGGAACTAAACTCTCCACCCTCAGACCCTGGTAATGCTGCCATTTTGTGAACATGCATCCTATGAAGAGCCATGAAGCTTGACTACACTTGTGCAGATCATCAATTACCTCACTTCTCCTTACCTCCAATCATCTATCTCCACACTTCAGACCACCCTGCCCTTCGTCCCATAAATTGTGCCCCAAGCCCTGGATCAGGGAGACAGATCTGAGAGCATATGCTCTTATCTCCTTGCAGATCGATCCAGCAAAATAAAGCTACATTTCTTCTCCCAACAGCTGATGCTGTAATAATTGGCTTTTTTAATGTGCATCAGGTAGGAGAACTCCATTTGTACAGTAACTGTCTGTAGAATGTGGAGTTGAACCATAGAGTTTCTAAAGGCAGTGGGTTTCTACCCAGTCTGCACATTAGAATTACCTAAAGGCTTTGAAGGAGTTCCTTGAATTAGGGAGTGGTGTTTTAGCGCCAGAGCCTGCCCCAGGACACAATGATTTAGCAAATAAAAACACAAGATATTCAGTTAAATTTGAATTTCAGATAAATGTTTAATAAATTTTTAGTATGCGTATGTCCCAAATGTTTATCTGACAACTCTATACATACCAGGAAGTCAAAGTTTGTTTGTAGAATGAATGTATGTCATCAAGTCTCTTCTGGTGGGAATTTTAGATAAAGAAGTGGTAGGGGGTATGTGTTTCAATAGTTTTTCAGTCATACCACATGGGGAGTCTCGTATTTACTCTTTTTTCAAGTTTTATCAGCCTTGATTGGAGTACTCTTTCACCCTCTGACAACAACTATTATGTCAGTTGGCATCCTTTAGGCTGTAAATAAACTATACCTCAATTTAAATAGCTCAAACAATAAGGAAATCTATGGATTTACTTGAGAAGAGGTCTGGAGCTAAGATGAAGTCATCAAGGACCCAGGTGTTCCCATCGTCTTTCTGCTGGGACATCCTGAGTGTGTTGACTTTCACCATTGGGTTTGTCCCTATGGTTGTCAAATGGCTGGTGCATCTCCATGTATCATGTCTTCACACAATTACATTCAGAGAAAAGAAGGAAGAGCAGTTTTGTATTGTACATCTCTTTTTAACTGGAGGGAAAATCTTTCCTATGGATTTCTGCCCCCAGAATACTTCCTCTTCAAAATCATTGGCCAGAATTGGGTCATATGCGCATGCATTAGCTCAAAGGGAGGCTGGAATGCGAATTTCAAGTGTTTTCACCCTTCTTGGTGGAAAGCAGTTTCTGGAAGCAAAGAAGGAGGTGGTTGGAAATAAATGTGGTGACAACTGAGTGTCATCCCTAACCATCACATCTAGGATAATCCTTTCCTTTGAATGACATCAACACATGGATGGATTCTTCACTGGCAGACGAGTTTGGAGGAATGGGGAATACTTCACAATTTTAGGAGTTAGTTCTTTGAAGGACTTTATGCATTAAACCTTGACCAAAAACAGAGACATCTATGGTGGTCTCAACATAGCCCTTTAAACATATTATCATTTCGCCAGAATGATTAGAATTTTAAAAACACACTATTACATCCCTTTCTTCCCAGAAAAAAAATGAAAGATTTGAAGAATCCTTTTTCTTTTTCCCATCATTCCTCTCAGTTTTTCATGCCAAGTTTATGACACAAAATCCCATTAAGTATATGCACAAAAGTCTTCGAAGGGCTGGCAGAATCCTCATTTCGTAGAGGGGCTTTTTTTTCTGTTGGAATCCATCCAAATGTACTTTCATTCTTAAGTACACTATTAGGAGGAAGATAATACAGATAATAATTTTCTCTTGATGCTCATGACTGCCCAGGATTCTTAAAGTATTCTGCACACTTGTTTTAACCTCACATCACTTTGATCAAGTGAAACAGAGCAACGTGTTTCAGTGCGGGGAATACTTAACTAGCCTTAAGACCTACAAAAGAGCTTTGGCCCCGATTTTCACACAATGTTATATGCTTTTGTTCACCATGTAAATGAGGTGTGTAACTGGGGTAAATTCTTTACTGTGCTCCTATAGCATAAATATTAAAGTGTATTTTCCCAAAGCTTATATAAAATTCCAAGTGGTGTACAAAATACATCTTTAAATGCTACATATGGAGAAGAGAGAAAAAGAAAACTAGCATTTAAGGAATAGCTTTGGTATTCCAGACATAATGCTAAACGTCTGACGTCTTTAAATTTATTTAATCTTGAAAACAACTTTTTGAGTTATTTTATAGGCTATTGATTCATCCAAGGTCATATAATCTAGTGAACAGAATGAGAATTATTGCCAAAGACCACTCCTGCAAAGGAAGATACGTGGAGTTTTTAAGAATACACGCTTGATAAGGTAGCTTTTTCTTAGTCTGTATCTTTGTCTGTCTATTAAAATAGAATTTCTGCTTAGGGTTGAATTTCAGAGCAGGCTTTAAACCCAAAACAGGGCTTGTGATCATGAACAGGATATCCAATCAGAGATATCTTCTTGAGAAAGATTTGCACATTTTCTCCTTCCCACTGACAAGGGTAGGCACATTCTCTGGAATTTACTCCATTACACATTCCAAGCATAGCAAATCAATCATTAATTATTCTCAGGAAGAGTGTTCAACATTCTCTTCCTTCTTTGGGTGATAGGATAGAGCAGCGAAAAACAAAACAAAAAACATCCTGGGTACTTAGTAGTTAAGCAGTATCTGGTCCAACATCCCAATTTTTATAGATCCTCTAATTCCACATGGTTTCACTTCCTGTGAGTAAAGAAGGAAGAGACTATGGATTTTTGTACTGAGGGAATAAGTAGCTATTGAACTTTCCTGACCTAAGTAAATAATTTGAATTGCCCTAAGTAAGTAAATTTGAATTGTAACTAAGTAAAATTGAATAGCATAGTCTTCAAATCTTGAGCTGTGTGCTAGTTCCTCCAAAAGGCTCTGAGGTATGCATAAAAATTTGTAAAGACTATTTGAGAAAAGGGTTGGACTTTGGAGGAAGACTGCTTGAGAATACTCTAAAGAAAATTAAGCAATGAATTCCTGTTATCTCTGGAAAAAATGAAAAAGAAAGAATTTAAAGGTGAAAAATTAGTCCAGTAAAAACAGACTGCCCTGTTTCTCTTACTAGGTGTGTGGGTTTTCCTCTCTCTGTTTCTCAGTAACTTGGACTATGTGTTTAATTTGTTGCTTTATGGTAGAAAATTCATTTATTCAACAATCATTTGTTCAACAATAATTTATTCAACAACCCTTTGTTGAATATCATCTATGTGTCAGACATTGATATAGGGGCAGGAATGGAACTCTAAATCAGGGTATAAGATACACAACGTCACTGTGAAAAAGAGTCAAGTACCAAAACTCAAGAAAAAAGATGGAAACAAGTTCTAAGGCATTCATTCTTTAGAGTGATTCATGAATGCCAGGTCATCCTTCTACTGTCCCACCCACTTATTTTATAAACTGAATAGTTAGGCCCAAGGCCTTTGAAAATTCTGCTCACTTCAGAAAAATACGTCTACATTTTTTCACACATTTAGCAATGTGCAAAGAACCTATGAGAAATGTATTTTTGAATATAACTAATAATAACAGGGAGTATTAAAAGGTGTGATGTTGGTCCTTTAAAATGGTTTAAGTCAAAGATCGCAGGCTGGGATATGGATTTCAACTTTGTTACCCTAAAGAGACAGCTTCAGATTACAGTATTTTAAAAGTTTAGTTCACTCTCTGAACTCTAATTTAATATTAACTGCACGTAGAGAAATGTCTTCTGGAATCTAACCTGAGCCAAGGGAAAACTTCTGCTAACAATTCCCTAGATGGGGGAACCATTCTTTGCCACTCCCAGTGTTCCCATCTTGACCCCTCTCGTGTCTATTACTGGTTTGTTTCTGAACGCAGAGGAGGTCAGAGCATGATCAACTCTTATGCTAAAACCCCAGCATTGCCTAGAATTGCAGACCAGGCAGCCTAGCGCAGACCTGCCCATACTTACCATCAGTGTCAGGGCTAAACGGGACAAGAGAAATCTCTCTCCGATCTGGGACATCAATGAAATTGTGTAAAAACTAGATGCATACCCTGGTTCATTAAGGGGTCACCTTAGCTGACACAGCTAAAAGGGGAGGTTCTCTAATGGCTCATGAAACCAGGAAGAGGGCTGACCCTAAAAGTGCTAAGTGTATCGTGGAAGATCAGAATTGGCCACCTCTCCCACTGAAGGAGGCTTTGACCTCCTCTGCCCCCACTAACTGTCTGAAGGGATTTGGGACAGAAGGCCTGTCCTCAGGACAGGCCGTCACAGTGGATAACTCTGGGTATCAATAGACTGGGAGAGTCTTTGCTATGCCCATTTCTATCAAAGTTCTGTTTACCAAACATTTAAATTTCCATTTTAAAGGTATCTCCTTCTCTGTACTGGGAAGAGGGGCAGATGACCTCATCTCTAGAAACTTGTCAGCGTGGAAGGTGAAGCCTTAAACCTGCTTAATAACCTTACTGTGATTTTCTGGCAATCTCCCATAACTGACCCAACCTCAATATCCTCCTTTGTCTATTTAAGAGGAGAACCTCTGCCATTTTGTCAAGAGATACTCAGTTTCCCTGGGTGTCTCCCATGTATACATGTTATAAAGCTTTGTTTGATTTTCTCCTGCTATTCAGCCTCATGCCAATTTAATTTGTAGCCCAGCCAGAAAGGACCCAGAGTGGGTAGAGAATACTCTTTCTCCCCTTCAGTATGCATTAAAACTGAAAACTGTATTGCCCTAGTATTCAGAAAACTGATAAAAAGATGTCCAGTTTTAATCTCAGTGTCGGTCTCCTGAAGACAATAGAGTCTCAAATAGTACAGGCCTCATTCTGAATATTTTAAAATGAACTTTTAGCCAATCAGCTGGTAAAGAGGTTTCCTTGACATCCTTCATAGAATCCCTTAAGTCTGTTCAACAAAAACATACTAAAAGACTCTTTGTGAAGGGACTTTAAAAGGTCATTTAGCCCAAGGTATCTCAACTGCAATGTCATACCCCATGAATACATTCAAATATCTCATTGTCTTATCAAAGATTCCCTTTGATCTTTCATTTTTCTGCTAGTCTAACCTCTTATCACTAATTTCTTCAATGGGTATAAGGATCATTCTCCTTCCTCCCACAATATTATACAAATCTGTAACACTCATAAAATGAAAACCATGGTGCTGGACTTGCTACTATAATAAAGACTTTTGACTTGTCATAAAAGACTGATTTCATTTCTCTCTGATTTAAAGCAAGACACCTAATACCTTCTAAGGATTCTAGAAAAGAGGCATTACCATTTTCACTCATTCTCCCCGAACAGTCTTTGAGTTTTTAGTCTTGTATCTTAATAAGTGAGCTTTATTTTTCAGTTTAAATAAATCGAAACACACACACACACACACACACACACGGGGAGGAAAGTTACTTTGATGAGAAGCACCATTAAAAACCAATAGTGCATTTAAGGTTAACATCTCTCTTATTTCCACACATGGGGACCTGAGTATTTTTTGTGGTCCTGGAAACAAGTTCGGGTTAAATAATGTAGAGACTTGCAATTTTCTCTTCTGGAAAATGAAGCTAAAAGATGGAAAAAACTGGAACATTTTGAGTATTTGAAGAGAAAGAAAAATCATAATTTAACAATGAAATTAGTATTAGCTGTCATGATCTGATCTGACAATTGAAATTAAGAATGTGTGGTGAAAAAAAAAAATGTCTTGCATCTGTTTTCTTAACCAAAGTATTTCCTACTAAGTCTGGGAACCAAGTATCCTAGGTTAAGATTTGGATTTGTGTTTCTCTCTTTTCCTTTCCAATGTATTTCTCTTACTGTCCCTTAATCATTTCCCGTAGCATCTAATACCCATATAATGCAAAGAGCTCACCATGTTTCCTAATGGATTCAGATGTATACATATGGTTCATATCTTGAAACAGTTTTTAATTTCATATAGCTGTGCAGTCAGCTGCTGGTTTCTACTGCTTCTAGAAACCTTGCCCAACCATCTGCAGACCCTCTAATTATACTTTCTGACCAGAGGGCAACTGGCAGGAATTAAATACGTTATGATCGTATTCCACAAAGTTTCAGGATTCCAACGCCCTAGCTCGGAAGCAATTCCAGCTGGCCTTCAGTAGGAGATAGAGGTTAACAAGGCCCCTGCTTCAACTGTAATGAGACTTCTCTGAGTCAGCAAATACTGTTGACTCTTAAGAGTAGCAGAACTCAGACCCTATACAAATATCAGTCATCAGCTGGTCAGAATAATAGGATCACTGGGTACGTGAATGATAACAGAAAGCTTTACTAGATGCTGGACGTACCTTCTTGGGATCAGAAGGAATTATTGTGACTGGCTTTGGGTCACAGCAAATTATAGGATCAGGCTAATTGCAGCTTTAAGGATTTGCCCCCAGAAGGAAATACTCAGTAGACTGAAGGAAACAAGCTAGTTTAGCTGACCCTCCATGTAGCAGGTGACCTGGATGTGAGGGTGTGGAGGACCCTGTGAAGCTCTGTAGGCCAAAGTTGATTCAGCTGATCTGAAAATGGTTGTCCACTTCCTCCTCAACAGTCCACCCCAAAGCGGCATGATTTACATATGATCACAGATTAACAGTTACACTCCTACAATTACTCACGCCTACCCTTCCATCCGTTTCGTTTTCACGTATGACTACCTCACTTGCCTCCCTATATAGCCCCCCATATACAGGGATGTTTTGGGGGAAAGGAGGCACAAAAACCATACACACGTGTTGCTGCTGCTGTTCTTTTTGTTGTTGCAGGAGACCCTGAAGATTTTGCATTAGTTGAAAGGGACCTTCATGCCTTTGTTTTGTGAGTAGAATGCTAGATGGAGTAGAATGTGGGAATATGCCTGAGAAGAAGGAAAGAAAAATTGATATGGAATGGGTCCCTCATTATATAAGACTGGTGAGGGAACTGATGTTATTTAGAAAATTTTAGTTCAAATTCCAGAGATTAGTAGTTATATGTAGAAACATAGTATTGGGCTAGCCTTCCTTTGCTTCTTTTAAAATCAATCTTATTGAGATATCATTTATGTACAATGCACTGCATTCATTTAAAGTGTGCAGGTCAGTGCATACAACTGTGAAACTACTGCCACAATCAAGATAGAGAATATTTCTACCACCCTCCAAAATTTCTTCTTGCTTCTTTTCTGTCCATCCCTCCCCCCTTGGCCCCAGTCAACACTGAGGTTTTTTTTTTGTCAAAGCTTTTTTGCCTTTTCTAGGATTTTATATAAATGGAATCATACTCCCATGTCTGGCATCTTACACTCAACATAATGATTTTGACATTCCTTCATTTTGTTGTGTATATTAGTAGTTTGCTTCTTTTTATTGCTGAATAATATTCCATTGCATGGATGCAACACTTTTTGTTTATCCATCACCTGTTGGTGAACATCTGGATTGTTTCAATTTTTGATTATTGTGCATAAAACTGCTATGGATTATTTCCAATTTGGGGTTATTGTACATAAAACTGCTATAAATATTTGTGTACAAGTCTCTGTGTGAACATATGTTTTCACTTCTTTTGGGTAAATACTTGGGAGTGGAATGTCTGGGTCATACGTTTAACTTTTCAAGAAGTTACCAAACACTTTTTTCCAGAGTGATTGAACCATATTACATGCCCACCAGGAAGGTGTGAGAGTTCCAGTTGCTCGACATCCTCACCAACATTTTCTTAATTATAGTCATTCTAATGGATGCTTGACGATATCTCACTGTAATTTTAATTTTCATTCTCCTGATGACTCATGTGATTTATGTCTTTTCATGCTATTTGTATACTGTCATTGGGGAAGTGTCTGTTCAAATCTTTTATCCATTTTTTATTGGATTGTTTGTCTTCTTATTATTGAGTTACAAGAGTTCTTTACATAGTCTGGATACAAGTCTTTTGTTGAATATATGCTTTGCAAACATTTTCACAATCTTTTGGTTATCTTTTCATTTTCTTAACAAAGTCTTTCAAAGAGCAAAATAGTTTATTTTGATAAGTCTTTTACTGATATTTTCTTTTATAGCTCATGGATTTTGTTTCTTGTTTAAGAAATCTTTATAAAACCCAGGGTCAATAGGATTTCTTCACTGTTTTCTTCTAGAAATTTTATAGTATTAGGCTTTACATTTAGGTCTATGATCATTTTGAGTTAATTTTTGTGTATAGGTTGAGTTGACATTCTTTTTTTTTTTCCTATGGCTATCCAATTGTTCCAGCATCCTTAGCCATATATGTGTGGATCTATTTCTGGACTCTATTCTGTTTCATTGTCTCTTATGTCTATCTTTATGTTAATACTATGTTAGTAATGTATTATATAATAGTACATTAACTATATAATTAATTATATATACTTCATGTTAGTAATATACTATGTTAATATCATACTACCTTGATTTTTGTAGATAGTTTAAGTTCCTCTTACACTATCAAGTTCCATCTTGTTCTTCTTTTTCAAAATTGTTTTGGATATTTTAGAGTCGTCAAATTTCCAATAAAATTTAGAATCAGCTTGTTAATTTCAATGAAAACATCTGCTGAATTTTGAGCAGGATTGTTTGAATCCATAGATAAATTTGAATAGACTCGGCATCTTAAAAATTGAATCTTTCCATGAACCTATGAATTCCAGTGTACTATGAACTGGAACCTTGCAATAAACCTATAAACATGGTTTATTTCTCCATTTATATGATTCTTCCTTAACTATTTTAGCAATGTTCTGTAGTTTTCCATGAAGAATTCTCACATGTCCTTTCTTAAATATATCCCTAAGTTTTTTTTTTTAGGTACTCTTGCAAGTAGAAGTTTTAAAATGTAATTTTCTAATTGTTTACTGCTAGTATATAAAAGTACAATTAATTTGGGGTATCAACTTTGGATTCTCCAACCTTGCTAAATTTGCATATTAATTCTAGTAATTGTCATATAGATTGCTTGGAATTTTCAACATAAATACTCGTGCCATCTGCAAATAAAGTCCAATTTTCTTCTTCCTTTCAGCCTTCGTTTGCTTTTGATATTTATTTATTTATTTTTCTTTTTCTTATTTCATTGTTTTCTGCTCTTGTTGCTCACTGGGGATAACACAACACTTGTTAAAACCCTGTCCTGGTGAAATTTAGCAGAGATTTCAAACTGTTGATAATTGAAGTGCAGAAAAATACCTGATAGATTAGAGAAGAAAAGAGGTACTGTGAAGGCATATAGTTAGCTAGAGGCAAGGCTGCAATGTTAGCCTTGCTCTGCTGTTACTGTTACTGATGGGGTTAGTCACATCAAGGTCCTTTTGAGCTGGTTGGAAGGAAGGAGAAGATGTGCTAGAGCTTTGAATGGAACTGCATTAGCTGTGGCTGGAAAACACTGTGGACTTTAGAACTACTAGTGATTTTCAAGTGAGTAGGCCAATATCAGCCACAGACAAACATGCCAATCAGATCCCAGTTCTCCTTCCTCTGAATGTCCACCAACCTGGGGAAGCACTCTCAGTCTCCCTGTCTCAATTTCTGGACCCTTCTCTCTTCTCCAACAGTATCATCCTCACTTCCCAGAGAACCTTTCCTGCTTCCCCTAACAAAAGCTCTCAGGAAAAATCTGAACCCCTTTCTGTGATTAAATTCGGCCCCATCTCCACACCTCACTCATTGTTACATTTTAACAAGATGTGTCTGAAGAGGTCTTAAGTCTCAAACAAATGAAAGCACAAACACAGCAGCAATACCTGTAAAAGGAAGGAAATATCATTTCCTGAACATCTACTGAATGACACCCTAGGGTCGTTATTTAATCATAATAATGTCTAAAATGGGATTTATGTCATCATTATAGACAAAAGGACTGGAGTTGAAGGGGTTAGGCATTTTGTTCAAGGCCATATAAAGATTGGAGAATGAATTTGAATCTCAGTTTGAGTTTAAAGTATAGGCTTTTTCCATTGCACTCTTCTGACTCTTCAATATACTGAGCACTTTCATTGTGCAATATATTTGCTGATTTATCACTGACTGTGTAATACTAGATTGTATATTTCTTGTTTGCAGGAGTGCATTCACCATTATATTCCCAACTCTCAGCACAGGGCATGGCAACTAGTAGGTACTCAGTGTCAGTTTGTTTATTTGATTTAAATATCAACAGAGCCGTGTTTCTATTTGCTTTATTTATTCATTCATTAAACAAATACTTTTTTGTAGTTAGGCACATAGATCTAGGTTGGGAGTCAGGTAAATAAATAAGCAATTAACTCTGCATAGTAATACAAACTATGATAGAGGGATGACTAAAACATCGAGGAAACACAAAGAGGAATTACCCAGACTGGCTTTGGGATATCAGCAAAGGCTCCCTGAAGGAGGGATATTTGACATTTAATGTCAAGAGTGATGCAACGTGAGAAAAGGAAAATATTCTAGACAGGGGAGCACTCATGTGCAAGGTTGGAAGTGAGAGAGAGCATGACACATTCAAGAAAAAGTAATTATGGTTGACACATAGAATGTGAAACATAGAGTAATAAAAGATGAGGGCAGAGAACGAAATAGGTGCCAACTATGCGAAGATTATTATGTTCTGTTAAGGCTTTATCCCCAGGAAGCTACCAAAGGCATATAACCAGCAGATGGCAGGATCAGATTTTTTTACACAGAAAGAACATTCTGACTTCTTTGTGGAAAGTGATTGAATTGGGATAGGACACCATTTGGGAGATAATTGCTGAATTCTGGGTGAAAGATGATTGGGGTCTAAAGTAAAGAGTTTGGGATTGGGGAAAATGGGTAGATTTGAGAGATAAAGTAAAATTAATAGAATTTGGAGGATGATTACTTCTGGGAGTAATGGAGGAAGAATTGATGAGGATAATTCTTGGGTTTTGGGTTTGGAAAAATGATGAACAGTAGTGTCATTTAATGAGCTCTTGAACTCAGGTGAAGTATTCATCTGCAGAAGAGAATTTCCAATGAATATCATCCCAAACAATGTACTAGAACCTTAAATTCATCATAATTCTTTCACTAAATTATTAGCTTCCCTCTCCCTCCCCCCAACTAATTTACCACATTTCTTTATAACATCATCGTTTTCTGAGTTACTAAGGCTGCAAATCTCATGTTCATCATTGGTTCCTCCTCTCCTCAGCCCTCCCACCACTTTCAATTAGTCATCAAGGCCTGTTAATCATTCCTTACCAATGCCTCTTGAGTCTACCCTGTCCTTCCATTCCAACTGTTGTAACTCTAGTCCGAGCCCTTATCACTTCATGCCTGAACTATTTCGTAGCTAGAATAGTTTCCTAACTTGTCTCCATACCTCCAGTTGCTTTCCAGTGCAACCCATCTGGCACCCCATGGCCAGAATCATTTTCTTTAAACTCTGCTTTTATCACCTCTCCCAGCTCAAGCATGTTCAGTGCACTCTTCTCCAGACAGATGAGTTACTCACCATCCTTCCCAGCATGTCTCATGCATTGCTACCTAGGGAACCTTTGCTTGGAATGTGACTTTCTTCTAACATTTTCCTCTGCCTCCCTAAACAATCTTCATCCTGTTGGGGTCAGTTCCAGTCCCAGCCTCCAAGAGTCTTCTGTGACCATCCATAGCAATTTCTTTGGTCCCTGAAATCCCCTGGAACATAATACCAATTTTGTTCACTTTCTTGTGTTCTTTTCTGTATAAGTCTTATCTCCCTATCTGAGTAGTAGCCTTCTTAAAGCTGAGACAATGGGCTTCTTCTCCAGCCTGTGGTGCACGTGCAGCAGAGAGAACCAGATTCTGATCAGTGTGCAACAGCTGTTATTTCGTGCAGCCAATTGTGCTTGCAGTTGAAGGCAGGTAATGTCAGTTTGATGAGTTATTTGCCCACTACCGCTGGGATGCCCTTGCTGGTCTAGGTCCCAGCAGTGACTTGTGTTAGGTACCAAGATCACAACTCTTTATGATTCACATTCGCACACCCAGCCATTGTTCCTCAAGCATGCTACTGGCTCTGAGTCACTAGATCTGAAGAGTCTTCTACATCAACCTCTTATGGTGCAGAAATCAGCTCTCCTATAAGAACCTCCAGGAAGCCGTTGTTTTCAGCCTTTTTCATCACCTCCACTTTAGGAGACATTTAGTCCCTTCTGTAAATTAGTGTGTTTCCTCTCCAGAAACCCCATTTCCATACCAAGGTTCATTTAAATTCTATATATTTCTGGCAACAGTAAGCTTCCTTATTATTTTCCTCTCTTCCAAGCAAGAAATACCTATTTACCCTACATTTACACAGCTAACAGAGTGAGCATATGTGATGGAGGAGGGACAGTGAATCACACAAGTAACCCTATGTAGAACAAAAGTGACTTACCCCAAGGTAACCTATGGTCACAACCTTATAGAGACTTATTTCATTTTTAGGTGCCTGTGCTGAAAATTACTTTCTGTTTGCCTCCCCCTCAACCCCAAATCCATTCTCCAACCTTCTCTGTCCTGTTCTGTACATTCTACAGACGGCATCACCAGGGTACCCTGGCCCAGGGCTTCCCATGAGTTTGGGCTAAAGGATAGCATCTAGTGAAGAGTGCAGGTTGGGAAGAGAGAGAGGCCAAGTGTTCATCTCTATGCTCTTTGTCTCGCAGCTCAATCATCTATGTCAAAAGGACATGTGTCCTCTTCCATTGCTCTATTTCTCCAGGCTCCGGTGATGCCACTCTCTCCCTGTGTCTTTTCAGGCTCAGGGGTAGTGACAGGTTTCTGTGTTGCTCATCCCCTAGCACTTCAACATCCCTTGATGTTTCCCTTAACCTTGTTTCCTCATTAAACTCTCTTTGTTAACCTCTTTTAATGCACCATCTGTCTACCCCATGAACCCTAATTGATATAATGCCCTCTTGAAGAGCACCCAGATTAATCTTTGCCTTTATAGGGATGGATCTGGGTACATTTGTTTCTCCCATGGCACCAAGCATGGTGACTGACCACTACAAAAACACTTGTTATCCTAGATTGAGAAAGATATTAATGAGCCAGACTCAGTTTTTCTGTGTGAATCCAGGGTTCCTGTTGACAAACCATGCTGCCAGAAGTGACCTCTGCTAGCACTGGTATTCTGTTTATTGCAGGTGGGCTTGACCCTTCACTCTGCTGGGTTCCCAAATTAGAGAGTAAGACTGGGATGACATTATCTTATTCACTGACAGGGGTGGCACATTGAGTAGAGTCAACAACCTGTCTAAAATGTCTCTGCCATCTTCCAGCTCTAAATCCTAAGACACTGAGACTGATATCATTCTTTATGAATCTAGCTAGTTTGCCACTGTCCTAGAGGATGGTCTGATAAGTTATTCCAAGAGGACTACTGCTTCAACACTGCTACCTACAGGGTAATTTGGAAATGAATTGTTTGCTGTTCTCTTTCTACTTAGCAAGGGCATTGCTCACTCTCAGAAGTGGAAGAGCCACTAGTCATCTACCATCATCAAAGAGAAACTAACCAGATGCCTTAGTAGAGTTGGCTGCTTTGCTGCCTCCTGGAGGCCTCAGCGATTCTTGTTTTAATTATCTTTTCTCCATAGATCATGTTCCTGAAAGAAATTTCCAACGTATTTCCAAGTTATGTTAGCTGGGTATTTTCCCTGCCAATCTTAAAAATCAGTGTTCCTACTCTTTGCTTCTTAATGATTCTTTCCAATGGAAAAAAAGGAAAGAAAGGATCTTAGGATCTTTTTCCTCACGGTGCAGTGTAACTGTCTCTCAGGGAAGGATTTTTTCATTCAAACGTAAAGTGGCAGGGTCCCGAAGGGCCGGGACATGCAAATTTGAAACAAACATTTCCAAAGCAGAAGTCCAGCACCAGCTCTGTCACACATGCATAAAACAAATTATCCAATGGGAGCAGTACATAAATCACTCAATAGAGAGTGCCAAAAAAATTCCATTGCATTCCTTCCAGAATCTAAAACCCAAACATGTTAGAGCTCCAAGCTCTTACCTAAAAATTCTGAAGGGAAAATGAACTGTGAATAACTATGGAGAAAGTGTAAGCAATTCATCCACCTGATGGGACCACCTGCTAATCAACGTTCACACAGTATTTTGTATCCAGCTATGAATCAAAATTCTTAAGCTAAGTTTATGGCTTAAAAAGTCAAAGACCCCTGTCATCGTCATCACTATTATTTACCAGTAACAGAGCCAGAACCTGCATAAGTTGCTATGCTTCTTAAAGGATGTTGAACTATATGGGTTGTGTCTGATTTAGGGGAGGAGCCTGGGCTGGTTCCAGATGCTAAGGTTAACAGGTAGTGCAATGAATCACAGTCATAGAAAAGAAGTGCCTTGGGGAGGTTGTGGCTAGTGTTTTAGTTTCTTAACCCACTGCACACCCACTGAAGAGAGAATGCTACTTGTGTCAGAAATGTCTAAGAAAAGGTACTTCCACACATTATTTTTTAGTACATGTGCTCTTGTACAAGACACAATGTTTTGTGTAAAACTTTAAAAAGCATTTATCAAGGTAGACAGGAAATAAACAATTCTTATAGCTAAATGTCTGCCCTCCCATGTGTAGGAATTAAGTGGAGCTAAACATGAGGTGCTCCAAAAATGGGAAAAAGAGAATTGGGTCCAGCTATAAAACCAATTCCTGAAGTAGATTGGGGTGCACAAAGTCTTGCACTGAACTACAAGACTTGATTCAATATATTTATGTATTAATTTGCTAGGGCTACCGTAACAAAACACCACAAACTGGGTGGCTTTAAACAACAGAAATTATCGTTCTGGAGGCCAGAAGTGTGAAATCAAGATGACAGCAGGGCCATTCTCTCTCTGAAACTTGTAGGGGAATCCTTCCTTGGCTCTTCCTAGCTTCTGGCATTTGCTGGCAATCTTTGACCTGCATTGGCTTGAAGCTACATCACTCCCATCTCTGCCTTCCTTGTCATCTGGCATTCTCCTCGTGTGTCTCTTTCTTCACATGGCTGTCTTCTTATAATGACGCTGGTCATATTGGGTTAGGGGCCCACCCTACTCCAGTAGGACGTTGTCTTAACTAATTAAATCTGCAATAACTCTATTTTGCAATAAGGTCACATTCTGAGGTACTGGCCATCAGGACTTCAACATATCTTTTTTGAGGGAGGACACAATTCAACATGTAACAATTTACATATTGAAATATGGCAGGGATAAGATCTAAAAATTAGTAGCTTTCTTCTCCTGTTTCTTTTCTTGTTCTTTTCTCCCACCCTCTCACCTTCCCTCCCTCCCTACTGCCTTTCTTTCCTTTTTTTCTTGCTTGCCTAGCCATGGAATCTTTGTGAGGAATAAGAACATAACTATCCTAGTTAGGATAGAAGCTAAACTGATGGACACAAGAAAAGGGATGTCAATATCCAGAGAAATAAAATTCAAAATGAGAAAGACAGTCATTTGTGTTATGGGGAAACCGCCGAAGATGGAAGCTAACGTAAGGTGGAATTGTGAAGAAGGGGAAAGAATATTTTGAAGTATAACACTGGTGAGATAGCTAAAGATGATTTTCAAAAATTCACTGCGTTTCCAAGAATAGCCATCCTTTGCCACCATTTGAGAAGGCCTTGTGTCCATATCTATATTACACTTCATGGCTTTGGATTCATGTCTGTATTTCATTCAGATGTGTCACTGTGTTAAGGTGGGCTCTATGGAGAGAAGAAATATGACTAATTTTGTTCATGCTCTACAAAGTATTGATCTGATGGGGAATCTTCAGCAATGGAAGCACAATAACAAAAGACAGAGAAGCAAATATTGGCAGTGTCCATTCAAACACAGCCCAAAGGAAAAACAAACTTGTCCTGTGGATTTTAATTTTATGACTCCCCTGGCAAGATGCTCTTTGTAATAGAAAACTATGTCTTATGCTTTCTTAGCTGAGAATTACTCTGTAACATCACCCAAGGAAGCCCACCTATTCCGCTCCCATGCTTGCTAAGCAAATTTCTCACTCTGGTTTAATTTAGTCCTTCAAGGAGAGAATGTATTAGTTGTATTGACAAAAATATTCCTCTCCAGGATTTTGTAAACTTTTTCTGTAAAGGGCAAGATTGCAAATATTTTAGGATTTGCAGGCCATAGCGTCTCTGTTGTGACTACACAGCTCTGCCGCTGTGGCGAGAAAGTCAATATGAAATGAAATACGAAAACCAATGGCCCTGGCTGTGCTCCAGTGCAACTTTACTTATAAAAACAGATGTCAGGCAGAGCTGGCCCACAAGCCATAGTTTGTTGACCTTGTTCTAGACCATGGGACAATAAAAAATGTTTTTTTACGTTTTTAGTAAAAATTTGAATTTCTCTTTTATATATAAATCCAGTTAGTTTGGTTGATGTGCACTGCCTTTGAGAAGCAGTTTCACTTTCGATGTGACAGTTTCAGGTCTCTGAGTGTGTAAGGCTGAGGGTCAGCTCTTCGAGGACAGTTAATTCACAAGCACATTGTTACCTCATAAAGCATCATGGCAACAGTGTGCTGTTTTCTCCCCAAAGAAGGAAGGATCTCATGATAGATTTTCATATCAGGATTTTTCTGTTTTTGATTTTCCTCTGCCGAGTGGGGCCTCAAATGTCACTGAGACTAACTGGTTTTGCAAAGGAGAACATAAGCCTTAGAAATGTGAACTGACTTATTAAGATTGGAAGAGAGAATGGGCATCCAGGCTTTCCAACCTTAGGTTTGGTTTCCCAACCTTTCCTCTTTGCTGGTAAAAACGATCATAAGAGCTTGAGACTCGGGACTTTAGTCATAAGGCAGCAGTTCTGTTGATCATGATGAGTAAGCAGATGGCTTGGCACAAAGGAGCCAAGAGCACTCACAGTCTCTCTGGACTTCTTATAGCTTGTATAATGTCTTTTAAAAATATTTAATGCCATTGAACACTTGTCATCCATATATTTTTCTAAACTCATTTTGAACCTGTTTATATTTTGACTTTACAACTAATTTATGGAACAAATTCCATATGTTTACTTCTCTTCTAGACAAGAAGCCCTTCCTGTTAATTCAGAACCTATTTTTATTAAAACCAATAGTGACACAACTGAGAGATGCCCATGGCTGATTGTCCCAGAAAGCTCTTAAGGGAGACCATTCCAAGGGCGTCCTTTGCAAAAAGGGTCTTTGGGTACCTTACAAAGCACATTACTCCAAAGCAAAACAGTTGCACAGTGACTTTCCAACAGCTTTAGCCACCAAACTTTGCTGAAGAAAACTTGCATGGGATCTTAGATAAAATTGGTAATAGATGCACTGGTCTACTAGTAGACCATTTAATTATTCCCCCTAGGATTGAACATCATACCACACACTATCTTTGTTTGTTTTAATGTGTTTCCCCTGACTCGAATGCAAACTCCATGAAGGCAAAGACTTTGTTTATTTATCCCCCAGCCACTAACATCATCCCTGATGCATAGTAGGCATCCAATAAATATTGTTGAATAAATGAAGCAATGTGTGAGGACCTGAAGCCAAGCATGAGCCCGAGCCTTTCTCCATGGTTACCCTTCTCTCATCTGGTGCCAAACTTGAGGATCCTTTCCGGAACCCTTTCTGGTCGGTGCAGTGGACTTCGATTGGTGTAGAGCTTTGGTATAAAGCTTATACACCCTTTATCTTATTAGGGCCTCACAAGCGCCCTGTGAGGTTGGTAGAGCACATATTATCATTCTCAATTTGCAGATGAGAAAACAGATTCAGAGAAGATAATGGACTTGCCCACAGTCACATTGGTGGAAAACAGTAAAGCTGAAGAGCTGAGACAGCTCCAAATGCACTATACCAGAATTTCAAATTATTTTGACTACAACTTATAGGAAGAAGCGAGTTTTAGATTATTATCCAGAACACACACACACACACACACACTTAAAGCAAAGCTTTTACAAAAGAATGTCCTTACTAATGTAATATACTCTTGATATTTTTATTTTATTGAATTTTTAAAAATTCTAATTGCAACCACAGACTGAAAACAGTGATATCTACTATCCATATTTTTTTGCATAATTGCCCCTCTCTTCTCATCTTTTATCTGCATTCTGAAATGAAATAATAATTGCCTTCTCCTCTTGTAGGGATTCCCAGTCTTTACTTGAAGTCAGCCCATCTGGGGAGCAGGACGATTCCTCCGTGCTAGAGTCACAGAACATGAAACAGCCAGGACACTGTCTGAGAGGAAATTGAATGCTATAAGGGACTAAGGGGGAGAGAAAATCAAATCTGAAAGCCTGGACATTTTGGGCAGGAAACAGTTAAGAGACCACTAGATGCATTGAGCTGCCAAGACCACCACAACGTTTGTACAAAGATTAGACAGAGAACAGATGTGAAGTAACTAGAGTCCTTCAGAGTAAGATAGCGACGACATAAATTAACCTTGTCTAATGCCTGACAAAGGGACCGTGCGCTTTTTGAAGTCTTCAGAGTGAAGCCATTTTTTATAGACTCTCCAAGGTTATATACCTTTATCCAACAGAACAAGTTTAATTAGAGCCAGTTGTTTACAGGGAAGGGAAGTGAGCCCAGTGGGGGCTATCAGGGTGACTGCATAGAAAATAAACGAATGAGCCTGCACAACAGCTGAGGTTTCCTTGAGTTCTCCTCAGCTGATAAGATTCCCTTCACCCCTCAAGATTACTTTTGTCTATTTTCCTGAAACTGGAGAAACAAAGAGGTGAAAACATTCCAGATTCCTGATCCTCCAGTTTGGCAGGATTTGGGTCACAGTCTCCTTCGAAGCTACCTTTCCTGGTGGTGAGGCTACTGGGGTTATATCACGCCCTGCTGCTGGTGGACGGCAGCAGTGACCACTCACCCATTTTATAGGCAATTTTATAGGACCAACCTATAGGATGCGGCTGGCCTTATCAGTGGATATTTAACCCAAGGCTCTGAGGAGGGTCTGGCACTACAGTTCCCAAAAGATAAATTCTCTACTCAGGGGAGGCCCAGCTGGGGTGGGATCTGAGCCAGAGATGGCTTTGTTAAGGCTGTGTCCCAGAAGAAGATATGGGATTTGACACACCACTAATAGGGGCCTGTGGACCAAAGGCCTCCTAGGAAGTCCTGATCGAACGTCTGTAAGAAGGAAGGGCAGGAGCTGTGCCTGTTGGGCAGCAGAGAGAATGCTAGAGTCTGGATCAGTTTCCCCTAAACCTCTATGGAATGCTTGGTCACCTGAGAAAGGAAGTAGGGGATTTAGCAAGGTTAGGGGGTGGGAAATAGAGGGGAGATAGGAAGCTGGGCTTGTATGTGTCCCTGGTTGAGTGTGCTGGATTCCAGTGGTTGGGAACTGGTCAAGGCAGACCTGGGTCCCAGAACCACAGTTTACCTTGCTTTGATGCAGCTCTCTCAAATGGGCTTTCCAGCCCTTCATGGAGAGACACAAATGAGCCTAGGGCAGCCCAGGGCTCGCCAGAAACCAGTGGAGCAGATCCAAGAGAGAAAAGAACAGCCGAAGCTGTCTCCTCTCTCAGGGAGGAGAGCTGTTTCCTCTTTTTGTTCCCAGGGCTGAGTTTATATGTGAGTGGTGGAGCCTGTGTTCTGGCTGTAGACTCTAGAAACCACTGAAAAAGTCCCCACCCTGAAACATCCTTTCTAAACTGCTTGAAATGCCACCCACAATTTGAGTTCAATTGTGCTATTAAAAAAAAAAAAAAAAGATTAGTCCCCAGGGAGATTTGAGAGAACTTTAATCCTTCACATCTTACGGTTCACTTTGCTCATTTTTTTCCAACATCAGGCTGAGGTCCCTGTAGTTAAAGGGATAGAAGACTTTTGGGGGAAGGTTCACAGTTTTGGAGTGAGGGCTCTTTCTGGGAAAGGCAATCTAGGGTAGAGCCAGCTCTGGGGTCTTTGGCGAGTGTTTGTGGGGGAAGGGTGGTCAAGAAGCGGATGTGAGGGAAAAGGATCTAGGAGAAGCCAATGAAAGGGATGAGGAAGCGCCAACAGAGCCATATTTTGCTGATCCAGAAATTGTCCCCAAGGCATACCTTGTCCATCTCTTCCTCCAGCTCCTAAATCCACGTCCTGTGGGGCTTGAGTTTTCTTCTGCGTGAGATGCTTTTGCCCATGGGAGGAGTAGAGCCCTTTCTGCTTCCTGACTGCCAGCCCAAGTCCAGGTGAGAGCATTACCAGCAGTCCTGAGAGATTTTACAATGAGCCCTTCCATGCAGGGACTGCATCTGATTCCTGTTTGCATCATGCCCACTCAGCTTAGGAACATAGAAAGCACATCATAATATTTGCCCATAGACTGATTCACCCAATGGGTGGTGTGTGTGGTCCAGGAACTTGGTTCCTGCTCTCTTTTTTCTTGCAGTGCTCTCCTTTCTATATCATCATTAGGTGCCCTCCTAGTCATCCCTCAAGACTCAGCTCAAATGCCATGTCCTTTTTATAGGCTTTTCTTTCTGTCTTCATGTGATTTCTCCTGTGTAAATGCTTAATAATACATGGGTCACACTGTATTACATGGTCACAACCAAGTGTTGTCATTCCTGATTTCTTTCTCAATCTTACCCACTTGACTTTGACTTTCCTGAGGTCATTTGAATGTTATTTCCAGCAAATCGCACAGTACTTGGCACCTAGCAGGCTCTTAGTAACCTTTTGGAGAATTGATTGGACCTTATATAAAATTACTTTCAAGGGACCTCACCAACATGCCCAGTGGTTTCTCAGCCTATGTGTGGCCAGATAAGTGCCCAACTGCAGGGAGGAAAACACCTGGGTTGAAATATGAATAGATCTGCCTACTCATTTCAGTTTGCCATGAAGTGATAACTCTGACTTATCAAGTTAAGTTTTATTAATTTTCCTTCTAAACACTTTCTGAACTTGGCGTCTGAAAAGGCAGGTTATTAATTTGGCATATGAAAAGCTGACATGCATTTCTGGGTCTGCTGAGTAGTGAAGGATTTTCAAGAAGTAAAAGAGTCTATACAATGATTGCAAATGGAATCCATGAAATAAGAGCCTGTCTGGTTGTCCAAGATGAAGCTGTACGGCTGGGAGGCAGAGGTGCCGGGTTTGCCTTTCCAGTGACACAGAGAAGATAAACAGAGGACTCAACGCATGGGACATTTTGACTTCAGTTTTGATATTCTGCCTTTGGATAAGTCCAGACACTCACTGCTAAACCTCTCCAAAGGGGCTACTTGTTCTCAAGAGCTGAGGCAGTTAGCGGGACAATTTCTGTGAAAGAGAAAGATCCATTTTAAAGGTAGGGTCAGAATGTGAGTCCTGGTTTTACTCAGACATGTAAGTGCAGAATGCGGAGCTTTAAGTCCTTTGCTGGGGCCTCATCCTTCATTTATGAGGAAACTATCAGTGTTTTTTCTCCACAGGACTTGAAACCTGCCCACCTACCTTCTTTCCTCCCTCCCTCCCTTCCTTCCTCTCTTCCTTCCTTCCCTCCTTTCCTCCCTCCTTCCTTCCTCCCTTTCTTTCTTCCTTCCTTCTCTCCTCCCTCCCTTTCTCCTCTTCCCTTTTGCTTCCCTCCCTCCATCACCCTCTCTACCACCCTCTCTCTTTTGTTCATTTTTTTGTCACGAATATTTTCAAATACACATAAATTAGTGAGAATACTATAATAAACCCCCCATATTCCTACCATCCAGATTCAATAATTATCACCATTCTGTTTAGCTCCTTGTATGACCTTCAGATCACAGCCTTGATGATTTCTGAGGTCCCTTCTAGCTCTAATAAGGTAAGAGTTTTTCTTTGTCTCCTTTGTTCCTGCACCAACTGTTGTTATAAACATTATAAACAAGTATATAAGGGGATAAACAGTGAGTTGTAGGTGTGAGGGGTGATTTCATCCCCTCAATTTTCATCAATGCCCCAAGGCCACCCAAATACAGGTACAATCTAGGTAAAAGGAATGCTCTTGTTATGCAAATGTATCTTCAAGACAAACTTCTAGCTGCTTCTTCCTGCAGGATAGTTGCTCCTAAGTCATATCTATACAGAAATTCTGGTGTTGCCACCAATAGTGGGCAATATTAATGTCCAGCTTCTGGAAACCAGACACCACGGTCACTACAGCTTCAAGAGCTGATCTCTTTTCTTCATTTTTCATTCTCATAGGATGTCTTTTTAATTGGCTTGGTGTACAAAAAGGGCTACTTAATCTTTTTTGACTTTTTCCTTTTCTTTTCCTCCCTCTCTCCTCCTTCTCTTTTCTTTTGGTCAAAGCAGCTTTTACTGAACATTTACAACTTTTAAAAGTAGACTAAGCAATTAAAGTTCTCTAATGTATTGGTAATATTCAAAAAATGACTTCATATTTGGCCTTTGATCTTTCTAGCCTTCTGCATAGTTAAAATGCCTCTGCCTAAGCCACTTGGCATTTTTATATCATCTTGATAGCTCATAGTTTTTGTAAATAATGTCAGTGTACCTTAGGGAACTGAGCTACAAGGGAGGTGGGTGGGCGATATATCCACTTAAGTATTTTTCCGTTTGTAACTTTCACTAGTCCCTGGAAAAGCTTTACATTAAGATATCACTGCCTGTGGCTCTCATGTCTGTTAAATGTTTTACCATCACTCATTAACTCTTTCTCAGATTGAAAACCAAGTCATAGAAGAAAAGAATGGCTTGATTAGCATTGCAACTTAGTAACTATCAAATTTAAGATCAAGGTCAGAGAAAAAGGGCAGGATACAATATAAATGTAATATATGTATATAGGAGTGTAAGTCCAAATTCTACGTCACAGAATGAACTTGTACATGAGGCAGACTAAATTGAATGTTTTTAGTTTCAAAATTACTGGCTTGAGTTTGGAGTTTCACTTCTAATATGTTAATGAGTAAATTAAGATGTGTTTACATTTCTATAACATGTATTCTACTTTGTCTCAGCTATGGCCTTATAGAACTTCAGAAAAGTGATGTAACCTCTCTGGAACCTTGTTCTCATGTGTGAAAAAGAAAAAAAGAAGACTATAATATTTCTATCATTCCTTTCGCTTGACATGTGATACTTTAAAACCAAGACATTAGGCTGAGTCAATTGTGTCAGGTGCTGAGAACTCCTAACGAGGACAAATGCATTAAAATCAAGTCACTAGGTTGCCTGGAAGCTAGAAATGTAAACATAACCATAAATAAGACATATGCTTGTTTATCTTTTCTGCTGTGGCTATTAGCTTAACCGGCAGGTATTAGTATGTATGCAACACACATGGATTTTGGATGTGTACATAGTGAGAATTTGGCTTGCTATACATAATAAAGCAAAAGTACTTGATATTCAGCTCTAAAAAATGTTGGAAGATTTTTTTCCTTCTTCTCAAATTAGTGTTACTCAGGGGAGGTGTATGACGTGCCAATTAATATGTATACTTTTTCAACAGTTCTGCCTTTTTTTTTGTCCCTCAGAGCTTTGAGGCAAAATGTCAAGTCTTCTGCAGCCAGTCACTTTCCATAATTTTCCTGTTTATTCCAGTGAGCACTATAAACTATGTTCTCATGGCAGGTGCATACCAATGTGCCATATGGCAGCCTCCTGTATCAGTCCTGTCACCAAGCCCTCCAGGAAATGAGGCACTGTATTGTTCCCAGGACACAAACAGCCCCACATTCAGACAGAAACCCTTGTTTCTTTCCAAATTGCTGACTGCCAGACATTAAAGAATTTCACCAAAAAATTAATAGTGGGGAGAATTGGGGAATATTATGGAACCTCATGTTAGGAACACAGGCCATCATTCATTAATTTATTTCATGAGTATTAACTGAGCCCTAACTTTGTTCCAGGAACTGTTCTAGGTGAAGGGGACATAAAAGTAAAAAAAAGACGAAAATTACAAAAAAGAAAATAAGCAAATAAATGATCAAGATACTTTGATAGAGGTAAGCAGAGAACCAAAGTTAGGTGATGTGGAGAGAGGCTGACCACATCAGAGTGGGTTGGGAATACCAATCTGAGGAAGTTGTAGTCAAGTTGAGGACTGAATGTCAGGAAGGAACCAGATATGTAAAGACCAGAAGCAGAGAATTCAAACACAGGGCATAGCAAGTGCGAAGGTCCTAAAGCAAGAAGATGCCTGATATGTTTGAGGAACAGAAGGGAGGCAGGGTGCTTGGGAAGAGTGAGTGAGAGGGAGCATGTAAGTCCGAAGGCAGATCACAGAGGGCTTCATAAAGCCAAGATGAGAAGTTTGGATTTTGCTCTCAGAGTAATCAAAAATAATTGGATGACATGATTTGAAACACTTTTTATGTTTATGCTTAGGTATGGGGTGGCAAATGGACCATTGAGAGGAAAATGGAAGCAAGAAGACACATTAGGCTGATGCAGTAAGCAAGCCCGGTGAGTGAAAAGGGTGACCTTTGGAAGTAAATTCAAGTAGGAGTTGCTGATGAGTTAAATGTGGGAATGAAGGGAAAGAGAGGAATCAAGGATAACTTCCAGATTTGGGGCTCGGGCAGTTGATGAAGCAGGCAAGCAAACAAACAAAACCCAAAAAGCCAGTTTGTCGTGGGGTGGGAATTGTTGTGGGGTGGGTTGCTTTTTAGACAACCAAGTAGAGATATAAAAGATGTGTCTGGATATATAAATCTGGAGTCCAGAGGAAAGTCCAAAGATGTATATCTGAGGTCATTGCCATATAGATTTATTTCAAGCCATGAGTCAAGATGATGACACCTAGGGTGAGTACATAGAAGAATAAGGTCCAAGATGAAATCCCAGGGCATTCCAACATTTAGAGATCCACCAATGGTGGAGGAGACAGTAAAGGTTCAGAAACTTCAATAGGAGTAAAGTCAGGGGCTGGTGATCTTGCCAAAGACAAGAGAAGAAACAGTATGTTCTCAAGAAAGTGGTGATTGGAAACTCAGGACCTTCCACTAGAGATGCCGAATTCCTCCTAAACCTCCTTCTCATCTCACTTCTTATTCCCCTGTTAGCCAAATCTTAAGCTTGCACCCTAAATAGAAGGCAGATTTCTATCCCTCTCTTGTTTGTGACCCAGACCCCCTGACTAGTTTTTATTTCTCCATTCTAGAAATGACAGTTCATTTTCTCCAGGCTTAGCAAGGCTGCTCTTGCCTTGTATCTATCTCCCAACCTAACCTCTCACAGGCGCACCTTCCCTGCAGCAAGGACTCCACACCAGCTAGTACTTGTCTCATAGGAAGGACATGAGACTCGAGAGGGAGAACTCAAGGGCAGTCTCAAAGGAAGAGGAGAGTTAAGATAAGCAAGGGAAGAGTGGGCACCCTCAGGAATAACACTCTGCTTTGGGACTACACTTTTTTCCAGAAATCTATTTGAAGGCCAGAACCCACAAATAAAATTCTCTTTCAGTATTTCTTAGCGATAGGCATTGAAATGACTCTAAGAAGAGCAAAGAGAAACTCACCATTTCTTTGGGGGAAACTAAGGTGTTCAAAGCGAACTGATTCTACAATCCATAAGCAAGCATGAGAGGAATCAAAATAATGTCTGAAGGCTAATGGACTTTTATGGCTCACAGAGGCTACAGGAACCCATCTTATAATCTACCTCTATTAGTTACTGTTTGCTGCATAATACATTGCCCCCCAAATTTTGTGGCTTAATACAATGAGTGTTTATTATCTCATAGTCTCTGTGTGTCAAAAATTCAGGAGCAGCTTAGCTAGGTGATTTTTGGATCAGGATCTCTAATGAGGTGGCAGACAATATGTCAGCCAGTATTACAGTCATCTGTAGGCTTAATTGGGTCTGCAGGAGCCACTTCCAAGATGGCTGCCCCACATGGCTGTTGGCAGAAGGTCTACATTCCTTACTATGGGAGTCTTTCCATGCTTGAAAATCCTCACAACATGGTAGTGATTTTCCCCAAAGTGGGTAATCCAAGAGAGAACCAAAAAGAGATCACAATATCTTTTATGACCTAATCTTGGTAGTCTAACACCACCATTTACACCAGATTCTATTCATTAGAAATTATTAAGTTCAGCCCACAATCAAGGTGAGGGGAATTAGGCTCCACCTTTTGAAGGAAGGTGTACCTAAGAATTTGTGAATATCTTTTTAAACCACCACATAGCTGTCAATAGGAGTTGAAGAAATGATGAGATGTAATATCAGTCCAAATAAAAAGAATTGGTGAGAAATTGATTCACATTAGTCTAGCTTAAAATGACTGACTGTATTTTGTTACTAATTTCGTATTCCAGGAACCCGCTATCTCCATAATGGGTCAGTATTTGTTCTGCATGAAAACATTTAACTCTCTCTGTATGCCCCATAGTAAATAGTATTACAAAAGAAATAAGGTTCCTCTGACAGAGTCAGAGTGCCTATAGTCAGTAGTGCTGTTTTGTATGTATATGTATTTAATACACATATATAAAATTGTGGTACAAAAAAATAAAAATAAAAGGCATTGGAATAGCCTAGGTATTTAGAATGAAGGAGCAAGATTGGAAATTCTAAATTCATGCAGTTTTGAGCAAATATTGAGAAAAAGTATTCATAACAATCTCTGCAGAGAAAGGAGACTTGGAAATGAGACTGAAAATGGCTAATTTCGCAGCAGAGAAGACCAATCCCCATCCTCTTCTGTGGCAGTGAAGGGTTGTCACTGAGAAGAAAATGAAAACTGTGCTTTCTACCAGATGCTAGCCTATAAGAAAGAGGTCTCTGCCTTAAATAACTTGCAGTTATCAGGCAATATGGGGAATTAGTGGACTGACAAGCCTAAAATATGGTCACTAGTAGTAAAAGTTAGCGAGCAGAAGCCCAGAATTTGAACTCTGTAGCAAATATGCAGTTCTAATCCTTCCCTTCCCCCTCTCTTTACGATTTAATACTTGGCAAGAGAAAGGTCACTTGACAATATTTATTAGCTCACTAACTGTAAGTGTCTTTGCTGCCATGGGAGATATTTTTTATAACAATTCTATTCTGTTCTACAAGCTACGTTGCAGGTGTCTTTCCATTGTGTAAATGAAATGGCGAGCTCTAGCTTTCTCCTGGCATCCAAGATCCATAACTAAATATTACTTTTTTTCCAGCTGGTGAAAAGGAACATGATCGGACAGAGTCAGGCCTGACTGACTTACATGAGGCCAACTAGGCAAATATTGACACTGCCTGAATGTGGGCAGTACTTTCAAGATGATGACCTGGGGCTATCTTGTTTCCTCTGTTCAGACCCCCATTTCCAAGAAAAGGGAAAGGGAACAGAATTAACATGCACTAAGTGCCAGATACTATATTAGGACCTCTACATACACTATTTAATTTAATTCTCCCACCAGCTCTATTAAATAGGAAAGGAATCTTTGCCATTAATAAAGCAGATGAGGAAACTGAGTCTCAGAAAAGCTAATTTGCTCAGTCACACAGCTGTTATGTGGGGAAGCTGGGATTTAAACCTAAGTCCATGTTTTTTCAAACACATAATAGTCTATGTTAAAAAAAATAGTGCAGTATCCTCAAACATTGCACAATTTCCCATTTGCTTTCTAGAAAAGTCTGAGTTTGGTTGGCAATGATTCAGTAGCAGCAACAGAATAAAATGTCATTGGACTTTTGGTGAAAAATGATTTATGTTCTTGGGATTAGGGGCATTGATTCTTTAAATAAACTCAAAATGTGTTTTTCTAATTGATTGCTTTCGAATATAAATCTGATCACAGCTCAGCTCTTATTTATGTTTTTTGGGGAAGAGAGATCTACAAGCCCACCAGCTCTCATTGGTAGGGGTATGACACCCATTGGCCAAAAAATACCAAAAAATTCATTCATCTATTCATTCCCTGCATTCACACAGCCTCTTCCTTTTGCTCCTTACCCTTGGTTTGAGTAACTCCTAATCATTCTCTAAAATTCATCTCAAGTGCCAACTTTTCTGAAAAAGTTACCTTCCCTCCCATAGCACCATACAAAATTTTCGTTGTTTTATATGGCTCACCCTGCAATTTTTTAAAAAATTTGTTTGTTTGTTTGTCCAACTGCTAGAGTATTAATTCTTTGAGGGCAGGGATATTGTTTCACTCATCTCTGTGCTCTCAGTGCCTAATGGCTGTCATTTAGTGAGCTCTCAAGTTAGTTGTTGGATGAATGAATGAATGAATCATTAGTTAACATGATGAGGTAATTATTTGTTAGGCACCTGTAGTCTGTATCAATATTTCACATGAAGTCTAATGTTGGGTGCCACTGCTTTGGTGATATTTGAATCCAAAATCCATGACACAATGACAAGAGTAGAACACTGGAAGATGAACATATCAAAGATCAAATCAATTTCTCTCTCCTCCCTCATTTCTCTCTCCTGTCTCCCTCCTTCTCTCTCTCTCTCTCTCTCTCTCTCTCACACACACACACACACACACCCTCTTTTTTTCAGATCAGGGGATCAAGAAAGCACCCTATGGCTTTGCTGTGGGATGAAGGACTTTCGAGGTTAATTTATGTAGCTCTCATTTGGAGTGGACATTGTCTCTACCTGACATCTACCCATAACTAGCGTCCATTTAAAAGATAATGCTGTCTATTGGAAGAGAGATTTGCCAGCATTTGAGAACTGTCCCATGGGACCTGGAACTGAGAGCTCATATTCTTGTGAGTTGAGCCGAACATGTTTGGAGAGTGTGATCAACCATGACAGGACAATTGGTTAAACTTTTCCTCATTTTTGAGCTTCAAAGTTAATGTCTATTTAAAATGAATTTAGTCATTCCAGAAGGTGAGAATACAATATATTTAAATAGAATCATCATGGAACATTACAACAGAAAGTCTTTCCAGGGTTTTGAAATAACTTGATTTTATATGATAATTCATTGAATTCTCCACTTAGCCTATTCCTTTTGATCAGAATGCCATGGAATCACTTTTTCAAAAAATGAAAGCATTAAGGATTATTTAACTTTTCTCTACTAATGGAGCCTCAGAAAAGGATGTTTCTGCCTTTCTTTATCTTGTACTTATGATCAAAGAGGATCTTATGAGCACAGCTGAATAGAAAAGAGAATGGCTTATGATTCAGAACCAGTCTTCAGGTTGGTGGGGATGGTAGTAAAGCAGAGAAGAAATGGGGTGCTAATGATATTAGGGAGAGTGTCTCTTCATTTGTTTTACAGGTTTTGGGAGAATTTGTCAGATAATTAATATTGGCAGCTGTGCACATTTTGTGCAGTGAGTGGTTCAAACAGCAACTGACTAGATGCCAACAGATGTGAAAGTAATAGTCCTTTGGATTTAAAATGCCGTCTACATTTACATGAGGGAGAATCAAGAGTTCTTCTTGTTCAGTGGATGTTCAGTACCAGCAGCTACAGTTTTATAAATTACCAGCCATTATTTTTCCTTTCAGAGTGTTCCTTAGATTGCCTTTTAGAATTTTTCTTCCTTTCTGAAGCAACATGCCCTGTAGCCAGAACAACCATATGTCCTAGAATTTTGAGAACATTTCCGATTTAAAATAATCTATCCTGTCACACAACCCCCACATGTTAGATCGTTGGACCAATGTGGGGCTCAGAAAGCATGGCCACCATAGATTCAGCCATTCCAGATGAACACTTGCATTCCATCAACTCTCAGACGATTTGATCATCTAATTCTTGCCTTAGCACCCCCTCCGGCTTGGACCCCATGTGCTATTGTTCCCAAGCAAAGAAACAGGGAGAAAAAGAAGGGCATTGCTCTCTTACAATATTACAGGAATTCTATTGTATACAATTTTTAAAGTGCAGACAAAAACAGTTTTTGTAAATTACACAATGTATATTGTAGAAAAGTTAACAAATATAACCAAGCAGACAAAAGAAAAATACCCCGATCCTGCCAACTGGACATAATTACTGTCTAATAGTTTAATGTATGTGTATATAAACATATTTTTGATATTCTCCTTCCTTAACAAAAAATATTTTCCTAACATCCATGTACAGTTTGTCATATTTCTCATTTAGCAATGTATCAAGTACATCTTTCTACATCATTAGATTTATATTTACATCATCCTTTTAATTACTGCCTAGTACTCTCTAGCAAAAACATGCAATAAGTTACTTAAAGCCCTTTGGATGTTGTTATTTTGATGTTTTATTATTATATGCAATGCTGAGAAAAGACACAATTTTCTTCACATAAAGTCTTCAGGCAGTAATGTGGGACTTTGTCCTGTAGAAGCCTGCAGACTACTGAAAGTTGCCAGGAATGATAGCTTGTGGAACGTGTGATAGTCTAGTCCTTATATGCCCAAACATGTCAATGACACATTAATGTGTGTCCCACTTTAATCTTTGCTATCATTTGCCATTGGCTTCTCTTGTGTTTCTCAAGGATTCTCTGGTATCCAGACCAACTGTCTTGATCATCTCGTTGCCATTATTTTTTTGGCTGAATGGGGCAAGCATTGTTCTGAGGTCAGGCTATGGTTGAGTCTGTCTGGATCACATTTTCGGGTGGTGCATCACACACCATGTCTGCTCCCTGGCTCCAACCAGCAAAACTTTAAAGAGATTTTAAAGAGGCTCAGAAAGTTTCTTGGATATCAAACAGCTCTTATAAAAACAACATTTTTATGACTTAAAATGTAAATGAATCAGAAACATATGGATTAAATTTCCTTTGAAATACCCAAGGGTTTAAAAACTGAAGGGAAGAGCGCTTGCAAAATGAGTTAAATTGAGTTTTGCCAAAAATAAAACACGTGAAAAGTTGTTGGGGATGTTTTGCTGATCTCTAGGTGCTCATAGTTTCCCCATTCTCTATTTGAAATGTACTTAGATTTTAAAATTTGGGTCACTCAATAAAATGCACTTAGGACTAGTTCAATGGGCATTTGGGTCTCTAGTTAAAGAATTGATATCAGGAAGCCAATTTTAGATCAAATATTCTTGAAATATGCCTCCCTTCTTCAGTGTCTTGCAGTTTTCTCCTCTAGCTGTGATCACACCCCTCCTGTGTGAAGGGTGCTCCAAGAGAACTCAGACTATGTTGGGAAACGATTGATGGTATCTACCACGCAAGTCCCAATTAACACTCCTCTCTTCCATTCCCTTTTCTGTCAGTTGCTCCAGTATTTCCCTAGTCTTCTATCTTAGGTCAATATCCACGGAAACAGAGCCTAAGACATGGATTCTTGTGTAAGTGATTTATCGAGGAAGTGCTCTCAGGAGAAATCTGCAAGGAAGTGAGGGAAACAGATAGGCAGGGGCAGAAGCTAAGCAAAGATATGTTTTCAGCTGATGTCTAGTCTCAGCCTGATCCTACAGGGAGCTCCTGTAGGATGGCTCCTCCAGATTATCCCACCTTGAGGTATATCCCATGTCAGTCAGTCATTAGCTGCCAGCTGCCCCTGGAAGGAGGACATAACCTCCCTGGCAGTTGGGGCAGGGGCAGCTCCAGTCTCTCTGCTGAGGACAATCCTTCAGGGCATTTCTCAGACAAGAGTGTAACTGTGAGTCTTAAGCGACAATGCCCACTGAAGTTGGGATAGATGCAATGGGCACATAAAGGGGATCTGGGCAGAGTATTAACAATGTCCACTGCATCCCTCTTTCTGAAAGCCTGGAAGACATCTTTAATTCCTCTCTCTCATGCTTTCCCCATATTCAGTCACATTCTTTTCCCCTTTTTTGGCATTTTTTTCTTGCATTTATCTTTTGCTTATTTCCTACTATAGTCATGCTAGTCTAGGCTTCATCATCCAAGATCTGGATTACCCGACCCACTTCTCAGCTGAATCCCCACTTTAGAATATCCTCTAACCCAGTTTATCCCACACATTGCTGAATTACTATTCTCCTCCAAACACCATTTTCAACTGTTTAATAATCAATTGTAATTATTAAATATCAGTGACAACATTTCTCAAATTTTTAAAGATGAAGAATATGTTAAAAGTGTAGTGTTCTCTTTGGAGCCTCATTAAATGCTAACATAATAACCTTAAAATAATGAATTATTTTGCTGTATCTGATTTTATACTAAAGTAGATTATAATATGGAAAAATAAAGCTGAAGAAAAATAATTTGAAAAATATTGAGAGAATCTATTAATTAAACTAAAATTTTACCTAAATAAAGTAATATATAAAGCACTTAGACCAGTGCCTGATAAGAGTGAGTGCTCAATAAATATTGGCAAATATTATCACTGTTGTTCCAATAGTCTCATAACTGGACTCTCTGGTTACACTCTTGTCATCCTCTAATAGTTGTTTTACACAGAAGCAAGAGTGATCACATTTAAACCCAAATCAGATTATTATATTACTACTTTGCTTATATCTCTTTGCAACATATTTACAATGAAACCCAATCTTTACCTTGGCCTGTAAACACAGCACAAGCCTGCCCTGCCCATGACTCCAACCTCAGCTCCAGCCACTGCCCAACACATGCTTCTAGCACTTGGGCTCCCTTAAGTTCTTTATATGTCAACTTCTTTCCTGCCTCAGGGTCTTTGCACCTGCTGTTTCCTCTACCTGGAAAGGGCTTCTCCTCTCACCCCCTCCTTGCCCAACTGGATCTGTTTTGAAGTCTCAGTTTAAATGTTTCCTTCTCAGAAAGTCTTTTCCTGACTACCTCATTAATTCATTCATTCATACATACATTCAACAAGTATTTATTGAGCACCTACTCTGTACCAGGCACTATTCTAATCCCAGAAGAAAAAATAAAAACAATCATCACAATAAAATGGCAATAGTCCCTGTCCATGCAGAACTTACATATGAGTAGAGAGAGAGAAAAACAAATACATAGGCAAATTATGTGTGTGTGTGTGCACGCAGATGTACATGAGGAAAAAAAGGTGAGAGAGATAAGAACAATTCTGAAAAACAGCTGCTATTTTAAATAGAGAGGTCAGAAAAGGCCTCTTTAAGAAAGGATCTTGGACGGTGTCAAGATGGCGACGTAGGCAGATTCTGAGCTATGGACACAATGAATTTACAACTACTCTTGGAACAATTCCCCTAAGAGAGAACGAAAACTGGATAAAAAGAACCCCCACAACAAGAGACACAGCTG
The DNA here is from genome assembly GCA_031878705.1 of Tapirus indicus. Classification (NCBI taxonomy): domain Eukaryota; kingdom Metazoa; phylum Chordata; class Mammalia; order Perissodactyla; family Tapiridae; genus Tapirus; species Tapirus indicus. Next base: position 13,721,547 of record CM062937.1, read on the forward strand.
ACTAAGGTGGAAGAGGCAGAAATTCCTTTCTGGAGAGAAAAAAACCACCTTCTAGCCATGATGCTTCATGGCCAGCCAGGAGCAGCCTTAGGTATGAAGCTTTCCCTGGAGGAGTGGGGGATCTGAGTGGGGGAACATTACCACAATAAGCAGCTTTTGGACTCATCACAACTGAGACAAATGTCGTAACACCTGGCTTTGCTGGCTATTAACTACAATAGGGAATACTCCCAGAAAAGCTATCAGACATAAGGAGGAAAAAAGCCTGCTCTTCAAGGGCCCATGCACAAATTCACTCATTTCAGAAAGCAACCTAAAATCACCAGAAAGAAAGGTGCACAGTCCTTTGGTGAAAAGATACTCACCTGATAGTCTCTGGATACATCTCAGTAAGAGGTAAGACCTCTCCAGGGACTGAGATATTGGCAGAAGCCATTACTTGGCCTAGTAGAGGCGTGCTGACACAGATGTTGGCTGACACCATTGGAGTTCCTCCCCTGGCCCGTTAGCGCAGGTGTCTGTCCCATCCACTAGAGCACCAGTTGAATCCAGTTGAGCCAGGGCAGGCAGCCAACCCTAGGGACTAGACCCACCCAACAGAAAGCCATTGGTCAACTTGTGGGCCCGCATAGGTGGGGTGCCTGGAACCTCTGCAACTGGGCAAGTGAGTCTGCCCCTGTGAGGCAAGGCATGCACAAGGAATGGACCTGCATTGGTGGAGTGTGTGGGGCCTTTGCAGTGGGGCTACTGGGTCTACTTCAGTGGGTCAGGGTGTGCACATGTGTTGACAGGGTGTGCAGGCCTGCAGGAGATGGGTTCTGTCAGCTGTAGCAGACTTGTCCTTCTCAAACAGCTACATAGGGGATTGGGCCCACCTCCCAAAGTCTGAAACAATTGGGTGCTCCCATGCCTGGATCTGGGCCCACTCATCTGCAACTCCGAGAGAGCTGACAACAGCCTTGCAGGCCAGAGGCCTATAGCAATTGTAAGCCCCTGAGCCTAGCAACAAGCCATTCTGGAGACCTACTCACTTAACAGAAAAACTGCAACAGGAATGTGCTATTAGACCTTGCAGCCAACTGTTCTGGTGCTCCCTATACCTGATAAAGTGACTGAAGGCACCTTGCCAGCCACACACAGATAAGCCTTACAACCAGCTGGCCAGGGGGACAGCTTAGCCTACCCAGGCACCTGCAGCAGGAGCAACCCTGCCACAACAGAAGGACACATGTAACCCAAACAGGGGGCATCCTTGGAACATTTGGAACTGGTGACAAAAGGGAAGCACACTGCTGGGCCTCATAAGGCATCTCTTACATAAGGCCACCTCTCCAAGGTTGGGAGATATAGCTGACCTACCTAACACATAGATATAAGCATAGAGAAAGAGGCAAAATGAGGAGACAAAGGAATACATTCCAAGTAAGGGAACAGGACAAAACCTCAGAAAAAGAACTAAATGAAACAGAAATAAATAATTTACCTGACAAAGAGTTTAAACTAATGCTCATAAGGATGCTCACTGGTCTTGGGAGAAGAATGGATGAACTCAGAACTTCAACCAAGAATTGGAAAATATAAAAAAGAACCAATAAGAAATGAAGACTACAATCCTGGAAATGAAAAATTCACTAGAGGGACTCACTAGCAGAGTAGATGATACAGAAGAATGGATCAGTGAGCTGGACAAAAGACTAGAGGAAATCACCCAAGCTGAACAGATAAAAGAAAAAAGAATTTAAAAGAATGAGGACAGCCTAAAGGACCTCTGGGACAACATCGAGCATACATACTAACATCTGTGTTATGATTGTCCCAGAAGGAGAAGAGAGAGACAAAGGGGCAGAGGATCTATTTGAAGAGATAATAGCTGAAAACTTCCCTAACCTAAGGAAGGAAACAGACTTCCAGGTATAGGAAGCATAGAGAGCACCAAACAAGACAAATGGAGAGAGGTCCACACCAAGACACAATATAATTAAAATGTCAACAATTAAAGATAAAGAGAGAGTCCTAAAAGCCACAAGAGAAAGACAACAAGTCACATGCAAAGGAAACCCCATAAGGCTATCAGCTGACTTCTCAGCAGAAACCTTCAGGCTAGAAGGGAGTGGCAGGATGTATTTAATGAGCTGAAGGGAAAAAGCCTACAGCCAAGAATATCCTACCTGGCAAGGTTATCAATCAGAAAGGAAGGAGAGAGAAAGAGTTTCCCAAACAAACAAAAACTAAAGCAGTTTATCACCAAGAAATCAGCTTTACAAGAAATGGTAAAGGGACTTATTTAAGTGGAAAAGAGAAGATCAAAAATAGGAAAAAGAAAATTATAAAAAAAAAAAGCAGTAAAATCACTAGTAAAGGCAAATATACAATAAAGGTAGCAGATCAACCACCTATGAAGCTAGCATGAGGGTCAAAAGACAGAAGTACTAAAATTAGTTTTTAGCCTGGGGTCAAAATTAAGAAACCATCAACTTATTATAGATTGTCACATACAAAGGTTATTATATAGGAACCTCATGGTAATCATAAACCAAAAACCTATAATAAATACACAAAAAATTAAGAGAAAGTAACCAAATATAATGCTAAAGAAAGACATCAAACCACAAGGGAAGAGAGCAAGAGAAGAAGAAAGGAACAGAGAAGAACTACTAAAATACCAAGAAAAAAAGTAACAAAATGGCAATCAGTACATTCTTATCAATATCTACTTTAAATGTCAATGGGCTAACTGTTCCAATCAAAAGGCATAGGGAGGCCAATTGGATAAAAAAACAAGACCCATATATATGCTGGATATAAGAGACGCACTTCAGACCTAAAGGCACTCAAACTGAAATTGAAGGGATAGAAAAAGATACCCTATGCAAATAGCAATGAAAAGAAAGCTGGGGTAGGAATACTTATATCAGAAAAAATAGACTTTAAAACAAAAACTGTAACAAGAGACAAAGAAGGGCACTACATAATGATAAAGGGAACAGTCCAACAAAAGGATATAAAACTTCTAAACATCTATGCACCCAATGTAGGAGCACATAAATATATAAAGCAATTATTAACAGACATAAAAGTAGAAATAGACAGTAATACAATAATAGTAGGGGACTTTACCCCTCCACTTATGCCAATGAATAGGTCATCCAAACAGAAGATCAATAAGGAAACATCAGCTTTAAGTGACACATTAGACCAGTTGGACTTAGTAGATATATACAGAACATTCCATTCAAAAACTGCAGAATACACATTCTTTTCACATGTGCATGGAACATTCTCCAGGATAGATCACATATTAGGCCACAAAACAAGTCTCAATAAATTTAAGAAGATTGAAATAATACCTGGCATCTTTTCTGACCACAATGGTATGAAACTAGAAATCAACTACAAGAAGAAAATTGGAAAAGCCACAAATATGTGGAGATTAAACAAAATACTACTGAAGAACGATTGGGTCAATGAAGAAATCAAAGGAGAAATAAAAAAATACATGCAGACAAATGAAAATGAAAATTCGACATGCCAAAATTTATTGGATACAGCAAAATGGTTCTAAGAGAGAAGTTTATAGAAATACAGGCCTACCTCAACAAACAAGAAAAATCTCAAATAAACAATCTAACAGTGCACCTAAAGGAACTGGAAAAAGAAGAACAAACAAAGCCCCAAATCAGTAGAAGGGAGGAAATAATAAAAATCAAAGCAGAAATAAATGAAATAGAGACTTAAAAAACAATATCAAAAATCATTGAAACTAAGGGCTGATTCTTTGAAAAGATAAACAAAATTGACAAACCATTAAAAGGTTTTTTTTCACAAAGAAAAAAAGAGACAGGTTCAAATGAATAAAATCAAAAATGAAAGAGGAGAAATTACAGCAGATACCTCAGAAATACAAAAGATTATAAGAGAATACTATGAAAAGCTATATGCCAGCACATTGGATAATCTAGAAAAAATGGATAAGTTCTTAGAATTATACAACCTTCCAAAACTGAATCAAGAAGAAATAGACAATTTGAATAGACCAGTCATCAGTAAGGAGATTGAAACAGTAAACAAAAACCTCTCAAAAAATAAAAGTCCAGGACCAGATGACTTCCTTGTTGAATTCTACCAAACATTCAAGGAAGACTTAACACCTATACTTCTCAAACTCTTCCAAAAAATTGAAGAGGAGGGGAAGCTTCCTAACTCATTGTACGAGGCTAACAGTACCCTGATACCAAAACCAGACAAGGACAACACAAAAAAAGAAAATTACAGTCCAATACCACCGATGAACATCGATGCAAAAATCCTCAACAAAACACTAGCAAATCAAATACAACAATACATTAGAAAGATCATACACCACGATCAAGTGGGATGTATTCCAGGGATGCAGGGATGGTTCAACATCTGCAAATCAGTCAAGGTGATACACCACATTAACAAAATGAAGAGTAAAAATCACATGATCATCTCAACAGGTGCAAAAAAGGCACTTGATAAGATACAGCATTCATTTATGATAAAAACCCTGAAGAAAATGGATATAGAATGAAAGTACTCAATATAAAAAAGGCCATATATGACAAACCCACAACTAATATCATTCTCAATGGAAAAAAACTGAAAGCTACCCCTTAGAGAAGAGGAACCAGACAAAGATGCCCACTTTCACCACTCTTATTCAAAATAGTATTTGAAGTCCTAACCAGAGCAATCAGGCAAGAAAAAGAAATAAAAGGGATCCAAATTGGAAAGGAAGAAGTGAAACTGTCACTCTTTGCAGACGATGTGATTTTAAATACAGAAAACGTGAACGAATCCACCAAAAAATATTTGAAAATAATAAATGAATATGGTAAAGTTGCAGGATGCAAAAATCAACATACAAAAATCAATTGTGTTTCTAGACACTAACAATGAAGTAGCAGAAAGAGAAATTAAGAATACAATCCCATTTACAACTGCAGTAAAAAGAATAAAATACCTAGGAATAAATTTAATCAAAGAGTTGAGAGACCTGTACACTGAAAACTATAAAACATTGTTGAAAGAAATTGAAGAAGACACAAAGAAATGGAAAGATATTCCACGCTCTTGGATTGGAAGAATTAACATAGTTAAAATGTCCATACTTCCTAAAGCAATCTACAGATTCAATACAATCTCTATCAAAGTTCCAATGACATCTTTCGCAAAAATAGAACAAAAAAATCCTAAAATGTATATGGAACAACAAAAGATCCCCAATAGCCAAAGGGATCCTGAGAAAAAAAAAAACAAAGCTGGAGGTATCACACTCCCTGATTTCAAAATATACTACAAAGCTATAGTAATCAAAGCAGCATGGTCCTGGCACTAAAACAGACACACAGTTCAATGGAACAGAATTGAGAGCCCAGAAATAAACCCGCACATTTATGGACAGTTAATTTTCTACAAGGGAGCCAAGAACATACAACAGAGAAAGGAAATTCTCTTCAATAAATGGTATTGGGAAAACTGGACAGTCACATGTAAAGGAATGAAAGTAGACCATTATCTTACACCATACACAAAAATGAACTCAAAATGGATTAAAGACTTGAATGTAAGACCTGAAACCATGAAACTTCTAGAAGAAAACGTAGGCAGTACACTCTTTGACATCAGTCTTAGCAGCATATTTTCAAGTACCATGTCTAACCAGGTAAGGAAAACAATAGAAAAAATAAACAAATGGTGCTGTACCAAACTAAAAAGCTTCTGCACAGCAAAGGAAACCATCAACAAAATGAAAAGACAACCTAACAATTGGGAGAAGATATTTGCAAACCATATGTCTGATAATGGATTAATATCCAAAATATATAAAGAACTCATATATCTCAACAACAAAAAAACAGTTAAAAAGTGGGGAAAAGATCTGAACAGACATTTTTCCAAAGAAAGTATACAGATGGCCAATAGGCACATGAAAAGATGTTCAACATCACTAATTAATAGGGCAATGCAAATCAAAACTATATTGAGATACTACCTGATGCCCCTCAGAATGGTATAATTAATAAGACAGGAAAAAATAAGTGTTGGAGATGATGTGGAGAGACAGGAACTCTCATACACTGCTGGTGGGAGTGCAAACTGGTGCAGCCACTATGGAAAACAGTGTGGAGATTCCTCAAAAAATTAAGAATAGAACTACCATATGGTCCAACTATTCCACTGGTGGGTATTTATCCAAAGAAGGCGAAAACATGAATGCATAAAGATACATGCACCCATATGTTCACTGCAGCATTATTCACAATAGCCAAGTCTTGGAAGCAACCTAGGTGCCCATCAGGGATGAATGCATAAAGAAGATGTGCTGCCTATACACAATGGAATACCACTCAGCCATAAGAAATGATGAAATCCGGCCATTTGTGACAACATGGATGGAACTTGAAGGTATTATGCCAAGGAAAATAAATAAGAGGGAGAAAATCAAATGCCATATGATCTCAATCATAAATAGAAGATAAAAACAACTACAAACAAACACACAGAGTTTGGATTGGTGGTTACCAGAGGGGAAGGGGGGATGGAGGAGGGTGAAAGGTGTGATTAGTCATATGTGTATGGTGATGGATTGTAATTAGTCTTTGGGTGGTGAACATGATGTAATCTACTCAGATATAGGAATATAATGATGTACATTATGTAATGTTATAAACCAATGTTACCACCACAACAAAAATATATATATATTTATTAGAATCTAAAGTAAAAAGAAAAAAGAAAGGATCTTTATTTAAGCAAAGACCTGAAATACATCCAACAGTTCCATGCCACTATATTCTGAGTTTCAATCTCTTGTGTTTTTCCCCCTTAAAGCTACTTATTAAAATTGTTTTGTTTCCTTTTTTTGTCTATTTTCCCCACTACTTTGTAAACTTAATGAGGACAGAATCACATCTGTCATGGTCACTATTATAGTCCCAGCATGTAACACTGTACCTGAACCATAAAATCTTTCAATATACATTTATTGGATGAATTGTGCTATTGTTTATTATTACTGAACCAAAAATTAGAAATCAGACTTACTGTTGAAAGAAATCTATTATATTGGAATGAAATGAAATGCCACATGTAAAAGTACATTGCTTAGAAGGACAAAGTGAATTGTGATGAACTGAACTAATGCTGTCTCCTTACTTTTAGGATAGAGATGGGGCATAAGTAAAAGAGAAATACCTTGGTTGTCATCTCAGCAGTGCTGTGAACTCCACTATGTTGCAACAAAGAGCAAAAGCAGAGCCATATTTCACCTCTGAACCTCTGATCTCTGTATCTCCCCGCTCCTCCTTCCAAATGTAAAAGAAAGGAAAGGAGAGCCCACCAAAATTTCCAGGTCTATCTCACTTTTCCCTAATGAATGTGTAAGGTACTCAGAAGATAAAGACTGAATATGTACAATGATTCATTAAGATCGTTTTTGGGTGGGTGGGAATGAAATCAATCAAGTTGCTTGTTATTTTTTGAATAGTCAACAGGTCAAATTACAAAAGTGGAAAATTACCCTTACATCAGGCAAGAAGCATCCCTGCCTTGGGCTCTGCACTTCTGAAAGCCCCACTCTATCCTCCTGCTGAGTTCCTCCTGACAGGGCAGAGTCTTGGGGTCAGAGAATTTTTTTACTCAGAGACCATACCATTCCCTTCTAGACCATGCTCTGGACACTGAAACCTCAGAATTCTTTGCCCAAGAAGTCCTGGTTTCACTTCCTGGATCTATGCAGCCTCTTCACCAGTTCCTTCCAAAGAGCAGATCACAAAGCTGACATGCCTTTCCCCACACCCAAGGAAACATGACCAAAGATTGGCTACTTGTGGGATGAGTATAGAACTTGGCAGCTGGAGTGTCCACATGCATGATTGTGAGGTCCCTTGCAGCCTAGGGTGGAGCCCAGCAGGGGAAGAGGAGAGAGAGATGCAGGCTGCAATCCAGGGCCTGGGTGGAAGGGGACTGACTCTCTCAATGCTGCCATATTCTGGTTTAGAATTCTAAGGAATCTGGGAATTCTACACTTGAATCCAGCCTTCTAACCTTAGAACTGGGATGTTGGCAGAGGTCAGAAATCAGGAACACCTTGTAGGCTAGGGTTGCTTGACTTGGATTGAGTGCCTCGCAGCTTGTGGTGTATAAGTGTCTCCATCTATACTCTTGCCCTGGGTCCTGCAAATGTTAGGGCCAGACTGTTTATTTCCCACCCTCAGACCAAAATTCTGATTCCTTCTCCTTTTTCAAATTTGTCCTGGACAAAGAGGAGAAACTTTGTATGGATTGGTAATAAGTTGATCTAATGATGTTACAGACCATACAGTTGTGTCCCCCCTAAATTCATATGTTGAATTCTTACTTCCAATGTGACGGTGTTTGGAGGCAGGGCCTTTAGGAGGTAACTAGGCCAGAAAGGTGGAGCTCCCATGAATGGGATTATTGCCTTTATAAGAAGAAATAGGAGAGAGACGATTTCTCCCTCCTCCACGTGAGGATATAGCAAGAAGGTGGCCAAGTGCAAACCAGGAAGAGGGCTCTCACCAGACACCAAATTGGCTAGCATCTTGATCTTGGACTTCCTAGCCTCCAGAACTGTGAGAAATAAACATTTGTTGTTTAAGCCACCCAGTCTATGGTGTTCTAACGGCCCAAACTGACTAAGACAAATGGAGATGTATCTTAGGAGAAAAATAAAATCATGAAGCACATTCAAGACTTGGAATCTAAGAAGTAGCTCTATCTTTGTACCTTCCAGCCTGTGGCTGGAGAGTTTCAGCTGTCACAAGGCTCCTGAGAGTGTCACACCCAGTGCTGGGAAAGGAGTGTGGGATGTGCCCCATGGAGGTACCACTTCTTTTAAACACCTGCACCTCTCTGAGGTTTGTGTTGCAGGCCCTTTTCCTAGACTCCATTATTCTCCCCAGGGGGAGAGACTTGGGAATTAGAAGATATCCAACTAACATCCCAGTGTTATTCTAAGGAAGGCCAAGAAGTCAAGGGAAGTACAGTGTCATAAATTATTTTAATGGATGGATTCAGAGAGTATAGTTATGAATTTGTTTAGATTACTAAGCATAAATGATCTGGCAAATTGGATTCCAGGTGGACTAGGAAGGGTCACGATTTGGTCAGTACTCTGCTAGAAATGTGTGCAACATTGTTTTATTTCATGTTTCTTTGATCACTAAGAATATTAAACTTATAATGTTTATTACTGACCATGTGTATTTTCTTTCTTTGTCAACTGTCTGTCCATATTTTTGCCTATTGATATATTGGGGGTTTAGAGTGTTTCTTACTTATTTGAATAAGTGTTTTGTAATTTTTATCTTCTAATTTTCTATATTTGCTAGTATACAGAAGTTTTACATTTTATCAATTTATAATGTAAATTTTAGGAGATTATGATTTATCTTATACAAAGTCTGCAGGACAAAAACAATCCTTAGCAAAATTTGGTCTTTTATCTAGGCATGTGCTATGTAGCTACATTTCTTTCTTTTATTTTTAAGTAAACTTTTTAATTTTGAGGTAATTATAGATGCACATTCAGTTGTAGGACATAATGCAGAGAGATTGTGCGCACCATTTACCCAGTTTTTGCCAATGGTAACATCTAGCAAAACTGTAGTATAATATCACAAACAGAATATTGACCTTGATATGGTCAAGATGCAGAAATTTCCATCACCACAAAGATCCGTCAGGTTGCCCTTTTATATCCACAACCCCTTTCTCCCTCACCCCTGACAACCACTAATCTGTCATTCATGTCTATAATTTTGTCATTTCAAGAGTGTTACATAAACACAATTACATGGCAGGTAACCTTTCAGGATTGGCTTTTCTCACACATCATAATTTTCTGAAGATCTATTCAAGTTGTTTTGTGTATTAATAGTTTATTATTTTTTTAAATTCCCTAGGTAGACAGTCATGCATTTTCCTTTCCTACCTGTTTGTGTGTTATTTCCCTTTCTTGCCTTATTGTATTGGGTAGAACTTCCAGCACTATGTTGAATAAGAGTGGTGAGAGCTGATCTTTGCCTTTTTCCTGAGCTCAGGAGGAACGCATTCGGTCCTTCACCATTGAGGATAATATTAGTTGTAGGTTTTTTATAGGTGCTTTTTCTCAAGTTAAGGAAGTTTGCCTCTGTTCCTATTTTTCTGAGAGATTTTTTAATCATGAAAGAATATTGAATTTTATCAAATGCTTTTGGTGCATTGATTAAACGTGATCATGTGATATTTCTTCTTTAGCAGTTGATATTATGGATTACCTTGATTCATTTTTGAATACTGTATGCACTTAGTGCTTTAGATTCTCCTGTCAGTTCTGCTCTAGATGCAGCCTACAAATTTTGATATGTTGTGTTTTCATTTTCATTCAGTTCAATGTATGTTTTTAACTTCTTTTGAGACTTCCTCTTTGCCTCATGGGTTAGATACGTACCCATTGTTCAGCTTTCAAGTGTTTGGAGATATGCCTATTAGCATTCTGTCATGGGCTTCTAGTTTGGTTCTTTTGTGGTTGGAGAACACACTCTGTAACGTTTCAGTTCTTGTAAATTTATTGAGGTTTGTTTTATGGTCCGGGATCTATTTGGGTACATGTTCTGTAGGACTTGAAAAGAACAGGTATTCTGCGGTTGTTGGGTGGAAGGTTCTATAAATATCAATTAGATCCGACTGTCTCATGTTACTGTTGCATTCTTTCATATTCTTACCAGCTTTTCTGTCTAGTTGTTCTGTCAGTGTTGACTGAAAGGTAATGAAGTCTCCAACTATAATGAGTGGATTTGTCTATTTCTCCTTTCAGATCAATCAGTTTTGCTTCACATCTTTTCCAAATCTTTTGTTGCTGTGCACTCATTCATGATTGCTATGTCTTCTGGGCAGATTGGCAGTTTTATCACTATATAATGTCCTGCTCTGTCTCTCATAATTGTTCTGAAGTTTACTTTAATATTAGTGTAGCTTTTCCTGCTTTCTTTTGATTAATGTTTTTATGATATATCTTTTTCTTTCCTTTTACTTTCTACTTGATTATATCATCTTTGAAGCGAGTTTCTTGTAAATAGCATATAGTGTGTCGTGTTTTTTAGTTGACTCTGCCAATCTGTGTGTTTTAAGTGGTTGCTTTGGTTATTATATTATATGTACATAATTTGTCATAGTTTACTGGTGTTCATTTTACCAGTTATCTCATGTTCTTTTACCCTCCCTCATTTATAATATAATTGCCTTAAATCTTCCTTCTACATACACTTAGAACCACAGCTGACAGTGTTATCATTTTTGCTTTTAAACATCAGTCATAATTTAGAAAATTCAAGGGGAGAAGTTAAACTTATTTTATTTACCCAAATTTTGCTTACCTTGTTCTTTCTTCTTTACTGAAATTCCAAGATTCCTTCTTTTGTCATTTTTGTGTTTGGAGAACTTCATTTAGCCATTCTGTTAGGGTAGGTATGCTGGTGACAAGTTCTTAATATTCTTTCATCTTTGAATGTTTTCTTTTTTCCTGTATTCCTGAAGGGTATTTTCAGTGAGTATAGGATTCTATATTGACAGCTGACTTCTTTCAGCGCTTGAAAAATATTGTGCCACTTCCACATGGTTCCCATGGTTTCTGATGAGAAATCTGCTGTCAGTCAACTTGTTTTCCTCTATAAGTAGTGTGCATTTTTCTCTAGCTGCTTTTCATATTTTTCTCTTTTTCTTTAGTGTTCAGAAGTTTAATTATGATACATCTTGATGAGAATTTCTTTGGCTTATCCTATTTGGGGTTCACCTAGCTTCTTGAATCGGTGGATTTAAGTCTCTTGCAAAATGTGAGAAGTTTTTAGCCATTATTTCTTTAAATACTTTTTCAACTCCTCCCTCTTTCCCTTCTCTTTCCAGCAACCGAATAGCGTGAATGTTAGATCTTTTGTTATAATTCCGCAAATACAAGGCTCTGTTCATTTTTTCCAGCCTATTTCACTCTATTGTTCAGATTTGGTCATTTCTATTGTTCTATCTTCCTGTACACTAATTCTTTCATCCGTCTCTTCCGTTCTGATGTTGAGACCACCCAGTGAGATTTGCATTTCAGTTATTGTGTTTTTCAGTTCTAAATTTTCTATTTGGTTCTTCTTTATATCTTTTGTGTCTTTTCTGAGACTTTGTATTTTTTTATTTGTTTCAACCATGTTCACAATTGCGTGTTGTAGCATTTTTACCATGGCTACTTTAAAATCTTTGTCAGATAATTTTAGCATCTTTGTCATCTCAGTGTTGGTGTCTATTGATTGTCTTTTTCATTCAGTTTGAGATCTTCCTCATTCATATCATGACAAGTAATTTTTGATTGAATCCTGGACATTTTGTATCGTGAGACCCTGGTTTTTATTTAAACCTTGTGTTTAGCTGGCTTTGTCTAACATTACAGAATGGGAGGTACCACCTTGTTACTGTCAGGTGGAGGTAGAAGTGCAGGTTCCCCACTCAGCCTTGTTTGCACTGAAGAAGGATGGGGCTCCTTGTTATTCTGGGCAGGCTTCAAGTCCAGCTCTTTCCATTGTCTCCATTGACACCATAGTGGGGATAGCCTCTTTATTAAAGGGTGATGGTGAATGTCCTGACTCTCCACTAGGCTTCTTCCAACAGTGCCAATTAAAGAGGGAAAGGGATGCCTCATTAATGATGCATAGATGAAGTCCAGGCTCCCCATGTGATCTCCACTAACACTGCATGGAGGGTCTCTCTACTTCTCTATAGGAATGAAAGTCACAGCTCCCTTCTTTGATACTACTTCTGCAGGGGTGTTGGGGTACCTTGTTGCAAGCTCTTGGGGTGGAAGTCCAGATTTTTCAGTCAGTCTTTACTGACATGGGGGGGCACTTTTTTGTTGTTGTGGTTCACTGGAGAAGATTATCTAATAGTTTTCTTTTTCTAGGCTGCCTGTATCCTGTTCCTTTGGCTATAGGTAACAGACTTTTACTGAGGATGGATTTTTTTTGTCTGTGTACTTGGCATTCCAAGGTTGCCCACTTCTTGAGCTCCAAGAGTAGGATATAAGAGGCAAAAAAACAAACAAAAACCAACAACAACTATGAAAATCCCACTAATGTAACTCATTGCCATATCATTTCTCAGGTCCTAAGCCCTAGCCTATCTGCCTTCATTCTACCTTTCAGAGTCTTTCTACATTTGTTTTGTATATAGTGTCACAGATTTTTAGTTGTAATTAGAGGGAGTAACAAGACGATGTGAATCTATTTCATATTCTCTGAAGTGGAACTCCTTAAATCTTTTTTTATTTTTTTCAGTTGGTTTGTAGGTATTTTATCTTCGTTTTGTATATGTCACATGGTTCTTATTATGTTCAGTCTTAATTTTATACATAGTTTTATATATATAGTTACTATTTCTAAGTTGAGTCTCTGTAGGATCTAAAACACTTGAATCCTCCACCACTTCTCAATTTCTCTGAAACTACAGGGAGAGTCCCAATAAGCACACATATGTATGAAAAACATTCCAGGCAGAATCACATTTTATTATTAACTAGGGCTCTGATTCCACAACCCTATATAACTTGGTGTTCTGGTGAATTGGGCTTGAAAGTATGTGAATCTTTAAAATAGTGGTTGCCTAATCATGGTTTCATTAAGCGTAGGGTAAGAACACAGACCCTGGAATCAGACAACCTGGCTTCTCCAGTTTTCAGCTGGGTGACCATGAGAAAGTTACCGAATGTTTCAATGCCTCAGTTTATTCTCCTATAAAATAGAGACATATGAGTACTACCTGAAGAGAAATCAGCTGTCATTCAAATTGTTTTTCTATATAGATAAGGTGTCCATTTTCTCTGATTTGTTTCCAGATTTTTTCCTTTGTCTTCTGACAATTCCTTTGTCAGAATTCTAATTATGGTGTGTCTTAGTATGGATTACTTTGGTTTATCCTGTTTGGAGTTCTCCCAGCTTCTCGACCCTGCAGATTTAAGTCTACAATAGGATTGTGTGTTAATACGCATATAGTATTTATATGCATATTATACTATCCTTATGAGTGTCTGCCTCATAAGAACCATGTAAGTGTTAGCCATTACTATTATTAGTACCTCCTTTTTAGAAAGCAGAAAGCCAGTGCAACATGATCCAAAACCTGCCCCTCCCATTAAAAGCTGCGTCTTTGAACCTTTTAATCCCGAGGACTCTGTTTATTGTCCTTTCTGCTTTGGTGTTTGTGCTTTCCCCTTGAATATGTGAGTAGTTCCCTAACACCACTGACACAGAGATACTTTTCCATTATGCTTTCTAACTGGTTATTACTAATAAACAAACATCATAATTTCTTTGTAGCTGTTCTGTATTCCGTCACCTTGCTGCTCTCTTATTAATTCTAGGAGCTTTTTAGTTGATTATTTTGCATTTCCAGGTAGACAATTATTTCATAGCCAAACAATAATTATAATCATTATATCTTTTATTTCAGTTATGAGACGTATGCATTGCCCTGACTTTGCAAAACAGATGATTTCCTCTGCCCTATTTGTTTTTTTTTTGTTGTTGTTGTTTTTTGTGGGGAAGACCAGCCCTGAGCTAACATCTGTTGCCAATCTTCCCCTTTTTGCTGAGGAAGACCGGCCCTGGGCTAACATCGTGCCCATCTTCCTCTACTTTATATGGGACGCCGCCACGGCATGGCTGACAAGCAGTGCGTCGGCAGGCGCCCGGGATCCGAACTCGCGAACCCTGGGCTGCCAAGCGCGGACTAAACCGCTGCGCTACCAGGCGGCCCCTGCCTTCTTTGTTTTAATTTCCAATATAGGTAAAACATACATTCTCTAGTTTATGTGTCAATAACTTCTCCCCTATAATTATCATCTCTTTTTCCTTTTGCTCTGAATTCAGGTAAGCATTTCAATAATTATATTTTTGTTTGTTTTTTACTGCTTCCAACATTTTTATTGATAATTAAATTGTTGAACAAATATATCAAGAAATAATTTCCAATAATTAGAAGGCCGCATGTGGAAGACATACTTTTAGATATTAATGCTCCTTTGTTACAGAATTAAAATTATCAGAGAAGATGAACCAAAATACTTTCCTATCATCCTCTGGCTCATCTGCATTTGTTCTGTGCATAGGTAAAGAAGACTCTAGGATCTTTCTCTGTCCAATTCCTTTGGGCTACAATTATTGAAATTTCTGTTAATGTCCTTTCTTCTCATATACTTACTTTCCAGTAGAGTTGTAAATTCTTGCCTTTTAATGTATCTTTATGATCTTTCAAAAGAAATTTAAAGTTGGTGTATCAGGCACCAATTTTAACATGTACATCTTTGTACCAAATACTAATTTGTAACTGTTACTCATCTGTGTGAACTTGAGTATGCATTTCTCTAGAATCAATTTTATCATGTCTAAAATGGGGGAGAATGAGTGAGCTAAAATTGTTTATAATGTTTTTCCATTGCTAAAATCATTTTTGATCATATGTTTATACTAATAAGGGCATTTAAATTGTGAAGTAAATACAATGAAATTTAACTAATGAAGATTATTTAAAAAAATATTCAGCTCAAACTCATGCAACTCATTCACTATGAAAAACTCCACTTGAAAATAAATGCTTAGGTATGGTATAACAATTCTGATACCACTATACATATATACTGTAGCTGAACAATTCAGTAAATAGATGGTGATGGAAAGATCCAGATTTCTCACAATTGGGATGGGAGTTTATAGACAAGCAAGGGGAGGAGGCTAGAGTGATTCATGTGGTAATGATTTAGAATTGAAAACATCAGTATAAACTCATGTTTAGCTTATATAGATAAAGATGGTTATAGAATTGTATACATACACACGTTAATAGAACACATACATTTCCTTGCTCTGTTAGCTGGTGCTGGGGCGAGGGTGGGGGACTGGAGGCAATAACATCTCAGGAGCAATGAGCAAATCTAGCACCCAGATTTGTTTTTTAATACCATTCTCCATTTCCTTAGAGAAATGGCTGATTCTAAGCCTGGAGCAGAAAATATCCATAATGGGGAGCCTGGAGCACCATTTAGTATCAAAAAGTAAAGAAATGTTCAAATAAAAAAAACAACTCCACAAGGATGAGAGTTTATCAAAGGGACATCAGAGCTCCCAATGGACAAAACTGGAACAATTTGAGAAATGACATAAAGTAGTAGTGGACTATAAGTCAAACTATAAAATATCTGGGTCCATATTGATATAACTAAATTATTAGATAAATTAATAGATAGGAGAGAATAGACAAACCTCCCATGCAGAATTCAAAATGATTTATATAGCTAGTCTGTTCTCAAATAAGTGGAGCATAATTCCCCATTTCTTAAGTGTGATCTGTGGAGAATGGCTTCTTTCCAAAGAGGACAGTAGGGAATGGGAGGGGGAAAAGTAACTTTACAGAGGAAAACCCTGACAAAACTACTTCAGCCAGAAGATCAAGGTCAGCATCAACAGTGATAAGTCATGCTGTTAACATGTGCCCTTGATTTGATGGGACGAGAACAGCACTTACCTCTGTGATCTTCCTTCCCAAAACACATAAGTCCAGTCTAATTACAAGAAAAACATCAGATAAATCTCAATAGAGAAAAACTCTACAAAATACCTGATCAGCACTCCTCAAAACTCTCTAGATCATCAAAAACAAGAAAAGTCCAAGAAACTGTCACAGCCAAGAGGAGTCTGAGGAGACATGACAATTAAATGTAATATAGTGTCTTAGATGGGATCCTGAAACAGAAAAGGACATTAGGCAAAAACTAAGGAAATATAAATAAAGCACAGACTTTAGTTAATAATAATGTGTCACTATTAGTTCATTAACTCTAACTAATGTACCATACCAAAGTAAGATGTCAATAATAGAGAAAATTGACTATGGCATATATGGGAACTCTCTGCATTATCTCTGCAATTTTTTTCTGTAAATCTAAAACAAAAAGTTTACTTTAAAAAAATGCCTGTGGGATAAATGAGTGAGTGGAAGGAACAATAAAGAATAAGAAACAAGAATAGAGATAAAGGGGCCGGCCCAGTGGTATAGTGGTTAAGTTTGTACGCTCTGCTTCTGCAGCCCAGGGTTTGCAGGTTCAGAGCCCGGGCAGGGACCCACACACTGCTCATCAAGCCATGCTGTGGTGGCATCCCACATACAAAACAGAGGAAGATTGGCACAGATGTTAGCTCAGGGCCAATCTTCCTCACCAAAAAAAAGAATAGACATTAAAAAATTGTGCAACAAAGGGAACTTTGTGGAAAATAATATATTTGGTTATTTTTAAAATATAGATGAGAATTATTTATTCTTTTCTTTTCTTTTCCCTTGCAAAAAATAGATGCAAATAGATGTCAAAAATTTGAACACTATGTAACTAAGCCAGCATGTGGCCAATAACATTGATTTCAGTTAATAGCTTATAATCACAATAATCAGGCCAAGGCCAGGGAGCCAAGCTATTGGAATTATTTTTCCAAAAGAATAATTGCCTTAATTCAGACCAGGGAAATATCCGGAGGGGGAGGTGTGTGGTTAGAGTAGTAAATAGACTCACTGAAGTTATTAATTAGTTTACATAGCCATGGCCAAAAAGCACAGAAATAACTGGCTTGTGAGGGAAACAAACCAACAAAAAGGGGATATGAACAGTTTTTCACAATTGTGTTGATTTGAGTAATGAAAGGTATATTTCAAACTCATTTCGCTATAGAATCATCATAAAGCAATGCATTTGTCATCTAATTATTAATTGCTTTTTACAATGCAGTTAAATAATAAACTTTTTACATTTGCAAATATTTTCCAGTAATCTGATGACAATATACTATTTTTCATTGTTTCTTTTTTATTTTTCAAGGCGTTTTGAAATAAAAGTTTATTTTTCCTCCTTTATAATTACATACATTTTTAATTAAATAACATTTTAATTAAAAAACATATAGAAAAAGAAAAAAGCTACCCATAATCCCATCATGTTAATTTTGAAAAAGTATTTCCTATCGGGCTTACTTTTTTTTTTTTTTTTGAACTGTGATTGTATGTATGTCAATTTGTGTCCTACTTAGTTTACCATAAGCATTGTCTCATGCTATTTAAAATTTTTTTTTTTTTTGTGGGGAAGACCAGCCCTGAGCTAATGTCTGTTGCCAATCCTCCCCTTTTTGCTGAGGAATACTGGCCCTGGGCTAACATCGTGCCCATCTTCCTCTACTTTATATGGGACGCCGCCACGGCATGGCTTACAGGCAGTCAGCGGGCGCCCAGGATCCGAACTCGCAAACCCCGGGCTGCCAAGCGCGAACTAAACCGCTGCGCCACCGGGCGGCCCCTATTTAAAATTTTTCATAATCACTATTTTAAGTACTGTGAAGTATTAAATGATCATTATATTATGATTTACTAATTTATTAACCTATTGGATATTTAGGGTTTCTCTCAGTGATACTTTACTCACCCATATATGCTCCAAATCCAGAAGAAAAGTCCAAACCCACTGATTTTTTGTGTCTCTGTATGTGATGTGACTGTGGCAGTCTTGGGGTCCCAAACAGTCAAATATGCAGATCTAAAATATAAAGGTATTTTTAAACTGCCACCTTCCTTCTGAATCCCATTCATCTCTCTTAGCATCCCAAAGATTAAGCACATGTCCCGTTAGCTATATAACAAAGTAGCAAACGCACTCCATCCTGGGTACCACATGGCAGTCGCCTATAAAACTAGACTTCCACTTCAGCGTCATTCTCTCACAAGGTATCATTCCCTTTGGGAGAAGAGTTGTCTGAGCAACCTCTAAGCCACGTGCACAATGAACTTCTGAAACTGAGCCCGTGACAACGTCTGGTGGGCCAAGGGCAGGCATGATAACAAACTCAAAGTCAGGATCACCTACCAAGCCAAAGGATAGGCTTTTCAAAGTGGAAGTTACTTCTGGCAGAAATCTCACATTACAAATGTTCTTCTTTCATTGGAAGACAATGGATTATTTTTTTTTTAATTTTCCAGTCCTTGATATCCGCTATGTTGCCATGTAATACAATGGAGATGTTTTCACATACTTCTACCAGATATCTATGCCACTTAGGTGCACACTTGTAACTCTCGCTGTTACATCAAACATTAGATTTAGATATATGGTAGTCCTCCTTATCTGTGGTTTCACTTTCTGCAATTTCAGTTACCCCAAGGTCAACTGCATTCCAAAAATATTAAATGGAAAATTCTAGAAATAAACAATTCGTATGTTTTAAATTGCAAACCATTCTGTGTAGCATGATGAAATCTCACACTGTCCTATTCCATCCTGCCCAGGACGTGAATCATCCCTGTGTCCAGTGAATCCATGCTGTATATGCTACCTGCCCGTTAGTCACTTAGTAGCCCTCTCGATTATCAGAACTGTCGAGGTATCGCAGTGCTTGTGTTCAAGTAACCCTTATTTTATTTAATAATGGCCCCAAAGTACAAGAGTAGTGATGCTGGCAATTTGGATATGCCAAAGAGTAGCCTTAAAGTGCTTCCTTTAAGTGAAAATGTGAAAGTTCTTGACTTAATAAGGAAAGGAAAAAAATGATATGCTGAGGTTGCTAAGATCTACGGTAACTTTTTTTTACAGTATATTGTTATAATTGTTCTATTTTGTTCTTATTTATTGTCGTTAATCTATTACTGTTCCTAATTTATAAATTAAACTTTATCATGGGTATGTATGTAAAGGAAAAACATAGTATATAAGAGTTCGGTACAATACGCAATTTCAGGCACCCAATGGGGTCTTGGAATGTATACCCGCAGATAAGGGAGGATTACTGTAATAGCCATTTCTCAGGCCACGAATCGTATGTCCAATGCATTGAATCTAAAAAGTCTGCTGTTGGTATGAAACACAAGGTGATAGACCTCAACAATCAAAGTGACTGCATACTTCTCAAATTCACCAGTCAAATGACACTTTGAAAATATAGTCTTACAAATACTGCCATCACCAATATATGTTTAAATAGAATTTGGGGTTCTCCTTGCATGATGGTTCTTCCAGAAGTGTCTCTGTTTCTCACCTGGCTGAGCCTAAATTCATTGTTTATTTTTATATAATCTCAGTGAGTGATGGAAATGAGAACACTTAAAATCCTTCAAACGTCAAATATTGCAGCATGAAAATGCCTTTTGACTTAAAAATGCTGAACTTTGTTTTGAATTCAAAACAATTCTCCAATTCATAAATGGACACCTAAATGTTGTATTCATTCATTCTCAGAATATTTATTGAGAAACTACTATGTGCCAGGCACTGTTCTAAGTGCTACGAACAAAGCAGATAAAAATCCTTACATTCATGGAACGTATCTTTTTCATAGCCCAGAACTGATGAACCGCTGCCTTCTGAGATGAAGTTGGTAATGCCAGGAAGGTCATTATTGCTGAAAAAGGAACCTTGTGACTGGACTCTGGAAACTCCTTACATTTCCCCTGTGGGATCACTTCCACTTACATGGAGTGAGTAGATACTGAGATACTAGAGGAGAGCATCAAGATCTTCTAAAACGGGAGAGGGAACATGTGGGACTGAGCCTAATGAGGGACCCACCAGCAAGTTTTGAATTTTGTGTTTGTTGGGAGTGGGGGAGCTTACCGCCACAGGCAGGAAAGAAATTATTTTTTAAAAAAAACAAAACAACAGAAGGCAAGACTGAATTGGGTATATTCTACCAAAAACGTTATCGTGCAAGAAAGAGAAAAACAAGACTTAATTTTCACTGAAATCAGGATGCAAACCAGTTTTAAAACAGAACAAGAGCCAATTAATGACAGAGTAGAAGCAGAAGTAAGAATGTTGGGGTTTATGACTGGTTTAGAACTACGAAGTTACTCAGGTTTTTTGAATCTTGTTCTTATTTTGGGGGGGGGCAATAGTAACCAATACTTCAGAAACTAAAAATGGCCACTGGGAGTGCAGAAGGTTTATGGAAAGCTAAGGATCCATTACTGTTAAGTTAGATCTTTTAATCCAATAAGAGCGTTCACTAAATTTAGAGGATCGGTTTTATGCTTCGTACTGCACTTCAGGGGTTAGAAAGAGACTAGAGCCATAGCTTTGGAATTATTCTGAACCTCATCTGGATGGGAATAGAAAAGTCATTTGGGAATTGGCCAAACACTGTGTGGGGAATTCAAAAGAGAGCCCAGAAGAAAAGAAAGTAGATTAATTCTGTCCAAGGAAGACAGACAAGAGGAGAGAAAAAAAAGAACTTGGGTATAGGGCAGAGCTAGAACACATTAGCTTGCACTCTCTGAAAAGTTAGTCTCTCATCACATCCTTGAGAATATTACTTGAACAATTTACCACAGTTCTATTGAAAGAAGACAAAGAAAAAAAAGATTGTAAAAAGAGGCTTGGGAGAAGTTAGGAAAATATGGAGCTTCATATATTCTTCTGTCATTAAATACTAGAATTTGGATGGAATGAAGCAAGATGAATTGTGAACTTGGTTAAATGAAAGGAAATGAAATAAAGGATGGCTTGCTATTTGGTTGCAAGGTTGCCTGTGGATTTTTGCCAAACTACACACATGCATCACCAACACAATTCTCCTCTACCAGAATACTGGAAGAATCTTTGTGGGATTGTGCTCACTGCACATGGTTTGGCTTTCTCCCTCTATTCTTTATATTTTAACACATCAAGAGCTATTTTCCTTATATGCTAAAAGTTGTTTGCCCATTTAGATGAGGGCAACTCCATTCAATTTCCCTTAAAATTTGAAGTAAAAAACCGTGAGGCATGAATAAATAATTTCCTCTGCATTGTATCAACTGTCAGTCTTCATGATCTAAACATGTGTCATCAAAGTGTGAAGGAGTATTTGGAAAAGTCTATGCCTGTAAAACATTGAGTTGAGCAAAAATGCCTCTGATTTCCCCCCAAAAGGGGGAAGCTTTTTAGTGATGATTTCAAAGTGAAAAAGATAGGAATGGTTGCCTGGTTCATCAGCATCACATGGCTCCAAATATTAGCTGGGCAGGAAGAATGACATGGTCACTAGATATAATCTGAAACGAGAGTTTTTTTCTGGAACCTTAAGACCTCATCGTGACCTCAATTCCACACACACGTACACACACATAAAATTTCCAATGACATCAGCCAAAACTTCCTGTGAGCAATTGGGAAAGGGACTTGGCCCAGAATTCCAAGAAACCCAACCTGAGGTTTTAAACCATACTCATTCCCAGCGCTTTGCAACTGATTCAATTTCCAATGAAATTATCATTTTCCCTGGTTCCAATAGCAAACTGAAGGGAGAATTGAATTAGGAAAGAGAAACATTTTGTTGAAAAAAAAAGACATGACTCTGTGAGAACATTTCAGAAGGGCTCCAAAGAGATGGAATCCAAAGGTGCTATTCCCAAGGTCTGTCAGGTTACCTGGAAACAGATGTTCCATGTAGCTAAGGCAGTGACTGAAAGTGAGCAGGGGTGGGGGATGGGAATGAAGAAACACTAACACTTCCTCTTTCCTTCAGTCTCTCTTTCTTTTTTTTTTCCCGAAACCAAAGCTTGATTTGCTATTTGGCTTAAGGAGCAGAAGAGGACAGAGGAAGTCACAGTGCATTTCCATTTCTTGTCCAATTTCCAGTCCCATGTCAGTAGAGCTGAACCTTGGATGGCCCAGCAGCATCCCTATGGAGGTCTGCTTGGCAAAGCGAGGGAAGGAGCTTGTGTTGGAGGACAGCCTTCTGCAGCTCTCAGCCCACAGCTGTCCATCCCCTCTGACCTCTGTCAGTACTACAATGGGGAGAACAAGATAAGGAATACTCCCCTTCTCATCAAAAAGACAAGAATTTTATGGATAGCAGGCACCACATAGTGCCTCCCTGGCCAACATCCAGGCTGGCTAGAGGAATTTGTCTGCAACAAAACAAATAAAAGCTGCCCTGTGACTTGAACAGTGGGTGGTCTAAGTCCACATACACAGCAGCTTCTCCACGACTGACAAATGTCACAATTAGTGGATTTTGGGGGCAGTTATATGGAAATATCCTTTAAAGATAACATGATTTAGAGTCACCATCACTGACACACCAGAATGCTTGTCTATACCAGAATTTGGATTGCATCATAATATGAAATTGTTTAATTGCCAAAATTTATCTACTTTTTTGAAAATAGGCTTCTGAATCACAGGGTGCTGAAAAGAATCTCCTGTGGTATAGTCAGCAATTTTTAAGAGTAGCGGAGAAGAGAATTCAGATCTCCTGCTGGCTATTCCAGGCTTAATGATTCACCTTTGGTATTCATAGTGCTTGCACTGTAAAGTTTGGAACAGATTGTCCCCAAGCCCATTTATGTCCTCAGGTAAGAATTCAACTGAATGTCTTTTGGTAACAAGTAAGTGATGTATGTGAGGGGAGTTAAGCTCTGAAGATTTTAGAGAAATCTGTGGATATACCTAGGCCCACCAGCATATTCCAAACGGCCTTGTCTGAAGGCTCCATTTCTTACTGAAGTAGTCTGAAAGTCTTATCTGGGGGAATATATAAGAAAACCTACCATTCTGGAGAGTTCTGGGGCCTGCAAAGAACATCCACAGTGGTGTGGAAACTCTGCTTTCCAACTGAACTCTCACAGAACTTCCTGGAGTTCTGAGCCTTATTTTAAAATAGCACAAGGCCAAGAGAAAAGTATAAACACAGTATCTTTTTTTTTTTAGAGGGCTAAGCAATATAAGAAATAAAATAAGGAAGGAGAAGCTATAAAGAACTCTGAAAATGAAATATTTAAATCTCTGTGCAATGGAAATATTACGGTAAAAGAAACATAGAATATAGTTCAAATGGGACCTGGGGTAGGGAATGCATAAGGCTAAATAAATCAATACAGATGAATGAGATAGCATCACTTTGTGGTTACAATTGCAGATTCTGAAGTCAGGCAGACCTGACTTTGAATCCCAGTTCTGTCATTCATTATATGTGTAGCCTTAGGAATGGTTCTTAAGACCATTTCACACAAGTTTTACATTTATTAAAGTAAGAGACTAACAAAGCAATCTCATAGATGCTCATAGACTTTTCGATGGAATGATGCATGTACATAACTACATATGAAGCCTGGCACAGATTAAGTGCTCAATAAATGTTGTGAAAGTTATCTTGAAATAAAATAGTCAGAGTCTGAAGGAAGGTGAATAGAAGGGGCAACCTACTTGGTGGACAGTAGTGGGAAGCAATTTAGATATAAGAAATGGTATGAAAAAATGCCAAAAGGTAGGATGGCCATATTATTTTTAAAAACAAACTAGTACACATGACTTGAGAGTGGGAGAGATTATTGCTATTGGGGTCACCATAGGAAATCCAGGAAAGATCATCACTGCATGAAGTGTAAATTATATTTACAAAAGAGAAATTTCTTTGGCTGAAAGCTATTAGAAATTAGCATCTTTCCTTGGGTTATATTTTTGCACTACAGCCAACTCTAAGTTACCTAAAGTTTAAAAAATTAACTTCATTCTTTTTCTTCTCATTGCGTTTCTTGCTGTATAGATTTTGATCATTTGATTACTTGTCAAAATTCCACCAAAATTATTTAAATGGAAAAAAGATTAAAAGTCAAATAATCTTGACTTGCCAGGTGAGTACAATGGCTACCAAGGAAGAGAAAAAAAGAATCACCTCAACTTCCACATCAGAAAATACACTCTGACAGCAGAAAGGTTTGATCCTACATTCTGGTGCTGTCCTTAGACACTATGCCTGCAACTTGCTTCTGCCCCCCCAAGTGCATACGCCCAATTTCATGAAATGAAGACTGTTGGGGATTATAAAGTTTAAGGATTGTGTTAGGGGCTAAGGGTGCAAAGAGAAGTGACTAGTAGTGGGGAGGCAATAAACAAATATGGTGCCAGGAAGACAATACACAAGTAAAAAATAAAACAAATAAAATAATCTTACATATACAATAAACATAAGCAGAGTAGACTGAGAATGAGTAGATTGTAGTAGTGAAAAAATAGATTGAGATTGTAGATTGAGTGGTGAAAAAAATCATCACTGAGGAGTAACTTATAACTGAGACCTCAATGACAAGAAGGAACCAAATACTCCAAGATTGGAAGGACTGATGTTCTAGATAGAAAGTACTAAGACCCTGGGTAGGAACCAGCTTTACATGTTTGAAAGAAAAAAAGTATGTCCAGAACATACAGAAATAAATCAAAGAAAAAAACCCTATTTATTAGTTAAGGCTGTGTATTAGTTAATATCAATTAAGCAGAGTGTATTAGTGTATTAATTTATTGCGGTTCTCCATAAATTGATGTTGTATAAATTGATATTATATCAGTTCATTATAATGCAGGAAATTTATAGTAGTATTCTTCTTATTGCATCCCTCTAATCCTTTGTGCTAATGGTGTCATATACTTTTCTACCACATATTTATACACACCACAATAATATTATTTTTCTTTAAAAATCAATTGTTTCAAATAATTTAGGAACAGTGAAAAAGAAAAGAATGTCTTATATAGTTACCTAGATATTTACCATTTCCTGAATCCTTCAGTTCTTTTCATGGATTCAAATTCCTAACTGATATAATTTTTCATAAGCCTGAAGAACTTCATTTAGCATCTATTATAGTGCAATATGCTGATAAAAATTCTCAGCAAGCTAGGAATAAAACAGACCATCCTCAAACGGATAAACACATCCAAAAAAACCTGATAGGTAACATCATACATAATGGTGAAAAACCAAATGCTTTATCTATAAGTTTGGGTACAAGGCACGGATGTTCACTCTTACCTCTACTATTCAACATTGTACTGCAAGTTTTACCCAGTGCAATTAGAGAAGAAAAAAAATAAAGGACATCCTGATTGGAAAAGAAAAAGTAAAACCGTCTTGATTCACAAACAAGATCATCTATGTAGAAAACCTAAGAAATCTACATAAAAGGTGTGGAAACTAATGAATGAATCTAGAGGCTTGAAACATACGATGCACATATACAAAATCGAAAACTGAAATTCAAAAAACTGTACTATTTACAATAGCACAACTTTGTTGTGCTATTTGAAAACACAATTCTTGTTTTACTATTTAAAAACAAGAAATAATTAGTTACAAAGCTAACAAAATATTGCACCATTTGTATGCTGAAGGCTGCAAAACATTGATGAGAAAAATTAATGACCCAAATATATAGAAAGCTATATTGGTGACCACAGATCATAAATCTCAATATTGCTATGATAGCAATTGTCCACAAATTCATCTTATATGTAATACCAATAAAAGGCCAGGCTTTTTCTAGAAATTGACAAGCTGATTCTACAGTTTTCATGAAAATTCAAAGGATCAAGAATAACTAAAAAATGTTTCAAGAGAAGAACTAAGCAGAATATTTCTACTTCTGGGAAGATGGAGTAGATATACTTTTTCCTATTCATATCACTAATAAAACTTAAAACTCTGCACATTATATATAAAATAAACATAAGATGACTCTGAAAGGTGGAGACAAGACAGACTGGCTAGGGACTTTAGAACATGAAGAATGATTGGTTGTGAGTTTTATTGCTTTTCTTTTTGCCTCATGTATCCTACACTTGAAGATGAAGAAACTGGCAACTGATAAATGCCATAGCCACAGGAAAAAGAAAACAATGGCAACAAAAACCAAAGGGCCAGAAAAGGGGCAGCCTAGCAAGACAGAAAACTTTTAGGAAACAACCACTCTATTATAATCACACATCACATACACACAAATAAAAACAACCAAAAACAAACTCTGGCCCCATTCTACCCATTCTAGTAAAGGCTGAGGAGGGAGCCAGACTTCCACCCTCATGAGGTTGTAAGAAAGTACACCAACAGCCCTGTCAGGTAGTGTCAGAGAAGGCCAAGAGCTGGAACTTTCATCCCTCCTGGCAGCTGGTAACAAGGCCCCATCCCACAGTGGCAGTGGAGACCTTGCATGGAGATGGAAAGACTTCCATCTCCACTCAGCAGTAATGAGACACCTCTCCCCCTTCCCACTGGAGTGGTGTTACAGGAGGCACTGTGAAGAGTCCAGATCTTCCCATTCCAACAGCCATAAGGAGGCCGCTCCACCACAGTGCTAGTGAGGGCTACACAGGGAGCTAGAACTTTCACCTCAGCCCAGCAGCAAGGAGAAATCCTTTCATCTTGGGTGTCAATGGAGGTTGAGTGGGAAGCTGGAATTCTACCCCCACCTGGGAGTAAGAAGGCAGTGCCTCACCTTTCTCTGCCAGAACAGTGTCAGACAAAGTCGTCTAAAACAGAAGGTTTAAATAAGAACCAGAGTCTCATTACATAACAGAAAATGTTCAGGTTTCAACTGAAAATCACTTGCCGTAAAAAGAATCAGGAAGATCTCAAACCAAATGAAAGACGATGGTTGACAAACGCCAACACTAAGATGACAGAGATGTTAGAATTATCTGACAATGATTTTAAAGCAGCTGTGATAAAAATACTCCAATAAGTGATTATGAATGTGCCTGAAACATGAAAAAAACAGAAAACCTCAGCAAAGAAATAGAGAATAAAAAAAGAATTAAGTGGAAATTTTAGAACTGAAAAAAACAACTGAAATTAGAAAGTACACAGATGGGCTCATCAGCAATATGGAGAGGACATAGGAAAAAAATCAGTGTATTATAGTGTACAACAATAGAAATTACCCAATCTGAACAACAGAGAGAAAATAGACTGAAAAAAAAAAAAAAACCAACAGAGCATCAGAGACATGTGGGACTATTACAAAAGATCCAATATTTGTGTCTTTGGAGTCCCAGAAGGAGAGGAGAAGAGGGTGAGGCTGAAAAAGTAATCAAAGATTTAATGGCTAAAAAAATCCCCAAATTTGGCAAGAAATGTAACATTCAAGAGGACAGGAGAGTACTAAACAGGAAGAAAAGCAAAGAAATCCACTTCAAGATATGTCACAATTAAGCTTCTGAAAAGTAAACACAAAGAAAACATTTTGATAACACCTAGATGAGAATGACACCTTATCTATATGGGAAAACCAGTTTGAATCACAGCAGATTTCTCATCAGGAAACATGGAGGTCAGAGGATATTTTTTAAGTGCTGAAATAAAACAATTTTCAATCCAGAATCCTATACCCAGTGAAAATATCCCTCCAGAATGAAGGAGAAATTGAGACCTTCTCAGATGATGGAAAGCTAACAAAATTTCTTGCCAGCAGACCTACCCTTAAAAAATGGCTGCAAGAGACTAATCAGAAAGGAAACTATAAAAGAAGGAAACTCAGAACATCGGGAAGAAAAGATGATCATGGTAATCAAAAATATGAGTAAATAAATATTCTCTTTTCCTCTTGAGTTTTCTAAATTTTGTTTGATGATTGAGGCAAAAATTATAAAACAGTATGATATGGTTCTAGAAGTATGTGGAGGAATTATTTTAAACAATTATACTATAAATGGGGAGGGTAAAGGGACATAAAGAGAGGCAATGTTTTTGTATTCTCCTGTACTCATGAAATAACAATTCTGTAGACTGTGATAAACTATGTATATATAGTCCATACTTCAAGCAACCACTAAAAAAGCTATACAAGGAAATATAGAAGAACAAAGCTGGAAGAATCACACAAACTGATTTAAACATTTACTATAAAGCCATAGTAGTGAAGAGAGTCACATATATATGATCAATTGATTTTTTTTAAAAATAGTTTTGCCTTTATTTATTTATTTATTTATTTTTTGTGAGGAAGACCAGCCCTGAGCTAACATCTGTTACTAATATTCCTCTTTTTGCTGAGGCAGACTGGCCCTGGGCTAACATACGTGCCCATCTTCCTCTACTTTATATGGGATGCTGCCACAGCATGGCTGGCAAGCAGTGCGTCGGCAGGCTCCCGGGATCCGAACCAGCGAACCCTGGGCTGCCGAGCGCAAACTAAACCTCTGCGCCACTGGGCCGGCCCCCAACTGATTTTTTTTGTGTGTGATTAAAATCACATAACACAAAATTTACCATCTTAATCATTTTTAAGTGTACAGTTCAGTAGTGTTAAGTATATTGATGTTGTTGTGAAACAGACGTCCAGAACTTTTTAATCTTGCAAATCTGAAATTCTTTACCCATTAAACAACTCTAAATTTCCTTTTTTCGCCAGCCCCTGGTAACCACCATTGTACTTTCAGTTTCTATGAATTTGGCTACTTTAGATACCTCATACAAGTGGAATCATACAGTATTTGTCTTTTTATGACTGGTTTATTTCACAAAAAAGATAATGTCCTCAAGATTCATCCATAGTTTAGCAGGTGATAGGGGTTCCTTCCTGGGTTATTTTCACTTCTTGGCTATTGTGAAAAGTGCTACTAGGAACATGGGTGTACAAGTTCAAGACTATGGATATATACCCAAAAGTGGGATTGCTGGATAATTTGATAGTTCTATTTTTAATTTTTTGAGGAACCTCCATACTGTTCTCCATAGTGACTCCTCCATTTCACATTCCCCCCAACAGTGCACAAGGGTTCCAATTTCTCCATGTATTTGTCAACATTTGTTACTTTCTGTATTTGTTTTTTGTTTTGATAGTGGCCATCCTAATGGATGTGAGGTGGTATCTCATGGTTTTGTTTTGCATTTCTCTGATGACTAATAATATTGAGCATCTTTTCATGTGCTTTTTCATTATTTGTACATCATCTTTGGAGAAATGTCTATTAAAGTGCTTTGCCCATTTTTTAATTGGGTATTTTATTTTTTCTTAAGTTGTAGGAGTTCTTTATATATTCTGTATACTAACTCTATATCAGATATATGATTTAAAAATATTTTCTCCCATTTTATATGTTGTCTTTTCACTCTGTTATTGTGTCCTTTGATGTAGATGGCCATGTCCTATGCCATGAAGTTTTCCCCCTGTGTTTTCTTCAATGGGTTTTATAGTTTTAGGTCTTACATTCAGTTCTTTAATCTATTCGAGTTAATTTTTCAATATGGTGTAATTTTTCTGGATAGTATATATGGTGTTTCTATATCTTCATTCTTTTGCATGTAGATATCTAATTTTCCCACCACCATATGTTGAAGAGATTGTCTTTTCCCCATTGAATGGTCTTGGCACCCTTATCAAAGATCATTTGTCCATATACATAACAGTTTATTTTTGAGCTCTTTATTCTATTACATAGGTCTATTTTTCTATCTTTATGTCAGTATTACACTATTTTGATTACCATAGCTTTGTAATATCTTTTGAAATCAGAAAGTGTGAGTCCTCAAATATTGTTCTTCTTTTTCAAAATTGTTTTGGCTATTCAGAGTCCCTTGAGATTCAATATGGACTTTGGATAAATTAGTTTATTTCTGCAGGAAAATGCAATTGGGATTTTGATAGGAATTGCTTTGGGTAGTGAAGACATTTTTAACAATACTATCTTCCAATCCATGAAAGTGAAATATCTTTTCATTTATTCATGTTGTTAATTTTTTTCAAAAATATCTTGTAGTTTTGGTATACAAGTCTTTTACTTCCTTGGTTAGGTTTATTCCTAAGTATTTTATTTTTTTGATATTGTTGTAAATGGGATAATTTTCTTAATTTCCTTTTCAGATTGTTCATTGGTAGTGTATAGAGACAATGATTTTTGTGTGTTGATTTTGTATCCTGCAACTTTGCTGAATTTATTAGTCTAACAGGTTTTTTGTGGAATCATTAAGGTTTTCTACACATAAGATCAAGTCATCTGTAAGCAGAGATAATTTTACTTCTGTCTTTCCTATGTACATGATTTTGTCTGGTTTTGTTTGGTTGTTTTTGTTGTGCCTAATTGCTCTGGCTACAACTTCCAATACTATGTTGAATAGAAGTACTGAGAGTGGGCATCCTTTCTTTGTTCCTGATCTCAGAGGAGAAAAGCTTTCAGTCTTTCAACACTGAGTATATGTTAGCTGTGGTTTTTCATAAATAGTCTTTACTATGTTGAGGCAGTTTCCTTCTATTCCTAGATTGTTGAGTGTTTTTGTCATAAAATTATGTTGAATCTTGCCAAATGCTTTTTCTGCATCAATTGAGATGATCAGATAGTTTTTGTCCTTCATTTTGTTAATGTGATGTATTACATTGATTGATTTTTGAATATTGAATCATTCCTGCATTCCAGGAATAAATCCCACTTGGCCATGGTGTATAATCTTTTTAAGTGTTATTGAATTTGGTTTGCTAGTATTTTCTTGAGAATTTTTGCATCAATGTTCATCAGGAATATTGATCTGTAATTTTCTTTTCTTGTAGTGTGCTTGTCTGATATTGGTATCAGAGAAATGGTGGCCTCATAAAATGAATTTGGAAGTGTTACCTCCTCTTCAATTTTTTGGAAGAGTTTGAGAAAGATTGGTTTAACGCTTTTCAAAAGTTTTGCTAGAAATTCCCAGTAAGCCATTTGATCCAGGGCTTTTCATTGTCTGGAATTTTTTGCTTACAGATTTAATCTCTTTACTAGTTATAGGTAGGTTCAGATTTTTTATTTCTTTATGATTCAGTCTTGGTAGATTGTATGTTTCCAGGAATTTTCCATTGTTTTTGTGTTATCCAATTTGTTGGTGTATAATATTTTAAAGTAGTTTCTAATGATTCTTTTTATTTCTGTGGTATCAGTTGTGATGCCTCCTCTTTTATTTCTGATTTATTTCTGATTTTTGCTATTGAGTCTTCCCTCTTTTTTTCTTAGTCCAGCTAAGTATTTGTCTATTTTGTTGATTTTTTTTAAAACAACTCTTAGTTTTGTTGACTTTTTCTATTCTCTATTTTATTTTTGCTCTAATGTTTACTTCATTCTTTCTGCTGACTTTAGGTTTAATTTTTCTTTTTTTTTCTAGTTGCTTTAGGTATAAAGTTAGGTTGATCATTTGATATTTTTCATCTTTTCTAACATAAGCATTTACTACTATAAATGGCCCTTTTAGTACTGCTTTTGCTGCAGCCCATAAGTTTTGGTATATTGTGTTTTTCTTTTCATTTGTCCCAAGATATTTTTTAATTTCACTAGTGATTTCTTCTTAGCTTTCAAGACGGTGTTTTTTACTTTCCACATGTATGTTAATTGTCCAGGGTTTTTTTTTTTTTTTTTTTGCTATTAATTAATTTCATTCCATTGTGGTAAGAAAAGATACTTGGTATGATTTCAAGCTTCTTAAATTTGTTATCACTTATTGTGTGACCCAATGTGTAATATCCTGGAGAATGTTCCATGTGCACTTGAGAAGAGTTTATATTTTGGTGTGACTGGATGGAGTGTTTTGTATATGTCTGTTAGATTCAATTAGTCTTAATGTTATTCAAGTCTTCTAATTTTTATTGATCTTCTATCTGGTTGGTCTATCCATTATTGAAAATGGGCTATTGAAGTCTCCTAGTATTATTGTGTTGCTATCTATTTCTCCCTTAAAATCTGAAATAGTTTGCTTTCCATTTTCGGAGCTCTGAGATTTGGTGCACAAATATTTATAATTGCTATATCTTCTTGGTGAAGTGGCCCTTTTTTCATTATATAATGCCTTTCTTTGTCTCTTATAACAGTTTCTGGCTTAAAGTCTATTTCATCTGATGTTAGTGTAGCCACTCCTGCTCTCTTTTGTTTACTGTTTGCATGGAATATCTCTTTCCATCTTTTCACCTTCAGCCTATGTGAGTCCTTAGTCTAAAGTGAATCATCTCTTATAGACAATAGATAGTTGGATCCTTTTTTTTAAAATTCATTCAGCCAATCTGTCTCTTTTATTGGGATAGTTAATTCATTTACATTTAAAGTAATTATTGATAGGGAAGGGTTTATTATTGCCCTTTTGTTAATTGTCTCCTGTATGTCTTGTAACTTTTTTGTCTTTCCTTTCCTGTCTTGTTGGCTTCCTTTGTGTTTTGTTGATTTTTTGGTAGGGATATACTTTGATTCTCTTCTCATTTCCTTTTGTGTATGCTCTAGAGTTATTTTCTTTGTGGTTACCATTGCTACTACATAAAACATCTTAACATTGTTGCATTCTCTTTTAAGCTGATAATAACTTTACTTCAATCACATTCAAACACTCTTGTCCTTTAGAATTCCACCCCCTCAACTTGTGTTATTAATATCAAAATTAAATCTTTATATTTTGCACAGCCATTATAGTTATTTTTTAGGATTTTTTTCATTTAAATTCTGGGCACGAAATTACTCTAGTAAGGTTACTGGTTTTTATCCATGTACAGTAGTCCCCCCTTATTGGTGGGTGATATTTTCCAAAACCCCCAGTGGATGCCTGAAACAGCAGAGAGTACTGAACCCTGTATACACTATATTTTGTCCTATATATACAGACCTATGATAAAGTTTAATTTATAAATTAGGCACAGTAAGAGATTAACAATGACTAATAATATAATAGAACAATTATAACAATATACTGTAATAAAAGTTATGTGAATGTAGGTTCTCTCAAAATATCTCATTGCACTGTATTCACCTTCCTTGTGGTGATGTGAGATGATACAATGCCTATGTGATGAGATGAAGTGAGACGAATGACATTGGAATTATGACACAACATTAGGCTACTAGTGACTTTCTAATGATATCTCAGAAGGAGGATTATTGAGCCATGATGAGGTCAGTGGTTGGATATCAGCAGCAGATATTGATGGTCACTTGAACACAAGCACTGTAATACTGCAACAGTCAATCTGATAACCAAAACAGCTGCTAAGTGACTAATGGGCAGGTAGCATATACAGCATGGATACGTTGGACAAAAGGATGATTCACATCCTGGGTGGGATGGAGCATGATGGCATGAGACTTCATCACACTACTCAGAATGGGGTGAAATTTAAAACTTATGACTTGTTTATTTCT
This sequence comes from Tapirus indicus, assembly GCA_031878705.1. NCBI lineage: Eukaryota > Metazoa > Chordata > Mammalia > Perissodactyla > Tapiridae > Tapirus > Tapirus indicus. The sequence continues at coordinate 13,755,520 of CM062937.1, forward strand.
GGAATTTTCCACTTAATATTTCCAGACCACAGTTGACAATGGGTACCTGAAACTATATAAAGAGAAACCATAGAAAAGGGGGGACTACTGTATTTACCTTACTGGAGAAACTTACATTTTTGTTCAGCTTTGTGTTGCTGTCTATCCTCCTCCTTTTGTTTCAACTTGAAGGATTCCCTTTAGCATTTCTTATACAGAAGATCTTGTGGTAATAATGAACTCACGTTTGCTTTAACTGGGAAATTCTTAATTTCTCCTTCACTTTTAAAGGACAATTTTGCCAGATACAGTATTCTTGGTTGACAGTTTCTTTTTCCCCCTTTCAATTATCCTCTTTGAATATATCCTCTTACTCCCTCCCAACCTGCAAAGTTTCTACTGAAAAATAACACTGATAACCTTATGGAAGCTCCCATGTATGTGATGCATTGTTTTTCTCTTGTTGCTTTCAAAATTCTCTCTTTGTCTTTGACTTTAGATAGCTCAATTATAGTGTGTCTTTGTGTGGTTCTTTTCAGATTTATCTTAGTTGAAGTCCTTTGCTTTTTGATTCTGTATGTCTATTTATTTCCTCTGATTTGGGAAGAATTGGGTCATTATTTCTTCAAAATGCTTTCTGTCCCTTTCCCTCTCTCTCTCTCCTCATGGGACTCTCATAATGCATATACTGGTCTATTTGCTGGTGTCTAAGTCTCTTAGACACTCTGTTTTTCTTCATTCTTTCTTCTTGTTACTCCTCTGACTCAATGATTTCAAATGACCCATAATAAAGTTTACTGATTCTTTTTTCTTTTTATCAAGTCTGTTATTTTACCCCTCTAATGAATTTTTTAGTTCAGTTATTGTATTTTTCAGCTCCAGAATTTCTGTTTGGTTCTTTTTATAGTTTCTATCTCTTTCTTGATATTCTAATTTTGTTCATGCATTGTTTTCCTGATTTCTTTTAGTTGTCTCTATGTTCTCTTTTGGCTCATTGAGCATCTTTATGCTCTTTACTGTTATTTTAAATCTTTGTCAGGTATCTCATAGATCTGTGTTTCTTTTGAGTCAGTTTCTGGAGTTTTATTTTGTCCCTTTGATTGGGCCATATCTTCCTGTTTGTATGCCTTGTAAGTTTTTTCTGGGATTTGAGTATTTAAAAAAAACATCTCTCTCAGTTTTTGTGCATTGGCTTTATACAGGGGAAGATCTTCACTATCAGCCTAGCTGGAGGTTCCAAGACCTCTCAAATCTTTTCTAATCTGTTATTTCCCCTAGTATTTCCCTATAGAATTGCAATTTTAATGTCCTGCTCATCTTTGTTTTCAGCAGCTCCCAAACTCTAGCACTGGTCCATTCAGTACTATGAGTGAGGCAATATAGAAACAAGTCCTGTGGGAAGCCCCCAGATAAGCCAGAGAATTAGATCAATGATCTACTCTTTTGTTTGCATCCTGAGGGAGGACCCCTGGCATGGAGTGTTTCCTCCCACTTGCTCCAGGCAATGCTGCATAGGGAAAGGGGAATGAATGGTTATGCCAAAGACTGCAAAGTTTTCTACCCCTTTTCTTGGTTTACAATGGTCTAGGTGCTATAGCTTCTCAACTAGTCTCTAGAGTTCTCGTAGAGGAATTATAGATCATACATTGTTCTTACCTTGGTGTCTCTGTTGGAAGAAGGAGGGCCTGTAGCTTCCTAGTCCTTCATATTGCTGATGTCACTCAATCAATTGATTTTTGACCAATATGCCAAGGCAACTTAATGGAGAAAGCCTAATGTTTTCAACAAATGGTGCAGCAACAATTGACCACTGATAGGAAAAAAGAAGAAAAAGGGAATCTTCATCCTTACTGTGCACCATATGTAAAGTTAACTCAAAAGCAATCATAGAACTAAATATAAAGCTTAGAAACTATAAATGGAAATGACTTGTGTATATTAATTCTTGATAATAGCATTTATATGGAAATTTAAAAGTCCTAGAATGGTCAAAACAATCTTAAAAAAAGGTAAACAATGTTTGAATACTCACATTACCTAATTTTGTGATTTGATATGTAGCTACTATAATCAAGATAGAGTGGTACTGGTTTGAGGATAGCTAAGTAGACCAAAGGAACCTAGTAGAGAGTCAAGCAATAGGTGCACACATATAGAGTCAAAAACTTTTGACAAAGGTGCTATTGAAATTTAGTGTGGAAAGAAAAAGTGGTTCATCAATCTTATTGTCTCAACTGAATATTTTTATAGAAAAAAAGTGAACCTTGACCTATATTTCACATTACAGAGAAAATTCAACAGACAATGGATTATAGACCTAAATATAAAAGCTGAAAATATAAAGCGCTTTGCTACCTGGAGAATATCTTAGCTACATGGAAGTAGACAGATTACTTAGAACATAAACATTACTGAACAATAAATGAAACACTTGATAGGCTGGACTTCATCAAAATTAAAAACATTGTTCATCAAAAGATATTGGTAAGAAAATGAAAAGACAAGGCACTGTCGGGGAGAAAATGTTCAAAATACACACATGCCACAAAGAGCTTGTATCAAGATCATACAAAGAACTTTAGCAAATCAATAACAAAAAGTAAACAACTCATTAAAAATGAGAAAAATACTTGAATAGACCTTTAGCAAAAAGAGGATGTATAAATGATCAATAAGCACATAGAAAATACTCAACATCATTAGTCATTATGGAAATGCAAATTAAAACCACAGTGAGTTACCAGTTCATACTCATTAGAATTTCCAAATTTACATTGACTACAAATTTCAAATGTTGAAGAGGATGCAAAGCAACTGGTGCTCTCATACAGTATGGGTGGGAATATAAAATAGTACAAGCACTAGAGAAAGTTATTGGCAATTGTTGTTAGAGAATTAAACATACATCTATCTTATGGGCCAGCAATTTCACTTCTGGTGATTTACCCCAAAATGAAAACATGTGTCCATCCAAAAATGTGTACAAAGATATTTATTGTATTTTATTCATAATGGAAAAAATTGGAAACTATCCAAATGTCCATCAACAGGAGAATGGATAAATAAATTGTGATATATTCACACAGTGGACCAGTATTCAGCAATAAAAAGGAATGTTAAGAGGGAAGGGCACTTAAAAAGCAGCAGCAAAGGCAAAAGCACTGAGATGAATGAGAAAACAACATAATGTTTGGAGAATTAAAAGTAATTCAGTCTCACTGGACTTTAAGCAGTAAAGGGAGCTGGGGTGAGAGATGAAGCTAGAAAGGTAGGCCAACCCCAGATTGTGAAGGATTTTGCAGATATGCTTGGATTTTCAACTTTCTCTAGAGGAGTAATCATGAGTTTTTACCACTTCACTCAGTTATAAAGATTCAAGACTCCAGTCACTTTTATCTACCTAAGACTTTTTTGAAAGGCAAATGCTGTCCAGAATTTTAAGAGGATTTATCTCTCTATAAATATATTCACATGATGAATATAAAACTATATTTTGGAAAACAATGTGAAATTTTTTCTATTTTATCTATGCTTGCCATAGAATAGTAAGAAAGGATCTAGTTTCCTCCCACCAGTCCTGGTTCTCATAGCATAAGCACTGACCCAAGATCATCTCCACAGACTTCTTTATCTACTTTCTCTGCAAGTTCGTATTGGAGTGTTTTAAAAACTGTGTCTAGGGATGCTTTAGTGAACGGAGGAATTAAGTCTATCTAAAAAGTGAAAAGAAAGCACTTCATTTAATTCCTCTCCTGAACACCTCATTCACTCCTTTACTAGTTCTTCAACTTCAAAATCTCCATTACACTGACCATTCCCTGTTCTTCCAATGTGTCTATGACCTTTTGTTTCCACTTCTTTTGCAATCTATATGAGACCTATGGATCACTTCAAACTCTCTCTCAGTGTATCATTTACTTTTTTACCCCCTTGTATTTCTTCCATTAAAATCCAAGTGAACATCTTCAAGTCCAGGGGAAGAGAGAAAGGAAATGAGGAATATGCAAAAACAATTAGATAGGGGCCAGACTAGAAGTAGGAAGTCCACCATGATGGTTTACCTATAATCTAGGCAAGAATTGAGAAAAGCCTAAACTATGGCTGTGGGAAATGAAGCACAGGGATCAGATTCCAGGGGCATTGAGGAGGTGAAATGATAAGACTTTGTTTCTTGCTTTTTCAGCTGAATAATGGCCAGTTGTTCACTAAGATAGGATCCACTTTAGCTAAGAATTTAAAGTCCTTGCAAGGCTTCCAAAAAGATCTTTTCAGGAGTTCTGGAGAGAGTTGTGGGATGCATAGGTGATTTGGGAGTCATTAGCATGTAAGCAGTAATTGGAGCCATGGGGTTTAATTAACTTACAAAAGGAAAATGTGTTCAGAAAGAAGAGGAAAGACCCAAGGACCAGATGAGAAGAGTCCATTAAGGAAATGTGTCAAGAAGCCAAGGGAAAAGAGAAAATAAAAAAACTGATTAATGAGCAGAACCAAATGCTACAGAGAGGTCAAGAAAGAAAACAGAAAAAGGCCTCTGGATTTAAAAATAAAGAGTTAATTATTGACTCCGTGAGAATATGAAACAGTATTGAGGGGTGGAAACCAGAATTACAATAGTTTGAGAAGTCAATATAATGTGATATAGTGGAGGAAGCTTAGAGATTGTGATTCAATAAGCTTGGCTATAAAGGAAAAGAGAACAATAAGAGGACAATGCCCAGATGAGGCAGTATATTAAAGGTGGCAAAAATTTAAGCATCGTTAGGTGCTGATGGGAAAGAACTTAAAGGAGAGATGGAGGATTTAGAAGAAAGCAGGGGAAACAGATGGAGTGAAGACTCTGAGAGGTCAGTGGCAATGTGAGCCAGAGCAGAGGCAGGGAGATTACTTAAGACTGAAAACAATTTCCCTATTGCTTTGATTTGAAAGATAAGAATTAGGGATGAAAACAGATGTAAGCAAGTAGGCTGGTAGGGTCTGGATTGGGAGACGGGGGTAGTTGCAATTTCTTTCCAGTGGCATCTATTTCTAATATCAGTTATTTAAGTAAGTAAAGGGAGAAAGTCAAGGTCAACTGCTAAAAAAGACCAGGACAGAGGCGAAGGAAAATGAAGATGAATAATTTCAGATTCTTAACCCTGTCTTCCCAATAGAATCACCAGGGAAACTTTAAAAAATACTTATTCCAGCATTTCTGTGAAGATGGCAGTGCAGGAGGATTCTGAACTCATCTCTTCCCCTGGACACAAGAAATTTACAACCACCCTTGGAACAATTACCCCTGAGAGAGAACCGGAAACTGGATAAAAAGAACCCCTACAACAAGGGACAGTGCTGACAGAGATGGAAGAGACAGAAATACCTTTCTGGAGAGGAAAAGAGCCACATTCCAGCCATGGTGCTTCATGACTGGGAGCAATCTTAAGGTACGAAGCTTTTCCTGGATGAGTGGTGGATCTGAACAGGAGAGCTCTACCACAATAAGCAACTTTTGAACTCAGCACAACCAAGATGAGAGTCATAATATCTGGCTTTGCTGGCTATTAAATACAATGGGGAATATCCCCAGAAAAGCTATCGAACATAAGAGAAAGAAAAGCCTGCTCTTAAAGGGCCCACACACAAATTCACTCACTTTGGAAAGCAACATAAAATCACCAGAAAGAAGGTGCACAGCCCTTTGGTGGGAAAAGACTCACTTGATAGGCTCTGGGTGCATCTCACAGAGGCAAAAGTCAGCGGGACCACCTCCCTAGGGACTGAAACATTGGCAGCAGCCATTATTGTGACCTAGTACAGGTATGCAGACACAGACACTGGAAGATGGCAGTGGAGTTCTTCACTGGTTTGTGAGCAGAGGGTATTGCCCCACTCACTAAAGCACCTATTTAATCCAGCTCAGCCAGGGCAAGCAGCCCACCCTAGGAACTGGCCCCACCCACCAGCAAGCCCTTGGGCAACTTGTGGGCATAGGTGGGGTGTATGGGACCTCTGCAGCAGGGTGAGTGAGTCCACTTCAGCTGGGCAGGGTGTGCAGACAGGACAGGACTGCATTGACAGGGTGTGTGGTCCTGTGGGTGGTGGGGCTTGTCAGCTGCAGCAGACTTGTGCTTCTCAAGCAGCCACATAGGGGATCAGCCCCACTGTCCAACATCTGGAACAATTGTGTGCTGCCACACCTGGGGCTGGCCCCACTCAGCTGCGCTACTGAGAATAGTGCAGCCAGAGGCCTATAGCAATTGTTAGCCCCTGAGCCTAGCAATCAGCCACGCTGAGGGCCTACTCACTTAACAGAAAAACTGTAACGGGAATGTGCTATTAGATCTTGCAGCCAACTGTGCTGAGGCTCCCCCACCCAAAAAAAAAGTGACTGAAGGAACTATAGGAGCCACACACAGCTGAGCCTTACAACCAGCCAGCCAGGGGGACAGCCTAGCCTCTCCATGGACTTGCAGCAAGAGCAACCCCACCACAACAGAAGGACACATATAGCCCACACAGAGGACACTCCTGGAACATTAGGAACTGGTGACAAGAGGGAAGCACATTGCTGGGCTTCATAAGGCATCTCTTACATAAGGGTTCTTCTCCCAGATGGGGAGATATAGCTGATCTATATGTATATGTCATTATAAGTACAGAGAAATAAGCAAATGAGGAGACAAAAGAATATGTTCCAAACAGGGAACAGGACAAATCCTCAGAAAAAGAACTAAATGAAACAGAGGTGAACAATCTACCTGAAAAGAGTATCAACTAATAGTCATGAGGATGCTCACTGATCTTTGGAGAAGAATAAATGAATACAGAATACAGAATTTCAATAAAGAATTGGAAAATATAAAAAAGAACCAATCAGAATTGAAGAATACAATAATGGAAATGAAAAATTCACCAGAGGGAATCAATAGCAGAGTTGATGATACAAAAGAATGGATCAGCCAGCTGGACAAAAGACTAGAGGAAATCACTCAAGCTGAATAGAAAAAAGAAAAAGAATTAAAAAGAATGAGGACAGTCTAAGGGACCTCTGGGATAACACCAGGCACATCTGTATTATAGGTGTCCCAAGAGGGAGAAGAGAGAGACAAAGGGGCACGGAATCTATTCAGAGAACTAATACTGAAAACTTTCCTAACCTGAAGAAAGAAACAGACTTCCAGGTAGAGGAAGCACAGAGAGCACCAAAGGAGATGAGCCCAAAGAGGCCCACACCAAGAAAACGTTATAATTAAAATGTCAAGAATTAAAGAGAGAATTCTAAAAGCTGCAAGAGAAAGGCAATGTTTCATAAAAAGGATACCCCATAAGGCCATCAGCTGACTTCTCAGCAGAAATCTTACAGCCTGGAAGGGAGTGGCACAATATATTCAAAGTGCTGAAAGGAAAAAACCTACAGCAGAGAATACTCTACCAGGCAAGGGTATCATTCAATGGAAGGAGAGATAAAGAGTTTTCTAGACAAGCAAAAACTAAAGGAGTTTATTGCCAATAAACCAGCCTTACAAGAAATGTTAAAAGGACATATTTAAGTGGAAAAGAAAAGACCACAAATATGAATAAGAAAATTATCAAAAAATAAAATAAAATCATCTGTAAAGGCAAATATCATTAAAGGTAGCAGATCAACCACCTATGAAGCTAATATGAAGGTCAAAAAAAAAGTACTAAAATTTTCTATTTCCATGATAAGAGATCAGCAGATACAGACACACACACAAAAGTGGTTAAATATAATATCAAAAACATAAAATGTGGGAGGAGCAGAGTAAAAGAGTAGAGCTTTTTTTTTTTTTGGTTAGGAAGACCAACCCTGAGCTAACATCCGTCGCCAATCCTCTTCTTTTTGCTGAGGAAGACTGGCCCTGGGCTAACATCTGTGCCCATCTTTCCTCTACTTTATATGGGACTCCGCCAAGGCGTGGCTGACGAGCAGTGCATCTGCTGGCACCCGGGATCCGAACCTGCGAACCCTCGGCTGCCAAGTGTGGACTAAACCGCTGCGCCACCAGCGGCCCCAAAAGAGTAGAGCTTTTGGCAAGAGGTCAAACTTAAGAGACCACTAATAGAGACCACGTACGTTACTATACATGAATCTCATGGAAATCACAAACCAGAAACCTATAACAAATACACTAAGAATTAAGAGAAAGGAACCCAAACATAATAGTCAAGAAAGCTATCAAACCACAAAAGAAGAGAGCAAGAGAAGAAGAGAGAAACAGAGAATAACTACTAAAACACCCAGAAAAAAAGGAACAAAATGGCAATAAGTACATTTTTATCAATAGCTACTTTAAATGCCAGTGGACAAATTGCTCCAATCAAAATACATAGGGTGGCTTATTGGATGAATAATCAATACCCATATACATAGGCTGTATACAAGAGACACACTGTATATAGACCAAAAGACACTCACAAACTGAAAGTGAAGGGACGGAAAAAGATGCTCCATGCAAACGGCAATGAAATGAAAACTGGGGTAGCAATACTTATATCAGAGAAGATAGACTTTAAAATAAAATCTGTAACAAGAGACAAAAAAGTACAATTACATAATGGTAAAGGGAAAAATCCAACAAGAGGATATAACACTTGTAAATATCAATTCACCTAATATAGAAGCACCTAAATATATAAAGCAATTATTAACAGACATAAAAGGAGAAATAGTAATACAATATTAGTAGGGGACTTTAACACTCCACTTACATCAGTGGATAGATCATCCAATAGAAGATTGATAAGGAAACACTGGCATGAAATGACACATGAGATTAGATGGACTTAGTAGATATATACAGAACATTCCATCCAAAAATCACAGAATACACATTCTTTCCAAATGTGCATGGAACATTCTCCAGGATAGATCACATATTAGGCCACAAAACAAGTCTCAATAAATTTAAGAAGGTTGAAATAATACAAAGAATCTTTTCTGACCACAATGGTATGAAATTAGAAATCAACTACAGGAAGAAAACTGGAAAAGCCACAAATATGTGGAGATTAAACAAAATGCTACTGAACAACTATTGGATCAATGAAGAAATCCAAGTAGGAATCAAAAAATACCTGGAGACAAATAAAAATGAAAATTCGACATGCCAAAGTTGATGGGATACAGCAAAAGCAGTTCTAAGAGGGAAGTTTATAGCAATACAAGCCTACTTCAACAAACAAGAAAAGTCTCAGATAAACAATCTAACATGCAACTAAAGGAACTAGAAGAAGAACAAACAAAGCCCCAGATCAGTAGAAGGAAGGAAATACAAAATCAGAGCAGAAATAAATGAAATAAGGACTAAAAGAAAATAAATCAATGAAACTAAGAGCTGGTTCTTTGAAAAGACAAACAAATTGACAAAACTTTACCAGACTTACCAAGAAAAGAAGAGAAGGCTCAAATAAATAAAATCAGAAATGAAAGAGGAGAAACAACAATGGACACCTAAGAGACACAAAAGTATGAGAGAATACTATGAAAAGCCATATACCAAGAAATTGAATAATCTAGAACAAATGTATAAATTCTTAGAATCATACAACCTTCCGAAACTGAATCAAGAAGAAATAGACAATTTGAATAGACCAATCACCAGTAAGGATATTGAAACAGTAATAATAAACTTCCCCCAAAATAAAAGTCTAGGAGCAAATGGCTTCCCTGGTGAATTCTACCAAACGTTCAAGGAAGACTTAATACCTAGCCTTCTCAAACTCTTCCAAAAAAATTGAAGAGGAGGGGATGCTTCCTAACTTCCATTCTGCAAGGCTAACATTACCCTGATACAAAAACCAGACAAGGACAACATAAAAAAAGAAAATTACAGGCCAATATCACTGATGAACATTAATGCAAAAATCCTCAACAAAATACTAGGAAATCAAATACAACAATACATTAAAAAGATCATACACCACAATCAAGTGGGATGTATTCCAGAGATTCAGGGATGGTTCAACATCTGCAAATCAATCAAGGTGATATACCACATTAACAAAATGAAAAATAAAAATCACATGATCATCTCAATTGATGCAGAGAAAGCATTTGACACAATACAACATCCATTTATGATAAGAACTCTGAATAAAATGGGTATAGAAGGAAAGTACCTCAATGTAATAAAGGCTGTATATGACAAACCCAGAGCTAATATCATACTCAATGGAGAAAAACTGAAAGCTACCCTTTTAAGAAGAGGAACCAGACAAAGATGCCCACTTTCACCACTCTTATGCAACTTAGCATTGGAAGTCCTAGCCAGAGCAATCAGGCAAGACAAAGAAATAAAAGGGATCCAAATTGGAAAGGAAAAAATGAAACTGTCACTCTTTGCAGATGACATGATTTTATATATAGAAAACACGAAAGAATCCCCCAAAAACTTTTAGAAATAACAAATGAATACAGTCAAGTTGCAGAATATAACATCAACATACAAAAATGATTTGAGTTTCTATATACTTACAAAAAAGTAGAGTAGAGAGAAATTAAGAATAATATCCCATTTATAATTGCAACAAAAAGAATGAAATACCTAGAAATAAATGTAATCAAAGAGGTGAAAGAACTGTACACTGAAAACTATAAAACATTGTTGAAAGAAATTGAAGAAGACACAAGGAAATGGAAAGATATTCTGTGCTCTTGGCTCAGAAGAATTAACATAGTTAAAATGTCCATACTTCCTAAAGCAATCTACAGATTAAATACTATCCCTATCAAAGTTCCAATGACATTTTTCACAGAAATAGAACAAAGAATCCTAAAATTTATATGGAACAACAAAAGAACCCAAATAGCCAAAGGAATCCTGAGAAAAGAGAACAAAGCTGGAGGTATCACACTCCCTGCCTTTGAAATATACTACAAAGCTATACTAATCAAAACAGCATGGTACTGGCACAAAAACAGACACACAGATCTATGGAGCAGAATCAAGAGCCCAGAAATAAATCTACACATCTATGAACAGCCTATTTTCGACAAGGGAGCCAAGAACGTTTGATGGAGAAAGGAAAATCTCTTCAATAAACGGTGTTGGGAAAACCAGACAGCCACATGCAAAAGAATGAAAGTAGACCATTATATTATACTATACACAAAAATTAACTCAAAATGGATTAAAGACTTGAATGTAAGACCTGAAACCATAAAATTTCTAGAAGAAAACATAGTATGCTCTCCAATGTCTGTCTTAGCAGCATCTTTTCAAACATCATGTCTGAATAGGCAAGGGAAACAAAAGAAAAAATAAGTAAGGGGACTACATCAATTAAAAAGCCTCTGCAGAGCAAAGGAAACCATCAACAAAACAAAAGACAGCCTAACAATTGGGAGAAGATATTTGCAAACCATATTTCTGATAAAGGGTTAATATCAAAAATATATAAAGAACTCATACATCTCAACAACACAAAAACAAACAACCCAATTAATAAACGGGCAAAAGATCTGAACAGACATTTTTCCAAAGAAGGTATACAGATGGCCAACAGGCACATGAAAAGATGTCCAACATCACTAATTATTAGGGAAATGCAAATCAAAACTGCCATGAGCTAGCACCCCACGCTCCTCAGAATGGCTATAATTAAGACAGGAAATAAATGTTGGAGAGGATGTGGAGGAAAGGGAATTTTCATACACTGCTGGTGGGAGTAAAAACTGGTGCAGCCACTTTGGAAAACAGTATGGAGATTCCACAAAAAGTTAACAGTGGAACTACCATATCATCCAGCTATTCCACTGCTAGGTATTTATCCAAAGAATACAAAAACACAAATGCATAAAGATATATGCACCCCTATGTTAATTCTGGCATTAGTCACAATATCCAAGACTTGGAAACATCCTAAGACTCCATCAAGGAATGAATGGTTAAGAAGATGTGGTATATATACACAATGGAATACTACTCACCTATAAGAAAAGATGAAATCTTGCCATTTGCAACAACATGGATGGAACTTGAGGGAATCACACTAAGTGAAATAAATCAGATGGAGAAAGTCAAATACCATTTGATCTCACTCATCAATAGAAGATAAAAACAACAACAACAAGAACAAACAAACACGTAGATACAGAGATTAGATTGGTGGTTACCAGAGGGGAAGGGTAGAGGGAGGAGGGTGAAAGGGGTAACTGGTCACGTGTGTATGGTGATGGATGGTAATTAGTCTTTGGGTGGTGAACATGATGTAGTCTACACAGAAATCGAAATATGATGATACATACCTGAAATTTATAGAATGTTATAAACCAATGTTACCTCAATTAAAAAAAGAAAAGGAAAGGAAAACGAAAAAAACCCACCTATTCCCAGTTTCCAACCCAACAGATACTGGTTTAATTGATATGGGCAGAAGCATTTTTGAAAACTCTCTGGGTATTTCCAATGTACAGTCAGAGTTCAGAAAGTACTGCTCTGATCCCTTTGGTTTTGTGACTTTGCACCAGCAGAGTTCAATAGTCCAGGTGTTAGGCCGAGAAGGCAGATGACTGAATTGACCAGATCTGGAGTTTTGCTGGGAAGATTCAGAGGAAGGACAAAGGAAAGACATTGAAGGGATGGTCTATAGAGTCTCAGCTGAGATGAGAAAGTAGAGACTTGAGGTAATAAAAAGACTGATAGCAAATAGAGTAGCTAAGGGTGGTGAACACACGTAGAAAGAGTAAGTGATTAAGAAAGTAGAATTCTCTCTCAACTTTCTGATGATCTAAATCCATTCCTTCAATGACTTGCCCTTGAAAATAATTTTTTTAAACGTTCCAGCACAAAACTGTAAAAGAAATAGAAAATAGAGCTGTAGAGAAGAACTAGTGACTAGGTCAGTGTTTAAAGTATGGAGGAGCAGAAAGCATAGATGGCGGGGAAAAATTCTCCATTAAAAAAACACACATATGTAGTCTCTAACTCCTCATGTATTAGTCTAAGTTTATTAGTAACTAAGAATATTTAGCAACTAAGAAAGTGATTGGAATCTTCAATTTTAGTGGGTATTAGGCTGTAATATGATTTCAAGATAATCCCTCCTCTGGAAGTAGAGATACAAATAATGCTTTTCTCTAAAAAAAGGATGTGATTAATAGAATTTAGGCACTTTGGCTATATTATTGTAAAGTTACTAGAATGCTCTTAAGTCAAATGCATATAATATAAAGTTTAAATAGAGACCCTAAATGAGATGAATGATGAGACACAAATAGACCTCAAGACAATATCCAGTTACTCTATATTTCTGTAAGAGTCTAGGAAAAAATTGTGAACTATCCTTAACAGTTGAAGTGACAATAAGATGGGGAGAAGGCAGCAGAGGCCTTTAGAACCTGTAGCAACACAAAATGTAATCTTGATAATGACCCAAGAGAAGAGATAGAAAAACTAGTTCTAAGAATTCTCACAATATTTCACAGGGAGTCTTAGAAAAAAGGCTAAGCATTGTTCATTGGATTTTTTTCCATTGTTCTCTCTCATTAAAACTGGCCCTGTTTTGTCTTCCTCTGAGACTGTTTGAATTGTAGATTCTGATGTCCTTTGAACTTTGTTCTTTGATAAAAGTTGGGCAATAAACACATGCCACATACAACTGCAGACTAAGATTTGAGACTCATGATAGTTCTGGAGAGAACTTCCTGCCTCGTGCTGAAAAGGGAAGACAACTGTTCAAACTGACGAGGAGGCAAAATATTTCCATAATTAGTCATTAATATTTACTAAGATGAGTCAATGAACTGCAAGCTTCTTAAATTCAAGGAATATTTTTAAAGATCCTGTTTACCATGCCCATCAGGCTGACAGGGCAAAGGAACCATTTCCCAGATTGGTCTCCATCAGGACACCTCCGCCAATCTGGTTTCTGGAAAAAAAGGAGTGTTTCTGTATATTTGTCCTCAAAAGATGGCACCTTTTGAATAGCCCAAAAGTGAACATGTGACAAATTAGGGAGAATATGGTGGAGGTTTGCTTTCTCCACTCTAGATTTCCCTCTGTGACTTTTCTCTTCCCTCTTGAAAATGACAGACTGTAAATCTAGGCATTTATGATTTAGAGTTCTCTTTGATTTGAATACCTTTATAAAGGTGATAGTTTTAAATGATTAAGGTCTGTATTCCTTTTTTTCTTCCCACAGTCTGTTTCTCTGTGTCTTCGTAAATTTATGGTGCCTCTCTATTTCAACAGGCTGGCTTGGGTTCCATTCACGTTACCCAGATCACTCCTTCTCGTAATTGAAACACATAAAAGCTAAAATATGGCTCAAGGGATTTCAGTTGGACCCCATATATTTGAAGGGAATTTTTGAGCACAGAATGTAAAGTCTATCATGTTCTCAGGGGTCTTATGTGACAGAAAAACAGACCCCAGGAGAATAATGCTTCTCACTTTTGATGCTAGACAAAAGGGGAGCTGATGCACTGAGTTCCATTTGGGAGGAAGACAGGGGGGATCCAGACTAATGCACCTTACTGCATCTGTGACCCAGGAAGTGAATTAATGGTGAGGTAATACATAATAACAGGAAGTCAGGGAGTGTAACCTGCATAACTAGGTCTTCATAGGGAGGTGGACAAAACTCTTCCTTCTTTACTTTAGGGTCATCAAACATGTGGAGAAAAGGTAGATTGGATTGATCAAATGTTAATATTCCCAAGAAGAAAACACAAAAGTAAGAGGGTAGTATATTTAGTTTCTAGATGACTACCAGAAACATTTTTCAGTATAATCACCTCCTAACTCAACACAAATAATCTAGTAATTGGCAAATTTTTCTGGCTTTGCCAGAGAAAAATGGTTTTAATCAGAGACCCAACCAGCCCATTCAAAATTTGCTGTATTTTGATTGTCCATACCACCCTTGGACTTTTATCCTCATAGGATTTAGCTAAGTTGTCAAATCATGTGGAAATAAGATATGAACTACACAACTGTGTGTATATTATTCACAGAGTTAACCATGTTTTTCTCTTGGTGCAGCTGTTTTATGACAAGAACCAGATGATATTTTACATTATTTAAAAGTAGGGACAACTACACATCTATTAGAGCAGCTAAAATGAAAAACAGTGACAATACCAAATGCTAGCAAGGATATGGAGAAAATGGATCTTTAATTTTGATATTAATAACACAAATTGAAGGGATGAAATTCTAAAGGACAAGAGTGTTTGAATGTGATTGAAGTAAAGTTATCATCAGCTTAAAAGAGAATGCAACAACGATAAGATGTTTCATGTTGTAGCAATGGTAACCACAAAGAAAATAACTAGAGCATACACAAAAGGAAATGAGAAGAGAATCAAAGTATATCCCTACCAAAAAAATCAGCAAAATACAAAGGAAGCCAACAAGACAGGAAAGGAAAGACAAAAAGTTACAAGACATACAGAAGACAATTAACAAAAGGGCAATAATAAACCCTTCCTTATCAATAATTACTTTAAATGTAAATGAATTAACTATCCCAATCAAAGAGACAGATTGGCTGAATGAATTTTAAAAAAAAAAGGATCCAACTATTTATTGTCTAGAGGAGATTCACTTTAGACTAAGGACTCACATAGGCTGAAAGTGAAAAGATGGAAAGAGATATTCCATGCAAACAGTAAACAAAAGAAGAGGAGTGGCTACACTAACATCAGATGAAATAGACTTTAAGCCAGAAACTGTTACAAGAGACAAAGAAAGACATTATATAATGAAAACGGGGCCATTTCACCAAGAAGATATGGCAATTATAAATATTTATGCACCAAATCTCAGAGCTCCGAAAATGGAAAGCAAACTGTTTCAGATTTTAAGGGAGAAATAGATAGCAACACAATAATACTAGGAGACTTCAATATCCCATTTTCAATAATGGATAGAACAACCAGATAGAAGATCAATAAAAATTAGAAGACTTGAATAACATTAAGACTAATTGAATCTAACAGACATATACAAAACACTCCACCCAATCACACCAAAATATAAACTCTTCTCAAGTGCACATGGAACATTCTCCAGGATATTACACATTGGGTCACACAACAAGTGATAACAAATTTAAGAAGCTTGAAATCATACCACGTGGATCTCTTACACATTCCTGATGGGAATGTAAAATTGGATAGCCACTCTGGAAAGTAGTTTGGCAGTTTGTTAAAAAATTAAACATACATGAACCACATGATCTAATAATCACATTCCTAGATATTTATCTCAGAGAAATTAAAACTTATATCCATATAAAGACCTGTACACAAATGCCTGTAACAGTTTTATTGATAATAGGCAAACATTGTAAATAACCTAGATGTTCTTCAATGTCAGAATGGCTCAACATACCAAGGAATACTACTCAACAATGAAAAGGAACGAACTATTAACACGTGCCACAACTTGCATAGATCTCAAGGAAATTGTGCTGAGTGAAAAAAGCCAATCTCAAATGATCACATACTACATGATTCCACTTATATAATATCCTCAAAATGACAAATTATAGAGATTGAGAACAGATTACTGATTGCCAGTTGTTACAAATGGTGTGGGGGGAGGGTAGATGTGATTACAAAAGGGTAATATGAGGGAAATCTTTCGTGATGATAGAATAGTTCTCTATCTTGATTGTGGTGGTGGCTACATGAATCTACACATGTGATGAAATTGCATAGAACTACACACACACACACACACACACACACACACATACAAGTACAGGTAAAACTGGTGAGATCTGAATAAGGTATGTAACTTGTAACAATGTCAATTTCCTAGTTTTATTATTGTGCTATAGTTAATGTGAGAAGTTACCATTGGGGACGATTGGATGAAAAGTGCATGCAACTTATGTGTTTCTTTGCAACTTCTTGTGAATTTATAGTCCTTTCAAAATTAA
The DNA here is from genome assembly GCA_031878705.1 of Tapirus indicus. Taxonomy (NCBI): domain Eukaryota; kingdom Metazoa; phylum Chordata; class Mammalia; order Perissodactyla; family Tapiridae; genus Tapirus; species Tapirus indicus. The sequence continues at coordinate 13,772,392 of CM062937.1, forward strand.
AAATTAAAAAAATGGAGTACAGCATGAAAATGGGGCCACCCTTTGAAAAATCACCTTAAAAATATGACCAACTTTATTTTGTGGAGATAGCAAAGCCAGAATGACAACTTGTGGATATATGATGGCTATACAAACGGAAATTATTCCCAAACATAAACTGATTCCTTTGTATGAACAGTCTATTTTCATGTTTCTGGAAGCTAAATAACTTGATTCAATGTGTTTATTGACACTTTCTTCCAATTGTGAAATGTCTGTTTTTCCTAATTAAAAAATGTTCCAGAAAACCAAGCAATGACATATATTGCTGTACAACTTCAAGATGCTATCCCGTTGTTTGCTTTGCATCCTTGCCACATCTTGTTTCCAAAGACATGCAGCCATTGATAACAGCCACTGGGGGTCAGACTTCCACATGGCACCTGCTAAACGTATGATTTCATACCCAGGGCAACTGCAGAAGCCCAGACCTACAGATAATAGAACTCAAAGCTTCCTTCCTACTTGTAAGAGCTCACTAAAGCAGACGGAAATATTTATGTTCATGGTCATTACCCGGATCAGAACACAAACATATCAGGGATCATGGAAGAGGCACCAGAGTAGTTTTATATAAATCCTGGTTAAATACATCATAGTTAATGAGGAATTCAGCAGAAGGCTAGTGTTTTCTCTAAACTCTGGATGAGATATAATCTTCCTTCCTGCAATCCAGGCAAGAGGAGCCCCTGCCCTGGACCCCTCGCTTTAGAAGCCCTACACTGGCCTCCACCCAGCCAGCCATGCCTTTCACCATGGGACAAGAATCCCAGTTCTTTTTCAAATGGCTGAAAAAATCCTAGATTTCTTCCCAACTCTTAGATATCACAGAGTACAATTTTGAGCAATCATGAGCAGAAGCGAGTTCTGAAAAAGGCCTTAACAAAGAGGAGATATTAGCCTCTTAGGGCTATGGAAGAAGGAGGGAATTTTAAGAGGGGGGCTATTATGAGTCACAGAAGATAACAGAGAAGAAGAGAAATAAACCAGGATTGATATTGCCAGATTCTAGAAGTTCGGTTTTGAATTCTTCGAGTTTGAATATCATATCGCTGAATCTGATTGCGAGAGCATGACATGAAAACACCAGAGACTGAGCTTCGGCATTGCAATATGATGATGACAAGGGGTAGGCTCCAAACGTCACCATGCACACTGATCCAGAAAAGATACTAGAAATCACTGGCAGTGCTATCATCGCTTCCAGTTTGTTCTGCGAAGATGGGGGTGGGTGAGTCACAAGGGGGTCTCTTGTGTTGTTGCCTTTACAGAATCAATTACTCAAAGCCCCTCACAGTGGGAGAAGAGATCGTATCTTCCCAGTGACTAGAGAAGGAATTCCAAGTGGTCAACTTCACAGATCAGGCATGACTTGGTCTAGGAGCTTCAAAGATTGCATCTCTTTTCTCTCTATATTTCTAAATGGTATTCAGACTCAGGGGCATACATGTAATTGAAATGGTTCCAGCAACCGATGCCACCTGTTCTCACACTTTGAGAGTCTAATTTAGCTTGTACCAAGGGATTTCCAAAGTTCCCTAGTGTCTCCTTTGCATACTTTCTTGTTCTTGTTTTGCAAGTTGAGTTGTGGTGTCATCACTCAGGATTCAAGAGCACTAAACTCACAATTTAGCACAGATTAAAAGAATTTTCCTGAGATCATTGCCTTGGAAACCTGAGTGGCAAGCTACACAGCTTGCATCAAATGGCAATAAATACGGTCCGGTCGTGCTCAAAGTGAGGCAATGACAATTAAACCCATCAACTTGAACTGAGGTTGAGAAAACAAAAGATGTTCCAGTTTACAGTGGCTCCCTGCCAGGAGACTGCTGAGACTGGAGACAAATCAGACTGCAGACTGAGGAATGCTATCTTCCAAGAAGAATGTGCTAATGAAAATTTTCAGGAACAGCAGCTTTCTCAAGGTTCCTTCCAGAATGTTAATCAGCCAGGACCTCCAAGTATTACTAGTCAGGTAAATGTTCTCTGGCAGGTGCAAGGAAAGGGAGCACACAAAATCTCCCCTGAGCAAGTTCAGAGGGAATAAGATCTGATGTTATATGCTGGCTGCTAACTTTTTCCAATGACTATAAATTAGCTTGTTGTTGATGAAAGATTGAAATATCACCAAGACTTTTGAGGATAGAAGTGTAGCTTATGGAGGAGGCAGGGGCAAGAAATAAGAAAAATGCTGTCCTGAGAACAAACTTTGTGTTTTCTGGCCTACTACAAGATTAAATAAGTGTTTCTTGCCATTGGCAAAAAAGTTAATTTTAAGTCTCAGCTTCTATGAGTTTGCATCAATCTCCTCTTAAATTTTTTTTTTGATCCAAGTTCCAGCTCTAAATTTGCTTTTGAGAGGTCAGGTAAAAGATTATGATTTCCAATAACACATTTATCCAGGTATGACTCCAAAAGTTCTGAGTTGTCTAAGCAAGTATGATGGAGTCAAAGTCACAATTAGCAGTAAAAGCAAAAAGCCACTTTGTCAAAACCTAGTGTAGCTGAAGTCAAACACTGAATTATAAGGCTCAAAATCTCCTTTTTACACTCCCCTGCATCCAGAGAGGTAAACACCTCAATTTCTGACATACAGTCTCCTATCCTGTGTTAACAGTCGCTCAGTGTCTCTGAGGTAGCCAGAATGTTGCCGGGTTGTGGCAAAACCATGCAATGTAGTGAATTCAAACAGGGGCTTTGCTTCCAAAACGACCTGAGTGTTATTCCTGCTGCTGTCACTTAACATCATGAACAGGCTACTCAAACTTTATGACACTCAGTTCCACGTCTATAAATGAAGAGAATCACACCTATCCCTTAGGGTTGCTACGAGAATTAGGGAAAATATAACAGCCTGCATGTAATAGGCATTCTCTGGACGGTAGCTATTATCCCCTGAGCACATTGAATGAACACACTTGAAAAGTGATCAAGCTTAACCCCTTATTCTCTGGAATGTATCAGGTCACAAACTGAATTTGCTGGCTTCACTCTGAGAAGCATTTCTAAAACCTCAGAAGAAGTCCTTGCAATCCCATTTTTGTCTTGATGGTGTTTTCACTGGACTCTCTACGCCAGGAGTATGAGATTCCTTTTAAGAAGTGCTGTTTTTCTCTTCATGCAGTGACTAGTTCAGAAGCATCAGAAAGCAGGAAGCAAGTGGAAGCTGAAATTGAATTCACTGGAGGGTTTGGGGTACTAAGGGCTTGCAATATTCATTTATTTTTAAACTATGCATATATATTTGTCTCGCCTGTGGTTAGTTTTCTGGTTATCTGCCTAGAATGACTCTTTTCTTCTCTCCCCCACCTTACCATCGTGGAAACTAATGTGACCTTGAAACATTTTTGTGCCATTTCTCTTCTGGTTCAATGTCACATAGTCTCCGTGGAGAATTAGATGTAACTTCAATTCATCTTTCGTTCCTTACTTTTTGTCCTGCAAACTTGATAACTGTTTCCTTCCTAGAAAAGATAAAATTCCAGAGTCTCTCCTCCCATTGAACTTCATTTTCCTTTCATTTCTGAGCAGTGAACCACCTCATAATTATTATTCTTCACATAAAACTCTCCCATAGACTTCCTGTTCTTTTATTTGTTCTTCTGGATAAGAGGATGAAATGTGAGCTGGAAGATAATATTATAAAGTCCATTTTCATCTGAATGAACAAGGCACCAAAGAGTTCTAATTAAGGCTTCAGGGTCAGACTGGGAATAAAAGGATGTATATATGTATAGAAAGAGAGAGAGAGAGGTCTTTAGTAGGAAGCCACAGGACTCTGGCCTTAATCTTTTTTTGTGTAGAGTATTTGAACGAACATAGAGAAGATATCAAATTTCCTGATGAACAAAAATGTGGAGAGATAATCAAAATGAAAATTAAAAGAAGAAAAAGACAAATTATTTCAGCATATTAGAATTATGGACTAATGCCAAGAGAACAGAACTTAATAGACATGAATGCAAAAACCTACATTTGATATTAAAAGGTAGTGGACAGTAGTATGAGAAAGTAATAAAGTGTTAAAAAAAAAACCCACAATGATGGGGATATGTCGAAGGGACATTGGAGCTAACTGGAAAAGCTCCCAATACCCAAAGCTGAAACAGTTTGAGCAACATGATAAATAAATAGTATTGGATTATAACCCAAAGTATAAAATAAATATCCATGAGTCTGTACTAATAAAAATAAATGATTGAATAAATTAATAACAGTGAGAGAAGAGAAATCTCCTGTGTAGAAAAATTCCAAATAATTTATGCAAATATTCTACCCTCAAGGAGGTGAAACATAATTCTCTACTCCTTAAGTGTGGGCTGTGCATGGTGACTTCCTTCCAAAGAGTACAGTATGGAAAGGAGGAAACAAAAGGGTAACTTTGCAGAGGACAAACTACCTCAGCCAGGTGATCAAGATCAAGATCAACAGTGATGACTCATGTTGATGGCATGTACCCTTGATATGTGTGATGAGGAAGGCACTCTACCTCTATGATCTTCCTCCCCAAAACACACAACCCCAGTCTAATAATGAGAAAAACATCTGACAAATCCCAATAGAGGGGCATTCTACAAAATGCCTGATCAGTACTCCTCAAAACTCTCAAGATCATCAAAAAAAAGGAAAATCTGAGAAGCTGTCACAGCCAAGAGGAGTCTAAGGAGACATGATAATTAAATGTGATGTGGTATCCTGCAACAGAAAAAGGACATTAGATAAAAACTAAGGAAATTAGAATAAAGTATAGATTTTAGTTAATAACAATGTACCAATGTTAATTCATTGGTTGTGACAAATGTACTGTACTAACGTAAGAACCCTCTTTAATATCATCACAATTTTTCTGTAAATCTAGACTATTCTAAAATAAAAAATTTATTTTATAAAAAGTAGTTGAAAAGGTGAAGGATAAGATAGATGTTATTTTGAAGGAGAACATGTGAAAAATATTTGGGAATGCTAATCTATGTAAAATTTAACAGCTGACTAAGAAGCAGAATTTTGTTTCAACTACCAGAGGCAATAGTCCCATCCTTTTGTATGTTCCTGGTGAAATGAAACTTGGAGTATTATATTCAATTCTGAGAGTTACAGAAGTCTACTATTAAAATATAGAATGTCTAGACAAGGTCAGTAAGGAAGGTAAAGGTTTGAATATTATTTCATAGAAGAAATGTTGTCTTAGCTTGAGTTCCTCCCTGAAAGCAGAGCAGAGTCTAAAACAAGGGCTCATGAGCAGGCAGGTTTTTTTTGAGAAGTGATTCCATGAAACAGAAGTGGGAGATTTAGGACAGTGAGATGGAAAAGCAAGGAAAGCAGACATGAGCTGTTCTCTTGCTGTGGACAACTGGAGCTCACTTCCACTGGACCTTTATGAAGAGCCATGTGGAATGTGCCCATAATTTCCCCTTGAGGGACAGAAGTAGGAGCATTTATGTATGTGCTCACACCTCCCATTGGCTAAATGTTGCACCATGCACTTTAAAGCCCTTTGTTCTTCCAGATTGTGCATGTGAACTTATGGCTGGTGTCATGGAAGCCCAGGGGCAGGGAACAAGAGTTATGCAGTGCAGATGAGGTGAAGTGCTGTCACATTACACCTGTGTGCAGCCAGCTACCACAGCAATAGATGGAGTAAAAGGAGGGCGAGACAGAGGAGGGGACCTATACATAAGCAGAAGAGTTAATGAGTATCTCAATAGAAGAGGGGGAAGACTTGTCACTTTTTACTCTGGAGTCATAGACTAGGACCTTTGATCAAAGTGACAGAGACACAGCTTTTACCTCAATCAACTAACCATATCCAGATTAGCAATGGGAGAGAGCAAAAGAGGAGATACAGATATAGAAAAACCAGAGTAAATAGAATACACTAGCTATGGTGTTAAAAACATCCAAATACAACAGTTGCCTGTGAACATCTAAACTTATCTGTTAAAAGACAGAGATTAGCACTATGGATTTTTAAAAATCCAGCTATATGCTATTTACAAAAGTCATACCTACACATTAAAAATTTTAAAATGGAATAAGCTATACCAGGAAAATACTAAGAACAAAAAAAAAATCAAAAGTTGAATATCTATTAATATGAGGCACAACAGCCTCTTAAACAAAAAGACACTATTAATTCAGTTAGTATTAGGTTTGACTGCTTATAACTGAAAAGCCTCAAATAATAGTAGTTTAAAGTTAATAAAAGTGTGATCTCTCATGCTTATAAAATGAAAAAAAAAATGTCAGTAAATAGGTAATCCTGGGCTGGGATGACAGACTCCAAACTTTACCAACACTAATCGCATTGAGAGCTGGCAGCTCCCAAGGAGGGCATGTGGCCACTTCAGGTGTAGCTGTGGAGGACAGATGCTCAAGGAAGAACCTTTCAGAGAGGAAAGGCAGAGACCAAAAAGAAAAAAATACGGAGAGCAGAATCAGGATCTAATCGAAGAATTTTCTGTACCCCACGGAACAGGAGGCTTTCCCTATGCCTGTTCATCAGGATTTCAGAACTGCTGTTGACCAGTGACTACTGGTCCCCTCTTCTTCCATTTTCAGAATGGGAGCTGTTATTGAGGCTCCCTGTTCCCGTTCCTTTGTTGCATATTGAGCGCGTGTGTATGAGGCATATATTCATCTGTTTAGTTCCTACTCACGAAGACACAAAGTCACATTTTAACCCAGAGGAAAGGACTGTGCATGAACCAAGGATCCTGGAGTTTAAGTTTAAAATAGTCAATGGATGGGACTTTGGGTTGTATCCTTTGGGGAGAGGGTGGTTCTCTTCTATGTATGAAAAGAAAATCAAAATAGGTGTTTAGAGATAAAAAGGGTGGACTCTATCAGAGACCGGTTATTTGTTCACTAAATCTATTTTCTCTTTCTCCTGGGCAAACAGCTAAACTTTATTTCCATCCATCCTTGCAGTTCTAGTCAACGGTATGTGGATAGAAGTGATATCACACTTCCAGGGCTTGATCACAAAACCCTCCTACACGCGATCCTTTATCCTATTTCACCCTCAACCAGCTGGATGGAGACCAACTGGGGACTTCAGAAACCAATTATTGAAGACGATGGAGCCACACGATGGAAAGAGCCCAGATCCCCAAATCACTACATGGAAATGAGCTGGCCTTTCATTTAGGGCTGCATTTTAGACTTTTGTGAGCTAAAAATAACCTTCTATTCTGTTTGAGCCATTATATATTTTTTCAGACTTTATAATTTTAGAGCAGTTTTAGGTCCACAGCAAAACTGTGGAGAAAGTACAGAGATTCCCATATATCCCCTGTTTCCACACATGCATAGCCTCTCCCATTGTCAGCATCCTCCACCGGAGTGATACATTTGTTACAACTGATGAACCTACATTGACACATCATAATTACCCAAAGTCCGTAGCTTGCATTACAGTTCATTCTTGGTGTTGTTCATTCTGTGTTTTTGGACAAACATATAATGATGCACATCCATCATTGTGGTATCATACAGATTATTTTCACTGCCCTAAAAATCCTCTATGCTCTGTCTATTCATCCCTCCCTCCCCCCAACCCTTGGCAACCACTGATCTTCTTACTGTCTCCATAGTTTTACCTTTCCCAGAATGTCATATAGTTGAAATCATACAGTATGTAGCCTTTTTATATTGGCTTCTTTCAGTTAGTAATATGTATTTAAGGTTCTTCCTTGTCTTTTCATGGCTTAGTAGCTTGTTTATTTTACCATTATACATTTTTTGGTTTTGTTACAGCAGTTAGCATTACCTTAACTATTACAGCAAAACCAAATTGTAAATTCCATGTGGGAAGGAATTATTTAAATTTTCATCTTTCCTCAGCACACAGCACTCTTTTTTAGAATCTATATAGATACCTAATACATTATTTCTGATATTTATAATAAAAATAATATAGCTTACTTTTGTGAAAAATATAATTCATGAGTCATTATGCTATTTTTCCTATACGTTTTTCTACTAAAGTCCCCCTCCTAGTTTCATTATCCATTCATACCCATCTTAGTCCTGATGTGTGTTAGTTTTTGCCTGATATTTTTCTTTCCCCCAAAATGTCCATTCCACTGTGTGGGAAAGAGTGTTGATTATTCTTCCAATGTTCATTGTGCACTTGAATCATAGTAACAGATTTTGATTTTTAGGTATACATATGACCAACCAAAATAAATATTGCATATCCCAGCATCCCTTGTAGATAGATACACACATTTGGCTACGTTCTTACCAATTGGATACAAACAGAAGTTTGTGCCATTAAATATCCTCTTTCTTGATTGGTAGAATGTGGATGTAATTGCTAGAGCTCCAGCAGGCATCTTGGACCTTGAGGTGACCTTGGGAATGAAAGCTATTCATGTCAGAAATACAAGATAAAAAGAGGCTGAGTTCCTGTCACTAAGGAATACCAAGCCCTGGATGGCTGCCTACTATTTTTCCCCCAAGGTATACCATATTTTACTATAACTTAATTTATGTCTAGCATCCACATTCTTCCCAGCGTGGAAAATTTAATTAATTCAGGGAAAACTCAGTCAAAATAACACATATATTAGGCTGCTCGAAATTGTAACACAGCTTATTGAAGCTCTATTGTTTTTTTGGTCCTTTTTCTATAATTTTTGATAGTTTTTATTGCCATGTCTTCTTGCCCATTAATCTTTTTTCTACAGTGTAAAATCTGCTGTTAATTCTATCCAGAGTATTTTTTAATCCTAGATATTGTATTTCTCATTTCTAGAAGTTATATTTAAGTCTTTTTAATATTTTCCATGTCTCTACTTAACATGCTCAAGCATTCCACTACTTTCTTAAACATATAGAATATTATAACTCTTTTAATGTTCTCATCTACTTATTCTATCACCTATGTGATTATGAATCTGTTTCTATTGATATTTCTCCTTATTATGGGTCATATTCTGCTTTTTGTATGTCTGGTAACATCTGTGCCAATCTTCCTCTTTTCCTTTTTTCTCCCCACAACCCCAGTACCTTCTTGTGTATCGTAGTTGTAGAGTTGTAGCTCTTCTATGTGGAATGGCACCTCAGCATGGGTTGATGAGTGGTGAGTAGGTCTGCGCCCAGGATCCAAACCGGCGAACCCGGGGCTGCCGGAAGTGGAGCGTGCAAACTTAACCGCTATGCCACCGGGCCGGCCCCTGGTAATTTTTTGTCGATGCCAGACATTGTGAATTTTACACTGTGCTGCATATTTTTGTATTCCTGTAAATATTTTTGAGGTTTTTTTCCTTGAATGTGGTTAAGTTACTTGGGAATAGTTTGATCCTTTTGAGGTTTGTTTTCAATATTTGTAAGGTGGGACCAAAGCAGTCTATATGTTAGGACTAATTTTGCCCCACTACTGAGATAATATCCTTTTGAGTACTTTACTTGATGCCCCATGAATTTGCAGTTTTTCCTTTTTTCTGGTGGGAACACAAACTGTTCTTGGCCCTGGGTAAGTTCCCAAGATTGTCTCGTCTTCTCCCTTTGGGTGGGTCTTTCCCCTTTGGTAGTTTCCTTGCACACAGGCACTGAGCAATGCTCAGTGGAAGGTCTGAGGGGAATCCTCTGCAGATCTCCAGAATTCTGCCTCCGTGCATCTCTCTTCTCTCTCATGTTTGCCTCTATGAACTCCTAACTCTGCCTTCTTCACTCAGCCAGACTTCTGGGCTCACCTGATTTCAGCTCCTGCATTGCAGATGGGAAACTCTTTCCAGACAGTAAGCTGATACATCTTGTTTGTTTTCCCTCTCAGGGATTACTGTCCTGTATTGCCTGATGTCAATGCCTGAAAAACCATTGTTTCCAATATTGTGTTTGATTTTTCAGTTGTTTCAGATAGGAAGTAAACCTGGTCCCCATTACATCATTTAACCAGAAGCAGAAGATCTTACGTTCTTTTTAAATGAGAGAAATAAATTTCTCTTTATAGCTGCTTTTGACATAATTCTAATAATATGTTTAGCTAATATAATCCTAACTAAATATGCCACTAGGTTTTAACAAGATGTCTATGGTTGTAAATAGTTATACAGGAATCAATATGTTTGATGGATATATTTTTCCTGTGTGGAGGAAAGTAGCCCATTGTGCACTTCTTCTGATGCTATAAGGTTATGTAATATTCAGCTACTGAGGAAACAAATTTTATTTGAGTATTAATTAGCAAAGAATCAGCTCCTCTCCCAGAGCTGTAATTGGGCTCTTCAGGAGTTAATAGGTTTAATTAGTGACCTGCTTCTTGGATGTTGATGTTAACTCTCAAACTAGCTACACATACAAACACAAAGAGTAAAAAACAGAATTATTTCTCCAACTGGGTGGAGAACTTTCTGAGCATATAAACAAAGAAAGCATGCACCATCTTGTCCTATTATTTTGCTCTAAGTTACATCTTCATCCTTCTGAAGGCAGTTACTCAGGGTGCTTCTTCTTATGTCTGTCTTTAAGATGTCATATTTTTACATCTTTTTTTACTCAGTATAGTCCAAGCTTCAAAGATGATATAATAAAATAGCAATGAAATCAGACAGATCTGAATTTACCAACTACTTGGTCACTGCACATTACTCTGTCACTTAGTTTCATTCATTATTCATCACTTAGTCTTAGTTTATTTTATCTCTAAAATGGAATATTACCTAGCTGTTGAAAGAACTAAATGAGATAAGTTAATGCATACAAAAGCTTACACTGAAGTGTTTTACAGAATATATGTGTTAAATAAATGTTGATGGATTTGCATTTTTCAGGTCAACTTTCTTCTTTCTCTCTTTTACACTCTGTTTTTTGAAGAGAACCACCTTAATAAAATATTCAAAATGAAGAAAACTTAATGAGGATTGTTTTAGTACTTGAAGGGGCTACAGCGTAAGGTGTTATTTATAAGGATGTTCTAAACTCATTTTTATCACTATCTACCTTTGATCTCAAATGCGGATATCAGTCAAATGCAAGTATCAGATAAAATAATCCATAGAAAATGCCAACTCAGGATGTAAGCTCAGCGGCCTCTGAAATAAGCATGCCAACGTCCAAGAAGTCACTTTAGAAACACTTCTGGCTTCTATTAAATCTCTATCTAGCACTAACATTGGCTTGCATTTAATGCTGGAGGTAATGGGAGGTTATTTGCGTTGTCTCTTAAAGCAGCCAAGAACTTTTATTGCTGTTCTCAGAGTAGAGCCAAGGACTTAATCCTCATCTGTAAAATGAAGACATTTGATTAGATAACTTCCAGCTGTAAAAATTGTATGATTAGCTAATTATTCATTATAGAGGTTTAGCTCTTTAAATTTACCTCACATGAATCAATTTACGTCTATTCAAGCCTGATGGACCCAAGCCATTAGGAAAAAAGGTTGTTTTGCATTTCATCTTGGCTTCATACATAGTGCACTACTACAAAATAATAACAATAAAATAGATATGATATTTTAAGGAGAATTTTAAGATTTATAGAGAAGTCAACAGCTTCCCTTATAAGAACTGTGGTTATGAGGTGTAGAGAGGAGGAAAAGGAATAAAAAGGAGAAAGAAGGCTCAGAATCTTCTTCCACCATTATTTAGCGCCATCTTCTTTCTGTTGGCAGTGACAAGTGTAACAGTTTTTTTCTTTCGCTCATGATAGCCCTTCTTGTTATACAAGAACTGACCCCTTACCTCTGGGCTGAATTTTTCATAGCACTGAGCATTTCCATCCAACATGTTCTATGAGAGGAGGCAGAGGGAAAAGCAGATCAAGAATCTCTCTTCCAACATTCTAACATCATTTTCAGCATTTCTTCAGTAGCATATTGGACGTGGCTGTGTTCTGAATACCTCCTCAATCTTTGCACCAATAAAAAACTACTTCCCACCTTGGACATCTGAAAGAAATAGAAGGAAAACATTGGGGAAAATGTCTCTTCAGCAGCCATTATGCTTCTTTCTTTCTTCTTTTTTTTTTTTTTTTATTACCTTTCTGGAGCAAGTTAGCGATGTTGCCATTATTTCTGCTTAGTAGTACTATTTTTTAAGGCACTCTAGGCAAGTTTTAGAATCTGGTATCACTGCAGCCATACTACACTGAATAGCCAGCATTCAGTCTAACATTTAGGAATTCATACAAGGCAAATGGAAAGATGCCCCTGATTGAAAAATCTGCACAGTCCTTTCCTATGGGGAAAGGCCCTCACCATTTTGTCTAAATGTTTAAGACCAGCCCATGACAATCAATCTAATTATGGCCATGGAAGATAATGCAGATTGAATCTATCTCACCATGACTCTTTCCTTGTCAACCAACACACTTTTCAATGGCACTGGAAGGATCTTGTAAAAAGGAAATTGGACAAGAGAAGTCCAAATATTTCTCAAATATTTTGAGTGTACAATTGAATGTGACTTAACATTAAAATCAATCTTTGAAAAATTTTATGACAATAAACTTGCTTGCCGGGATTCACAGTCAACCAATCAATCAATAGCTTTCATAGCTTCATTCAATAGTTTTTATTTTATCTTAAATCAAAGTAGGACTCTGAACAGAACTGTGCTATACTCTTGGGTAGGTCTGTCAGTGCAAACATGTTTCTGCAAGGATTAAAATATATGATGAAATTGAAGGATGCTTGAATGAACATCATTCTTTTCTTCAACTAATATTTATCAGGTGACTATTATGTCTCAAAATTGTTCTTAGCATTGATTACACTGTGCTGAAAAAAAGACAAAAATCTCTGCCCTTGTAGAGCCCTATTGTAGAGTACAGTAGGAGAGACAGACATCAGATATTTAAAAATGCAAATAAATATCTAATTATAAAAGAATAGGTTGCTGTGAGAGAGAACAAATGTAGTTCTCTAATTTGAATTGCTTTGAGGAGGGAGGTCACATAAGTAATCTCTGAGAAAGAAACATTTATATTGAAACCTCAAGGATGAGTAGGATTCAACCAAAAGGAATGTTCAAGGGAAGAATTTCAGGCAGAGGAAATATCAACACCATCCAGTAGTGCTCAGAGATTCAAGTTTCACCAGCAGAGTCAACCATCAGGTGAAATAATTGTTGTACTATATTTCTAAACATTGGAAATTTCCTGGATGACATCATGGAGTTGGATTATCCTTGTTTATGGAATTCACAATGAAACACTCCAGTGATTTTCTTGACTGGATAAAATTTGACATTTATAATGGCTAAAAATAAACTTGAGCTAGTAAGACTTGTCTAGGAAGGGAGGTTCAAGATGGCAGTGTAGGAAGATCCTGAACTCACCTCTGCTCAAGGACACAACAAATATGCAACTACGTGTGGAATAATTTCCTCTGAAAACTAGACAAACAGAGTCTCTAGAACAAAGGATAAAAGAGCAGCGTAGGATAGGAGAAGCAGAAACAGGGCCTCACAACCCCCCAAAAATCCCCACCCCAGGCATGACCATCCACAGTCAGGAGGGATTTCAAGAATACAGAACTCTTTCCTGAGGAGGAAGGGGTTTGTGCTCGATGTCAGGCACCCCAACCTTCAGATCCTGCACAAGAGAAATGAACCCCCAAAACCCCTGGTTTAAAAATCAATGGGGGTTATGTCTGGGAAAACCATAGAACTGTAGAGAATGAAGAACCTGCTCTTAAAGGGCTAGCGTGCAGACTCACTCACCCCAGGAGCCAGAGCACAATCATGTTTGAAAAGCACTTAGATCATATGTAAAAGAGACCCACTTACTAATCTTGCAGCATCTGCTGGAGATGCAAGAAATTGTTGGGACTCTTTCCAGGGACAGAGATATTGGTGGGCACTATTTCTGTGATCTTATTCTACCTTGGCAATGCCAGCACAGGTGGGTGCTATTTTGGAACTCTCTCTCTAACCTGCTAGGGTCAATGGGAGTGTCCCACTGAAAGCCCTGACCAGCCCCATGCCACAGCTGGGTATATCACAGTTGGGCTGGGCAAGAGCCCTGACCAGCTCTGTGCCACAGCTGTGGCCTCAACACAGCAGGCAGGCCTGTGCAGCCCACACAGGAGATGTCCCTTGAGTGTCCAGCTCAAGGGGGGATCTCACTTCTGGTCACCACATGACATCTCCTACACAAGGCCACTCCTTCAAGACTGGGAGAGGTAGTTGATTTACCTAAAAAATAGAAACAAATACAGAGAGTCAGGCAAAATGATGAGTTGGAGGAATACGTTCCAAACAAAGGAACAAGGCAAAATCTCAGAAAAAGACATTAATGAAATGAAAATAAGGAATCAACCTGATAAGGAGTTCAAAGTACTGGTCATAACGATGCTCACTCAACTTGGGAGAAGAATGGATGAACATAGTGAGATTTTCAACAAAAACATAACAAATATAAGAAAGTTCCAAACAAAAGTTACAGAGCTGAAGAATACAATAACTGAACTAACAAATACACTAGAGGGGTTCAACAGCAGACTGGATAAAGTAGAAAAACAGATCAATGATCTGGAAGACAAAGCAATGGAATTCACCCAGTCAGAACAGCAAAAATAAAAAATATTTTTTAAAGTGAAGATACGCTAAGGGACCTTTGGGACAATGTCAGCAGGAGTAACATTCGTATTATAGGGGCTCCAGAAGGAAAAGAGAGAAAAAAAGGGCCAGAAAACTTATTTGAAAAAATAATGGCTAAAAACTTCCCTAATGTGGGGAAGGAAACAGACATCCAGGTCCAGGATGCCCAGAGAATTACAAATAAGATGAACACAAAGAAATCCGCACCAAGATGCATTATAATTACAATGCTATAAATTAAAGATAAAGAAAGAATCTTAAAAGCAGCAAGAGAAAAACAACTTATTATATACAAGGAAATGCCGTAAGGCTATCAGCAGACTTTTCATCAGAAACTTAGCAAGCAAGAAGAGAGCGGCATGACAAATTCAAACCACTGAAAGGAAAAAACTTCCAACCAAGAATTCTCTATCTGGTAAGGTTATCATTCAGAATTGAAGGAGAATTAAGAGTTTTTCTGATAAGCAAAAGCTAAAGGAGTTCATCACCACTAAACAAGCCTCACAAAAAATATTAAAGGACTCCTTTAAGTTGAAAAGAAATGGCACTAAATAATAACAAAAAAACATAAAAAGTAAAAATCTCACTGGAAAGGTAAATATGTAGTGAAGATAAAGGATCAATTGTGTATAAAGCAAGTATGAAGGTTAAAAAATAAAAGTAGTAAAATTAACTAAAGGTACAATAATTAGTTGAGGGATGCATAAAATACAGATGTAAAAGGTGACAACAAAAATCTAAAACACATGGGGAGAAAAATTGTAAAGTTTTGGAATGTGTTCAAATTTAAGTTGCTATCAACTTAAAACAGACCATTATATACATAAGATGTTATATGTGAACATCACAGTAACCACAAAGCAAACTTATAGTAAACTAAAGTAACTTAAAGCAACTTATAATAAATACACAAAAGAAAATGAGAAAGGAATCTAAATATAACACTAAAGAAAGCCATCAAATCACAAAGGAAGAGAGAAAGAAAAGAAGAAAGGAACAGAGATGAACTATGAAAACAGCCAGAAAACGATTAACAAAATGGCAATAAGTACATACCTATCAATAATTACTTTAAATGTAAATGAAGTAAATTCTTCAATTAAAAGACATAGAGTGGCTGAATGGGTTAAAAAATGAGACCTATCTATATGTTACCTACAAGAGACTCACTTCAGAAGTAAGGATACACAGAGACTGAAAGTGAAGGGATGGAGAAAGATATTCTATGCAAATGGAAACAAAAAGAAAGCTAGTGTACCTATACTCATATCAGACAAAATAGACTTTAAAACAAAGACTGCCATAAAAGACATAGAAGGCATTACACAATGATAAAGCGGTCAATCCAGCAAGAAGATATGACATTTATAAATATATATGCACCCAACATAGAAGGACAAAAACATGTAAAGCAAATATTAACAGATCTAAATGGAGAAATTGATAGCAATACAATAATAGTAGGGAACTTTAACACCCCACTTACTTCAGTGGATAGATCATCCAAACAGAAATTCAATAAGGAAACATCAACCTTAAATGACACATTAGACCAGATGGACTTAATAAATATGTACAGAGCATTCTATCCAAAAGCATTAGAATAGAAATTCTTCTCAAGTGTACATGAAACATTCTCCAGGATAGATCACATGTTAGGTCACAAAACAAGTCTCAATAAATTCAAGAAGATTGAAATCATATCAAGCATCTTCTCTGACCATAATGGTATAAAACTAGAAATCAATTACAAAAAAAAAAAACCTGGAAAAGCCACAAAAATATGGAGATTAAACAGCATTCTACTGAACAACGAATGGGTTATTGAAGAAATCAAAACACCTAGAGATGAACAAAAACAGAAATATGGCATACCCAAATCTATGGGATGCAGCAAAAGCTGTTCTAAAAGGAAAGTTCATAGAAGACAGGTCTATCTCAAGAAACAAACAAACAAAAAATCTCAAATAAACAATCTAACTTTACACCTAAAGGAACTAGAAAAAGAAGAACAAATGAGGCCCAAAGTTAGTGGAAGAAAGGAAATGAAAAAGATCAGAGCAAAAACAAATGAAATAGATACTAAAAAGACAAAAGGGAAGATCAATGAAACTAACACGTGGTTCTTTGAAAAGAAAAACAAAACTGACAAACCTTTAGCTAGACCAACCAAGAAAAAAACAGAGGGCTGAAATGAAATCAGAAATGAAAGAAGAGACATTACAATTGATACCACAGAAATTCAAAGGCTTATAAGAGACTACTATGAATAATTGTATGCCAACAAATTGGACAACCTAGAAGAAATGGATAAATTCCTAGAAACATGCAATCTTGCTAGGCTGAATCATGAAGAAATAGAAAATCTGAGTAGACTGATTACTAGAAAGGAGATTGAGTCAGTAGTCAAAAACTTTCCAACAAACAAAAGTCCAAGACCAAATGGCTTCACTGGTGAATTCTACCAAACATTAAAAGAAGATTTACTACCCATACATCTAAAACTTCCAAACTTATTTTATGAGGTCAGCATTATCCTGATACCAAAGTCAGACAAGGACACCACAAAAAAGAAAATTACAGACCAATATCCCTGATCAACATAGATGCAAAAATTCTCAACAAAATACTAGCAAACTGAATTCAACAATACATTGAAAGAGTCACAAACCGTGATCAAGTGGGATTTATTCAGGTGTGCAAGGATGGTTCAACATCTGCAAATCAAACAACATGATGTACCACATTAACAAAATGAAGGATAAAATCATATGATCATCTCAATCGATGCAGAAAAAGCATTTGACAAATTCAACATTGATTTATGATAAAATCTTGCATCAAAGTGGGTATAGAGGGAATGTACCTCTATATAATAAAGGCCATATATGACAAACCTACTGCTAACATCATGTTCAACACGGAAAAGCCAGAAGCTTTTCCTCTAAGATCAGGAACAAGACAAGGATGCCCACTCCCACCATTTTCATTCAAACTAGTATTGGAAATCCTAGCCACAGCAATTAGGCAAGAAAAAGAAACAAAAGGCATCCAAATTGGAAGTAAAATGTAAAACTGTCACTTTTTGCAGATGACTTGACAATATATAGAAAACCCTAAAGACTGCACCAAAAAACTGTTAGAACTAACAAATGAATTCAGTAAAGTTGTAGGATACAAAATCAATATACAGAAATCTCTGGCATTTCTATATACTAATAACAAACTATCAGAAAGGGAAATTAAGAAAATAATCCCATTTACAATCGCATCAAAAAGAATAAAATACCTACAAATAAATTTAACCAAGAAAGTGAAAGACCTGTACACTAAAAATCATAAGACACTGATGAAAGAAATTGAAAAAGACACAAATAAATGGAAAGATATTTTGCTCATGGATTGGAAGAATTAATATTTTTAAAATGTCTATACTGCCCAAAGCAATCTACAGATTCAATGCAATCCCCATAAAGATTCCAATGGCATTTTTCACAGAACTAGAACAAATAGTTCTAAAATTTTCATGGAACCATAGTAGATTCTGAAAAGTCAAAATAATTTTGAGAAAAAGAGCAAACCTGGAGGTATCACACTCTCTGATTTCAAGCTATACTACAAAGCTATAGTAATAAAAACAGTAAGATATTAGCAGAAACAAAACCACACAGAGATTAATGGAACAGAATTGAGAGCCCAGAAATTGACCCACACATATATGGACAATTAAATACAACATAGGAGCCAAGAGCATAAATGGAGAAAGGACAGTCTCTTCAATAAACATTGTTGGGAAAACTGGACAGCTGCACGCAAAAGAAAGAAATTAGACAACTATCTTACACCATACACAAAAACTAACTCAAAATGGATTAAAGGGTTAAATGTAAGACCTGAATTCATAAAATTCCTAGAAGAAAACATAAGCAGTAAGCTCCTTGACATTGGTCTTAGCAATGTTTTTGTGGATTTGACTCCAAAGGCAAGGGAAACAAAAGCAAAAACAAACCAATGGGACTACATCAAACTACAAATCTTCTTCACAGCAAAGGAAATCATCATCAAAACAAAAAGGCAGCCTACTGAATGAGAGAAGATATTTGCAGCTCATATATCCAAAAAGGGGTTAATATCCAAAATATGTAAAGAATTCATACAACTCCACATCAAAAAGACAACAACCCAATTAAAAAATGGGCAGAGGATCTGAACAGACATTTTCCAAAGAAGACATAAAAATGACCAACATGCACAGGAAAAGATGTTCAACATCACTAATTATTAGAGAAAGGCAAATCAAAACCATAATGAGATATTACCTCACACCTGTTAGAATGACTGTTATCAAAAAGACAAGAAATAACAAGTGTTGGAGAGGATGTGGAGGAAAGGGAACCCTCATACACTGCTGATAGGAATGTAAATTGATGTAGCCACTATGGAGAACAGTATGGCAATTTCTCAAAAACTAAAGATAGAACTACCACGTGATCCAGACATTCTCCTTGTGGGTATTTATCCAAAGTATATGAAAGCACTAATTTGAAAAGATA
Organism: Tapirus indicus; assembly: GCA_031878705.1. NCBI lineage: Eukaryota > Metazoa > Chordata > Mammalia > Perissodactyla > Tapiridae > Tapirus > Tapirus indicus. The sequence goes on from CM062937.1 coordinate 13,791,528, forward strand.
TATGCATTCCCATGTTTGTTGTGGCATTATTTACAATAGCCAAAATATGGAAACAACCAAAATGTCCATTGATAGGTGAACAGATAAAGAAGAGGTGGTATACATATACAATGGACTACTGCTCAGCCATAAAAAAGAATGAAATCTTGCCATTTGCAACAACATGGATGGACTTTGAGGGTATAAAGGTAAGTGAAATAGGTCAGATGGAGAAAGACAGATACTGTACAATTTCACTCAGATGTGGAATCTAAACAAAACAAAAACAAACTCATAGATACAAAGAACAGATTGGTGGTTACCAGAAGGGAAAGGGAGTGGGGGATAGGCAAAATGGGTGAAGGGGGTCAATTGTATGGTGATGGATTGTAATTAGACTTTTGGTCGTGATCACTTTGTAGTGTATACAGATGTCAAATTATAATGTTGTACACCTGAAACTTATATAATGTGATGTACCAATTTTACCTTGATAAAAAAAATAGAAAAAGAAAAAATAAATAAATTAAAAAAGAGACTTGTCCACCTAATTTTACAGAAATTACAGTAGCAGCTTCTATTGAAGATTATATTGTCAGACATAGATATTCTTGCCAATAGGGTCAGAAAATCTTAGGAAATACACACTTAAATATCTATGTCTGATTTCAAATGCCAGGAAAGACATGCAGACTGACATGCTTCTTTATAGGAGGACTACTATGCAATTCAAAATCTACTTTAAAAATGCTCAGAGAGTCTATAACATTGAATAATGTTACTTCTTATTCTGATAAAGCTTGGTAGCTGTGCCATGCTCACAAGCTTCACAGCATTCAGAAATACTGCACTATTTACAGAAGAAAGCATATATAGTCCAAAGTCTGTGGGGTTATAGCTCAAATCTCTGCAAAAGACATACAGATTTCTAGGCTGTAGTATATATAACAATAGAACTACATGTCCCTCAGTTAAGCTGAAGAATTTGTAGACATTATCTTATTAACTTCATTACCCTCTTAGAAAAACATTTTTCAAAGTGTATTCCATAGAACACCAGATTCAAAGGATATTAATAGATGTTACTTTAAAAAAAGATTTAGTGGTAGAGTGTGTGGAGGTGCCAAGTTAAACAAAGTAAAAATAGTTATTGCATAACTCTTTAGATCCCTTAATATACTAATGTACATTGAAAATATCAAAAAAGGGGATTCACTATGTAGTATTTCCTAGATGCATTTATCTAAGGAACACTTTTCCATAGATCATCAGTGGGAATAAGTATTCCATGGAGCATTCTTTGGAAGTGCTATCCTAATGAAAAAGTTGAAGTTGAATGAGTGGAGCATCTATCTAGGGATCAGTTCACATGGAGTTTTATAAAATATTAGTAAACAAAGTCTTGCAAGTTTTGTTATTCAAGTGTAATATTTAGAGAAAATTGATACCAATACAAACTAACAATGATTATTAATAATATCCTAAGTCTTGCTCCAGTAGAGTTCATGCAGACCTAAATGAGGACATATGATAACATTACAACATATCAAGATGATCTGTGCTTCACCTACTTTTCAATTATAACAAAATTCACCCTTTTTTAGAAGCTATTACACTAGGCCAATTTGTTTTCTGCCATTGTACTTACATGTCCCAAGGTCTAAAGGGCACATTAGCAGAGATACAACAACCATGTTTATCACTCTTGAATGTGTTTCTTCCAATGTTAGTTGACAAGAGCATGCTAAAGCTTAATATCTACTCTAGAATTATCTGGCATTGAGTTGTCAACTATGCTTTCTGAAATCTCCCAAAATTAAAGAAAGAAGCAGTTCTATTTCCAGTTAGGATGTAGAAGTTTCTAACAGACCATTGTTCCCGTGAAAACAACTAGAAGGACCTGGATAATTTGAAGGATTGTGGAGGCAAACAAGTCAAAAGAACTAAATTGCAGAGGGGGAAAAGCCCTCCTTAGGCGAGCAGAAATTGACAACTATTCCCCAAAATCCTGAAGTTGCCATATCTGGGTATGAACAGAAAATTGAGCTTGCCAAAGTAGGTGGATTCTTTGGGAGGAAAGAAAAACCATCACAGCTTTTAACAGCTCTGCAGAATAGAAATGACAGATTGAAATTTGGAGAAGCCTCAATCACACAGCCAGTTTCCACCACATGTTGATTTTGCCCTATAGGACCTCTGTTGAGTATTGGGAATCAGAGGAGGTTGGGGGCTGAGCTGGAAAGACAGAGAGAAATCTCTTGCAGTCTCACAGTCTGTAGAAGTCAAAGTCCTGCTTGCAGAAAGTCGTGCTTGCAAGACAGGTGTTATTCTCTTGAAACCAAAAGTAAACTGTAATTAAACAAAACTACAGTCTGGTTCTGTTCCTGCTGAAATCCTTATTGGCCCAAAGTGATCAACTCCTCAAAGGAAAGAATATGTACTTTTGGGGAGAAAATAATATCACCTTCAGGACATAGAGTTTTATTAGACATATTGTTGGCATACAATAAAAAAATAAAATGTAAAGAAGCAGGAAAATATGACACATACTCAGAAGAATAATTAGCCAATAAAACAAGATCCACAAATGACCCAGATATTAGAGTTGGTAGACAAAGACTTTAAAATACTATTATAAATATTTTAAAGATGTTATTATAAATATGTAAAATATGTTATAGAGGAAGGATGGACAAAGAAGAAAAAAAGATGAAGAATTTCAACAGAGAAATTCAATCTTTAAGAACTAAATATATACTCTAGAACTTAGAACATAATATCCAAAATGAAGAACACATTGGATGGGTATAACAGTAGACTGGATCCATTGGAAGCAAGGATCAGTAAACCAGAAGATAGGACAATAGAAATAATGCAAATTGAAGTACAGGGTGAGAAAAGACTTTAATAATAAAAATAATAATAACAACAGAGGAAAGCATAAGAGACATATAGCATATTATCAGAAAGCCTAGTATATGTGTAGTAGGAATTCTAGAGGGAGAGGAGACAGAAAGTAGTGCAGAAATAATATTTGAAGAGATAATGGTCAACGTTTTTCCAACACTGTTGAAAAATATCAAACTGCAGATTTCTGAAGCTCATTGAATCTCAAGTTGACTTTCATGTTGAATAGATGCAAATGAAACCACACATTATAGTCAAACTGTTGAAGACCAAAGATAAAAAAGAGAAACATAGAAGCAGCAAGAAAATAAAGAGACATTATCTTCAGGGAAACAGCAATAAAAGTTATAGTTGAATTCTCAACAGAAACTATAGGAGCCAGAAGACAATGGGACAAAAATATAATGGAATAATTCTATGCCCAGCAAAAACATCCTTCCTAAATGAAGGCAAAATACAGATATTTTCACAACAAAAGCAAATAAATTATAGTAGGCAATTGTTAATATCAATTGGTATGTGGGAATTAAATAAATTCTTATGGTTTCTTTGTAAACATAATTTAGGTATTTGGGATGTACTTTATGATTGATGATTGGAACTACTTTGTTATACAATATTTATTACTTTTTTAAAAAAAAAGTGGAGATGGTTTCATAACTACAAATTTTACTAAAGTCAGGACCTTGGAAAAAGGACAATGGAAGAATTGGAAAAGACATAAAAAATAACAAATGGCCAATGTTTACAAAGTTATGTGGAATTGACATTTTCATATACTATAAGAAGAGATGTAAATTGGCACAATCTTTTTGAAAGGTAATTAACTTGAACTCCAATATGCTTCAAGAAACTTTTAAGTGTGCATTCCCCTTCCGTGAATATGTCTTAAGAAAATAACAAGAATGTTTGCAAATATTCAGCTACAAACACACTTGGCCTTGAGTTGTTTACAATAGAATTTTGGGGAAAAGCGAACACGTGTGAGTTTGTTTCCTTTTTCCTGGATGATCTACCCAGATAACTGCACTTACACCTCATAGGCCTGAACTAAATCACAAACGGGTTTGAAAGGTAAGTTTTTATTTTTTTTTATGCTGGATGTAATACCACCATGAAAAATTAGGTTTCTGTTAAGAGGTAGAAGAGGAGAAATGATATTGGGTAGGTATTGCTTGTTTCTGTCCTATTGGTCAGAGAAAGTTTTATTTATGAGGATTTGAGCTAAGCTTTGAAGATAACACTGGAATTAGACACGTGGAGAGAAGGCAGGAATCTGAAGTTTATGGGAGTCTAGAGATGGAGAATCTCACTTTGTATTAAATGAGAAAACACAATATATATATTGAGAAGGGAAGATCGACTACACAAGCCGGAGGCGTCATATAAAGGAACAAAGGAATCATAGGAGAGGTGGATTGAGGTCTTAAATATCAAGCCAAGGTTCTTGGATGTTATTCTCAAAGACTAATTGAACTATTGAAGTTTTTTAAGCAAGGAACAAATATGATGAATCTGTTACCTGAGGGAGATTAATTTGGCAGTAAGCAGAAGGAACTGAAAAAGGAAGAGAGTGGAGATGGGAGGAACAACTCAGAATGTTGAGGTATAACCGGTTTTGGCATCAGGATATAATTCCTGATTTCAGATTGTGGCGGTGAAAATGGGTAAAGCGGATGGGGGCAGGGAGGACTGATCAATTGTCCATAAAAATACATATTCCATTTTAAGCCACAATAACTCATTCTTTTTTATTGTAGAGTCTAAATCTGCAGATGTAGCCCTGTATAATTTAAACGCGTCTAAAATCTCAACAAAAAAGCTTTCATGTTCAGCAACAGTAAACACAACTGTTCGTCTATAGGGTGACCAGCTGTTCAGACCTTTAAAAGATATAATGGAAAATCAAAACCTATGGAAATATTTAAAAAGGAAACAAGCCTTGACGTGTCTAATGTTCCAATTTCTATATGTCGCATTCTCATTTTATTCCAGACTCTATTGCCCAAAGAATAAAGCTTATAACCCACAGATTTGCAATTGTAAGATTGAGCCTAATGTGAAGCTTGGAGAAGTTATTGAATGACTAAAAATCAGAAATTTCACTGTGACTTTCTCAGTTGAGACTATCTGATTTTGATTTGATCTGAGTTCTAAAAAAAAGCATGTTGCAATCCATGACAGACATGTTATTTATAAAGAATTTAATATCTTTAAAAAGCAAGATAGTCTGGGTCTATGGAAATGGTTCGGTGAATGCTCCATTTGACCTCTAAAGTTCTTCCACCCACCCCCAAAGCACTACTCCACTAATCTTTTGCTTCTAAATTGAGATACCTGATACTGGAATAATGTAGCCTATGATTCAAACACAGACACAGAGCACAAAAACCAGGCAGGTACTAAGGTTATTGCAATTTTTAACATTTTTGCCTACATTTTCCTTCTGTTGTATGTTTATTTTTTCTTCTTTCACAGCCTCTCACTTCAATTCTGAGAGAGTCTGAATTCTCTTTTCTCTCTTTCAAGCTTACCGGCAAGGGCAGGATCTGTTTTGAAGTTCCAGGCAGAGAACTGAATGGATGTGACAACGTATTTGCTGAAAATATAAGACCTATGCCTAAAAATGATTAATACCTGCTTTTATCAGGCTTCCAGAAAGCCTAAGTTCACATCTTTAATTCCAAGCAGTTCAACAGTAAAACTGATGTGAAAGGTGAGAAAAATATTCAGATAATGTCCTTAGACAGAATAATCCATTTGTGAATAATAGAGTTCTCTCCAAGATGCACACCTTTCTTAGCAGTCCCCAAATTAATGTAGCTTCATGACATTTTAACTATGTGGTAATTTCCAGACTGCAAGAATCTCCTTAAACTTTAAATTAACCTTTAATATTAACAAGATTTTATTGAGCCTTCACTAGGAGCCTCCCACTGTGCTGGCCACTGTAGAACACAAAGATGTACGAGACATCTTCCTTCTATCCTGGGGATTACGGCCTGGTTAGGAAGACTGACAAGACTACTTGCTTAAAAATAATTAGAAAACATTTTCAGATGACATGTCATGTGTTAAAGAAGAAGAATGGTGATAGCTACCATTTACTGAGTACTTGTTATGTGCCAGTCCTCTACTTAAGCACTTGAATGTATCATATGAGGTTCCAATTACAAGGGCTGTAGGCACTCAGAGAGGGAGAGATCAGTAGGGGCAAGAATGGTTTGAAAAGAGGTTGAGGAAGCTGAGTTGCTTTTAAGAGGAAGGCTTGGGTCTATCAGGTCTTCCTGACTGAACCTGGTGCATCAGAGTGGTAAGGACTGGTGTAGAGAGCGATTGCAAAAATATCCCCAAATTTTCACCCTCTATCCATCCATGCCCTTGCAATGTGATTTGAATTTCATCTCATCAAGAGATAGACTCTACCTTCTACACGGAATATAGGTTAGCCTTGTGAGCTGCTATGTGACAGTGTTCCAGTTGCAAGCCTAGGCCTTAAGATGCCTGTACATTTCTTCCCCCTCTTTGTCTTACTCTCGTTCTCTTGGACCCCTGCCTGTTGCTCTGAGAACAAGGCCGGGTAGCCCCATGCATCATGAGAGACCGTGTGGAGCAGAGCTGAGTCAGCCAAGCCTAGGTCATCCTACGCCAGCCAGCCCCCAGCTGACCTTTGCGGGTTGATGAGTGAGCTTAACTGTAACGGCAGCAATAGCTGTCAGATGTAAATGAAGAGCAATTGAATGGTGAAAGTAAGGTCTGTTCACCAAGAGTTTAGTTTAAAAGGAAAAAAAATCCTCTTTGATATATGTTCTTTACAGGCCTTACAGGACATCAAACTCCCATTTATTTTTTTCTTGCCTCACTTCTTCATTCCTTCTCAGTTTCCTTTGCTGGTTCCTCTTCTTAATGTTGGAGTGGCCAGAGCTAGTCCATTGGTCTTCCCTCTAGTTATATCCAATAGCTTATTAAGTTCATCCAGGCACTTGGTTTTCAATTCCATCTATGTGCTGAGAACTCCAAACTTTATACCTTTAGTCTAGATCTCTCTCCCAAAGTCCTAACAACTGTCTATTTGACATTTACACTCAGAAGTCTAATAAGCATCCCAAACTCAGTATATTCAAACCTGAGTTCCTGATCATCCCTCTCATTCCTGCTCCACCACAGCCTTCCCCATATCAGTACTTACTGCTTCTACCCTTGTCCTCCCTACAGTCTATTCCCAATTCAGCAGTCAGTTGGACTGTTTTAAGAAATAAGTCAGATCATTTTTAGCTCAAAACTCTGCAATGGCTCCCCATTTGACTCAGAGTGAAAACCAATGTGCTTGCTGTGGTCTCACGGGCCTCATATGATCTAGGCCTCCTGTGATCACCCTGACCTTCTACTTCTCTGCTCCAGCTATTTGCTCTCTTTGTTTTAAATCAAATATGTCAAACATGATCCTTTCTTAAGAGTCTTTGCTCAAGCCATACCTTCCACATGGAATTTTCTTTCTGAAACACATGCTTCTTCCTTAGGACTTTGATGAACTGTCCCTTCACCTGACCACTCTTTTCCTAGATTTCTACATGACTGACTCTCCCACTGCATTCAAGTCTTTGCTCAGATGAGGCCTAATAAGATCCAGCTAGAATGAAAATTCCCTAAGTGCAGAGAACAGTCTTGGTCACTGAGGTTTTCCCAGCTCTTAGAGCAGTGCTTGCCTAAATGGCTCTCAATAAATATCGGTTAAATAAATGAATGAATGAAGAAGTGATAAATATCAATGTTTTGGAAAAGGAAACAACAAAACAAAACAACCACCACAGGGATATTAGGGCTCAAATCCTGGCTCTTCTACTTGGTGGTATGATACTTTGAACAAATTATTTTATATCTCTGTGTTTCATTTCTTCCTCTGATAAAATGGGGATAAATTAGTACCTACTTCATACACTATGAGGGCTTAAAGACTGAATTTATATAATGTAATTAGAGTAAAACCCAGAAGATTGTAAATAGTAAATAACTATTGCATTTTATTATTAATAATACCTATCTCATAGATTTGGTGTAAGGTTTGGATGAAATAATCTGTGTAAAGTTCTTAACATGGTAAATGCTCAGTTGGTGTTAGCTGGTGATCTTGTTTCTATATTTCCAGGACACTTGCTTTTCCTCCCCAGAAAGCTGTTAAAAATAGCATTCCATTTTTAGTGTGCATTGTGTTTTTAAAATAGCCTTTGCTTTATGAAAATCCTTAATACTCCCCTCCTCAGCACTATTTATCAATTTAGCTAAGGTCTTCTTCCCAGGAATCTTCCTGGTTAACGGGTTTTGGCCAATTTTCCTCCTTCCCTAATGTACTATCCCATAAATGTCAGTTTTCTCCTAATAAGACACCCTTTGTTTCTTTAATGAAGCAGTTGTGTGTGTAACTGTAAAAGTTAACACTAACCAGCAGAAACCTTGCACTTAATAAGTTCTTTAAAAAGAGATAGTATTCTTTCACTATAGACTAGTCTTTTGAATCTTGAAAATTAGCTTAAGTTGATAAAGGCAGAATACTTGGCATTTTATTAGTAACTTTTGCTTATACTTTTTAGTAAGCACGGTGCCTTAGAATACATATTTGCTGTCAGATTTTCCCCTGAAAGAGAAGGAAGGAATTTATTATGCTGCTAACATTCATTAGTTTACACATTATGCTGAGAGAGAGCAGAAAAGGCATTTGGGGAAAGTGCTTCTCTATAGGTCAATGGATCATCTGATTATTGTTCTTTGTTTCATTGATCAGTATGGACTCCACCTTTGCAGATATGAACAATTACTAAATTCAATGAAAAGGAGATTAACCTCCCCTCCCAAGAACCAGCAAGGTGATAATAGAACTCATTTTGCTGCTCCTGGGAAGTTTCCCACTTACTGACTTGCCTACTCTTTCATCTGCGCCCCTCCCCAAGTCTACTGCATGTTCTTTCTTCCCAGAAGAACCGAGTCCATGATATTTCAGTTCCTAGAAATGATTCATCATAGCATAACATTTACTACCAATGCATCATATTTAAGACAATCGTTTTCCCAATTCCCTCATCAGAGTGGACAGTGCTGATAACCTTTATAGAAGGTTGATATCACCATACGCTGAACTGAATTCACCAAAATGATCCCAATTTTTAAGTCAAAGTGAATGTTAGAAATCCATTGTGTGGATACGAGTCCCAGTTTCTTGAGTGTGTCATTACATGAATAGACTAGAACTGATAGAATCGCACAGCTGAAGCGAGTTTGAGAGTTTTCCTTCCGTCAACTCTATCACCTTTGTTAACGTCTATACCGAAATTGCCACTTCTACCAGATGGTAGTGTGTGTGCATGCATGTGTGTGTGTGTGTGTGTGTGTGTGTTGAGGAATATCCCAGGAAAACATCAAACTTCTCCATATAGAGGACAATAGATTTGGAGATTCTTGAATCCTCCAAAGATTAATATTTGAATGTAGATTTCAATCATTTCTTTTTCCAGGAGTGAGAACTCAGTTCTATTAAAAAACAGGTACATACTCCATATGTGGTGAAAAGAACATTGAACTAATCAGAAGACATGAGTTAATGATCTGGTTTTTTCACTTACCAGGTGTGTGACCCAAGGCAAGTCACAGTATCTCTCCGAGATTCATGTTAGGATAATTTCTAAGAAACTTTCTCAATTTAAAATTCCTTGACACTATGATTTTTCTGGATGACACTCAGACTTTTCAGTTCATGCACTTCTAATGGCCACTACAGACAACCTCCTTAACTCTACAGGAAAAGATTTTGAGAAAATTTTTGCTGATAGAAATCAATAATGGAATAGAAGTTTAATATGTTGGTATTAGGATGTACAATATTTTGGTATAGGTTGTTAAGCTTAAGTTTAGATTAGCCAGAATTATACTCATTTATATGAAATACCCAAATGTTTTTCTGTATTCAGCTTTTAGTAGAAAGATGAAATGTGGCAAGGCGATTCAGATCACCATGCTTTTCCTAAAATAGTCATGGCTTTGAGTCAGTGCACATTAGATTGGAGGTCATCTGCCTTCATCTGCCTCCTCTGTCATTTTTTCTGCACAAGGATCATAAATGTTCAGCGTGATGACCTCAAGTTACTGCAAGATCTTCAGGCATAAAAAAAGTAGATTAAATAAACTATGCTAAAAATACTCCATCTCCTGAGGGAGGAAAGTCATTCAATATTTTAACAAAGACATTTAAAGTCATATTTTTAAGGAAAAAAAGATTATTTGGTGAAGCAATCAATCCACAAATATTTATTGAACATAAATTTTTCTAGGTATTAGAAGGCATTTAGAAGTTTGAGACATGGTCTTATTCTCAATTTTTTTAAACAAATGTGAGAATAGGGAACAAAACAGTAATTAATAGCAACATACATATTTATGGTCACTGTGGTAAATTGACACTCATCGTCTATCCTAAGTTACTTCTAGTGTGCTTTTCTGTGCTACAGAGTATAGAAGGTTAAAAACTGCATTTCCCAGACTCTTTTAAAACTAGAGCTCTGAATGCAAATTAGATTCTTCTGATTAGAGGCATTATATGAGATTTGGAAGGCAGAAGTGAGACAGGAACCTTCCAATTGCTGCTACACTTGTTTTTGCTAGAAGCTAGGTGGTGGAGATGGGTTTTTCTGCAGCCACAACGCAGCGTCCAGTCACTAACTTTGTGGGTATGGAGAGGCAGTTGGAAAAGTGGTAGTAATGCCTTCCTAAAGTCTAAATTCAGCTCTACAGAGAGATATTGTCCTGTGTTGTGAATGTGGCAGAGGTAAGTTTTCCCTCTGATGGGCCAGTTATGAGGTCTTGTTTGGAAGTGCTCCTAGATTCTCAGCCTAAAGCCCATTATGCTAACCCTTGCAACAATTCTATGAGCATCCAAATCTCTGTATTAAACCTATTTCTACTTAATATATTTGCCGACTGACAAATATTTGCAGACCAGTGATGCTGCAGGAGCTCATAGAGGAGAATTAACAATGAGAGCAAGAATTATAAAGTAGAGTTTTATGGACTAGATGACAAAGCTGCACCTTGAAGAAAAGGTAAGTGGACATCTGATAATTCTTTGGGTAAGATTTACAGGTAGATTCATACTTGCACTTCATATATGTAATAATAACTTGGACTCTGTACCAGCCTACAGAATATGAAACTGTAGAAGATTCTGAGAGCCACAGCTTCTGGACACTTTGTTTTACTAACTTCAGTGTAGAGAGATTCTTAATTTTCCAGGCTCCAATGCATGAAATGATCCCCAAAAGAGCAGTTTCTGTTGGTTTAGCCCAAGACCTTTAGAGTAAATTATGAACGATCACAAACATGTTCCAGATATTTTATGGATAATGCTAAGCCAGAAAAGGCCAGAAAACTCTAGACTTAAGGATAAAAATTCTCCTGAGCCCTCCATCTTGTGCCAAAGTATTATAGGGATTTTCGTTTGGTTTTGTGGCTTTAAGGCCTCAAATCATGAAAGGTCAAATTAGGAAGTGGTGCCGGGGGATTCTAGGAATGCTGCTCAGATTGACAGAAACCTCAATCACCCTAGGAAGCTCCAGTGTGCTCCTTTCATCTTCTTTCCTTGCTCCCTGGGATTAACCACTCCAAAGAAAGCCGGTCTTTTACTGGACCTGGTTCTCTTAGTTATAGAAAGCATGTGTCCTTGGCCTCTTCTCCATGAGGGACAATGTGATAAGCATTCTGCTTTCCACTTAGTCCTCCAAGTGACCAACCACTCCTAGCCTGACCTCTTTAGTGCAGGTCTCCTTTTGACATAAAGCCACAAAGGACAGCGTCTTGATTATCTGCTTCTGAAAGGAGGGTTTATGGGGCTGTCTATATCTAAACCTCAGACCTGTCATAGATCAGAGACCACACAGCACATCAAATTAGACAAGAACAGGACTGGGCTAAAATATCTGATCTTTCCATTTGCTTGGGATTTGACAACTGGTTGAGGTAAAAAAATAATTTCCCGCAGGAACCACCAAAGAATCAAAGGATTTTCCTGCTCTGCCTTTTTATAAAACACAACAAGTTTCCATCCGTTGTCACTCTTTGGCCATGTATGCTGTATTCCTCAATTACTAGAACTATTAGGAGATTGTAAATGCAGTGCTAAGGCAAAGAAGACAGAAAGTAACAGTCGCTAACCCCGTGAAATTGTTAATATGAATCCTCACATTCCAGACTGATCACTCCAGGGGCTTCCAGCTCTAAGTGGAACGAACAGGACTGTTAGAAGCAGATGATGGAGAGGCTGTCCTCTTTCTTCCAAAATTAACTTTAGGGTAGCTTTTACAGACCATGACAGAATCACACTACAGGAAGTCAGAAGACACTCTATAGGATGGTAGTTTGCAACCTTAACTCAGTGTCCTTACTGTACTGGCTGGAAGAGTCTTGAATCTTGCCATAGCAAGGGGACTCCTCCCTGCCTGCTCAAAGGTTCTGTCTCTCACTTCTCACTCTCTCCTACCCTGACGAGATCAATGCATTATAGTAAATAAACGGTCAGACCGTGAACCTTGTCTCCGCAGTGAAAAGAAATCCAGCTCTGGGCTGGCCTCATGCGTAGGTAGCTTTTATAGTTGGCAGAGAGAGGAATGAGAAGGCTCAATTCTCTGACAAATCACCCCACCCTTGGCTGTACTGGATATTCTCAGAAAAAGTCAGTCTTTTAACACAGCTTTTTCCCCCATTAGATACATAAGGTCTTCCAGATAGTAAATGCTATGTGTTGTTATAATTTATATACCCTGGGATGAATCCAGAATGTAATTTTAGGATTTTATTGAGGCTTAAGAGAAAGCATAGGGCACTAGATGCTCACAGATTGAGAAACTGAAGGGAGATCTGGAAGGTGAGTGAGCAGATTAGAGAGGCTGGGACTTATTAAAACACACACACACACACACACACACACACACACAACTTTCTAAGTTTATGGAACTTAGATTGGCTAACTCAGCAATATGTTTTAGTGTTTGTCTTGTTTCCTTTTCCGATGGCCTATAAAAGGAATCTTCTCTTGCTGAAGAATAATCCACTGTTTAATCTCTCTAGAAATGACAGGAACATTCTCTTTGTCTCCTCCTCTCTAGAGATCAATCTTCAGTGAACGAAAATTTCTCCTATTTCCTAATGATGCAGAGAATCAGAGCCTCAGTAGGAAGAGAAGATGCAAGTCAAAACATCCTCACTGCTACCCACAGTAAGAGTTTAGGAAATGGAAGAGAGGAAAAAGAACAAAGAACATCTTAAAGATGAATGAATATACACAGTGAGGCTATGTAGCTAGATAAAGGAAAATTAAAGGATTTTGGCTGTAAAGTCTTTTCTAAACTTAAACAAACTTATGGTAGCAAGCTTGTTTTTTAAGAGTTAAATTGTTTTAAAGAATTTTCCTACAATATTTGCTCTAATAAACTTATTGCAAAGGACAAACAGTATGTGTTTATTGCTTAGTGACTTACTGGTCTTTCCCTATTACTTCAAAGATTTTTATGTTGGAAGAAATTTAGATTTCTAAGCTAATTAGATTTGCCAGAGAGGAAGCTTATCATACTGGAAATAGTAAAGGTAACGCTGATTTTTGTGTGGGGTGTGGGAATTCTTTGAGGTGAAATGTAAGTACCAGGAAATCCCAGAGACCACCACTGCAGGGGAGAAATATTTCATGTTTGTTACATTAAGAAATAGCATTTGACATTGAGTTTTCCCTCCTTAACTCACAGGCTGCTGAGTTAACTCAAATCTGTACTAATTGGGGGTTTTGTTTGGCTCAAAATTATAGACTCCTTAAAAAAAAGGCACAAATGTCCATATATTACATGCCATTCCTAATTATAAAATACAAATGACAGTACCTAATTGGCTCAATTTCCCATTCCAGATATCACATGTGGTATTAAGTTCAATAAAGACAAAATGTATTGAAGGTACTGGAAATATAAAACTTTCATTCATTAAATATGCTTCATACATTTCATCTTTGAGTTTCTTATCATAGGTTTTTATAATGTGAAATGAAGCCAATTTCATACTCATCCCGTGTAACCAGAATGTGACCCCTTCTGAGCTTTGAGGACATCTGGGATTTTGTGACATTGAAAATCATAGCACTGGCAGAAACATTTTATTCTTTTAACACAGTCCGTTTCTAGAAAGTTTATTCAACTCGATGAGCACGCCCCTGCTGGAACTATGGACCAGGAACTCAGAAGCAGTCTTTTGCTCTTTGGAGAAAAGTGTGAAAGGTACTTTCATCTCCCCTCTGAAGGAGGGTTTGATCACCTACATACGACACCGGGTATCCTGACCCTACTTAGCTGGTATCAGCAAGTCTCTACTCTTGAGTTGTTAGAACGGATTATGAAGACATGAGGAGAGAATATCAGAATCAATAGGAAGGTGATATATTCTCAGGATCTCATATCCTGATCTGTTCTACGTTGTATGGATTAAAATTAAAATAGTAAAGAATTTCACTAATTGACAGTTATTCACTTATGTATCTATATGTCACCCCTCTTCAGAAAATATTAAGTTGCTGTCAAGAATACAAAGGAAGAGAGAATACGAGAGGACAGAACTGACTGACATTTAATCATTTCTTTCTGTTTGGAAAAGTCCAAATCAAAAAAGTCAAAGTTTTGGAGTTGTCACTTTATTCCTCCTTTTTGGAGGAGAAATTCATCACTTCAATCTTCATTTACCACTTCCTGAAACCTTCTTTAGTTGAGGCTCATCCTCAGAAACTAGTAACACTGAATCTCTCTTCTCTTTCAATTCTCTAAGTTTTCCATGTGTTCAGTCAGTTCTTTCTAGAGATTGGTTTGTGTTGTTAGTGCTGTGGAGTGGATTTTGACTCCTAGTGACCGTGTGGACCACAGAGAGGAGCTCTGCCTGGTCTTTTTGCGCCGTCCTCTCACCTTCCAGTGCTATATCAGACAGTGCTCCACTGATATTCAAAGGGTTTTCATGGCCAACTTTTTTCAGTAGCAAGTGGCCAGGTCCTTCTTCCCAGTCTGTCTTAGTCTGGAAGCTCTGCCGAAACCTGTCCACCATGGGTGACTGGGCTGGTATTTGAAATACTGGTGGCATAGCTTTCAGCGTCACAGCAAAACACAGCCACCCCAGTACGACAACCGACAGATGGGTGGTGTGGTTCCCTGACTGGGAAATGAACCCATGACCCCAGTAGTGAGAGCACCAAATTTTAACCACTAGACCACCAAGAGATTGGTCTGCGTGAGTGGATACTACCTTAAGTCAAGAATCCTAATAGATTCAACTCAAGCTTTGTGGGGAATCTGGATATAATTTCAGTGTTTTCAGGTACCTCACTCAATTAATTCTTGTTTTTTTGCCTGTATCATCTTTGATTATTGGATATCTGTCCAGGGCTTGAATTATTACAATGTCAGAGAATGCTTGAATTTCTGAGACAGGCCACTCCATTACTAAGCAGATCTACTTATGTGAAGAATTCTGTATTTTTTTGCGCAAAATATGTCAACCTGTTAATTCCACCAATTGGCCGAGGTTTGTTTCCCAATTAGAGGAAAATGGCTCACTTCCCTACCCCAGTACACTAGAAGAGCAGACTTTCTCCCTTGGGTCTCAGTACTTGAATCTTTGAAATTTAATAAGGCATTTCCATCCCAGAGGGCATTCCGAGAGAAATCTCAAACCGTAGGCATCTCTTCTATTCCTGTGAGGTTGACAGTTGCCATGGGAATGGGGGGGGGGTGTTGTCCTCAGACACTCCATGATTTCATCCCAGGATAGCTCCTGCTGGGACATAAGTGCCTGCTAAGATTTTTACAGAGGTCGATCAGCTGGGCCTAGCAGAGGAAGTGCTGGGTCCCTCTGCACCACAGCATGGGAACATGATTTATTTAGTGCTTATTGAGTGGGTCTAACATCCCTTCCTTGCCTCCCTCACAGAAAAACACAGAAATTCCCATTTTATTATAACTCCAGGCTCCTGTTTTCAGTCATAGTTCTTGGGTGGATTTCAATAGTTTATAATTAAAAGAAGAGAGCACTCCAATAAACCCTCAGCTGATCAAGTACCCATAGGTCCAGTGGATTCATCTAAAGTGCAGGTCCGATTCCAAATGTTAAGCTCTTGATTTTTCTGTGGCCATAAACCTGGGAAAGCAGCTCAGACTGGCTTCAACAGGATCTTCAGTGTGATTCACCCAATGTTGGGAATTTCAGCTGAGAATACAGTTAGTGCAGCAGGCCATCTTGCAAATTAATGAGAAACGTGACTCTGTCCTTGGAGGGAAACACCACCCAGAAGACCACAGGGCCATATTATACAGAAAGGGGAGACTGGGAGCTGAAAACAGGCAGCCAGGAGCCACCTAATGTGAAATCCAAGGCTGGATTTTGTATTGATCTTGGAATGTGGCAGAGAAGAGCATTGCTTGATGGTGAAAGAGCCATCTCTAGAGACTCTGAAGCACTGTATGTAAGACTCAGACCCATTCATCATCATTATTTTGTTAGGAAATAGGAAAATTGGACCTATGTTAAGTCCTTAAATAGGTTTAGCAATCTCTTTGCTAGTTTATAGGCAGAACATCAGCTTGCGTTATCAATGTCTTACCTAGGTACTCTTGATAATACAGATGTGGTCAAAAAGTAGACCACTTCTAAGATATTTCCCAAATACATTCTTACATAAGAAAAGCATTCTATTCCAGAGTGGCAGTTCATGGTAGCTCTAGTAATTCCTTGGAAATTTTGGAGTACCCAGTAAAAAGCCATTTTTCTTGAATAAAAGGGAGATTTGTCATGCATGCCAGAAATATCCTGATAACCAGTAGGTTACCAGCCAGTCCCTCATTACTAGGCTGTTGCAGGAGGTCTGTGACGTGTGTGTCATATTATGAGTACATCTTTTAAAATTTATTAGAAATGATTTAAGATATACAGAAAGAGAAAAAAACAATACAATAAACTCTCATGGTCCATTGTTCAGCATAAGAAATAAAAAACAATGCATAAATTTGAAGGCTATCTATATTACCCCCAATCTCATCTCCCTAGGCCCCTGAAAGTAATCTCTATCCTAAATCATATACTTTTTATTCTCAAGCATTTCTTTGTAAAATTAGTGCATAGTATTGACTTGAATGTTTATGAACTTTACATAAAAGATACTTTGCACATCTTATTCTGTAATTTGCTTTTTCTACTCAACATTGTATTTGAAGATTCATCCACATTGATAAATACAGCTCCAGTCCATTTGTTTTCATTTCTGATTAGTATTTCATTTATTTTTCCATCCCTCTATTGACAAATATGTGCATGATTTTTATTTTGGTTAAAGAATGTATGCTTTCAACTTTACTAGATATTGTTAAATTGTTCTCAAATGTGGTTACACTAACATATACTCAGAGGGGCAATGTATTAGAGTTCCTACTGTTTCACATCCTCATTAATATCTGCTATTGTCAACCCATTAAAAATTTTGTCAATCTAATGGTATCTCAGTATGATTTTAATACCCATTTCTCTGATTTCTAGTGAGAGCAAGCATATCATTAGTAAAGTTTGCATCTTTTATACTAAATTTGCTTTCCCAATTTTCTTTTTCATTTCTCACATTAAATATCACCCTCTGTCTCTTTCTTTCTTTCACACACACACACACACACACACACACACCCCTCAATCCGTTCCACTGGTATGTATGTTCTACGAGGTAGAAATATAGATATAGTCTCAATTCTTAACATAAGATCTGACCCAAATAAATTACTTAATAAATATTTCCTGAATAAATGAATTTGTATTTTTTCAACTCTAAATTCACTGCAGGTCCTGACTACAGAAACTATCAACTAACTGGTCTCTACCTACAGTGACCTTCTGCCACTTATCCATCCTGTACATCATTGCTAATTTAAACTTCCTGAAATACCACTTTCATTCTGTCACTTCCATGATTAGAAATCTTCCATGGCTCCCTATTGCCAAGCAGAACAGGTTCAATCTTCTCATGTAGATAGTTAAGACCCTTCATCAAATGGAGCCCCTTTTTCTATCCCATTTGATTTCTCATTGTGGCCCCAATATGAGCCTGCTGCCCCAGGCAAGTTGGTCCCCTCTCTCTTCCCCTCATGAGACAGCTTAGTGACTATGAAGACTATCCTCCAGAATTTTGTGCATGTGGAAAATGCTGCACATTTGTTACTAGCCTGTAAGAACTTGGAAGGACAGAGTCTTCATTTTTCATACCTGGGACACAGTAGGAATAATTGTTGGTTTGGGGATGAATGGATTGTATCTCTTGGTTTCCTGAGGTAAATTTAACACACAGCATAAACCAAAAACTCAGCTCTGGTACAAAACTGATTAAAAGAGTGTCAAAACCTACCTAGGGATTAAAATCACAATTTTCATGATGGAAACATGCTAGAAGTAAGTGCCGGGCACTGTGCTGTATAACAGGGACACAAAGAAAAGTTTCATCAGTTCTCTGTCCTAAGGGGGCTTAGAATATACAAGAGAAAACAAATATTAAACATTATATTTATACCTACCTCCATCTCTACATCTACTCTTACACAAAAATTATATATGTATACATATATGTATATTATACAAATATTATAATATCTGCCACTACCTCTATTTCTGTGTCTACATTGTGTGTTCTACAAGCACAGATATGGAAAAACTTACCCTATTTGGGCTACTTAGACACCAACTAATGACCAGAAAATGTAGTCTTCAAAGTGGTACCTGGAAGTCGTTCTTCCACCTTACAAGGGTCAGCTGTTTACTTTGAGAAAATGATAAGCTCACCAAGAAATTAGTCTCAGAAAGGACTACCTGGGGGCCGCCCGGTGGCGCAGCGGTTTAGTCCGCGCTTGGCAGCTCGGGGTTCGCGGGTTCGGATCCCGGGCGCCCGCCGACGCACTGCCTGTCAGCCATGCTGTGGCGGCGTCCCATATAAAGTGGAGGAAGATGGGCACGATGTTAGCCCAGGGCCAGTCTCCCTCAGCAAAAAGGGGAGGATTGGCAACAGATGTTAGCTCAGGGCTGATCTTCCCCACAAAAAAAAAAAAAAAAGAAAGGACTACCTGCAAATAGCTGAGAACATTCCTTCACTTCCTTCTTATATTGAATGAATATGCCCCAGGAATGATGTGAGGCAATAAAGCTCACTGATATCAGAAAATTCATAAAAGTCAGAAGCCAGTCCAGGATCTGAAGTCCAATCACTTTTTTCCTTTTCCTTTATTTTCTGTTGGCACATACCCAACATATCTTTCTTGTACTTGAACACAGATGCTCTATGCTGAGGGAAAGAACAATGAAGTCAGCAGAAAATTGGGATGTTAGTTTTGTTCTACCCGCTAACACAAAGGAGAAATGAAGAAGTTGCACTACATCTTCTACAAAGTATATCCAGCTCTAATATTTTATGTCTCAGTGATTCTAAAGTGTCTTTGGTGCACATTCTATTATTTATTGACACATGCAATGTCTTTAAGAGTTTCTGTATGTACATTTCAAGTTTTGAAAGTACAAGTTATTCTCAAAATTTAGATAGTAGCTAAAACACTAAATGAAATCACTTTCAATAACTTGGTAAAATTTTACCAACACCCAGAATACTTGGTAACATTTCAAAGTTTCTAACAATTTCAAAGTGAAGCACCTGGGTTTTCTTGGAGCCTGGACTTTGAAACTAAGAACGTTCAGTCAATGGCTGTCTACAAGGTGGAATCCCAGGGGAAAAGAAACATTTCCCCCTCCCACTGTAAAAATATCTCCAGTTAGTCTACATTCTCTTCAAAATTCTGAACACTACTAAATGGACTGGTTATAAATCAAAATGCTGAATGTACTTAATAAATGCCATACGGAAGGCAAAATACTAATTGTTGGTCATTATTGAAAATATTATTGTTATCTTGAAAGGCCTGAGACTCCAAGGGATTGAAATAGAGAAGTAATTGATTTTTATTTATAATAGGCATAAGGACAAAGCGCTTTTCTGGAAAGCACAAGCATAGATAAGGCATAAGGTATGTGTGGAGATGATCAGTGACTTAAACACGCAAAGGTTTACTCTCCTAAATAAAAGAGGACTGGGATGGAGGCCTTGAGAAATCATCTGAAAGTGAAGCATCTTTTGTGTCTGCTCTGCCACCGTAGGCTTCAGCTGTCAAGTCTCCATCCCAGACCTCCCAAAGGAAGAAAAGGGGAAGGGAAAAAAAGGCCCACCTCTAAGCTGAGTTGACTCCCTTAAAGAGATATCTTAACTGTCCCACACAATAATTCTCCTTTCATCTCATTGGCCAGAACTTAGCAGCATAGTCACCCCTAACTGTAAAGGGGGCTGTGAAATGTAGTGCTTGAGCTGGGTATGTCACGTTCTGAAATAAAACTAGGGTTCTGTTATTAAAGGAGAGGGCTATACTTGACATTGGGTAGACAACTGGCAGTCTCTGCTTTAATAATCAAGAAAGGAAATAAGCAAATAGAGCATTAGGAAGGAAGAAGTGGTGCATGAATTTGGACAACAACTTTTCTCGCATCACAGGTTTATGTGATATAAATACTATTGCTGGTGGGTCATTGAGGCTTCTAGACTTTTATCTATAGTACTATGTTGAGTACCAAATGACAATGAAAAGTCATCCCTTCTTTTGGTCTCAATTTCTTTACCTAAAAAAAGGGAGTTTATTATATCAGTAGTTTTCAGACTTTTTCTTAGAAGCAGAATTCTTTTGCCTAACATAATTTATGCAGATTCCCAGATAAGACCGATAAAAAGGAAAACAGGCAGTTGAAATGGAAGTAGTGAGCTGTTGGCTTCACATTGTGGTCTTTCCTTTGTTCCCCAGTATGGCCTCTGAGATACCGTAGGGCTCTAAGTAAGAGAATGTGCAATCCAGTGGTTTTAATGCTTTTTAGACATGAACATTTTAGGGTTTGATGACTCAGACCAAAAAAAGGGGTTCTGTAGGCATTTTGTCCAAAAGCCTTTGTTTTTCTCTTCTAACACCTACTAACAAAGAATTTGGGGAGAAAATTTCTATTTCATTTCTTACTTGGGGAGAAAATAAGATTCTTATTTTTTATTTCTATTTGGGGAGAAAATTTGGGGAACCTTCTAATATCTGACCCCTTTTTGCATAAAATAAAACATAAAATCCGGCCTTGTTCACAGGGCTTCTTTGGAATTCTTTACAAGTATAGATGCACACATTGTACATGCCTTGATATTTACCAGAATTAGTTAACTGGCTAAATTAGATGTGTGTGTTGTTAAAGTTTTTTTCCCTTAATAATATGTTTCCCTCCATGAAGTATTACTTCTAAAGACCACAAAAACATATTCCAGATAATCTATGTCCGATCACACCTGATTTTCCATACATTTCTTAGTTAATGCTTGGATTCTATCCAAAGGTGTATATTGAAGGGAGAAGTTTGACTTTATTCCATATAGTCAATTTAATATGATCATGGAGACGGGGAAGATGTTTTCCTACAGGAATTTTAGCAGAAGTGTTGGAATTTAAATTTCATGTGTGGCTTTTCCTTTATGAGGATTAGCTGCTGTGCAAGGCTGAAAAAAGTGCTAGAGAGAAGTAAAATTATAGATAGAGATAGTGTAAAACCAAGGGTGGCTTTTGAGTCACACTTAATAGGAATATAGAACTCTTTACACTTTCCAAGTTTTTCCCATTCTACTGGGACTCTTAAACTGAAATAATAATCTCTTTTCCCCTTTAAATAATTCTTGTCCTACTTTTAAGACTACTAGGGGAATAGAATAAAACACATGCAAAACTTAACATCAGCATTACTAAAACATATGTAACAGCATGCAGAAACTCCACAGACCTTGTAAAAATCCGCTTAAGACCACAGAGAAAATCACCTAAAGTACAGAGCAAAATGCATTTGAATGGAGAGCATGGGTTTGAAGGGCAGGAAATTCAGGATTTACTTTTGGTTTTGTCATTGTCCAAATCTGTGCCTTCTGTGTGATCATTCTTATCTACCTGAATTATCGTCTCATCTTTCATATAGTTGAGTGATAGTTTTCTCTTGTCTTCTAGAGATATTGGAAATATTATGGTCTTTGCCTAATATTAGGCTAAATAAGAGAAGATGACTAAATAACTCAAGAGGTATTACTGCTGTGACAAACACTAATGGAATACAAGACGGTATGACTCTCATAGAGTCATGGAACAGGCATTAGATTTTTTTTTTTATAAAGTCACTTTTTATTTATTTATTTTTGTGTGTGTGAGGAAGACCAGCCCTGAGCTAACATCCATTGCCAATCCTCCTCTATTTTGCTGAGGAAGACTGGCCCTGGGCTAACATCTGTGCCCATCTTCCTCTACTTTATATGGGACACCGTCACAGAATGGCTGACAACCAGTGCGTCACTGGGCGCCCGGGATCTGAACCCGCGAACCCTGAGCTGCCAAGCGCGAACTAAACCGCTGCGCCACCAGGCGGCCCCCAGGCATTAGATTTAAAGTCATTTGCAAAACACACAAGTTCATAATTATCTACTATTCTCCCTGGATCCATAGTTCTATGGCCAGATTCCCTTTAGTAGATCTAGATCATTTAATCTTCCCTTTACCCTTGACTTCCAAGTATTATCTCCTCGTATTTAACCAGAGATTTTAAAACATCAACTTCTACATACAATGGATTTCCTTCCATCCTAAAATCTGATGAATTCCCCTTGTGAGAGCTCAAAGTGGTAGGAAATGAGGTGCTACAAATCAATGGACTTTAAGATTTCTCTCTTCAATGCTGAGGTCACTGGGGCCCTTTCTTTCTCAGTTCTAGTGGTTCCAAGTAGCTAAGCAGTTCCTAGTCCTTGACCTTGAAATTTGGGCTTGGGTCCACAATCTTCAGAACTGGGAGTCAGCCCAAGCATAGTTCTTGTCTGGCTGCCACCCAAAATTTTGGTAAAACTCCTAGAAACAAAATATCTACAAACAAACAAAATTGACTAATACATTACTTTGTGACATTTGAATTTAAATCAGAGCAATTACTTTTAAAAAGTCACATAAAGATTTTCTATTCGCTAAAAGATGTTCTTTAGCAACATGATGGTTTTTAGTATCACAATGGGTTAGGTTTCAGGAAAAGTTTGGTATGAGCTCACATTAAACTTGGTTCCATAACCACCCTTGACAACTATACTGTGTGAGGTTGTGGTCAGGGACAACATCATGGGCTCGCAACCTCTGCAGTCTCACAAGGCCCCATGTTCAGAAGGGCCTTGCGCTTGGTTGAACGCTCTGTTGTAGCCTTCTTGAAATTCTTAATAACTTTGTCTTTGATCTTGGGTTTTGTAAGTGCAGTTTGATGGGATAAGGAAGCATGAGAAGAAGAGGTACACATCCCTGTTGTTTGTCTCCGTATTGTATACAATTGTGTATACACAATTCCAGGGGACCCACAATGCGTGAGAATTCACTAATACTCAAAGTCAGTGCAAGGTAAGCTTCTTATGCCTATGATAGAGGAAGCAAGCGTGCTGACAGCCCCAAGAAGCAACACTTTCCTTTAGAACCAGAACTTGCTTTGAACTCAGAAAGAAGGCAATTCCACCTCAGAAACACGAACAACCAAGGAACTCTGTTATATCCATTCTTACCTGTGTTACTTCCAGGTATCAACAAATCATGTTGAAAATGATGACATAGAAGGAATGACAGGACAACCCAGAGTTTCTTTTCCTTTCAGTCTTTTCTTACCAGTAAGAAACCAAATGTAGATAGTGTATCAAGAAGTGAAATAAAAATTTTGAGTTAATTTTGTGCAGCATTTCCATTGTCCTGGTAAGAACAAAGTACGTATACACATACAAGCAGCAAAATATAAATTGTGTAAATCTGGTGATTCCCCAGACAAGTTAAATACTCTTACTTTTGCATTTAAAATTGGAGTTGCACAATATAAAGATGAATAATAACATTTATGCTAATAATTTAACATTTTAATTATTCTTTTACTTAGAACTATATTAAAAGCAAATTAAAAACTCCATGACACAAGAGAGAAGAAAGAAAAAAAAATTTAGTGACTTTGACAGCAATTTTTTGCTTTTTGAACAGGAGGACTCACATTTTTATTTTGAACTAGACTCTGCAATTTACATAGCTAGTTCTGGTTGTGATATGAGCAGCGACAAAGAAATAGAAGTAGACAATAATGATTAAGGATATCATGTCATTCCTCAGTGTCCCCCTTCCCCCACATAAGGAAAAGTGTGGAGGAAGGGTATAAACCCATTTTAAGTAGAGAGGATGAACATCCACAGAGCTCCTGGGCTCCAGGGCCTGGGTTGGCTCAGCCGGCTCCAAAGCAGAGAGCAGGGGCCTTCGTCAGCCTCATCATCCTCCTCTGGATAAGTGTCCCACTGGCTGGCCCATTTGCCATCTTTTGATCCCTAGTCTGTTAAGGTTGATATAACAAGAATAGATGAGGCAAAAGGTCTCTGATAGCCAGATGCTTTAGTTGTCATCTGTTTCTGAGACAGAGCCCTCTCAGCCCAGGAGAACTAGGTAAATAGTTATATTAAGGCTTTGCACTGAAAGAAATTAGTATTTACCTCCTCCCCACACCAAAAAAATCTTTGTTGCCATCTTGGAGGTCTTATGAAATTAAGTTTGCGTTATATTTTATTTTATCTAATAATCTTTTATTGTCACCCTTGAATCATGGTTAATCCTCCCACTTAAGCATAACATGGTTTCATGCCTGGGGCTTTTCCTCAGAAACTTTGCTTCACTCTTATTTTTGAAGCTGCAGATGTCGACTGTCTTCACCTGTGTCAGTTAGGTTCCCCTTTTCCTGTCCTGCTCTCCTTAGTACGACTTCCTGTCTCTCCCACAAAGCCACGACTGACTGGAGGATGGAAATATACTCAGCTTGCCCTTTTTATTCTTCTTAGTACCTTTGGTTATTTGTTACAACCCTCTCAAGGAATAGTTGATAAAGTTCACTTTAAAAAAACAAGTAAAACTTTCTGATATATAATTGAAATTTCTAACATATAAACCGGAACCATAAAAACTAGTAAATGAAATTACCAACAAAGTGCTTTTTGTTATCTTGAATCTGTGGGGCATTGTCTTTGCTTTAAAAAGAGAACCTTACTTTGCTGTTGAGCACTGTAGACTTACTTCTGATTTGGCCATTTCCCAGGGTCTGGAGATAGACCAAACATGATTTTGTCCCTAAATGGAGGTGCAGTTTGGTCAAGTTTCACTTGCGTATCTCTCCCATTATCCAGCAAGTGAGGCCAGAGAACGCGCTTGTCTTGATCACCGTTGTATCCCTGGCACCCAGCGCTGTGCGGGCTTAGTGCTGAGGATCACCCATGAGCATTGAATGAATTAGGCCAAAGAATGACGTCACAGTCGTGTGACTCATATATTTCTTGCCTATTTATGATGCTATACTTCCAAGTGATTCTATAGAATTGAGGGCAATGCTAATTCGCCTGTAACTTATTCCTTTTCCCATAGCTGGGATCAAAGTACTCTATCTCACGTTACTGAAAATTCTGCTCTCAAACCTTGATGGTGAAATCTTGATGTGTGCTTCAGAAGCCATTTTTTTCATCATATTAGGAGAGTTGGACCTCTCGGTACTACAAGTACTTGAACTCTTTAGAATACGTATCTTCCAAGCCTTAAAATTGAGATCCCAGAGTATTTTCTAAAAGCTTAAACACATTCACCTTGGATACATTACTTAAAATCTCTCCCAATAGGGAGAAAAAGGGAAGCTTGCTCCATTTTTTCATTAAATTTGCTCATTTAGAAAAGACTTCAGTGACTAGGTACAACACTTCAGATCATAATGTTTTTAGGAGTGATTGTAAAATCGCGGAGTCAGTGTATCTAATCCCACTGGTGAGCATAGCAGCAGAAATGACCACTTCTTTATTCAGGGTAATTCTGTTCCTTACTTTGATGACCATGAGCAGTGTTTTCCAAGGACTTAAGCAAAAATCATGAAATGGAAGGTATCATAAAGTCAAATATTTACAGGAACCAAAGTAAGTAATTAAGAAATAGGGAAAATGTGTTTGTCTGTCTTGTCTGGTCTTATATGCTCCATACAGGGAGTCTACCTTACCATCATACCTCCCTCCCATGATGTTACCTCATCTGTCTGTTCCACCAGGAAATATTCTCTCCTCCCTCATAATCAAATCTGACCATAATCCAAGGTCCCGCTAGCAATCTTCCCTCCTCTCTCCTCCTTTCTAATGCCTTTTCTCACTCATTTGGTGCTCAAAATTTGTCTTCCCTTTAAATTCGCAAAGACCGTATGCTTATTTTATTTTCTATGTCACTATTCAACACCTACCCAGACTTAGCTTTAGATTTCTCGTTATTTTTATTTAAAATTTATTTTATCATTTAACTATCATATCTTTCCAATTAGGATATAAACTAATATAAATTTCTTGAGGGTAGAGATCATATGATTAAAAAATAGCCTCTATGGCATGAAAGTTTGTTTTGAACAAAGAAAGTCTCCCCAGATTTTTGAATAAATTAATGACTGTGAATAGTTTTTCACTGTCCTGTACTCCCGAGAATATATAAGGGGAAAGGTAAGAAACAAATAATTATGGCATGAGGAATATCATAAGAGCTAAAGAAAGATAAATATTCTGTGGAAGACCAAATGGTTCACGGGAGACCAAATAGTTATGTAAATTCTGTTTAAAAAGTTGAAGGACAATTTCAAGCCATTAAACCCTGCATTCACTCTTTTAACAAATCAAATAATCTTTAGGACTCCATTTGCCTCAAACAAATATCTAATTATTTTTTAATTTTAGACAATTTCCAAAAATTGCCTGATTTTTGTTTTCCTCATTTCCAAAAAGATCTATAGGAAAAGCTATAAAATGAAATTAGACTCCATCACCATTTAGAGATCTAAAATTAAGATCCCTAAATCTATCCACAACCCTCTCACATATTAAGAGATGAAAGACCAATGCTCCAGATGTATTCAAGTTGCCTCAGGTTTTTTTTCTTCCTCAGAGAACTTCCATTCAGGCCGTCCTGTGGCATAGTAACCATCCTTAGCTCTTAACATTTTTCATCTTCAAAGTTCTGTGGAAACATCTGCTAATTAGAAAACAAATTTCATTTGGCTTTTAAGAAGTAATAAAACCACTGCTCAGGATATTTTCAGAGTGGGTTGTTTTAGGATTTTTGTTGGCTTGTACTCAGTGGGTGCTTAGAGAGTAGGCAAACTCACAGTGAAATGAAAGCCAGATTGCTCACCAACATCACACTGCAGAGCTACAGAAACCCTAGGGAAAGGTATCAAAAATACATTTTCGTTAACACAGAGATTGGACCGTCACTGGAGTAGAGGCTGCATATTATTATAACTTATCTAATAATTTTTGCTATGTGCAGAAACCCTATGACAATTTACAACTTAAAGGCTAGTAGCACGGGCAAAATTCTGTATTTGAAATAAAGGGGATCTATCTCAACTATATGTCAAATAATACACACAAGTTAGTATTACATATTTCAACCATGTACAGTAACAACATCTTATTAAACATTATGAAAGGAAGAATTTTTGTCATATGTGCTTTAGAGCTCTTATTTAGATTTTTTCCTATTTATAATTGAGCTCATCTATCTGATAACTCATCCATTTCTTCACTCATTCTTTCATTTCATTCATTTAACAGAGCTGTTATACATTTTTTATGTACTAACAAAATCCTACACAAGATGACTATACAAGTATGTGTAAGATATAATTAAGATCTTATGTGGTGATTTTAAAATAAATTCATAGATTCTTTTACACTCCTTTCTTCAAGAGGTAGATATTAAAGTCCTGCTCTTGAATGGAGACTGGATTTAGTGACCCATGTCTAATAACAGAATATGACAGAAGTGACATTGTATGACTTCTAAGAGTAGATCATAAAAGGCGTTGTGGCTTTCTCCTTGCTTTCTCTTTCATATTGCCTGTACTGTGTAGCTGCCATATTGCAAAGACACAAGCTATGATGTGGAGATGTCTTAATGATGAGGAACTGAGATTTCCAGCCAGCATTCATGTGAGCGAGCTATCCTGGAACTGGCTCCTCTTTTACCAAGTAAGCCTCCAGATAATGCAGCCCTGGCCAGTATCTTGATTGTAACAATGTGGAAAACCATAAGCTAGAACCACCCAGCTAAGCTGCACCCACATTCCTGACCCTCAGAGTTGTGTGAGATAATAAATGTTTGTTGCTTTAAGACACTAGGTTTTGGGGTAAATTGTCATGCAGCAACAGATAATTAATACAGATTTGGTACCTGGAAGTGGTGTGCTATTATAACAAATACCTAAAATGTGGAAGCAGCTTTGGAACCTTGTAGTGAGTGAAATCTGGAATGATTTTGAGGAGGGTGTTATTAAAAGTTTAAAGAAGCTTGAAGAAATTGTAGAAGTATTATGTCCCTTGAGGTGACTACAAGGCTTAAAGGAGAGTGAAAAAATCTTATTGGAAGTGGGGAAAAGGTTATTTTTATTATGATATGGCAGAAATTTTAGCATTATTTTAGCTGCAGTAATGTGGAAAGTAGAAAATGTGCCTATGAACTGGGTGATCTAGTGGAGAAGATTTCTAAGAAAAATGTTGAAGTTGTCTTCTTTTTCTTTCTTCTTCTTCCTGCTTAAAATGTAAGAGGAGAGAGATAAACTAAAGAAAGGATGGTTAAACCAAAAGAAGCTATGACATACCTGTTTTGAAAATTCCTAATCTCTCCAGATTACAAGGGACACTAAAATTAAGAAATAGCTTCTGAGCAAAGATCAAATTCAGGCCACTGACAAAGAACAGTATCTAAAGTTGAAGGTGAGGATGTGGCTATTAAAACCTTCATTAAGACCCCAGAAAGATTTAAAGTAGTGCTTCAAAGCACCATTCAATTAAACAATAGGACTTCTAAGAAATATAAGGGTGTTGTCTTTCAGGAATCTCAAAAGAAGCCCAAGTTAGAGAAGGGTTCATCTCAAATAGACCTGTGGATGTGGTATTTACTTAATGGAGTGAACCCTAATAATATTCATAAAAGAGTCACAGTTTAAGAAAATTATATAGGCAGAAACACTGCCAGCTAGAACTCAAAGGGACTGAGACAGTCCAAAATCATAAGAGGCCCTTGGACCCCCAAAATTCTACTAGGAAGCTGGCTGATAAGACCATACAGCTCCAGATATGGACTACCTTTCATGGAAAATGAAGAATGACTCAGAGGGTGGAACCAGAGAGTAGAGCCAAGAACCATAGAGAATCACTCCTGGACAGTAGGACTGATTTCTAATCTTGAAGCTTCCAATGTTTGCCAAGCTGGATTTCAGAATTGCTATGGGCCAGTGTCTACTGTATGCATCACAATTCCACTTGATTGAACAGGAGTGTCTATAGCAGTTATCCTATGCCACTTCCACCATTATACCTTGGGTGTGTGGAGAGCAGATAACTTTTCTTGATAGATTACAGATCTTCAGATTGAGAGAAACAGACTCAATAAACTATACTTAAGGAACTAAACTGATAAACTTCATACACACCTGGATCTGATTTAGATGAAAAGATTTTCGGCTTTGAGCTGATATTGTAATGGGATGAGACTTTTAGGGACTGTATGAGGGGATGAATGTATTTTGCATGTGGAAGAATGTAAATAATATGTGGTCATAAGGTGGACTGTGGTAATAAATGGAGTCCTGGCTGGAGTCCTGTTTGCAGTCCCTCTCACAATAAACAATTTGTATTCAAGTCAGTCTCAGGATTTGTTTCTGGGGAAGCCAGCCTAAGGCAGTTTAGTCTGAAAGTGGCCTAGGAAACAGACTCTCAGGATGAGATTCTGGAATCAAATTACTTGCTAGCCAGATAGAAACAAAGACACAATGACTTGTTGGTGGTAAGTAGAGTGGTTTTATACCACGGCAAGTAGTAATATCATAATTACTAAGGCATTTACCTGTGGGGAATTGGTTTCAGATTTATGTAGAAGTGAATAATCTGGCTTAGTCAAGGGTTATGGCGATTGAAAGATATAGGGACATGGCAATGAGAGTTATTGGGTAGATGACTGGCTATTGCTAATGTGCATAGAAGTCCTGAAAGAAGAAAATAAAAGGTTCAGGTTGGCCAACTCTAAAATCAAAGCATAATCTAAATCCATAAAGACCTTATTTAATGAGACCGCCATCTCCTGCAGCCAGAGGGCAAACCGTACCTAAAATTAGACCCAAAATTTGATTATAGAGTGGAGGAGTTACAAAAGAGGCTGCATTCACAGTTCCAGTAGTTCTCCTATGGTAAATTTAGGACTTTCATAGAGAAGAAATGGACCCTAATCTTGGATGATGACATTTAGGTAGATACACTTGGGAAACTTGAACCTCTAGAGTTTGTTGGTCTTCCCTTTGACTAGAGGAGAGCAGCCATCCTATTGTTCAGAGGCCTCATAAGGTCTTTCTCAAAATGATTCTTATCTTTCTCAAGACTTGTCCTTCCTCCCTTCATTATTTAGAGATTAATATCTAGAGTAAAGCCTCAGTATGCCCCAAGTCAGAACTTACTCTTCTTGCTATGAGAATAAAGGGATCATTCATCAAGCCTCAGGACTTGGCTGCTATGTTGTATTGGCAAGAACTGGGAGAACATGCCTGGGACTGGAGCTTGAGGGTAGTAGATCAGGAAGGATGGAATATAAGATTGGATAGGGGAGAGTTTACTGATATGGGATCCTTTTCCTTTACTCATGATATAACATTTTGGCAAGAATGCCTGGAGCCCATCCTAATATGCTAGAATGGCTTTTTGAAGTTTAGAAACAATGAAGGCCCACAGAAAATGAGGTGGAAATTTCAGAACTACCCTGGCAGAGTATTAGAGAAGGAGTCAAATAGTTCTGAGAGGTAGACATGCCAGGATAAATTTATTATTTAAGACCCTCTATTATTAAGAAAATCCACCAGCTGATTATATTCCCAATATTCCCTTCACTAAAGTAATAGGGAATGTGTCAGTGAGAGTAGCACTACCATCATTGAGAAGCTCAGGGGTGGCTGTCCTCTGTATCCAAGGTTATTGACAGAAGGTACTGTTATGGATCTAGAATCCCTAACAGGAGGAGTAATGGTAAGATTCCAGAATTTCAGAAACCATGTGGCAGAACTTAACTATTTTAGATGAGATAGACATTATTGCATAATGGAGAGCAATGGGGACCTTGGCTCACAGAGATCTTTGCCATAGATCATGATTTTCCTAGAAGTGATATAAATGACAAATTAATAAAAGTATTGTTTGATTTATAAAACCAAAAATATCAAGAGTAGGTGATAAGCCTGATCTCAGTCAATTATACTGTGTATACAATATACAGTGTCATTATATAATTACAATCCTTTGCCCAGTTTCCACACCTAAGCTACTTCTCAGAACAAGAGAAATGAAGTCTAGATCATTTACTGAAATGAACTCTAGGTCTCTTTAAGGAAAGCCCCTGCAATGCAAATATCTGCAGTGATGATTCCCTCAATTCTTCCCTAAAAAACCTACACCCACTTCCCAGAGTAACTACACAGTTGGAAAAGAAGAATATCCAGATTCTTTGAGAGCTTTTGGGTAATGGGTCTAAGTCAACACTGATTCCAGGGGATGCAAAATGCCATCATGTCCCCTCTGTTAGAATGTGGGCATATGATGATAATGGAGTGGCTAAGGTCCATCTCACCATAACAGTAGATCCATGAACCAACCCTGTGGTTTTTCCTCAGGTCTTTGGATGTACTTAGAAATATTGTTTCCTAAACTTTAGAGAAAGACCCATTATGGTAGGATAGAAAACACCAAGTCTAAGAAGTGAAACTCTCCCTAAACCCACCAACACAGTAAATCAGGAGTAATGCTACATCCTAGGTAAAATGGCAGAGATTATTGTCACCCTCAAATATTTAAGCAATGCAGAGATGGTAGTCCTCATCACATCCCCATTTAATTCACCAATCTGGCCCTTGTGAAAACAAGAGAGAACAGGGCAGATTATGATGAACTACATAAACTTGACCAACTGGTAGCTTCAATCACAGTCAATGTGTTACAAGTAGGATTTTTACTAGAATAGATCAAAATGCCTTCTGGAATTTGGCATACAGCTATTGATATAGCCTATACATTCTTTCACTGCCCATCAAGAAGCTGTTTTAATTCACCTAGCATAAACTGCAAAACATATACACAGTCTTGTCCTAAGATTTTGGTAACTTTCCTCTCTCTGTCACAATAGAATCATAAGGGACCTTGATAATCTTGACATTCTGCAGAACATCATGCTGATCTCTTATAGTGGTGACATTGTGCAAATTAAATCTGGTGAGTAGGAAATGATAAGTATTCTAGATAAGATCTGGTAAGACACAAGTGTGACAAAGGGTGGGAGATATTCTCTTCTCAATTCAGGGACTTTACAAATTTTTTTGTAACCACTAGTCTAGGGCCTTCTGGGATATTCCCTCTAAGGTAAAGGATAAGTTATTTCACCTTGTGCCTCTTACTACTAAGGAAGAAGCACAGTACTTGGCAAACCTCTTCATATTTTAGAGAGAGCATATACCACATTAGGGAATACTGCTCAATGCATATATTGGGTGGCTTGAAAGACTGCCAACTTTTAGTGGTGACTGGAACAGGGAGGCCTCTGCATCATGTTCTGGTTCTGAAACAATGGGCCTTGCTACTTGGATCATATGACCTGGACTATCATATGTTGCTATAAGTCTCCATAGTAGATTAGGATGAATTGTAGAATCTCTCCCAAGCACCAATACTTGAGTCACAGTGAAGACTCCTAGGGTTTCAGAGCAAGGCCATGCTATATGAGGAAGAGAATTATTCACGGTTTAAAAACAACTCCTGAGGGAATTGAATAAGCAAGATGGTGGAATAGGAAGCCCCAATCCTTGTTCTATCACAGAGACACTGGCTTAACAACAATATATAGTCAAAAAGCCTTGAAAAGAAGTAAAGAAAATGAGAAAGGAAACAAAGCATGTGACCAAAAAAATCTACAAAACACAAAGGCAGCAAAAGAAGAAAAGAGGGACAAAATAACTAAAAGACATACAGAAAACAATTAACAAAATGTCAATATTAAGTCCTTTCTTATCAGTAATTACTTTAAATGTAAATGGGTTAAACTTCTCAATCAAGAGATATAGAGTGGCTGAATAGATTTTTAAAAGCCAAGATCCAATTATGTACGATCTACAAGAGACTCATTTTAGATCTAAGGACACACCTAGGGTGAAAGCAAAAGGATGGGAAAAGATATTCTGTATGAATGGCAACCAAAAGAGAGCAGAGGTGGCCATATTTATATCAGAAAAAAATAGACTTTAAGTCAAAAACTGTCACAAGAGCCAAAGAAGGACATTATAAAATGATAAAAGGGCCAATTTACCAGGAATACATAACAATTACACATATATATGCACCTAACAGCAGAGCACCCAAGTATGTGAAGCAAAAATTGATAGAATGGAAGGGAGAAATAGTAACAATAATAGTGGGAGACTTCAATACCTCACTTTCAATAATGGACAGAATAACCAGACAGAAGATCAATAAGGAAACAGAAGACTTGAATAACACTATAGACCTGTTGGATGTAACAGATAGAAACATGACACTCCACTCAATGCCAGCAGAATACATATGTTTCTCAAGTGCATATGGAACATTATCTAGGATAGATCACATTATAGGCTACAAAACAAGTCTTAATAAATTTAAGAAAATTAAAATCATGCAAAGTATCTTTTCTGACCACAATGAAATGTAACCAGAAATCAATGGCAAAAGGAAAACTGGGAAATTCACATATATGTGGAAATTAAACAACACACTCTTCAACAACCAAGACTGAATCATGAAGGAATAAAAAATATGAAGAGAGCTATAACTGGTAAGAAGATTGAATCAGTATTCAAAAAATTCCCAACAAAGATAAGCTGAGGACCAGATGGCTTCACTGAAGAATTCTACCAAGAATTTAAAGAATTAACAGCAATTCTTCTCAAACTCTACCCAAAAAAGTGAAGAGGAGGGAACTCTTCCAAATTTATTTTATGAGGCCAAAATTAGACACTACAAGAAAAATACTGTAAGAAAAAAAAACTACAGACCAATATCCTTAATGAATATTGATGCAAAAATCCACAACAAAATACTGGCAAACTGAATTCAACAGTATGTTAAAAGGATTATACACCATGACCAAGTGGGATTTATTCCTGGAATGCAGGGATGGTTCAACATGGGAAAATCAATCAATGTAATACACCATATTAACAGAATGAAGGAGAAAAATCACATGATCATTTCCATTGATGTGTAAAAAGTATTTGACAAAATTCAACATGTTTTATGACAAAAACACTCAACAAACTAGGAAGAAGGAAATTATCTCAACATAATGAAGGCCTCATATGAAAAGCCATTATATGGTCTATGTTCATTATACATAGAATTCATGGGATCAGGGACAAAAGGATGGAGGTAGGAGTGACTGTTCTTTCAATCACTTTCAGCAACTCACTTAGGAAAATTTAAGCCTTCTATCTCTACACCAGGCTTTGTTGGATTATATGTTCTATTCCTGGAGTGGAAGGCTTACACCAGGGGACTGAGTGTGCGTTTCACTAAACCCACAGTTTCTACTACCACCTAGTCATTAGGGTTACTCCTGCCATTAAACCATGAGGCAAAGAAAGGAATTACCATACTAACTCGAGTATTTGACTATCATGAGGAGATACATTTGCTGCTATATAATGAGAGCGAGGAGAAGCATGTCTGGAACTCAGGGGATTTGTTGGGGATGCCTGCTGGTGCTCAACGCCCAGTGATGACAACAAATAGGTAGTTGCAATAACAGCCTGACAAAAGTCTAAAATGGGGGGATTAGAAATCTCAGAAATGAGAGTCTAGGTTATCTCACTGGCAACCTAAAGCAGCTGAGAGGAATCTAGAAAGCATGATAGAGAAAAATGATGAATGTTAATAATGACCTGGGGACCAGCTAAAGCAATAGGGACTGTAGTTGTCCCACTAATCATTTTGTTATAAGTCTTTTTTTCCTTATTGAATTTTGTCTGTCTGGCCACAACTTTGAAGCATTCCTAACATGACAAAATGAACTCAACATGGGCCATGAGTGGATCTGAAAAGTGCGAAGGATCAATTATAGCTGATGCCTTTGCTGGCCTACTCATATCTTCTCGGTGCTTACTGTTCCCATACATATCTGCAGGTTTGTACTTCAAGCACAGCTTCTTATCTGCAAGTCACTCTGACTGAGAGCTCTTTCTGGCCATCAGAACATGTTAAGCCCACAGAGGACAGGCTGGGAGGATTAGGGGGTAGAAGCTCACAAGCAGCTTCAACAAATGACAAGCAGGAATACATAGTTCAGCTGTCTTGCTTTTGGGTAGGGCAGCTTTGAGACATGGTTGTCATCCAGAGGTCATCAGCGGGCCTGAGAACTAATTGCTCACAGTGATTGGCTAATTATTAACATCTTCTGTTGCCTTCATTCCCTTAACTCTTAAACATTATGCTATTTGGCATTGTCTTTTAAAATATGACCTACAGAATAATTGCCTTAGGATTTCCTGGTGATAATTGTTAAAAATGAAGATTAGGGGGCTGGCCCAGTGGCATAGTGGTTAAGTTCACACTTTCCACTTTGATGGCCCAGGGTTTGCAGGTTCGGATCCTGGGCGTGGAACTACACACCGCTTATCAAGCCATGCTGTGGCAGGCATCCCACATATAAAGTAGAGGAAGATGGGCACGGATGTTAGTCCAGGGCCAATCTTCCTCAGCAAAAAGAGGAGGATTGGTAGCAGATGTTAGCTCAGGGCTAATCTTCCTCACCAAAAAAACGAAAAAAGATTCCCAAGCAGATAAGTCTTAAACACTGGAGCTTGAGAATCACTTTAGCATTTTGGGTCTCAGTTAAGATTTCCAAGACTAAGGAGGATTCTCTTCCCCCATGTAATAATTACATATAAGTTCAAGTCACTTGGACTGGCCCTACATGATTTTCTATGTTCTTATTTCATGTCTGTATGTCTGTATACTGCTTATGCTATATGCTTATGCTTATGGAGACATTTCAGTATTTCATAGAGGTCAAAAGTATTCAATAAGCCAAAATAAAGAAAAATTTCTAATCATAGAAAAACAAAAACCAAGGAACTGAGAAAATGGCTTGAAGCTAAGGATTTTTGGTCCTTCATTCTCTATCTACCAACAATTTCCCATGAGACCCTGAAAAGGGCAGTTAACCTCTTAGTGTCTGTGTTTCCTTACATACTAAATGGGACTCATAACCCTTATGAGGTAAGGGCACTAAGCAGATAAATTATTTAATATGAGATGATCTATAATCTGCCACACAATGTTATTTTGAAGATGCCCATACATTATTCATTGCTGAATGCACTTATCTTACTTATTAGAGTATGCAGTCTCTCACAAATTTCAGATATTACACACACTTCTTAATAGGTGGCAATAAGACACATGCTGTGGGATATTTTTAGCTAAAATGAGTTAATCCTAGATGACCCAGAGTGAAATATTTTAGGGCTCGATAAAAACAATGAACCTAATCTTCTTGACGGATGATAAATATTACTGTATTTATTTGTAATTCAGTAGACCCTTGGCATTCAGGGCTTTAATATCACAGTTAGTATTATTTGTAAGCAACTTCAGAGGTTCATATCACAGAGTAATCTGCAGTTTTGTGGTGGCATGAATTTGAATTCTACACTGTAAGAGCCTGATATGTGGGAGCCAGTCACAATAGCACTGAGGGAAGTGAGCTGGCTTCTCCTTATGTATGGCTTACCTTAGCCCTCTGATCCTCTCTCAGATGCAGTAGCTGTTCTTAAGTGATAAAACCTTAGTATATTTATGAAAAATGGCTCTTCTGGGAGAAATAAACCATTGCTAGTGCTGGTGATGAAACTGAAGAAGTCTAAGAAGTGCTTATTCTTAGCCAGAAAAGAGAGATTTTTAATAAATTAAAGAGTGGAATGTTGAACTTGGCAAGTTTAAATCCATGATTTGATGGAGTCCACCAAACAAGTATATGGAAACCAGAAAAATCACTTCATTAAATTCTTTTAGCAAGAGTCCTCACCAAAGCAAAATTTTATTCATTTAGTTTTGCATTTTTACTCTTTTTTAAAAATGGCTAGTCTGAAGGTCAGAAAAGGACTTTTCAATTTTACTTTGTAGCATTTTATAGGAGAGGTTGTATGTTATGGTATTGTTCTCTCACATTTCTTTTATCAGTTTTAATAGTGTTGTAGTAAATTCTTTTGCATTTTGTAGGAGGAAATCATGTAATCTCTAAATGAAAATGTTACCTCCCACTTTTTGACATTTGAACCATTAAACTCCCTATTTTGTTCTATTGTATCGGCACTTCAGAAATAGTGTTAAAAATAGAGTTACCTAATATGCTTTTGCTGTTCTTAACTTTAACTGAAATATTTCTATGGTTTCTCAAAGTGTATTTTATAGAATACTTGCCCACCTTGAAGAGAGAATTCTATCATAAATTAAGCTTTAGAAATCTGTCATGCTCTGTTCCCATCTTAGAGAATCAAAAAGCATATCCACCTGTTTATTAAATGTGCTGAGCAGCTGTATAATTTAATCTTCTATGGTTTAATCTTGTTTAATCCTGATATTAACAATCTTTCAGAGAATTAAAAAAAGAGAACAATTTCTAATGTCTTATGAAGACAACATAACCTTGATATCACATTAAAGGAAAAAAATTGTATTTATATCAGTTTTTAATCTCATCCTTAAGCGAGTTGGTAGATATGTCATCATTCATCCTGAGAGCAGCACTGTGAAGAAAACCGCTGCCACAGTGTCTCCAATGGTCACTCTAGAAGAGACACCAAGCCCTCTAACTATTGAGATGAGGTCAAAATGAAAACTTTCCAAAGTGAACAGTTTCTGTATAAAGAATGTGAACAATTATTATAGAGATTGTTGACCACTAAGTTTTGTTGACTACTGAGATAAAATATACCTACATTTTCTTTTGCAGACTACTGGATTAGTTTAATCTAAGAATTTTAAGGCAAAATGTATAAAGCTTTGATCCATTTGCAAGTAGTTTTCTTGTTTGACCACGATGTTTTCAAATTCTCTACTATGTGACTGCAATTATGATCTGTGATCTTCCACTTCAGATTGTCCTGTTCGTCAAAGCAACCTTGTTTTCCATAAAGAATTGTTTTCCATAAAGAAAAGAAAATAAACTTTATAAAGTTAAACTTGGAAAATGCATTTATACAAATAAAAATCTCTTTTCTCTTTCATAACTTAGGGGTCCATATAAAAGTTAGTTTAAAAATGTTTAAAAATTCTACGTTGCTGTTTGCTTTGATTAGTTGCATCTACGTTCTTCAGTGAGATTTGCTTAAAGTTCTCTTTTGTTTGTTACTTGGTCAAGTTTTGATGTCATATATCCATTTTCCCCTATATTTTGAGATAGTCTATATATTTTGCTAATTATCTATCCTCCAAAGATTTAAAGACTGAACACCTGTAGGTCTACACTGCAGTAATTTTGGATAACCTTTAAAAAATTTTTTCTATTTCAGTCATGTTTATTGGTATATTTAGGTTTTCTCTATTCTCTTTAATCAATACTGGTAGTGTTAATTTTTCTAAAAAGTATCATTTTTTTCCAGATTTAGAACATCCAAGAAATATCTATTATTCATGGCTATAAGAAAATGTACCCTATACCACTTTCTTTCTAACCTTTTCCTCACGTTGGGAAGGAAAAAGAGAGAAAGAAGAAGAGAAAGACAGTGATAGTGGTAAAAGTCAAGGTGGACTGAAAGAGACCCACAGTGGGAGAATGAATATAAAAAGCTGCTTTATTATTCCTTTCTATAGACCTCTTTTCTTAAAAGAGGGGTTCTTACATAAGAAAGGCAAAGGTCAATAAGGTGAAGGACGGGTTTTCAAAGGTTTGGATAGGCCACTGTCAACCAAGTTTCCTCAGCTATTAAAAAAGTGATTTATATCAATTATATCCAAGTTTTGGTATGAACATTAGGTAAAATATTCCATGGTTCTCTGAAAACACAATCCTACAAAAATATAAACTAGTGATAGTATTTTATAAATTTCATATGTTCCAGTCCTGACTCGTTCTCCTCTAGCAAATTTCCATTTTTAAATTATGTCCTTTATTTCATGTTGGAGAAGATGACCAAAAACTATGCAAGTTATTGATGGCAGGTTTTGGCTGACTTCTGGACTGTCCAAGACAAAAAGGCCTTGTAAGACCAGTTAATATATTCATTTTTACTGATAAGGAGTTATAACTATAGATTTGGTGTTTCAGACTAATGTTTTAAGAAAACTTCAGCACGTAACTATAACTTTGGAACTATTACTGCTCTTCTTAAAAGATTCAGTACTAAGTGTGAGAAGAGGACTAGGTATTTAAAAGATGTGATACCTTGACAAGAAACTTGTTCAAAAGAAAGATATTGGTCTATAGCCCAACTATCTATCTTCTGTTCATTAACCTCTCTGTCTAGGTACCCTTCCATCTAATTCCCTATCCATGACCTAGACAATTTGTGCTTGGTTCTATGGTAGTGGCTGCTGGAAAAGTTATTTGATTTCTTTATTAACTATTTTTAACATTATTTCCCTATTGTTTTCCATTTCGCTTATTGTTTCATTACCAGTGGCAATGTCTTGCTGGTAAGGAGAGTTTATACTTTCTGAAATCCATCATTTTAGATATCCCACAAATGTCCCTAACTTCCTCTTGTCAATACAATCACTCCTGGGGGTAACAAATAGTGTTTTGGTCATTAAGAGCATGAACTGAGAACAAAGCAAGAAAAAAAGGTGTACTTAATTGAAACCTAGGTGTTAAGCCCATGGAAATATCATTCTGCTTCTCATTAAAACATCTATAGAAGTATATTTCTCTAGAGGAAAATAACAAAATGAAATGCCCATTCTCCGTGCTATCCATAAGCACCAATTTGCATAGCTAGAGAACGTACAGATAAGGGGGAAGAGCTGGTGGTACTGCAGACCTTTGTGGATTAATCCGCATATCAGATACCCAAAACTGGGGACATTACATTAAAAATGAACTTCATGAATTTCATGGGTTTATTTTGAAGAGTGTATATGACAGGGAGGACCATCCCATGAATGTAAATATTTAGACAAGCAGAGGCAACAGAAGCACAATAATAGCTGTGCTATGGAGGTGTAAATCTAATTTTCTCATATCCTCCTTCTTCCCCACTGGCTAACTCAATTTCTTAAGATAAAATGACTGACACGGTTCAGCAAAGACCAAGAAAATCAGGTGAACAACTTTAAATAATTGACCTACATTGTGAGCCACATAGAGTTACACGTCACTTGGGAAACTAACATTTGTATAATATTTAATTTACGAATCACCTTGAACCTGGATCCTTACATTCTTCCTATGCTGGAGGCATTATTTTCATTACTTTTTCACTTTTCAAGTGGAACAAACAAACTGAGATCCACAGATATCAAATGATTGGTCCTTTGCTTTATTGCTACTAAGCACAGAGCTGGGACCCAAACCCAGGTGGCCTAACTCCAAATCCCATGCCTTCTCTGCCTTCAGGAGTTACCGATGTTTTAGGGAGGGATGGCCCACTCAAACAAAATAACAGAGAATTAAGCAGAGCACATGAAGAGAACATGATGAGTATCCTCACTCTGCTGATAAAGTGCAGCTGATGGGTTCAGACAGCATATTTGACTATTAGTAGCTGACTCTGAAGCAACTCTGAGATTAGTTTGAAGGCTTCTTATAGACCTTATATAGTGGTATACCCATATAAAAATTACTGTTATATATATCTGTAAAACACATACTGCTTCAATCTGCAAGCAATGCTTGGATTCCCCTTCCACTTGTTGCCTACATACGCACCCCAGTGTGGGTAAAACACCCCAGTGTGGATAAAGTTTCTCCAGGTGCCTTTGCTCCTGGCCACTCTCTACCTCAAAAGGTGAACAAAACATTGCAACCCTCTCTTTCTCATGCAGCCACCTCATGTATTTTTAAAATCATTTAAAATGCTTGAAAGTTAGAGCATTCGAAGGAACGCCCCTGTGTTTGGAGAACTTTATTGAGTGCTTTCTGATTTACACTTTTGGAGATTCTAACCATTTCTTATAACCAACATTGTTCTTTCCTGAATTTTCCTGAAAGGTGTAGTAACTGGTCCTAAAACATTCAGGTCATCGAAGAGGATGAACAGGTTTTCTAGGTGATTCCTTCAGCCTGTTCCAAATTACTTTTCAGGGGAGGATATAAGATTCTTCTTTCCCCCATAGTAAATGCCAGCTATTGAATCATTGTTCCTAAACCATGATTACAAATTAGAGCCTCATGCCAGGTTCCCTTGGTTTTCTACATTAGCATCTAGTTACATGGTTCTTTGCTCCAAGAAAAAGCCCTGAGACAACGTTGCTTTCAAAAATATGTTTTTCCCTAAGTGGGAGGTCAATAGAATATCCATATCCCCAGCCGGGAAGAAGAAATGAGATGCCAAGTGTGACGCCCACTAATCATCTACCTTTCAGGGCTTGATTGGGTAATTTTCTCTGAGGATGAAGAAGCTGACAGA
The DNA here is from genome assembly GCA_031878705.1 of Tapirus indicus. Classification (NCBI taxonomy): domain Eukaryota; kingdom Metazoa; phylum Chordata; class Mammalia; order Perissodactyla; family Tapiridae; genus Tapirus; species Tapirus indicus. The sequence goes on from CM062937.1 coordinate 13,833,300, forward strand.
AATGCTTTCAAGATGGAAAAGGGGCTTGTAAACCTGCCTGACTTATTATTTTCTGCCTGAAAGCAATAAACATCTGTTTTCATGATAAAGTAACCAGGTTCATATTTGAGGGGAACAAGGCTATTTAGTTGGCCTCCAATTATTGATTCTTCTTGAGAACATTACCCTGAGGGTTCTGTGCAGTGAAACATTGAACATTACCCCCAACCCTCTAGATTCCCTTACACAGTCTGTCAATAGCCCAAATTTCATGCCATGAGACATTTTTTTCATACTATAAAATGTTGGCAAATCTGCTGAGTACAGAAAGTTGGTAACAGCAGTTCACTTCGACTGAGATATTGGAGTAGGCCAAAGCTTAGGGAAGAGAATCTTTCTCACATATCAATAAGTCCTACTCCTGAATAGCCAGAAGTTATTTCTTTGGACTTAGATAAACAAATAGGTCTGAAAAGAGGTGGGACATTTGTCTTTTGTGTGTGTTTGTGTGTGTATGTGTGTTATGTCTGGGTCTTATTACCATACTTAGAACACTCAGACTCTTGGTTCTTGACTAATGAACGTTTATTCTATTATCTATCATCTTAAAACTATAACAAAAAACTATTGTTTTCTTCATTCATTTATTCAATAAAACTTTTTGAGTATCTGTATGTGCCAGACATTCTTTTAGGTTCTTAAATAAAGATTAGAAAACAAAAGACAATAACTTCTTTTCTCTTGGAAATTTATATTCTAGGCAATAAATAACAAGCATAGTAAATAAGGAGATTGCATATAGTGGGAGGAAAAACTGGACAGAGTAATGGAAATCAGGAAAGCCAGACAGAGGTAGTGGGTGGAAGACAGTTGTAATTTTAAAAAGAGTGATCAGAATTAAGACTCGCTGAAGAGGTGACATTTGAGAAAAAATTTGATGGAGATGAGAGAGCTATTCATACAGATACTCAAGGAAGAACACTTTAAGGAGAAGGGAAAACCAGTGCAAGGGCTAGAAGGCAAAAGCATACCTGGGAAGTTCAAGCAGCATCACATAAGTCAATATGCCTGGAGAGGAGTGATTGAGCAGGAAAGTAGCAGGATGTAATGTCAGAGAAGTAAGATTGGGAGGGCAGGAAGGAGGATGGATTATGCCGACCCTTTTGGCTATAGTAAGAATTTTTGCTTATTCTCTGAGTGAAATGAAGTCTTCTGCAGGGTATTGAGCAATGGAGCCATGCGATCCTAACTTGCATTTTGAAAGGATCACTCTAGCTGCTTTGTTGAAAGAGACTGTGGATGTTGGGTAGCAAGTGTAGAATCAAGGACTTGTTTCAGGAGGCTATTGCAGAGGTCCAAGCAAGAGGCTCAGAAAAGGAGGGTAGCACCAGAGGTGGTAAGAAGTGTGGGACTCTGAATATATTTTGAAGAGTCAATAGGATTTCATGTTATGTTGGATGTCAGGTGTGAAAGAAAGAGTCAAGGATGACATCAAGATTTTTGGCCTGAGCAACTGGAAGGATGGAGATGCATCAGTTGAGATGGGGAAAACTGTGGCTGAAATAAGTTTGAGGAAGACTATCATAAGTTCAGTCTTGAACGTGTTATATTTGAAACGTCTACTAGATATCCCAATAGAGATGTTACATAGGTGGCTGGATTTATGAGTGTGGGTGTCAGATGAAAGATCAAGTGGAGGTATAAATTTGGTATAAATTTTAAATATCTATGGTACTTAAAGTCATACTGCTGGAGGACATCACCAAAAGAGTAAACGTTGATAGAGAATTTAAGATTGAACCTTGGAGCATGCCAAAATTAAGAGGTCAGAGATAAGAAGCAGAATCAGCAAAAAAGAAAAACAAGAGAGTGTGGTGGTCTAACCTGTAACAAGGAGGAGGGAGTTAATAAATGTACAGAATGCCAGTCAAAAGTAAGGTGGAGACTGGAATTGACCAATGGATTCAGCAAGCAAATCTCATTGGTGACCTTGAAAAAAGCTGTCTAAGAATGAGAAGAATACAGTTGGTGACAACAGATGTGGAAAACTTGTGTAATTTCTTTGCAAATAAGTACAAAAATTGGAGTGCAAGCTGGTGGGGGAAATGGAATCTTATTTTGTTTAAGATAACAGAAATAATGATGTTTGCATGTTATGCCGATGAAAATAATCCAGGACACAGGAAAAAAATAATGATGCAGAAGAGAGCAGAGTATTCCTGAAGCAATGCCCCTGGGTGAACAAGAATAGATAGGATGTGGTGCACTGGATGGATTGGGTTTGAATGGGAGCATAGACATTCCATTTACAGTTACAGGTGAGAATACAAAGTAGGTGGGGGCACATGTGGATAAGTGTGTAGATGTGATAATGTGAGTCTCTTGAATGCTTCTGTTTTCTCAGTGAGGTAAGAAGCAAGGTCATCAGGTGAAAATGATGAGGATAGGGGAGGAATTGTTGAAGGTTTGAAGAAAGAAGAGGGTGGAAAATAGTTGTTTATGCCCTTGATACTCAAGTGGGGTCCTCAGACCAGCAGCATTGGCATCATCGGGGGGGTTGTTAGAAATGCAGAGTCTCAGCCCTCAGAAAGGTTGAATCAAAACCTGCATTTTAACAGGATCCACAAGCATTTCATATGCACATTAAAGTTTGAGAAGCAGTACATCATTGTGGAAACAGCAGAAAGAGCATGAGCCTTTGAGCCAAATACATTGAATTCTAACTCTGCCATTTAGAAATCATGTGACTTTCAGAACATTACTTAACCTCCATGTAAAAGTTTCCTCATCTTTATATTGGGGAGAACCATTAATGTTAGCATAGTAAAAATAAAGAAGCAAAGTAGAATAAAGGTAGAAATAATAACAATAGGTAGCATTCAGTAAGCACTGTATCAGTCAGGGTCTTGGTGGGAAACCGAATTCACTCAGATGGTTTCAGTAAGTGGTTCTCAACTCTGGCTTCATTACCTGCGGAGTTCATAAACAACACAAGTGTCCAGGCCCCATCCCATGCCTGTTACATCAATCTCTGGGGAGAGGGCTCAGGCATTGGTAGTTTTCAAAAGCTCCCTTGGTGAGGATAATGTGCAGGAAGAGTTGAGAACTGCTGATTTAAGTGAATAGATTTTAATGAAGGGACTACTCATGGAGATTTGGGCAGAGTTAAGGAAATAAAGATAGGATGTTGAAGCACTCAGGGACCAGCAACAGAGGGAGGGTGTTAACCTTCCTGGGCCGGGGGGACAAAGGAAGCAAACAGTGTTACTGCAGCAGTGGTAGAAGGACTACCCAGTGGAGTTTAGTAATGGAGGGACTGAGAAAGTGGAGTTTAGTAATGGAAGGACTGGAGAAGTAAGCAGAAGGGGGCAGGAAGGAAATTCCCTATCCTCTCTCCTCCTACCTTCAGGTTCCCTGACACTTCCTCCCACTGGCTGGCCTAAAGGGAACCTGGGTGATGTAGTCCTCCACAGTGGTCCCCTTTCTGAGGGAGGGAACAGGTGAGAGAAGATGGGAGGATGGGAGAATGAATAGTGGGAGGAGGGAGGGTTGCTGAGGGGTCAAATGGAGAAGCAGCAGCATAAGCACTTACTGTGGGCCAGGCTGTCTTCCAAATGCTTTACATGTATTAACATTTTAGGTAATGGATTCATTCTTTTTCATTAAAATCCAGTACTTTTTATTGAACAAGGATATGTTCCAGGTCAATTAATTATTGGAGGCAGTTAAATATTTCAAAGTTTTCAGATGCACTATCACCAGACGAGTGCCTTGAGTCATTCTTCAGTATTAAGGCTATGAGCCCACAGCTCAGCATGCACATTCTCCAGGCCAGCTGTGGACACCTAGTACATTCTTGATGATCAGTCAGTTGTTGGAGTACAGTGTCATCCTAACCACCCAGATTTCTAATTTCTCTTAGGAAAACATGATCTAGAAAGACATGGTGGGCTCCCAAGTTGCAGAGCCTGCCAGAATTCTAAGACCCATTACATGAACTACATGAAGAAGTCTAGAAGACTGACTATATTTATAAGTTCTTTTGTTTTCTGTTGTAAGATGTATTTTGATATAATTAACAACAGTTCTGGGAAAACAGGCAGGAGAGGACAACTGGCTGGAAAGGAGAAGATGAAGAGTCCCATCTGATAAAGATAGAGCACAAAAGACAATCTGGGTCACATTTTAGAGCTATTGTTTAAAGTCAACCAATAACATTTTAAAAGATTTCCTATTCAGAAGGAGGAGTTTTACTTATCATGACCCAGAGAGAGGTTGAAATCAAAGCTTTATTGGATTCTGAATTGACTCCACTGGAACACAGTGGATAGAAACTAACCAATCCTGGAGCAGGAAATATGTCAGGCAAGGCTCATCTCCATCACCAATGACTTTCCTCTGCAGCAATCCTGTTTCACTTATGGATCAAAAAGATGTAGCTGAGGGATCCAGCCCGGTAGCATAGTGGTTAAGTTTGTGCGCTCCACTTTGGTGGCCCAGGGGTTGTGGGTTCGGATCCCGGGCGTGGACCTACACACCACTCATCAAGGAATGCTGTGGTGGTGTCCCCCACACAAAATAGAGGAAGAATGGCACAGATGTTAGCTCAGGGGCAATCTTCCTCAAGCAAAAAGAGGAAGACTGGCAACAGATATTTGCTCAGGGCTGACCTTCCTTGACAAAAAACAAAAAAAGATGCAGCTGGGGAAAGCAGGGCCTGGGATTGGACTCTCAGGATGGGGGCAAAGCTGAGCTTTGCCTGATATATCAACCTATTGCCCTTAAAATTTGTTGTAAAGCATCACTTTTGGAGAATGTGCTCTGAGGGAGAGAGCATGCTTCTTCAAGACAGCCTCCTTGTATGTCTGTTGGTTCAGGGCAGGTTTTCCAGATGCCTAATTAGAATTTCATTCCAGGATCTAGCTTTCAGACCACATCGAGCAAATCCTCTTAAAAGTGTTGGCATATCACTTTGTTAGAGGTTTCTAGAGAAAAGGAAATTCTTCTAGATTGTGAATTTTCAAAAACAGAAACCAGCTTAAGAGGCAAAGCATTTATTTGGGATCAAAGAATTGCAATTAGGGGAGCACAGATTCAGATAGAAACCCAAGTAGTGTCTAATTAGGGAGCAAAAGTCAGGGGCTTGTAAAGGAAAAGGGAGATTGTATTGCAAAAATGTTTTGGTTTGGGGGGTTTTTTGGTGAGGAAGATTCCTGCAAAGAATTTTAACTGGAGTTGGAGGCAGAGAGCTACTCTTGGCTAAACGTTGATTCTATCTTCAGAAAGTCCATAATACTCAGTTTTTGTGATCATGATGTCCATTCTCCTGCTGACTTCTCAAACAATTGCTTGTAAAACGATTGACATTTGGGCCCAGTCCAGAGGTTTGGCCCAGTCCAGGGTTCGAGACAGCAAAACAGTTTCTCTGGCATGGCAGCTCCAACTCCATTTTAAAATGGCTCCACTATTGTCAATTTTGACATGACGCGTAGACATTCTTTCCTAATATTGGAATTCAAGCACTGTGTCTGTGTCTGTGGGAGAGATCAACTGTTTTCAAAGCCCACCGTACCCCAAACTGCTTAGACTGCTTTCACATCCAGATACTCTGCTAAAGAGTTAATGAAGACTGCGTCAGCACTGGTGATGTTTATTTAACATGCACCACAATCCCAGCTGACACTTCCTAATGAGTTTATTGCTGCTCTGGAGTTAAAGCTCCCCCACTCAATAAGCATAAACTTGAGTGTCAAAAATGAAACATAGTCCGTCCTGATGCCTAAATGGCCTGTATCGATTCTCCAGCAGTCTAACTGCTGTAGTCTGGTGCCAGTCCTCTAATTTGTGCCCTGAAATGTACAGCCTCACTTGATTTAGTTGTCAGAATAAGGCAGCCCATCAGTTTGCAAAATCAACTGAAACATTCTAGAGAATTGGTCTGGATATCTTCACCTTGCGTTGTAAAAATCATTGCTCTCACATAAACAAGGAACTAAATAATATTATTCCCATAGACTTTTTTTGAGTGTGTTTTATCAAAGGAAATGTCCTCAGAGTCAAAGCCTGCTCTGTTTTGTGTTTTATCTGTACAGCAAATTCCATTTAGAGAAATTTAATGCCAAAGCTGTAAGATCTGCATTCCTGGAGAATGACTATTTAGGGCATTGTCTTTGAATATGAAGTAAACACACACTCAGAATGTTTGTATGAAGCTTGTTTAATGGCCAAGATATGCTCACTATTCCTAGAATTCAGAAGGACTCAGACACCTTGAAGATGCTGACCAGGCATCTACAAAACACCACTGTGTTCATAGCTATACTCCCTGCCTCAGAGCAATCATCTACAATTTCCAATGGAATCAAAGATGGTGGTTGAGGAACTAGCCGCGAGGAGGTGAGCCAAATTTCTACTTACCACTGGCAAAACACAAGAACAGCTAATTATCTCATTCAAACTTAAAGTAAAAAATTCAAATCCCTTAGAATTATAATCTAGACTTTAGACACTTTTAAGAGCTAGCACAGTCTTAAAGATCAACTATTCTTTATGACACAAGAGACAAAAATTCAAAAAAAGTAAAGTGACTTGTCCAAGTTAAAGAGCTTGCCAGGAGGTATGGAAAGGAATAGAATTCGAGCCCTATTCCCCAAAACCATTTCTCTAATAGGTCGACTTTTTGCTAGAATGGCACGGATTTACATTAACCTCGTGATTTCCAGGGAGAGGGTCTTCACTTCCTTTCTGCTGAAGTTTGATATTGTTACAGACACAAAGTTGATGTTCTGGAAAAGTCGTTAGCAAATAGTTCTTCAGATTTCCTCTCTTTAAAAAGCATTCTTTCCCAAATTTCTCACTCTCTGGATTTTCTTCAGTTTTCTTGAGGCATGAGGTATTTTGATAACTGCTCTTTAAAATATTTGATCATGTGCAATGTCATAAAAACACATAGTGTTAGTTTTAATCCACTCTTGGTGGTCAGCAAACATGTAACCAGAAACCAGGGGCTGCTACAACTGTTCTGGTGATCAACACTCGAGGCTTTTCAAAACAGAACAATGAGTGTTAGAAATGGAGGATCTTTGATTAAAGTAATGGCTAATCAACTGACGTAATAGGTGCCGGAAATGAGTTCTCCGTGGTAAAATTAGTGGTTTTCAAGATTTATAGATAGGCTAAAATATTTTAGAGATACTCCACTCTTACATAAAAGGGTACAGGAGAGCCAACCCTGATGACCTAGTGGTTAAGGTTTGGCCCACTCTGCTTTGGTGGTCCAGGTTCGTTTCCCGGTCATGGAACCACACCACTCATCTGTCAGTAGACACGCTGTGGTGGCAGTTCACATAGAAGAGCTAGAAGGACTTACAACTAAAATATATACAACTATGTACTGAGGTTTTGGGGGAAAAAAGAGAGAGAGAGAGAAAGATTGGCAACAGTTGTTAGCTCAAGGGAAATCTTTCCCAGCAAAATAAATTAGTTAGTTAATCAATTAATTAATTTAATTTAAAAAATGTTTTAGAGGGCACAGGAATCTAGCAGATTCTTCAAATTTACCTTTAACAATGGCACCTGAGGCTGCATTCCTACGTCATTCTATGTCAAGCCTATTCTATGTCTGGCTGATAGTCCAGAAGGTTGTGCCCACAATATGTCAACTATAAGCTTGAATGCATCTTACTTCAGAATTCTTTCATTAGTCTCATGTAAACCTTTCAGTCAGAATGTGGTTAGGGCATCTGAAAGAAGAGAGTGTGTCTAGGATAGTCCGAGGTCCTGGTTTGCTCAGGACTGAGGGGTTTCCTGGACTTGGGACTTCCACACTAAATTTGGGAGAGTCATGAGCAAACTGGGACAGTTGGTCACCCTACTTACTGCACAGTCTATGAATTGTTACGTGCCTGCTTGCTAACAAATTATGATCTATGTGTCAGAATTTGTCTCACACTTTTGTTTTAATTGTATAAATTATCTGCTAACAAGTTTGTTGTGGAAAAACCTATAGTGCTCACCTATTCCTAACTATTAGTGTAACCAGTATGTATTTTTTAAAAATCTAATGGTTTTGTGACCAAATTGATTTAGGTGCCTATACAAGACATGGAGAGGAGTGGGAAACACAATTTTCATGTTGTACTGGTCTGAATATTTGTGTACCTATATAGTTATACAAATATAAACCTACACACTCAGACACAAATAAAAATAAATGTGAAAAACTTCCACCATAAATAAAGAGGATAAGCAGATGATACACAAACACTAACCATGAATTATCTTATGATCTTATGGTTAAGGCCATTAAAACCTTAACTCTTAATTTATATCATAAAAACTCACAAAGGGAGAAAAAATTCAAGGATCCCTCCAAGAAAGGTTTTCGAGTTGCTCAAAATGGCTCAAAACAAAGAATAACAATCATTACAGCTTGATTTCTTATAATACAAAGGATCTCCCTCGTATGTAAATTAATGAAAACATACAATTTACCTTGTCTCTTTCCTTAAACAGTGATTATTTGCTTGATTTCTGTAACTTCCACAGGAATTCTAGAGAAAGACAAAAATAAGCATTAAAAGGTATGAGTGAATTTTCAAAAAAGAATGCTTCTTTATTAGGTTTCAATGGCTGAACCATGGAGAACTTGTCACTTTATACTCCAGACAATTTATGTCTTAATGCAATAGCATCACTGACTAGCAACCTAACCAAGTGTCTACATTTTTTTTTTTTGGTGAGGAAGATTGTCCCCGAGCTAACATGTGTTGCCAATCTTCCTCTTTTTTGCCTGAGGAAGATTGTCCCTGAGCTAACATCTGTGCCAATCTTCCTCTATTTTATATGTGGGATGCTGCCACAGCATGGCTTGATGAGCAGTGTGTAGGTCTGCACCCAGGATCCGAACCTGTGAACCCTGGGCCACCAAAGCAGAGCATGTGAACTTAACCACTATGCCACTGGGCTGGCTCCCCGAGTGTCTGCATTTTAATCCATTAAGTCCTGATGTGATCACTTTGGATGGGTTTAAGCTATTTCCAGTGGTCTGGAGGATTCTTTTGTCTGCCTGGATCTTTCACTATTTTACTAGCACAGTACTGGGCATGGAACACTTAGGCCCACCGAAGTTGCAGGAATTTCGCTTCAACTCAATGCTATTAAAATTATGACAGAGAAGGTATCATTCTAAAGGTTTTACATACACCGAAAGGCAGAACAGCTGCAGCCACTCTACTTGCAAATTAAAATTCTAGCTGTGAATTTCAACAAATTAGATGAATTTAGCTAATTGTCTCCACAGTTCATTAATGATGACTCACAAACTTAGAATATTTGTGGCATTTTCAGACTCAAGGGTATCTTTTTGACAGGTACCTGCTGGGGCCAGACTTTACTTTCAGTCTCTTTTGCTCCACAGGTCATGACAAGTCCTGGATGGCCTTCCATCTCATTGAGGGGCTTTTTGTCCAGCTACACTCTGAAAGGCAAAGCTAACATGTGAGTCACTAATTGATTTCTTTTTCTTTTTTTTTTTTTTGGATTGGAAAATAGATCCCACACTACCATTCTCAGCCTCACCACAAGATTATAGTCTGAATTATGCACAGATCACCTCATTTTTTCAATCCGTTTAAGCTTTTGAGAATAAAGGAAGAGAGGATTCTGTGACAGTTTTGGACTCAGCCTCCTAGGGCTTATTATCATCTCAGAAGAAGCAAGTGGGATAAGAGGTGAAATCAAGAATTATCAGTCAGTGATGGAGTTGGAAAGTTTATTTCAAGATAGAGAAATTTGGGGCTCTTAGCGGTTTCTCACCCATACAACAGAAGTTTAGCTACACTTTCGGTATGGGTTTCTAATGACAAGTCAGGGAAACAACACTGGCTTCTGTGGGACTCTCACGGGGAGATGTGAAGTGACGTGGACAGCAATAGGTGGGAGGAAAATGGCCCCACCACGTACTCTCTGTTTCTCGACAAGAATTCCCAGCAACCAGATGGAGCTAGGACTATCCTTTGCACAACATACTACCTCCTCTTCCATATGCAGTCCTCAAGAGATATATTTTCTCCTTAGCAGCTGCCTGGGATGTTCGTTTTAACCTGACTTAACCGGGTTTTAAATATGGGGTGGGACGTGTCACTCAGTTGACTCGCTTGGAGCACCTCATCCCGGACATGACTCTGTTGGACTTAAGATTTAGCAAGAAAAAAAGGAGCCGCCCAGCACACGTTTCAGAAAGATTACCTTGTTCCTTATGTCTGTAACTCACTGACACATACCAGGCAGAAAAATGAATCCCCCACCCACCAATAACTGCTTTTCATTAACTGGGTCACTCCTTAACTCTGGAGGGCTTAGCTAAATTGAGAACTATTTATAAATACACCATCAGATAGAAGTTCTGAGATCTAATTTAATAACACTCAAATATCTTTTTGAATGAGCAGACTTAATAGTTCAGGGGTCATTCTCACTTCAAGAACTCATTCTTTTTTGAGCTCAGCAAGGAGCGCTTTCTCCAGAGTGATGTCCAAAATTTTTACGACTCACTAATTCTAATGGATTCAGCCACACATCAGCAAGGCTGCCAGCTTTAAACGCCCAGGATGCTGCACAGCATGTTGGCTGTAAATCAGCCCTGCCACCTGTGTGGTGGCCTCACCAGGCCTAGCATGCAGAAAACCTGACTTGCCTTTTATTCCATGATCTGACTCACTGTAACATGTCTGTTGTCCCATACAAGAACTAGAGAACACAGTGTCCCATCTCCATCCCAGAGGCCAGATGGGGCTAACTCTCACATTAGATGTCCCACAGGCTGAGCTTTTATCTCTAAACTGCTATGGATGGTCTGGCTTCTTTCAGAGAGCCTGGGATAGAAGTGGTTCCCCACGTTTTTTCAGAGGCCACTCAGTCTATTGTACACACTTCCCAAAAGATGGATATTATGATATACCAGTTGTTTTGCCACAGTTTGAAGAATCATGAAATATGTGACATAAGCCCCTGCCACTCGGAGCTCTGTACCAGCTCCAAATATAAAAACCTTCTTTCTCAGTGACTGCCTTTTCCTGCTAGTGGTGAGGAATGAGGACAGGGTACCTGTACTGACTGTAAAACATAAACTGCTTCTACCAGGCCATTGACACTTTTTCGTCTCAGAAGCAGGCATGTCTCATGGAAGGAAAGCTACCAACCCATCTCAAGCTCTGTCATTTATTCTTAAAAATCCCCCTGGTTAGCATAACTTGATTCTCTGCTCTGTGTTTGGATTTTCTTTTTCTTTAAGCATATTAAAAATGAAAGCAGGTATGCCCCCATACGCCCATCCCATTTGAAACAATCCAATATGCAAAATTCTACAGATCAGTTTGGGAGTTGTTATTGATTGTTAGGGATAACAAGGAAGCTTCTACATAAGATTATTTTATGTATCCAGCTCCTTTAGTGTAATTTTTAAAAGTTCCATTTGAAAAATTCAATTTCCATAAAGTGTTTAAGAAAAAGGTCTATTATTTATGTTGTGATGCAACTGGAATGACATTTCTCTGAACTTGATGGCTCAAGCAAGTGATAGTACAACCAGAAGAAAAGTATTTTCTCATTTCTGAATTCTGTGCTCTTAGGTTAAACGTGACTTTCCCAAGACCAGGGAAGATCATTGACAAATATTAGTGAATTAATGGATTGGCAGGCAACGCAACAGAGGCCAATGGAATGGTGACCAAATGGAGCAAAAATAGAAAAATCTCTTTTTAAGTATCTTTGATGAGTTTGCTCTGGAATCCTGAATACAAGCCCGGGTGCATTGATGCCAGGAAAATATAGATCAACTCAAGGGAGTTAAAAGAACAGGAATTACATGATTAGAAAGTGGGAGAGTGATTTATGGGCAAAGACCCACAGAACTAAATACTGTCCTTATAGGTTACTCAAGCAGGAGGCCAGGCTTGGAAGCGACAGCTCAGTAATTGAAGAATGCAGGAGGGAGAAGAATGTTTTAAGGGGATAGAAAAAAAGGTTAAGTAGGGGCAATGGAATGGAATAAAATGCCCTTGTTTATGTATTTAAAAGACCCTCAGAGACAACCTTCTGAATTCCGAATTAGCTGAGTCATCACAGTGGTCCCTCAAACTTAAAAAGTTTAAAATGCCTAGCCATAAACCCTTGAAATGATTGTGTTTGCTGCTCAGAGAGGAAAAAGTAGAGAATAAAAATTCTGGTTAGATGTCGGGAAAATCTTTCCAACTGCCAGATGGTGAGAAATATTAGATCATGAAGGGGGGCCCTGAGGGACTTGACAGAAATCACTGTGAAGCTCTTAAAAATTAGACTCCCCAAAGCAATAGAAAATGCAGCAGGGAGAGATTGCCTGTATTAACAAAGAGAGGAAAACACACAGTAATATCCATCATCTGCCCCCTCCTCCGGCCACCAGTCCTCTCTGTCACTGCTTGTGGCACCCGCATTTCCCCAGACACCAGGCTGTTTGATCTCCTTCTCACGGGTCAGCCAGTTGCCAGTTCCAGTTTCACATAGTGCATTTTTTGTCAGTTTCTTCCTTCCTATTACCACCTTTTTCAGGTCACCCATTACCTCTCATAGAGATGCCTCATAGGAATCCTCAATTCTATCTTTGTCCCCAGTATCTTACCTTCCTACCCATTTTTCATATAAATATCTGATTTATTCTCCTAAAGTACAACTTTGATTATGTCACCTCCTTGTTCAAAAAAACCTTTTTATTAATAGAAACATTCTAGCTAATAAATCATGAAGGTATGACAGAATGTCATCACTTTGTAATCCCTATTGAGATAATGTGTCTAGGCATTGATCATCAACCTAAAATCATTAGATAAAGAGCTGGAAGGGAGCTTAATAATGAAAGTTTCAGGCTGACAGCACCTGAAGCCACTGGTCAGTTTTAGCATCTCAAAAAGGAGAGGCAAACAGTACCTCCTGACAGAAGTACACAATTTAACTTATGAAGAATTCTTGCCAATACATCAAACCGGAATCTAATCAAATATCTAGATATATCTACTAGTTCACAGAAAATACAGGGGATGGAGAACTATGTTGTACCCTGGTGGTGCAATCAGCAAAATCTAGAATATGGAAAATATTAAAGGATCAATGACCCAGTTTTTCAACAAATAAAATGCAAGAGAAAAAAATAAGAAATAGAGAAAGATGAATCCACGGATTCAATGAGACTTCAGAGCTAAATCAACTAAATGCGATGTGTGGACTTTGCTTAAATTCTCATTTACTCTCACAAACTTATCTACAGAATATAGGTATAGGGCAATTAGTGACATTTAAAGCCTGCCTGAATGCTTGATGATATAAAGGGATTCTGGCAAATTATAGGAACAGAGTTGGGATTCAATAATGTTATTATGTTTTTTTTTTTTAAGAATTCTTATTTTTTTTACAGATACACACTGAGGTGTGATGTATTAAGGAAAATGAAATCTTATATACAGGATTTGCTTCAAAATAATGAAGAAGAAAGAAGGAAGTGGGTGTGGATTTACACGAAAGACAATTGGCATGAGTGACAATTGTTAAAGCTCAGTGATGAGTACATGGATTTCATTATGCTACCTTTTCTGTATTGTATATGTTTGAAATATTCCACAATAAAAATCTTTTTTAAAAGTCAACTGACAAAGAAATTTAGTACACCAATTTTGTTGCACCAAGATAACCAAGAGGACTCACTGGACAGAGCCAAATAAAGGCATTGCTGGAGAAGTGGGCTGTTTAAACAGGAACTGAAATTTTTTTTTGCTCCTTCCAGGTGGCAATAGATTTTTACATTTGCTGACAGTCTAGATTTTTCCCCCACTTTCTATTAATTTTGTGTTCTTGCTTTTTTCTTGATCACAGACAGCTCATAGGTTATTCACTGTTTGGTGGCAGCAATGATTGGGAGTTTGGTTTTATGGTTTGGCCATTCAGTGATTTCTGTTGGTGGATGATATAGATCTTTTTGCTGTTAGATGAGAAACAACATAGAGTCTGACCTGTTAGTCATTTGTTTGTCTATTTGTGAGCTCAAATCAGTTAAGAATTTTGTGTCCAGTGAGAAAGAAAAGAACTCTTTTAAGATCTGGACAGTGAATTTTTGTGTTTCTGTGTTTACTTTGACCTGTGGCTGAAATGATAAGCTCTCTCTATGTGCATATGTCTGTAATTCAGGAAGATCTTTAATTCTTGTTAAGTATGAAATATTTTCCTATCTTTGAAGGGTTTAATAAATTAGATCATAATGTATCTTAAATTAAAAGAGCTCTGTTCATATTGATTCATAGAGATAATATTTCCAAAGTACAGAGAAAATGAGGAAATTAAAGTTGTAAAATTTAAAATGTACTGGGCTTTTAAGAAAAAAAATTCTTACAGAAACCACCAGCTCAAAAATATTTTTATGTAAGAATACAAGTTAACACAATTAAGATGAATCCTTGGTTTAATAATTTGGGCTTAAGAAAGAAAAAAAATTCAGCTATATGTCTTTTCCCAAATTTTATCAGCAGGGAACATAATACAAGAGTACATTTTGTTTTTATAAGATTAAAGTTTGTTTTCTCATGAAGAAACTAGTTAATCTGAACTTTCTAAATATTTTATATTGGATTATTTATCAAGAAAAAGCTAATGGTACTCCCACATAACACTTAAGACTATGAAAATGTTAATTTGTGTTCAATTAATTTGTCTTTATGCTGAAAAACATTTTATATCATCAGTAATCATATTTTCTAGTGTATCAGCTTAAACATAATATCTAAGACCCTTAGATAACTTAAAACCTTGGACTAATATTAAATTGAGTTAAGTAATGAACAATCTTGAAACACCCAGATAATTTTTAAGTACGACTACATTTTAAAACATAGAGGATTAAGCATAATTTTAGGTCTATATACCTTTGCTTGTACGTTTACATGCTGTGAAATACCTATATCTTTGGGTCACATTAGCAAATATGTTTCCTTTTCCCACTGTAAGGATGTGTAGAAGAGAAGTGAGGGGCTATACAAAGGTGTGTTATGTGTATTCGTGAGCTTTACTAGACTGCTAAAATGCTTGTATATGACAGATAGTTCTCAATTACCTACCTTCCAGTATTTCTCAGTGAAATTACTTTGTGTTAGTTACTTTGATAAAGTTATAATTGCTATGAGTTTTGGGGCTATACTGGGAACAATGGTGGCAGAAAAGTATGAATATGTAGGAAAAGTAATGGAATGTGTTTTTGTTTATCAAGATTTAAAAAGTTTTGCCTTAAAGTGCTTGTTCCAGAATGCAAAACCTGAAGAAGATAGTGCAAGACAAACTGCGTGGATACAGAAAGGTGTAGAAGGTTTGCACAAAGGACAGATACTTTTATTTCCCTTGGTTTATAATACCTAAGTCTGAAGAGAAGCAACCAAATGTGCTAAAATGTTTGTCAAAGCTGGCTCAGTTTTGATGGGTTTATCCATGTGAAAAATTTTCTGTGTATTCTTGACAGCCAAATATTATGTTAATGAATACCTAGAATTGGATTTTCTGTCTGTGAAAACGATAAATTAGATTTAGAACTGTTAACAAGAGGTTATTCTGTACTTTCTGTATGATCTGCCCAGACAGCATAGATTCCATATCTTACCTTACAGTGTCCTTTGAACATATTTTGATAAAAATGATTAGAAGACGGGCTTTATCTAAGTTTTCTACTCTTGTCTAGATTTCATATTTGCATGTCTGAATAGTGACCCAGTACCACCAGTCTAAATACTCATTAAGTAAAAAAGAAGAAATAAAAACAAGAGAAAATGGTGAATTAGAAAATATAAGGAGAAAAAGAAACAGAAGTGGGAGGAGTCATTTTTTCTCTCTCTCAATTAGGTATAAATCTAAAATCAGTAGCTTTGGGAAAGACATGTTGTGAAGAATTTAAAAACAATAATAGACAATAGTACTACATGGTCTTTTATTTCTTAGTCAATATGGATGTTAAAGTATTTTTTCAAATGTTTATCCATGCCATAACACTTTATGGAGAGCCAAGAGAAGGCCTTTTGCAGTGTTGTACAATATTTTGAAGTGTTGTAATTACCCCAGATCCAATCACCAACATCATACAGGGTAACAGCGTAGATCATCCAATTCTGCATACTAGTCTGTTGTTGTACTGAGTTTTCCTGATGTGAGTTAAAGGAAATCTTCTTTAAAGAAAATGAAAAAGAACCCATTATTTTCATGGTGATTAAGTCAAAACTATACCAAATTTCTAAAACAAACCCATCAGACTAGTTACATGGAGTATGGTAAGTCAGTGTCATTGTCACTACTAGAAACATTCATTTTGATAAATACAAACTTTTCTGCAATAATTTATTACACATTTGCCTACTAGGCCCCTGAAATGATGCATAAGGAAAAAAAATCAGGTTTCTCTGAGAGCTGGAGAGATCTTGAAGATTCTCCTCAACCACTCATTTTATGGAAGAGGAAAACGAGGTACAGAAAAATCAGGTGACTTACCTAAGGCTACAGGGCCAGTTTTTAACAAACTCTAGTGCACTCTTTATTTTATCTAGTTAAATAGGGGAGTGGGAGCTATGCAAGTTTTTGGAGACCGTTTAGTCCAAATACTTGGCTATTTTTTCTCTTTTGAGAAGTTAAAAATAAATGACATAATATAGCAATCATCTCTACTCTCATACTTCAGAATGAACAACTGCCAACATTTTTTCATATTTGCTTCTAATATATTTTTCTTTTTTCTCCAGAAAGTTGCATTTTATTCTATTTTTTTCCCTATTTTTCTTTACCACAGTAAACCTTACTAAAATAAAGACTGCTGAATATCATCCCAACTGCTATTTCATTCCCCTTCTAAGGCTAACCATTATGCTGGGTTCGAGATATAAACCTCTGACCCAGCACTGTCCACTAGAAATATAACATGAGCCACATACATAATTTTAAATGTTTAGTAGGCACATTTAAAAAAATAAAAAGAAATAGGTGGAATTAATTTTAATAATATATTTTAAATTACTCAATATATGCAAAATATAATTTCAACAGATAATTGACATCAAAAAGTGTTAATGTACTATTTCACTTCCTTTCTTTATACTAGATTTTCAACTCAGTGTGTAGATTACACTTACAGAACATCTCAGTTCAGATTAGCTGCATTCCAAGTGCTCAGTAGCCATATGGCACTAGTGGCTAGGAATTGACTAGCTCAACTGTCATCCATTTTTAAAGTGGCTTCATGTATGTATGCACTCACTAGATACAGTATTGTTTCTGAATTGTGAGTTTAAATTTACATAAGTAAGAAACTTCTGGTATCATTTTCTACTTTCTTTACTTAACGTTATAAATTTAAGATCTCTTGGTGATGATGAGTATAAATCAAATTAATATGTTGAAACTGCCATGTTTATATCTCATTGTGTGAATATAAAGCATTTTATTTATTTATTCTTCCACTGATATGCAATGTCACCAACAGATATAACCATAAAATCATTGACTTCAAGGAACTTACAGGACAGGAGATTTTCATTTGAGAGGTAGTGTAGTCAAAATCACTTGAACAACTTTTCAAAATTATACAGCTCTGTCTCCTTATGTCTACCCCAACACCTAAACCCCTATTGCAGTTGAGATCTACAAGAAGGTGAGGGGGTGACCATCCTGAACTTTTTCCGAGTCCTGGAGTTTGAAGATCAAGAAATCTTCCCATTCCTTTATGTTCTGGGGAATGGCTAACCAGAAAGAACCACTCTGCCCTCGCGTATTCAAGATAAGAATGTCCTCCCTCATGAATCCCCTAAGACGTACTGTCCATCTTTCTTCATGACTCCCTTGTTTACTCACCTCTATAAAAGCCTAGGTTTTCTCTCTCTTGAGATGTTCCTCATTCATGAATGTTCTTCCTATTGCAATTGCCTGAATAAGATCATCTTAATTTTATAGTACATTTGTCTTTCACAGTTTGGGTGCCATGACTGGACAAGCTGGCACCCTGTTTTCTGATCTCCATTTACTCCACCTGGGACTAGAGACCCCTTGGAGTCCTTTGGGTTCCATTCCTGACTGGTGGTCCGGGGCCCCAACAGTGGGTCTGACTCTTCTGTGCTCTGCACTCTTGCCCACTGGCAGCACGGCAAGGATTGGACTTTGATTCCTTTTGAGTATCCACTTGATTTCTGGTTCTGGCTTCTTTTGGTTTCTTGGTCTGACCATTTGGTTATCTCTGTAAACGGGTTAATGGTTTATAGAGCTCTTTCTCTAGGGTGACAGACAACAGATAATCTGGTTTGTTAGTCTTTTCTGTTCTCTACCTGTCCATACTGAGTTCAAATCAATTAAAGATTCCTACTCGCTGTGAAGACAACAGCTGTTTGATATGGACCAGTGAGTTTTGTAATTATGTGTTTATGCTTGACTCATGGCTGAAATTTTAGAATTGAAGCTATAAGGTTTTTCTATGCCTGCATGATTATGCATGTGTAATTCAGAAAGGCTTTACCTCTCATTGTGTGAGTGTGTAATATTCCTCTACCTCAAGATGGTATTACTAAATTAGATTATAAAATTTCTTAAAGGAGCTCTATTCTAACAGCTTAATGCTAAATTAGCACTTACATAAATTGGATACTCCTAAAATTCCCAGGAATAAGGAAATTGAATCTCAAATACTTTCAATGTGCTTAAAAATTATCTTTACAGATACCAACTTGGAAATATTCTAGGAATTCAAGTTCGCATAATTTAGATAAAGTTTGGCAAAGAAGACTAATATTTTTGTTTTAATAAAAACAGCTATGTCTTCTCTGATTTATTAAGATTAAGCATAATATATACAGAGATTTTCATTCTACTTGGGAGTGACATATGCAAACTTATACAGGTTTACCGATTGATTAAGCTAGTATTAGTAATGTTTAAGGCTGTTAATGTTTAAAATTATGAAAAATGTAAATTTGTGTTTAAGCAAATAAAGTTATTATAATGACAAACTCTGTTTTAGCAGTAATTATGTTTTATAGTATGTCAGCAGGAAGATAATTTCTAAGATCTTTAGGAAACTTAAAAGCTTAGATTTATGCCAAATTGAGTTAACTAATAGATATTAATTGAATACCTAGGTCATTTCAAAGTAAGATGGAATACTGAAACATTAACATATGAGTATAATTTTAAGTTTATATGCTTTTTGCCTCATTTTATGTTACAGAGAGACTATATATTTGAGTCTGTCAGTGAACGTGTTCATTTTTACCACTTTGAGAAGTACCGTAGGGATGTATATGACTCTAGGAAGCTTTGAGATGTATATTCATGAGCTCAGCTTGTCTGCTGAAAAGTATTGGCATGTGACAGACACACAATTCACAATTCTCTGCCTGCTAGTTTTCTCTGTGAAATGGAGGTTTCTGAGGTTAAATAATATGTGTGAGTGGGACTCTACCAAAAGCAATAGTAAGAGGGAAGTACAACTTTGTGTACAAAGTATGCGGAATGTGTTTCTGTTAAAGAAAAAGAGAGGGATTTTGTTTTAAGGTAAAACGACTGGTTATTATCTTATAGGACAAAACCCGAATGGCTGTAGAAAGTTCTTGGAAAGAGAATTTTATTTACCATGGTCAAATCTAGCTGAGCTTTGATGGGTTTATTTATAAGATTTTCAAAAAAAGCTTGTGTTGACATTTGTCTGCTTAACTAAGAGATTGTAAAAGGTTTCCTTTTTTTAACCTTCTGAGTTATCTGATAGAATGAAGAGTCATATTCTTCTTTGACAAAAAGAAGGACTGACAATGTTGAACTTTAATCCTCATCCCTTTCTGTTCTGGGAAATGGCTAAGCACAAAGGACCACTCTGCCCTCACATATTTCGAGCTAATAACGGCCTCCATCCTCTTCTCCAATCCCATAAGACTCACTGCCCATCCGTCCTCATGCCCCTCTTGTGTATCTGCCTCTATAAACCCCAGGTTTTCTCCTCTTTGAGACAATCTTCATTAATGAGTGGTTTCTCTAGTGCGATGGTCTGAATAAAAGCATCTCCTTAATCATCCAGAGCATTTTGCCTTTCACATTTGCCTTTCCTTAAATTAACTGACCTTGACAAATTAATAAATGTAACAAGCAATGCATGTAAGAAAAGGTGACAAAATGTTCTATTTTGCGATGACTTCTGTGGAAATAAGCCTTGGAAAAATATATGAATGTGAGAAGAGGAAGGAGATGTTTAGCCTATTGGCAGCCCCCAAGAAACCCAAACTCTCTTCCATATGCATCACCTCCAGGGGAGGTCAAAAACAGACAGAAACAAAGAAATTAATGACTGAATTTCTAACACCAAATCAGGCATTTTTGAAAATACCTGAAATAAAAGCCTTCAGTGCAAGTTCTTGTACAGTATGAACTGGAATTTTTGATAGGGAAAAGGTTTATGAATCTCCAAAGGACTGACAGCCAGGGAGGACTCACAGCAGAGTACTTATGTCACGAACCACAGAGAAAGGAATTATGAGTAATGATCCAAGAGTAGTCTCATGCCCCCAAGACACAAAGGTTCAGGCAAAGTAGACAGGAAGAATCGGGAGTCAGAAATAACTGGTTTGTACCTTAGAATGAATCCACAATTGAAGATGGATTATGTAGACATTGATAGAGACCCTAGGTCCTAGAAGACAAGGCACATTGCTTGGCCTACCAGGGTGTAGCCTGAGGAACTGCAGGCCTCAGAGGAGTGCCAAGTCCAACAGAAGCTGAGGGAGGGATTTGGAGGCACGGCATCAATGTGGGCATCCCAGTGTGGTGTGGAAAACTCAGTGATGCTGCTAAGAATTCCCCAGGCCCCAAGGAGGAACACAGAAGTGCTAGTCAGCATTTCTGTTGGGCTGAGGTGATGCAGAATGTCATCTGGGGTCCAGGATGGGGTCTCAGATAACCACAGCAGAGGTAGCAGGGCCAGAAATGAATGCATAAGACCAGGTAAGACAAGCTACACCTCAGTGATGGTCAAAGAGGTCACAGTGTAGCTGGTGGGCCAGACAGCCCTCCCCTGATCCCAGGACAATGTCAGAATAAGTAAGCCACCTTAAAACTTATGTAACATACAGGGAGAAAGGCAGCAAAGTAGAGAGACTTCTAGATTGATTCACTGGACGTGAATTTATGACTTTGAATTGATATGATTAAGTTTTTGCCTACCTGGTGGAAATGGGTACTTACGAGCTACATTAAGTTCAGTTTAAAAAAAAATCACATCTTTGCACACCTGCGTTTGTGAATGTAAAATGTTATATCTATTGTGAATTGTAGGTAGAAACTAGCAAAGTGTCAGGAAGGAGAGACAGTTTTGGATTGAAATAAGATTGATCGCAGCATAGGAATGACTATCAGAGATTTCTGGAATATGATCCTAAATAAAGATCAAAGACAAATAAATTTGATTTTAAGAAACAGTATGACACAAGGTTCATAAACTCTTCTCTGGGAGAGAAAGCATAGAAGAGAAGGATAACAGATCAGTTGGACCATATCCTAGTGGAGAGTTTTTCTTTTTCTCTGACTCCAGAGTCACCAGGAAAACCTCTGCATCTGTCTTCCTGAGTAGATAATCTAACTAAAAGGGTTATCCTAAGTGCAGGGTTGGCATTTTCCACAAATTCTACACCAGGAATCTGGACAACTGGACACGCAGTTCCATAGATATGAGTGTATTTGTAGGGAAAATGTGACAGAATATTTGAAATTCAGTATAATCCTTGAAAATCCAGGCTGTCTCATTACTAGACCCACACAGGTAACAGATCACAGCTCTCCGGCTAAATGCTTCTCCCACTAAACATAAATAAAAGAGGAATCTGGTACAGACTGTTCCCTGGATCCTTGGTTTACATGAATTAGTTTACTGAATTTAATCATCCTTGGATTTCTGTGTGAGTTGGAAAATAGATTGGCTTGTTTTGGTTTGGTTTTAGAATATCTGAAAACACACACACATGCAGTGCCCTGTATGTAGTAGTGGCTTGGTCATTTACCTCAAGTCCCTCATGTTCTCTGGATCTTGATCTATTATACCTGCTCCCAAAAAAATCCTCCACACTAAAGTGTAAGTTGCTAACAGACTGAAATGCATATCTCCGAGGGAGGGGGGCAACTCTTAACAACATCAAAATCTGAAACTGAAGGAAGAAATCCTAATAGGGAAGTAACAGGTTGCATCCAAGTGGATGAGAGAAATATCTGGGGACTACAACCCATACTGATCCACCTGAAATCATACTACCTAATTGGTAACCTCAGCTATGCATAATTTGGCCCTGACGGGGCTGACAAACATTTGTCTGGTTAGGGATCAAAGTTAAGCTTATTGGAAATGAAGAGAAAAGGGTAGTGCATTTGATGAAAGCTTGGAAATACATACCACAGGGTATATTAAAGAGTCAACTGGTATTCACGATCGTTTACTAAACAGAAACAGAACTTTAAGAAACGATTCTTTACGCAAAAAGCAGGATAGATTGGAGGGAACAGGGGTTGATGGAGGACAACCTAATTATAGAGCATTTCTAATGATGCATCTCTGAAAATCCATTGATAGACTCCCCATGAGTCAAGTTTCTCAATGCAGGTAAGACCGGCTCTTCCTAACATAAAATTCCATTCCTATGTTCTCTTGCTTAATGATGGCTTAGCTACAAGTGTACAAACTTCTGTGAGAATCTTGATGTGAAGAACTTACATTTTACTGAAAGAGGAAAACAATTCCACTGCTTCAGCAACAACCCTACTGTCATAAGACAATACAGTGACAGCCCTGGTCCTTTCCTAATAGGACGAAAGCCAGCAAATGAAGTCCACTACACAGTCTCTTGTTAGGAGCCCTTATGCATTACAGAGACAGGCCCCTTCCTCTCATCAGGACACGATGCTAGGGCCTGCATCATTTTCACTCTGAGCCATCTGCCCTTTTTCCTTTTTCCTTTTCGAATCACCTCAGGAGCCCAGTTCCATTAAAATACCCTCAATCTGAGCAGCTTCTGGCAAAGATGTATGGGCTTCTCATGCAGACTAATAATTTAACCCTCTGAGCAGGCTGATACACTTGCCCCTTCAAACTTGCATTCTTGGATCATTTGTTCACACTTATTTGGAGGAGGGGTTAAGCGCTGCCTGGGGGAAGGACAGAGAAGGACCCTGGCAGCAGGCAGCTGCGCTCAGACTCTCTTCTTTGTCCTGTACGGTCAGTTCTGCTCCCAGACTTGTACACACCTTGGCCAAGCAAAACCCTCTGCCAGTCTCTGGGCTGACCCTTCTGAGTAAGGAGTTAAATAAATGTCTTATGTTCCTGGACCATAACCCTGGGCGTCTCAAGCACTTTTCCAAGGTTCAAAAACCTCTTAGAAAAGTAGGTATCATCTAATACCTACAATTTCTCCATATGAGATAAAGGCTCTGCCACTTCTTAGCTGTGTGATTTGGACAATTATTTAACCTCTCTGTGCCTCAATCACCAAATTTGTAAAATGGGAATTATAATATTAACACCACATCATAGACTAGTGAGATTTAAAGAATTTAATATAGTGAATGCATTTAGACCAGTGCCTGGCACAGATTGAGCTCTATATGGGCATTTGCTATTAACTAGTAGAGTCGGAAGAGGAATTTGGGTAATTACAATTTTCTCAATCTCTTTTCATTTCAGAAATGTTCAATCATCCCTGTAATATCTGTAGCTCCACCTATTGGCATCCTAGACATCTGCTTCATGGGCCCATCCCTTAGTCAGGCTCTGCATTCATAATAGATAACCATGCCCAAGTGTGATACAAGAAATAAGTAGCTAATTAAGTTAGATAGAAGGTGAACTGTCCTCTCAGACCATGGAACACTAAGATGTATATACAAAGTTAGTAATATTTTAATAGGTGCAAGGAGAATCGGGACAAAATCAGTGGTGGCAGCAGGGAGGGGTGAAGATGGAGGGTTGAAGGGTTATTAAGAGAAAATATACCCAATATGTGAAGAAAATAAAATCACTATCTTAAATATAGACATCCCCATGTCTATTCATTGCAGCATTATTCACAATGGCCAAGACATGGAAACAACCTAATTGTCCACTGATGGATGAATGGATAAAGAAAATGTAGTATATATACATATACAGTGGAAATTATTCAGCCGTTAAATAAAAGAAATTCTGCCATTTGCAACAACATGGATGGATCTTGTGGTTATTGTGCTAAGCGAAATGTCCGACAGAGAAAGACAAATACTGTATGATCTCACTTATATATGGAAGCTAAAAAAAGCCAAACTAGTAGAAACAGAGAGTAGAATGGTGGTTGCCAGGAGCTGAGGGGTGGAGGAAATGGAGAAATGTTGGCCAAAGGGTACAAACTTCCAGTTATAAGATGAATAAGTTCTGGGGATCTAGGTACAGCATGGTGACTATAGTTAACAATACTGTATTATGTATTAGAAAGTTGCTAAGAGAGTAGATCTGAAATGTTCTTACTTCAAAAAAGCTATGTGAGGTGATAGATGGATGTGTTAACTAGCCTTATTGGGGTTATCATTTCACAATATATATGTGTATCAAATCATCACCTGTACACTTTAAACTTATACAGTTATACACCAATTATATCTCAATAAACCTGGGAGGGGAAAAAAAGAGAAAATATACTTAAATCTACATATTCAAATACTGACTCATAGTATGCATCTCTTGAGAGGCTATACACTTTTCTCAGTCATGTTGCTATATTTCAAAACATTTTTGGAAACATGGAAATTTATAGAAAGTCAAATTAGAAGGTATACACGGAAAGAAAGCAGTTTTATTTTTTACTGTAACGTCTGTTGGGCAATGGGGTTGTCCACTGTTTTCACTACACTTGGCTCTGGAAGTCTTTTGGCTATTTCTGAAAAACCAAATGATGAGTGAAGCTCTTCCACCACAGAGGCTGTCCAAATCTCAGTTCTGTAAGTGGCAGCAGCATTTGAATAAGATATTTAATTTGTATTTTAGATAGTGATGTGGAATTTCTAGAACGTTTGTTAAGAAAATAAATCATGTTACTTTGCAGTCATTTTATCAATCTTGTGTATTATTAAATCGCTGTATTTTCTAGGCAAATCAACCTAATGACTCATGATCCTGCCTAGAAAAATGAACACAATGCAATTAAGCGTGTATTTATTTCACAACAGCAGTACGAGTTTTAGCGAGATACTTGTAAAGCAATTCTGAGTTCTTACCGTGTGAATGAAAATCATCAGCATCAAAGTCAGCAAATAACACAGCTGCCTGTGATGGAGACAGTCAAGGTAAAGGTTTTAAACAACAGCTTAAAGAAATTGTTTCAGGAGCTATTTCTATGCTATCCCTTGTCAGGGCTAATTTATCCTTTGTAGTACATTTCTTGCCAGGAATGGAAATGCGCTGCTCTGGGAATGCTGACTGCATTATGGTTAAGTCATTTGTGACTGCTAAATGGCTTGCATCCTAGTAGAACTGAGAGGTATCAGAATTGCATTCACCCATGCATTTCCACCACAGAGAGTCTGCTTATTGGACTCACTTATTTATCACTACAGTTTTCACCTCTGACGAGATAGTTAGCCAGGGTCTGCCTTCAAATTCAGACTGGTAGGAGTTTGTGGGAACACAACAAGCAGGGCACACATATTGAGATAGCAGGCCCTGGGAAAATTGCAAGGAAAAGCCACAACTTCTCACAACTGATGCTTAGCCTAACTTTGGAAAGTGTCAAGAGCATGCATGAACCTACAGACTGGGGCACAAGCCACTGGTTGACCTCTGGAATGGCTAAACACTAGCCAGAAAGTAAGAGAAACTGCACCAAGCTGATACTGGCTAATTTTAGACCCTGGACCTAGAAGTGCCATCAACCAACTTCACCAGTAAATATTGTGTTACCTCTTTCTTTTATTTTATGAAGAAAAACAAAAGTTTTCAATACCAAAATCTTTAAACATAAATCTTCATATTTTGTAAGATTAATAGTCTCAGTAAGTCTCTCCCCTGTGAGAAATTGGGAAGAAGGTAACAGTATAGGAGAATGTTAGCCTTACTCAATTAACTGTTGCTGAGAACCGACTGTGTACCAGACACCATCACAGCACCAGAGAGACAAATGTGAATTAAGACATGGATACAGCCCTTGAAGGGCTTATGTTTCAAAAGAAACAAATAAATGACAACCTCACATGTAAGGAGGGCTATACCCACAGTAAGAATGTCCTCTAGGTTTGAGATGGTAAGCAACTACCCAAGGGAATTACAGAAGTCTTCACAAAAGCATTTACATTTGAGATGGCCTTAAGGATCAAGAATTCACTATAAAGAAGTAGAGGAAGAACAGTCTAGAGCAGCATCCTCTGGGGCTGAAAACACAGGAGCCCCTGGCATGTTGGGAGATGTTATAAGTTGAACTGTATCCCTCCAAAATTCATATGTTGAAGGCCTAACCCCTGGCACCACAGAATGTGACCTCAATTGGAAATAGGGTCATTGCAGATGTAATTAGTTAAGTTAGGTTGAGGTCATACTGGAGTAGGCATTATAAAATGGGGAAATTTGGACAAAACATGCACACAGGGAGAACACCATGTGAAGACAAAGGCAACGACTGGGGTGATACAGCAGAAGCCAAGGAACACCAAGGATTGCCAGCAAACCACCAGAAGCTAAGAGAGAGGCATGGAAGAGATTCCCCCTCCCAGCCTTCAGAGGGAGGCAACCCTGCCCACACCTTCGCCTCACACTTTTAGCCTCCAGAACTGTGGGACAATAAATTTCTGTTGTTTAAGCCTCCCAGTTTGCAATACTTTGTTATGGCAGCATTAGGAAACTAATACAGGAGGAATGGCAGGAAGTTCTGTTTGGTTGATTGAAAGTTGTGTAGGTGTGAAGCGGAGAAGAAGGACTATAAGGGAATGAAGTTGGAAAGGAGACTTGGCCTTATCCAGGGTCTTTTGTCAATCTGAAGTTCATCTCAAATTTGTCAATGAAAGGAACAGTCATTTTTAATCAAGGGATTCAACTCTGGGTAAGGTGAGAAGCTGGAGGCTTACACAGGTGGCAGAAACCATAGTAAGGAGTTCTTGGCCCAGAGTCCATGGACCCAGGCACAAGATTAGAAGGTTGTGAGACCCTTGAAATTTTAGGTAACATTTTGTGTAATCTACTAGTTAAGGGCACAAATTTTGAAATCAGATAGGCATCAGTTCCAAATCTCCATTCTAACACATATTAGCACCAGGCCATAGGCAAATTATTTCTCTTCCCTAAACCTCAGATTCCTTGACTAAAAAGTGGGGATGACCTTATACTATGAGAATATAATGGTATGTGGTACATAAAGTACTTAGCATAATGACATAAACTACATACTTTTTTATAAAAGTCTGCTATTATTGTTTCATTATTTTTGTTTTCCACCTGCAGATGATGACTCAAAATTGAATTCACAGACAGCATTTTCACATTGTTTTGTTTCATTTTTGAGAGGAAGATTAGCCCTGAGCTAACATCCATTGCCAATCCTCCTCTTTTTGCTGAGGAAGATAGGCCTTGGGCTAACATCCGTGCCCATCTTCCTCTACTTTATATGGGATGCCGCCACAGCATGGCTTGACAAGCGATGCGTCATCCACGCCCGGGATCTGAACCTGTAAACCCTGGGCCTCCAAAGAGGACCGTGCAAACTTAACCACTAGCCACCAGACCAGCCCCACATTAAACTTTTGATGCCCTCAAAGCCCATCTCTTTATGATCAGTGTGGCAAAGTTAAGTCTTCAAATTCTAGATCCATATTAAAATTGGCCTAAATAGGTAAAAATAAGTGATGTTTCTTTAGTGAATGGACCATTTTAAAATCCAGGATTAATAATAATTCTGTCTCCAGCGGAGATAAGTGACCAACACAACGAAGTTCTGGTTAATTGGGCAAAGTTCTTTGACTCTTTGAAGCTAAAGTGACAGACAAAAACTGTGTGAGAAACAATCGTACACACATTAAATAAGTAAGTACTTGTGTGTTACATGTATGTGTATGCTTGCATACACAACATGAGTATGGCTGGTTCAACATTATCAAGTAAAGTTGATTGACCTTCAGATACAAGTGACCTGATAAATCTGTTCCAAAAGACTGACCTACGGTGGCTAAGATTCAAATTCACAGTAACAGATAGCAACAGATTTATGTTCCAATACTTCATCTCTAAATTTCTCACAATTTTAAAGTAATTGAGCTTTTAATTGGAAAGGGAGTTTGGAGTGATGGGTGGGAGCTGTGTTATATAATGTCTTAATTCCAGATTATAATTCTGATTATATCATATATCTGGCACATCTGTTAGTGAGGATAAAATCCCCCTCATTCTCTTTAGTACAAAGGCCTGTTATACTCCTAGTTCTGGAATAGAGGAAAGGTTACTATTTCTTCTACTGAGTACCTGATCCAAGATCATATGCTGAAGCCAGGATTAGAGTCAAATTTAAGCCGGTCTGATATAAAGCCTTTTGTCTCTCTCTGATATCACACTGTTACCATGAAGATAAGTAGAAAGAAAAGTGGAGTTAGTATTTCTTGAGTACCTACTAAGTACTAGACACTTTGGCATGGATTATCTTATTACCTCCATTTTATAAAGTAGGATATTGAAATTCAAAGAAGTCCATTTTCTAAATTTACTCATCTAATATGGGGTAGAACCAGATTACAATCCGTTTTCTGACTCCAAGTTCACTGTTCTTTCCACTACACAGTAGGAGACTGCCTCTCCCAATCTCCCAAAATATGCAAGTTTAGTTTTCTCTCTTCCAACACAATCTTATAAATTGTAGATTATTAACTTACATTGGGTTCTCCCAGACACAGATCTTGAATCAAGGATTTGAGTGCATATTTCTTTGGGGCGTACGTCTAGGCAGGATCCTTAGGGAAGTGAGCAAGTGAAATATAGAATGCAAGGAAACTAATTATGGGCACATTGACGATCAGATTACCACTAGGGGTGACATGTGGGTTTCTGGGAGACTGCACAGAGCGCATCTCAGAGCTGGGGTGGGCTATTTGGGGTATCTGCCCACTAACTCCTGTTCATTATTAGTTGAAAACTGTTCCTAGGAGCCTTAATTCCCTGGCTTTTATAGTTGGGTGGCCACAGAAAGCCCTCAGGCAAAAAGTTGAAGGTGCATGGATTCTGAAGTCCTGGGAATGGTGAGTTCCAAAGGGATCTGGGGGGTGGGGGAGAAGATTCACAGTGTTTGCTACACGTATTGTCCTCATTTCATAAATATGGCAACTGAGGACCAGAGAAACTGTCTTGCCCGGTGACTCAGGGATTAGGAATATGCTAACAGTGGACTCTGCTGGACACTGTCACTTATTCCAAAGAAATATGTTTTTAATGGTAGGAAAGGATGAATATATCACCTTCTCTAGAGTGTTTCTCTATTAACACACGTACTCCTCCTAGTGAGGAGTTAAATCAATTTCACCTCCTCACACTGCTTCCCTTTCAGTTATCAGCTCTCAGCTCATCAGCTCTCCCCAAAATGGTCTTCAAAGTGCATTTTTTTCTGTCTTCTTATGGTATCACTCCTCCTCCCCCACATTTTAACTTAATCACCACTGTGAAGACTCTATTTCCAAATGAGGCCACATTCTGAGGAGCTGGGGGTTATGATAGCAACATATGAATTTGGAGGTGATATAATTCAGCCCATAACAGCACATATATGAAGAAGTAAGTTAGATCCATAGAACTGATCATTTATGTTAAGTTTAGGAATAATCTTGGGTTTTTGGCATTATAAATGATTGGATATGGAATTTTAAGTTGAAAAGTACGAGTTTTTGGCTAAGTTTGTGAACAATATTAGAATGTTTTAAAGAACTTAAGATTCTCTATATTTTTAAAGTATAATTTAATAGATTTACATGCAATGTTAAACTATCTGGAAAAGTTTTGTTTGTTGAACATTGAATTAAAATACATAAAAATAGAATCTATTATGTTACATTTATAAATGAAGTTTAAAACATTTTAAGAGAGTTTAGCCAAGTTTGTAAATTAGATAGAATATTCAGGAGAATGTAAAAATATTAATCAAAGTTTCCTTGGAAGTGATTGTTAAATGTGACCAGATTTACAACTATAATACTATTTTTATGTTGAATTTAAAAGCTTAAGGGAAAACTAAGTTTTTCAATTTTTCACTTTAATAAATTGAATATTAAGTTTTAAAAAACAGCCATGAATGTCATTTCTTGTGCATCAATCTGCACTTTAGAATACAAAAATCTCATTTCAGTATTAAGAGTATCATGTAAAAAAGAACTGCTTTTAACTTAAAATTATATTTTTCCCTTATTACAAAAGCAACACATACCTATTATGGAAACATTGTGAAAACATTTTGAAAGATTTGAAAGTATTAATAAGAAAAAGATAATAAAAAAGCCACATAATCCAAGAGATAATTACAGCAATAAGCATCCTTGTAGTAAATGTCTGCTTATGTCAGTGTTTCTCAACGTGTGGTTTCCAGATCAGTGGCAGCAGGAACACATGGGAACCAGTCATAAAGGCCAACTCTCCCTCCTTCCCCCCAGGAGTTACTGAATAGGACTCAGAGTGGGGCCCAGCAACCTGGTTCTTAACAGTCCCTCCAGGTGATTCTATTGTATGCTGAAGTTTGAGAACCATTGGCACATGTCATAATTGTTTGCACAGGATAAGTACCTAGGAATGACATTGCTTGTTCAAAGCATTGTTGTTTGGTTTTGTTTTTTAACTAAACTATAGACTTTATTTAGATCATACCAGTTTTTCCACTAACGTCCTTTTCTCTTCCAGAATCCACTCCAGGATCCTATATTACATTTAGTTGTTGTGTCTTCTTTGTCTCCTCAGGTGATAATTTCTTAGGCTTTCCTTGTTTTACAAAACCTTGATATTTTTGAAGGATATTGGTGAGGTATTTTATTGAATGCTCCTCATTTTGGGTTTGCCTCATGTTTTCTCATGATTCGATTGTAGTTATAAGTTTTGGGGGAGAATACCAGACAGGCAACGTGTACAATTGCTTCATATCAATGTATGAATTTGCTCTTCATTGCATCGTATCAAACAGTACGTGGGATCATCATGATTTGTCACTGGTGATGTTAACCTTGACCACTTGGTTAGAGTGGTATCTGTCAGATTTCTCTACTGTAAAGTTACTATTTTTCCTTTTCCATAATTTATTCTTTGAAAGCAAATCACAAAATCCAGTCAACACTTCAGGGGAGGGACATTAAATTCTACATCCTAAAGGAAGTAGTACCTGCATCTATTGTCTGGAATTATTCTATAAGAAAGATTTCCTCTCCTCCATTGATTGATTAATTGGTTGGTTTATATCAATATGTATTCATGGACATTTATTTCATTTTTTGGGTTATAATCCAATACAATCTATATTTATTTTTCCTCATATTATTCTACCTTTGGCCAACTCTTTCAGGTTGGTTCCTATTTATTTTTTCCAGGTTTATTGAGGTATAATTGGCAAACAAAATTGTAATGTATTTAAAGTGTACAACATGATGAGATGATATGCACACACATCGTGAAAGGATTCCTCCCATCTAGCTAATTAAATCATCCATTACCTTACATATATAGGTAGAGAGATAGATGGATAGATAGATATTTGTGTGTGTGTGACAACATTTACTCTCTTAGCAAATTTCAAGTACACAATAGAGTGTTATCAACCACAGTCACCATGTTGTACTTTAGATCCTCAGAACTTATTCGTCTTATAACTGAAAGTTTGCACCCTTTTATTAATCTTTTTCCATTTTCCCCATCGCCCATCCCTTGGCAACCACCATTCTACTCTCTGTTTTTCTGAGTTTGACTCTTTTTTTCTAGATTTCACATTTAAGTGATACCATGCAGTATTTTTGCCTTTCTCTGCCTGGCTCCTATGTCTTCTGTTTATCCTTTCTTACTTTCTGGAACTACAAGATGCTCCAGGCTTCTTATCTTGTGTTTTCCATGCCCAGCCCTATAATTAATCATTTCTCCAAGGAGCCTTGATTCCTTTAACTGGAGAACTGTATTTAGTAACCAAGATCTGGGCACTGGGTGTGCTCGTTGCCACTAGGGTATTGCTAATCCTAGGCCCTCTCAGTGGGCAGAGCTAGGAAACACATATATTTTCCAATATATATCGCCAAATTGCCCTGTAACTTTTTTTTCCTAGTTTACATGATACCACTAATGTATGTTAGAGTAAGTTTTCCTAAATCTTTGTCAAAAAGGATCATTGTAATTTCTTTTAACTTTACCAATTTGGTAAATTTTTAAAAAATGGTATACCTAGGTGATTTTTATTACTGTGCCAAATAAATATTTTCTATATACTTACCACATGTTTTACTTTCTCTTTTCATAAACTTTCTTTTTGTGGCATTTGCTCATTCATTTTTCTACTACTGGCCATTTTCTAACTATAGTAAAAGAAAGCATTTAAAGTTTTATGCTATTCAGATAGTAAGATGACAGAAAATGAACATACTAATAGCCCTGTCTAGTAAATCTCATGGCTTAATTATATTTAGGGAATTTTCTAAAGAACAGCCATTCAGCTATCTTTTTGACCTGAAGCTCACCTGAAAAGACAATGGTTAGAACAAACTCCAGAGTAGAATAAAATATTGAGACACCTCAAGTTGACCTCCCTTTGCACTGGTAGCTGACAGCAATCACTAACATCCTCTGAGATTGTATAAAGTATGGGGCGGCCTTAAGATCTTCTTCCCTCTTGAAGAAAAGTCATGATTTAGCTGTGCCTGTGGCCTGATTTATAAGAATTGGCAAGCAGTACAATCTCCTTCCTCTCAACCTACATGGGGCACATGAATTTTGTTATACCTGCAAAGGAAAGTTAAGATGGAGTTTGAAGTTTAAAAATGTGGTACAGTGGATTATAACCAGGACATTTCATTTATATTATAGTTACTTTGATATAAGGTATTCAAAAGCAGTTATACTACTTAGCACGGGCTTGAAAAAAGAAGATAATGGGTATCTGAGATGGAAGAATAGGTCCAGTGCCTAGGATAGTATTACAAGGTCTTCAAGCCCTTAAAAACCTGGCAATACCTTCCCTCTCATTTACTTCATCTACCATTCTTTGCTCCAGTCACACTGAGCTAATTGTTATCCTTTGACTGTGCCAGGCATGCTTCTGCCTTAGGGCATTTGCACACACTATTCCCTCTGCCTAGACCATTATTTCTCCACTTAGTCACATGGCTTCCTCCGTCCGCTCTCACAAGTCTGCTCAAATGTTACCTTCTCAGTCAGAACTTGCTGACCATGACATTTAAAAATGACAATCCCTCACTCTCAGATCTCTTTATTAGTTAAGATAATGCTAGCAGCGATAACAGATAAAACCCTAATTCTCAAAGGCTTACCACAATAGAAGTTTTATTCACTCAAAAATCCAAATGGTAGGTTAGTGGAACGGGATGGTGGCTTTTTCCCACACAGTCATTCAGGGATTCAGGCTGATGGAGCCTCTTCTATCAAGAAAGAAAAAAAGAAAGTGATAGTCAAAGCAAGAGATTTTCATGGGCCAAGAGAGAACCCATTCAACATCACTCTTCCCACATTTCCTTGGCCTGAACTCAGTCACATTATTGTATGTAACTATAAGAGAGACTGAGAGATGTGGTCTAACTGTGTGCCCAGGAGGAAAGCAAAAAGTTTTAATTAACTAACCAGTCTCTTCCATACACACAGTAGGCACTCATTAAATATCTGTTGACAGACTGGATAAATGAATAAATCAAGGCTGTGGGTAATCCATTCCATTCAAGTTAAGAGGTGTTTTGAGGGATTCAGTGAATAATAAGCACGATTTCAGATGATTTCAAGAGATTTGTATTTAAGTGGGGAAATAACACTTGCTCACTTGAAAAAATAGCATACAAAGCAATAGGAAAGAAACAAATAGCACCTATAATCAGGACTTCAGGAACTCAGAGGAAGGACACAGCTCTGCGTACTGACATAGGGAAGGATTTGAATGAGGTAAGACTCTCTCAAGTTGGGTCTTTAAAGAAGGGTTAGGATTTCAGCGAGTGTAGAGGAAGGAAAGAATAAGTCAGGTAAGGAGAATGTAAAGAATAAGAATGAGGTCATGGGAAAATTGGGGTAGACCTACTTATATATTTTAGATGGAGAAGTGTATCCATCAAGATAGGCTACATTATCTTATGGTAAAACACCACCAACATCTAAGAGCTTTAGAACAACAAAGGTTTATTCCTGGCTCATATTACGTGTCATTGAAGGTCAGCTGGAGCCTCCATTCTACAATGTCTGCACTGGGATCCCAGGTTGATAGATTAGTCACTATTGGGAACATTGTCAGTAACTGTGGTTAAAGAACACACAGAACTCTGGAGAGTCTTACTTTACCAGTTAACTCTTCTGCTTGAAAGTGACATATATCACTTCCACTTAAACTCATAGGCCAGAATAAAGTCACATGGCCCATCCTCAATGAGAAGAATTTGAATATTTAGCAAATAGCACAAACCATCACACAGGGAGGTGCAGAATGAAGTAGACTGAAGGTACCAACATTGCCTTCAGTCTGGACAAACACCACGCTCGGACAGAAATGAATTCCAACTGCAAAATCTTGATAGATTCCAAAACTTACCTCTTCACCCAGATCACTTTTGAATTCTCCGTCTGTCTATCTGACTGCCCACTACAAATCTCCACTTGGATATTTGTGGTTGTTTCATTTATCAATTTATTATTCAATCAGTTTTGAGCACCCATCAGGCTAGGTTCTGGGCACACAGTGGTGAAGAAAGCAGTGATATTCCCGGGTTTGGCTGAATGTGGTAAACTGCAGGAGACTGTTTGGGCCAAAAGGACACTGATGAGAAAAACAAGAATCATTAGAGGCAAGGCCTCATTGCTTACTTGTGCACGGTGGCCACAGAAGAGGCACGTACCATCTATCAGGCAGGGAAGGGTCTTATTTTCTTTTTTCCACATTCTGTAGGGCTCTGAACTAGACGCTAGGCACACAGTTGATGCTATCCTGCTAACTGCTCCCTCTTGCACCCTCGTTTCTTCTCCCTTCTCTGTCTCCCGTCATCTCCACCTCTCTCATTCTCCTTACTTGCAGTGAAGCACCACCCCGAATTAAATATTTTTGTGTGAAAAGTACTGACCATATTTATAGAAAAGAGCTGGCAAAGAATATTGTTTCAGTCTTTTCATTTCTTAAGTAAGCAGCGTGATAAATTTACTTACGAAAGAAAGTGGCCAAGATAAATTTTATGGATAACAAAAGTTCTTAACAAAGGCCGGTGGATTGATTTGAGTTCCGCCAAACACAGATCTCCAGCTGACCTGCCTTCATTCTACAACTCAGTGCAAGTGAGCCATTTATCCAGTGTTAGAAGAGTGCCTTTTTAAAAATTATGACTGGAATTTAGAAAGCAAGACTACATGGAGAGAAAAAGGACTTGAGCCTTATCTCCCTTGTTTAAAAAAAAAAAAGCCAGATCTAGTTCTCTGTAAAATTTAGTGAGAAAACTGGGCCTGGCATGAAGTAGGTGATCAATATTATTTGTTGCTCTAAATTATTTATGTTCTTGTTTCTTTTTTTTTACCCATAAGAAATATTTTAATTTTTTCCCTAATACTATCTACACACACACACACACACACACACACACACACATTTTTAAATGGCGTCTGGAAAAAGAACCTGAGATGTAATAATGGAAAACATGATACAGTCTCCCTACCCCCCAATAACTGGTAAGTACTATATTGCA
Source organism: Tapirus indicus (assembly GCA_031878705.1). NCBI lineage: Eukaryota > Metazoa > Chordata > Mammalia > Perissodactyla > Tapiridae > Tapirus > Tapirus indicus. The sequence goes on from CM062937.1 coordinate 13,869,237, forward strand.
GCAAAGTCTTTTGAAGTCTAATCTTATAAAATTTACGTTTTAAATTTTAGCCCAAAAGGTTTAAAAATTACATACTGAGCTTTGCAATTTTCCAAGATTCAAACTCATTTCCAAGCAATGCTATGAGTCAGCAACCTTAGGACTGTCACGTTAGATTACTAGGAAATATAAATTAGTGTTAAGGTTGCTGTACTATTACATACCAGTTCTCCACTACAATAAGCTAAACAAAAAGTCCAATAATTCTAATGAACACAAAAATGCACAACTTTCTAAATGAAGTCAATTCTGTGTCGCTTACTTCACACAGAGACATTTTTAAAGTAAATCACCGTATAAATAAACTATTGGACAATCAGCATAAATCAACCTTTTTGCTAAGATTTCAGCAAAATATAAGGACTTGGGTTGTTTAGGGGATATACACACATCTCTGAAAAGCCTGCAGCAAGATCATCTGTAATACCTTCCTCTCTTAGGGAAGGGTTTTGTTTTCTTGTGTTCAATCTAGTTATCTTGGCTTTCTTTATTTCCATAAAGGGTTTGTGAGGATTGGAGCTTGGATTTATCCAAGAGCTGGCATTTTTGGAAGTAAGTGCCATGAACAAGGCAGGACTATAATGAAGGATCATGAAAGGTAGGCTGAATAGAGAGGAGAAGAAAGGAAGGAGCTCTGTGATGGAAAATAGTGAGGACAAGGGATTGGAGAGGATTTGATGAGATCCAAGTACTGTTGAAGTGAGGGCACATTGGAAAGTTAGGAGGAAGGGTACAAATTGTATTAGTGAGTGAGTATCAATGAACAGTTTAAGAGGTAACGAGATCTGGGGTGTGGCTCTGATCATGGACAACAAGGTGCAAGTGGAAGAGAAGATCATTGCCAAGGAGGAGACTGAAGAACTATGAGGACAGGATGTTTTTCTGTGTCATCCACATAGTTGTTAAAACCAAGAGTTGCTATGGAGAGCAAAACTGTGAACCTGCGGACCTGGTGTGGAATTACTCAACTGACAAGGAGGATGTGTTTGGGTAGTAAAGGCAATGAGTGGGAAGTGAACCCCAGAGTCAGGCGCATGGCTTCTGAACATTGCCTCAGGCACCCTTCAAAACATAATGATAAGTAGAATTGATTGAAAAATTGCCACAAGCCAGGTACTCTGCTAAGAGCTTTACATTCATTTTCTCACTTACTTTGCCCAACAACATAATACTATTATTTCTCCAATTTTACAGACTAGGAAAGGGGGTAAAGAAAGATTAATTTGCTCAAGTACGCATGATTAAATTAGTGGAGCGTTTTGAACCCAGGCAATCTGTTCCAGACTCCATCTTCTTAACCATTAAGCCACATTGTCACTCAATTTGGAACCCCATCCACGTGAGGATAATGACTCTGAGTGGGAAGACTTGTCTGGAAATATCATAAGAAACTACAACAGCCTAGCCACTTGATCAAGACCAGTTTGCTAGACTTCAGAGGAGGGCCCTTAAACATGAGACAGAGAGATTAAAATTGCATTATGACAAATAGCTAGAGATAAGGGACTACCTATTTCCCATACTCCCAGACAGGCACCTCTATCAGCCCTATGAGAGAATGGTGATGGGAGAGAACACCATTTTGACCAAGGAGATGGCGTAAGTGGCAGGGTGTTTGCTGATTTGTCAATTCTGTGAATACTCATCACACGGTATCCGCAGCCCATAAGGAGAGGAGGAGACATGGTGAGGAGGATTCCCCAAGCTGCAATACGTCAAGCCTAAACTAGTTCAGGCTGTTGAAGCAGATGTTATTTGCTGCCCTAGAGTATTTCTAAATGGCTAAGAAAACGCTGAGAACCCTAACTCTAAAGTGTAAGAGAAAACTTGGGAAAGAGCATAAATGCAACCTCTATAACTGCTTCATCCCTAGTCAATAGATTCACTTGGGAAAATTCTTTTTTTTTTCCCAAGTCAAAAATAAAAGTAAATTTCAGTCAGTGGCCAATGTGGAATCCTCATGTTTCTTACATCCAGATGAAGCAATGGAGATATCTGGAACACAGCCTGAGAGAAATCCAAGGAGAGGTAACCCAGAAACTCTTCATTAACCCTGTTCCCTTTACCAGAGCAGTGTCAACTCCTAACCCAGAGGCAAACAATGGGTATGACAATTTGGGTGGAGCCATAGGCAGATAAGGAGGACAGGAGCCACTGCATACTCAGAAGATGCCCCCAAATCAGGAAAAAACAGGTTGTGGCATCCATAAAGAGAGTAGTGTCAGAAGGTCTACTAGAAGATCAGACTAGAATAAACCAGGTCAAAAGTTGGAAGTTGGTACAGATATGGAGAGCAAGTCCTAGAAATAGGGATGTGTTACCTGGGGACAGGAGCGTTTGGCACAGAGAAATCAAGTCAACAGTGCAAGGTGCACTTGTTTAGAGGGCCTAAGAGCGTATTACCAGACTAAGTGGTTTCTTGTCACATGCTTTTCACATGCTTCTGCACCTATATATCATTTGATGCCCCTATTTTTCCCCCTAAAATTCACATCTACTATAGACAAGTAAAAAAATTATAGTTTAACAAAGAAAAAAACAACCATAATGTAACTCCCAAGAGATATTATTAATCTTTGATATACTCATCCAGATTTTTTCACATATGTATTTATATTTTCAAAAACAGATCATATTATTCATAATGGTCTATAAATTGCTTTACTCTCTTGGCATTATATTGTGCCAAAACATCCAGGAAAAGATCATTCTTATGTTACATAAACCATTCCAAAGCATAGAAATTGATGGACAGGTTCCCAACTATAAGGCAGTGTCACTAACCAACACTATGATAGAAAATACTAACGTATTTACAAATTAAATCTAGCAATATCCATGACCAAGCAGGATTTACTGAAGAATATAAGAAGGTTCCAACATTGAGAAATCAATCATGTAATTCACTAGATCAAAATATTAAAGGAGGAGAAAGGCATGATCATCTCAATAAATGATGACATCATTCCTGATTTTTTAAAAAAAATTGAAATCCCTAGTCACTAGGAACAGGAAGAAAATCCTATAGCCTGAATGGATATCTAACAAAAACATTACATTTAGTTGTAAAATATTAGAAGCATTCTCTAAAGAGAAATTAAAGAGAAAGAGAAAAAGAGAGAGAAGGGTATCCTATATCAATGTTATACTTCAACGTTTTCTTATTTTCTTTAAGTTTCTAACGAATGAAAAACATGCCAACAAGAAATAAGAGGAATAAATATTCAATAAGAAGAGATAAGATTCTCACTGTTTGCTGACAATATTGTCTCTCTGAGACATACAAGAGTCCCTCCCCACCTACAAGAAGATTAGAAAAGATAAAAGGCTTCAACAAAGTAGCTTATATGCAAGATCAGCCAAAAAACTAATTGCTTTCCTGAACACTGTCAATAATTTTAAAATAAAAAGAAAACAAAATGATCACAGCTAAAATAGCAACTGCCGCTATCAAGTACCTAGTAATAAATGCATAAGGTCTTTCTGAAGAAAATAATAGCGTATTTTTGGAAATATAAGAAGCCCTACATTTTTTAAAAGATAAACCGTGTTCTTGCATGGGAAAACTCATACAGATGCTTTTCCTTTTGAAATTAAACTATAAAGTTAATCTTTCTTGGGGATAATATTTTAAAAAATACATTATATACTTTTTTTCCTCACTTTCTTCTCTGTGGCCTACTTACCTAAAGGCCTCCATTGATTTGAAAAAAAATAGGATTTTGAAGAATAAATGCAAAGAAAAGAAAGAGGCAATATTCGAATTCTAACTTCAAAAATATAATTTTGGATTCCACAGCAAAGAAATTGTCTTGAAAGCCATGGTTTGTTGAGTGAGGAAAACGGTTTCTAAGTTTCACAATCTCTCCTTTACATTTCAAGAGCTAAATCTGACTGACCTAGATAATAGGATTTTACTATTATAAATCGTATAGGCAGAATGTAACATGCTGTCTAAGTAAAGTTCCCATAAGATGGAAAGAAAAGGCATAAAGGCTTTCCTCCTTGGGAGGAAGGAGAGCGATTTGGACAAGTATCTAAGGTAGAGATGCTGCCTGGATTCCTAAAAGGGACATAAGGACTATTACAGTATGAAAAAGAAAAAACTGATATAAGTATCAACAAGGGAATAAGTAAATAATATATATTCATAATATATAATAATATGTAGACTTTGAAAAGAACGAGAAAATAAGTCACAGAACTGTATGTATAATACAATCACATTCAGCTCAAAAATTATACTATGAACCTATTTCCATGCCAATAAACATGTCTACAACATCATTTCTAAGGGCTGCATATTTTGCATTGTATGAACACATACTTTTCCACTGCTAGATACTTCGTTTGTCTCATATTACAACTTTTATACCATAATAAACAATTTTAGATATATATCTTGGTACACTTTCTGATGTTTGTTATGCAATAATTTCCTTAGGATAAGTTGATACAACTCGAATTACCAAGACAAAATGCAGACAAAATTTTAAGGCTTTTGATGCATATTAACAGGTGGTTTTCCAAAATGGTTCTACCAACTGTGCAATCAGCTTTGGGGCTGATATTTAAATGGGGAGGGGAGAGGTAGGTAACTTAATTGGAATAACAACTAGAAAAACTGTGCTAAAACCGGTAAGGATAGATCCAGACATTCTCAAACAATTCTGTTGGTAGGTTTTCTTCATAAAGTTTTTATTTCTTTAAATCTATTTAATCATTGTTTCTGCAATAGTATCAATAAGTCTTATTTCTTTTGCCAGATTAAAAAAAGCTTTGCCAGAGAGCTAGCTTAGCATACTGAAAGATGAGGAGACATAGCAGAAAGAACACTAAAACTAAGGTAAGACCTGTGGATTCATTTTGGAGTCCTCTTTCACATCTGTGTAAATTTGGGAAATTCACTTAGTCTCTCTTAATCTTCAGTTCCTCAAAGTAAATTAAGAATAATATTATCTATGGTTGTTGTGGTAGTAAAATAGTGCATGTGTCCTGGTACAATGCCTGATACAGAAGACATACGATTTTTATTTCAGTTTTCCTCCTAGAGAGCAAAACAATAAATGATTTTTATTCAAATGAAATTATTACTTTATTTGTTGGACACTACTCACGAGAGAAAATGTGTTGGATAAAACCCAAGATGGGGGCTTGAGCTCTGGATGCACTTTCTAGAGACACCACCTCTCTATCACTAACTTCCTATATGTTCTTGAGCAAACTGCCAGCTCTTCCCAAGATGCATTTTCCTTGCCTATAATAAGGAAATGTGTTCTGAGTCAAAAAGCCTCAACCTAAGGCTAATTTTGCATGTATTTTTCCAGAGATAAGGTCCATAGCTATCAACAGAGTTTCAAAGAGATCTGTGATGCAGTAATGGTTAGTAATATTCCAGAACCTAGATGGTCTTTAAAATTTTATCTGTATCTAACACTCCCATTCTGATCAAGCTCATAATTGACTCTTCCTTGTGGCTCAGTATTATTCATTAATATGTTATGAAGCAATGTAATATTTCAGTGGTGATTTTCCAGCCAAAATGTGTAGGTTCTTACTTGGCCCCCATGTCTCCCTGCCATTTTCTCACTGCCACTTAGAAAATGGTATGGCCCTGGTATTGCTACACCAAAGTTCTGATTACCCAGCTGGTTTCCTAGACTTATTATCCTCCTCATCCTTCTTGGTTCATTTAAAAAAAATGTTCTCTCTCTTGGCTAATTCACCAGAGTACAGATTTAATTAATAGGTGGTAACATATTGCAACTCTCACTGCCAAGATACATGATTAGGAAGAGAGCCTGTAGGCTTCCAAATCTTTTGATTGTTTTCATTTTAGGCCTCTTGAAATATACTAGATCGTATTGAGAACAATGTCAGATTACGACCTCACTGTGATAAATATGAATACCTGTGAATATTAAAAAGGAAACTAAAGAATAATACTGAACGTAAATGATTGTGTTAGTAAGCAATATATTTACTTGCAATGAAAATTATAGTGTTAGATGATTGCATCACGGAGCTCAGAGAAGTAAAGTATTCATTCTGTTAGTATTTACCCAGAGTCAACAATGCACTATGCAGGGGAATGTAAAGGATACAGTGCTGAACTTGAATCCTTCCTTCAGGAAAATAATTTATCAGGACGTCCAAGAATATGATATACATATGCAAATAATTATAATACAAGGTTATAAGTGTTACATTCCAACTCAACACTGATAGGTAATTGCTAAAGTTGTTCAATAATCAGAGAGAAAACTTTAAAATGGAGGAAAGAAAGATCTCATATAGAAGTTAGCCGTTGAGCTGAATATTGAGTCACAGATTAAGTCTGGACACATAAAATATTGGGGCAGACACTTTCAAACAGACGCAACAGCACAGACAAAGCAAAAGGGAATCTGGAAGGTTTGAGGCCTCTTCAGGACATGCATTTACTTCAGCTCTCAGTAGTATTTCTTAACTTCTCGGAGGCAGAATACATAAATGGGAGTAGTAAGAAACAAGATAAGAGAGCAAGTCTGTGATTGAATTGGAGAAGACCCTGAATGAAAGACTAAGTTTTATCTTATTCTATAAACTCCAAGGAAACATGGCCACTTTTTAAGCAGGGAAGTGATGTGATCTGAATTTACATTAGGAAGATTAATTTGGGGCAATATATTTTGTAGCAACTAGCTGGGGAAAGAAGGAACTAAGCAAAGATAATGATGTTAGTAATCCAAAGAGTGAGAAGAGATGAGAGAGAAACTATAATGGTCAAATCAGTCATCTTCTGAACTAACCATATGGAGGATCAAGAGGAAAGGGAAAAAGATGACTGCAGATTTGCACTAAGGATCTGGGAGGATAATTGGACTACAGAAATAGGACACTCAAAATCAGTAAAGACAATAGGATAGGATTTAAATGGGAAGAGCCAAATGCTCAAACTAGTCACCATCAATGCCATTTTGAAAACAATACGATAAAGATGGTACACAGGTACACATGTTTCAACAATTTTTTTGCACCTGACTTATACTTGAATAAGTAACTAGGTAACTTCTTCAATACTGCCACCTCAAAATATTTAAATATTTTGATTCCACTTAAAACTTGCTTCATCTGTATCTTTGTGCCTCTATAACACCTTGCATTTGTCTATATCACTGGATGTTATAGTTTCTGGAATATCACATAAAATACTGTCATTTTAAAGTTTTGCTTTTTTATCCATAGTGCAAAGACTGTAATCATTTGGCTAGTAATACCCACTAGTACTACTTTATAGTAGTATAAATCTGAGGTTGCAATCATGAAGATGTAAAGAGTGCAGCAGGCTAAATAGCTGAGTGAAGCTAGCTCGTGGAAATCAGAAACTTGACAATGCATATTCAACCTAAAATTCTCACTTGCAACTCAACTCTAGTCAAAGCATCCTATGAAAGGTAAGAATTTCTAGAACCTCCTACCTTTCAAATGGAGATCTAAATCGAGATTTTTATGTAAATCTCAAATTTTAATACAGTATCTAGATAAAATTCCCACTTCTGGCCATATCAGAGTAACTTCTGTTGAACTTTCCTCTCACCATAAATAACTAGAATGTTGGACAAGCCATATGAAATAGCTGTTTTTAGGTATTTGATAACAAGAAGTTCAGAATTACGATTCATTAGAAAAGATAAATAAGTGAGGTGATGAGATGAGCCATGCAATTATCCTGGATTTATTTCTACCTGGAAATATGTTCCAAATCATGGCACAGGGGAGCAAATGCAAGCAAAGCGTGAAGGTCTCCCTAAGCTGAGAAGATGAATACTGAAATTAAGGGAGGCAAAGGACGATGAAATTTGGAGAGAAGAGTACCTGGGGGTGGTGGGGGAGGGGCAGGGGGAAGCTATTGCAGAGAAAGAACTCCAGAAACCTGCATCTAGGTCCACTTGAACTAATGCCAAAATAATAAGCTAGACACGTGTGGGTGACACTCCACCACACTGGGCAAAAAAACTACTGGAGAGTTTCAACCTCAAAAATTCCCAGAGTTTACACATAGCTGGGAGACATTTAAATTCTGATTAGCCAGAGTGGAGAGAATGTATTGAACATTCAGATATTTAGAAGAGACTCCAGAAGGTTCATAACTTAGTAGTAGGGCTCAACTATCTCCAGAGCAAAGACTACTCTAGATCTGCCCTAACAAGATGTAAAAAGTAGCTTTGAAAGATCAAGCTGATCTGAAAATTACCTCCCTGCCAAAACAAAGTTCACCACTCTTTTAAAAAGACAACAAAATCCAGACATTTAACAATGTAATATCACAATGTTCAACATCCAAATATAAATGTTGAGACATGAAAAGATGCGGGAAAATGTCAATGTAAACAGAAGAAACATCTATGGGCAGAAACAGACCCAGAAATAACAGAAATGATAGACTTAGTAGACTTTAAAATGGCTTTTATAAATATGCTAAAGATTTAAAGGAAAAATGTGAACATAATGAGGAGAGAAATGGAAGATCTGAAAAGAATAAAATGAAACTTCTAGAGCTAAAAATTATATTTAAAATAAAAATTCCTTGAATGGAATTACCCTCAGATTAGATAAATGGAATAATCAACAGATTAGACATTGCAGAAAAGAAAATCAGTGAACTTGAAGACAGAGCAAAAGATATTATACAAACTGAGGAACAGAGATGAAAAGCCTGAAAAAATAAATACAGATGGTCCCCAACTGACAATGATTTGACAGTTCCTGGTCAATTGTGCGATCGTGAGGGTAAACACTTACAACCATTACTACCATTTTGTACCCATACAACCATTCTATTTTTCATTTTCAGTAAAGTATTCAATAAGTCACATGAGATATTCAACACTTTTATTATAAAATAAGCTTTGTGTAAGATTATTTTGCCCACTTGTAGGCTAATGTAAGTGTTCCGAGCATGTTTAAGGTAGGCTAGGCTAAACTATGATCTTTGGTAGGTTAAGTGTATTAAACACACTTCTGACTTATGATATTTTCAATTTATGATGGGTTTATCAGGACGTAACCCCATCATAAGCTGAGAAAGATCTATATCCAGAGACTCAGTGACTTATGTGACAATAATCAGCAGTCTAACGTATATATTATTGGAGTACATAAAAGAGGTGGGAGAATAAAAAATGTTTGAAGAAATAATGGCCAAAATAATGTAAAGGATTTGAAAACTATAAACCAACAGCACCAAGAAGTTCAATAAACCCCAAGAAAGATAACCACATCAATATTCAAATGGCTAGAAACAGGAGCTAAAAATGAAATACTAACAATAGCCAGAGGGAAGAAGAGGCTTTACAATAATAAGAAGAAAATAGAACAAATAAGGAAAACTGCAGACCACTCATCAGAAATAATACAAGGTGCAAAAATGGAACATCTTTAAAGTACTGGAAGAGAAAAGTTATCATCTAGTATTCTATATCCTCCAAAAATGAAGTTGAAATAATAACATTGTGCATATTAAATCCACAAGTCTTCAAGCCAGGTGTAGACTAATCTCCCATGAGGGGCTGGGGGGTGGTGTGCAGGAGAGGAGTACATAAATGGGATGGTGAGAGAGTGCTGGAGGCAAAAAAAAACTTGCTTAAAGGAACAACAGTAACTAAGTCTAGCCCAGAAGAGAATCTCAGTCAGAAAGCGACGGTTCTCAGAGCAAGAATAATGCCATTATGAGAGGGAAGGTCAGTTACTTAGGAAAGGAAATCTTCATGTTTGTAAGGTACAATGTAGAAGGCTCGGGGGTTATTGGCAGATGATTTTCCTTAAGATTATCTAGTTGGATATTTTTAAATAATAGGGAATACAGTGACTTTTCCTTTTAAAAATGATCATAATAAATTGGATTTATAAACATTTAGAAAATTATTTTTAAATTTGTGAAGTTTGCTATGGGTTTGCCCAGGGTCTGACTCTATCTCAAGTTGGTCACAAGGAGTCATAATTACTTTCTATATTACTTTCTTCAGTTAACAACTACATTTTTTTAATGCTCTATGCTTATTTTTGAAAACTTGAACAGCGCTTGAATCCCCAGATTACTATTGGAGAACATAAATTTCAGTGGGCAAAAGCCCTGATCCTTAATTCCAGTAGTGACACTTCCAAAAGACTCAAGGCAGCCTTTTCTTTCTTTTTTTTTTTTTTTTTTTGGTGAGGAAGACCAGCCCTGAGCTAACATCCGCTGCCAGTCCTCTTCCTGCCGAAGAAGACTGGCCCTGGGCCAACATCCGTACCCATCTTCCTCCACCCTACATGGGACGCCGCCACTGCATGGCTGACAGGCAGTGCGTCGGCGGGCGCCCGGGATCCGAACCAGCGAACCCTGGGCTGCCAAGCGCGGACTAAACCGCTGCGCCACCGGGCCATCCCCTAGAGGCAGCCTTTTCTAATCAGAGTTGAGGTAGCCTTGCAAGCAACTGTCTCATGAGGACTCCCCTATGGCCCCCCTATTTTACAAAGCAGAGGAAAGGGAGTGGCCTCAGTCACCAAGAATTTTCATTTGTTCTCCCAGGACTCTGTGTGGGCTCCATTAGACCTCGGACGATGAACCCTAATGCAGAGATGGCTTCAGAACCATCTGCAGGTTCAGTCTGAGAGCATCCTCTCTGCCCTGACGTCGCTCATCCTCGTTCCCATATCTGAAATTACCACCATCAAATATAATTCCTCCCTTTTCCTCACCAAACTCAAATCCTGCCAATTCTTTCTCTGAAACATCCCTTGAATCTATCACTCTTCTCTATCACAGTGGCCACGGCTAGTCTTCCTAATCCTGGTTTCTCTCTTTAAAATCTATCTTCCATCCTGCTACCTCAGTGATTTTATTCTAAAACTTAGCACTCATACCTAAATAAATGTATTTTCTCTGGGATAAGTTCCAGGACCTTGTACATGGTATTCTAGGTCTTCACCATGTGGCCAAATCCAGTTTCCTTGTCTTGTCTAGTAATCGTTACCCGACGTTGCCCCCAGACAACAACACTGAAAAGCTCTAGACAAGTAATTGGTAAATTTAGTTGACAACATATTTAAATTTGTCTCATTAGAGCCATAGAATGTCCTTCCTGCTCATTGAACTAACTAGCGTTTGTTCTGGGGAATGAAAGAAAGGATGATCATTTTACAATATCTGTATGAATGGTCAAGAAAAAAAAGTTTGGATCTATAAAAATGATCTTGAATTCATTTCTTCAGAGTTGAGGAAGAGACTGCAGACTATAAGCCAAGAGCAGTCTGTACGCCAAGGACAGGCTTCAGCGGAGATGTCCCCAGAAGGGACTGAGATGTCAAAGACCACCCAAGAGAAAGGGACTTTTCAAAAGATAAGCATGTACATCCTCCAGTTCTCTCACTGATAAGAGAAAAAGAAGAACTTCTCAGGGAAAGATGGAGGCAGCTTTTTCATGTGCTAATGGTTATCAGGGACCCCTTAGGAGGAAATTCACAATTCAAAGAGATGGAAATCCTCAGCTCCATCTTCAAATTGCAAAGAGCAAAAAATAGAAAGTGGCTTCTGAGGGAAGCTTGAAAAAGTGGGGGACAACTTGATCCAGAATTAGGGTGCTAAAAGAATAGGCTCTTGGCAAAGCCTTAAAAGCAAGAAAGAATAAAAGAGAGAGAAAAAGGAAGGTCTAGTGGTAGGCTGAGAAGGTGAAAGGACAGCTGCTCAAGGGAGGGCAGCAGGGCTCCTCCAGGATTTCATGAAAGCAATCTCCAGGGAAAACAGTAATGGAGTTGGTGAGAAATGAGGCTGGAGGAACAGCTGTTCTAACCTGAAGGCAAATGGAAGTAGGCCTGGATGCAGAAAGGAAAAGAGACCCCTCTTTCCAAGGAATTTAGGAAAGCCAGGTTCATCTAAGCCAAGACGGAGATAGTAAAAGGCAGTCTCCAGAGTGAGACTAAAGATAGCTCCTGGGTCTGAAAGAGGAGGGCAATAGGGAAGCCTCCATCCATTCGCCTCACAGTGAGACTTGGCCTGTACTGTCCCCTCATGCATTCTGATAGGATCCCTTCAGTGTGATGTGAACAGTCTGGGGAAGTGTGATGGGCAGGGCATCCACAGGAGGAGAGATGGTGCCTAACACTGAGAAAGTAAGGCCTCAGCCCCTGGAGATCACTCTTCCTGTTGATTCCTGAAAGGCAGGAGTGAAAAGTTAGGGACCAGTGACAATGGGAAACTTAAGTCTGGGAATAGACAGATCTAGTAATCCTGGGCCTTCACTCTCTTCCCTGAGTAGTTTCCCTCATTTATGTTACTGTATTGGCCATTATAGGCATTTGAGCTTATCTCAGCATGGCAAGAAGTGTGACATCCATATGGGCTGGATTCAAAGGGGAAAACTTCATGGACTGCGTGGGGCATGAGCTGGAATCTGACAGCAGGAGGCAGAGGAGAATGTGTGTGCCCGAAGACCCACAGGCTGAATAAAAGGCCTCAACAGTGTGGAATCCATTCTCTTGGACCGTGACCAACAGACAGGTCACCAAAGGGATCCCAGAGTAGCTCAGCATCACTGAGCCCTTAGCTCAGGAGAAACCCTCAGGATTCTACCGTTATCATGGAGAAGGTCACTGCTATTCCAGTAGTGGAAAGGAGTATATAGTAAAGTCAATGGGAGAAGAGTAGTTCGGTGAAAAAGCAGTGGGCTAGGAGTTCTGATTTCTACTCCTGTTATTTTATTAATTTACTATGTGTCTGGGCAATTTGCTGTCACTCTGGATCTCCACTTCTTTATCAGTGAAATTAAGGGGTTGGACTAGGTAACCTCCTAATTTCTTTAGGCTCAAAAGACCCATGATTCTAAGAAAGGTGACTATGGCTGAGTGTCTGTGTATTCTGTCGGAGGTTAGGGGGAGTGGTATTTTGTTGAGAACCATGAGGCAATCAAATGCTTACTCAGCAAACATTTACAGAGCACCTACTATGTGCCAGGTGCTATCTTCGGGACTGGAGATAGAGTGGGGAACAAAATAGACAAAACATCTCGCCCTCACTGAGCTTAGATTCTAGTGGAGGGGGACAGAAAATCAGTGAAATAAATGACACAATATACAGTACATTAAAAGGTAATCAATACGGTAAATGTCCACATGTGATGGTGTCTAAATTGAAGAAGGCTCTATGTGATAAACGGAGAACAGAGGATTAAGCAAAAATTTAAAAATTTGGAATAGAATAAGAGCAAAACTTTCCTTTTTGTCCACCTTCCATTTAGCTTCTGGCCTCTGTTCTAACTTCTACATTCCTGACTATGGGCACACTTTCATCACACACACTCCCTATGCACTACCGTTGCCAAGGACAGTGGCAAAAGTCACAGTGATCAGGCAGTTGTCTGTCATTTGCCCGACTTCATGACTTCTAGAAGAACACCCCATCAAAGGCCATGTGGTCCTTGCTTGGCACTGGAAGCCACTGGTGGATACAAACTGCTTTTATTTTCCCTTGGCTAGCATTTCTCTCTTTTTCTTCCTTTTTGTATTTTTTGGCCCGAAATTTTATATGTAATGAATATTATTCAATTGTTCTTTTTTACTACCTGGATTATTTTTTTAATTAATGATTTCATAAAATTTTTTTGACTGGGTAAATGTCAAAGTTTAAAACAAACTCTCCATTTGGCAAGTCCATTTTCTAGGTTAATCTCATTAGTAGGTCTAGATAAGGCGTAATATTTGTGTCAAAGAAAGGAAGTCAGCATGCTCCAGTATCTTAAGAAAATTACATTTTCTGAAAGTAAGTTGGCCTCTATCTAATCACCACAAGACACCCTTTTTTTCCTAGACAACCAAACACAAACTGGCTGATCCCTTGAAAAAAAATAACTCCCGGGTTAGAGAAGGAGGTTAGAGTTTAAGTAAAATAAAACAACTTGAAGAACACTTAATCATCCAAGTTGCCAGTAATCTGAATAGACAAGAAATATAGGAACATATCATCCAGACTCAAATAGTAGAACTACAGGCCAATATTTAGAACTACATAATTTCCTGGGTAAAAGTCAAAGCTCAAATTCCAAGCCAAATTGCACTGCACATGGCATGATTCGTTATGGAGTTGATGGGGGAATACAGGGTGGGGGTGCCAGTAAAGACCCACAACTTCGTTTTAAGGAACCTTGTGCCACAGAGTGAGGAGCAGAGACAATAGATAAAGTTGTGATGCTTGGCTGTGAATTTCTCTGTGTTGGTTTTTAAGATGCCTGTTGGCTGAGTCAGAGTGGAGAGTGACAGTTAGTAACTTGATGGGGTAGCGGGTGGCTATGCAAGCTGAGACAAACAAAAGAAAAAAGGGGTACAGATTCTAGAACGGATGTGAGCTCCTGGAACAACTCCATGCGACTCAACAGGGTCCCGACAGCCCTCATCGCTAACCTACACTACGTGGTGTAGGGAAAACGAGGGCTTCTGTGTTTGACACAGTGCGCTTCTTACTCTCTTCTCCCCTACCCTGTGCTCACAGGCACTTTCCCAGAAGTTGTGTCACTCACTGTGTGTGTGTCACACTGAAAATGTATGAATGAAAACTTACTAATGGATTGTAGTGGTAATAGTAGTAGTCGTAATATTAAAAGCAAATACTTATATTGTGCCATTTTCCAGTCACTGTTCTAATTACATGTATTAACAGCTACACCATGAGGTCTGTACAATTTTCATCCCCACTTTTCAGATGAGGAAACCTGAGCCACAGAGGAGTTAAGAGACTTCCTCAAGGGCACACAATAAGATTCACAGCTGGAGTGGGAAATTTAGGATCATAGACATGTCTAACCTCCGCCTTCCTGACACTCAATTTCCACTCATGGGCAAAGGGGGGACTTGAAGACAAGCTGTGTAACTGAGATGACCTCCAGAGCACTGTCTTGTCACTCCCTTGCCCTTGCACACCCTAATACTGCTCTCAGTGTCTAGGGTCAAATGGTGACATCAAGATGGGAAATACCAGGGCCTGGAGAGAGTTCATGAGGGTACACTGAACAGGAGAGCTGAAGTGGATAGGGGGGCAACCAAGGACAAAGAGAAAACCAGAGCTATTGGATGGCAAAGAAACACCACTTAAAATGTGGCTAATGTGCTAGAAGGATACTGAAATCTAATATTCACGAGGAGGCCATATGTTGTAAGCCCCAAATCAGAACATGGTTTGAATCGAAGTCTGAAAAGGGAGCAGAATATTTAGAATCAGGCTATGCCCCAAATTCACTGACCTACCAGATACTGAGGCTGTTTTCAAGTCACCTGCTGAATGTTTGACTGCATTCAGTTGAGGAACAGGGACACTTTAAGGGTATGTGTGTCCACACGTGTAGGTGTGGAACCTTAGGTTCCAGAAGGCTCTGCAGCTACCCAAACAAATAAACAATACTTGTTGAGAACTGCTGGACAGACCAGAACACGGCTGTTACACAGAGGCCTTTCATTTGATATCATACACTATTTGACATCAGACATTCAATCACCCCTGCTGTACCTCTACATGTGCGTCGAGAAGGCAAAAACCAAAACCCAAAAACTTACCTCATATTCATGGCACACATCTCTCCAGCTTTCCGGAACCTTCTGAAGGTTCTTTAATTAATTACAATAGAACAATAATCCTGACTGACCTCCCTCCCCTACAACTGCCTGAGGCTTCCGCAGGCTGCTTTCTGGATAGCTTTGTCTTCCGATAACAAGAGACACTTCAAAAGAAATGTCTCCTCTGACATGGAGAAGAGCCAGGGGAAATTCCCTTCAGAACATCTCCCATAAATGCTTCCATTTCCTGAAACAGGAACAGGAGGCCACAAAAATGAACTCTCGGATGAGGTACTATGGTGGCATTTGTCACAATGTATTATAATCATTTATTGTGATTTTCAGTTTCACCTACAAGGGACTATGTTTTAGCCAGCACTTTACAGAGTATCAGGTGCACAATAGGTACTCTCTGAATTTTGGTTGAAAGGAATGAACAAATTTACTGCTTCTGACAAGAGAAAGGAACTTTAAGCTCAAGTGAAACACACACACACACACACGCACACGCACACGGTACAAAACTAAAATAAATTTTATACTTCATTGATTATAAAGAAAGTCAAATTACTAAACACAGTAATTTCCACAGTTATAACAATGTTTCTTTCTGCAGTCTCTTCTGCCTCCATCCCCTCAAAAAAAAAATCTGGCTGATAGCTTTTTAAATTTTATTTTACTATCAATAAAATACTTTTTCCAGGAAAGCTACAGTATGACTCTTCTTCCACAGGGATAGTAAACTTTCAGTCGGTGCCTACCAATGACACCTAGCCATGACGATAATGATATTGGGATCATTTGCTCCCGCAGGAGAAAACAGAGATGATGACACAGAGCAGCCTAGAGCTCCAAGCTTAGTGAATACAAACACAATTAGTAGGGCACTGAAGCTGTTGGTCAGCTATAGGGCTTAGAAACACAAGAGCTAATGTCAGAAACCTGAAAAGCTCCTTTGGAAGGGTAAGGCACATGAGAAAAATCCTCCACGAGGCAGAGGAAGTAACTAAAACAAGTGCAAAGATGCTAGGATAAACAACCTTCAGTGCTTATTAAAAATCACAGCTTATGGGGGTAGCTGGGTCTCCTGCAGGCAGCAATGTCTGATTTGGTGGGTTTGGCCCAAATTGCTGTTGGACAGGGACACGGGTGAATCTGAGCCCAGTATAATTTTGGGGGCCCCAGATGTTGATCTCCAAAATCTGCCCCCGCCAAAGCCTGCCCCAGCATCAAGAAGCCCCCATTAGAATCACTGTGGGTTTAGACATAGGACGCAGAAAACCCTTGTTGCTTTGCAAATTCCCAAGAGTAAGAACACGCTAAATTGTTTCCAGAGTAGTATGTCAGTTCTCAAGCAGAAAGTAAGTTGCTGCAGCGATTGGACAAGACAGGCATTTTCTGAAAGAAGACAGAAAATGTTCAAAGTACAGAGCACACAGCTGTGCCCAAGATGGCAGGAGGCAGGAGAGCGAGGCTGGAGTGTGAGGTGGCATAATGCAAGTTATTCATTCAATCAACCGATATGACTGTCTATGTGCCAAGCACTTTTCTAGGCACTGGATATACATAAGGAACAAAACAGGCAAAAATTCTGGCCCTCACATAGCTTATAACCTAGGATAAATAAAGACCTTTCTGACACAGCTAGTTCCCTTTGGCTGGAGCAACACCATGATCTGAAAGTCCTTGACAGAGAATATCAATAACAATAGCAAAGTCATAAATAAACTTGATCCCACTGAAGCCACGTATTACTCCTGTTTCACCAAAGAGGAAACTGAGGTTCAAGTCCTTATGTAGATAACCCAGCCAGCAGGGACTTAGCTGGAATGACATCTCAGGCCTTGGTGACCAGAGAGGCACCCCAGGGTAGAACGCGGACAGGGACTCTGGAGTAGACAGAGCTAGATCTGAATTCTGGCTCTGCTCTCAGGTGACCTTGGGCAATTTATGCATTTTCTACTTCACTCAGTGTCCTATCATCCATAGTTGGGATGATAAAACCTTCTTCAAAGGGTTCAGACAAAGCTAACATGAAAAACATAAGTGGAATACTTAGAAAAATTCCTGGTAAGTACTAGGTGTTCACTAAATGATAGTTATCATAACAACAACAATTAATCCATGTTCTTTTGCTTTTCTATTACCTCACACTTGTCACCTGGATTGAATGTCTACCTGAGGCCGCACTATCCCCACCCCCACCCTGACCATCTCCCTCTGCTCCTGTAATCTGCAGACATGGGAACAGACTCAAAGATGCCCCAGCGATGGAAGTTCCTTTCTCCCATTCCACAGGCACAGGGAATTACACAATATCAGCTGGTTTGGTGTGCTTTTTGTAGGCCATTTTTGAAAGCTTGTCCCTTTGAACACACAGAAGTCAGAAAATGCAAAATTAAGGTTCCCAGTGTAACTATAACTCACTCAAAATGCACATCGAGGCATAAATTTCACCAGAAGTACAATAACATAAAACACTGAGCATACCAGAGTGGGAGAAGTTAAGACTGTTGCTGAGGTCATAAATTTGAATTTCCTGACTTGGGTGCATTTTCATCGTCACCCATCATACTGCATTAACATAGCATTCACATTGGAAATTGCAACATAATTCAGTGGCTGTTGTGCCTGTGACTGAGGTAGTTTTCTCTATAGGGATTTCTCTTCAAACATTCACAAAGATTTCAAGAAAAGAATCCCGAGAAGAAATATTAGTCACCTGAGGAATGCAGCTAAATCCACCCAGCATGAAAGGATTTAGCTACATTTGTTTTCTAGCAAGCTCTGGAAGCAAGCAATCTCTTTCCTCTTAAGTGCTACATCCCTGAGAGAAGGTGGCTTATCCAATCCCTGCCGTTATCTGAATCTTTCACCCGGGCCCTGAGAGAGTGTGGGCTATAGATGCCTTGTCTCCTCATCTGGAATGGGAAAGGTCAAGTAAATGGGGGCCAAATAAATCAGTGCGCACAATTTGATAATCTGTGCATTTGCAGTGGAAATCAATCCAACATTCCTGCAAGATGTAGAAGTCCGAACAAGAAGTGTACCCACTGGTCCACATGGTTCTCAAACTGGCAGAGACCCACAGGATCAAGGGACCTAGAGCAAGTCACCACCGCAGTTCCAGCTCCCCTTCTACCTGGGCCTGGGTGCCCTGTAAAAGGGGGTCTAATGATAACAACACTTTATCTTCATCGAGGGAGGAGACTGCAGGAACCCTTGAGATCCTATCCATTCTGTGACCAGATATTCTTTGATCATAAAGTCTAATCTTAACACCCTTTTTGCACACATTATATTCTGAGACTAATACTTTCCCTAAAGGTTCATGATTCTTCATCTTGAGTGTTCTTGTTTCAGAGAAGGCATATACTTCCTGCATAAGGAAGCTACTTATTTCTCTCCAGAAAAGAGCCTTTTCAAGAACTATTGGCAATCAAGACAGTCAGCAGGTGCTCACTTGATGCTCATTGTGCTTCCCTCATGTCTCCTTCCTTCTAGGGTTATTGTAAGATTTAAACAAGCAAATGTATATAAAGTGCCTGCCACCTAGGAGAGGAGGCTCAACAAATGTCAATTTCATTTCAGTTACCTACACCAGGCAATTAGTGCCCTCCCCACTAGGGTGGAGGGTTCCCTTGCACCCTCTCCTCTATACTCCCTTCCCTATACACAGCATGGAGAGAGGATTGCCGTGCTACACCCTGGGCTTCCTCAGCTCGGAGTACAAGCTAATCCTCAGAGGACTTCCAGAATCTACCTCTGCTAATAGCCACTCCAGTCCCTTTTGGACATTCCTCTTTCGTTTCAGTAACCAGAACACAAAATCCAGTCAAGATGTACTTTTGGTCTTCCTTGCTCTGTGCTGCATCAGGTGTGCACCCTTGATTTTCATATTCCCTTCCACGGCGATCGCACATCTGTGCTTCTCACGTAATAAAGATATGTGACAACTGAATGCTGGTCTTTTCTCCAAGTTGCACCAGTCAGAGGACTGGGGCTGCTAAGTACATTATGAAGTCAAGGAGAGTTCAATCTCTGATATCTCATCTGTCATGCATCCTGTGCATTACCAAGCTCTGCAATCCTTCCTCTCAAGTGTTTCTCTAGTCCACCCCCTCCTTCTCATTTCCACTGCTCTGCCCCCAGGCAAGTCATAAGATACTTGCATTTGGCCTTTTCCCAATCTTTTCACATACAGTGTTGTGACTCAAACTGCTCTTCTTTAAACTTTTGTTTCTGGTCATGATACAACTCTTATTCAGAACCTGGCAGACGCTCTTTATTTCCCCTCATGTCAAATTCTGACTCCTACTCAAGTTCTGCGAGGCTCTTCATAGAGATAATCTCCTCCCCAAGGACTGGGAACTCTTAAAGCTAGAGGCAAGAAAGTCAAGGAGTGACTTAACAGCCATCTTCAAACACTTAGGTACTTCTTATGTGAAGGAAGACATACTAAGAAGAATGTTTAAATAACTATAAGAATGCCTTGGGTTGAAATATAGTGTCTTGACTCTCAGATTTATCTTATGCCCTGCCATCTCCATAGGGTTTTCTTAAATCTCCAGTTCTCTCCATGAAGACTTTCCTTCATTTGACCTCACAGCCCTTTTATGCACCATTTATTTTAAATTAGTCTGCCACTTGGCTTTCTGACAGCTCTTGTATTGTTGCTTTGCACATCATTTACCTTGTTTGATATGTATGTAGCACCTCTTCCAGGCAAGTTATAATTTTTGCCTTATGAAACCTTTCCAAAACATTTAAATTGTTGCTGACTCTCACCATTTCAAATTTCCTTCCATTGAGTTCTGTCACTGTGAACTTGCCCAATGTACTTAAATCTCTGTGACTATTTCTTTTCATTCCCCTACCTACACCCTAAAAGTTCATGTACCTGAAGAGTCCTCTTATTAGTTAAAATTATTTTCTGACCATATAAAAGGAAAGTTTAAATTTTGAGGTTGTGCGATCTTTGAGAACTGTGGACTATTACAGACCATCTCTCCAGAGAATTGCACATGCAAACAAAATTTGGCTTCCCTGAAGTCAGGAAGAAAACTCTCCAGGATGAAATGAATCCCAGGAAATGAATGCCTGCTCTGACCCACTTGCTAATAATCTCATTCAAACTATAGACTGTTGATTCCAAAATTTATATCTTCCTTCTCTCCCTCACACTTCAGACACTCAAACCAATTGACTTCAAAACTAAAATATGGCGTTTGACCCCTGTTCATAATTAGTAAAATATTTTCCGTATGTTACTTTAAGATTATTACTACTGTATCTTCCATATCTTAGCACTGTTTCTATACCTTAGGCCACAGAGAATTAATCTAATCCTTTTCCCACATGATAGCCTTCCCTATATATGAACACAGCTATGACAAACCCAGCTGCTTCAGTCTCTCTTCTTAAAATGAGTGTCCCCAGAACCATGCTCTTTCTCTGAATGAGTAATGACTTGTCAATGTCCCTCTTAAAATTGGGACCTACTACTGATCACAATATGTTCAAGTAAGTTTTGACAGTGTAAAGTACGGTATGACTCTCTCATCTCTTGTGTTAGACATATAATGTCTTAAAATTACTCTGATTTTTCTCACTCATCATTCATATTGAGATGTCAAATAGGACTCCAAAGTCTTTTCACAATTATTGCTATTAAAACATCCTGTATTTCTATAGTATGATTCTTTAAAAATTATCAAAATTCATTTTAGTGGTTCCAACAGCTAGTCTTCCAACAGCCAAACTCATTTTTGAGTTTTTATTCAGTCATCCAAGCTAGTGCCAAAGTCTTGTGACATGCCATCAGAAACAACTTCCATTTTGATATTGATTCATTGATTTCTTGGTGGTAGTGATGAGCTCCTCTAACTATACTACAGTTAAAACTAGTTTGTCAACAGACATATAATGAAAGAATTTTTCAAATAGCTGGAGGAAAAGCAGATATACTGGAGACAAAAGTCACTTGGTTTATCAGTCAAGAAATTCTCTCCAAAAAAAGAAATGGTCCGGTTGTTCTTAGTGTTATTCCTAAGATCACAGCTTCACATGAACTCAAAGCATTGATCAACCATCCCTAGAATTTACAAGTTAGCGAAAGATCTATTACAAGCTCACCAAATAATAGATTTCAGAAATTACCTTCCCATCACTTTGACAATTCAAAAATTATTCATCCACCTGTCAGTCTTCTAGGACCATTCTTCTCATTCTCCATGAATTCTCAAAAATGTAGTACATGGTTTTAAAATCCCATCCACAGACTTTACGGGAAGCTGGCTGAATTGTACCCAGGACCGCCCTGTACATTTCTTTGTGCCTTCCTGTGAATCTGTAATTATTTCAAAATGAAAAATATTTTTAAAGAAGTCCCACCTGCAAAGTTCTCTCAATATCCTAGAATATAGTATATCTGAACCTAAAGATTTAGATGCAATGTAAAGGTTGGTTGCCTTTTGAAGTAGCTCATCAATCTTGGGCTTTAGTTTCTTCTTTACCATGTTTGTTTTATTCTTTCTAGTTTGAAGACAATTTTCTTTATTAGAGAAGAGTGAACCTCGTGGGAGTAGAACAGCTCAGTCTCCTGTCTGCCATCTATTCTCAATGCACCATATCTACCTTTCCCCTGTTCTCTGTTATCTGTTCATCACTAATTCCTGGCTGTCCCACTTTCCAATAACTTTTCTTTCCCTCTGGGTTATCCTCTTGATTGTGTTCTTACCCAGTTCCATGCCATTGCTTAACATTTATTCTTGACCATGTGCTCTTCCCTCTGCTCTTGAACTGCATAGTTTATAAACCTGACTTCATCTGAGATCTCCTTGGTGCTAAGTACACTGCAACATGCTTTTCAGATGTTGTGACCCACTATCCCAACATTGTTATTATAGTGAAGAAACTTGCTACTCTTTTATTCCCATTTTAGTAACTCTTGTGTAAGGGTTTTCTTTTTCTTTTTTGAGCTTAAACTACTTATATACCAGAAAATTGCTCTGGTTTAAATGAGGAAAGAGGAGATTTTAACATTTTGCCAGTGGGTCAAGATTTAAGACCTCGTGGAAATGGTATTTGTTCCTCTGAAACCCCAAACTTCTTTATCTAGACCCTCTTAGATGCCTCTCCTTCTGAATTAAACTTTTTCATATGGATATACTTCTGATTTAATTGTTCTCTCTAATTACGGGCCTGTGAAAGCCCATTTTTCAAATGATTTTTATTTGAAGTTGGGTGTAACCTGTTAGAAACGATCCGTCACCCCACTCCTCAGCCCCACATGGAATATTCCAGGGACTTCTTTCTTAGCCAGACATCTCCTGCTATGATTCCTGCTTTAGAGTGATTTCTCCCAAACATTCAACTGAAATCATTTAGTTCCATTCATGTCCCAGTTAGGATGCTGAATTCCTTATAACGTATACTAAGGAGAGTGTGAATGGAGACTCTCTGATAGGCCCTTATCTGAACTCCTTAAGAGCTTGATACTAGAAAAGTACAGATTAACACATAGCAAGAAAATACATTCAGTCAAGTATAATCCCATCTGTACCTGCCAAAATCTTCACTCCACTTTACCAACATCCTGGTAATAACATTGTTAAAGAGTTCTGACACTTCTTAGATAAGCCCTTCATTCAGCTCCCTGTCTCCTTTCTGAAGGAAACAGGAAAATTCCAAATACAGTCAACTCGGTTATCAAGGCCTTCTTATCCAGTGTGTGAAGTATCCAGGCCTTTTGTTTCTCTTCCTTCTCCCTCTGACTACCTACATTTGGGATGTATTAGTTCCACTCTATACCACCACTTAGGGCACTGTGAGAGAAAAGAGTCATAGGTTGCCAGAAATGTTTTTATTTTACTTTTTATTAGCATGCCTAATAAAGAGCTGGGTAAGTGAGGTCTTTGGAACCAAGGAGTAAAATGAAGCTTGATAGTTCCAAGTAAATTTGACTTTAAAACTCTTGGTTCCAAGATATCCTGACTTTGCAACAATAGCTACCCCGAAAGGGCCTCCTTCCCATAGAGATTGCTAGCGATTTCCTTTTTCTTTCTCTGCTGAGCCATTTTCTTGCTATTTTCTCTGTCAGAAAAGATAAACTCTGCATAGCAAAGCAAAATTAGTTATAATAATGAGACTGTGCCATTGGTCTCTAAAATTTTTGAAAATGTTGAGATATAATCAGGACGTCTATCAAATTTCCGTCTATCTCTTATTCTCTTCTAATTAAGGAAAAAATGGAGGGGGGGAAGGGGATAGATGAAAAAAAAGTTTATTAAATCTGATCCCCACCCCACCAGTTTTCTGTGATTATGTGACTGTCGTCTAGTTTTTATGTAGAAGAGGAGATTTGACCTGGATATCGTTTAAAAAGACTTCGGAGAGTTATGAGAGCCAGGGAGACAAACTGCAACTACCTCTGTTTCTTTACAGAAAATGTGTCTAGGTTTCCAAAGAAATGATTCACAAACTTTGGAATACAATTTGTTTATAATGTGGAGCCTACCTACGTCCCTGGATTTTTCTGACTGCTAACAGAGAAGCTAGGGCTTGAACAGTCCCAGTAGAACTGACTCTGAAATGTTTTAAAGAGAAGTTAGAAATTGATTTAGGCAGTTAGTTCGAGCACACAGGCTAGAACATTGCTAGAAGTTGTATTACTTCCTATGGCACCTGGGACTTAGTTACTTTAAGTGCATAAATCAGCCTTCGGAGAAATATTATTCAGTTTCCTGAGCTTAGTTTAAGCTGAATTACAAGTGACCCTACAGAATTATTTTATTCCCCTTTTGCCTGAATTCCTGTGGAAAGGATTAAAAAAACCACATTGTCTGTTTTTATTGGCGTGTTTCCTCTCACCCCACCCCATTTTAATAACTTCGGCTCCTTAAATCTATACTCTCTACACAGCATTTTATAGAAATTTGCCAGACGTGTAAATGCCCACAGTTAACTAGACCCTCACTATTTCTACAACTGGTGTATATACAGAAGATGTGATGGCCCTTTGGGTACCAATAATTTCCCGGGGAAATAAAAACGAGAATCACTACTTTTGCCAGATCTCCTAGTGCTTTATGACATCACCAGGCGTTTTGTGACACCATCACTTGAACATACAGCTCTGGCCCTAGACTAGAAGCAAAGGAACATGTTTATTGATACAGGCAGTGGAGAAAGGACTAGAGGTTGGAAAGGAAAGACTCCAAAGTTGCCTGGAGAAATTATCCTGAGGAAAAACAAGATCCAGACATTTCCAAAAGGGAGCAGTCAGTGGGGAGGGCAAGGAGGATTGAGGATTAGGGAACACTACATCGGAATCATATAGTTTTGAAAACCCCAAATACCAGTGCTTTGTGGTGGTGTTTCTTTTTTCAGTTTTAAATTACAGGATAAACACGAGTTTCTGAAGTTCAGTATCTTAGATTCTACAGGAAGCAATAAAGGAGAGGTGTTCCCAGTAAAATGTCTCATAGAAAACTGAATTGCATTTGGTCCTTCTTCAGTGCGCCCTTCCCCTCACCATTAGTTCTAGATTCTCTGGCCCTGGAGTTGCCAGCCTTAACGATTTCATTATGGAACTGTGGCCTCATCAGGAGTGAGGTTTCTCCTTCATTTCAAACTAAACAAAGTTGGAAGTCTCTAAAAGAATATTTACCGGAAAAAAAACACTCACACATTTACAAATTACCATGAACATAAAGCAACTGTAAAAGAAAAAAAAGTTCATAAAGCATCGATTTCTAATTATGATTTCTTAATACGGAGCCCAAAATAAGCATGGCTGGTAACCACTGAAGGGTATCTGGGAAAGGTATCTGGGCTGTGGTCCATTTTCCACAGTCCAAATAAGACTGAGATGAATGTCAGAGCAGGTTTTCCACTTTTTTTTTTTTTTTTACCAGAAGACGTGTTACAGTTAGTGCTGCATCCAGATTTCATGAAAATATCTGTTTCTCTCATCACGTTGTAGACATGATTCTGGATAATGCTACTAAGCTACCCTTGGACCTGCTGCCACAGAGAGAGAACTCTGGACTATGGAGACCAGGCATCTGACCCATGTGGTATTTCTTAGACTTTACCTGTAATAAGGAAGGAATCTCCAAATTCCCTGGGTCAGACTCAGATTTCTGCCATCTCTGAGTCCATAACTGAAAACAGGTAACACAATATTATGTAAGAAAAAGGATGAAAAACACAATCACTGAAGCCACCACACACAACCCATACTCCATCACACATACTCCTTAAATCCACTTTACTGAGAGAATCCAACAATTTCTTCTGTTCCTGAGCCTGAGAGAAATCCATATTCCCCACATTCAGATTGCAGATGTGGAAGTCTCCTTTTCCTCTTGATTATGCACTAATCCCTTCTTACTGATTCATCACTAGGAGAGCCAGTTCTTGGTACAATATCAGTGGACAGGAGAAAAAAATGCACATCCTTTTCAGCCGGTGCTATGAGAATTTGCAATCACATTGCTTTTTCTCCCCTGAAATTAAAATAAACCAGAAAGAGAAAATCAGATAAATGAAGTCAAATGATGATGATGTCTCTCATCTTGGTGGACTATCTTCAGGGAATAACGAAATTCACACTAGAGACTTTTAAATGCACAATTTCCTTTTGGGCAAGTCTTTGGAGCAACTAGTTTAGGGTTTGTTTGGAGTTTGTTTTTTCTGTTTTTTTGGAGAGAGTGCAGTGCTGGTCTAACAGTGAAGTTATAAAATCCTGGAAAACACATAAAGCCTATGAACTATAGCGATTCGAGATGGAGGAGACCCATTATATCATCCTTCCGGCCCAGGGGAATCAGTGGAAGATTCTTTCCTAGAATCGATTTTCTAGTTCCTTATCCTGTGACTTTCAAATGGCTCCAGGGATGGGGTTTCCACCACTTCCTTTAATACATATTTCCCCAATCTCATAATTCTCACTGTCATAATTTTTCAGGGTATTTAGTCCAAATGTTTCTTTTCTAAAAATGATTAACTACTCTCCTCTACTCAAAATTGTGTCCACCTGTTAGAATGAGCCCTTCAATCTTTTGAAGCTATAACTATTTTCTATTTTTTCACCAGAACTCTTCCCTGATTCTCGATCTTTCTAGAAGCTGTCGTAGCTTCAGGGGGCAGAGAGTATGTAAAAGAAATCTTGGCAACTTGGCAAATGGAGTTTTAGTCTGTTTGAGCCATGTCTCAGAATTCCAATACTTCTCTCAATGTTTCAGGGCTTTCAGTGCCACATAGGGACTGTGAACTTTGCATTGACATCCCTAGAGTTGTGCAGTGCATAACCTCAACAAACGTACACAGTCCTACATAAAAAAATACCCTTCCTCATATTCATTAATGCCCCATTCAAGTTTAGCTTGCATGTGAATGTATGTTGATGCACATATGTGCCTATATATGTTGAGATTATAATTATAAAATTATTAAGCATATTTTTCTCATGTGTTCTAATAGAGTACAGGGCTGAGAGTCATGAGAAAATGATAAATTCTTGTTGTCCAGCCTCTTTATTTAACAGAAAGACTGAGCTAGAAGAGTTAGAAGTTATGAGCCTAGAAGTAACTTGCCCAGACAACAAAATCAGAAAAGAACCCAAATATCTACTCACAGGCCACTGCTCCTCCTCAGTTCTTATTCTGATGATCCACTTATTATGGCTTTGTGTCTTTCTCATTTTCTGGACCTCAGTTTTCCTAAGTCTGAAACAAACAAGTTAGCCAGACAAGAGGTGGCAAATTGATATTCACAGAATGGTTTTTCTAGCAGTTTAGTTTTTTGTTAAGTCAATAGATTTTTTTAATATAACAATCTGGATTTTTAAACTGTAATGAACTGCACTTGGTTGACTCCTCACCTCCATTCTCACTCCCCCTCGATCTTCTAGCCCCATAGCTCCCACTGTCCACCCTAAAGATGTGTACTTCTAGGGTATAGCTCCACCATCTCCTTCTCTTTAAGCTGGTTTTTCAATACTTGCTGCTGAAAGCACCCTGAATCACTAGTTTCGTTTGATCGACAAGAAGATCTGGCAACCCTTAGTCAAAAATGCCTTCGTGATAACAATTAGCTGGAACCCATAGAGGCTGCTCCCTTTCCATGGGCTGTGCACCCTCCAAGCTTGGCCCACTTCTGTCCTTTGGCTACCTGTTTGCCCAGTGTAGGGATATTAGTCTGTGATTCTTGGGTAAATGACTACACATTACATTATTTTATATGTTTTATGGATGTATCACGTGTGGATATGGCCCTGGGTCGGCATATTGTGATTCATCTGTCTATTTTATTAGATCAAATAGCAAGTTTTTACCCACATGACCAGGCTATACTTTAAACTGACCAAACAGACTAGTGGCTTTGGCATTGTGTGAATGCTGCCTCAGTAAGGCTCTGCTGAACGTCGTGTAGAAATATGTGCCAAATTATATGCAAATTTGTATTTTTCATGGGAGCTGAGAGCTTTGGCACTTAATTTTGATTTTTTTATAGCTAAGTATGCAGCTTTGGCCAAGTTCTGCATGTTTAATCCTTTTAATCATTCAACATAAATCATGCTCTCAGCCCCTTAATCATTCTTGTTATTCATCTTTGAACTTCCTCCAGTTTCCTTGCATCCTTCATTGCATAAAGAAGAGTTTTTTAACAGGCCTGTTTCACTTCCAAGAATCCATTCTGTGATGCAAACAGTGGGTTTCAAAAGATCCAATGCCATGAGAAAGTCCAGGGGAAATTCAAGTCTCTCTCCTGGGAAAGTCACAGACATTCACAGGGCCATGAAGGACACCTGACCCACTTGTCGGCCACATCTGAGCCAGAAAGATGATTTTATATCCTTTTTCTCTTAAGTACTACAAGGAGGATTTATATGATGACCCTTGGTAGTATATTCTACATTCTTGTATTGTGTATTTATTTATTTATTAAGCATCTACAATGTGAATGAGAGAGTTCTTGCTCTTCCTTTGTTGAGTGTAGGGAGAGAAACAGCTATTGGGGAAACCCACTTGTGACATGTCTTAGGATCAGAGATTTATCTATCATCTATCAACTGCCTTCCCCTTTAATCTGGTTACAGTGGTGCTAGGGAAACTCATGGGAAAAAAAGACCCTAGAGGAAGTGGGGAAAAGAGAAGTTGATGGAGTGTCTTAACATATATACACCTTTTCTTGCGTCTGCCTTTTCTTATCTCTACAGGTCCTTCTGCCTCCAACTAGAATGCAAGCTCAAGAGGAACTTGAGAAGGAACGTTCAAACGTGTGGACTCAGCTCATTCTGTGGATCCAGCTTTCTTCCCCCAGAAACTTGTGCCAAACTTGGAGAGGGAAGACTGAGACTCAAAGGCCAAGATCGCAAAAATCTTTGGCCAACACTGAAAATACAAGGTACGATGTGACATTGTGTTAAAACTTGGGTGATGTTGTCTCCCACAAAAGATGGAGAAGTTGGGGAGAATACCATATCATATTAGACTAGAAAAGATAGCATTAGCTCTACAGCAAGGCAGGAGCGAGGATGGAGAAGTGGTGGAGAAAACACGGTCAGGGTGGCGTGTGATGTTTAAAGAACAGCTAGAGTAGGAAGAGAAATGGTGCACTCAGGGTGACAGCCAAGAGAAGAGGCTCCGCATCTGGCACATGTGAGGTACCTCTGGGTAGGATTTGAGGAGGACTGGGGTTCTTATTAATCTACTAAGACAGAAGCGGTTTTCTTACTGGTAATCTTCTAGCATCAGGAAACGTGGTTATATGTAATAATAACAATAGTTTCTATCACTGAGTCTGTCTTATGGGCCAGGCACTGTGATAACACTTGGGTAACTCATCTAATCCTTGCAATAATCCTGTGAGGTAGGTACAATTCTTATTCTCACTTTACATGCGAGAAAATTAAGAAAAACCATCTTATCCAAAATTACACTGCTCGTAAATGGCAGAGCTGTGAAACAAAGCTACCTTTACCTAATTTTTAAGCCTGACATCTGAAATGATGTAAAATTCTGCATTTTAGTATAATTTCCTCATACACAGCCCAAACTTCAATAGTAAAGTATTTATATTTGAATTGAATACGTTTGGTGTCTTAACCAATGCTTTTTTTATTCTTTTTAAAGTACTGGATTTAAGTATATATAGAACATCAAACAAAAACTTATGCAGGGAAAAGAAGTTAGTTCATTTCTGCAAGAACTGTTCTTATCAACGGTGACTACAGGATCATCCATCCCCTGTCACTGAGTTAGAGGTAGGTGACCATTAGTCCTCATGTCAGTGCATCCATTTCAACTGCAGAACTAACGCTTCACAAGAGCTGTTTCTCTGAAGCAACCTCCTCTGCTCCGTATCAAGTCAACGATAATGAGGGAGCTGATGAACGCTGTCCCATATCTCACGTGCCCATCACCATCTTCTATGTCACTGGACACTCCCCTCAACAAAGAACTTTTCACTCTGGTCCAGTGAAAACTAAATCTTCCCATGAGTAATTCTGGGGCATCCTGCTTTTAAAAATCCTTTGTGGGACCATAAAACACCTCCCCTCACAGCCTTCAGAAAGTTGGCCTCAGGAATGAGAGCAAACGGTGTTGCATGAGCTGGACAAGCTGAGCAAATTGTTATTTCTCCTGGCTAAAGCACATCCGACTTGCTTATTGGGCTGAACACATTTAGCAAAAGAAAACGATGTTTTAATTGCAGCCCCTTTTTGCAGCATGCAGACCATTTAAGACTCACCTTCTAAGCCAGGAGCAAACTCCAGTATATAGAGCAAAGTGTTCTAGACACGCTGATACTTTTATGCGCCCAAGAACACAGTCATTTACAACGCAAAGGTACCTGAGTGCTAGTGATCTTTGAAGTTAACAATGTTTGTGAAAGCATCTCAGCATTACAATTACTATTTATATTAATAGCATTAGTGATCTCCTTTCTCTTCCAAGACTTAGCACTACTAACTGGTATCAGTCTAAACAGGGATATTAATGCTATCATGCAATGCAAGCGGAGCCAACTCTGGCAGCTTTGTGGGTTTAATATGGAAATGTTTGCTGTCTAATGAGGACACAAAATGTTAATGTGCAGAACAAATTGTATTTATGGAGAAACTAATTATCATATGCAAATGTGACACACATCACTTGCAAAATTCCTGTTGCTGCCGGGCCCGCCCCTGTGACCTTTCTGAAATGCAGCACTTTGAAGCGGAAGCTAATAGTTTCATGCACTGAGGCTGATTACTTTCATTTTCATACAGAAATGAGCTAAATGGAAATGACTGGCTCCCAATAAACACAACAGAGCCATTGCTTCTGAAGCTGTAAACTGCACTCTTGATTTCTTACCCTTTCCTTGAAAACTCAGAATTCTTCTGCAACTTTTGCTGTCTGAAAAGCCAGATAACAGATGACCAGAATAAAGAATGTCTTAATCTCATTAATAAAAGAATTAAGACATTAATTAAGAATTAAGACATAAATGCAGTCCTATTGGGTGAAAGCTATTTTGATGTCTTCCTTGCTTTCTTTCTTTCTTCCTTCCTTCCTTCCTTTCAACATTGGTTTATAATGTTATATAAATTTCAAGTATATACATCATTCTATTTCAACTTGTGTATAGACTACATCATGTTCACCACCAGAAGTCTAGTTACCATCCAACACCATGCGAATGTGCCCTTTTACCCCTTTTGCCCTCTCCCCACCCCTTTCCCTTCTGTAACCACCAATCTGTTCTCTGTATTTATGCATTTGTTTGCTCTTGTTGTTATTTTATCTTCCACATACGAGTGAAGTCATCGTGTATTTGGCTTTCTCCATCTGATTTACTTCACTTAGCATAATACCCTCAAGGTTCATCCACGTTGTTGCAAATGGAAAGATTTCATCTTTTTCATGGCTGAGTAGTATTTCATTGTTTATCTTCTTTAGTCATTCATCCTTCAGTGGGCACTTAGGCTGTTTCCTAGTCTTGACTATTGTGAATAATGCTGCAATGAACACGGAGGTGCATTATCTTTTCAAATTAGTGTTTTTGTGTTCTTTGGATAGATACCCATAAGTGGAATTCCTGGATCATATAGTACTTCTATTTTTAATTTTTTGAGGAATCTCCAAATTGTTTTGCATAGTGGCTGCACCAGTTTACATTCCCACCAGCAGTGTACTAGGGTTCCCTTTTCTCCACATCCTCTCCAACATGTTTTATTTCTTGCCTTGTTAATTACAGCCATTCTGACGGGCAGGTGATATCTCTTTGTAATTTTGATTTGCATTTCCCTAGTAATTAGTGATGTTGAACATCTTTTCATGTGCCTGTTGACCATCTATGTATCTTCAGAAAAATGTATGCTCAGACACTCTGCCCTTTTTTTTTGTTGTTGGAGGAAGACTAGCCCTAAGCTAACATCTGCTGCCAATCCTCCTCTTTTTGCTGAGGAAGACTGGCCCTGGGCTAACATCCATGCCCATCTTCTTCTACTCTATATGGGATGCCTCCACAGCATGGCTTAACAAGCGGTGCATCTGTCCCCGCCCAGGATCTGAACCTGAGAAACCCCAGGCTGCCGAAGCAGAGCACGCAAACCCAACTGCTACACCACCGGGCTGGCCTGCTCTGTCCATTTTTTAATCAGTTTGTTTGTTTTGTTGTTCTTGAATTGTTATGAGTTCTTTATATATTTTGGATATTAATCCCTTATTGAACATATGATTTGCAAATATCTTCACTAATTTGTTGTCTTTATGTTGTGTTGATGGTTTCCTTTGCCATGCAGAGGCTTTTTTAGTTTGATGTAGCCCCATTTGTTTATTTTTTCTCTTGTTTCCCTTGCCTAGTGAGATATGGTATTCAAAAAGATGATGCTAAGACCAATGTTGGAGAGCATACTGCCTATGTTTTTGTCTAGGAGTTTTATCGTTTCAGGTATTACATTCAAGTCTTTAATCCATTTTGAGTTTATTTTTGTGTATGGTGTAAGATACTGGTCTACTTTCTCTCTTTTGCATGTGACTGTCCAGTTTTCTCAACACCATGTATTGAAGAGGCTTTCCTTTCTCCACTGTATGTTCTTGGCTCCTTTGTCAAAAATTAACTGTGCATAGATGTGTGGGTTTATTTCTGGGCTCTCAATTCTGTTTCATTGATCTGTGTGTCTGTTTTTCTGCCAGTACCATGCTGTTTTGATTACTATAGCTTTGTAGTGTACTTCGCAATCAGGGAGTATGATGCCTCCAGCTTTGTTCTTTTCTCTCAGGATTGCTTTGGCTATTAGGTGTCTTTTGTTGTTCCATATAAATTTTAGGATTCTTTGTTCTAGTTCCATGAAAAATGTCATTGGGACATTTATAGGGATTACACTGAATGTGCAGATTGCTTTAGGTAGTATGGACATTTTAAATATGTTAATTCTTCCAATCCATGTGCATAAATATCTTTCCATTTCTTTGTATCTTCTTTGATTTATTTCAACAATGTCTTACAGTTTTCAGTGTACAAGTCTTTCACTTCCCTGGTTAAATTTATTACTAAGTATTTTATTCTCTTTTATGATTGCAAATGGGATTGTATTCTTGATTTCTCTTTCTGCTATTTCTTTGTTAGTGTATAGAAATCCAACTGATTTTTGTATGTTAATTTTGTACCCTGAAACTTTACTGTATTGGTTTATTATTTCTAATACTTTTTTGGTGGATTCTTTAGGGTTTTCTACATATAAAATGATGTCATCTGCAGATAATGACAGTTTTACTTCTTCCTTTCCAATTTGGATCCTTTATATTTCTTTTTCTTGCCTAATTGCTCTAGCTAAGACTTCCAATGCTATGCTGAATAAGAGTGGCAAAAGTGGGCATGTCTTGTTCCTATTCTTAGAGGGATAGCTTTCAGTTTTCACCATTGCATGTGATGTTACCTATCAGTTTGTCATATACGGCCTTTTTATGTTGAGGTCCTTTCCTTCTATACCCATTTTATTCAGAACTTTTATCATAAATGGATGCTGATGTTTTCATAATTATTTTTCATTTTTTTCTTTTGATTAATCCCAAATTATCTGATTTGGGACCTTAATTACATCTATAAAATCTCTTCACCTTTGCCACTTTAATGTGACCTAATCAGGGAAGTGAAATCTCCTCCTACTCAGAGGTCCCACCCACACTCAAAGGGAGAGGATTATACAGGGTGTATATCAGAGGGGCAAAGATCTTGGGACTCATCTCAGAATTCTGCCTCCCTCAAGTGGAGAATAGAAGGGTCTAGTTAGAACAGGTTTCAAAAGATGTGAACTGAATCATAAAAGACAAATAGAGGTAAACATCTGAAGTTGATATAGTTAATTTTACAATTTTCTTGAAATTATTTTTTCACCAGAGGCCTGTATTTGCAAGGTATAATTTTATTTGTTTAAGTCAGGTTTGGATTGAACATGAAAGAAAAAGAATGAAATGGACAACTTGTCAAAAGCAAAAAACAGTAAAAACAAAACAAAATGCTTTGTTAGAAGGAATGAATGAAAAATGAAGAGATCTGGTTGAGATCTTAAAAGACAAAGTGTGTAATCTATCTGGACCTCCATGTTCTCATTTGAAAATATGGTGATTATTTACAATATGTGAGAGGCAAAGGAGTAATATTCCTAACATATAAAAACTTTTTATAAAGTAAGAAAAGAAAAAGAAGAATCTTTGACTATAAAAATGGGCTAACATTGATTGTAATCAACAGTTGAGAAAAGAAGAAGCAAATGGTTACCAGGCTTATTAAAGTGCTCAAGTTCATTTGTAATTAAAGAACAGTGATAATAGTTAACAACTACAATACTTCTTAACTAAGGACAGGCATTGTTCTACTTTCTTTACATGTGTCACCTCCTATAACATGCAGCTCTACAGAGTAGGTCCTATTATGGGCTCCATTTTATAGTCACAGAGAGGTTAAGTTAGTTGCCAAAGGTCACAAAGCACCAAAAGGCAGAGCCCCAATTCCACCCAGGTAGTCTGGCTGTACTCTAACCATCATGTGTCCCTGCCTTGAAGACATACTGAGAAGTCAACAATAATTAGGCAGCACTTGTTATAATACCTAGTATTGATGAGGGTTTGGGAAAATAGGCCCTCTCCTATACTACAGATTGTATCTAAAATATTTTTTAAAGTACATAGCCTTTAATGTAGTGTTTCTTCCATGTTCTTGACACCAAGCCTCTTAACTACAAGTTCATGTGCCTGATGTGCAATAAGCCAATCACTGAGAGATTGGTGCTTGGAGATAGAGAAAGGTTTATTCAAATTGGCCAAAACAAGAAGGCAGGAGGATAGGTTCTCTCAAATCTGCCTTCACAAAAGAAAAAAGCAGGGGTTTTTATAGAGCTAAGGGGCTTGGAAGGAGGGGTTCCAGAGAAACAAAGGGGAATCCATGTTTCTTTTGCTCCAGATAAGCCCTTGGGCAATCTGATTTCTGAGCTTCAGCTGGGGGCTGGTTATCTGGTGATCTAACTTCCTTAAAGAAATTTTTTTCTTCTGTAAAACAAGTTCATAAATTCTTGTGACCGCTGAGTCAACCCTCTCATTAAAGAAGAAAACAGCAAATTAACAAGATTAACTTCTTTTCATCCATGTCTGTGCTGGGAACAAGGTTGAAGTATAATCATGTTCTTATTGAATATTTACAGTAACCTTCAGGTACCTGGCTTCATTCTTTTGTCCCAATGAAGACAGTATGTCTGTATAAATGTTTAGCTCTAAGAATATCTGTCAAGTTACTTATAATAGCAAAAAAATAAAAACAATTTTGAAAAATGTAAGCAACAAAGCAGAGATTATATCAATTATTTTGCATTCATTCAATGGAATACTATGCAGCTATTATGGCTGTATTTTATATTTTAGAATATTAACAGGGAAAACTGCACTGTATATTAGGAATCAAAAGCAGGATATATAATATCACACATTTGGTTTTTTTTAAAATCCCGCTTATATGAGTACCAAAATAAGGGGGAGGGGAGAAGTGGCCTAGAAATATGTTCACCAGACTATTAAGTGTAATATATTTGAAATGTGGTAGAATTATAGGTGATTCATGTCTTTTTAATTTTTATTTTTTAGTATATTTTTGTTCAATAAGCATTGTATATCAAGAAAAAATAATTTAAAATTTAATTACATGCTCTCATAGGACACTCTAGGATCCATGTTTTATAAATTGTTCCATATAAACAGTCACTCTCATGTTGTGGCATCACGTTGAACTCAGAGTCTGGTGATCTGTCTTCTGCTCTTGGTTTGGTTATAAACTAATTCCAACTGGAAGAGATCTTAGAAATCAAGTGATCCAACACCTTTGTTTTACAGATGAGAATGTGGAGGTCACAGGGAATAGATGACTTGCTCAGGGTTGACAGCCAATGTGGGGAAACCCAGGGCTGGAAGGCAGGTCATCCTACCCACAGGTTGGTAGCACTTCTCCTTCACTATACTGTCTCTCTGGGTTTGTGTGTCCTGAATCAGCAATTTCTCAGGTCAGAGTGTGATGGTCACAAATACAGGATTTGGGGTCAAATAGCCTATGTTCAATGCCAGCTCTTCTGTTTCTGAGAGACCTTAAACAAGAGGATCAATTTTTTTGAGCCTCATTTTTCTCAACTGCAAAATGGTAACTGTAATAATACCCACTTCTTAGGTTACTGTGAGGGCTTAAAAATGTAATAATGTATTTAAAATGTTTAACATAGTACCTGGCTTCTTTAAGTCTCAACAAACACAAGCTACTATTGTTCCGATTTGTATCTTTGGGCATGGAACCCTATACTGACTCCAGTGTTGTCCTGTTCTCTGGCAGCAGAGGAACTGGGATGATGATTGGCTGCCATGACCATATCCCATTTCCCCATCTTTTCAGATAGTTAAAAGCTTCAGATATCTTCCCTGATGAAGCAGGAGTTACGTTGTCTGTTCTATGGGGAAATCACTTTTGCACCACCACCATAGTAGTAAACCATCCAGATTTACAAAAAAGGAACATGATTTACAAGCTAGGGAAAGTCAGCTCCTCGTGTAAATAAATAATGACACTCTGGAGGATGCTGTTGATGCTGGGGTCACTGCTTGTGGGACCTATGCAACAGAACACATGGATGAGGATCCCACACATGCACAGGCCTTCAGCCACATGTCACTCCTGGCTTGTGCAAAATCACAGAAGTAACTGATGTTCCGAGTTAGGATTACAGTAGGGATGGGAAAAGGAGACAACAAAACAAAACCAACATGATAGTGGATTCGTGGGTGAAAGCCCTGTACCAAAATTCCAATCCTGCCACCACTTTGTTCTTTTATATGTGCTTGGGCAAATCTGGTACCTTCTCCAAGATGCAGGAATTGGGCCAGATGGTGGGAAAGGTATCTTCCCTAGTCTGACATCTTGTGAAGATAAGATTCAGGGTCCAGGGCCCCCATCTTAGTGCACTGAGGATACATACACTGAAATTAGAAAGTAAGACCTTAGTTTCTATGGAAATGGTGGGGCAGACTTGTAGAGAAAAAAGCTCCCTCAAACAACCACCTAACCTTTCCTGGCCTGTGATTCAAACCTGTGCTTCCACCAGAGAAGCCTGTAGAGTTTATCAGGGATCATGGACTCCCTAATCCCATTAACAACCTGCCTAAGGATTTGGCCTCATTCACCCATTGCTCCCTTTCCAATATTTAAACACAATTAGGTTACATTTGGTCAAATTTTGAGGAGCTATTTTAAAATGGCGATAAAAAGAACTCATCACATTTAGCTCAGCCAAGTTGCAAGAATTCCAACTGTTCATTTGAGCCTCTTATTGGTGTTCAGAGAAGCCATGGGCTCATATGACTCCTGTAATGCAATCCCTGATGTGAAAGGAAAGAAAACATTGCTGTCTCGGCACCTGCAGAGCAGTGATTACCAATGACTTCCAGAGGATTCAGTCTATCAGAGCAATTCCACGTGCAATTTGAA
The DNA here is from genome assembly GCA_031878705.1 of Tapirus indicus. Classification (NCBI taxonomy): domain Eukaryota; kingdom Metazoa; phylum Chordata; class Mammalia; order Perissodactyla; family Tapiridae; genus Tapirus; species Tapirus indicus. The sequence goes on from CM062937.1 coordinate 13,906,851, forward strand.
CGTGCCACAAAAATGCTGTTTTACATTGTCATTTCAAGTTTATGATAAATTGACAGTTAAATACTTTCCTTTCTTGTCTTTCAGGTAGCAGAGAGGAGAAGTCATCAACAACACCCATTCTCTTAGCCCTCAGAAAATATCTACAAATGCACCACCGCTAAAAGGTGACAAGTTTTTTATGGATTCATAGTGACTTAAAATTTTCTATTTGGCTACAGAAGGGAAAAGGAGATCAGTTTTCACATATCATGGAGCAGAACAAAAAGGAAAATGAAGAACTATCTGAGACATGCTCCTGAAAATGCTGAAATAAAAGCTAACTTATCTGAAGACCTTAGCTAATCTCCATATCAATTCCATGGTCCAAAATTACAAAGGTTCTGGAGAAATAGACTCCAACAAACCCATCGTATCCAGGTGAGGGGAAACAGAGAAACAAGGTCTCCAGGCTGGCTTAGCCATCTACATGGTCTAATTAAATAAAACAATTAGGGGTTGGCTTCTGTCCTGCAAGTTATTTCCCCACTGATGAAATCCCAAGGAATGGCAGGGAGCCAAAGTTGCTCAAGTGACTTCTTGTTTAACTCAGCAATTTAAGTGTTCATCAAGTGCTAAATTTAAATGTGTGTAAAGATTATTACAAACACACACACACATACACATATCTGGGGGAAAGTGTGAATATGTGTACACAGGGCCACACATATAGGTCAAGAGGGAAATAGCTTCAAGGAGATTTAGAGATTTAGCTTTTAGCAAAAGTCATTTTTCTCCCTCCAATAAGTCTGTGAGCTTTTAATAGCCACTTTCTTTGATTGCCTTCTAGATCTTTCTCTGCTGCCAAGTGCCCCAATATGAACACACAGACGCTAGGTCTTGAGGGGGAAGGGGAGTTTGAGAGGATCCTCATACCAGAATTCTGAAAGCTTTCCCAGACTAGTCAACCATGTCACTCTCCTAAATTATGTAATAAAATAAAGTCTCAGGCTCAGATTTCAAAAATCTTTCTTTTTAGTTTGAATATTTTTATATTCTGAGCAGTAAGAAGTTTGGAAAAATGCCCTCCTCAGGTTCCTTATATGTTTCTGAAAATATGATGATGAACTTACAATTAAAGTATTTTAGAAATATCATGAGATTGCCTAGAGAGTGAATTATTACAATAATTTATTATCTTGAGGGCTAATTATACTCACTTACTCTTTATGTTCTGATCAGTATTTTTTTGGTAGAAATTATTGACACTTTGACAGTTTTTTTCTTAACAGGTAAGTGAGTGGTTGGACTAGATCCTACAGTTTGGTCCAGATTTTAAGAGTAGAGAAACTCTGGCACAGTCTTTGTTTTAATGCAAAAACCAACCAATAAGAGGGCAGAGGACATACCTAAGATCAAAGACACAGGTGAGTGAACACAGGTGCCCAATACTTCCTCCTTTAGCTCCTCACCAAGGCATACAAGTTAGCTGGTTATTGACCAGGTGAGAAGCCTGGATCTGTTGACTTGCTGCCACTTATACCATTTAACCTGCCCACAAGCTTCCTAACCACTCCAATCAGTGCTCAGGAGTGCACCCTATATCAAACAAGGGCTCTCTTGATGTGCCACTATTACATACTAACCTTGCTTTATTTTTTACCAATACATTGGGTCAAAAGGAGATTTCTATCCATCAGGTTGGGCCACACCAACCACTGTGGTGAACTGATAATAATGATCTTTGAAGAGTGCATTCTTCTTCCTTTTGAAAAATTTGCCCATATTAATCACCCATAACTACTTGCATAATAGAAATAGTTAACAGTTCTGAAAAGGAGGTCAATAGCCTGTGTCTTAAACACCGTATTTACTGAATACCCAGCACTGGAACAGGTGTTGAGTTTCCTTGCAAAGTATATTGAAGACACAGAACTTACCTTGAGTAGAGTTTGGAAGAGGAGAATCACCAAAACCTTAACAAGAACTCAACATTAGAAACAAATGCCCGCACTTTTATTGAGCACATAGTATGTGCCAGGCACTGAGTAGGTACTTTACATATATTATTTCTAGTTTCCCCAACAATTCTCACAGCAAGTTATAAGGACCACTTTATAGGTGAGACAAATTATGTTCTAAGAGATCGTGGCTTCTCAAATATCACACAGAAAATACCACAGTTAGGATTAAAACTAGGAATATTTAATCCAAAAATGATATTTATCCAGCTATACCACATTGTCTGTAAACAGAGTTCACAATTCACTTTTCTACCTGTCCTTTTGAAAAGAGTCAAATAGTAAAATAAACATGTTAAAATTTTTATAGAAATATTCTGGTTGGTATACATACATCAAATGATCAATTATACACTTTAAGTATATTACAATTTTATTTGTCAATTATACCTCAATAAAACTGGAAAAGAAAGTTGAAAATAAATATTGCTGTATAAATGTCAGCCGAATCTATTATATATTTATTAACCTCCAATATCTGAGTTTCAAGCACTGAAGACTTGAGTTATCCCAAAATGATGTTCAGTTATGCAGCCTTAAATCTTTCCCATCAAAGGCCAAGGATCTTTTGTCCTTCCTGCTGATAGAAGGGAGAGAGGGATTCATCCTCCTGTGACTTTAGGCAAGGTGCTGATGGGAATGAGTGGTCAATACTCTAGATTCCTAGTTTGAAACTTTGAACATTAAATTACCTTTATTAAACGGCTGACTGGATAGTCAGATGCAGCTGAAAATAAGGTGACCAACCATCCCGGGCTGTCTGGGACTAGAGGGTGCCCAGAAGCTGGTCTTGCAGAGCCTAAACTGGTAAAGTCCCAGGCAAACCAAGATAAGTTGATCACTCTTACTGAAATATCCGTGCTTTTCATAGAATTTTGTATCTGGACAGGACTTTTTGAGTTTAGCTAGTCCAATAAACACACTGTTCAGATGAGGTCTATAAAGAGATTAACTTATAGTGCAGTTTTAAACATGAACAGAAGAAACAGTATCCCACCATTAAAGTGTAATGGATATTATCATATTTATGAAATGCCACACAGTTTGTATTCTCTTATTTTAAACTGTTCTCTATTTTTCTAAATTCCACCTGCCCATTTGGGACTTTGAGATTAGATCACCTATCCAGGTGGATCCCACAATAAAATAACAAATAGTAAAATGAGAATTATGACAAAGCTCAGCAAAGAGAAGACCTGAAATGATCTCCTCAGAGACTTGCTTGGCTCCCACACAGCACGGAAATCATCTGGAAAATCCTGTTTGTTCTGTGAAGGGATGTGGAAAGTAGCTGATGATACTGGTTGTCTTAGGAGTGGGGCCTGCATCTCTGTAATAAGGACAAGAGGGAGATGCTGTAGCTAGGGATAGGCACCAAATGGCAAATTTAAGCAGACTTCAAGGTTATATAACACTTCTAAGAGCAGAAATCAGGAGCAGGGCTCTAACCAATTGAGAGAAAACAGACTACTAGTTTCCAAGCAGCAGATGACAACAACAAATGCCAACAGGGTGAGCTGAGATCCCCACAAAGGCCATTATCTTCCAAAGACTGACTATCATTGACAGAGACTCACCCAGGCATCACTTCAGAGAGAGCAAGACCCTAAGCCACCACAGTAGACCGAAGCTCCGAGGGCCCTTCTCCGTCCTCCTGAGGGCACAAGACGCACCACCCCCCGCCCCGCCATACTCTAAGACTCATCTTGGAAGGAGAAAGATGGAAGGCTCAACTCTGAAAACTTGAACCTGAAGGCAATCACTACACACTGGAAGGAAATCATTTTAAAAAGCTGACACTGAGATATTGTCCATTGACAAAGTTAAATTCCTCAACTATCCAGTAGGAAGAGGAGCTTGTAATAAAGAAGATGTAAATAAAATAAGCATACAGATGAGGAAGGAAGGAATATAAAATTTACTTTGATTTTTGCACATCTAAGTGGTGGTGAGAAAATTTGCCCTCTCGCTACAAAGTAATTCATTAGAGGATATGGAAATTATAGAAAAGTATAATAAAAGTATAACAATTCTACTTCCCAATGATAAATGTTATAAATATTTTGTTTAGATAGATTAGATAGATAGATGGAATTATAATATAGATGGGATTAAGCTCTATACACAATTGTGTATCTTGATTTTCACATATTATATTATGATCATGGAACCATGTCAAATGTTCTTTAATAATTGTTAATAGTTTTATAATAGTCAATCATCTGGAGAGACCATGATTCACTTAGCCATTTTATTATTGGTGAATGTTATTTACCCCCACAATTATAAATAATGTTATAATGAACTTGATGCATGGATCTTTTCCATATATTTGACTATACTTAGCTTTAATTCTTCAAATTGAAATCATTGAATGAAAAGATATGAATCCATTTTAATGTCTTGTTAGGTTTAGCAACGTATTTTCTGAAAGCCTGTACCAATTTCTTTGTCAGCAACAGTGTATGAGTGCCTTTTCCAAAGCACCATTGCAGTAGGCAGCATCACCAACTCTACAATCACTTGATAGGGGAAAGACAGTATCCAATTTTTGTTTCAATTTGTATTTTGACTTTGTTTTGAGGTTGAATATTTTTATTATATTTATTGGCAACTTGAGATATGTGAAACTTCATTTCTGGATTTTTTGGGTACTTTCTTTTTTATTTGAACAACCTCATTATAAAAGTATATTAAACACCATACTTATTGCATATATTTTTTACATTTTCTTTCTCAGGTTTTGACATGCCCATTTTTATTTTCAGGAAGTCAAATCTCATCCATTGCCTTATGCTGAAAAAAATCCTCATTCTAAAATAAGGTAAATAAGTGGTCTTTGCTTTTATAGGTTCTACACTTTCATTTTCACATACAACATTTTAATCTATTTAAAATTTTTCTGAACATAATGAAGTTTGCAGTTTTTCTATACAGTTAATTAACTGACCCAGAAGCATTTACTTCCTTAACATCCAGTAATCTGAGATGATGTCTTTATCAGAAAATAAACTTGTATATATAGAGACATTTTCTGTGTCCTTTATTCTACTCCATTGATCTGTCTGATTATTTTTATTCTAGAAAGGGATCATTTTAATTATTATAGTTTTATAATATGTAGCCATATCTTGTATTGCTTTTTTTCCACAAAACTTTCTTGGGTATTTATGCTACTTTATTGTTCTATTTTGTCAAATTTCAGTGGAAGAAAACAAACTTTGGAATTTCCATAGAAAAATTAATCTGGTAAAATTTTTTAATTATTCATATTTACCAGTTAAGAATGTGTTTTACCTCTCCATTTACTCAATTCTCCTTTTATTTTCATCAATAAAAATTTTAAGATATTTTTATTTCTGTTTGTTAGATCCTTCATATATCCTTTCATTATTTAATATTTTTGGCAACTATTATAAGAATGAGAATTTTAAACTAATTTATTACTGGATATATCTGGTATATAGAAAATGCTTTTCAAATGTATTATCTTTATATGCCTGACTTTCAGAACTCTTCTTATCAGTGCTAAGTATTTCAGACAAATTTTTGAGATTCTACTTTCTATTTTTAAGATATGTCTGCTATAATCACCATTTAGTTTTCTTGATCTAGAATTGATGCAAAGTTTTTCTACTAGTTGAATTAATTGTAATAAGATCATGGAAGCTAAAGTGTGTGTTAACTATTGGAATTTTAACTTCATATGACATATATAATAAAAAAGAAAAGACAAAAGTTTCCTATAGCAAACAAGTATTATAGTTTCAAGGTTAATGGTTCTATGATATTTATTCATTGAATTTCAAGTAGATTCTCTCAGGAGAGCTTCTTGCACAGAGTCATGCTTCAAGATTCTAGTGACAACATACAGAACAAATAAAAACCTCCTGGAAAGGATATTCACCCCAACCTCACTCACATTGACATGGCTTGTATGCTTTCTGTTTTTCAATATTTAATTTTTGGACTAGAATTGAAACCATTCTATAAATGTTTCATAGACACTTGAAAAGAAGAAAAATTATTTTTATATGGATAATAAATAAATGTTATTAAACAATTTTATACCAATTCTCTGTCTTAATATTTATTTTTCACCACTTAAACATTAAAGATTTAGGGTTAGGCTAAATCTAAATTTTCTCCCTACATTTTGTCAAGGTTAAAAATGTGAATTAGGAGGCAGGTTTGTCTGTTTTAGATCCTGGTTCCATACGTACCGGCTGCGTCACCTCGGTCAAGTTAGTTTATGTCTCTAAAGTTCAGCATCTCCATTTGTAAAATGAGAATAATAATCCCCTGCTTCATTAGATCAAGATATAATAGAGACACAGAAACTGGCACAGTGTCTGCCACATAATATGCTCAATAGGCATTAGTTTTATTGTTATTGGTATTATTGCTCTTATGTTCCATTCATTTCCAATATTTTTATTTACATATTTATATGTTCTACAGTACATGATTATTTGTAGACTGTACAGCCTTATACAATGGCCCTCTCTGTCAGTTTTATGTTCTGTGCTTTGGATTCTATTGTTGCTAACTCCAATTTATTTTTGTTGAGAATTTGCTTGTATTACCTTTGTCCCTACATTTTGTGTCACATTCTAGGTTATTTTGTTTTGTTTTGTTTTCATAAATCACTTTAAGGATCTTAATAGAGTATTTTAACCTGTTTCTCAGATGTTGTCATAAGTGATGCATTTGGAATGACTTCTGTAATCTTGTTTTTCATGCTTCCTTGATATTTGGCTTATTTTCTGCCTCAAACAGACTATATATGATTTAATTTTATTTTTCCTGATATATTGCTCTTAATTTTACTTCAATGATTTTCTTGAAGTTAAAAAAAATGTAACATAGATGTTTCTGGGCCTACTTTTGCTGTCCCACTTCTGCCACCAGAGTATCTTCTCATAAGTGCAGTTTTAGATCCAGAAGTATTTTGATAAGGAATATGGATTTTACTGAAGTTTTCATGGTGAGTTGAAAGTATTACACTGCAACAGTAACAACCAACATTTTTAAAAATCCTGCTTGAATGACTTTATCTTTCCATAGGACTTCTCTCTTTGAAACCCCTCCAGTCATGCTAGATCATCTCTTCTCTGTATTTTCCTCCCTGAACCCCTTCAGGTTGCATACGCTACCTGTTCACTCCCTGTCTACAATCTGCTCAGGCTCAACCCTCCGGTTTCAGCAAGTGTAGAAAAAGCAATTCACATAGTGCAATAGTCAACTTTTGCCCATTAGCTGGTCATTAACTATGCTGTCTGTGCATGGGGTTAAGATGGGGTGGGAGGATTCAGTGCACCCCATCATACATACTTGAGCCTATGTTTATATAGTTATCAAATTTAAGAAAAAATATGATACTTGATTCCTCAATTACTTGAGATAAGAAACTAAGTTTGCTTCTTTTTCCTCCTGTCTCAATTCATTTTCAGTATTTTTCATCTTTGCTATGAAATTAAACCCAGATTGCTGTTATTATTGACATTTACATATTCCTCATGTCCTCTTTCAAGAAACAGTTATAAATTTGCATGTAAATATATATATTTGTTGAATTTATAATAATTAGTTAGACTTCCTGCATTGTTTTGCTTCTTTTAAACTTTTCTAGGCATTGACAGTATAGTTCAATAGATGAATTTCACTTAAATCTAGGCAAATCCAATTACATAATCCATAATTCTTTCTCTACCTGTGTTGCCTTAATGAAAAAGCAGATAATTCCCAGGGAACTGGACTAGCTTTATTTGAGAGGCCAATGTTGGATGTTCACAGAATTAGAGTAGAAAAATTCCGCAGGAAGAATTAATGAAGTTACAAAAAGACAGATCCTGTGGTTAGAGAAGTTACATGTTTGTCTCAGAATAGTCTGTCTTTCTGGATAAAGTCGTCACAATATTTCTGAGCAACCAAGTATTGGGGTTAACATCAGAATTTTAACTTGGTTAAAACTACAAATTAATCAGGGTTTATGATAAATCTCCAAGAGCCTTAGAACAGAGCGGAGTGTAAAGAGAAAAAACAAGTTCATTTTTCCACCTCTTCAAAAGATGGAAACTTGGTCAGGGCTTGCCCAAACATGATTATGTGTTTATGAGCGTTATATTCTTCAGCATTACAAATTATAGCATCACACCAGTGCATCCACAAAACGCAAGTGCTCAGTTCCAATGGATACTTGGATGCTGCTCTCATGTTACAAAAGCAGATTTTACATACTTTCTGGGTTGGTCCATTCTATATTTTTTAAGGCCAACTTTGCTGCATTTCTGAGTCCAGCAGGTAGCCACTTTGATGGGTAAAAAGATACTTTCACATCAAGGGAGAGATCATAAGGCTAAAGAAATCACACGTCTGGCTAAGTCTTCCTAGAAAATCACCGGTAAGTATTGAACTGCATGAGAAATTTGTAAAATCTAAACTGAAGTGGCAGCTGGGGCTGGGAAGAGAAATTTAAATTTATTGTTTAGGAAACTAGATACGATTATTTGCATATCTCTCTGTTGATTTTACAAAGTCCCAAGTTTAATTTAAAAAAAAATGCAGGTTTCATCAAGGAGTAATATTTGTAATCCTTCTGGTACTGAGCGATCAGATCCAATAAAGAACACATCTTCCACAAACATGGCTGAATTAGGCATGCCATGTGCAGAAAAGGCAAGGCAAGCAAAACTGAGAAAGGGGAAGAAGTTTGCAAAAGATAAAAGGCACCATTTTTTTTCTCATTTAACATGTATATTTAGTGGCTAATGTGTGCAAAGTACTGTCCTATACGTGTATATATATATATATATATATATATACATATTATATATGCCAAGGATAACAAAATAAGCAAACACAGAATCTTCCCTTGGGAGCTCACACTTCAGGAGTGGAGATAAAACACACATACACACATGCACACACACGACTCCAATACGAGGTAGAAAATACGAACATTGAAAAATTAATCCGTAATTTAAAGTACAAGACAAAGAACCAGGAAAATGATGTTCCTCCAGCTGAAATGAAACCCAGAAGGCTGAAAGAAAGGTGTTAACATAATATCTTGAAAATGGAGAAAAAATATTAACTTCTCATAACAAGTCATCACATGGGCACTTGCCCGGTGACATAGTGGCTACGTTGGCGTGCTCTGCTTTGGCGACCTGGGGTTCATAGGTTTGGAGCCCGGGCATGGACCTACACACTGCTTATCAAGCCATGCTGTGGCAGGCACCCGACATAAAATAGAGGAAGATGGGCACAGATGTTAGCTCAGGGCCAATCTTCCTCAGCAAAAAGAGGAGGATTGGCAACAGAAGTTAGCTCAAGGGCTAATCTTCCCAATCAAAAAAAAAAAAGGTCATCACAGATGAGCAAAGGAGGAGTATTGTTAGCAATGATAAGACAGAAAAAAAATTAGAGCAAGAGGAAAAACATTGGAGAGCATAGAAAAAGGGGTTATTTCAATTATTCAGGTACATGAATGTTAATTAATGATTTTTGCACATTGAAATTAATGAGATTATCAGTGCCTGACACTTTTTATAGTAAGGTCCTTAAGATAATTGCATATGTGATTAGAAACACTATAAGTTAATAGAATTTCATGGAAGAGAGAAGAAAATCAGTCCAAGAATGGATGAAATATGGATGATATAGCATCTTTTGTGTATATTTACATTTAAATAAATGCACACAAACTAATACAAAGGTATACGAATATCCACTCAGGACAGTTTTAGAAATGAGATTGCTGGAGGATCTTAATAATTATAGATTACTTGTTTTACCTTTGAAACCTGAAATTCACCAGCACAATTTATCCACCTGTTTTCAATCACTTCAAAGAACCCCGAAGACAACATGTCAGATAATCCTCATTTTCTAAGTGTCAGGCCCACTTAAGTGACTTCTATAAGGAAATGATGTCACATAAATAAGAAAGAAGCAAAAAATGTAATCTTATAGTGTCATAATTAGATTTTAGCTATTGTCCTACACAATATTTCCATTCATTTCCATTCCATTAGAATTATACAGATGAAGGTCAGACGCTGACCAGCCTGGTGTATTCATCAGTAACCTTTCTCTTTTTTTACCTTCTTAGAAGAAATAGCTCAGTGTTACGATTAACTCTTTCTTGCTAAAAAGGAAAACTCTCAAGATAGGTTTTTGCCTATCTTAAGATTAGAAGTACTTGTCTGGCTGCATATCAAAGTATTTTTTTTAGTGTATAGCTTTCCTTGTTCTTGTAGTACATTTAATCATAATTCTATTTATGATTCCCTCTCTTATGTAGGATTTACTTGGGATTGTGTTTTTTTAATGAGATTGGGTTTGGGGAGAATTTTTGACATGTCTATATTACTAAAATCTGTTAATTTTTTAATTATATCTTCATCAGTAAACATAACTTACATAATTTCTGCTTTTCAATATTTTATTATTGAATGAGAATTGAATCCATTCTCTAAATGTTTCATGGATGCTTGAAAAGAAGATAAGTTCTTTCTTTGTGTATAGATATAAACGAACTTTATTAATTAAATTATGCCGATTCTCTGATTCTTATTTATATTTGCTATTTAAACATTAAAGAATTAGGGTTAGGCTAGGTTCTTTCCATAAATTTCCCTCCTACATTCTGTTGCGGTTAATTATGCTGCCTGTTTTAAATCCTGGTTCCATACTTACCAGCTGCGTCACCTCGGTCAAATTAGTTAATGTCTCTAAGTCTTAGAATATCCATTAATAAAATGAAAATAATGATCTAATCTCCAGTCTCATAAGAACAGCTTTAGATTTAAAAATATAATGGCAATTGGCACAGTGTCCGGCAAATAATATGGTCAATAAACATCAGTATTATTATTATAGGTATTTTTTACCATCATGCTCCCTTCATTTCCAATACTTTTTTAATTAGTTAATTTTCTTTTCCCTTTTAATGATATGTCCTTGCAGAGAGACAGAATGATTGGCCTTTGATCAAACTGATCAGCATGCTTTCTCTATAAAGCGTGACAGTATGACAGTCAGTGATTCAAAAACATCAGTTTTTCAGACTAAGCTACCAAAACAATAGATCCAAAGACGGGGTCTTCTCTCCTGTTGCATTAAAACAACCTGGGGAACTTTTTAAAAATAACTCCTACTCTCGTATTTCTGATTTGGTGGATAGACTGTAGGAAACAAGTATTTTAAGTAGCAGAAACAGTGATGGCAGTGGTCCATGGAGGCCAGGCAGGCAGGTCTGGGAGAGACTTAGATTGGCCTAAACCTGGCCACGGCCAGCGATGACAGTTCCTCTGCTGGTGCGCATCCATCCAGGTATCGTGGGTAGAAACCAGGCTTTACAACAGACTCCACCACAGCAGGAAAAACGGAGAAGGGCAGGTACAGAAAAATAGACAAAAATTGGAACGGGCTGAAGTCAGACAATGGATGGCACATTTTCTCTGTTCCAGCTAAGCCCACGCTTTAGTGGGAAAGAGACATGCACCCCAAAGCAGTTACATTACCTATATGACAAGGTTCTAAAACCACCGAGGTGAGAGAATTACTTAAGGAAGATGATGACTCAGGGAAAGCCTTACAGAGAAGTGACGTGTCACCTCTCCAGGATGACTAGGAACCCACCATAACAGATGAAAGGAGGAAGGGAAGGTCTAGAGAAAACAGAAAAAACTGGAATGGGCTGAAGTCAGCAGAGAAAGCAAAAACATCTTAATTTTAACTAGGATGAATAAAGATGAATAGGTTAGTAAACAAGGTAGAAGGATGCATTCTAGCCATTTAAACTTGGGCTAATTACTTTACCTCTGTGTGTCTTTACTGGCTCACTTGTTAGCTAGGTACAATGTCTCCCTCACAGAGGTGGGAAGAGAGTTAGTGCACATAGGCATTTAGTCCATAGTAAGTGCTCAAGGAAGATTAGGTTTTACTGTTTTATTATTTTTGTTGTGTTTTTTGTTTTATTGTTGTTTTATTTTTAATATCTTTAAATTAGATTAGAGAATATCAAATTAGCAAATAACTTCTTAAATGATAATATACAGTGCCATTGAAAGTCGAGTGAAAAGGACACTAGCATTGCTGGAGGACATGCAACTATTTAGGGAAAAAAATCAAAACACAAAACAAGAGCCTTAAAAATTAATGTTTTTCTGCTTTAATCCAGTAAATCTATTCTGGGCATCTATCCTAAGTAAATATTCTGAAATATTTATGCACAAAAATGTTTATTACAGTACCACTTATGATAGCAAAAACTGGGAACAAAAAGATTTTAATCAGGCAACTATGAAAAATAAGGTTTACTAAGCATTTAGAATATCATAGAAAATGTATATGAGTAAATAGAGAAAGGAGGACATAAAAACTGTGTACATTATAATCACAACTCCATAACTCAGAGTATCTGCATAAACAGAAAGATAAGAATCTGCATGAAAATGGTAGTAGTGGCTACTTCGGGTGGTAGAATTACACATAAGTTTTCCCTTCTACTTTGTCATTTTTTCAAATTTTCCAAAATGAACATTTATTACCTCTGTTATAAAAATACACTTATCCAAGCAGAGACTGGATAATACTGAGCTTTAGGTGGTTCAGGGAATATCATGGTAGAGATGTGTGCTGGAAATGATTTGGAATTCTTCCCATTTCTATGCCTTTCAGATGGATTTCCTTATGAATGTTTCTTCTGTACAGCAGGAGCACAAAATGACAACAGTGCTCACGCACTCCTGACCCTCAACTGTTTACACTGCAGGGGACAATAAGAACTGAGACCTGGAATATATCCCTAGCAGTCCTTCAAGCCAGCAGTGATATTTCACAGGGTGAGCAGTCTTGTGGAAGGAAAACACTCCCTGCTTCTTTGAAACTTCCTAAATGTGATGACGCCTGCCACCTGCCAGGCCTCTCCTTTCCACCCCTACTATCTGCTCTACCCGTCACCTCTCATCTTCCTTTCAGCTCCGTGCACGCTCCGCCTGCTGCCTTTGTGCAGTTAGCCTCACTCCCTCTCTTGACGGTAATGTCCTCCCACTGCTCTCATGCTTGTCAGTCTCACTCCCCTCCAGAAATCAGATGTCAAAAAATCAGTTTATGCAGTACTCTTTCATGGACAAATGAGCTTTCTCATATTTATTGGCACAAAAGTCACTTGGTTGTCTTTTTTCAAAGAATATTTGTTATTTATGATAGGACTATAGTTCTTTAGTCTATTGTAAACAAATTTCCTTAGGAAAATAACTCCTCCTATTGATGCTGAATACACATACTATTTAGGTATTGACACTGTATAGTCTATAGTACAATGAAGAATAATTTTTCCAGTATAAAATTAACATATAATCAGGGAAATGAGTTAATAAACAGGGCGTTTTTTTCTCTCTAAGACAATTTCTTACCTATATCCAGTGGTTATATTTATAAGGCTAATTTCTGAATGTATGCAATTTTGAAAATAATGAAAGAAAACTCTTAGGAGTAATGTTTGAAGTCTTTTTCAGGAAATCCATAATTACCAAACTTTGGAAAACAAAAATCTAAATTGTAAGCTTCCAGTTGGTTATTTACCATGGCCTAGAGAATTTGGGAACCTGGTACCACGTCATGGTTGAAATCCATGGCAATTATATGTTCATATTCTTAAAATGCAAGGCCTACAAAGAAACCTCTCATACATCCATTGGATATCATGAAATTCTATTGAAAAATTCTGCTGTATTTTCTATGATATTACTGATTTCAGTTGTTTATTTTCTTATTTCTTGAACCTTTTTTTTTTTTTTGCTTTATTATATATTTTCAATTCTATTCTGGGAGATATACATGGCAATATGCAAGAGTAAACCACCAATGTTCCACAGATGCTGTAGTTTTCCAACATTCTGGAAATTTTCTGGCACAAATAGTCTGTTATTCCACCCATTAAAATCTGAGTAGCTACTGAGTGTATTTCTATTGTTAGCCCCAAGTAGGGCCAAATACTAAATTCCTCCAGTGGACGTTTTTGCATTATCAGTTTCATATTGCGTGTCTAGGAGAGAAGTCCCATCCAATTTGATACTAGCTTGAAGTCTAGACTCTGGAAGAGACCCCACAATGCTGAGTTATGAGCCCAGAAATAAACAAAAGCCACGACCACTATAGCAGCTTCAAGTACTAAAATGACAGATTCTTCAAGGTAGAGCAATCTCCCTGTGCTAGCCCAGGTCGGCAGGGCTACAAACTTCCCACCCCAAGCAGTACAATTAATCAGCTTTTCCTATTAACATGCTAGAAGGGTGCATCAGGGCTGAGAACCACTCTTCTCCTTTCCATCTTCTTCCTCTTTTTTTTTGTTTCTTAAGTTCACATTATTTTTCCCTTTTTAAATTGAGGTATAATACACATATACCGTATAACTCAAGCATTGTAATCTTGCAATTTAATGATTTTTAGTAAATTTATGGAATTGTGCAACCATCACCACAATCCAATTTGAGAACATTTCCATCACCCCCCAAAATTCCCTAGAGTATGTTTGCAGTCAATCTCTGCTCCTACCACCAGCCCAAAGCAACCACTGATACACTTTCTGTCTTTATAAATTTTCCTTTACTGAATGTTTTTGTGCCTATCATAATAGTTTTGTGTTTCATCCATGTTGTAATATATATCAATATTTCACTCCTTTGAATTACCAAATAGTATTTCACTGTCTGAATACACCACATTTTGTTTATTCGTTCACCAATTTATGGGCATTTGGATTGATTTCAGTTTTTGACTCATGAATAATCTTGCTGTGAACTGTCATATACAAATCTCTATGTGGACATACGTCTTCATTGTTCTTGAGTAGATTCTTAATAGTAGAATTGCTGGGTGACGTGGTAAGTTTATATGTAACTTTTTAAGAAATTGTCAAACTTTTCCAAAGTGTTATTCCATTTTACTTTCGCACCAGTTTCTCTATATCTTTGCCAACACTTGGTTTTGACTGTCTTTTTTATTCTGACCATTCTAGTATGTGTAAAGTGGTATCTTGTTGTGGTTTTAATATGCATTTCCCTCCTAACTAATGATGTTGAGCACCTTTCCACGCACTTATTAGTAATTAGCTTGTCTTCTTTGATGAAATGTCTATTCATGTCTTTTGCCCGTTTTTAGTGGGTAGTCATTATTATTATTAACTTGCAAGTTATTTATGTTCCTTGAGTATAAATCCTTTATCAGATAAAAGATTTGAAAATATTTTGTCCCTGGCTGTGTCTTATCTCTTCGCTTTCTTATGGTATATTTTGAAGTTTAGACATTTTTAATTTCATTATAGTCCAGTTTATCAATTTTTTTTCTTCCCGGCTCATCGTTTTTATGTCACCAAGATTTTTTTCCTATACTTTTTTCTAGAAGTGGTATAGTTTTAGCACTTACATTTAGGTGTATAATCCATTTTAAGATAATTTTTGGTATGTGTCAGATGAGAGTCTAAATTAATCTTTTTGCATAAGGATATCCAATTATCACAGAACCATTTGTCAAAAAGACCTCCATTTCCCTTGTCTTCAGTCCTTTGAAAGAACCAATTGGTCATACATG
Organism: Tapirus indicus; assembly: GCA_031878705.1. Lineage (NCBI taxonomy): Eukaryota > Metazoa > Chordata > Mammalia > Perissodactyla > Tapiridae > Tapirus > Tapirus indicus. The sequence continues at coordinate 13,922,450 of CM062937.1, forward strand.
TAAGGATTTATTTCCAGTTGATCCCTATGTCTATTCCTATGCAATACCATAGTCTTGATTACTGTAACTTCAAGTAGGTTTTGAAATTATGTAGTGTAAATTCTTTTTTTTTTTTCCAAAATTGTTTTGGCTATTATAGGTCTTCTGTATTTCCACATAAGTGTTAAAATCAAGTCAATTTCTAAAAAAAGTCTACTGGGATTTTGATAGGTATTGCATTGGATCTTTGGATCAATTTAGAGAGAATTGTTATGCTAACAATATTGCATGGTCCAATACATGAATATGGAATGCTTCTCCATAAAGTTAAATCTTCTGAAATTCTCTTAGGAGTTATAGTTTTCAGTACACAAGTCTTGGGCCTCTTTTGTTAAATTTACTCAAGTGTCTATTTCTTTTGATGTTATTACAAATGAAATTGTTCTCTTAATTTTATGTTTGAATTGTTCATTGTTAGTCTCTAGAAATAGAATTGATTTTTGTATACTGATCTTGTGTCATACAGCTCATGATAAACTCATTTACTAGTTCTAACAGGCTTTGGAAAGAAGTGTATTTCTTAGGATTTTCTAAACATAGAACCATGCCATCTGCAAATAAGAAGAGTTTACTTCTTTCTTTCAAGTCTGGATGCCTTAATTTCTTTTTTTTGCCTTATTGTACTGACAGGAACCTCCATTATAATGTTGAATAGAAGCAGTGAGAGCAGACTTTAATCCTTGCCTCATTTCCAATCTTAGGAAAGCATTCAGTCTTTACTATTAGGTCTGATGTTAGCTGCAGGATTTTCATAGATACTTTATATTAGGTTGAGGATATTCCTTTCTATTCCTAGTCTGAGGACAGTTTTCATCACAAATAGGCGTTAGATTTTGTTAAATGCCTTTTCTGTGTCTATTAAAATGAGCATATGTTTTTGTCTTTAATGCTATCAATATGGTGTATTATAATAACTGATTTTCAAATGTTAAACTAACCTTGCTTTCCTAGGATAAATCCCATCTGGTCATGGTCATGATCTTTTTATATATTGCTGAATTTGGTTGGCAAATATTTTATTAAAGATTTTTGCATCTTTGCTCACGGAGAATAGTGTTCTGTAGAGTTTTCTTATGCTATCTTTGTCTGGCTTTAGTATCCAAGTAGTGCTGGTTTAATAGGATAAATTGAGAAGTATAACATGCTCTTTGATTTTCTGATAGAATTTATGAAGGGTTGCTATAATTCTCCTTTCGATTTTCGGTATATTTCACCAGTGAAATTATCTGGGCCTGTGCTTTTTTGTGTGGCAAGATTTTAAATTACTACTTCAGTTTCTATACCAAGAGATCTACTCAGATTTTCTATTTCTTCTTCAGTCGGTTTTGTTAATATGTCTTGCTAGAAATGTGTCCTCTAACTTGTATAAGTTTTTGATATAAAGTTGTTCAGAATATTCCCTTATAATTCTTTTGATTTCTCTAGGGTCAGTAACTGAATCTTCTCTTTAATTCCTGATTTTGGTAATTTGTGCCTTATTTTTCTTTTTTTATTAGTCTAGCCAAGAGTTTATCAATTTTATTGGTCTTTTCAGTGAACCAACTTTCTATCTTACTGGTTTTCTCTACAGAATTTTTCTGTTTTGCATTTCATCAATTTCCATTTTCATCTTTATTATTTGCTTCCTCCTGCTTGATTTAGTTTAGTTTCTTCCTTTTGTTCTTATTTCTTAAGGTGGAAGCTTAGATTATTGATTTGAGATATTTCTTCTTTCTAGACACTGCTTTGGCTGCATCCCATAAATCTTATATGTGGTGTTTTCATTTTCATTTGGATAAAAATATGTTTACATTTCCCCTATAATTTTTTCTTTGATCCATGGATTATTTAGAATGTGTTTAATTTCTGAGGGTTTTTCCAGATTCCTTTCAGCTGTGAATCTCTGTTATTTCCAGTGTGGTCAGAGAACACACTTTCTGTGATTTCAATCTGTTTCAATTTACTGACACTATTTTGTGTTCCAGCATATGGTCTTTCTGGGACAATGTTTCATGTGCACATGAAAGTAATACAAATTCAATGGTCATTAAGTGTAGTGTTAGATCGAAGTTAAGTCAAATTGTCATGTCTTCTATATTCTTGCTAATTTTCTGTTTAGATGTTCTATCAATTATTGTCTATTTCTATTTTCAATTCTGTTTGGTTTTGTTTCATTTATTCTGCATATATGTTTACAATTGTTAAATATTCCTGCTATGTAGACTCTTATCATTTTTAAATGTATCTTTTTGTCTATAATACATTTTTGCCTTAAAATTTGATTTAAATATGGCTAATCCAGATCTCTCATGGTTACTATTTGCATGATATATCTTTTTTCCATCTATTTACTTTCAACCTATTTGTTTGTTTGAGTCTAAGGTCGCTTTCTTGTAGGTAACAAGACCCAAGCAATGTTGGGTCTTGCTTTTTTATAGTCTGACAATTTGTGCTTTTTGAGTGGGGTGCTGAATCTGTTCGCATTTAGCGTAATTATTGATATGGTTGGATTTACAAAGGCTATTTTGCTAATTTTTTCTATTTGTGTCATGTCTTTTTTTCCTTCTCATCCTCTTTTATAGCCTAGTTTGTGTTAAGTAAATATTTTTAGTGTACCAGGCTTCCACTGATTTTTTTACCAATTTTTTAAAGTTATTTTCTTAGTGGTTGCTCTAAGATTTATAATACGCCTTTTAACTTATTACAATATACTTCAAAATTATACTAACTTAATTCAGTCAGATATTGAAACTTTACCCAAACACATCTCCATTTCCTTCCGACTCCTTTATACTATTATTGTCATACATACTACATCTATATCTGTTATAAACCCTACAATGCAGTGTTAAAGTTTTTGCTTTATAAATCTGTCTTTTAAAGAAAAGAAATGAAATATTTGTTTTTAGAGTGTTTCATATTTCCTCCCTCTTCTTTTATTCCTGTGGATTTGTGTTATGTCTGGTGTTAGTTCCTTTTAGCCTGAAAGACTAACTTATAAAGCAGATCTGCTGACAGTGAATTCTTTTAGTCTTTGTTTATCTCAGATTGTCTTTATTTCACCTTAATGTTGGAAAGATAGTTTTTTCTGGATATAGAATTCTTGGTTGATGGCTTTCTTTTTTTTAGGGGGGATTGTTTTTATGTTTTGGTTTTTGGTTTGGTATTTTATTCAGCATTTTGAGCATGTCATTCTACTGTCTTCTGACCTCTATTGTTACAGATAAGAAGTCAGCTATTAATGATGAGTTATTTTTTTCTTTCTGATTTCAAGATTTTTTTCTTTTTTTGGCTTTCAACACTTTGACTATTATGTTTCTAAATGTGGCTTTCTTTGTGTTTATTCTACATGAAATTCATTGAGTTTCTTAGATCTATGAATAAATATTTTTCATCAGCTTAAGTAAGTCTCAGCCATCCTTCTTTCAAAAGGTTTTTCTGATCTGTTATTTCTTTCCTCTCCTTTTGGGACTCATTATATGTTTCTTGGTATACTTGATTTCCCAGAGGTCTCTGAAGCTCTTTCTTTTTCTTTCTATCTTTTTCTCTCTGTTCGTTAGGTTGGATAATTTCTATTTTTTGTCCTCAAGTTCATTGATTCTTTCTGAGTCCATCTCAAATCTACTGTTGAGCCCATTGTGAATTATTCATTTTTGTTACTGTACATTTCAACTCTGGAATTTCCAATTTCTTTTGCTTTATTGAGATTCTCTATTTGTCAAGTCATTGTCATCATATTTTCCTTTAATTCTTCAAACAAAGTTTCCTTTAGCTCTCTGAATATATCTATAACAAGTGCTTTTAAGTCTTTGTCCACTAAATTCAACATCTGAGACACTCAGAGACAGTTTCTATTGACTGATTTTTTTTCTTGATATAGGTCACACTTTTTTTTTTTTTTGCATGCTTTATATTTTTGTTAAATACTGTACATTTTAGATAATATATTGTAGTAGTTTTGGAGTCTGACTTTCTCCCCTGAGGTTTGTTGTTGTCATTTTGTTAGTTTGCTTAATATCTTGCCTAGATTAAACCTGTGGAGTCTCTCTCCCCACAATATGTGGCTATTGATGACTCTGCTCAGTGTATCTATTTTTAATTTCTAAGCCTGGCTGCCAACTTGATGTTCTGCATAGCTTGGTGCTCAGCCAAAAGTTGGTCAGAGGTTGTTCAACTTTGTGCCAGTAAAGTTTCCACTCTCTGCTAATGGATCAGTGTGTGGACTGGATGGTATGTTCAAAGTTCAGGCCATTTTCAGGTCCACTAGGTTTTTATTTTCCACTGAGCCCTTTCAGGTCTTCTTCCATTTCTTCTGCTTGTGTGTATAGGCTTCATCTGCCAGGAATTCATGGAAGGCTTGGGCCACTCTGGTCTCTGCTGTGCATATGCATAGTCTCTGCTCAGATTGGGATATGTGGGGAGATTATCAAGTTACCTATGGCTCTCTCACCCTGTGGAATTCCCTGTCAAATCACTAGTTAGTGTACTATTCTGTTGCTTGCCCCAAACAGACCCACAACCTCAGGCTGGTGGAGCCACATTCTCTCCCTGGTCAATTCCCACCAAGAACATCACTTTAACAACACCCAGATAAAGTGTATCCCCCTTGGCACTGGAAGTAAAACTGCTGATTTTCATGGCCTGCTATGCCCTGGATCATCTACCATGCCCACAGAGGTGGGGGTAGGGGAAGGAGGGATAGAAAATGCCTAGACAAGAACACCACTGACTCATGTTGCTTTTACATGAAGTTCAATGGCTTTCATGAATAAATGTTTCTCAGTTTTTTGTAAGCCCTTGATCAATTTCTGGAGCACTCAGATAGCTGTTTTTGACAATTTTATCCACTTTATACTGCTTTTTGGGGAAAAGATTCATCGACCTCCTCGCTTCATCATGCTGGAAATGAGTCTACCTCTTGTTTGTAGTTTAAAAAAGTGAAACTCAGGTTGACATGAGCAAAGACTAAAATTAGAAGCAAGAAATAAGAAAAACAGATAGAATTTTATTGCTTGTTAGAGTATGACTGATTTCTCAAAAATTGACAAGCCTTCAAACAAGATATCTTTTGTGACTCTAAAAATTTGGACCAACCCAGCTTACACGAATCAGAAAGAGGAAATTTATCTTTAAATTAGAAAAAAAAAAAAAAAAAGGAAAAACCTGTGCAACTATTGTTAGGGATACAGCAAGTATTAATATAAAAATTATGTGGGGCATCAGGTAGATCAAGACTCAAAATAATTCTTGGGTATATTGATATCACTTTGGGCAAATAAATTAACCTCTAGCTAATTTTTCCAATTAAAATAAGGATAATGATATCTAGTTCAAAAGGATGCTGGGGGGACTAAATATGACAGCAATTATGAAAACAATCTACTCAGTATCAGCAGGTAGTAATCGCTTAATTGATATTTTTTTCTTATTATATACTTTTCTCCAGCCTTTCAGAAATTTGGTGTTCTGGCTAACCTGACACCTAGGAAAGGGTCTACTTTAATAGATCTAGAAAGTATAAGTAGATGTTTCACTTTTACCTGGGACATTCTCTTTTTAAGCCACAGGTCTGAGTTTTGAATCAGAGCTCTGGTTATGAAGAGAAGTTTTTCTCGTAAAGGAATTCAGCCCTAAGAAAGAATATAGATTTGTTTTGTTTTTGATAGGTGGTCTTTTCCAAGAGCCCTTCAAATCACATCAAGGGGGACAAGATTATTAGATTGAATCAAATGATATTAATTATATTGCTATTTTGGATCTACAAAAATGGCAACTTTATATGGTTCAACATAATGGGTTGGAAAGAGAGCTGAATTAGGAGTCAGGAAAAGGAGCTTTATTCTACCACTAACCAGCTGTCTGAGAAGAGCAGGGTCATATGCTCTGTGATCCTGAAGCCGTCTCTAGGGAATTAGGGTACTTCTGATCGGATTTCTATATGAGCATTTTCCCCTCCTCCTGAACCCAATTTGATCTCCAGTAGGATTTGAAGTGCCAACAAAGATCAATAGCCTATCAGGGCAGTGGAGGGAATTTTTAGCTTTCCATAGAATGACTAAATTCTCTCCTTGACTGAACTCTAACCAGGCTCCTCTGAGCTCTCTGTTCAGCTAGGCCTTAACCTTGGCCTATAAAGACTTGAACAAACACTGACAGCTTCTAACAGCCCAAAGCTGCATCCCTAGAATAACTCTGGCCCCCACTTAAAGGACTGGTTTGAGAAAATTGAAGGCTGTCAAAAGAATCTACTGTTTGTTCTAGCCAATCATCCTATCTTAGAAGATTGGACCCCTGTCTCCCAATCTCTGTGGGGGAGTAGGAGCCTAACTTTGAAAAGTGCCAGTTAACAAACCCAGATGAGTTCCATGTGGACCAACCCTCTTCTTCTTGTTTTAAATTTTTTCATTTTCCTGGCTCAACAGAGCTTCCACTCACCTCCCCCCCCCATTCTTTCATTCTCCCTTTAGAATACCCAATTACCTCTGTACAAATCAAAACTGAGTTTAATTCATGCTGGACTCTTCCCTATTGCAATAGGATATTACTGATTAAAATCTGTCCTTACCACTTCAATGAGTGTCTCGCCTTGTTTATCTTTGTCACGAATGACCTGTGTTTTAGACATTTCCTAGGTGGAAAGAAGAATTAGCAGTGACCTGTCACCCCCCAGGAATTCTACCAGGTCATCGGCCTTCATAGAAACAACAACAGACTTTCAGAGGAATTTGAACAATTCTTCAAAAAAGCATATGAATGATTACTGGATAAATCAAGAAAATACTTTTTTTCAAAAATAATTTTCTCTAGTTAAAAATAACACATTTCAAATAAAAAAGAAAAAATAGCACTAATACTATCGTTACCCAAAGAAAACCACTATTTTCCTTTTGGAGTATTTTTTCTGGATTTTTTAAATATATGTTTTACATAATTGTAGTAATAATGTTTATACAATTTGCCCACAGAATTTCATATAATACTTGGGCATCAGCATCTTTCTCTGTTATTGCAAAAAAGTACATGGCTTTGTAATATTTCATCATCTGTACTTATTTTAATACTTTTCTATATTAACATATTTAGATTATTTCCATTTTTTTTATACCAAACATAATGCTATGGGGAACATCCTCTGGCATAATTTTATTTTTTGTCATATTTGAATTATTTTGTTAGGATAGAGTCCTAAATATGGTTCAAAATATATAAACAACTGGTTAAGTTGAATAAATATTTATTGAGTCTAATGTGCACAATGCAGGGTGTTACAAGGATAAATTATTCACAATACGAGAGACATACTCTCTCAATCACTAGGGAAGATGAGTGGTAGTTTTGGGGACCAGGTGTGTGTGAAGTAAATCACACTAATGGCCATGGTTTAGTCTTCATTTGCTGCCATCAGATAGTTACATTAACTTGGTATCAGAGAAAGGAGTAAGGCCTTTCGATTCTAAAATTTAGGAAATAACACAGATTTATTAGTTAATTCATAACCTAAACAAGTGGTGCATGGCATAAAACAATCAAACCCAGAAATATCTCCAAAGCGTGTAATCATTTTTATATTATTCACTCCACACCACGAGGTGCATTAACGTAAAAAGACCAGGACCGGGAAATGGTATCATTAGTAGCAGCAATTGCATTGCTAATGATTCAAAGCCCATTTTTCTCATGCAAGCAAGATTTATGCTGAAGTTTTACTGTGTTAATTCCTTTCCTAGACTATGGGCATCTAGAAAGGAAATGTGATGCTGTCATGCTGTTTTAGGAATGGGAGGCCGTCTCCCTGCAAAAACCAGGAACTCCAAGCTCCCTCTCCATGTTCCTCTCTTACTCTCATGTCACTGCATGATACCTGCTAATGGCTCCCATCCTGGCTTTTCTTCACTGTCTGGACTCTACTTCATGACTTTCCCTTTTCAACCTCTTTGTCTATGTTCTCCCACTTGCAACAAAAATGATCACTTCTCTTTCCTAGGCTGCAATTCTAAGAAGGCAAAGATAGCATCTGTCCGGTTCATGAAGCCTGTCAAGTGTCTAGACAGAGATTGGTACATAGTAGGTCTCCAATAAAGATCACTGAATTAAACAAAAGAAATGTGTCTGATTCCTTCAGGAATTTACCCTCTGATAATTCATCTGAAAAATTATCCAAGCCTTGGGTGACGCCTCCAGGGGAACTAGCACATTTAACCAAAGCTATTCTGTACCTTAACCAAAAGGTGTGAGAAATGTGGGAGTTCCAGGTATTATAAAGGAAACATGAAGAGAGATGAGAGGGAAGGAGAAGAAGAGTGATTTGCTACTTTGCCCCAGCTTCATCCCTAAAGATCAAGTCTGTCTTCTTCTCCAAACCCAATGGCATTCCATTGCCTTTAAGAGTCTATCCATCTGCTTAGACAGGCCTTCAAGGCCACTGCCTCTGTAGTATAACACCAGGAAGGTTCCCTGGAGGCAAAATAGCACTGGCTTCAATCTCAACTCCTCTTACAATATTGCAACTTTGGGCAACTCACTTAAGCTTAGGGAGCTTCAGAGTTCTCACCCATAAGTGGGAAAAAATAAGCATCTCACAGGCTTTCATGAGGATAATGAGATGCTGCACATACAGAAGCTTGGACAGTGTTTGGCACATGGGATGTTCAGTGCATGCTAGAGCTCCTCCTAGTTCCCACCACTGCCCTTCAATACCCTGGATCTCAGCCATGCTGAGTTACCTGCTGTTCTGAAGCTCCATGCTAGTCCTTACTAATCTCGTTTATCTGTTCACATGGTTTCCTCTTTGTTTTGCTGAGGAAGATTAGCCCTGAGCTAACATCTGTTGCCAAACTTCCTCTTTTTCCCTGTGGAAGACTGTCTCTGAGCTAACATTTGTGCCCATCTTCCTCTGTTTTGTATGTGGGTCACTGCCACAGCATGGCTTGACGAGTGGTGTGTAGGTCCATCCCCAGGATCCGGATCTGAGAACCCCGGGCCGCTGAAGAAGAGCATGTGAATTTAACCACTACGCCACCAGGGTTGGCCCCTCATGTTGTTTCTTTAACTTGGGAGCCTGCCCTTGCTCCTCATCATTATGTTTGTTTATTCATCGATTTAACATCCATCTACTGACTGCCTGCCATGTGCTACATATGAGCTGCACAGTGATGGACAAGAAATTCTCTGCCTTTGTGGAACTTATACCACAACAGAGGATACAAAATAACAAAATGGGGGGAGAAATACATGGTCTCACCCAAGTTCCACTCAAGCCTCAAACCAAACTAGACATGTTCTGACAGGACTGGATTTTTTCCGTAGAAATGTTTTCTTTTATAATTGTAAATGAGTGCCTATTCATTGCAGAAAATTTGAAAAACATTTAAAAGTATAAAGAAGAAAATAAATATCACCTATAATTCTACCATCCGAATATCCATTATGCTTGTTCCGAAGCATCATTACCATATTTTTCTATGTATATATTATATATATAAGATTGGGAAGTATGTAACTTATACATATTTCCATATTAAACTATTAGATATTAAAATCTTAATATATTTTGAACATTTTCTAGTCTTGTTAAAATTCTCGGCAAATGTATAGGTTAATGACTTTTGATATTTCTTAGTTTTATTCTCCAGTTGCTCAACATATAGGAAATATTTTTACAAGAGGGATTCTGTTTTAATAGAACTGAATCTTTTTTGATTTATTACCTAACATGCAGTTAGGTTCTCGAAATTAAATGAAGCATCCTTGCCTATATCTTCCATATATACGATGAACCAGCAATTCTTTCAAGCAAGGATTGTCTCTTCATTGATTTGTAGTCAAAGATGAGTCTGTTACCACATGCAGGGAGGTTGTAACAATTCGTTAGATTGAATATTAAGGAAACCTGTGCTTGCTTTTCAGAAAACAATTAAGATAATTTAGAATTATTGATAGAACTAATTTTTTGGTCTAGGGATTCTCTCAATATTTCTCTTACTTTAACCTGGAATAAAAACATTGTTAGTGAACTTATATCTCAACAAAGGGTTTTAGTGGTAAAATTATTACTCTGGCTTATCCTCCCCAACAATGATACATTTCTAATCATGACCTCTGACATCACCAGGAAAAAAAGGGCAATAGATTAGTGTGCTTCTGAATCCCAATATAATTTGATCCTAATAAGAAGAGAGAAACCATCAGTATATACTATTCTTTCAAGTTTTATTAGGATTACAATGTTTACAAAGCACTTTTCTACACATTATTTTAATGATTACTGTCTAAGGCAGGTAGAAAAGTATACTAATCCCAACTTTTTTAGATCCAGGAAGTGTAGTACAGACAGACCACATGCTTTCCCAAAAATAATAGAGTAGCTCCTGAAGTCTTCTAAATGTTAGGCATCATAGCTTCTATATATTCTTACATTGTCTTTCTCTGTAATCCTAAAATATATGAAATTGTATCATTTTAGCTCAGTCTCAAATAAAGTCAGTTTCTCTCAAATCACGTGATATATGATCTCTGATTTCAAAAACTCAAACAATAGACACCTTATGTTGGAGAATGACCATGCTTACAGGGCAGAGCCAGGTTAATTGTGGGTCATTTGGCATTTCTCTTGGACAGAGTCTCCACAGAAACCTTGAAAAGCCACCCTTCTGGATGGCCCAGCACTCGCTCGCTGACACATATGCTGGCCGTGAGATACCAATACAGGAATAGTCACAACAAACAAATAATGTTTTCTGCTGCCTCTGTTCAATATCTCCAAGCCATTTATCATTCTGTTATAGCTCTGTTGTCCCAGAAATAGACACTGAGCCCAAGATTTAGATGCAGTGATTTATTAAGGAAGAGCTCTGAGAAGAAATCAGTAATGAAGCGAGAGAAATAGAATAAAGCAAGCTAGCTGTGATCTCAATGAAGGCCCAGCTTCAATCTGCTCTCACAGAGAACTCTAGTTTAAATGCGACCTTGGCGATTGCTGTTCCACCTTGAGGTAAAGATGCTGGGATCTTGAATACATTCAGGATACAATCCACTCCCATGCCATTCAGTCATTAGCTATGGACCAACACGAGGTGGGAAGCGGGGGCTGGATATAAACTCCCAGGCACAGCACAATCCTCTGAAGGTTATGAGTAAAGGCTATTAGCCATTACCAGCAGAGGCTGGGGCATGAGAGCACAGAGCTGGGATAAAGACAGGAGGGGATTTGGGCAAAAATCAAGAGAGTCCGATAGACCTTCTAAACCTGAGACTGCTGCTGCTTACTGTGTTCTCTGCTGGTAGAGGAAGTTCACTTGTAACCAATCTGCACTCTCCCCAAGAGTCAGCTCCTGCAGGACCAGACACCTACCTAACTAAGGGAACCCTAATCCTCTCCAAGTATTCTGGAGATTTCCCTCATTATCTGGTGACTCAGAGTTGATACATCTCTTATTATAAATGTGCTAGATTGCAGGACGTCTTTCTAAAACGTCTCCCACTAATAGCCTTAAAATATCTGCAGAAGACTGCTCCAACCTCAGGGAGATTAAGCAGGTCCTGAGAGGAGACCCCAAGATTTCTTTAATGAGCAACACAACCATCTCTGAGAGTCTCATTTGGGTTTGACAAGCTGGGGTCAGGGAGTCACTGCCACGGACTCCCACATGGGGGTTACCTTTTCTTTACCTCAGCATTGGTGCCCTTTCAAAATTTCTTAGGCAAAAGTGGGGCGTGCCTTACCAAAGAATCACACACTATTAAGGCTTCCAAGTATAAACTGTGTAAACCTGAGCCACCTCTCATGATCATCACAGTTGCACTCAAAAGAAGCAGCACTCTGGGCCTAAAAAGTAATCAGAAAGCAAATTAAACCTTTAGTTATGCCAAAAGGGAATTATAATTAACAATACATGTGCATGAAAATCTCACAATTCCCTTTTTTCCATTTTGCTCTTTCCTCTCCTCATACCTACGGCTGGGACCCCAGCTTCTCTCTCCTTCATTTATTTATTTATTTATTATTGAGGTGACATTGGTTTATAACATTACGTAAATTTCAGGTGTACATCATTCTATTTCGACTTCTATATCAACTGCATTCGTGTTCACCACCAAAAAAGTCTAGTTGCTCTTCTCTCTCTTTCTTCATCCCAAACTCCCGAAAAACCTTGTATTACAGACAAATTCAGACTTGGAAGCCTGTCGTCTCTCTCCCCTTCTTCTCTTTCTGTGTCTGTCCTTCTGTGTTCACTAGCTGTTGGATTTCAGCTAGCTTCTCCAGCTTCTCGTGTTCCTCCCTCACCTATCATCTTGATATGTATTAGAAAGGTTCAGGAACCGACAAGGCAAAACAGAATGTGCCTTATGTCACAGCAGAGAAGGAAGGCCCAGGGGAGGATTCTCTCAACAGTGGGGCAAGGGAGACACTGTGAACGCTCCTCCCACCTTGTCACGCCAGCCATCCAGATTGCTCTAATGCATTCCCGTGAGCCACTGGGGCGCTAGGGAATGGACGCACTCAAAGACCCATGAGCCACTCTGGGTTGCAGGGTCATGTGTAGTTAAATGAGCCCCCAGAATGCCTCCTCTGAAGCCGTCCCTGTGACAGTGCTGTTGAGTTCCTCTGCTAACATTAAGTCACCTGGGTCAGGCTTACTTTTATCACGACCTTCTTTAAAGGTAACTAAGATGGGCAATGACAATAAGGCCTCAGGGCTCTCTGTAAGGCTCCCCAGACCCACAAATCCCCCCTTCATTTGGTCTTGAAACTAAAAATCTTTTGACAGAGGCAAAAAATCCAAAAAACAAAAAGAACCCTGGAAGGAAGCCTGGTTAAACTCTTTTTGGAGCAGAGCCTCGAGAGGTGTGGAGTCATGGAAGACATAAGTTCTATGGGGGAGAGGGGTGGAGGGAGGACATCATGTTGGGGAAAAGGAAAAAGAAAAGGGTTGTTGAGATCTTCAAGTTAAATTTTGCATATGTCAAAGCTTTGCCTAGGATTTGCTTATTCTTTCCTTTTCTTTACCTCTATTCCTGGGTTGGTATCACAAGAAAAATTCTAGGCAAGTCACACATGTATTGTGAGCATATTTTCTAAGCGAAAGCTGGTAGCCATGGTCTGATGGTCAGTTTTTCTCTTTTTTCCCCCCAGCTTTATTGAGATATAATTGACATATAACATTGTGTAAGTTTAAAGAGTACAATGTGATTTGATATACATATATATTGTGAAATGATGACCACAATATAGTTAACACCTCCATCACCTCACGTAGTTACCGTTTTTTAATGTGTCATGAGAACATTTAAGATATTTCTTAACAACTTTCATATATACAATGCATATTGTTAACTATAATCACCATGCTGTTCATTATATCTCCAGAACTTATTCCTCTTACAAGAGAATAAACTTCTTTTTTAAAAAATAAAAGTAAATGTCTTCCATTATATAAGTTTTGAAAAATATATTAAATATAAGTTAGTGGTAAATAATATTTTTGCTATTGGCCTTAGGCAAAGGGATTGTCATTACTTTTTATGCTAACATATACTTTTGCCTTTGGGACATTGGTGCTGCTGGTGACCGTAACTGGGCAGCATCCTTTCTTCACCTCTGCAAGCATCAATTTGCATCCTGTAATTTGTGTTGGGGACTGAGGATTCCCCTGGAGAAACACGAAATGGGATAGTGATCCCAACTATGTTCAAAAATTAAAAGGTCCATTGGATGCAACAGTTTTCCATCAGCCCTCTGCTGAGCACCACTTTGTCACTCACTGCTACATACGAGGTACAGACATATGCCAATGAGCATCCTCTGGATACTATGACATCCTACAAGTATTGATTCTTAATGCTTCACTGGGCATCAAAGTCTTCCCCTGCTCTGCCATGCACTGAAATGAATGCTTTGGTGACATCTCCATATCCAAACTGATTTTTAGCAAGAAAGGGAAAAATGCCTCCCTTGCATTAAGGTTTTAGTCTATCAGATGGATGCTGAAGCACCGCATTGTACTCCAACATCTTAAAAGGATATTAGTAATGCAGGTTTATTTTTCTCCACTCTGTCCATTTAGACTCCCCACTCTCTGTGGCATTTGGGCATATATTCATGTCACCCAGCTGGGAGATGGATCTAGGTGACAGATACACACTGAGACATGCTGTACTCAGGCTTCCTTGTGCTTCTGTTGGGTAGGGCTGTCTCCAGGGGTCAAACTCTTGTTGCCAGGCAACTTCTTCCTTCAGAATGAGAACACTCCCAAGAGGATCCTCAATCCATATGCAAATGGGCTTCTGGCAGCTGCTCTCACCAATGCCACAGACAAGCCCAGGCATGACTGACTCTCTTGTAGCTAATTGAGGTCCCCATTACATTAATTGAAGGGACCACAGATTCTTCTTTCTACTCTTTCTTTAGTGAGAATTTTTTTTTCTTTTATGATATACTTGATACATAATAAAAGAACAACATTATAATCCATCTTAATTTATAAAATCATCCACCTTCCTCCTCTCCCCAACCAACATATTCTTTTGCCGTTCATCGTGGGCAAGAGTAGTGCAGAGAAGGATCTTGAGTTAATTAATTACTTTCTTCTGTAGAGCTTTATGATTGTTCCTGTCGACAGTTATGCCTAGAGCAGTAGCTCTGAACAATATTTATTAAGGACGCTCTAAGTTCCAGGTGCTGTGCTACGCATTAGGGCTAAAGGTGAATCCAGCATAATCCCTAATATCTAAGAGCTCACAACTAGTTGGAAGTCAGCCATAAACCTAAGCCTAACATGATGTGGTACATGCTGCAGTTGATAATCTGAAAACCAAAGAAAACGCAGTGGCCCAAACTTTCAAGAAGTTGCACTGATTTATAGAGAAGCAATATCAAGCTGCTCCTCTGATCTTCAACCCTGATTTCTGGGATTTTCATTCACAGTGGTCAGGCTTACTTATTATCTGTAGTAGTGACTATGTTTTGATAGACATATACACACAAACCACTTTTCATTGCTACAACTCACATTGAGACTGGATCTCCTAATTTTCATAACAGGCACGAATGTTTCATTTTCAAAGCCGGCATAAATATTTGGGTGACTGGAACTGTCCAGCAGCACTAATTCTGCAAACCTCCATATTCCATAGATGAAAGTCACACCTGAGGTTTCCTAGCCCACTGGTGGGCCAGCCTTGTCCTCCCTGACATGGAAGCTTTGCCACTCTCTGTGAAGACTGAATTGAAATTAAAACCTTCATTTCCTGGAAGGCTGATGGAGCAGATCCCAACATAGTTCCTCAGTTGTTAAGTTAAAAATGACCTGCAGTATCTTCAATGATTCCAGAAATGAGAGAGACACATTTTTTCCTCTGTGAGCTGTAAGAATGCCAAAGGGGTGAGACTGTTTCCCACGGGAGGTGGTAAGCTGAAGAAGAGCAGCAGGAGAGGTTTCCAAAAGCATCTGAGACATCTTCAAACGACTGACACAGCACCTGGTGCAGCACGAGAGAGCAGAGAGCACTGGTAGGATGCTGGGGGAGAGGATGATGAGTGAATGAATGAATATAGATATGGGGGACGGTGTGAGTTTCATGCCTGGCTTAGTTGAATGTGCTTCTATAGTAAATAGCTTGAAAGAGGGAGACAGTCTGGCTTCAGTCAGAATCTCCTGTCACATGTTAAACCCAGGAAAATAATCTTTTACTGTGGAGAGAGATTGTCTTCACTTAAGGAGGGAGACCCTCTTAAGTGGCTTTCCAGTCTGAATCCTATGAGGTAGGCATCTCTATAAGAGGAGCAGATAGAGGAAAGTGGTTAAGAGCAGGCGCTTTGGCATTAGGCAAATCTTGGTTGATTTCCAGCTCCAACAATTGCTGGCTGTGCGACACTAGGCAAGATTCTTAACATAGCTGAGCCTCTGTTTTCTCATCTGCAGTATGAGAATGATAATACCTGCCTCAGAGTATTGTTGGGAAGAGTAAGTGAGGATACTCGTGCAAATGCTAGCACAGCACAGCACTCATAGCCCACAGCTACAGTCAGGTTCTGACAACACTGCTGAGAAGAGTGTTGGACTTGTTTCAGGCCCTGCCTCTTGGACTTCTAGAAGCATATGAAGAGAGCTTCATCAAACTTCTTAGAACAGATGTTGGCGACCTTTCCAAAGCCCAAGCTCAATGACATCCTTGGATTCTCTCCCGTCTCACACACCACGTCCACTTGGTCAACAAGTCTATTTCTCTCCACCTAATAAATTCCCCTCCACGCCATCTCCTAGTCTCCATCTTCCCTGCCACTAATCTGGATTGGGTCCTGATCATCGTCACTCATCCACAACATGACCTTTATCTCCTTAATTTCCTCTTTTTTCCCACTCCATTGCCCTAGTCTCTAGAATTAATTTTATAAATCCCATGTCTGAACTTGTCAGCCTCCTTCTTAATTGTCTCCAGTGCTGATGCAATGACTTTATTCCAAAATTTAGTCCCCTCTAGCCACACCAGCCTTACATTTGAATCCACCTCCAACTCCACCTACCATTTGCACCCTCCACACCAACTTGAAAAGACCCTCCCCTTTCATTTCTTCAGGCGTTTTCCTATGAAAATTCATTTGCAGTAAGCTTTACCCAATTCTCTTTTGGGCTAGCAACAACTCTTCTAAAACCCAGCTAAATCATAACCCTCAGAGAGTGGTTCTCTTTTCTGTGTTCTCACAGCACTTTGTGATATCATTATCACAGCATCTTTAAGAAGTTCCCATTAAAACTGTTACTGAGCAGCTGCTCTGTGCCAGATGATAATTTGGATGCTTATATATATATATATATATATATATATTAGTAATCCTTACAATATCCTTTTAAGATTATTCAACTCTTATAGGTAAATAAACTAAGATCCAAGAGGTTTAGTAATATGACAGAGTTCACGTAGCACTTATGTGGCAAAGTTGGCAGTAAGCATATGATGGAAGATCCCAAGTCCTATGCTCTTGTAACCCCCTCAATCGGTTACCGTGTGGTTGCTTATGCATTAGTCTCCAGAACTAGAATGTGCTCTCTCGGAAGGATGGGATGTGTTCAAATGAGATATATTTTTCTTCTTTGCATCACCAGCTCTCAGCCTAGTGTCATGTATATTATATATACTCAGTAAATATTTGTTGAATAAAACAATGAGCTTTGTGTACGTGAATGGGGTTTGAATGAATCTTCTTTGAGGAATGCTTCTGGAAGGGGTTACAGGACAGAGCTGAAGACTGATTCTCAAATATCTAATGGGCAGGCAATGTGGCCGTGGCTGTGAGTGGGAACAGAGAGTGACTGCCTTTCCTCTGGCAAGGGGGATGTGGTTGAACCAACCAACCACGTCAGTGAGCCTTGTCTCCTAGGCGCATAAGTCAGATGGCTGGTTACATGTAGTCTCTTGGGAAGTCACTTGTCATTTGTCTAAAGCTTCCCTCACTTCCAACTCAACAGAAAATCTCCTTCACATAGCCCACCCAATCAGTTATTTCTCTGTCTTCTTCTGAAGACAGCAAGTGAAATGGAACCAGAGAAAAGCTATGCCCCCACAGGAATGCCTTTGTATCCAGCCTGAACATGACTGCCAAGATACACTGTGACTTCAGGGCCTCAGTTTGTTTCATGTTTGAAAAACAAAATCTGTGAAGCATAGTGTCTCCCAAAAGGGTAATCAGTATCAGAAATTGTGCACATCTGAAATCTCGCAAAAGCGTGAGGTAACTTGGCATCTACCAGAATGAGAAAGAACATCTTGGTCTTGTGACTTCTCTGCTTGGGCCTCATGCCCTAGAGAAGCTTCCTGCTAACTGAGATCCTGGCTGCTCTGCGGGGGGAATAGACACAGCTGATCAAAGTTCCAGACGGCTGGATTTAGCTGCCTCCATCATTGCCTTCAAGGTCCAGCGGCCACAGAATAATTTCAAGGTCAGACAGTGGTTTTGCTGATTATTTCACTGTAAGCATATTTTAAAATGATCTCGAGATGCAGAGTTCCCAGGTGTCTGTTACCAGAGAAGCTTTCTCAGTCACCTTGCCTGATCCTGTTGAAAAAAGAAAAAGTTTCGCTGCATTTTTCCATCAGCTGATGAGTCATCCAGCATATCTCATATTTGCTCTGCTCTTGAAGTTGCCTATGGGCAAATTGGAGCCCATTCTGTAGCACAGTTCTGCTGCTGAGCCATTACAGGATATCTAATTAAATTAAGCCATAAGGCAGGAGAAAACTGTGCCATAACCTCTATAATCTGTGAAGCCTTTAATCGTTTGCCAACCATCAATTTCCTAAAAACGGGAACCGCAGCACATCACCAGGAGATAAAAATCCTGAAATGGAAATTGTGATTGTTTATAATGTGTTCAGGGATGCTGAGCCGCAAAACCAGAGAGGGAGTGGAGCCAATGAGCTGGGCATGTGAAGAAGCGCGCTGTACACAATGACGTTGAAATCTAAATTAGCTCCTGCTAATTGAATGGAGCTAACTATCATTTCCATTTCTGAATTTGTAAAATTGTTTTCTTCTCAGGGAAAAAGAAACCTCTGCTCTACTGGGCTAACTCAGTTCTGAGTAAGTTTGTCTTCCTGTGTTTTGAGGTAGCTCGGTGAAAAGAGACGAGTCCATCCTGGCGGCAGAGCCTGGAATCTGGCTTTCTGATGACACACATCCTCAACCAGCTTCCCTGGAGAGGTCTCCACAGGCAGGGCAGGCAGAACCAAAGCCAGCTAGGTTGCTACGCTTGGGAACACTGTCTGTCCCCTTCTCACTGCCAGACAAGCTAGCTTTCTTACACAAGAAATATGCCACCAATGAAGATGGAATATTTATAGAGCACCTACTATGTGGCAAAGTGCTGCGCTCAAGCTTGCATGTAAATAATCGTCTCATTGAGTGCACACAATGAATCTGAGGCTCGGGGATGTTAATCTGCCCAAACTGCCCAAGTAAAGCACAAAGGACTCAAACCTAGATCTCGTGGTTTCAGAGCTCATGCTGTTTACATCATATTATTCTTGTACCATAATGTAGGCAGATTCTAGGGAAAGCTCCACGACATAGCTCAGCTTTTAAAATGGAACGTGGATATGTGAATATGGACAAGAGAGAGCAGAATGTTTCTATTCTTTGAATTTTCTTCAAAGGTTTTAAAGTCTGAGTAGCAGCATGGCCTAATGACAGCCGAAGAGTTGACAGTTCTTCTGTTCAGGTCTTCATGTTATGGGCTGGGTGATTACGGGCAAGCCCAATAATTTGACATAATCAAGTTGTGAATTCAAAGGGAAGAGTTATAATCACCTAAGTAGCTTATTCTGAATCCCTCGGAGCTTGATTTAGAAGAAAAATAAACCACTGATCTTGTCTTAGAGCAAGGCTATTCTGACTTCATAGATTTAATCAAGTACAAGCTCCTGAGTTTGGCATATTTCAGTATCTGCTGGTCAACTTGGTGCATTTCAGGTGGGGAATTTATGATGTCAGGAACAATGTGGTATCTGCTATCCTGGGTGCTGTACACAATGCTGGCACCTTCAGGCATCACTGAATAGGAAGCAAAGGAGACTAGTTCTGAGTCTGACAAGCACAGAGTTTGGCGGGGGTTTGCAGCCGTGATCAGCTCAATGTCAGTGATATCCCATTGCGCTGAAATTTTCAAAAATCTCTGTAAGCGTTTCCAATCCAGCTGCCTTTCCTCTGAAGTTCAAAGTTGTGGAAATTTCCACTGACCAGCAGACAGCCATATTGTTGGGCTTACATGTTAGCCAGTAAAGCTTAAATAACTACGTGGTAGTATTCTTTTAATTTGGGGGTAACTAAATTTGGGGTCAGGTTTACATTCATCAGGCTAAAAAAAACAACAAAAAAGCTTTACTTTTAAATAGACAATTTGACAGATCTTTTTTTAATCACTAAAGAAGACTGTACTTCCAAACTAAGTAAACTATTGGGAAAAGAAGTCTTGTGTGGTAGAAGGTAGATGCCTTCCTCTCCCTTGCAACTAGTTATACTATATCTAACTGTGAAATTGAATCATCTAGAAAATATCACTGAACACTTGGTCTTTCAAATCACCATTCTACCCGGAATGACAAATTATGTATTCCATTGTCTTACATAGCATGTTGATTTCATATGCTTTAGTCAACCTGTACATTTAAAAATCTTTTTGAAAGCTTGTTATGTGCAAGTCTCTCTTTGTATCTTTCCAAAGAATTGGGGACTTCAGTTGGTTTTAATGCAATGGTCAATGTGGAAGTCTTCTTTATAAGATTGACCTAGTTGAACAATACCCAATTAAAAGCCTTTATTTTCAAGACCTTGCAAAGAAATGGGAGAGGAGAAGGGAGAATAGAGATGAAGGGTCAATTTTAAACCAGGGTTCTTGGGTGGAGAGGGAGCCAAGATCAAATACAAAAAGTAAATAAGGTAGTCATGTATTTCCTACAAAATCTAGTCTAAGCCTTGGAACTTCCATCTCTTGGACTCTGACCTTTGCTGTTTTTGACCATGATTAAGCAAGCTTAGTTCCACTCTCATATGTTTCTGACTGTGTTTTAACAACTTACAGTCTACTCTTTTCTTGATCTTGGCTTTTAAAAATGCCTATGATTGCCTAGATTCCTCACATGCTTTCCAACCTACGTAAATATCTTGAGTCTCTAGTTGGCAATGATTTATTATCTAGCTATCCAGCGTCTACCATGTTCCAGGCACTGAGCCAGGCACTGGATATCCACATATAGGACAGCATCTCTGCCCTCAAAGAGTACATGGTCTACTAAGGGAGAAATTTCAGTTAACTAGAAGTTGTGAGCTAGATGGAAAATACTGTGTAGAGGAATGCATGGCATGCTATGGACAGCAAAGGAGGAGCACTTAACATCTGAGAAAGGCAGAAATTTGTCATGGGCAGATTCTCAGACAAGGACACCCTCTCTACCCCCAAAGAAAGGGTAAAAGAAGTTTGTCAGAAGGATAAGAGGAGAAAGGAGTTCCTATAAAATGAAATAGTCTGCACAAAGGCAGGGATATATAACAAGCACAACTTGGTGTGGTTGTATAAGATAAGATATGTGGGTGACTGTATGTTGCATCCAAAATGATTTTATGATCTAGCATTAAATAATATTGAATAAAACAGTAGAAGTAACTCCCTGTCAACTCTCTCTCAATCCTACTTAACTCAAGGAATAAATCTTTCTGTGTTTCCGAAAATATTTCCAATTTGTCTAACACTTGCTGATCTCCCTTTTGGTCAAATGGAGAACAGATTTCAGCTCGGATACTTTAGCAGGCAACAGTATCATGTTAGAACTTAATTACATTCTTTCATTTTTATTATATTTATTTTTACAGTTTTATTTTAATTATGGCAACTGATTGCAGATTTCCATTCACAGCATTGATACAAAGTTTCATTTGAAATGACTTTATTTTAGTTAAAAATGCAATCAATTAAAAAAACAATATGCAAAAAAAATACAGATGGTACATGAATATGGTAATAATCATGAAGGTGGTATACCAATGACTAGAGTTTGATAAACATTGGTGTGGTGTATTTGGGAAACAGAAAATCATAAGATGGAGTGAAGGGTGAAAGTGGGAGACAAGCTAGAAGAGAAGCCAGCCTGCAAAGAGCATCCTATGTCAAGCCAAGGGGTCAAGCTTCATGAGGAGCATGAGAAGGGTTATAACCAGGAGAATGGCTTGATAAGGTTTGCAGTTACGGAGAAACTTCTAGAATGTGAAGGATGGCCCCGAGTTGCTGAAGGAAGCAGATCAGTTAGTAGGCTAATGGGGCCCAGTGAGAGATGATGAGGGCATGACCAAGCAGGCAAGTAGTGGGGCTCTGAAGGAGAGGAGGGATGTCTTACACTTATCAGTGGTACATTCACCACTGTCACCAATTACATGTGGAGGGAGAAATCTAGAATATTGCTCAGGTTCTGGCTTGCTCAGTGGGTGACATGTGGCTCAACCAGGTGAGCGGATATTTTCCCTTAGTTGCTCCTTTGCTTGATAGTTGACATGATTTTGACCCTGAGTGAGACCCTAAATCTCATTAACTGTGCATTAACAGCTTGATTGGGAGGATCCAAGGTCCTTCCCCTCACACTCTTGGCTAGAGATCTAACTCCCCAGACAGATAGAGCTGAACTCAAATGTGTGGTGGAGTTAGCATCTTTTCGTATCGTGGAAGAGTTTTTGGTCAAGTAAATAATGGAAAAGAGGTAATGCCCTCTGACTCTGCCCTAAAATTTTCTAAAGGACCTACAACAAATCAAGGAAGACTTCCCACTTTAATAAAATTACTTTAAATCCTAAACCCCATAATTTCCTACTAACTTTCTATTCAAAGTGTGAAATTATGTGGTCCTATGACTTCAGATCTTTTGAAATCAGAGGTTATCAGTGCAGGAGTGAGAAGGACTCTAAACTAGAAAGTTACTAAAGAAGGTCTTTATTTTGCAAAAGAAAAAAAGTTATTTTGAAGGGAGGATGAGATCTTTGTGGGGAGATTCTTATTTCAGGGCAAAATCATCTCATAATTGGAAGGAACCTGGTGACTGGGAATTAAGCTCGGATCAAGTAGCTCTCACACTCGTCATTTTCTCTCTTCCTGTTCTTCATAGTGGAGAAAGTCTAGGATCCAAGGGAAAATTGCCTGTTTTGTCAACTTATTACCTGCTAAAGTACATGCCAGTGAAAACCCGTCCTCTGAAGAAGATAAAAAGTTCACCTTAGGCTCAACTGTGAGAAGCCAGAAAAGCTCCAGAAAACTACCTCAGCCTGAAGTCCCCAAACCCTGGGAAGCTCTCAAAGCATCTCACTTCAAGAGAAGGGCTCAAAGTCAGGCAAGGATTCACCTAATCAAAGTCACAGAATAGAAGACAAGTGTTTGCTTAACTCATGATGATAATTAATAATTAACAGGATTCAGAGTTTATATCCAGATTACTTCTTTAAAAAGTTTTTAAAACTTCCTTATGTATTATTTTTATAGGGAGCGAGAGTTAGGATTATTTTCAATAAAATACATTTTTATTTAAATGAAGGATTATGAATAGACAATTATACTAGACTCTTTTGCTATTAACAATATAACTATATTAACTATACCACAAGCCTGACGGTGAATGTCATGAGACCAATCACCCACCACCCTTGATGTAGGATGAAGTTTTAAAGGACTGAATCCAAAAAGCTTAAATCTATAAATCATTTATTGCTTCATAGCCAGGATGAGAAAAAAGAATCCTGTTTTATGCATGGAGTGAAGAGTGGGTAGAACCTGAAGATTATTGAATAGGTAACGGGAGCAGGTAATCAACATCCATAAGCAATGTGGTTTCTTAAATTTAGGTGTTAATCTGAGAACTGACTCCTCTAATTCTGTCACTCTGCAGACTTTTACCTGGATTACAGCTTTTTAAGGAAATGGAATATGTCTGAACATCCTGGGTGCAAACTAAGGCAAATGGGAGTGCACAGATATCCTATCAGTTTAGGATTATTTTTGTTTTGTTTTACTAGAGGTTTGCAATGATGTTTGAAGGTGGCATAATGAAAACTCTACAAAGAGTCATGTTTCAGTAAATTTCTGTGAAATTATAATGAAACATTAATGGAATAAGCCATTAAAAATTAGAGAGTTGCTGTGAAATGGTGTGGCTACACAAGAAGCAAACTTATAAAATACACGAAGAACTTATTTAAGCTACAACTTTAAATGCCATTTAGTGATTATGCTGCTCAACAGAGTTGTTATTAAAATGAAATTTTCTTATTGGCATTAGATTGGAGAAATGAAAAAATATGTTTATTTGACCAGTTTGTGCAATGCAGTGTATGTTCTTGGAACTGAGAAACTTAGGTTCCAAAATTTAGGAACCTGGAGGGGAAGGAACAAATAAATGGAAGGTAGCATTTGAATACTCACTATGTGCTAGGCATTCTCTGGCTTCCTGATATGTATTCAACTGTAATTCTCATTACATCACAGCCTTATAAAGTCACTTGGATTCCCATGTTAAAGATCAGGAAGTAAACTCAAAGGAGGAAGTTGTCCAAACCCACAAAGTTGCCAAGTGGTGGGGACAGTGCTCAGACTGGAAAGCCCCTTGTCTTTTCACTGCAGGATGCTACCTACATATTGAAATTGTAAATTCATTGCCATGGCTACACTTCATTTCCTTAGAAAGCTACGTGTAGGGAAAGGTGCAAAGAGTCACTAAGCCAAGCAAACTGGGTTCTAGAGTAATTCTAAATCAAAGCCAGAGAGGCTCAGATTCTTTCAAATAGAAACTCGGTTTTGGTTGTAACTTGTACTGTACATGTAATGAAAGGCTTGCTTGTGCTTGGGTCAGAGGAGGGGAGGAGTACAGTCAATAGAAATAGAGTTGTGGTCAGAAAACCTGGGTGCGAGTATTATTTTTGCAACTCACTAGATATGTTGTAGTTCCAGGAAAGATCTTTAACCTCCCTGAGGCAAAAGTTTCCTCCTCATTTATCATATCAACACCCCACAGGGTTAAGAGAATAAAAAAGAGATAAAGGATGTTTTAAACCATAAAATATTATAAAATGTGATTTATATTTAATAGTTTATTTCTCTGCATATGAGCAAACCTATGCATAAGCTATTAAAGATGTTTACATCTACAAAGGTAATTCTCCAGCCTCTTTGGCATGTTGTGGGGTGGGAAGAGATGTCATTTCCTCCACCAAGTTCTTTCCCAATAAATCCATTTGAAGGGAGAAGATTAGGAAAAGATCCTGGGTGGAACTCTTACCCTATTCTGTGTCTCCTCTTTAGGAATTACTGGTCTACCTCTCCCGCTCTGTTTTGAAAAGGATCAAGTAGATCATGATGAGTTTCCTCCAGGTAACAAAATCTTTTTCCTATCCCCCTTGTGGGTCATGTTTGGGAGCTCACTGCAGTTCAAAACCAACAGCTCACCAGAGAGGTTCAACATTGCAGTTCATTGGATGTCAAGAGGACCCCAAATATACATGCAGGGTTGGGCCTGACTACTCTGTCCCACAATAGCCCCAAAGGTTAGGAATATTGCAGTTTCCTGTAGCAGAAGGATGATTCTGTTTTTCATAAACTAAAAGTATTTCTATTTCTTACCAAATTAATCTTTTAGAGTAATAGTTTTCATAATTTATGTTATTCCATCCATTTTAGAAAGGGCAAGCCGGAGACAGAGCGGAAAGGGATTCACATGAGATCATCAAAAATTTCCACTCTTCCAGCATCCTAAATCTCTAGATTTCAGAACTGCCTCATTTCACCCCAAATCCCTGACATCAAGTCCTTTTGTCATTCCTCATCAGGACAGAGAGCAAAGAAATCAAATGCTGGGGAAGACATTAGGCTGGAAAGACAGATTGTTTGCTCATTTGCGGAGCTGGCCTGGCTTTGACATTCAAGAGTCTACATGGCTGAAGAGAATAGAGAATTGTAATATTTATCCAGATATATAATTTGGCTATACGTGAATCTTCACTCTCTCCATACCGACTTCCACTGCACACACTTCTGCCTCAAAAATCAATATATCTTAGATACCTGATTTTAACCTAAATTACTAGGATAGCTGCTTGTCGTTTTTAATTTGGGGGATGGACAAAGACTCAGCTTAAACTTGAAGACACAGGGAAGTGTCTCAGTCTTTAACTTTTAAATATTCTGTGTATTCCTTGATTTGCTGAATGGCTGGTTGGCTGGATTGGACAAGTGAAAGAATGTGGTGGCTTCAGGATAGTGTGTATTAGGAATCTATGTGTGTGTGCGTGTAAACCAAAGTTGACATAAATAGGAGGATTCTGAATAGTTTTGAAAAGTCAGTAATACAAATAGTAAAAATTAGCACAGTCAAAGGCCACTATTTGAATCTCCTAGACATCCAGACTGTTTTAGAAACAACAGGAAGGGAGTTATTACCAGTCATAGGAATCATGTACATATATGGAGGTGGACTTTGATGAGAAGCCTCAGGGTACCCTCAAACTTCAAAGGAGGCCACTGTGAACCCCAAAGACTTGCTGGCCTCTACTCCATGTACTTCAGAAACCCTTATCCTATCTGGAATAATGAATAAAATGCTTGAAATATATAAAAAGTACCACCTATGCAAATATCTATTTGTTAAAATATGGCTTTTGTTTAGGTTAATTTCAATAAGAAAAGTAATATCCTCATTTCTATGACTAAGTCTTAGAATGTGGAAAATTTCTCATGCATAGGCCCTTCCCTGAGCAGTAAGAGGGGCATTTAGTCTGATTTATTGATAGAATGAGGGGAAAGAACCCAAGTTAGCCTTTTCTTCTCTTAAAACTGTGAATCAATAAATTATGAGCCTGATGGAAAATAAATTCACTGAAGCTTAGGAAAGTTTAGCATGGCCAGTTCTGACTGGCTGCCTTTTAGGCCATGGTGGCCATCAGACTATATGAATCACAATAACAGGTTTTCCTTTCATGACTGCGTGGGATTGCCACATTGACATTTCTATTAGTCTGAAGAGGTTCCTTGCTACCCCTACAGAACACGTTAACAACCAGGATCCAGGCAATCATGCCTTAAAATGTCCTCTCTGATATGTTATTACGTGTGGGGTTGGGGGGGAGAAAACATCATATAGCTTGGTTGTGGTCCCCTCAACAAGGAATACAGTGGTAAGCAGACTCAATAGGCAGAAGATGATTCAAGAATAGGCAGTGTGGCAAAAGCAACAGACAGACAAGATGATCATAGGGTCCACCGAACACATTCTGAAATTAGCACAGCCGGCACAGTAAGATGAAAGGTGCTGGTCTAACAGACTGAAACATTAGTCTGCTGAGCAACACTCCCAGATCTCCACAGAGTAGCGTTTTTATTGCAGTATGTCTTTCATGGAAAATGAACAAAACTTTAAATAAATCACAATTACTTATTGCTTAGTATTTTGGATAATAAATTCTTTAGTTTATCAGTACCTCACGGCCTTCAAATGTGCATTCTTCAAATAGTTTCAATTACATATACATTCTTTCTCCTGAACAATAAATTATTCTTAAAAAAAAAGAAAAAGGAAAAGATACATAATTTTAAAGCAAAGAAAAACAAAAAACATATATTTTTTGACATTTATCTTAAACTTATATGAAAACAACTCTATGTTAGATGTTTAAATATAAATAATAAAAGACATTATGTTATTTACAATGTTACACAGTAAGTTGAGAGGGTAAAAAACTGACATTAACTCATAAAGGCAGTAAATGATTTCGGAAAACATCCAAGTAATGTACAACGTGTATTTACAAAAGAATATATAATAGAACTTGTGATATGTGGCCATTTCTTTTTGTCTGCATTTCTCTGCAGTGTTTCATGGATCTTTGCAGATAGAAATCTCTGTGGCTGGTGGAATACAGCCAGTACTAAAAGATAAAACCAAACCTTCCTTATTTTCACCAATGTGAGCCATGTATCTTTCAATTCCAGGCCAAAAAAGGAATATTTACTGAGCAAGTTACCCTGGATAAACTCCACCTGTATCAAGACAGTCATACTTAAACAGGGAAGATATGTATGTTGGTGTTTGGGATACATTCACATATACTCAAGCAGAGTGTCATTTTTGGAAAGCATGAGGCTGTCCAATCACTCTTGAAAAAAAAGGCATGCCAGGCAAGAAGGGAGAGTAGGACAGAAAAGGAATCTTGAGTGAGAAAAAGGAGTTTTGCATATACTATGCCCCACTGCATACCCCTCAGTGGGATATGATTTCAGACCCAGGAAACAAAGTTGCTCACAAACTTCTGGGCAATTTCTACTACCTGAAAACTTATGAAAACTTTCCATATGTTGGGAACATAGGTTCCTGCTCCTTCTTCGAATTGCCTCTGTACTGCCTGAGTTGATAAACAGGGATGGTCGAAGGGACGTGGCAATTAAACATCACAAATGTGTCCCTGTGAACACAAATCTGGTGGCCACAACAGGTAGCCATGAGGAGTCAGCTGGCCTTTGTTATCAAGAGAATCTCTTGTACTATGGATTGATAGGCTGTCCCAACTAATATGACACCTCTGTGAGTGATCAGAAGCAAGTTGGAAATAAAATTTCCTCTTGTCCTAAATTTTCATATATTTTTGCAACCTGAAAATTCACAGCATTTTTCATACTGAGGGAAATGTACGTTGTTCTCAACAGAAGATTTTGGTTATTCCTGAAATTCTCCAGAGTAGGACATTTGAATAGTCCAATGCCTGAAGAATTTGAAACAGAAATTACAGAACTTTTAATTAATGGTAGGAAGTTCTCTACTGAAATACTCTAAGAATGAGTCAAGGCCTTCAAAGGCAATATTAGAATAACTTAGAGGATCTCTTTGGGTTGACTGTCTTCTTCTCCCTGCCATGAGCTTACTCATTTCTAGAGAACTGGGAAATCAGTGCAACTTGTGCAGCCTGACAGGGGCTCCTCAGTGTAGGTTAACAAGCAAATGAGGACACTGCCGAGCACAGAGAAAGTGGTATGTGAACATGAAGGACACCTTGGGATACCAAATACTAAGAGTAACTTCAAGGACCTGCAGACAGGCATCTCTGTGGATTGTAGAAACAGTTGGGAGCTTAATGACATGACTCATTCCCAGCCTGCATTTTTCATCTAAGACTACTTGCATGTCACTTCTTCCCCTGAATTTTAATGTAGAGATTTGGTGAAGAAATAGATTCAGTTCACCTGCAAACAAGAAGCAGTTACTCTTGTTGATCTCATGCCTGGTATTTCAAACCCCTTGCTAATCTGTTTCCCATTTTGTCCCATGGCTTCAGGGGCCCCTGGGAACCTAAGTAAAACTCCAGACTAATTTGACAGATATCAGGCAGGGCATGAAATGGGTCCTCCATTTTTAAAAAAATTCTCTCATTTTCCTGAATTAGCAGCTATTTCAGATGTTAATACATATAGGCCTTCCCTGGATTTACAATCACAACAGAACATGCAAAGTTTAGACCCATCTTCATCCTGTTTTGTGGCAATAAAGCAAAAAGTAAGAAAGGGGAAAAATGGGTGATACAGGCTGCAGACTGAGAGGTCAGGACACAGGTGGGGGTCATTTCTGCAAGTAAAGGTGCAATCTTTCCAACACTTGACATTTCCTGGTGAATCATCACTCATGGGAGGTTCTTACTAATCACAAATCACATGCACATTGGCTATTCCTGACAAAAACGTTCATGCACAATTTTGACCTAATTAAGGCAACATTGAAAACCAAGAGAAAATTAATGAGGAGAAAAGAGTGGTCAACAAAACTGTTTAAAATTGCAACCAAGTCACACAGCTGCTCTCCACCTTGTCTTCTATCCATTCACTCCTTCTAGACACTCAACAATGAAAATATTTCCCTACGATGACAAGTCACCACTACGGGCAGCAGGCACATTTCACTCGAGAAGTATTTCAGACAAATGGAGGAGTGTGCTATTTAAGCTGGGGTTTGCGCCTTCACGTGTCTGTTCTTGAGCCCAGAAGACACAACCAACCACAAGCTCCAAAATCAGTGAAAAACACAAGTCAGGAATGATTGCACCTTTTTCAGCCATGGTCTGATCTTCAACTAGATGACCCACTGTGTCATTCCCCCAGAGAGTAAGTGAAATTGAGTCCTCTTATAAGATATTGGGTTTACTCTGATAGCAAGCCAAACCCATTGTCTATGCTATCCCCTAAACTGCTGCTTTTTGTCAAGAAAAATAAATCAAAATAAAGTAAATGGTAGCTCCTTTTAGTGAGAGCAAGCTGTCTTCTGATTAATAATATAGTTTTTAAAAAATCACAATATTACTTTCTTCCTAATATTTAACGTTACTTAATGCAGTTTCCTGCTGTAATTAATAGTAGCATGCTGTTGGATCTACTATTATCTCAGAGCCCAATGAAGCAAACCTTTGGCTGGCAGAGTAGACACAACTCATTTCATACACTGAAGGCAAAAGAAAACTGTACAAAAGAGAAGAGTATTTGGATGGGTGTGCCATTACAGGATGTACTGACTGCGGGCTACTGTAAGCAAACGGAGGGACAGTTGCAAGTCTTGCAAATCATACATCCAGTCAACATCATAATGCAATGCACAAGAAGCCAGCAAAAACTGAATAGATGGGAGGTTTTGCTAAAATACTGTGGAAAAGCAAACACAGTAACTGTACAAAACTTGCTCTCGACATAACATAACAGAAAGGCACCATTGATATCTTTCTTGTTTTGAAATACTGTAAAAAATTGCTACATATGGCACATAACACATTTTTACATACATATATTTAATTTATAAAAGTTTTTTTCCTGTTTTCTATTTGCAGAACTGCTAAAATAAAATAAATTGTTTAATTTAAGGTGGAATACTTTATTATATAAAATAAAGTTTTACAGGTGAATCTATGTGTTTATTTAGGTTTTATACAGCAATAGGGTCTTGGTTAGCGATTACACTAGACAGCCTGGCCTGCAATTCTTCCTGTGTAGAGAAGCGGCCTGCTGGGTTAGTCCTGCTGTCAGCCAGGCGGAAGGCAGGTGCTGCCTCAAGACTGGCTGCCAGGGGGTTCTGTATGCCCAGGAAAGGTGTGTCTTCACCTACTCTTTCATCTTCTGTTTCACTCTCTGAGTTACTGCTCTCAGCGCTTGTGTTGCCGTCCATTTCCAACCTGTTGGCAACGTGGCCATTGGGCTTGGTTCTTTTGGCCCGCCGGCTATTGGCGAGTTTCTTAACAGGCTCTTGAGCTGGCTCGTACTCCTGGGTCGTTTCATACTCCTCATCCTCCACTATCCTCAAGGGGCTAGGGGGCAGGCTGTTGCTCTCATGCACGGGGTTGTGGTGGAAGGAGTTGAATTGCTGAGGGTGGTGGTCGTACTTCTCCCGCAGCCTCGGTGGGGTCACGAGAAGCAGAGGTCTCTCTTCTTCCACAAAGGGGCTGACTGCCATGGAGGGCATGGACACCGTCGTGCTGGACACAGGTGGAGACATTTCCGAAGGGGGCGATTTGGGGGAGCTTGGCGTGTGGAAATCTACAGGTGACATACGAGCCGGGGTGGTCATTGCTGACACATACCTGTGTGAGCACAGAATACCCGGCATAAGTGTGGTGGAATAAGAGGCATAGAGCAGGGAGGGTAAGGGGACAGAGTTCATGATATTATGTAATCAGAGAACAAAGAATTTCTATTCATTGTTTATGTCTTGATTTTTACACTAGGACATTCAGCACCCTTGGAATCTAAAATTATGTAGCCAAGAGTTTCCTTACAGGAGTACATGCAAAGATCGGCTAAATTGCCTAGCTCATCAAAGTTTTTGGGATTTTCAATCTCATCATGATTTTAAATAAAAGCATGTGAGTCAAGATAAGAGGCCACCAGGTCCTGGAAACCTCTCAGTTTATAAGGACCAAGTCTCAGGGATTTGGAAGGGAAAGAAGTATTACTTAAATACTATACCTTCCTAAAGGCCAAGGGGTCTTAGAGAATGAAGCCCAAATGGGGAATGGAAGAAGATCTAAGATGAGTTGCTGATAGCTGGATCTGCATGCATTTGGATCTGTGTGCCTTGTTTCTCCTTAGCTCAGCTATAAGGTTATGTCTTATGAAAAAAAAAGAGCATAGTAACTTAGATTTATTCCTGATAACAGTGTAACACATTTGTGTGCTTTTAATTTTTCCATGAAATACTACTTCTTAACATTCAATTTGCAACTATCCATCCCAGTGACCAAGACGTTCAAAGATAAGCCTGAGAGAACCTCATGTTGGTTTCGATGTTCAACCTCCGGTCTACCTCTCTTCCAAAACCCACGGCTGCATCAGTCTTTGGCTTATCTTCTGTGACTGCCCAAGGGTTGGCTGGACCATATTACCTTATGCCATGTTATGTCTGATAATGCTCAGTGACTCTCACTGTCAAGACATTGAGTGCATTGTTTTTACTGTATCATACATACTTCCCCCAGGACAAGACCTGACTTGGCACTGAGAAAGATGTGGCTTATTCAGAGTCACATTCCTCAGCTTTGATAAAAATGTTACCAATGTATAACACTAAAGGACTCTTTTCTTCACATTGACAGTCACAGAGTCTAATTTGACATGACCTGCGATGACACAGGACACCATCGTCTGAACTCTAGCTAACAGGAACAAGAAACCTATTAACTTTCCTGCTTTTCAGTCATGATTCAGAGTCATATGGATGTGAGAACTAGTTGTGTCTAAAATGGGAAAGTGTCTAGAGTTGAACTATTTGGGGCTCGAGTCTTCAGACTTTTTGCTTTGGGGATACTTAAATTAAGCCCTCTGAGAAATGCTAATCCTAATTCAACCAACACATAAAATGGATTCATCTTTTCTCTCCATGATCTCTAGGTTCAGGTATATTTTTCAGTCCTAGATAATATCTGGAGTGTACAAGGAAGCCTACCACAGCAGGGAAATGTCAACTGTTAAAGATAAACATCACATGTAGTGATGAAGAAAGAATTTATCCCTAATTTATTTTTAAGGTTTCAAAAAAAAAAAATTGAATCAGGACAGATAGACTTCCTTAATACAGAAAGATATAATTATATGAATTTAAGACTAATGTTTTAAGCCAGTTTTGGACCATGTCTACTTTTTCATAGATGAATTACAGAGCAATTTTTAATTCCATAAAGCTCTGAAATACCATTTTGGGGTAAAGGCCCTTGAAGAAGTGATCAGCAGGCTCCACGTGACCTGCAAGCCCAGAATTAGTCATCCTTTGTTGTAAGTAGTTCCCAGTCCATGAGTGGGAAGAGTCTATCAAAATGATCTCCAACCAGGTAACTACCAAATAAGTATGGATTCAACATTATGTAAACCTTCCAGCAAGTGGTCAAAGATTAGACTGAGATGACTATAAAGTAAATAAACAAACAAACAAAACCCCACTGGTTTGAAAACAAACAGCTGACAGCTTACTGATGGGCTAGAAATGCTGGTTGGTAGAACGCTCCCAGTGTAGGTGAAAATGGATAAAGAGAATCTTTGAATTCAGTAGTTCTATTAAGCATCCCTTTTAGTTTACTTTCTTCTGTTCTTTATTTTACCTTTCCTATAACTCCCCCAACCCAATCCAATATCCCTGAAGAAAGCCAGAACATTCTGGAATAAAGGGCCATATGAAAGCCAATATTTGCTTTGAAAACCACCTATGAAGACTGCCAGATGCAGCACACGAAAGATTTATTTATTAATCCCTTCTTGGAAATTCATAAAAGGGATCCTATAGGGCGGAACACGTGCAGGCGTTCCCCATGACAGCCAGCAGTGACATAGCTCTTGACTTGACTTAACTAAGGCTGGAAGGTAAGAAAGCGTTAGCACAGGAGAACACGAGGCCAGCTTGACCAGACTTTGGATAACTGGAAAATTGGAATTATAGAAGAGTCCTTATCAATAATTGATCCCACCTCTCTAAAGTTATAACTGAGGAAACTGAGACCCCAAGTGGGTCTGAGCCTAAGGTCAGAGCTAGGAACTCCAAGTTTTCTGCACCTTCCACATCAAAACATTCCAGCTCTTTAAGAGTCTGTTGCCTGTCAGCCACTGGGACGACGTGAGAAGCTCAGAAGAAACGAGTTCAGTCAAACAAAAAGATGACTTCATCAACTAGAAGCACTCCTAGAACAAGGAACTGCCGCCCCGTATTCTCATTAGAGTAGACTTCCTTAGATGAGACCGCAGGTGCTCATGGGGATTCTCTTACTGGGGTTCTTTCTCCTCTGCAGTAGATTTGCCCCTTCCGTTTTACCTTTCACTATGAGGAGAGTCTCGGTAGGAGTCAGGGGTTTCTCTGGCATGCCTGAGGAAGCTGTTACATTCACGAGGGCCTCCCATGCCATTAAGACGTCCTCTTGGGCCCCCCGTTGGGCTGCTGTGCCTACTGTTTTCTACTGACGACATCATGATTACAGAGTGGCTTTCTGAAATGATGCTTTCAGTGTGTCCATTGCTCCAGCTAAAGGGGAAATGTGAGAGGCAAAGAGATTAAAAAAAAAATTATATGCAAAAATGGAAATGAAAGGAAGTGACCTGACAAATATTTCAAATGATTGGTGCCTCAGCAGATCACTACCTTACTTTCTCAGAATAGATTTGTTATAAAGATACTTGCTTGAGAAAGGATCTTGATTTAGGTAGGTTTTGTAAGGATACAGTTTATTCATTTGTCCACCCACTTAACACATATTTACTTATCAAATGCCACTGTGTACAAAATATTCTTAGAGTCTCTATGTTCTTGAGTGGCTTAGGTTAAGGAAATACTTTGTCTTATGAGCTTCATATGGAAGTCTAGTGTTGTCCTTGGTAGCATGCTCTCAGATATAGGTCACCATTTGACAATTTAGGGTTCAGCTATTTAATCAATTCTCATGTGGATTTCCCAGGGCAATCCAATCACTAGAAGAAGTCAACTTCTAAGTATTACATAGCATCTAAGACAGACTTTCCCCAGTGTAGCAATTCAGTGAGTGGTCAGGCACGAGTAAAGACAATCTCTAAAATGGGGAACAACAATCCTGTGAGGTAGGTATTATTTTCCCTTTTTTGGTAATGGAAAAATTGAAGCTCAAATTTAAATAGCAATTTTAAATTTGGCAGAGCCAGTTGATGTCCAAAGTCTGTTTTTGTCCCAAATCATACATTTTACAATACCTCACTGCCCATAAATGTCTCCTGTTCCTTTCTTAGGCAGTGAGATAAAAGGCCATGTGTAAAAATTCATTCTTGGAGAAGTGCCGTGCAACTTTTTAATTCTCATACCTGTGACTAGGAGTCTGGGTGACAGTGGTGGAATGATGAGCTGTTGAAGTATAGTGACTGGTGGAAAAAGATGTCTCCACTTCTCTCTCAACAATATGCTCACTAGAGATGACATTTTTAGATACGTATTGCTGGATAAACAAAGAGACACAACTTGAAGATTCATGTAAATCAAAATACTAACATTGTCACACACAAAAATCTATTCTAGTACACATGCTTTATAATAAATTCCATTTCTCCAATGGCCAGATGGCAAATCCTGTCCTGGATACTGTGGCCTTCAGATTCAATGAATGGAGTTAATGAATTACTCTTTGGTTGTGCACACAATGTAGGTCCTACAATCAGAACTACATATTATCAAAAACAGACATAGTTCTTCCATTTTGTTTCTAATTCATAACTTGACTAGAGTTCATTATAAATATCTGCCCAATATTCATTTTTGTCATGGTTGTTGCAATAAGACTAATAGATATTTGAGTGAAACAAAAGCATGGAAATGTTTTGTCTTATTTCAAATTTCAAGTCAGTAGAAGAATATTTTTTAAATCTCTATATTTTGGATCTACCTTTTTCTTTCAGTTTCCCAGTGCCCATGTTGCCCTCATGATATGACTGAAATTTTTAACTTGTTTTCAGTGGTAAGTCTAAGAAGACTACTGAGAGATGTGAAGGACTTAACAGCAGTTGTCAAGTCACACATCTTGACAAAGCACACAATATATAGAGGGCCTATATGCGGTGCAAGTAGATTGCACTTTATTTTCATCACCAAATCACAGTAGCTATTACTGCCCTCTTTCAGTGGGAGAGGCACATTTTGAAATTGTGTTTTATATGCTGTTAGTATTTACACCAAATTGAGTTACATAGCAGGAAAAAGCATGGAAAGAAATGACTCTTAGATGAAACAGGACACTTTATAATCTGATGGGCTGTGGGCTCTGAAAGAACGTGATATATTCATAGAGACCCCAAATATACCTAACTTGAACTTGAATTATGCTTGAAACTTTAGCCGATTCTCTTAGCAGAAAGGCTAATCTGTGAGGATCTTTCTGGGACATATAGCTAGCTTGCTTTAAGGAAAAGATGACAATGTCATACGTAATGGGCTATTTATAGTCTATGTACCATTTCACTCTTGCTCCTTGGAAGGCAATGTAAGCTCAGTGAATCTAATGAAAATAATATTAAACAATTATTGAACACTCACTAAATACCAGTGGGCCAAGTGTTTCATATAGATTATCTTATTTAATGCCCACAAGAACTTTTTGAAGTAGGTATTATTTTTAGGCCTGTTTTCATAACGAAGAAATAGGGTTTAGAAAAGTTAAAGCCTTAAGCCACACAGCTTGAGCCATAAGTGGAATCCAGGCAGTCATTCTGCCTCCTCCATATTACAGCATACATAGTGACAGGTTATAAGTGTGTCTGTACTGAACTCACTTATCAACTGTGCAGAATGTTCTAAAGAACACTGTAGAGGGAGGAAGGCAGCAAAGGATGTTCAGATATTAGCATCTGACTAACAGTCTCCGGAAGGTCTTTGCTATAAGACGTCCCGGTGGTTCAGTAAAACTGCCAACTCTGAACTTGGGTCTATAATATATTTTCTCCACACAAAATATACCTTTTTCTATAGGATAGAAAATGGTACTACAATATAATCTTCAAGCTTTGCTTATAAAAAGCCAAACATCAGAGGGAAATGAAGAAAACAAGAATTATGGTGCAAGAGAAAGAGCAAGACTCCAAAACCCAGGAAAGCTGAGTCCAGCACTGACTCTATCTACAAAAAAGGGAGGTTTGGGGGGCTGGCCTGGTGGCATAGTGGTTAAGTTTGCATGCTCTATTTTGGCAGCCCAGGGTTCACAGTTTCAAATCTCAGGCACAGACCGACACACTGCTCATGAAGCCATGCTGTGGCAGTGTCCCACATACAAAATAGAGGAAGATGGGCACAGATGTGGGCTCAGGGCCACTCTTCCTCTTTTTGCTGAGGAAGAAGGGCAACAGAGGTTAGCTCAGGGCCACTCTTCCTCACCAAAACAAAAAAGAGAGGTTTGGAAGATGATATCTAAAGACTCTCCAGAATCTAATATTCTGTGACCTAGTTACATTTAAAAGCCAAGAGCTCAGTAAATTTGAAACAAAATACTTGGATGACTAAGGATCTGTTTTGTCTGGAGGGTTTGGCATCGTGTAGAAAGAGTCAGGGAATAAGAAAGCATCATGTTTTTCCAGTTTTGCTACTGAGAGGCAAGTTTGATAAGACACTTGACATTTCCATGCCCTAATTTCTTTCTTTGTAAATCAGTAAATCATCAGGCACTGTGTAATGCCTCTAATAAAAATTGCTCCAAAGCCCTTAGCTCAATTATCAGTACTAATCAGTTATAGACTGGAGGAGCTTTCATTGCCAAATTATAAAAAAAAAAAACATTTCCTTCTGATTCTTGTATCATTAATTTTATTATTTTTCTTTGTGTTTTTCTTTTCTTTCTTCCAGTTCTGACCTCCCTGGAGAACAAATCCAACATTATCGTTCCAACTCCTTAATGAACACTTCATAAGAGGAAATGTGCTAGTTTTACAGTAACCAAATCCACTTTGAAAAATGTTCCCATTATTTTCTCCTGGCAAAACCTTGGATTCCTGGAAGCCATGGTGATTGATGGCAGCAGCTAAGAGCCTAAGAGCTTTAGGAAATAAACTTCAAGGTGCCCGAACAGAGGAGAGATGCTCAGCGTTTCCACTGGCCAGAGTCAACCTACATTCACCAGCTGGACGTTCTCGGGGGGTGGGTTAGGGTGGTGAGGCCCGTTGGCTATGTTCACCATGTTGTTCCGTTCAGACCGAAGACTCTGCCGAAGCCGGTCATGAAGCTTTTTCCGCTGTTTCCTGGACATGAGAAAGGAAGCATTTATTTTTTCTACTATTTACATTTCTTAGTACAGTCAATTCTTCATTCTGCCATCATGTAACTCAGGCAGTGGATTGGTGGGGAGGGAGGGGCAGGGAGGTGGCCCCTCCATCTCAGAACCTGCCTATGGGCAGCAGTGGCATCACACGTTCTTAGCAAACAGATTTAAGAAGCTGGATGAGATTCTTACAGAAATCTAAGCAGACTGCTGAGAGATAAGAAAAAAAGAGAAGATGAGACAAGTCAAGTGGATATTTGGCTAAAACCCCAACTTTCCTAATCAATCCACCTTTGCCTAAGTCTTACAGATGGTCACTTGTCTTAGGGAACAATTTGTACTGTGCAATTGATAAGGCTGATTTCATTTGTAGCTTGCCTGTGCGTCTCTTAAGAAACGCAGTTTTGAATCTGTACATTATACACAGTGTGTGCATGTACAGCACTGTACATGAGTGAAGATATGGATATATTTTTCCAGTTAGATTTTGGCACCATTGTAATATGATCCTACTCTAGTAACATCTTTTTGTATAACTAGGTAATGAACATTGAAATATTGAGATTGAATCTAATAAGACTCATAAGGTGGATTCCATGAAGGCTTATCTCTTTCGCTTACTCAATTCTGGCAACACACTCAAGTTC
This sequence comes from Tapirus indicus, assembly GCA_031878705.1. Taxonomy (NCBI): domain Eukaryota; kingdom Metazoa; phylum Chordata; class Mammalia; order Perissodactyla; family Tapiridae; genus Tapirus; species Tapirus indicus. The sequence goes on from CM062937.1 coordinate 13,960,898, forward strand.
TAGGATATTAAGAAAACACCATTCATGCCTGTGATTTTATGGTATAAAAGCATATTGTCTTTGCTTCTCAATGCAACACTTAGATCATAATAATATTTCCATGGCTAGTTTTGGCAAGAGAGTTTATGTGATAAACCAACAAAACAAAACAAACTTATTTCAGACTTGAAGTGGAAGTTCTATGTAAGAGAGAAAAGCAAAGCGAATTCATGTCATACAGTAATTATATTTGTTAATACGGACCCAGCTTAAGGGACCAAACATTGTGAACACAACTCTGTTTTAATGTTTTCTCTTTTATTCTTTCAAAGTAAGCTCTGTTTGATTTTCCTCCCATGAGATTCCTTTTGTGTATCTCACACTTTGAGAGCATTTGAACTGGTAACCTAATTAAACAGTATTGAAAAATAATCACTATAATGTTTAGAACACTACATTTCAAACACCACCAAGAGCTTCCTTTTCCTCTTAAATCTGAGAGCAATTGGACGGGTCCTCAGCAGCGATATGACAAGCACACCTTTTGGAACCTACCCCCCTCCTCTCAGGATGTGGTGCTCGCACCCACATCCACACACGCATGCGTGTGTCCCCATACAAGCCTGTCCTTCCGACCCTTTCTGGGGTCACAGGGCTGTGATCACTTATCAGAAGTCATCTTTATACTTCATACAAATAGGCAAAGTGTTCAAGGTATGTGATTAGGAAAGGTCCTCGAAATGGATCATTCAGAAGAGAAAATAAGCAGAAAAGTCCCCCTGGGGCCCCTTCCCCCCTTTTTTTCCAGACTAGGCTGTGGAGCCTGGTTTCTGCAAAGCCCTTGCCGGCCAAGCCCTCTGTGCTCTAGGGAGAGAGAGGCGTGAGGAGGGAGGTTTACTTGGTTTTGCAGTAGGCCACCACACACATGATGCCAACCACAAGGAGGGCGATGCAAATGCCGGTGATGGTCAGCACTCTCTTCTGGTAGAGCTCCTCTGCTTCTGGAAAGGGATGAGAGCAGATGTCACCAAAAGTCCTTTACACTTGCCAGGACTTACAACTGAACAGTTGGCATGCTGCATGGCATTGTCCATGTTCACAAGAAAATAAATATGTGACAATTCATTACTTTTGTAGACATACTTAAGGTACAGCATACTCTGCACTACACTTTGAGCATAAACAGTAAAGCCAGCTGGGGCTACTCATGATTAAAAAAATTATACTATAAAATTACTTTAATTATAAGCTATATATATATATATGCATTAAATTGGCAAATCATAAACATTAATTATAAAATAACTATTTGGTTAAAACTGTAGCTTTTATTTTTAAAAAATCTCTTGCAAAAATCTCTTGCAAAGACAATAGGAATCAATGTCAATAAAAGGAGCTGGGCTTTGCACCAGTGGGACCCTCCCCACTCCTTCCTCCCTTCTTCCCCCACCCAGACTCTTTTGACTTCCCAGCTATTTTATATTCCAGTGGTCTTTACAAAGAGCCATTTCTAACTTAAGAAAAATAAACTCAAAGACATTTGCAAACATGAGCTTGACTTGTAGTTAGCAACAAAACTGAAGCAGGATCCCTAAGATTAACAGTCAAATTTGAACATAAGCCATATAATGTGGAGTAACAGGGCACTGTATCAGAGAAAAGCCAGTATGATGGGTAGGGCAGTCCTGGGACAGGAGGAAGATTTGTCCTTTGAGGGACAATTATTAATACTTCACCAATTGTATTTAGAGACCTAATTTTTCTGTATAAAGAAATCACTAGTGCAAATGATGCATGATTTGGAATAGATTGTACATTCCTGCATTGACCAACTTGGCAAATCAGCTAACGTAGGCTACACTAAGGGAGTGTGATGCTGAGAACTTTGAATTAAAGGTACTACTGTACCCCAAATGCAATCAATCTCTTATTCATGGAAGTCTTTCTATTTGCAAATAAGTTTTAGGGGAGATTCCTTGATTATACTATGGTAGGTCAGGTTCTTATAAGATTGGCTGATTTAATTGTGAACCTGATCCCTTAGGAACTGAGCTTCCAATCAGTCTAACTATACTTATTGGCGGATATTCACAGGTTCACTGACAAAGAGAACTAAACTGGTGCATAATAAGCAGTATAAGCTGTACTTGCTATTCCGATTAATAAGCTGGTCAAGAACTGGGGAATATTATACAAATGAAGGTCTCTTATCTGGACATCAACCTGTGGCCTTATAGAACATTTTCAATTTACATTTTCATCTCAGCAACCACACCTTTTTCTCTATTGAGACAGGGCGAGTCATAGGAAATTTTCTTGAAATGAAAAAGTGCACTTTAATTTCTATGATACAGTAGACCTTATCATTAAACAAAACATTTCCTACAAGCCAAGCCCATGGTAACCAAATTCCAGTTAACAGGTCAGGAACATTGTCAAATCAAATTAATATAGCACTGATTATTAACAGGAGGAGGAGAATTGAAGTCAGTGGGTAAAAGACTAGAATGCCGCGGAGATTATACAAAAACAAACCAAAGGGTTGGGAGTGGAAAGGAAAAACAAACCAAGAGGACAGACAGACTGACAGAATGACGGAGAGCGGGAGGAAGTCAGGTACAAGGGGAAACAAGGTTAAAAGTGAAGGAGCCATCTGAAGTCCCTGGCACAGCATGCCTTGATACTAAGGGAGGAAAAACAAATAAAGAAAAGAAAACTGGAGGGAGGAAATGCTCGGGTGGGAAGAAAAGGTGGATGCAAAGTTGGAAGGGTTATCCCATACAGCATAACTCCTAACCTGGGCTGGCAGTCATGTGGAAGCCACAATTAGAAAGCAAAGCAGCTGGTGCATTGCAGTGGAACAATGAACTGGGAGGCACAGAGTGGTGTCACACATTTTTGTGCCTCGAAAGTCAAATGAGGACGTGGAGATGTGAATGCTGATTTGTTAATTGCTTGTGTCTGCTGCCTCCCCACCCCCATAGCCACAGGACAGGGAATTAAATTTTATGAGGTGTCGATCTGTGAACTGGAGCCTCCTCCTTGACCTGGCATTCAGATCAGTGTTTAGCATTTATGTCTAAGAAGCAGAGGCGTCATCCCACTGGTCCTTCTCCATGGGACCAAGATGCAGAGCTGGGCTCCTTCAGCTGTGACAGGTAGTTAAGAAACACGAGTGTAAAAGCACTGTTGCCAAGATAATGAAGACCCTGCTTTACTCTGTCTTCTTTCACTTACTCTCTTTTTTCTCCTTAGAAAACGGTACGAGTTTGGTAGTGCTGACATCTTAACATTCTATCTTTAGAAAAAGCTGGGAAATTGCTTCTGCAAACTACAAAAATGGGACCTAACCAAGGACTAAAGAGGAAAAGGCATCGTGAGTACCTTGAGAGATTCTTTTGACAAGGTTTTTGATTCTTGTTAATTATAAAAAAATAATAAAGGTCAGAGGGTAAAGCGGAAGTACTAAGATGAACCAATTAAAGTCAAGGCCCATAGAATAGAGATATGGGATGAGGAGTCTGTATTCACATCAGCATTTACTAAATGTGTTAAATGTTTCCAAGATTCTATTTGATTTTCCAGTAGTTGACTAGATCAGGTGACCTCCAGAATATGAATGTGTTAGAAGAGAAATACTTGATGAATAATAACATAAACAATGGGTTCTCTTAACTCCTTTTGTCCCTTATTTTTTTCCTAGTGCAACAGGGTCAATAGGGCAAAAGCAGATTAGAGGCAGCACTGAAAAATAGAATCCCTCAGTCCGGTTGGCAGATCTGCATTAATGAGTGGAAATGCTTTTGAGTCTTTACTCTATGGTTTGGCCAGACGCACTGAAGTGAACCACATCAAGAACGTTTTCAGTCTGATCTGGCCAAGGCCAAGAGACAGAGCCCTTATCTTTCTCAATTTTAATTGACCTTTAAGGTCTGACTTTCCATAAAGACGCAATGCTCTGGCTTAGTACACTGGCTGCCCTGGGACTGTGGAGCCTCTGGACGGTTTAAGAGGTGCAGATACCAGCACAGTGTGTCTTGACTAATTCTTAAGATCTTACTGAGGGAGAAGTTGTATATCTGAACTCTCCTTTACCCTACTTCATTGTTTGCGAACAGAAATATTAAATTCTATAGTCAGACCCGACAGCAACAAAGCAGGAAAGATGCCGTTACGGAGAAGGGGGGAGGTGATGGTGGAATTTTTTTCCTTTCTGCAGGAAAGGCCAAGAAGCCTTTTCAGAAGAGAAACAATTTTTATCCCAAGGGAAGTAACCTGAATAGATCACTCCCATTGTAGAGATGACCTGCCACCCATGCTTCTCATGGGAGGTGTTCTCAGCTGTGCAAAGGTCCATTCACATGAATGTGGGGGTTTTCCCATCAAATGAATAGTTTTCCCTTGGACTTTTTTTGGAGGAATGGGCAATTAATTGAATTTCTACCCCTGTAACTGCTACAGCTTACAACAGCCTCATTTTCCACAAATTATGGAATATACGTTAGGTGTAGACTGTGATGTTATCATCCCCAAGAAATCAGCAGCTGTAGGGTGCCCTCACTGCATGATGTCACTGACACCAGCTGGATGGGGATCAGATATTCTGTTACTCAGGATATTGCTTTGTTGACCCACGACCATCTTCCCGGGCTGGAAGCAGTGTTCAGGAAGCCCGGGGGCCTGCATCACTGAGCCTCTGGGAAGACAGCGTGGCTCCCCCTCCTTCCGAGACTTGTCTTTTCTCCCAACTATTTTGGATGACGGCCTTCAAGAGGAGCATGCCCCAAATTCATATGCTCATAGGAGATATTTTATGTTACAGTGTGATAATTCTATTTGACTACTTGTCTGGATAATCTTAGTGACTCAAGTTTAATTCCATTAGCACTAGAATTTCCACCTAAAATAGCACAAGGCTTATTTCTTTCTGTTTTCTATTTCCTTGCTCATAAGATAATGAAGTTGACTAGAGTAGTGGTTGAATATCTCCAGAAAATCAAAGTAATTCAGTCTGTGCATATAATATTGTGTTGCAATGTAAGGACTATGTTACTATATTAAGTAGTAAATAGTGATTTTTATATTGTACGTCAAACTCTCATCAGCCTAAGATGAAGTGTGTGTTTAAGCTGATGCATTTAAAGTTCCTTTGTTCTCAGGTCCCTGACTGGGTTCCTCCCGTAGCCTTCAGCACCACTCCAACTTACCCCAGCTCTGAAACAACAGCATGGCCAGATCCAATCAGTGGGTCAAGGAACGTGGGATGTATGTGAATTTGCAGCAGGTGAGGTGATTTTAAACTCTAAGTGAAGCTTGGGAATCTAAAAGCTCCTACGCTCAGTAATGGTTCAGTCAACCGATCATAGATTGAAAGCAGAGAAATCATTGTTATAGCTGTATGATCCCTTCTAAAGAAAAAGGAAATTAGTTAGGAACTGAAAGGTAAGAGTAGGAAGGGAGAAGATTTCAGCTCATAGGCTCTAAATTCTGCAGGCTAAAAGGAATGATGATTGGTCCATACCCATAAATTCAATCCCAAGATGCTCTGCCAATGCAGAAAGTTGACAAAAAAAGAAAGAAAGGGAAAAAGTTTCAGAAAAGAGCAATACACTGCACTCCAAAACACATTACACATGACTATTACGGCTCTCTGTGCGTGCACATTGAACAGGACAAATGGTGGTTAAGGAAGCAGTGCTCAGGTACGCCTCCAAGAGTCAGAGAGGAAACTTCTCTTTTAACAGGTGTGCAAATGCCAGCACACTGTGTCTTTATTAACCCTTAAAAGACCTTACTGAGGGAGAAGTTACATAGCTAAGCTATCCTCTATGCCACTTCCCTGTTTGGAAATAGAAATATCATATTTATAATCAGAAAAGGCATTGGGTATTATTTCATTCCTCTCTTTTTCAAAGGCAGAAGCAACGTTCCAGGGAGGTGAATTTTTTTTACCCAAAGACACACAGTGGCAGAGCCAGGAGTAGAAGCCAAGAGGATAGTAATTCGGTCTGAAAATTTTATCATGTTGGATTTACATTTTTCATCATTTGTGGATAGTTAAGCTGTAATATTTCATGTTGCTCTGGTTAATTTAAAAAAAAGTATCTCCTTTTTTTCTCTAACATTCCACTTTCTCTACCACTTACTTGATGTGTTTCATTCACAGAAAGCAATGAACGCTTCTGCTCAAAAAGTCAGACAGGGCATTGGGGCACCAGAGCCTGCTTCCAGGTTTTTCATATAATCCCCGTGTGGCACAGAATAACTCTCAATGCCTCCATTTTTCAAATTATAAAAAAAAGGTGTGTGGGGGGAATACAATCCTGGGGTCTTCAGTTAATTTATTACTCCCTCATTTAAATAACAGAAAGTCAATTCGATGATGAGTCCACAGTGCTGAGCTCTGATGCCCAGAGGAGAGCCAACAGGCACAGGCAGTTGGAGGCCCTGCAGGGCTGCCCAGGGAAGGGGACTCAAAGGTGTGAGCCCACAGCCCGCAGTCCTGGCAGATCTGACTGCAGAGGCACCAGGATCACAGGACTACAGAACCTGCATGGACTCGGGAGAGATGGGGAAAATGGGGCAAAGGAGAAAAAAACCTCCAGGAATGATACTTTCTATTCTCGAGACAAAAATTGTTGTAATTTTGGGGTCCCGCCCAATGTAATCAAGTTTCACTGGGTGGGACCCTGTGGGACTTATTTGGGCGTATGTGGTGGACAGGCAGAGGAGAAGGAGGGGCAGAAGGAAAATAGAGAGGTGTGGAGGTCCACATTTCTTCTCTTGATCACTGATTAGACAGAAACCAGGGGGGTCCAAAAACATGACAGGGCATCTCTTAAGTCTGAAAACATGCAGTGGAGGGTATTCCTCTTACAAAAAACATCAGTTTGAACATGGACAAAGCACCTCATACAGAGAGGGGAAAGTTGGAGGTGAGTGGGCTGGAGTTTTCCTGGTTTCAGGTCCTGCCTCTGCCATTTACTGTTCAGTGACTTTGGACAAGTTAATTTCTCATTGACAAAATGCTTATCATACTAACACGTGCCTCACGGGGGGGTCCTGTGGAATAAAGGAGCCTTGAAATATGTCGGCCAACGGCAGAAGGGGGCTCGGAAGACAGACACACCTGGAGATTTACCTTGGGCCAGTTACTGCGTGTAGGTTTACTTTTGTCTAATTTCATGGCCAGGAAAATTCTGAAAGCTCCTGGGATATATCACAAATTTAGACTTTAAAAACTTGCCATCACTTAAGGAAATGAAATTTCCAGATTAGAAAAAATATATCCAATAGTACATTGAATAACAACGGTAATGAGAGGCACTATATATAATAGAGAGTTCCCTCTGCCTTGGGTCCAGAATACTCAGGGCAAATAACCTAAATTTTTCATAAATTATAAGCCAGAGGATGTAGGGTTAATTTGGCTGCACAATATTCACAGCGAAATAACAATTTATTCAAATCCAAATGAATTTCTCTTGCCTCTGTGCAACACTCAATTTGACAAATTGACATTTTTTTCCATTTGTTTCCTTCATATAAACTTTGGAACATCAAGGTACAAAAAAAATTCAGTTTCCAAGGAAGTGATACTAAATTTTCTTACACATTTCCATGAGCCTGTGACTCAATTTTTCTCCCTGGAACCCCTTTCATCTCTTGCCTTTTCCTCCTACCAGTCAGTAATAATTTAAGGGTTAAAATCAAGAAATATCTACAGAAACTCTTTGCAGAGAATCATTATTTCATGCCTACGTGAACACTGCTAATGATCTATATTAGTTGCATAGAAAGCTTGGTTAAGTCTTCAATAAAATTAGTAGCATGCCCATGCATACATATTACTGCATTTACAGTTTTATAGGTAAGTCTGTGAGCCTAACCATAATTGCATTTCATGGGAAGTCATTCATATCAGGCAGCTCCAATTTCAAATAATTCAAAGGGAAATTGGTACTTAAAATTGGAATCTCTTCTGGCCATAAGCCCTAACAAGGAAACAAGCAGAGGCAACATGCATCAGTCATTCTGGACCTGGAGCAAATACCGCTCTAATTTATTTTTACTACTGGTGGCTACAGTTCTTTCATTGTGAGTCAAGAAGAGCAGAATACACAAACACTTTTCATTTTGTGAATAGGTTATTACTTTCTTTCTGTTCTATTTAATCTAATGTTGGCTTAGGCTCATTATGTATCATATGCTTCCTATTGAACTTCTGCCTAGCCACTACATTTTTCAAATTAAATTAATAATTCAAAAACACAAAGGTTACTGTAAACAATTTAGTTTCCTTTTCTACATGTGACTTCCTGCTGTGCAGTAAGCAATATAAAAAATTAAATCTAAGAGTCTTCAGAAACTATTAAATATTGACTCACTAATTCTTTGCTTTAGGATTTTGTAATTGTTCGAAGAAAACTGATTAACCTGTAGGTTAATTTAAATTTCAATCGCCTTAGAGAAAAGAACAATGAACAACTTTCTTTTACCAAAATTATACATACATGCAATTATGGTTTCTGCTAAAATTTGAATACATTCAGGATTTTACTCTTTAACATCTTGGGCCTTTTTATGCAAATAACCTCAAAGACATAGGTGTAGTCTTGACTTTCTGCCCCTCTGAGATTTCTAAAGGAGTTCTGTCAATGCCAATTCTAAATGGGACTAATTTAGTGTCTGACTTTTAATTAATTTTTGACTTACCTTTACAAATGTAGATACTTTTTTTCACATATACCAATCCATATTGACACTGAGCCCTTCGAAATGTAGTAGGAGACTTTCTCCTTACTCTCAAGTTTCCATGTGCACGAGAGCACACTCATACACTCACACACACAGTAAAATCTCACTAACAATCAGTTGGAATTTATGATAATTTTGTCATAGATTGAGTTTGCCTTTATTCTACTGTCAGCAAGATACACATGTCTGATAAACAAACTAATAACTTCAATGGGTTTTAAAAGCATTTAGAAATCAACAATTTATGCATTAATAACATATGATTCAAAACTACTTTTAAGAATATCCGATAAGTTTACTCATTCTCGAATTTGCCTAAAAGCTCCAAATCTGTACTCTGAAATATTGTATAATTTGGGCTATTCTGTAACTACTTCCTATTATATGTTAGTTTATATAAGAGAAACTTGCTCCCTACTGGTTCTAACTACTGAAGCTGTGAGTGCTGCTTCTCTTCTCCATAAATTGATTATGGATTGCCTGTACACAGACACACACACACACACACACACATCCCCCACACACTGATGAGCACAATCCTTTCCAGTAGGAATTCTGTGTCAATAGGTTAAATTTGAAGCTGACTAACCTTGACAATATTTTCCTAGATAGTACTATAAATATGTTTTATTTCACAGTAAATGGCTGGCTTCAAGAAAGCCATATAAAATATACATTTGTTCCTTTCTTTCATATTTTACATCAGCTTTTATAAATCAATAAATGCCACCTAGGACACTGACCAAAAAAATTGCACCAAATCCTAATAATGTAAGCTATATGTTAATAAGCATTTAAAAAATTGTACATTCTTTCAGAATGTTATTTTTCAACTGAAAATGTGGTTTGGTAAGTTGAAAAATGTTTTTCGTTGAAGCTGGGGAATATCTTTTCTTTTAAAATTTATGTTATGTGTTTCAGATTTTATGAACACAAACAAACAATTAAATTTTAAACATAACCACTGTGGCAACATTTTACATCCCTTTGTGCAGCCTCTGTTACTACTTGAACATAAAGTTCTTAGAGCAGCAAAAATTTATTTTCCTGCCTTCTCTGTGGGGGGTTGCAGAAATAAAAATTGAGAATTTAAGACATAGAGGTTAAAAAATTAACTCTGGGCAAGACAACTTTGGAAAGCAGTTTCTGATTGGAAGCTCCTGCTTTTCCAGACAGGAGGCAGCAGTGACGTACAGTCATTACAGATTTTGTTCATAAATGTGCTTCCTATCAATCTTTGTTAAATCAGGTTAAATATGAATGCCATTTTCCTGGATGTTTTCCAAAAAGTGTCACTGCTTACTAAAAAAAGTATTTAAGGAATCCCACTCTGATTAAATTAAATAGCAGCTATTTTAAAATGATATGAAAGAGAAAATGGTCTAAAAGAGAAATTAAGAACATTTTCTCTGGTTACTACTGTCAGATCTAACTGCATGATTATTTTGGAAACTATCTTCATTTTTAGTACCTTCAGTGCACAATGAAACTATGTAACACCAACAAATTAAGTATAATTCAAATGTTCAGAATTTTTGTTAAATTCTAAAATGTAATTTCATTGTATTTATACAGTCACATGGATTTACTAAATATGTTATTTGAATACAAACACACATTTCTAAAAGGAATGGCTCTAATATATTAAGTAAAATTCTATTATTTCCCTTTTATTTTTACTCTCCACCTTATCTACACTTAAAAAATTAATCTACAGCTACGGACAGAAAAATTCTGTCCACTAAATGCACATATTTAAAGATTCGTGAATAAAGTGAACATGGTGTTTGAAAATTTAGCAATATCATTTGACCAGTTTTTCATAACAGAAAATGGCCTATAATGTAATCTTTGATATGCAGCTTATGTAAATACATAATAAGTACCAGCTCACTAAATAAAGGATTGAATATTATGGGTCTAATCTCCTCATAATGCATATGGAATTTATTCTTCCATGACTGCTAACATGAGGTACAGAATCTTATTGTATGCATCTGAATAAGGGGAAATCTCTGATTGTTGCCCCCAAATGACCAGCTTGTATCACTGTTAATTGTGTTACATGAATTTACACTGCAATAAGCCACGTGAAACATTGTTCAGGGTGAGTAATTGACAATCTAAATCAGAGATTGACAAACCTGGTTCACTGCCTGCTTTTAATAGCACACGGCCATGCTCCTCAGTTCATGCCTATGGCTGCTTTTGTGCTACAATGGCAGAGCCAAGTGGTTGTGACAGTGATGGTGTCACTTACAAACCCTCAAGTATTTACTATCTGATCTTTCACCGAAAAAAATTTGTCAACCTTTGATCTAAATGGAGAACTATATGGAATCCATTGTAAATACAATGCTTTGAAAGCTCCAGAATTAGAAGTTATAGTCCCAGCTCACAACAGAAGGACAAATACATAGTTTAATGATTCTTGCAATTATCTACAATGTGAACTGAGTCTTTCAGGAATGATGACCAAAACTTTATAAAGGAATAGACATCCATCCACAATTCCCAGTTCTATGTATTTAAAAATATAAATCTAAAAAAAAAAAAAATCTAGAGGTAAACTGTTACATTTCAAAGTAAATAATAAATATTTTAAAAAACAACTATTTTTCCCTAAAATTATTATTGAAACTAGCATAAAGAAATGCTAACATCAATAAATGATTAAACTAGTCCTGAATCACTTGTTTCCTGAGCAACATAAACAGAAGCCAGGCTATCTCACGTGCTGTGAAATGTTTGTTTTTAATTTTCCTACTCAGTGTTTTTTTTTTTTTAAATATACCTAAATGCAAACTGTTTGGTTAATGAAGAGAAACATCTGAACTCTTTTTATTATGTTTATTTGTTATAAATTACACATTCTGCTCCAAAATTAACTTACCATCATTTCAAGTGCGTATCGGTTACAATTTAGCAACATCCTTTTCAGGATGTTGTCCTTTTATAAAGAAGATGAACTCTTCAGTGGAATGATTTTATTTTATCAATAAAAGTGAGACTTTTAAATGCCTTTATTATCATTGCACTGCTTGATATTGACTATCATTTTGTATCACATTATTCAATATCAATTTCAGAAACATCCGGGGCCTCACACACCTATTAGTATCTCAGAGCCAACTAGTCACGAACAGAGGAAGTAATACAATGGCTTTTGTTAATGTTCTCATGCGACAGGCAGAGGCAGTCAATGTTAGACCTGGTAAAACACATCTAGCTCTAGGTGAAATCTGAGGGGAGATGCAGCAACAAGAAAGCAGCACCGACTGAGCATGCTCCTATTCAGGCAGAGACAGAAAGGGACTGGACGTACTGTAGAAGCTGGCCATTACGTAGTTTTGGCAACGATCACCAGTAAACTCATTTGGGCACCTGAGAGAAGAAACAAAAAACAATGGTAGAAAAAACAGAGAAAAAGAGAAGAGGTGAATATATGCTAGAAAGAAGCTCCTTCAGTGTCATTTGACTGAACTTGGTGAGTTCACCCTCAGGAACTGAGTCTTTGTCCTAATCATGGCTTTCAGACTCTGACATTCCCCCCAAAGGGTTAAAAATTGAGAGAAAATGTAGTCCTAGGGTTTGTGTGACAGAAAGATCCCAGCATTTTAAGTGACTGCTTTCTTTCAAAGGGAGCCACTTAAAATTAAATCTGACATTTTTTTCATCTCATTTTCCATTTGACAGCTTTGGTTAAAAATGTTGGAAGGAAATGTTTTCATTTTTGGTTGGGCTGCCTGCTATGGTTGCCAGCATCACTGGCCATCCTCATGGGTCATTCTTTCAAATTAACGACCCTTGGGGCCCACGTTGAGCAACAGTTAAACAAGGTCACATTGAATGGGTTTATGCCCGAGTGGTTAAACCATGATTAGAACAAAAGGAATCAGTTACAACTGAGCTGTAAAAGCACCAAGTGGTAGTGATTGTTGCTGTAGTTTGGGGGAAAAAGCAAATTTCAGATTATTTTAACATACTTTCTTGGTTTTGGACTTTCATGGGCACATTCTCAGTACATCTCGCTCCAGTGAATCCAGGTTGGCACCTAAAGGGCAAAAATGTGATAAGCAATAGAATGCTAAAGACACTGAACTTTCAGACTGGCAATTTCCTCCTATGGAGTATGGAGATTCCTACAAATGACCTGGTGACCAAACAACACACAGAAAAGGAAAGGACAAGACATTTACAAAACTTTGTCCCATGAACACTGTGGGGTATATATTTTTGTTGTTTGCTTCAGTCTTCTTAAGATCAGTTGACTGAAATTTAGCTAGAGTGAAGTGGAAAAGTTGAATAGGGGTGTCAAGGCCTGGGCAGCTAAGTCATTTCCCCTTTGGCATTTCCTTATTTGCCACTGATCATTGACTTTTAATATGTGAAAACACTGGTTTTGGTAAGAGCTTACATGATTCCATCCATAATCTTATTTAAAATGATTCTGAGCTTCCTCTTTTATAAACACTCAATGTCAGACTTGTTTCATAGATATCTTTATAAGTTATGAGACAAATCATCAAACTACAATAGAAGTCAAGCACATTCACGCTCCAGTGATTCCCAACAAGAAAAACTACATTCTCTGTTGTTTTTTTTTTTAAGATTTTACAAATTAGGTCTCATTTTTAACGTTGAAAGACAGAAAGAGGCAGATTTTTATTAGTACAAATTTCACTTCATCCAATTTTCCCAAATCAGAGACAAATACATTTTTCAAATTTAAAGTTATTCCTCTACAGTAGTACTTCATAGATGTCATTTTGCATTTAAGGTAAAACTATTTTGAAAATGTATAAAGTTTACAGTTTACTCACTCACACACATTTACCTATCAAAGTTATAGAATCTTGATATAATTTTGTTTTTAAGATCATACAATGATATTAGGGCTGTCTAAATATGGGAGTCCTATATTTATAATTACTCTTTTTGTTGCTGTCACTCTAGGAACTAAAGCATTTCAGATTAGATTCATTTACCCAATATCATGCTGAAAAAAATAGGGACATCGAAAGGTTCTAGGAAGCAAATATACTTACAGATGCCCAACACCCCAAGCCATGATTATTGTTAATAGCTCACCTATACCATAACGATCATGCAAAGCACCTATCTAATAGAATTTATTTCTAATAGCACATATCTCATGATTTACATACAACCCTTTCTTCCCCAGAATAAATACTATCTTTTTGGCATCAAAGACATGTGACTAAAACTATTTGTTTTTACTAATACAAGGGTGATTTTTTTTTTTTTTTCATTTCCCTTAAAGCCAAATTCAATGCCAAAAAAAGTTATCAAGTGATTTGGTACATTTACTTCACCTATTTCATGAAGAATAGCTCACAAGATAAAGTACTAACAAGTTCCGGATTTTCAGCCCCATGAGTTCTTGTGTAAACTTACAGTATAATTATGATCATGAACAATAATATCGACAATCTTAATAGCAAACATCTTGTATTGATACAGCCCTTTTGAACTCTTCGAAAACACTTTTATATAAATGAACTGGTTATTTTTGGTTAGAATATTTTTGCTGCGATGAATAGAGGACGATCTACCTAGAGAAATATACAAATAAGAACTATAGTCTACGAGGTTGGGTCACTTCTCATGAAGATGTCATTTCACATGCTTCAATAAAAATGTCTTCACAGATATGTAAGAAAAATACATGGAAACTTGTTTTCCACATAACTTGACAAAATAATTTCTGAAGTAAATGGGGTTTTTATTTGTGTGTTCATTTCTGAACAGGACTATAAATCCATATAGACATACCCTAGAAAGAAGCAGGTAATTCCAGAATTAAGGATATATTCTATAACGATCATTTCATCTTACCTGTTTGCATTTTGATAAAAATTAAAATTCTCATACTGATCATGCAATAATCCACTTGTTTCATACAAAGAAAATGGTGTAACATATGTGAATACTGTGTGTGTGTATGTGTGTGAGATAGAGAGAGAGAGAGAGAGAGAAAGAACCATTTGAAGTAAGAAACACACTTATTTAAGCATCATGAAATTAACAAATAGCTGAGGAATCATAAGTCCCTTGGAGAAGGAATGCATTTATTAAGAAATTGTCATTTATGCATCTTAGATGCCAGTTTTGAGATCAGAGGGCCCAGGACAACTGGATAAGGGGGTCAAAAATCTCACTCAATCAATTTTCTAATTATTATGAGCTTCTAAAATGATGTTTTCTAGGAAACTAGCATTATGGGATGATGGTTTATCTCTATCGTAAGAACATACAGAATATTTGGTGCAGTAACACTACAACTACTTAAGGTATGCCAATCCTTTTTTGAAATATCAGTTATATCTGAACCAGAACTATGTTTTTCCTAATGTTTACTTTCACTCAGGAGATGAATTGTCTTGGTGTAAAGCATTATTATTATTCCAAGTGCCGTCCACGGACCAACAGCACCAACACCTCCTGGGATCTTGTTAGTAGAAATGCAGACTCTCGAACCCCAGCCCAGAACTACCGAATAAGAATCTGCATTTTAATAAGATTCCCATGAGATCTGTATGTACAGTAAAGTTTAAGATGTCAGGAATCCTGACCTCAGAGGACAGAGACTAAGGTCCTTTATCCTGGCAACACAGCCTCTTGCTGCTTGGATGTGAGCATCCCATTTGGCTTCACTGGGCCTCAGTTTTCCTCAGGGACAAAATGAAGGGATTTAAATAAGTGATTACCAGAGGTGTCTTTTACCACTAAGGTTCTGGGAATCGATGCTCATCCTAACACATGAAATCACTGTGCGAAAACCCGACATCATTTCTTCTGAAAGCATTACCAGTTGGGAAGAACTCAAGGACTTTTAAAAAACATTTTTTGATAGAATAGATTTTTTAGATAATCATGGATGTAAAACAAATTGCAAATACCTATTCCTAAGCAATTCAAGTGTTCAGCAACAACAGTCATTATGTAACTTTTGTGGACATCTAGAGTTGCTGCCAAACCAAATGGAAGGAAGCAGAAACTGATATAGTTTCTGCATAAGCAAACTGCAGACTGCATTGATTGTGTAGAGAGCATACGCAAATAAAAACCCATCTGATCTATAAGCTCTGATTAAATTCTATGGAATTAATTTCTATGGAACCACTTCCAAAAGGAGACTGTCTGGCTTCTGACATATTTCTATATTAGCATTGTACATTAAGCATCCAATCTATCACTTTCCTGGGAGATAAGAATATGGTCAATTTAATCTGATTTTGAACAATATGCTTTGGCATGAGTCTGAGCAAATTCCAAGAATTTTACTTCTTAGTAGAATCTGTCTGAATAATAATCAAGCCCCTATTGTAGCTTCAAAAATATATATACCATTTGTTCCACTGATTAGATTGGAAGATGGAAATAATTTTTTTTATTTTAGCATTTGCTCATAACAAGATAAACAACCTTTGTTCTATATTTGTTCTTAATGAGATGAAAATTCACAGAGAGTTTCGTCTGAATTTAGGCATCACTTCTTCCAACTAACCCTGACCTCCACCTCCCCATCTCCCCACTTGCACGCCCTCGATGAAGATTCCCTCTTTGGCTCTCAAATTGCACCCTGTCCTGATCTCCGTCATTGCCCTTATTTATCTGTGTTGTGAGGAGAGTGACCATATTTTGATCACTTTGCATTTCTAATGTTTAGCACAGTGCCTGGCTCATAAAAGGCTCCCATAAAATGTTTGTTCAACTGAACCTAAGATAGGATCCGACTGCAGTGTCCAGTAAAGAACTGTATCAAAAGAGACTTTCTTACAGTCAATTGATTTGCCAAGTATGGGTTAATATTGAACTTTTGGCTTTTATTTTTATAGTTTATGACAGATTCTCCTCTCTGGACTCCTAATTATTTTTTTTATAGGAGCTCCCAATACTCTCTCTTCACAGACTCCCTTCCCTGAGTAGAAACCTTTAACATAGTGTTTGGAATTTGGAAAAGACTCTATACCTCTTGAACAATGTCTATTATCTCAAATTTAAATCCTGTTACTGAAATATCAGTTTATCTAGGATTCAATAAAGAAGTACAATCTAGTAACCAAGACTTCTGCACCATCAGTAAAATAAAAACTGTTCTTAACAATAACCTTAATACACCATGAATATCCTGACACGCTGACATGTAATAATCATAAATCCATGTATTTTGAGAATCAATTTAGTGCTTGGTGTGCTTTTTATATTTTGTTGAATAAATTATTTACCAATTTTTGGTGGAGACTGTAGACATATTCAAAGATATTCACAGATAGCCACTCCCCCATGAAACTTCTGATCATTTAGGGCTGGCTAATTTTCTAAACTATTATAAATAGTTTTATTTTTTAATAAATTTATAGTCAATTTATAAGCCATCCCTAGGCATCCTTCCTCTTGTTTTCTTTATTTCTTGGTTTCTTTAATTTTTATCAGGCCCTCCCTTGATCAGGCAGGACAAGGGAAACAAGGTCTACATCTGCTATTTCCTCTTTCTTTAGCATCACTCCACAATGAAATATTTGGACAATTTTAAAATACCTGGTCTAGAAAAGAAAAGTCCCTATAGTCTTTCTGCTCTACCTCAATACTAGTTGTGGTATTTCCTTCATATTGTGCAGCATCTGAAATCATTTCTTTGGTGTCTATGTTTACAAATATCAAATAATGGAAATGCCACCAAATACATATTGAGGACTCTCAGTGGGTTTAAGCGTTAGACGTTAGGCCTTTTGCTCTCACTCTGTGTAAACTAGAGTTGGCAGTGTCTACACTAGCTCAAATAGCGCTGGTCTGTTTTTCTACAGTATCAAATTGCAAGCGCTGACTTTTCTCAACCTTCGCCTGCTCAGCATTCTGACTAGAACTTGCCCCCTCACTGACTGAGTACCTGTGTTGTAGATTATTCTTTCCCAAATGTATTGTTACAATTAGTCTGCATTTTTCCAAGATGAACCTCATTCTGTTATCTACCCTTAAGTGAAATTTCTTAAGGTTTCTACATGCTTTTCTAATTTGTGTTTTAGTGTTCTTTTTGGCATCATCTGCAAAAGACATTTATTTCCTCAAGGGAATGCCTTCTTCAATATCATTAAAGAAACTATTAAATATAAAATGTTCCAATAACATTTCCTTCAGATCCAACTCTATACCTCCCCATCATTGTTCATCAAGTCTGTATTATCCCTTTTCTTTTTTATTATGATCTGGGGACTAGTTCTCAATCCATAAGATAACAGTATATATATATATATATAGTGGCCACACTGGATTCATGGATAAATACTGAGGAAAAAGAATCTAAGTTGTCCTGGCTCTCCAGTGTTGTTTTTCTCTAAGACATACAATCCCAATAATGAGGGTGGCAGTGTTTATGAATTAACCTGTCCTCGTACGAACCTTGGTGCCCTTCCCAAAGCTCTGTTTGCACAGCTTGTTCTGAAATGCTCATCTGCAGACTAAAACTATCATCACTGTTTACTCTACATAATGTATCTGTAAGTTTGAGTTCAAACAATTTAATTGGATATGGGATCAATCTACATCCCATGCATCTTCACGTCATGGTGATACAATGACATATTGACTGCTAATTTGTGGTCTGGTCTTCCTCTCTGGAGGATGCCCTTCCTTGTCTCATCAAACAGCTTAGAGATTCAGACTTTACAGTTCTATCTACCCCACCAGCCACAATTTATGATGAAACATCGAAATATTCACTTTTTACTTAAATCATTCAATATAAATATTTCAAAACGGTGCATTTTATTTTAAATAGACTATATGCGTGTCAAGGCAAGGGCTGCATACACCGTTTTTTCTTAGGAGTCTTTGCCTCTGACTAGTGGAGGTCCCCCATTATACATTCCCTTAGCTCCCTAAATATTCTTCACAGCACTCGGCACACCTATAATTGATTAATTAATTACTTGAAATACATGTGTTACTTGCAATAGCCCACAGACTGCATGAGGGCAGAGACCAGTCAGCACGGTTTTGTCCACCACATCATAGTGAGCACTAGTACAGAGCCTGCCTCATAGGAGCTCAATAAATATATGTGGCTCCCTAGCTGATTTTAAGAGAAAAAAGGAAGCAAAGCTATTAAGAACACTTAGTTAGCGTACCTGATTTTAGGCAAAACTGTACCTAAATTAGTTCCTATAAAAACAAAAGTATTTCCTTCAATCTATCCTGGTGAGTGAAAGTCAAAATGAGTTAATAAATACCCAGTAGCACACAGCAGGATTCTAGATATATGAGGGACACAGGAGAAATAGGAGGCTTGGTCCTCTGAAGAGCTGATTATCTAGATCTATAAGCCACAAGAGTCCCACCCACTCTCTCTCACAAATGCTTTTGTATCTGTTAAATGTTACAGCAGTTAAGAATAGAGAAGTGCTACTGGCAAGTGTCACACCCATTCTGAAGAATAAACTCCTCCAGGGCTGGAAATGGAGTACAATTAGAAGTTTGTTCTTATGTACTGGAAGTTCTAACCCAATATATATCCTTTTTTTTTTTATCCCTTGCAGCACATTTGGTCCTGTCCAAAATGTCCATAAGACATCTGGTCTACCAGACATTTGGTCCATGGCAAAAGGTTTTTAACATTTGGTCCTGTCCAAAACATCCATGAGTATATTTGGTACATGCCAAATTGTTTTGGACACGAACAAATATCAAGGATCTTTTGATGTGGACTCAATGTCTCCATGGACGTTTTGAACTGGACCAAGTGGTCCTGCAGATATCAAGGACCTTTTGGCATGGACCCAATGTCTCCATGGATGTTTTGAACAGGATCAAATACCAAGGACCTTTTGGAGTGGACTAAATGTCTTCTGGACGTTTGGAACAGGACCAAATGTCTGCTAATTCTTTTATCTAACAAATTTCTCTTTCTACAGCCATGATGATGAGATCGCAGGACACAACTATGAATTTGAACCATCATTCCCTTGTTTAAGTATGTTAATCCAGCTACTAATAAGTATTGTAAATATTATCATCACAAATTTATCATGCCAAGATTTTATAAAACTTTTACCTTAGCTAATGTCTTTGACTTTCTCTCCCCGTCTTACCTAGTCCTCAAATTTCTCTAACCTGTATGGAAGCTTCTCTTCCCTAAACATCTCCTATGTTTATGGTGTCACCCTCCTGTTCCAGAAGTTACTATGAGTCTCTATTAGCTATCACACGTCCAAAGTCCTCTGCCTGGTCTTCAGAACTCATAAAATGGCTCTGACATCTAACTTGCTCTTTTTGTTTGTTTTACTTCCCAGAATGGAGCTCCTGGTCTAGGTATGCCTGTCACTGTGTCTCACAGAAGCGATTACTGCAACCTCAGTGCCTGCCTGGTATATAGAAAAGACTCCATAAATGATGGCTATGTGTATAAAATCTTCTCCAACTTATCCCAATCTTTTCTTTTCCTTCTTTAAATTCTCATTACCATAATAATCAGCACTGTACCACTTGGGATATACTCACTCTAATTGATTTACTATTTTAGCCACTTCATTTTCCTAAACAGACTAAGTTCCCAAGGATCAGAGACCGTGCCTTATATTTTCTCAAATTCCTGGCATAGATGTAGCTGTTCTACAAACAAATGTCAATTAATATTTCATTATCGAGTTTAATTTATTGTAACATATTTGTTGTGACTTTATCTCCTACAGTTATATATTTTCCATAAGTATCTCCTATAATAAAGCCTAATATGATATAGGCCCTTATATACACATGGTTTCATAAAAATTAATTATATAAACTCATAAGTTCATGTTTGAAGGTACCTCCCATCTTCTCAAGTTTTGTTTTTTTGTTTTTACATATAAGGAAGAAAATGATCAGAGATATTAAATGATCTGTTAAATGCAAAGTTATAAAGGTAGCTGGTGGCCCCACCAAAGCAAATAAAAACCACTAGTGTTAAATAAAATGAAGAATTGGGCATTAAATATGATAACACAGTCTGTAGGATAGGTGTATATATTTTTCCAATATCTAGAGAGAATGTAATACCATCATTTACTTTTTATTACAAGGAGAAAAAAAAATCTTGCTTCCCATGAGTTAGAAGTACTTTAGCAGAAATGAATTCACTTAATTTCACTGACTCCCTGATAAGAAATTTGGAGGACATATTAACTCTATGTTATAAATAGATTGTCCAGAGAGTTGAAGTGACAGTGCTCAAGACTGTTCATCAAAATTGGTGGCTAAAATGCTAATCGTCTCATGGGGAAGCCACATCTGTCCACGGGACAGCATCATGGGTTTATAAATATGGTCCAGTACAAAATCATTTTTAGATTAAAAAAAAAATCACATCAACATCTTCCAAAATAGTTCTCTACTAAAACTGTTCAGAAGAAGAGATACACAAGAACAAAGGGAAAAAAGCAAAGAGAGAATTTGGGACAATGTCATGTTCAAATTGTCTTGTTTCTTTGAACTACATAGAGCATCAGAGGGTAAAACATGGAACGATTCTCTTCTCATCTTCATGTAATCTGGAATAGCAACTATTTTTTCCCCCAGGATAAATTTTAAATTACTATAGAGAGAAGATAAATGTAAAAGATGTGAACCACTGCTGAAATTCCCACACCGTCCCCAGGGGGAAGTCCAAGTAACCAGCAAACCTCTCCTGGGAGAAGTGTTTAACTGTTATGTGGTTAATCCATTTGGAACACCTTGCTTTAAATAAAGAGACAAAAGAGATTTGCTGTAAAGTCTTCTACTTCAACTCCCAAGAAGACAACAGTGGATTAGGTGACCAGAGAGACTACTTGGAAACTTCCCTGCTTGTGGTGTTTCTGAGTCATGTCTTCAGTCAGGGATAAGGCTGATTTTGAATGATGTGGCTCATGCTTCAGCAATGTTTTGCTCTAGACAGATGGACCATATGGAAACTATGAACTGGCTTCATACGCAGGACCATGATGAGCCAAAGCAACATTTCTATGTCTTCTGTTTCTATTCAAGTGGTCTAGTGAACAATATATTATTGTAAGACATGGTATATTATGTGCCTTTGTTTCAGTTCTGAGAGATGATTATTTTTAATGTTATAGATGTTTTTAATACAGGGATTTAAAAAAAAAAAAACACGCTTTCATTTAACAAAAAAAGGCCTGAAATATTTTGGGTGTTAAATATACGCCAATTCTTCCTTCAAGGTGCTGGCTTGCTTTGATTCATCAATAAAGACATGGTCCAAAAAAGGGGGGAAAGTTATCAAAATCACAGATGTCGAAGATTTTCTTTCCAACAAGATCCAGTAATATGCTTTTAACACTTTTCTGAAAGATTCTAATTATCAAAAAATAAAATAAAATTATGATGCCAATTTGCTGAGAACTTGAAGACAAGTATAACCCACTACATGATTAGCCTGGGGGATGTAGAGTGTTCATTCATTGTTTGCTGCTTTAATGATTATTAGAGCAATAGCAAACATTTCACTTCAAGATTAAAAAAATATATAGCAAGTATTTTTTTCTGGATTGGGCTTAAAATTTAATGAAAAACTGTGTCAGTAAAAAAAATTACAGTTGTTGGCACAATATCAAAATGGAACAAATGAATAGCACTTATGCAATTGCAAGTTTTGTATAGGACGTGGGAGGACTACAGAATAGCTGAAATTAATATGTGGAAAATAAGCACAGTGGTTCCTTAGAGGTACTCAGAAACTATCATATGTACTCACTCAGCTTATAAATCTTTGCAAAGGCTATGATGAAAAATGATCATGTTTCATTATTATAATTAAAATATAGTGGTCTCAGATGCTTTTCTAAAGAAGTAAAAATATGAGACATAGATAATATGGGTACAATTGTTTAAAAAGGAGAAGAATTTAAGGGGCTATAATTTAAATGTTTTTACAAGGAGATTTCTTAACACATAATTAGATTGTATGCCTAAGATTAGGAGAGAATAACAAGATTTCCTCATATAATAAATGAGCCTTATACTTTACAGATTATAATTCTCAGCTTCTAGTATTTTCTATTTTGATCAGAGAAAATCTTAAAGAAAACTATAAAATTTGTTCATCCCAATTCACTATGATAAATATGGGAGTGCCATGTTTGTGCTGTATTCACAGCAAGTCAGCAGAACCAAAGACTAAAACCGACCAATTTTAATTCTATGCTATAGCAAGGTATATGGATTTGAATATATTGGTAATCAAAAAGTGAATCTCTAAGATTAATTTTAAGACAATAAACATTGATAGCCGTATGAAATAATTCAGACCTGAAAGAAATAATTTTCTTCTACATACTTGTTCATTTTCATCTTGCTTTACAATTTTTAAAAGACTTTTACTGATTAATTTTATCTTGGCTTATACCTATTACCCATCTCAATGAGAGAGATGTGCAATAATTGAGATTAGAATTCTACTCTTGTGATTCCTAGTCTTTTATTCACTCTCACAGACTATATTTACTTTTATAAGTTGTCCATCTTCATTGATAAAATCAGCTATACAACCACCAAAACTTGTCTTCTCTTGGAACTGCAACCACTCTTTCAAAAGAAGAGTTTTGAGGGCAAGAAAGCTGTTCTGGGAGGTACTTGTTCTCAAGGTCCCATGAGACACTCTACAGACAGCCCCTGTCCAGAACAGCACAGGAGCAGCAAAACATTTCTTACAAAAAGACATTTTCATTTGGTGTTATGATTTTAAAATATGTATCCTTTAAGATGCACTTGTACTTACAAACAAGGCTTCCTTAGAACTGGCACATAAATGTTTGTATACTATTTATATGATGTAAAGGAAATGACCTTGTTAATAACTATTTCTTGTACCTTTTCTTTTCATTTTGTTAATTGCTCTTTCTATGAGCTCAACTGTCTCTCTGACAAACTTGCTCTTCTTTGTCAACATTTAAGTCACAAGCTAATATTCTGGAGCAGGAGACAATTTTATATGGGATGGTTTTTTCTCACTTAGGACAAGCACTGCTAGTTTAGAACAAAGGGACACAGCTATTGGTCAACTGCAAAATAAATGTGTACTTTTCATCATTTCAATGAGACACTGAACATCTTTTACCACATCAAATTTTATGAGCCCATGTACACATATAGCCTAAATATCAAGAGTAGACTTAAAATGCATGGCACAATAAACACATGCTTTTTAATGAGACCCACTAATTTTAGCCACAAAGTTTAAATATTTAATTGATGGATAATATCATTGTTTCATTCTGCCTGTGGAGAGAAAATAACTGTGATACTTCTTAACGGTGTGTCAACTCCTTCAGGTCATTAGAGAGATTGCCATTCTAAGTATATCTATACATAATTGCAGTGCATGAAAGAACGCACTGTCTTGTACACACAGTGATGCTACACACACTAAATGCATTTCCAAACACATGCAACTTGCTTTTTTTTATCAGTGAGATCAACCTAAATTCCATTTTCAAAAATAGTTATGAAACAATAAGCTAAAGACAGGTGTAACAGACGTGTCAGTAAAGAATCTTCTGCCCTTTGCTTCTTTTAGTGTCCTATTCATTTTGCACGTGATCATTGGGGTAAA
The DNA here is from genome assembly GCA_031878705.1 of Tapirus indicus. NCBI lineage: Eukaryota > Metazoa > Chordata > Mammalia > Perissodactyla > Tapiridae > Tapirus > Tapirus indicus. Next base: position 13,985,241 of record CM062937.1, read on the forward strand.
AAGGAACATTATCTTACAGCTTAATTCATACACTAGAAGGAGAAGTAGGTGTCAAAGCTATAGGCCTCTATGACATTTGCACATCTCTTCTAGGAATAATGAGGAAACCACGAGGAAAGCAACATTATAAATATGAAGGCAAAAAAAAAACCCACTGAAAAAAGCGAAAAAACAATTCCGAATATAACTGAGAAGATGACAAATGGTGTGAACTTTTCAAAACATTCTACAAATAAAACAGCATTATTCCACAGGATGCAACGAAATTGGAAAAAGAAGCAACAATACATCACGAGACACGAAATCATCTGAAAGAAGCAGTTATGGACATAAGCCACACAGAGGGTTTCTTTTCTTACTTGCACAAGTATCTTGAGGGGTTTGAAAGGTCTTTCACCATGAAGCACTCGCCTCCATTCACACAGAAAGTTTTCTCCTTCTCTGCACACTTTACAAGATGGCTTGTCCCGGTTGTAGACGTAGATGTAGCTGGATAGAAGATAAACAAGGGGAAAGGTTTACATTCATCTCTCCCCCTTCTAAGCAGACTTTAATCTTAAATTCTCTTAAAAGGAAAAGTTCATACAAGGTACGGTGACTCCACTAACCTTTCAGGCTTAATAAACAACAGCAAAGAAGTCAACTATTTTCTGGGTGTGATGAAAAAGGATAAAATTATAAAGGGTAATTAGAGTTAATTAATTTCATTATAATTAAATAGGAAAAGGGGCTCAACATTTTTTATAACCAATATTTTATCTCCTATGGAAGTTGGAAAACAGAAGATCTATTGTCATTAAGTAAAATACATTTTCCAGGAAGGCTCAGAGACAATGATATAAAGTCATGTCAGTGCAATTCAGTTTCGATATCAATTTTTTTAATGGCAACTAATTATTTATTTTGGAAATTATGTTTTCTACACATATTGACTTTATATTTTTTAGATATAATGCTTAGCAAAGAAAAATATAAGGTGGCTTATTTGTTCCTAATGAAAGAATTATATTTTATTAATTGAATATACATTATCATACAGATCAGAGGCCACTCTATTCAAAATTTCCATTCTACTCTAATTTCTACTCAGAAGAACATTGTTGAATGTCCGATTGCCATCATACTTTTGAGGAAATGCAAAGACAGTCTAATGTTGCTGCAAATGTAGAATAAAGCACTACAAAATTCACCCATTTTGAATTAGGAACAGCTTATCATGTTTGATATTCACTTGTCAAACACCACAGTTATCTGAAAGTGAAGCTGAAAATGATGCCTCCACCATTAGGCGCATGGATTAAATGAAGCCAAGCTCTCAGTCCTGAGACTCTAAGGGCTTTAGTATCAGAACTTCTCTCCACTTACATCATCGGGAACACCACAGGCAACGCTCAGTCTCAACCACCAAGTCTAATTTACATAATGTTTACCACTGATGCTATCAGGATGAAAAGCAAAACCAATATGTCAAGCCAATGAAGATTCTATTTACTCTCACAGAAAAATAAAACTATCTTTAAACAAAATTTTTTTCTTGTCTACTGATTCTTAGTGATTTTGAATTCCTTGTCTTCCTTATCAATTTCTATTTTATTATTTGTGTGTGAAATTCAGATGCCCTTGTTTACTTTTTTTTAGCTGTCATGTATTATTTTTCCATTTTCTTCCACCTTTCTTGTTCATTTCCTGCACAAGTCCACATTTTGTTTTGACTTTTATCCCCATTTCTCCTCCAATTCTGCTTGAATTTTACTCTGCCTGATCGAAATACTCAACATCTGATTATTCAATTTCTGAATCACTCAAGACCTTTCTTCCCTCTACTCTCCTGCCCAAGGTATAGTTTTGGACCATTTCACTGCTCTCTGCATGGCTTTTAGGAGTAACAGCAAAGGCCAAAAGTCAAAATGACTTGCATTTTGGAAAGAGATCTGGCTCAAATCCCAGCTCCTACTAGCTTTGTGTTCTTGAAGAAGTCACTTAACCATCCAGATGCTTGACATTCTCATTTAGAAAATAGGGGTAATAACACTCTTAAAGGACTTTGCAGAAATTATAAATAATTTAGGTAAAGGAGTTGGCACAAAACTGTCACTCAATGAATAATAGCAGGTATTACTGAGCAAGTGGGGAAGGTACTTATCAATCAGATAAAGCTTAACAATGGAAATCTGGGGATTTTGAAGATGCATGATAATTAAGAATTGGGTCAATTTTTTTATTACTCCAACAAAAAGTCCTTTTCAAAATGCATTTCAAGGTATCCTTCACAGGTCTACAAATCAAACAAAAGGAACCAGAGAGAATGAGGAGAGTGGTGATTTCACTCTCTATTATCAGCTATAATTCACCATTTTTATCAGGAAGAGGGAATGTAATTTGCATCATTCGGTCTGTAGAATTACAGAGTAGATACCATTTCTATATGTCACATAACATAAATTTTAACATAATACTAAATCTTCATGTGAAAAACTGTTTACTTAGGTGCTACGTATTAATATTTTCATCCATGGCAATCGCTTTTAAAAAATATTAGGAGGAAGTTCGCTTTCAATGTTAAAGGTTTTGTGCTTAAGACTTTCAACTGCTGACAGGATTCTATGGGATGACAAATTGGGCAGGGTATCCTTGCTGTCCCAGGCGACAGTGCCAAATGGACTGCCTGCTGTGTGCTGTCACCAGTCATTCCTGCAGAGGAACTCAGAGGCTCAAGCAGACCCCAGTGGTCTCTGAATCCCTGACAGGTTGCTAAGGACTACAGTGTTTGCACCAGGCTCTTTCACAACAAATCCCGAGGCTTTTACTAAAACAACAAAACGAACATCACCCTAAAAGCAGACACTCCATAGAAATTCTAAACTAATAATAAAGATGAGCAGGGATATAAGCAAGAGACAGATACATCATAACTACTCCTTGGAATTTCTGATCTTGTGGTATCAAATAAGTAAGATTAATATGTTAAAATCAGAAATAATCCCTTTTGTTTTAGTCCTTTAAAAATATTTTCCCCTGAAATGATTATCCTTTTAATGCTATCTTGTAGCTCCAAGTTATGACACATTTGTTTGAAAAATTCTTAGATCATTACTTGAAACTAGTAATGGGATATTTGATAGTAAAATAATTCTTGGAGAAAATGAAGTAGCAACTATCTCACACGGTCACGAACTATTGTGCTTAGTTCCTCCTTTAGCAGCAGCGCGAACAAAAATGATCACGGAATTGGAAAGCAGCAATTAACTCCCAGGTGATGCAGAGTGTGAACTGACTGGGTACAGCTGTTCTGAACCAACAGCCAAACACAGGAATAAGCTGTAATTGTCAGAAGAACCCGGGATGGAGATGTGATAGATGCGCCCTTCAGATTTTTGCCAGGTTTCCTTTTATCCTCCTTAGCTGAACACAGTACACAGTCAGTCCTGAGCAGATCCATAAATTCTGCAGCAATATCCTTTCTCTTTGGCTTACATACACTGTATAGCTTTGTTTCCATTTGGTAAATCTGCCAGAAATTAATGAAACAGACAAAGCAGGTTCTTAAACCAAACCATGGAAACAGCATTCTTTCTGGGGGAACTGGGAGGAGTTTCTTAGAGGTGAAGCTAAAGGTTTTGCAGATAGAATGTGTTTCAATATATAAAAGATGATCCTAAGAGTTGTTCCTGGAAGTGAAGTTGATCTCACTCATTCAGCACTTCCTACACCCTGCCTCCCTCTACTTTGTGACTAGTTTGTCAGAATTTGGGAGTCTGTCATCTTCTAGTAAGTGCTACATGAATAGCAATTAGGAACACTGCAAAATATGACTCCATTATTTTTAGCTTTGCCATTTTATGAGCACTTTACCCCAAGCACACTTTCCATGAGATGTTAGCAACTTCGATATTATAAGGAAGAAAGTATAAATAAAGCAGTAACTTGTTACCAGAGAATGTACTTTGGAGTGTTTCACTCTCGACCTGACCTGGTCTTTCTTGGTGGTGTAGGTAGGACTAGTGACCATCCCCACAGAGGCTGGATTGTTCTCTGACTTAGTCAAGGGTTTGGAGACTAAGATTACCACTTATGGACTCCCAAATCCTGCACCACACAATAGGACTCCCTCCTACCTTCCTTCTCTCCCTCCCTCTTTCCTTCCTTCCTAGCTCCTTCCTTCCTTCCTTCTCTCCTTCCATTATGTGCAAGACATAATGATAACAACTAGAGTTACTGGGGTTAAAAATTTTAAGATTGTGAACAATTCTCCCTAAAAGGAGACCTTTATAGATAAAAGGTAGTGAAATAAACACTGGAGTAATTGAAGAATCAGGTTCAAGGCTCACTATTGCCAACTACTAGCTGTGTGATGCTTGTCCAGCAAATCTGCCTCAGTAAATTCAGCTGTAAAAATGGGAAAGCACAGGGTTGTTGTGAAGTGTGATAAAATACTTTGTCAGTTGCAATACTGCAAACAAGTATATGATACAGTACTATTACTAATGCCATAAATATCGAACAAAGAGAAGCAAAAACATCTCTATGCAGACTCTGGAGTTATATATAATCAAGCCTCAAATGTTGTTTCTTAGTAAATTATTCTTCTACAAAATATGAAGAGAGGTGGTCTAATTTGGACGGGTGACCCCTGCATGATTACAAAGCATTAAGTAAATATCAATAATCTACTGTATTTTAACTTTATCATAACCACTTGTCAATAATTTATAACCACTAAATTTGCCTAGAAAATAAATTGAAGAACAATTCGAGTTAAAAAAACAGAAACTAGCATCTTAAATGTGTGATTATTTTCAGCTTTCAAGATCCATACAACTCTTTAATATTTCTGATTGAACTTTCAAGTTACATGAATTAAGTGTACTTACAATATTGTGTTATTGTAACAGTTTAAAAACTAAAATATTAAAAAAATAGTGTGACATCCATAGTATGTGGGACACAGTAGAAACTTTATAACTAAACATTTTGGAAATCACTTTCTATTGCATGCTTTCATAAATACACAAAAAACTTGAGGAGTAATTCAATGTCCTCTGTTTCTTGCTAAATATTTTCCCATGCAATCACACAATATTTCCTGTAGAATGCCAGACTTTTTCTGCTCAAGGCAAGCTAAAAAGAAAATAATGCTGGAAAAGATGCCTTACTTTCTTGCTTGTTTTAAGTGGTGTTTTCCTTATCAGTGAAGTAGACAGCAACAACAGACCAGTGCCATTACACAAATGCAAATTGCTGATAAGAAGCCACTCTATTCTTCTTTGAGAATTAGCAGGAATTAGCATGAGTGGACAATGTTTACCCCAAGGAGCAATCCTTAGATCCTGTCTTCCCTGACTGAATGAGTCCTTACTAGCAGTTTTTAGGACAATTCTTAATTATTTATTTGCAGAAAATTAAACTCCATGCAGTTTTTCAATGAAATATACAGATTTTAACAATTTTTATATTCCAATATGAAAATGTCGATAGCTACAACAGTACAGGTTTTTTTTTTAAACTTTACCTGTGATATCTTCAATGGATATGTATTTGGGAATGTGCATGCTTTCTTGCTCTTTGATCTCTCAGTTAAAAAAAATTGAAATTATTATTCTCAATCAGAATATAGCTCCTCCGCAATTACATTCTACAAGCACTTTGAACTCCTACCGGGCAAAAAATGCTTTTGTGCCTCCTGAAAATGAAGCTCTGGAGAGAAACTGAGCAGAAAAAGCTGTGCTACCTAATGTAGCTTCTACAGATGCCAAGGGAATGACAGGGGGAGTCATTAGCTTTCCAAAGGAAAAGTCTAGAGCCAGACTCAGAACTACTGAAGCATTGTCATTCTGGGTTGGCATTTTTTTCTTAGTAATTCAATCCTTTGCTGAATGGCAAATAGGTACTTGAAAAGGAAGGAATGACAGGAGATAAAAGAAACCCGAGTGTACTGACTTGGAGGTTCCCAAAACCAATATTGTGATTTGAAGGAGTACACCATCTCCTTGGCCTCTCCTCTACTCACCTCTGCTAAAGAAACAAAAAGGGAAGCCAGAGAAGAACCATCATGAGACCATAAACAGGACCAAAACTTTCCAAAGTAGAATTAAGGCATCTCACTTTATGGACCAAAGGACTTAGCTAATAAACTGGAAGTACTTAGAGGTTTGTAGACTACCTACAAGGTGAGAGTGTGTCCAAAGAACAAGTTGACACTAAAGGCCAATGAAGAGTAACTGGTTTAAGTGACAGACGTGGGCTTTGGCATCATTTAAACACATAGAATGGCAGATTGGAAAGAACCTTAATATATTTTATAGTTTATCGCATAGTTACAAAGAGGACACAAATCATCTCAATAGTTCTGTAGTCTTTAATAAAATACCTAGCAAAGAATTCACAAACGCGCACAGAGGAAGGCTGCCCAAGGTCACACAAGTGAATTAAGAAATGCTTGCTTTCTGTTTTGTTAAATGTATATTGGGGCCGAAGTAGGTTAATAAGATTGCCTTTAGATTTCCCTTTCTCTTACAAGCTCTCTGGGCAGACCCTAATATTACTTCTTCCTTCTTCAGCAGAATGAAAAGTGACCTTTGGGTGTTTCTCCTCATAAAACAAAATTATAATTTTTGTTAGAACACTGATCTCATTTGTAGCTAAACAGAAAGCAGATTCTAAGTTCCCAGCAATTGCTGGGCAAATGATTTGGTGTCATTAGATAGTGTTATCCTTAGAAAAATAAAATTGTCAAGTAAGGTTATTTTTCAAACATACAAGTTGCTATTTTTTTCTGACAGTGCATTTCACTCATGACACAGTGTAATCATCATAGTCTACTACTTTTTAGAGCAACATCTCAATGACATAAATGCCTTGTAGGATGTCACAGCTTTTCTAAAGGAGGAGGGAGAGTGTCTTCCCACAACGGATCATTGGCTGGGTGGAGTTACAAGAAAGCTACGTTTTCTTCCTTACCAAGCCAATAATCATTTCTTAGCTAAGAAACCAGCTCCAGAAATACAGTTCTACTATATACTTTCTACTAATCACTGACAGTTTTATATGAGGATAAAATTTCCATAGCTGGAAGTCGACAAACTTTCAAGCTGTCCGTTGAATCTCTTCCCATCAACACCTATTCTAAAAGGAGTAAAATCCATCTAGCCTGCAAAGCAAATATTAGCAGTCCATTTGACTGGTTTAATTTGATATATTTATAGATCTCCTCAGTCTAAATGTAGAAGGCACACATTCTTTACTAGACTCTGCATCTTCTACCAGTATCAATTTGGTTGGGAGAAGGTCATGTCAATGTAGAAAATGTTAACCTGTCACTTTCCAAATCAGTCAAAAGTTTGGAGCACCAAACAAAACAAATCAAAACAAAGAGGACTGATCAAGGATTCAGTTATTCAGCAAGCTGCCGAAATTACCATGTGACATTTAATGACATAGGTTAATTTATTCATTAATGAAAACACATTTAGAAGTGAAAGTAGATGAAAGGTCAGAAGATAGATAGAAACTATGAGGCAAATTCATTATTTAGTCAACAAATTTAAAAAAATCATGGAATATGAAAAAAAAAAAGCCATATGGTCATTTCAATAGATACTGAATCAACATTTGATGAGATTAAAAATCAATTTCTTACCCTTAAAAATCAAACCTGAATTTAATCAGGCATCCAGATACAGCTACTAATTTACAGAAAGTACATAGGTCAGAGGAACATATTAAAAGACACCATGGGATGCAATTAGCAAAACTCAGACTATGAAGAACTCTACAGGGCAAATAACCTGGTTTCTCAAAAAAAAATAATCAAAAGAGGATAAAGAGACAAAGAGAGCTAGAGCTAGACACAGACCAAGAGGGTAAAAGAAGAGAAAAATACAAAATATAAACATTTAACTCTTAACTCTCTAGTTAGGGGATATATCAACTAACCATAATGTGTGAGACTTATTTGGATCCTGATTCAAACAGTTATAAAGGTATGATATTTATAAGAGGAAATCTGATCACTGATTAGATAATTAATATACTAAGGGGTTATCGTTAATTTGGGTGTGTCAAATGTATTATGGCTATGCTTAAAAATAGTCCTTATCTTTTAGAGATACATACCAAAATATTTATACATTAAATGATAAGATGTCTGGGATTTGCTTCAAAATAGTGACAGGCAAGGAAAGTGAGTGGGATCAAGATGAAACAAAACTGATAATTGCTGAAGTGGATGATGGCTACATGGAGATTCATTATACTATTCTTTGTACTTTCATATGTTTAACATGCATGTTTAAATGTATATTATATATGTACATGTTTAAATATATGCTTAGATATGTTTAAAATGAAATATGCAAAAAATATCAATTTCAGGCTTTTCAAAACACGTCTTTATAAAGTAGAATCAGAATTATACTCTATATAATCTAAAAATATTTACTTTTAGCTAACAACCTAAATCATACTCAACACTGAAACTCTAGGCGAGATTTCTATTAATGCCAAAAACAAGCCAAGGATGTTGACTCCCAATGCTATCATTTAACAGTGCTCTGAAAGTTCTAACCAATGCAACAAGGCAAGATTAGAAAATTGTGGTATACCTGTAGGAAATGAAAAGATAAAATAGTCATTATCTGAAGATGACATGATGGAAACCAGTATTAACTAGCAAGAAAACCCAATGATATGAAGGGATCATATTCATAATAGCAACAGGAAATATAAATCAATTAGTCAGGTGTGAATCTAACAATAAATATGCAGAATAGGAAATATTTTAAAATATAGGTGATATATTAAGAAGGGGAATTAGGTCTGTGGTTGAAGGAGAAGAAGGCATTCCATTAAAGAGAAAAGCAAACAAATTTGCGGAGGTAGAAAAATGAATGTCATGTTCAGTGAAAGGCAGCAGTTCAGTTTGACCAGGAGATGGATTAAAAATAGGGAGGTGGGGGCCGCCCGGTGGCGAAGCGGTTTATTTCGTGCTTGGCAGCCCGGGGTTCGCGAGTTCGGATCCCGGGCGCCGCCGACGCACTGCCTGTCAGCCACGCTGTGGCGGTGGCGGCGTCCCATATAAAGTGGAGGAAGATGGGCACGGATGTTAGCCCAGGGCCAGTCTTCCTCAGCAAAAAGGGGAGGATTGGCAACGGATGTTAGCTCAGGGCTGGTCTTCCCCACAAAAAAAAAAAAAAAATAGGGAGGTGAAGTTAATGAAGCTATACAATAATAATACATCCATCTCAGAGAAGCCTCTGATAATCTGGCTGGAATTAATGTTTAATCTGTAAGCCACGGAGAGACTTAGGTTTTTGAGTAGGGCCACGATTAATAAAATTAATGGTCTATTGTACAGCCTTTGGAAAGGTAGGAAAGGCGTATGAGGAGACCAGTGAAGAAGCTGTTACAAAGGTCTAGGCGAGTGAGGAAGATTGCTCAAACTAGCACACTAATGATGGGAAAGGATTGGGGTTACATTCAAGAAATAACACTATTTGTATTTATATACATTAATATTAGGCGGTAGTTGTATGCAGGAGTTCATTTGTATTTCATACCTTGTATTGCACCTCTTTCTAAGACATTCAATCTGCTTAACACACATTGTCTCATTACACTACACAATCTGGGAAATACTCATGACGTTAATAGCCAGAGGGACTGAGGCCCATTCTCAATATTTGATACTCACTGGTAAAGTTAAAATGTCGAAGGTGCAGCCCAGACTACATGACTGATGCTTTCCTAATTTGACTATACGGCATGTCTGTTGATATAACGGAACCCATTAAGAATAGACAGTACCGTTGGTGGCCTGAAATTATGTTTCACAGATGATCAAGGTTATGATGTTCCTAAAAGTTATGAAAGCATCTTCATGACAGGAGATGATTTCTGACAATTGTTTTAAGTAATCTGAACTTTCACTGTTTTGCATAAAGCAGCCTCCATAAAAGTGCAGACAAAATGGGGTCTAGGCAATACAGACACAATATTCCAACTGTTTCAGGTTTTTGATCAGTGGTTCTGTAACACAAGAAGCCTGAACACTATTCCTTAGAATGGCACCTTTGCAGCTCTAAGATTGCACATTGCTACATACCATTTAGCCAAATTACTGCAATTCTGTGTTTGTGTGATGGCTGTGGACATAAACACCCAGATTCTGTTTCCACATGCACAACATTTTCCTCATTGAGGTCAGAGGTTGCTGCATATAGAGGAGGAATGAAGTAGTAAAAGCACGTTCGAACATATGAATCTTGCTCTATAACACTTGGCTAATTTCAGTCCATATATTTTCCCAGAACTCCCAGGAGTTCCTTGTTCCCAGGTACGTGATCAGAATCGCGAAACATCCCGCCCTGTAACAAGATGTATTATTAAATGTGTATCTGCAGTTGTTAGGTTCTCAGCACAAATTTTATGTAACCAAGTAACACATGGAAATCTAACTTTTTTCATTACCGTTATTGCTGTTTCATATGACCAACGTGAACAGGAATAAAACAAGGTTTCAAAAAAACACATAATTTTAAATGCTTCACCTCAAGAAAACCTCTTGCCCTGCTCCCCAAAGGACTACCTGGTCCCATAATATTTAGTTCATAACAGGTCTTGTTTCTCTAAAGAGCATATACTTTTTAGGCTAGACATGGGGGCAGCAGGGGAGGTAATATTACAGGCAAATCTCGTGCCTTTCCAGGAACTGGGCCACAGTGATAAATTGACCTTGACGACTACATTATGCCTAAAGAAGCTTTCCTTAAAGCCTTGAGTCTTTTTGTTTCTTGGTATTTTTAAATTTCTGGGCCTCTACCTAACAGGCACCTGTTTTTCTACTGTTGAGCTCAATGGAAAGGAAACAGGTGCACACTTGGAACTTTTTCCCCAAAGTAATACAATATTTTTTTTTAAACTGGAGCCATGTGTGCAGTGTCTCACTATCATCATCTGGCCTGGCTGTTTCATATGTAAGCATCATTCAGTTGTTGGAAAAACTCAATGGAAATCATCCTGCTTACAGTTAAACTGAAAAAGGGCATGTGAAGCACATCATAAAAAAAAGGTAGAGTAGAGGTCAGGGTCTTATCTAAGTTTGCCTGGTTACTTCTCTGCACTGCCAGAAACAGAGAATATTGAGAAGGTCTACACACAGGATCTTAGTTACAACTGATTAGTGTTTTTCCTGGTAGAGATACATCTATCTGTGTATATGGACTAATAAAACACTTCCATCTCCTGGAACTATAATAATTCAGGATGGCTGAGTTCTTCCCTCTTTCAAAACACAAACCATTTTTGTAGACACTGCAAGTATGTGTTTAATACAGATCTTTGTTCTTTCTATCCATTACTAAGGTGCTTCATACTCAAACACTAATGAGGAAAACAGCTTAAAGCAAGGAATCGTGGCTGTTTAGCACACCAGCTGTAAGGAAACCACAGCTCTCCAAAGCCACCTAAAAACCAAAACATGCAGAACCAAATCCTAGGCCATGTCCACTTTGCCAATTTAATTCTTCATGTTCCCATAAAGGAGTCAAAAGTCTTCAGCTGAGATTTGCCATTTATTCAAAAGCTTTCAAGAAGTCAAACACTGCAATACCAAGTGGTATGTGTAGTAGGAATTTGCATTGTTTTTCTGTTCAAATAGGCATTGCCAATACCTAGTGGGAAATTTCCAGTTCAGCAACTACAGAATCCAGTGACTACCATAACAGGGAGATAGAGTTAGTTATGCTTCTGCACCCCACTGAGGGAGAGTTCACAGATGACAGGCAAGTTCTGGTTATATTTCTGAGCAGAAAACAAGGCCCTACGAGGTAAAACAGATCTTGTGAGTAAGAAGAAACCAGACCTCTGCCCTATTCTTTAAAAAGGACTGCTTTATTCGTGGCTCTCCCTTTCAGCGATACGAACTTCTGAAGAATTTTGAAATATAGAACACTTTTGTTGAAAGAGTCAGTGGATTACACACCTTGCTGGTGTGTTGGATACTCAATTCCAGGGATGTAATTGTCTCTTCATAGAGACGAGTAACAGGTGGAAGCCTCTTCCTGCTGAGAGACATTCTTCTCCTTGCACCTTAATGTCTACTGTTATATACCAAAACCTCTAATGTTTGAATTCTTCTCCAAGTCTGAAGAACTCAGGGAAGTGAGTCATTATTCTACAGAAACCACACAAGTCCCTGGAATTAAATGGTGTTAACAAAAAAAAGGACGTTAATTACCAGACAGATGCTGTAAGAATTCAGCAATTGTTCATTGCCCCTTCATACTGTTCTCCATCAAAAGGTTATCAGAATCTGTCAAATGGCTACATGGATCTATCACAGTCACTGGATTGGGCCCGAGGTTCAAGCTTGGGGAGCTAACTCCCCACTTGCCAGAGCATTCTGTGTGAGTGTGTGTGTGTGTGTGTGCACACACGCATGTGTGTGCCTGTGACTGTGGCTTTCCTTTCTTTGAAAAATTAAACTGCACTCGGTCACCCATTGACTGGAAGGCTGGTTTTGATTCTTTAATTTTCTTGTAGAGAAATGACAGGACCTGAAGGATTCATTGGTAAATAAGGATGTAGGCTATTTTGTCCTTAAACTCTCACCACTCCTGTAATCAAAGCTCTTTTCTTAGAGCTAGGAAAGTGCTCACAATACCCCATGGTTTTCCTCCCATTTTTGTTTTCTAGTCTTTTTGTTTGTTTGTATTTAGTCTAATCAATTGATACTAGTTCATCATTAGGCCAAACATAATTTTAAGCAGATTGAACAGAAGCTACTTCATTAGTTAACAATACTACTACAATATATGATTATTTTCTAAATTTTTCTAAATTCAATTTTATCCTTTGCCAAATTCAATCCTCCAAATATCTGCTTGGTGATTTTGTTTGCTTTCATTTTTTATTTATATGTTTGTTTGTTTTCAGGATTAAAAGACCATTTCATCTGTGAATTATTTTAGTTGTAAATGACAAACTTTAGTTGTTCAAAGGTGAACAAGCAGAACACATGGATGAACAGATGGAAATTATAAATGAACGCATAGTGTCAAAATATTTCTTCTAAAGTCAGAACTAGGCACTGGCAAACCCATAGTAATATCCACAGAAAATGCTGGCCACACATATTTTTAAAATAAAAAAAAAGAATCTACCCATGAATGTCAGAGAGAAGATAAACAAAAAGGTAGCCTAATGGTGGATGTATGGGAGAGGAGAAAATAGGAAGGATGTTGGCTCTGTGAAAATTTAGCACTTCTTGGGACCTGACAGTGAATCTGAAGTTCAATTTAATTAGGAAGGTCCAGGATGTCAGTTTTGTGATGTAAATAAGGCTGTAATATCCTTCCGAGAATAAAGTTAGATAGTCACAGGAGGGTTTACTGCAACTGGAAGGACTTTTGATGCTCATGCGAAAGGCGGCTACTTTCCTCAGTTTCTTTCTTCCTATTGAATGCACCATATTCCTTGGGCTGACAGGCTGGAAAACTGCAATTTATAGTAAAGTTTAGCTTCAAATTCTGACATGAAGTTGGAGTTTCCTATGTAGAACTATAGTAATAGCAACATGGAAACACAGAAATTGAAAAAGTCTAATGAAATATAATCTATTAAATGGGCAATGTGATCTGTGTCTCTGGAATCAGATTCTAGAGACAGATTAAGTAAACATGCAAAGGTCAAAAGACAGAAGGTGACTGAGGAGGAAGTGAGTTGTGGTCCTCTGACTCGTGGGACCAGTGCTCTAGGCTCCAGACGACACTGCTGATCATTTTAGCAACTCTGCGAAAGAAGTCATGAATGATCCAACTCTGGAGATAAGAAATATATCTGATTTATTAAAACTTTTGCTCTGTTTTACAAGAAACTCTGTGACTAGGCATAGCATGAGGTCAGAACAAAGTTCTAGGTGTCCTTAGATGACAGAATCATAGGAGTAGAGGTCCAGACAGACAGAATCCATCACTATCATAAATGATTACAAAAAATACCAGGGGTGGCACTGAAGTCTTAACCATAACTGCCCTAAAAATGATCAGGGGCATTTCATAATCAAAATAACAAAGATAACATATCCTTAATGGTCAGCTAAACTTGGTGACTTAATAAGGTAAAAATGATATGTTCGAAGTTAGGTGAGAAGTAATCATTTTAACAAGGTTGACATGGATTCCAAATATAGAACTTGCTGTGTGTAGCATTTCCAATTTCCCAGGCATAATTTAAAATAAGAGACAAGTTCCTTAAAAATTATTCAAAAGTTTGAGAACATGCACAGTTGCCACTAACTAAGAAGAGAATGCTAAATTCCCCAACACACTTCTCTCATTACCTACCTCCAACTTCTTTTGTAAAAAAAAAAAAACCACACAACAACAAGTAGGCCTGGATATCATTCTGTACACTGCTACTAAACTCTTTACAGGCAATTCTCACTAAATGTATCATCCAAAATGGAAATTAAATTTAAAAATGAAAAAGGTTGTAACAACTTAAATTGGATTATCATCATTACTTGTGATAGAAACTGCCCTTTTCTGTTCCAGGAACACGGAAGTCAGAGAGACTGTTTTAATTCTTTCACATGCTAGAATTGAGGTCTCCAAAGTACTGTTTGGGATATGGTTTCTACAAAGTGTAGGACACTGAACCATCAGAGTCATCATTGGCTCAAAGAGAAAAGTACAAGAAAAGGGCCATGTCAGGCTTGTTATGTACTCAGGTGAATTCCCCAATATCCAACTTAGCATGAAACCTTAAAAAGCAGTGCCGTCTTTCTGGGACTGCAATAACTCTTCTGTTGCCTTTCTTATTATAGAAGAAATAAGTCTACCCATTCTTAATAGTCATATTTCTAGAATATGACCCATCATAAAACATATTCCAATGAAGCTAAGAGTTAAACACCAAACAGCATGTTAACTATGCTCGCAACTAACTACCAATTCTACTGGGCATGTTCTGGCTTTAAAGTAATCTTCATGTCTTTTGCTTCTATTCTTCCTGTTCCCTTTATTTGGAGGAGAAATAAATGCCAAAGAAAAATCAAAAGTTATCTGTATGGTAAAGGCAATACAATTCTTAGCAAAGAACAAAACTGATATTCATTAAATATTTAGTGTGCCAGACATGCTAGCTCTGTAGTCGTCACTACAGAGTACTCACGGTAACCCTAAGAAATAGGCAACATTTTATCCTTTTCACAGATGAAGAAACTGAGGCTGAAAGAGGTGAAATTACAGGCCTGTGTTCTCAGTATTATAAATAACGCGGAGAGGAATTCCAAGGCAGCCTGACTGCAAGGTCCATAACGTATCCACTAAAGCATTCTATCTCATGATTCTTTCATTCCAGAACTACACACGTGACCTTGTAGTAAAAATAAACAAACAAAAAATGACATCCTTTCCACAGGCCATTAGAGAAGCCATATTCTTCCACCTTCCAGAAAGTATCACTTTCTCAATATTTCCCTACGTTTGTAAACTGTATGTCAGGGAATGAGACTTAAAATATTACTTTTAGATTATGCACTCTTAGCCGAGGATGGGAGGCCACTGTTAGTCAAATTGATGCTATTTTGATGGTACCTCGGGGAAAATGCTCAGTCCACATTACCTATTATTCTGTTATCTGTTTCAGAATAAAATGGCTTTCTTTTCTGTTAAGCTTTCCTAAGAACTAGAAAACTAAACCAATCCTGAGTAGCCTAATTGGAAAGTTATCAGAAATTCAATGATGTGATTATCCAGTGCCAAAGAGTTGTAATGGATTCTATTTAACTTCCATTCAAATTCTCCTCATTTTCCTTTTTAAAATTACTTTTAGGAAAATAATTTAATTTTCATTTATTAATGATTTCAAAGTTAGAAAAAATTACCTTTTATTTCTTTATGAATCCAAAGAAAAATTATGCATGTATGTATTATAAATGCATGTACAAATATTAATACGTTGGGTTATAAACATTATTGGGGAGTTATGGCAGCAGGAACTATTCCAAATGAAATGCTAAATTTAGTTATGATGGCTGTGCAATATTTAATATTTTCATGAGATCTCTGATTGGCCTCAATTCAAGATTAATACCACTAGATCCTTTAAAAGCTAATTGTACTCAGCAAAGAGATAAGGAGAAAAGAAAGAAAAATATCTATTTATAAGAGATGCAGATAAATTATATAATATAAAAATTATCTCTAGTGACAAATGAAATTAGGCTCATTTTGTTGATTGGCAAATTTTCTTTAACCTCATTTTCCTATAAATATAAATCACCCACAAGAAGGTTTTAAAAATGCGTCCTGTGGTAGCACCCCTAATTGAAAGTCAAATCCCGACAACCAAGTAATTTAAATAAGCAACTCTTACAAAAATGGACTATTCTAAATAGCTAACATAAGACAGCTTTCTTTGGTTAGGTTACATGTAAGGATCACCTAACCAGACTTGCTTTACGTATTCATCCTTAACAAAGCAAATGCTGTAAATCAAAGAGTGGCAGACATAATTAAAGTGTTTACTAATAGCAAATGACTGCAAAATTGGAATAAGAATGTATACCATAGAGTCAAGTTGCTTAATTTTCATCAGCCTCTTCTCTATGTAGTAATTCAGTAGACTTTTTTTTACTAATTTTTTATTCAGTTGACTGTGCTAAGTTTTGTCTTTACTTATTTAAAATTTGAAATGTTGCAGGGTAAGTCATACATTTGCTCAAAATAAGTTACGGCTATGAAAGAAATCTGAGAATCATAGAATTTTATATTTATTTCTGCAGTAAGATAAGACAACTGAAGCATACAGCAAAACTGTTACATAGTTTTTCGAGCTGTAAGTGCACGTACAAGACAGGACTAAAATACTGAACTTTGTACTTTTAAATGCACCACTAACATTTTTAGCTTAGCAGCCTTTGTTTCCTAAAAATAAGTAGTCGATGTTAAGCAGAAATGCCAAGAAATCAATAAAAAGTAATTAGGAAGAGTGTTTAATGTCCTCGAGAAAAGCTTTGAAGGCAGAAAGGGAAGCTTCGCAGAGTGAACAGTCAACATTCTTTAGTTTTCTTCCATAATAAAAAGAAAAGACAATCATTTAAATTACTTTATTAAAAAAATAACCATATAAATGTCAAGTGCCACCCTGGGCCATATTGCAGTTAATGTGGTGGCTTTCCATTATAAAATCCACAACTGAAAGCTGCCTTGAAGTGACTCCTAGACGCAATATTAGATATACCCATGTGTGTGATCACAAGCAAGAGGAAAGAAAACCTCATTTTAACAATTAGTTGCTTTAGCTATTTCTATCATCTCAGAGAAAAGATATTGAGGGAAAGGAAATAACAATTATTGAGTGACTTCAAAGTGCCAGGGAAAAAACACACATGACCTCATAGAGTTCTCACAATAACCTGTAAGTTCTGTATCATTTCCCCCACTTATCAGAAAGCAAACAGCATCTTAGAAAGATTAAGGAGTCTGCCTAAGTCCTACAGATGGAAAATTCGCAGTCAAGATTCAAATTCAGATCTCTGATTACAAAGTCCCTGCTCTCTCTAAGACACCACTCAAGTATTTTGAATATTTTAAATGGTGGTTATTATTTTAAGGACCATAGATTCCTTTCAGAATCTGGAGAATGCTATGCATTTCGGTTTACATGTGCAAATGAAAACACTAGCATATAATTTGGGGGTTTCAAGGACCTCCTCCTCTGAAGCCAATTCGTAGTTATTCCATAGATCTCCAGTTAAGAATTTTTCACGTGAGGTCAGACTCTAAAAGACCTTTGACTTCTACAATTCAGAACACTCAATAACGTGATTCTACTAGAGATAAGAGGAAAAGCCATTCCCTTCTATTATTTTTACTTGCTTTATTTCAGAAGCCTTTCTCAATAATCTGTGTTAACATATTAGAAGCGAATATAAGAACAATTAAGAACATCTCCAAAATTACTGCAAATCATGATAAGATAAAATAACATAAATTAGGAAATGAAAGCTTACTTAGGAGTTTGTTTGTATTATGTAAGTATGAGAAAGGCGAATTAACCTTTAGGACTTTATCACAAATAATGTCGCGATGTTTTACAGATTATCTATGATAATAAAAAAACATTTTATTTAAAAGGTGTCTCCATAGCTTAAAAAAACACTTTGTACCTGTAATTTCAGAAGCTGGTGGCGGGGAAGGGGACAGAGAGGAAGAGGGTCTCCATTTTTGTTGAAAGAAGAAAAATAGTCTTAACAGTCTTAGATATTCTTATTTTTAAGCTTGGATTAGCATTCTTTAATACAGAAACCTAATTTTCTGAAAGGCAGCTGCAGCAACAACTTATTTTAACAAAACTCATATTTCTTCTAAAAGAAAAAATACCATGAACCTCTTAGATATATTTTTATTTATGTGTTTGTTCTAAAGTGCATAGGTTCAAAACACCAGGGGACTATGCTTCAATCTTTTCTATAATATAATTTTTTTCTTTTTTCTGTTTTTTTAATTTTTTATTATTATTTTCTTTAGTGAGGAAGATTGGCCCTGAGCTAACATTCATTGTCAATCTTCCTCTTTTTTGCTTGAGGAAGATTGTCCCTGAACTAACATCTGTGCCAGTCTTCCTCTCTTTTGTATATGGGATGCTGCCACAGCGTGGTTTGATGAGCGGTGTGTAGGTCCATGCCCAGGATTCAAACCTGTGAACCCCGGAGCTGCCAAAGCGCAGTGTGTGAACTTAACCACTACACCACCAGGACAGTTCCACTTTTCTATAATATAATTTTAATGGAAATTAAAATGGAATTACTTTAACATTTAATACAGAAATCCATTCACATAATTCTAAATATTGTTGGTCATGAAATATAAATGTATATTATTGCCTGAACAAAGGTAACACCTTATTTTATATTAAATTTGATTAAAACAATCTGACTAATTTTTTTCCTTCTCTTCTGAATTACTCTGAAAACAATTTCAAGGAAGCATTTTGCCTTGGTGACTTTTATTCCTCCTATCCTTCTCCAAGAGAGGTGAAAGATTAGAAAGAGGTTCTAGCTCTTAAGTGTGTACAATTTTCTTACTCTAGGACATTATTATTACTGATTTTAAGTGATGCTTTGTTACTACTAATAATCAATATAAATATAACAATACATGTTTATTTTATAGAAAGGGAATGGAAGTCTGCTGTATCTAATAATTGGTTATAAATTACTGTAATTAACTGAATTAAAAGTACCATTTATCAAGTGATGAGTAAGCACTGCATTCAAGCACAAAATGCACTTTTCTTTAGAACGTGTTTTCTCTATACATGGATTGCTTTCCATTTTTCCAGAATATTCAGATAATATTGGAATAAAAACAATAAAAAACTAGTTTCACAATAGGACTTTGTAAATTTATTAAATATTGAAATTGAAATTATATTAACTTTGATAATAATTAAATAGCATTTATCTACAAAGAAACAAAAAGATTCATTTCTAAAGCTCTCTTTCTGTTGAAATCCTATTGTATAGGATTAATTTTGACTATGAGCTTTAAGGACCACTGAATTAAATTATACAAGTGAGACTAATATTTGATGAAACGTTATTTGAGAAAATTTAAAATTGTAAAAGAAAACCACCAAGCCTTCCTTATGACTTCAATCTCCAGGTCCCAAGGTCTACCACAAAGGAATTTTTGAATCTTTTTAAGGATCTGCAATGTTTGTCATCATCAGAGGCTGGCATTCCTAAGTGAAAATGTTGGTCAAATTTTCCTTAAATTGTTATTTTATAATTTTATAATCTTGGGAAATGATATACACACACACACACCTATACAGACTTATACACTTCCTAAAGTTTTTAATTTTCAAGTTTAACTTTAAAAAGGCAAATTGGCTGTCATACACATAGAAGCCTTTTCTTAGGCTCTATGCCAAAATTATCCCATTTGATTTGCTTTATAGCATATCACACAGTGTCTCAGATAAAATAGGAAAGCTGTATATTTTTTTCTTGTTTGCCTACTCAGATCCTTACAAGTCCCACTTATCTAGTGGTGGAAAGATAAATGAGAGAAGATATAAAACATTCAAATAGTTTAGGCCTACAAATGATCTATTAAATATAATTAATGTTTGAAAATCTTTGGCAAAGTTTTCATCCAAGACGGGCTTCTTCCTGACAGTCATGAACCTCTGGTCTTACTACCCTATATCAGCTCAGACCCATTAGAGAAGATTTAGTATTTGTAAAACTTGTGTATGTATCTAAACCTTGTTTTGGATCATATTGATCAATCCAGTTCATCTAGTTTTGCTAGATCATCTCTCTGCAAGCAAATTCCTCTTAATCGATTTATATCCTTTAAATTCATGAGTGTCTTCCTGTGGGTTAAAATCAGGCCCATCTTCCCCATCCTCTTCACTCCCCAGCTCCTATATGTTTGAGTTTCTGAAAGAATCCCATTCTTTCTTTTCTTTTTCTCTAATTTATAGCCTAGGGCTAAATCTTCTGTCTTTAATGATAAACATGATATTCCTGGCTTGGACCACACTCACTTATAATTTTCTCTGACCCTCTGGCTCCTTCTACTCCTGACCACTTTGTAAAACCATCTGTCTGATCCATCCACAGTCCTCAGAAAAGGAAATTCCTAGGTGCTGGCCCTTCTGTTTGGCCCCAGCCTCCTGGTAGTGTGGGCGAAACAAGAGACTCCTTTTGCCATTTAATAATCAATTGTCCTCATCTCTTAAAAATTAAAAGATAATCCATGATGGACAGGGCTCAGTTTCCTTCCCTAGGAGCAGTACAATTCTCTTACTAGAGCAAGATTCACTAGCTGTCATGCCCCATCTGAAAGCAAGACTGTCAGATTCAGCAAATAAAAATACAGGATACCCAATTAAATCTGAATTTCCTATAAATAATGAATACTTTTAGTGTAAGTATGCCCCATGCAGTATTTGGGACATACTTTAACAAATTATGCATTGTTTATCAGAAATTCAAATTAAACTGGGTGTTCTGTAATTTATCAGGAAACTCTTAACAGCATATGACATTTTAAGTGTTTCCTTTGCTAAGAGGATGTACAATCTCATATACACACAGACACACACAGAGTCACAAAAACAAAGCATGGGGCTGTATTTTTTCATTTGGTCCTGAAACTGGTTTTATCAGCAAGATTAGAACTACACGACTATATTGTTGCTGTACCTCAGGGATTTCCACCCTATTTCTGTTGTGATGGAACCAAAGTGGGTGGGGGAAGCTTTCAAATTAAAACTCACTTCAAGCTAACAAAATCTACCCCACCACACACACTCTGTTGCCCTTTTCTTTGTACTTTAATGGTCTCAGGATTCAAGTCCAAAGGCAATAATAACAGGCGTCAATAACACTATCAACGGAAAGGCTTGCTTCTGGGCTCTAAGGAGTCCAGGGACAGGTACTGTACATATTCTTAGAGTCAAGTTTTCAACAATATTCCATGTCTATAGGTCTCACCACACTGTGGAAGTAATAGCACACCTGGAGCCCCCAAATTAGGCTGAATTCTCAATAGAACTGCTATGCCCTCAGCACAAGCACCACAGAGTAGAAAATAATTCCCGAGTGCTGCGGGTTAAAGGGAAGAAGATGAAGAGGCACAGAGACAACTTTTCAAACTATACGCTACTAATACTGCTACCAGGTTCCCTGAAGTGGAAGCCCAGAAGAAGAGGTAGAATACCTTGGTCATCATATATTTAGTTCACTTAGCCACCATGCATACCACTGACTCAGTCATTATAGGAAATAGTCTTTAGACAGAAAAGAGTAGAAAGAACATTGGCAAAATGAAACTGGTTCAGAGGACAGAGATCTGCTTGGTAAAGAGGCTCAAATTTTACCGTATGAAGAAGGTAGATGAAATTGATGTTTATTGCAGAAGAATCTGGTGAAATGGTATTGGTATTCAAATATATCAAAGTTGGATATATGGGATGTTTATATATTTAAGGGGTAGATACTGGGCCTAATTAATGGGAGCTACAGAAACACCAATTTTCAGCTGAACACATGGAAAAATTTGTAGAGCTAAACAAACATAAAATGAGTAAGCCTCCATAGGTTGGGGATTTCCTCGCAACTAATGAAAGGGTAGACTAGTCAACAATTGTCCTTCAGTGGGACTCACTGCAGTGGGGGATAGGGTTGGACTTCAAACCATTCAAGATTTCTTCCAAGTTTGAAGTTCTATGATTTTAAGGAGAGGATTAAACAATATACCAGTGATGCTAGTGGTTTGGGCTAAACTCAACAATTTTCCTATTTAAGCAAGACCTAACATGATTTTTACAGATCACAGAGTGCTACATCTTAATCTTAACTTCAAGCACCCCAATTCTAATTTATCAACTTGTAACTGGTGCACATTGGGACAGAAATTTTTCCATTTCAAAGTGGAAAAATACCTAAAGTTCCTCACAAATTTTCTACTTTTATAAAACTCTAAAGCAAAAATTTGGCCATTTTAGCAGTTTTTGTCAAGTATAGGAGAAGCCACTTAAAATATGTGTTCCCTTAACACATGCTGAATTGCTATTCCTAAAAGCTATATTTTACTAAGTTTTTTAAAAAATTCATTGGACTAGCAAAGAATATTTTTGTATTCAGAATTTTAAAATATATTTAACAATAGAAACAACCCTACATTTTACTAAGTCAAGCCAATATTTTCAATGGTCATAAAAAGCCCATCCCAATGATCACAAATCTAGAATGACAGGCATTAACTGCATCTATGTCCCCACAGATTACTAATTTCATTGATGAGACTTCCTATTGCTTTTATTGGCCATCAGCAGATGAATGGGGGTGGGGTGACTAAATGCACTAGGACCAATAAACCCTGTCTGTTAATGATAAATGTGAGTTTATGTGTACTATGACTTGAAGAATACTATATTTTAGTCACGTTTTTCAAGCAGAAATACTTGAACATGTTCCATTAATTTCATGACAGTAAGGGCAAAATAAAGCATAGAATAATCAGACATTTTACAGAAATGCAGGCAATATTTATGCATTGTTCTAAAATCATAAGCTGGTTTGTGCCTTGGGAAATAAGACCTTGCCTTTTAATACAGATTTTGAACTACTTTTGTTGTTTATTTTGCTGTTGTCTCATCATAAAATATGTGACAATCTGTTTCTAACTTTGTCTATGTGACATGCAGATTAACTGTCTGGTCCATTATACAAAAGTTCTTCCACTGTGTCTTCTGCAAAAATACTTATACAATTTAGTAAACCTTAGGCGACTTAAGTCTGACAGTATCACCGATCCTCCAATGAAAATATCCAGATTATAAACAGACCCTTGAAGAAAAAAATGATTATGTTGAAGATTCAACTCTAAATTCATTTAATCCAGCTCAACAAATCACTACAAAAATTCACCAGGCTGTCACATTTTTCATTTAATATGTCCCCACCCATCTTTACTACCTCCCCAGAGAGTAATGGTAGATGGAGAATAGGGAGGAAAAAAATAAGGAAAAAATTCGTTTTAGCACACCTTGCATATATCATTTCTGTGCTAAGATGGCTGGTGGGCAACTGGCAATTTGTTAAATTAACTCATTTCCTCCGAATCATTCTTTGTTCCTGAAGGGCTACAGCTCTGTTCTATAAAGAGCCATTAGTTCATAATTGCTTATTCAGCAAATTCCATTTTTGCTGATGGTATCTGAAATTAATCAGTGTACTGCAATCAGCATGGGCAAAGGAGTCACAGGGACAGGGATGGGAAAATCATCCTCACCAGGAGTCACTACTGTACGTGTCCAGCATGTCCCTAGAGAAGGCATCGCTTTTTCAAATGTTGAATGTGTTATAACACTGTCTCAATGAAAATAATAGCTATTTAGCCATGAGTTGTCTTAAAAGTCCCCGAATTAAAGACTAGAGTATAAACTTTAAGTTGTGTGAATACTTTTATTCCAAATACTTGGCAAAATTTTCCTGTGTTGGTTCCAAATTTTTAAAATAGCTTGCTTTATTATTATTGTTTTAAAAGAAGCCATGTCTTGTGTATAAAAACAGATTTTCATTTCTATATTTTCCTTCCTGTGAATAGATTGACCAGAAGAAAATAAATTATATTTTCTTTACCTACCAATTTATTTTAAAAAAGACATGAAAAAAATACATTCAGAACTTCCTCTTACTTTAAAAAGTCCCTAACAATACCCAGAGTTCTGACAGAAACTACTTTAGAAGGAGAAAAATAGGTAGAAGTTAGAGAGAAAGTAACATAATACAGTCATTTCTACACGTCATAAGATTTGTTTATATGTTTATGTGGTAGGAAAAATTCTTTTTCTTCTTCCAAATACTATTGCTACTTCAAAGATATATAATTGATATTCAGCTGATGAAAAATTCAGAGCTTTCTTCTGCCACATGCCCCCTCTCATTTTTTTTGAGACTGATATCAGATGTGCGATGAAGAATACTAAACCAAGAAGTTGACTTTGCATGTTTCTTCATGAGCAGAACATTTTTTATGATCTATTGTCATTGGCGGGGGAGGGGGGGAAGACTAATTTTATTTGATCCTGTTATTGATTCTTGACTTCCTATTTGATGTCTCAGACCCCGCTAGGAAAGTCTAGGAATCAGAATAATTGTATTGCTTTGCACGTAAGTTATAAATATGACATTATGGCCCAGGTCAAATATTTGTGAAAATAATAAAAACTTTAAAATAATCAACAGGACAGTTTAATATCATGGGACAAAAGAGATCAAAGCATTTCTCAGATCGTCTGGGGAGTCAAACAGATGAAAGGATGTTTCAGAACTATTAGGCTTTAGGAGAATATTCAGCCCCACTATAGGACAACCGAGAACAGAAAATGGGAAGGCTCCAAAGGGGTCAGAGCAATCCCTACCTTGATCAGTATTGTCTATGTTCAGGCTCTAATTGGCTGAAAGTCCTGTTGGGTTTCAGGGCCAGACAATAGGGCTAGAGAGGCGGGCAACACCGCCACAGGCTTCACATATCATTTCCGAACCTCCTCCCATCTTTAACCAGGATAAACACCATTACTTAAGAAACACAAATTTAAAAGTATTTCTGTAAACAAATAGAACATATAATTAAATGCTACCCAGTTAAATTATTGATTCATTTAAAGTAAATCAACATCAAACTCAAACAAATTAGCCCTTTTAGGGGACAGTTGGTAATTTTTATGCTTGCTTGTATTATTGTTGAAATATCCAACAGTTAGAGGAAACAACAAAAAGACAAAAATAGGCCTGTAAGACAAATGAAAATAGTCTCAGCAACCTTATAATTCATCTCTTTTTCTTAACTCCTTCATTCTTCAAGTTCCAAGAGCTGACTGGTAGTTGTGCAAGTGAAAATTCACAATAATGCTGAAAACACTACTAACATTCGGAACAGCCATTAATCCATTCTCCTCTGAAAGCTCATCTCTACCAACACAAACACCCACGGGCTGCTGTTTGTCTCAGCAGGTTCACTTGATTTTCATACATGCACGATTTCATACACGACCATTAGGTGCATTTGAACTTAGACTGACACGCTTTTGAGAAGCACACACGTTTTCCCACAAGCTTCCTGAGAGAAATAAGTGAGAGTGACGTGCTAGAGTCGTTTTTCAGATGTGGGCAGTCTCTGATCAATGCCTGAAGACAAGCACCCAGGACATGCTTTCCTTAAATAGCCATTTCTTAGTGATTTTGTGGTTATAAGTTACTTTTATTCCTACAGCAGGAAAAAGAATTTAAAGAGTTTCCATTTTTGATAGTAGGTGTGGAAGCCAAGTCTCAATGATGAGAAGTTGTTAGTCTTACCAAAAAAGTCATCCTAGAAGCATACTTGATTTCTAGGAAAAGAGAAAATATAATTCCTAGCACTTTGACATATTTTGTGATGAAATTTCAAGGATATGTAATTTTGTGATTTCATGATCTTGGTAGCCCATGTCAGTTTACAGGCTTTCAGACTCAGCTGGGAGAGTTTCAATTCAAATGAGTCTCTCCTTTATCAAGGTGCACCATTCACATTTTCTTTTTGTTCAAGCAAATGAATGCTGAACAGTTAGAACACCTTAAATCCTTCATGGAAGGAAGCAGGGTAAAAATATATAAATAGGCCAGAAAGTGATAATTGATAAATAATCCATAATTTTTGTCAATTTATTTTTATAAAGTTTAGCAAAGTGAATTACCTTTTAGTTGAGCACATTCTCTTTAGTTGACAGCTTTGCCTACTTCAAAATAGATTTTAGTAGCTGAGAAATCAAGGGTTTAATGAGATATGAAACTCTTTTAAAAATCAGGATTACTCAAGTTAAAGAAGACCACAACAATTAATATTTAAAAATCATCTTCACGTACGCTGGCCCTTTAGTCTTTATGCCCCTTTATCACTGAATTGTTTTTCTTCTAAGAGAAAGATACTGGGTTTTTATTAGTGAAAACTGGCCAATTACTGGCAAGTTACCATTCCTGGCATTCTTGACTCTTGATTTAAACACAGGGAATGAATCTCGCAGTACTGACACGTGAAAAAAATAATTCTGAATTCTCAAAAGGAAGTGAGGTCTGACTTAATGGAAAGTCCAAAATGTTGATTTTCTAAAAAGATATAGGATCATTAGTATACACACACAGTGAGTATGTGAGTGTATGTATGTGTCACACAATTAAGCCAGTGCTTCCTAACATTTATTACATCTTGGAAAATAAAGAAGATTAGTATAGGATCACAAATGTTACTTACAAAAATCAGGGTGCTCTGAGAACACTAGCAGGGACCTGACTTCATCTGAAAAGCTCAAAAAGGCTTCCCAGGGGAAGCACCACTGAGTTGAGATGTGAAGGAGAAGTGAACTAAGTAAGCAAAGTGGGGTGGTGTGGAAGGTGGGAGGTGGGTGAACTAGTTTTAGATTTTCAGAGGAGAGGACTTATTCGAAGATCCAAAGAAGGCAGAAGGGACATAGCCAGTCCCAGTAAGTGAATCAGGTCAGTGTGGCTAGGGTCTAAAGGGCAGGGATGGGCTTGAGAAGAAGGTAGGGCAAGAAGATGCAGCATTACATTAACATGGCACTTGTTATGCTTCCTCTGTACTCTTATTTACCTTATCAAGTAAGTTATCAAGCCCTCTGTTTACAGAGATCAACTTTAACTCACTTCTTTTGGCTGACGTGCAGGATTAACCCAAGGTACCACTTAGTAGAGGTGAAGACAGTAAGAATTTATTGTATTTGTGGTGAAAAGGAAGTATTTGCTGAATAAATAAAAACGGAGGCAGATTTTTTTAAAGATAATTCTGATCTAAGTTCTATTTATATGACATACAATTTATATAATACTTGTACACTAGTGGAAAGGTAATTAATTTATTTCTTTAAGAGAATTTATCCTTAACCTACCTAGATAATCTGATTTTCTGTTTATGTCAATTTTGAGTTAGATGAAAGCATTCATTTTAGCTCTTTCATTTCATTCACAATATTACTAAAATTATTTCATCAGTTATACATATTAAAATATTTTATTATTCATTATTTTATTAAAAAATGAAAAATTCTAATAAATTATATATATCAATATATATGTAGAATCAATTGTTTTGAATTAATAAAATTTCTGCTAACTACAGACACAAAAGACGGATGTAGAGTTCTAATCAGAACACTTGGTTCAAAAATAACTTGATTAGCTGGGGGGAGTGAGGAAGAGGAAATGGGAATTGACCACTAATGGGTACAAGACTTGTTTTTGGGGTGATGACAATGTTCTGGGATTAGACAGTGGTGACAGGTTGCACAACTTTGTGAATATACTAAAGCAATGAACTGTACATTCTGAAAGGGTGAAATTTATGGTTATGTGACTTATATGACAATAAAATTGTCAGTAAAAAATTTTTTTTCAATACCTTGAATACTATTAAATCCTTAGAAGGGGAGATACGTTCATTTGAATATTTTCTTAAACACTTTGTATTACCAAATTAGAATTTACATATTGACATTACAGCAAAATTTAAACCATTAGTAATATCAGCACGTTTCTAGAGAAAAGATGGCTCAAGATAACGACAGCCAAGAAATTCTAAAAGAATAGTTTCAAAAGCTGCACTAATCCCATTCATGTGGTGACATAAAACAAAAAATAAATAAAAAGAACCCAGAAAATTTTCTTCTCTTACATTCAAAGTCGTCTTTCCATTCTTTTGTCAAGTCCCAATATTAAATTACATCTACATTTGACCAAGTTCAAAGACGGCGCACACGATCGGACAACTGTCACATAATCTATTCCATTAAAGGTTGTCTTCTGACTCTCTAGGAAAGCAGATTTCATTTCTTATAACTACATTAATCACTAACCCAGGCAAGCTGTTTAACTAATCAGAAACTGGGTCTGACAACTGCTCTAATTTACTGATTCCATTTTTGTGCCACCATGGGCATACAAAGCCCCTCAATCACTGTCAACTACAGAAAAGGAGGAAGTTGATAAGTTCCATTTTTAATGATTAATTAATTGAAGGCAGAGTTACACTTGCACAGCAGTTTTATCCACGCAAAATTATTCATACATAGTTTCAAATTAATTGACCAAGGGATAAATGCATTCACATTAAGTGGGGACGCAAATACAAATCCATAGGGATGAAATAGAGAGAATATATGTCATATACGTAAGACATTTAAATATACTTGGCAAAATAACTATGGGTTAGTTTTAGGGTCTTTATCACTGGAAGCGTTTATAACGGCAGTTGTGGAATTTCTTCCAGGACGATTAATGCCTTATTTGTGAATGGATGAGGTAGGTAGCGTATGTATTTCCTTGGTCTATCTAGCTGAAGTCCTATCTGAAGGTCGCGGTTAGACTCAATGCCCTCTGGAAATCACTCCTAGCCTAAGATTTCAATACTATATGAAAAGTCAAATCCAAGTAACAGCTGTATGGGGGGGGGTAGTTTTATCATCTCACCTCCATGATACATTTGGTCTGGAAAGGACAGACTAGAAATTCTCTGAAGCTAGCCTTGGTAAAGCGGAGTAAGGTACAGAGGATGTGAGCCATTCTTCCCACAAAGGCCATCCTGAATTAAAGTGGAGTGGGGGCCTTTGCTTCCTTACCCAGGTCTCCAGCTGACCTCCTCCTAGGCCTTTATTTTGTCATCATCCCTTACAGATGCTCAGGGCTCTTTCATGGACCTCTTATGTCCTAAGACTTTCTACCATCTGGGTTTTCTCGCCAGTGCAATCAGAGACAGATACAGCTGCTACTGGAATGGCTCAAAACTGTGCTTCTGTCTTATAATGCCCTTGCTGAAATGTGGGCACATTACCATCCAGCTCCTTGACAGCTAGATCCTGTCTGCCCTCATAACTCTCCTGTAATGAGCTTTTCCTAACGTTGAATCATCAATATGTATTTCTTGATGTTTCACTCCTTCTACGCTTCTTCCATTTTCCAGCTGCTCCTTAATGCTACATAAAAAAGCAATTTTATTCTATGTGCTTTACTTATGTGTTCACTCATTGAAAATCGCTGTTATCTTTTCAGCACATTGATGCCTAACAGATTGCTCCATATTATACTGAGGTATCATTGACAGCACTGAAATTTGTTTTTCTAATTCTTAATAAGCCTAAGCCATAACTCAGATGCCATAAAAAGTAACACAGCCATACTTCCCTGATTTATGAAAATCATATCTGCTTTTGCAATTTATTTTTGTAATACAGTTTTACTCCAAGTGATTGCCATGTCTTTTGATTGGCCTCCTATTGCTATATACCAAGTAATTCCAGCTAATACATATATAGGTTGGATACAGGTCTCTTTTCAGCTCTCAATTTAATCAGCTCTCTCTTTTGGATAGTCATGTAACTGAGTTGAAATTCTACTCCAGTGTACATTTATTCTGGAGGACTACATCAGCCCCAGGAAAGAAACCCAATAAGAAAAGTTTTTTCAAGTTCTTACCTATAGAACAAAGAGGTAAGCATTTGGCACAAAGCAATCCTCTGATTTGCTTCAGCCAAAAATGAATGGTTAACTTTGCATATGAAGTAGGAAACGTTTAATAATTAAATTGAGAGTTTCTCTGAAATTATCCATGGTGAAAATTATAGGCATGGGAAAGGTCAGAGAGATGACTAGTCCAGGACCGTCTCCTCCGGTATGTCACAGTAATTCTTCAACAGAATAGACTGACTCAATCTCAGTCCCCATAATACAACTTCAATTTTTCTCAGCCCACATCTCTGAAGCACTTATTCTTCAGCTCTAATGTTGAATGTAACAATAAAGTCGGTTCTACAGATGGAATTGCAGGCAACATTCATCCAATCCTACAGTATATAAAACTTTCACTTTTTTAACCTACATCAAGTACACAACCGAGACATATGAAATAATCTTTCAAGATTGATTACGCTGTATTTTAAGGTTCTTGGAAAAGAATCATGAGCCTTCACTACCTCCCATCTTCAATGAACTTGTGAAAAAATTTTTAATAAGACAAGTATAGGTAAAGGTACGAAAAATTTTGAGGCTGCTTAATATAATCAATATTTCTGAAATGCTGATAATTTTCAAGGCTCTTTTGTTCTTCAACACGTGGTGCAGCCCAGAGGTTACTGTTGATGGAGGAGTTAAATGTCAATGAAAAGCAGCTTGAGGAATTGAAGAGGGCTTTCCACTGAAGAGTACTATGCTCTTTTTTCACTAAGGAAAAAGAAATGTAGATTTCTACCACCCACATTTTTTCCCCTCTCTATGGTAATTAAGGAACTTTGAAAGTGAAGAGGATCATGACATTATCCAATATGACCCAACTCTTGGGAAAGCTTTTCTAAGACATGAGTAGTCTTTTCATTTTCCCTGTCTCCCTAAGACTGTTGGTTTTGATGGGAACATTTTCCCTCACATGATAGTTCAGTGACATAAAGCTCTCTCTTCAAAACAAAACAAATGGAAAACCATCTTTCTTTCCACTTGGGGTTGGGGGTGAAGAGGGGAAACACAGAAATGGAAAACTGGCAGACACTCTTGGAAAGGAGGCTAATGCATTCTTTTGGATTAAAATCATCTAATTTTGTGGTCACTTTCATTGACTAGTCAGTCTGATTTTTAACAACCAGACACTGGCTTAAAATACTGTGGACATTTCTCTGCTTCACTCTTGCACTGTTTTGAGTTTGTTCATATCCTTATTTTGGATATTATAGTTTGATAATGATGGGACACACAATATTTTGCTTCCTCCAATTACTGAAATACTCTCATTCGTAAGCATCTGATTTTTAACAGATGGGCTTAATAATACTAGCAGAAAGGCGTGGTACTTCTGATCATGTGGCATGTTATGAATCCGGAGACCCACACATGCCCTGCAGAGGGCCACCACCCAACATCACAGTGATTGTCTAGTCACCCAACTTGAAAATGGGTCTCAAACAATTTGTGATTTTCACAATTCTGTTGCTTGATCCCAGAGGGAACATTTTGCCCCACCTGCTCTGTGCTGTCTCCATTTACTAGGTATAGTAGGTGCCAGTATTTTCCTTTTTATTCTTTTCTGGATTTTCCCATAAAACTGTGATAAAGATACACTGATACTCTCCAGTTTTGTTTGGAAACCCTTGAGTTCACAACCTTGCTGGTAAATTTTAGAATCTCAAAATTGACTGGTAGGCTGAAACTTCACCTGCCCTCTGCTTTTGTATCATTAGTAGTTGTTAAGCACCTGATTGCCAGGCAGTGTTCTGGTCCTGTTCAGAGTTGCCTTAAAGGACAGAAAGCTGAACTAGGAGCACGTTGGGAGACCTGGGTCCTAGCTCCAGTAGCTGTGGGATTTCAGGCAAATAGTGTATTCTCTCTATGCTTTAGGGTCCTAATCTGTAACATGAATACCAGATATACTCCAAACTCCTTTCATTTTCCTGCAAGGACATTGAGTAGGACATTGCTTTATATAATTAAAACACGGAATATGAGACCGAAGCGCAGACTCTATTATTATTAGTCATACTCGAAAGAAAAATAAGGAATTCATCTAGTGAAATGGTGGGTCAGCAAGGAAAAAAATACAATAAAAAGAGTACTTTAAAAAATGAAGCACCCCAGAGACTAAATATTATGAATACTACAGTCTCTGAAATGTCAGAATAGTTACATGTCGAATACTCTTGAAAAAAAGACACACTTAAATTGGAACACTCATCTATGGGAAAAAAAAACAGACGCAAGGATATTGGCAAGGTCTTAGAATGAACATCTGCAATCTAGAATTTAAAATTATGATAATAATTGATACTAACAAGTGTTGGATGTAATTTAGGACATATATTTTTACAATGTGAGTTTTCACCAGATAGATTCTAGGAGTGAAAGGCAGAACAGAAGATTAAGTTACGACCCTCTAACCTTAGCAAAAAGAACACACTAGGCTCTACCTGGTAGAATGTGCTTGATGCGTAGCAGCTAAGAAAGCAGAGCTGAAAGCACGCCAAAAACCTGCTCCTTGGGCTGGACAGGATGAAACCAAAGGCAGGGGCAAAACAGACAAGCCTGAAACATGCACCATTATGTGCAATCTTTCAAACCTAGATCAGAGAGGAAAGTGGTCTGCTCTTGTTCTTAAAAATGAAAGTAGAGAGTCTACGCAGCAAAGCTGTCTTTTACACATGTTAACAAATATGATGTATGAATAATGGAACTAAAACTTTTCATATCCGTGGGAGCATCTCTTTCTATTCCACAATGGTTCACACGGTTTTGATTTTACTTTATCAAATAGAAGAAAATGAACAAAAGTAGTATATACATTAAACCACAGTTTCTCTAAGGGGAATCAAAATTTTGCAGGTTTTTTAGACCTAGCACCTTCCACCTAATGATTTCTGAAATAAAGACTGGTGGCTAAAAAGGAAGAGCATGCCACCTCTGTCTTCTACTCCCAATGCCAGGGCCTAGTATGCCACTTTAGTAAGAATTTAGGAGTGTGAGTTCTTTGAAAACTAAAGTACTCACTTAAAAATGAGTGACCTGGGGCCGCCCGGTGGCGCAGCGGTTTAGTTCGCACTTGGCAGCCCGGGGTTCGCGGGTTCGGATCCCGGGCGCCCGCTGACGCGCTGCCTGTTAGCCATGCTGTGGCGGCGTCCCATATAAAGTGGAGGAAGATGGGCACGGATGTTAGCCCAGGGCCAGTCTTCCTCAGCAAAAAGGGGAGGATTGGCAACAGATGTTAGCTCAGGGCTGGTCTTCCCCACAAAAAAAAAAAAAAAAAAATGAGTGACCTATAGAGAAGCTTGGAGTCTTTAGCTGAAACAATAATCTTTTTGCATAATGTAGATCTTTTTGCATAATGTAATCTCTTCTAAGATAATGCATATGTGCAAACAGTAGCCCCCACCCCAATATCTTCCATATGAAAAAATGACTTTTTGGTTGTTCACAACCAATCAAGACAGCTACCAGCAAAAGCATTTGGTGACTGGGCTCTCCTCCACAAGGACCGTGATAATTTGCTCGTATTTTAAATCCCTGACACGCATTGTGATGTCTCCCCTCCAAGTACCTAACTGGACTTGGACATTTCGGTGCAATGACCCCTGACAGAGAAATTCCATACATGGTGATCTTGGAGGAGTGGGAGCAGAGAAGGAGTGCTTATCTCGCCTCCTGCCTGGACTTGGTCCCTCGTCCCATACACTGGGCAGATTTCCTCAAAAGGAGTCACACTGACTCTTCAACACCATGCTATGACTCAGGTTTCTTAGCAAACACTATTCAGGCCCTTCCGGATGTACCCTGCTTTCATTATTTTTCTGCAACTTAAAATAGAAAGAGCAATTGGGCCTGAAGTAATCAAAAGGCAAATGGTGTTGTTCATTGCACATGCAAATATTAAGTCAACTTTGTACACGGATTTCTTTGTGACCCACTTTTGAATATAGGTGGATTGTAGGGTCTGACTAATTTTTCCAGGAAGCTTTCATTACATCATTTTTCCTCTCTTCAAGGGGACTTCAATTCCCTAGAGCAGCCTTCTGGGGCCAAAGCCCAGTTAGAATCTAGGAGATGCAGAGACAGCTAGACTGTGCTTGTCACAGCAGTGCCAGGCAAAGACCCTACATGACAGAAAATCCTGTGCTGCTGGACAAATTGACTTTGCTAAGAGGCTGAATGAAACTGAGTCACTCGTGATCCATTAGGCAACTGGCTGGCATCCAAGAGGCTAGAAAATAGCTACACAGAATAAATCTTTGTGTCTGTTGCCAGCGGCTGACTGTGCTAAATTCTCATAGTGTATGTATGTAATAGGTAGTGTTGACCCTGTCCTAAGAACACTTAAAAAAGAAAAAAACTACCTGATTGAATTTGGAATATACTTAAGATTATTATGCATATTAGAATTGGGCTTTGGAGGCTAATTAAGTTATGGAAATAAAGTAGGAAGAGGAGGAAATAGACCTCAAAGGTTTATTTATGTGCTTGTCTTAGATTAGAACAATGCTATATAAACAGTGGTTGCTTAATAAAGGTATTTTGCTGCTAGCTATGAAGATGATGATGATGTGATAAAGTCAGTATCACTTTTTCTTCAGGGAAAGCAGGATATATATATTTTGCTGTTAATTATCAAGGCAGAAAGCAGCCTAACCATAACATAAAAAGCTAAAAAGAGGGATG
Source organism: Tapirus indicus (assembly GCA_031878705.1). Taxonomy (NCBI): domain Eukaryota; kingdom Metazoa; phylum Chordata; class Mammalia; order Perissodactyla; family Tapiridae; genus Tapirus; species Tapirus indicus. The sequence goes on from CM062937.1 coordinate 14,019,994, forward strand.
CCACTAAAGTACCTCTTTAACACCAAACTTGAATGCAACTCCCTAATTAGCAACAAAAAAGTATGAATTGTACAAATGAATCACATCAACAATTCCCACAATTTTTTTGCTACTATTCTTGTATTAAACTTTTGCATACTCTTACTACTTAAAAAGCTACCTTTTTCCAAAGTTTTAATCAGTTAAACAAGAGTACAAAAACACTTTTCAAGAATTGCTCCACATGTCACAATAAATATCTTTATTCACTAGTATATTAAACAACTGGTGGTTGCAGTTAGAATTCTCTTTTCCTCAGACCATTTTCAGATTCTGTGTTTCTTAACAGCATGTCTAATGCAAGTTGGAGAAATGAAATCCCGGGGAAAGAGGTAAGTTTCGGGGGATAGTAGCCATAGAGGGAAATGACATGGAGTACAAGGCCGAGTGGAGTCAAGAAGAGAACCTGCATTTCACCTTTTAACTTGTGTGAAAACAAAGTTTATAGATTGTCTTTTTCTTGGGGTATAGAGGGATTTATGCTCAAAAAATAGCTAACAGAGAGAGAAAACAACAAAGTCCCTGGATTTTCATGTAACTTTCAGAAGGATATCCTTCTGTAGTCAGAATACTCCTACTAGGAAGTAAGATAAAATAAAATCTCCTCAAATTGCTAATTCTTTTGTGATGGCCACCCCCACCTAAGTATCAAGATCTCTGGTGAAGGGTCATTCTGCTCAAGGTTACTATTGATATTCAAAAAGAAAAAAAAAAAGTTCATGTGTGTACCTCCCCTGCTTTCTTTACATTCCCATGGAATTTTTCTTCTTTAGGAGATCCACAGGTGGTGATTTTAATCCTGTGGAGCCCTGGGTCTCTACACACTATTACTACCTCAGAGCTTTAGGGCCTAAAGAAAACAGGGCCTAAAATGTTGGGTTAAGTGTCCTGCAGCAATTCCAATATGCTCCTGGGAAACGCAACAGGAGGCACTTGGCAAGCAGGGATCTCTGGATCTCTGTCATCCTCACTAACACATGGCCAGGATGGCCCAGCCACGTTAAACTGGTAAGTCCAGGCTGCCTGGAGGACAGCAGACATTTTCACAGTGCTGGGTGAGTGGAGGAGTCAAAGTTCCCTCAGGGGCTGCTGCTGAGGGTAAGTGGAACATGGGGCCAATGGAATTAGGGGTTCCTGGGATCCTGTAATTACTTCAACCAAAGGAAATCCGATTTTATTGTTTTAAAACAAAACAATAGGATTTCATTTGGAGAAAACGGATTCAGATGCTTTAAGAAATTTGAAAAGCACTGGGATCTAAACCAGCACTGAGTGCTCTATTGAAGCCTGACTCATTCAAGGTAATACTACGTCCAAATTGGCTTCCTATTGGGTCTTCTCTCCTAGACTAGGCCAGACAATGATATAATTCAAGCTATTAAGATTAGAACAGAAGCCAAAACATTTTCAGAGGCAAGAGGTAGGGCTAAGTTTGACTAGGGCATTGTCATGAGATGCACATAATAAAATCCCACACTTCTTTAGGATTTGACACTCCTGACCAAGAGCTATCCTAATCATTATGGAAGAGATGTGAACCAGTTAGTAAAATAAGGAAATGAAAATATAGATGTAATGTTACCACATTGTTTCTTTGTTAAGAAGCATGAAAACCAAAAGAGGCCCTCACCACAAAAAAGATACAACTTTGCCAATTTGTTTTTTAAACATAATTGCAAGTACCCCTGCTCACTGCAAAAATACAAAAGGCAAATTTTGTCAGGGGAAAAACCAGAACACCAAGAGCAGTTTGTTCACAGATGCTGTAGTCTAAGCACAGTTCTAGAAGCAATCTCTGTTTATTCTTTGTGTTACTTGTACATATTAGGAAAGAAAGGTAATTTTTATCATGTCACAGTTATGGAGAAACAACACAAGTCCATGAACTCTTTCTTTCTTGGGGGGTTTCTCTTGCTGTCGCTATAATTCCAGTTTTATCCACAACCTGTCAAATGCCCAAGTCCACACCAGAAAAGCAGATATTATGAGAATCTGTGAAGCGAAAGATCTTATCATAAAAATTTTTTTGAATTCTACTATTCGATCACAAAAACTCCAACTATACAAATAATCGGCTCACTTTTTCTTGGACAGCTATCCAGTTGGCTGTACAGCTGCTTTTTTAGTCATATCAATCCCTGTGGGTATTCAAGATACTATCTGGCTTTTCTTGGCTGCAGCACTCTCTCTTGGAGAACATCTGGGCCACAAGGCACACGTTGTGTTTAAGATTATGGTGTGACGACCCTAGGAGGCCGACCAGAGCCTAGACAGTACAAGAACAAATGCGGTGAAGAGTAATTCAACATTTCAAATGCCTAATAGATGAAGCAGCAACAAGCTGTGGTTTCAGGAGTACAAGAAAAGCAGGAACAAGAACTCACAGAGAACCAAACTGATCTAACAGAGGAGAGAATTTTTTTTTATTCATTAACAACCTAAAGCAGCAATTGTTTTAATAACTTAATATGTTATTTAAGTAATTCTTGATGAGCTGTCACTATGATTACACTGGGTCTGCTGGGGCTTGGAAAAAGATTGTCTGGGAGTTTTACCAGGGAGTGAAACTCCTTGCATATATAGATTTGGGATTCAGTCATAATTCAACAAATATATTTTGCACATACACTGCACATGGAGTGGGAACGGGCATAGGGAAGGCAAATGGGTAAAGATTAAAAATAATAAATGGTAATGGTAACAGGATTTTTGTCTTAAAGAGTTTACAATCTAATAAGAAAAGTGAGGCAAATTCAAAAATAACCTTCATAAAAAGAAGCTTTTGGCAAATCCTTGTAGCTAGGAATATAGGCAGTTCTGTTCTATGCTTTGAAAGATGAGTATAATATCAGTTAATGAAAATTGGTCATGGGGGGCAAAGCATTCCAGGTGGGGTCAGTGACACAGGTTGAAAAAGACACAAGGTATTTGAAAATTACAATGAGCAATGAAGGACCACACATCTTAGCTCTTAGCTGTAAATTTTCTATGTATTCTAGTCATTTCTTTTTCTTTCATTAAAAATATTGGGAGCCTTGTTCTGCCCTCTCATGGTTTTCCTTCCTATATACCATCAAAGCTAATTCCTATTTCCTATTTGTAAAAACTAGCCAGGCTATTAGGAACTAGACATTTCTCCTCTTCTCCTGCTACAGCTATGTAACCACCCTTGTATCAATCTTTGCCCACAGGCTTGCAGATACACTGCTGCAGATGCATACCCACATGTAGCTCAGAGGATAACAGAAGGAAGTGATAGAGATGGGGAAAAACATGTTTTGGGTGGTGATGCTTCCTATGTGCCAGATACTGTCACAGTACTTTACATATAATAACTCATCTAAACTGCATGACTCTTATGATTTCAATGCTATTTTTGTCCCTATTTTCTGGATGAGGAAACTGAGGCTCAAAAACATTAAGTAAATTGTCTAGGGCCACAGAGCTAATAAAGAAGTAGAGGCAAGAATTAAACCTAGGTAGTTTGTGTTCAGTCTGTGTGCTTAAAAACTTCATTATACTGTCTCTGATCAAGATGAGTCAGAAATAGTGGTGGCATACAACATGAAAAATACTATTTCGAAAAGCAAGGATCCCAGCTCTCCTCTTGCCTCAAATACTTGCAACGACTTCTTGTTTACGTAAAGTCTTTCATTCACACATTTTGGTAACAAAAGTCCAGCACAATTACCACTGTTGTAAGAATGGCTTATTTGCACTCTAAGTCCCCCTGAGCTTCAGGCTGGCTATAGCTAGGACTATCCTAAATTTCACAATTTGCTCCATCTTTCACAAGAAAAGTTTGTGGTTTGGACCCAGTGATGTTTGCATGATTGCCACGTAAGAAGCAATACTGTTCCTGGGTGGATTCTGATTGTCTCTCCAGGCACTCAGTGCCGGGTCCCCGCCTGGGAGGATTACAGCCTCAGCTAATGGTTCTGAGCTTCTTGGTTTCCAATGGTAATGGATCATCTGTCTAGTTTGACAACCTCCTTAATAGCTCTTCCACCTCACAACGTGTTCAGGCTCATGCTCAGCTTTGCTAATCCCATATGTGGTTTCCGGTTTTTCCTTTGTTCTTTTTCCTTTTAGAATAATTTCTAGTGACTTTAGATGATAGTGCTCTGCTACATCTTTCAATGCACATATCCACTTTAGCCTCATCCATCTATCCATTCATCCATCGATCATCTATCTGCCCTCTCTCCTCCTAAAATAGCTTGTCTAAAATTCTCACAGATGAGACCAGCACAATCTTGTTTCACCCTTTACTGAAATATTGGTAATGATAATATATTTTAGATTTTACAAACTCTTTGTAGCTTCTCTTGCCTCCTCTCCTCTGCTAATGATCCATATTATCTTTTCTATTTTATTAAAAATATAGAGTGGTAAGCTGAAGATGCTGGATGTGGTTGATATAACTTTATAGAGATCAGGATTTTTAAAAGAAATATCAATAATCCTAAAGACTCCTGAATCTGGCACTCATTCAGGAGTGAGCTTATGAAGAATTTAGCAGCTGGCACCACACAGGTTCTTGCATCCAGATTCAGACACTGGCTTAATACAAATCAGTTCTTTACTTCAGTGGCAACTGGCTACACTTCCTGTCCTCTGTAGTGTCACTGTATCATTAATATCAAATGATTTGTCTTATGTACCACTCTGAACCTGCCCATAAATTGAGCATATTTTCTTCCACTTCCTATGAGTCATCACTGGCTGCTCTCAAGCACAGAGCTGCTCTGCCTTCACCGTCTCTGGGGCTCTCTCTCTTTGACCTTCCTTAGTACATTACTGTAGAGCTGGCAATTCTTCTCTTAGGACAGCTGTGTCACTCGTCTTATAGAATTAGAGGATCATACTTGAAAGCAGATATCCAGGTTTACATCGCCTGCCCTTGGCTCTTGATATCCCTTAAATTGCAATCAAGTGTGCCATGAATAATCTCGCATCCAAGTAAGGAATTTTTGTGTCTTCTGAGTTATTCCAAACCTGGAGGCTGACACGTGCACCAATACTTTTCTCTCCTCATCTCTCTGCCCCACCTCTCTGACTTGGCTCATTCTAGTGTTGGTCCAAAAGTCTCTTTTAGCTGTCATTTTGGAGAATGTATTATTGTTTCTGGATTTCCTCAATTTTTCTTTCATGTATCATCTCTAACAGGATATAGAAAAACTTTATTTCTTTTTTTCTGCCTTGCTTCTTTGTTTGGGTCCCAGTTCAGATTCATTTCTTTTTTTTTAACATTCCTATATGAGTTAGGTATACAGTTTGAAAGCCTAGATTTTTTTTTTCGTTTTTCCATCTGTTTTGGCTCCTTAAGGAAAGAAAGAGAAAGGAGTCATATTGATAACTTGTAACTGCCACAATCAGAGAGAAGTACTAACCAGAAATATAAAACTAAGGAGGTTTAATAATCTAGACTGGATCCTGGAAAGAAACATTTAAGACAGTAATTATAATGATAAAAACACACTGTATCTTTATTTTTATGCCATGATTTTATAACAAATCTGTTTTGGAAATAGGACATCAAAGTTATAGAGAAAGCTACCTATTTCTAAAATTAAAAACAACTATAAATTAGGCATCAGACAGGGTCAAATTCTTATGCTTAGTGACTCATTTTATTCAGGTTCTTAACCTAGATAATTCAATTTCTGTAGGATCATTCCCTAGTAAGAGCTTCATTTCCTCAGATTCCCTTTTTCTAACATCCCTCTTGGAGGAGACCTTCCTCATACACCACTCGGAACTTGGCTCACGGACTGAGCACATTTTCCTCCATCCTATGACTCATCGGCTGGATGCTTTGAAGCAGGAAGATTTTCTATGTTCTCTGTAGATACTTTTTTCTTATTATTTTAAAGCTGAAAAATAGCTTGGAGATGCTTGAGACTAGTTGTTGGCAAACTGTATATCTACAGCCCACCAGCAACATATTTAATTGTTTTCATAAGCAATTCTCAATAGAGGATGAGGAAGTTGAAACCCTAGAAGTCTATGGGCAAAAATCAGAATCTGCATGTGGTGGAACTAGGGGTTGGGAAGGAAAGTTGTTTGACTGTGTCTGTAAAACCTCTCCAACACAAGATTCTGACAAGTCTTCATTAGAGAAAGAGACATCACTCACTTTCATTCTGAGACTCACTGATTTAGACCAAGTCCCTACAAAAGAATAAATTAAGGCACAACGAGGCCATGACTCTCACAATGTGATTAAATCAGTTATAGTGGCAGAGCTGAGAACTGAATTCTGGCTTATTGACCCCTAGTCAAGTCATTTTTTTCCTATAAACTCTGTTGTTTGTCTAGATGTAAGAATATTTAGCATTAAAGAATTTAGAGATGGGATATTGCTCAAAATAATTGCTCATTTATAGTGACATTCCTTGTGGTGATGGAAATGATCTATATCTTGACTGAATCAACGTCAATGTCCTGCTCATGACAGAACTGTAGTTCTGATGGATGTTCCCACTGGGGGACACGGTAAAGGTTACATGGGATCTCTGTATTATTTCTTACAACTGTATGTAGATCTAGAAGTATCTCAAATTCAAAAACTAACTTTAGTAAAAAATGTATTTAATTATCAGCTGGATTCACCTTGCAGTAGGGTATGCGTATGTTTTTTTCTGAAAAGGTCAGTAGTGTCAAAACTGTCAAAAATTTATACCACCTACCCAATTATCTCTCTCCTCTCACCACTAATTTACTAGATATCTCACAATAAAATGTTCAAATTGATGAGTTGTCAAAAGAAAAATCAATATTAAGCATTGACTAAAGTTGTCTGTTCAAATTGGAGAATTAGTCAGGAAGGATCTCATGCAGATTTGAGGACACTGTTAATTATCAAAAAATAGTGGTTTAGAGTTATTTCTTCAAATAATACCTCTCATTGCTTTTTTAGTAATAGAAAAATATATGAAGAAAGAAAGCAGAAAAATATATACAGATGATGAAGATACCTCAGGTCCATTAAAATGTAGGTCATTTATCAATATAAATAACCTACCAGTACAAATGAAAAAATAAATCCCTGCTAAAATCACTTTCTTCCCTACCTTTCAATTTAAAAGTGGAACACCTCTTGAGAAAGCAAAAAGAAAATCATCCTATTTTGATGAGACACATTAAAAGCAAAAATTGTAGCAAACATTCTATTAAATAAAATAATTCTTTAAATGTGGGTAATATTTAAGGAGGTCAGAGTAGAGGTATGACAAAAATTTTAAGATGTTATGTGCCTTCTGGTTTGTTCCCATTATCCCCCTGACCTAAGGATTCTAGAATTCATTTTTACTCATGAAGCAAATTAGAAGAGCCCAAGGTTTTGTAACAGGAATTTAGACCAGGTTCCTAGCTACAGCACATGACAAGTTAGCAGGAGACACTGGCAATATCCAAACTTGAGAACAACCTAACAGCATTTCATCAGCATAAAGGCACCACGGCACCAGAAGCGACTGGCAGCAGAGGAAGTCTTTCCTTCTGACCCGACAAAGTGGGGAGGGTTGGAAGACTTCCCCGTGTAGGAAGGAGGGGAAACATTAAGATGAATTAGCACCAGGCAACCCTTCTCCTGAGAGCACTGCAGACTCCAATAGAACACAGGGACGGCAGGGTGTTGAGTCCAAGTATCTACTTTGACTGAACAAATGGGATCCTATTTTTGTCTTCATGAAAGCGCTATGCCTAAAAGTGCATTCAGCTTGTTTGGTGGTTCCTCCCTTTCCATCTCTTTTGTTCCCGAGACTGTGAAGTTGAGGCCAATTTGCATTTAGAGTCAGTTTCCAAAGACTGACACCGAATCTTTCTGCAGATGCTTTTCTTCAATTGCGTTGTTCTGCAGTACTGAGCCTCCCTGACCTATAGCCTGTGCTTCCTTCTTTATGGCAACTTACATCAACACAAGCCCTGAATACTGTCAGCTGACATAACAACACTAAAACAATGAGTAAATAAACATGGAAATAGACTCTGTGGGCTTCTGGTCATAACTGCAGAAATGGTGAGGTTGTCAAACTTGTCTGCACTTAACAACATGTTTCTTTATGGAGCTGATCCAAATATTTAAAGCTAATTTTAAAAAGTCAGAATTTTTGTTATGCAAAACCTTTAACCAACAGATGTATGTAAATTAAAGTTGCCTGCTTGAACTGGTTGTGATAACATTTATTATTATAAAGATAAAGGCTAAGTGTAAATTATAGTAAAAGTATAGTTTACATGGCTATTAAGCTTTTTTTTTGGTTCCAAAGTTTATCTATGAATTTCCGTAGATATTTGTCAAAATACAGGCTCTATACATCAGTGTAGATAAGGTGGATATTTTTATTCTAAAGTAAGTTATGACAAAGTAGAGTTGTTTAAAGGAGACCAGTAAGTTTTCCTACATAAATTATATGTAAATTGCAGATTTACAATAGTTTTCATTTCCATAAGCCTTCCCATAACTACTTATTATTCTAATATTTTCTATATGGAAAAATAAAAATAGTCTACACTTGGGAAACAGCACCTGCTGCCTTCCCATGACAACTTTTAGAGATACTCCAAGTGGCTGAATAGTCTTCCACATAGCTCTGTAGTATGTGAAATCTGACTTCTAGAAAGGAACCAATATATTTGGAAAAGTAAAAGGAGGCCTCAGAAGCAGGCATTATACAACTGATGATATGTTACAAGATTATTTTACTCATGACTAAGTTTCAGTAAACTTACTACATCTTTTAAGCATCATACAGTCTCTTTTTAGTCATGTCATATTGAAAACCACAAATTTCACAAAGCTACATATTAAAAAACAAACTTCCAATATAGTGACTACATTTTACTTTGCCCAAACTTAAGAAAAAACACCTTCTTTTGCGAGGAACTGAAATAAAAGTAGTATCTAATTATTATAATGTTTTTAACACAATCAAGGAATAACAGGTATCATTACTCTCGTTATATTACCAGAAATATTGAAGCAAAAAGAAGTTGACGAGACTCCTATTCTGGGATTCTCCTTTTGGTTCATTCATTAGCATTTAGTCTAATATTTCCATAAGAACCCCATCTCCAAAATTAAGTAGGTGTTTGGAAAAAAAGAAATAAACACGATTGGTGAACCTCTTGAGAGACATTGGACTTAAAAAGTTAAGTAGGTTTTTTTAAATTCAGGAATTCTCACTCTCATATATGCTAAAGTGCTTTGTGAATCTCCAGGAATGAAAACTAATTGCCAAACACTGCCCAGGAAATGATCCCCTCCTCCTTAATTTTTTTTCTGTAGTATACCTATTAACATGTATTCCACTGAATTCATTTTTTGAAATTCTTAGATCGCAAAATTGCCACCTAACTAATGAGGATATTCTGCACTTGGATGTAATTTTTAATTTGATTCTTCAAATTAGTGTTCTGCATTAAATATTTACTCCTTGCCTAACTTCAGGACTTGAGGTTTGGGATGAAATCAACATTGGGCTTGAGAGACAGAACAGCTGAGTCCATGTCAGTTCTGCCACTAACAAGCTCTGTGGCTTTGAGGAGGTCTTTTAACTCCTGCAGATAGCAGTTTTCTCATCCAATATAAACGAGTTCGGCTAAAAATCTCTGTGCCTCTTCCCTTGTGATTCTTGTAATAGCAAAGAGTATATGGATGTTCCTAAGGAGGTATTTATTTATCCAGTGAATGCCTGGCAGTTAATTAATCAGTGGGTATAGACTGATAGAATTTCCACAGTATCCAAAGCTAAAGTCAGATTTCTCTCCCAGTAATAAAAATGTCACAAATAGGATGTTAACAAGCAATATATGATAAATTAGATCCAGAGTAAGTAATTTCTACAGGTAGTATTTTAATAACAAACCCATTCTTGACTGGTGCTTGGTGCAAAACTTATATTTCTTATCTGTTCTCAGACCAAGGTTATTTTATATGTATCCTAAATAATGTGGATCACACATGATTATAATTTTTTTTCTAAGTAGCACAATGCTCAACAGTGTCACATAAGTGTTATAAAAGAAAGTGGTATTTTTTTCACATTACAAATTAATTCTTTTCTCAAATACACTAGAATATGTTCAGGTTTATGACCCTGGACTGAAAATACAATCATATATAATAAGAAAGAATAATTACTCAGAGGTGGTACTAACAGTTAGTTACACAGTAAGAGAATAACTAGCTGAAAAGTGAAAAAAAAAAAAAAAAAGAAAAGGGAAACAGTCAACTGATTGTTACAAATGTGCCTGACTTTCATTCATTTGATTCACTGGAGTCAGGATATCAGTATATGATTCTAGATATAAATTAAACAGGCAAAGCTATTATGAACTCAAAGGATTCAATATTCAACAAATTAATGGACGTGATCTGTTAAAATGAGTTGAAAATCAACTGAAAAACCAAAAACGTTACTTATAAAGATAAAAAAAAGTGGAGACAAGTAAAACTATGGTCCAGATACTAACGAGATTGGGATTCAAGTAGCTATTGATGTTATGACTGAAAATAATAGCAGTGTATCAGCTATTAATCTCCAGACAAGGCAACTAGGGCACGACATAACCAAGGTCTTGGTTGGCATGACCAACTAGGACATGAAAAACCAAGGTCTTTTCCTTCTTCATGGAAGAAACATCATTTATTACATTGGCATGATAAGTAAGTATGATGTTCCCTATTTTTAAAAACTTTTTTAAAAACACATTTTCGATTTGGTAAAAAATGGCAGGACACTCAAAAACATGGTCATCTGCCTATAATCGACTGTTTTAGGAGAGCCTCCTGACCATGCCTCTCCCTACCCTGAAGTTCTTTCTACCATGTCAGCACTACAGGTCAAACAGTGCTAAATGGAAGAGAAAAGAACTCAAGAACGTTTTGGCTTATCAAATGCTTCCAGTCACCAACTGGGACTTAATGAATTCAGTTCACATGAATGTACTGTATCCTATCTTAGTTCTTTACTCAGGATGATTGGAAAGAAACTAGAGATGCTTGGAGATAAATTATTTAAAAGATAGAAAATAAGTTCTTGTGGATATTAAGGCACTGGATTTTCTTTTCCATGAAAAGAGATAGTAAGTGGAGAATGAATAACTATTTGCAAGCATAGGAAGAGTTATTAGAAAGTGAAAAGAATGATACACAGTGGGAGATCACTGAGATACACAATTCTTCCACCTGGTAGAATGAAGTACACTATTCAAGTTTTAAGTTAAACATTTCCCTTTGGGGAAAATATATTTATATTTATATTCTCTAAGTATCTAATTCTTTTTTTTTTTTTTTTGTGGGGAAGACCAGCCCTGAGCTAACATCTGTTGCTAATCTTCCCCTTTCTTTGCTGAGGAAGACTGGCGCTGGGCTAACATCCGTGCCCATCTTCCTCTACTTTATATGGGACGCCGCCATGGCATGGCTGACAGGCAGTGCGTCGGCGGGCGCCCGGGATCCGAACTCGCGAACTCCGGGCTGCCAAGCGCGGACTAAGCCGCTGCGCCACCGGGCGGCCCCTCTAAGTATCTAATTCTTATACAGCCTGTCCAGTTAATAGGCAAATCCTCCAATCTCCCCTGCTAAACATACCATCACAGTGTCTCCAATACTCATCCAATGAAGTTCAGATTCTTCAACCTAGCATTTCAAGTCCTTTTCAGCAAGACTATGATTCCAATATTGTCTTCCTCTCTATCCACACATGTATTTTGCTTGCAATTACCTATATTTCTGCTACGTGAAAAACTGACTGCAGACTTTTCTATCTCTGAACCTTGGAATGCTTTTGCCACTCCATCCATTTTTACTTTTCAAAATTCTACTATTCACTCAAGGTCTCCCTTGATTTGTCTAACCAGATAAGACACTGTATGTGTAGCATTCATTTTCTCTCTTTCTCTTCCCACATTGAACTATAAAGTTCTGAACTACTGACCTACACTCAACATTGAATTACAAAGACCTGCAAAGGGCTTTGTACTCTTTCTCTTAAGTCATCTCAAGTCTTTAAGTCTCTCTCAAGGCATTAAGTCTAAATTTTTTTATATTTCTTTGGATCTTTTCTGTAACAGTCGAATGTTGTGGTTAAGCATAGAGGTTCTGGAAGCAGACTGCTTGGGATCTACTGCTTACTAGCTTGGGTAAATCTATTTCCTCATTTAAAATAGTAATAGGTTAGTAACAGAACCTAACTCCCAGGGTGGTTATGAGGATTCAATTAGGTGACAAATGTCAAACCCTTAGAATTGGCTTGGTACATAAATAAATAAGCATTCAAAATTTATTAAATTAAATGGAAAAACTACCTCAAAATATTTTAAATGTCAAAAGCTCACTTGTTATTCATGGTTTAAGTTCAAGTAATTGCTGACTCTCTTACATTTGACTATTTGCTCACTTTGTGCATTTTTATGTATAGCTGCAACTTTAATACATATATATTAAATGATGAATGTAGCCTGAACTTATACAAGCCAACAGTATATTCAATTTTGAAAAAAATGAACAAAACTAAAAAAAATGTGTAAACATTATGGAAGAATATTATGGAATATAGCTTTAAATAGTGAGATGCAATCACGGCTTGTAGGTGTTTACTTCTTGGGGCTATAAATCTATTGTTTGACTTTTGTACATTCAACTTTTAGACCCATTTTCATATGAACATAGAGTATTGCCTATTTATATTTATTAGCCTAACAGTAGGGGCTAAACCGGATGCTAGCTTGGGTTTCTTCCAGGCTTATTATATAATTTGACTAAGTAAAGCAGATTATACTCATCAGTAGCTCCCAAGTTCTTGTATTACTGATGATCATGTGAAGATAGATGAATATAGAAAAGGTGACTTTTTCCTAATATGTAAATAAGTAGATACTTAAGTTAAAGTGCTGGAAATCAGCTATTTAAGTTAAAGTGCTGAAAATGTAAATATTCATCAATGTTACTTAATGCACATGAGTGGGATCTTAGTAGAAAAAAAATGGCATATTTCCTAAGATTCCAAATCTTATTACCTATAAAAAGGAATTATGCTAATTTTGATTATTTTAAAGGCAAAAACTTTCCAGTGATTTTTGTCATTGACAACACATCTATAATTGATTTTTTTTCAACTGTAAAATATAACAAATGAGAATATTAACAAATTTAATTCTATTTGACTGATCACAATTTTCATTAATACATTCCTGGAATACACTGCCTTGTACATAGTGGGTTCTCAATATATATAAGAATGTATTTACTCTGTGTACAGGTGTATATTGCCTATCCCATTTTGCACTGAGGATTTGAAATATTAAACATTTAATTCCTGGCAAATATTTTGTGATGTCTTTTAAGTTCCTACCACATCTGCATAATGAACCTTAATAAATGGGTCACTGTTTGTTTTCATGTCATACAAACTGAAGTAATATGTATGTTTGTTTTCAGATGGTTAGTTTCCTACAAATGTCCTGAATTTGCCTGAATTACAGCATTTCTATGGTGACAATATACCAAGAACTAATTATCATGAAACTTTGCATACACATGTTTTCCAAGCAGCTGGGAAACTCTTTTTTGTTTTGTTTTGTTTAATTATTAGTTCATCACTGTAAAAGAAAAGGTGCTGGTATGAATCTATTCCTCATGTAGGTCTATGCTGTCTTACCATACTTGATAATATTGATGCACTTTATCATCTTTGGTTCTTAGTTAATAAATTTTAAAAAGTGTGATGCAATGCATCGGAAAAGATGCAGGAGAAGGAAGAAGACATAGTGAATTCGGGTTAATAAAGAATTTCTTAAGGTAGATCCACTTCATTGTGTCTAAAACAAATAGAGGTTTACTGGTGACACAAGAGAACAGACACAGAACCTTTTGCTTTATTTGCCTGACTGCAGCATGCATTCTGATTTCTCCGTCCAAATATACCAGCACTGATTATGTTTTACATTTAGTCACTTCTTTTCCACAGTAATTATCTATAAAATCTATTATGCAGATTACCAGAAAACCTTAATCAGTGTCCATGACAAGACTAACATGGTCTTCATCTGTATGGCTGATTCCTACTCTCCTCCCTAAAAGGAGGGGTCTTCTAAGTAGCAATGTTGGGCAGCATTATTTAATACAGAGTAATGGAAAGAGAACGGGCTTTGCAATCAGACAGATCTGATTGCCTATCTTTGGCTTCATCATTTATTAACATTCTGTTCTGACGCTTGTTATATAACATCTTGGATCTTTGAGTTCCTCATCAGTAAAACAGAGATAATAAATACTATGTATTTTATTGTATTATTTTAAAGAGTAGAAAATATATAGGTAATTCATTCATTCATTAAACACACTAGATGCTTGGGGTACAAAGATAAATAAAAGAGGGCTTCTATCCTCCTAAAGAAGCTTACAGTCTAGTAGAGAGAGACAAATAAATAGTGAAGTTTACCAGCACTATAATAAAGTTGGGTACAGGGCACACTGGGGGTAAAAAGGAAGGAAAAGTAAATTCTGCCTAGGGGAAGGATATCAAGAAAGGTTTCAGAGAAAGTTATCTTTGGCTAAGCCTCCAAGAGATTCAGTCCTGTGCTCAATAAATGGTTACTACTATTGTTGCCATGTTAACATCATCACCAGAATCTATAGCATCTGTCTCCTTCATTAAGCAAAATCCTTTATCTTAGTCATCAGTGGCTAAATCTATGTGTTCATAGAAATCATGTTCTCACAGGGGCAAAATGGATGCTGGCTCGTAAACTGGATTCATTTGAATTACATTGTGCAGTGAACTTTGTAGGGTGATCCAATCATACCACCCCTGGGGGACCTTCCAGGTCTCCCCACTGAAAGTCCAGCATCCTTGGAAACCCCTCAGTCCCATTTTTAAAATGGAAAGTTCCCTGTGCTGGGAATCCCCGCAGTCCTGGACAAACGGGGGCAACTGGTCACCCTAGGTCTATGTTAATGGTTAATACAGCTTAAATTAGTTAATTCACTACCCAACTCACAGTACATTCATTTTGAAAATGTGAAACTGGAGAGAATTTCTAGTCAACCAACCATCAGGTATATTAACAACAACCTTTTATTAAGGATATGGTAATTATGTTAGACACCATACCCAATTCAACTCACTACCTTAATTCATAGTTAAACGTAATCAAAGGTAAGTCCGAAGGACTAACAAAAAGGTAAAATGTCATAGGTTAATTTACAACATGACATCCTCAATGTCTAAAATAATATGAAATTTTATTATTTTGAAAGCAATCAATTTTCTTCATCTCTAAGAGATTAGAAAGGAAGGAAGGCAATAACTTTCACGAGTTAGGATACTTAGCTTACAGGAGTAAACATACTTACAAATGCATTAGCAAAAATTCCCTTCATTCTGATCAAAATGAGCGTGTTTTCACTCAAGGACATTTGAACGTATTATTTTGCTCTCAAGGAAGTGAATATGTGAGAACAGAGAAATAGATTGGGCCTGCAATTTAGTCATTACTCACCACATGTTGAATTAAAACCATTCTGACTGACTTGCCTAGTCAACTTTAAAAAAATAAATAAATATCAGATCATTTTGGTAACAAGTGCCCAAATAGTGAAACTAATCCCACAGAGTAGTGTGGTATGTTGTAATGTAGAGTAAAATTATATTATATTACAGTGGCAGGAAGGGAAGAGAAATCCATTCAACTTGTCAGTGTATTAGGGTAAAAATTAAAGTGATAGTGTTTTTGAGAGAGCTAAATACTTAATTCCTTTGAGAAAGACAACTAAAGTTATTATGCTAAGATGGTTACTGGGCCTAAAAGGAGGGTATGCACCTATTTTCAATTTTGAAAAGTTATATTTCATTTATAACATTAGAACTCCTATTAGAAAATAAACATGTACTATATATTGTTAAGAATTTACTAAACTATTAATACATTTAAACTGTTGGCATTTATAGTTCTGGAATTCTAAAAACTACAATGGCTACAAGACATTTCAACTTTTAAGTACAGGAATAAGCATAAAAATAAAATTCAGTCATCATTTGTCTAGAAGTGATAATATCTAACAGAGTATATTTACTTTTTCCTTTTCTATGCCATTTTTTCTTACATTTTTCAATTTTCACCCTACTCAAGCAGTTGTCAGCGCTTCATAGCCAACTTTTACCTAGCTCAATTCACCGATGAACTGAAACTTTTTAGTCTTCAGCTGTTAAAATTATAGAAAAATCTCAGAGATTTAAAAAATACCACATTCAGCATGAGTTAACTTTGTACTAGTCTGTTTGCCGCACATGTGATAGTCTTTCAGATAAAGTAATGAAAATGGTTATCTGCTTCTCTCCCCACTGGTGAAGTGATACTAATTAATTTCACCAAAGCCCGGAAGTCTAATTTAACCTCCTTTATTCTTATGTTAATTGCTTTGAAGAAGGTGAAGTAATTGATTGAGACAGGAGCTTATTTCAAAAGCCTTGTATATAATGAGAGTACTTCTGAGCACTCATTAAAGCTGATCACCATATAATGCCAGGGATGAGCACTTTAAAGAACCCTTAATTGGACTCAGAGTGAGAAAGTCTGCACCAGTCATTTCAAACAAGGCCAATGGAAAAAGAAAGTCTACTTAATGTAGGCTATAGGACCAAGAGCCAAAATGTCTGAAACTAAGCAATCTTAGACCACAGGTGACATTTACTGTATATTACTGTATAATTTGTCTCTGCTTCTCAAACCTGCAGCATATTCTCTGCTCTCCCTCCAACCCACCCTTTTTAAGCAGTCCCTTTCAGACAGCTGACTTAGAGCATTAGCTGAAAAAAATCCAATGAGATTTCCATGATGGACTGATGTAAAATGTGAATTTATGCTCTTCTTGACTTGAAAGAATTTAAATATAATTAAATCTATAAATTTGAAGATTTTTTATGACCGTCATCTCAATAAGCAATTAGTATACATGATTTACCTAAACAGGAGACAGGGTAGTATCTGTCTATATTTGTCTATAATATAATGTGATCAATGTAGAAAAGATCATGAGTTTACAAGGATTTTGTAAATAGAATTGAAATTGAAAAGTTAAGGTGACATAGCGGAAGACGGGAAAGTCTGTATGTCTTAATGACAGGTGTGTTTAGGCATACTCGAGCTAGGAAAATATTTTATCATGGGGGGAAGTTTTGGACAGTGTTATAAATGTGCTTACTTTTAACTTCAAAAGAGTAATTATGGGAGGGCGTGGTGAATTGGGGGAGAAGTTCATAAATTCTTCTTTCAGTTATGTGATCTCAATGGCCTACGAGGCAAGTAGAAATTGCTTGAGGGAGTACTTTTAAAGTATCTGGGAGAAATTCCAGAGACTATAAATGATTGAATGAAATTCTTAGAATTTATAAAAATTCTGAGGGAATCATAACATTTTAATAGTCATGCTATAGATAGATGGCTAGATTGAACAAATTCCTCAAATTGTCTGCTTTAATTATATAACAAAAACAGAAGCTAGGCCATGTTTGGGAAAGAGTCAGATTAAGTATTCACTAATACATACAAAATTATTCACCTGTGAGAAGGTGAACAACAATGAACTACAAACATAAGGATTGTCACATATTTCAGATATGATTCAGTCTCTCTCCTTACTCTTCAGGAAAACAGTTTTAATGAATGGCTTATTCATTAAAAAATCATTTCCTGAGAATCTAGCACTTGCAAAGCACTGTGGATGATGAGAAGATAAGTAAGATCAAGTCCCTACTTTTTACAGAACTTACAGTTGAGTCAAGACTTGTATATTGAAAACTAAAAGACATTGATGAAAGAAATTGAGGAAGCCAAAAATAAATGGAAAGATAGTTCATGCTCATGGAAATAATACTGTTAAAATGTCCACACTACCCAAAGCAATATACAGATTCAATGCAATCGCTATCAAAATTCCACTGGTATTCTTCACCATTATATTTCATTATATTTCAGAAACAGAACAAACAATCCTAAAATTTCTATGAAAGCACAAAAGATCCTGAACAGCCAAAGAAATCTTGAGAAAGAAGAACAAAGTTGGAAGCACCATCATCCCTGATTTCAAACTATACTACAAAGCTATCATAATTAAAACAGTATGGTATTGGCATAAAAACAGACACATAGATCAATGGAACAGAACAGAGAGCCCAGAAATAAACCCAAGCATATGTGGTCAATTAATTTACGACAAAGCAGTGAAGAATATACAATGGGGGAAAGACAGTCTCTTCAATAAATGGTGTTGGAAAAATTGGACAGCCACATGCAAAAGAATGAAACTGGACCACTGTCTTACACCATACACAAAAATTATCTCAAAACATATTAAAGACTTGAACACAAGAGTTGAAACCATAAAACTCCTAGAAGAAAACATAGGTGGTAAGTTCATTGACACAGGTCTTGGCGATGGTTTTTTGAAGCTGACATCAAAAGCAAAAGCAACAATAGCAAAAATAAACAAATGGGACTACATCAAACTAAAAACCTTCTGCACAGCAAAGAAAACCATCAACAAAATGACAAGGCAACTTACTGAATGTCAATAATTGCAAATTGGAGTTGCAGTGAACTTAAATGTTCATTGCTGTTGTTTTTCCTGCCAGTACCACATGACAGTCACTGGAATTACTGAACTGACTGTTGATACTAGATGTTCCTTGGGCACACAGGACAAGTTGAGAACAGGGCAGCGGCAGAACTCAATATATGCACATTTGATAAAACCATAGCTAATATTGATTAAGTGTCAGCCATTGTTAAAGTTTACAAAATCCTATTCACATACATCATCTCATTTCACTCTCACAGGAGAATTGTATCGATTTTATAGGTGAGAAAAAAATTAAAATGCTAACATTTAAAAAGATGAGTGACTGCCAAAGGCCATATAGGGAGAGTTGGAACTAAAATCTAGATTTGCAAACTTCTATCATATTGAGAAAACTAAAGCATAATTGTGAGAAAGACCCACAAATGGGAGTTAAGTCTGCCAGTGAAGGGGGTAGTTGGAGGGCAAAATGTTGTACAACCTAGTGAAGTGAGCAAAGCTTCCTTAGGGTCAACATATGGCCATGTTGCGTCCGTGTTGTGGTTTGTGATGACTGACTTAGAAACAAGTTCCTGGGCATCTTTCTTCTGCACTTTCCCCAAATCACTGCGGTCATCCCAGAGAAAGACCAGGAGTTACCAACTTTTGTATCACCAGATAATATCAATTAGGTGGTCATTAAAACACCAGAAGGTGACAGATGGGCTTGGCTATATTGCACTATTGACCTTCACAGTATGACTTATCGATTATGATTATTAAAATGATAACCATAATTGCTATTATTATTATTAACTTTATCAATTATTATTATTAACTTTATTAATTATTATTATTGTCATGTTCTCAGGTATATAACCCAAACAAGTTAGCGAAAAGAGTTGGCAAAGTATGCAAGTATTCCTGATTCTCTTGATTTGTAGCTAACTGAATAGAGAATGACTAGAAATTTCTTTTTATTTATAAGTTCAATGAAGTCCAAATTAACATGATAAAGTAACTCGATTATTTTACAAACAAAAGAGTGTTTAGTTTAATCACATAATTAATAAACTACCATATTTTAGTCATCATATCCCTGCCCTCATTAAGAGCTTCATTGTAATTGCCTTTATCACAACATTTCTTTCTCTCCCCAACAACCCTACACACACCCCCGACACCAAGCAGGCAATCCCTCTCTCTAGTCTCTCCTCTCAAGCACTTAAAATAGTTCTGAAATACAACTGTTTCTCAATAAAAGATTGAATAAATGTGTTATAGCTAAGCAGAAATGAAAAATTTAGACAGTCCAAATCTGAATTAAGTATCTTACTTTAGATGTCTCTGAATACAAAAAAGATGTTTTTATCTGTAGACTAACCTTATTCAAATCTGGGCAATAAGTATTTCCCAGACAAAAAAGGAGTCTTATGAAAGATCAGATTGACAAAGACTTCAGCAAGGTCTGAGAACATCCACAAAAGTTGTTCTCTTGATTAATGTGTAAGAGGTCTTAATCAACATTAACTTGTGATTAGAAAAAAAAAAATTCTTGTGCAAATAACTAGATATATACTATGGAGGGAGTGTTCTTTGTTAGTGCCAGAAAACAAGAAACACTATGAATTCAAAATTCTTAAGAAAAAATACAGCTTGGTTTGGGTAAGTGACAGAGGAATACTAGAGAGTAATTTTCAACTAGAACATATGTGCATGTGGTCTTGCTCTTTTTATGGCCAGTAATAGGAATAACACCCAATGCCCAATTCAGTACTACAAAAGCCACTTTCTCTCTATTGCATTTTTTGTGAAATAGTGCGAAGCAGGGAATGAACCTTTAAGGTGGAACTGTCACTCTTACTTTTTGCAGTGACATCTCATATACAAAATCCAACTGCTCTGTACATTGGGCCCACAGATATGACTGAGAAGTACCTTAGTGTAGCAGATACACCACTAGTTTGGGAAGCAGACCTGGGCTCAATCAAAATATGTCACAATCTCTTCTTAGTGGGATCAAGGGCAAGCCACTCAACAACTCTGAGTCTTAGTTTCATCACCTTTAAAACACCAGTGGGGGAGGGGCAGAGAACTGTTTATACTCAAAGATACCATTTGTAATTTCTGCAGTTCTAACAAATAGAACTGAAATTATCACCACTTTTAAAATTATATTTGTTATGAATAAAAAAGGTGTGTATCCAGTATTACATTCAGGTATTTGGCCTTGCCTGGATCTTTCAGACGTTTAGCACTTTGCTTTTGTATCAATTGCTCTAAAAAGAGCATCAGAGCACTTGCTTGAGCAGTTTCCTGTGGTCAGAATGAAATTGTCCCCAATTTTTTTCAGTTGCCATGTGCTGATTTAGTGGAGAAATCTTTAAAACAATACATTTACAATCACTGCTGTCACTCTTTGTCTATTAATTTCCTTAAAAGTTTTCTAAAATTGGGCACAAATTGAAAGGAAGTCTATGCTTATGGTGAGGAGAGATTCTAGTGAAAAATTTTGTGAGCTTTCTAGCATGACGAATGAGCTTCAATTTATTTCTTAGATTTATTAAACATTACTTTTTATGTTCTGCACGTTTTGGACTTTGAATGATTATAGGTTCGTTTCATAAAATAAAATCTGATAGCATTGTAACCCCTTACATGTCAAAACAGTAATTCCTCAGTTAAAAAATAAAACTGAATTGCATTGATAAAACAAATATACATATAAAATTATATTTAGTTCCTCTAAAATACTTTTACAGGGTTAGAAATAGAGGCAAATCATAGATGCTTCTATAGAAATACCTTTTCTTCCTGTGTATTAGGATAAACTTGGAGTCAGACATGGGTAAATACATTAAAAGGAGTTAAGACTGCTTTATTTGATTTTCATCATGATACAGTGAATTTCAGCCTCATAAAAGGCATGTTATAGCATTTTTTTCCATCTACATGAAGAACTTTACATTTACAAGTGAAAAGTTTCATCTGGACCCTTATGACAGTGGACAAAGAACATTCGGTTCAAGTGTCATTCTGGTGCAGTGTCAAATAACCTCAATTTTGAAACAGGACACTTGCAGTTCACTGCACGATTCATGGGTCCTTAGAAATGTTGTGGAGCAATGCAAAGGATTTCAGAGTGCAAGACAGTCACAAATTCACTGTAGCAGTCAACCAAGAGTAGATTCTTTTCCTGCAGGTGGCTGACTTACTGTCTTTGGATAGGAATGGACCACATGGGAGAAAATACAAGACTGTACAGTTTTTTAAAATCTGTTTTCTAGTGTCAAAGCGCTATAATTTAAGATTACAACTTGCTATTTATTCTTTTAACCCATCAAAGGAAATGCTGGAAGTGTAAACAGTGGAAGACAGTGATTTGTAAAACATAATCAATTTTTAATTACTTGTTATGTGTTATCATTCACTGCACAAATATTGTTTAATCTACTCAACTATAGATAAAGTAGAAGGCTTCAGAATATCAGATTCTATTATAACTGCACTTGGAGATGTCTTACCTGATAAACTGACAGATAAACTCTGTCATCTACCTCTCTTACAGTAGCGCCACATCTATTATTATAATAATTAATTTAATTGAAAACTTTGTGAAGCTTTGAAAGAGATTTTACTTTGCATAGTTGATACATGATCAAATCACAATAACTAGATGGGCAGTATCTGCTCAGTTGCTGAAATCATCTGGCAGCATTAGAATAATTTGCTTTGTAGTCTGTCTGACACTAAACCACCTGAAAGATATGTTTTTGGTTTCTTGTTTGTTTTAATTATATGTGTAAATACTATGGTCATACTGGATGCTTATTCTTTTGTGTGTGTGAGGAAGATTAGCCTTGAGCTAACATCTGTTGCCAATCCTCCTCTTTTTGCTGAGGAAGACCGGCCCTGGGCTGACATTCATGCCCATCTTCCTCTTGTTTATATGTGGGACGCCGCCACAGCATGGCTTGATGAGTGGTGCAAACGTCCGCTCCTGGGATCCAAATGTGTGAACCCCAGACCTCCAGAGTGGAGCGCGTGAACTTAACCACTACACCAGGGCCGGCCCCTGGATGCTTATTCTTAAACACAATTCAATTTTAACTTCTAAGTTCAGTGAGAATAATTTGCACTTTCTTGTTTTATAAAGCAAATAATTACTTTATCATTTGTGGCTAGTTAAAAAAGGAAAAAAGAGTTCTTTTGATCCACACCCTATGAAGAGGGGGAGCGATGGCATCAGGAATACTTGGGTACTTTGCCAGCTCATTTCACTAGCTTCCCCGAGCTAACTACCTCAGACAGCATAATAGTAACTATGCTCAGAGAGCATCATAATCATCATCATAATAATAGCTGTTATTATTGTTATTTTAACGAGGATAACAGAAGAATGGTGCTGTGAATGTCAATATTGCAAAGTATCGTTTGATCTTCAGATGAAAGACACTATGTGAGTAAAAGAAACAATTTTTAAATTAAAAATGTGCTATGTCACCCACTGCACACCTATGTGAATTAATTTTTTGACTACACAAATATCCATTCTATAACATACCATAACTTATTTAACCAATGGCAGACATTTGGATTTATGTACAGAATGTTGCTCTTATATACAGTAACATAAATGTCGACTAATTTGCCTAATCTAGAATTTGGGGGTTCCGGGGTCTCTGATATTTTTCATGTGGGATATTCTCACACTGAAGGAATACAGAGAGGGCAGCAGAGTAATGAGATCAATGTGAGGGAAAAAAGATGTTAGAAGCAGTGAATAAAAAATGCTTGACAAGAAAAAAAAGTAGGAGATGAAAAATCACATATTGAAATAGGGGACAGAAAGAATGGTTCTAGTTTCAAGGCAAGCACAGGAGCACTTAATTCAGAAAGAAAATGACAAGACACCTCTATCAAGCACAA
The DNA here is from genome assembly GCA_031878705.1 of Tapirus indicus. Lineage (NCBI taxonomy): Eukaryota > Metazoa > Chordata > Mammalia > Perissodactyla > Tapiridae > Tapirus > Tapirus indicus. Next base: position 14,043,527 of record CM062937.1, read on the forward strand.
TTGGGTGCCAAAAGGAAGTTTGGAAAAGTAGCATGGATACCAATATCTTTTCTCTTCACTTCAAGTGTATATAATGACTTTCTAATCCCATAAACATGTTTATGTCACATTAGTTTGCTTTTTATCAAATTAACTAACCAAACTGTTGTTTAAATAAAAGCTCTTTAAACTTATTTATAGAAAGATTTCAGAGAGTCCATCTTAAAACACTCATTCTTTAGGAATCCATGAAATGTTGACACTATTAGCTTCTGCTTTTAGGATTTTCTTTATATTTAATCAAAAAAAGAAAAAGATATCAAGAAATTGGTAATAAGTGTGTATGTCTGTGTGTATGTGTGTGTATATGCTGCTTAACATTTTTTTAAGCATTTTAAGATGAAAATCATCTTGTTGATTATGAAGATGACTATATTCCATATACTCCATTTGAGCTTTAATTAATTAAGGCAAGATTTTCCCTAGAGCGTAGACCTAAAATTATCTCCAGGAAACCCCTAATCCACCTCTCTCATTTGTTATAAAGGCTCTCTGATGCACGATACCTGGAACAAAGAAGTCCCTAATCAAATCAGCCTTTGCATTTCCGGATAAGGCCCCACATGTCAATCCTGCAAAAAGCAGAAGGAATCCTGCAACAGAATGCATTGTAACATGATGAGGACGAACAAAGGAAAGCAAAATAATCCCTGGTCTTTGTCACTGAGCTCCCTTCCAACATCCACTAGTCAAAAGAGTTGGACCAGAAACATTCAAGGATGATTTTTCTTTTTAATTTGCTTAACAATAAAGCAGCATAAAAATAAACCCATGAATGTAGTGGTCATGGGAGAAGGAATAATAATTAAACAGCAAAAGCTTCCTAAGTATATTGTCATTGCTAGACTCCTGTAACTGTCCTAATTCTTGGTGCTACAGAAAGCCTGGGCCTAAGCTGCCCTCTCTGACTGTGGCACATATGTTTTTAAGCAAACGATAGAACCTCGCTGGGCCTCCACTCTCTCGTGGGTAAAACAGCTTTGGTCAGGGGTCACTCCCTCAGAAAATGCTCTCCGAGCCCTCTCCATGTGCTACGAGGTAATACATGTCAAAGTACTTCACTATTTTTAAATGCCACTCAAAAAGTTTCAACTTAATTAAACTCATTGATTTTTCACTCCTTCTGCATGCATAACATTTACAACTTCTAATTCCTTGATGTGTTTTCCTGTTTTCAGAGATGCCCAGTTTTGACGGGAGTGAGAGGGTGGAGGTGGGGATAGGGTGATGGATAAGAATGAAATAATTCCAAAAATATCACTAACAGCCCTTACAGCTATTCTCTTAGGAGCATCTGGAGTGGAAATAGAGGCCTGAGGAGCTAGCTGAAGAAAGGTAAGGGAAGGCTGTGGGGACTGTGTTTGGAAGCACTTTTGCTGGCTCAAAATTGAATGAATTTACAGCTTTCAACCCTTCTTCTCTTCTTGGCCCTCAAACGAGAATGCACTTCAACCTCAAAATCCCCTTACCACAAATGCCAAGTACACCTGCACTTGATCACATGGCCAAGGCAGCTCAAGTCTGTACCGGAGTTCTGTGGCATGATGAGCAGAGCAAGGCGGAAGAGAAGGAGCTTCAAAAATGTTTTCCTTAAAAAAGAAAATCCTTCAAAACCAACAGGAGTACTTGGCTCCGTAATAAATCAAACATAAAATGTTCAGGTGTTGGAAAACTTAATGACATAAAATTGCTCATAAGATGATAAATTTTTAAAAGCAAAATATGAAATTGAATATGCAGCTAGATATCATTTTGGTAAATACTTACACATAATTCCATGGGATAGGAATGAGAGACAACAGAATGTATTATGTGTCATTTTCTTTCTTTTGCAATTTTCACTTTTCCAACCCTCTCTGATGAATATAAGAATAACAGAAACAATAAACACTATTTCTAGACGGCAGGCTTAGGGTTCAACCTGGCTAGGAAAATCACACTTCACTGTTGAGGCAAAACTATAGACGTTAAAAGCCCTGATCCAATAAGATCCACTTCAATCATTTCTCCAAAGTAAGTAATAAAATATTTTTTAACCAAATATCAGATGAACTGTAATATTTTAAAGAAATCCATTAGAAACCACTCTATTAACTCAAATGTCAGTACACGGCAGAGAAAAGCTGCTTAACTCCAAATGCCAGACTGCAATCTGACTTTAATCATCTGATCTACTTCTTTCTGGACACAGTTAGCCACTGGTTTTAAACATCCTGAACAATTCAAAATAAATGTAGTTTTCAGCATTCTTGGCTATTTTCTTTTCAGGTGTCCATATGCACAGTTTTCTATATTTATGGAATGTGGGATTTACTAAGCCATAGAACTCTTTCCTTATTTCCTTTTGGGCCCAGGGACAAGGGGTAGGAGGGCTGGAGTAAATCTCAGCAAGAAGGAAACACCAAAAGATGTTTGTCAAAGATTTAACACATCTGAGATGTTACCAACGAGTGAAATCAATACAACTGGCAAAAACAGCATGTGGTATACATGCCTTATTCTATCTTTTGCTTTCTGCCTTTTTTCCCTATAATTTTCACGTTGGCCCTTTATCGATCTCATCCTCTATGTGAATGAGAATTGGATAATGAACATTTAGAACAATGCAAATTAAGCAGTATGACAGCAGGGATATTTTGAGGCTTAAGCAAGGAATTCCCAGAAAGGATTTGGTTGTCAAAATATCATTTGAGTTTCCATATACATCAGCATTACACTCTGACTTGCAAGCCTTGGATACTTTATTTGCTTATAAATATCTTTATGTAATATTCTTTACCAAGGCATATTAAGAAAATAATTCTATTCTACGCAATGCAAAGAAAACCGTCATTAAATGAAAGGGGAAAAAAGGACTTTATTGTTGCTAGCAGAAGTTGGACCCATACCAACTATAATAATAAGAGCTATTGACCCCAACATGTTTTCTCATTTTTCTATTTCTAAACTAAAGTTGAGGGTTTGTCGGAGTCAGTAATGCTTACAAAGAAGCAGACACCTCCTACTTCCTCAAAACAATAGAAATTTTATAGTACATAAATTAGAGAAGTTTTGCTCTGGAAACTAAAAAATAAACAAACAAAATATGAGAATAACGCTTGGTATAATTAACCGGGCCAAAACATGATCTGGGATTTTACTATGTCTCTTGCATGCATAAATCAAGAAATAGTCCCACCACGCCAGGTGAGACAGCTGTGTGGTGAAGCCTGTAACCCAGGAGTCTCTCTAATAAGAACACTCATTCCATGATTTCAGTCCCAGTTGACACATAGCCAAGAAGGCCAACACAGCCCTGACACTTCAATCACCTACACTCATATTTTTCTGATCGGGACCCATTAGTGATCTAAACTGGATTATTTCCATGAGCTCAGCTGGAGAAAACACTCTGTTGACAACACAAAGCACAATAAATCTTACCAGGAAATCCTGGCTGAGACTCTTCCCAGGGATTAAACAGTTGAGGAAGGGAATGTGACCTTGAACCAAGACCCCACATTTTAAAGATGCAGCATAGTAACCCCTGCTTCCTTCTAACCATCATCGTGGTCTGTGGGAAAATGTCATGACACCTTTTCTATAAAAAATTCAAAGAGGCAAATGCATTTCAGAACTGATAACCTCTTTGAAATAGTCTAATGTGTCAGTCATCAAAATCAGTCAGCTGGTTTTAATGATTAAGGATGAGAGAAGATCTTACAAATGATCAAATAGCGTACGAAAAGGAGAAGCAAGTGAATTCTAAGTCTTTGCTCTGGTTAAAAGCATCTTTCTAGCAAGCACTTGCTGCATCCTCACAAATCCACAGTATTAGAAGCAGGGATAGATTTAATATATGATAAAGAAATTATGTTTATCAGTATGTTTCTCTAGGAAATTCTACTTTTCACATATTTGACTAAATTCATAAAAAAATGCCATTTTGATCTTCATACCCTAGATGAACAAAAATAGACTGTATAATAAGCACCTAGAATTTGGGTGGTGTTTCCAGGGCTTCTGCATTAAGTCAGTTCAAGGCAAACTGGAAGTGATACAATAACGACAGGGAACCAGGTTCTCATTTTTTCCCTTGAAAACTACGAAAATGTTGCTTCTATTTGCAAGTTTGAAAACCAAAGGCGAAAGTCAATGGATCTAAATGGAATCCTCTGGTGTATTGTTCCTAGAGGGTTTTTTCACTTGGGGTTACTGGTGATTTCCATTTCTTCTCCCAGAAGCAGGGCACAAGAGGGCAGACTTTGAAATGCTAAAGAACAGTCTCTGATTTCTGCCCCACTTTCATCGGAACACGCGATTTTTGCAAAGGAGTACCCATAAGTTTACAAAGTTTACATATTCAACATGCTAAAGGGGAAAGAAGTAGAACTAAATCCTAATTTCTAAGCTAAAATGGAGAAATTCAGCATTCTCTTTAAACTACTGCTTTGAAACACTAAGGAATTTTGGTGCAAAAGTAAAAGAATTGTTTAAAGATGTTCCCTTTCAAGAAACACAAGATCAGGATCAGACAGCAGGCAAGAAGGAACAAAAATTGGAATTTTTGCATCAGTGAATAAATTTTAATTCAAATGGGAAAGTATCTTTGAATAGAAAATATTAAATATTCTAATCACATTAAAATGGTATATTCAACTTCTTGCTCAAGTTTTTTCTTTTTACACATTGTTTTAATCACTAGAAGTATTTTCATTGTGCTTTATTTTTTACTGATTCTAAAAATAACTTGCTTAATAATATTAACTTAAGAATCACTGCTTTAAATAAACAACTAAATAAGGAAATATTCCTAGTGTTAACTATACATCTGCAGCTACGCTGTGTTCGACACACCTCCAGGATCAACGGTTTGTTTTTGAACCGTGCAAGTAGAAATTATATTGCTTCTTTCTAGTTACCAGATTTGAAAAACTGAATAAATGCATCGACATACTGATCGCCTCTCTAATCTTGAAATATTCGTTTTGCTGGACCACAGTACATATATCACTAAAATTACATGGATGAAAGAGCTACAAATTGAGACTGTTATTATCAACAGTCTGCCAAATATCTTATATTGACTGTAGTACTTCAGAGTTCATATTTTGAACAAATAGAATGAACTTGTGGAATTTAGTGAATATATAGCTTTGTTTGAACATTCCATGTAAAAAGAGCAAAAAGATTAACAATGATTTTGTAGGAATCATATTTTCTACATGCTTTTTGTAATAATCGCACAATCACATGCTGAGAATTCACACACAGCATCACTAACATAAAAGAATTTGTAATGCTAAGTAATATGCTAAGAATATACTGCACAGAGACTGTATACTAGAATGGGCTAACTACAAATTCAATATGTAATTTCCATATCAAAATAAATATCAGTATGTAAATTACTGGTGCTTATTAAAGAGGCTATACATCCCAAAAGGATTTTGATTCATCAGCAACAATGACTAATGTCAATAAAAAGTAAAGTAAAAATGCCTTTAAGTTCTGCATTCTATCAATTTTAATTTTTACATAATACCAGGGAAGAACAATTAATATTATTTAATTGAGTGGCCCTGTCAGGAAGAAGCAATGAATGCTTCCTGGAAACTGGAGCACAAGTCACTTCCTCTCATAAATGTACTGATTCTGTACATTAATAAACACATAAAGACTTCATAGAACACAATAAACACACATTGAATAAGTGCATGATCTTGTTATTCAGAAATGCATTAATTTAACAACCACTAAATCACCAATGTGTACAAAATTATTTCCTTCCTTCCCCACATTTGATTAGTCTTTGGGATTCTTTCTTCATAGTCTCTCTTACACCTATGCTTTTCTTCCTACTCTCTCTTGCACCATTCAGATTATCATCACCATCATCATCATCATTCTTATTATTTTAATGTCTGGACCATCAATTTCTTCTGCTACATCAGTTTCTTCTAAAAGAGGGATAATAACAGTACCTAGCACATAGTGTTTTGTGAAGATTGGATGATACACGTAAAACTGTGAGTACACAATGCACATTTAATAAACGCTGGCTAGCAACAAATCCCTTCATGCCAATCAAACTGGTCTACTCACTATGTGCCTATCATGCCCTTTTTGCTCTTGGCTCTATTAATGCCTTTCCTTTCACCTGAACTGTCTACCCCCATCAGAATCGTATATATCTTTCAACACCCACCTTGTTTCCTTTATCCCTAAATGGAACTAAGTATCCTCTTTCAAGTCTTTCATTAACTGCTACCTTCTTGAGGCAGCCTATGCCAACCATTCTATCTAAAATCACCATGCTTCTCCCTCAGGACTTTGACCACCTTACACTGACTGTTTTCTCCATACAAATTACCACCTTCTAAAAAAGTACAGGATTTACTTACTTATTATTTTCTCCCTTTAGAGATGAACTCCTGGAACAAAGCTTATTGAGTAGGCACTCAATAAAGAATATGGAAAGATGGGAAGAAATAAAGTTCTTCTAGCTCTAAAAAACTATCTAATTCACATAAAGTACATGGGATACCGAAAAAAGCACAATGAGGTGGCATCCCCATTTTTTAGACCCGTCTCTGTTTCTTCCTAACTATGAAAATATGTAAGGTCCAATCTTGTCACATTTCTGTATTTTGGTTTCTTCAGGAGTAAAGTAAAATATTTTAAGAGCTCTTATATCTTTAAAAATGTCAATGGTTCTGCTGTGATCCTGTTTAATAAAATTCACATACTTCCAAATCACTGTTATCTCATCATGGACAGCACCAATCATCACATAATTTATTGACTACATCTGGATAATGAGTAGATTTTTGTCTTACTAAAATGATAGCACTATGGAATTCAAAGCTTCTGCAATTGTTCTTCAACAACTAAGGAAGTTCATTGTCTCCTTGTGGACCTGCACACCATTTCATGGCAGAGTGAGAAGTCACAGCAATAAATCTAAGTATGCATGCATATGACTGTCCACAGCAATAGCAAGAGATGGCATATTATTGCTCATTTATTATGACGATTCTTTCTCTCTCAAACCATCTAAACTATGTGGTTCTATTTCTGACTGACAGGTGGACTGATGATTATCTTTCTCAGCTCTCCTCCTAATTCCTGAGAACAATGCAGACATGACGATTAAAAAAACCACACAGAGCAAAAACCACATGAAGAAACCAAACCAAAATGGTGGCATATCCACATCTTTGCCAATATGTCCCTTGGAATGCCTTTTTCTTTCTTCAAGCCTGTTGTAGCAATAGCAAGGTATCAAATTTGAAATTGAGGGAAATGTGATTTAATTAAAAGAACTGCATAGTAATGGTAGCTCATGCTTACATAATGCTTATGTGCCAGGGACTAATTCAAATGCTTTATATATATTAACTCATTTGATCCTCATAACAACCTCATGAGGGAGGTAGAATTATTGTGACCATTTCACAGACAAGCAAATTAGGGAACAGATAGTTTATGTAACTTGTACTGTCACACAGCCAGAGACAGAGCTTGGATTTGAACCTGCACCATCTGGTTCCAAAGTGTGTGCTCTTAGTTACTACACTATCATGAAATAAAATTCCTTGTAGCCTAAAGTCTATTATATCCCATGATGTGAATTTTTCAGAAGAACATACACATAATACATATATGATGATGCTACATATAAAGGCCTTGCAAATCATCTATTAAAGGGCTCAGAATCATGTCTCAATAAAGTTTGTAATGACTGAACTCTATATTGAATTTCTCCAAGTTAAAATTCCAGAAATTTAAGATGTGGTTTCAGATCATTTTCTTCTCTCCTGTGCTGCCATTAGCAAATCAGTCTTGACACACCTCAATTTTTATTCCCCAAATACACAAATGGGATACCTAATTCATATAATATATTTTGCTAAACACTGTACAGGGCACAAAAATGAATCGGCTGTAACTCTAGGCCTCAGGAAATTATCAGTCTAGTATGAGTGATAAGCAAGTATCCAAATAAGAACACCACGAGTGAGAAAGTGGTAAATACCTTGATGAGGCACCAACAACATGCTCTGGGGATCTATGGGAAGAAGGTTCACACCTGATTTGGAAAGTGAGTCTTGAGGCCTAAGCAGAATTTGGGAAGGTAGAGATTGTGGGAAGAGAACATTTATGATAGAAGCAACAGAATGAGCAAAAGAATGGAGGAGAGAAATAAAATAAGGTTCCAGCTAGAGTCCCACTTGGCTAGAGGTCCCTATGGCTGGGGAGGCAAGTGGAGTTTAGGCTAGATAGGTGGTTTGGGGTCTTGCTGTGGCAGGGCCTTGAATACCAGAGAAGAGTTTATGAGACAATATAAGTGTTTTCTCAATATTGGCCATGTGTGGACTCAAGAAATGAAAATGAAATGGAAGTAATTTCCATTTTATGAATCATAAGATTCTCATATCAATTTTGCAACAGATTCAATAAAGCACATTGAGTAACTTTGTAGAGTCCATATGTTCAAAAAATAATTTCCTATTAGATGCTATGATCAATGTCTAAAGATTCATTACCCCCATTCTACGTATTATGCAAGGAATAATAAGTAACAAATCAAACATCTGGGAAGTAAACACAGGCCCTCTAAATCTAAGCACCAAGAGAACCACCTAGTTAGTTTTCTCCTTCATCTGTCATTCACCTCTCATCCTGAACTCTGCTGATCCAGAACAAAGGAAGAGCTGGTTTGATAAGCAAAATTTATGTCACCAAAGCTTACGTATTTTCTCAAAAAGAGAACCTCACTCAGAGATGTTTTATTCTTCATATAAATGTTCACATTTATATAAATACAAATGTTTACATTTATATGATTTACAAACCTCACAGGAGATCAGAACTGTAAATTAAAAGGAGTGTGAAAAACTATTTAATTAATATATACTGATTGCAAACTGACTTGGTAGCTGAAAGCATGGAACACATAAAAATATCATCAAAATTTTTCTGGTTCCATGTGATCTCTGGCAATAAATTTAACAACTTTGAGCTTTTTTCTCTGTCCTAAAAGAAAAGATTAGATTTAAATTCTTTGTTGTTGTTGTGAGTGCCATCAGGTCTATTCCGACTCCTAGCGACCCTGTGGACAGCAGAGCAGAACCCTGCCTGGTCTTTCTGCGCCATCCTCTCACCTTCCAGCGCTATATCAGACAATGTTCCACTGCTATTCGTAGGGTTTTCACAGTCAATTTTTTTGGAAGTGGGTGGCCAGACCCTTCTTCCTAGTATGTCTTAGTCTGGAAGTTCCACTGAAATCTGTCCACCATGGGTGACCCTGCTGGTATTTGAAATCCTCATGGTATAGCTTTCAGCATCACAGGAACATGCAGCCACTACAGTATGACAATCAACAGACGGGTGGAATGGTTCCCTGACCATTATGGAACCCAGGCCACAGTGGTAAGAAAGAATCTTAACCACTAGACCACCACTGTGATACCTCAAAGGTCTGAAATTCTCATTGTGACTATGCAATAACCCAGCACACATTCAAAATATATATTGGTCTGGGATTAGAATTCCTAATATAACCCAATTTGGCCTAATGAGATCACAATATCCAAGAAAGTTATAACATAACCCACAACATCCTAAAGACATCACAATATTCGACATTATGAAGATCCTATATTCAATAAATTGACAAGTAGCTTAGATTATTAAAAGATTTCAATCCAAAATGGATAAAATTAAAATTTCAAGGTGACAAATCATCAGCTACTTAGAAAACTCAGCAATCTAGAACAGTTAATTTCCCAACGATTTTGAGAAGTCAAAGATTTACTGTATTGATCTCACTGTTTTTATGTATAGTTTACTGCATAGGTGGGGGACATGTAGGTCACTGACTGTGTCTACCTCAGGTTCCATAGTGCATATCAACTAAAATTATAGGATCACAGAAACTGAACCTCCCAGGCAGGGGTTAATTTAGATACCTTCCTGTTCCCACTGAAGTGTAAAGATAAAAAGACTGAAATAATTATTTTATATAATTTTTAGTTTTCTATGTAAAGCAGTGTCTTCACAGACTACATGACATTATTTTTTCTCTTCTTTTGGAAAAATCATAAGAGTTGTCTGACGGGAAAAACTGTAAAAATCCAGGATTATAGTGAGGAGAGATCAGAGTTGTAACTCTGAATGCTGCCACTAATCATTCTTAAGATTGGCTTTGTAGGCAACACTTAGCATCATGTAACAATCAATGGTTACTGATTCCTTTTGCTCCCAGAAGAGCAAGCAATTATGACCCAGGAAGCTCCACCAAGGGATTACAAACAAATGCTAGCAAGAGTTCAATTCCACTGTCCTTAGATCATTCTATTTATTTATGAAGCTTTTATTGCATGACAACAACATATTTCATAAAACAAATACTTCCTGTTACTTAGCAAAAGAAGAGGCAACATTGAAAGTCATCAGGCTAATCGCGGTCAAGTCTGTGTGGTTAAGGTCTCACTCACTCTCTCCCCCAACCCAACCAGTGAGAAACCACAGGTCTGGGCCATCCGTTCCCTAACCTCTGATGCTCTAGGACACAGCCTTCAGAACAGAGTGGGAGAACTGAGGAGGAACATGCAGTGATATCACTAGGGAATTAATGGTGGGGTATGAAATAGTGGACTAAAGAGAAAAGTAACTGTGGATAGCAAGTAAGAAAGAAAGAAAAGGAAAAAGGAGGAAAACTGGAGAAATAAAATTATATCAACATCTGATACCAACATGCGGTACCAACACAGGTACCAAAGTTACCTATGTTGAGAGGTCTAGTGTCTTTGACTATCAATTAAGTTTCTTTCTAGTGGCAACTATCACTGTCTCCAGTGTTGCTCTCATCTTCCTTCCAAATGCATATAAATACATGGACATTTGGTTTAATTTTAAATTATGATTTTTAAAATAAAATGAGTTATGGAAGAGACTTTTTTATTAGAGAATTTTAGGAGTATTAAATTCTGTACTAACTTTTGCTTAAAATGAAGTTCATAAATTTCCCCTTTGGCTGGGATAATATCACTCAAGAAAGGCAAGTCAAACACTCAAGTGCATATCACTGAAAATTATAGTAAATCAAGTCTCATCTTGTCACACCATGTTCTTTGATGAAAAATAAAAAATGCTTTCCTTTAAGTACTGTTCCATTATATTTCATAAAATTTTATTGGGTCTATCAGGTTATTTCTACTGCACAATCAGAAAAGTCCAATTCAGGTAAAATCTGCCCTAGACTCTCATCACATATTTTCCCCTTAGAAGTGGCTGCCTCATTGCTCCAATACTGATTCAGAGTTAAATTTCTGCAGTGAATCTATTATACTTGAATTAATAAGAATCAAGGTGACCAAAGCATAAAAGTTTTCACATATTTCTAGTTCTACATTAAAGAATAAATGTAAACACATATATTATGCTGATTACTATACATTTTTGTAAATGACAAGCTCTTACAAATTACCTCTCTATGCAAGAAAAATGATTAGATGTCCAACAAAAACATCAAAGCCCCTTTAAGTGCAGATATCCAGAACTGCGCTGTTTTATTCTTTTGGTAGGATTGTGACCAATAATCCAGCTAATAAGATTTCTTGTTAAGTACATTGTAACAGAATCTCCACTATATATTTAAGGTACAATTATTCTCTACTTCTATAACAATTTTTCTTTCTCTTTTACCTTCTACAAGCCTCTAGCAATTAGATATGGGACTAAAGTTTTGTTTTTGTTTTCAAACTTATTAATAAACAACATTTTGCTCTAAACTTTAAATAATTTTATTTACCCAATTTTATTTAAGTAATCATCAAATCATTTCCTCTTTTATTTAGCATATTAGTATATGAAATATAAAGATACTACATATATATAATATTTAACCAAATTAAAAGAACTTCTACATTAGATGTGGCTCATGTAAAAATCATGCCAGGTAAATTGTTATTTCCGTGGTTTTTGTGAAATGCTGAAAACAGCTTAATTCCTATCTTCTAGGGTCTGGAAATCCCAGTCTGGAATAATGAAAAGAGTTAGGAGAATATAATTTTCATTTAAATCAAGAAGGATTCAAGATCTTTTCAGCCCAACTCTTTCCATGGACTACCTCTAAACTATGGATTCCTTTTCATTATCCTAATCTTCCCATAGAAGGCACTTCCCTGACAAACACAATTTTAGTTGTCACCTATCTTCTCCTTTCTCATAAGGAACTCCTTATCATTCTGCCTATAAGAAAGCCCCTCACACTGTGATTTTTGGACATTACCCAAAGAGTAATAATCTATATATTCTAGCCAATTTTTATGGGGGGGAAAATCACTCTTTATGGCACTAGGGTTCAAGAAATTAGCAAAGTTCTATATCATTCTAAGACATAACAAAGTAATTCACCTGTTAAGACTCCCTACAATGTATTCCTAGGAATAAATTCACAATTAACCCTTGTGAATATATGTATACACGAACCCTGATAGAGAGGAAGGAAAAGAAGGAAGTGAATATTTCTTAAGCCCTGTCCTAATATCAGGTACTGTTCTCACAAAGAGTAACTCATTTTATCCTAAGACAATCTTATGAGAGTTTTAGGGAATTGACGTCCCCACATGTTTGGATGTAAAAACTAAATCTCAGGTGGTGAAGTGAGTTGCTCAAGGTCATTTGCTTACAAGTGGTAGAACTGGGATTTGATGTCAAGTTTCCAGGACAACTTCCACCCCACCATGATGCCTCTTCAATTCTTACCCTACTTCTAAGCTTTTTATAAGCTTCCCCAAACTCCCAAACTTACTCTCCAAAATTTGTTACAAAACAACTCTGTCAAGATCAAACGAGGAAGAGAATAAAGTGAAGAAGGGAGTCAAAAGTAGAATGAGGGAGAAAATCGGTCCTGGTTTCATATTTACTATGTTTAGTCCTATGTTATGTCTTACTATGTTTTGATGTTTTCCAATATCTCATTTAATCCCCCAAACAGTCCTAAGAGATGCACACTGCTATTCTCATGTAAAAATGAGGGAAGAGATTCAAAAGGATGATCCAACTTGCTCAAAGCCATGAAAAAAGGCAGGTAGGATTAAAATTCAAGTCTGCCCAACTGGAAAGCTAATGCCCTAGGACAAGAGACTTAGAGAATCAGAGCTGTAAGAGACCTTAGAGGTAAATATATGTAATAATCTGCTTGGAACATGAATCTCCCTCAACGGTGCCCCTGCTTGAATGCTCCCACTAAGAAGAAACTAAATTCTTTCCAAATAAGTAGCACACTTCAGTTAGGATGACCTTGATTCTCCCATATACTATGCTGCTGGGAGAAGAATGTCCAACCTCCATGCCAGAGGGTGTCCTATACTGGTCAAAATCACAGAGGTAAAATTCTCTTCTCTAAAGAAGACATCTGTGTCTTCTAATTTACTAATTTACTTTACTAATTAGGATTTAAATAATAAACAGGAAAATAAAAATCATTTAAATTAAGATAATATATCCTATTTGAATAAAAATGCTAAAAGGTTCGGGGAAAAAAAGCAAGTTGTAGCAAAGGGAAGGATTATTTCAGTTTTAGTCTCAGCACTGACACTAATTAGCTGTAGTAACCTTGGGCAAGTCACTTCCCTTTTCCAGATCTGAATTTCCTCACTTTGGAAGTCACTCACATAATCTCTATAAATGTCCAACATATAAAACTCGATGATTACAGAATATCAATTATATTATTCAGAAATAACCTTTGAATGCTTACACACACACACACACCAGTGGGTTAAATTCATTGCAGTAAACGTTGCAACAGATTCGAGGTGATCAGGATTCACTTCATTCCCTTCTACTCAATCACTCTTCATGTGAATGGTATATGAACCCAAGTTTTCATTCAGTTTGAGAAACTGGACAGAGAAACTAGAAATCCTTGGGGATATTTTAATATTCTTGTCCTGTAAGCCAAAACAATAAATAGAAAACACGACCAAAAAACAAAAACAAAAATATTTACAGCTATCAGCTTTCTAGAATATGAAAGTAATCTTACAGTCTTTACATGCTAGAAGAATTCTGTATATAGTTCCATTTTATGAGAGTGCTGCTAAAGGACTAGACAGATAGTACTTTCCCAACCACTTTGATGGTTGGCTTAAATAGCATCATATAGGCCAAACATGAACCATCCAAAGTGACCCAGCTTTTTGGTAGCAGAGGTGGCACTGGTGTCACTTTAAGATAAAGGACAATCTTGGGCAAATGTTCAGTATTCACCAACTAGAGAAGAGGACTATACAGGGGAGGAACAGGAGTGGCAGTCAAAATGTGAATAAAATGAAAGAAAAGAGAAGAAATGTTGAATTCAGAGGGTATATGTATAGGAAAGTAAAGAAATAACTCAAATTGAGTTGGGAAACTAGATTCTTAAAATCCATTAGAACATAAGCTCTATGAAGGCAAGGACATTTACTGTTTTTATTGCCATATAACCAATCTAGAACAGTGCCTGGCACATTGTAGGTGCTTAATATATATTCAGTGAATGAAGAAAAAGAGGAAATAATAGAAGAGAATCGTTGACATATAACAAAACTAATAAAAATGGAAACATAAGCATAAAAGTAGACATGGTATAGTTTATGCCTGAATAGAAAGTTCAATAGATTCAGTGGACAAGAGTTATATTCCTAGTTCTCAGGGGCTCCTGGCTTAACTTTAGATAAATCAAAACTTTTTTATGCCTCAGGTTCTCAATCTATAAAATATCTCTTCCTTCATGCTTTAAAAGGATACTATGAGGTGTTATTAAAAGGAAAAGGGAAGGAAGAAGAACAAAGATGTATAGTTTGGGACATAATGATTTTCTGAGAATGCAAAAACATGGAAAAGAGTCAGCAGAGAAACCGGCATGAAACATACTAAGGAAAAGAAGAGGGAGAGATAAAGAAAAGGGACAAAAGTTTGAATTAATTGTGCCAATAACAAACAGTATATTGTTCACAGACTGGAGACATTTTTTTATATGTAAGTTTGTACAATATGTGTAAATTCCATTCAGTATTAAAATGCAATAAAATTCTATGTGAAAGACAGGTGAAGATGCTTTGATATCTTAGAACATAATGAAACATTGATATATAAAGCCAAAATGGCATCATTAGAAAAACAAGATATAATTGGGAGGATGGGGTGGGGGTGGGGGAGGGGGTGGGGAGGAAAACTGATCTAGGTTCCATGAAGGAATAAGGAGAAACATCAAAGTGGGATGTGCGGGAGAGAGGTGAGCCATAGGGCCATCTGCTATATGTCAGGAAAGAGCTCACCCTAGAAAACCCAAGCTGTTTTCAAGAGCAAGCTGAACATTGTACGGATGATCAAATAAAAAGGGAAAAGACCGCCACTACTGAAAATTGAATAAGAGCAAAACAAGGAGGCGAGAAGAAAATTTAATTTTAATAGTATGAACAATACATGCTTGACCAGTGGTCTGACTTGAAATCCTTACCTAACTGTCAGTCAGATGCCACTGAAACCACGAGAGTTCGTCTCCAGCTCTGACTCTCCAGAACAGGGAAAAGATGCCAGGAGAAAATAGCAGTGGGTGGGTTTAAATCTGGCAGACAGGACACAACTCTGTCTTCTACCATTTTGGATGTCTCTACATCTTTCAGAACTGTGGGAATTTTAGTAAAAGAATTTCACTAAATCTTTCAGAGTCTGGGTTTCCTCATCTGTAAATTTATAAAATTATTTGTTTCAAATTGAGGATCTTTCTGTTTCTTCTACTTTTTAACATCTTAGGCTTTAAACAAATATGTTTAAAGTGGAGAAAAGTTATTTGAAATCACCATTTTGAAATACCTACAAGTTCAGTTACAAGGAACTGTAAGAATCTATGGGGCTTAAGATGAATGCCACTTTTAAACTGAAGGGAAGAAATCCTTTGGTATATTCAATTAACTATGTTAAGCTTTTGCAAGTGGTAGTCATTCATATTCTTACTGTGGTAACATTGGTTTGCCATGCAACCCAATATAAAGATTTAAGACAAAGCAAAACAAATTTGGCCTAAGACGAAAATACTAATACATTTTTATACCCGAGTCTGTTGTCAAGCAGGCTCCCCCATCCAGAAATACATTTTCTTTCAAGATGGCACCATAGCTTCCTGGCTACAATTTAATTAATCAGCTCTTTCCATAGTAATCTAAGTTTGCAATCTCCCCGAGTCAGTTCTTTCCATATACATAGAGGGTAAGAAAAATGTAAAAGCCCAGGCAAAGCAGACAAATTAATAGTTCAAGTATTATGTGACTCAATGAAAAATAAAAACTTAACTATTATCATGGCAATACAATGATAAGGAAACGACTAACCACACGAAAAAACTACAGAATTTAAAAAAGTATATATACATATAGATATATATATATACACATATACATATATTTTCCAGCCCTGTATTAGATTTCTTAAGATCTACATGTATGCATACAGTAATATGGTGAAAATATACCACCTTATGAAAGAAATATCCATTTTAGAAAACTTGACATAGCCACCCTACGTACAGGCAATTTAAAATATTTTGCCTTTTATTACAATAAAGACAAAGAATGTTTTAATTTTAAAAGAGTCAGTGAGGAAGGGAGTAATTCTAGTACTTGTAAAATAAAACCCTGATACCAGTAGGTAGATTGGTTTGGGGAATAACACAGCAGACACAATTACTAGGATTGTGTCTCTTCCACTCTCTCAGGCTCCAGGATAGAGAAGAATCAATTAGCCCTCAACAGACTCTGACCTTGAAGGCTACAGCTCTGTGTATAACATGCGGAAAATGCTGAGACAGATAGAAAAGGGAGAATAAAGTCCTGAAACTGCCGAAGAGCATGTTTCAGATACAATCGTGTCGTTTTAAAATATACACCATGACAGCTCAGTTCATGTCAAAAACATGCATGATGAAAGGAAAGTGCTGGTTCCTTTCCATGACTAAGCAATACCTTCTTAGTTGAAAAGAAAAAAGTGAAAGAGATTATAGAATGACAATCTAATTTCAAGTTTGGTTTTTTTTGTTTTTTGCTTTCCTTTAGTTAATGGTTACAAGCTTTTTAAACAACAAAAACAACCACTTATGAGTGTCTGAAAACAAAGCTCCCTGGACCAATTCCTTTCTAAAAAAAACCAAACTCACAGCTTTTAGGATACTAGTGTTTTTGTTATTTTCAGGCACTAGATCAAAAAATTAACATGGAGTTTCCCACACAGAAAACTCTATAGGCTATAAAGTGTTAACCAACTGTCTACCCTAACTTTTCAGGAGAACACCACTTCCCAGACTGCTTTTCCAGGCTCCTCTCCAATGGACTTCAGAACGCTGCAGCTGTGCATCTGGCCAGAACCGGCCACTATGATGCTTTTAGGCAGCAGTAAATCTTTTCCACTCAATGCAAATGCCAGAAAATCAATGCTCTGGCTTGGAAAAGAGAAAAGAAAAGAAACTACATGGAATGTGTAATCTATTAAAACACTTAGTAGAAGAATTGACCTTAAAAATAATTTCTCAAAACGTCACGATGTACTTTTTGATATGGTCCTAGATCAGGAAAATGTGCTGGGTGTTTCTTTGTTTGCTTGCTTTCCTCAGATGACAGAATTATAGAATTTAGTTGAAGAGTTTTTCAAAGAGTCTTCTTTCTTTTTCTGGACAACTAGACCTATTCAGGCACATTTTAATTAAAGACTGAAGTTGAAAACGATCAAGACAAAGAAGCAACCTTGCCTGCATGGTGAATTTTGCTTCTCTTTGCAGGATCTGTACTTGCTTTTTATAGCCTGTCATTTCATCTGGGTATTATTTCCCGGTCACTTTGCCAGGTGGGAAGAGGCGGTGAATGCAGTGATGTCTGTCAGACCTTTAATGATGCTTCAGGGATTTGATAAAGATACAAAGCGGTGTCTGCAGAAAGGAGGTTCTTTCCTAATTACACCTGAAAAACAAACCTCTCTTTTTTAAAACCTTTGCCACTGAAACTGGTGTATATGAAATGACCCTGAATCACAAGCCCAGATCAAGTTTTTCTGTGTCTCCATAACACACGGCTCCATCTCATCCTGAACATAGCGTCTGGAAAAGATATTTTTTATTCTTCATTTCCATCTAGAGGGAAGCAGACAGGGTGAGTACTGCATCACAGAATCCTTACCCTGAATTCTTCTTTAACTCTAAGAGACTTTACACACGTTATTAAGAACCAAATTCTCTGATCTTTTACTTTTTTTCTACTAAGGAAATATTCATCAATGGTAGACGTGATAGAAGATAGAAAAACAAAAATAAATTGGAAATGTTTAAAAAAAAGAGCTATAGAAAACTCCTCCCTTCTATGTTGACGTTTAGAACAATCTGACTAGTCATGGTCTCATCCTTGTCAACTTTCCATTACAAAGCATTGCGAGAACCCGGTACAAACAGCAGTATATTGTTCTATTTTATCTTAAGAGCCTGGGCTCTCTTTACTCACAGATTATTAAACTGGGCTGCTGCAAGCTGATGGGCGAAATGACACGTCTGAAAAAAACGATGTACCTTACTAATGTATTTTGAACTTTTTAATATCGGCCAAGGAAGCTATTTAAACATTTGATTACAGAAGATAAAACTAATTTGGGAAAATCCTTTCATGTAGAATTATACTGTGTTCTGAACAAAATTGAGCTGCCTCTAGTAAGTGCTCAGAAACCGAAACTAGAGTCTGGGTAGGACAGCAACAGCCCTGATGCTGGTGAGAGGTGAGCATCATAAATGTCTAAAGACTTGATGAGATATTTGCAAGAACCAATTAAAACACAAACGTGGGGAGAAGGGGTTAAGGAAACATGAAGAAGAGATGGAGAAAGAGAACAGGCAGCTCGGGACTGCTGGGAGGCAGAGGGTAGCAGAAAGGTGGGGAAGGCAATAGGAAGTCTACGTGGGAAAAAGAAAGACACAAAATCAGACTCTGCTCTGATCACCGGAAATCAAATTTATATAAAAAATAAAGTATGTTCTGATGTTTTAATTTTAAAAAGTATTAGAAATCAATTGAATTTAACTTAAATTCAAGCAGGACTCACAGACACTGAAGTTTTGGGCCCCCACCCCAGATTTAACCATCTGGCTAGAGCAAGCTTCTGCTAGAGCACTGATTCTTACCGAGAGTTTACAAGATCTTTTTACTCATCTCTTCAACACCACCCCAAGCATCCCAGTCACATGATAAGCTTAAACAAAACCAGGCCATTAAAATACATGGAGAATAGGAAACAGCTACATGCTCCAGAGAATACCTTTTATGATCTCAAGCCCACCCTTTCCTTCATTTATCATCATCTCTCTACTTACAAAGTTTAGGAGCGGTTTGGAGATTAGTTTCTGTTGTTTGTGGCTGAGTTGCTGACTTGGGTGTTCTCACCTCAGGGTTCCGAGTGGGTGACGGGAAAGATGGTGCAGCGGACGGCAGGAAAGAAAAGGCAAAAATACGATTCTTCGGGGTTGGTACCGCTGAAGGTTCAGAGGACACAATAGCATTGTCAACTTGCACTGTAACTTGAACCTCAGTGTCAGATTGAGCCCCAGAGACAGGTGAAGTGTATGCCTCAGATGATACCCACACAGCTGAGGCAGCAGTTGGATCCAGAGAAATAATAGGGTCCTGGCCTAACCCCCCAGGGTCAAGGTGAGTGGGAGAGTCATACTCAAATATCTTGTCCACAAATACCCACTTGAGGCCGGCGATGCAGAGGCAGAGGCTGATGAGGCAAGCCAGAATGGGGACAATGCAGATTTTCTCCGAGTTGAGGCAACCTCTTAGGCGCTCGGCTTCCAGGCAGACACAGCAGGGCACTGCCAGGCCCACGAGTCCAGAGGTTCTCCCGTCTTCGGTCTGGGTCTCTGGCATGTCTTCTGCTGCCGGAAGCCCGTCAAGAGATGGGTCTGTACTCAGCTGAGTGGAGGGGCTGGAGCACCTCTCAGCTGCTACCCCAGACATGTCTGGGGAAGAAATCTCCATCGGCTCACCTCCAGAAGGCCTGGCCTCTCTCACCGTCCATTACCACGCAGAGCACCCCCCAACTAAATGATACAGCATCTTATAGGGGAAAATCGATAAGTCGTCCAAGTCCAAGGCCATTATCAAAAGCAAGAGTTCAGGAGGAAGGAAGGGAAAAAAAGCCTCTAGCAACTACCAAATAAAAGTATATCATAATTCTTTACTGCTGTTTCTGGGCTACTTTGGTAGTTCTTTTAAATGCTTCTCCAAACCATCCCTGCTGGTCAAGGGGACAGGGGCCAGAAGAGAAACCGAGCTGATGGTTGGTCAGTTAAGTAAACCAGTAGCCCAAACTGAAAGGCATGTTTCTCACCTCGAGCATCTGAAGCTGCTGTCTGCTCAGATGGAGAAAACAACTGTCATGCAGGAGAAGTAAAAGCAAAAGCAGAATCAGTGGCGGCGGCGGCGGCGGCAGCAGCGGCGGCGGCAGAAGAGGCAGCAGCGACAGTAGCAACAGCATCCTGTTGTGTTAACGCGACGGCTGAAAGAGGCTGAATCATTACAGAGCAGCAGGTGCCTGCTCTCCGAGCATCACTGCAAACAGTATCATCACAGGGATCTGAAGGGAAGAGTGCGGCCAGGAGGGGCGGTAACTCCCCTCCCCGCCCTGCCTCCACCCCCACCCCCGCAACCACTCCTCTTTGTCCTTCTTGAGCGCTCATTCACTTTCTTCCTCTGCGGCTCTTCCCTTCTTCATAGTCTCTTTCTCTTTCTTTCCCCTCCTCATCCAAAGACGTTCTCTCTCTCTCTCTTTCTTTTTCCTCCCTTCTCTACCAACCCCCACCCTCTACCCGCACTCTGGAGCTGCTTGGCTGGTCTGAGTAAAATCAGTATACCCAGCAACACAGGACTGCCAGTGACTTCCTATTTTATCCAATTAGAAGGAATAAAGGCCATCACATCAAAGAGAAGCAGGCAGGCATCAGTTAAGCTTAGTCCCCATGGCCCCCACCCTTTTTCTTCTCTTTCTCTTTTTCTGTCTACAAAAGCTGCCCCCGTCTTCCACCCCCACCTCGCTTGCTTTCAGTCTGGCTGGCTCTCTTTCCTGCACCCACTGTTGGGTCAGAAAAAAGCCAGCGATCGATGCTAGCAATCTAACAAAGCTGGGATGGGGCGGGGGATGTAGGTGGGACCTTATGGGTTGGACCTGGGGCTTGGCAAAGTCTGATATCTGATTCCTCCCTAGAGAGGTAAGCTTTTCAGCAGCAATTACTTCCTGCCTGCTGCTGAGAAATAGCGTTCCTTCCTCAGCCCTCTAATAAGTTTTGTTCACCAACAGGACTGTTATTACCTGATTTTCAACCAACAGTTCGAACATTTCTTCCGAACCATGGACAGCTCTGCCTTCAGTCCTTTTCGCAATGATTGTGTAAGACTCTGTAATGCTCAGTGTGAAATGCTGAGTGTATGCTGGAGGAGGCCGGTGCTAGGGGAAGGGAGAGAGGTTCCTATGTCCCCACTCTGGTCCTCTTTAAAATTCCATTCCCCTGTCCCACTCACAGCAGTCCTAGACAAATATCAAGCTAATAAGAAACACTGGGAAGTAACAGAGCCATGAAGGGAGCAAAGGCTACCACTTCTTTTTGAAATTAGACTTCATTGTGGCTCCACACTGAGGAGGCTTGAATTCCCTGGGAGCTGTAATATATACCACATGCCCTCAGCTACAACCGCGCTGCAAGTATTAAAAAGAGTTTTCTATGAGAGCATGCCTTTTGGATTAGATTTCAGTAGCTTTACCTTACAGATAATTTCAATGTTGATTTTTTCCCCCTTTTAAAACAGCAGTTGTTGAAATACTGGAAGAAATCAGTGTCCTCAATAGACAGCACACGCTTCCCCACACCTCTCGTTGGTTACACATCAGTGCACACTATATGCATCGTAACCTTTAATCCACACTTGACTGTGACTGGACACCTGAATGGTTTCCAAGGAACCATTTTGCTCACCTATGTCAACAGGAGTCTTATAAAATCTCTCTAAATCTATACTACATAACCATCATATGAGTCCCAGAGGCAATAAAATTTAGAGCTCAAGTCCTGAGAAAATCTGCTTTAAGCACATTATATTTTGTATAGCACAATCTCCACTGCTTTGAAATATTTTTAACCTTTAAGTGGGCATGAGATAAGAATATTATCATTTCTTTCAAAATGAAATTAGTCCATAATTATACATGATTTAAAGGGCATTCATATCTTAAAATGCGTTTGTAGTACTATAACTAACCACAACAACAAAAGCCTGAACCAATTTGCACAATCGTAATTATGACTATGACAAGCTTATAGGCAAAATGAGTTAGCCTTAAATTCACCTCTACATAACCTATATTTATATACCAGTATTTTAAAATAATTCCTATGCCTACTTTCTAGTTTTAACAGTGAGAGCTTTCTGAAAGATTCTAGCAATAGACATAAAATTTCATATCACAGAAAATCTATATCACAGAAAATCATATCACATTTACAGTATTCAAACTGAGGTATTAAGATTCAAAAACAATGTAAGCAAGTAAATGTTTATGCTAAATTAAGATAATTTATAATTATTTTAGTGATCACCCAGTTCAAATATGTGGCACTTAACTCCTCAATTCTGCCCCAAACCAATATTATACTCAAGTATATTCCATTGGCATTTCATCCACAGCCAAGGTCATCTAAATTTCAGACAAAAATGGGGTTCAGGTAGCCCAAGTCAAGCAGGTAAGAGAAGACACTAAGAAGAGTAACCATTAATGTAAAAAGTGGTCCTTGGGGCTGGCCTGGTGGCATAGTGGTTAAGTTTGTGTGCTCCACTTCGGTGGCCTGGGATTCGCGGATTTGGATCCTGGGCACAGACCTACACATTACTCATCAAGCCATGCTGTGGCAGCATCTCATACACAAAGTAGAGGAAGACTTGCACAGATGTTAGCTCAGGGACCATCTTCCTCACCAAAAAAAAAAAGGTCATCCTTAACTTGCATCAATAACAACTACTCACCTCACCCTAATCATTAAGAACAAACACGTTCAGCAAAGAAATCACTGGGCACTGCTCTAGTTGTCATATGAGAGACGCATCTTTAATATGACAGACAACTAGAGCAGTGCCCAGTAATTTCTTACAAAGGAAAACAACATATTATACAAAGATTAGGCCACAGCATCAGAGATGGAATCCTGTGGGCCGCCACAGCCATTCCTTCCCCTGGACTACACAAATCAGACTGTGGGATATACACGCGTCCTCCCCGGAGATGTACTCCATGAACCCTGTGGCACCTTGGAGCTCAGATCAGCGTGCAGAGAGCCAGCATCTTATAAAGTTGTTTCGCACCAAATTGGAAGATGAATGTAATTGAGGAAAGAGAATAGGACAGGAGGTACCAAATAGAAGGAATTCTCCATTAGTTCTCCTCTTGGGACTAGGAGACAAAAGTTGCCTTTATCCCTTTATCAAATTCTCTATAGCAATAAAGAAGTGAGGAAGGCTAGGGTGAATGGGATTAGGGATTGAAATTTCCTTTGGATATAACATGCCTGTTTGTAGGAAGAACTGCAAGGATGTATCACTTTAACCCTTGAGGCTCCATCCCAATAAAGTTCAGGGAAAACCCATATTTCCATGTTCCCTTAAAAAATGAACAAGAGACAAATTTTTACTGCCTTTTTGACACCACATTACCACCTCCTTCATACAAAAAAAGCTACGTTTATTGAGCTCCACCTTTGTGCCAGGCACTCTGTAGGTTCTTAAGATATATTATTTCTGACCTTCTCTAGTCCTGTATAATACATATTATCTGGAAAACAGACTCAGGCAGCTTAGGTAACTTAGCCATGGACACACAGCTATTAAATGACAGGCCAAGATTTGAACGAAGGTCTGACTCGTGCTATTTTTTGCTGAAAAATACTGCTTCTCTTTTTTAATTAAAGGGATGCATTTGATTATGTATTCCTTACCTATCACTTCAATGGAAGAATCAGTGAACTAGAAAATTTAACAATGAAATAGGCATTATTACCTTAATGTAGCTGGTAAACACACTTAAAGGTGCCTCGTTTCCAAAAAAGCCTTCTAAAACTTTGCCTAGTGGTTTGCAAAAGTTATAAGGATTAAGCATAGGCTATTTAAGTATTTCTATTTATACTTTAAACTAATGAGCTCTTCCACAGTCTCAGTTCCAGGATTTTCTTCGGAATGCTATTTCAGTTATGAATTGCTGTGAAACACACTACCCTGAAATAGCTCAAAACAAAACCATTGTATTATATCTCACTAGTCTGCAGGTTTGCTGGGTTCAGCGGAGTGGTTCTTCTGCCCACTTTGATGTCAGCTGGGGCTGCAACCAGCTGGAGGTGTAACTAGGCTGAAACACCTGACTGGCAGCTGATGCCGGAGGTCAGTTGGGAGCTCATGTGGGACTATTGGATGGTGCACCGACCCGTGGCTTCTCCATGTGGCTTGGGCTTCTCACAGCATGACAGCTGGGTTTCAGAGAGGAGGCATCCCAAGAGGGAGGAAGCACAAGTAGCCAGTCCTCCCAAAGACTAGGTCTGGAGGCAGCACAGGTTATTTCCACTGCATCCTATTGGTTAAGCAGTCCCAGTACCAGCTGAGATTCCAGGACAGGGGAAATAAATCTTGACAGAGAGAGTGACAAAGAATTTAAAGTCACAATTAATCCACCACAGAAGGTAAGGAAGTAAATGTCAGTAAGTCAACTTGGGTCAAGAGGAGACAGAGTAATATAGAATGGGATTTGACAGAACAAAGTCAAAATACACTTGTATTTCTGATCCACTTTCATAATATTCCAACTTCTTTCTAAGCCAGCTTCAATGAAGAAAAAATCCTATTATATCATCAAATAAAAAATACTCAAATTCCTCTGCTACTTCAGTTCAGGCTAGGCTATTTGGTTCTGCATTAATTTTATTTATTTTATTATCAGAAGTATTTAGCATAGCTCCAGCTGATGAAAGAGGATGGCAAATGCCATTTTCCTTTTGACCATATTACCCAAACTTATTTTTCTCTTTTACATTTTTTCTGTATTTTGGCTATTTCACTCTAAAAATGTTTACCCCAGAAAAAGTTTATCCTTGTTCCTAAATTTTATGGCTAAAAAAGCAGAATTTACTTCGTGGTATCTAAAGCCACGGTGACGGCAGTAATTTCATTTTTAGATTACAATCTTTGGAGATGACTATGTATAAATTCTAATCGTTTATTTACTTGCTAATGAATTATGGAATCATGATTTTCACCAGAAAGCTTCAGAGCCTAAAGGTAATCTTAAAAACTTGCTGCTTCCTTTGAGAGAATCAAGTACTCAAATGGATGTTAGCCGCCTGAAAGTCATCCCCCAGTTCAAAGTCTCAGCTCCTCCACAGAGCCCTTTCGTGTTTCCAAGTCATAGACTCAGCATTTCTTTTTGTTTTCCGGTAAGGAAGACCAGCCCTGAGCTAACATCCGTTGCCAATCCTCCTCTTTTTGCTGAGGAAGACTGGCCCTGGGCTACCATCTGTGCCCACCTTCCTCTATTTTATTTGTGAGATGCCTGCTACAGCACGGCTTGATAAGCGGTGCGTAGGTCCACACCTGGGATCTGAACCTGTGAACCCTGGGCCACCAAAGTAGAGTGCAGGAACTTAACCACTATGCCACCGGGCCGGCCCTGACCCAGCATTTCTTAACTGTACCATTATTGGGGCATGTCTTCACAGTCGGTGTAATTATTTAATTATGTCATGTATATGGGACTGAAGAATACAATTTCTTTGAAGGCCAGGTCTATCGGTATCTGGCCATCCTAAACCTAGAGCTGTGCTATCCATTCAAAACACACATTTTGTTTGGTTTTATTTTTAATTGAGATTTAATTACACAGATTATGACACCTCTAATAAATTGGCAGAATTTTTCATATCCATCTATCTATCTAAAATACCCTCTATACTCCCCTCTACTTTTTTAAAATCTTTTAATGTCCAGTTCAGATACATTTTTATCAAATTTTTCTGATTGTTCCCAAATATGCCTTTTATGAATTTATTTTGTTCTAGTGAAACGCTATTACCCTAACTACCCTTAACTCTTCACCACCACAGATTCTTTCAGTGGATGGAAAGTTGGGAATAAACCAAACTTGAACTGTTTTTCCTGTAAATCTTCTCTCTTCTACTAAACAGCAAAGTTCTCCGAGGGCAAACCAAATCCACATGCTGTTTGATGTTCTACATTATTCATACTGCTAAATAGGTGAGATGAAACTCATTTCACTTCACTGGGCAGGTGTTTTCTCCCCACTTTGAGGATGAGTCAAGACTCTGATTATACTTTATTCTGACCCAGTGAAAATGTTCTCAGAGAAGACAATTTGACTTAATTGTACAAATTACTTTATGAGATGCTGTATCAAATGTTTGATGTTGACTGTGGGTCTGTGTTCTCATTTTGCAACAAGATGATCAATTTACTTTGGTACCTTTTGTTCTTTAGGAGTTTAGATCCTTTGTAGCTCAAGATACAGTAAATGTTCTCAAGAATGATGATGTGAGAATTTTATATAGGAAGATTTTTACTAAATGTGATAGCTATAATTGGTTTACTTTGAGAGACCGTATTAATTTCTCACTCCCCATAAGTGAAATCATTAGTTATATGCAAACACAGTGTGTTTTATTTTTAATTTTACAAGTCCTTTTTCAAATTACACAGGACATGTTTTGGAACTAGATGGAGATGGTGGTTGCACAATCTTCTGATAAATGACAATGAATTGTTCAAATTAAAATGGTTAATTTTATGTTATGTGAATTCGAACTCAATAATAGAAAAAATTACTCTGACATTCATCATGCTTCCAGCTTCTCCAACATTTAATTTTAACAAGAAAACATGTAATATCTAACCAGCTTTACTAGTGGGCTGCACTAAAATAATGAGGCTCTGTTGTGTCTAGATTGTCCTTTCTTCTACAAAATCTCAGAAGGTCATACGGCATTGGATCTCTGACAATTATTAATTAACTCTGAACTTTAAATTGATGTTGATGATCCAAAACTGCATCCCAAGGAACTCAAAAGCACAAAGATATAATAAATTGATATCTCATTGAGAGTTTCAATTTAAAAGAAGTCTTATGAGAAAATGAGCAAAGGCTTATAACTCTGTCTCACTTTATATACTTAAAATATTCTCATTGTTCAACTCCATCCCATTCCCCTATTTAGAATATACTAGAAATATGAGCAAAGGATGGGGGAATGTGGCAGTTTCTGAATTATGTATGTTTTCTACACAGTGTGTTTTGTTATGAAATGTGTGATAAACTCCCCACCAGAATGTAAGTTCCATAAGGGCGAGCACATGCCCTTCCATTCCAGGGATGCTGCTTCCATCGCTCTATCCCTGCTACCTAGAACATGCCTGGTGCACAGAAGGCACACAGTAAGTACTGTTGAATGGATGCATCAATACGGAAACTCTACTAAAGAGGGATGAATAAACTATGGGAAAACGTCTTAAAGACATGGGTACTCCAGATAGAGTTTTACTTGTGCAAAAAACGTTAAATTACTCTGTATGTGTATGTATGATGGAAAGAAGAAAAAACAAAAGGAAGATTATATTTATGGTGAGTACTCAGATGTTATACGGATGGATGGTCACTCATAATGTTTGCTAGAGTAATATGCGTTGGATTCGTTATCTCGAATAAATATCTTTGCTGTGTTTCACAAATATTCACTACTATAAGCCAATTTCACAGCACAGAGCAGCAGAGCTAAGAGAGAATTTGTTTGTTTTATCCTCAAGTCTCATGGCAAATGGAACAAAAATATAAGGGATAATCTGCGCTTTTATGTGCATGGACATATCCGATCTTATTTAAAGAAAATAATAAAGGCTGTACTTTGGAGCAATAAGAGAAATTAAACATAAGGAAGAAATACCTCTGGTAATCAACGCTAGTTTAATACAAATTCAGTAACATTTCCGAACAGAAGTAACTGAACTTGATTTTTACACAGGCACTAGCCATTTGTTTATACTTCAGTTGCTGGTCAGCTGAGTCTATAAACTGGTCCCCAAATAATCCAGAAGTACAGTGTATAGCACATCCCTTTTACAAATTCTCTAGAAATTTGTTAATTTTATTTTTAAATCTGCTTCAAATAGAAACTGTTGAGTATGAGAAGGTCCACATGTGAAGGCAGTTATGAATTACTTATAAGAGAGTATTATCTACTCAAGAGACTCTGAAACGTCATATAAAGCCATGTATAAAATAAACCCCCATAACTTAACAGGAATAAAGGAAGCTTGGGGAAAGGAATTATCTGAAGTGTTCTACTTTTCAATATAGTGCAAATTTGTAAATCTGAGAAGACTTCACCCAGAGCAAACATCTTACAATATACATTTTCCTTAGAGTCTACACAGTTCTCTCTCCTTGCAGCTGATCAAAATGAAAAAGTTGCACCAAAGGGAAAAAAAAAAAAGAAGGAATAAAAATATATGCAGTTTCCAGAAACGATTTGGCATTCCGAGTGAGCCATCTGACTGGCAGTACTGTTGTAAGGTCATAAGCTTTGTAATGCTCATAGAAGTGGAAGTATCCCATTTAAAATCAAATGCCAGCCTCAGATTTTTCTGCTGCATCTCAGTCCAAGGAGTGGAAGCTTTTTCTGCATTGTTACAATTTTTATTACTTTAAAAATATGAATTTGAAAGTTATAAGATAAAAATATCTTATGATTTGACCTCCAATTCAAAACTTTTTATCATAAATCACACGATATGTTGCTAGAGTCAGATTTGTTTTAAGAATGACTTGTTTCTTTTCTTTTCTTTCTATTTCAGAAATTATTTGGAGTGGAAGGATTTAGGCTTAATGCAAAGATGAAGTGTAATCTCAAGAATAATTAGATTTAAATTTTTCATTCACTGAATGTCAATGAAACAGGGCTTACCCATGAATTTTATTTTATACAAGAAGAAAAAAGGTCCCAGGAGGTAAAATAATCTTCCTGGAATCAAACCAAAATCAACTTCAGAGTCAAGACTAGAATTCAGGTCTATTGCTCCTCCCCTTTCAACTCACTTCTCGAAAGCTCTTTAGTTACACACTGCCAATGTAGATGCAAAGGAACAGTAGCAGATTGGACGGTTTAGGTTTTCTATCACTACTGCCATGGATTATCTCTATAGAAATATTTTACTTCAACCTTTCACTGCGACATTGCTACTGGAAAGTTTTCTCTATTTAATGCTCCCATGACTACTTTTGGTCACAACTATTGAATATTCAAGCCCTCTTTCTGAAAGTTATTTAGAGACCGATATTCATATCTGGACTCAGTTATTCAACAGCATTTCACCACAATAAGAGGACAAACAGAGTGTGGGCTGTATAGCCCAACATTTTCACTGAGAACAGGTTGGAGATAAGATATTAGTTAAACAATTGAAACATTACAATGAGCTTTATGCTTACATGGTAACGTATAGAATAAAGAGACTAGTGGCTGGAAGGGAGTTTATCTTCAGGAAAGAAGACTGTCACCTCAAAGTAGGGATCAGCCTAACATTACAGCAGTGGTTCAGACACATAACGATATCAAGAATTGCCAGCATCTGAGA
Organism: Tapirus indicus; assembly: GCA_031878705.1. Lineage (NCBI taxonomy): Eukaryota > Metazoa > Chordata > Mammalia > Perissodactyla > Tapiridae > Tapirus > Tapirus indicus. Next base: position 14,073,298 of record CM062937.1, read on the forward strand.
ACTGGTGAGCCAGCGTTACGTCCTCTTTTCATTTGAAGAGTTAGAAGATGGAGGGAGGAAGGAGTGATTGTCAGGAACTGGAAAAAGAAGGCTGCTGATGACTTACTTATATTCTGAAATATGATGACTAGAAAATCCCAGTCCAAATATGATGACCCATTTCAGAGAAACCCATATTCTAATTGTTGGCATAATCCATCGCTTATATATTCTTTTCAAGAATCTAAGAAAACATATATGTCGTGCATACTGGGATATTTGGGGGTAAAATGCACTCATGTATGCAGCTTACTTGAAACTGAATCAAAAATAAAAAGAGTTGATGGATAGATAAATGGGTAGATATTTATTTGATAAAGCAAATGGAGCAAAATGTTAACTGTAAAATCTAGATTGTGGGGATACGTTGTTTACTGCACAATTCATCCGGTAGAACATTCCATCCAAAAGCAGCAGAATACACATTCTTCTCAAGTGCACATGGAACAGTCTCAACTTTTCTGTATGTTTGAAAATTCCATAATAAAATGCTGGAAAAAAATCTTAAACATTTTTTTCATGGCTGCTTCTGGCCACCATACATAACAGAGAACCCATCTTAGTATACTGTAGTAAGTTTTATTATAAAAACTCCTTAGCCTATGCCAAACAAACAAAATAATCTACCAATCCCACATTTAATAACATGCACTTGGTTACTTCCCTTCCTCCACTGCATACCCCTCCCCACTCACGGTCCCCTGTCACTCTTACTTTCAGGAATTGACTTTAAAATGAATTTCAAAATTATATCAAGAATATAAGATTCATACAATTTGAACCATTATCTAATGGCAATGAAGCATCTTTATATGACAAACCATTAGTTTGCTGCAGAAAATCTAAAAGCTTTTCCTGACCCCTCCCCCATACCATTTATTTATTGAGAAGGGATTTTTCTTAATGCTATACTTCAATCCCTAGGGAATTGGAACATCTATGAATAATGTGAATACGGAGATTGTAAAGTTCACTTTACTGACAAAATCAGAAGGGTTAGACAGTAGGCTTCATTCTGTTGGGAAAAAAAGAAAAATAATTCCTTTTATTGTTAACGACACTCCCATCCTGAATGTATCTTTTTCAATGGTCAACTGGTCAGTGGACACAAAAGGCCAAAGGCTCTGATGTGGAGGTTGTGATTCTCCACTGCTGTATTTCCCACCCAGTTATGCATACAGATATTTTATAAAACTATTAAATATTTATGATGCAGTACAAAGCCCCTCTAAAAGCATCTGTATTTAACTAAATCATGTCACTGACAGCAAGAGGCATGCAGAGCCATTTAACCTAGCAGGAAAAGCACTTCTTTTACATCTCACTGCAGTGCAGAGGGCGGCAACCATATGCTCCTTGCTGCCCCCACATACCTCCCATAAGAAGGGAAGGCTTAACTGAAATGCTTCAAAAGGCTTTTAGACAGGCTTCTCAAACGAAACATAAATCTTCTGAAGTGCTTCTCAAAAGTTCTTCCCTGAGGCGTTGCCACGACTCTGTCACTAGAGGTCAGACAAATAACCCATCCTCAGGTTAAGTCTCCTTAACCCCAGGTTAAATACCTGGATTTAGCTCAATCTTTTCTTCTATCACGTCCTTCCAAATGTTTACTACTGCAGTCTACTCCTGAGAAGGCATCCAAAAGGCATCACGTACAACTGGATCCCCCTCATTTTTCCCTTTCACCCACAAGATTCCAAGGAAAAAGTTTTGAATGAGTACATCAAAAGTTGAACTATTGTTACCATTCACACCCTTAAAACCAAAGAACTAATGAGGTAAGTACTACTATTTAAGCAGTATTCCAAAGTACCTAAGCATCTGGTAATGCAAAAGAATAGCAGAGAGAGATCTCCGAAATTAAAAAAAAAATAAAATAAAAGTGCCATGAGAAGGCAAAACCTTTTCAGGGATCTCAGGCTCAGAGCTAACTGTACTCCTGGAGACAGGCAGTTTTAAGGTAACCTATGGCTGGAAAAAAATGTGTTGAATGGGTACAAAAATAATGATTTTAGTGATACCTATGCTGTCAAAAAATCAGGGCTAAATGCTTAACTTGTCCAACTCGAAATGATGTTACTGTAATTCAGCCAACATATAGCCACTGATTAGGAAATCTGCTGTTCAGCATTTAAACTAACTTCTTTTCACAGTCTGGCAGGTAAAAAAATGGAAAACCTCTGGGTGCCCTGATGCTCAACAGCTAGATTTCAGATTTTAATATCGCTGTTATTTCATATAATAGACATAGCTACCATTTCTAAAGACCCAAGATACATGTTAATTTACCTAGTTATCCATCCACCCATCCATCCAAAAAATGTTTACTCAGTGGCTGCTTATGTCCTAGGTATTGTGCTGGGGCTTATAGATTTGGTAGCAGGAAGGTGAAAGAAGTTCCATCCTACAGTCTCTCTTCTCTCTGAAGTAGCAAGTGAGGCTGTCCACCGAGAGTGAAGGCAGGATTCGTTTTGAGAGTGGTGAGGTCTGAGTCACTTTGGAAAACAGAGGAGAAGGCTGACTGTGAAAAACAGAAGCAGGTCAGACATTGTGTCAAGTAGTATACAAATCAGCCCTTTCTTATTTAAAATTCTCACTATCAGGATCCTTATTGTTCCTGTTGAGAATTTATTTTGAAAGTGAACCAATGGAAGAAGACTTAAAAAAAAAAAAGATCATCGATAATATAAGAAATAATTTTTCTGTTGAGATCTACATTACTTGGACCCAAAGAAGACTGACGTGAGAGAGAGAGGAGGAAGAGAAGAGAACAAGAACAAATATGATAATGAGAATGTATACGTTCACATACGTATCGTGATTTCCACTTTGAACAGATTTACTTCTCAGAACAGTCCACCTTTTTCCAACATCAGAATTTAATTGGCAACCTTAGGTGGTCCACTTAATTATGCTGTGTGGCTTAACTCTGGCCATGATGAAACCATTAAATGATATTGCCAGTAAGTACATGAATCAAAAACACTCTCACATACTAAACAGTGTGATGCCCTTCTGTTGCATATTTCTTCTAATATGAACAAGTTAAGGGAAGAAGACATGCCATAAACCTAGAGTTTAGCAAAAAATTTAATTTCTCTCTTTCGATTATTTTTATTTATGTATTTTTTGTGTGTGAGGAAGATTAGCCCTGAACCAACATCTGTTGCCAATCCTCTTTTTGCTGAGGAAAATGGGCCCTGGGCTAACATCCGGGCCCATCGTCCTCTGCTTTATATGGGACTCCACCACAGCATGGCTTGACAAGCGGTGCATCGGTCTGCACCCAGGATCCGAACCTGCGAACCCCAGGTCGCTGAAGCAGAGCACGCGAACTTAACCTTTAGGCCACCGGGTCGGCCCTCAATTATTTTTTTAAGAAATTAAATCAGTATTTGAAAACACTGTGCAATTACAGCAAGTTAAAAATTATTCTTATTAAAGTGAAAAGGGAAGGTTTACTCTTTAGTTAATGCCTCTTTTGTTACAGATTTCCCATACGGTTTTTAAAACGTGTGCCTTTTCTCGGTTTTTCCAGATCCATTCTAGGTTGATCTTGTCCCTGCTGCCTTTGATAACTTTATTCACTCATTCAATCATTATTCAGTAAGTGCCTAATATGTGCCAGGCCCTACACAAGACTGAGAGAAAAACAGGTAGAGATTGCAATGGTTCCTCCTTCCATGGTGTTACATTCTACTGGAGGACTTAATTTTCCTAATCCTAGTCTGACACAGATGCAAATGCTTCAGAATTGAGAGTCCATAGTCTTATAATAAATTCTATTTGTGTGGTAGACACATTGTGGAGTGATTTAAAAGAAAAAAAAAGAGCCTGTCAGGAAACACTGTTTATTGTATATGCATGTCCAAGTAGCTGAGATTTTCCGTCACTCAGGATCTAGTTATGAAAATGTTTTCTTCTGATAGTGTTTTGTTTTGACTAGTGATAGAAGAAGAATGCAGAGATTCAGTTCCAGAAGGGACTATGCCTAAGCAAGAGGCCTTTGGAAGTACTGGACAATGAAAGGCAGCAAAACATAATCCATCTATTTCCATTCTCAGTAACCATCAAAACAACACATCCACCAAAACAGACTAGGCTATAGTAGTAATTTGATGGTGGGTTGATATTTTTTTAAAGTTCTTTAAAAAGTTATGGCTTGTTTTTGGTGAGTGGGTTAAAATAAATAAATTAAATAAAATATTAATACATTTTATTATCTTTTCGTTGAATTGAAGACTTCTTATTTACTGGTGATGCCAATGCACAGTTTTAAAGTATAGTTAGCAAAATTTCCTGAATTGTTAGGGAAATGTTTTAATTTCATAGAAATTCTAACATTCAAAATAAAAAAAATTACAGTCAAAATCAAAGAGAAGAAATTATATTACACACATACAGATATAGATCTGATGATCTGATTTAAAAATTGGTTGCTTATAGAAACTAGTTTAATCAACAAGGAAGTTCAACATGATTCAAAGAAATAAGTATTAAACATTTTGACTAATGTTAGTTCTGGTAACTACCTAGGCTCTGCAAAATCAAACACGCCAAGGGCTAAAGATGACCAAATGAGTTTTACTGTTAAAGTTATAAGCTATCGTCTTCATAAATATATGAGTTGTTCAGATATGAACTGATGATAATTAAAGAAATCAATAATAAAGTGATCAAGATTAACATCCTTTATCAAGCAAGTTAAAAACATTACTTTTCCTTCTTTCAATTAATTCCGATGAAAATACTCAAGGCTCTAGAGCAACCTGCTTCTCGTTCAACATCCAAATCATTTTGAATTTTTTCTCTTCACAACATAATTTTAATGCTGAACACTGTCATTCTGTTAATGTCCAATAATGGCGTGTCCAATGATGAGAAGTATATATTTAGGGGCAGAACTTTCTTATTCTATATTAACATTGTCTAAAGATGCACTTTATTTTATTATTTTTGTGTGTGTGTGAGGAAGACCAGCCCTGAGCTAACATCCGTTGCTAGTCTTCCTCTTTTTGCTGAGGAAGACTGGCCCTGGGCTAACATCCGTGCCCATCTTCCTCTACTTTATATGAGACGCCGCCACGGCATGACTGACAAGCAGTGCATCCGCGGGCGCCCGGGATCCGAACCCACGAACCCTGGGCTGCCAAAGCGCGAACTAAACCGCTGCACCACCAGGCTGGCCCCTAAAGGTGCATTTTAGAGGACATTGCTGAAATGATTTTCTCTCTCTCTCTTTTTTTTTTTTTTTGAGGAAGATTCGCCTTGAGCTAACATCTGTGCCAGTCTTCCTCTATTTTGTATGTGGGTCACCACCACAGCATGGCTGACAAGTGGTGCATGTCCATGCCTGGGATCCGAACCTGCAAACCCAGACCACTGAAGCAGAGCAAGTCGAACTTAACCACTACACTATGGGGCTGGCCCCTGATTTTCCTCGTTAAAAATTGATTTCTCATACTCAAAGACTAATGTCTCTGATGCACAAAAATTAATTTTTAATTTCATAAGTTTATAAACACTACACAAAATGTATGATATATATATTACTTTGCTATTAATTTATTAACATGGCAGTTTTCCTTCTTCATTTCAAATCCAATAGTGTGTTATACCATCAAGCTACCTGCAGCATTAGGTATTATCTTTAGCCAACATCTCATTATTGTTTTCAAGGTCAAGTGCACACACCCAAAAAATCAATGAATCCTGTGCAAACTAAAAGAGGTTTAAAAATGAAGAGTAAATTAGATCTAATTATGGGCAATAGAGTTTCCAAAGGCCCTAGATTAATATTATGAGCACTTTCCATGTTGAATCATGCTTGCAGTTTAGTCAGCAAAGATACTCTTTTTATATATCTTGTTTATGTCTACTATAAATATCACAAGAATTCCATTAGCATTAATCCAGTGATTAATGCATATATGATGGAGTCAGGTTCTAATCAGTGATAATAACTGCCTACGACTATTTCCACAACTGTTCATCTCCCAAATCTTTTACTCTAACAAAGACACGCCTACAGAGTGTAAGGGTTCATGTAGTTACAGGAAACCAGATGCATTATTTATAAGGATGCAGAGGCTAGAAAGTTCAGCCGTGTCGCTTACCCTAGCAGTAGTAGGCTCTAAGCTATTGGCAATAGGAACCTTGCCAGTGCATTAGAAGATGAGATAGAAGGGATCCCTGCCAAATAAAAGAGCTAAGTAATAACAAATGTTAAAGAAGAGCCTTGGGGGTTGGAGGGAGTCCTGAGCTCAGGGATGAAGCACAATGCAGATCACCAAGCTTCTGCAGTCAATGCAGAAAGAAGGGTTGCAATCTCAATTAATTCTTTTTGTCCTATCTTTCTTGAGTGCTTGCTTTTAAATTACAGTTATATATTCTCTTTTCTTTATGTTACTGTAGTATCTATATACAAATGAGAAAATTACAACTGATATAAAATAGGTATGGTGCACAGTATCAGATTTCAAGTTCAGGTATCAAAATTGTGTATTTGTATTGTCCACCCTGTTTAGAAATCCTGTTTCAGTGATCCAGGACAAATTGGTATTTTTCCCCTTTGATTTCAAAGAAAAAGAAACCCGGCCAGAAAAAAAGCCACACTTTCTTATTCTTCATGTGTTCAAAATTGATATATTGCTACAGACAGATACTTGTCATGGCTTTAAGTAGATTTTGAGATAGTGCCATTCAAGTTTCATTTTCTGTTTAATCATTGTCAGTCACTTGGAATTTACACCACAGTGCAACAAAAGGCAGCATGCTTTAAATGTTAACAGCAGCAGGGGATGAGAATGCCATCTTGCCTGGGAAAAAAACCCAAAAAACTAAAAACTGACAAAATACGTCAATCTAAACACAAAAAAAGAAAATTTACTGTAAGGATTGTTAAATTAATTAATAATTAATTAATGTGACTAGTGACAGAAGAATAATGCAGAGATTCAATTCCAGAAGGGACTATACCTACGCAAGAGGCCTTTGGAAGTACTGGACAATAAGAGGTAGAAAAACATAATCCATCTATTTCCATCCTCAGTAACCATCAAAACAACACATCCAACAAAACAGACCAGGCTATAGTAGTAATTTGATGGTGGCATCAATCTCAAATTCAAACAAAAAGCTATGGTTCTATCAACCTGAAATTTAAACAAAATTTAAATCTGAATTCCATATCAATCGGAAATTTAAACAAAATTTCCGTATCGATCTGAAATTTAAACAAAAAGCTATGGTTTTTATTCTGCATCTCAAAATTGATCTGAAAATTACCATCAAAATCAAGGATGAAGTATCTGAGGCTACATATCACATATTATATTTATTCTCTCCTTTGAATAAGCTGAGTTCCAGATATTTAATGCATACAGCTTTTATCTACCATAACATGCTCATCATTCTCCTCCCATTCCAAATGTGTGTGCACTAGAGGGTGGAGGGGAAGAGGTTCATAGTATTCCTTCTAAATTATCCAAGTACCAAACAAATATAATTTGTTACCTAAAACTTTCTAGTTTTAATGCCTTTTATCACAGTAACTGTGTGTATGTGTATTTCTGTACCTTGCTCAAGAACCTTGACTCATAAAACTGATTTGGTCCAAGTAATCTCATCAGGGAAAAAGACCATTTTTAAAAGTAGTGCAATGATCACATGCCTTGTAGAGTTGTAAGACAGAGGTCACAAGAGGAGTGTCTGAAGATGGTTCTTGCACCTTCTATCTCTATGATCAGTGGGTGAAAAGAACACAGGACATGGAGTCAGAGGCTGGAATGTAACTCTGCTTCTGCCACCATTTGTTATATAACCTTGACAAATACTGAATTGTCTGAGCCTCTCAGTGTCCTCATCAATATAATGGTACTAATAATATCTGTTCTCAGATGAAAGTACTGGATACATGGTAAGTGCTCATTCAAAGATACTATTATTACTTTATTATTATTACTATTAATGATAATAAAAGAAAAATCAACCTTATTAATGCTATGATGGCACTCCCTTACTCCCAAACAAGTGACTCTTCAGCACCACAGGGAGGAATAGCGACCAACCCGTTACTATGTAGATTTTCGGATAATGTGTATTAATCCCATCTAAAGTGAAACAGATTCTTATAAATCACCATGTAAACAAGTTTCATCATAAAATGAAGAAACCTTCCAGATATAAAAGCCAGAAATTAATTTAAAATAGAAGCATACAGAGTGTGAAATACTTCTCAAAATGTTAAAAGTTCTCTAATAAATATTATTTAAGCCAATTTTTTTTAACTTTGATTTTAAAATATTTAAAAGTCTGTTTTCATGATTTAAGGTTTAGGCAATCTTCCTATTATTACATACGTGTACAACTTTAAAAAAATGACGATACTCTAACAAGAAAAAATCACCTCACTGATAGCATTTATATCCATTTAATAAATACTTCCTGGGAACAAGCATAGTGATATGTAACGGGAATGGAAACACAAATCAACCAAAATTCCCTCCTTCGAGACCTTCATTCTGCTTTGTGAACTGATGCGCTTTGGGAACTGCGTTGAGGATAAGCGGCAAGCTTGTTGTTTGAAGCAAGAGCTACGGGACCACCAAGAGTGTATTGCTGGGAGGGGAAAGATAATCTCACATCTCGCTATAGCAATGAAATAATCAAGAGTGTGCTTTTACTCCTTGATTGGACAAAGAATATTTTTCACAATTTCAGAGCATCATTTAATAAAATACACCCAGGTCTGAACTTCTCTTGAAAAAGAAAGGTGGGGGGAGTTGTGACATTTTGAAAATTAGTGAGACTATATCTGACTCATATTCTTCATGAAGGTGCTCTCCACCAGAAGCTTCCATTAGACTCACTCCTCAATGCACTTTTTACCCAAAAGGTCACAGGCAATGTTCTAGAAACTTTAAAAAACAAGCAGAAAAATTTACTATAATACTTGTTTCTGTGTGTACACATGTAGTGGATGTTATGTTTTATTTTCATTTATTTTTTTCACTAAGATAAACAGTTTTAAATCTCTGTCCCCTTTACCTGCAGTGTACAAATGTTTTTAAAGGTTCGAATAAACCTCTTATGTGCCCTTGAGTCACCTACTTCCTTCCTAAAGCTTATCTTGCTTTCACACACAGTCTTATTTGCACATACAAGGTAATTCTCCTGCCCCCGTAATCTATTCATCCTAAAACATACCCAAGCACTCTTTGTATGGCTTATTTTTTCACAGATAACTTGAGGAAAGTCTGGACAAAGACGCATTTCTGCTTTGGTGCATTAGGGACATGAAATTAAGAAGCTGCTATGATGACAGAAAAAAATCCATCTGGATCAACTGAAGGGAAATGTACAAAATTGTAAAAACTATATTATGGCCACTTAAATAATTTTCTCTCAGATATATGTAAGGCTATTCCTCTTCATATTCCCTTTATATCACATTTTATCATAAAAATATCCTGTCTGACAAGATGGGTTCCTCCGGGTACATTTCATCAGAGGTGAAATACGTTAGATTTTACAGCTTTTTTTTTGGAAGAAAATGCAGCAACTTCCTTCTTAGAGCTTTGTAGACTGAGAATTACAAATAACCATGATCTGTTCTCAAAGTTACATCATTTGTGAATAACATGGATTTCTATAGGTTGATTAAATAGCTAGATCTCTGGACTAAAAACATAGGACAGTATTTGTATAGAACATTGTAAAATAACATTTTACATATTTTATTTTGCAGACTTTTTTTCTTAATCTGTCTTAATCCCCATATGGGGAATTTGTAGTTGAAAATTTGATCAAATGACACAGAAGCTTCTTGTCAATCACTGCTCTCAATAAATGAATTTTAAGAAAATTGAGAGAGGAAATCTTTGTAAAGGAAAATCTTGCTTTTCAATATTGAATAATTTTAATTGATTAATTTACCTTACTATTTTAACTTAGTATATGTATCAATCGATTATAATATATGTATATATAATATAACTAGTCATACATTTTCAAGTATAACATTTCTCCCACTGTTGGGTCAATTCAATGGCCTTTTAGAAAATAAAAATAAAAAAAATTTTGCAAATGAAAATAAAATTGTTCAAGAAACTGCAACCTTTCCCTATTCATTTCCAGGTAATCTAATCAAAATAGCCCCTCAGTTATGTAACATATATTTGTAAGGCCATCTATATATCAGGAGTAAATTTCTGATAATCAACAGTAATTCAATTTACCATACTGTGATTATGGTTCTCTAAAATTTCCAGTTAAATATCTAAATCCCTTAAAAATTCCCCAAACTATTACTTTCAAAACCCTACTTAGTCTGAATTAATTTCTGACACCTCTCAATTTTAGTCTTTTACTTTTAATGGTAAGTTATGGAATTTCATCATCTTTTTAAATGGGATAAATTTCAGAATTCTGATTTCTTGGTAAAATGATTGAGTTTTAAATATGAAGCAGAAACAGCAATTGGCTATTTTAAAAAAAGACAACAGTAAAAACTAACCATTTCTCAAATAATATTTCCTTTTGAATCACATATCACAAAATGGATAAATGTATTCTATCTTAAGCAATATTATTTAGAAAACAACTTGATTTAAAAATTAGCACAATTAGACACAATTAACCTTTCTACTTTACTGCAAACTCCTTCAGCCCAAGGATTATTTTCTACTCATCTCCCCCAACCATCAAGAAATCCCCTTCAAGAAATACACATCCCAGTTCCTAGCATCACGCTGGGACACAGCAGGAACTGGATTATTAACTATTTGTTTATTTTAATTAAAGAGAGGGAAAGTCCTTAGTGATGTAAGAATCAAATAGCAGAAACAGGGCCATCAAATTTCAATCCTATATTTACCACTCACTTGATGTTTGCCCTTAGTTGTCACCTAGCCTATCCAATATCTATATTTTGCTTTTCTTACTATTGAAATGAAGAGATGGATAGCCCAAAATTCCTTTTAAAAATTAAAAGAAAGACTGATGAAATATTTTATCATTACAAATAAAAGTTCCTACAATATTTAACAAAACCAGTCTCAGTTTTTTAGTCTCTCTCTCTCCCTCCTCACCCCCTCTGTCTCTCTCTCCCTTCTATCTCTCACCCTTGTCACATTTCTTAAAAACACTGATATTCACCCAGGAGGAGGCTCTGGAATATCTGAGCAAAGAACAAAACGATAGCTCGTATTTGATGAACAAAGTCAGCCTAAACACCGAATCTCCTAAATAAGATACAGTTATGGACTTGAATGAAGATGCGCACAGCTTTAGGCTATAACCCACATTCACCCATATAATTGCTTTTTAAGATTTTGCTGACCTCTGGTAGACTGAGATAAAATGAAAAGTGCCATTCCAGTGGTTCTTTGATGATTAAGTGAACTATGTACACACAGCACCTTTGTTAAAGAAATGAATTTAGTACCCAAGCACCTCATATACTAGATGCATTACAATAAGAGGAGGGTAGAGAAAAGTGGGAGATGCCCACGGATGAACTACTGGAGTCATTAATTCCTCTAGCTTTCAGTGCTGATGTCTATGAGGCTGAGAAAGACGCAATCAGTGGGATCTCACACTTCAACACACCTACTGAGTTTTCTATGCAATACTAAACGGAATAGGTTAAGCAAGCTTCTTTTCCTTTTCTTACTGAAAAAAATCAACAATAAATAAATAAATAACCTAATCAACATGCAATTACTCTGGTGAAAGAAACCAGTAATTGTTCAAAATCTACTTAATCATGTATTTTCTTTTTTAAAGAATCTGGATCAAGTACTCTTTGACTTTTAACTCCAAAGTCAGAATGTTTTACAGATTGGAAAATGCTCCCCATGCATTCTAATTTGAAAACTGTAACTCATTTTTCTACTCTTTTCTACTTTCTTCAGAAAAGTATAAGTTCCTGGATTAAAAAGGAAGGTATTCCTAAGAATGATTATAATCAGCTCACAGGCACTAATAGTCTTTTGAAAATGATATTTCAATTGTCTTCAGTTTTCTAACTCATTTTCTTTAAAATGGTAATCTGCTTTAATTTTGTCTGCCCAATTAAATAATTTTCAATAACATCTATTTTCAGTTTTCCTTTAAAAGTCTCTGTGACCAATATCTATTTCCTGGTTCTTCTAAAGTTATCTGCTCATCATCTGTAGAGGATTGTGTTGGTTCTGCCTGTCCTCAACCTACCTTCCCCTTGTTAGGTACAGACCCTCCTCTCTGTAATGAACCTATGCCAAGCAGTTCCCATGGGGCTGAGCCCACCTGCTTCACTAACCCAAACACACACAGTGGTGGAGAGCTGACCCAGCCCTTGCCCAACTGGAGTCATTGATCTCCCTGGACACAGTAATTATTTTAGGGGTCGCCATATGATGCAAGCAGAGCCAGTCAGATTCTTCCTTAAAATTTGCTGTTTGGATACAGAGTAGACTTTCTCTCTTTTTTAGATTATGAGCTAAGGAGATACAAGCTTAGAAATACCAGCAGCTATCTCCCTGTCAGACAGAGAAAACCCACTGAGAATGAAGCTAACATTTATAGAAAAGCAAAGCATAAAGACTGAGAAACCATCCTCGTATATCATTGGAGCCTCTGGATCACGTTGGGCCAGTTACATAAGCCAGTATAATCCCTTTATATCTAAGCTCTTTGGAGTTGACTTTCTATCACTTGCAACTGAGAAACTCCTAACTAAATCACAGTCCCCACTACTTATTTTGCTCCCTTATCATGTTGTTCCTTACTCATTCCTCCATCTTATTCCTTCTTTTCCTTGGGGGTGGTGTTTCCTGTAGCATCCAGGGTCTTTTAATTTAAAGGCCTTTATTCCCATCTTCCTACATCTCAGATAGTGTGAAAAAAAATGAAGAATTAAGAAAGCCACCAGGTTCAGCATAAATAAATTTACCAAAATCTTGCTAGCTCTGTTCTCCCAGATGCTTTCTTGGTATAAACCTCTGTCCCCTTCTCCTGCCTCCACTTCACCATTTAAAAAAATTAAAAATCTTTTACATATAATCTGTTTCACTGCTCTATGCCTTATGACTAAAAAACACTTACTATAGTTTTAATACTTCTCCTAAAACAGGAAAAGTAAAGATGTTCTTCCCTCTCCCAGCTGATAAACAGAAAGACGGAAGATACTTTTTAAAAAAAATATTAAAGAGAATATACCAGTAAAAAGCCACCAAAAGAATAAAATACAGAGAAATAATTGCTCCAGGTCTGATAATTTTCTAACGAATTAAGCTATCATACAAATAATTTCCAACACTTACGATATTATGCAATAAATTAAATAGTACTTAGCCTGGAATAAGGCAACACATCTACTCCAAACATAAACTACCACTGAGGAAGACTTGCATCTTTGAAGAAGACCAGATTTCCATTAGCACAATGTCTCTAGGCTTATTCCCATCTCTGTAAATAGCATGTTCTGAAATAGACCACATCACTCTAAAAGTAACAAAGCCAAAGAGCAAATTCACTGAAATGATTCTAGACCAACATTTCTGTCTCCTTTTATAGTATTAAACCCCTGAATTGTGTTACATTAACCCTCCTGTTCATTTCATTACCTTGTAGATTGTGGAGAGTGTATTATTTCAGTAAAAGTTGGCTTTGGGATAACTGGAACAAATGTGATTATATACCTGAAATCTTTATAAAAACTTCATTTTGAGGCTTTTCTTTTTTCTTTTTTTTTTTTACATAAGGCCTTCCCTCAAGCCAGCTATATGGATCCCATAAGACTTTGTAATAAAAGACCAAAGATTAGAAATCAGAAGATTCAGGTTTAAATTTCTGCTCTACCACCTCATCAGTTTTTGAATTTGGACTTGTCAGAAATTTCTGAGCCTCAAGTCCCTCATCTGACAAATGGGAAGAAATCTAGGTCACAGAGTTATTATGTGACTAAATGACTCAATATATGAAAATATGCCTTATAAAATACAGAGTATGATACAAATATCAGTTAGTTATATATATATATACACACAGCACACACATGTAGTTGTATGGTTCAAAAGAATAATTTTGTAAAGGATTAATTTCAACTAAATACAAAAGGTTCACTATGATTTAGTTATAAGCTTGATCAAAAGCTTTGAGAGTGGGGGCCGCCTGGTGGCATAGTGGTTAAGTTTGCGCACTCCACCGCAGTGGCCTGGGGTTCACAGGTTCGGATCCTGGGCGCGGACCTACGCACCACTTACCAAACCATGCTGTGGCAGGTGTTCCACATAAAGTAGAGGCAGATGGGCACAGATGTTAGCTCAGGGTCAATCTTCCTCAGCAAAAAGAAAGGGGGATTGGCAGCGGATGTTAGCTAAGGGCTAATCTTCCTCAAAAACAAAAAAAAAAAGGTTTGAGAGTATCTTGTGCAGTAGTGGAATGCAATGACGGACACTGAATGACTTTAGAAAGGGCAAAGGCAGAACTGAAGAATTATTTTACAGTTGCAGGTAGTACTGTAAGAAACAAAAGTAAGATATATTCACTTACAAAATGAATGAACTGAATATGAAGGCAATAACGTGTCTGAGCATATGAATGGCTGTGATACACAAGTCCCTGCTCTGGTTCCAAGTCACTGCATTGTCCTACAAATCTGTAACTAACTCTCTACATAATCAGAAATACGGAAGTAATACCAGTTGGGCAATTTCCTTTTCAAATTATTCTTTTATTGTTATATGATGCCTGGTAATTTGTCATTCTCCACAACAGACAGAGCTACCACACCCTTGAAAATGCCATGTTTGTAGAAATCTGGAAACACAATTTGCATTCAATTAGAAGTAGCTCTCCAATGGTGACAGGACAGAGTTCATATTTTGCCACCAATAAAGATCTGAAACTGAAATGCCATTTTTCCAGCTGAGAATCATTTAACAAAGGTCCAGGCAGTTTCCTCTACCATTAAAATAGGTAAGTCAGTTACAGCTGAGGGTGAAATATAAGAACCATAGCTCTAAATCTCACCAATGGACCAGCGGATCTGGTCCAATCTCATCAGTACACATCACTGTGCTATTCCCGAGTGAAAATGCTGTATCTCATTATGACAGAAATGTCTCTGCAGACAAAAGACATTTTTTCCTTCAGCTAGCTCTTTTAGGTGCCAAATTAAAGACTGAATTGTTCATTTCATTCAGAGATTTCAAAGAGGACTTTCTGGATAAGTTCCTTTAAAATGTAGCCTTAGCTGAGAATATATAATATTTCGAAAATATATAGTGATTTCTTGGCATAGAACTTTCAGCACCGTCATTTAGACTGAAAATGATTAACCCCTTTCCTCCTCCAACAATAAGGATATTTTCCTGTGTTGTTCAGATAAGATGCAAGGACTCCCCTGATTTCCATTCTCTCTTTGGAGCCACATCACTTTTGCAGGTACTAGCTCTCTTCCTTATACAGGAGACCACCTAAGAGCAGAGCTGTGCTAAATGATTCCCATTAATTTTCCCATATTAGGCTTTCCAATACAGGTTTGAGATCAACAAAATTATATAGACATAGAAACTGAGTTTCAGGGGGTTATATAATTTGCCTAAGATTATACAGTAATTAACAGCACTAGTAGCCATTTAGACTTACAAACATGAGTCCATCCAAAGTCTGTGTTCTTTCCATTTCACCTCACCACCTGTCATGCTTTGATGCATAACATAAACATCCCAGGCATAATGCGTCCCAGGCAAAGCATTGACCTTCATCCAGCACACATACTCCCAATCCACTTCGTATCAAAGACTACTTTTCAGTCCATTCACAGAATCTCATTCCTTTTAATATTAGAAGCTTCTTCCTTGAGGCAACAAAACCTCATGCATCCTAGCAGACTAGCGTATTGCCTGGCTTTGAATCCTGCTTGTGTGCCTTTAGACAAGATACATCGGTTTCATCTGAAAATGGAATAAGGTTTTGTGAGATCATGAGTCATCGTCCATGTAAGTCACCTGGCACACAGTGAGCTTCAATAAACATTTGCTGTTACTATGATTATTAGTTGAAACATTATTAAGACTTTTCCAGAAACTTTATTTTCTCTGCAATTGCTATTCATTTGATTTTCATTTTTGTTTCCCTCATTTATATATTAAATTGGAATGGCTGGTGCTTAATTTAGTAAAGTGGTTGGTATAACAATTGTATTTTTTTATAGTATTCAATAAAATTGTCTACAAAATGGGGTCAGTGGCAGCTGGCACTTCAGAGAGAAGTCATTAAAAGGTTTGTTCTAAACAATCCATTTCCATTTTTGCGGAATCTTTGTAAAGGAGGAACAAGATAGTCCTACTAACTGTTTCGGAAGTTTAAGTTCTCCTTCTACAACCTGTCACTTATGTGTAATAGGACATTCATTTAACAAATTATTTATACATTCTAAGTCACAGATGCCTCATTTACAAAAAAATAAAATAAAGAAAAATAATCTTAATCTTTGCCAGGAGATTACTGTAGGAAAATTTCTAAAAATTTTATAAATTCACAAATTCTAAAAATTTTATAAATTCACTCTAAAAACAGTGAATGTGCAATGCAAATTCCCAATTTCAAAAAAGAAGTAGTTAAAATTTGCCTTTTAAAGGGAAGGATTAGTAACTTTGATATTTCACCAATATTTACAAAATGCTAGGAAAAATAAATAGAAGGGGGGGCACAATGATATGGTTTGTAGATGAAAAAATAAATCCCTTAAAACCTCTAGTCAAGAACAATTTCTTTATAGTTACAGTGATTAAAAAAAAAATCACTTAAAAATTTTAGATTTAGGGGCTGGGCTCATGGCCTACTGGTTAAGTTCAGCATGCTCCACTTTGGTGGCCTGGGTTTGGTTCCTGGATGTGGACCTACACCACTCGGCGGCCATGCTGTGGTGGCGACCCACACACAAAATAGAGGAAGACTGGCAACAGGTGTTAGCTCAGAGCAAATCTTCCTCAGCAAAACAAAAAATTTAGATTTAAAAATATCTCTGATTAGTAGTTAATGATATGAAAAAAATGCTAATGATACATTAAGCAGATAGAGGGAAGATGGATAAGTAGAAAGCCAGAATGAAAAACACTGATTAGACGAAATATACTAAAATATTAGCAATAGTATTTTGGATAGGTAGGTGGGCAATTTTTATCTTCTTCTTTTTGTTTTTTTCTATTCCAATGTGAGTTACAGAGGAGAAAAAGAGAACTTTGAGGGCTGGAGTGGAGGGAAGGCTTTGGGAAAAAATAGGATGTCAGCAGAAAAGACTGACTTGGTATCCCCGGCAGGGTTCCAAGCAGGGCCAACAACATAAACTAACACTGCTGAACCCTCCCAAGATTTACTCCGCAGGGAGATGCTCTCAAAAACAGGACTGGCAGGAAGGGGACATTTCCCCATAAGGGTGCACACACACATACCGAAAGAACTGAAAAGTAATACGGCTGCCTGGCCTTTTTTACACTGACCTAAGAAGCACACCAAATTGTTATAATACATAACAGGTTTGCTGAATCCATACTACTTCAGAAAAGCTTTTCAAAATTTACTTTAGAAAACACCAATGTCAACAGTTCAAAGAATGTAGCCCACACAGACATGATTACCTTGTAATAGTATAGTTCACTTTTCACATACAGGGATTTCCTACTGTCTCCTTCTGGCTGAAATAAAGTGAAAAGAAACCTATTCTTCAGGGCTGATTATTTCTGACCCATGTGAACTTTTCCAAGGCCTTTGACTCTTTTACATATTTTGAATTTTTAAGTCCAGCTTATTGCTATTGCTGATTCTTCAAGTTTCACCTCAGCCTTTACTCAATGGAGATGTGTTTACGTCACAGCTCTTTTGCAATGCAAGGTTCTATGTGATGCTGTATTTAAATATGTTGAGTGTCTCACGCTGCTTTCATTGTTCTAATCAAGACTGGACTTACGATCCTACCACTATTGGTTTATATTTTCAAATTATACAGCATATTTTCATGAGATTAAAAAAAAGTATCCTTTAATCAATTCAACAATATTTACTGAGAGCCTACCATGAACAGGGAGTAATGTATGAAAATGGCACACTGGAATAGTTTAACATAATGGTACACAAAGCCTTTCTTTCTTAGTTTTAAACCTTTACCAAATATCAGGGACTAATTCTGCTGAGAGTTAGAGATGAGAGTCAGATTTCAAAATTATTTCTTTCTCAACAGTATTGCAACAAATAGACATGTAAACTGAGAGATTCATTTCAGTTCCCCAAAGGTCTGGAAAACCATAAGAAGCATTTCTTTCATTTCAGAACTACTCAGATATGCTTAAGGACAGCATCCATCGCCCCATTAACGATAGCACCAAGGGTTCCAATTACAAGAGTTTCAATAACTTTATTCAGTGAATCATGCAGGAGAGAAATTATTTCCAGACAAAATGCCAAAAAGAAAAACCTAGTATTTGTTTTTGTATAATAAACACTCAAAAATATAAAACAAAGCTCAACATGATTCCTTAATGCTAGTTAGCTAAAATCTATATAATTATACTAATCTTTTTATAAGTAGAATTAAATAACAAATATCCCAAACTCCCCAGAAGGGATTATCATTTTGGAGTACGTAATGAATGTCCTTAGAATACAGAGGAAGCCAATTTAGCCCTTCCTAGCAATTCATTTCCTGTTTGATCTTACTAGATCGTTGCCATCAATCCAGTTAAATGATGCTTTATCTAGCTAAAGTATAGCCAAAACAACATACTTCATGCAATAAAAAATGTTTACATCATATTGTTACAGTTCTAGTACCACCAACCCGAGGGAAAAGGCTTTAGGATCTACTTTAAAAGATTGACAAAACAAGTGAAGCCACCTAAAGTACAGACCTTCTTTTCAAGTGTTACCTACCACACTGAGAGCCAAAGCAAATTTTTCCTTAAATACACTCTCTCCAGGTTGGACTAGAACAATTGGGAATACCTGTTTATCGAAGAGCTTATCAAACTGAAAAATAGCTTTAAATAAAGAGCTAACATAAGGAAGAGAAAGACTGTAGTTATAAGTTTTATTTTCAAGGTCTGATACATTCCCCTGTTGAATATCAAAATTTAATTCTATGCTATTCACAGTTCATAAATATCAAAACTATTTTTACTAGTTCTTGCTAATTTCTTAAGTTCCCCTGACATAGCACAAAGCACCAATCAATCTAACAGTTGTAGAACTCCATAAGCACAAAGCACATTTCACATTAAACAGATGAAAACTAATCTGAATTCTTGCCTAGGGACTTGCTTTCAAACATTTTCATAATTAGTCACTTGCTATCAAATTTGAATTAAGGGCATCTATATATAGTTTCCTTACTCCATCACAGCAGACTTTATGTGAGAACTGAGGAGCTTTGGAACAGAGGCCCCAAACAGCTGCGTATCTGCCCCAGGCCATTGCTGAAGGCATCAAGACACACTAAAAAATAACAACAACCCACAAAGTTCTTTCTAGTGCTCACCCAGAGCCAGGCCTCAGAGGCTATGCAGTTATTTCCCAACATTCAAAGACTCTACATTATCCTAACAAAACCACATATGTAGTGTCTCTTAATATCCACACGTATCTTAGGGGGAGTGGGTATCTCGTCAACCCCAAGCATAGCAGGGGGCCATTTCTATTCCAAACAGCAAACACCATCCTGTTCCCAAACTTGATACACTGTCCCTCAATAAGGGCAGAAGACAGACGTGAACATGATCTTCAGAAGCAGATATCATCTTGGGTTAAAAACTAGTGAACACAACATTCAAATATACTTACACGAAGAAGTATTTGCTCCTTCTGTTGATACTGATATTCTAATGGGAGACTCTATAAAACATAAAAGTGGAATGAGGCTTTATTGAGTCATGCTGCTTGGATTCTTAAACTAGAAATTTGCCAGGCTGGGGTATCATCTAGAAAAAGAGGCCTAGAAAACAGTGCAACAGAAAAGCTAAAGCATTTCAAAGTCAAAGGAAGATATATGCAATATTCAAAGAGCACAAAGGAATATTCCTGTAGTCCAGACCCAAAGACTTTTGAAAGAGAGGAAAATGGAGTCAGGCCATCTGCAAAGATATCCCACACACCAACTGCTGTAGGAACTTCCTAGAAATACTACTCTGAACAGATCCACCCTACAGGTGACACAGACAATTCCTTCTCTTAGGAGTGGTCTTGATTTCAAGAAACTTGAAACCAAAGGGAACAGACCCCATAATCAGAGAGAACGAATGTTACCTTTCATGCATAGAGGAATAAAAAGAAGAATGAGAAAATTTTCAGGCAACTTGGTCTGCATAAACATCCTGACCAAACATGGTGCTCAGTAAGGTCCATGCAAGGTCCAGTAGAGCAATTACACGAGGATCAACCAAAACATGCTAAATAAATACATAGTACAATCACTGGGGATGTAGAGCGGCAAGATTCTCTTAGTTAGCAAGAGGAAAGGAAGGAAAACCAGTATTTAAGTACAGACAGAGCATAAAACATAATTCATGCAGGAAAAAAGCGTGGGACATAAGAGTTTTTATTAGTAAGAAATAGGAACAATTTAGTATGAAAGAAGGATTAAAATTCAGCAGCCAGAATGTTATAAAGATTCAAGTCATATATCAGAAAATAATAGTTACAGTCACTCTAAATTCCCAAGACAAGCACTACTTAAATTTAAATGCTCAGGTTCATAACAGCATCTATTGGAGTCAGACAATCAAGTACTTATATTCAAGAAACGCCTGGATGAAAGGTGAAGATAGTCAGATAACTCAATATTTTTGTTTGTTTGTTTTTCTTTTTATCTCTCTTGCCTTCCTCACCTCCCTCCCTTCCTTCCTTTCTTCTTTCTCTCTCTCTTTCTTTCTATTACTCAGAAAAGTAAGATCCTCTTAGATTCCAGGATCATTTCACCCTACAACACACAGACTTAACATCTTAGTAATGACAAATAAGTAAGCCCTAAATATAGCCAAAGCAGTCTAGGATATAGAGAAATTTAGCTTTTATGATTTTGAACAACAGCTTTGAAGAGAAGAGGAAAAACTGGTGATGGTAAGATGGAAAAGGCTTTGTTAAATATGGCCTCCTATAGTTTCAACAAGGTACAGGCCACAATGACAAAAATCAGTGAATCTAAAACATTAAATATGGGGTCATGGAAAGAATAGTGAGCTTGAAGTATCTGCTCTTCTACTGGCTGAGATATATGACTTAAGATTTCTGATGCTTCAATTTTCTCATCTGTAAAATGAAGAAAAATAATGCCTTGTTTCACAAATCTGTTGTGATTATCAAATAAGATGTAAAAATCTTTGTAAACTATAAAGTATCATGCAAAAACAACTTACTGTTATACCTCTGAAGTGAGTTTTGAATCTAGGTCTCCAAAAAAGTTGCTTCCAACTAAATATTAATTTTTAAATATTCTAAGGTTCTGTTAACTATAGAATTACACAGGATAAGGAAAAAGAAAATTAATTCATAGTAGATTTAATTAAATCTACAGCTAGTGGAGAAATCAATGAATTATGTTTATATGTGCACTAGTAGAGTTGGGTTATAAGTAGCTAATATCTTCTCAGACTATAATTGCTATCAGCAAGAGAGAAACAAACAAAAACAAACAAACCCCCAAAAATGCAACAACATTTTAAAAAGTCAGGCCTATAACAGTATTTTCTCTTAAGTTTAGTGACCCACAACTGATCATTAGAAGCCCAAAGGTCAGAGATCAAACACTGATACATTATCCAGGAATAAACTCTGATGGATGAAAGACAGCAAAGGCAGCCAAGAGAAGCACCTATAAAGACATAAAAACTGAATTTATAACCCAGATGTCTCCTTTCCTGGTCTAATGTCACTAAGTTGTATCTAGATGTAGATTTCTTTTTCTCATGCATGCTTCTCATGCCCAAATTCAGACATACAGCAAGAACTGTACTCCTTGAAGTAAAATCCAAAAAGGCAGAAGGAGGTGGAGAAAAACATCAGAGCAGAAACCAAGAACAGCTAGAATTTGGATGCAGAAGGGGTTCTGATTAGTAGAAGGAGTAGCCAGCAGTTACGTCTGACGTTCTGGTTAGTAAAATTTGACGAGCTCATTTTCCTTACCTGAGGACACATACGCTGTTTCAGTTGAGGCTGGCATGCCAGTAATGATCTCTGTAAAAAAAAAAAAAGGTGATAGGATATTATGATGCATAATCAGGAGGCCAAGAGCCAGCTGCACAGCCTGCCTTCAAACTAAAAATGAGTGTAAAGGAAGGAAGTGTTGAAAGGGGGTGATGAAAGTCCAGGTTTATCCATACAGACAGTGAGAAATGCAGAAAAGACTGTCCAGATAAATAGTTCTTCTTTCTTGGGCAAAGAGCATGAGATGAGATATGCTAGAATAATTGAGAAGAATTCTCTGCCCCCACTGTGGTCAGTGAAGGAAAATATATGGCAACATGATGGAGAATGGAGAATATAGGAGCTGTGGGCTCTTCCTCAGAAAGAAAGGCAGAAATAGCAGAACTAAGAGAAATCAAAGCTGTGGGATCAAAGCTGCGGTTAGAATTTTTAAATTACAGATTTTTGGAGAGCTACATTTTTGTTCAAAAACAAACGCAAGCCATGTTTCTAGTTGGGATTGATGAAAAACACGAGTACTGGCATCAAACTCTACATAATATTGCCAGTGGTAATCAAGATGGGTGCCCTATCATATGATAGACATTTCAGCTACTCACACAGGGCATAGAGTAAGCAGGCAGCTCCCACCCCAAGGAAATGAAGAATGAACCTGCACACTTCTGGACACACCATTATCACGGGAATTGTGATAGTCTTATTTAAACTTTGACTTGCTTTCTTAATGCCTTTATGAAGGGATAAAGGACAATTAAACTGTCTAACTCTGTATTCAATGAGTCCTTCTGAAAAAGGCTTCAGTTGCTAAAATCTAATATTTTCAGTAAGGCATAGTTTTCTGAAGCCTGAAAAGATGTAGAGATGCAATGATGAATATCATTCAACCTTCACTGTATGTATAATTATTATTAAATGATTTAATAGTATTTTACTATTTACCACTTACTAACAAAGACAAAAAGATCAATTCAATCTGTTGTGATATATATACATTACAAAAGTTACTAGATCCTACTAAAATCCTAAGCAGTTCATATATGCTACCATCTTATGTTTAAATTAACAACCTGTTAATAATGGAGTTAAAAATGTTCATGATCAACGTAATCATCTTTAAATATAGATATGACCATTTAGGGTTTCCATGATAGGACTAGTTTAGTAGGTAAGAGGAATTAATTTAAGCGGCAATATTTCTTCAACCTCAGAGACTTCTCCAGGGATAAAAGGTTCTATGGAATTGGAAGAAGAGAAAAATGGCATGTGAGATTCAGCAGGGATGTTTAAGAATAAGCATCAGGTTAACTATGAATATATAAAGATCAGAAATACACCTTTAGTAAGACCAAATATGTCTCTTTCGTGCAAATTAAGTATGGACGGGCCTCTCTAATCTAGCATTAGGAGGACAAAGCATTCTGGGTATGAGATTGTTATCAAGCCACCAAAGTTGCCTACATTGGCTCTTATACCCACTAAAAACGGAACAAAGTGAAAGGAATCAGTAAATAGGGTGTATGATATCCTCTGGACTTTCTCAAAGCAGCAAGCATTAAAGAGGATATTCTGAGTTGGTAAAATGGCGATATCTGCTTCTGAAGTGGCTACAACTAATTTTCTTGATTTGGGCTGTAGAAAATGGAAATTCTTCTTCTTTGGGAAAAATGTAATCTGAGAGAAACATTTTAATCAAAAACTCACAGCACTTGTCTTTCTGTCCGGGTACCTAGAAGAAGATCCATGTTTCCAAGCAAAGTGCCCACATTGGGAGAGAGATTTCCTCATTCTGTCCTCCAGGACCCGCCAGTGACATGACAGCCGGACTGAAGTAGTAAGCTCAGGGTCACAAGAATTGGGCAAAAGTCCCAATCCCAGCATGAACATCAGGACTCTTTTCAAATTTATTTTTGACAAACTAAGTAGTTGTCCACTGTGACCTTCCAAGAAAAAAAAAAACTCAAGAGCTTTTCTAACTCAGCATAAAAGATCTCAGATTAGAGGAAAGGTTAATATAACGTTTCCTTTTTTAATTGAATGTTACATAAAAATACCAGAACAGGAGGTTACTACAAAGATGGATCTACACTGAGATAACTTAAAATAACCTCCCTTCCTAAAATTAGATATTCATCCTGGAGACCTTAAAAATATCTTTAATGGTTACAGTTCCAAATAAAAACTTTCTGAGTTATCTTGGGGGAAATACAAGCTCAGAAGTTTATACTTCTATACTAAAAGAATCTTGCTAATAAGAAAAGTTTTCTTTTTGATTAAAACCACTCAGCAAGCATTTTTATGCATATTATGGGTAGAGCTCATAGATTTAGGAAACAACCTTTCATTATAGGTGCAACTGAAAATAACTTTATGTTACAATTAAAGATTTTTTAAAAATTAAGTCCTGCAATCTCCTTGATGTTTATTTAACCAACACATTTTTCCCACAGTAATTTGGTATGATAAATTTGTTAATTTATAAAGGACATCCCCTTCATTAGTGCAAATTAATGAGGATTTAGAATCATCAGGAATTGAATACAACTTAGCCACTCATGCTGGGGAGGCAAGTAAACGTAAGGAACATTAGTGTATCTGTAATGTTTGAATGCTAATGTTTGAATGCTTTTTGAATAAATGGAAATCTGATTTCAAGAAAAAGTTTCAGTGTCTAAAAAATAACACCTTCTGGAAAGGAATTTTTCTAATTA
The DNA here is from genome assembly GCA_031878705.1 of Tapirus indicus. Classification (NCBI taxonomy): domain Eukaryota; kingdom Metazoa; phylum Chordata; class Mammalia; order Perissodactyla; family Tapiridae; genus Tapirus; species Tapirus indicus. The sequence goes on from CM062937.1 coordinate 14,098,224, forward strand.
TTATGTATGCATGATGTGTTTGAGATTTCACCATGAGCACAATATACTAAACATAACTACGTAGCAAAATATACACATACAGAAATACAAATATATATATGGTGTGTCTGTGTGTGTATTTAAACATGCAATTATATGACTCTGTTATTCTAAAATTACAGGTCATTACTGTGCATACAAAAAATTTGATCAAGTCCCTTTTTTAAAGATTTAAAATAGGCACAGTTATTTATGAGCACTCGTAGATGATTTAGGAACATCTTCGAGTGTCTAAATTCTTGCTCATAATGAGTGCAACTGAAAAATTTTGAAATTAATAAATAGTGTAGAGACAGGATGAATACTATGCATTGAAAAGATGACTCTATTCCATTCATATTGCTCTTCCTTGTAGGCTTCATGGGAATCCTATGTAACACAACATACATGGAGACTGCGATACAAATTATAAAACGTATTTCACATGCTTCTCAGTATAACTATAGGTTGCTCACCAATATCACGGCATTTCCACACCACTTTCAATATAGGAGGGGGGTGAGGCTAAGCCTGCTATCCACGTGAGCCAATTTTTTAAAGGATCAATTGATATAATAATCAAATTTTGTGGAAATAATATTTTTCTGCTCATCTCAAATGCAACAGCCATTTTATTGCTATGAGCCCAATTGCTCCTATGGGATCTTACATCTCACTCAAATAATTTTTCTCCTGATTAAAAAAAGAAAACCTAGTAGAAGATATAATTGATTGTTGTATATTCTCCTGTATTAATCTTTTAAAAGACTGCAGTACTTAATTAATTTGAAAACTAGTTAGGTCTATTATTCTCTTCCCTAATCTGATGCCCAGGAGTTTTCATGGAGCTTCTTAGCTAAGAATTAATTGCTAAATTAAGGTTTCCTATATAAAGACCAAGCCAAATAAAATACAAATAAAAATGAACACATAGTGTCTGATCCTTGTAAGCACGGTGTATGTGACCTTTTAAACTGCCATATTTGAATTCATGAAAGGAATTCACTTGTAATCCATCATGGAATGATGATTGCCTATGAGACCGTTCTTTATATGAAAACTCAACTGGACTTTGTTAGACTTACATAGTCCCAGAAGCAGTTAGCAGATGGCATAGGCTTATATCTGTCTACTGTATGGACAAATTCTTTTTTTTCCAAATAAGGTAGGGATTAAAAGTCATTGGAGAGAGCAGAAAACATACAAATTTCTAAAATGTAGCTTAACAAAATGATTGGCTATATGTACATTTTTTTCTAAGTTTGTGGAAATATGGTCACTGTTTCACTCAAGTATATAATGATGCAAGGGGAATTTCTTAGTTTCTTTTAATTATTTATATCTAGTTGCTAATGTAAGTAGATCTGAACAATAAGTTTCATTGCAAAAAGTTCGTAAAATTGGATGGAGACTTAGATCATAATATCTAAGCTAATTTTATTCTAACAGTTATAAAGGTCTTAATGGGATTAAAAATGGTGTCAAGTAGCCAGGTCATCTTGCTACTTTTTTCATTTTTTTCTGGGGAGAAAAGAAAAGTCTTCCAGGTATGTCTCCCTCAACCCCTACCATCTCTCCTAGAATCTTGTACCAAAATATATTCTAAACTTCTTAGTGCAAAGAAGGCACCTGTGTGAGAATTTAAGTAAATCACAAGGAATCCTCTGCATAGGATGAAATTAGGATAATTAGCTTGCAGCAACGTACTAGGATCTTTCATCAAGGCAACCTGTATAGAAATTATCAACTCATAGTTGTGTACTTATTGGAGAAATATGGGAGAGATGAGCGACACAACACAAAATAAACAAAATGACTAATGTTTCGTAGAAAACATAAATTAAAGTCTTAAGGGAAGTTCAACACAATATTATATTGTGACAATATGTTCTAAATTTTAAGTCTTTTTTTCCTAGGACTCCCATGGAAAAAGAAATTCTTGAGAATTCTACTTTCTTGGCCCAAGTTAACAGTAAATATACATTTAGGAAGAGATGGTTTGGCTGTGTGGCAGTTGATAATCACAGTAGAGTGTGTTCTTTTTCTCTCTGAAAGAGTGTTTCTGTGCAGCCTTTGCCCAGATTGCTATGAAGACAGGGATGTGACAACACAAAGGTAATGCATCCGAGTTCCAGAGAGCTCAGGACCGGAGTTGAGCCTTCTTTGATCACCAGCCTTGATCCGAATGTAGCAAATTCATAGATAGCAGTGGAAGAGGCTGAAGGATCAGAATTATTACATATTTTCCTTTTGGATGCACTACAACTAAGTCCCTGAGGTGTAGGGAGAAAAGAGTCTTCCAATATGCAGAACGCATTGGCCTTGTCTATCATGGTGCCTGCCATGCCACTGGGTCTGATGAGTAACACATCCCACCCACGGCCTCTGAAGAGAGGGACATTTCCAGGCAGCCATGTTTCTGGCTTCACTCTCCTGGGTCGAGCGCATGGTGGGCGCCTGACCAGAAGGCAGATGAGTTGTAAGCTCTCTAGTCCTTTCAATATGGTCTGACACAATAGCTCTGCCAATCAGATTATTGCCATGGGGAATTTGATTTGGGAACTAAGGAAACAATCCTACAGTAGGAGTTGAAACTGAAAGAATGCCTTAAAAAGAGCCAGGAAGAAGAATGTGGCCAAGTGGGATCATGATCAGATCAAAGTTCAGAATTATAAAGAAGCATAGTTGAAAGCAGGAGAGGTGAGAAGACATAAGAAATAGTAGAAGACTCAAGAATGTATCTGAGGCACACTAAAGACAGAGACACTAGAGAGAAGACCCACAAGCCCCCACTGCTTAATTTCTTAGAGATGCCCCGGGTACAATTTTCTCCTTGAGGCCCAGTCATAATGAAGTTCTAGTTCTTCCCCATGGAATTCCTCTCTCTTTATGCCTCACACCATTCCTTCAGTTTCTGTTTTTCACAAACCAAAGAATCTTACCTCAAACATTTGCAAACACACAGTCAGGTATAGAGTGAGCTATACTGGACCAGGAATTAAAGAAACCTGGGTACATGTCCCCTTTTGCTGCTAAATATCTTGTGATCCTGAATGTGTCTGTTTTAAGACACATTCTAAATCTCCATTTCTTTTTAAATACAATGAGAGGGCTGGATAAGGATAAACTATTCCTAACGTTCTAAGAAGAAAATGAAAACAAGACCACCTTGCAGTGTAATTAAGATTCTTCATTCTCCTCCTTTAGATGCTTTAAATAACCCAATAAGAAGCCACTCCCTAAAGAATTTTAGTTGGTTGTTTAAAAGAATGACTTCCTTACAATATTGCATGAACTTCTCTTTATTCTTGTCAGGTAAAAAAGATTTATTATCAACAACATCCCTACTTTCATTTCTCTATATTATAATTGGTCAATACTATATATTCAAACTGGAGGCCAATTTTTGAATGAATTAACATGGAAAAATGAGTTGGATGTCTCTCCTATGAGAGAAATGTGAAAAGCCATATTATCAAACTTTCAGTACCCCAAAATTAATAAAAAAGAAACTCTATGGGTTTTTGCCAGGAATAATATAGTGGTAAATAATTCACTGCTTAATTCCATAAATCAGAAAACATGGAATAATCAATACAATACTACTGTAAGCACTCAGTGAGACCATTTTATTTTCCTGGGACTATATAAATCTAATCCAAGTGTCAAAATCATAATTCAGTAGCATTTACTCTGAGGAGTCACACTGAGCCAAGCCAGCAACAAACCAAGAACAAGCTACTAAACATGGTATAATAGAAAGAAGAGAATAAGTCACTGATATTAATTTTTAAATTTGTGTTTCAAGTAGCATCCTATCAAATGCCACGTGGGGCAAAATAACATTAGCAAAATACTACTGCTTAACCTGTGCTGATTAAAAAAGTAAAGTGATGTTATATTTACTCATAAATTTTAAGTGGCCTTTACATTTTAAACAACAAACACAGCTCCTAAAAATTTAATGGAAACTACTGCACACCGTTGTCCTTTCCTCTCTGTGGAGGGAGGATTCAAAATGAAAGTGATGAACGCCGATTACACTGCAGTACAGCAGTTCATCAGGAAGTCCAGAGAAGACTAGGAATTAACCTGAATTTTCCCAACCCTCTTCCATATTTTTATCTCACTCCCTTCTCTCTAGCCTATTAAGTCTATCAACACAAACTACATCAGTCTCCTATGGAGTTAACCCTTAAAGTTACTTTTCCTCTTCCCTTGCTGGCCCCAGTATTTTTACCTTATCACTTTAAGAGATCAGGCCTTTGCAGTGGACACTCTTTCTCATCTCCTACCTAGAAAGAGTGCCATTAGGCTTGGTTTTAGAACAGATGACAGGGCTTGTGAAGGCAGTAGTTAAGTGCCACAATTCAAAAAGGAAAAGAAGCACCAAAGGTTTTGAAGTAGCATTTTATTATTTCAAGAGACTTAGATGCTCATTGCTAGTGCAGCAGCAGCCTCTATAGATGACTCCATCAAGTTGTGGAGTATTGGGGCATCGTGAACAGAGAGCCAGCAGCTGTGGTTCCTTTACTCTCCTCAGATAACTTCAGAGAAGTTGTCAGAGGGCAGGTGGCACCTTCGACTTCCAAGTCATTCATTTGTTTAACAAATACCCCCCGGGAACTGTTCTCAGGAAAGCAGAGGTGGAGGCCTATAGTAGGAAATGCTTTGCCTCAAAGACATTCCTAATTTCAGAATTAATAGGCCTAAAAACATTGACCAGCCTAACTTCCTACTACCTAGAGCCAGATGTATTAAAAACACATACAAGAACATAAAAATTGCCAGGACCGTTGGATTGTATTCTGTTTACACACACACACACACACACACACACACACACAAAATATACATCTGTATGTAAATATATACTATATATATTCTATACATACATATGTATTTTGTGTATCAATATACACATATATACACATATCCCATTGCTGACAGAGCCAAAGATTTGGCTGCCCTCCCTGACTAACTTAAATGTGAGGTATAACCTCTTTCTTTTAGCAACCCATCCTGCTTCTGCCATTCATGACCTTGTTCAAATCCTTTAAAAGAAAATCTATGCCTATTTCAGGTCTGTATCACCTCACAGAGTGAAAAGCTTTATGGAGAACACACAAGATACTTGAAATATATGGTTTTCTTCCCATCTTTTATTTGTTGGTTCACAATAGGATTTAACACACCAATCTATTCCAAGTCTTACCACATATCTTGGCTACTCCTCTTACAGACTGAGAAATAGAATGAAGTAGGTATCTCTTACCATTTGAATCCACAATGGTGATATTGGCAGAGGCACTGTCATTTCCCAATTTGCTGATCACTTTGCACATGTATTCTCCAGAATCAGCCAGTGACGCTTTGTTAATGCGAAGTTCTGACTTCCTATAAGATCAGGACCAAAGTGGTATTAAGTATATTTCATAGAAATGCAATGATCACCAAAACACATTTCTCTGTAGTTTCGGAGTTCTCAAACTCTTCCTCCCCACTCCACACATGTTATGTTAAAACACAACTTACTAGTACATAGATGTATGATTTTACCAAGAGTAAAAGTTGAGACACATCTCATTTAAGTTACATCATGGATATAGTTTTAATTTTATCACCCAGTTTAGCAATTTAAAGGAAGTCTTGTGTAACTTTTCTTTTTATTCCTCTACCACCACTACTAACCACATTATGCCTCAGATTTTTTTGACCTCAATTTGTAAAGAAAGGGGATTTGCCTTTCTTTAAGAAGATCCTCATTGCCAGGAGCATAGTACCACACGCATGGTTCTTAATATTGAAATAAATATTCATGTAACAATAGCACACACTTTTATAAAAACTCTTCATATTAAATCAATATTCGGCACCTCTTTTTGAGCATGGGCAACATTGTGATTTGCATCTGTCTGTTTTACTCTTGCACATAGTCTATAACTTAAGCAGTCTCTAGGATTTAAAAACCCAGAATTACTGGGATTGGCTCAGCATTCACTAAAGCCTTTTGAAAGCATCCTTGTATGCTCTAGCCTGGTCCTGACTGCCTGGCTCTCGGAGGAGGACAGTAGAGAGAAAAGAAGGCAGAAAGCAAAGACAGCAACTCAGAATTTTATATAATTCCCATAAATTATACTTTCCCAGGTTTTTAATGAATTTTCTGGTCTTCCTGTCATATATGATTAATCAAGTTAGATCGATTGTTCCAAATTTAATTTCTACTATTCTCCTCCTGTCTATCGAACTGAACCACCCACCCAGTTTCACATATAAGCCATAAGGCCTTCCACCTAGGTGCTTTCGGTTGTGTCATTTATTTCTCCTAGAACAAGGGCCCCATATTTCTACCCATCAAGATATTAGCTGACCTTTAAGGATCATCTCAAGTGCCAATTCCTTCATCAAGCCTTTCATGATCACGTAACTGGAGCTGCTCTCTCCCTTGTCTGAATTCTGATAGCCTTGAGTCCCTCTTCCATGACCATCATGGTTCTTACAGTATGTTTTATCTCTCAAGCTAGGACACACACTTTGGAGGGGGAGTCCATAATTTAAACTCCTTGGTAGCCTCACAGAACATACATCACTGCTTTGCCCATGGTGCATCCTCAAACATTATTGAATGATTGTGTGAATAAATGAAGAAAATATTTGGATGTTCCCACTTAAGCTCTCTGCAGGACCTAATGTTCCTAATGTCGGCTGCAGGAAGGGAGGATGCAATATGAAGAGGGAAGAGACAGTTAGAGGTGGTCCAGACCAAGGGCAGCAACAGTTAAACCAACACATGGATTGAAAAATGAACTTCATTAGTTGTGACTGAGAACAATGTCAACAGGTGAACTTGAGAAATCAAAACAAAACAAAGGGTACTATGCTCAAAAAGTTGGGAAGACATTAGGTTAAACAAAAACAGGCTTTTTTTTTAATCCTATAGGATTTCTCAAACTCTTTAATATACTAATGTACTCTTACTTTCCAAGAGGGGAATATATTATTTAGTTTCTTCAAACTTATTGACCATGGAATCCTTGTCATTCACATGGTATATCTGTTGATATTTCCTGAAAATAAGGTCCACAGAACAAAGTTGATGAAAAATGGACCTAATATAATAATAGCCTTATTTATCGATGTAATGGGGGACCACTAAGGACCATTTATACAGGGATATTCAGATATTAATCAGAGAGGTGATAGAAAAGTTTCCCTGAAGTATACCCCTATAAACCAAAATAGATCATTTTGATGGCAAGCGTCTTGGCAAGTAGATATTGAGATTTAATAATAAAACACAACAACTTTTAAAATTATCAAAATACAGCAATATTAGGATATTATCCCCTGTCAAGTTCTGTTAACTTTTAAGCCTGGCTTTGGAGTATTCAAATCTAATGTTTTTTAATGGATTATCAGCTATTTATACACTTTCTCCACACAGAACAAGTTTCCTTCATGAGAGACACCTATGAAGTATAGTGAGAAACAATGGAATAACTCCTACAGTAAGCTTGTCCAGCCCAAAATAGCACAATTAGCTGAAAGCATTTTCAAGTATGACCGTGGAGCCATGGAATCAAGTATGACATGAATAGATAAATCATGAAGAATGTCAGGATGGGGAATAACATCCTGGTTTTCATCACAGAGGAAAAAGTGAATTCCTAAAATAAGAAAATAGTAACTTTTCCTGTTAAGCCCTAAAATTCTGAGATAAGACTATTACAACAACATCCCCGGACTGTACAACACCCCAAGATTATTATAATTCCAAGAACACCCCTTCTTTCCTATTTATACAAATCTAGGATCAGTCCTTGATGATATATAAAGGGTTATTTCTTGACCCTGTGCTATTAATATTTTAACTATTGAACTGGATCAAACTATAAGAAACAAGGTCATCAAATTTACAGTTAACACAATCTTAAGGGGCTAGTTCTTAAAATCCAAATTCTCCTCATAGACTCACACAGTGTTTCCTGGAATACTATTCCAAGAAATGTAAATAAATGTTATGCTTAAGAAAGAGAGAATAAGAAAAAAAAAAAAAGAAAAATTGTCTATGCTCAAATAAATGTTGCATTAAACAGAGTTAAAGAGATTTCTTTACAACAGAACCTCTCAGCTGTTTTTATGCAAATATGTACTGGGAATTTCTAAGGCAGGCAGGACATGTGGCTAAGGAATCCTTTCTGTAGAGAACACCCTTGGGAATCCTGGGACGGAACATCAATGGGCCAAGACCAAAATTCAGTTTCATCAAGATAAGCATAACAAATACATTCAGGTTCAAAAATCAGCAGCAGAAATACAGGCTGGGAGAGATGTGCATTGACAACAATATACACAGACAAAAGGATTTCATTCGCCATGCATTTAACATTACTCCATTTTAAACAACTATTAAAAAAAAGAAAAAAGAAAAAAAAAGAAACTTATGCACTTTTGGCAAAATTAATAGTCAAACAGCATAAATCAAATGGGATAAAAATTTCAATACACTGCTCACAGGCTAGATCACATCTAGAATATTGAATTATGTTTTGAAGTGACATTTGATGAAAAATATCCACAACTAGAGGACTTTGGAAGAGGGTGATCAGAATTGAATAGAGCCTAGAAATCTTATCACTAGAGAAGATTCTGTTAAAGAAACAGAGGTCCCACTGGCAGGCAGTTATGAACAAGATATGGATAGCTATTTAAATACATTTCATGGTTGTCATATGGAAAAGGAAATTATTTGAGGAGGCCTTCGAAGGTAAAATTATGTCTTAGAGGAAAAAGAAGGCATATTTTAGATGATATTATAAGGAAGAACTTTCTGAGCATTCAAAAATGGATGGGGTGTCTTGTGAAAGTGTTAGGTTTTCTCCTTGGAAAGATTTGAGTCTGGATAACCAACTGTCAAGCATACTCTTAACAAGAATATCTCTATGCAGAGAAAGATTAAATTAGATCAGTCATTTCAACCATTTTAGCAAAAAAAAATTCTGTTTTAAAATGAAGGCTTAAATCAGAGCCTCATATTTAAAAATATCATAAAGAGAGAAAGTGTTCAAGTCAAAGTGGTTGGCAACCCTCTTTGCAATTCAATGGAAACTTAAGATTCTCCAGGGACACAATGGGAAAATCACTGACCCAGATGATCATTAGGGCCCCTCTGAACTCTAATGATAGATTTAACTGTGAGATTCCTCAATCCTTGGGTCCTAGGGTAGGAATGAGAAGTAGAGAGTAGAAATAGACGCTTTCTTGAAAATTATGTACGGTCATGTGTCACTTAACGATGGGGATACGTTCTGAGAAATGCGTCATTAGGCATTTTCATCGTGTGAACATCACAGAGTGTACTTACACAAACCTAGAAGATAAAGCCTATTACACACCTAGGCTATATGGTACCAATCTTATGGGACCACCGTCGTACATGCAGTCCGCTGTTGACTGAAATGTCATTATGGGTGCATAACCATATTGCAACAATTTAGGGCTAAGTATGGACACAATAGTCTTGTTTTACTCTCTTCAACAGCCTGCCACATACTGTCTATAGGAAGGAAGTTAACTTGGAAAAATTATTGCATTCCTTTCCAATCATGAAATTAATTTTTTGCTCTTTAATTGATGTGTTATCTTGGGAGTCTGAGAGAAGTGATGTTTTGGTCAATTTTCATTTTCTAAAAGTATTAAAAGAGTTAATTCATGTAAAGTGTTTAAAACAACGTTTGAAATACAGTAAGCTCCCAATAAGTGTTAGCTATTATTATAATTATATTCTACATTCCTGTAATATTTAGATTTTTACAATAAGCATGCATTACTTTTGGAATAAGAAAAAATAACACAATGTAAAAATAAATTAATACAAACTGATTTATAAATGAAAGTTCTAAATATTAATTTCTTTTTCTTTTTTATATCAAAATGCAAACTGTGTTCTTTCAATATGTGTTCACTGACTAGATGGATTCTAGGTTCCAATAGTTACTATCTCGTTTTTCTTACTTAGCTGGATTCTTCCACCATAGTTTACAGACCAAGGCAACTTAAATGCATATAGGGGAGATGTCCTCAGTTTATATAATTCCATTACTCTGCTCTCTAAGGAATCACATATGAACTCTGTGAGTGTGTGTGTGTGTGTGTGTGTGTGTTTGTGTGTGTGTTCAACACAGCTTCAGATACTATCAAACTGCTAATACTGAGAAGGGCAAAGTAGGAGGAAAGGCAACTATTACATTCTATAGAACCAGGCACTGCACAAAATTCCTCACATAAACCATATGAAATAGGCACTGAGCAGTCCCATGTTATGCGTAAGGAATTTGAGATTTTCTTACACATAACATTAAAATGACCTGCCAGAGCTGCTCAGCTAATAAGAGAAGGGAATGTGTATAAACTTTTCTATTATAGAGTCAAAAAACTCTGCAACAATTGACCATGGGAGAAATAATTCTTTAACATTTTTTTTTTAATTTGACCAAACCAATTAGAGCCCATTTTAAGCAAAATTAAAATATGTAAAAGCGAACATGAAGAGCTGAGACAATATTAAGGGCATCCAAAAGTGTGTGCCACACACAAACAACAGGAAGTAAGTCTTGAATCAGGCTAATAGAGAACAGACATTTAAATAAGGCCAATGTGACAACCCCAAATATCAATCGGTCACACACCAAGCTCTTGAACCAGTTTTCTTGATCAGAATCATCCACCAGGCAAAGGAAACAAGAACAAAGGATAAGCAGACACATAGAACTAGGGCAGTTTCCATTTCTTTTAATTGGTCCCACACATTGCTTAGCCAAATAAAACAAACAAAGGCTCAAGAGTGAATTCAAAATCATAGGAAGAATATGTAGGAATATAGTTCATTAGGGGGAGAAGGGGGACAAGACTTTACAAAATAATAGAAATTCCATATTGATGTCAAATCTTTTTATAACACTAAGGGATTAAAGGGGAATTCTGGCTGCTATGAACAATTGAGACTATAAAATGAGAAAAAAGAACCTAGACTAAGGAATGGAACAGAGTCAATGTTTTACTTTAAAGAAAGAGAATCCCAGGGAAATCCTAAACCTTACACTAAAATTCACCTCTGCTTGGGGATCACAGTCTAAGATGAAGTTTATCGCTTCTTGGCCTTTTGGCTAAGATAAAGTTTAAGTCAAGTAACCAAGTAACAACTGCAAACCATTGACATTTAGAATAAAAATTATGATTATGCAAATGACACTGAAAAATAAGAATTTTTTTATTAAAGACTTTACCCAAAGCCTAAACATCCCTAGCTCTTGTTGTGACTTGACTGTATACAGCAAAATCACAAGTAGTTGTGAAGACATTAGACATAGTGTCAGATCAATTTTAAATCCAAGTTTCACCATTCACTAACATTAGCTCTACAGGAAGAAACTTAACTTTCTTCATTCGCAGGATATTAATCTTTTTAATGGTTATACTAATAATAATATTCATTCTCTTATATTTATAGGATAAGTTGAAATAATAGAGCACCTTGTAAATGTTAATTAAATTTAGATTCAGTTTGGTCCTTTAACCTTAAAAAAAGGTGACAATACTAATTTTTTTTAAAAAGATACAATTCAGAAATTACTGAATATCAAATTCTGAAACTTGATAAGCTGATCACTTATCAAGTAGGTGCCTACTTTACACAAAGTGTCTTATTTTTAGATCAAATATGTTCAATGTCTTGCAAAGAGTAATTCACAGTCACCTAACTTGAATAAAATGTTCTTTTTTTTCCATTTAATTCTTTCCAGCAAGGCTATTGTTTAAAAGAAGTAATTTCTGAATATTGGCTTTTCTGGTATAATGGGATTTTATTAGTATGTAGACAGTGCTCTTAGTTGTATGGCCCTATGAAGCCAATATAAAAATGCTTTTCTGAATACTAATGATACTTTTATATGTCATCCAAGCCATGTAACAAATTACTTCTTTAAGTATGCAGGTACTCTTTCAAAACCATGTTCATTCTAGGTAGCTCCCTTTTTTGGTTCCTTTTTTTCCACCTTCTGTACCCAACTTCATTTGCTTCTCTTCAGGCATCTTCAGACTGAATACTTGCAGTCTGCAGCTTCTGTGTTCTTTCCTTCAACCTAAATAAACCTCTCCTCCCCTGCTTCCTCCTCCCTTTCTTTCTAGAAAGCCTCCTCACTCCCTGACTGGGTCCCCTGCCCCATCTGTGTCAGCTTCTTTCTACAGTGTCCCATGATCATCACCGCTGTAGAATTTAAAACTGAGTATTATAACTGTTTACATGAGAACATGTCTTGTTCTTCTCTGTGTACTCAGCACCTAGCCCAGGGCCTGATGATACACAGCCGCTTGTCTATTCAAGGGCAAAAGTTCCCATCCACCTCCCACTGGCTTCTTTCCTGCCCTACACACAGAACCTGCTACTGACTGCGATTTCTGCTCCTTCTCTATAACCGCCCACCCCACCTCACCCAACCAGCCAGAGCAATTCTCTCCCTTCAGCAGAGTCAAATTCACCTCACAGCTACTCCTCAAGCTCTCAGGGTCTCACCCTCTTCTCAATGCCCCTGGCACTTAGCATTAGTAACCTACAATTTAGCACTTAGTTTTACTGTATGTATGGTGTGCCAGATCATACATTAGGGATATCTCCCTATTAAATCTTGACTTATAATAAAGCAGAATTTACCTCAATATAAATAACAACTTTCTAGAAGACCACTATTAGCAAATGGATGGGCTGTTTAAAAATCCTGAAGCTCCCCAGCTCTAAGAGTATTTCAGCACATGATTGTGGGAATTCCCATGTTTTATATAAGGCAGAACCAGATCATCTCTATACAGTTTTATGACCCCCCGAGGGGAGACAGGACATCACACACTTCTTCCATTTCTCTACATTTCCAGCATAAAGTCTCTCGTGGGCACTTAAATATTATTGATATCATTCAACAGTCACATAGAAATAAATGAGACATTACCCAGCATGTGCAGATAACTGAGTTTCTTACTAACTTGTCTGGTTGATGAAAAACAAAACCAACACCAAAATCTACTCAATCCAATATCTAAAGGTATGTCTTTTCTCATTGAACCTCTCTTTAAGAATCATATCTATTTTTTCAGTTCACTCGATCTATCTCCTTCCCTACACACTTGCACATGTTAATAAACATATATGCCATCCATTTTTAAAGGAATGAGGCATCAAGGAACCCAAGAAACATATTTGTGTTCCAGCTTAGTTTCCTACTAGTTGTGTGACTCAAGCAAGGCATAACGCTTTTTTGACCCTTAATTTAACTGCGGAATTAGATAATCATCACGTGCAGTTCAACTGCCCTTACTACCTATGGGAATGTTGTCATAAATAAACAAATAAAGATTATGTATAAAAACACTATGTCACTTTACTGTATTATTTTTTTGTGTCTTTGAAGTACCACCTGCTGTGGAAAGTGACACCCACTCTTTCCCTCATGCTTTATTACTCTTCCAAATGAAGAGATCTTGCTGACACAATCAATAACAAGAATAAACAGGGTAGATAGTAAAACCATGGAAACAAGGGAAAAATTCCTAATTATGGTTATTATAGCAATTAAACGCTTTGGTAAGATTAAATTAAATTTCCATTATAATCATGTTGCTTTCTCTTGCTCATGACTGTGTGACAACTGTTTGGAAGCTGTCTTATAGAATCAAAGTACGGGGGAGGTTCTTTGGTTGTTTCTTCTCTTATCATACCTGGGATTCTACTGGAATCCTCTGAAGTGTGAGTAAAGAAAATGTAATCTCTGAGCTTGGAACCACTATTATACATGTCACATTGATTAAAGGACTGTTTACAAGCAAAAGTCCAAAATACTTCTCTCTTCCCTCATTTAAAAATGTCATTAGCATTAGAAGAAAAATTTGTTAAATAAGGAAATAAACAAAAATAAAAATGAGTGTAGGGATAATAAAGGACTATCATTTTAGAGTCTGTATAGAACATACCTGACAAGACATTACAGGAATCACATGAAGCCCTTCCAAACGCGGACCTCCTCAAGGAGGGCAGGAAAATTTAAGATTCTTGCTACTCAGGATTACCTGATTTTTTAATGTGCTTTCGTGGTGATGTAATTTAATAGAATTGTCAGTTAAAAATTCTTATTAGGTATAATTTTATGTATTAATCTCTTACTTGAAAATAGCTCAAATTCAACTGATGGCATTCTAAGGCTTTCCACAAATCTAGGTATTTATTGAGCTTTATAATGAAGTCAGGATTTTGATTGGGTAAGGCATGGTACTCTCAACAGCATTTGTCTTATTTTGAAGAAACTGAATCTTAGGATTTAACCTATTACTATTACAACAGCTACCACTAATGCAATCTTCCTTTGTCCCTTCTATTTCCCCCCACAACTTGTACTTCTTTGCACATCCATCCCTTCCTTTCCTCGTCCAGAAGTTGTCAGAATCAGAAACTTCAAAATCTTTCCTATATAATGACACAATTTCTGGTCATTATATAATGAAAAATTGTTTCATTTATTGTATATCATGTTTCTTGATAGTAAATTTATTTATCAGGCTGTAATTTTTATATTTTATATCATTTTATTGCTAGACACTGCCTCTGTTGTTATATGCATTATACTTACCCTGGCTTTTTTTGTATCTTGATGTTTTGTGGTTTGTTCTTTCGGTTTAATTCGTTCCCATTCTTGAACCACTTGAATCTGAGAGAGGAGTACTCAGAACTGGTCTCGCACCGAAGCACCAGTTTAGAGCCTGCCGCAGACTCCTGGCTTTTCATCTCTTTCAATCGGGGAGGCAAGGCTAAAAAAGAAAAAAGAAGGAAAAAAGTTCTGGTCACCTGGTAATCTTTCAAAGAGAAACATATTAATTTTTGGTGAGGCTGATCAAGACACCATTCCCAAAGGCTTTACTAACTGAGAGAGAAAAAAAGGGTGGGAGGGGGGTCAGTCATGATATATCTCAACTTGGAGAAGAATAAAATACCCAAATAAAATAAACTCAAGGGGAAAAAAGAGAACTTAGATTATAAAATTATTCTTAAAAAAAATTCCAGATAGTTGCTTCTTCAATCTTTACATTTTCTGATACCATTAAAAATCCTGAACATTGGACATATCAGAGAACCAAAAACCTATGCTAAAGGAGAATATGTAACCAACCGGGCCATTATTTCTAAAGCATGTTCACATCCCAGATCACAATTTATCTTTGTCATAATTCTGTGAATAGGTAGAGCAGGCGTCACACCCATTTTTTAAATGGGGAAGACAGGTAAGTGACTGACTTGTCCATGGTTATAACATTCTGGACAGTCAGAGTTAGACTATCCTATCATCACAGGAGTCCCAACGTACAAAGAGAACTCATAAATCTTAACAATGCTCCTTACTTCAAGACAGAAATTGGACCTACAGTTGCTGTGCCATAGATAATGAATGACCATTCCAGATGACCACCACACTCACACCAAGTGATCAGTTTGACTAGATTTAGCTCTTCTAAGTCTCCTCAACAGAGACTGGGAGTACCTAAATTGTGCATTAATTTGTAGAATACTTTACGTTAAACACCTATTCTTATTTTAAGCACGACTGCTTAAAACAGTATCTATTCTCTACTGAAATATTTATGGATAAAATGTTATAACATCTGAGATCTGCTTCAAAATAAAATGGTGGTGGGGGGGATGGACAGGCATAAAGATGAAACAAATTTACCAAGAAGTTGATTATTGTATAAGTAGGGCAATAGGTACAGGTGGTGGTTTGTTATACAATTCTATATAGTATGGCTGTTTTTTTCATAATAAAACAGTTTTAAAGAAAAATATAAGCATAATGAATGGACTTTCCTCCGCACACAAAATTTCACTTAATAATCAACATCACAGAATCTGGGATGTCAACAACTCAGTTTCCACTGAGTCTTAGAAAAGCCAACTACTAAGTCTACCTCTGCTCCAGTTCAGGAATTCACAGGAAGTCCCAGAAAACACACCCAGGCAAATGGGACTGCACCTCCCCGATCCAGTGCGCCATTATTCACCAGGTAAGGTGATCGAGACTCCAAGGACAGCAATCAGAGCTGTGTTAGACACGAACAGGAAATGGAATACCTTTCCTACTCAGGTTATGTTTGTTTTTCTACAACTCTGCCCTACCAAGTAAATCAAGAAAATGTCAGGAATGAACATATGAAGGCTCCAATAAATTACAGCAGAAACCATCTGAACGTTGTGGTTTCCTAGCATTACTCCCACACTCACATGGCCCCCTTTTTATTTATTTGGAGGCTGGGAGACGAGGTAGAGAAGCAGGCACTTACTGTGGAGACACAGCAGCAAATTAGAAAACTTATTTCAGCTGTTCTTAGCTTTGGCTACCTGATGATTTTGTCTGGTTCTTTTTTTCTGACAGCTTGAAAATAAGATTTACTTCCTGAACAGCTTTCATAGGAGTCTTCTTTTTAAGATGTGGTTCATGAAACTGTTTTGGAGGTTTTTAAAAACAGACTAAATTCTCATCTATCTGGAATAGTGTCTGCATATTCCTATTAACTCTTTAAGATCATTTTCTACTTGGTAAAGCCTGGTGAAGGATTTTAAAGAAACAAATTTGGCGGAGCTAAATGGCACCGAAGAAACTGGTTTACATGTTTTAGGGGAAATAAATTACCTCATTATTTTCCATATAGACTAAAAGAACTAGTTTGAATTTTTGTTTGTTTTCACTGAATTTGACATTTAACTTGGCACACAGCCAAAACTCTCAATGTTCATTCCCTTGCCTCTAAGCAAAATGTTCTAAACACAATATTTCACATATTCTTAACTCTCAATAAGCACCATGTTCGCTCACCCACCAGTCCATACATTTGCTGATCAATACAGTCTGAATATAAACCTACTAGACTTTGTTTTCTTTAGTTTGAATGAACAACTTTTCATGAAATCCCTTTACATCTTTTTCCTTGCTTGTCTCTCACTCCCTTCTCTCTCTCACACTCTCTCACTTCTCCTTCCCCTTATCCTCCTGTCTTCATTTATTTATTTCTTATTTCTTTATTAAGAATCTTGATTTCAAACGTGAAGACACAATCAGACAAATTCAAATTGAGGGATATTCTACAAAACAATTGGTTTAGACTTCAAAATTCTCAATGTCATGAATGACAAAAGAAGACTGTGAAACTGACCTAGATTAAAGGAGATTAAAGAGACATGACAAATAAATGCAATGCGTAGCTATTGATTGGGTCTTGCTTAAGGGGAAAAAAGTTATAAAGGACATTGTTGTGATATCGGGGAAAGCTGAATAAAGGTACTGTATCAAAATTAAATGTCTCAAGCGTGATAAGTGCATTGTGGTTATGCAAAAGAATGTCCTTGTTCTTAGGCAGCATCTGCTGAAGTATTCAGGGGTGAAATGTATGATGTCTATACCTAAATTTCAAATGATTCAGCAAATAAGAAAATACATGTGTACATATACACACAAACACACACAAAAAGAAAAAACAAAAGGAGTCTTGGTTTCTCTTTGTTTTTCTGCCTTTTTCATCTGGTCTTTCTGGCATTTAATAAAAGGCTCAGGCTTCATTAAGTACTTTTAGAGTCTTGGTTAAGTTTGCAGTCATAAAGGAGATTCCTGGGAATATTTGTGTTATAACTTACAAACGTAGCTCTTAAGATGATATCTTCCGTTTAAATTCTGTGAGTGATATGGCATTGAAATCCTCATATGGCTCAACCTCATAACCATGACTTTGGGGCTCCAATCCCACTAGGCCCTTTCATGGAAGGAAAATGATCACCCCTTTGGGGGTTCATGTGCAAAGACCGGTACATCCTTTGTCCTTAAGAGATGATCTGCTACGTAATGAGACAGAGACCTTCAGATATAAGGTCTTTCTTAGCTAACAGATCCACTCCTTAAGCCGACCCTGATGTATAAGCATTTCTTGATGCTTGGGGTTCGGGTATACCTCTAACGACCAGCCTGAGTTTCTCTCTTGCACATAGTTTCAAGTCTTTCAGAAGTGCAGAAGCTCCCAGCTACTCTGACTTTGATCCTTAGAAGTCCACTTGTAATAATGTCCCTGCTGTGTCCTTCAGGGGAAACCATCTATGACATGAGGATATCCAGCTTTTCAGAGAACAGCTCTTTTAAGGAGTTAACTCAAAATTCTCCACAGCATAAATGGAGAAACAAACCTGTGCCCCTTCGACAGAGCCACACGACTACCTCTGTGGCCCATGGAGAAGTACCATACAAAGTTCCTCACTCATTCCTGGTGGAGCCCAAATTCAAGCATCCTGGAGACTCGGTAACAATAAATTCTTCTTTGTGTTTTCACATAACCCTGCTAACGGAATAGCCCTGGATGTGTCACAGATTCTTGACAAAAATGGAAACTAATATTGAATACATATGGTTTGTATGTTTTTTCTTATCCAGCAATAATTAGAAATTTTTCAATAGAGTAAATTTTCTTTCATGAGATTATAAAATAATAACTATATGTTAATGGAATACATTATAAAAGTATGTATGTTTCTCAGATATATGGTTTACTTACATGAAATAATCTCATTTATTTCATTGAAAAAAATATCTAACTACTCCACCAAATACTTTCTAACACTCAGGTATAACTTGACAAGGCCAGGGGTAGTTCCTAAACCTGGGGGCAATTTTTTAACCGAGTACTTAGATTTTAAAACTGCAAAAAATTTTTACTTGTCTTTCAATTTTTATCTAAGTGTAAACGGTCTGTTAATTAAAAATTAGTTGAAGGCAAACACAATGCTAAGTTAATGCTTCAAATGCAGTAAGTGTTCAGGGACTCTTTGGCATGACTGAGTTGCATTTGGTCTACCACAATTCATAATTTTGCTTTCAATGCGTTTCTAGAGAGGCAGCAGTTCCACACCCTGAAACAATTTAATGATAAAACAAGTTTTAAGCAGTCTTTGCCCAAAGCTATTTCAAACTTGCTTGACATTAATATGAATGTATCCACACCCTTAGAAATATATCAACGGAGACAGACAGTAAAGTGCAAAAAAGAGCAGGCTCTAAAAATAGAAACTCAAAAATCCTCAGAGCAATGCCACACATTTTACAAGCACCTCTTTTTACAGGCTTTAAGTGTTTTAAAGGCCTTCAAAAGATCACATACATATTCTTCTGACTCTAACTTAATGCAAGCAGGTATACTTAAAAAGTCTATTTTTGCACTTCTGCATTTCTTATTTGATATGTCACACAACATAGAAAAAAAATCGTGGCAGTCATCCAAAAATATTTATTTTACATTCTGGCCACACAAAAATTTAAGGCAGTAT
The DNA here is from genome assembly GCA_031878705.1 of Tapirus indicus. Classification (NCBI taxonomy): domain Eukaryota; kingdom Metazoa; phylum Chordata; class Mammalia; order Perissodactyla; family Tapiridae; genus Tapirus; species Tapirus indicus. The sequence goes on from CM062937.1 coordinate 14,117,638, forward strand.
GTTTGTTTATTCCAATAATTGAATGTGTGAATAAATATTTGTGATAAAGGTGAAATAAATTTGTAAAGAGAACCAGTCATCCAAGCAATGCTCTTGTTTTAATCATCTACTGTGCACTTATTTTTAAAATATATTCAGTGCTGCTGTATCAAATATTGTACTGTGTTGTTAAGAACAGGAAACAAATTTTCACGTGTGTATGCTGCCGAGATATGCCGATAGCACGTGACACTAGATAAGTTCTTGTTTCTGCTCTTTGAAGGATGACAATGCAAAGCTAGCTCATATCATTACTCTCCATGTTTGTGCAGTTAAGCTGAAGAGTCTCCACATGTTGAACAAATTAAACAGGGAACCTGCGAAATATTATCAAGTAACAGGGAGCTTTCAGCTGCGATCCCAGCTCAGGCTTCCCTGCAGAAAACCTTTAAAAAGCCTGACACCACACACGTGCAGATCTCATGGTGAAAATTGGTGACTGACAATTACGTTAATGAAAGCCACATGAATATCATTAATCAGTCCTCTAGGCAGAAGGATGTCCTTTTTTTATAGTCATGTTGGAGGTAAATAAATTACTGAGGAAAGTCTCCAAAACTCCTTTACCGATCATATTTCTCCCTCGCTGCGCTATCTCATGGAGAAGATTACAGTCATGCACAAAGTGGATAAAGTTTTTATGCTTTGCCATCTGGTCTTCTCTTCTGAGCTGCACTCACAAATTTGACTATAAAAGGGAAAATTTATATCATCAGATTAAAATGTGTAAATACAGTTGTGTAAATCAGCAAGTTCTAGTGGCAATGGTATTTCAGAAGACACCTAGGATTAAAACCACTGCTACTGATGCAGTAAGTGATCTTAAGCTATGTTAAGAAGCATCCAACAAGGTGACCATTTGTTGCCACACATGGTGACTTAGTGCTCACACTGCTCCTTGCTCCAGCTGAAGCATCCTTCAGATAGACTGCTCCTGACTCTGGTTAACTAGAGTTCCCCGTGAGCTGAAATAGGACTACCATTGTCCCTGTGTATTCAGCAAGGGTATCTGGAGAATGAGTTCAAATATGTGGGTGCCTTCATTTCAGAGAAAGTCACTATAAAATTCAGGAGTTTATTATAAAATCTTCACAAGCTGACTCCGTATCATTGGCAGCGAACTAAATCTAACCAGTAAACACACTGGGAATATGCCCGAAGTATGGCTAAGATAGCTGGACTCCAGAAACACCATTTTAGCAGTTCCATGTCCGACTCCTTATAAAGTGTGAGGAGGTGTATGGGTACTACTGAATAATCTTTTTACGAGTATACTGAATAATCCTCATAGCATATGCATAGAACATGTAATTATACCACATAAAAATAAAATTGGGGGCAATATTTCAGCATTTTACTTCAACTATCCACAATGGTCATGCCTCTACAAAGTTGGCTTCTACTAGTGTTAATAACTTTGACTTCCCAAGCCCAGTTTCCGTTGGTGGGGATTTTTATACATGGATGAGCTCAAAGTTTCACATCTCACAGTTAACTGCTACAAGTTGACTGAAATAGTATGATTCTTTTAAATGTTCTATTTGAGGGCATGAGTCACAATCAGCTCAGTCAAAAACGATGCTTATTCTAAGGCCATAGAAAATGACTGATCGCATTCTACACCTGAGTACCACACCCAACGGGCTGCCTGGAAATTTTCCATGTACGAAACGAGGGCCATTTAAGGAATTTATCGCTAACAAATCAAAGGAGGGGTGAGAGAAGTTATTAGTAGGTGGTCGCAGGCCCTATTTGGAGGCGTAGGCTATTGGTAGTGGATGTGTGTGTGTGTGCACGCGCACGCACGTGTATGTCCATGTCGATTGTCACTATATTCAAACATCCAAATATCTAAATTTGTTAGGTGGAACATATATAAGATCTCAGGGGCCTAGCACAAATAGGACCTCAAGTGTTTGCTAAAAGAGTAAGTAGGAGGAAGGATCTAGAAGACACTAATAAAGAAGAGACCCAGGTTCCAAAATTATTTCAGAGCCCACACCTACCTTCTCAAAAGATTTTTTATTATTTGAGATGGAAGGGCCCATGATGTTTTTCGTTTTTATGATTCCACTGGATTAGGACTCTTATACTCCTTGCCATATAGTGCTAATGAAAAGGAAATGTAAATCTAACTGGAAAATTGTCAAATAAGTAGTACTGTCTTTACTTTGAGATTTTATGTTCTCCTATATTTCTCTTATCTGGTCATTGCTGTTAGAATACTCTCTACCTGAATCCTGCCTCAGCCAAGATCCCGGTCACCACAGTCATGTTCCTTCTCGTCTCTCTCTCTCTTCTATTTTTTTTTTGGTGAGGAAGATTGGCCCTGAGCTAACATCTGTTGCCAATCCCCCTCTTTTTGCTTGAGGAAGATTGTCACTGAGCTAACATCTGTGCCAGTCTTCCTCTACTTATATATGGGATGCCGCTGCAGCATGGCTTGATAAGCGGTGCGTGGGTCCGAACATGGGATTCGAACCTGTGAATCCTGGGCCACTGAAGAGGAGTGTACGAGCTTAACCACTACGCCACCGGGCCAGCCTCTCCTTCTCATCTCTTATAGGGCACCTTCTCAGAGTTTCCCTGCAGAGGCCAGGCTGCTCTTCCATTTCAGCAAGAGGAGCACACACATTTTAATACCATCTCCTCTGCTTTCAAATCAAAGTTGATCCTCTTCACTGATTGACTCCAAAGCCAATTTTTGTAGACATTGTCTACAAAGTCTGTTTGCTCCCTTAACCATTTAATGTGTGTGTTCTTTTATTTATGATCAACACATAGCCCCAAATTTACCATTTGTGTCAAATTCCCTTTTTCCTGCCACAGTTCTTATATGTATTTCATGTGAGGTGGATAATTATTATTTCCGTTTTACAGGTGAGGATATGGGAGGTTATACCAAAACTTGCTCAATGTCACAAGCTAACAAGTTGCAGAACAGGATTTAAACTCAGGACTTTTCTCTATAGCAGGGTCCTCTGCACAGTTTGAGGTGAAGCGGAAAAAAGGGAGGAGGACAGTAGACTGAAAATCTAGGGAAGACTAGTCCATTTCATAGCCACTATGGTAATTTTTTGTTTCTCACAATAAGCTATATAAACCAGATCACCTCTCCACATGTCTGCGAGAGATTCACAACACTAAAATTCTACAAGAGAAAATAAGCACAGATTTATTAGGTAGGAGAATTTTTCAGCCTGAAATATTGATATTGTGTTTGTTGAAATTAGCAATCTCCTCTTCTATAGAGCTCTGTAGTTCTTTGCCTAGGATTTCAAAAGATAAAATTATAAAACTACTATCATAGTGTTCCCAAGGCCTATGAGATTAAGTTAAAATGAGGTCCTCTTTGTACTTTCAGCAATAAACTCCTTTAGAATAATAATAGCTAACACTTGTTGAGTACCTACTATGTGCCAGGCAGTTTTAAGATCTTTATGTTCATTACCGCTTTTAAGTTTTATAACAATTCCAGGAGCTATGTATTACTATCATCATTCCTAATTTACAGATGATGAAACAGAACGGAGAGGTAAAGCAACCTCCCACAGTCACACAACTGGCATATTATGGTGCCATATCTGGACACAAGAAGTCTGACTCCAGAGCTCCTGCACTTAATGACCAGCCAATAAATGGAATAATTTCCCATGCTGGATATGTTTACAGTTCAAATGCAGGATCTCACTTTATTAATAGTGACCACATTTCCCTGGTAAAACCTGGGATACACCACACGACAGACCATTTCTGCACATATCCCAAGTGCAAAAAATTCTGCAAGACAAAGTAGATAAGAAAATTGCGGAATTTTCTAAGCTATTTTGATGATTCATGGGAACATAAAACAAGACAGAATACTTGAAATCGGTATTACACAAAAACATTTTTTTTGAGTTGTGTGGTTGTCCGTCATCTGCCAAATGCCACAAGGGTGAACTGCGTCGTATGTCACTCCCATGGTCACTGAAACTCAATAGCCCCCACAAGAGGACACAGCAACAAGGGGGTCTTTACAGACTGATATTGTTCTGTCAAGGTGTAAAGGCAGTGCCATGACAACGGGTACTGGGGAAAATCACAGCACAGTCGGCGGCAGCTTTAAGGTAAGTGTTCAACAGGCCTGTCTAATTAATGCTGTCACCACAGCTGCCACCAATTATAGGATCATCTCCCTCATGGACGTAAAGAAGACGTCCCACAAGCTTCATTTAAGGCATCAATACACAGGGTTCAAATGGATCCATTACAATTTGACCTAATTGACGTAGCAAATTTCATTTGACATAAATGTACAAATTTGATCTTTTCTGTTGGCAAAAAGCAGGGTTTTTTTCCTTCATTTGTCATACATACCTGCCATATTCATCTCTGATATGTCACTTACACAGAGTAATGGAGAAATATCTCGTTACTGAAAATTTGATATTATATTTATTTATTTTCTTACTGGATGGGATATTTTCTCTTCTGATGTGTTTATTGCTTAAGTAAATTTAGCACATGAGCATGACCTTGATGTGTTAATAATATTTATCTTCATAACCATTATTCCTTTGTTCAAACTGAATTACAATCATTTAATTAACTAATGTCACTAAAATTCTCTTTTTTCATTTGAAAGAAGGAATTTATTTATATGTTATGAACTGGATAAAATCCCCAGGTAAGATGAGTTAGCACTTGATTATAACTAAACAATGATTTTTCTTAATTTAAAAAATTAAACAATTAAATAAATAATTAAACTTATTAAACAATTAAATAATGGCAGCTGCATAAAAACTTTTAAGCATTGTGCATAAATGAAAAAAACCTTTGAATGATCTATCAATATTAGTTCCCCACCATCTATTTTTCACCTAGCCATTTAAAACTTATGCATTCTGTGAAGAAGAAAAAATTTTAGCAGAGCTAATTATGAAAAAAATGAGTCCTTTCGGGGCCGCTAAAATCTATTCCTTTGTTATTTACCCCAGTCAACTTTCCTAGTAACCATAGCATTCTGATTTTTTTTTCATTCACAGATAACTTATTAAACCGAATGACACTAAAAAGTACATGCCAGGATTGAAAGGAAGCTTCTGGACTGACTGAGACCTCCCAGATCAAAGTTAAATTTCTCTCTGCTCTGTTTACTACAGTTTTAAGTAATCAACCTGGGTCCCTTCTTAAGGAGGACCCAAGGTTGACTTCTGGAGGATCTTTGAAGGTTCTGTGGCTCTTTGCATTTTCAAGCAGGTCTACAGACAACCTAACAATTGAATCCTTATCATTTTACTTCTAGCCCACAGGGAAAGACCAAGGAAGGCAAGTTTCTTAGGGTTCCCAGTGTCACGAATTTGTTGAAGAGGTGGAAAATGACCAGAGTCAAATTAAACAATGAAACTCCATCATTGATCATCTAAAGCAATCTAGTTTTGTGACCTATCTAACAGAGCTACAAGGCTGAGATGCTTTTCTATACAGTTCTTGGAAGTCAAACTGTATTAGAGCCAAAGTAGTCTAGTTTCAGACAACACACACACACACACACACACACACACACGAAATTACAATTAGGAAGACTTAGAATTCATAGTTGCCCTTATTTTACATAAAAGATAAATTCATTAAGGCATCTTTTGAAAGTAAAAGTGAGCTGCTTCCCATATATTCTCATATAATCCACTGGTTCCTAAATTGCAATGACATTTTCTCAGCACAAAGATTCACGAACATTACACAAAAGAAACTTAAATGAAGCTTACTTAGCATGTCAACATGTAGCTTTCATTTCCTCCATAGGGATACTGGCATGCCACTAGAAATATCTTTCGTTTGTTTTGTTTTTATTTAGAAAGAAGTTTAATTAGACTCTTTGCTAATAGTTTCCAGTCCATGAATTTAAATTACTAAACTCTACACATAACATCCTGCACTTCAGCCTCTAGCTTTTGATAGTCTCTGTTAACAATAAGAATGGGGAGTCAGCAAACCTGGGGTCTAAACTTGGGGTCTAGAACCCCAATAATCTCGGCTGGCCAGGTGGCGTAGGGGTTAAAGTTCCACATGCTTCGCTTTGGCAGCCCAGGGTTTGCGGGTTCAGATCCCAGGCATGGACCTATGCACTGCTCATCGAGCCATGCTGTGGTGGCACCCCACATGTAAAATGGAGGAAGACTGGCACAGATGTTAGCTCAGGGACAATCTTTCTCACTAAAAAAAATAATAATAATCTTGTGCATAAAAAGGGGCAGGGTAGCATCTGCCTTACCTATTTCACACAGTTGTGAAAATCTAATTAAAAAATGGCAGTGAAAACATTTTGTACCTTTAAAAAATTAGTTATCATTATTACTTAGCACCGATTTGACTGTCATTATCTATAAATCATCTGAAAAGTCAAGCAATATTAGATCATATAAATTCAGATGGAACAAAATTACATAATTAACACCTGAAAAACTGCATACAGCTTTGGTCAGGCCTCAAGACAAAAAAAAGAAAGCAGCTGGAAGCTATCAAGAAGGGTCACTGAAATGTTCAGAGAGGGCTGCCAGTGCAAAGAAACAGACTAAACATAGAATCCTACAGACTGATACAAGGAAGGCTGAGAAAGGAAAGCAATGGGTCTTTAAAGTCATATAAATTTTAGATGCACCAGGTATTACAATGCATGGAAAACCCTCAAAGCATAAAACAAGTCATTTCAGAATAAAAAAGGAAACGAAGTTTTGCACAATAAGAAGTATAATTTGGAAAATGCTATTTGTGGGAGGCTGTACAAAAAAATTGACTCAGGAAGCAGCGTATAGGAGAAAAAAATATAAGAGGCTTTGGAGTCGGGCAGGCCTAGGTTCCAACTCCAACTTGACTCCGTCATTTACCCTGTGTGAGCCTCAACCCCCTCATCTGCAAGGTGGGTTTACCTTACACAGGACAGAGTGCTGGAATCAGGATACTGTGACATGTACTTTGAACAAGACACTGTCAAGCACTGAATAAGGTCTGTAGTTTAGGTAACATAGTATTGTACCAATGTTAATTCTGAGTTTTGATCAATATGCTAAGAGAATAGAGAGCTGAATGAGAGTCATATGGAACTCAGTCCTGTCTTTGCAACTTCTCTATAAATCTAAATTATTCCCCCCCCCAAAAATATACTCAAGATGACTGGCCCAGTTTGTGTATTTTCTGAATAGTAAGTTAAGTGTTTCTCTTCTGTTTTCCCATAAAACCGTTATTATTCCATTTAATACAGGGCATTTTATCTTTATAGGTGTTTGTTTTACCCAAGAGACAGAAGGCTCATTCGAGTCAGGGGCATTTTCTTTTAATTCATCTTTCAGCCTAACAACTAGCACAGCAATCAATAATATTTGCTGAAGAGAAGAATGAAAAAGAAATAAAGTCAATCTGTGATTCAAATACTCCATATCAAATGAGCCACTAGTTTCTCTCTAATGCACAAGATTTATATAAAAATACATTGGCTTTATCTGGGTTATCACTACCTTCTTACTCACACAATATTAACCTATTATATGGTCTGTTCTTAGCCAAACACCTTAGAGTATTCTCTATTGAAAAGACCTTCTTCTAGAATCCAACTAGTGTCCAGATCCTGGCTCATTCATATAGATAACTGCCTTTATTCTCTCAGATATTCCTCAATTTCCATTCTTTTATCAAATATTACAGTGTGTCTATTAAAAGGATACACTGTTTTAAGTACTCAAGATACAGACATGAGCAAGAAAACAAGATTCCTACTCTCCTGGAGTTTACATCGTGGGGTGGTGACAGGAGTAGAGAGAGGATCTATTGACCGACTCAACTATAACATGATTTGTGAAATAAATTCTTTATCTTTACAATCTAAGAGCACCAAGAATTGTTGAGATAGCTATATCCTTTCCCCTTAGTCATGCAGTATAGCTTTCTTTTCTATTTAAATTGAGACTTTGAGAATTGATCACTAAATCTATACACAACTAACTAATATTAATCAATTAAACATTGCTCAATTTGTAAAATGGCAATTGAAAGCTTTGATTTACGGTAACAGAATTTTTTCCTAACAAAAACAACTATTTGTTATTAGGCTTTCTCCGAATAAATTATATTCTCAATACTTCATTATCCTATGTTACACTTTTACCACTGAAGAGCTAAATATACATAGTGAAGTATACTAGCTAAAAGCCTGAGGCAAACAGACCTAAGTTCACGTCCTAGTCTGCCATATATACTAGTTGCGCAACCTTGGGAAATTATCAAAATTCTCTAGGCCTCAGTTTCCTAAAATGTAAAACGAGATTAAAATAGAACCTACCTCATAGGGCTATTGAAAAGATTAGACAAGAGAATGCAATTACAGCACTAAGTAGTCACTGCGTGTCTGTGTGGTGTTAAGCAAGCATTTAACAAAGGTTGGTAGCTCTTCTTATTATATTGTCATTTAAGTCCTTGGTAAGTTTTAGCAGTTTATAAAGCTCTCTAAATTAATGTAACGTGTTTTAAGTGACTGCTCACTTAGAGCTAAGACCAATGAAAGCACATTCATTCCTGTGGCAGGCAGAATAATGACTCTTAAAGATGTCCAAACTCTAATCCCTAGAAGCTGTGACTATGTCGCCTCATATGGCAAAAGAAACTCTGCAGATGGGATTAAGGTAAGGACCTTGAAATGGGGAGATTATGCTGTATTACCCAGTGCATCCAATCTAATCATGTAAATCCTTAAAAGCAGATCATCTTTCCTTGGTGTAGTCAGTCCAAGAAGAATGACCAGAGATGTAGTTTGCTGGCTTTGAAGTCAGAGCAAGGGGGCCCTGAGCCAAGGAATGTGGGCGGCCTCTAGAAGCTGGACAAGGCAAGAAAATGGATTCCCTCCTAGAGCCTCCAGAAGGGAAGGCAGCCCTGCCCACACTATGATCTCAGCCCAGCGAGCCCCATCTCAGAATTCTAACCTCTAGACCTCTAAGATAATAAATGTGTGTTGTGGTCATTAGTTACGGCAGCAACAGAAAACTAACACAATTCCCAAAGAGAAATCGACAGATTTTCCAGTATGAAGAACTATGGAACTCTACCTCATGAAATGGTATAGAGGACCTTAGTGTATAAAATAGATAAACCAGGGCAAGTAGAACCACTAGCTATGCATCACTTCACCCTTCATATTCTCCTATTCGGGGTCCAAGAGAGAGGCCCACACCAAAGGAATCACAGACCCCAAGGAAAAGAGGCTGGAAAGCATTAGGAGTTCAGGAACTGGAAGTTCAGCCTCAGAGACTGACCCCAACCAGTTGTAGCCCAGTCAGCCATTCTCTCTCTGGCCTCAGTTTCCTCTTCACAAAATGAAGAGGTCGGTCATCTTTCAGTGCTGTTAAGCTCCAAAGTGAGTCAGGGAGATTTTTTTTTCTCCCTTTTTGTACACTGTGTTTCAAGAATTTATGAGCAGGGAGTCACGAACCTAATTTTTATATTTAAACATGATTTATGAATACTAGGATCCCAATGGCAATAGTATGTAAAAAAAGAGAAGAGAAACTTTTACAAAATTTTCCAAGGCTTTGAAGAACCCAAGCCTAAATATTGTTAGAAATGTGCTTAAATTTGACAGTTAAGGTAACAAAATAAATTATTTTTCTAGCGACTTTACTATTTAAGTAGCAGTCATTTTCTTCTGGATTTTTGGAAAACAGAACCATTTCAGAAATTTAATAAACAAAAATTTAAACAAAATCCTCCAAAGAAGACTTTACAGACCAACATTACATTCACTTCTGGGTTGATGTCTGATGAAATCCATCACTTGGGAATCATACATCTTAGTTCTACGACCGAATTTCTGTTTCTAAAGAAAGCTATTTCTTGCATAACTTTGGTATACCTCAAATATCTTACAGAACACAAGGGAAAATGATGGAATGGGACCAAAAGTGTGCAGCGAATCTGTTGAACAGTGATGTATCTGTAAAAGGGGAAAAATCATCCTGAAATAAGTTAAAAGCTAGAGAAACATGGCATTTAAAAACCTAGCCTAGATGATGTTTATAGACAGGTCATGAAGGCCGTTTCTAAACAACTGTAGTGTCAGCACTTTCTGAAAAAAATCCATCAGCAATGCAGTGGCCCTCTTTGATTTAACCATTAGAAAGTACCTGTGAGAATCCAGACTCTAAAAATTTTACCATAATGGTGACAAAAGAACAGGAAGCAAAACTTCTATAGTGGTTCTGCCACAGCGTTTGTTAATGTAATAAGTAGGTCCTACGTAGGGGAATTATATCAATACATTAATGACTTGAAGCACTAAAGGACAAGCTTTCTTCTGATTGAAGAGATAGCCTTAGTAATACATGAAGAACTTATGAAAAAAAGCTGATATCCTGCAGATTTGCACTGCAAGTCGTGGCTGGTTTAACGGCTTCAAGAACGGCTACACTTTCCACTATGTTAAACTATCTGGAGAAGCTGATGGTACAGATGAAAAGCTGCAAATACATTTCCCCATTTTTGTATGAACTGCTATAAAGATGGCATGTATCAGTCTTAAAAAAAAAAAATCAATAAAAGAAGTTAATACTGACCTCTGCTAGAAGAGAATGCCCTCAAGGACCAAGGTCTGCAAAATAGGTACCAGTCTCAAGGTTTAAGGGGATTAAGATTCAACTAAGTTGTTGAGAATAAATATTCTTGGGGCAGTAACTGTACTATATTTTCCTATCAGGATCATTCTTCTTCTTCTTGGTGCTCCAGTTAGTTTCGTAGGTTTTGAGTTCTCTTCACCTAGCCTTCCTTTTCCCAGAAGCCCCGTGACTTTTAGTGTGTGATTTTGCAAAAGAGATTTTTTTTTTCAGGAATGCATATATTGAGTTACAGCAGAAATATCTGTACATTGGACAGAAATCTGTCAATGGTCCTGCATACCCCACCCCCAGGTCAGAGGTTCTCAAATCTTGTGGACATATAAGTCACCTGGGCAAGTTCACCAAAATGATTATGAAACATTCATAGACCCCAACAAAAGACTTTGATTCACCACAGTCAGAGAAAAGCCTAAGAATATGTTCTTTAAAGAACCATCCAGATGACTCTGACAGAGGTGAAATATGACAATGATCTGGGAGGGCAGTTCTCTCTACAAGGTGCTCAGCATTTACAAAGAGTTAATGCCCTCTCCATTCAGTCTTTCCAGTAAAGACATTTTTTCTTTTTTTTTTTTTTTTTTTTTGGAATGCTTAAAGTTTATTGTCCTCAGTAAATTAAAGAGAAATAAGACTTAATTTCTCTTCTGGAGAAATACTGAATCTTACAGAAAGAGACAAATGTAAATATGAGAATTTTACATTCTTATGAGAAGTGCTATAATGGGTAGCATCTGCTTAGTTATCTAGAAGGCTCGAATTCTAACCCTTCATATCCAAAATAATAGTAAACTAAGAGTCAGTGGTGGGTTAAAAAAAATTTTTTCGAATAAATAAAAAAGGAGAAAAAATGAGAGAATCGGGTATTTCAAAAATTTTCTTCTGAATTAGAAACCTGCATGGATTTATGTGTTATGAGAAGCAGACTATCCTCAATGTAAGGGCAGAGTAATTTCACAATATTTAAACAATGGATTTAAAGTATACTGTATTAATCAGGAGTACATTTTTGGAGAGTTCATATGGTGGTTGCTTAAAAATACTTTTTCCCTAATCTTTTAAGCTGTGTAAGAAACAAACAACTTTATATTTGTGCTTTCTCTAAGATGAGTATATACCTGTCCTCAGATCTAGAAATGGTAGTTAAGAACTATTAAAGGTGTAAGAACTTCTCATTCTCAGACTTGGCTTAACTTTCATTAGAATATTCAAGCCCTACCTTAGTGTCACCATTCAATCTTTACAAGAACATTACCTCTAAATCTCTTCATTTTATACTTTTCTCCTCGGCAACCATGGGCATTAATATCTGTGTGGGTGTTAGGATCTCCAGCCTGGACTTTCCTTTGAGATCTAGACCTTTGTTAGTGCTGCTTATCTCAAAAAACCAACACAAACAGCGATTCAGTTAAGCAAATCTAAAATTCTGTGTTCTCATCTACTCATGCCCTATATCCAGTCTACTACAGAATTCAGCCAATTTTACTACCACCGCACCCCTTAGGCCCATCCCCAACCCTTCCTGGAAGGGAAATTCTGAAGTAGAAGTTAGGCAATAAGTAGAGCCAACGAACCTGGTTAATTATAATGCAATCACAAACGTGGGAAAGAGGGGAAGTAGTAGTAACCCACCACAAGGGCAATTAAACACCAACTTAGCTAAAACATGCATCCTAGCAAAGGGGGAAGTAACCAGAAAAGAACTGTCCTCATGAAGCATAGCAATGCCTATGATGGATGTCCACATCTGGAAGGTGGATCCAACCAGTATGGACACTAAGACAAAGGTCAATTGTGAAACCTGGGGAAGGATGAGAACCTGGAGTCGGAAAAAGGAGTATTCCTGCGTGGGAAGCAAGGAAAAGGAGTTATAATCTTCTCTTTAGCTTTGTTCTACATTCAGTTTTAGATTCGTAGGTTCACTTCTGTTCCTGAGCCATCTGGTTTTCCCTAATCGCAGAGAACTCCATGTCTTGAAGGTTGAAGCATAATTGGTTCTCTCACAACAGAATTCAAGGTTCAGCAGTTCTGTGTACAAATGCAGGAGAGGTGGATGGCATACTTGTAGCATAAACTCTCTAGAATAAAGACTACTTGGTGATCTCGTCAATTACTGAATTTGAGATTTCTTAGAACTATATTTGAGTAAATTTATCAAAGGCCTTTTGAAGACCTGATGAAAACCCTATGAGAATCCAAATTCCTAGTAAAAACATAGAACTGGCTGGAGACATAAGCAATGCCAGTTAAGGAAAATTAGAATAAGGACTGCTATAGCAAATAGCAAGGACATATATTTTATTGCAGACTGCTGAGACAGTAACTCTTCAAGGGCTAGCATAGAACAGAGGAAGGGAAAATATGGCCCTCAAACCAAATCCTGCCCACCATCTGTTTTTGTAAATAAAGTTTTATTGGAACTCAGTCACATTCATTTGTTTATAAATTGTCTATGGCTGCTTTCATGCGAAACTGCAGAGTTGGCTCTTTACAGAAATGTTTGTGGACTCCTGTTACAAAGCATCAATAAGTCATCATAGAGTATCTACAGAATTTCATCTGGCAATTAGAATTGGCTGCTTTCATAAAGACAGATTGCAGAATGGAAATAATTCATGTGGGATCTACATTTTGAGGTCCAAGAATGAACTAAGTATACAGAGCGGAATGTCCAAAACATCATCTGTGAATGTGAGAGGAACTAGCTCCCCATCCAGATGAGCACAGGGGGCTAGGATATGCTTGTGATAAATGTCAGCATCACCAAATGTAGGCAAAAATTGCTTACAAGTGAGGGTACGATATATAGATTTGAAAAGGATGATGGGTAAATCAGCCTCAAAGTAAGAAAATAAATATGTTTGGAATTTATGATTAATACTTTACTTGATATATATTTATTTGGTGTATATAATTTCATTTGATGATGATTTCCTACCTAGCAAAAGAGGAGGGCTGATTCACTCAAACCCTGACTAATAGAAACCCTAGGGGCAAGGACAGCTATCAGAGAGAGGAAATGAGGCCTGTAGAATGTAAAATTTAGTCATAATCATGAAATGTCTCACTCATTTGGAATCTGAACAACTGCATCTACCCAACAGAGGAAATTTCTGATATTACTGGATTAGTCATTTATAAATCTTCTATCCTGTTTAAATTTGAGAGGTTATGTCATTATGCCCCCAATGACTGTCAATGATTTTCAACCATAGTCAAGATGACTGGGATAAGATGTAAAGGTAAGTTGGAATAATACATTGTAATTAAGTAGGAACTATTCCAAGATTGTAACTGTCACAATGGATTATTATTTTAGGAAGAATAAATTTTTGGTTTAATGAATCAAATCTGACAGTAACAATATTAGGAGACTCTTTAAACTATATCTTAGAGACTTAATTCTATACCTTGTCTATGCTGTGCAGATGACATTTTATCCACTTTGTTCTGAGGAGGGCTCGGAGATCATTTATATACAAAATTATGCTGAGTCTTTGTAATGGGGATTTGCAGGAAAAAGGTAAGTGACTTGAAAACCAAAAATTGAGAAGTTGACGAAAATAGATTTTAGAAAGACTCGGAAAGTGTGACATGTTTTACATATTTCTAAAATGTGTTGCAATGTTTTCTTTTAAAGGGAGAAATGAGAATTACAGAAGAGGGTTGGGATGAAATACTTTGGTAAGAAGTCAGAAGAGATACAAATTTTAAAATGCAGGTGAGATAAGAATATAGAAAAGATAGAGGATAAAAATGAACAGAAAAGAAACAGGGCTAGTAATGAACTGCCTATAAAAACCACAGGGGTTTTGGAGTCAGAGAGTTCAGGGACTGAATTCCAGCTCAGTATCTATTTTTATGGCCATGTGCATAAACATAATTTTAAAAATAGACATATATGGTTATTGCATATATATGTAATTATGACTAACTGTGAGTTGTATCACCATGGAATTTATTTCTACCTATTCCTTTTGAGTAACTCTGTTGGCTTGTGTGAAGGCAAAGGAATCCAAGACTTGTACATGAAGGCTGAACCAAGAAGGTGGGGAGACACTGAGGCAGGACCGAAGCAGGAAGAAGACACAAGTCAAAGCCTTGAAGATAGACCCTGAAAGTCAACACCTCCTCACCTGTGCCGTAAAATCATGATGGCACTGATTACTAGGATGCAGGGCCAGACCTTAAGTGAGGTAGTGGTGCTGAAAATCTCCTTGTATGCACATTATTTACAACACAGCCAAATGAATTTACAGGCATCTCAAACTGCAAAGGAACCAAGATCTTAAAATAGTTCTACTGAGTAAGGGATGCCAAAGAGAAATCAATAGAGGCCAGCATCCATTATTACTAGTTTTCATATGTAGATGTCATTGTTGTATCTTTAATTACGAGCACTGTCTTTACTGTTTTATTTTATTGTCTACAAAAATATTTATTAAGGCTATGACAAGTTCACTCCTACCTTCAATCCTCTTGACCCAACTTTCCCATCATAGGTTTTTCCATTACCTAACCAGGCATAGCTCACGTGTACATCCATACACACACTGCACACACATTCACTTATAAACTATACTCTTCTTTGATTGGCAATAAGCAATAATGAAAGCACTTCTTAGGGATTTGCTTCAAAGATTAACTTTCTGGGCATGACAAATTTAATGCACATTGATCTCAATCACCTACATTCCTGTCCTTTACCAATACCCTATAATCATAATTCATATTACCATAATTACCTTATCATGGATTACTGAAAGATCCAAAATCATCAATAATTCAGTTACGTATGTGACACTTTATCTTAAAGAAAGGGTTTTTTCAAAACAAGAGTTGATACCCAGGGCTTTCTGACTAATTCTTAAGTTAACTGGGAAATTTAATTAGCAATGATGTTATATTTGAAAATATTCTGGTTGAGGTTTATTCATCTTAAAAAGCTTAATAACAGAGTGGAGAAAAATACTTCTTTAGAAATTACCATTTGAGTTTTTTCTGAAGTTCAAGTAGTGGGTAACACAAAAAATTTACAGGCAAGGCCTGCTCTTTTTGGAGTTTATGTACACAACTAAGAGTTTCATTAAAAACTATTCCATACATCATTAGAATAGGAACTCCTCATGGGAAAGAGTCATGTTGATTCTATTCGTTGTTTATTTCCAGCACCTAGCACAATGCAAGAATATATTAGGAGCTTAATAATTATTTGTTGAATAAATGAAGGTACAAACTTCCTGTAATAAATCAGTGATTCGATACAAGCTTGTCTTCCTGATGAATTATGAAAGAAAGTCATGAAAAAAATGAACCCCAGAACTACAATATCAAAGTACAGAAAAAGAGTTAATGAGAAGAGGAAGGGTAAGGGCTTCACCTGCAGTAATAACAGTTTTCATATAATTTTTCTGACAGATATCAATTACGATGAGTCTCCTGTAAAATGTTTTCTTTCTTAAAGGGCAAATAGAAAGTAAAACAAATAATAAGATTGTAGTTTTCTATGGAAGCACTCTCGATCTAGACACACTCACTAGTGCTTTAACTACAGTGTTGCTAAAGGAAGTAAGCCATGGAAAACAAACACACACATGCACATGCGCGCACACACACACTAGCACTTCTTGGTCTTTACGTAGTATTTTATTACTTCCATAGGATACTGTGAAAGGCTTGGCCTTTTCTTCTTTGTCAAGGACTTTTATCTCTACTTCCGTGTCACATGGTTCTTGGATGGATTACTCATGTGCATATTTATCATCTTTTGGATTTTTTTTAATTCCTTTTACTAACAATACAGACATGGCCTGCATGTGACAATTTGTTTGGACCCATTTGCTGAAACTATATAATCATAGTCTCTCAGACATAGATATTATTTGCAAAGAACTCTTTTCTTTTTTATTTTATTTTATTTTTTTTGGTGAGGAAGATTAGCCCCGAGCTAACATCTGTGCTCATCTTCCTCCATTTTGTCTATGGGACGCTGCCACAGCATGGCTTGATGAGTGGTGTGTAGGTCCGCACCCGGGCTCTGAACCCATGAACCCCAGGCTGCTGGAGCAGTGTGCAAACATAACCACTACACCACTGGGCCAGCCCCTGCAAAGAACTCTTTTGACTTATTCAAACATGTAAATGTTTGTACTGAACAGGTTTCTCCACAAGAACAACCCTCAAACTTTGGTGAGCGTGAGAATCACCTGAAGGGCTTGTTGAAACACAGATTGCTAGGCCTCTTCCCAGAGTTTCTGACTCAGGAGATCTGAGGTGAGGCCAGAGGGCCTGCATTGCCAACAAGTTTCCAGGTGATGCTGAAGCTGCTGGTCCAGAGACCACACTGGGTTTTACACATCCAGAGGAATAAGAATAAAACAGATAACACAGAACTGATGGCAACCTGTGAAAAATAACTGATATTAAGAATACAGAAGATTGCTGACAGAATAATGGCAGCTAATCGTAATTTCCTAAAACTACAGAAGAGAGGATTGAGGATGACTTTAAAGGCTATTCCTTTGACCAAAACTTGAACACAAACAGCCAAACCAAAAATTCTCTTTGATATAAATGTCCTTACCAGGAGAACTCTTGCATTTTGCAGAATAAAAGGGGCTTTTCTGATGACCTTTATGTGGATCTTACCTTGAATATATTACTGGAATATGAACATAGATTATAAGTAGCAATAGAGTAGAATGCATGAATAACTGTCAAGGTTAACTTCTAGAGAGGAGGCCGTGGGTTCCACAAAGTAACCATTACATAGATACTTCCATTCTTTCAACATTTATGGGGAGCCTTCTGCATGCTGATCCTGTGTTAGGATACCAAAAGATCTCCTTATCAGGAGAGGGATGGGGGAATAGATGCCAAAAGTATCACAATAGAGGTACAGGAGATGGTACCGTGGAAGCATGGGGGAAGATGTAACTAATCGTGCAAGAGTCCAGGAAGGCTCTGTTGAGGAGGGACTTAAGTTGAATTTTAAGGAAAAGTAAGAACTGGATAGGTAGAGAATGGAAAAGAACATGCCAGGCAGAGGCAACCAGATGATCACAGGTACAAAACTATGAACCCATGCTGCTGTGAGGGGGACAGTGAGCTCCACGAGGCTGAAGCACCAGTGTGTAGCAGGAGGGAAAGAGTGACAGAAAAAGAGGCTGAAAGTGCCTGGGGGGCAGATTATGATTTGAGGGGCCTCGCAGTGCCAGCTTTAGAAATGTGAAACTCAGTCTGTAGGTAAAGAGAGTTAAGAATGCCTTTGAAGCAAAGGGCTGTCATGGGCCAATTCAAATTTTAGATTCTCAGCAGCATAGAGAATGAACTAGAAGCGGGGATGGGGCAAAGGGAAATGATGGAGGAAATTAGCGAATTTTTAATGAGCCAAGCAAGAGCTAAGGCAGAGGTGGTGAGGGTGAAGAGCAGAGGTATTCCTTGAGCATTTCTGAGATATGGAGAGGGCCTGGTCAACAGTCAGGCACTGGGAGTGCTGCAGAAAGAAGAATGGAGCTCACTTCTAACAACTCAAACTTGACTCCTTTAGTTTATTCAACTTGACGATCCATTGTTACATTGGATACATACTGAGCTCTGTTATATAGAAGGCACGGTTCTGAATAGGTACAGCTGTGTAAGACACACTCTCTACCACCGAGATGCTGACAGTCCGATTTTACTTGAACTTGCCCAAAGAGAAACTTATTCTCAAAAATTCTCTAAATGATTGCAAGCTGTCCCAACAGGGCATTCTGCAGAGACGGTTACAAAGTTCAACAAAGTATGTACTCCCTTGATTACGTTTGGGCAGGAGTAAGGAGAAACTGAAGGAGGGCAAGGATGGGAAAGACATAGATGGCACAATCACAGGGCCTTTGTAGACCTCCCAAAATGCAAAAAGTACATGTCAAAGGAAGATACAACCTATCCTTCAGTAATAAGGTAAAGAATGTTTTTTAACCACTCTATGGATTAAGAATGGCTTCCTCCCACACACATATGAAGTTCATACCTAGATTGGGCTTCAACCAATGTTGTCAGGCACTGGAGGTTAAGTAAAGAAGGTAAGTAACCCCACAAAATTCTACAGCACTGGATTAAGATAAAATAAGCAGAACGTATAAGGAAAAACCTGTCTTAAATAGCACTACCAATTATCCTTCATCTTTTTTGACCCTACTTAACAAAATTCCCAACCACCACTCAATCATCAGAAGTATCTCTTATGAAATGACTCATGGTGTTCTAACTTCTACCATTTAGTACTTGGACATATTTCTAAAGCATAGTTCTATCATCCATCATTTGGTAATACTTGAGATTTTAAAAATAAGCATAATGATTTAAAATTTCTTCATCTCAAATTTAACTTAGGAATTTGTGGAAACGCCAAGGCAGAGTCCAAATTCCGCAGCATAAAGCATCAACAGCTCTAAGAGGTTCCCCGAGTTAGCATTCTCTTGAAGACAAAAGTGCTAACAGTTCACTAGGAGGAAACTTTACTATTGAAACAAGCACTTGCAGATTTATGGTGTATTCTAAACATGTAGGAGCAATTGTCAAGAGAGAATGGGCTCTATTACAAATAAGTGATTCCTGAGCAGTTAGTGACCGATTCCCTCCCCTTCATATCCTAAAACACATTATGTTTTGCTTTAATAATACTTAGGCATTAAGAATAACGGAAACACCTGGAGTTGATTTAAACACTACTTGGCTAGCCCAGGGTACAGTCCAGATCTCGTCAGGCTAAATCTCACCCTTGACCTGCCAAATATGACGACCAGAGTCTGGTCACTTCCCCATGTCCTGCAGCTGTTCCCCTTCCCCCACTCTCCCTCCATCAACATCACATCTACTTCTCTGCCCAGAACTCCAACAGCAGCAAGAGCACACACTGCTAATTCAACTGGAATAACTATTGCTTCAGTTGACACTCAAAAGCAAAGACGCCTGTGTTTACCTCTGCTAACTATGACTCTATGCACTACACATGCCCCAAGAACTTTATAGGGCTCTTTCACTAGTGGTGGCCTGAAACAGTCACTGCTGGAGGGAAATAGCAACTTCAGAGTGCTACAGCAATAGAACACAAACGTTTATTTAAAAATAAGCAAGAGACACCCGGGCAAGGCAGAAAGTGAAGCTCCAGGCCCACCTACATAGACCTCCAGTGGCATCAGGTGATGGGCTACCAGGCTGCCCCAGCTATGGGACTTTGACCAAGTCACCTAACCTGTCATCATTTTTCTCTTGAAGACTAAGGATTGGACTATATCAGAGAGATATTTTTAAAATCTGATTCCTGATGCATTGGTAAAGTCTCACCCCTTCTCTTATAAACTTGGTAGTAACCATGATTACATTCAGTGAGATTTTTGCCTTGTCTGATTATATCTTGAGCCACATTTTCTCGTTATTTCATTAAGACTTTCAGGATGGACCCATCGACCCTTTGGTTCATAAAGTCCATCTCTACCTCCACTTGAAGCATTTCTTAGAGGTCTCCTTAACTCAGAATTGACCAGATATAAGCTTGCTTAGATCCTAAAGGTCAACAAAACCAGTCAATTCATTCCTCACAATGTTACCTCCTGAAAATCCCTTGAGTACCCTTCCGGTGAACAATCTCTTCTGAAGCATTAATATTGCCCTAAAGTTTTTAGTCTCTTATTGACTAATGACTTCCTCTTCCAGTAATGGAGGGTAAGTTTTTCACAGTAACCCTCTCCTGCAAGCAACTAAAAATGCTCACTTAAATATAATAAACATCACCTTAAAAGAATTTGACAAAATAGGGAAATAGAAGCAAAATACCTGGACAATACAACCACTTTTCTTTAAGGGCACTTGCCCATCCTGAGGAAGGAGACAGAAGTCAAGGCCCAGGGTCTGCCTGAAGTGGGGAATCTTACTGTAGACCCTCTCCATGTTAAGCCAGGACTCCAAAGGGATATACCTATAGAGAACCCAAAAAAGCTATACCCACAGGTAACCAAAACAAAACCTACCCCTCTTCCAACCCCAGAGAAGTAAGGGACATTGTCTTGACCCTAAGTGAAGCAGGAAGGGAAAGCTGAGGCTAAAGACAGGCTCTTGAAGTCAGGGAAGCAGAGTAATAGGCCTTGGAGGCTCAGGCCATGAACTTGGTAGAGTCCCGGGTATCCAGCAGGAGCAAACACGAATCTTCTCGGCAGGCAGGCATGCACTTTCATCCCATGCCTTGAGAAATGCCACAGATCATTTTTCCAGGGCACAGAGTCAGAGACAACCAAGCACAAAAAGAAGCAAGACACTGAGTGAGAACCAGCGTATATACTGGAATCATCACACACAAATTACAAAACAAGTACGATGACTCTGCTAAAAGAAACAAATAAACTTGGAGCTATCTTCAGGTTTCAGGAAAATATAAAACGCAACATAGAAGATTCAAAAAGGGGGTCAAATAAAACTGGTAGAAGTGAACACAAACAAGAATTGAAATGAAGAACTCAATGGATGGTCTTAGCGGCCGACAGCACACAGCAGAAGAGACAATGAGTGGAGAGTAAGACAAATCAGAAGAAATACAGCAGCAGAGTGAGACAGACGATGGGAACTTGAACGAGAGGTAAAGAGAAGCGGTGATTAGAGTGAGAGGGTCCAAACCACTTTCAGTTGAAGTTCTAGAAGGAGGGAAGAGAATGAGACGGAGGACGCCTTTGAAGAGATATGGGTGAGAACTTCCCACAACAAAGCAAATGAACAGGCTGGAGAAGCCCGAGGAACCCAGAGCAGGACAAAGAAAAAGGAATCCACACCTAAATACATCATAGTGAAACTGGAACAGTATAAAAAAGGACGCAATCTTAAAAGCATCAAGAGAAGAAAGGCAGATTACCTTCAAGGGAGTGGCCGTTAGGATGACAACTAACTTCTCAACAGTCCTGATGGATTAAAGCACAGTGACAACTAGCTGCGTCTTGGTTTTAGACCAAACCGTATATTTTATCTAATGCCATAACTGCATGCTGACTAAGCCCTTTCTCTGAACTCTCTCTCAAGGTAATGGGAATAAAGAGGATGTAAATTTCTGAAAATAATTCTGAAATATTTGGCAGCTTTTAGCTTTATTACCCAATAACGTGGTAAAGCCACCATACTAGAAATAATGGTGCTTGGCTGATAAGTTTTGTCCGTGTTAAAATCTTCCCACCGATCAATTAAAATACCCGCCTGGAGCTGTGCCACAGAAAAAGAGAAGAATAAGTGGAATTGATTCTTTCCTGGTAATAAATGGACCTCTAGATGATACACTTAAATATATCTCTAGGCCACTGATAAAGCTCCTGATACTTGCTCAATATTTTTTCTTTTAGATTAAGTTTTTGAGAAATAAAGTTTTTCTTTCCTATGCTTCTCCTCAGCTCTTTAATTTGTACTTCAGATCTTATCAATAAATCTTTAATTATGATTGTGAAATGCCAGAAAGTATTTTATGTTTCTACGTGTGGGACTCGACAATTTTGATGTTAAAAAGGCAATCAAAATGACTTATTGTACCCGCACACAATAACAATCACAGCAGCTTAATCCACTTCCCCTCAAAAGCTGCTGATTTTCTAATAAAATACTTGCTTTATCAAGAGGAGCACAGATAAACCTGGGAATCTTATTAATGGAAAGTTTAAGAGGTATTCTTTCAATGAATAGCTCAATAAAAAGTCAGACTTACTACAGAGAAAAAATATAATATCGTAAATTCACTTAATATTATGACCCTTCTGTTAAGATGATCAAAAACACTTCTTGAGAATATTAGCTCAGGAGAGTCTTTCTGGAAAGTAAACAGAGGCCGTATCAAAAAATAAAAGAAAGTATCGTATATAGAAAGTTAAGGATGGAGAAGAACCAAAACTAAATCTAAGAAACCTAAACCACTGTGAAAAAAATTATATAATTTTTTAAGGTAAATATGTCAAGAATTTCTCAAAGGCTCTGTCTAGTCTGCATTTTTTACTGCTTCACACACTTCTCGTCCTCAGTAGAAGTGAAACTCTAACTGTATCATACGCTTTTAAGGAACAAATAAATTAAGGGTATCCAAGAGATCACAATTCACAGCCAATACCCACTTTCTATAGTGAATTTCATATAAAAGCCTTCTGTGCTTGCAATTTATAAATATATTTATTATCATGTTCAATATTTTCACTAAATAATTCACATACCTAAACAAATCTTCTCAGTGTTCGCCAAGATAAATTAACCGCATTACTAGTTCACTCATCAAAAATTATTCTGTAGAAGATAAACTGTTTGTGTATAAAAACAATTTGTTATTTGCCTAGACCTTACATGCCTATTATTTTTTCAAATACCTTGGGATTTCTGAAAAGCTATTCACTACTAAAGCCTCTGAATGAAAATGTACCAGGAAAGTATTATGCAAAATTTTGCAGGACAGCCTTGCAGAGACCACTGACCTAATAAAATACAGACTTTGAATCACAGTTTTTTTTTTACATCTAAAAAGTTGACACCTCATCTAAATCAATCTTCTTAATTATTAGACAAAGAGATAAAGCCTAAACATTTTAAATGATGGCCCAAACCATGTAAATCTAGTGCTCCTTTCTCTCTCAACTGCCAGCTTGAACGGTGCCCTTTCCACACCTGCACATTGGTGCTTCTTCATTGTGGCTCCCGCTTCTCTCTTCCTCCCAAGAGATGACTGCTTATTATACACTTTTCTAGACTCAAACACACACGCATTCACAACACTCACACACACATACTGAAACTAGGCTTCACCCTCCAGCCCTCCTAGCTCTGGCCCAGGAGTGCTTCCTGGTTAGGACCTGGAAGAGCCTTTCAACCTGTGACTGGCTGGTAATCAGCCGTTGGCTGTCCTCCCAGTTCCATGGATGGGCTCCAAATGAACTCTTCAGTCCCTTTCTAGCCACTATTTAAGTCCTTCATTAATGTGGCCAGTTGAATATGAATCAGCAAACTTTATGAGTTAATGCCACCCTCAAAGGATCCGTGTTTTCCTTCAGGCAAAGCTCCTCCCTGCTACCACCTGTGGAGTGTCATTCTTCTGTGAAGCTCCGGTTTGATGACGTTCCCAGTAACCTCTAGGACACTCCATGTGAGACCCAGACAAAACCCACAATGTGTTGAGTCTTGGGACCTTCCCTTCTTTTAGGATGCTAGCCAAATCCTACAAATAAAGGCCTGGACTGAAAACAATAATCCTAGAAGGGGGAAAAAATAACAACTGGATCTCTCATTCCTCCTACTTCTCTCCACCACCCTCCCCCCAAAAAAGCTAAATAAATAAATATAAGTAAATCTCCTAATGCAAATTGAACTACCACTCTGGAAATTTAATAATGGACTAGGAGGCCTCTGACCCTAGGTCTCTGGGTCAAAGATAATTCAGGTTGTTAGTGATAAAATGTCACTGTGATCAGTGACTTGTCAGTGGCTCACAGATGCAAGCGAGTGACTTGGTGGTCTCAGAGCAGCTGTCAAGGCACAAGTGTTCACGACTCTTTTTTGCATGTATATCATTTCTACCAAGAGTATCCAGAGAGCCACAGAGATCTCTTTCGTTAGGGCCTCTTGCATTAAGGTGTCAGTGCTAACAAAGTTTCAGAGCACTAAGACAGCTCACACCCACACTATACATGAATTCTCACACACACACATGCACACAGAGCACACACACACATCCATTACCTTCTTCTTCCATCTTATGACATTAGCACTACTTACTTCATTGGTCATCTTGTCAATCAATATTTATTGAACTCACTTGGGTACAAGATACCCTAACAAGGAACAAATAGATATAAAGGTTTGGCTGATTTAAATTTACTGCAACCCTTAAAATAATTAAAATCATATCAGTGATGTACCCCATGCTACCATTTGATGGTACAGAAATACATTTTTAGTACCTGGAATCACAATAACACTCAAAGCACTATAAAACTGAAGTTGAATCCACATACGGGGCTAATCTTAGGCTTGAAAGTATAGCATCATAGTAATCAAAATCCCTACCCTGAAATCTGGATGCCTGAATTCTAATGCTAAGACTGATGCTCTAGTTGGACCTTGTGGTTTTCCTCGTCTAAAGAGATGTGATTCAAGCAGATGACCTCTAAGATAACCTTTTCAGTTCTAATATTCTATTCTATAATCTATTGATTTTTCCCAGAACTAATATAGTCATATTTAAGATTTTGCTTTTGAGGCAGTACTAATATTATTTAAGATTATTTTAATTACTTACCAGGAACAGTTGTTACTTAGTTATATAACAAACTCTTAACATAGCAAACATTATATTCCAGGCAATGGCCTAAGTATTTACAAATATTTATTCTTTTTTTGTGTGTGTGAGGAAGACTAGCCTTGAGCTAACATCCGTTGCCAATGGTCCTCTTTTTGCTGAGGAATATTGGCCCTGGGCTAACATCTGTGCCCATCTTCCTCTACTTTATATGGGACGCCGCCACAGCATGGCTTCACAAGCAGTGCGTTGGTCCGCACGCAGGATCCGAACCTGCGAATCCTGGGCCACCCAAGCGGAGTGCCCGAACTTAACCACTACGCCACCAGGCCAGTCCCACAAATATTTATTCCTTAAACTGCATCAACTCAATGATTGAATGAATGAGGGAGTATTGATAATTTGCTTAAACCAATGAGTTGTGGGAACTTATGTGTAGCAGATTAGTTATTATGTTACTATCAGTTAATAAGGAAGTATGAGTGCAAATCACCAGTACCAGTGATTCATGACTTTGTTCCTAAATTGACCATTCATTATTTGTTTGCCTTAAATTTGCACAATTTATCTTAAAGCTGTCAGTAAGTAATAAGCAGTGCTTAATTATTGAGGTTAATGAGTAGGAATTAGAGATTTGTTCAATCTGTAATTTTTGCTAACCTAAAGTGTTTTGTTACATTTTTCTCTTAAGTATGTAGAGGCAGTTAAGAAATTAAAATTAATTGAGTTAATGCAGTTTATTTTCTAAAAATTATCACTATAAATGACAAAATAAAATGCTCAGCATAGAATTGAGATTGCTTTGACGTGTCTTGCAAACAGAATACAAAAAAAGAAAAGAATAAATAAATTGAAAATAAATAAAATATTCAAAGTGTATTTTCTGCCTTATAGAACAAGGTGATAGAATGTAGAAAGTTACCTATTTATTTACACACATTTGTTGATGTCCTTACAATTTAATGGCTCAGCATTTATACCAATTCCTGAAATATTATTTTTAGGACTAGTAATCACAAAAGTAATCCTATAAAAAGTAAACCTAGGGGCCAGTCCAGTGGCACAGCAGTTAAGTTCATGCACTTCACGTCGGCGGCCTGGGGTTCGCCGGTTCGCATCCTGGGCACAGACCTACTCACCGCCTATCAAGCCATGCTGAGGCGGCGTCCCACATAGAAGAACTAAAGAACCTACAATTAGGATATACAACTATGTACTGGGGGCTTTGGGGAGAAAAGGAAAAAAAAAGGAAGATTGGCAACAGATGTTAGCTCAGGGCCAAACTTCCTCAAAAAAAAAAAAAAAAAGGAAACCTATCCAACCACTTAGGTAGCTCTAGTCAATTTTAAGTATAATTATTTATTAATACTTTTTGAAAGTAATTGAAAAGAAAGTCTATACCCATAGAAAGCATATAACCATATATTCGGGCAATGTGCAAATTTAGAACCTCAGGTATATATCAATATGTAATCATTTTCCATTTCTTATTTCCTCCAGTGATCAGAAATAGAGTGACTTTTTCCATGAAGCCATTGGTCATTACTTAAAGAACAGGCTTTTAGTTACAAATGTACCATGAAACATGACAATTCCAAGGATGTCCATTATTCGCTTAATTTGTCAAGGGAGTTTTCAACAAAGAACTGCTGTATTCATAATCAAAAACTAGATTCTTATAAGTCCTGAGCTGGGAATATTTTTTATATTTTATAGTGAGTTGACACTGTGAATCTTCCACGGGGTTATTTCTCTCTGCGAGTTAATGTGAGCCTTGTAAGACCATTTGGGGGATGAATAAATGGTTCTCTTGATACAGTTGTAACTTATCTTGCTCAAGAGCAACGGTATTATTCAGGAGGGGTGCCATCTAGCTGCTGATGAGTTTCATAGAAACAAATCCCAAAAGGGTATCTGTGTTACAGTCAGCAGTAACTTTATAAAATCACATATCCAAAATGACAAAAAGAGCATTCAGATCTTCCTGGGCTGCCTTGCTTATGGAATCCTATGATGTCAGAAGGTGCCTTGAACTTTTCCAAACAGGCACATGTACATGCAGGTCCCTGTAAGACACTTGCTATGCCCCTTCTGGCTCCAGGGAGTTTGGTCCCACACTGGTGTGCTCAGGACAGAGCAAGAGGGCTGTGTCCTGCCTTTGCAACACAACTTCAAGAGGTGGAATAAAATAAGCCTTCCTTAAGTAGAGGGCGGAGGGTGGAGGGAAGCCCTGAAACATGTCTTTACCTTACAGAGTGTGACCATAGTCACCAAATTCAGATACGGGGCTTTCACCGAGCTTTTTAAGTTCTGTGAATATTTATTCTGTAATTGGTAGCATATTGTAAGTGGTGACATTTTTTTCCCCATGCACAGTCCAATTTAGAGGCTCTCTTAGTAAAAGGAGTCTCATGTAGATCTGATCTGAGAGGACAATGAATCCATAAAGGTCTCAGCGACTATATTCTCTATACTGTCCCTTAATTTCTGGGGAAAGATAATAAATGGACTTTGTCTTACCTGCCTTCCTGAAGTGGATCACAGTCCTTTTTGATGGGCATAAATAACGTACACAATATTTAACACTCTAAGGTTGCATTCCAAATGTCAAAATATATAAAATAACTATTACTATCGACTGTTTTCCCTCCTGCCAGATTAAGGGCAACTGAAAACACACAATATAATCGACAGGTAAAAAATGAAAAAACAAAAAACAACGCTTCAGTCTCTCATGTCTATTCAATTTAATACATGGAAAATTATGTATTTCATTTTCCATTCAACTCAGTAGTCAAGTAATTAGTTTTCTCTTGACAAACCCACCAGTTCATTTCCATAATTCCTGTGTGTATAACTTTTTCCAAAAATGCATAATGCATGAGCAGTCCCCGCCCCCACTTCCCAGGGAAGATTCCAAGGTACAGCAAGGCGACCTCACTAGAACACATTATAATCACAATCTATTTTCTGAACTTGAACTAATCCTTCTGGGGACAATATACCAGCCTTCAACATTTTTTCAGAAAAAGATAATTTTCAACATTACTGCTATTATAATTGTTTAGAAAAATCTATATTTCATGGGCTTCAAGGCAAGGATCCCCTTTTTAATTTATTTAAAAACAATTTAAAGTAGCGAACATAAAGAACACTATAATTTTAAACAATAAAATATGTGCTTAACAAACACTGTCACTCTGTTGGTAGAGAAGAGAAAATATCAAAAGAAAATAAAAGTAGGTTTGATACATATACACAAAATAATGTCTACTTAATATACAAATGAAAAATTTTGTCAGACAATGGACCTATTATACTTCACAACACAATATGCTCCAACTAGATCAATTCATAAACTACAATTATCTATTCTTAAGCTCAGGAAACAAAATAGTCAATAAATACATAGAGAAAAATGATTCTAAGTCATTTAGTCTATAAATATCCATATGCAAAGTACTCTGCTAGGCACTATGTGCAATGCAAAGTTACCCTTGACCATCAAGACAAGGGAGACAAGGAATGGGAAAGTTACATCTAAAGAACTAATTGGTATATATTTTTAAAAATTAAGTATGTGTTTGTATTATTTAAAATACAAGTGCACATAACCTATTATTGCACCAATCCATCAAAACATCACCACTAATGTTCCTCTAGTCTCCAAAAATGAGTTTATCTACAGGTCAAAGTTCAAGCTAAACCTCAGGTTAAAAATGCCCAGCTTGGGGCCAGCTCCAAGGTGTAGTGGTTAAAGTCTGGCATGCTCTGCTTTGGTTACCCAGGTTCACGGGTTTGGATCCTGGGTGCAGACCTACACCTTCATCAGCCATGCTGTGGCAGCAACCCACATACAAAATAGAGGAAGACTGGCACAGATGTTAGCTCAGGGCGAATCTTCCTCAGCAAAAAAAAAAGTTCAGTTGATCTTTTTATGACTGTGTAACATATTTGGCATCCAACTCTCACCAATGGTTCACAGCTATAAAATCTATGCCAAATAAATATTTGATGTTCATTATCAACAACATGATCATTATTTACAAAGAATCTCTTTGTATAAGACCCTGTGGAAAGATCTACACTATTTATAACGTTCTCTTCTGAGGGCTTAAAATTCAGACAACATTGATGCAGACATATGTAGCTAGAAGACACCATTAAATGAACAAACACTGAAAAAAATGCTTAGATTTTATTAATAGTTAAACCCAGTAAAACTGATCATTTAGTCCTTATTCTGCACCCAGCACAAAACCAAACACTAATCCTCAGAACAACCACATGAATCACATAATATTATTTTCCACAATGTATATACATGTGGAAACTGAGACTTGAAGAGTTTTAGTCACCATCAGAGTTACACTAGTAGGATGTGTGCATCCAGGGTTCACATCTGTGCAATCAGAGGACAGAGCCCCAGCCTGGCCTCTCAACCACTGCTCTGATCTAACTAAAACCAGCAGCCCCCCACTCAGGGACAAACGCAGCAGCTGCTAAGCCAGGCCACCATTCTAGAGTCCCAGAAACCTCGACTTGGTGCTGCTCAAAGTCAAATTTTCATGCTGATGTGTTCTGAATTGCACTATATTCATATACAAGAATTCTCTTTGGCCTGCTAGTTAGGAAAGAACAGAGCTGACTTTTCCCTTCCTTTCTGTTTTAGTGGTCACATTCAGAAAAGGGATTTCTAATTTTAAGGTGAAGAGGCCAGATAATCTGGGGAGAAGACAAAATAGTGTTCAGTTCTAGAGTGTTGCCAAAAGTCAGGATGTTGCTGGTTTGGAGAAGTTGGATCAAAGGCTTGAGGATGGGGCCACACCCGGTAGGCCTGGAGCCGAGGTATGTCTTTATAGGGGGATTTTGTTTCATCCCATCCTCTGGGGAATATGTAGATGCGGATTCAAATGTCATCCATACTTTGCCCTTCCTTTGCTCCACTGGATTTGGAAAGAAGTAAAAATATGGTATTTAGCATAAATACCATTCAAACTTAGAATCATCAGAATGATGATTTAAGCTGTTCCTTTGGGTTTCACTGAACTGCTGACTATGTAGGTGCATGTTTCAGTCTCAGATCAACCCTCACTTAGGTCACAAATGGATATGATGTTGGCCTCCTTCTAAAAAAGTCTTCCTCCTATATACTCACATAGACATGAATATAGAAAACAAACACAAAACACCCCTTTCATTTAAATGCCCATAACTCTTAATTAGTATAAATTCATAATTGGAAAGTGAACTTTTCATGTTTAGGGCAGAGGGAAGGTCTACAACAATTTTTTTTTCATAAACTAAATCATGTTAAACATAATACACATGTTCACAGCGTAGGCATAAAACCATAGTATGCTGTGTCCAAAATGACTTCCCTTATCCTGCAGCCTACTTGACATCAACTACTTTTAGAGGAAGTTGACGATCCTCTTCTGCTCCCCTACTTGTCCTCCAGCATCACAGAAAGTCCAACGAATAAGACGAGGACAGTGGGAAGAGATGCATTCAGGGATAACCGGAAACTTTTCTAAGTCCTGATAAACTTAAGAATTTCTAGAATATTCAATTAGCAAGATACGTATTTCTAAACATTAAATAGCAACATATGTATTTATCTCTATAAAAGAAAGCTCTCTTGTTATGAGCTTTAGTTTTAAATACCTGTTGACTATCTCCTTCATTTTTTTCTTCTTTGATCTTTGAAAGCATTTCTTAGCTCACATGTAAGTGATTTTTTAGAATTATATACAAATGAAAACTCCTAAATAAATGACATACAAAAACTGCTAAGAAAAAAACCTCTTAAGTTATAAAACCTTAGGGTTTTAATAGAGAAATTTTTCTGTGCATAATTAATATTCAAACGGTGCCTTACATAAGGTTGAAATATATTTTTTGAAAAAAATCATAAAACGTGCAGGAATTTCAACTTTCAATTCTGGAGTCTGTAAATATATGACATTCAGTATTCAAACATTTCCCTGTGTTTATAAAATTTATTTGTTCTGGAAAAAAAATCATTCCAAACTGGAATTCAGACATTTCTTTTCAAAGACCGGTTTTAGATTCACTATGGAATAGCTAAGACTGCCATATCTTTCAAACATGCAATTTGTCTCTACAATTGTGAGATTATATGTAACAAACAGATGAGTTACAAGCACAAACACAAACACATTAAAAAACTGGCTTTATCTAAATTTTAACTTTATAAAGTAATATACGTCATTTATAATGAGATGCATTTTCACTTGACAATAAAATTCACATTTATTAAAACTACTAAAAATTGAGTTGATCTAGTACTGTGAAACTGAGTAAAGATTTCTTTTTTTATATTATTCCATAAAATAAAGCCAGGATTATTCACCAATCACCAACATTTCCTACTCACATCTCTGTAATCTCTGTAGAAATATGGTAAGATAAAGCATGATAACCATTGGCCAACAGGTCAAATAAAAATAGAAGTCATATGTTGTGGTAGAAATGTACTACTTTTCTCTCCAAGGGGAAATTCTGGTGCCCCGGCGCTCTACCTCTATGCCGAATTCATTTTATATGGATATCATATGACCTGATCTATTCCTTGGAGAAAATGCCACTGGTTCAATGATTTCCTAGCCCAGATTTCTTTTATATATTACCTTAACCCCATTTAATTACCAAACATTATAAGAATTTTTTCAAAGTTGTCATTACTATATTATTTAAAATAACATGGAAAAAGCATAAATAAAGTCAAACTACTGAAAAGAGTCCATGACATTGACAATATTCAGTCATGTATGACCTACAAAATTGACAATTTCATGTGGTTCAACCTAATAAAACATTCCGACTCTCACATCACTGAAACTAAAACTCAACAGCTGCCCAGCGGAGCCTGCTGCCTGCCAAGGGAAGCTGTGAAATGAAAGGTTTGGGCTGCTGTGGCACAGAAAAGGCCACTTCCCATCAATAATACGTTTCTTGGACCAAAACAACGTGAACAATATTGCACTTTAAAAAGAGGAGGGTAATATAATGGGAATAGCTCACAATGACGATGACAAGTGTGTGGTGGAATAAATCATGACCAAATAACGGGACTATGTGTCAATATGACCATATTAGCCCATGATCCTAAGGAATAAGTCATTCAAACTCATTTCCAAAAATGTGTAAACTCAACCAAAGTAGGGTTCTTCAACATGTCAGCCAGGGGTTGAGGATACAGTGTGAAGAAACAAAAACACACATGTTAGTAAAGATCCTATGTTCAACTTTGATGCTTCCACATATGATTTTCCAATACCATCGTGAAACTTTTAAACATGACTAAACCTCATTGTGCCATCAGCTGAACTTGAGCTGCCTGAACTTATTCAAAAGGAACTTCCGTAAGGAGCATCTGAAAGGTGCTTATAAGATGCTAGATTCTCCGGGGAAAAGGTGCTGGTTAAAATTAGTCTCACAGTTGTCCCCTTGCAAGTTGACAACCAGGTGGTCATCATCAGAATCATGTTCCAGAATGTTCCGATTCAGAATTCTTAGCCAAGTTGGGCTATTCGATCTAACTGGAAAATAAACTCCAGTTGAGGCAGCTAACTGTGATGAAATCAGGACCCTATTCTTCCCCTTAGATTGGCCAGAATATCAAAGTAACTTAAGAAAAAAGGAGTCCTTCTTTGGGGAACAGCAGTGTGATGCTCTTGGAGCACCCTCTGGAGGCCAGAGAAAGGTGACACTGGCGAGAGGAAGAAAGAAGATAATTCTGATCATCTCTGGCCTTCCAGAGGCCAAACGCCCCAGATCCCACTTGAGTTGGACTGAAAAATGCACTTGTTCAATCTTAAGGTGACATAAAAAACACACATAATTAATTTATAGTTTAAAAAAGCAAAATAAATCCAAAGTGTAACAGCATTCTCAGATAATTGCTTATTAATTTAAAAAAAGAAGAAATGCTCTGATTAATGTCTTTTCAGCCTACATTCTGAATTCTTTGGGGAATTCATTGCAGAGACAGCTTTTAATATTTAGAAGAGAGAGACATGCAAATATGATATTTTCATTATCAAAATGTAAGTAAGCCAGGTTAAACAGGGTATTATTAACTGTCAAACTTTTAAAAGTAGCCAGCTTTATGCTTATTAAAACTGAGCATAAATTAAGCTCTTTCTTTTTCTACTACTTTACTTTTTCTAAAGCAACAAACACTGACATCTATTGGCATTTTGGTAGCTCAATTTAAAAAAAAATTTATTAAAACCCATACAAGGACACACACACGTGCAGACATGAGTAGAATTAGGAAGAACACAAAACATTACTTGTTCCTTTGAGGAAACTTCATTTCAGGTACCCAATAGCATATTTAACAGATATTATTGTCCTCTGGTTAAAATAAATCTGTTTTTAAGCTAATACTATCAGATTTAACTTTTCTATTTTCTGTTTGTCAAGAGGAGAACTCCAGGGTTAACTAAAATATTAGAAGTCCATTTATTTGCTTATTTGAGCAAAGAAAATCACTCACCCAAAATACTGACCCTTGGTTTGTTTTCTTTTGTCAAACACAACATGATAAACTATCAGTACCATTAAAGTCAAATTTAACTTGTTACCTTGAGAATGCTAATAAAACAGATTTGGTATCACACTCCCAGAACTTTAAACACTACATATACCCATTCTAGTGAGGAGGGGGAGGAAAGAAAATAATGAGAAATGTGGATTTGTTATATTCATCATTTTGTTTATATTTGGAAACACCTGCACTCAATCCTATGAAGCTTGCTGGCAATATACCATTACACTTGATAAAAAGATAACAAAGAGTATGTTAATATACACTTTCCTTTTCAATTGCTGCAATTTGTACTAGTCCCCAAAGAAAAGATCATGCATTCTATATGAGTGAGGTTTAAGCATCACCTCTTAAGTGTTGCCAGAAAAGGAGTCATGTTTCAAAATCTTCTCATAGCTTGAAACCTCAACATTTCCCTGCCAGAGATAAAATTATGCTGCACCTCACTCTACTTTCAATATTTAGACTGAATTCAGGACTGTTTTCATAATACATATATGCAGTTATGGTATTTGACATACTTATCCACTTTTTCCTATATTTACAGGTCGTAGATATTAATATTTATACTCACTCTAATCTAAGGCCAGCTTTGGATTATTTTTTACCATAAAAGGTAAGTTTTGAAAATTACATCAAATATCTTTGCAAAGACAGAGATAATTTGTTTCGTAAGTAATTTTATAAACAGAGCTAACATTTACTGAGCACTCATTACATGCTGGGCAACGTTCAGAATGCTTCCAGGGATTATCTCATTTAAGCCTCATAACTGCATGATAATAATAATATTATTATTATCCCAATTTTACAAATAAGGAGACTTAGGCATAGAGAGGTTAAGGAACTTCCTCATGACTATACACCTAAGGAACAATGGAACTGGGATTTAAACCCAGGCGATCTGGCTGTAGAGCTAAGAACTAGGCATCACGCTTCTTGCTGCCTAATAGCAAGGCACTTTCATACTTCCTGAGGGACAAGCGATAAAATACACAAAGCATCTGTTATGCTCCCTGGAACATGGCAATAAATAGTAGCTCCCTGATTAATAAAGACAAAGGTGTCCAGAATAGTGGCTCACTGTTCTCCACTCGTTCGATATTTTCTGATTATATTATTTTTTCTCCCCATTCTTGAATCAGTATCATTGTATCGATTTGCAGATATGAGAATAGTATCCCAAGTTTCTCCCACTTTTTCTGCTTCAAAATAATTCTTCAAAATAAGTTCTATTTCATTCTGTAAATAATACTGAATGTTTTAAATAATTACATGAGGTAAGTGGCTACAAGTAACCAGGTTGAAATAGATCACTGGACATTCCTCCTGTTCTGTAAATACACGCTGCCCTGTTAGGGACAGGGTACTTTATATCCAAGAATGTTTACAAGCTCTTCAGCCTGAGGAGCCACTTAGTTAACGAAACAGGTGGGTGATGTCATCCAGGGAGCACACAGCCCACTCCTACCCATTTGGGAGACTAAGTTTCTTGATTTTTCCACCACTTGTACTCATAAAGGTCCCTTCTGCCAGGAGGGAAGGGAAACCCAATTGTTTTAGAACTGGGCTAAGCTTGATAATGAATTTGTTCCAGGTCATTTAAGAGGAAAAAAAAAAGAATCCTTTGCAGTGTTTTAATGAAAGAAAAACATATAAGCAAACAGAGATTCAAAAAGGAAGCTTAGAGCCAAATAGCCAAAGAAAAAAAAAAGGTCTGGTTTTGTAATTCAGGCTTCAGTAGAAAAAGTGTGTTCAGCTGAATCAATGTGAAGAGCCTAGATATGGGAGGTCCAACATCTAGGAGGTCCAGGATGTTACAGGGCCCTTGGTACATGGATCCGTGCTACAAAGCCCACGATTATGCTGAAGTTGCTTATTTCAAGCAAAGAGAAGGAATCAATGACCCCAAGGGCTTGAGACCTATTAGAGCCGTTACTATGAAATAGATAATTCTGTTGAACATCTGCAGCCCCAATAGTGTGCAATTCAATATTCGGTTAATTGTATAAAAATGCGGATGCTATGAAACATAGCCATGTATGTATCACGTATCAGTCACACATGTCACATGAAAGTTAAAGAAGCCTTTTTCCCCTGAAAATTTCCCTCCAACAGATGTGTTTATGCCTCTGCATATAATACAGCACACAGCAGGGCTGAGAGGATAAGCTCTCTCAGCATTATATCTCCCCCGACTGTCATGAAGTAATGTTGTAACATCTAAAGAGAAGCTGGGCTATTGCATGAGTATCATCAAGGACGTACAGTTGCAGCGACTGTTTTAAGAAAGGGGTGAAACTTGGGAATGAAGGGCACTAATACAGAAGCTATTCAAGAGATGGGTGTCCTCGTAAGTCCTAATTAAGTCCTAATTTGGGCTGGCATTGCAAGTGGCATCTGGAGGTCATTCCTTTGAGGATGCCCAAAACTAAAGAGTACAAAAAATGTCGAAAGAGAGGTGTGGGTTTCTCCCACAAACCATTATGGCTATCAGCTGTTTATTCTCCTAAGACAAGGAAAAGCACACTGGCACTTACCGTTATAAGGAAAATGACAAGAAGGAGAGAAATATCGATTTCAAAGCAATACTATTTAATGCCATGTGCTTTTATATAAAGTTGGTTTCAAGTTGACAGTTCTTTTCAAATCAAATGAAGAATAAACATTACATTGTTTATACGGTTTAACAAGTGCAAGGTGCCCTGGAGGGGTAAAAAGTTCCTCCCCAAAGGAGACTACCACCTGATGGAAAAGAGAGACAAATATCCTAAAAACTAACCTAGAGCCAAGTTCACCCCAATTTTTCTAGGAAGAGAGAGTATGTCACCTAAAGATCCCAATCTATCTGGTTTAGAGGGAATCACAGCTGTGGGATGGGAAAGCAGAACAAGAGCCATCAAGGAAGCTCTGGAACTCTGTGTCAAAAGAGAACATTAGGTAGTCACAACACAGCTGCCTACCTAGTAGATAAGACCTGCAGGGCATAGAAATGCTGGCTTTTAAATCTCTCCTCCCTCGGAACTACCTGCTTATCAGAAATGTCTGTGTTAAGGCACTGCTCCTACAAACCCTTGACAAAATGCAAACCTGTTACTTGAAAGGGATGCTACTTCAAACCACTGCCCCCTCCTTAATTCATCAGACCACCTACAGAGGACCATAGAAACTTCTGAAGGCAGAGTATTCACTTGCAGGACAGGAGAACCCCTAAAGGGCCCCACAAATAACTCTTTACAACTTGACAGTTTTGGCTGGGTCTAAGGTCTCTTTAATTTACTGCGATGAGCTTCGAAAGGACAGTAAGGAAAGTCACTTAGGGAGGTCGCTAATCCAGCTCCCCATTTCATACCTTGTTGAATAAAATGCTATATGGTATCTCCAAAATATAGGGGGAAAATAAGCAAAATTTCAATACACCCTCCTGAGGGCTAATGAAAGGTAATTAAGGTGAATCTGATCAGCAGCTTCTTATTATGGAAGCATGCACAGAAATGGTCAGTAGCCAAACAATTACTCTCTGTTTAATTTCTGTTTCGCTCAAAACCTGTTTAAGGTCTCTGCCAATAAGCCAGGTTCTGAAACGCTATCAGTGATGCAAATAAGAGGACTAGGCAAATCTTGTTTTCTTCCTGAAAGAAACAGGCAAATACTTTGCTTATCTTCTTCAGCCACAGTATTACCAAGTGCTATTGAAGTAATTCTTCAAAAGTGCTTTAACGTCTTGGAGGGATGTTCTAAGTGACTTAACGCATCTGGATCAATTAACGATTGGGAATTATAGAGGCAGGGGGAAAAAGCCCTTCTATTCTTCCCTCTCCCCTCTTTTTTAAAGCATCTTCTTCACTCAATCACTCATATACAAGTATTGATTTGAGATGCTGCCTCTGTCCAAGTCAATGTCTAAAGCTTCAGTTCTTCGTAGGAAAATCTAAGGTGAAACTGTCATTCACGTCCGTGTTCTGATTATCAAATACAAGATTCGTCTCTAGAGAGCCTCAACTGCCATTTCATTCTATTATACAACCAGTAAGCATCTGGGTTCAAAACTTCAGATAAACTTTTGCTTTTTGGCACTTCTTGGGAACATAAATTAACCATATTTATCAGGGAGGTCCTGAAAACTAGAACTGCAAAGCCAAAAGTTTGAGAACTTATTTGGAACAGACCTGATACCTGGCACTGGGCTAGATTTCATCTGCTTCGCTGACCTCTAAGAGTCCCTCTCAGCTGATGTGAGTTCCAATATCGTAGGACTGTATCAGAGTGAACGTACGCACACACCACGACCCTACACCGCCTTTCCCTCTGCTCCAAACACCGATGCGCAACTGCTCCGCGGCCTTTCTCTCGACCACCCGGTTCTTCCGAGCCAGGCACACCAAGGGGAAACCCGTTCCCGCTTTTCTCGCTAGAGGGCAGACCCGGCCCGTGCAAAGACCTCCCGTCGCCGGACACGCGCGCACCCAGCTCCGCTGCTGCGCTCCGGGTCCCGCTCCCGGGCTGGGCTCAGCTGTGAGGCGCGGGTAAAAGGCCGTGCCTAGGAGCGCTGCGCGTCCGGGACCTCGGAGAGCGCGGGACAGGGCTGCCGCCCCTCACCGTGCGCGCGGGCTGCCGGCGCCCGGGCGGGGCTCGGCGCCCAGGTGAGGGGCGGCCCCAGGGAGGACGAGAACCGCCCGGCTCCGCGGACGCCCGGGAGCGGGGCCAGGCGC
This sequence comes from Tapirus indicus, assembly GCA_031878705.1. Taxonomy (NCBI): domain Eukaryota; kingdom Metazoa; phylum Chordata; class Mammalia; order Perissodactyla; family Tapiridae; genus Tapirus; species Tapirus indicus. Next base: position 14,155,894 of record CM062937.1, read on the forward strand.
CCGGAGCGCAGGGCGCGGGCGGGCGAGGCAGAGGCGACGGCAGCGGAGGAGGAGAAGGAGGAGAACGATCGCGAGCCGCTGGCGCGCTGCGCACTCACCTGGGCTCGGGCCGCCCTCCGCGGGCGCCGGCTTCTTGCCGGAGCCTCGGTCCTTCTTGCCCTTCCCCTTGCCTCTGCCTTCTTTGCGCTCGGACATCTCGTCCGAGAAGTGCACGCTCGACGCGGACGGCTCCCGGCGAAGGCGACGCGAGACAAGTTTGGTCCGAGGGCTTGGATCGGGTTTGGGAAAAGTTTGTCCCTCGAATGGGAGAGCGAGCGGCCGGGTTGCGGCACTCGTGCCGCGCGGGGGCGTCTCCTGTCGCCTGCGGGGAGCGGTGCGGACGCGGCGTGCGGTCCGGGCCACCTGGGACTGGCGGTCGCTCCGTCAGGAGATCGCCCTCGCTCTCGGGGCTGCTTCTGTCGTTCAGGGAAGTCCTGGGTCCCCGCTGCTGTCGGCTCCTGTCGTGGCCTCTGTCCGGCGCGCTTGCAGCCCGAAGGAGGAGAGGCGTTCACAGCCCTGCCCGCGCTCCCACCGCCCAGGCAGCCGCCGCCGCTCCGCTCCTGCCCTCCGCGCGAGCCCGGAGTTCCGACAAGTTTTGGGGAACTCCTCGCCGGCTCTTTTTCAATTGCCCCACAGCTACCCACCTCCCGCCCGCAGGTTGGAGGCTGGCGCCTCCTTCTCACCCTCCCCTTGCCTCGCCCCCTCCCGCTTCCCCACCACACCCCCACCCCGAGGCGCGGACACGCCACCGGGAGGAGCCTGGGCTCGGCGCTCCCGGGCGCAGCCCCTTTCCCTCCCCGAGCCCGGCCGGGCGGGGGGCGGCGGCGCGCCGAGCGGAGCGGCTGCCCGGAACCCCCGACAGGGGTCGCTGGAAGCTGCGCGGAGACGCCGCCGCCCCTGCGGCCGCGGGACACGAATCGAGCGGCCCTGGGAGATTCAAAGACCGAGGAGGGGACCCGGGAGCTCTGGCTCCTCGCTCGCCTCCGCAGCCAGGCAGCGCCCCCGAAGAGCGGGTCCCTTCCCTTGGATGCGGGGAAATGTTGGAGAAAAAAGTTTGGAACTCTGACACCTGCCCGCCAAATTAAGTCTCTGGGACTCGTGGGAAGGAGAGGAACATTTGCTGTTTTCCCTTTTGATTTTGGAGTTCATTCCTTTCTTACTTTAGTGAAAAACCCCACACGCACCTAGGGCAAAGATCCACTCTGGATGGAAGGGAGTTTGAGTGGAAGCCAGTTCTGGGTACACAAAAAAGGGCTCAGTGAAACTGAAAGATGGTTAGATTGCACCGTCTTCCTAGATCTGCTCCTTGAATGTGTGTCCTGCCTTCCTGTGGTTGACAACGTGCCTGTCAGAAGTCTCATCTCTGCTTTTCCTAAAATAAATAATAATAACCTGACCTCTTCAAGGCGGGGGGGGTCCTAAACTGCATCTCTCACTACAACTTAATTTTCAAAGGAACTGATAAAACCCTGATTAAAAGGCTGTCGTCAATAAAATTAACTGCAATAGCTGGGAGTCATTCAGTTCTGCGGGGAGGGAGGGTAGAAGGGAGACGGTGCTGAACATCCTCAGTTCGTTAATGCTAGCTTTCTCGGATTCAAACTTTCCTCAGAACTCCTTCTCCTTCCCTCGTACCTCCCTCTGGTGGAGAATTCTAAAGAGCAGAGAAGTCCAGAATCCGTTGGCACCCCGCTGCAAAGGGCAAAAGTTAAAGGCCAGAGTAATCCGCACCACGGAGTGATCCAGAATCATGTAAAGAGAACATTCTCCTAGTTATATCACCGCCGTGGCTAACTTAGAATGTTACTTTACAGTGTTAGACTCTTGCGTTGTGGTCAGGAAGAAGGGGGTGTGAACAATCCATGTATGAAATTTACTTACTCCTCTTTAAAAGTGATTCGCGACTGATTTTCCATTCTCTGGGATTAATGCTAACTGAACATTACCTCAAAACAGCCTTGTTGGTGTATTTTCTAACTGTCACTGTTTAAATAAAGGTGAAATCTGGTGTCCCTCCTTGCTATGTATGTGGGAAGGCAAAAATATTCATTGTAAAACTGTCCTAAAATAAGAATAATTTTATTCTCGTTTAATTTGCATTGTAATAAGAACCAACTCTAAGTGAGTTTAATTGTTGAAAGATATCTTAGCATGTTGCCATCATTATTTATCTTGAAAAAGTGTGATGTCCAAATATCTTCTGACAACCTTCCAACAAACACCAAATAGAAATTTTACTGGGTCATCAGAACAGCAAAATCAGGGAAAAGATTATGAATCTATCTGAATAGCACTATAATATTCCACAGAGTCTAATGTAAACTGGAGTCTGAACATGGGCTGAAATGACTCTGCTTTCCCAGGAGGGGCCACTACTCAACAACCAGGAAACAGCAAAATTCAGCAAAGGGGATCCCTTTCAAAAAGGGGACTTTATCTCCAGGATATGAGACCCTGTAAGGGCTTAGTATACAATAGCTACATGTTACCAGATATATCATTATTTTAAAATGGAAGGATATAAAGCGAAAATGTATTTGGGCATTTAAAAAAAAGTTCCAGATCTTTCCAAATAAAACAGGAAACCAGTAGTAAAACTCAGTTTGAGGTCGCCCTTAAATTATTCATCTGTGTGGTCAGGAAGTGGCAAATAAATTTTTTTTTTTTTTTTTTTTTTGCTTTTTTGAAAAATCTTGGAAATGATCAGAACAAGGGATGGAGAAAGGAGGAAAAATATTTTTGCTCTCTTGAAAATCAAAATATGAAGCTCAGTTGTCTAATTTAGAAATTATGACATATCTTCATAGTATAATTTTATTAATTTGTTGTGTATTGTTCAGCTCTTAGGAGTGGGTTTCATGGACGGGATATCAACTCTCAGGTAACATATGTCAACCTGTCAACACACGTCAACTCCTGAGAAATGGAGTGTAGATTTATAAATAAGCAGCTTGAGAAATAAAAAAAAAAGACAAAATGGAAATCTTATATTAAATGACAGTTGAAAATAAATGCAATCATGTGCCATAACATTTTTCTTTGGCTACACAACTTTTAGAAGCACTCTTAGAATCTACAAAGCTGGCCAAACATACCCTTTCTCTCAGTAATTCCCATTTGGAAAATACTCCAAGAAAATTTTAAAAAGGAAAAAAAAATAAAATGAAAGAACATCAACATGTGAAGATAGATTGCATTTTTGCAAAATATTGTGCATATTGTCAGCAATGGGAATTTAATTTAGAATTCTGCAAATAGATACTTTTAACTTTTTAAAAATGAAGTAACAAGATAATTTATATAAAGATTAGGTTTTTTTAAAATGTTGCAACAAAGTTGGCATTAATGAAGATGCATGAGTGCAAAAGAAAATGTTACTCACCAGAGCCAGCCCCAAAAAACCACTAAATGTATATGACTTATTCATTCATTCATGAATCATTTACTGAACTAAATGCTAGAGAATAGATAAACAGAAAAAAAAAATTGCCCAGTTCTCATGAAGCTAAAATAGCGTGAGAAAGACATAAAAACAAATTAATTATTACAATACAAAAGAAAAGCAGGGCCAGAAAAGTTTCCCAGAGCTCATAAAATTTGGGGGATCTTTTTAAAGGAAAAGAACACAAAACTAAAAATACAAATTTAGGTCCAAAAATGTTGAAGGGAACCTTGGAAGTGAGAGGCCCTAAAGAATAAGCTTCGTTTTCTTCACGGTAAATTCACCTCTAGTGATTCCGAGCATATCCCACCATCTGCACAATTGTAGTATTGGTAAACAATCATATTCTATCTTAGAGATTAGATAATACTCTCACGTACTACCACTATAAATAGGAGACATTAACAAGCACTCAAAAGGAATACACACAAAACTGAAACAAGCAAAGACTATCATGTGAGGAAAATGACATGAAAGGAGCATTAAGAATTTGCACATTAGCAATCGTCCCGTATGTTTAGTTAGACCCTGAGAATCAACATGCAAGTTGACTTTGTGAAACAAAGGGCTTCTGCCATGCAGGATGCCCTGGGAAAACTGGAAATGGTGTCCTCCATTACATTTGGCAAATATTTAACAGAATTACTAATTAATCATATTCTGTCTGCTGTGAAGAGAGTCAGTTCAATAACAAAATCTTGAGTTTAGAATCCAAAGAAAAATACTGAAAAGGTAACGTTCAAACAACATTGAAATGAAGTCTCTCTTTATGTTTTTCTGCTTATTTGTGTGATTTCTAAAAATTAAAAAAATTTTTAAATTACTACACACCAATGATTACTGTTATTATTATTATTTATCATGTTATTAATGATAAGATTACACTCATGATTGTATTAAGACAGTTCTTGAAATGTTTTCTTTTAAGAACGACACAATCTCATGCAACTTTTTGATTTCTCTTCCTGACCTCCACATTAATTACATGTCTTTATCCTCCCCACTCCCCTTGCAACATGTACTTAATTCAGATCTGTGTGATGCAAATACCTCAAATTTATATATACATATATATATATGTGCACATACACCTATACATAGATAGACATACATGTGTGCATACATCCATATTTATTTGTGTCTGTGTGTACATATATGTATGTGGGTGTATAGTTAATGTTTCTCTTTCGTCTATTGGAAATGAGAAACACTGTCTGTATTTGAATGTGAATCTATAAAAGGGAGCGATTATATATCCTTTTATCCACTTTCTTCATCTCGCTATCCATTAGAATTCCCAGGACCATACTTTGCACCTAGTAAGCACTGAGTAGTTTTGCATAACATGAATCTCAATAGAATAGGATGAGTATAAAAAGCCTAGTTCTGATAATACCATTTTCTATCCATCAATTACTAATTACCTACTCTGACAATCATCTTTGACACCTCCTTTTCTGCATCCAACCCATTCCCTAGTCCTGTCATTTTGACGTCAGTCTCCTTTTATCCCTCTTCACTAAGTACCACCCAAATCCAAGCTGGCATGGTTTCTTTGCTTTGACCATAGTAAAGCTTTCTATCTGGACTCTTGCTCTCTCCAATTATTTTGCTACATACAGCAGTCATAGGAGCCCTTTTCAAATGCAAATCTGACCCAATCACCCTTTGCTTCACTGGATATTGAAACATATCCAATGCCCTTGAAGGGCTAGGCTGTGCCTATGTCCAGCCTGTTTCACTATGCTTCATCCTTCACTCTCTGTGCTTCATGCAGAGGCCTCTTTGCAACATACCTCTAACATGCCATTCTTTCTGGTCTCAGGGCCTTTGCACTTGCTATGTCTCTGCCTGAATTTTCCTACAACTACCACACTTTGCCTAATTCCACTTACCTCTCAGGCTCCAATTGAATTTCATTTGCTTAGAAAGCTTTCATTCCCTTTGAAAACTGTTTTAATCTTCCATCACAGTTTTGCATCTCCTTCATAACATTTCTTCTAGTTTGTAATCATGTAATTGTTTTTGTGATTATTTTTTTACAATGATCTGTTCCCATTGGGCATTAATCTATTTGAGGGCATAGATTGTAACTATTTTGTTTTCTATGCTGTATCTCTAGCCCTGTGCCTGTCCCATCATAGCCAGTTATATACATTTTGTTAATTTGTGGATAAAGGAGGATAAATAAAATTACTTTCATATGTGTATAAGACTATACCTACATATATATGTGTGTGCTCTTATGTTTATTTGATCAAATTTTAAAATGATAATGATGATCATGGTACTTTGGGATAAATTCTGTTGAAGTAAGCCTTTCCCCAAACAAGGGTATAAAAGAAAAATCTTGGCTAATCAGTATAAACTCTCAAATCTTTAAGAGGTGAGGTGATAACTTTTGTGAAATGATAAAATTCCAAGAAGGATAATTACTTTTTTTCCTAAATTGCCTCTGCAAGTTTTATCTGTAGATTACATTTATTGTCTCCATTTCCTCCCTTGGATTCTTGTGAGGTGTCAGAGAGACCCATAAAAGAGCTGGGTTTTAGCAAGGATGTTCTAACAAAGTGATAATGGATAAAAACCTGCAAACACAGCACTGCTAACAGAGAGTTAAAAACCCCTTTCTAGCCTGGGCATGATAGAAGGTTCCTCTCCCCGTAAGATTATTTTTCACTTCACAGACCAGTGGTAACTCTGCACGTGGTCATTGCAGTAAGTTGTACCCACTAACCACCTGAGAACTAATCTTTGAGTTTAGATTTAATTCCTCTAATATTGTGCTCTCTTCCCATCATCCATATCCACACAGGAAATGCAAAGGGATTTCTCCACACACACTTGAGGCTCTGCTTTTCTGTACATCTGAGAGAAAGATTCAGACGTTTCCATGTCTTTTAAGAGTCATTCCACAAGATCCTCTCCAAGGTTAACAGCTTTCATTTCAAGAGGCACTTTATTCATTATTGTGAAAAGATTCACCCCTGTTAAATTTATAATGATGTGAAAATATAAATTTAATGTCATGAGTGATGAATTAGTACTTCAAATATTTGAACAGTGAGAGTAATTTAACAGATCAACTCTTTTCTCTGGTATGTCCCATAAGAGACACCTGGTAGAAAGCATTTCCAAAACAGATTAGAGTAGATAGGAAATTACTTCATAATGTCATCATGATAACTGGGCTGTATGGAATGAAACACTGACCCACAATATTCTGTACCTGGCCCAGGCATGTAATAAGACCACAATTATTCTTTTTCCTTCTTTCCCACATAATTCATTCTAACTTCCTTACTAAATCTTTATGAATACTCCCCCCCTTTTTTTCAGTTCCTTCTCATGTTAGGGCCCATACTTCATATGTCTGACTTGACTGGGGATTTTTAGTTTTGAGCTAAGAGCCAAGAGCCAAGTTCTCAGAGGAATGTTAACAGTCATCTCCACCCCTGGACCCAGGCCTAGAATTCAAGTTACTTTGCAACAGACCAACTTTCAACACACTAGATGTTTGGGAATTTTTGTATATGTGTGTGTTAAAAAATATATATCTTTCAATTCTCATTCATTTGGGAAAAGAATTTCACAAGTATTAACAACTCAAGAAGGCAAGTCATCTTTTAAAGATGATTTAGCAGAACAATTAGCTAACTTGATGGAAACCAAATGACCGTCCCAAAAATAACTGGTGACCAACCATGCAGAAGATTACATTCTTATGGAAAATGTCGTCTTTTCTGCTTAATCATAAAGATTGGGTTTGTTCCAACTCTTTCCCATAGGTGCAAGATGGAAACCACCTGATTCAAATGGTGTGGGGGGCTCTGGTCTTGCCTAGGATCTTAATCAGCATGTAGGATTCTCTGGGCCCTAGGGAAATTCTGGGAATAATCCTGGACCCTAGAGATTGAATGGAATGTCCAAGAATATGTTTGGATTAGCATTTGTGAGTGATCTTTCTTTGGTCCGAGAGTGGATTGAAATCTCCGAGATCCCGTAAAGCAGATACATTCAGGCACAAAAACTTCTGTCATTCCAGTTGAGACTTGTGTCTTTGAGACTGACCAAAACTAGCCCTGGTTTTGTAGGTAGAAAAGAGAAAGTCACTTCTACTTAGGTATCATTTATCTTGCTTTGGAATTGCACGATCTTTTTTCTGTTTCTGTTTCCAAAAGATAGTCTAACAGAATGAGGTGGAAATCCACTATCACTTTATTTTCATGAAAATAAGTAGAGCCCTTAGCGCCAGCAATGTGCTAGGATTTATGCCAGTGGGTGTTCCCTACGGGTACTAAAGCTGTAGTCCTATCTTGGAAGTGCAATGTAAAGGATTTATATATTTTCTCAACTAATTTCTTTTCTTTTAAAATTTACTTGTTTTCCTCTTACCTAAGAAACTTTCATTAAAGTATTATCACTTCTTTCCCTCCCTGTCCTACTGCTGTACCTGCCCCACCAATCTCTAATGCCAGGTCACCCTAACTACCCAGTTTTCTCCATGAACATTATCTTTCCCCATTCTAACAAAGAAGCCATAACAAAAATCTTTCTTTTGATCCTTCCTTTCCTTTCACTACCAAATGCTCTCAGTTCTTTCTCATTTATCAGCTCAAGGAATCCATTTCCTCCCCCAAATCACCACCAATCTAATGAAACTGCTCAAAATTCACCAGTGCCTTCCTAATTGTCACATGAAGTGTTCTCCTTTTAGTCCTATGTCTAGGACACACTGATACACACATCATCCTGAAACCTTTTCTTAGGATTCATAGTAATATCTCAGTGGCAGAATTTTCTCTGTGTGTTTTTCCTAATTCTTTTTTTTCCTACCTGTCTGTTAAATGCTGGCTCATGGCCCAATATTTAAAACTATTTTCTTCTTAACTACATGGTAATCCTATCAAAATGTCATTCACAAGTTACATTTAATTCAACTTCAGAGTGATTGAGCAACAGTTGAAGGGTTTTGAAATCTCTCCAAATTTAACTTTTTACTCCAATGCAAACTGGACTTTCATGAAGTAACCAGAACTTTCCCAACCTCTGCCACTGTGTGAGCTAAATCTTAATTGATCTGTTCAACCAAAGTTACAGTTAGCAGGATCCAAGAACAGGCTAGCCAGATTTATATATTTAAATCCACTTTAGTCCTTTGTTTATCTGCTCTATGCCTTGTTTTCCCATATTAAAAAAAAAAAAAACAAAAAAAAACCAGGGGAGCCAGCCTCGTGGTGTAATAGTTAAGTTCAGTGCACTCTGCTTTGGTAACCCAGGTTCATGGATTCAGATCCCAGATGCAGACCTGGACCACTCGTCAGCCATGCTGTAGTGACGACCCACATCCCACATACAAAATAGAGGAAGATTGGCACAGATGTTAGCTCAGGGCAAATCTTCCTCAGCAAAAAAAAAAAAAAAAAAGTATAATAATTTCAACACCTGTTACTCATTAACCATCATTATGAGATATTATAAAATCCAACTAATCCCTTATTTGTAAACTCCTCTATAAAGAAAACTAACTTTATTCTATACAGCCTTCAGTTTGACTTCTGAAAAATATTAATTCTAACTCTGGAAGGGAGAAGTAAAGAGTCCTTTTATATAGTTGATAATTTTTGATTGCTTTAAATAGCCTCCTTTTCAAAGGATGCTTGTCGCTCAGCAGCCCCATCTACCATCCCCCAATCTCTGTCAAATGTCCGGAGAGCCTCCAAGGGTCACAGTCGCCACTGTGCGCCTGGATGGAAGCCTGACAAAGAGAACACTGTCCTCAAGAAAGCACCCATGAGTCAGACAGAGCCTTGAATTCTGACTCTGCCACTTCACAGCTGTCTCCTCATCTGCACAATGGGGAGTATAATACCTATTGTAACAGGTCACTGTTGTGGGGATTAAATGAGCTTACAGTGGGCGCTAGGAATATGGCACCTCTTTTGGTTGCCACTGTCCCCTGACTTTCGGCTGCTGTTGCTCCTACCAACCCAGCCCGGGTTCCCCCTAACATCTCTGAATCCAGGCCAACTTCGCTAAAAGGGGCTTTATGCCAAAAGAATGGGTAATTTTTTAGAATATTCAATAATTACTGAATAGGTCATTCTGAATTATCCCAGGCCATTGGCACTTAAGGCTACAAAGAATCAACAAAACCAATAAAAGTCACATATTTTTATGAATTTGAAGTTTTCACCACACTGCATCTAATTCACCTCTTCTCATTATCCCTTTCTGGGTTTTCTGTAGGATAGATGACTCTGAACTGGCCCAATGAGAGGCAGTAGAGGGGAAAAGGAGATAAAAAAGAAAACTAGTACTGGAATGAGTGGAATAGTACCGATCTAATAAACACAATACTAATTCTGATAACAAGATTCCTGTCCCTGGTATCCACACCCTGTATGATCCCCTCCTCTTGAATATGGGTGGGATCTATGGATCTTACGGGATATCACTCCTGTGATTCGTTATCAATCAGTTGACTCTGACCTAATCAGGAGGGAGATTATCCTGGGTGAGTCTGACCTAATCGGGTGAGTCCTTTAGAGGAGGGCTGGGTCTTTCCTGAAGAGAGAGATCATCCTGCTAGGTTTGCAAAAGCAGATGCCATGTAGAAAGAGGGTCATATGCCTAAGAACAGAGGGACGCCTCTAAGAGCAACCTTTGACTGACAGCCAGCAAGAGGACGGGGACCTCAGTTCCACAATCATAAGGAACCGAATCCTGCCAGGAACCTGAATGAACCTGGAAGAGGACCTGGGCTCCAGATTGGAACACCGCTCAGTCAATATCTTGATTTCAGCCTTGTAAGACCCAGTTATGCCATGCCCAGACTTCTGACCGACAGCACCAAGAGCTAATAAATGAGTGTTGTTTTCAGATGCTGAGACTGAGGTAATTTGTTACACAGCAATAGCAAGCTAATGCAGTTACAAAAACATCTGAGTTTCTACAGTGCTTCAGATAGCAAGGTATTGGGGGGGGAGAGTGAATGACAAACAGGAAGAAGGTTTAGAATCTGCACTGACTCGCCCAGCTCTGCCACTTCCCAGCTCTACAGATTTGGGGAGTCGCTTAACTTTCCCAGCCTTTCCTTTCCTCATCTGTAAAATTAGGAGCTGAACAAAAGATAAGATGCCTCTGAGGTGCTTTACAGGCTCTAAAAGACCGCTTACAATGTATTTTACATCATGAGGTTATAAAACTCTTATTTTTCAAAAGGATAAAACAAGGCACATGGGGAAGTAATTTGGAAAATTTCAAAGAAAGCAGAAGATCAAAACCAACTCAGAAATCCTAGCTTCTCTACTTGTGGACCATCCTGTCGCCAGCACTTTCTCTCAGCCTCAGCCAGACTCAGTTATCAGCGGACTCCAAAGAGGTTTCTGAGCCTCACCTACAGGTCCAAGGGGGACCTGAACAGTTGTGATTGTTTTCTATTTTTGGATGGTGGAGTCTTGTTTTTATTTCTCACAGGGATATTTTTGGTATATGTTTTCTGCCAAAATAATCAGTAAGATAAAGCATCTGCCATAGAGATGAAGGCTATATAAACTTTGATGTGCGTTCATGGTGACATAAAGAAACTTTTATACAAATAATAACCATTTAACTCAAAAATATATCACAGCCTAAGGATTCATTAGGGAAATATGTACATGTTTCTAAGGAAGGTCCATGGTCCTGAAGCAGCAAAATTCTTGGCATGGATAAGAGATGTGTTTAACTATGCTGTTTTGGTCTAGTACATAAGTTTTTATCTGTTGATCTGTACAAATAACCCAAACAGAACTTCTTTAGGAGACAGAAAAGCAGAGTAAAATGTTTCAAGTCCGCAAAATCAGCTGGAATGAAATTATAGCTATTCCGTTTAGAGAAAGGTTCCTCTCAACAAGATTTATATGTTACTATGACCAGAGGAACTTATCTCCTTTTCCCAACCTCATTAAAACATAAAACACTTCCCTAAAGCCACTTTGGCTCAAATGTGTTTTTCAAGGAAAATTGTGGTGTGCATTAACTAATTCCAAGAAACTAATCTCAAATTTTCAAATCCTGGAACAATCTCAGAATGCTCAATAATATAACATGCTTTAACTCAGCCCACAGACGAACTACGTAGTCAAAGTAAAATGGATAATAAAAGAAGATAATGAGCCTGATTTTGACAAACTGAGCCCCAATTCTCAAAGAAATGTTGGAATGGAGGTCTGAACTATCCAGACTGGTCTATACATTGATGAAACTCTCTATACACTCAGACATCAATGTTTCCATAGACAGAGCCTCAGATCATCATTAAAAGCCACTCATGCACTATCCCCAAAGGTTTGAACATCACCATTCTGTGTGATGGAACTAATATTTAACTAGATTTATGTGTCTTCGATCATACTTCCCATGTTTTGAAAATATCTGTGAACTAAGATGGAATTACAGTGAAACCAATAAAACTTAAGCTTCAGAGCTCGCCACTTACAAGTCTCTTCTAAGGCTCATCACTAATTTTGCATTAGTAATTTTCTTTTAAAAGAGCCTCCAAAATTCACTCCTGTTTGAAGGAGACTATTAATATAGTTTAAGGAGTATAGTAAAAATGCAGACATTTAACAGTTAGGGTTTGCTATATTGACATTTGACTAAATAGTTGATTTTTTTTTCAACTTTTCAAGGCATAGTTTTTACATTACCAACCCTGAATGATTTAGATCATCCTCCTACTCTGTTTGCTCACTGACACCATGACTGAAACTACCACAAATACAGTTCTATTTGCATACATCTTATAAAAATTGTCCAGAGTAGAAAAATAATTAATATTTTAACATTAATCTTTGGCTTAATCTTTCTTCCTTACATTGTAAATCCTAGGAAATATGGACCACGCCTGATTATACTGCTCATATGTCACTGATGTAAGTTCCATCTGACTTCTTGATGATGAATGCATATTCTTTATACATTAAAAAGGCGCTAAGTTTGTTGAGGGTAGATTCTGTGTTATTAGAATTTTATATCTTTTGTGGTACTGAATATAGTACTTTTTAGCCATTAGGAATGCTCAAAATATTTAATGGATAATGAATGAGTCTATTGTCTAAGGAGTTTAGTTAATGAACAGTTGTTCAATTTTGATACATCCTAATATTTTTCTCTTTAAAATTGCTAAATGTATTATTTTTAAGACAATTGTTTTGGGATATAAGTAAGTAAAGAAATTTAATGGTAATAAAACAATATTAATTCAAAAGGGATTGTCTCAGCTTCTCCATGATTCTAAAACAGTCTGTTCTGTGATTATTTCAAAGGAGGAAATTAACACACAATTCAGTTAATTATTCAAGTTAAATTGACTAGAATCAATTAATCCAGACAAACATATAACTAGTTGCCCAATGCAAACGTAGCTAAAATTAAGATATAGAGGTCTTTTATAGTTACATAAATGATCCAAATCACTTTTATCTTACTTAAATTTCTAAAGTTTCATATCCTGATTTACATGCTGTTTCCAAACAGAAGAGTTTAAGATTATACTTTCAAGGTCAAGCTCTTAACAGCAGTAACGTTTTTCGTTGTTGGTAATGACGTCTTCAAATGTTATCGCAGGAAATTGCGTGTTTCTTCTATTGTTTGTATATATGCATTTATATATACACAAGAAAACATTTGTTATTTCTCCCAATGTTACCGACCTAAACTATGAAAGATCAAGACAAATTGTTAAATGTGGAAAAGGAAGAATTCTTTTTTTTCTTTAGATTTTAGAAAAACATCAGCAAGTCATGCCAACGTGTGGTAAGCTAAGACATAGGTTGTTTCTACAAAATGCCAAAACACACAAATGAAAATGGAAAAAAAATTTAGCAACATACAGAAATGTTTTTACTAGACTATGGAAATTATCTGCCATTTTGCCTTTTGGGAAATTTTTTTAATTTATGCAGAAGTTATTTCTTAAGGCATTTTAAAAGTTAATATTTTAGCATAATCATGAGTAAATCATATCTAGTCGTGAAATGAAATTTCTGGGGGGAGACCTTCCACATACAAGTCTTTAAAAACAATTCTCCATAAAATTTCTATGAATACATGACCAAGTAAGCCTGATATGAGTTATAAGAACAAGGATTCTCTAAAGAAACAACTTAACTGAAAAGAAATTGTAGAAAAAATAGCATTATCTACGATATCAATTATAATTTAAAATATGAACTATTTTAAAGCAAATGTTTCTATAGCAGAAATTCTGATACCACTAAGACCAGCTTGATAAATATAGCTGTGTTCATCTTAATTAGAAAAACCCTATTTCCCAAAGTTGGTTTAATTGAATTTCAAGTGAAAACATGTTTTGTTCACAGTAAGTGTCACTTTAATTTCTGATAGGAAGTCATAGCCACTTTGAAATAACAGCACCTTAACTACAAGGACATTTTTGGAAAAAAAAAAAATTTGAAAACTTTTGGAGCAAATAGTAGCTTCAATCAGACGATAGTAAAATCTTGGGAAGTTTTCTAATTTATAAGGAAAGTGGATATAAGCCAAGTTATCTTGTGGACATATCTGAAGATCTTTGGTGATCTTTACTTTGGTAAACACAAGCTCTGATTAAACCATAATCCTAATAAATATTACTTCTTGAAATTTTGGGTGAGTTACTGGTATATGATTGAATCAAAGATCTGCTTCTCTTGTGTATATGTGATCTCTGAAAAAGAGAATGTTTATTGCTTGCTAATTAATTATTGATAGAGACACCACACATTCCAGTATGCCTGGGACCATCCTGGTTTATACTTGTGGTCCAGGTGTAATTACTAATAGCATCTTTGTTCACTCTTAAACCTGCTTGTATTGGTCCGTAAATCATAGTCACTCTAGTTATAATTTATTTCTGTTTGGAGAATTTTATTTGTTTGTTTTTGGCTATCGCTTATTTAGCATTGACCTGTATGCAGACATTGTGCTAAGTGTTTCATACATCACTGTGTTATTTAATCTTCACAGTAACTCTATGAGGTAGGTATTATTTTTCACTTTATCATATAATGGATGCATAAACTGAAGTTGAGAATTTCAACATTCTATACCTTAAAAAGTTACCTCAGACTATGTCTGTACAACACCCTAACTAACAGTAAAACCATTTCAAAAGTTTCAAAACTGTTTAGGTATTTGAGCACACAGTATCATTTTACACTGCCACAGTAACATTTGAAAATGGATTTTTCATTCAACTCGCATACTTTCCCTTTTTTAGATTCTTCTTTTATAACTTTGGCTGAAAATCTTTGGCAAAGAAACAGTAAGAAACTTTGCTTTTCTTGACTTTATTATCAGAGCAATCTCTCCTCTAAAAGTAATTAATGTTTAATTACTTTTTAGAAAAAAACGAAAAAGAAAGTAGAAAGAAACATATGAGTGGGCAGAATACAGTGGTTTTCTTGGACGTACTTGTTAGTGACTGGGGCTTTATCCCCCTTGACTAGGAAAACTCTTTCAGCAGAATACAGGGTATTCTCAATTTCTTTCTTTCTCTCCCTTTTTCTAGATTTGTTTTTCAGAATTGTCACTAGAATTTCATAGTCAGTCCTTTCCTGGTTTTCTCACTTCCACTAAATCACAAACAGCATCTCCCAAATACAACTTTTAAGCCCCAATTTCTCAATTGCTATTAACAGGTAGTTTGTTTGGGGAATATAAAATTAATTACTCACTAGAATAACATGCTTTTACTAACTTTTCCTAGAACAACTTTACACAAGAATTATTTGGAATCTGATTACTAAAATCTTTGTATGTGGAGTGGGGATGGAACTGAGGGGACAGAGAAAGAGATGGAAACATAAATCGATTCTGACTGAGAGATCTGGAAGACATATTTAAATCCAACCACATGATCATGGAAGACATTTTCAGTCTAGAAATTAAATATCTTAATTTATTATTGAAAATGGTGTTTAGAAAAATATGCTCTGAATTAGTCTATAAAGCTGTAGTTGTCACACTTAAGCATCAGTCCATTATTTAGTGGACTCCCATATTTTTATTCAAACTGTAAATTTAGGCCAGCATAGGAGTGAGCCACACAGTTCTCCATAATTAAGATTTCAGTGAAAGTTCTACAGGGACCAGTCATTTGGTGAATTAAAGCCATAATATAGTACAGATCCTCTATTATCAATTCAATCGTGGGGGGAGGGAGAATTACTCTGAAAAAGAACAAAGATAAAAAGAATTACATGACAAGCTATGAGTACAGTTGCTGTCACTAACACAGGTTTTAAAAAACAAACTTCCAAATGTTATGTATAGTTATATAGTCTAGTTATATAGTTATAGTTATACAGTTACATATATAGTTATTTAGTTATACTGTACAATAAACTGGATTCCTGCCTTCAAGTTTGCTTGAGAAAGCTGATCTCACAATTTCAATACTATCTAACAATTTGTTCACAAATTCAACACTTAACTGCATGCCTACTGTGTAGCACACTTTGTTCTAGCTTACAGGGACACGGTGGTAAGTAAAACAAAGCACTATACTTATAAAACTTATAACCAGTCAATAAAAATCAAAACTAAATGTGTACCCACAGACAATACTTTCAAATGGTCATAAGTAAAAAAACAGTGAAAGAGGATAGAGAACAATGGAAGGTTAGCTATTTTACATAGAATGGTCAAGGAAGGCTTCTCTGAAGAGGTAATCTTTAAGGAGAGACTTCAATGATGTAAAGGAGTGTCATGCTGTGATCAGAAGGATAAGCATCCCAAGTCAAAAGTACAGCAGATATAAGGGTCCTGTGGCAGGAATAAGCTTGATGCAGTAGAGGACAAGCAAATTTGCGGGTGAGGCTAGAGTGGTCTGAACAAAGGGATGATGGTAGAATATGAGGACAGGGAGGAAAGAAAGGCAGGGCCAGGTCTTATGGATGCCATGGTAAGAAGTCTGAAGGTTTGAAAGTGGAACTGAATTCTAAGCGTGAATGAAGTTATCCGAGGGTTTTGTGAAGGAGAGAGATGTGATCTGATCTATGTTTTTTAAAGTCCATCTGACTTCTACATGGAGACTAGATCATAGAGGGAAAGAGTGGAATCAGAGAGACTAGTTAGAAGTTAATTATAATTATCCACTTGAGAGACAGTGGTGACCAAGGCTGAGTCATAGCAGAACTGGGGAGAAGTGACTGGATTACAGATATGTTCTGAAGGCAGAGCTGGCAAGATATACTGAGGGAGGACTTTTTGTGGGGTGTAAAGTAAAAGAAGAAAAAACAAAGACTACTAAGTTTTCACCTGAGCAACGGGGTAAAAGGTAGTGACATTTATTGAAATTGGGACCAATTTGGGCAAAGTGGGTTTTTATGGGGGAAGGGAGATAAGGAAATTAAGAATTCTGCATGAAGTTGTTGAATTTGAGATGTCTGTGAGCCCAAGCGCAGATGTCAATTGGTTCTCTCTGGAACTCAGGGGAAAGGCTGGAGCTAGAGATGTGAATTTGAGAGGGATCAATATAGAGACGGAATTTCAAGTTATGAGACTAGATTTCTTAGGTGGGGTGTGTAATTACAAAAGAGTAGAAGAGTGAAAATGGAGCCCTTCAGCTCTCCATGTTTAGAGGTCAGGAAGAAAAGAGAGAACAAGCAAAGGAACCTGAGACAGAGAGGCAAGGGATGTAGGGAAAAAACAGGGAAGTACAGTATCTGAACATCCAAAGGAATAAATTGCTTTAAGAAGATAATAGGTCAGTTGCTGCTGGTTATTTGAGTATGGTGAGGTCTTGGGATGATTCATTGGATTTTGCAAGATGGAAGTCACCAGTGATCTTGACAAGAGCAATTTGATGGGTGTGATGGGAGTGTAAGCTTGATGGAAGTGAGAGAGAATGGAGACTTCCAGTTAGACTTGGGAATTTTATCACCTATGCATCCTGTGCCAGACAGACTCTAAGATAGCCCCCAATCTACCTCCTGGCATTTATACCTTCATGTAATGTCTCCACCTTGAGTGTATGCTACTAACTAACAGAATGTGGCAAAAGTGATTAATATGTCACTTCTGTGATTAGGTTGCATAAAACAGTGACTTCCATCTTGTCAGCCGACTCTCTTTATTGCTGGCTTTGAGGAAGCATGCTGCCCTAGGGAGAGGGCCATGTGGCAAGGGACCGAGGGTGACTTCTGGCCAACAGCCACTAAGGAACTGAGGCTCTCAGTTCAACAGCTCCTAAGGAACTAAAAATTTCAATTATGACATGAGCATGGAAGTGGATGCTTCTTCCTTTGAGCCTTCACATGAGACCCCAGCCCTGGCAAGCACCTCGATTATAGCCTTAAGAGAGACCCTGAAGCATAGCACCCAGTGAAGCCAGGGCCAGGACATCTGACTTGCAGTAATTCTGAGACAATTAACATGTGTTTTTTTAATCTGTTAAGCTTGTGGTATTTGTTAAAAAGCAATAAATAATGAATACACCTTTTGAAATGCCACTGAAATGAGGGTAAAGAAAGGAACAAAATGAGTATTAAACCACAAGAAAAAGGAAAGAAAAGCTAGAAGAGATAAAAATAGTGGACAAGATATATCCAAATTTTGTAAGGTGGGAAGCTGATGGATTGGTAAGAACTTAGTAAAGCCACAAAAGCTGAAACCTATGTTTCTGTAAAGGAGGAAGCCAACAAGAAGAAAGTTGATTCACGCTAAAGAACTGGAGAAAGGCTCAAGAATCGGAAGCACCAGGCATGCAGGAAGCCGGGATGAAAGGGCATGGGGTGCTGAAAACAGGACCGAACGAATGAAAGTAGGAGTGAGAAGCATTTAGACACACAGATCCACTCCAACACCCTGAAAAGCAGATGACTAAGCCTTCCCCCAGGTGGCAGAGGACAGGAAGTTTATTCTCTGAAGAAACTGAAGCAGAGAGATTTTGAGCTTGGGGACACTAGACAGGAAGAGTGTAAACATATGGTCTCAGATCGAAAATAGGGAAATAAAGTGAATTTGGAATGGTGATGATTTCTACCTTCCTATCTCTCCCCAGTTCCCAGAAAGCTGGCAATCAGGTTTACGCGCGCACACACACACACACACACACACACACACACACAGACACAGACACACACCCCATGCTTCAGATGAGAGTAGTCTTGTTTGGAAAAATTGACTGGCTTATGACAAAAGACTACTTACAGCAGCTCCATGGGGGCAGGTGAGGGCAGCCTCGGGGCCAGGCTGAGCAGGTGTGGCTCTGAGCTCTCCACGCTACTTCAAAAAGGGCGGCATTGCTTGCCTTTCTTTCATGGGTACTAGACTCCGAGCTTTTCCTTCTAGGGCTTGCGGCTCTACTGGGTGAAGGACAGGCCAGCCAGGAAAGCAGTCCCTCTGGTACCCATCTCAGTGATTCCCTTCCTTTGTTTGGAGACTTACACAGCCTAGAAGAAGCTTCAAACAATTATTCACTCAAGTTTTCAGTGGTAAATGCACCTGTACAGCCCAACTAGCTAAATATTAGGATTAATTTTTTTTTTTGGTGGAAAAATTTTTCCCGGTTAAAAATAAAAGTTGAAAACCAATGATTTCAATGATAAATCTGATGGAATGGGTAGGGTAAATTGGGCAAGTGAAATTCCATGGGGGTGGAAGAGGAAGATAGTTAAAAAGTGACTATTGAAATAGCTTAGGTTTGTGAGGATAAGCTTCCAAACATGTCTTGTCTGGGAATGACAACAGGAGAAACACAAAGAACAAACAGACATATGCCTGTGATGTGGTGGGAGAAGGAGTAAAAAGTTACTCCGCAGTTTTAAAATTGGGTAACTAAGAGAACTGAGCTTCCATAATAGAAGCAGTCATCAAATTAATCGGAAGAACCATAGAAGGGAAAGCTGTTAAATTGGTTTTAGACCCACTGAGATACAAGATATTCAGCTGGCAACTGCAATGTTTCTTGTTTGACACGATGGGAAAGACTTCAGATCTAGAAAAAAGTTTGGAAAAGAAATAGGAAAATCATCTTTAAAGACAAGAATGTAGAGACAACTGAAAGAGGAAAATCCCAGGAAATAGGAACCAAGAGAGAGAACAAGGAGTAATCAGGAAGGTAGGAAGAGACTCGAAGGAGTTTGCTGTCATAGAAGAAAAGAATTTTACGAAGGAAAGGAAAGTAAGCATTGCTAACCACTGCTGAGAGACCAGGGATAATAAAAGACTTTGGAAAAAAATTTTTCATAAAGAAATAATGTTGAGAAATCTGATGTAGATACCCGTGGGGCCAGGTCTCAGGTCAGAGATTTAAAAATGGGGAGAGATGGTGAGGAAAAGACCCATCAGTGTAGACCTACAGTTCTCTAACCTTCTTATCTCAAAATCCCTCTTCACTCTTAAAATTATTCAGGACCCCCAGGGAGCTTTTGATTTTGTGGGTCAGATTTACCAGTATTTAGTCTACTAGAAATTAAAACTGATGAAGGTATTTTTAACTTATTAATTCATTTTAAAATAACAACACTAACTCCATTATATGTTAACATAAGTAACATAGTTTTCATGAAAAATAACTATATTTTCCCCAACAAAAATAATTTTAGTGAGAAGAAAGCATTCGTTTACATTTTTGTAAATCTCTTTTATGTCTGGCTTAAGAGAAGATGGCCGGATTCTCATATCTGCTTCTGCATTCGATATGTTGCAATATGTTCTTTTGGTTGAAGTATATTTAGAAAATCTGGGATCAAACAGATGGGTAGTTGCAAAGGGCCTTCCTGAAGAGTCTCACAATCCCTAGAGGTCCTCAAACCACGCACTGAGAATTCTGACTTGAGGTACCTCTTTGAGAAATTTAACAACAAAAATAGACAACTTGGGTAGCAATTCAAGGGAGTATTATGTTTGGGGGAAGGATTCTGAGTTCGTTCATTTGTTTTTAAGAATAGGGAAAACCTAAGGATGTTTGTAAGTCCGATGGAAGGGAAGGAAACAAGAAAGAGAGAAATTGAAGATGCAGAAGAGATAAAAGTTGAATGAAGTTGTCAAATGGGAGCAGAAGCAAGGGGATGAAGAGCACCATGGAAAGTTTAGCCTTTCGAGAAGGAATGCTAACTTTTCCTCATGACACAAAAACATGAACAAGGATAAGTAGTTATACAGAGAAAATCTGAGGCAGTGAGAACATGGTAACTGCTTCTGATGAGGAAAGGGGAGGCGCCTTCAGTCTTTCAAGAAGGACACAGTCATTTGTTGGAAGTGAGTAATGTAGGGGCAATACTGGAGACTTGAGGAAACACAGCTGTGGGGAGCTCAAGAGAAAAATTTAAATAATGATAAAATGAGCAGCATACGTGGAGACACACAGCACAGTGCTTAGCCCATAATGGATGCCCACGAAATGTTCTTTCTAAATACATGAAGGGGCAGTAAACAGGGGTTCTCCGTGGAGGACTCCAAGCAAGATAGCATGGCTCTCTAGCGATCTGTGTTAGTGGCTGAGGTCTGGCCCAGCTGGGCATGCTTCTTCCTTGCTGGGTTGACTTCACAGACTCAGAAGGGACTGATTCTCTCTCTGAAGTGGAGTAAGCAAGCCCAAGTCACGTGGAAAATATTCACAATAGAGATGGACCTTTGGATTTGTCACCAAAACGTGAATCTTGTAGAATATCATTATCGTTCTCTTCTAAACAGATTTCGAGCAAGCACTATACTCATCTGGTGCTTATTTCAGGAAATCTCTTTCCAACTGTCTGTCATGTATTTAGTAACAGCTCTCATGTTTACACAGAATATCAACTAAAAGACGGAGGAAGACAGAGGCGAACTAAAGGAGTTTTTCCTAACTAAAATTCGGAAATGATACATTCAGTATCCTTTTAAATTGAGGGGGTAAGGGAGTCATTTCATTCCATGTCTTCTTTAGAAAGCTATACTCAAATCCACTTATTTTCCTGTTTCTTTAGGAATAGACAAAATTCTTCCTCCTGAAATATTTTCACTCAACTTAAATCTTTGAAGCTATCATCTTTCTCTTCAATACCTGACTTTGATGTCATTAATTAATAATATTATTTTTTTAAACTTAATCTGTGATTATTTCTCTCTCATGAAAATGAATATTAATATTTCTTCTCTGATTTTGATTTTCCCAATTAATTTTCATAGGTAAATGTTTTAAAGTACCTTCTGTATTAATTGCTTTCCATGGGGGCAATGAAGGAATATTCAACCTGGTTTGATTAATAGTCTATTATTGTTCCACCATGGACTTGTTCTATGATCATGAATAAGCATTTCCAATCTCAATGCCTTAATTTCTCCATTTACAAAAGTAAATATTGGGAAAGGAAGCACTAAAAAAGCTGAATATAATGATGCCAAAATCAACCAATCATTTAGATTTTCCTAATTTTTTAAAATTTTAGCATTTTGTAGATAACACAAACAAATCCAACGGATACCTTATATCCATTTGCCTTTACTGTCATACAGGTATAGCCTATAATAATATTTTCACTATATATCTATATGACTTAATATTATATAAAAAGTAATAACAGTAAATACCATTTATTGATTCTTACTATATTGCTGGCACTGTGGTGAGAGCTTTACATACGTTATCCCATTTTAATTTTACAACAAGCCTGTGATAGAAGAACTCATCTCACTTTACAAGAAGAACTTGACCTAAGTAAGTTATCCAAGTTCACACCAGCTCTGAGTGGCACAGCTGGGCTCTAGCCCTTTCTAGTATACACTCTATGAAGTTGTTTCCATTTTTACTCTGTAGACTATAACTGCTGAAGATCGAAGAGGTGTGTGTGTGTGCATGTGGTATACACGTGTGCACTACAAACACTGAATAAAAGGAACAGAACAGTTATGAAAATGTGAGAAATATGGAAAAAAATCTACCCCGTCTGTATTTTGCTTATGTGTCTCCAACATACAAGAAATCCTGGTAACACAAAGAAGGAAATATAGGTTTGGGGGAACTTCTGACAAACTTACTTTGATCAAATAAGGTCACACACACAAAAATCAAGCTTATCTATCACAGTTTCAAATCTCTTTGAGTGAAACTATTCTGCTTGGCTTGATTTTGATTTGATCTTGGAAGTCCTATGTTATCTCACAGAATGCTCTAGGTGTCCTTTATATCACCAGATCAGATATTTTAATGTAGAATTTAGTAAATTAAATAACACATGTGTGCCACATTACTGTTAGTGTATCTTAGGATCCCCCAGTGGAAATCTGGTTTGTGTAAATCTCTATCCAGGTCTGAAAATGTTTCAAATCCTGCACGACATCTCATTATCATAAAGATTTTCATAGATATTATCTGAAGGCATTTGCTTCTACAAGGCAATGCCTTCCTCCTTAAAAAAAAATTCATTTATAAACGATACATTTAGATTAATAAAATATCAATCCTTAATTTGTAGCAAGAGATCTCCATCAAATATATACGTTTTAAGGGTTAGTGAGTTTTTAATGTTTAAGGTAAAAGTATCGATTGAGCAAACTTGTCCTAATTACAAAGCTACGCCAAGTTTTTTAAAACAAACAGCTCCTGCTTTCCTTTACAAGATATGCTCCAGTTATCTCAAGGAGCTTTGTAATTCTCAAAACGAAATTAACTTTAATTCGTTCTAAAATAAGAGCCACATTATATGCAACATTCAAGGGTCTTTAAGGGTAGGTCTATCTTGTATCTGGAAAAAATTTTCAAAGTCTAAAAAAAAACTCATCAAGGGAAAAAAACAACACATTGCTATTACAATAATAATTTAATTTTATGATACTACTCATTAGTTAAAAAGCCACAATATTAAAAAGGCTCATATGAGAAACTTATTTATGACTTACTTAATATGTACGTTGTATTCGGTAGTCTACTAGGTAATATTCCTGAAAATAATTAAATTCTCAGTGAAGTCAACCAGAATTTTAATTACAAACAAAATTACTATGACCATCAAATCCTATTCATATCTTTAGAATCGACTTTTCTTTCTTTTTTTCTGCTTTCTCATTTCCTCATCCTGCCATTACATCATATCAGAAGCTAGCCTGTTAACAGATAGAGGCACGTTTTCCTCCTCTGGCTTTCCAGTGAAACCCTCTGCCTGTGAACTTTTTCCTCTCTGCATCTATAGGGGAGTAGCCACTGGGAAACTTGGTCCTTAGCAGAGTATGATGTCATGAAATGCCTTCTTCCTTGTGCAGATCCGGACTTCTCTAGTCCCTTACCTCACAGCGTCATATGTCATATGTCATCGCTCTTTGTGCGAGTGACATTTCCACGGGAGTGAAGGCAGCAAGGATGAGGAACACTGAGCCTCATTCCTCCTCACGCTCTTCATCTTACTATGGCTCAGTGTGTCACTCACACATTGGGATTACATATTGCAAGGAATTATCGGATTCTTTAGAGATTCCAGAATAGAATTTCCTTCTCCATCTGGTCCGGACACTGGACTTGCAGACACACTCTGTTCTGTGTCTCTGAGGCTCCGGGAGCCTCCTTGGCAGGTTCTGAGATGGAGGTAACCAGCCTCCTAGCAATCGGTGACAATGTGGTCATTTCACTCTGCCTCTCTATGCTCTTTGAATAGTGAGGATGATAAGGATCAACATAACGAGCACGAAAAGGATGTGAAGAATGAATCCTCAAAAAAGGATCTGAAAATCTGTCACCAGCACTGGCCCAGGAAAAAATTGTGAAATATGAAAATATACTTTTCTATCTGGTGCTGGTAGCCTCCTTCTTTTCCCTTTCATCTTTTCTTTCTTTCTTGACATCCAGGCCTTTTATACTACACAGAGTTCCCCTGTCTTGAGTCGCATTTCCAGACATTTCCTGTTTTCTTCTCCTGTTACTCTGTCTTAGATTTGATCTTTGCTGGAGAACTTTCACATCAATTTCTGTTTATATGGTAATATGTTAATATATTTCTACTTTAGCTATCTTATGGACAATTAAGTATAATGTATTAACCCAAATGAATATTATGGGAAAATACTACAACTTAAAGAAATCTTGTCTTAGCTCTCCAACAACCCCATATAGGCCAGCCCTATACATGTCATAGGATCTAGCACCTCATTGTATTATACGTGATATGAATCTAGATAGAACAACTCTCTGCTGTCTCCCCAAATAACTCTCAAACTTTACAAAGGCTATGCTCTTAACCTTGTTGCATATTTCACAGAGCTAGACTTGTTAATATATGCACATTAGCAACACAATAATTGTTCATGCAATTTTCACCAACAAAATAAAAATAAAGGCCATTGAGAAACATATATCAACACATCCTTTGTTTTCTTTTGATGTAAGCTTCTTACCCTTAGTCCTCTTCCTCTCGAATGTGATATCTAGCAGGAAATCTCCCTCTTCTAGCCTCGCCCCACATGCACAACTTGGAAGCTATTTCCTGGATGCTATAAGAGTGTTTAACATGAGAAATCAACTTAGTCTTGATGACAAAGGAAGAGTTTTTCAAGAAAGTGAATTTAAATGGAGACCTAAGAGATAAGTAGTACCTTACTAAGTAAAGAGTGTGGGGAAAAGTACTCCAGACAGAGAAAACTGAAAGGGGTTTGGTGCATTCAAGGAAAAGAAAAGAAGGAAATCTAGCCGGAGAACGATGAACTCACTTGAGATCCTAGCCATTCCTGGCTGCTCAGGGTAACCACACAGGCAGACCATGCCAAGCCCCAGATAGGTGGGAGCAGGCAGATGGGGAAACAACACAGCTTGCAGCCAGATTTCATGGTCTTATTCTGACCTAAAATTACCCATTTTTTACTTAAAGAATTACTCAAATATATTCCTATTGCCACAGATCTTCAATATAGTCTTCTCTTTTCCCCGTAGTCTCTTTCCAATCTTCTGGAGAATACATCATCCATCACTGGGGTGTAGTAATTGCTCACCAAACAAAGCCATGAATTGCTATTCTTGATAAACTCTCTATTCACAAATAATGTTAATTGGTAATTCTTACTTCATAGAAAAATAATAAAACCTGAATAACCAAAAATACAGTTTTATTTGAAGCAATGGGTTTATTAGTCACCTATAGGTTAACTATGAACTTTTCAGTGTATCAGATTTTTAAGCCTAATCAAATCTTCAGTAGTAATCCACCTGACTCGAAATACTTGTTTATTTCCTACATACCTGTATAAGCCACCATCCATTCAATGATGCTTTCACATAAAAAAAAAAAAAACAAAAAAAACACCTGGTTGCATTTGGTATTATTTGAAAATCCAGTCCATGTGGCAATAAAAATTAATGCTTACTTTGCCAAACGTGTGTAACCTATATTTGGGGATATAATAAAATTTTCCATATAACAATAATCAAAACATTTGTTGTATGATGCATGCACCAAAATTTTAAGTATCAAATGTTTTTGAACATGAAGTATATTAGAAACATTGGATCTCAGAAAAGATCAAATGATATTCACATACGCAAGTGCTTTGAAAATGGTAAATCATTATAAAATACATCAAGTAAGGTATGAAAGTAATATATACACACAATAGCAGAAACCAAATGTAACTGCATGCTGCCAGTGATGTAATGATTCTTGTTTGTCTAATTTGCATTTTCAGAAAAGACTGTTCATATGTTACAACAGCAGCGAAGTTTACAACAATTTTTCTTTGTTCTTGGCAAACAAAAAAAGGTTAAGAATTTGCAGACAAGTCTTGGCAAAGAGAGATTCTGATTCAGCCTTGCCAATCCCTGAGAGTTACAGTATACAGCTGAAAATGTACGTAGGTTATGGACTTGTTAGAAAAAATTCCAATTAGTGTTGCTAATCAGTACAACAACGTCTTCAGGTCAAAACTGGGTCTGGAGGAGCACTAAAATACTTCTAGAGCATTTTACACACTAGTTGGCTCTTCCCATTCCCATTTAGATGGTCTCATTTCCATGCAGAAACATTATCTGACTTGAAATAGTAAAAGAGCATAACCAATAGTTCCCTGATCCGTCTAAATATATAATTTGATTTGGAACATCACATTTTGTACTGTCAAAGATCTACTGGACTATTTCCCCTATCACAAAGTTTTGATTTCTGACCCAGATTTTCATTGTTATGCATGAAAAAGCTGTTTATTTTATCCTCAAAAAAGATACAAACTTCTTTGTATCCAATGATACTTTTGGTTGGACATGTATATCCATAGACCCAGCCTAGAGATTCAGAGAATGGTAGAACCAGAAGGGAGTTTATAGATCATGTAATCGATTGCACTGACCCCTTACCCCATTTGACAGATATAGACCGAGCCCCAGGGAGGCGTTTCTAGTGTAGCTATGTTTCTAGGCCTTTTATCTAAAGTGACAAGTTAACTGCTGTTGGAGAAATGAGGGCCACATTTTCTTTTTTTTTCTGAAGAACTCACTGTTGCAAGAATTTTCACTCTCCTTTCCCTGTTTCTTGCTTGCTCAGACAGGATATATTTCCTCTTTGTCAGCCTGCCTCACAGCCCCAAATTCTTTTGCCCCTTATATGGAAAGATACCACTTGCTTAAACATGTTGAGAAGCACAAATAAAAAGGAGCCACTAAAAAGATTTAAATATGTATCTTTTATAGAAATACATACACCAGGTTCAGTAAACCAACCAATACAAAGAATTACCTAAAATAAACTATTACACAAAATAGTTGACCATGACCTGACATGATCCTAACGTCATTAAAATGGCCTTGTACATGCCTCTCTGTCTTTATAGAAAGATCACAGTTTTACTGTCCCAAGTTTTCACAAAATCTGTCTTCATTTGGAGCATTTTAAAATGAAAATGAATAAAAGGAAAAAAGCTAGACCAAGATAGATATCCCAACACTATTTTGAAAGAATGCATTTTTAAAATTTCTTTTTGTTGTTTTCAAGTTACAAAATAAATGCATGTTTATTATAAACAAATTCAAACAGCATATGACTATAAAGAAGGAAAAATGGAAATGCCTCCGTCTAATCTCTGTTCCAGAAGCATCCCTCGTACATGGAAGGCAATATGGTATTCTGTTTAAGACTGTAAGTGCTGAAATCAACCTGCCTGGCTTCAAATCTTGGTCTGCCACTTATTTGCTGTGTGGTTGAACAAGTTACTCAACTTTTCTATGCTTCATCCACAGCATCAACAAAAGACATTAATAAAAGCACTTGCCATATAGGCTATTGTGTGAGATAAATGAGATAAAGGCACTTAGAAGAATGTCTGGCATAAAATAAATGCTTAAAGCTATTATTATCAGGTCCTTTTGAAATGCAAACAAAAGTATAAGTCAAAAAGTAATAAAAAGCTGTGAAACACAAGAAAAAACCTTTGTAACTATGTGAGGTGATGGATGTTAACTAAACTTACTGTGGTAATCGTTTCACAGAATATACATATGTCAAATCACCATGTTGAGCACCTAAAATTTAATACAATGTCGTCTGTCAGTGAGAGCTCAATAAAAGGGAAAAAAACCAAAGACCACAAAAAGCTACATAAAATAACACCTATTGAAGGAAATTCTTGTGATCATAAAGCTATGACGTTTTTATTTCACCATTCTGTTACCCCAACATCAAATTTAGTTTAATAAATTATTGCTAGTGTTGCCAACAGGCTAAATTATAAGGCCTACATCAAAACCTTTTGAAAAGTAGGCATATTTTTGAAGTAATTCGAATAAAATTTACTCAAATTTTGAAGTAATTCAGAATATATTAACTATGTTTATATTAATATCAAATATCTTTCCATCAATATTCCAATTCTTCTAGAAGTTCTCCACTTGTTACTCCCCTCTCTCTCCCACCTCTTTCTTCTCCTTATTCTTGGACATGAAGAAAGCCAGCTCAGGAGCTAAGAACCTGCGGCATGGAATGACCTCTGATCACATTGCAGCCTCCCACCTGGTGTGTGCTGGGCAATGAAGAGACCAAGGCAATGTCCAGCACAAGACTGGAGCTTCTCCCCTAATTCCACCCCACTGGGCCCGGCTTTGTCTGTTAAATCTGGCTTCCCAGCAGCCCTAACATCACAGCATCCTGAGGCTGCAGTCTGCATTTGGGGTGACAGCTGCATGCTCCTAACCTGATGGCCACTCGTCTACTCATCTGCTCTGAGATTTCCTTCAAAGCACACCTTTGCCTTCACAAAGCAAATATAACGTTAGTAGAGTCTTGCCCCATTTGAAAATCTTGAACGTTTTTATCCTTGAGTACATTTGGCTGGCATTGCAAACCATTGCAACTCAATTGACAAAATCTAGTTTGTACCCACTGAAAACGTTCTCAAAGCCAGCCAATCTAAGAGGCTCAAAATAATCTAACTACTGTTGCTCTTTTCACCTTAAGTATGAAATATTTGTGCATAATCAGGGCTATGCTTAAGTATATGAAACTGATCAGAAATGTCTATGATGATGTGAGAAAATAATGGGAAAAAGTATAATACTTTCATAATATTAAAGAAAAAAGAGGTTTTCTATGGAACTCCAGGGTGATAAGCAGCGCTTCCTCACTCATAACATACATGTTTCTAAGGAGTCTATATTCCACAGAATTACGTGCGCGTGTGTGTGTTGAGAAACAAGAATGGTAAGGCAGGGTCATATAAGTTTGTTTACTGATGTATTTGCTGATAAAAGTCTGTTGTATGCTTTCCATAATTGTTTGAACATGTATGTCTGGTTGCTCTGTGAATTGGAAGTTTCCATCTTATCTGATCTAGTAGACAAACATCTCAGTCCATAATTCAAATATTTAAAAAAATATACCCTCTTTTTCTCAGAGTTGATTTCAAATCCTTAATCTTTGGGACTGGTGAGAAAACTAACCTCGGTCTTTATAGGATCCTCTCTACACAGATTTTTTCCAGGATATCGGGTGGATGGGAGGGAAGCAGAGCTGAGGAGAGTCAGGCTAACCCTTGATCCTGGAGTTACCCATGCTCCTTGACTGCTGAGGAGAGGCTGTGTCTCAGCTCGCATAGCTCGTAGGGTCTGGTGGTCCCTGATGCTTTGGGGCAACAATTTGAGCCTTTTGTTGTGGCTATCAGTGAACCGCCAGCCTCAACATGAATACAGTCATCTCTTCTCTGGAGTCATTCTTCCTACACTCGTTTGCCCCCTATCACCTCACCCTCCACCCTGCCTGCCAAGGAGGTGAATGTGTCCTCGTCACTAGGGTCCTACAACCTTTGGGTGTCTTACTGTGTCCTTACAGCATCACCCAGGAAGTGGGGTGCAGGTCTTTCACTTTCTCTCTCCAGGTACCTGTGAACATGTCTCTTTTTTCCCTCCTTTTCTCCATCTCATCGCAATCTTATTTTTAAATATCTAGGCTAGCCATGTTCTTTCGCCTGTTCTGGCCAAGACATTTTTTCCTACAGTTAGGAATCTTCTCTCTCCTCTGGGGCTAAGCTTGAGGGAGACAAAAAACAAAAATAGAATCTCACAGGCCATGCCACATTCCTTCCCTCCAGCCATAATTTCAGGATCTGAATCAAAGGAAAGTAAAAGGACCAAGATAGATAAAAATGTTAATCTCTAAAAATATTAACTCTCCTGCCCCATACACACACATCAACCTGCCAAGACTTCATAAATATTAATGACTCCCTGAGAAGGCAGAAAATAGAGTGGTTTGAGGCAAGTGTTTAGATGCCTTTCCAGGACCCTCAAACTTAAATCCAAACAAAACTCACAAACTCACCTCCTCAATGAAACGTTCCTCTGCCTTCTCTTTTCTCTATTTCTATGAATAGAATCACCAAGCAACCAATCTACTAAACTAGAAATGTTGGTGTCACCTTCAGCTTGCTCTTCTCTCCCTTAATGTCCTATATCCTTCAAACACCAAGTCATCTCCAATGTAATTTGGTGATGGCTTCCAAAGTCTTCCCTCTCCAGCCTGCTGCCACTGCCTTAATCCAGGCATTTCTGTTTTCAAGTCTTAAGTATTTCTTAGATTACAAAGTAATATATGAATAAAATAAACAACTCAACCTACATACAAGCATAAAAAAATAGATGGTTAAAACTTCCTAATAATCCCACATATCAGAATGACAATTGCTACCATTTTGATATATATATTTTCCACATGTATACAGCCAAATAGAAAAGTTCATTGTTGTTTTCACAAATATAAGCTTATATTATAAGCGACTTAAAACAAAATCTTATATTGTGGACATCTTTTCAGGTTAGGATATATATCTCTACAATTATTACTGATGGATGAAAAGTATTACTTTGTTTAGCTATATCATAGTTTAATTGCTCTTCCCTGGATGGACATTTGGTTACCTACTGCATAGAACATGTTTCTACATATATCTTTGTGCCCTTGGGCAAAGATTTCCAAAAAGATTAATAAATACTATCAAATTACCTCCCAAAAATGTTGTATATTCCCACTGAAAGTATATGAAGGTGTCCCTCATTTACTCTTTGATTGGATTATTGCAACATAATCTTAACTATTTTCTTTGCCAACAAATTCTCCCCACTCTGGTTTGTCATTTTCACACCACCAAAGTTGTTTTCCTATAAAGAACAAAGCAGATCATAACATTTCCCAACTTGAACGCCTCTCTCAAATCACTGTAGTCAAAAAGAGGTAACTAATACTCCAATGGTGTTCATAGATTAGCCTCAACCTACCATTTTAGTCTCTGCTTTGGATATTGCCTCCTGTAAACCTTACACTTCTACCACCCCAGGACATTAAGAATTTGTTTTTGCTTCAAACATTTTACACATGCTCTATCACTAACCTGCCCCTCATTTCACCTCTGTGAACCACCTCTCCTCAATCTGAACTTCTAGTCTGCTTCAGAATTCAGTTCCCGGCTCAACTCTTTAATAAGCAGTGTGCTCCATTTTTTATGCTTCCACGTCTTTTTTTCAAGTCCTAACTTAGGACTTGCCGTGAACATATTTTCTCTCTCTCCCACCATTGGGTAAGAATTTTGAGTGCAAATACTGTGCCAGGTTCATCTCTCGGAATTTTTTTGGCCCCAAAGTAAAGTCTTTGTAACAAAGAGGATGTTTAATACAATGTTTGTTGATTAAATGAATGGCTGAATGGGGGTAAATAATCAGAAAATAGATCAAATGATGTAGGAGATTATACATCCTTGTAAAACTTTTAAAAATTGGCCAGTCCAAGTTCTTTTGGGCCTTCAACTGACCCCATTTCCCTATCTACTCCCTCAAAGGTAAGATCTAAATCTGAAAGTTCATCCTCCCTTTCTAAATGCTTCTGGTTTGGCATCCTACAGAAAATAAGCAGAGGAACCATGCTAATCTTCACATAAAAAGAGAAACCATTGACCTGGTATAATTGCGAACTGTGGTTCACAATTGTGAACTGGTATACTGTGAACTGATGGAGTCAAGTTCAACCTGAAGGGGATCAGAATATGCCACCCCAAAATATGACAATTTGACATAAGGATTACTTTGAGCTGAAGGCAGTTGAGAATCAAAAGATGCAGGGAGAGTTCTCTGCCCTTCCCTTATCTGCCTGAAAGCAGAGCATAAATTTCCCTTGGGCAAGGTATCCCCCTCCCATACTAGGAAGAAAAAAGTGACTCGTCACCAAAGAGGGGGAATCAACGCGAAGATGAATTTGCATAAACAGACCTTACTAAAATAGCCCTTTTCCATTCCTTTCCCCCATATATTTCCTAGTCACTTCCCCACAATTTGTCATCCCTTGAAGCCCAAACCCTCTTTCCTTTGTTAAGAGGGGTATAAAAGCCCGTGAGGCTAAGTGCTTCTTTGAGTTTCATTTCTTTCTGTGAACCCAAGTGCATGTAAATAGTAACAAAAATTGGGTGGGTGTCTTGTTTCCTGTTGATTTGTCTTCTGTTAGTCTAACTTGCAGGTCTGAGAGAGTAGAGGAAAATTTTCTCCTCTCCTATAGTTCTGCGATGAGGATGTGATGGCTTGGGACTCCCTACTTGCTCCAGAACCTGTAGCTGAGATCTCGCGGGACCTGTGACAAAGCCAGCAAAGGTAAGAATTCTTACTAAGTCAGCATCCCAGTGAGAGTGGTAAGAGCCTGTCTTTGTCTTTTCCTTTCCATCTGTAATAACTAGTACTTTGGGTAATTTTGAGTTTGCATATTTTTGTTATTGATCCTTTCCTGCCTGGAGATAGCTGCTCTTTTCCCCTGGTCTCTGTCTTTTGTATTGTTTGTCATTAGGAGGAGAATCGTAGGGGAGAACACAGGCAAGGGTCCCATAAGCCTGTTGTATGAGCTGGCCTCAGAGACCAGTGAGTTCACGGTTCTCATCAGACCATCCATGTGGACAAACTTTGCTGTGGGTCACCAATAAAAAAAAGACATGATGTTCTCCTTCCATTTTGTTTGTGGTCCTGAGAGCTCGGCTTAGATCTAGAGTCTTCTTTCTCTGATTTTCCACCTGCGGGGGGTGCAGGTTGCTGGGCCTGCATCTGGAGGTGGCTAGCCGTCAGGTTAGGAATCCAAGACACGAGGTGCACAAGTGTCATTTTCTGTCTTACTGTTCCAGCTCTCAGGGGAGTTTGTCTGAAAAAAGGACCTTAGCCTCTAAGGGGCCCTTGTCATCTCTTTCCTCTTTTCTTTGTTAGTGCTGGGAAGGTCTCATCTCAGTATCGCCTGCCACATGTCACAGATTGGCGTCTGTGATTGGAGGCATCTCACTTTTATGGGAGACTGGAGATGCAAGTTTTCACAAACACCATCTTACTGCCTGTAGCAACAGGGGTCTTTGCTTTCTTTCTCTTTAGCGATCTTTGGGAGTGACTTCGGATCATGGGGGCTGCATCTTCTCCTCCTTCTTTGAGGATGCCTCTTGTCCATGGTTAAACCATAAAAAACCTTGTTGGGGGTCAGCCTGGGGCTGAGTGGTTCAAGTTCTGCATGTTCTGCTTGGGTGGCCCAGGTTCGCGGGTTCAGATCCCAGGCACGGACCTACTCCACTCCTCAGCCATGCTGTGGAGGCATGCCACATACAAAATAGAGGAAGATTGGCACAGATGTTAGCTCAGGGCTAATCTTCCCGAAGCCAAAAGAAAAAAAAAGGGAAGAATGCCAATGGATGTTAGCTCAGGGCGAATCTTCCTCACCAACACCTTATTGGTGTTGAGTCATAAAAGGCTTATTGGTTTTGAGTCACATTTTGGAACACGTATACCTTTGGAAATCCTAAATCATCAATGGCCAGATAACAATCCTTGGATTTGGAAAAGGTTTCATATTTGAAAGAACTTTTAGAGAGCTCTCATCCTAAATAAATATCCTATTAGTATCCATAGGAGGATCAAATTGAAAGAAGAAAATAAAAAAAATTATGGTTAGCCTAAAAGACTCACTTAACAAAATTAAAGAGCAGAAATCAAATTTAGAACAAAATTAAGATCCACACCCACCATAAACCATCCTCTCTCCTCCTTTTAAAATGCCTGCTTGAGAAAGCTTAATGCTGTTGGGAGAATTTATTGTTTGTCCCAGGAAAACACCACCACCACCCTGGAAATAATAAATATGCTCCTAAACTCCTTCTTAGAGTAACTACTTGAAAGCTTGCATCCTTTCTCTCCCCCTTTAAGAAGTAAATCTTCTTCCACTCAAAACTATCTTTTAAGGACATGAGAGATATCTCCTTGAAATGTAAACTACCAAGGAAATAACTGTGGCTCCCAAACCAAAGAGCACCTTGCTTTACCTTAGCAGTAGACTAAAACAGCCACCTGACATTAAAGTCACAGCCTCCATAAGGTTATATATGTCAGGAAAAAAGTCTTAGAAGTCTCCCGCACAAATATTGGTACAAAGCTTTAGCTTTCATATTGAGCAAGCAACTTTGACTAATTCCATCTGCCAGAAACATAATTAGGATTAAAAAAAAGATGAAAAGGAGAACCATCTCTTATATAAATTAGTGAGTTTTGTGCTTCTGTATTTATACCTGACCCATGGCTAAAATCTTAAAATAAAAATCTCTATTTGTGTCTGTCTATGTGTTTATGCATGTATGTATATATGTAAGGTATATACACCTAACATACATACATGCATAAACACATGTGTGTGTATATATATCTTACATACATACATGCATATATATATATATATGGTATTTGCTTACCTCTGGATAGTGTTACCAAATTAATAAAGGAGCTCTACTCTAAATTGGCTTAGAAAACAATAAGCCTTATAAGTATTCCTAAAACTCTCAGAAATACAGGAACTAACCCAAATACTTCTCAAGTTTATGTGATCTGGGATAATCTTTGGTAAATAAAACTAGTTTAATATTATTGGTTTAATAAAAATCAGGTACATTTTGGCATTGTCAACATTAAGTATATACACATATACATTTTATTCTACTTGGGTTTACTAGTAAAATAAGCTAATATGACTACTAGATGTTTAAGAGTCTAAAATGTATAGATTTGATTTTAATCAAATTAAATCAATTTTATTTCAATAATAATTATGTTTTACAATATGTCAGTTTCAAAATAGTTTTCAAAATCTTTTTGGTAAGTTGAAACCTTAAAATTGTACTAAGTTAGGAGCTGGCCCTGTGGCCTAGTGGTTAAGTTCAGTGCGCTCTACTTTGGCAGCCTAGGTTTGGGTCCCGGGTGCAGACCCGCACTGCTGGTTGGCAGCCATGCTGTGGCGGTGATCCACATACAAAATAGAGGAAGATTGGCACAGATGTTAGCTCAGGGTAAATCTTCCTCAGCAAAAAAAAAAAATATATATATATATATATATATTTATAAAAAAAATATATATATATATACTAAGTTAAGTTAAATGATGGATTTTCACTGAATATCTAGATCATTACAAAATAAGATAAAATACTGAAACATTAATTACTAAACATAAGTTTAAGTTTATCTACTTTTGGCTTCTTAATTTTACAGAGAGACTAAAGTTATTTGAGTGTGTTAGTGAACATGTTCTTTTGCCACATTGAAAAATTGTACTATGAGGAAACATACGCCTTTAGAAATTATGAAATGGTGTATTCATAAATTTGTTCATCTACTACAGAATGCTTCAATGTGACAGTTCCTAATTGTCTACTTCCTAGTTTTCATTGGAAATTAACGTTACTAAGGGTTAAGGATTCTAATCAATATATTATAAATGAACTCTTAGGAAAAATAAGAATGAAGGAAAAAAACTGTATGCAAATCTTTTTGCATACAGTTTGTAAGTTTCCTTACAAGGAAAGTAAGATGTGTTTTGTTAAAGAAAAAGGAGAGTGATTTTGTCCTAAAGTAGTTTAGAGGTCATTCAAAGGTTGTTCCAGAATGAGAAAGAGGAAAATGAAGGACAAAAACCTGAATGGATATCCAAAGGATCTGTGAAAAAAAAGAAAAAGAGAGAGAGAGAGGAAGAATCTTATTTTGTGAGGTCAAGCTGGCTAAGATTGAATGGATTTATTAATACGGTTTAAAAAAAAATGAGCCCAATAGTGTGCTGCTGTAAAATTAGAGTTTGGTTTTCTTTCTCTGTTAAAAAAACAAAGTTGTCTTGGATTATTGGTCTATTCTTAATAAAAGATTGTGAAAGATTTCTTTACCTCTTGAGTAATCCGCCTAGAAAACAAAGATTCTGTGTCTCGTGTTGTCTTTGTCATGTCTTTGATTATTTAAGAAAACCAAATCTCAATATTGAAAGAGTTAAGATTTATTTTTACCATCATGTTACCTTCTATATTTATCTTTGAACTCTTTTATTTTTACTTTGGTTAAATAGATAGCTAAGTATTGTTTCATAGTGATCTGTGATCCTATTTAATCAAGCATTCAAAACTTTTGACATTTTAGACAATTTCCCAAAATCAAATTCTAAATGAAGTCTTCTTGACCTTGAACTGTTTATAGTATTTCCTAGAAGGCCCCTGGAAAATCTCTAAGGATTTGTTCTCTCACTTTGTAAAAAGAGAGATGTTAAACGAATTATGTTTATTTGATATGTTAAATTGCATGGGAAGCATTACCAAATAAGAATGATACTTAACTTCCCTTAGGTTACCTTTGTATGGACAAAATGATGTTGTTTCAGAAATTGTATAAAATTCCCAGAAATCTGTCAGTGTTCTAGGTGCCATCATATGTCCTGATATAATGTTATCACTCATAATTCCAGCAATTATCTTAAAATGTTTTATACCACAGAAACAACCAAATTTCCTTATCAATTGCATCATAATGAATTTTCATCAGATATTTAAGCAGGGCCATTTTAAGTGTTTTGTTGTTCACAGACAGTTATTGTTTTACTCTGGTTCTTTCCTGAAAGCTCTTAGAATCAGCTACAGGGCTTCATCTTTAACAAAGAAGGGCTGTTTTGGAGACTCACAGAAAGGACTTGACAGGCACTCTGGAGTATATGCTTCTGATGACATTGCCTAAATAACTTTAAGATTATACCACTGGACTGAGTAAGGATTTCTATAACTAATGGAGAAGCTGATGGGTTCATAAAACCACTAACCCATGATCAAACAGAACAAGAATTAATCACATGGGCCTGAATGGAATGATGAAAAATGACAATAATTTTTATGGTCTTTCTGTTTGAAACCTCTCTGGTTCTTTAATTTTCTATGTAGAAGGAGCTTCTTTCTTTTTTCTCATAAACTATCTATAACTCACAACAGTTTAATAGATTGTATCTTTGTAAACAAAAATGAAACATGTATCTTTTCTCCCCACCTGATTCCTACAAAATTGACAAACACGTAGTGAGTATCCTTATTTTCATGGCAATGCAGATATTCACATAAGTTCAATAAGAATCTGTTCTCCTTGTAACAGAACACAGTTGGAAACTGGCTTTTCATTACCAAGGCTTTGATTGGAATGTCTTATTTGAGAATGATGTGAATAGAATCAGATATGGTTTTAAGGAACTAGATGGTTTTAAGGAACTAAGGTTGACTTTAGAGAGCCAATGCTTACAAAGCCATCTTGGAAAAACTGGCCTGGTATCTGGCTTATGGGGTTCCCAGCCTTATGGGTGAGTAAGGAAGATCACTTCCTAGCAGGCCCAGGCACCTTAACATATTTTGGGGACATTGGCAAGAGAGAAATTCACCAAAATGTATAGGTATTGCAGGCAAAGTCTGATGGTGAGTTCTTGGCTTGGCTTCCTAGCCTTTAGAGGCTTAAAAGTCTAATCTGAGATTCCTTATTAAAATTTCCAGCACAGCGAACTTAAAAAGGCCTATGTGGTCAAAAGCTATTCTTGCTGCACTTATATAAATAATCAGGCCAATTTTAATGAGATTAGGCTTATTTTGAAAACAAAAATAGTTTTCCTTTGATTATCTTTAATCAAAATGAGGGCGATTTTAGAGGAAGATGTTGTGTTTCAGGGGAAAATTATAACCCACCTTTGTGGGTGTTCACTGTCATTGAGGTATTTTCACTTCTTTGTAACTTTCTGCCATCTTGTAACTAATGTTTCCAATTTTCTCCCACCCTCCTGACTTGGCAGCACTGAGAATTAAAACTGCCCTTTTCCTGAAGCCCTGCAAACTGAGGCTGGATGACTTGATGTAACTTCAAAGGATTTATCACCACCACAGTTTGGGCCACTCAGGAAGCTCACAGAGCCTAGGCCTTTGAGCTCCAGAACGTAACTATGACTGGGAGGCCTCTGCTACCATCCTCACTCCACCATCCAAAGACACTTGAGCCCAACATCTAGAAATCTTCTTGACTGCCCTCTGAGCTAAAAAAACTGGGATTATAGTCTGCCTCAACCATTAACCTTTGTTTTTCTTTTGCTTCCATAGAAATGCCTTTCATTAAATGCCCAATTTCTCACACCTAACTTCAAGGACTACCCTACTCCCACCTGTACCACTGCCTCCTGAAATGAAACAGAACTGTTTAACTATACTGACCTATTCCCAGGACTGGGAGACTGATTTAATGTGATATGGGGGAAAGTGCTTAGATTTGTTCTTTCCACTTATTTATTCTCATTCTAATCTATGTTCTTCACTCCCCTTGCAGATCTCTCACCTCTCAGCCACTACCCCGAATCTTTTCTCCACAGCTACTAACTTGATTTTTGACGTATGAAACTTCTTGGGAAGTTTCAGATGGGGGAAGTGAAGGGGATCAGACTATGTCACCCCAAAATATTCCAATTTGGCATAAGGATTATTTTGAGCTGAAGGCAATTCAGAATCAACAAATGCAAGAGGAGTTCTCTGCCCTCCCCTTATCTACCTGAAAGTAGAGCATAAATTTCCCTTTGAGGAAGGTGCTTCCTGCCACCACCATCCCCCTACTGGGAAGAAAAAGTCACTTTAATCAGCAAAGATAGAGGGTCAATACCAAGATGAGTTTGCGTAAACAGACCTTATTAAAATAGCCTTTATCTTCCATTAGTTTCCCCCTTATATTTCCTAGTCATTTCCCCACAATTTATCCTCCCTTGAAGTCCAAATCATCTTTCCTTTGTTCATAAGGGTATGTGAGCCCTCAAGTCTAACTACTCCTTTCAGTTTCACTTCTTTTCTGTGAGCTCCTATTTCTTTGAGTTTTACTTCTTTCCCGTGACCTCCTATGCACATAAATATTAATAAAAATTGTGTGCCTTTTCTCCTGTTAACCTGTCTTTTGTTATTCTAATTCTCAGGCCCCCATTAACTAAATCTAAGAGGGTGGAGGAATATTTTTTCCCCTTCAACTGCGCCATTGCATGCTCATCCATCCCTGAACTAACAGTGTGCATTTATTAGTTTGCTGGTCAGTGTCATGTACAGCTTGTGATGTGAGGCAGAGCAAGGTCAACCGTTTGGTACTGGAAGCTGACTGGACTTGGATCTTTATGGCCCCAAAGCCCTTGAAAACACTAGTAGATATGTGGCAGCTTGTAAGTTAAGAAACTATAATTATGCTGAATTTAAATTCTTTAACATTTTAGGTGTTATTTTAGAGATTTAGATATTTCTGTTAAATTCCTAGCAATAAGACTCACAAATCAAATAGAAAAATTAAAAACCATATATGGGCATCTGGATCAGCAAACATGGCATTTGAACCAGAAGACATAGAACTAAGATTCCATTCTTAGTTCTAACTCTTATTAGCTGAGTGATTCTGGGCAACTTACTAAAGTCTCTGAACTTATTTCCTTATGCATAAAAAGAGAATAAGAATTTGTATCTGCTTTCCCT
This sequence comes from Tapirus indicus, assembly GCA_031878705.1. Lineage (NCBI taxonomy): Eukaryota > Metazoa > Chordata > Mammalia > Perissodactyla > Tapiridae > Tapirus > Tapirus indicus. Next base: position 14,195,633 of record CM062937.1, read on the forward strand.
ATGTTACAAGAGTATAATAAGGACTAAATGAGATGTATGCATTTATTATTAGCCAAGGACTAAATAGAACTTAGTTTTTAATGTAGAGAGGAAAGAAATTCTAGGCTTGTTGATTCTTTCCCATGTTTATTAAATTTAACTCAGGAATTAAAATAATAATAGCAATAATAATAATAATAAAGCAAGTGGCTCCTAATATGCACTATCAGACATAAAAAATGACAGAGAAGAACTCAAATGAGAGACACACCCTACTTGAGCCCATGTACTTTGGTTAACCACCTCATCACACACCAACCTTTCTAATTTTAGATGAAAATCTGAGCAATGTCTAAATTCAGGGGCTTTCTATACCGGGTTTATCAGATAAAATTCAGCCCCTGCAGAATAACAAAGCAACTGCTTTTCTAACATCTAGTACTTCATTAACTACTGTTTAAGGAAAGAACTAAAACAATAGAAACGTGTCGAGAAATTTGACGTCGTGTCTGGGGGTTTTTTGCTAAAATCTTCAGGGCTTTTGCGAAAAAGCTGAACAACTGTAGTGAAGGACTTCGTTCCCCTGTTACTATTTGTCCAGTTTAATATCATATATCTTTATGAAACTCCTGGAGGAATCTTTTAAAATTGTTATAAATGCTTTGCATTCAGCCAGACCACAGCAGAGTGGTGATTCTGTTCAGAAACAACTGGCCTGATGCGGTTCACCAAAGAGGTCTTATTTGGCAAGTCAAGGAAAGGAATCTGAGAGCAGGATAGACTGGAGTGGGAAGGTCCCTTTTCCCTGTGCTGCTGTGAAAATACAGAACCCTTTGTCACTGTCAGCTACAATTATCAGGATTTCCCACTAACTCTATTTTAATGTTGAAGCAAAGAACCAAAGGGAAATAAATCAGAACCATAGAAGCAATGGGAAATTTCGTATTTTCTTCTGTACTGTTTCTTGTGGTTAACTTTGCCTATGTTTACAACTCGTAAGGAATATTTAACACGTCTACAAAGCCATTCCCTGGCTAGGAGTTATATACAGGACAAGAATTACATAGTTTGTAATGCATATTATATTTGAAGGTTTGGAAACAGGAGGTGTACAAAATTTACTACCAGGGACAATGAGGCTTGATGGAGAGGCACAAAGAAAAGCTAAAGAATTATTCAATAATTGCCCAGGGTAAAAAAATCAGTCTGATTAAATTTGGACACTGGTTTTTCTAAGCTCTTATTTTCATTAAAAGCTGTATTTTTCAATTTTATTCCTATATTAGTTTTTGTTGTTTGTCCCCATTTAGCTTTTATACATGGTCACTAAATGAAATTCCTTTTGTCAGTTTGGTAATTTGGGCTTTTTATCATGGCTGATTGCTACGTAATTGATCAAATGAACAGGGTAACTCCTTGATCCCTTTCCCCATAGAGATGTGCTTCTTTTTGTCCATTTCATCCAGGTAGGATTTTAAAAATATTAACAAATGAATCACTTTAGCTCTGTTTTGAGGTACAATTATACTATGAAGTATAAAGAGCAGATTAAAATAGGATACACAATATGAAAAATTAGGATGAATGTGAATTTGAATACATATAGAAGAAATACACCAAAATAGTAAAAATATTAAGAATCATCTTCTCTAGTGGGGCAATTATGGGTTTTTTATAGTCCCTGGTAGCTTCCAAATGTTCTACAATAAACATATATGACTTTTATCATCAGAAAAAAGGTCAATTTTACAAGGGAAGCTTATAAATAAGCATCTTAAAGGCAGAAACCACTTCTATTCATCTTTGAATTCTTCACAGTGCAATTTAATTGGAGAAGTGTTTTATTATTGTAAAAGCCACTTGATTACAATACGACATTTGCCACAAACAAACAAGCAATTAAAAAAAGTTATTACAGTGTGAAGTGATTGCTTATCAACAACTAAAAAATCATCTTTGCATTTCTCCTTTTATTATTCTATCATTTCCTTGCAAACATCTTCAAAAGTACTTCTTTTAATAAAATGATGGATTTTGTAACCATAGAATCTCAGGATTAGAAGGGACCTTCAAGATCATCTACTCCAACGTCACCGGGAATTGTACAACTGAAACCCCAAATCCTCCAACAGTGGGGAATCCATCACCTTTCAAGTCAGTTCATCCTTGCAACTTCAGCAAAGTTAACAGCAAAATAGTTTGGTCTATTTGAATATATTAACATTTTTTTTCCTCACAGAGAATAAACATACTTGAAATGGATTTAGTTTTATTTTTAACAACAATTTACTCTACTGTACCAAACCACTGAGGGATGCTAACTAACACATGGAAGGCTGCAACTTCAAATGAAGCATTTACAAAGATGGAATTGCCTCTTTGAAATGCATTGGTCTTCTTTGCCACTTGGGTTTTCAACTGATGTCTAAGAAGATGTAATCCTCCATTCCAAAATCACAAAGTTACTTCCATTATTTAATTTTAAGCAAAGAAGAAATAATTAAGCTACAGGTATAAAAGGTAGCTGCTCTTGGCCAGCCACTGGGAGTCTGTTATTTTCTGAGATAGGGAATGGGAGTCGGGAGGGAGCGCTGCCCAGTGAGTGGTCTGTTAAGCAGCGCTAATCCAGACTCTGTCTTTACTTCTTTGCGGGTCTCAGAACCTTTCACTGGGCTTCATAGTTCAGCTCTTCTAAAGGGTTGAGAGTCACAAGTCTGCTGTCTAATGAGATTTTTAGAGCATGCTTAACAAGAAAAGAGGCTCTGGCTCACAACAAAAACCTGAAGCTTCCCCACCCCTGTAGATACCTAATTTAACACACAGAAGGACTCTTAATTACCTCCATTTGGGTAGAATGGTAAAGTTGCTACTGGAAGTCACTTGTAGTAGAGTTTGTTTTAAAAATGAAGCAAGCAGAGGTCTCTAAGTCCTACCTTCGATGGAAAAGCTCTGTTTTAATTAGAACTTGGTCTCCACCTTATTATTACTTTTTTTTGTTGTACCACCATCATGCTTTCAGAAACACTTCAAACATTTCTTGTTAAGACTGTTGGCTAAAAATACCATGACTTTAACCTCCCTTCACCCCTCCCCACCACACACACTCAAAAACTTGTTTAATGAAAACTTGTTTAATGTAACAACTGCCTAGATAAGAAACGAAGACTGTGCAAGTTCAAAGCATTTTAAAAATTGCAAATCCAGGGGTGAATACAGATGTTAGAACACAGGGACAGAGAACAAGATTCATTTAATGTATTTCTTGGGTTCATGCATTTTCCTTTCACCTCAGAAGTTCCCAGATTTTAGAGTTTATTTTCTGGAAAAATAAGGGATTTGTTCTAAGATCTATAAGGACATTTGTCTATAGCATAATCTCAATCAGCTCTTTTGCATATTTCACAGCCTATGCTAAGGGCTGCAACTTGCCTCTAGACTGTGCCAGCAGAGAGTTTGTATGTGGATACGTGCTTTCTTTAGAAAAAGAAAAGAAGCAGAAGAAGAGTAAAAGCAAAATTCTAGGAGCATTGGTGGATGGGAAAAACTGAAGGCAAGGTTGCAAAACAAATGTCACGTAGGTCAACTGAAAGTAAATGTATCAGGGACTCAACCTCCTAATGCAATGAGGTGGCCGAGTAATTGACTTCAAATGAACTCACTTCCACAAGGATTTGTTGGACATCTCCAGTATGTGCTCAACACTGGGCTAGGCCCTGATGAATGATGAGACAGTCCTGTCTCCAGACTATTTGGGGAGAAAATTGCTTTTTTACGTCTTGACTGAGGTTTTTATGTCTCAGCTGGATATATTTCTCTGAGTGAAACAATTGTAAGGATTACATACAAAAATATAGACTTATGCATAATAAACAATATTATAAACTGATACTTCTGGGTTATATAGCGCATTTGACTTGACACTTATAATCCAGAATTTAGTCCAGTTTTCCACCTTTTCAGAGAACAAGCTGTGGTAAAAGTTTTGTTAGCATACGAGGGAGAATGGAATCTCATCCTGCTCCCATATAATCAAAACCAAAAGCAGTCCCTGTGTGTATCCATTTGGCCTCATAACCCCAGAGGATGTGGCTCAAGTTCAGGGAGGTGCTATCCGTAGACCTTGGTATGTCATGGTGGATCTTCCATTGTGTAAGTGGGTGCCCTGCACTCATTTCCATGAATATACTGTAATTCCCTGAGACATTCTTGGAGTCAACTGAGACAGCCTTTTCTCTAGCAGTTGTGCAGACAGTCAGGGCCTGGGGATCCATTCCACGCTAGACTACCTGGGCAGTGGATCTCTAGCACGTGGTATGTACCCAATAATATGGGGTTGACTGAACTGAAGGGAAGAGAAGCTTCTGTTTTGTTTGCACAAGAGAACATTCTGCCCCTATCCTCCTAGCCTCATAAACAAATCAATCTGCCTCTTCCCTAGTCTCCTGTTATAATAATTAAGGAGTAAAGCATCTTCTTCTACATGGTAGAAGTGATCAGGAAATTTATTTAAATAGTCATTTTTTACAAGCACACCAGGATGAATGATTCAAATACTTATCCCCTTGAATATATCATAACTTCTTTGTGCTATAATAAAATTAGAATGATTTTCTTGTGAATTGGTTCCTTATGATTAGTTTCAAAGGTACTAACTGAGAGGAACTAAGGGAAGTTTCAAAGCAACCAAGATAATTGTGTTGGTATTAAATAATAATTGATCATCTGTATGGGTCAGACACTATGCTAGGTCTTTTAGGATTTTTTCACCTCACCTTCCCAAACTTTCTGTAAGGTAAATGTTGTTACCCCTGTTATAGATGTTACTTGGGAACTATAGTAACTAAGATTAAGCAGTGACTCCCTAAGGATAAAGAAGAAAAAAAATTAGTCCTCTCAGAACATGTATAAACATTGATCTTCGCTTTGCTGTGTATTCTTCTGATACTGTTGACACAGGCATACCAAGAAGTGCCAAGGGTACAAAATGGAAGATTGGAGAGCACAGGGTGAAGTCAGCACAGTGGTGCTGAGTGGTGATGGGCAGGTAGAGACCAGAGCAAGATGGACAAGCGCTTCCCTGAGGACAGAATGGGTGGCAGGCACTTTTCCTTTCCAAACTTGGTTTCTCTTTTTAGATGTGGAAAATTAAACAAGGAGATGAGTGGATAATTTGGTAAAGAAATGATAAAATTAAACAAACCTTGAAAACAAAAGGGGTATTAACATTTCTCAACACAAAGGGTTTTGGTCTCTGGCAGTTCTTCAGGGCTTTGGGTCTATGTCGGTGTCCTTGGGCTCTGACATCCCGATCTTTCTCCATGCGACCATGAATGACAGGAGTTACACTTCTGCTCCGTATTTAACACAAATGATACCAATGGAATGCTTCACACCTAGCGGGTACTGAAATAACAGTGATCAGCTACTACCTGCCTCATGAGTCACAAAGACTGCCTCAAGAACAGTCATTAAAATCATCCTGTCCTAGTACCTGCTCATTCCCATCGAGTAGCTATTCTAAAACTCGAGTGCACATCAGACTCACACGGAGGGCTGTTAAAACACAAGCTGGCCCACACTCCTGAGCTTCTGATTCGGGATTCTGTGGTGGAGCCCAGGAACTCGCATTTTTAACAAGTTCCCAGGTGATGCTGATACTGCTGGTCCAGCGACTACACTTTGAGTTCCCCATAGGCATATACAATTTAAATGTATTTAGAACATCTGAAGTCACAAATTAACAAAGAATAATGATGGGAGGCAGAGAAATTTTTCAATCAGGCTCCAAATACAATTTTTTGGAAGAGTCTTGAAACAGTAATCTCTTAAATATTAAAGTGGTGGTGATGACAACATTTTGGATGAGTCACAGGTTGGCTGTATTTTCCACTGACATAATATTTGCCAACTATTGTTAAATGAAAGCCTTTTACAGACATTTGGAGAACTATTACGAGTTATTAATTTAAATATTTACCTTCCACTACTTAATATCTTTGACTATCTGTAGCCCTAGGATCACACAGTCTTGGTCCTTCACCTGGAAGTCTTCTTAGACAAAGTCTACCTGTGATCCCAGCCCTGGGCCAGGTGCCTGCCATTACTTTCAACTTTGAAGTGTCATTCCCACCCAGGTGCTACAGATTTCTGTGCCATCTGAGGCTCCTCCATTCCACCCATTATCTTTCCATTTCTGCCTCCTTGTTGCATAGATCATACAGTTAAGAGAGCATTACTGAGCAGTTCATGGGACCTTTAAGCCATTGGGGTGCTTCCCAAATGGTCAGACGTATAATAATCTCTGTTTTCAATGGCCTCATTTGCTCCTACATTTCATTTCATGTCATGATTACAATTCCAAGAGAAAGATTACTTTAACATCCCCCGTATTCCATGAATTCCTCTGATTTTGCTTTGGCAATGCACTTGCTCAAGTAGAACTTGTAGGCAACAGACACTGTGTATTTTGTCATGAAATTTAATTCTTTATTATTTAGTAACGTTCATATGGGGTGTTGAAATAGATGAAAACTAAATCAATCACACTATATGTTCTTACATAGGACTTTAAAAACATAGGGTAAAATATATCTTCCAAGGGCCACAGAGTTTCAGGATGCTGAAAAATGAGACAGGAGAGCTTGAATTTTGGAAATCTTCCCTCTTTTGCAGATTATAATAATGAGAAGTAAGATGAAAGCAATGAAATCAGAGTTAGTGATTGATTGAAACTGTTCATCATAAAATATTTGGGTAAATAATAGAAGACTCTGACAGTTCTACTAGAAACAGGGTCTGGGATTAAAACAAAAAAATCAGAACACAATAGAGAAAAAAGTGCTGTGAGTTAATTAGCCAGCAGGATGCTTTTCATTTGGGGGTAGACTGTGGTGCTGTAAGAAACCATGGGTCTCCAGAAAGATCCCTTCTAATGGAGCCCAACAATTAGAATCATGAGCGGCCTTTGTACCCTGTTACACAACCTCATGCCTTTAAAATAGATCTGTCACTAATGACTGAAGGCTGCATGCAATTTCCCTCACTCCACAACCATCTGCTGAGTATTCTTAATTCTGACTCCGGTTGAAAGGGACCTGTAACGAGTTCCCCAAGTAGACCCCCTCTCTTTAAAAATCCTTTAGACTCTAATGTTTAGCGAAATGCTTCTGATCCACAGACACCAGATTGTGTCCCCAACAGATGCTGCATGCCTGCCTTTTCAGGGTTCAGTAGCACCAAATGCTCTACAAGAGAGTCTGTACTCCAGGGGACAGGAATATAGACAGCGGTCTCAAGGAACCCAAGGATAAAACGGTGCACACTTCATTTGTTCTGGGATCTGTAAAATCTCATTTGGCTCTTATCGCTGGAATGGCAGAGTACAAAGACATTCACCAACCCTCCTGGAATCAAATACTTACTTGGGAAGGAAAATTAGGAGATTGGAAGGGACCTGATGAAATCATGAAGCCTTGCCTTCCAGCAAATACAAAAAAATACCAGTCTCCAAAAGTCTATCTTTTCAGATCAACTTCTCGTTCAGCAAGACATAAGAAGTCAAGTGAATAAAAGTTGCATTCCATGTCCCTTGTCAGACAGTGTCTTTACGCACGCTGGTGGAGTGAAAATTGAGCGATAGGCAGGGTTAAATGTGTCCCTTCAGTCTAACATAGTTCGTGCTTTCAGTGGCCGATTTGATTCCGTATCACACTTTCAGTCAAAACGGATTTATACTTGTTTTTTTTCGAGTTTGAAAAAAAACTATAATCCAATAGCTGGCAAGGGGCATACACATACCATTTTACATATTATTATTGGCAAGAGTGTAAACTTGAAAATTTAAAAGATGAGATTTTCCTTTGCCAATTATGTTCATTTGACAAAAATGTACTTTATAGGTTTTTAATTTAAAAAATGACTTTTTTGTTTACTCCAGATTTTTCGTAGTCACTTCATTAATGGGTATCAGGCACCTGCTCTCTACTAAATCCAGAGAAAGGAAAGATGGCATTAGATTTCAGCAATTCTGTAGCCTTTTGAGGAAATTATGGTGCCTTAAAAAACAGTTTTTACATTCTTTTGAGACTAAAAGGTAAATGTGGCAAAGAGTAAAAGTAAATAATTTCTGAAAAATACAAAAATTAAAATATTTCCCACCATATTTTTAGCACACCAGAAAAAGGCAAAAGGTGGTTTGTAAGTCTCTAGCAGGACAAAGACAAGACAATACAAGGCTGAGATAGGCTAAGATAAAGCACAGATACCCAAGGCATAGATTCCATCTCACACTGCCTGCTGCACAGCATGACTTAGATTTCAAATAGTCACCTTGACCTCAATGTGCTTAAAACTGAACTCACCATGTTTTCACCAAACTTGTCTTAACTTCTCTGTGTTCATTAATGTTATCACATTTCGTCAGCGATCTGCTCTTGAAACCTCTGTCAAAGTTGACTCCCTTCTCTCATGTTTTCTCCACATAAGTGTGTCTCTAAGTCATGCTAATTCAAACTGTATTTTGTCCTCGTCTATTTCTTCTCCTGCCCGCTGATAGCAACAATATGGGGATGCTCAATACGTTGTACGTGGACACCCTAGTAGCCTAATGTGGTTTCTTCACTCCAATCTCTCTCATTTCCACTGTGTATTTCACAGAAGCCAGAGTCTCTTTGGTATACTATCTTTGTTCTATTTACCACCTGAATCAAATCCTCAAATGGCTTCTCCTGAAGCTCTGTGGTCCTGCCCAAACTTTGTAATGGTCAGTGGACATCTGAGGCAGTGATAAAAACTGTGAAAGGGGTGAAGTTGTTTCTGGAGGTCCCTTCCGACTTGTTTCTTCTCTTCTTAGCAGGGAATGGATATTGACCTGACAGCAGTACCACCACCTGAGAAAGAGTGGCCAAATATTTGGTTCTCTATGCCTATGCTTAAATAGAAAGAAGACTAACCAGAGTACCTGCCCCTGCCTTCAAAGAGCTTAACATAAGATTATTAGAAGGTTGGAGAAGGAGAGAAGAGCATTCTAGAGAAGGCTTATACGGTGGAGGATTGTGGTCTCAGATATAAGCAGCTGTGGAACATACTGAGCATGAGAAGTAGAAAGTCGCTTTGCTCCAAGTCCAGAGTAATGAACAGAAGGAGACTGGGAAAACGACATTCATGATGAGAGAAGGAATTTAAGGAGGTCACTAGCTGAATCATCAAACAAATGCTCATTTTGCACCCAATATGTGGAGGATACATATGGAGGAAACAGAACAGGAAGTCCCAGCCTTCGAGATGACAAAATGAGCTGGCAGAAACAATCAGTAAGAATGCAAGGCAGCATGGTTGGAGCCGCCATTAAGTAGCATGTGTCAAATGAGTGGTCAAGAAAACAAGTGTGAAGTCAGAAAAGTGAGCCATTATTGTGGTCTGTAGATGGTACAATCTGAGCCCTGGCCCTTGGTAAGGGAGTATTGCACAGTGGTTAAGTTTATGCACCCTGGAGTCGGATGGCGTGGATTCAAATCTCAGCTCTGTGACCTCAAGCAAGTTACTCAACCTTTTTCTGCTTTAATTTCTCATCTTTAATATAGAGCTGATAGTAGTCTGGAATAGTTGCTATAAGGATTAAATAAATTAATAGATATGAAATGCTTAGAACAGTGTCTGGTGAACTTTCTGAAGGAGCTGGACCTTCCAGTTGGCTTGAAGAATGGGTTGAATTAGGATAGGGAGGGTGAAGGCATTGCTTTCTATCAAGTGAGAGGCGTCAGGCTAAATGGGAATGCAGGGATGGAGAAACGCCTGGCTTGTCTGGGGGGTGGGGACGAGTAGCAAGAAGACCTCTAACTGGGCCTGAATGTTCTAGTGAAAGTGAGATATGCTAGAGTCAGACTATTAAGAGCCCTGAACACTAAGATAAGGAATTTACTTTTTATTATTTTTAATTTGATTTATAAGGCAGTTTTCCACTTCTCTCTTCCTTTTAAAACAACAACAAAAAATGGTGCCATATGAGTAACAGAAGACCGTGTATAGCTATGAACAGAATTAAGCACCTGTAATCCAATAAAATTCACAACAAAATTAATTTACCACATTAATGATATGCATAACCAGTGGTGTGCTGGTAACCAGCTCTCCAGAAAAAAAAGAATTCTGATTTCTATAAATACTCTCATCATGGTCAACTGAAACTATTAAAGTGATGTCACTGAACAGGGAGTTGGGAAGAGACAAGTACAACTGGCTCTCGTGAGCAGGTGTAAGTGGGTGTGAGTGGACTCCAGCTCACCACTACGTTGCACGTGGTCTGTACAAGCACAGTATGAGCTCCTTGAAGGCAGTGACTATGCCTTATCTTCTTTATATCCCCCACACTAAACAGCTAATAGTTATAATATATGTATATGCATTGATGTATATTTGTATATGTATTAATATATGTATATGTATTCATCATTGTATATGATGAAAAATCATATATATACACATATGTAGGTATACATAAATGATTGTAAGTGGCATTATCTTTATAGCGCCAACCCAAATTTGGGATTTGCTTTCTCTCTCTTTATTTGTTCTCTAGGATCTGTAAATAGTATCAATGTCTGAGTTTCCCTTGTTTATTCTTTGCACATCATTGATACATGCCAAAAATCAAAAGCTCCCATGTCCTCCTGAGCAGATCCCGGCTGAGACCCATGTGCCCTAAGAGCCCTGCTCCCCCGAATCAGCCTGACCTGACCTCCCTCCGTTGTTCTGCTGTGATTAGGAGGGGACTGCTCCAGTGCTGTGGGTCACTCTGTGGGGTAAGCCCGGTCCCTCCCTCTTCCATACACGAGGAGCAGGGGCCCAGTCCTGACAAGAGGAAATGCAGGGAGCAGGGACAAGGAACAGGCAACATGGGCTCCAGGTCCCAAGCTTCTCTGGAGTGTTGAGTCAGGAGGATGGGAGCGGTGGGAGAAGAGGGAGGGAACAGCTAGGTGGAATCACCTACAGACAGATGGGCTGAACTAAAGCCCCAAAGATACTCTGCTTCTCAGTCAGGAGTTCTCTAAGCCAGGTTGGTGTTAGGGAACAACTGGGGCTTTAAAACTCATTCACGCCAGAGTGCAAAACGACTAATTTGAGAGAAGTCTTTGATCTATGGGGAGAGGGTGTTAGGCAACATGAGACTTAGGCTGTCTGGTGTCTTCCCACAATCCCCTGCCTGGCATATGGTACACACTCAATTCGTGTCTGGATGACAGTGAGTTAGTGTAATCCAAGAGAGCCTGTAACTATATATGAATTTGTCTGTGTGTGTGTTGACTGGGGAGATGAGAGAGAGGATTTTCTCCCAGATTTTCCAGTTCTTGTAGTTCACTGTCCTGTTACTCTTCCACACATCTCTAGCTAAATCCTACATTTCCCAAGATACAGCTTGGCTGGAGGTGCCTTTTATTCATGGGGGTACCGGTCTATTTTCTGAGATGTGGAAGATATTTCAGAAAGACTCCCAGTAATTCTCCACTCCCTTTGCCTTCAAAAAGGCCCTCACATAATAAACCAAAAGAATCATAGAGCTAGGAAGGATTTCAAGTAATCCGACCTCCACCTGTGTCTCCAATCTCTTCTCTATTTTTTGCATCTCTTTGCTAAACTTACCAGAATGTTGGACATATATTGAACAGATCCTTATGCATCCTTGACTGACCTTAAAGAAGATATATAAACTTGGGTTTTCTTTTACCAAAAAACAAATGATAATTAGAAAAAATTATGTAAAGAACTGTAAAGGCAACAATCCTCTAGACCTTTGAGTGCACTATCACTCATTCTCACCAAGCCCCTTTGCTCTGCTCTTTCCTTTCCTTTGAACTGTGACAAATAAATTGGGTCCAATTTGTTCAGTTTAATGAATTCATTTCTCCTGTGAGTTACAGGGACTGGGAACCTGACTGAGCATCCCTGGAACCCTGTCATGATCTGTCTCTTAATTTTTTTCCTTGAAATTATGTTTTATGTGAATTAGCTGTAGATTTACAATTTCAGTACCTTAGAGCAGGTGGGCACCGCCCCTTTCAGGTAAACAGTTGCGTCGTGAGAACTCTCCCCAGTAGAACTCAATACAACAGTTTTCAGGGAGCTGAAATAACAGGTCTGAGCAGGTAGCACCGGAGATAATTTCCAAATTCAATTATATTCCTTGTTGAGGTAAATACACACACCCCAAAGAGGCAGTTTCAGTTGTGGGCGTCAAATGAAACCTCGAGTACGTTAAGCATTACTGATTTCCTTCTTTAACTTGAACTCGTGAACATTTTGGATCATTTCAAAGCCAAAGGACAACGTGGATGGTCCAACCCTTGACTTTCAATTCCTTCTCCTTTGCCTGTACTTAGACATCATCACATGGTCTCCACTTCTGCCTTTTGTTGTATATAATCCACTTCCATACTCATCTCATGGCTGATGGTTGATGATTGTTACTCTGAGCTGCACTGCACTTTATGGTGCTTTTTGATTTTAGGATACAATGATCTTGAGTAAACTTTGGGAAGTATTTGTTTCTGGCTTGTTTGTTTTCCATTAATGGCATCAAATAAATAAATAATACCTAAAAAACAGTAGTCATGACCTCTTAGCATAGGCGTGTCCTACATAGTAATTTCTATGGTATTATATTAGTGTCCTAAAACATTTTGAGTGTAGCATGGATCTTAAAGAAATAATTGAGCACAGTTAGCTCATTGCAGAAGGCCTTGGCCTGCAGAGACTACCCCTGCTGAGAGTCACCTAAAAGGGCCCCCAGGCTGCAAAAAGGCCCCCCACGCAGAAGAAGCCCACTGGGCAAATGCCTCCTTGCCTAAGGGCCAATCCCAGCCTGGCAGCTCATAAACACCATTAGCAAAGCCTACTGCTGAGTTATTATGCAGCAGAAGGATGCTTGAAACTGCTGGCTGGTATTGTTGTTTTATTTCTCCTTTGCCTGGGTCAAAGTGGCAACATTCACTTGAAAAGATCAAGCAATTTCAACTTCTCAATTGTTATAGAGGATGAGAATTATATACAGATTTATTGTATGTTGTGATTTTCCAAATTTCCAATGTGTCTGTCGTACATGGACTGTGTCATTATTAAAGATAACTCAGCAAACTAAGCAAAAAGGAACTAAATTATTTCTATTAGAATCTTTTCCATGATTTGAACCAATAATCAAACTGAGGCATTTTATTCTCTAAACTATACAGGGAGTTAAACCACAGATTGTGAGACACCACAGAACAAATGTAATTATTTTTGTGAGGAGACACTAAATTAATAATTCTTACCATTCAGTCCTACTTTTTGGATTTAGTTTTTCTTTTTATCCTTTTTTCCTCTACCACCATCCCACCTCACCTACTCCCAAAAGTCATTAAAAGTTAAGATTTTGAAATGACGGTTGAAAGATGTAGGTGGCAAAACTAGGCCAACAGTTTTTAAAAATATATATAATGTTTTTTAAGTGCATTATAATTATGCTCTTGAAACAAGACACCATATCCCAATGTTTTAATTGTTAATATACCCTTCTATCACCTGATTCATGACATTAACATATGAAAATCTAAACAGAACATTTAAGACATGAATTTCAGTTCTGTTTTACTTCTGAGGAGAAAAGTTTCTGAGGAAATGACCCAATAATTCTAAATTGTCACATTCATTAGGGCTCATTGGTGTTGATGATGCTAAACCACTCCTGCAGAACCACGGTGTGAGCCTTATTCTTTGTGGGGTCGAATGCGATGAACTCTCAGTGGTAGCTGCTGACCTCTGATTCATGCCATCTTGCAGCCGGCTTTCCGGAATGAGAGCCTCCTTGATGGCTTTGTTCTCTCCTTGTGTAGACCTTGAAAAGCTGAGGAAACTTCGTAGAGGGATGGGTCCCAGTGAGACGACTGGACTTCTTGCTAGAATGAATATTTAACTTGATTGGCTTTCTGCTTCCATAATCATCAATCCTCCCTGGAATTGTATTCACATTTTATGAACTCTCTGTCTCTTCGGCTCCTTTGATCTACAGACATTGTCTTCCAGTTGGGCATTTGCCTGCCTCCCAACTCATCAGCCCCTGAGTCCATGTAAATAATGTGCTACATAAGAACTTAGTGTTTCCCAAATAACAAAAGATAGATCTGAATGCTTCAGTGCACCATGAAAGGCTGTTGAAACCATCAATCTTGCTGGCTCTCGTAGAGGTCAAGAGACGGCAGGGCCAGCTGGCCAATCAATTAACCACGAAATTCAGTTTGGAGCTTAAGAAAAGCTGTACTGTGTTATTCTTTCCAACAACGTAACTGTCAATATTTACAGCAGGTCGTATTTAAAGACTGAAGGAAATGAAGGGAGTTACTATCAAGAGCAGCAAATACTATAATCATTGGTAATTCTCACATGTTGCCAAAAGGAGTCAGTCCTACAGAACATATAGTTTCTTGAACCAAATTGAACATGGGAAATGTCTTATAGATCCTCTGGAAAAGAAACTGCATGGTGCCCACCCATAAAAGGTTATACTCATCTTTCTCCACTGTCATATTGTTGCCTCAGTATAAGTCAGAAAGAAACTTCCTGTTTGGCTTCCTGGAATGAAACTTTTCTATAATTGTATGGGATCAATTGTATTCTTAAAGCCTATGACTGCATAAAGGAGAAAAATAAATTAATTAACTGATGGAGTGTGAAAGGAGGTAGTATCAGCAGAGAGGACCCCTGGAGAATGAATTGTTTCTTTCATGTATGACCTTCTGCTCTATCTCTTAGTTCCAACTCTGGAATTCTATATATACCTTGCTCTTATTCCTCATGTAATTGGTCCTTCTTTTCCTCCATTTGTCCTTGATCACACAGATAGAGATAGATATCTTCTCCAACAGACTTTCCTTTTTTCACAGTTTCTGTCACATAGGTTTTAAAATCAATTTCCATTTCCCTTACATACTTGTGTCTATTTCACATCCACACACTCAGACACTTAATACCTTTTCCAGCCTGCAGGAATCTGAAGCTACCTGTTTAATTTTTACCATTCCCCAATGAGATAGGCCTATTTGGCTTCATTTTTTAGAACAGAAATTAAAAATCAGACAACTGACATAATTGAGACAACTCACTTAAAACATTTAACTCAATGCCTGATCTATAAGGATCAATAAATGTTCTATGATATTAATGATTATTATTGTCAAATAACTTGCCGGAGATCATGTCACCTGTGAATGATAGAGCCAAGATTGAACCTAGATGTATTTAACAGCTAAGTCTCATATCCCCCCCACTCCCACTTCTTTAGTTAAGTGCTTTTATTCTTAAGCCAAGAATGATCTAAAAGTGAAAAGATAGAGGGAAGATAACAGAAGGGACTTTCTAAGGGAGGGGTCAATCAGTGGTGTCCAGGGATCTTTGGAGTGATGGCATGAGGTAGGGGAAGCAGCTGTTGACTCTTGAGGATTTTTGACAAGGTGGTAAGTAAGGTCCAGGAAGTAGGCAGGGAAAATTGGTGCCTAAATCTTTAAGATAGTGGATTTCTAGGGGAGAAAACATCACTGTCTGTAAGTCTTCTCAGTGCTAATACTCTGTACTAGTAGAGAGCAATTCTACATGCTTTGCATGAATAAATCAATAATCCTCACAAAAATCAAATGAGACCACACCAGTGGAGCATCTGGCCTCATCCCTGTCACATAGGACCTGTTCCATAGTGTGTAATGGCAGCTATATAAACAGGGACAGCACTGATAGCAGTTCCTGAGCAGAACCAGAAGTGGGATGATTGGCACCCCGTAGGAAGGGTAATACTTTGGAGAGTGCCTATGTGCCTGTAGAATAGAGATCCCATGGGAAAGAGTGTCAAGTTGAGACTCCTGGAATCTGCCTTCTAACGTAATCAGTCTCTCCAACTCCCAGAAGAACTCTTCTTGCTGTAGTCATTCCTCAATCCAGAGATCTCAAGGAGTTCCCAGAATGTTTTGAGGGATGGGCATTACTGTTAGAATAAGAGTGTGATACTCAAGAAAACTATTCTAAACGAAATTTTTATTTTAATTTCACATTATTCTGTTATCTATGAGTCTGGGAAAGCATGTCTGTGTTCATTAACACTTATACAAGTGTTGTCCTCTCACAAACATATGGGAATATATTACTCTAAACACATTTGGTAAGTGACTAAGAAAAACATTGAATGGAGGGGCATCTCAATGAGTTGTGTCCAGGGATCGGGATGCCAAGAGACAACATGCAAAGATGGGAGGCCAGGGTGTTGTAAACCTGGGGAAACCATAAAAAATAGATCAGGTTTCTCACTGAACCCTTGGGGATTGGGGAAAAATTGGTGGATGTCGTTGGGTCTGGAATCCAGGATGGAACTAGAAAATGAAAGACCGTGAATTATGTTAAATGGTATGTTATAGTGCAAAGAGCCCTGAATCTAGGATCTGCGATTACCTATATATTTTAAAGGAAAAAGATAGCCTTATGCTCCCAGGGCTGGAGTTTCCTCATCTAAAAATGAAAGGGTTAGATTAGATGTCACTTAACTAGATTATCTCTGAAGACTATTCCAGTTCTAAAATTCCATCATTATGCACTAAGATAAATAGAATTCATTGAGTGTCCTGTGTGCAGAAAATATTCTTTTTTAAAATAATGATAGTAAAAATCAGATGGGTAATGACACTCATTTATCCAGCCCCTTCTCTGTACTAGTGTTCATATGTACATATGTTATCTCTAATCTCTTTAACAACTCAATTTGACAAGAGTCTCAGTCATTAAGTAACTCATTTAAGGTCAAACAAAGTGGATTCAAAATTATTTTCAAGGACTTCATTCTTTCAACTTCACCCTGTAGCCTAAATTTCCCCACCCATTTGTCATTAATAAACCTGTATCTTCCAAACAGCAGGTCAAAACACAGAGAGGGAACACTATCAGAAATCCAAGGAGAAATTGGACAGTGACAGAATTGTAAAGAGAGATTCATTAAATAAATAAGCCTAAAAAAATGTTAGGCTTCCACCCCCACAGATGGCCCCCACTCCCTCCCACTCAGCCTCAGCACTTCTTTACAGTGTTACGGGGGGAAAGACACAAAACCAAACCAACAATAGAAAACACTACTAAGACGCATATTGCAAAGTACAAAACATTCTCACAGATACTCCATTTGTGCCTAGAGAGTAGGTATTATTACCCCATCCTAAAGGTGAAGAAATGTAGGAACAGAAAAGTCAAGACTTGCTCAAGCCCACAAAAATGGGACTTCAAAGAACATGGTCTTCCAACTATTCTGGTGTGCTTTACACTATTTCAGCAACAAAAAAACCCTCCATTTTAAAAAGATAAATGTGTACTAAATACGTTTCACTAAGAATTGGTGCAAGGGGAAATAAAGGATAAAGACCAAGACCTCAAGGTCAGGATCTTGAGAGTAATCTCTCCTTCCTCTCTCTCTACATCACAATTTATCCCTTGATAAGCCATGTGGACATTATCAGTGGCTTTTTAAAGCAGTGGAGATAACTGATGGGATATTGCCTGGGCAAGTTCAACCATGAGCCTATGAGGGGAGAGAGTGAGCACCGGCATCTCCTTCTCTCTGTTTAAATGTAGAGAGTGCAGGTGGTCCACAGGCGTTCTTGGACACTTACTACCAGTTTTCCCCATTCCCATAGCTAGCTTTCTTTTCACATCTAGTCTCCAACTCTTTTGAGCATCAGCCCTAAAGTTGGCTAGAAAAGAGTCAAATAAAACTTAGAATTGTAACTTAAATCAGGCTTTTTACCTTATTTGGAGGTTTTGGAGCCGAGAAGGTAGCTTGACTCAAGAGAAGACTGAGCAACAAAATCTTTTTTTTCCTTTTGATATTTAAATACTATAAATATTAAGTATTTAACAGTGGTAGTTTCTAAGTACAGAATCTGTCTTAGAGGATTTAAAAAACAATACATCTTTATTTCCAAATGTTGGTTGTTTCTCATTAAACCCAAGTAGGTTCTACTTGGATCATCTGTTGTGTGTAAAATAAGCACCTCCGAATGAAATCTAGAATGAAAGGTACTGCTCACTGGCTGGAGACCGTGACTGAGGGTGATCGATCTATAACCACAACCCTCGTATCAGAAAAGTCAATTCAAAACAATCCACCAAAAATGTAAATGTGACAAATTGCAAAATGTAGGGAAAAAAAATAGACCCACTTGGGTCCAAGGAAAAGTGATTAGAAAATGGATTTTCTTAAACAAAAGGAGCAGCAGGTCAGATCAGCGTGCCCGTCCATCCACTGAGCTGTACAGATAAAGAATTCTATTGTCGCTGAAAAAGATAACTGAATGGAAGCAAAGATAAGTCCATCAATCCGAGTCAAACTGAAATAGAATTAGTGCTTGCAGTGGAAATGGACAGTCGTGAAGGGAATTAGCTGTTTGTATGTCTATAGGCATAAATAGCCCCCAGTGTTGATGACTTCTGTAAAGAAGACCCAGCGAGGGCAGGGAGACGGTCAGGTTGCAAAACGTCCCTAAAAGATTAGCAGCAATGTGGTGAAAAGTTAAATAGTGTTTCAATCAACAAAGCAAGAATTCTAAATTAATTAAAACTATTCTTTTCCTCATCTCTTTAAGATTCTGCTTATTAAAAATCAAGAGACCCATTTTTAGTTACCACAGCAAGTAGATCTTTCCAAAGCATGGTCAGAACTATTTTTAAAGCAAAAAAAAAAAAAAAAAAAAAATTTTTTTAACACAAATGGCTAGATTCTGAAGTAGACATAACGAAGAAAGCAGAATTTAAATGTAGTAAAGGCCATGTGCAAAAGGAGGCAATTCTCTGTTTTGTGGTCTGCGTAATAGAGCCAAGAGTAAGTTTTAGAAGAAGAATTTCACCACTTAAATTGCAAATAATTTCATTAACTGGGGATCGCTGGCATGTGAGGTGAATGAACCAGCTGGAGAAAGAGTCGTAGTATTGTTTTCCTAAAACAAACTTCCGAGTATTTTATTTGCCAGGGGAGAGTTGCATTATCCAATGAGGTGCATTTCACAAATATTGGGATAGGATTTGGTATCAGCAAACGCAAGCAATGACCTCCCAACCTTCCCTCTCCCTCCCACAGACTCCCATCCCAAAGCAATTCTAGTTTTTATATTCTGTTGGAGGTAAAAAAGTGCTTATGACAAAAATGGTTGAAACTGAGATTAGATATGGATAAGAGGTTTAAAAAAGTCCCCTTTCCACACTGAGTGGATTAAACGTTGTCCAATATTCTTTGATCTTATTCCTCAATTCATTTGTCTGTATGATTCTCTAAGTCTCTTGTGACTCCTCTGTCTTTGCTTAGCATCCTCGATCCCTTGAAAACTAGAATCTTGAGGGTCTCATTCCGCTCCCTGCCAACTTACAGTATCTGCTAACTTTTATTGATATTTACTATGTATCAGGCATTCTGCTAAACACTTTACTGGCACAATCTTACTTAATCCTCACTAAAATGAAATAAGATTGGTACAATTATTGCCTCTATTTGACACATAAGGAAACTGGGGCTTGGAGAAGTTAGATGTCTTGCCTACAGCCCACACCTGGTAGGTGATAGTGTAGTGACTGGAGCTCCTTCATTTGGACTTTGGGATACAGAAGGTTAATAATACTGCTCCTTACAGCCCACCCATGACTACCAACAAGAACAGTACAAGCTTTCATTTTCCTCTGGCCCCAAACTTTGTTTAACATCACGGCACAGGTGAACCCTATGGTCTCGATGTGCTTATTTTTATGGCTTTCTCTTTGCCTCATCCACTCTATCCTCCTCTCTATTTCTCCTTCCATTGCATTGTGAATAAACTCCTTTTGCTGTAGATATATTAACTATCTTTCGTGTCTTTGTCTGTTACATCACTTCTCAGCCTATCTAAATTTCCCAAATAGGAGGGAGGTAGGCTGAGTTTTCCTTGCACCACGCTCAGACTTCCACATCACCTCCATCATTCACCTGGTTAGTTATCTGAAGAGGACTATGTACAGTTTCATTATCTCTGACAGTCTCACTCTCTATTGGTTTTGACTACTGTGCTAGAGTAGGAATCTCCTCTGCCGTCACCCCTGTCTTTAGGCCCTAGCACAGTTCTCAGACAATATCTGTTGAATGAATGATTTTCTCAGTGGCTTCAACCACTTGTTCATATTCCTTGCCTCCACTTAGTCTCCCACATAATTCCTTGGGAAAAAAACCTTACAAAATCGAAGTGGATAAAAATAAATATTGACGGTGTGAGAACAGTAGCTCCTCTCCCAAGTTCTCAATGTATGATGAGTGTACTTCTTGCTGTAAAGAAAACTAATGCTAAAGATTGCTCAAATCTGTATAGATGTAGATGCTAATTAGTAACAGCTCAGAGAGAGCTGGGTGGATAAAATGACAGGTAGAGAAGAGAAAAATTGCTTTCTGATGTGACTGAAAGTGGTTGGAAAAGTACATAAAAAGAAAACTCTCTCTCTCGCTCTATTTTTTTAAGGGAATAAGAGAGATTTAAGGAAATAAGAGAGATTCAAGTTATTCAGAGAAATACTAACAGCAGCTGTGAAAGTTAAGCTAACCTGGATACTTATGGGCAGGATTGTAGGGAAAGTGATTTCTGGGCGATGAAAACATTGAGGATGCAGCTATACGTTAAGAGAGTTCAAGTAACTAACTGTTTGGGGGGCTTTGTTTTTTTAAGTTGGAGTCAAGATTTGTGCCTGTAAATGCAGACTGAAAGGGTTTTCTCAAGAACCAACTAAAAGAATTAACTTTAGTTGACCTCAGGTTACAAACAGACAAAAGCTAGGAAGAAAAACAAGATTTATCCCTTAAAAGGAGGCAAAGCTGGACTCTGTAATTATCCCATGTCCCTGTAACTTTCCATCTCTAAGAGCGAGTAACCCAGCGGTCCCCCACCAGCCCCCCTGCAGGAAAGTCATTTCTTGTGCTCTAGTGGTTGGCTGAGTGTGATGCTCCTGACTGGTTCCTAAAGAGGAAAAGGACTGAGGAGTGAGGAGGCAACAGAACTGCCACTCCCAAGTATTACACACTATTTAATGTGTTGTGTTTATCGCCTGCTCCCAGGTGGCTGCTGACAAGACAACTTCCTGGAGGCTTCTGTGTTGGGTCCAGATGTTTATCGCGAAGATTTTCAGAGTATCTAAGAGGTACCACACACTAGACAATTTCAAGCAGAGAAGGGAAACAATCAGCGGTCCTGAAAGGCTGGACTCTGTGAAGAGCCGGGGTGGAGGCAGCCAGATCATAAAATCTCGGCGGCCCTTTCTGATGCCATTGACCTTTCACCCAACACCATTTCTGGCGGCCACAGCCCTCTGACTGTTTCTCTCCTGCAGCCCTTACCCAATGATGACTTTATATTATCATTATTTATGCAGAGTGTGCAGTTCTCCCCTACATTGTATACTCTTTAAAGGAAGAATCTAGATTGGGCTTATCTTTATGGCATAATACATGGCCCCTTCTATGAACTCAGTGAAGGCTTTTTGAATGAAAAAGTGATTTCTATGAACCGAGCTCTTTGAAAAAATTTCTCACACATGGGAAGAAATTGTCTTATGTAGCAGCTGTGTGTTGGACTCAGTGTGCACCGGATTTTTCTTGGCATCTATTGTAGGATTCAGTTAAGGATAAGCCTTTAAGAGATGCACGCTGGTCGATTCAGGGCAAGAGCCCTGGTCTACAGCACACGTGCGTTGGGGCTCTGGGACTAAGAAGGCTCTAAAAGGAGACAAGTTTTCTTCCTAATTACTTTGCCAAATAACTGTTGAAATTCCAAGCAAAAACCAAAAAATAAAATAAATAGAACCATTATGGACATATTCACTTTCCATGGGTATGGTTAGTGCTTAAGCACTACACTCTTCTTTTTTTTTTTTTTTTTTTTTTTTTTTGGTGGGGAAGAGCAGCCCTGAGCTAACATCTGTTGCCAATCTTCCCCTTTTTGCTGAGGAAGACTGGCCCTGAGCTAACATCCGTGCCCATCTTCCTCCACTTTATATGGGACGCCGCCACAGCATGGCTGACAGGCAGTGCGCGTCCGCGGGCACCTGGGATCCGAACTCGCGAACCCCGGGCTGCCAAGCACGGACTAAACCGCTGCGCCACCGGGGGGCCCCAGCACTACACTCTTCTATACTTTTTGTATTTATTTATACTGGATTCATTCCAAAAAGATATGGCATGCCTCTGCACATTTTATCTCTGAAAGATTTGTGTCTTCATGTGAGGAAGGTAAAAATGTGCTAAGTTAAAAATCAATGAAGGGGATGGGAGTCGAAGGACATAGAGACAAAATCTTGAGGGGTTGCTATGTGCAATTTTATTACTTATCCTATGTTAATAATACTATTCATTCCATATGAATAGTATTCATTCCATATGAATAGTATTACTATTCATTATTTTTCACATGTGATAAATCATAATATCACTAGTATATGAACAGTCGAGTTATTGCCTCAGGTCAAACGTTTCTGATTTAAAGAGAAAAACGTGTTGAGATGTGAGGCAATCCAGGAGGAAAGAGTAGCAAGGCCATTAGACACACTGACCAGGTGAATTGTCCATCCCTCCACCATCCCACAGCAAACTAGGTCCTCAGGGACATGGAGGGAAAGAGCGCTGGTGATGTAAGGACTAACAACCGTAGGCCTTTAGACCTCAGCACCCAGTGCTCCTTGGGAAGGGTGATAACATTACAATTTAGAGTTGGGAGAGACATGGGGAATAACCCAGTTTAACTATTTCACTTTACTTTTGAAGAAATGCAAGCCCAGAGTAGTTACATGATTTCTTTTTGTAACATGATCATATGTCAATGCTGGAATCAGAACTCGGGTATATATTCGTATGCAGTTTTAGATGCCACCAAGTAATCATCCAGTGACTGGATATTTTTTTAGATTGAAATAATATTTATTATAATCAGAGACAATTTGAAATATATAAAACTGTAGAGAAAAATAATAATAAAAATTACCTGAAGGCTCATTACTCTAACATTGTCATCGTTAATAGTTCCTTCTTGTGTTTATTTGTTTTTTTGTTTTGCCGACACTTTTGAATTTTAAAATATTTTTAATTACACTTTTTTGTATTGTGCTTTTTTATCTTAATAATTTATCAGAAGTATTTCTCCCATGATGACATGTCTGTATAATATCAAAAGAGAGTATATGCTATATTTTATACAACCATTTCCATAATGTTAGACTTTACTCCCATCTTTTTCTCTTCATAAATAATACTGTCCTGAAAGTTCCTATTCAGAAAATGAATTGTATAAAAAAATAATATTCTTAGAGTAGTTTTCCAGAATAGTAATTGCTGGATTAGAGTGTATAAATATTTTGGAAAATCATACTACATATTGCCAAAAATGCTCACTGGTATTTTTCTTATTATTGTCTTTATTGTAGTCATAGTTTCTCAGAAATAAATTAGGTTTTAAAAAAAAAAAGTCCCTCCTTGATTGGTCAGCTCACCAGTTTGAGAAAGTCAACTGTGAGCAATGGGCTGTGAATGCACCCAACAACTGTTTTTCTTAAAGAAGTGGATTTGGCCAAAGGAGCATTAAAGTTGCTGGACATTGGGCTGAATCCTGCAGCTGCCACACAGACATGAGAGTCTCTCTCAAAAAAAAAGGGAAGTGACAGATTTACGGTATGATGGCAAGCACTGTCCTGTAACACTGTGTTATCAGTTACAGAGAGGCTCTTGGTGGGCCAAGTGAATTTCCTTACTTTGCAAATTATGGCAGACTTTCCACTTGTTGAGGTTACCATTTTACCTGAGATGAGGTAGTTTGATAAAAAGAAAAATAATAAAGCAAGAAGTAAACATTTAAGGACTTCAGCATTCTAGAATTTTATAGCCGGAAATGCCATGGGTATCATTGAGTTCTGGTTCAATGACGATATTTAATAAAAGCCAAGGCTTGGACAGATTTAATGGCTCATACAAGCAATGCAACTAGTTAGTGACAGAACCTCTTCAGAAAGAACATCTGGTACATTATCTAAAGGGAAAAATGAAACCATCTCTCACATTCTCTTTGAAGCATGGGTCACAGTGGCATTACCATCTCTGTGTTCGTAGACTGTATTTTTTGACAAGAACATTATTTCTATTGTGTATCGCTTTAGATGATGTTTAGAGCTGGCGTAATTCTGGGACTATATGAAAGAACAATGAACTGGGATCCAAAACCTGAATGAATCCCCTATCTATGAGCTAGATATTTAAATTCCCTTATTCTCAGTTTCCTAATCTATAAAAGAGTCCTGTCCTGGCTACATCATAGGGTCAAAATAAATTTAAATTAGGGAATGTATGTGAAAATAATTTGAAAACACACAACTTTATCTGAGTGTAAGGAATTATTATCATTTTCCCTTTTCATAATGTAACATCAGGGCAGGTCAATTTAAAGTTAAAGTAACCTCAGGTTGGGGCTTCCTTTTTAGAGGTTGTAGTGGAATTTAATTTTCATGAATATATTTCAGGACTTCAGAACCCTGACTTCAGAATTTAATCATGGAACGCAACTGAAAACTGGGTTCTCTGAAGTAAGGGAGCAAGTGAAAGAAAATGTTAAAAAATCCGTGTCAAGGAAACAGTGCCAAGCACATACAGTTTCACTACTACTAGATTTCTGGGAATTCAGCATTTAAAAATTTTCAAGTTCAAGCCTCTTTTATAAAGAAGAAATTGAAACCCAGAGAGGTGAAGTGTAATTTTATTTAATAAAAATTAAGTGGCTATTTCATTTAAACCTTGTGGTAGTTGAGGAGATTATGTCATTTAAAAAGAGTTGGTTAGATTATTAAATGTTGAAGAGTACAGGAGATTTTCAGGGTGATTGCTACTTGAAGCTAGATACAGATAAAGGTAAATAGTTCAAGGAAGCTTCTCCAAGCTCTTCTACTGAATACAACACACACAAAAGTTCTTTCCTTATAGACAATGGCTATATTAGTACAATAGGCAGTTTTAGAATGCATTTGTTTTGTTCCCTGTGTAGACTGTGGGTGAAATTAGATCAGAAGACACATCTTTCACAAACCAGTCTTCCATAATATGGAAATTTCTTGTTACACCTAAACTTTCTTTTAAAAGGGATTTTTTTTTTTTTTTAGTAAAGGTTTTTCTAGCACTATTAAATCATGAGACAAGCTGAGTCAACTTGAAGGGCAGGAACCTCACAGGTGTCATCCATAATATTCTTCCATTATCTACTAATGTGAGCCAGAATTTTGGGAAAGTTCTATTTTACTGAGAAAGGAAACATGAAAAAGAGTCATTGAGCTCATAAGGGTTAATGACAGAGTCCTGTATTCAAAAGTTCAGCAATTTTTGCATCACCTATTATTAAATATTATCATTTTTTTAGAGCTATGAAATATTACAGTCTGAAAGAATATATCGTCTACTAACATCCAGACACCAGCTTCATGCTGGTGTGTGTTTTGCCTACATGAATACAATTGGCTTTTTATTTCTTGGATAAGTCTTAAAGTCGGGGCAAAAGACACAAAAAGAAAAGAGGAGGAAAGTAGGATATATTCTGTATTCAAATGAAGAACTAAGAATACATAACTCGCACTTTTTACTATATTGTTTTCTCGGAAATTATTTGAAAGCAGAATTAGTGAAGAACAAAGGTGGTTTCTTTTTTTTCTGATCCTGCAGTTACCCCCTTTTATTCACAGGCTGGCAGAGCAAAATGTTGACTGAGTAAATGGATCTATAGAAACTGATGAATCAGGCCCTGAAACTAAAAGATGAGTAGATCCAACTAGCGAAAAGTGAAATAGATGTGATTTTCAAGCATCAAATGTTCCAAGTTGAAAGGCATTCAAGTTCACTTACGTTTGCTCTCAAATTGTAAATTTTGACAGGTACTTAAAAGTCCATTCTAGAAAGTGTCTCAACAGGTCATCTGCAGTTAGTCTGAATGCTTACAGCCTAGACCTGCTAATGACCCACAGCTCACTTCAAGTTAAATGCTCAGTTACTTTCAACTGTGAAGACAGAACCAGTTAGTTCATCAGCTCCGTAAAAAATAAGACAGCTGTGTAGAGATAAACAGTCTCCAAAGTGTTATTAACAGCATGTGCAAGAAGCCAAATATATTGTCTGACTCATTTTAGATCACGTTTTCTAATGACTTTCATTCATTCACTCTTTATGTTTATTGAGTACCATCTATGCATCAAGTACTCTTCCAAGGGCCAGAATTGCTGCTATGAACAAGCGGACAAAGTTTTTCTCTCCTGGAGATTACCTTCTATTTCAAGGATAGGAGCGGGCAGGAGACGGACAGAGATAAATCTGTAAAATAGCAGACAGTGAGGAACGCTGCATAAAATTAATGTAAAGTGCTCTGAAGTTCAATGACCAGTAGCAACACTGATGTCAGAGGAGACCTTTCTGAGGTGTGGTATTTAATCTGAGATCTAAATAGCAGACATCAGCCTT
This sequence comes from Tapirus indicus, assembly GCA_031878705.1. Lineage (NCBI taxonomy): Eukaryota > Metazoa > Chordata > Mammalia > Perissodactyla > Tapiridae > Tapirus > Tapirus indicus. The sequence continues at coordinate 14,222,151 of CM062937.1, forward strand.
CTGTGGATCTGAGGGAAAAGTGTTCCAGTCACAGAAGACAGCAACTTCCAAGGCCCTGAGGCCCGAAGGAGCTTGGCATAATAGAGAAACAGCAAGAAACAGAGATCAGTAATTTGGGAGTATAGTAGACAAGTGGGTGAGAGATAGGAAACAAGATCAAATAGGGGCCAGGATAAGGAGTTTAGATTTTATTCTAAATGGAGTGAAAAGCCATTGGAGACTTTAGATAAGAGAGTAACATAATCAAATTCATGTTTTGAAGAGATTATTCTGGCTGTTCTATGGAAGATTCATTGGAAGGGGCAAATATAAAATCAAAAGGATGAGTTTGAAAACCACTAAATTGGGCAAGGAATTACAATGGCTCGGGCTAAGGAGAAGAAGTAAAGATAGAGAAAATGGGAAGGATCTTAGGGATACTTGGAATTAAAAGTTATAGAATGTGTTGATGGATTAGATGTGGGGGTGGGAAGTTAGTGAGGGAAAAAGAGGAATAATTTCCAGATATTTGACTTGAGTGATTGGTATCTACCCAAGTGCTTGAGTGATGACTTGACTACTTGGGTAGATAGCAGAGGTGTGTACTGAGATGTACAAGACCAGCAAAAGAGCTGTTGGGGGAAAAGACAGGAGTTGTGTTTTGACTGTGTTAAATTGGAGATGCCTAATGGACCCCAAGTCTGGAGTTCTAGGAGACTTGACCTAGGACTGGAGTGGTGGGCGTCATCAGCCTGTGATGGTATTTGAAACCACTTGACTGTGTGTAATAAGTGAAGAGAATGAGACCCTACAACATGTGGACATTTGGAAGTTAAATAGAGGAGAAAGGGTGAAGGACCCCGAAAATGAGTAGTCAGTGAAATAGAAAACGAGGAGAGAGATTCACTTTAAAAAAAATCACAGTTTTGCTTAGTGGAAGATCTGGCTGATCCTTCTCTCCCCTTTAGCTGTATTTGGGGGGAAAAAAACAAACACAAACTCCAGAGTAAATGTAAGTTTTTTGGTAATGCTAGTTATCTGAATTAGCTTAATCTCACAAATAACATTATTTATTCATTTCTCATGGAAGGCTCTGGGAGAAGGAAGAGGAGGCAGTGATAAAAGGAAATGACTTCATCTGCAACAAAGATATAAAAGGTACGGATGATGAAAATATCCACACACATAATGAAAATCTCACATCAAAATTCATAAAACAAAACCTACAGGAAAGAAAAGAAAACCAGGCGGAAATACGTTAGTAGTGGGAGACTTTAATTCCCCTCTCTCAGCCCATCACTGATCAAGTTTTGGCTTTTGAAATCTGAAACAACTGGGATAAAGTCTCTTGTGACTTTATTCTCCTTTTGATCCATGCTTTGAGAAAGGAAAGCTAAAGAGCTATGTAAGGTCAGAGAAAAAGTGTCTGAATCTGTATCCAAGGCACCTTTCAATTTCTCTACATGCGGAAGGCCTAACCTTCAGTAGCTGCGGTGAGTGTGCATTTGAGTAACCTGCAGACACCACATCAGTTACCCATGAGCACATACATACATATTCCCTCTGTGTATGCATACTCTAACCAGAATCTCCTCCCTCCTGGTCACTGCCTTGTTTCGTTAAGGCAAAATTCAACAAAACAAACAAAACCCTCCTGAATTTAGGAGTGCCTTAATCTGTATACCAAGTTCCAGCTGCAGAGTCACTTGGGCCACTTATCATGCAAATAAGTAGAGGAACACTGCAATTCAGAAGAAAAGATTAAAGTAGAAATATTTTCTTTTTGCTTATCATCACTTATTCTTTAACGGAAGAGGAATCATATTAAATATATTTATTTAAATGAAGTTCCCAAAAAGGAAATTTGAATAGGGACTTCTATTTCCTTTTAAACTGCTACAGAGTCTTCTATTCTAGTTCCTATTGTTTGGGTTGGAGGAAGAAAAAAAATCACTGATGAGGCTGAAATGATTTACTTTCTACAAGGATGCAAAAATAGGAGTGCTCCAGGAAACGAAACACTGAAAATGCAAAAGGACTTTGCAGAAGGGAGTCGGGGGCCATACGTGACTAGACACTAAGCTCCATTTGGGCAGGGACCATGGTTTTGCTTACTGTTGTATGTGAAACAGAGTCTGACAAACAGTGGACACTAGAAGCAGCTCAGGAATGGAAGAATGTATGCAACTACTCTCTAGGTTGCACTGTGATAGACTGCAGTCGAGGAGAGACAGACTTCTGAGAGAGGAAGACATCTACATTCTTTCAGTAGCGAGTAACAGTAAGAATATGTACTTTTCTCAAGTGCCTTTTAAAAATAAATGCGATTCTCTGTTGTGAAAGGAAGGGGATCTGAGCAAACAAGAGTGCAAATAATAAAGACTACAGGTCAGAACACATTGCTGAATTTGTGTGAAACGGACAGGTGCAAAATGCACTGTTTTTCACTTACAGAATTTGTTGTCTTCTTATGGGAGAAGAAAATTCTGTTGAGTGTACATAGAAAATAGTTCTAAAATTAAATAACAGCTCTACGAAGAACAGATTGTTTGCAACAACTTTTCCTCTAAGGACTGGCATCCAATGAAACAATTAGTAAAGATCAAGGGACATCAGTCATAAGCAGATTCTCCTATTCAACTGTGATGGGATATTTCAAGATGCTTAAGGAAATACAATGTAATCTGGCTGATTGGGTTCCTCAGCTGTGATTATCAGTCTCATTTGATTATTAACCTAATTGCTATCTAAATCAAGGAAAGCTATTCAATGATTGCTTCTTGATTTTTAAAAAGTGTTTTGGCTAGTGATTGCAATATCTTTTATTTGTCTTGTGTCTTGAGCAGTGCCTGCTATATTATTGTTTTGATTCAACCTGGAAATATAATTTATTAGCAAAAGCATTGAAATTAGAAGTATGTTATTATTTATGGGTCCAACTGGGCTGTGATGAAATTCACAGAACTCAGAAAATCCATGGATCATCAACAGGGAGTTGATGCTATGAGGGATAATTTAGAATTGCTCTATTGTAACTGAATTTCAGAGAGAGAGAGGCTCTTGATATAGCATAAATCTTTTATTTTATAGGTATAGAAACAGTGGGTTAGTATTGAATGAGCACTTATTTGGCAGACTTTATTCTGGTTGTATAATATATGGTACCTCATTTCATTGTCACAGTAAGTCAAATGAAAAAACTGAGATTCTTAAAAGCAAGTGATTTGCCTATGGTCAATCATGCTGTCTACTTAAGCTAAATCAGGGCCTGAATTTAGTTTTCCCGCCCTCTAATATAGTGTTCTTTCCATTATCGAGTATTGCCAATTGCATTCTTTCTGGAATGGAAACATATTCGAGGTCATGGGTGTTTTCTAAAAAGGAGTTTAGATCAAGAAAATCTTAAAAGGGTGAAATTTCTTCTATATGAAAATATTTTCAGAGAAAAGGAGGGAAAAATAGAGCCTGTGTACTAAATAACTTTTAGTTAGCAAAGTAGGTGGAAAATGAAGCTACGTTAAGTAATAATATAATAGCATAAAAATCAGCTTTTTGATGGGAAGCGGTTCATTATTATTCGTTCTGTGTTCCCTCCTATAGTTTTAGCCTCAAACAGTAACTTGTGAATCATAGGCTGAGGGTAGTGTGTATCTGCCTCAGCTGTGGTTGATGATCAGGAGAGAATGGGAGGGAGGAGTGCAGGACTAAGAGTCCAAGAACTGGTTCAATGCAATTCTTTCCCTGACTAAGATGGAGGCATTTGACATTTTTAATTTCCTTGTATTTCGTTTTCTTCCCTCTAAAGTAACGACCTATCTCATAGGGCTATGGTGAAGATCAAATAAAATAATGTATATCCAAAAAAAAGGCCATATATTACTGATTCTCAACCCTATCAGACCCAATGTCCCCTTTTTATAATAGCTTGTAAAGCACCTTAACTATCTCAAAATGAAATTTGTAAATGCTGTACTTTATCTACAAAGACACCTTTTTTTTTTTTTTCAGGGAAAGAGTCAGCCTGAGCTAACATCTATTGAGAATCTTTCTCTCTGTCTTTTTTTTTTCCTCAAAGCCCCCAGTGCACGGTTGTATATTCTAGATGTAAGTCCTTCTAGTTCTTCTATGTGAGCTGCCACAACAACATGGCAACTGACAGACAGGTGGTGTGGTTCTGTGACCGGGAAACAAACCTGGGCTGTCGAAGCAGTGAGAGCACCAAACTTTAACCATTAGGCCATCAGGACTGGCTCCAAAGATACCTTTTTAATTAATCAAAATAATGCCTGTCACATAAAAGGAAAATAATTTGTAATAAATAATAAAATATATATCCATAATTCTTCCACAGTTCTACAATCCAAATGGCTCAGAAATTCAAAAACATTTTGTAATTTGTTTGGCAACAAAACCTGACAGAAACCCACATGAAGCTGATGTGGTTTTTATTTTTCCCAGTTACTGTGAATAGATACAAATTTTTCTGCAGAAAAATTGTTTTTGATTATAGGCCCTCTCCTGGTTTCCACTAATAATGTTACGCAATACACACAATACGTGTACCAGATTACCTTAAAAAAATATATTGAATTCTAAAACACATCTAGTCCCAAGAGTTTTAGAGAAGGGATGTGGACCTGTTATAATTGCTAACATTTTGAGAATGCTTACTATATGCCTGGCATTGTTCTTAGCTCTCAAACCTTTTTAATATCTATGAGGTAAGTACTAGTATTATTCCCATTTTACAGATGAGGATAATGTGACACAGAGAGGGTAAGTAACTTGCCCAAAGTTACACAGCTAGTGCTTAGTAAGAGTGGAACGTAAGAGAATGTAGGCAGCCTGCAGCATCCATGCTTTTACCACCATCCTATACTGTATTTCGATAGGTACATGCTTAGGCATGATTGCCCTGGAAGCCATAAAGAAGGAGTAAGATGCTTGCACTTCTACTTGGAAGATTTATACATTCTTGCATCATATTGGTGACTTAAATAACATAAGCTATTGGTGTGATATGTTGTCTGAAATGGTGAAAAATACAGCAAATTTCTGAGCAAAACAAAATACATTTTTAATTTGATTTACATGATAATTGCATATCTAAAAAGTTCAGCATGTATTAAATCTTTTATATATATATAACAGAGTTAGGCACTTGACATAAATGATTGTAAGTAAATTTTTCACCCACGTGAATATCTGTTGGACAGAAGTCTGGGTGGGATGCAGGACAGTCCTTCACTGTGCAATAGCTGTCTTGCCCACCCTTGGCCCTGCCCATTTAATGCCTGTAGTCTTCTAATACGTGCCAACAAAATAAACCCAGAAATTGCCAAAAGCTCCCTGGCATCGATACTGCCTAATTTGGAACTACTGCTGCAAGCCGTAGGCCATTTTATAAATACCAGTTATGGTTATAGTACTAATACTAATCAAACCGTTCTGCATTACAACTGTGAAGACTGAAGCAATTAAAATCTACTATTGGGGCATTCAGAATTTCAATTCCATAACACTACAAAAAAAAATGAAACCCAAATTTTGTCCTTATAGATTTTATTATCCTCTCTCTCTGCTATTTTCAAAATTTTATTTTTAACGTTTGTTTTATGTTGTTTTCTAAAAGGTTCTGCCTTTCTGCCCTAAAGACTCCACCAAAAAACTGTTAGAATAATAAACAAATTGAGTAAACTAGCAGATACAAAATCAATATACAGAAATTGGTGGCATTTCTATACATTAATAACAAACTATCAGAAAGAGAAATTTAGAAAACAATCTCATTTACAATTGCATCAAGAAGAATAAAATACCTAGGAATAAATTGAACCATGGAGGTGAAAGACTTGTACACTGAAAAGTATAAGACACTGATGAAAGAAATTAAAGAAGACACAAATAAATGGAAAGATATTTCATGCTTATGGATTGGAAGAATTAATATTGTTAAAATGTCCACAATACCCAAAGCAATCTACAGATTCAATGTAGTCCCTATCAAAATTCCAATGGCATTTTTACAGAACTAGAACAAATAATTCTAAAATTTGTATGGAACCACAAAATATCCTGAATAGCCAAAGCAATCTTGAGAAAAGAACAAAGCTCGAGGTACATGCTGCCTGATTTCAAGCTATACTGCAAAGCTACAGTAATCAAAACAGTATGGTTTTGGCATAAAAACAGACACAAACGTCAATGGAACAGAACTGAGAGCCTAGAATTAACCCACACTTTTGTGGACTATTAATTTATGACAAATGAGCCAAAAATATACAATGGAGAAAAAACAGTCTCTTCCATAAATGGTGTTGGGAAAATTGAACAGCCACATGAAACAGAATAAAATTAGACCACTATCATCTTGTACCATACACAAAAATTAACTCAAAATGAATTCAAGACTTGAATGTAAGACCTGAAGCCTAGAAGAAGACATAGGTAGTAATCTCCCTGACATCAGTTTTGGTGATATTTTTGTGAATCTGACTCAAAAGGCAAGGGAAACAAAAGCAGAAATAAACAAATGGGACTACATCAAACTAAAAATCTTCTCACAGAGAAAGAAAATATCATCAAAACATAAAGCAACCTACTGAATGGGAGAAAATATTTGCAAATCATGTATCTGGCAAGGGGTTAATATCTAAGATACAAAGAACTCATACAACTCAACAACAAAAAAACAAACAACCCGATTAAAAAATGGGCAGAAGATCTGAACAGACATATTTTCAAAGAAGACATACAAATGGCCAATAGGCATATTAAAAGATGTTCAACATCATTAAGCATTAGGGAAATGCAAATCAAAACAACAATGAGATATCATCTCACACCTGTTAGAATTGCCATTATCAAAAAGACAAGAAATAACAAGCATTGCAGAGGATGTGGAGACAAGGGAACACTTGTGCACTGCTGATGGGAATGTAAATTGGTGCAGCCATTATGGAAAACAGGATGGAGTTTCCTCAAAGAATTAAGAATAGAACTACCATACGATCCAGCTACTCCCCTTCTGGATATTTATTGGAAGAACATGAAAACACTAACTCAAAAAGATATATGCACCACTATGTTCATTGCAGCATTACTTACAATAGCCAAGATATGGCAACCACTTAAATCTCCATTGATGGATGAATGGATAAAGAAGATGTGGTATATATATACAATGGAATACCACTCAGCTATAAAAAGAATGAAATCTTGCCATTTGCAACAACATAGATGGACCTTGAGGGCATTATGCTAAGCGAAATAAGTCAGATGGAGAAAGACAATACCGTATGATTTCACTCATATGTGGAATTTAAAAAACCAAAACAAACTCATATATACAGAGAACAGATTGGTGGTTACCAGAGAGGAAGGGGGTTTGGGAAATGAGTGAAATGGGTGAAAGGGGGTAATTGTATGGAAACTAGACTTTTGGTGGTGACCACTTTGTAGTGTAAAAAAAAAAAAAAAAGATTCTGCCTTTCTGACAAAATTAACTATATATGAAATGCACCATTTTGAGTCACTGGCAAGAAAGAAACCCTAAAGGAAAAATAATGCCATTTACTTTTGGTAGTCTTGTTTTCTATATATGTAGAAAAGAAGGAAGAAAGGGAGGAAAAAGGAAGGAAGGATGTCCAAGAACAAAAACAAGGTATTCTCTCGTTTGTGTCATTTTATGAGTTCTCTGAGCATTATTTCCTTTCTGTTTACCTCTTAAAATCAAACTCATCCTTCAAGACTACTCAAATGCCATGTCTTCAGGAAGTCTCCTTCATTCTGTTCCCCACACACACCAGAATTAACCTTTCTCCCTCCTTTGTGCTTCCATGGTACTTTTTCAGTTCCTTCAGTGTAACAGTATCACACTGAATATCTGTCATAGTTCTTGGTGGTCATTACCGTCTTCCCTCTTGTATTGTAAATATCTTGAATTAAAAACAGTCTTGTTCATTTCTTTATCTATTTCATAACACTTTCCAATAAATGTAGAAACATAAAGAAGAGAGAGAGAAGTGTATATTTGTGTGGTTGCAGGGGCACAGGGGTGGTTTTTTTTTGACTGAGATAGAACAGGAGGGGCCAAAATAGCTAATTTCCTTAAGTTAAGGGCAGACTACCAAGAACTTATTTTTCACTGTTCTGGTCAATAAACTTCGGGCAAAAAAAAAAAATTGAAATTGAATTATTCTTAAGGGATTATACCACCAGCATAATGTACATAAATAAATACATATTCGAAAGGCTCTCGGGAGGACTTGTCTAGGTTTTTGCCACAGTGACTTTCTGAGGGTTTAACCAAGATAAGCTTTAGCCTTGTCAGTGTGAATGAAGGAGGAGAGCAACAAGCCAAACAAAGGCCTCAGGACAGCTCTGCCTCCTCTTTTACTAATCTCATTGACTACTACTTGAATTTAGACAAACCCAGAAACCCTGTGTCTAAGCTACTCGGGTGGTCATTTACAAAGAATCGTTGCCTTCCTATTCAACCAACATCTTGTTAATGCCCAGGGTATATTCGAGACACTTTTCAAGGCAAGCATGCTCTATGCATCAGAAATTAAAGCCTTACCCAAGCCATTGAATATACAGGCTATTTTCTTAGAGAAAGTTAAAATTTGCAAAGCCCCAGTGTGGAAAACATTGAGGTGGATCACATCAGTGTTTGTTTTGAAGGCCAGGGCGAATTTCTCTCTGGCACAATCCGCGGTGCAAGAATGGAGAGGCTGGATCTGCCCAAGCCACAGCTGACTGAAAGATGGGTTGCAACGGTGCAGCTGGATCCTAGCAGCTCCAGAATGAACCTCGTTTCTTACGTTATTATAAATGTTTTAGGTTGGTGTTATTTGTTTCAGGAGTTGAATATCAACAACAACGTTTGAAACGACAAATAATTGCTATGGAAGGACCATGTGTTGCCTAAAATTTAACCAAACATTTTATCACAGAAAAGCCTTCTGAGCCATATGGTCCTGCCTACCTCCTGAAGGACATTTATAGTTCTCTCTTTCCTATAAACAGTTTAAAGTAACCATGATAAACATTCTGGAGAAAAGCTAAACTTGCATTTGCTACTCTCCTGTTGATTATTTGCGATAATAAGAAAATGTTTATGCATGCAGAGGAGAAGTTTATGTGGGAGGCCCTAATGCATATACCCCCTGATGCGGTGATTTACTGCTCGTTTATGTTGAGAATGAGAAATAGTGAACACAATTTCTTGTACTGACACAACATTTCAATAGCTCCTGTGTATTAAGCTCTAATACTTAGATCATCAATAAGACATTAATTCCAAACAGAATATATTAAGGAGAAGGACATATGTTATTTCAGTTATTTTTTTCCTCCCAATGTTGATCAAACTATTTTTTCAAAGGAAAAAATATTATGAAAATTATCTTTCCAGAAGCATTCCAAATTTTCAAGGAAAGACCTAGAACCTGGGGAAATTCTTTCAAGTCATGGCAAGGTTTAAGTGAGCTACAGGTGCAGAATCTGGTTCCTAAAACCTGAAAATCAGTACACACACAAATTAACATAATTTTTTAGCATTTCTTGGGAGTTTCTACTTAATAAAGAGTAGATTTCAATGGAATGTGGCATTCCAAAAAACTGAAAATATAGCTAATATTCTGTGAAGAATCCACCTCACTCTCCTCATTGTCACTTGCCATGGAGATGGTGTCTATTTGGGATAAATGTCTTGTTAAACGGAAATTAGTAGGGATTGGTAACTAAAAGCTATTTAAATATTGTATCAAAGACTTTATTGTTTCTTATTCTTAAATGGTTCAAACAACATAAGCAGAATATTGGACATGGGGCAGACATGATATATATTCTTGGACTCAGAGTTGAACTTACATATTGGAATATCATCATCTATCTTTCTGTTCTTCCACCAGATCTATCTTTTGAAACATGTAACGGTTCACAGTTGCCAAGAGAATGAACTCAAAGCTTCTCGGTGTAGCATGCAAAGATTTCTACAATAAAGCTCCAATCTATCTTTCTAGAATTAGCTATTCCCACTTCCTCCAGCCTCTAACCTTTAGGAGTCCCCTACTGTCCATTAGCAGTCTTTATTATTCCTTGGATAAGACTTACCCTTCCATGCCTCTGTTCCTTCGTTCATGCTACCTTCTCATCTTGTAATGCCCTTCTCCCCTTTTCTATTTCATGAACTACTACTTTTCAGTCAAGGTCCGACTCAAATATCACCTCTTCTATGAAGCCTCCCTCATCTAAAAGTCCAAACACCTCCTCTTCAGTTTATAGCCTAGTTTGTTACATTTCCATTGTAGCACCAAATATAGTCCATTTTTTATTCCCAGTCCATTCTATACATGTCATCCCTCCAAGTAGATTTAGACCTCATTTAAGGTAAACATTGTCTTGTCATCACTGTAGTAGATACTCAATTAAATGTTTATTTCCAGAATTGACTTGACCAGAACAAAGTCAGTTTGATAAGCAAACACCTAAACTTTAAATTCCCCAAATAAACAAAATGAAACAAATCACAAAACAAAAATTAGAATTGGAATTTAAGGATATAAAATATATTTCCCAAATGACCCTGATCCAGAATTAAAGTTCAGCCAAATAAACCTGAAGAGTCACTGAAGGTCAAGAAACAAAGAGTAGCTATAAATAACATAAACAATTTAATCCCTATCTTTATGGAGCCAGAATAGCAATGCTCCCAAATTTCCTAATTCAATTGCCATGGACATGAAGTTTTGTTTGAGGCATAAAGAACCACTGGATAGAATGCTAGAGCGATAAAGGCAACTATTGAAGAGAGAAGGAAGACTCTCCTCCCCCAGGAAAAAAGGGACCTTTCCTTACTCGTGTGCTGGGAGGATGATCCTGCATTTGAGTTTTTTTTCCACTGCCCTTCTACCAGAGGGCAACAGCAGGAAGCAGTTCATTCAAGTTTCTGGGCAGAAATGAATAGAGCCCAAGCCATGGTTGCCGGGGCAGGAGGGAGGATAGAAAAGGCTGGCAAAAAAAAAAAAAAAAAAAAAATGGTGTCATCAAAGAAGGAACCAGAAAGCCCAAATGGTGAGATTTAAAGGGAGAATCAGGTGAGAGATTTTTGCAGCAAGTCAAACAGGAGTTCAAATGTACGCTTCCACATCATTCCCCCATTGTTCCACCTTGGGGAAGTTTGAGAAAATTATAATTATTATAAGATCGAGATATGGAATGGTACCAAGAGATGTCATAGTTTGAAAGGCCAAAAAAGATTTATATACTCCTTCAGGTTTTTAAAAATCTGCTATTTTTGTTGAAAAATAGTTGAGGCCAACCCCAAAGAGAAAGTTTCCCAATTTTTCTCCAACTGGTTCTGGGAGGCCTCCCCTCTTTCTCACTGGCCAACTCTCTTCTCTTTATTTCAAAACTTGCACAGGCTTTCAGATAAGTGAATAAAACCACTGCAAGCAGCTGACCCTCACTCCCATCTCTCTCCTAAAGTGCTCCTTGGCACACAGACCAAGACCAAGATCTAAGACACTCCTCTAGGCTTTTCATTTGGTCTTCTTTGAATTCTGCCTCTATGTAAGTCTTTATCAACCTTAATTCACAAGTCTGTAGTAAGAATTAAAGGGGATGAAATACACAAAATAATTTAGCAAGTGTCCTCCCCACATTAGGTGTTCAACAAAATTATTCTATTTCTGCTGAGGCGCCTGAAAGCCTAAATGATCTATCTTCGCTCTCTCATAGTCACCTGACATCCTGTTGCCAGATTTCTTCTAGAAATTATCATATCTAAACTTCAATCACAGTTCAGTTGATTTGGCTCCAATGATCTCTTCTTTTGCCAGCCATTCCCATCCCAGAACTTCATGAACCAGCCATTTTGAACTGCCTGCCCTTCCCAAATATACTGTGCTCTGCCATATCTCCACACTAATGCACAGGGGATTTCTTCTCTGAAGTACCAACCCCCCTTCCCTTTTTTATGTGGCACATTCCTCCTCATACTTGAAGATTTAGCTGAAATGTCCTTACTCTGTAATATCACTATATCCAAATATTTATTGTGACAATATATTTCCACTCTTTGCTTTGATGTCTCTTCTGTAAGACTGTGAATTTCGGCACAATATCTTATTCATCTCTGATGGTGCCTAATACATTGCCGGGCACATAACAGAGACTCAATGAATGAGTGAATTTTCCAGTGCCTGGGTCCAACAAAGTACACTGTCTATGATTACATTGTTTTTAACGTCTTAAAAAGCCCCACATCTGAAAAAATTGAGTGTCCACAATTTTGGAGTTAAGTTTAGTTGTTGTTGTTGTTTAGGCTAGAGATACAACCCAGGACCCCACTGAGCTCTCTGCATTTTTAGTTCTATCAACAACTGATTGCACTTTGCATGATTTTAAACATCACTTTCCTTAATACTCTTCTTTCAACTTGTTTTTCAGAGACTCACCTCCCAATCCCAGTCACATCCTTACTAAACACACACACACACACACACACACACACACACACTATTCTGAAGATTCTCTCAAGATAATTCAACGTGCTGATGATCTTCAAGATGAAGCCAGAGGAGAGTAAACAAGCACAGTTTGAGCAAACATGGTCTGCTGTCAGCTTACATTGTCGGGTGAGGGGTAGTGGTGGGGCAGAAGAGAGCTCCTGGGAGAGCTGGGGGTACGGAGGAACATCTACTGTAAAAGCTATAACACCACTGCCCCCCGCCTTCTTGTTTACAAAGAAAAAGAAAATAGCTAATTGACGTAGGATGTGGGTGAGCTTGGTTTTCATCTCAATCCTGTTTTGCCTCATCTTGCGGTCGCGTTAGGAGTGCATCAGAGCCAACCGTTTCCAGTGCTTTAGGGGGTAAAAACAAAGAAAATAAACCAACTCAGAGACTTTGGATCCTCCTCTCAGACTCAGGCCAGCTGAAAGAGCAATTCCAATCCCCTGCAGCTACTATTATGTAAAAATTATGAAAGTGTCAAATTCAAGATCTTGAGATATTACGCTAATTTAAACCCTAGATGTTTTTATTCTTATTGATTAAATAAAGAACCTGGTTAGAAATCCTCTTGAAAGCAAAATCTTAAGCATATGGCATTGAACACTAGTCAATGGCAAAAGAAGTCTCGAGGACGAAATTTTCAAACTCTCTTGGTGGTTTATGTATTTGATGTTTTCGCCCAGGTGTGGACATCAGCATCAGTTGCTGATAAAAATAAATTTATTTCCATAATTTAGACCCAGGTAACAGTGCTACGACTAAAAGTGGCAATGATTTCACAACTGCTTCTACGGTGATGAATGAAATCATTTTGTTTTCTCATGCTAAAATATAGTGGAGACTCAAACTAAAGAGAACACACATAACTAAGCTCCGGAAAGCCTGAAAAATATAATCTGATTAAATATCTAAACTTTAAAATAATGTGCTATGGAAATTAATGATCTTCTGCAAAAATTTCAGCTCCTGAGATTTACATTTTGGAAAAAGTCCTCATAGAGATTTACAGTAAGAAGAGCATCCATTCTTTTACTAGGCAATTCATTGTAAACCAACTGTTATCTGAGACCTTATTTTTTCAGTTTCCTTTTAACAAAAATTGCAACTGGTTGACTAAGAGAATATAGTAGAATCAAGCATAAGATAGCTGTCGAGATGTATCTCTTGGTATTTTTGTATGTTAATGTCCCAAGATCATCTACTTTTCTCTTCATATAACTACATATGATATAAATGTTTCCCCACAGTGATTAGCTCTATACGAGTTTATGACCGCAGGAGGAATGTGTCAGAGAGTTTGATCATACCATTTCCAATGAAAAGCCAAGACTGGGCTTCATTCTTCTAGCTGCTATAATTTTCTAGGGCCTTTTGGACTCTGGTGTTCCTATTGTGAAGGATATAGATGAAGTAACCTTATTAAAAGTCTTTATAGTCTACTGAGAACTAAATGTCCTTGTGTATGAGTCAGGAGAAACTCTTACCAAATTCTGCCCCCTGACTATATTACAGTATAGAACTTAGGTTCATCATGTCTGACCACCCCTCCTGACCCCCACCTGGTCAGTGTGGAGAAGGTGGGCATGGAAATGAGAAGCCTCCCCAGCCTCTTATTCATATCTCTCTTCAAGTGCTTTAGTAAACCAAGATGAGACACTAATGAGACAGTCAAGAGGGTGAGCTCAGAGTTTTGATTTATATTGCTGCTGTCCACATCGGCACCTCTTTTGCCCACAGGAAGAACAATCTTTCTAGAAACTTCTGTCACTCTCAGGTGATGCCCCTTCCTAGTCTCTGCAAATCCCAAAGCATAATGAAAAAGGGAGCCTAGTCACTCGGCTGCTTTGGAAGACATGTCATATTCATGTTAGGAAAAAAGAGAATGTGTTCTTCTGATATAACGCTGCAGTAGTTGAATGAAATGTTCTTTCAAATCTGATTCAGTATGTGGCAATTTTAATTGAAATGTTTTGCCTGACACAAATAGTTATCTATATGTGGTATAATCTCAATAAATATCTAATACCGAAACAAACAAACAGAGGTTTAGTTCAGAATTCAACAAATTAATCTGTTTATTTGACACTTGGTTTCCTTTCAAGCCCCTATTCTGGGAATATGGAAATAAAAATAACATATTTGCCTTATTAATCATATAGCGGGGGGACTGCTAGTCCCAAAGCAGTCTTCTTGAAGAAGATACTTACCTGAGTCTTTCTTCTGATATGACAAAGCCTCATCTCTGTGGTTTTTAGTGATGCTCAGGTGCTTGGAGCCAAAGTTTAAGCAATTAGGAATCCATATGAAACATCCTCACTTTTCATGAATCCTGGGATGGTTTGCGATAGTCAACTAGGCCTTTCCTAATTCATCTTGAGAATAATCCTAGATGACATGGGACGGAACAAAAAGAACCTACGCCATTCTAACTGTTATAAGAATTAAGAAAAGAAAGGAGAGAGGAGAGAGAAGAAGTCAGTTGGGCAACATCATCGTTGCTCATCTTTGGGGGTTATGTTCATTTTGAATCCAGACTAATATTTAGGCCTTCAATTGCACATTCAGAGCACACATGTCACCCAGAAGGTGAAATAAACAGAGTGAGGTTGCAGAGAAAGGCAAATCAGGTGGTTCAGTAATCTTGAGAAATGAAGAAATGTACCAGAAGACTGTTAAAGGGGATTCCTTCATGGACAGAGTGCATGAATAAAGAGTGTGCCTCCACCAGCCACCCTCATTTTTGGCTGACACTATGTGGTCCTCAGATGGTGATCCAACTTGTTATTGCCTTTCAAGAAACATCCAGTGATGGCTACCTCCCTCCTCAAATTCTCTTTGAATCACCACTATTATAACAGCAGCAACTAGGAAGCACTTCTTTGGTCTTGCTCCAGAAATCAATCATGGACTTTTATTTAAAGTTTCCAGGAATCTTTGAGGTGAGTTAGTTCCACTTCTTACTTTAGAGGAGAGGTGGACGAGGCCCAGAGGGGTAAAATGACTTCTTTAAGGTGGCCTCATTTGTTAGAAATACTCTTAATTGCTTGACTTGCATTAGTCAACAGCATCTTTTCTGCTTTTGACACAACTGCCAGATTTCCAAGAAAAGAATGATGTTCCTCATCATGGTGTTGGGGAACAGACAGAAAAATATGATGAAAGTACATGGGTTTACCAAAATACGGGTTCACCTTTTAGAAAATGCTTGAGTCATGTCAATCCATTAACAAGTCAACTGGGTTAATGACTTGCTTAATACTGCTCTTTTACAAAGTAGAAAAATAAAAGATTAAAACATGTTTCACCTATTCAAAATTCTGAATATTCAAAATATTCAAAATATGAATTATTTTCAGATACAGAAAAACAAAAGGAAGTTGTATTGGGTATCTCATTTAATCTTCACATGCTATGAAAGCATGTGCCATTGATATTAATCCAAGACAGGAACACACAACAGAGTCCATCATGTCAAAAATCACTAGAATATTTTCTGGAGCCATACATTTTTTTCTCACTGTAAACTTAAGAAATGTCATATTGAAATGTATTCTGGAAAAGCATGACTTTCCAGCAAATGCAGCACAAGGTTTATGTAAACTATAAATAATCATACATACTCTTACCTAGGACAGTTTGGTAAATAATATGTAGATTGCTAGTACTTATTATGGGAGAAAAGTGTATTTCAGCCCGCAGAGCAATCTAGAAACTTGGAAAAAAGTAAGCCGTTATATTCCGCTAAGTATAATAATTACTTGATGGAGAATTGTTGACTATACTAAATGTATCTCAGAAAGCAGGAAAGCAAGAATCCACCACCCACCTTGATTAGACTAGTTCAAGTTTAGCTTGACAGCCCTTTGAAAAGGAGGATTCCATGGAGCCTGTTTTTACTGGCATGTCCTCAATAAATCTATTTCTAATTCTTTATTTTTTCTTAGTCAATGTATACTATTTTTGGTGCACAGTGAAATAAGCCTTTTGGCCCAATCACCGACTTTATGTAATAGTGTCAAAGAGGATTTCAAAATTTTTCTGAAAAATTTTAAAAAGGGTAGAACAGTTGGATTTTGGAATATCTCAGGGGCAACTTGGGTTTTACTTTCAAACCTTTTCTTCCAGGGACTTCCATTGTTCTGCAGCCCAGAGTGAGATGCTTCACCTTTTCCCTGCAGTGGAAATAAGCAACAATAGGACTGCTTTGTGAGACAGAAAATGAGGGAGCCTTTCCAAACGAGGAGGACGTGGAAACTGCCAAAGAGCCAGAGGGCCAATGCAGCAGAAAATGGATCTGACTTCCTTTAGCTCATAATGAACACGCTTCTTCTGAGTCTAGGCTCAGGTAGAGTCTTTGAGTCTGTGCGAAGGAGGTCAGTGTTCAGTGAGGAGAGGAATGCTCTCCTCTCTGTGTAGCTCGGTCTCTTCCGTATTGCTGAGTAACAACTGTGTGTCCTGTGGGTGATAGTGAGATGGAAATGATGGAATTTGCCTTCTATATGCTTTGGGGATGGCAAAAGGAATTAATCCTTACTTGAGTGAAACATTAATGGGATCGGACCTCTTTAATATCTGTTGTGAAGGGAAAACGTAGCTATCATTTATTAAGCGCTGACTTTATAACAAGCACCGAACTAGGAGCTTTAAATATGTTTTATTTTGAATTCTCACAATTCTGTCATACAGTTAAGGGATTTATATCTCACTTTTTATAAGAAAATCAAGTATCAGAGTTAAAGGTCTTAAACCAGTAAAATGTAGTCTATAACGCAAGGTCCCTAATGCCCTTTCCATTATTCCAGGCCTTGGCATCAACTGTTAGCATTAACTTTCTAATTTCTTCTTGAAAAGCCAGGCTTTGACTTTTTGAATGATCTTTCTTGGGACTCCAAAGGAAAAGCTGCTTTCTGAAATCCTTGAGCACCCTTGAAATCAGAGGAAGTCTAGATATTGATATCAAAACGTCAGAGGAAGGTTTGCAAATTCCCAGGTGTATAAACTAACTTGACTCATAGAGCCAAGTATG
This sequence comes from Tapirus indicus, assembly GCA_031878705.1. NCBI lineage: Eukaryota > Metazoa > Chordata > Mammalia > Perissodactyla > Tapiridae > Tapirus > Tapirus indicus. The sequence continues at coordinate 14,239,677 of CM062937.1, forward strand.
TGTTTCCAGCAGCCTGGATGTTTTTGCTGCCACGGAGATGGTGCAAACAGCAAGCAGGCACAATGACCGCCAATTCATTTGCATCTGCGTGTGTCATAGAAACCTTGCCTAAAGCATGTACCAACCAAAACTACCAGGGAACGGGCCTAATTTTAAATCTAAAACTATTTTCTTAATCTCTGAGCATGAGAGCACTAAGGTCTTTTCTCTCTATGTACTCAGTGCCAATATTTTAAACTGAAAAACAAGACGATTAAATAATAGAAGGGTAAGTATACTGATGAAAATATGCCTGAATTTAACTGTGCTTAATGAGCAGGCTTTTCAGAATGTGAGAAAAGGTCTTTTCTTATGAATACACAATTCTAAGTCAAATTCTGTTTATGAATTTTTTGGTGATTGAAAAGCAATTTAAAATCAGCATAGCCATGTTCAGGCAAGTCTAAATACCCGTAGTATCTTTATATAATCTCACTAAGAGAAATACTCAGCCCTTCATTTTAATTAATAATATCATGTAAAGCAAAGATGGCATACATCCTGGTGAACTACCACTTTTCATCCACTGTCTAAATGGTTCAATGAGTTTGTGATGTCATAGTTCATCACCACGGAAACAACTATGATGACACGTGACCCTGTGGCACTGTTAGTCATCAATCAATTCTCTCTATGCTCAGCCAGATTCACTTACATATCCACAAGTTAAAGATGCTCTCTATAGTAAACATCATGATGACCAAAAATAATGATTGTTTTTAAAGTAATCAGAAATTAGTGAACTTAAAAATAGAGAAATAACTCATAATCCTCCCTCTTTCATTTTTCAGTGTTAATTCTAATTATTGCTCAAATGTACACGCAATTTTCACATATTTATAAACAGCAGAGTAAAATAGCCTTTACATTTTAATAAGTAGTTCTCTATAGTGCCACTCAGTTATCATGACTTTTTATTAAGTTCTGATTTGTATTGAAAGCCATCTTTTATGTCCTAAGAAATAGCATGGTTTATTAAATAGAGTTTGAAAAGTAAAAGTCAAGACTGTGAGAATGTTATTACTATGTCTTGTGGAGGGACATACAAGTTATTTCATTTTATTTCTTCAGATCCTACAGTTAAAAGCAAAGTTAACCTTATTTTTCCTTTTTCATCATAAGGCAGTGAAGATTTAGAAAACAAGACTCTCATGAGCTTCCTGGAAGGAAATTACCAAATAAAAATTTAGACGTAACCCAGTAAAACATAAGTGCCTGAAGCAAATAAACCACAAATTACGAGTTTTGTATCCTTATTACTCAACACAGAGTAGGTGCTCAACAAATGTTATTGAAAGTGAATTTATAGCAAAAGTTTTGAGCAAGAAAAACAATTAGCCAATTTAGAATTTAGAATTCTATTTTCATTATTATTGTGAAGGTTAAATTTGCTATTCTAGTGGGAATAGATCTATATGTAAAAACGGTTTTACATTATCTTGCATAAGTTTTTCTATCAGGAGAAACTTTAGGTATTTGATTGCCAACTAAGTATAAATAATTATTTTTAAAACCTTTTGCCCTGTGAAAGACCTGGTGAAGAGAATGTAAAGATAAGCTACCCACTGGGAGAAAATATTTGTAAACCATGGATCTGATAGAGGACTGCTCTCGGGAATATGCAAAGAACTCTCAGAACTCAACAGTCAAAAAACAATCCAGAAAATAGGCAAAACCATTAAGAGACATTTCCCTAAAGAAGATAGACAAATGACAAATAAGCACATGAAAGGATGTTTAGCCCCAGCAGCCACTAGGGAAATGCAAATTAAAACCAAACTGAGATATCACTATACACCTACCATAATGGTTGAAATAAACAAGGGACACCACCAAATTCTGGTGAGGTTGCAGAACAACTGGGTCTCTTCCACACTGCTGATGGGAATATAAAATGGTATAGCCATACTGGGAAACATTCTGGCAGTTTCTTGAAAAAACTAAACCTGCAACTACCATATGGCAGAGCAGTTACACTCCTGGGCATGCAACCCAGACAATTAAAAGTTCAGGTTCACACAAAAACCTGTACATAAATATTTATAGCAACTTTATTTGTAATCGTTCCAAACTGGAAACAAGCCATCCCATGAAATACTATGCAGCAATAAAAAAGAGGGCAGACTGCCCTGGTGGTCTAGTGGTTACAATTTAGTGTTCTCACTGCCCGGGACCAAGTTCATTTTCCAGTCAAGGAACCACATCACCCGTCTGTCGGTTGTTGTACAGTGTGGCTGCATGTTGCTGTGATGTTGAAATCTATGCTACCAGTATTTCAAATACCAGCAGGGTCACCCATGGCAGACAGGTTTTGGCAGGACTTCCAGACTAAGACAGACTAGGAAGAAGGACCTGGCCACCCACTTCTGCAAAGATTGAAAATTGGCCATGAAAAGCATGAATAGCAGCGGAGCACTGTCTGATACAGCACTGGAAGGTGAGAGGACGGCGCAAAAAGACCGGGCAGGGTTCCTCTCTCCTGTCCACAGGGTCACTAGGAATTCAAATCGACTCCACGGCTCTAACAACAACAAATAAAAAGGAACCAACTATTGATGAACACAACAGCCTGGACAAATCTCCCGAGAATTATGCGAAGTGAAGACTGTCCAAAGAATTATGCTGAATTGAAAGAGCCAATATCCAAAGGTTACAGGCTGTATGATTCCACTTATATAACATTTTTGAAATGAAAAAATATTAATATTTTTTTAAAATATTAATATTTAAGGTGGGAGGGGGGCAAGGGAAAAGAGTAGATGTGGCTATGAAAGGCAACATGAGGGATTCTTGTTGTGATGAAAATGTTCTGTATCTTGACTATTAACACTAATATCCAGATTGCACTATTATACAATAGTTTTACAAGATGTTAACTTTGGGAAAACTGGGTAAAAGGTACACAGGATCTCTCTGTATCATTTCTTATAACTGCATGTGAATCTACAATTATCTCAGAATGCAAAGTTTAATAAAAAGTTATTTTTAAGGAAGACATTATTTTAAAATAGTTTCCAGAAACAACATAATATCTAAAAGAGTTTACTATCAAAAGTGCCTATCTTATTTTCTGAGTGGGATTTGCATATTGGGAAAATGTAGCTCATGAGGTGTAATAAAAATATCTAAAGAAATGTATTTCAATCAGATGTTTCCTATTGAAAACATAGTATTTAAAACCATAACAATAGTAATGAGACATGATGGTGTTATAATAGAGAATGTAGGTAGTTAAAATTCTGAAGTTTAGTTTTAAGGACAGTCTTCATTGATAAGAAACCCCAAATTACAACTTCACATTCACAATGCAGGTAGTTAGGTGTTTTGCAGGTTAATGCTCTCCCTTCTTCTCTTCCTGACACCCATCTTTGTGCAAACCAACCGGATGAAATGACGGGAGACTTCCGGTGTGAATAAAGAAGTGAGATTCTCAAAGGTTTATTTGCCTGTTCAACAAACATTTCTTCAGAGGTTATTATAATGTGAGGCTCTGTGCTGGGCATGGGGGAGACAAAGATGGACTGGTCCTTCCTGTGAAGGAAGTCCACGCATAAAGGAGGGAGGAATACTGCCCTGGTAATAGACTGACAATACAAACTGTTAAGTGCAGTAACCAAAGAAATCACTAAAGGGAGTACACAGGAGTGACACTGAGTTCAGATTAGGAGTCAGGGCAGTCTTTCCAAGAAATGAGGGCTTTACAAGATGAGCTAGGTCATGAGCAAGGTGTTTGCCAGGTTAAAAACAACACCACCCAGGAGGAGTTCCAGAAAGGACCTGTAGTCTCGATTTGGATAAATTCCAAGTTCGAGTGAGCTTCAGAAGTAGAAGATCCCCTGATATGGTTAAAAAATGGACCAAAAATCTCTCCCATTTATCTGCACACACTATTATGCTGAGGAGAAGCACACCCATGAAGATAGCCCCCAACATTTTCATGAATGCAGTCTCAAACATTTCCACTACCTGCCTGGCTATGAGACATTGTGACAGAGTTGTGATGAGGATATTGGTGCTGCATATGCCATAACACACCATAATTTTTTTTTTTTGGTGAGGAAGATCAGCTCTGAGCTAACATCTGTTGCCAATCTTCCTCTTTTTGCCTGAGGAAGATTTGCCCTGAGCTAACATCTGTGCCCATCTTCCTCTATTTTGTATATGGGATGCTGTCACAGCATGGCTTGATGAGTGGCGTGTAAGTCCACGCCCGGATTTGAACTTGCCAACCCTGGGCCACAGAAGCAGAGCACATGAACTTAATCACTATGCCACCAGGCGGCCCCCAGAATTTATTTTTTAAGTATGTGTGTTTTAATTTGGTCATGGGAGGTCCAGTTTGTGCACTGTGACATTGACACCCTTACACAACTTTTTTCTATACTATTAAGCGCTATAGGCACTGTTAAGTCACTGGAGTCTCCAATTAAAGAAAGGAAATATACTATACTTATACAATGATCTATGATCTTTCACACAGATCCAATACATATAGCTCCATCTTGACTAAATGATGACAGCCTAATCAATGATGACTTTACATGCAAAAAGACGTTGGCATAACTCTGTTCAAGAAAGAAAATCCTCTCAGTGATCAGACTCACGCTTACTTGAGCAATGTCAGATGAAGTAGGAAAGGATAAAATCCAAATCTCGAGGTTCCTTTATAAATCATTGTTTGGAGAAAACAAAAGGTCACTTGATCACTCTAAAACCAACTGAAGCTTCTAATACCTTTCCAAAGCAAATTATTTGTTGAAAACTTCAGAAATGAAGATTGAGGAATAAAATGAAAGTGTACACACTTTGGGATAGTATAAGGCTAGGACTCATTCCAGAATTCAAAGGATGGAAAATGATAGATAAATAAACATTATAAAAGGAATCCTCATTTTGGCTAATAAAACCATTTTATCTATAAAAAATATTTTGCTGCAGAAGTAATGGTATCTACGAAAATAAATAACAGCTGGATATTACTATATTAGGATGTAATGAAACATCCAAAAGTGCATCCAGAATCACGTAAAAATAAATATTTGTGAGTTTTATTGACTTCTCATTCTTTAGAAATTGGAAGTCAGTTGATTTTATTTTATATTTTTAGGTTAAAAAAATATTGCCTGATGGTGTTTTTGCTGTGGAAAGAGACCTTTTTATCTGCATGGCAGATGTATAACAGTGAGGTTTGTAGACTGTTATATATACAGAACTACCGACCAAGTAACAGCACGACCATTATATAATAGCTCACAGTGCAACAGCAGCAGGGACCTATATGAAGTATCTGGATTATGCAAACTGATCTTCTCTGACTCTGCTAGGTAACAGAAAATAGTTTGGGCTCTTCAAAAGTGATCCCACACAAAGTCACCAACTCATCGACTTGAGCTAATACCATATTTGTGAACTTTATTTTCCTTCAGTTTGGCTGCAGGTCCTTTTCAATACACATCTCCCCGGCTACTGGGAAGAAGTCCCCTCAGAATGCTTTTGTGATGCGTGGATATGTTTGCCCACCCAACCAATGAGGAACCCAGTGAGACTGGGGTTGCCATGATGACAGCTGCCAAACCCAGGGCCATAGTGAAACTAGAAAGGTTCTGATTCAAGAGGCATTTACTGAAATACCTGCCTCCCACCTTGACTATCTGCTCTCCTTCTTCACCCATCCCAACTGTTAACTATCAGACAAAAATATAGGCATGGTGTCCCCACAAGGCCACTGTTAAAATGCACCTGGGAAGAGATGGTGATTACTGGCAATCTCCCCTAGCCTTATCTCTTTATATTACTTTGTCAAATTATGTCATTGTCACTTTGGAAGGCACAGAATATCAGGAACCTAGACTCTGGGCTAAGTTTCAATGGTGAACAGGGAACAGAACGAGGCAACAAGTCAAGGGGCCTGGGCACCTGGGAGGCGTGCTCCAGGACTGTGGGTCCCAGGAATGGGTCTTGGATCTGGGCTTCTGGGGGCATTAAGAGCTTCTGGGGACTCTAAACAATTTGATTCTCATCTGTCACATATTAATTGCTTGACTTTCTGCATGTTACTTAACTTCTCTGAATCTCACATTTTTCATTTGTAAAATAGGTAGGATTATGCCTATTTTGTAACATAGGTAGGCATAATCCTACCTATTTTTCAGAGGCATTGTTAGAATTAAGGGACAACAGAGTGCTTTTAGCATCCTAGTATAGTGCCTGATACATAGTGGGTGCTCAAGAACAATTTTTTGAATGAATAACGTGGAAAATATCTAGCCCAGTGCCTGATCCATGGAAGATTCTCAATAAATTAAAACTTTAAGTTTTACTGATGAGAAATATTCTGAAAACCCAGCTGTCATGTGTGTGAAAGGCCACATATTCCTCAGCCCAAGGAAGAAAAAGTATCTGTACTACAGGAAATTTTCCTTACTCTTGACCAAGCTTGGGACTTCATGGTCCTAGTCTCACTGAAACTGAAAATCCACCAGTTGGAAAGAGGGGAGAATTCTCACACTCATTTAGAGTTGCATAGGTGAGAATTGTTCCTTCGTGTTGCCAAGAATAGAAACAACACAATTTACAAGACAGAACATTTTCTACTTATCTGATATACACATTTAGCATTTTCTATTTTGGTCCATTATTAATCTATAATTATCCTCCTTGGTAGAGTTGAGAAATCATAGCAGGAAGTTACATTGCTCAAAGAATGAATTCTTTCCTGAACAAGGAAAATTGGAAAAAATACAAATCCCAAAGGGAAAAATGCCTTCCCATTTCCTGAGGCACACAACAAAGTCTGCAATTAGCTCAGTTTCTAATAGTTTCCACAGCCCTGCTAGTGGACAGATCTCACTTTTCCGCCACGAGCCTGGTAAGATTGCCTAAATCTGTAATCGCTCTCCTATCCTTTTGGGCCCTTATCACTTCTTTCCTAATTGCAGGGGGTGAGGAGCGAGTGGGAACCTCCTTTAGAGACTTGCATTTCTCTTTCCTTCTGACATTTTCCTGATGCCTCATCACGTGTCCCTTCCATTTGATGCCATGCTGCCTGGTCCTCAAATAAAGATAATAGGAAACAGGGTCTGGTCTGTCTTTCCCAGCCCACCGGAAGGAATTTTCACTCCCAGCACCATAGCTGTCCAAGTTGATACTGTTCTGAGTGCGGACAACATACACCATGTGCTACAACGCCCTCTCTGGCCTCACCTCCTGGCACCCACTCGGGAATATGGGCAGTATTGTATACTTTGACTATAAATAAAACAAAAATTTCCCCCAAAACCCAGTCATGCCACTCTTCCCACTTCCCTTTGGCTTAGGTCTGTAAATTAAATCTAATCATTGTTTAACTGACTACCATTTAAAGCATCTCCACCCCCTAAATGAGATTTGCCAAGAATATCCCAGGATCAGCCCAGGAAGGCAGACAGCACAACTTCGTTGTGACATTAAATATAGTGTGATCTAGTGGAACATGCGTGGACTTTGATGTCAGGAAAAATCGGATCCAACTCTTTCGTCTGCCTTTTGACTGTGCGGTCTTGAGCAAATTATACCATCTCTCTTAGGCTCCGTTTCCTTATTTGTAAAATGAGGCTAATTAATGACACCTACTTTATAGAGTTGTTGAGAGGATTAAATGAGTCAATAAGTGAAAAATAAGCTTAGAACCTGTTTAGGACACAATTCGCTCTCAATATATGTTATCTATTGTTATGCCCACCCTTGAATCCTCAAATTTCTTCTCACTATCTAGCAGAGAGAGGCCCAGGCCTCCCTAAGGATGAGAGTTCCACCAGGTGTATTTCAAGGAGCCTACCTTCTCCGCATACATCCTGCCAAAATACGTCTACATTTCCCACCTGATAACAGAAGAGGACAATTCCACAATTAGAAATTCACTGCTTTAATCTGGATTTGTTGCTTATCTTCTTTTAAAACACAAACGTTCCTGGGAAGGGCAACACATTAAGCCAATAAATAGTACCATTTACCATTTGTGAATTAATACCGTCTAGGTACTTGTGGCATTCCTTGTACCATCTTAACCTGCTTCACAATCCCGTAAAGTAAACATTGCCCCCGCTGACAAGGTTTAGACATTTAGGCTCAGAGCGATCATGAGAGCAAAAACAGATAAGAAGTCACTGACTCAAGTTTCTTTTCTTTTTTTTCAAATAAAAAATAAGAGAATTTAAACAATCTGAGGTATTGATAGACAGGTTAAGAAAATACGAAATAAGCCTGGACTAGGCTACGTGGAAACACCTTCTCCAAGGTGGGCTCTGACCTTGGAAATAGGTATCTCGAAGGAACTCTGAGAACATTAACTGTCCTGTGAAGTCTTGTCTCTTGAGGACTAGTAGGGGGTACGGCGGACAAAGTCACCATTTTAAAAGAGACTACATCCCTTTGTAGTCCAAGGGGATACATAGACTATTGGGTAGGGGGTGGCCTGGGGGGTGGATGTTCCTGGGAATCCTGAGAATAAGTGCCAGGCCAGGGCATGTGGATTCTTGTTTATTGGCCAGGGAGGAGCAGGACAGAATCCCACTGAAACTTAGGAGCTCTACCCCAGGACTCTGATGTCTGTTTACTAATTACAGCATCATAATCATCATTCAGTCATGCTTCCTGAGTGACTTTATGTATTACAGTTAGCTTGATAAAAAATAGAGGCAATAAGAGCTTGGTAGATAAAAGCAGAGGCTCTCGAATCAGAAAGATCTGGGCTTACATCACAACTCTGCTGGGACATGTAACTCATTCTGTGACCACAGGCAGGTTATTTTTTCTTTGAGCCTCACATTCATTACGTCTGTGTGTGTGCGCATATGAATGTGTGTGCTACAATATTCACCTCACAAGGTTGTGTGGAAATTAAATGAGGTACTATACTTGAGGAGATACTGTTGATGCTCAATAAATGTTAATTATTTTTATCATGGACACATCTCTAAACTGTGAGCTACTGGGGGGCAGGACCACGTCTCATTCATCTTCCTATTCCTGTGCCTATTGTAAAGTAATGCTCAAGAAATGAATGTTGACTGATGTTTACACTAACACACCTCGGATAAAGTGTTTCTGATGTGCCCCAAAGAAAAAGTTGCAGTGTAACACAAGACACAATCCGACTGTGCATGTCTACAGTAGCAAATGGTGCATTTTCTAGTCAACAGAACACCTTCTGTAGTCAATGTCTCTGTAGCTCCTTTGCCACTTACTCGTCACTTACCCAAAAAGACAAGCGTGGTCCCCATTTTCAGTGATGAACATAGTATGATGTATGCAAGTTGTCGGATACTGTAAAAAATAACTTAGATTTTTGGGATGCAGCTCAGTTCTGACTTTGAATGGAAATGCTCCCAGAACAGACCCTCCGTACACCCGTTTCTAACCTCACCCAGTGCCTCCACTTGCCCAGGCTCTGTACATGCGTTCTTAAACAGTTTGCCGGGTTTGTTCTAGGAGAAAGCAGGACATATCATTTACTGCTGCTCATAGATACATCATTAGATTTCTCTACTTTCTTGAACATGGTGAAGCAAAGGAATATTACATTTTTCCCTGCTTCACTGGTAAGCAGAAATAATTCTAGATTTAAGAAATTGAGAATTCTTAAGGGGATCTTGAAGAAGAGAAAAGCTCTCATCACTTGAAAGGGAATTCCTGTGCACTGGGAATCTGGCCTCAGGTAATTTTGTGTGGTTCACTGAATGAGTCAAGATTAGGTTGCAAAATCCACCAACAATAACAGTAGCACTATCCTAAGGCTGGAGACACACCAATTTGAAAATGTAAATTATGATAGCAGAGTCAAGAACAGGATTGTGCAATTTTACTAAACAACTTCCTTGTCGGCTTGAACCTATAGTGCATTCAGTTTCCATACGCACACGTCACTCTCAGATTTAACCTTCCTGACGAGAAAAAGACTAGGAAGAACAAAAATTATGCACATACACTATATAGATATATATTTTAAAATAATAACTTTAATTAATTTACATGTATTCCTTAAAAGTGTACTGGGATCCGTAAAGAACAATGATAGGCACAGAATTCTGGACAGGTAGCTGTAGCAAGGAAGTAGATGGATGGGAAATCAGGTAACAGATGTAGCATGTCCGATGTCTGAGAAGAAATGGCCACACTGTTTGCAAGAACTTCTTGTACTGTCAGTTTATGATATTGCCCATGCGTGGGTATCAAACCAAACAAACAAACAAAAAGAGAGAGAAAGGGAAAAAATGATTAAAATGAAGCTCTTATTTTCTTTTGTTGGAAAACAAAGCATTATTTCTGCCTGGATTATTAACTGTGTATCTCTAGTCCAAGTCGTGTTCGAACAATTTCCCTGTAATTAGAAACATACGTATCTGCATAAGTTACTGCCAAAGTACCCAGGTATTTTACGGGCATTAGTAATCAGCATACGGCAGGGGAAGCACTGCCAGTGGGCAGAAGGCTTCATGGTGTTTGGGCCAAAGTTGTAAAAGGAGGCTGTGACTGTGTATGATGAGGCAAAGACTTGGTCCTAGGAAACCAGTCTCAAAACACTTACCTTCACATTCTGTTCTACTTCACCAAGCCTGAAGCCATCCTTGCTTTCGGCCAATTCCTCCATTTGGGTCCCATTATTCTACAAAGCAAAGAGAAGAGAAACTCTGGATAAATATCCTTGTATATTGCTAATCTCATTCATATTGTAAAACATACAGCTTGTTACTTTAATTGTCTTGAAACAACCACATTTCATTCCACTCCCACCCTCAGATCACTAAGGTCCAACATTACTATGCTGACGTGCATAAGGTTATACCCCGGTGTTGATACAGCCATTGCTCATTTACGAAAACCTTAACACATTGGGAAAAATAAACAAGCTTCCACATGTAATACTAATCTATACTTTCCAATAGTGGATGAAATATGACTAGGACCTATCCCAAAAGCAAAATAAAAATAAACAACTTACCTGGTTTGAGAGAGTCTGTAGTAATTTCTCTGAGTCTTGAACCAACTGCCCCACATATAGGGCAGCGCCAACATCAAGACATCTTCAGGTGAGATCAGGGGTCCAGGACAACCCATTATCGTTGCTGAAATAAAAGCTGGGTTTCCATCAGAGAGTGATACAATCATCAGGAATTACCAGGGAGCTATCATAAGCACAGATTCTGCGGATTTGCTGAGTAGTGATATTCAGCACCTTGTACCTAGTTTCAGTAACTTGCTGGAGGAAACCAGCAGCTGACAGAGCAGGAGCGAGTTTTGGTCCTTTTGGTGAAAGGTGTACTCCTTTCACTCATAAGTGTGGAAACTGTCCACGGGAAAACCTGTAGTTCTGTGGGTGGCAATAGCCCTAAAATGGGTTATCCATTTAAGCCTATGGTTGAAATCTGCTAACAAGGTCAGACAACAATGAAACCCCTGCTTTAGAACTAGTGAAGCTGACTCCCATAGGCAATGTTTCCAGGCTGATGTTTTAAAAGGGATCTGTAAGGAAAAGAAAAGGAAGAATTCACTCAAATAAAGCAATGGTAGTGGGGTTTGATGGAGTGGTGAGTTTTATTACCATTCACCCATATCTGCTTCCTCTCCTGCGGGTGGGATTACATGTCCCCAAGACACTGACGTCAGACTCGGATGGACTTGCTCTTCCACTGAAATGAACATGGGAGTGGAAGTGACTTGTGTGATATCCAGGTGGAAGCTTAAGTCATGGCTTGTGGTTCACCTCGTCTTTGCTTTTGCCATAACGAACACCAATATTAAAAGAGACTCCTTCACCACTCTGAGTCCCATAGAGAGAACACTGTGGAGCAGAATCCCCTGCTAACACTCATTGGGCATGTGGTGTAATTGAAAAATAAACCTTGGTTGTTGTAAACTGCCAAGATTTGGGGGTCGTTTGTTACCAGACAACAATCTAGCCTATTCCAGCTGAAACAGATAACAACTTGGAAGAAGAAAGTTGTGTGGTTGAAACTGCCTCTGTTCACATTGTGTTTATAAGCTAGTCAACATGGTAATTAAACATTTGTCAGTCTCCTTGATGTTGAGCATCTTTCCCCAATAGATGATTGAAAGAGAGCTTATCTTGTCTTACACATTAGAACTATCTTATCATCAGTTGACAAACTGTGATTTGCCTCGTCATGATTCAAACTTGATTGCTCATATTTTTTTCTTCATTGCTGAAGGAGCTATCAAATTGAAGGTAGTCAAATGGATTGAAAATAGGTCTACCAATGTGTTGTTACTCCCAGAATGCACAAGTGAGAAAATCTAATCATGTATGTAATAAAATCTAAAAGAATGATTGGCAAATTCACAAGGTTGTTGGTGCTAAACTGGCTTTGGCTCTTTGCCCCCCTCACAGCTCCACTGCTGTGTAGAACTGCCCATTGGCCACTGGAAAGGCAGCGTCGGGGGTTCTATGACTTCACATCTTGAAAGGTTTTTCTGAGCTCTGAGTGGCTGTGATCCCAAGGAAAATAATCAGGGCAACAGAGAACCAGAACAAGCTGTAACTGAAGACGAGAGGCTATTACGTTTAACCAAAGAGACAAATATTAAATGATTTCCTTGTGATTTTTCAGGAAAAAACAATATATTGGAAAGCAGTGTGGTAGGAAAAAGCAACAAACTAACGTGACCACAGCTTTTCTAGTTTTTCTATAGGCTTAAAGAGTTAACGTTACCCCAGATGTGGAAGGGCAGCAGATGGGTGCATTCCGATGACTTATAATGCTGGATAATAAAATGACCTAAGACTCTATTTAGAGAAATAGAACAGCTACACTTGAGCTGTTTACAGACTTAGAAATATCACGATAAGCAAATGCAGGCAGTTCAAAGGAATAATAAAAAAAAAAGACAAGTGGATAAATAATGACCTGATGTTATTGCGAAAATGTAGTGTAACTCTTGCATTGTTAATATAAACACAGATGACCTTTGCATTTGCTCAACTTTCGTCTTTAAGACAGGAAACAGCAACTGATCTTTATCGGAAAAGTAGAATCTTCCACTTGCTTCTGCTGTGCTGACATTATGGTGTATGTCAGAGCATAGCAATGTCACTATCTCTTTAAAGCACATGCTGAAAGCCTGATAGGCGCTTGAAAGGGAAGCTTATCCCAGGCACAGGCTTTCTGTGTCTCCGAGAAAGTATGGCCAACATCATACCGCGGGAAGGCAGTGTGCGCCTGTGGGGTGTGGGGTTGGAGGTGGGGGCAATGGGTGGTCAAAGAGAGGAGCACTGTGATTGCATTTTCTGTGTAGGTATTTACCATTTTCACAAACTTAAACATCCTCTAGGGTAACGTTTATTACTTAATAAACAAATAAACACTCGAAGAGCAATTGTTTTATACATGAGGGTAGCTAGTGAGTCCTATATTCTGGACATTCTATGAACTAAAACACTCAAAGAATTGTTTATGAATTACACAATATTTTGCGTCAGAAGAGTTTCAAACATCTGAACTTTTCTCTATTTCCAATAAAAATGGATATGAGTCCTTTTTTCTTTTACAGCATGCACATAAGCATGCACATATCCATCACTGACACAGCACAAAAAGTCCATGCAGGTAGTTCACGACAACCTACGGCAATTGGTGAACCTTCTCTCCTATCTCTTCTCTGGATATCTGTCTAGTTGTTATTTTATAAGCTTTCCCCTTAAATGAAGTCACTTAAATTGACCTTCCATTTCTTGCTTATGGTCCATTTGGTCTGGGCTCCAAAACAGATCCTTTCAATATGGAATAAATTCTTATTCCATGTATTAACTATTTCTCACCTAGCATGACACTTGCAGAAAACACCTTTATGTTTCTGTATAGCCATTATATAGAGAGTTAAAATCCTGTTTCCTTAGGTCTGTGATGAGATGATTTTCCTTAGGCTTTACCCACAGTAGCCGAGCCAGAGAAACAGTTTCTCACAGAAGGGCCTTCAGTTCCACCCTGTAGCCCCCCGTCCTACCTCTGTGTATGCATCCACACAAGAATGGTGGTACCAGGGATCTCCTCCTTCCTATTCCAAACAAATAAATTCACATATACTTTTCCTTAAGCCTCCAACCTTTCTATTATGTGCCTTTAAGTAGTGTAAACTTTACATTCTGGTACCAGCCACTACCTATTCAATCAGAAATAATGCTACTATAATATAAATCAGGGATTCACAAATTTTTTTCTGTAAAAGGGCAGATTGTACATATTTTCGGCTTTGTGGGCAATATGGTCTCTGGCTCTGCTGCAATTAAACAACTCTGCTGTGGTAGCATGGGAGCAGCCATAGATGTAAATAAACGAGTGCGTTCCAATAAAACTTTATTTACAGAAACAGATGGAGAGGGGTGTTTTGCTCTACGGGCTGTAGTTTTTTTGACCCGGGATCTAAATCAAACAGACAGCCTTAGCCATACGAACAATTTGCAAATCGGATTCTCATTCTGGTGAAATCACACTCATCAATGGCCTTCACATTTCCCCCTAGACTTATTTAGGAAATGTAAAAATTCAATATGGTATATTTGAAAGTTGCTAAGAGATTAAATCCTAAAAGTTCTCATCACAAGGCAAAAAACTACTTTTTTTCTCTTGTATCTGTATAATATGATCAATGTTAACTAAACTTATTGTAGTAATCATATATAAGTCAAGTCATTATGCTATGTACGTTAAACTTGTACAGTGTGTATGTCAATTATATCTCAATAAAACTGAAAAAATCAATATGGAGAGATGATTACTATTTTCTAAACAGGATTCTGCTACAGCTGCTAATAAAACTGATCTCCTAACATCTCCTGCCCCAAGGTACTGATTCTATGGATATTGGCAACTGATGCAAATGTCACCCAAAAGAAAGAGACACATTTAGATATTTTCTTTTACCCTTTTCTTTGTAGCTCAGATATTATCATTCCATTTAACCTCCTTCACATTCAGTGGTACCTGTCTAGCCAAGCTGGGCTAGAGAAATGCTACTAATATATAGTAAATCATAGAAATGTAAAGCTAGAGAGGGCTTCAATTATGATAATAGCCACTTTTAAATGAGCATCTAAAATGTGCCAAATATGCAAGAGACAGTCATATATTACCTCCTTTATCTTCACTGCATCTTACAGATGAGGAAACTAATGCCCAAATATATGAATTGAATCACCCAAGATCCTAAAACTAGTAAGAGATGAATCAGGGACTTTTACACCAAGTCTCCTGACTCACTCTAATCTCTGTGCACCAAAATTATAAGGTCTTATCTTGATCTTCATTACCAGATTTTCCTGATTCCTCACTGAAAATTGATGATCAGTGTTTTTATCTAATTGAACCCTAAAAAGAGTACCTTTCATTAACATTCAAGATGAGGATGTTTTGGGAAGCCATAATGAAGTATATTGAGCCAAAGGGCCTGGGGGAGGAGTGTGGCACCTGTTAAATGCTGACAATGATTCAGCACCTCCTGGCTGGCCTGGGACTTCTCAGCTCTAGAGGCCCAGGGCAAGTGCTTTTCAGTGTGCCCTACTCACACTGGTCCTTCACTGAAAAGTTTGTGCAATGTATTGTGGATGCCACAAGTGGGCAAGGAGGAGAAAATAAGGGACACAGAAGCTTAAGGAATAGACGAGAAGACAGTGCTCACTCTTAGTCACAGAAAAGAATTTGAGAAACCTAAAGTAGGGGATATGGATGTACTGCCCAGACCCAGCTAACCAAGTCAGCCACATATACCAGGGTAGCTGCTGGATAGCTACCTAGAAAGAAGGCTTAGGAACTGGGCAGAAGATGTAAACTTCTAGAATTCCATATGCCAGGTTTCTAAATTCTGGCTGAAGATACTTTTCTCATTCCTCATTATTCTACTATCTGAAAGGAATTTGAGAAAAATATGTTGCAGCAGGGTTCAAAACTGATTGCTTGACAACCAGTCAAAAACATTTGGGTAGATGAACTTGCTAGAAGGTAACTTACAGTAAACTAATCATGGGTGTTTTCATGAAAAACTGAATTCAAAGCAAATATCTGAAAACAATATTTTAAAAAAGAAAAATGAAAAACACTTATGTGTGAGTGTGTGTTTGTGTGTGTTGAGAGGTTAGCTGCTGGTGTGGGCAGAAGAGGGGAAAGTGCTGACTTTTGTATTAGGATAATGCTGACCCCATATCTTGGACTTATTTGAATTTTTGCCCAAACATGTGTTTGCTTTCATGTAGAACAGGCCTTATAAATCTCAGCATAATCTGTCAGTGAAGAGAGAAATGTGTTGCCTTGTGTGTGGCTGTGTAATAAAGATGAAATGCTCCTGATGAAGTGTGAGTTCTCCTCAATTACCTGTCCTGGAGGCTAATAACATTTAAAGCATGTCAAAACAGTGAAAACATTACTGCTGAAGGCAAAAGGATTAATACCTCCTAGTGAATCAAATGCCACAGGCCACCCAATGGAGCAATCGCAGTTGTAGAGGAGTGTTCTTTCCAAGATGCTCCACTTGAGCATGGTCTTTGGGCCAGAACAGACTGCAGCTAACAACTTGTACTGGGTCATTTGGGGCATCTCCAAAGGGCTTCCCAGATGATCTAGCATATTGGGAGTGTAAATGAGAGAGTAATTTAAACCACGTGAAACTTTGGCTTCTTTTTCAAAACTATAGGAAAGTCTCATTATATCATAGTTGGTTATTACACAGATTCAAACAGTGTGCTATGAGTTAAACCAGGTTTCCTGACACATAACAACTGCATTCACTTATAGTCTGATACATGTTTAGAATGCAACGTAAAAATCATTAGACATTCCATTCCCTTATCAGTTTGGCAAAGATCAAAAACATTGACAGTACCCAGTGTTGGCAAGTCTGGAGGAAAGCAGACACTCTATAACAGTGTAGGCAGAAAGTAACCTAGTATGGCCCTTCTGGTGGGTAGATGGGCAATGTGTTTCAAGATACAAAATCTCCAAAATCTTTTGATTCAACAATTTTACTTCTAAGGGTTTATCACACAAAGAAAATTGGTCAAAAGCTCAAAGATGTGTGTATGAGATTTATTGGAGCATTGTTTATGACAGCAAAAATGTTGTAAATACTCTTAGCGTCCATCAACATGAAATTGGTTAAATGGTTTAACCAATAGTATATACCATCCATGAAATATTTTGCAGATAAAAACAGTATTGTTATCTATGTTAACTGACATGAGAAACCATCAATGATACCATTATTCACAAGGAGTAGGTTAGGAAAGGAACAAAGAACAAGTTATAAAACAACATGCTTAACATCATCATATGCATGTGTGTGTATAATGTACACAGAATGCAAACACTAGCTGCTTCAGAGTAAAGGGATTTGCAGTATTTTACTTTTTCTTTCTACTTTTTATGTTTCGATTTTCCCGTGTATCTGTATTAATCTTTCTTATCAGCAAAAATTAATAAAATACAGAATCAATGTAGATGTTTTTCCTCTTTCCTAGCACCTGTATGATAAAGATATCCCACTGTGCATGTTAAATGATTTGCATTTTCCCAAGGAAAGTGCCATCACAAAGCACAGCGGCACAGGAAGAAGGAAGCTTTGGGTCTGCGGTCTGTTGGTGAGCACTGCATTAGCAACGCTTAAGATGGAAGAATCAATAACTTGGCTCTGATCGCTTGCTAATCATCATGCTGAACTTAAGGTTCACTTTTATAAAATAATCTTGGAACGGTAATAGCCCTGCTGTTTCACATTGCTGTTCTTGCCGAGGGCTTTATTAACATGACCTCACTCATCATGCGGTATGCCTGTGAGCTCTAGTTGCTGGCAATTATCTTCCATTTTAAAGATAGAAGCTTCAGCCTCAGTGAGGGCCAGACTTTGGCCAGAACCTACAAATGCTCTGCCAGAAGTGGACGAGTAAAATCTTTATTTTTCTGCACATAGGCCACTATTCTGTCGTCAATGTTTTCCATTTGCTGATCCACTGACCAGAGATTCAACTTTTGAGCATCTCACATTTGGTCCCTTCCCTATCTTACTCCTTACAAACAGTCATTTTGATTCAGATCAACCCTTGTCTCATTCTCTCTCCATTCTGGGGTCTATGGTAAAGGAGTTAGATAGGACTGGTTTGGTTTGGAAAAAACTGTTGTACTCCACCTAATGTATTCAGAGCCAATATATCTGAGAGTGTAATAGTGAGCATCAGAAAGCTCTATGTGGGTTAAAACTGGACAAATTCTTACATACCAGTATCTCATTTTTAGTTGGGGGTTGGAAAAAAAAAAGATGAGCATGGCCACCCATCAATCAAGCGGCAGAAACTAAGGATGGAAGGCACATCTAGAGGGCTTTTTCACGTTGAGGCCACAGCTGGAGATGCCCCCAACTCTTTTTCAGCAATTCTGGTAAGCCCCCAGAAATGGCCAGTAGTAGAAATTGTGCTGGATCTTAAAGAGGACATACGAAAAAGGAAGTTTTTGGAGTTTTTCCTTCTCTTGAAACATCAAAATAAAATGTTGTACTGAGAAAACAATAACCCAAAACAACTCGTTTCTCCCCAGGGGAAGTGGACCCGCAACCTCCATTAAACACAAGATAACACGACCCATCCCACAGGGAGCTGCATGCTCCTTGCCTCTTCCAGACAAGTATTCACACCGAAAGTTCTCTGCATGCATCCTGTTAGCTGGAGATAAACATCAAGTGCTGTGTCCTGTTAGCTGGACATAAACACAGAGAGCACAAGCAGTGATGTGAACTCTAGATCCTGACCCTTAAAAGAGGATCGCCTTCCGGTGGGAAGTCACCAGAACCAGGCACCCTGGGTTCTCTGATGTCATTGACTGTGTGAACCATCTCTGTCGTGCTTCCATGTTTCCATTCGTTATTGGGACTAGTAAACTGGAAGAAGCTCAACATTAACAGGGTATGAGGGGATAATGAGAATTTATTCCACAGACTTTATTTACTGTGGAGCGAGATAAACAATACTTAGCTTGCATATATGCGAAAGAATAGATGCTTATGTCAGGATAAGGTTTTAGCCAAGATTTATGTTGTAGTTATTCTACCCTCTTATTTACACTGGCATGCAATATTATTGGAATTGGTGTTTTAAGAATGTTTTGAGTCCTCCAAAAGACAAATGTGACATGTATGAAAATAAGAGTTTACTGCCACAAAAGATGAATACTTAGAATGAACGACTTGGTCCTCTGTCTCAATCGTCTTTTCCCTGGATCCTTTATCTTTCCTGCCTAAGAGTATTTAAGGACTTGGTCTAATAGAACAAATTGGCTGGGGGTCTAGTTCTATTTTTACATGAACGTAGGCCAGCCACCCTTGATGCCTCTTGGAAGAAGGCAGTGGGGTAGAAAACACTTTGTATTAGCTGGTGTTTTGGTGTCTGTTTTAGAAAATATATTCACTATCCAGAGATCACTAACTCCTCTACCATACAAATGGGAAGCTCAGTTCCAGCAGCCTCTGCAGAACAGTATGTAGATACTAACAAGGTCAAGTACCACAAGATCTTATAGATTTCTAGTCCCTGTGATTGACATGGAGCTGGAACAGAAAGCTGTCCTTTATCTCCCTCACCTTTGCCTATCCAAGGCAAACACTTTAATTCCATTGTTTCTTATTTGAGTATTCCTACCTTTTAATTCTGATCTTTAATAAAAGCTCTAAGAAGTTCATCTTGCCAGTGCTGACACATATTCTCAAAAAATACAACCACACACTGTTTGATAACTCTTTCTTTTGAGAGGGGCAGAGCAAAGTTTCAGGAAAAGAAAAAGTACAACTATATCAAATGTTCACATTAATGGTGAGATGTATTCTATGTCCACGAATGCTGAAACATGAATAGCCTATCTCAGAATCAAGGAAATCTAGTGCTTGATAAAGTTCATCAAATTTCAACATAGGTAGTACAGAAACATTTCATCTTCAAATATCTGCACTTGTCAACTGAACTGCAAAGCTGTCTTTAAGAACAGTTTTAGAGTAACAGAAAAAAACTGTTTCTTAACATATATAATTACTGACCAATAGCTTTACATTCAACACATTTCTACTTTAGCAATAATTGTTTGAAGGTGTATATATTTCCATCTGATAATCTGTTATATTTGGGGGAACTTTATTTAAGAAGATACTCTATAGACTTATTTTAGTAAATCTAAAACTGCCATGTCCAATAGTCACAGGTGGCTACTGAGAACTTGAAATGTGGCTAGTCCAAATTGAGATGTGCTGTAAATATAAAATACATACTGGATTTCAAAGATTTAATGTGAAGAAAGAATGTAAAATATCTCATTGATATTTTTTATACTGATTACATGTTGAAATGACAATATTTTGGATATACTGGGTTAAGTAGAGTTTATTACTAAAATTAATTTCACCTGTTTCTCTTTACCTTTTTTTAATTTGGCTATTAAAATTTTTTAAATTACATATGTGACTCACATTATATTTTTATTGGACACTAGTCTAGAAGAATTTGATCAGTATTTCAGTACTTTGCATCTAGATGACTACGTTTTTCATTCAGATCCAATAGCTGCAATATTGTTGAGCATTGTAAACAAATACTGCTGTTGTTTTTAAACGATTCAGAAACATTTACCATGAAGATCTTAACTTTCAAAAATAGTGCATTTTCTCATTTTTCTGTGTTTCCTCTATTGGCTTTGGTTAACATGAAATTATCACTAGGATTTATCTTAAAGGTATTATTTTAGTTTTTCAAGATAGTAGAATAGAGTTGATTTGCAAAAGATGAAAAGAAAAACACACCAATGACTAACAACAAATATTGTGGTAAATATACCTTTCTAATCATAAAAGAGAAAGACAAACACTATTACAATGATAAAGGGAAAAATTCCTAAGAGGAATGACATTAGAACTTCTCCACAAAGTATTTTAGCAAAAAACTAACTCTTCCACTAAAGGATGTATAGCTTCTTTCATTTTCTTTCCTGTGGGTAGTACAAATCTTGAGATTATCCTAACACATTCTTCTCTAAAAGGACTAAGAAAGGAAGTTCAGTTAAAAAGGATGCAGTTCATATATCAGATGGGAAGATGTGTGAGGGGATGTACCCAATGAAGTGTTCTATACAGTCATTGAACATGAAAACAATTTCATGAAGTCTTCTGTGTATCTGAATGTATGTTAATATTGTCACAGTTGCTATGACATCAGACAAGTCTCCTGCCAGTTCTCACCCTCAATGTACGTTTCATTCTATAATATTCTCCAGAAAACTCAAGAAATACGTCCCTCAAGGAAGACAATGAAAGATCACCTATTTAGCTGCTCCCTGTTACTCACCAATACTTGCAGTAGTTTTCTAACATTGGTTGAACTGGGAAGCATTCACACTTCCACTGCTAATTACCCCAGAGCATGTCTGATCAACACTCCCATGCTATTTAGTTACCTGACAGTGACTAAATAATTATGGAGCAGCTGATACTAGTGCTGTTTTCCCATCCTCATTGATATCTCTAGTGGAAGGCACACCCGTGACAGACTGAGCTGCTCAAGAAAAAAGCTGCACTTTTCTAGAAATTCTAAGAGTGTTTCTATGTCCTGTCATACTGCCCAGCTACAGCATAAGCCAAGGCCTTTCCCTTTTTACCTTAACTGGAGGCAGAGATTCACTTGCATGTCTTAAAACCTCACATCAGAATATTCAGATTCAGAATCATCTGGCAGGCTTGTTAAAACACAAATGGCTGGGCCCCAACCCCAGAATTTCTGATTCAGGAGATCTGGGGTGAGGCCAGAGGATTTGCATTTCTAACAAGTTCTCATGTGGTGCTGCTGCTGCTGCTGCTGGTTAGAAGACTACATTTGAGAACCACTGTCTGACACCCATTCTGTTAATACTCCCAGATATGCTTTCATAAAATGGTCAAAGGAAGGAAGAAAGAGGAAGGTGGCTAAGAAGTAGGGAAAGAAAGAAGGAAGGAATGAAGGAAGGAGACAATTATCAAAGTCTTACTAGGGTCTGGTACCACACTTCACATTGTTTGACACTAAGGTCATTTAACACTCATGACAACACGAAGATAGGTACTATTATATACTTTTCCAGGTGATGGATATGAGGCTCAAAGGGGATAAATAACTATCCAAAAGGCTATATAATTGGTGTGCAACAGTCATGATGTGAACCCAAGCGGGCTGATTCCAGAGGCTTCACCATGCTGCTGTGCTGATATTTTAGGAAGTTCCTCATGAAGGTGTCTAGAGTGTGCATCGTCATCCTGACCTCTGCCCTGTTAGAGACCGCAGGGTCCTCTCCCTGCTGCAGGGTTGAGTATACAGCAATCTGCAGAGACTGAAACTAAATGACAAGGTTTGTGCACAAAGAGCCCTTTTAGAATTCAACTGTTAATTTGTCCTTGGCCAGCCATAGTTTTCAATAGGGTGAGCAATTTGAACAGATCCGATACAAAAACCATGGATTGTGATGGAGGGATTGAATTGAGGAAGGATGAAGGTTGGGTGGGAGGAATGCAAAGAAAATTAAAAGGAAAAAAGGTAGAGGAGATTAGAGTAAGCATGGAAACTTGGGTATGTGTGTGAGGATAAAGGTTAGAGAATTTGCAGCTATTTCTATGAACTTTATACAGTCTAAAGGATCCCTGCTTGTATATTGTTTTTCTGTTAGAACTACCACAGAACAGGGCTAACTACTCTCTTGGTATAATAAACATAATGATTCAGATATAAAGATGAAGCAAGAAAGGAATCACTGAAGAGAATATCAAATTCAAAAACTGCAAATAAACATAAATTGATTGTAACTTGTGCATTTTGTAAATTCTTTCCTTTTACACATCCTTTTATAAAGTAAAATCTGCCTTTATAGAACATATTTGCCATAGAAATACACTATAGAAAACAGACCCAACGAAGTAGCCTTTCGTTCAAATGCTTTCCTCAAATCGATGCTTTCATTTGCAGAGGAACATATGATTGATCTTAGTTCATCTGTTCCAGGAACCCACCAAGACTCTTTTACAAGGTTTTTTCTTCTAATCCTTCTGCTATATAGCTGTCCTTTCTGATAATAAATGATGCCTAGGTTGTCACAGGGTTCAGTAGAGATGAAAGAGGGGAATTATTTATAAACCTGAAGGTTTTAGGAGGTTTGAGCTCAGCCCAACTCAGACCCAGAGGGACTGTGAGGTGAGGTGTGGTCTGTTATTGGCAGAAGTCCTAAGAAGTTCTAACAGGCTCCTGGTCATCGCTGCCTAGAGGGGCTCAGAGTGCCTGAATTAGTTTCAGGAGCTTTGGAAGGATTGGCATTACTGGCTCAGTCCACTGGTTTTTTTTGGCCTTTGCTTGCCTGCATTAGGGTTAGAGCTGAAATGCCAGGAAAAACACCAGATCCATCTGTTGAGCTCAAAGCTGACTCAACTTGCTCAGACCACCTGAATTCAAAACGGGAGTAAGGCATTCGTTCTCCTCTGCTTGTTAAAGCAATGGATTTTCCCAGTATATTTTCTTGTTTCTTGTCATTTCTTACCATTCTAAATACTGATTTCACAGAACAAGGTCATAAAGGCTTTGGATAGTCACTGACTTGGGTTGTTCTGCCAGTTCATGAGGCAGAAGTACTGGGTTGAAGGTTTCAAAATGAAACATGAATCTTGATGTAGATGCCTGAAAAAATGCCCTCCCACATCACCTCTGACAGAGAAAGGAATGTTTCAGAGACTATCTTGGCAGGATATTTTATTTCTGAAACCACCAAAATCTGATTTTGCTCCTTTCTTGTGGCAGTCTCTTTCTTCTTGTACCAGGACAGAATTGACAATGTGCCTGAAAAATAGGTTCTTTAGCACTGATTTCACTTAAGCCTTTTTTTCAGAATATTGGGATCACTTAACGTTAGATTTCAAGAAAATCCCTGCTCTTGTATACAGAAGCCCAAAATGTAACACAAGTAAACCTTAAGGTGTTTTGGTTGAATCCAGGTAAGGAGTTGAATCCAGGCTCCTTCCAGATGCAATGTTTCAGAGTTTCAGACACTCTGGAAGGAAATGGGAGTGATAATTTCAAAGTAGCATTTATTATTTTCTTGCTTTAAATTAAAAATTTAAAAATGCATATTCAATGTAGAAAGCCTAGAAAACATGGAAAGATAAAAAGAAAATTAGGCACATTTACCAATGGAAAATAATTCCTGTTAAAATTTTGATTTCTCTCCTTTCATTATTTTAATGTTCTTATAGATGCATTCTTTTTCTTCACAAATAGGATAGTCTCCTGCATGTAATGCTTTTAACTTTTTCAAAAATAATTTTTAAATTTAGAATAGTTTTAGATTTACAGAAAAACTGTGAAGATAGTACAGATTTCCCATATACCCACATCCAGCTTCCCTTATTATTAACATCTTACTTTACTATAGTACATTTGTCACAATGAATGAACCAATTTTGATATATTATTATTAACTAAAGTTGATATTTTATTCAGATTCCTTTAGTTTTTATCCTTTTCTGTTCTAGTTTAAGAGTAAAAGCATGTTACATGCCTAAGAAAACATGATAACTAAATGTAAATCCAGGATCCCATCCAGAATATCACGTTACATTTACTCTTCATGTTTCCTTAGGCTTGTAACATGTTTTTCACAGTTACATATTGGGAATGATTACCCAGGTATATAGTCTTTGAGAGCATGGTTTGTAATGACTACAGTATTTCACTCAGTAAGTGTATTTAACATTTACCCAATCATCTATTACTTAGCATTGTTATTTAAAAGTTTTTACTACTATAAATGTTTTGAGATATACCCTTATACTTACACATCCATGATTATTATTTAGGGTAAATTCTTAGAATTGGGTGGCTAGATCAAAGAATATGCATACACAACGTTTTTGAGATACATTAGGAGAGACAGTACATCATAGAGATGGAGCATGCGGACTCTGGAGTGAATTCAGGCTCCTTCCAGATGCAGTGTGTAGTTTTGGGCAAGTAATTTAACGAGTCTAAGTGTAGTTGCCTCATTTTTAAGATAGAGTAATAACAACAACAACAGTATCTACTTCAGAGGGTCTTCGTGAAAATTAAGTGTAAAAGTATATGTGTATTAATCAGGGTTCTCCAGATAAATAGAACCAACAGTGTGTGTGTGTGTGTGTGTGTGTGTGTGTGTGTGTGTGTGTGTAAACTGTGAGTACCAAGAAAGCCAATGGTGGAAGTTCTAGTCCAAAAGCCAGCAGGCTCAAGATCTAAGAAGAGTGAGTGTTTCAGTCCAAGTCCAAAGACTGGAAAAGATGGATGTCCCTGCTCAAAGCAGTCAGGCAGGAGGAGTTCCATCTCACTCAGCCTTTTTGTTCTGGTCAGGTCTTTGATTCCATGAGGCTCTCCAACACTGGGCAGAGCAATCTGCTTTACCCAGTCTACTGAGTCAAATGTTAATTTCATTCAGAAATACCCTCATAGACGCACCCAGAATATTTGTCCAAAGGTCTGGGCACCTCGTGGCCCAGTCAAATTGATACATAACATTAAGCATTCCAGCATATAAATAGCTTAGCATATAGCAAGCACCTGCCCACAATGCCCTAATGAACATCAAGTGCAGGGCAAGTAATATGTTGAGACATAGCTGAGTGACTGATACAGAATGTTCCTGTATTTTACTTTAGAACTTACACCTCTTGGATACAAAATTTGAATGAATTGAGGTACATGGCCCCAGTCTCTAAAGTATGAAGAATAAGCTGTAGATACTTCTAAGAGTGGATTCTGGAGTACCATGATACATAGTACAAACACATTTTCTTTTCCTACTTTATAAAGTTTCACCCTACAATGACTTCTGTCTACTTTATGTCCGACATTGTTAAGCTTCCATAACTAGAGAAAAGCCCAAATAGGCATTACAAGACTTGGGTTCTAGTTTCTTCTGTGGCCTCGAATAGGTGTGAACTCCTGGGAAAGCCACTTGTCTTCTCAGAGTCTCAGATTCCTCATCTGTTAGTAGAAAGTGTGGACTGTCATCCCTCAAGCCTGTTCATATCTACATTTCCATGGTTCCGTGCAAATACATAGATTTCCTTGAACATGCCCATATTCAGGGAATAAACAGCCTGTGGAAGGCTGTGCCCCACTGAGAAGCAGATTCGTCAGATCTATAGCAATTGGATGGGCAGATGGGGTAAGCAACTGGCTAATTCCAAGTCCAAAAGTAGTTAAATTCTCTCTTGAAGGCAATACACTCCGGTGTGAAGAAGAGAAAAGTAAATGAGAAGACAAACGGTTATGGGCTGAACGTGGACTTCCTCAGGAAGGGTCACGTACATTTCTAAGAATTTTGAATGTGTATTTTACTAAATTGTTCTCCAGAAAGTTTGTAAAACGTATACTCTGGAAGGATTTTTGTGTGTGTGTGTGAGGAAGATTAGCCCTGAGCTAACATCTGTTGCTAATCCTCCTCTTTTTGCTGAGGAAGATTGGCCCTGGGCTAACATATGTGCCCATCTTCCTCTACTTTTTATATGTGGGACACCTGCCACAGCATGGCTTGACAAGCTGCGTGTGTGTCCAGGCCCGGGACCTGAACCTGCAAACCCTGGCCTAAGTGGAGTGCGAGAACTTAACCACTATGCCACTGGGCTGGTCCCCGGAAGAAATCTTTTTGAAAATCTGTTTTCCTCAGGATGGGAACAAAGAGGAATCACTGATAACTTGGCTAAAATTCCTGTCTCCTCTATGTCTTTCCCCATACAATGGAAAAATGAGTCTTGCTGCTTCTGCCTGAGGTGGGAGAACCAGGAAATCATTTCAGTGAATAGTTCAAAGCTCCTCAGGGGCAAGAGTTCAGAGGGGAAGGCTTGAGGAGACAGTGGAGATAGCGGTGGTACACACAGCCAGTAAGACTCAGATGAAAGGAGCATTGAAGGGATTCTCCCACTGGGAGAAATCTATCAGCAATTTTACTGAACATTTCCATCACCCTTCCAATTCGCTCTCATTACTTAGTAATCCTTACTTAGTGCTTTCCTGTGAAGAGAGTCAACGTCATCACCCAGTTTGCACAAGAATAAAACAGACAGAGAAAAGTTGACTATAAAGCTCATATCTTAGTAAAGAGCTGGGGGAAAAGGTAAAGCATGGCCTTAACTGTTACTGTTCTGTTCCATTGCATTTGCATCCTGGGAGTCGGCTCACGTCCTCAGACTGCTCCACACAAACAGCCTCCCTGCTCATACAGTTGGTGCTTTCTTAGTAGGAATCAAGGTATTAATTAACAGCCTTTTTATTTCATGGAAGCTTAACCGAATCTCTTAGAGGACCTGCCCCCACCCCCATCCACACACTTTTTCATGCTTTGGACAATTCCCCCTTCTGCACACGCCACCAGACCTTGGAAGCTAATTTAACGTAATGAGCTCAGCAGGGATCTAAGTGCTTTCTCTCAGCCCTTCCCCAACCGGAGAGCTTCAGAGTGTTAACTAACAACTCAGTGATGCTAGGGGTCATGGCTTCCCACTCTGAACTGGTCAGCCTGGCTCCATCTCACAGTTGCACACTGCTCCTGAACCCCTGGACCAGAATCTACATCCCAGCCATCTGGCTTACACTCCCTGACCATTGGGCTTGAAAGGAATGAGGCAGGGAAGGCAAACAGCTCAGTGCAAGGCCGTCATCAGGAAAGCAGTTCGATGAGACATGCCCATCACCCTGAGAATGAGTCAGGGTAGCTTCATTTTTCCATTAATACGAGAACACATCATCACCTTCTCATCATGGGACCCTCCCCCGCACTGGCCACCCCAAGTATTTTCAGTGACCTAGCAGTAACTGACTGTCTCAGAAATGACCTAAGCCTCCGACGAGTTATGGAGAAATATCTTGGGGCTTCAGAGCATAGGGAGCACTCACCGAGTCCCAGTAAACAGTTTGTTCTAAGGCATACAAAGGAAATGCAACAGGATGACTCCCTGTACTAAAATTAAGGGTTTGATTTTGGTGACTCTTCTGATTCCCTCCATCCTGATGAGAGTTGGATCAGCCTTACCTCTCCCAGCAATGAGCTGACACCCCTGTGCTCAAATCCTTCTTTTTGGAGCTACTGGCATATTTTGATTCTTAAAACTCACGTAGTGTGTCTAAATGCCTTATGATCAGCACTTAGAGGAACATATGTCATGGTTATTATCGAGGCTGGAGGTAGAAACGCTCACCACTTCTCCCCTTGCCTTACACTCTGGATGAGGCTGCAAGTGGAGATACAGTTGGAGATATGAACGGAAAGGGACAGAGAAAGAGGCAGAGAAGAAGAGGGGCACATCAGCTTCCATCCTGAGGGTAGAAACAGAATTAGGGTGACTGCGTGAGAACATGGAGCAGTGCTGGTCCCTCTCTCTTTACTCCAGCTTTCAACTCCACTGATGACACATGTCCCTCTTATTCTAAGGAGGGATTTTGGAGTTAAACACAACTCACCCAATAGATCCTTCATTCTAAAGGACGAATGGATTCTACCCTGTTCTTGTCAGAATGAATTTAATAGACAAGATTAAGACCAGCCCAGCGAAAAAATGAGCTACTGATATATAGCTGGCAAGGAAAATATTTAGTCTTCTTCTGAGTCATTGGCTTGCCTCGCAGAATATCAATAACTCTACTATTTGTGCATTAACTTTATAGCTTAAAAAACATTTTTTCACATATTACCTCCAGTAACAATTTTAAGCATCCCTGTGAAACAGGAAGAGAGGATATTATTACAGATTGGGAAACAGAGATACCAGGAAGTTACTTGCCTGAGATCACGCCCAAGATTAGGGGACTCCAGGGCCAAAGAGAAATCCCACACACTTCCCATGATATCATGGAACCTTTGGATTTAAAATTTTGAATTTACTACAAACTCCATTTCTCTCCTCAAATTCCTATTACTGAATTCAGTTTTAAGATTGCTGTTGACCCCGGCCACAATGATCCGAGCCTGCTCATTCGCTGCTAGAGTTCCTTCCAAAAATGGTAACCAATTTCACAGTCAAGAAATATTTATTGAGCACGAATACTTATGAGTAACAAGGCACTGTTCTAAACAGTAAAAGCCATCCAAGACGAGGCAGCCCCTGCCTTGAAAAGAAAGTACCAAGAAGGATAACACTTTGTATATGTGTGCGTGTGTGTGTCCACATGTATGTAATAGTAAAATATGAATAAAATTGTGAGAAACATCAAAATTAGGCTCTCTTATACCTACTAAGTATTCATTTGCTTTGTATTATAAAATTTGACTAAATCTATAGAAAATAATTCCACTAAATAAACATATAAACTGGTGCACAGAACCAAGATAATAGGTGAGGAAGTGTATCGAGATTTATAAAATGCTAATTTTTACCAAGCAAATACCACATTGTAGCTAATTTTCATTGAGTGCTTATTATGTGCCAGGGACTTAAGTCTTTACAGTATTAATTTATTTTAATCCTCACAACAACCTTTGAGTAAAGCACTATAATTATTCCTATTTTACAGATGATAAAACAAAGGTGTAGATATACTTAGCTTCTTGCCTAAGCTGCATGGGTCGAAAGCCCCACAGTCTGACTCCTGAGACTGTGCTCTTAAATGTACAAGAAGCCTTACCCCCATTTAATCCTGACACCAACCTTATGAGAGAGGCATCATTATGTCCTTATTTTGTCAGTGACTGAAGTTTAGAGAAATTAGGGTATTTGACAAAGAACAAACACAGAAACCGTAAGTTGAGGAGCTGGAATCCAGAGTTTCCTTCTCTGAATCCTACGATTCAGTGCAGAACTATTCAACCCAAGACACAAGGCCAATTGCTATTTTATGATTACTTAAAATATTTTATTCTCTATGTATCTCTTCTTTACTCTTGACAATGACAAATTCGTATTATATCTACTGCCTTTCAGATTATTCTTAGAAGGAATTAGTGAGGATATTCCTCCCACTCAGAAATCAGATTTTCACATAAAAGTACATTTTTAAAAGCCTACTAATGAAATGAGAACTACAAAATGTTTAACCTAAATGCCAGTAAATTGAAACTCATATCTAGCAAATACAATCAAGAGGGCATTATGCAGATTAGTGTGCAAGACTCATCTCCATAAAGTGAGATTAGAAAATTGTACCGTAATAGCTTCATAAAGATTGCCTGGTTATCACAGGCCATAATTACATGGGATATGTGGAATTACAAGCAATCATTTTGTCTCTATATGAATGTACAAACATAGGCATTGGGGAAACAATCAGCTGCTTGGAAAAAAAGATGAGAGAAAAAACCAGCATCTGTGCTAAAATATTCCTAAGAAGGATATTTGTCATATATCCATCAGAGCAGCCAATGACATTTATTTACCAGACACAAAATAATTATGTCTCCTTTAGCGGTCTTCTCCCCTCCACAGTTGAGAAGGCTTTAGTTGGAAAGGGACATGGAAGTGACTGCTTGAAACATTTGATTAATATTGGACAGCCTTGACAGCTTCAGATGGGAGCAGGAAAATAAATTACAGAAATACCTGCAAAAGCCTAATCCATAAGCACTTTAATTGGATGGAGAGTAAGGAGCCAAGTGAACCAAGGAATGAGGGGGCATAAGAAAACAAGAGTCTGAGGCTGGCATCTGGCTTCTTCCTGAAAGAGAGAACCATGCGGCTTCTTTCCTTTCCTCCCCAGCTGGATTTAATGGCATCGCCTAAGGAATCAGAGGAAACAGGTGCAGCCTGGATGTGGGAAGCTGGTCAAATCAGACTTGCATCGTACCCCACTTCATTCCTTTGTTATAGCTGCCATTTCTCCTTGTTTGATGTTCCAACTGTTCCCTTTTAATGATTAGCAGTAAAGCTCCTGAATTGAGAGGAGCTCATGTTTGCTCATCCTTGGGAGCAACGGGGAGGGAGATAGAGAGACTGTATCCCAAGTCACGGCAATCATGGCGGAAAAAACCACATGGGATAGAGAGGACGGTGGAAGCTTTCAAAGAGAAGAAGAAAACGACTTTAGTTTCTGGAACATGATGGAGGAAAGAAGAAAGGGAAGCTGATGTGGTCTAAATAGAGTCTGAAGGCTGAACAGGAGCATTTATCTAACAGGTGCCAAGCAGTGTGCTGGGCACTGAGGACACAGGGATGAACACAAGGCGTGTAGCCTGTGTCTTTGGGGAACCTACTGTCTTAGGACATAGGGCATTAAAGAGATAAGGTATGGGAAATACTTGAGTGTACTCATTAGACTATTAATGTGTCTCTTCCCTTTCCAATTTCCCTCACTAACTTCACCCCTTTATATCCCCAAGTTTTGGCATTTGAGGCACCATTGCAGCCCTGGAACTATTCAGTGCCCAGAGAGTTTTTAGGGACACATAGAGCATCCCCCAATGCAGAAAAGGCAAAAATTTCCCCAGGACCTTGCCTCTCCCACTGCCTCTTTAGGTACCCAGGTGACCAGGACTTTCTTTATCCCTCCCTCCCCGCTGACTGGTCCAAAATCTCCTATCACCATTCCTGAGGTATATTTATTAAGTGAAAAGGGCCAACTTCAGGGTGGTGGGTAGAGGAGGTTAACATTTGTATGATTTTTTTACAAAAAGCATGGCCCAGCTTTCTTGGGGAGGAGGCATCAGAATCACTCTTGCCTTGGATGGGGAGTGGGTGACTGTAGACAGGAAGGGGGATGGAGGAAGACTTACTGTTTACACTTTTGTACTTCTTGAATTTTTTACCATGTGAAGACAAAACAAATGTAAAAAAAAATCAAAATCCCTCCTCATTATGATCCAAAAAGACCCCTTCCTCCTTCCCTCAACGAACCCTCACTCTCTGAGATGTTGACCTGATTAAAATAATTGTCACTTAGGTGTAAATTATCCATAAACACAGAGGTGTTGTGGGTGAGTATTATCTATACTACCTCAAAAACATTTTGAAATCTGTGGAATATAAAACTATGAAAGAGAACTTGTGAGCAGAAAGTGATTCAAATACTCTATTCGAGAGGACGCTTTCCTTGTCCGAGTTAGACAGGCCTGGATTTGAACCGTAGTTTTTTCACTTTTATAGATTGTGTGAATATGAACAAGTTTCTTAAGCTTTCTGAGACTCAATTTTATCTTGAAAATCAGGGATTATAACAACTCCTTCACTGGACTGTAGCGGAGAATAAATGACATAATGGATACAAAGTGCTTTGAAAGATGCCTGGCACAGAGCTGGTGTTCAGTACTTGCTCATCTCCTCCTTTGCTTCCCAGCCTGTATTTTCCTCCACAAGACTAAGGTGAAGTCATACAAGTAGCATCAGGAGTGATGGATGTGCATATGCACACCTATTTTCTTCTATTTTTGTGAAAGGCTTTGTAAGAGGTTCGCGGTTGATGGGAGAGGCAGAGTATTAGACAGGCGATGGACGACAAATGGCAAGGACACAGTATTTTCCCTATTAGTTCAATTCAGCATACTTCATTGACTGTCTCTGGTATGCTAAGCATTGTAAGTGTTGGGGCATAGCAGTGAACAAAACATGTGACAATCCTTGCCCTCACGAAGCTTATACTCTATGGGAAGGAGACAAGACAAGAAATAAGATAGATAAGTCACCTGTAGTATTTAATACTGATAAGTGCCAAAGAGAACACCAAAGCAGTTAAGGGGGATAGGGTACTGCCAGAGAGGAGGGAGAGCACTGCAGTTTTAAATGAGGTGGTCAGCTAAGGCCTCACTGATGAGGAGACATCTGAGCAAAGACCTGAAGGGGGTGAGACAGTGAGCCTTTGCATTTGATGTTGGAAAGGCAAAGTTTTAATGACTCATCAGTAATTCTTTGAATCATCTTTGTAATATAGACACAGAAAAGATACTAACCACAAACTCCGGATTTCAAATCATGTGGTGATTTAGTCAGATCTGAGCATTTGAATATGATGTCTCAAAAAATCCCAACTTAACATGTTCCCCGGCTCCAAGCATCTGTGTCAAAGGCCTCAACAAGTTCCTCCCATCTCTATTTGCTAGGAGCTTTTCCAGTAGTAACCTAAACAGTGTCACTGCTCCTGGAGCATCCTCACGCTCCTAAGTTCTCGCCTGAAACTTTTTTGTTGTAGAATTCTAAAAACTATCGGGGAAAAAAAAATCCCTAGTAGTATGAGAGAACTCTCTAGTATTAGAAAGGATACTATAGTCATCCATAATACATTCATGAGAGCTGTTCAACATTAGTTTCGACACGTGTAGTGATGGGGAGATTGCTACTTCTGATGGCAGCTCATTCTGTTCTCTGACTACTTTAATGGTAAGAAACAT
The DNA here is from genome assembly GCA_031878705.1 of Tapirus indicus. Lineage (NCBI taxonomy): Eukaryota > Metazoa > Chordata > Mammalia > Perissodactyla > Tapiridae > Tapirus > Tapirus indicus. The sequence continues at coordinate 14,273,075 of CM062937.1, forward strand.
CATCTTTTTGAATAAAAATCTGCCTTACTCTACCTTTAAACTTTGACTCATGCTAATTCGTTAATTAATGAGTAGTTCACCTAACAGCAATATTTATCAAATATCTTCTATGTTGAGGGTTGAGGGCAGTTTTGTTAAGTTTAAGGTGATTAAATATGAAGAAGACTGACATCTGGCCTCAACAAGCCAGCACTCGATTCAGACATCAGGAACACGTGCCTGCCTCCTCCACATGGCTGTTCATAAAACACTGAAGACAGTGATCATGTTTCTTCCAAGTCTTCTCTTTCTTTGCTATAAAGATCTCCAGAGTCCTCAACCTTTCTGATTATCATCAACATTATACTTATATAAAAGAAACTCCCAAAGAATAGGCAAAATAAAATACAAGAAGTCAGAATTCAGAAACAGTTCTCTTGATATTATTAACTTGCCACAGATGTTCAGTTCAATATATAATATGCTTTCTGAATAGGTATTTGAAGCAGTACTGGAAAGCTTACACTAAAATTAATTTAGTATTGTGATTACACAGCATTTCCTTATTTACACAATGGCAATCTGAGTATTAATGCTTTTTAATAAGAAAATACCAGAGGTTGGGATTGGTCCTTATACACAGTTTCTAGACAGGTGCACTGTTCTAAAGACCCACATACATGACTAGAGTGTGTCAGTATGAGGGCAGGGAGGGAAGCAAGGAGCCTTTCTACAAAGTAAGGTCTACAATGAACTGGAATGTACTTAACTTAAAGAATGAATAGATTTTCTCTTTCCAAACCTAGTATTTTCAAATGCAGAGGAGATGGAAAAGTCAACATTTCTGGAAATGATATGGAAAAAGAATACTGGCTTATATCCTATAATACCTGATACCCAAGAACAAAATGAATTGTAGGAGGGAAAAGGCTTTACAAAACTTATGACTTCTCTTCTACTTTAAGTGGCTCCAAAAACATTTTTAAAAATCAATTTGGGATCAAGATCAAATTAACAGATTATCAGTTGAAGAGAGGGAAATTTTAAATATGTGTGTTTCAGAAATGACAAATTAAAAGGTTTTACTTACATTTTTAAAGACACATTTTATTATTTATTATTGAGCTATAATTGACATATAACATTTTGTAAGTTTAAGATATACAATGTGTTGGTTTGAAAAAGACACATATAATTAACGTTTTTAGTTACTTCATATCGGAAGTTTTAAACCCTTTTATCTTTTCTAATTAATCCCCTTCAATATGTTTCTTCACATGCAAACACACTTCCTGCAATACATGGGCTTCTAATGTACAAATAATCAGGGCAAGATATATAAGATTTGTCTGTTCCTCTTATTGTTTTCAGATTTCTGGTTTTACCTTCTTGGAGTCTTCACCTCAATCCACAAAAACAGCCAATAAAAATTACATTGTTTTATTTTTGTACATTTGTATTTTAGTAAGTGAAGACAGAAATAGAAAAGACTTCTAGTAACATAGAAAAAAGTATTTCTACTATAATGCAATATATGTGACCTCAAAAAAATCTCATTTTCTACAAAATCACATACTATAAAAACAGAACTTAGAAAAATCACAGTAAGGATAGATCACTTCAAATCCATGGAACTCTGTAACCAAAGTACAAACAAAAGCAATAATTGGTACCCAGGGAGATAACTTGGACTGCCCAGGCAAGCAGCTCAATATGGCTGGAGGCTCCCACAGTGGATGTTATTAAAAAATAATAGAGTGGAAATGCAGGTTACATGCTGAATAGAGCTGCAATGGTGGGAGCTGAAATAAGAGAGAGAAATGGAGTTCTCAGCCAGTGGGGCTGCTATGAAGGTGGGCAAAGGAATCAGTGAAACATGCTAAACCTTCTATAAGCTATGAGCTGCACAAGGCTGGGCTACACCGCTCTGTAGAGGAGGCACTGAACTGAGGGTTTTTATTTCTTTTTTGCTGGAGATTATACTTCTGTTCCAGTAATCTGGCTTCCCTAGCCAAGAAAAATCCATAGATATACCAAAGGAAATTCTGTGGGATATTAGTATTTCCCTGTTCATCAATCACATATCAACCAATTCTCACTACAGAAGCAGGTGTTTGTGTGTTATAGCAGAACACACTGCACAAAAAAACCCAAACACTTTATAGAAAAAAATTCTTAATTGAAGGGACAATGATAAGAAAGCTAAAATAACATAAAGAGTGTAGGGTTTGGAAGGCACATATCTTTAGTAAATTCATGCTTTTATCTCTGAACATAATTATATGGATGACACTTTGGTTAAACACGTCAAAATAAGAGTATGTAAGGCTAATAGCAAGAAAGAATATGAACTTGTTTTCACTGTAATTCAGGAAGAACATAAAGGAACTGTAATTGATATTACCACTGCGGTGAAAGCCAGCTGGGGAAGAGGAAGATGGTCTTAGAACCAGAATGCATATGCTAACCAGTGGCTTACCCACTGATTTTAAAAATGTTAGAAACTAACCCAGTAACTGTCACTAGAATAAGGAGTCAGAGGCTCCAAAGTAAGATGGAAACCAGTGTCCACAGCACCAACATAGAGGAAAAGGCTCTTTCTTAGGCTGGTATTGACCACCCTGTAGACATTAAATTCTGGCCTCTTTTTTTTTTAAGTAAGTCTAAATTGCCTCCATATATATCATAAATAAATGTAAAAGACTATAGATATTTGGAAATCACAATATGTCAAAAAATATGTTCAAAATTATAACAGTTTATTGAGTAGTTATTATGTACACAGCACTGTTAATTTTTTACATATATTAAAACTAACACCCATAATAACCTCATAAAGTAGATTTTACTATTATTTTCATTTTACAGATGAAAAAACAGGTTTAAAAGTTTAAGTAGACTTTGACTTCTGGGCAAGATGGAGTAACAGGGATCAGATTTGCCTTCTCATTTGAAACGACTAAAAAAAAAAATAGATAAAATATATAGAAACAAAGTTTTCAAGACACTGGACATTAATCAAATATTTATATATATATTTATACCTCTCTTTCCTATTGGTTCCATTTCTCTGACTGATACAGATTTTCATATCAGGACATGGGGTGCTGCCCTAACAAACGCTGAAAAATGTAGAAATGATTTTGGAATTGGGTAATGGGTAGAGGCTATAAAAATTTTGAGGCATGTGATAGAAAAAGTCTAGATTGTTGTGAAGCAATAGTTGGTAGAAATAGAGATGTAGAGGTCATAGAGGATGGAGCTGCAGGCCCAGATGCTGGGGCTGATGAGATCTTCATGGGACAAGAGTTGTGCTTGAACAGTCTGCAGCCCTGGAGGGCCAAGGAGGGAGGACCAGTATCCTGGCAGGCTCAAAGCACAGGGCTACTGCCCCAGAAGGCCCAGAGGGCAGAGTATAAAGTCAAAGAGGATTATTCTCAGGCTTTGAAATCTAATGGAATGTTCCCTCCTGAGATGCAAACTGGCTAGAGACCTGGGGCCCCTTTTATCCCTCCAATTTCTCTTTGTTGTGGTGGGAATGTCTATTCTATGTCTGTTCTAACATTGTATTTTGAAGCAGATAACTTCTTTTCCAGGTTTCACTTGTTCACAGATGGATAGGAATTTTGCCCCAGCATAGACAACATCCAGAGTCTCAACCATATTTGATTTAATGATTGAGAAGATACGATTTGGGACTTTTTGAGTTGATTACATTTAAATGAGAATTTTTTTTTTTTTGTATTTAGAGGTGGTGCTGGAGTGAAATAAATTGGGGGAATGTTGGAATGGGTAAAACTATTTTGTGTATGGGAAGAAAACAAATTTTGCAGAGCCAAAGAGTAGGCTGTTGTGGGTTGACTTGTCCCCCAATCAAAAAGATATGTTGGAGATCTAACCCTATACTGTGAATGTGACCTTACTTGTTAATATGGTCTTTGTAGTTGTAATCAAGTTAACAGAAGGTCATATTAGATTAGGGTGGGCCCTAAATACAATGACAGATGTACTTATAAGAAAGCCACATGAAAACATAGGATCACAAAGACACACAGGGAGAATTCAATGTGATGATGGAGGCAGATATTGAATTGATGCAGTTGCAAGTCAAGGAACAGCAAGGATTGCTGGCAACCAGCAGAAGCTAGGAGATAGGCATGGAACAGATTCTCTTTCAGAGCCTCCAGAAGAAATCAATCTTGCCAACATCTTTCAGACTTCCAGCCTCCCTAATAGTGAGATAATACATTTCTGTTGTTTTAAGTCAGCCAGTTTGTAGTACTTTGTTTTGGTAGACCTAGGCAACTAATAAAATGGTTAAAGAACTAAAGTAAACTCTGCCTAAGAACTAAAAGTCTCACCCAATAGAGAATATCAATAAAGAGATAAAATTTATATCAATAAAGAGATAAAAATCACAAAGAAGAACCAAATAGAGATGTTGGGGTTAAAAGTACAATAACTGAAATGGAAAATTTACTAGATCTGTTCAACAGCAGATTTGAGCTGGCAGAAGAAATAATTAGCAAAGTTGAAGATAGGTCAATAAAGTATCCAGTCTGAAGAAGAGAAAGAAAAAAGAACTAAGATCTTCAGACACCTGTGGGACAACATCAGTCATACCAATATATGCATAACAGGAGTCCCAGAAGGAAAGGAGAAAGAGAAAGGGGAAAAAAGAATATTTGAAGTATTTTGAAATAATGACAGAAAACATCCCAAATTTGATGAAACACATTAGTCTACACATCCAAGAAGCTCAACAGACTCTAAGTAGGATAATCTCAAACAGATACAAACCTAGATACATAATAGTAGAACTGTAGAAAGATAAAGACAACGAGAGACTCTTGAAAGCAGCAAAATATAAAAAGCTACACATTACATACAAGGGATCCCCAATAAGATTAAGAACCGACCTCTCTTCAGAAACCATGGAGAACAGAAAGCATTGGGAGGACATATTCAAAATACTGAAGGAAAAGACTGTCAGTCAATAATTATATATCCAGAAAAATGATACTGCAAAAACAAAGCCAACATCAAGACATTCCAGATAAATAAACACAGAGAATTTGCTGCCAGCAGATCTGGCTGACAAGAAATACTAAATGGAGTCATTCAAGCTGAAATGAAAGAATACTAGACAGTAACTTGAATCCACATGAAAAATTAAAGAGCACCACAAGAAAAGGTAATTATATAGATAAATAAAAAGCCAGTATAAATGTATTTTAATTTGTAACTTTTTTCTTCTCCTATCTGATTTAAAAGACTACATAAAGCAATAATTATAAAAGTAGGTCAATTGGCTTATAATCTATAAAGCTGTAATTCCTATAAAAATAATAGCATAAAAAAAGTAGAGATGGGGACAGAATTATATTGAACAATGTTTTTGTATACTATTGATATCAAGTTGTTATTAATCTAACTAAATTGTTACAAGTTAAAATGCTAGTTGTAATCCCCAGGGCAACCACTAAAAAAAAAATTCTAAAAATAATAAAAGAAACAAGAAAATTTAAATAGTACACTAGAAACTATCTATTTACACACACACACAAAAGCAGTAATGGAGGGATTCAGGAACAGAAAAGACATAAGGCCTATGGAAAACAAATAGCAAAATGGCAAATATGAATCCTATCTTATCAGTAATTACATAAAATGTAAATGGGTTAAACACTATAATCAAAACCCAATGGTTGCAAGAATGATTTTTAAAAAGGATCCAACTCTATGCTATCTATAAGAGGCATGCTTTAGATTCAAGGACACAAATATATTGACAATAAAAGGATGAGAAAAGCTATACAGTACAAACAGTAATCAAAGAGAGATAGAGTGATTATGCTAATAACAGAAGAAATAGACTGTAAGACAAAAATTGTCACTAAAGATAAATAAGAATATTTTATAATGATAAAAAGATCAATCCATCAGCAATTATAAACTTATATGCACCTAACAAAGAATTGAAAAATGCATGAAGCAAAAACTGACAGATTGAAAAGTGAAATAGACAATTCAACAATGATAGCTGGAGACTTCAATACTCTACTCTCAATAATGACTAGAACAAATGGGCAGAAGATAATGAGGAAATAGAAGTTTGAACAACACTATAAACCAAATAGACCTAGTAGACATCAATAGAATATTCCACCCAACAACAACAGAATACACACTCATTCTTCTCAAGTACACACAGAACGTTATCCAGGATAGGTCATAAAACAAGCCTTAGTAAATTCAAAAGGATCAAAATCACACAAAGTATTTTTTCTGGTCACAATGAAACAAAATTAGAAAATAATAACAAGAGGAAATCTGGGAAACTTATAAATATGTAGGAATTAAAAAGCATACTCCTAAATAACCAATAGGTAAAAGAAGCAATTATAAGGGGAATTAGAAAATACTTTGAAATTAATAAAAATGAAAGCACAATACATCAAAACTTATGGAATACAGCTAACGCAGTGTTTAGAAGGAAATTTAAAGTTATAAACACCTTTATTCATAAAGAAGAAATATCTCAAATCAATGTTATTCTTTAATTTTAAGAAACTAAAAAAGAAGAGCAAACAAAACTCAAAACAAGTGGAAGATAGGAAATAATAAAAATTAGAGCTGAAATAAATTAAATAAAAACAATAGAGAAAACCAATAAAACCAAAACTTGATCAACCTTTAGCTACCCTAAACAAAAAAGAAAAGAAAGAAGACTCAAATTTCTAAAATCAAGAATGAAAGAGGGGACATTACTACCTATCTTACAAAGGAAAAAAAGGCAGATTATAAGGCAGTACTCCAAACAATTGTATGCCAACAAAATAGACAACTTGATGAAATGAATGAATTCCTAGAAAGACACAAACCAATGAAACCAATCCAAGAAAAAAGAAAATCTGAATACACCTACAACAAGTAAAGAGAGTGAATTAGTAATCAGAAAACTTCCCACAAAGAAGCCCAGTCCCAGATGGCTTCCTTGGTGAATTCTACCCAACCTTTAAAGAAGAATTAACATAAGTTCTTCCCAAAAATAGAAGAGGAGGAAACATTTTCCAACTCCATCTATGAGGCCAGTATTACACTGCTACCAAAATCAGACAAAGATATCACAAAGAAAATTACAAAATAATATCCTTTATGAAACAGATGCAAAAATTCTCAACAAAATACTAGCAAACTAAACCCAGGAAAACAGAAAAAGGATTATACACCATGACCAAGTGAGATTTATCCCAAGAATATAAGGTTGGTTCAGCACTCAAAAATCACCATATTAATACATAATATGCCATATTAATGTAATACACTATATTAATAAAATTAAGGCCACAAACCTCATGATCATTTCAATATATGGAGAAAAAGTATTTGTCAAAATCCTATATCCTTTCATAAGAAAAACACTTAAGAAACTAGGAATAGAAAGAAATTTCCACAACTGGATAAAGAGTATTTACAAAAAATCGCACAGCTACTACTTAATAGTGAAAGACTGAAAGCTATCCCCTTGAAATAAGAATAAGAATAAGACAAGGATCTCTGCTTTCACCAATTCTATTCAACATTGTACTAGAGGTTCTAGCCAGGCCAATAGATAAGGAAAAGAAATAGAAGACATTCAGGCTGGAAAAGAAGACTAAAATTACGTCTATTCACAGAGGACAAAATATTGAATATAGAAAATCCTATAGAAGCCACAAAAGTACTATTAGAACCAATACTTGAGTTCAACTAAGTTGGAAGATCAATATACAAAAACTAACTGTATTTCTATATACTTGCAATGAACAATCCAAAAATGAAATTAAGTAAATAATTCTATTTACAATAGTATCCAAAAGAATAAAACACTTTGGAATAAATTACACAAAAGAAGTGTAACTCTTATACACTGAACACTGCAAAACATTGTTGAAAGAAATTAAAGAACACCTAAACAAATGGAAAGACATTTCATGTTTATGAATTGGTCAACTGATTTTCAAAATGGTGTCAAAACAATTAAATGGGGAGACAAGAGTCTTTTCACAAATATGACCTTTACCACAGCATATACAAAAATGATCTCAAAATGGATGAAAGATCTAAATGCATGAGCTAAAAATGTAAAACTCTTAGAAGAAAAGATAGCAATAAATCTTCATGACCTTGGAATAGGTGTGTTTTTAGATATGACACCAAAAGTGTCATAAAACAAATAGGTATGTGACAAAAAATAAAAAAATTAGATTTCATCAAAATTAAAAACTTTTATGCTTCAAAACATACCACCAACAAAGTAAAATGACATTCCACAGAATGAGAGAAAATACTTGCAAATCATATATCTGAGAAGGTACTTGTATCCAGAATATGTGAATAACTCACACTCAAGAATAAGAAGACAACCCAATGCGGTGGGTTGAATTGTGTCCACTTAAAAGATGTTGAAGTACTAACCTCTGGGACCTGTGCATGTGACTTTATTTGTAAATAGTGTCTTTACAGATGCAATCAAGTTAAGATGAGGTCATACTTGATGAAGGTAAGCCCTAAATCCAATAACTGATGTCCTTACAAAAAGGCCACGTAAAGTCACACACACATACAGAAGAAGGCCATGTGATGAGAGAGGCAGAAATTGAGTGATGCAGCTGCACGGGAAGGGACACCAAGGGTTGCTGGGGACCCCTAGAAGCAAGGAAAGAGGAAAGGAAGCATTCTTCCCTAGAGCCTTCAGAGGGAGAATGGCTCTGCCAACATCATGATTTTGGACTTCTAGTCTCCAGAACTGTGAGAAAAAGAATAAATTTCTATTGTATCAAGTCACCCAGTATGTGGTAATTTGTTGTGGCAGTCCGAGGAAACTAATACAAATTCTAACCCTGGGAAGTGAGATGCTGCTCTACCAAATACCTAAAAAGGTCGAAGTGGCTTTGGAATCGGTAATAGGAAAAGGCTAGAAGAGCTTTGAGATGCATTATACAGAAAACCTAGATTGCCTTGAAAAGATGGTTGGCAGAAATATGGACATTAAAGGTGATTCTGGTGAAGGCTCCGAAAGAAGTGAGGAGAGCTGTAGAAAAAGCTTCCATTGTCTGAGAGAATACATATATCACTATGAACAGAATGTTGCTAGGAATATGAATGTTAGAGGTGACTCTAGTGACCTCAGTCAGAAATGAGGAAGATGATGTTGGACACTGGAGGAAAGGCATTCCTTGTTATAAAGTGGCAGAAATCTTGGCAGAGTTGTGCTCTAGTGTTGGCTGGGAAGTAGAACTTGGAAGCAATGAACTTGGATATTTAGTTGAGGAAATTTTCAAGCATAGTGTGGAAGGTGTGGCCTGGTTTCTCCTTGATGCTTAGATTAAAATTGTCTATATAGAAAATCTTATGTGATCTACAAAAGAACTACTAGAACTAATGAGTATGTTTAACAAATTTGCAGGATACAAGATAAATAATCAAAAATCAATTGTATTTTTACATAATAGAAATTTAAATTAATAAGTCAATACCATTTACAATAGCATCAAAACAAGTAATACTTGGGGTAACTGACAATATATGAGCAAGACCTATACATGAAAAACTAAAAAATATTGTTGAAAGAAGTGTTAAAAAAACCAATATCAATTGAGACATAAGACTCAATATTAACTTGTTGATTCTCTCCAACTTGATCTTTAGATTCAACAGAATCTCAATTAAAATCCCAGTAGATGTTGTAAAAATTGGTGAGCTGATTATAAACATCTTCTGAAAATACATAGGACCTAGAAGGGCCAAAACAACTTTTCTTTTTGCTAAGGAAGATTATCCGTGAGCTAACATCTGTTGCCAATCTTCTTCATTTTTTTTTTTTTTTTGCTTGAGGAAGATTAGCCCTGAGCTAACATCTGTGCCAGTCTTCCTCTACTTTATATATGGGTTGTCGTCACAGCATGGCTGACAAGTGGTGTAGGTCTGCACCCAGGATCCGAACCTGAGAACCAAGGCTGCTAAAGCAGAAGGTGATGAACTTAACCACTACACCACAGGGCCAGCCCCCCAAAACAACTTTTATTTTTTATTTTTTTTGTGAGGAAGACCAGCCCTGAGCTAACATCCGTTGCCAATCCTCCTCTTTTTTGCTGAGGAAGACTGGCCCTGGGCTAACATCCGTGCCCGTCTTCCTCTACTTTATATGGGATGCCGCCACGGTGTGGCTGATGAGCAGTGCATTGGCGGGTGCCCGGGATCCGAACCTGCGAACCCCAGGCTGCCAAGCACAGACTAAACCACTGCGCCACCGGGTGGCCCCCCCAAAAAACAACTCTTAAAAAGAACAATGTTGGAGGACTTACTTTACCTGACTCCAAGATTTATTATAAAGCTAAGGTAATCACAACAGTGTGGTATTGGCATAAAGATAAGTAAAGATATCTGTAGAACAGAAAAGAGATACCAAAAATAGACCCACACATAAAAAGTCAATTGACTTTTGACAGAGATTCAAAGACAATTCAGTGGAGAAAAGATCATCTTTTCACAAAAGATGGTGAAACAATTGGAGAGCCATGTGCAAAAAAAAAAAAAAGAGCTTTGACCAAATCTTGCATCATGTATAAAAATGAACCAAAAATGGATCATAGACATAAAGGTAAAACCTAAAACCGTAACACGTCTAGAAAAAACAGACATAGGAGACAACCCTTGTCATCTTGGTTAGGCGAATTTTCTTAGATACAACACCAAAAGCACAATCCAGAGAAAAAACTGATAAATTTAATCAAATTTAACATCTTCTCTGCAGAAATACTGTTAAGAGAATGAAAAAGTAAGCCACAGACTAGAATAAAACATATATAAACAACATATCTGATAAAAAAACTTGTATCCAGAATATATTAAAAACTTTTACAACTCGATAATAAGAAAACAAACAACTCAATTAATAAGTGGGCAAAATGTTTGCATAGTCACTTTACCAAAGAAGATATACATATGCAAATAAGGCTATGAAAAGAGGTTCAACATCATTAGTCACTAGGAAAATAAATTTAAACTACAATAAGATACCTCTACACAAATCAGAATGTCAAAAATTTAAAAGACTGACTATACCAAGAGTTGGCAAGGATGTGGATTTACTGGAATTCTTGTCCTCTGTTGTTGGGAATGTAAAATAATTCAGTACCTTGAAAAATAGTTTGGCAATATCTTAAAACGCTACACATACATCTACCATATGACCCAGTCCCAGCTCCACCACTTACTAGCTGTTTGATCTTAGAAATAAGCAGTTGGGATATGTTAGCTACCATTATTGTTAATAATAAAACGTCCTACACTATTTCATAAGCTCACCCAGGCTATATTACCCACATAACACAGCACAGAAGGTTGTACATAACAGGAGGGAAAAGGGAAGATCACTATTATTTAGTAAGCAGTATGTTTGGAAAGGAGGACAATCATCAGGTTACCATAGGTTGAAACAAATATTCCTTAAACTCTCTTTTTGCTGAGAGTGACAGCTATTGTAGAGCCCATACTTTATAGCCATTCTGTTCATCACTGATTTCACACCATCTTAAACCCTCTTCTTAGCCTGACAATATTTCCTCTTGTATAAGAAGCCGCTTCAGGACTCACCCATGACAAAGCACAGCAGGGCAGAAACAACTATCTTAATGTTGTCACCCAGTAAAAACGGCACTTTTGTTTTTTGTCAAACACTGTGCCAAATGGAATGGGCTAAATCTCTCAATCTCACATGAAGACTAAGCTGAAGTCAGACTTTTCATGAAGGAGAAGGAAAGAGAGGAGGAGGAGGTGGAGAGGAGGGGGAGGAAGGGGAAGAAGAAGTAAGTTCAAAAATGTCCCATTAAGCTTGGTCTCTGGGAATCGACCGTAAGGTAAGGGATATGTGATCCTTGAGTATTTGGAATGTTTTCTTGGTAAATCACTCTGTGAAAACACCCTCAAATTCCAAAAGAAGGAAAAGAATGAAACAGGAGAATTTTCCACAGCCCCAGATCTACTTTTTAGGCTGCTGTCAAGGATGAGGCAAGATCTCATGGGACCTGCAAAATGTAGTTTATGTCAGAGTTTTATTTTTTTGTGCCTGTCTCAAGTGACTAAAGGTTAGAGACATAGAAGACACAGATAAAACATGGCTTACGTGATACAAAGGGGTAGGTGGATCCGGGAAGGGAGACTGGGGGGATGGATGACAGGAAAGAATTACAACAAATTCAAGAATATTTGGGGGAACATTCTATCCCCTGGTTTACAAAGCAGTTACTCAGCAAGAGGATATGAGGCATGCCGTAGCTCTGTTTTCACTAGAAGTAATGCCACACAATGGTTGTGATAAAAGCAGCAGCGTGTAGTTCATTCTAGACTACTATTAATTGATCACTGTGTGGTCAATTTATCCACTTGAAAGGAGTAGGAAAATATAAACAGGTAGAGTGGATCAGGAGAAATGAAAAGGGATTTGGAAGCTTTAAGGGATATAGAATAACAACTAAAGAAGGCAAACATTAGGAAAAAAGTATCTGGTAGGAATGGTGAAAGAGGTGGATAAAGGAAATGAGGATGGTAACATATTTGATATTGGAGACCAAGTTTCGGTTGAGACTCAGAGTAGAGAATGGTTTTCTACCAGTGGGGCAGGAAAATGTAGCTTTAAAGAATTCAGTCTCATACCCCATAAGAGGAAGATGATATTCCGTGGCATAACGGAGAAGAAAACCATGCCTCAGTTCAAGCATAAAGGAGAGGGAAAGTATAAGTATAAAGTTAGTTTAAAAAAAAAATAGCTCCTGAGCTCCAAGATGTGGTCAATTACTATGTTTCCCAGAAATCTCTGAAAAGACTCACAGTAAAAACAATCAGTAACGAAGTAGTCAGAGCAAAGAGAAAGCCTGACTTGGCCAGTGTAATGGGGGCACTCACATGACAGTCTCTGGACCCCTGGGGCTCTCTCTCCATCTCTCCACACAAGCATCCTTCTGGACTTAAATGACCAGTACTTGCTGATGGACTGGTTTCCCGTAAAAGCTGATCCTTTGTTTGCTTTAATTAAAAGATTTTTACTTAAGACTCATTTTATCACTCTCAAATCACCGAAAACATAATGAGGTCAAGAACTAAATAACTAAACAACACTGAAACATTAACAGCAAAAAAAGTGTTATAGAATCTATAGTACCAAGTAAACCCTAAGAACTCCCTCTGCTAGCTAATATTCAAAACAGAAGAAATAACTTGAATAAAGACATAGGAATCTTTCATATAAAATAGGGCTTAAAGCCTAAGGCAATTAAAAAGCACTATTTTTGTAAATAAGTTAATGATGATGATGTAACTGGACATATTAAAATAAATCAACATCACAAAAACTCCTTTATTTGAATGGGGGAGAGAAAAGAGAGAAACATATTAGATTTGTCAAAATGAATAGGACAATCAAAAAGTACTGCCATGACATGTTTTTACTTATTTCATGTTGATGAAGTATATGCCACAGTCACTGCTTTTATGGAATGTAAGAATCTTTAAAAGTTCACATTTGCTTGTAAACGTTTCAGGAAAGGGCTTCACTAAATTAATTGCATTAAAGCTATTTAGAGTAAGAATGTGGTTCCATTTTCAAGCTGCTGTCAGGGGACAGGTTTACAATGAGTCATCAAGTCATCTTCAGTTATATTCCTTGTCCCCTTGTTTCCAGCACCAAATAATGCTGCAACCACCAGCCTCCCAACTTTCCTAACAATTATTTTAATTTTTTTCTTTCAAATGAACCATCTCACTTCTATCATTAGCATAATGTTTTATTAAAGTGGCTGTTGGCAGTAAGGGTCCAGCAGATACTCTCTTTTGTAGTAGGTGGCTGGTTTTCAAGTTTTAATAGTTCCTAATGATCTGTGATCTGTGTCCTGACATCCACAAATTCTGTCGACATTTTTAAATGACTATTTTAAGTTGACCAAATTATCCTTTGAAGTTGAGAAAATGATGTCTAAAATATCAGGAGCTGAATTTTTCCCTTTCTTCATCATTCTGGGGGCTATTATTTTTTGTCAATTAAAAAGAATATGCATACACACACTAAGCTAATTTATTTATTTTAACAAGGGGCACATTTTAGAGTTTTAGGAAATAGAGACAAAATGAGTTTGTGTGTGTGTGTGAGAGAGATATCTATAATATTAAAACACTGTAACTAAAAATCACAATTATATTTCAAATATTTGACATTTTATAGTCGTTGTCAGAACACCCTAGTAAAGTATTTCTTTACAATCGATTAAGGGAGTGTTGAATTCTCAAATTTTTTTAATTCAACAAATATTTACTTAGCACCTACTAAGTCCAGTCACCATGCTGAATGCTGGTAATACAAATGAGAACAAGATAAATACAGTCCCTGCTTACTAAGAGCTCCTTGTATAGGGAAGGGCCTGGATGGATAAACAACCAGTGACCACAGCATATGGTCAGTACCAGGATGGAGGAAGTGGGCATTGCGGGAGCAGATGGAGGTTGACCTTCCAAACTTGGAAGGTCAGGGAAGGTTTTTATGGGAAAAGGACTGCCACCTAAAATGAAACCTCAAAGATGAATAGGAATTATCTGAAGGAAGTGGAGCAGAGGGAAGAGGCAGGAAAGTACTTCCGGAATCAGGGTCAACAGAGACCTCAAGGGAACATAGCACCTTCGAGGATGAAGCCTAGAGTGGGGAAGGGCAGAAGGATAGAGAGAAAGGATGGGGGGGCCGGGGAGCAAGACAGGAAGAAGAGCAGAGGCCATATTAGGAGGACTCTGTAAGAACTGCCTAGGCAACATTTGAAGCAATATCACACTGACCGCAGAGAAAGGGTTGAAAGGGCATAAGGCCAGAAAGAGGGTGACCAATTAGACAGAAGTTTCAGAAGGTCAGGTGATAAATGCCAATGGTCTGAACTAGGGTGCGCAATAGAGATATAAAGAAATACTGATTCAGGGGCCCGCTGGTGACGTAGTGGCTAAGTTCACGTGCTCCGCTTCAGCGGCCTGGGTTTCACAGATTCGGATCCCGGGCGGGGACCAGTGCACCGCTTGTCAGCCGTGCTGTGGTGGCATCCTATATAAAGTAGAGGAAGATGGGCACGAATGTGAGCCCAGGGCCAGTCTTCCTCAGCAAAAAGAGGAGGATTGGACGGATGTTAGCTCAGGGCTGGTCTTCCTCACACACAAAAAAGAAATACTGAGTCAAGAGATAGCAGGAGGTAAGATCAACAAGACTTGGTGATTGATATTTTATCTGGCAAGGGAAATAAAGAGGAGAGAGTTGGCATATACTCAGAGAGGCATACAGAAATAAGCCTATCACACTTCAGTCAAATATTTAAATATCTTCTCAGCAGGCTATAAATTCTCCAAGACCTGTGACTAGGTCTCCCATAGGTTCAAATCAACCCAGTTCGGCAAATATCGATATTAACTCTAATCTTTGTTACAGTGAAAATCTGTCATCTCAACTGACAGTCTTCTTTGTAGGACGATATTATAAGCAAAGCATGCCAAACATTAAAAAAAGAATCACGATTATCCCTTAGAGTTTGTTGAAATGGCATTTGGTCTGTTTCCTTGCTTCTCCCCTTGGGACCTGGGACTCTTTGACACACAGTGAGGGGGCAGTAAAGGTTGTAATGATGTACTGGGCAGGCATTTTAAGACAATTTTGCAATAGAAAGAGGTTATTGATTTCAACAATGACAAATAAATGAAATGCCTCCTGTATTTTTGATTGCTAAATGAACATTGTGATTTCAAGAGGGCCAACATGTGGCTATTTCCTAACCTAAGTTTTAGTGTGTGGGATTAGGTTGCCCTAATATGAGGGGAGGCCCATAAACATTTGTTATTTCCCAGAAGCCAGATGGGTACATTTAAAATTAGAGGAAATTCCATCTGCAATGTTCCTTTTTCCCTAACATAAAACTCACTTCTATTTTCCAAAAAGAAAACTTTATCTTTTTTTATTGATTTTTATTATTACTAATTTATCACCTGAAGGTCATTATGAGAAAAGGCAGAGAGCTGAAAATAGAATTGGTGAGGGAAAAACCAGTAACACTGAAATAGTATTCTCAGAAATGAAGCATGTTGCGGGGAGAAAAACACTCTCACAATCAGCAGCCAAATGAATAAGCTGAAAGTCCCAAAAACATAACATGCACCCTCTTCCTGCCAGGTTGTCCCCAGGTCCCTTCATATGGAACCAGAGTCTGAGAGGAAAACTCCAGTCTAAGACCACATCCTGTCATAATGTCATTGTAACCACTTACAAGATGCTTGTTGATAGATTCATGAATTCAGCAAGCATTTATTAAATACCTCCAGAGAGCCCAGGATAGTTCTAGGCTATAAAAATGTGACATATGATGGAGGGCAAAACCCTACATTAGAAATTTTTCATAATAATAATAATCAGTGACACATCCTTTCTTGGCTTTGGATGAGCATATATACTAAGAAAGTGATTCGATCAGATCTTTGTTTAATAACCTAATTGCTTATGACGAGAGAGCCTTTTCAAATATATTTTATTCACTTATATAGGTCATATTCAGATCCTTTAAAAATTCTGCAACTTACTCTAAGCAGTAAGATTTGCAATATTTACATAGCTAAAGATGCAGTGGCAAATCAAAAGGAACATTGGTATGTGTAGTGCCGCCTTAGGCTAATGAGAATTCTGATTGGAAATTTCGTTTCATATTGCTCATTGACTAAGTGGTACCTGTCTTCCCAGGCCTGTTGGGCATTAAAATTCTCATCTGGAAGTCTTTTTTTTTTTTCCAAGTGACTAAATTGCAATAAGCTTGGGGAGACAGGTGGCTTCCTAATCCCATCTCAATGTAAATGTGTACATCAATGAATGTCACCCATGCTAACAGCCGCTCCTGCAGCACAAGTGGTAAATTCAGTCTCCCATTCTCCACTTTTCTCTCAGCTCACACAGACCTACGAGGAAACATATTGAGACTCAGAAAGCTCCCAGGATCTTTTTGTTTGGGAACTTTTCAAAGTTAACCATGACACCCAGCCCTTTTTTCTTTTCTTTTCGTTACAATCTCTTTCATTATGTAACTACTGAAAGCATTGGCAAAATGAAACTAACTTAATTGTTGTAGGAAAAGGGTGTGGATTGGGGCATGAACCTCTATAGGGTTAAGAACCTGTAGGGGCACTCTTCAGAAAGGCCAAGTACATAAATATCACTTGATCTGGGAGATGTTTCCTAAAAGAATTCCTGGAAATCAGATGTGGCCATGAGTACGGGCCTAGCTCAGGCTCAGAACACATTCACCCATCACCACAGTAATACCAGGGGCTTCTCTTTTGAGATCAAACTGGACCAGGTCCAAGGCATAGAGGTATCGGGTACACCTTTTCAAACTTTCATCTCTTTTGTCAGCCGGACATTATTTAATAATACATTAGAAGCCCAATCATTATTCTTAAAATGCAAAATCTCTCAAGTCAGTCTCTCCCATTAGCACTTTCTCATGTTCCGTACTTCAAAGCTCTTATCGATGACATCACAATACTCATATCAATAAATCTTGTCAGTAAAGCTACACACTGTGTACTTTATTGACAGAAGAATAAGAACCTTGTTTTGCTATCTCCTACTTTTGTTTTGTGCACTGTATCTTTTCTTGCATTTAGTGATAATCATCTTTTTAAGTCTAGAAATTACCTATATTGCTCAAATTCAAACTTGACATGCATTAAAAAGTATTCCTGAAGTCCGCCAGCTCTTAGTGAGGTCTCTCTAAACTGACAGAACACTGTCAGCCATTTCCCTGGCTCTCAGCCTGCAGTATTTTGAGTTAGCATTTTCTTTTTTTATAGGTTTTGTTTCCACAATTAAATTGCCTACTTTTTGAGGGCAGATGCTATGTCTTGATTTGCTTTACATCTTCTGCACACAGTACAGTTTAATTACATAGCAGATAACTATTTGCTAGTAGCAAAAATTGTAAAATTTTGTATCTGTGTTGTTCTAAGACTAGGTCAAGAGAAGGAAATAAGGAGAGATGAAAAGAGAAGTATAAAATTGGAAGGTGCTATGAATTCCATTTGCTTTATTCTTCCTTTTTACTCCCAGGCCCTGCAGAAGTCCTGTCTCTGTCAAAATTGGGAGAATACGTTTTAAGTGTTCAAGTAGACAATATTTCTATAGGCACTAGAACGTGAACTCCATGAAGACAGGGGTTTTGTCCATTTTGTTCATTGTATCCACGATGCCTAGAACAGTGCTTGGCACATAGTAGGCGCTCAATGAATATTTGTTGAATAAATACAAAAGACTGAAATAAGAATCTTTCATTGAACCCCCCAAGAATCACTTAAGGCAATGTTTAACATCATAGAATCTCTGAGCATGTCGCGGTTTTAAAGATAATCTAGTCTAATTTCCTTATTTTACAAAGAGAGAAACTGAGACAGCAGAGGAAGGAGAATTTAGATCTCCTAGTTCTTAGTTCAGGTCTCCTATTTAGTTTTCCCTTTTGCATAAAACGATAATGGAATAAAGAGAGGGGTTTCTTACGAAATTGTCTTCCAGTGGTAACTACAATTGCCTATGAAGACCTATGCAAGTATAGGTACAATAATGTGGTAGGCACCAGGAAAAAGAAAATAAAGCAAAGAGGTTATTTTAGAGACAGAATTCAAATTCTCATTACGTTATCTGAGGCAGTGATGTTCTATTGTTCTGGGTTAGTGACATTTTGCTCTATTATTTTCCTATTTGACAGTAGGGTGTCAGGTAACTGATTTCATTTGTGAACAGAGAGGCTGCTTTTGCTGAAGGTGAGGATGATAAGGCTGTTTACTCTTGGTTGTTTTGCTTCTTGTTATCTCACTCAAAAAAGAGAAGCGATAGGAGCTATAGATAGGCACCGGAATGGTTTCCCTTACAATGGGAGGATATGCTCAGAAACTATTACTCTCTAGAATCATAATCGATAAACTTCTGCTTAAAATGGAGGAGAGTAAAATATGCAGGAGTTACCCACCCCTTGTAAAACAGCTTGTGAAAGGGCTACTGAGATTAAGGGCCTTTTTAAATCTCATTAAGTTACTTGCATAACTTTCAAATCCTGTCAAGATTAAAAGATAGGCAGAACAAAATAATTTAGGATCATAACAAGCCTAAGGTAAAACTGACTTAGGAAAAAAGACGGTGGTCTTCTTGGATTTTAAGACTGAGAGTCCCTCTGACGTTGAAAACTGTAACTTTGTTTTCCCCCCAAAAAAGACATCTTTATATTTAAACCATTGGTTTGGGAAAAGGAGAATCGAAAGGTAGTAATCTATCTGCTTTAATCTCCACTCCCCAAGGTTACCATAGAGATTTCAACTACCGGATAATGATGTTAATCAGTATCACAGAGATTGGTCAACAGAGCAAACTAACATGGCAGTTTTAGACCAGACTTCAGACCTTGCATTAGCCCTACTAGGAGGCAGGTACTGTGAGGCCTAGTCTGAGCCATGGGCTGGTTAGTCCCTATTACCTCTGAGCTAAGGAATCACTTCTAACCTTCGCTATTCTTATCAGTGCATCCGTTATATTTATTATTTGTCATTGGTATTACTCTTTTATACTTGTAGCATCACTTATAGTTTACAATGCACTTCATATACATCTCATCCTATGGGCCAAAATAGAGCAGGAATCATTATCCCAATTTTCCGGATGAAGAAAGTGAGGCTATGCATTCACATCACAGACTCAGGTCACCTGGTTGGCAAACAGCTGACTTTTAATTTGAAATCTTTCCTCTACCCCTCCCTGTCCCCAAGTACTGTAGTTGATTCTGCAAACTGATATCGTGTGATGGACCAAAACATAACCAGAAGGTGTCTGAAGCAACATAGGGTGGTTTAGTGAAAAGGTACTGAGTCCGAATCCTGACTTTGCAATTTACTCTCTGTCACCTTGGACAAATCACTCAACTTCTGCTTCTTCACTTATGAAATGAGAGATTGACACCACAAAGTGGTTTCCTAACCTGACTGTGCATCAGAATCTCCTCAAGAGACTTTTGTATAATATAGATTCCTGGGTTCCACTTCAGCCTTCTGAATCCGTGATTAGAACCTAGAAATCTATATGCTTAAACATTTTCAAAGGTTTCTGATGAAGTCAGTTGGGCAATTGGGAGTCACTAGGATCTCTTCAGCTCTAACATTCTGTTATTGCAGGTTTATTATCCATTTGGCAGGGGTATATAAAGGCTTTAAGTCACAGATGAGGGAGAAATCCATCAGCTTGGGAAGAGGAGAGAGTCAGGAAGGAATATTTAAAGAATAAACTTAAATAGAGTTTTGTCATATATACAAAGGGGGACGGGAGAGATTCATGGCACGTCTAGGGAAATTCAGGAGTATAGTTTGACTCAAGCATGTGTTCTATCCAAGGGAACAACTGGACTAAGAATGGAAAAGGACACTGATGGGTAATATTTTTAATTAATAATTAATATTTTAATTAATAATTAATATTTTACTATGAGCTTAGGTCAGATCTGAGGGTCCTTTTGTGCGCATCTTTATCTGACAGCTATCTTCTTCACTATGTCCAGAAGTAGTCATCTCTAACAAACAAACAAACAATAAATAAAAGAAACTCACCACCATTAACCAAAAAACACAAACAAATCATATCTGGCTCAGCCTGTGGGCAAAGAAGATAGAAACCCCATCTGAGACAATGGCAGCTTTAATTTTAAGCAGACATTTTTGCTTTAGAACATTGAATACAATCTTTATAACAACAGACAACTTTCCTTGGCAAAACTTCACAAAAGAGCTGGCAGTCACATCCATCTGACTCTGATTTATGGCTTCAGAGATATTCTCAATTCCAGTCTTAAAGGATGAGCCTACTGCTTCTTTATAGTAGCTCAAGGGCAAAAATGATAAATTTTGTCTCCATTTAGATATATCCATTTAGATATTCTTGATGCTAAATCTCAGTGTGTTAAGTTCACAGGTGGGAGGAAGGTGGAGGTAGGAGGAAGTTCTGTTTCACATTACTCTACCAGGTATGGCTAGGTAGCCCTCTGGTGGCTACCCTCAGTGACTAATCTACAAAAAAAGGATTTTACCTGTTCCTTGTCCCCTCCCTCATTCTGATTTTATTTTTTTCTTTTAGATATATAAACTCTTTCATTCCGCCAACGTGAGCTTCATGAGGGCAGAGTGTTTGTCATCTGCTCACTTACTGCTGGATATCTGGTGCCTAGAACAGTGTATGGGACAGATTCAAGAAGTATTTGTTGAATGAATCAACTTAAGTCACAACTGGGAGTCCTTTTTCTCACCATTGTGAGGAGAGCTCCGTTGGTTTACAGAGCTAGGTTTTCAGCTTAGGCTGTGAACATTCGGTAACCCAAGTCTATTCCTGGGTAGTCTGGTAAATAAAACTTAGGTGGCAAATATGAATACTATTATAAATAAGTCAGTTAAAGTCTTGAGATGCATTTACTCAAGTGGATTTGCAACTCTTAATCTTATCTCCAAGTAGATAGGCCCTCCCAAGGGTGGGAGTTCTGAGAATTGTGGAGAACACAGGTAATTGAATCATTTTGGCACAATATCCCAGTTAGATTCTCCACTTTTTCAGCCCCACACCTTTCTTTAGACAAAATGCAAGCTCTATTGCCACCAAAGGTATTATCTGCTGAACCCATTCTCAAATAAGCACAATGGTATTTTGGCTTTACACATATTCCATAGTTTATGTAGTTATGAAAATTGAATTGTAAGCTATTATACAAATGTTATAATCATCTACTACCCAGAAGACCCATCTTTCTCTCATTTGTTTCTCCTGACAGAAATGGATTCTGTTACCTATTAACTTTGTCACCTTAGTAAGTTATTTGCTCTCCCTAAACTTCAATTTTCATATGTAAAAATGGAAATGATAATAATATCCATTTTATAGGGTTGCTGTGAGGATTAAATGAGATAGTACATGTAAAGCTTCTAGAATGGTGTCTTTTGAATTATAAGAACATATAATTAATTTATTGTTATTATCATTGTTATCATCCCATCCATGCCATTCATAATCTAGAAGTGAAAACACTGTATCAAAGTTTGAACTCTCTAGGGGTTTTTATAATTTTAGAACAGTTTTCACTTTTACATGATTCTATTTTGTCAAATATGTTCAAGTGCTTTGTATATATTTACTTTGGGTTTTAAGTTACTGTTACTATATTAATTTCTAATTACAAAATACATTTCAATAATGTTAGGGAAATTGTTCTTTATTCATACTTTGTATAATTCAACTAAATCATAATTTGAAAGGCCAAATACATAACATTTTCTTGATTATTTTTTGCTACTTATGGAGTATATAGCCATAACTGATTTATAATTGTAAAAGAGTCATGTCCATCTTTATTTGTCTTATTATTGGTAAGACAGAACTTGTTATTTAGGAAGTTAAATATAATTTTGAAGGCTAATTTGGTTCCCAGGTGTTTATTACCTGTCTCCTGGATACAGCTAATGTGTAACTGAGAACAAAAGTTCTTTGAAAAGACAAAATAAATTATTCTTTATCAGATATTTATTGTGGACTATTCTGTGCCAAGCCCTGTCTCAGTGTTGAGCATGTCCCAGTGAACAAGATACAGAGCTGCCCTCATCAAAATTATATTCCAGACAATAAGCCAACATACAAACAAACCAACAAACACAATCAGATGGTGACAAGCAGTGTTGAGAGTGGATGTGATAGTGACTTTAAGGGCTCAGCTAAGGCTTTTCTAAACAGAAGATATTCACATGGAATGATAAGAAAGAGCCAGTCTTGCAAGGATCTGGGGAAGAGTGTTCTGGGTAGAGAAAACTGTTAATGTGGAGGCTCCACACTAGAAATGAACTGCTTGGTATATTGAAGAAATAGAAGGAGGACAATGGGGTTGGAGTTAGAAGACCATTGTGTAGCCCAGGCAGGATATGATGGTAGCTTTAACTTGGGTAACAGAAGTGGAATGAATACAGATGAACAGACTTGAGATGTTTTAGGGGTAGAGGCAACAAGGCATGCTGGTTGACTTAATATGGAGATAAGGAGATAAAGAAAAATAACTCTCAGATTTTTGGCTTAAGGTTCTTGGGTGGATGGTGATGCTGTTTACTAAGATATAGGAGAGTGGGAGAGGTGACCAGGATTGAAGGAGAGAAATCAAGAACTCTGTTTTGTTAGTGTAAAGTGTGAGAGATCTCTTCCACATCTACGTGGATGTGTCAATATGGCAATTGGGTAGTCAAGTCTCAAGTTCAGGGGAGTGGTCAAAGTTGAGAGTCATAGAAAAGTGGATCACATAGATTGCCAAAGGACTGGAGTGGTAACCTAGTGTGTAGAAAAAAGATTTCCAGAAACACTCCACATTTATTGGTCAAGTGGAGAAGGAAGAACCCGCAAAAGTACTCCGACAGAAGGATCTAGTAAAAGTTGATAAGAAGAAAACCAAAAAGGATGGTAAGAGGAAAACCAAGCAGATTTGGTGTTCCAGATCACAAAATAAGAGAGTGTTTCAAGTAGGAGAGAATGATGAACTATGTTGACTACTACTCAGAGAGACAATAAAACAAGAACAGAGAAGTGACTGTTCAGATTTGGCAATGTGGAAATAGAAGTGAAAAGATAAGGATGGAAGCATACCAGGAATGCATTGGGGTGAGGAAGTAGAAATGATGACAAACAACTTTGAAAGGGAGCAGAGCAATTGAGAATAGCAGTACATCAAGGGAGGGTGCTATACATCTGTGTCCGCCCCCGGTCCCGCCAACTCACATGTTGAAACCTATTGCCCAATGTGACAGTATTAGGAGGTTGGGACTTTGGGAGGTGATTAGTCATGAGGATGGAGCCCTCATGAATGGGATTAGTGCCATTGTAAAAGAGGCCCTAGACAGCTTCCTTGACCCATCCACCACGTGAGGACACAGTGAAAAGGTGCTACCTATGAGGAAGCAGGCTCTTGTCAGACACCAGATCTGCTGGCACCCTGATCTTGGACATCCCAGTCTCCAGAACTATGAGAAGTAAATTTCTGTTGTTTATAAGCCACACAGTCTATGGCATTTTGCTATGGCAGCCCAAATAGACTAAGACAGAGGAGTTTTTCTTTTGTTTTTTAAGATGTGAGATATTGGAACATATTTACACAATCCTGAGCAAACTGCTTTGCCATTCATAGCCTGAATTTCCCTCATCTGAAAGGGTCTATTGAGTGTTACAGTGATATGGGGCTATGTTAATCTTACAGGGAGAATTTAACTCAGATAGTGTATGTGCAGAAGGATCTGACACAATGGATGACATCTAGTTGGACCTCAGTAAAGACTGAATCTAAATTTGCTAAATCAATCATGGGCAAGTACTCCTGCTCGGGGATTTTTCCGATTGTCATTCTGTTAACACCTCTGTTATTTATTTTGATAGACTAATTCTTTCAAAATGCCAGTGTGCCACTAATTTACCACTTATGACCAGAAATAGTTTTATTCTCCTGCTATTGAGGTAGGAGGGTGGACTCAATTCATGTCGATAATACAATTTTATCCAGGGAATCATCAAGGGCTAAGGCCTAACAGAAAAGAGAGTTGTGATCCTCACTGTTTGCAGGTCTGCGGATCTCCGAGCAATATCTTACATAAGAGTCAAGTGGTTTTAAGGCATTATCACTCTTCTGTTGATTGGTGTTATCTTATAGTCTCTTTTACTTTATAGAAAAAAATATGTCAAGAAGAACCTAAGAATGTTTGGAGGTTTAATTGATCTTTCATTGGTTTTTTGATCTAGTAGATGGCAAATAGCTATACGCTAAATTGTAAAGGAGTAATGGTATATTCTCAACTATTGCATCTCTTCAAAGTTGTATTTAAACACTCCTTCAAGAACCAGGGCAAACAGGAACAAACTCCTACCCATAAAAATACTCTTGGGTGGTGTGAAATGGAGTTTGTTTTGGTTCTTCTTCATTCGAGCTTTTATCTTAATGCTATGTTAATTGCTTTCAGGTAAAATTAAATGCCTACCACAGTGCCTGTCGCATGCTAGGCACTCAGTGAATAAATGAAAGTGCCCCTGCCGTAGTGAATAGAGACTGTTTCATTCTTAGAGCAGCTTCATGAGAAGGAATCTTGTACAATTTCACAGGCTCTGTGCTTAGTTTAATGCTCTATCATCATGAAATTCTTAATGATTTCTGAACAAGGGACCAGGCATTTTCATTTTGCACTGGGCCCTGCAACTTATTTAGCTGGACCTCTTCATTCTTCTTTCTCCCTTCTCTCTCCACATCATCAATCAACCTCCTAAACATCTCTCCAATCAGCTCAATTCTCTCAGTTCCCATTGTCACTGCTTTAATTCAAGCCACAAGGAACCCTCGTCTGGGTTGGTATGAGAGCCTTTTATCTGGACCCCTGCCCCCAGTTTTGGTTTTGCCCGTTACAATTTCCAAAATATATTCAGTGATCATTTTAAAATATAAATCTGATTCTATCACTTGAATAATTAATCAATTCATTAGTTCAGCAAATATTTAGAGTTCATACAAGGTATTATGCCAAGCACTGAAAGTGCAGTGGAGATCAAAACCAGAGGTAACTTCAAGAGAGGAGAAGCACTGATTCTTTTGGAAAGAATGGCTTGATATTAGCCATGATTAACTAAAATACATTTCTAGGCAGACTCTCTGATTACACCATTTTGAAAAATACATTGGTTCAGATACTGGGCCGAATTGCGGAGGAGGGAGGAAGGGAAATGAACATTTTAAAACTCTTTCACCCTGGAGAGCATATTGGGAAGCCAAGTTCCTCTGTGGCCTTTCAATATCACAGTGGGTAACTAGAAATTCTTACTCTGAAAAAATTCCGGGTCAAAACCATTTCACTCTATGACTTTGTGGATCCAATTGATGACTTGCTTTAGTGCTGTTGCAAATCCAAAGCTGATTCTTGAAAAAAAAGAAAAAAATCTGAATATCTTATGGGTATCCCCAAGGGCCACATGGGTCACTTCTGTGCAGAAGCAAAATGGTCTTCTAGACGGGTAAAAGTGCTATCACTGTTTATGTTCCTCTAATTTCACCCAGTGCCCAAAGCATTCAGATCCATTTCTCACTCAGTAACAGAAAATGTCAGTCCTTGTTGGAAAGTATAATCTCAAAATATTTGTTATTCAGTCCTTATCAGAAGCTTGGGTAAATGGGGAAAGAAAGGGACACATAGAGAAGACTGTCAAAGTTACAAAGGGTACTTCTACTTTTTGAAGCTCTACTCTTGGGTGAAGTTGGACCACTAGAATGTTGAACACACTGTGTACACTGGGCAAATTCTTACAGAATTGCTTTAACTCAGTTTTGTTTTAATGTTATGCCCTTGGCTTTTATTCAAGGTTTATACTAGAAACCATCACATGAAATTCACTTCCGCATTTACTGTAAAAGTGTGGTTGAGGGCATTGTCCATTACATCACTCAATATGTGCTATTAAGTCCCATATGAGAAAATTCTTTCAAAACTAATTTTAGTAAATAAAATGAGCTCCTTGTTAAATTGATATTCTGATTCCTTTCCAATAATGAAAGATGTATTAATTAGGATTTGTTTCTATTTTAAGTGGCAGAGCCCTACTCAGACTTACCAATCAAAGAAAAGAATTTACTCACTCTCGTTGCTGGGAAGGACTCTAGGGTCATGGACAGAATCTAAAGCTGTAGCAACCAGGCTTCAAAACTCAGGAACAGGAGCCAGGGCACAGTACACAGGACTTGCTCTCTCTCTCCATAGGCCTGCCTTCTCTGTTTAGTTTCATTTCCTCCCACTGGAGGCAGGCCTGTTCCTCAGAGCAGGGAAGATGGCTAATAGCTGCTCCTCATTCATATTTTTCCAGCTCAGCATCTTTGGTGGGAAATACTCCAATGCCTTCAAAGTCTGTGTACCAACCCCTGGGAAGATTCTCACTGATGCTAACTCTCAATGGCCAGGTACCCACCTCTGCATAATCACAGTGCCAAGGAGATGGGGTACTGTGCCAGAGGGTAGGTGATGGGGCATGCTGACTGACAGCCCAGGCAGAGAGGGGAGAAGAACCCACCCAAAAGAAAGAGAGCACTGTTAACAGAAGAAGAGCATGAGAAAACATTCAGGCAGACAAAAGACAACAGTCAGAGCCATTCTTGAAAAGAGCCAGGACATATAGTTTGTTGTGGTTTTTTTGCTCTGAATACTAGGAAGCTCGTAGGCAAATATGAAGCCCAAACCAACAGTTACGTTGACCTTTCAGCTCAGATCAGTTTTACCTCTGATTTTGGTTTCCTCTTTTATTTTATAGCTTTATTGTTCTATCTGTTTTTATAAGCCTTTTAATGTCCTTTTGAAAAGAAAGAAAAGAATTTCAACAAACCATTGTGATTATCTTAAAAAACAATTTCTTGTGTTAGTTGCCGAATCTTAAGATGTAAGTTTGAAGGCAGAAATACTTTATTCTTGAAAATGAAGCAAAGAATAAAGTTCATAGTAGAGTAGCATGCCTGTTAAGAAGGAAAAGGAAGAATAAGTAAAGCCTCGTCCTTAAGGACTGACTGGACGGCTGTTGTGTGCATCCCTAGCCCACGACAGCCTTGTGCTTGTGGTGGAGACTTCCTTACAATGAAAGAAGCTGTTCCTTGATCCAGTATGAGGCACAGCTCCTCACAATAGAAGACAAACATGTGAGAAGAAATAAATATAAGACTACAGGGAAGAGTTTTCTTCATGAACTCCAATTGCAGAACTCCCTGAGAGACGAGTTTTAGAAGAATTTCCAGAAGTTCAGAGGCAGTTGATAGAGTCACCTGACCCTGTAACTGGTGGTCTCCCCTTCCCAGGAGACGCCCAGCACCACCTTGCCCAATCCCAGTGTTCTGAACTCTGGCTCAGGCATGGGGGAACTTTCCCTCCTGATCAAAGCTAAAACTGACTAGAAGTTCCAGAGAAGTTTAATAATAAATAAGTAGAAAAAAAGAATGCTGTTATTAAATAGTCAACTAACTTAAGCTTTTTAAGAAACGATTTTGATATACTATCATTGAAAAAAATGATGCAGGAGCCCAGAGACGTCTGTCCTACCGCCCCGCCTCCCAACTCCAAGCACGTCTCTTGAACTTATTTCAACCACGAGGGAGTATCTGTCTGAAAATGCTGATGGCATCTCCAGGCCTAGGCGAAAACACTCATTCCAGCCTGTCTCCCATCCAGGGTTCTGCTGTTGAGCTCCAGGTCCCAGTCTCACTGAAGGACTGGGGGTGCTAATCCCTCCCAGAAGCCATGCCCTGCTCTCTCCTTTCCCTACATTACAGAGACCCGGCCTGGTCGCCCACTAGCTTTGCTTTATGGCCTCTGATAAAGCAGTACCTCAACCATACAATAAACATAATTTCTATCCCCCAAGAGCTGTATCCATTCTCTCAGTAAGGTTATTTTCTTATAAGGACAGTGAAATTAGAGGAAAAATACTGTGTAAAGAAGGCCCTGTAGGTGGAACTGCAGGGTTGGGGGATCACTCGTTTTGTTTGGCTTTGTTTTCCAAAAGAGTTCGCTGTCCTTTATTTGCTATTCCTCAGACAACAGCTGGACCTGAAATTGTCGCCATTTTCTTTGCATAACCTCAATAGTGTGTGTGACCCAGATAGGTGCCAGAGGAGAATGATGCTTCTGAAACTCTTGGATAGTTTAAAAATCATTTCTCCCCTCCCTCTCCTTAAGACGTCATTTTGATGCTCTATTCATTGTGTGACATGGTTAATGTAGAGTGACATTGTGTTGTGGGAAGGAGCAGTTGAAAGCAAGCAACCCGGGGGATTTGAGAGCGACAGCTCAGATCACACTATCACGTCCTTTTTTTACATTGTTGACTATTGGCCCCTATAAAGTGACAGTACTTCTGCTAGGCACTGGGAAAGATGAGTATTTCTTACTGTTTCCAGTGAAATGCACCTGTTCTATCCCTCACAAGGTTTATATTCAACTTGTCATCCATCAAATGAGAAGTCCAGACTGGTTGATCTCTACATTGTAAAGTTCCAGCCTTCCTTTTTAGTCCTTTGTGTGATGGCACTTAAAAAAATTGTACACATATTATAATATACAAAAAACAGAACTTTTAAGCAAGGAAAAAAATGTTATTCATAATCTCATTAATATCAAAATTTTTTTCCTCAAAGGTGGTTTGTTCTTGTCCTCATGTAGTTACAATAATTACATATTTGAAGTCATAAACAGATTCAGTTATGTATTTTTTATCTAATAAGCATTTTCCATGTGTTTCTATGTTAAATATTATAAATTTTCGTGTTGCATAGCATTCCATTAAATTAGCATATGTGGAATTACCTAATACTATCTCAGTGTCAGACATTGGCTCTCACTTTTCTCTATCGTAGACATGCTGATATAAACACCTTGGGCATACAACTTTTAGAAAACACAGTTTTGAATCATTTCTTTTAGATACTCTTCTAAGAGCTGGGTCACTGGATAAATGGATGTGCATGTTTTATGGCTCTTAAATCATATTGCCAAATTGTTCTTTAAATGCGTGGAACAAATTTACACTGTCAAAATCAAAAGGTGACAATTCCAGGTTCCCCTTGTCCTTGTCATATGGGTGTATTTTCATGTTTTGTTCTTTTGATGGATATATGACCTTTAAAAAAAATAATCATCTGCCTAGCAAAGATGATTCTGACTTTTGTTGTCTTGTTTTCCTTTGCCATCTTCCCCCTCCTCCGCCCTTCTCCCCACTTCCCTTGAATCAAGTAATAGTTCTCACACTAACATCTGTGCTACCCTGACATGGACCCTCAGGGCTTATCATGGCTTGTCACCTACTCACAGAGATTAATTTCTCCTTCAGATGTTTGTCCTTCAGCTTCCTTTTTGCAAAAAAGCCTCAGGATGTAGTGGTTTGCTACCCCTGAAAATGATCCAGCACAGAGACGGGCTGTCACTTGCTTCCCCTCCTCTGTACACTTGTGGTTCCAGGGGATGGGTTTTTCTTTGCTTATGGTCCCTGCTGACACCTGACCTTTCCCAGTAGAAACAATGTAAATGACACCAGGATTTGAGTGACTGAAACTTCAGTTCTGATGGCAGATAATCTGCACTGCCCCGAGGTCGTCTGTCTTGTGTTGCAGTAGGAAGTGAAAGTAGGAAGAACCTTCATTCTCCCCAAATTCACATGTAGATGATGGTGGAGAAGTGTGAGCTCTATCTTACCTATACTCAGTTTTTGAAAACTTTTTAGACTGTTTTGTTCTTCCTCTTCATCATCCCCTCCTTCTCTCACCCCCACCCATGAATTTGTAGAGGAATTGGGTGAAATTTATACATTTCAAATAGCATAGATGTATTTGGGCACCGAAGATTGAACCTACCAGTAGTTATTTCCTTTTTGTTTTGTTTTCTAAACTATTTACATAAAATTCTGAAATCAAGATTGTGCCTGTTTTATATTCATACATAATCCATTGGTGAGTCAGATGCGGAAGGGCAGAGCCTGGGTTAAGAGTTATAGTAGGGAGCGTCATAGTTTTTGATAAATAATATCTCATCCTTATCAGTATATTGTGTTCAGCTGCAAGTAACAAAT
This sequence comes from Tapirus indicus, assembly GCA_031878705.1. Lineage (NCBI taxonomy): Eukaryota > Metazoa > Chordata > Mammalia > Perissodactyla > Tapiridae > Tapirus > Tapirus indicus. Next base: position 14,303,778 of record CM062937.1, read on the forward strand.
ACTCAAAACAGAGGCTTAAACAAATCACGGTTTTAATTTTTCTAACAGAATGAGAAGTCTAGAGGTAGTGTGGGGCAGCATGGCAGCTCCACAATGGACTCTGAGACCAAGTCCTGCTAATATTCTGTTTTACCGTTCTTCACTTGAGGCCTTATTCTTACAGTTGCCTCATGGTCCCAGGATGGCCAAGGATCCTGCTCCAGATGAGAAAAAGAAGAGTGGGAGGAGGAACAGGGACAAATTCTGTGTCAACATACTCAGTCTTTCTTCTTCAGGAATCCCAGAAGTTCCTCCCAACTCCCACTTATAGCTCTTTGGCTAGAACTGAGTCACTTGACCATCCCTATCTGCAGCAGAAGTTAAGACATGTCATGTTTTTAACCTGGGTATGATGCTGCCCCAATAAAATCAAGTTTTGGTTAGTAAGAAAGCTGAGGAGAATAGATAATGGATACAGAAATATCAGTCTCTATCAAAATTGGTGATAGGGTTTGTTGAGCCCTTTTTTAAAAAAGTGATCCTACTAGGGTAAGAATACCTCATCATGTAAAACTCAGTCCAAAGGTCACCAATCACAGAATGTGGGCATTGGAAGGAAGCTTGAGAAGGTTATGTATTTCAGTACAGAAGCCCCCTTAGGGCATCTGTTTCGGATGTTCATCCAACTTTTGCTTGAACAATTCCAATGTAAGGAATCTCACTACTCCACAAAGCATCCCATTTCATTGTTGGCAGTGTTAATTGTTTAAGATAATAATGGTAATAAGAGTATGTAATAACACACTGATCATATTTGCTTCTATTGAACGAAAATACATGTAGCACACAACCATGGGTCCCAGATCTTCCCTTTTCAATCCTTTTGTAGGAGACCCATTCAAGTTATTGAAGACAAGGGTCATGCTCTCAGCTCTGCAAAGTGTCATTTGCTCTTGTAACACTCCATTTGCTACCAAAATTGCTTGGATACATTACCCGTCAATTTTTTTTCCATCCTCAAATGAATGCCATTATTTGCATAGAATATATGTTTTAAAACTATATGTACTCTCCCCTGAATTTGTTTTAAAAATATTTGTGCCTAATCTTCAGTTTCCTCTCCTACTCATATCTTGATTTGCAAGCTCACGTAGGAAAAGAAAAAACAAGATCATATTAACGTCAGCAAAAACGCTTACAGATATTTCCACTCACCAGAGCAAGCTGCTGCTTTTATCTGTTGTCATGTGCCAATCCAAGTCAGTCTTTCTCCGCTTCCTGACCATGTTCTTTTTGCTCCGAACCAGAGCTTTTCAATCTCCTTCATCTTTCACATCATTTTGCCTCTTGCTCTCCACTCTTGGTGCCTATGCCTCTAAGTCTGTCATTTGTCCCTTGCTCTGGGGTCAGAGCCCTTCAGGTCTGTTAAGTGCATCTTCATAACCTTTACTTCTTATCTGAGTTTTAAAACATGTAAAACTTCTTCACAATCCCATTCTGATATGTCACAAACACAAGCATTTTTATGCCAGAAAACAACTTCTCTGTAGAAGTCTGAAATTTCATTAGAAAAAAAGAAATTAGGGGGAATGGATTTAACAGTGCCACAGCATCAGCTTTGGTTAAATAAAAAGAAAGTCATTTTGAAATTTGAAAATATAGCAGACAACCTGTGGATTTCATAAATTATATGTTATATAATCTTCCATCCCCAAAGGGCAGATGTGGACACTTCTTGCTCAACATGCCCTCAAGTTCCTGGTTGTGGTCCCTTTGTATGTAAGAGAGAGCCGAGACATAGAATCTATAGCACTTCAACAACTCAGCCACTTGACCAGGTTCCAAGAGAGAACATTCTTCTTCTAAATACCTATTCTCAGGGGCCAGCCCAGGGCCAAGTGGTTAAAGTTCCATACACTCCACTTTGGTGGCCTGGGTTCGCAGGTTCGGATCCCCAGCACGGACCTACACCACTCATCAGCCATGCTATGGAGGCATTCCACATAAAAAAGACAGGAAGATTGACATAGATGTTAGCTCAGGGCTAATCTTCCTCAAGTAAAACAAAAAACAAAAACAGAGGAGGATTGGTAATGGATGTTAGCTCAGGGTGAATCTTCCTCACCAAAAAAAAAAAGAAAAGAAAAGAATCTATTCTCAGAGAACAGTATCACAGTGACTTCCTAAAGTAGGATTGTTCTTCATAAATTTTGGCAAAAGCACAGGAAGATACTGAGAGAAATGCCATGGGGCAAACATGGCTGAAAATATGAGACCTTGAGTGCTGGCAAGATGCTTTCTTTCTCCTCCAGGTTCTGCCTCCACACACCTCACAGTGAATGACTGAAGGGAAAAAGCAGCCCTGCAGCAAGGGGAAAAGAGAGAGAACATAGCTCCTCAAAAAGAAAAACCAAAACCAAAAAAGCCTGAAGAAATAAGTCATGTGAGGGCATGGCCTCACATCCATGGAAACTCTACAAGTTCACATTTTTTTGTGTGTGTGTGGGGAAGACCAGCCCCGAGCTAACATCTGTTGCCAATCCTCCCCTTTTTGCTGAGGAAGACCAGCCCTGAGCTAACATCTGTTGCCAATCCTCCCCTTTTTGCTGAGGAAGACTGGCCCTGGGCTAACATCCGTGCCCATCTTCCTCCACTTTATATGGGACGCCGCCACTGCACGGCTGACAAGCAGTGCGTTGGCGGCCGCCTGGGATCCGAACCCGCGAACTCCGGGCTGCCAAGCGCGGACTAAACCGCTGCGCCACCGGGTGGCCCCCAAGTTCAGTTTTAAGTACAAGGGGTTTGATGAATTTCTTTCTGGGAACACTGCCAGTCTTTCAAAATACTATATGACACGATAGAGTAACAAATGAAAAAAGCAAGATAGAAGATTTTACTATGCATTGTTTGCATAAGTATCACACCACATGCGTATACAAAAGAGAATGAATGTATACAAAAGAGAATGAAACAGAAGAATCTTAACAGTGGCTATCTTTGGGTGCAATGTTACAGTGATTTTAATAGTCTCTTCCATTCCTTTCTATAGTTTTCAATTTTTCTAGAGTAAGTTCATGTTATTTTTATAGTTAAAATTATTTTGACAAAGGTGGAAGATGGTGAATGAAACCTATTATATACACAGAAATGAACCTTGATTTAGTATCTGTTGAACCAGGAAGAATGAGAGTAAGAAGAAATACAAAATTGGCAACCATTTTAGAGAAGGGAGGCATCTCCCAGCTTCTCTACTCTAACTCCTTAAATTAGTAGCTGAAGAAATGAATAGAGGTACTTTTAATAGAGAGGAAATTAAGTTCAGTCCCTCTCTTCACTACTCAGAAGGTATTAATGTTAACCTGTGAAGGTAACTGTGAACTAATATAATCAAAATAAACTTCTCTATTTTTTCCATTGGAAGTATTTCTAAATTCTTTCAAAAAATGGCTCATAGGCCCATCGCTGTATTCTGACATTCTAATCCCTTTAGTAATAGTCAAATATATAAAATTCTGAAAAACAAGGGTTTTGAGGATTAGCTGGCCTCAGTAGATGTTAAAAATATACACAAAACTACAGTAACTAGAGCAGTGTGGTACCAGCTTATGAGTAGAAAGACAGAGCAATGAAATCAGGTGGAAATTCTTGTAAAAGACCTACCAATGAAAAAGAATATGCTATATGATAAATGTGCCATGGTATATCAGTGGGGAAAAATTATTCATTTAATAAATGTTGTTGGAGTAAATAAGTAGCCTTCCACACAAGGTGTAAGCAACCTATATAGCTTGTGGGTAAAATCTTGCCAGCTTCCTGTTTTTATATACAAGCTTTATTGGAACACAGCCATGCCCATTTGTTTAGGAGTTATCTGTGGCTGCTTTTTCACTACAATGGCAAAGTAGCCTCCCCAAGAGTACACTGTCCCTGAAGGCCAAAATATTTACTATTTAGCCATTTACAGAAAAGTTTGCTGACTCATGGATCTAGAGGAATAAAATGTTGAACTTGACCTCATTCTTATACTCAAACATATTCCAGATGGGTCAAATATCAGAATAAAAAAAGAAACCATAAAAGTACAAGAATTCATTATTTCAAAGGGTTTTTTTCTAAATAATTTTGGAGTGAAAAAGTCCATATGCAAAGAGTGCCAAATCCAACTACATACATGTTAAATATATGATCCAAGTCAAAAATATATCCAAATAAAGACAAGAGGCAAGTGACCAACAAAAGAAAATATGTGCAACTTCTCATAACAAAAAGGGCTTATTTTCCTAATCTATAAAAAACAAAAACCTTCCTCTAATCAATAGAAAAAGGCTATCTATCAAATATAAAATGAACCAAGGATATGAAGAGGCAGTTCAAAGGAAAGGAAATACATTTGGCTCTTAAACATCTGAAAAGAAGCTCAAAATTAGTCACAATAAGAGAAATACAAATTGAAATGACTGTGAGATGCCATTTTTCACTTATCAGATAGTCAAATATTAAAAGTTTGATAACACACAAAGCAGGAACAGGCACTCTCATACATTATTAGTTGGAGTAAAATTTGGTACACACAATTATATTAGATATAAGTGGAATTAGATATAAGTGGATATGAGTGAGAGGGGAAGGGGATGGGGAATTATTGTTTAATGGGTATAGAGTTTCGTTTTACAAGATGAAACTATTGAGACAGATGGTGGTGATAGCACAATACTATGAATATATTTAATAATGCTGAACTGTACACTTCAAAATCATTAAGATGGTAAATTTTATGTTATGTGTATTTTACTACAATAAAAAATGTTTTTTAAAAACTAGAAGGGAACCAAGTGCCTAAGGAAAGAGGTGAGAGGCGACTTTCATAGTATATTTTCTTGTACTTTTGATTTTGTACGAAGTTGGCTGAATTAACTATTTTATGTTTTTTTAAGTTTATTCTATCTGTGCAAACATATATGTACATGTGTGTATTTTATCATCACAATTATATTTTAAAAATACCACCATCAATAAAAAAGACCAGCCAGAACTATGCCAAAGTGTTAAATGCACTTGTCATTGGTTGGTTGGTCCTATAGGTACTTGCTGTTCCATGTCTTTAAAAATTTACATTGACAGTAGAATTCACCTTTTTTAGTGTACAGTTCTGCCAGATTAACAAAAGTATACAGTTTGTAACTTTCCAAAAATCAAATATAGATATGTTCCATAACCCCTCACAATTTCTTCATTCCCCTTTGCAGACAACCACTTCCCCCACAGCCCCTGGCAGTCATCGATCTGTGTTGTTATAGGTTATCCTTTATCTTTTTTATATCTTTGAATTCTATCTTTTTGGAGTAATTTGAAGGGCTCATGAATTATTTTTAATGGAAAAATAGTCATTTTTTTAAAGACAAAAAAATACCTTTCAAGAGAGGGGAGAGAGAGGGAGACAAAGATGGACAGAGACAGAGAAAGAGAGACAGATCTTCTTTTATCATTTCCCAAAATGCTATTTGCTAACCGTGTTCCAATAAAAGCCTATTTGGCTATTTGGAAAGCTAAGTTAACACTGAGGGTGAGTTATTTATCATAAAAGCCATCCATCTGTGAAAAGACTCTGGGACTAGCTACTTGGAGCACTGCTCTCTCATTAGAGAAATTACACCAGTATTCTAAGTTTTATACCCATGTGCAAGTAAGTAAATCCCTTCAGAGTGGAAGGAAATTCTTTAAGGGATGAGTTACAGGAAACCCGTATCTGTGTACTGAAGGATACATTTTGGTGCACTTAGGCGTTATTTCAAGGGATGCTCATAGCAACAGAGCGAGGAGAGTGTAGCAAATATTGTCCTGCATCTTCAGAGATGCAGGAAGTTGGGCCCAGAGAGGCTAGTTGTTGAGGTGATTATCATCTCATTTACTCTTAACCAGGCTTCATTTTTCAGCTTGTAATGAGACTTTGAAAAGATATTTTTACAATATGTAACACGTGCGAAGATTCAGACAAGGAGGCATATGTTTATGAGGGGCCGAGAGGAATACAAATGATGAGGATTCACTCAGACTAATGGACTGAAACATCAGCAGCATGGGCAGTTAATTGCGCACCCGCGGAGCGTGTGGCCTGGCACAACCCACGTGCGGCCCTTGATTGATCTAATGAGGGCCCCTCTCCTGTGGTCGGAGACCTGCTGTGCTTCCCCGTCTGGAAAGCAGGACTTGGGGCTCCCAATGTGCTCACGAGCGTCTGCCACGCATGAAGTGACTTCGCTGTCTTGAAAGGAGTTAAATTTGTGCTGCAATCTGTTCTGATTTTTCACTAGACATTCCACGACATCTGTACAACTTCTGCTTCGTAAACTGCATCTTTTCAAGTATTTTGCAACATCTTTTGCTTTGTAATCTGAGAGTGTTTACTTGGCACAAGATTGTAAAAAGTTCCACTCTTCTTTAGGAGAGAATCTTTGCTTGAGATTTATCTTAGGAGAAAAGAAAACTTAAAAGATTGTGGTTGTCTTAGAAGGCTCGCGGTACACCCAGAATGTATTTCACAGACACAATGCAGTATTATAACAAAATAAGAACATCAGGGCCAAAGTACTACAAATAGCATTGCAAAATATTCGATAATGACATTTAATGCCATGCCTCAAAAAAATAATGCAAGGACACCTAATTGGCTCTATAGCACTTTTCTCCACGGCATTGCATATTCTGTGTGTATCATGAATGTAGAAAATGTAAAAAGTATGTCTGTGCCATTGAATAAATAATGTTCAGTAAACATTTATTAGGTGGTATTTATGACATGCTGAATAGCAATAGACACAATGGAGATGATGTCTACTCTCCCAGAGGTTATAATCCATTAGGGAGTCAGATATTATTCAAATACTCAAGTAATTAGTTAAGAACAATTGTGATGAGGGCTATGACGCACAGGGGGCTGCGAGAACCATACGCTACCGATGATTTTTTAGGTCAAAATGACTTAATGCTAGCAGTTCAACATAGTTCAATCTGGAGTGGACTAGAATGGGGGACTCTCACCAAATCTGGAAGAGGGCATTGCCAGGGTAGGCATCCCCAAGGAAGTGACATTTGAGCTGATTGATATCTGGAGGGTGGGTGGGAGGTAGCTTCCTGAAGGGACGTTAAACACATCCTGGACCTGTATGAAGTGAGGGTAAGGGAAGGGCTTGGTGGGTGAGAGGAGCTTCAAGCAGGCCAGCAGGAATAGAGGACAGAGTGAGGGGAAGGGCAGCTTGAGATGAAGCTGGAGAATTAGGTATTGGTGAGTCTAGGCAGGGCCTTGAACGCTATGTTAAGATTTTGATTTTGGATTTTTACCCTAAGGCCAGTGGAAAACCATTCACGGGTTGTAAGCCCTGAAAGAGGATGGATGCAGCAACTATCTCAGGGTTCCTAAGGCCACTAAAGGAAAAGTCATGAATCATTTAGGTAAAATACCCAAGTAAGCCAAGACCATCTTTGTGGCCAGAGCTGGACTAAAGGGAGACACAATCAGACTGTTTGGAGGATGCCCGTCAATAAGGGATGTATAAATATCACTGGGAGTGTAATGGGATGAGAAACCAATACAACAATAATCCTTTCATGGAATGTGCTGTATGTGGCAGGAAGGGGTGAAGGCTTGATAGCCCTACAACATATGTGAGCACAATAACACATGACTGCTCTGCTTGCGGCACAGCCTGTTACGTAAGTAGCTTCTGGATGTCTGCCGGCTTTCCATTTGGTTCAACGGGATATGAAAGTTCAAGGCCAGAGGAGACTCTTGCCATCAGTGGTCATTCTTTCCCATCTCTTCCCTCACTACGCTTGGCTCCTCCACTTAAAAAATGCCAAACACACATTTTAATAAAAGCATTCTGAAATGGCACCATGCTGTTTGCCTGTTCAGGGTGTGCATGTGTCTCCAAAGAAGGGTATGTGAGCTGCAGTAAGTCACTGGCTTCTTGGCAATGATGGAGAAGAGGAAGCGTAATCTGATTTTACACTCAAAAAGCACCTTACAATACAGCACGTGTTTTATGTACATAAGTTACCTTTGCCCTCACAACAGGAATGAAATAGTCTGTCATATGCATAAGGACATTGAAGCTCAGGAGAGTTGAGTTCTTTTTTTTGCTGAGGAAGATTCGCCCTAAGCTAACAACCACTGCCAATCTTCCTCTTTTTGTATGTGAGCGGCCACCATAGCATGGCCACTGACAGATGAGTGGTGTAGGTCCATGCCTGGGAACCGAACCTAGGCCACCAAAGTGGAGCACACCAAACTTAACCACTAGGCAACCAGGGCTGGCCGTCCAGTTCATTTTTTAAGGTCATACATCTAGTGGCACAGCTGGGACCAAATCTGGGCCCCTCTGAAATGAAGTTTCATGCTTTTAGTTCTTGCATATGTCACAGAGGTGGCAAGGGCCAGCCCTACCCCCAACTCGGTAGTCAAAACCTCATGTTTTTGGCATCTAGGCTTTGTTTTCCATTCTAACCATCTAGAACTGAGGCAGGCTGATCATATGATTAACTGCTGCCTTGGGGATGGATGAGGGCACCTGGGGGCACTGTTAGAAGACGCCCTGGGCCTGGCTGGAGGCAGACTACAGAACGCCAGCACAGAGGACCACACTGGTTCAGCTTTTGTGGGGCGTGAGATGCATATCATTTCAAAAATTATGAAGAAGAATACAAAACTATAAATACAAATTATGAAATACAAAAGCAAACATTTATTTAAAATTTAAAAAAATGAATTTCCACCAACTACAAAATGGAAAAAGCTGAAAAAAACCACAAAAACATGACAAAATTCAGAAAAACAGCATGATATTTTTATTAATTAACTGCCTGATACAGATTTATGATACTTTTCTCCCTACTTTTTTTCTGTTGAATATTTTTTATTGCCTCTTGATCTGATCATGATTTTGTAATATTTTTTCCTATAGAAAAAAATTAAAAGAATCAGTCTTTACCATGGTTAATTGAAATGTGTTTTTTTATTATTAATAATTAAATGAGCTTCTTTCAACTTTACAACTTATTCTGACAATGTCCTGTAAATGTTTAGGGTTGTCAGGTTCCAGAAAACCTTACATTTTCTTCCTATATCAGTTGTTACAGACACTCACAGTTTATGGTGCTCTTACAGGTTGGTGCCCTACAAGCATCGGGATTCTGATAAATTTAATTTCCCGCAATTCCCATTGAAAAGGAAAAAGCGATTTGGCGAATTTGTAATTGCATACACTGAGTTATTATTATGTGTATTTTGACAGAATAGAATTTCCATTTTGACTAGACATCAAGGGAACTGAATACTCTGGTCACAATTCCACATGTCTGATGCTTGGTAGAATTTTCCACAGGCTAGCTTCTGTCTCCATACATTTCAAAACTTGTCCCGCCTGCCATGACTCAATCCCACTATTCCTCTGCGCACTAGGACACACTCATTCACAATACAACCTCTGGTCCCACCCCTTCCTGACATGGTGCCATGGGAATCAGCACACTGGGTTTCAGCATATTTCTGGAAGGCTGCCCTACTCTGGGCCACCTTGCAATAATTTTACTAGACATGCCACTAAGCACCAAATAAATGTATCTCCGACACAACTTTCTCTCGGTTGGATTCCAAAATGCCCAGGGCCTTCCAAAGTCCACCTACACAAGAGGAATATTTTGGAGGAAATATCAGGGTGGAAAGAGACCATGGTCTTAACTAATTGTAGTTTAATCATCTTACCTTGCAAATTTTACATAAATGTGTAAGCATGTGGACACATGGCTAGGACTCCTTTCAGGAGTCTTGGAAAAGGCCATGCAAGGGAGGGCTCTGCATTTTAGGATTCATTAGCTTCCTGGTAAATCTTCAGAGCACAAGGACCTCGTGAAGGAATGTTTTGTTCTTCTAGCCTTATCTGTGATAGGGCAATACTACTCAATGCATAGGAATGTAAAAATTCTTGAAAATTAAAAAATATATGTATACTACTAATTGTCAAGAGGTTGACAAACTAAGATTGATTTGCATATGTGATAATTTTCAATCTAAGCTTCAATCAGTTTTATAGGGTAAATGAACCACTATATTATGGTTTCCTTATACAGTTATATACCCTTTTCCATCCCTTATTTAATCTTCATACAACGCCACAAGGTAAGTGTTATTATCCCCATTTTACAAATAACAAAACTGAGGATCTTAGGGGCTTACGTAGGCTTATCCTGTTTGTAAATATTATCTTAATCAACCGTCCACCCACCAGCCTCTCTAGTGGGGCAAAACTGCAAGAGAGCTGTTTACCCTCCTTGAAATCTTGCATTAATAGTTCCTTCTGGCTATTTAGAAACAAAAGAAATCTCACCTCACCCTCACCCTCTGCCCTGGTGATTTCTGAGAGTTTGTGACACCGAATTATGCTGATATTCTCTCTCTCTCTTTTTTTAATAGGAGATGGAGAGGCTCTCCTTCATTTGATCTTTAATTCTTGGATCTCACGGTTCTGTCTGTAACCCTTTTCTAACTTTAAACACTCTCCCTGGGTGACCTCATTAATTTCCAAGTCTTTAGAGACCATCTATATGTTGGCATTTCCCCAATTATACCTCTATGCTAGACCTCTGCTATGTTCTGCAGCTACCTAGTAATATTGTTAAGATGGTCTCTGAAAAATGGAGCATCTGTGAGATTTTCCAGGCTTATCTTCTGCCATACTCTTCCTAATCCACTCTACTCCTGTTATGCTGACCTACTTTTAGTATCTTGTAGGTAGTTTCGTTCAGAGCTTCACATGCTGTTCTTTCTTCCTTAAACACTTTTCCGTGCCTTCCTCATTCATTTATCCCTTAAGTCTCAGTTTAAATGTCCCTTCTACAGGAACACTACCTCTGACCTCTCCTCATCAAGACAGAATGGAGAGCCATTCCCATGTTTTTTCCTGAGTGTCATTCTATCAATTAGTATTATTTTTGGCTGCAGTGGTCAGAGATCTAATTACAATGGCTTAAATGCACTAAGGTTTATTCTCCTATATAAAAGAAGTCGGCAGGGAGACTGTCTGGGGTTGATATGGTGGTTGTACCAAGTCTCTAGAATCCTAACCTCCGAGTATTCTCAAGGTTACTTCATAGTCCAGGATTGCTGCTGTAGCTCCAGCTACTTCACTAGCCTTCCAGGAAGGGAGAGAAGCTGAAAGGACCCTCCTTCTGGCTTAGTCATCTCCCTTTAGGAGCCCTCCTGGAAATCTCACTGAAAATTTAATATATTTATCTCATTGGCCAGAACTTAGTCACACAGCCACATCTAGCTACAGAGGAGGCTGGGCGATTTGGTCTTTTAATTGGGTACAATTAAAGGTTCTGTTTCCAATGAAAATTGGGAAAATGTTATGCTGGAGTAGGCAGCAGACTGTCTGCTACACCTTTCTGTGTACTTATCACACTGTCTTTTTAAATTATCTGTTTAATTGTCTGAATCCCCCACTAGGCTAGAGGCTCCAAAGAAGGGAATGTGTCTTATTCATTTTTCTCTTCCCAACACCAGGCAGAGAGGCTGCCAACTAATAGGTCCTTAATAACAATTTAGTAAATAGATGAATTAGTTGTTGTGAGAAAACTATTATTGCTATTAAGTGAATTAACATAGTCTATAAGGCTCTAGGAAGAAAGAGACTCTCTACTTTGTAGGAAGGAGAAAGAGGAGGAAGGGCACAAATGACCACACAATTACGTAATCAAGTCAAATTAGATCTTGGTTTATAAAAGCAGGACATGCTGAAAAAAAGCCACTTTTGTTGGGTGAGCTCAGTAGAAGGGAAGTGAATCTTCAAACATACGTTAACTCATGTCTATTTATGGTGAAGACACAAAGGAAATGGAGGAAGATATATTATGTACATTCTTGAACGTTGATCACTGTTTGAAAATGTTAGCATTTCATTTTTAGCTCATGTTATCTTCTTCTCTCCTGCTGTCCTATAGGGTTTTCAGTACCCTGTTGTGCTAATATTTGGGACTATGTATTCTGAGGAGTTTTAGACATCACTTGTTTCTTTTCTCATTTCTTTCCTCTCTTCTGACAACTTATAACTACTGCTCTAGTCAAGGACACAGAACAATAAAATTTCTGTCCTGTGGCTTCATTAAACTTCAGAAGCCTTGGACCGGAGCTCAGCTGCTCAGTGAGCACCGTCAACGTTGTGCACCTCTTCCTTCTAAGCCAGCTTCACAAAACTGAGAGGCAATGCCATGATTTTAAACCATAGTCATAAAAACCAGCATTTAATATTCCTGTGAGATCATCGCAGACTCCAAGAATGTATATTGATATGTTGACTTAATCCATTGGATATTAGATCTTTTCTCCAACAGAACTCCTCTTGCAATTTAAAGGCCTCCTCATGTTCTGTTTTCTCTTAAAAAAAAATATATCCTTAGATGTTGAAAGTGTGTGTTCCTGTGAAAGTTATAATCTTTCCATTTTAGAATGAATTCTGCCCCATGATGAAGTGGAGGAAAAGGCTTTACTATCTAATTATTTCTTGAGAGCATATTTTCCCAGCTAGACTCCAAATTCCTTAATGTTTAGGATGAAGTTTGATGGTTTTATGTAGCCTAATAGTAATGTCGACTACATAGTCAATGTCCAGCTAGCACTTGTGTTTTGAATCAACGGTTGGAAAATGAGATTTATGAGGAAATGTAGCTTATGGTGAACATTGAAACATTTCTCTTCATATATATGAGTGTGATATACAATCTTCCCCTTAATATCTGTCACCAATTGACTAAGTGAGCAATTCTGAAGTGCCCGCTAACTCTCAGAGTTGTACCTGGACAGTCTGGATTCTCACAGGAGTGGGGCACGGCCTCTGCCCTCCTGCAGTCACAGCCCAGTGACCAGACTGTGTTCCAGTTGTAAGGCCCTGATCTTCCTGCTACTCATAATCTCTTCAGTGTTTCTTTCACACACACACACACACACACACCTTGTCTCTGCCTTCATTTGGACAGGCATACATTCCACACCTCCTTCATCTGGAAGACCATTAACACTTTGCTGAGTTCGTTGAACTTCTCTACTCCCTAGATTATGTTTGTGATCACCCAAGTCCAGTGAAGAAACTAGGAAAATATGAAAAAACGCAAAGATTAAAATAAAACAACCTATAAAGACAGCACAAACATGGAGAAAATCTCTTTTTTGCTAAGAGTTATGTTAATCTGTTTCTTCCTTTTTCTTCTTCTTTCTTCCCTCCCTCCTTCCTCCCTTCCTTTCCTCTTCCTTTTCCTTCCCTTCCCTTTCCTTTCTTCCCCCACTCTTTTGTTTTGGTGAAACAGTAGTTTTTATGATACATCCTTTTAAAATAGGGATGTTTTATTAAGTCATTATTGTTTTATAAGACCTTTTTTATATAAGGATATAAGCTTTTCTCTTGTATTTATGGCAAATATTACCCCCTTTTCTATGCAACTTTTAATTTTATAATTTATTTTAATGTAAACTTTTAAAAAATGTATGAAGTCAAATCAATCATCCTTTTACTTTAAAAATTTTGTCTTGTATTTATGCTTAGAAAGACTGTTTCCATTCAAGATCAGACAACTAACTACATAGTTTTCTATAGTTTCTTTTATTTTTTAAATTGTTAGATAAATCATTCTCCCCACCACTGTTTCCAGGCAAAAACTGCATCAGTTTTCCTATAGATTAGCTTGCATTTTCTAGAATTTTATATAAACGAATTATCCAGTATGTATTCTTTTGTTTTTTGGTCTGGCTTGTTTCACTCAGCGTAATTCTTTTGTATCATTCGTGTTGCAGCCCATGTCAGTAGTTCATACCTTTTTATTGTCGAGTAGTATTCTATTGAATGTACATGCAACAATTTGTTTATCCATTCACTTGTTGATGGACATTGGGGTTGTTTCCAATTTTCGGCTATTACAAATAAAGCTGTTATGATGCATTCATGTGCAAGTCTTTGTACAGACATATGCTTTCATTTCTCTTGAGTAAACACTTAGAAGTAAAATGGCTGGGTTATATGGGAGGTGTATGTTTAACTTAAGAAGGCTGCCAAAATGTTTTCCAAAGTGGTTGCACCATTTTACATTCCTGCCAGTAGTGTATATGAGTTCCAGTTCCTCTATATCATTTCTAACACTTGCTATAGTCAGTCTTTTTAATTTTGGACATTCTAATAGGTATTTAGGAGAATCTCATTTTGGTTTTTATTTTTGTTTCCCTAATCACTAGTGCTGTTTGGTATATTTATATGTGCTTCTTGGTTATCCATACATCTTTGATGAAGTATATATGTTCAAATATTTTGTCTATTTTTTATTGGGCTGTTTGTTTTCTTTTTATTAATTACTATAATAAATTATTAATTTATTATAATTACCAAATAATGTTATAACTATAAATTAGTTTTGTAATTATAAATTTATTATAGTTTTATTACACATAAAATTATTTTACATTTAAAATCATTTTTATTTAGTTGTTTGTTTTCTTAATTGTTATTTTATGTTAATTATAAGTACAAAATTAGTATAATCTCATCATTATAATAATTTTTTTGTTTTTGCTGAGGAAGATTAGCCCTGAGCTAACATCTGTGCCAGTCTTTCTCTACTCTATTTGTGGGTCACCACCAAAGCATGGCTGAGTGGTGCATGTCCATGCCCGGGATCTGAACCTGCAAACCCTGGCTGCTGAAGCAGAATGTGCCAGACTTAACTACACCATGGAGACAACCTCTCATTTTAATTATTATTAATGATTGGTAGTTTGGGCCTTTGAATCTATTTCGTTGGTCTATTTTGTTCTATATCATGCTATTTTAGTTTTCATAGCTTTATATTACTTTTTCATAGATAGCGCTGCAAGTTTTTTTGTGTGTGTGAGGAAGATTAGCCCTGAGCTAACATCCATTGCTAATCCTCTTCTACTTTATATGGAACGTCACCACAGATGGCTTGACAAGCAGCACGTCAGTCCACACCCAGGATCTGAACTTGCTAACCCTGGGCCAATGAAATGTGTGTGCAAACTTAACCGCTATGCCACCCAGCCAGCCCTGCACTGCAAGTTTTCATTATTCTTAATGTTTTCTTTGATGGAGGAGGGTGAGGCTGTTCTCATCTGTTTATTTCAGAAATTTGTAAAATTTTAAGAAACTGTTTTTAAAAACCAAAATTGAGTTATATTTTTTAAAATTTTGGAAAAAATGAGATCTTTACAATATTAAGTATTCCTGTCCATTAAAATTGCTCCTTTCTTCATTTGCTCCATATTTTGGATTTGTTTAATTTTCTGCCCATTTCCTGTTAAACTATAAATCTTTAGTCTTTAAGGCTTTAGGACTTTCCATTAACTTGTTCAATGTCAGTCAACCAGAATCACACAATTAAAGAGACTGAAGCTGGAAGACACTGTAGATAATCCCGTCCAATATCTGCACCAATGAGAAAACCAAGCCAAAGAGCCGAAGCAATTCCTTAATGTCCAGAGTATGTTAACAGCAATCTCAAGAGTGGTCCCTGACTATTAATTTAGTGTCCCTTCTATTACATCACTGTATCTCTCCATGTTTCTTACTATTCCCCCAAATGGGCCTCTACTTCCGTAAGGCTGGTGTCCTTGACATGCATTGCCTAACCCAAGCTCACTGTGGTAAAAACACCACTTTCTCACAAGTCATTGTATATATGATGGCAATTTACTTGTCCAATGTCAAGGTAGCAAGATGTAGTAGCAATGAAAATGTAAAGAGGATGTTGTCTGGTGGATATGAGTTATGGGCTGCCTGGCCTGGGTGGGTTGGGAGTAGGGACCCTCAGATGGAGAGGTGGAAGCTTTAAGGTCTTCTTTAAGCTGGTCTTGCTGTAGGATGGAATTATAAGACATAAAGTGGGTTTCTTTATTATATTGTAAAAGATTTATTATTTTTATTTTATTTTTTTGTGAGGAAGATTAGCCTTGAACTAACATCTGCTGCCAGTCCTCCTCTTTTTGCTGAGGAAGATTGGCCCTGGGCTAACATTTATGTCCATCTCCTCTACTTTATATGGGACGCTGCCACAGCATGGCTTGACAAGCGGTGAGTCTGTCTATGCCCGGGATCCGAACCTGCGAACCCCGGGCTGCCAAAGCAGAGTGAGCAAACTTAACCACTATGCCAGCAGGCTGGCCCAGTAAGAGATTTTTAAAGAAATCAAGACAATCACAAAGGGGAGAGTGCAGGACTTTCTGAATGACTAGACCTTACTCATTCAGTAGAACAGATCTTAACCTTTTATGAATCAAAGTATCCTTAGAGAATCTGATAAAAAAATTCCAATCCTCTTTCCATAAAAAGACATATATTGCATACAAAATCAGGATTTATGGGTCCTTTGAAGCCCACCTGTGGCTCTCACAAGCCCTGCCACAAGCCTGCTCAGGGTTTCATGGACTCCTAGTTCAGAATTCCTGGAGAAGAAGTAAGTAGTCCGTCAACTATCACAGCATTATCACATAAGGAAAGAGAGAAGAAACAAATTAGGTGTATGCTTGAATGTGGGGACAGGGAGTCCAACCTGGGATGTGCCAATCAATATGATGCTTTCTCTAAAAAACCGAGTTATATTTCCTACTATCAAAAGAAAAACTTCATTTTGGTTCCTGGAAACAGAGCCCAGGGGACATCAATATACTAATAGTGGATATGAAGCCAAGAAATGAGAGGCGGGAATTGAGACAGTAAGAGGTTAAACATTCTCTTTGAACACAAACAACACGGATTCAATAAATATTTACTGAGCATCTGCTATGGGAAAGGCACAGTGCTGAGTGGTGGGGACACAGTACTTATTTAGAGAGATGTGGTCACTGACCTCGAGGAACCAATATATAATATAATCAAAGGGGCTCCAGAATTTATTATAAAATATTATTATATTAGTTATTATTATATAGCATAATAATAGATAATAGTTATTAATGTTTGTTATTTTATAGATGAGGAAACAGTGGCCTAAGAAAAGGTAAATACTCTTACATCCAGGATTAGAACTCAGGTCTCCTAATTAGACTTTCAGTGAGCACTTCCTATGTGGCAGGCCCAGTGCTAGATGTTGTACAAGTAAAATATCAGTCAATAAGAGAAATTCCATGTCTTCATTAACCAAATGTAAACAGATGTTCATCCACCTTTCTGTCTTTCTAATCAGAAATGGGGCTTTGTTAGTCATAAATTAACAAAGAGAAGTCATCACTGGTTTGGGTAAGAAGGGAAGAATTCTTTTCCAAATTTTCCCAACAGGAGCTACGGACTCAGAGAGAAAGGATTTGTACCCAATTCACAGAAAACAAAAATCTTCAACACTTTGGATGGAGCTTTGGAAGGAGAAAAGGAGAATGTTTGGATCTAATGATTCAAAGTTCAAGTAAAAAACATATTCTGTTGCATTCTTACAATTTACTATTCTCTGTTTGTTTATGGCAGTGTTTACTTTCTGTGTCCTCTGCAACCACACAGCAGGATTGGGAAAGATAAGATGGTTTGCAGGGACCACTTAGGGTATATTTGGAAATCCTTTAAAAGTTAGTCTCCCCTGAGGAAGGGAAGCGATCCAGGAGAGCTACTGCCCACCCCCTCCATTCTTCTCCGATGAAATGCTTCATCCCATTCCCTCCACACCCTGGAGGAAGAAGATTTGTTCATTCAAATATATGCCTACAAAAAAAGGGAGGATATTCGCCTGTCACATCCATTTTGAAATTAAATGTGCACCTTGGCAGCAATCTTGTCACTGCAAGTAGTCGGATAATGGGAAGGCAGAGAATCAGAAGGAAGGTGGCTAATGAGGAAAGTCAACATGAGCCCAACAGTCTACTATGGAGACAGTTCAAGGGTCAGGAAAGACCACTAAGTAGGGCTTCATGTGAGACTGGCTGCTGGATCCCTCCAGAGCTTACCTGTCTACTCCTTTGCTGCTCGTTTCACACACAAAGAGCACTTTCTTCATATTTTACTCATGTAACCACCTCCTACGTATCACTGGAAGATCTAGGACCTCTCATTCTTCTCATATTTTTGAATACCTTGTTTTATCCCTCACTTCTAGCCCTAGTTATCTGAAATATTCTGTGACGTTTCCAAAATAATTGCAAGACTTAAAAAAGTGATGGGAAGAACTCTCTTTTATGCTTATCACATGTGTGTACACTCCTCACAGCATACCAGTTCTCCTTTCGGTCTGTACAAACAGTCCTTTTATATCAATTTGGAATTTCTAGTATTGGAATCCAGAGAATGGATTTTTTAGAAAATTTAGTCAGAAGTTCAATGATTTTCCATAAAGATAGATTATTAAGGGGCAGATGAGAAATTTGCATATCCATGTGGTCTGCCAAGATGATCACCTGTCCCTAGCGATGAAGACCTATTAAAAGATGAAATGCAGAGGTAAATCAATGAGATTCTGATTCACAACACATCTTTAAAATATCTAAGGATATGCACTAAGGTATCTGGGTATCTTATAAAAATCATAAATATAAAAGGTGAACTCAGGGAGCCAATGGCTGTTTCTCAACTGACTTACAGGAGGCAGTCCCACTTAGAAAGGTAATTCAGAGCGGAGGAAACCACTATCTTTGGTGCTTACTTCATCCACTCACTAACTCATTTATCCAACACGGAGTTATTTAACACTCACTAAGTGCACTTTGTGAGGATACAAAGATGCCAAAGATTTGGACCTTGCTCTATAAGTCTGGTGGCCTTTTGTTGAACCATGATTTTTCTCTTCCCAATCCCCCCAAATTAGTCATCTTTGGAAAATGGAAGTAATGCAACATATGAACTGGATTTGTTTAAAATGTGACTTTTAAAATAGTTGTTTTACCTTGGAATGCATATTCCCACAAAAGTTTTGTTATGGATAGTAGTTGTGTCTCAGTCTAAATAAACAAAGAAATCTATTTCACCTATTATATGGCCAAAGTCTCTCTATATTCTACATTATAGCAGAAAATGATACTGATGTTACGCTTAGAATTTCAAACCATACTATACAATTTAAGTAATTGGCTATAAAGCATTTTTCTTTTTGTTTTCTGAGTATAAATATAATTCATGGTGACTTTAGATTATATAAAAATATAAAAAAGAGAAAAAATCACTCATCATTCACAATGCAGAAAAAGCTGTTAATATTTTCACTGAAAAATCGATTTAAGGTATTTGAGGGAGATTTTGCTCTAATGGGATGCAAAGGGAAAAGCAAATATTTGAGCGGATCCTACAGCAAGTTCCAAAGAGTGATGCATTGGTTTCTTTGAGCCACTTTAAAACATTCCTAGGGACATCCAGACATTTACCTTTGTTCATGACAAGTTTTATTTTATGGTCAAGAGAGGAGAGACAAGATGGAATAGACCAGAAAGGGATGCAAGAAGAGGTTTTCCCCAAATAACCAGAAAATAGATGGAAGTGAGATGAAAAAAAACCCAAAAGGGGCTTCAAGAGGATGTCTAGGTAAATATGAGAAGGGAATTGATTCTTGGGGCTAGGATTAGCTGTGCAGTGGTAATTAAAAGGAAAAAAAGTAGGTGTTTGAGAACACTCGAATAACCTCCCATAGTAATTGGCAAAATGTGGAATCACAGGATTCCAATCCAGTTACCTTGGATTGGAATGGCATCTTGGATGCCAAACAACTTGCTTAAAGGCTGATGAGAGGAAGAGGAACATACATAATGCAGCCCACAGCTTAGGTGTGATCCTAAAAAGCCAATGCGTATCTGTGAGAGTACCCACGGCCTCTCTTTGAAAAGGCTTTAATGTATTCATGCTTGTTGAGTGTCAAGTTTCTGTGTTCCTTGAGAAAGTGACATTTTGAAAACAACTTTGTAGTCATGACCATTTCAGACTCATTTATTTCACCCATCACCCTGTCACCGTCACAGCATGAAATTGTGCAAATACTGTTTTGTCTAACCTCCCTCAATTTATTTAATGCAGAACATTAAAACCATTTCTTGTCTATTAAAAATCTTGGCTGCACATCTTTGTGTTTTAAAAGTACATGGAAAAGCAACAAGTACATCAAACTACAGAGGATTTAAAGTGTGTGAATTTACCATAATTTCATTACTATGTGGGGTGTCAATGGAGAAAGCTCAGGAATCTGGGCTGCCTGGATCAATTTGTTATCTGAGGTACATGTGAGTTGAGATTGAAATTCATTTAATATGGATTGAAAATTTTTGGCACCTGGAGATTATATTCAAGACACTGCAGGGTTCTTATCCTTAATTATCATCAAAATAGGGACCTCCAGAAAGAGAGATAAGCACATGTAAAATAACACTAAATTACAGACAGATCATTCATTTATTTGGAAGGGGAAGGGTCAGTCATCGAAAATGTTAATTCATTAGAGAATAGATTCAGCTAAATATGACTTTTTTTTTCCAGAGATGCCCTATAATGTTTGCTTTAGGGAAGATATGCCTTTTGAAGAATTGCCCTATTTCCATTTAAGGGCTCTAGTGAGCTGGCTATCTCGCTATAGCTATCGATCTGAATATATAAGAATGCTTGTGTCCACCCAAAACATTTCTAGACACACACATAACAAACGTTAAAGTGCTTTGTTCAGGAAAACAGAATTAAAGGGAAGGAATAAAGTGTAAGATGAGAAGAGAGATTTTCGTTTTTTATGTCATATATATACTTCCTTACTGTTTGAGTTTGCCATGTGAATACGTTGCTTTTAATTTAATCCTAACTTAAACATAAAAACACTTGTATATTGTGCTGCAGTGAAAATATGAAACATTTGGGTCCCTGTACTTGCTTGAGAAAGCACTGGAAAGAGGAGTCCCTTTAGGACCCTGACTCCGTCTGTCCATGTAGGAACAGTTGAGGGACTCAAACTGTCCAATCACTGTAAGCAGTAGCTGTAGCAGTCTGAATTTTCCTCATGCTCTTGGAACTCTGCAACAGGACTTCTATGGGGCCCCCACTCAGAGATGAAGCATCCAGTATCAAGTTGAAAAAGATGGAGCCCACTGGGGATCAGTTTGCATGTCTATCTTCCAGACTACAAGAGTCATGCCTCTTTCTGGAAGTTAGGCGCTTCCAGCCAATGGAAAGATATAATCTAACTATTCCATCAAAGCATAAAGTGCTTGCACCACCCCAGAGCAAGGAAAACATTTACCCCCACAACTAAATGGATATTATCTGCCTCTGTCATCAATTTCCCTTTTCAGCATGGTTGGGATGCGGATGGCTCCGGACCTTCGTCAACACGGACATCAGCAGAGCTAATGTCTATGTCATCAGCAGAGGAAATGACGGAGAGGCCAAATCTTAGGCCTGGCCATTTAAATACATGGCTACTAGAATACTGACCTTTTTGTGAGCTAGCTTCTTCTATACGAAACCAAGCTAGAAGGGAGATCCTTGGCAGACTTCTAGCAGAAATAGGGTCTTAGAGAGTTCCTTCTGCTAGATCAGCAGGTCTGACTCTTTTCTGAGCAGCAGAATATATCATCTATTAACTGTCTAATAAATTTAAATGTCTACTAAATTAATGTCTAACAATAAACTAAGTGGCTTTTATATTTTGAATTGCCAAATGAAATCTGTGGAATTTTCTACAGAGCTAAGATGTGGCTCTGTCTTAATGTAATTTCAAAGTGCATAGAACTGGTCTGCCCTGATATTGAGGGAGGCACACAAAACACTTGCCACTTCCAAGAACCCAGATGGGTACAGTTAAAATGGAAGTAATTCTATCTGCACAAGCTCCACCTTCCTATATTTTGAGGAGGATCCCTGACATATATATTTTTAAGTTCCATTAGTAATTTTGATGTGTTTTCAGGGTTTGGATACTAAGCTATCTTGCACTGAAGGAATTCCTACAGGACACTACTGTGGCTTTTCTATAAAGATCACCACTGTTGGGCAGTTACCTACATGGTGACTGAGCATTTTTTGAGCCACAATTTTATATTTCCTTTAATATAAGGAAATTTATAGAAGCTGATGACATCGGAAAAGTAAACTCAGAACAGGGTGACATCTGACATAGCATAAAATGACTGTTAAACTTTTCAACAAACAATTTCTTATAAACACACAACTAGGGCCTAAACAGTGTTTTCTCAAGAAGCAGAAATCTGTACCTCTTTGGCAAGCAAATTTTTCATGGGATTGTTAAAGATTTCTCATAAAAGCCTCTGACTCATTATGATTAAGCATCGAGTAATAAAAAGAGATTCACCACTACCACCTCCCCTTTTACTTCTGGCTGACACAAGCCGGCAGGTTATTGCTCTGCAAATTCTCCCGTTAGGTCATTGAGGCTGTGTGTTTGTCATAACTGAAGGAACATTCAGCGTTTCTAAAATTCATAGCAGGGAAGACCACTAGCAAATGCATAAACAAAATTAGAGTACTCTAAATTTCTATAATGAAAGGCAAACATTTGCTGGTCTAAGACTTTCTACTGGGTTTCTACATGTGAAGATGTAAAAATATTGACTAATCCTGACCCTGAACTTCACATATAATTAGGAAACTAAATACGATATTATTCTCTAGTAAGCATTAATGACCACAAAGAAGGTTTAACACATTGGATTAAATATGAAAAATATGTAAAAAAAAAAAAAAGCTGGTGATAAATTAAAACAAAACTAATTATATATTTTTCTTTGAGACATTTTCTGAGGTTTTTATTTGGAGACTATATTTACAGACAGTCAAAACAAGCTGTCAAAATAGTTTTGAAGTCCTATCTGACTGACTCTTCAGCATAATGCAGTCTAAATGGTTGACTGAACTTTTTCTCTCTAGAACAGATTATTTTGGCATTGTAAAACCGTCATGTCTATCCACAACTTCAAAATGGAGGGTGGGGGGAGTTCCAGAGCCGTTTCCAGAAGAAAACTTACTTTTCTTATTTTTAAAGATCTCATCACCATGAATTAGTGTTCATTAATCATCCAAGCCGGCACTGTATGACTGAAATACCTCCTGCTTGGATCTAAGCCCATCTACTGTTGATGTGCGTGATGGTAACACCTCATTTATTCTGCATTGTTAGGGAACAGAGTGATGCATGTCACTAAATTTTAAAAAAGATAAATCTGAGCCAGCCCTGATGGCCTAGTGGTTAAAGTTCAGCATGTTCCGCTTTGGTGGCCCAGCTTCATTTCCCTGTCGTGGAACCACAACACTTGTCTGTCAGTAGCCATGCTGTGGCAGCGGCTCACATAAGAACTAGAAGCACTTACAACTAGAATATACAACTATGTACTGGGGTTTTGGGGAGGAGAAAAAAAGAGGAAGATTGGCAACAGATGTTAGCTCAGGGCGAATCTTTCCCAGCCAAAAAAAAATAATAATAATAAGATAAATCTACTTTTATGTAACCATATTTAAGTGAACTCTTTCTAACATGCACCAATATTTACCTGTATTCTTAAATACACTGTAGGAAACATAAGCTAAACTTCTAAGCTCATCGTTAGGGACACCAGTAATTTACCAACATTATCAAGAAGAAGCTGAGAGGTGAGAGTGGTATTTTCTGGGGAGGCAATAGAGAATTGGCATTAAGAATCCAGACTGCTTGTGGACCCTGGCTCTGCCCCCTATCAGCTGTACCAACTTGATCTGTTATTTAAACTTTCTGCACATTAGTTTCCTTGTTAAAAGGGGTAACAACAGTACCAAACCTACTGGGTTGTTGTAAAGATGAAATGTTTGCAAAAGACAGACCACTGCCGAGCACAGCACAGTCAACAAATCTTAGCTCTTGTGATTATTGGTCTTGCTTTCACTTTTACTGTCTGATATTCAATCTGTTGTATTCTGTGAAACCAGATATCATGTTTATTAAAATTGAATATAATAGAGCATGAGCTTTCTTAAAGCTATTTTGGCTGCTTTGAAGAAGTTTTTACCTAGAGATTTTTTTTTTATTATGGTAAGAACACTTAACATGAGATCTACCCTCTTAACAAGTTTTTAAGTATACAATACAGTATTGTTAACTATAGGCACAGTGCTGTACAGCAGATCTCTAAAACTTATTCATCTTGCATAACTGAAACTTTATACTCAATGAATAGCAGCTCCCCATTTTCACCTTCTCCCAGTCCTCAGAAACCACCATTCTACTCTCTGCTTCTCTGAGTTTGACTATTTTAGATACCTCATATATGTAGAATCTTACAGAATTTGTCCTTCTGTGACTGGCTTGTTTCACTTAGCATAATGTCTTCAAGGTTCATCCATGTTGTCACATATGGCAGGATTTCCTTCTTTTAAAAGGTTAAATAATATTCCTTTGTATGTATATATCACATTTTTTTTTTATCCACTCATCTGTTGATGGACATTTAAGTTGCTTCCATGTCTTGGCTATTGTAAATAATACTACAATGAACATGAAAGTACAAATATCTCTTCAAGACCCTGACTGCAATTCTTTTGGGTAAATACTCAGAAGTGGGATTGCTGAATCATATGGTAGTTCTATTTTTAAATTTTTGAAGAATCTCCATACTGTTGTTCACAATGGCTGTGCTAATTGACATTCCTACCCACCATCTTACATTCCCACCAACGGTGCACAAGGGCTCCAATTTCTCTTCATCTTTGCTAGGACTTGCCTTTTGTTTTTACCAGAAAAGCCATCCTAACAGGTGTGAGGTGATATCTCATTATGGTTTTGATTTGCATTTCCCTGATGACCACTGATGTCGAACACATTTTCACATACCTGTTGGCCATCTGTATGTCTTCTTTGGAGAAATTTCTATTAAAGTCCCTTGCCCATTTTTAAATCTGGTTATTATTATTATTATTTTTTGGTTTATTTGTTTTGCTATTGAGTTGTAGGAGTTCCTCTTATATTTTGGATATTAACTCCTTATCAGACATATGGTTTGCAAATATTTTCTCCTATTCTGTTAACTTGGAGATTTTTGACTCTGCCACAGAGTGTGCAAATTTCTGGATACCTAACTCATAAAAAACACCTGCACGTGAACATGAACTCAAGTGAATTGGAGATGGATTTGACTGAAACAATCTTTGATTAATAAAAAAAACAAAGAGGAGGATTATGAGAAAACAAATGGCATTAAAAATTGCAAAGCAGATGTTCACACAATCATTTCACGTTCACACAATGCTTTCAAGCATTTTTGATACTAAATATTTTTAAATTGATATACTAATTAGTGTTTTATACATTCAAATAGGCCCTTACTTTTACATAGTATGAATTACTTTAGTTGGAATTACATGGGTTACTATGAATAAAACACCACTTTTTCAAAAATATTTGGTAATAGTTTATTCACTAATTCAGAAATACTTGTATATTTGTACTTTGGAATTCACAAAATTCCTTTAAAAATGCCTCTACCTTTCCTTTATTTATATATTTTCTAACATTGCAATCTGGTTTCATTTAAAAACTGAGATTATAGCACGTCTATCCCCACCTGAGAAAGGACACAGACGATAAACAAATGAGATCAGCCACCTCACCCTGCCCATGCCTGTGTGGTTTGGGCAACTAGGCAGGAGTTAAGGCAGCTCTCACTGCATTGCTTCTCTTTAGGTTTTATCTTCAGGCCTCATAGCCTGCAGGATATGTAAAACCTCAAACTTGCCTCAGAAATCTAAGAGTTTGAGGACCCTCCCTGATGGCCAAAGACCTCATTCCTATGACCTTACACTCTTATGCAGAGCCAGTGGATGACATAACATGGGTTTCACCCAAGAGCTGACCAGTGTCTCACTTTTCCCAGGAGAATAACTCCTCTCTCCTCTCTGCTAAAGGATGTTAGTTTTCCATCCACCTGCTAAATGAACAGGTTTAGAAAGTACTTTGATTTCTACGAAAGAAACATGTTCTAGAAATACAAAGTGGAATAGAATCCTCTTCAATATGACTTGTTATTAGAGATTTGTCTAGAATTCAAGTTTCTTTCCACCTCCTAGAACAAAAGTATACAGAGGAAGCTGCGCTTAAGACGAGAAGTCTATAGACCTATACTCACTGGATTTTGGAGATACACGCAAAAATGTAGACACACTGAGATAAATGATCTGAGCTGAACCTGTTATGTTTTGGCATTGTCCAGGGATCGGCAAACTTTTTCTTAAAGAAACGGTCAGTAATTTACACTTTGCAGGCTATGTGGTCTCTGTTGTAACTACTCAATCAGGCTGTTGTAGCGCAAAAGCAGCCATAGACATTATGTAAACAAATGAGCGTGGCTCTGTTCCAATAATACTTTATTTACAAAACCAGGTAGCAGGTCAGATTCGGTCCATTGCTGTAGTTTGCTGACCCCTAATACAGCAGAACAAGTACAGGATGTACAGTCTAGGAGACTGAGTTAGAATCTCAGCACTGACATTTATTCTCTGAATGGCTTTGGAAAATTCTTAAACTTCTCTGAGCCTCTTATTCTTTGTGATAAGGAGATAATAATACCTAATTCAGGGCTTTTGATGAGAATTACATGAGACAATGAGTGCATAGTGCTGAGCTTGTTGGCTGGTACATCCAGCCAACTTACATGGTACATATAAGTTCCTTTAAATAATTCTGTTCCTGCTTCCTCAGGCCTTCCTTTACCAGAAGGAAGTACATCTTACTACCACTGTATAGCACTCTAGCAACACCAAAATCAAGTCTGATTACCAAAGGGATATAGGCAGAAATGATGCTCCTATAAGACAGTCATGAAGAGATGAGGCACGGAAAGAGGCTTTTTTTCTCCAAGATCTGGCAGATACTGTAACATCCTTATGCTTTTCAGTTTCAGAATGGTTGAATTGGGCCAGAATAGCCCCTGTCATTAAGACTGCCTAAGCAGATGACAGCCAAGATAGGACAAAAGGGGTGTGTGTGTGTGTGTGTGTGTGTGTGTCTGCATGTATGTGTGCATGCATATGTATTGTTTTAAATGTTGCACACTATGAAATAATATGGCATGAGTATATTATTAAATGCCAGTTAATCTATTGGAACTGTGCAGTAGTGCCACATTTTGTCATTTCCTGTCACTCATATATCTAGTTCTATGGCAGAAGTCCTAGAACCACCCCCATCTTACCCCCCAGTAATAGAGGGAAAGGAGAAAGTCAAGTTCTTCTGCAATCATTCCTGCCGGACTTCTCAAAGCCATTACCTCAGATCTCACCAAGTAAATTTTTAGATACCATGATCCTTATTGAGATTATAATCTATTTTTAAAAAAATAGAAATGATAAACAAAAACTTTCTTATCTAGAGTATTTTTTATTTCCAAGCTCACGGATGGTATTTCATTCAACCTCCAATGACTGGGTGAAGAGGACAGGAGGACAA
This sequence comes from Tapirus indicus, assembly GCA_031878705.1. NCBI lineage: Eukaryota > Metazoa > Chordata > Mammalia > Perissodactyla > Tapiridae > Tapirus > Tapirus indicus. The sequence continues at coordinate 14,331,183 of CM062937.1, forward strand.
GCCCCAAGGTCAGACTGCCTGGTTTGGAATTTTCCCTTCACTCTTCACTGGCTGTGACCACAGGCAAATTACTAAGCCTCGTTTTCTTCATCTGGGAAATTCCTATTTCATAAATTGGTTGTGAAGACAAAATTAGATAATGCATATAAAGCTCTTAGCACAGTATCTAACACATGAAAAGTCCTCATTAAATGTCAGTTATTGTAACTGTCATTATCCCCATTTAACAGACACAAACACCAAAACACTAAGAGTTATGTGACTTTCTGGATGTTTGCCTGGCAAGGTCTTGATATAACTAGAGCTAGGACCTTGTCTACCATATCACACGAGGACATCTTTTATGTGTGGTCTATCCAATTTCACTACCTTTTTAAGCCTACACTGCCGTATTTAAAGTATTTCACTAGTGAAGATACTTATTCTCATTAGTTTTAAAGTCTACTTCAAGAAGTCAGAGAGGTAAAGTGAGTGCTTGGGGGTTAGGGATGCAGGAGATGAAATGATGCATTAGTTTTTGTGGTTACTATTAGAATACCACTTAATTGTCTCCGTCCTTTTTGTTAACAATATGCATCCAGGATGCACATTCAACTTTCTTTTTGCTCTCAAACTTGACAAATCCAGGTAGACTCCTCAGAGTGGGAGAAGGAGAGCACATGGAAATAATTGCAAGGGGAAAAGAATGCTTCTATTCTTCTCTTTGTAACACTATGACTCCACCAAATGACAGTTATCTGGCTGCCATCTCTTTATGCCAGTCACTCAAACTGGCAGTGGACTTGACTTTTTCATCTACTTTATTGGGCTCTATTCCTTATCTTGTTTCTCCCTTCTTCAGTGGATCTGAGCTCTGAAAGCCCTTTGAAGTTCCTTTGACAGGGCTGAGCTCCCAAGGGCTCACTAGAGACTTGAAGTCGGATGAAACCACTGGTGTGAGATGCTTAATACTTGAGATGCTAATAAGCTTAAATACAAACATCCTCTGAAGTGTGGCGTGGGCACCTAGGCATGTTTGTACTTATCAAAGTATGATTTCACCAGGTGTGAGATAAAGATTTCATTGAAGAATGACAGCACCTACATGTCTGCAAAATGCCTCTGCATTTAAGGATGTAAAAATATCTCATAAAATATCAGTCTTTTTTCTATTTTACTGAAAAGTTTGGGGCTCACTGAGAATGAAATTTTTCCAAGGTCCCATAAAATCAATAACAGATTTGAGAAGAGAGTCCAAGTTGGCTGAGAGAAGAATCCAGTGAAATCTGCTTGATTTTCCACCATCCTCTTACATATAAAAGTTTCAAGGCTAACTTTCATGATGAGCATGAATGCTTAGCACTTATCAAACACCTTTTTACAGTTGTAGAATATTATATGATTGTATGGCAGACACCAAGTTAAGATTGTAGAGCAACCCATCTTAACCAAAATAAAGAACTTAGACAAAGTTACATAAAGGAAAAGGGCAATAGGCTACCATATTTCCACACATTTTCAACAAAAATGAAACAGACAGGATGTCCAAGGCTGTCAACCCAAAAGGTAATAACTACATGTAACTGGGTCCAAGGCAAAATTATAATTAACTCTTTTAAGTGGTACTCATCCCCCACATTCCTCCATGCTCCTCTCTACCATTTTACTCCCCCTCCTTCCTTCCTCTCCAGAAGATACACTTCACCTCACGATAACTCATATTAAAGGGATAGAATAAGTGGGAGTAATTCTAATAATGTGTTACACTTGTCCTAAAATTTCAAATGACACATTTGATGCCTCAAGGCAAACAGGGAGTAATCTTCAAATTTCAGGCACTGTGTATTGCAAGCCTATTGGGAACAAATGAGGTTATATATTAAAAAGTAATAATAAAGCATAGTACTAAAAGACAGCAGACGAGACCTTTAAATTTGGTCATACCAATAACTAGATCTGTGACCCCACGTAAGTCACTTCAATCTCCTTTCCTAAGTCTTCTCATTTCAGAGATGATGAATGGCCTAGGTGACATCTATAGATCTCTCCAGCTGCGGCACTGTCGCAAGAAAACAGACTTCATAGACTGCACGGATATGCAGGCTTGGCCCTCAGTATTACTGTGTAATAGGAGATGCGTCTTTTTGATACCTCAGGCTTCCCTTTCTTTACTGTTTCTACTATTTTTTTCAATAGCCCCCTTTGTTTCTTCAGCCATTTAGGGTTCTTCTCTCAATCAGAATTTGATTCTGGGGAAGAGACAGAACTAATCAATTACATGTTAGTTGAAGTTAAGTCCATGTGGTCCTCACTCAAAGGTACGTGAACTTTAAGTCTGAAATCCACCTAAGCCTGTGGCCTCTACCTCAAAAGCAGATCATATATCAAACCACCTCTCAGTCTTCAATGTAACCACCTTAGTTTTGCCACCAACATCCCTTACCTGGACACTGCCACAGCCTCACAATAGTTTTCCCTGCTACCATGCTTGGTCACGAAACAGCCTCAGTGCTCTTTACAACATCTATTCAGATCATGTAAGCGCCTTGCTTAAACCCCTCCAATGACTTCCCATTGTAATTAGAATTAAATCTTGACCCTATCATGGCCTACAAACTTCTATGTGATTTGACCTTGACCAATGTCTTCAACCTCTTCCCTTTATTCCTTGGGGCACAAAGACATTTTTGTTTATTTATTTAATTTTTTGAATCACAGGCTCATTCCTGCCTTTGGGACTTTTCACTTTTATTTATTTATTTATTTTTAGGAAGATTGGCCCTGTGCTAACATCTATTGTCAATCCTCCTCATTTCCTTTTTTTTCTTTTTCTCCCCAAATCCCCAGTACATAGTTGTGTATCATAGTTGTAGAGTTGTAGTTCTTCTATGTGGGACACCCCCTCAGCATGACTTGATGAGCAGTGAGTAGGTCTGTGCCCAGGATCTGAACCGGCAAACCCTGGGCCACCAAAGCAGAAAGCATGAACTTAACCACTATGCCATGGGGCCAGCCCCGGGTCTTTTCACTTTTGATTATCTTTGCATAGACTCCTCTTTTCTTCTCATCTTCACATCTACCTGACAGGATTTCTGAGACAACCTTATTAGAGAACCCCCTGACTACACCCGGTTAGTCTCTCTCTGCCCCATCACTGCCTTGTTTTCTCTCATTAATCACTGCTTTAAATTATCCTATTTATTGTTTATTATCTGTCCCCTCTCACCGGAATATAGCACAAAGACCTTGACCATCACTCTATTTCCAGTGCATATACAATTGCCCAGTATAGAGTCAGCCCTCAGTAAATGTGCGATGAAGGAAGGAGGGAGTGGATAATGCAAAAATGAAAAAGTAGAAAAAATGTTTTTGTCTTGGATCAAATGATGAAAGTACTCTGGATTAAGAGAACTCTCCTAAATATGGCCTACTGAGCATCTTCTATGCGAAAGACACGGTGTCATTTGCTTTATACTTAGTAATGGCCTCCTTTGGGTACAGTTACAGGTGTGTGTGTGTGTGTGTGTGTGTGTGTGTGTGTGTGTGGTGAGTGAAGGGGGGATGTCAGCACTGCCCTTGTCTTTCTGGCTTTGTACTCTTCTGTATAGGGTGCTTAGAGACATGATCTGGCTGCGTGTGCTTCTTTGTGAGGCCCACAGGCCTCTCAGCATAGGGAAGAGATCACTCCCCTTGAGCTGCATTTCTTTCAGATATGGTTCCAAGAGGACGTGTTATCACCAAAGTCCAAAACAAGTTTGTACCAAAACAAGCAAGGAAATATACCTTAGTACCAATTGTACAGCAATTGTACCAGAGTTGGAACTATAAGTAGGGGATCCATCTGCCAGTCCACTGAATTTAATCTTATTTATGGAATAAACTTGTGGAAGGCTTACTATGTGTGAACCACTGAGGTCTTTATTCCTTCTCTAATATAATGTGTTATTTCCCAATACTGGGGAGTCTTTCTGTGTGGGGACTTTCAGATGAGTCTCCTTGGTGGCGCTTAGGCCCTCAAACATCACACATATTTTATTAAATATGAATAACTATATCTTTCTGGCCTAAGGAGGAAAGGCTGGCCCCAGGTTAACAATGGATTGGTGAAGGATTGCCACCCAGAGCTTAAAGGGCACTGCACGCCTGAAGATGGGAGAATAACAGAATAATTGTACTTCTTATACACAATTATTCACTGGAAAGGATCTGATAAGCTCACCACACTGAATTACAAACGGCTTGTAAATTTTGGGAAGGTTTACATTAACAACCAAAAAGAAAGATTTCATTGCCTAAAATCACAATAATGATTGCAAATTTTCAGGTAATACGGAAATAGGTTTATATGCCTAGAGGCAGAGGTTTCTATATAGCATTTCTGAAATAATTCTTTACCACCTAAATTCAAATCCTGACTATATCAATTACTGATAACTTCTTTTCTTAACATCCATTTTCTTATCTCTGAAATGGAAAGAATAATACCAAAGTTCCAGGGCTGTTGTGAGAGAAATACATTTAAAGTCCCCATCACAGAGAGTGGGGCTGACTCAACTCAGCTAAGGGCCCAGATTGTTGGTGTCGGAAGACTGTGAGCTCAGCCTGCTGTGGGGTTTGGGAAAACAATTTATTTGCATTTTTCCATTTATTCATAACACTTACCACACTTCATCATCTTTCTAACTTATGCTAGAAAACAGAAATATCAAAACAGTCATAATCAATTTTAACAATTACTTTGTTGGCCTTGATCTACTTTCTGAATTCCAGACAGATAACCTTTCTACTTCCTTCCCATTTTACATGTCTTGCCTTTATGCAACAGTTACCAGTTTCTAAGGAGAAATAACTGGGAAAGTCCCTAGATCTTATATGCCTAAAGGCTCTGGAATGTCATGGCTTTTATTTTCCTTAGCCAGAGGACATGCAAATATTTAACTATGAATCATCTGAGCTGGGACTTCCATATAGTAATAGTGGCAGGCCTTGGAGAGCCTTTCTTTTGTCAACATCTGGATAATCAGCAGCCTTAGAGGATATTTACTCAACTTGTGATCAGAGCCCTTGCTCCTCCTTTTCTGTAGAAGTGCCCTCTGGAAAATCTCGGGCTCCCAGACTATTTTTCTAAGATGCCACTGAGCTTTGTAATATTAGAGATGACTGGGCAGTTTTCATGATTCCAATCCAGAACATTTTTATTTTTCTATTTGCATTCATTCAACAAATATTTTGAGAACCTTCTTATGCCAGATACTAAGAAGCCTACTAGAGAAACAGATGAAAATAACAAACTCTAAAAAAAGTCACAGTTTTGTAGGTGATATAGACAAGTTAAAATAGAAGATTGAAGTACTGGACTTTGGTATAGGATGGATTCTACGGGATCAAATGAATGAATGTTATTTCATTTAGGAGGGTGATCAGGTGAGGAGATCCGAGAAAGTTTTGCAGAGGAAGTGGCACTTTAGCGTAGGAAAAGATGAGCAGAAATTACCAGTAGAACTGTGGTGATAGAAATGTTATTCCAAGCTGAGGGCTGACATATGCGAAGTATAGTTCTATGAAAGAACCTATTGTGTTTATACGACTGGGAGTAGCTTAGTAAAGGCAGAACATGCATTTTGGACACAGGACTAGTAGGAAAACAGGCTGCAAAATTACAGACCAGATCACAAAGCACAAGATATCTGAGGAACGAACCACGCATGATAGAGGTGTTTTAATACTGTTCCAAGGTACGTTTCTTTAACAAAACATTCTATATGAAAAACTGATTTTTAACTTTGAAAACATTTATCACATAAGACTTTTTAATAGTAAGCTCTTCTCATACATTTAAATTATAATTCCCTTACCAAAATTTATTTATTCAGTCCTCATTCAGGATCACACTCATTTCATAAGTTAAGGAAATCTAGTCTATTCTTTCTAAAATCTGACTTCTATCCTATCCATTTCTTAAAGTCAGTAAATATTTATCCAGGGGGTCCCATTGTGCCTAGCACAATTTCAGAAATACAAAGCTAAAGACACAGCCCCTGCCTTATTTGCAATAGGCCAGACCTGAAAACCAAGTTAATGCCAAAGGAGAAGAGCTGAATGCATTGTGATACAACTACACTGTGGTATGAATGTCATGTGGCCGGTGAAAAGAATGAATTAGGCCTTTGCCAAGTGACTTGGAGGGATTGTGGAGTGAGAAGAGCAACAAACAAAAAAATTATGTTTAATACGATCCCATTTTTGAAAAAGCAACAATTTCCATTAACATAGATGAGACGCAAGGCCATGAGAGAAGAAAATAGGTGGATTTTTTTCATGCATTGATTTTTATCAAGTCTTACCAGACAGGCAACTCTGGGATGAGAAGGGCAGATAATGTCCACGATAAAAAAAAAAAAGAAGATGATATGGTCCCATTTCATTATCTATGTATGGGTGTGAGTGTACATTAAATAAAAGCATGAAAGAATAAAATCCAAAATTTTAATGATGGTTATTTTAGGTTCAGGGTAATGGGACTCCAGGTAACCTTTCCTTTCTTCAGTATATTTTAGGGATTGATTTAGTTTTTACAGTGGGTACGTATCATTTATATAATAAAAAAGCTATTTTCACCACAGGAAGTAGGGAGCTAACAGTCTAGTGAGCATAACAGACAAGCTAGCCAACAACAGAGAGGCTGCATGGCCTAGTGGCTAATTGCATGTATTGTGGAGCCAGACCCACTGGGCTTGAATCTCAGCACTTCTTCTTACTAGCTACGAGACCATAGGAAATGTGTTCAACTCTCTATGCCTCAGTTTCCTTATCTGTAAATGGTCAAAATAATAGTACCACCTTCACAGAGTTGTGATGAGGATCAGACAAATTTTCATTTATAAATCACTTAGATTAGTGCCTGGCACATACTGGAAACTAGACAGGTGTTGGTTACACAAAATAAAGAATTGTAATAGAATGTTCTAAGTACCATGATAAAAATCTCCAAGGAAGACTACAGGAGCACAGAAAGAGATGACTGACTGGATCTGGGGCTGGGTCGGGGAACCTTCGTGCAGTAGGATAAGCCTAGACCATCAGTGAACTCGTTATGTTCTACTCAGACTTAGCCAGAGAGAAAATGGGAAAGAAAGTATCTCAGGAAGAAAAGAGGATGAATCGATGTCTGAGATGAACGAGGTGCTTTTGTGTGTGTCTGGTAGTCTGTTTGTCTTACAGGGTCAAAGACAGCAAATTTTCACGTCTAAAGAATGGAATCTAAACATGGCTACCTCATTACGGGTTTGAAGAAATGCCATCCTTTTTCCTTCACTGCATTTTCTTACTTCCTTCATCATCCTCCTGCCTTATATGTTTCGGTCCCATTTGACATTGTCATCATTCATTGACTATGCTGACCTAAAATACTGATTGATGGCATACAAACTTTTTGAAAAGCCCAGACACCTGTGTAACTTCCTAAGTCAGAGATTCAAGGTTAGGTCAGCATGTTTTCGTAAGCATACATCATGCACTGGTCCATGATGATCATCTCTTAATCATATACCTCTTTCCTTACCCACCTCCTAATCTAGTCACTAACTCACTACTCACACTTCCTTCCATTACCTCAACATTTATCTCATTTTGATGAAAAGATCCCTGGGGTGTATGATTTCGCATACACATAAAGGTAACCTTCTCTTTGTAAAGAAATGTGTTTATGAACATTAAATTGTAAAGGGGCAAATTATTGGCTATAAGTTGGTTGGAGGGATGATGAACAATGGATTGGAGGTGGAAGAAAAGACTTTTTCTAATGGAAAAATGAAAATCAGAAATGTAGTAAGTAAGAGAAGCTAAAGGGAGAAACTAACTCAGAGAGACTTCTATAACGACTATTTTATGGATTTTTTTATATGCCACAAAAATGCAAAACAAATTGTCATGCAGTGCTCATCTGTTTGAAAAGGACGACTAATAGAAACTGTAAAACCAGAAGAATAAAAACCTTTTCCCTTGATGGACATAAAAGTGCAGAAAATCATTCCAGAACTCTAGATGGAGAGAAAAATAGTATACACAGAAGAGAATAATTTTCATGAGTAGTAAGATATAAAAATGCCCTGATTTCAGTGACTGCACAATACTTCAACATCACAGAATTTAATACCAAAAATAATGCTGTGACAGTCATTCTGGTGCCATGGTACATGGCTTAGATCCAGCCCTCAGAAGCACTCACTCATTTCCCAAACCACTGGAAATGTTGCCTGATGACAATTCATAGCTACTCCTTCCTCGGGACCTGTCCTCAGCTGAAAAGAGTCCTCTTGCCCATAGCCACACCTTTTCCTGGGGGGCAGCCCCAATGACTTAACAAAGTGACATACAAATGCCTAAATGCTGACCCCCGTGTAGTTCAGGACAACTCTGAAGAGCCATCCCAGCTCTTGAGCTGGTAGGATCTGTCTGAGGACTCTTTTGCAAATGAATTCTGGTTCAACTTCCCTCTGCAGCCCTCACAGGTGATCCTAAGAGCCATCCCCAATCAACTCACTGCACTCAGATCTCTCTCTCTCTCAGAGTCTGTTTCCAAAAGAACTTGATCTAAGGCAACTCTCTAGACCCATCCTATCATTTTATATTTGAGAAAACTCCAGTCTCTAAAAGGTTAAGTGATATGTTCAAGGTAGCTGCTAAGTAATGGATTTGGGAATAGAATTTGACTCCTGATCCAATCATGTGCTCTGTCCACCTGCAATATTGGCCCTGACAGCAAAGACCTAGAAAACAGTTCCTAAAGTCTGTAGCTTTGTTCTACATCACATGCTTACTTCCATAAAATATAGTTCCAAATCAAACTTGAAATATTTTTGTGTCCTTACTACTACTTACCTGAGAGCTATTTTTTTTTCTTTTTAATAGAGTGGTGATAGAAGGGGAAGTTCATGTATGCGGGACCGTCTTCCTAAGATTGTAATTCCCAGGAGGGACAGTTTGCCAAGTTCGACAACAGTGGCAAACCAGAACTGAGAGCCATCAATCTAGACGAGTTAGTGTTTACTGCGTTGACCTGTCAATGACTCATTCATCCATCAATTTGTTTTCTATTTTTTTAATACTATTGTGAGTGCTGAGATCATTAGTTTCAACATACTTTTAAAAATGTTTTTAAACTTTTTTTAAATGTCTCTGTGTGGATACTAGACCTGCATGCATACCTAGACCTGTAGGCAGTAATATTATCTAGATGTGATTCACATTTTAGAATCTAGTTGTCCTTTGAGGTTTGAATTTTATTACAAAATCACTTTGATATTGTGGTTGATAAGTGCGAGGATAATTGCTGACAATCTACAGATTTCAAGGGTTCTACCAAGTCAGAAGTTGCTTTCTTCCACCTCACAGTAAAGCATTGGTTCTACGTGCATATTCAACCTTCCTCAGAGTTCAGCTACAGAGGGTGAATCCAAAGCCAAACAGCAAAGAGGAATTCATAATTCTGAGATGATTAATATGGCTTTTTCCATCACTTGGCCCTCTGCGTGGACCCAGTCTTCACTCTCCCACAGACCCCAACACAGGACCCACTCTGAGAACCCTACTGATGGTCCTTCAGGAAATCACATTACACTAAAAAGTACCAGTCGTTTTGGTACATTTAGCTTTTGTGACGGTCCTTTTTTTGCTGTTCATACTCCCCAGACATGGGGGCTTTTTACAAAATGAATTTAAAATGAAATAACTTGATATAATTTTAAATAGCCTGGCTTGATGCCAATAGACATTTAAAAATATAAAATGTAAAGTCACTTGGACCTTAACGTAGGCAATGCTTTCTTTTTCCAGAAAAAAAAAAGATTCTAAATCTGGGCATAAAACCAAATATTTTGTTTATTACAGAATATGTTGTTATTATTATTATTTTAATATTTGACAAGATATAACAAATTTGAATTATGTTACCCTTCCCAAGTGATTCGCAAGGACACTCTACTGAATCTGAGTGACATTCTGATCAAAATAGTTGCCTCTGAAAAGCATTTGCAGTGATACATCTACCACAGCTATTCAAAGGCCTTTGAAAACATTGAGTCACATACTTCACAACATCTCTGTGGAGTAAACGGGTGGCCAATATTACTATTCCCATTCTACCCAAGGGGACACCATGTTCTCAAAAGATGCTGTCTCAATTTGGGACATTCTACTTCTATGCAATACTCCTTTCTGCTGACTTCCTTAAGTCATTCTGTGCACAACAAGGTCTAAGATGGTTTCATCCTTTTCACAGTAGAGATTTGAAGAGAGGTAACTGGTTTCTAAAAATTCCAGGTATTTCACCCTCAATTCAATCATGATAGAGTTGGTGGCTTTTTTTTCCTTCTAAATTCCCAGGCAGAATGGAAACCCTGCTTACAGCATTATTGACAAACACTCAACTGGCCTTCTTCTGCTTCCCATCAATGACAGGGAGCTCATTATCTCATAAGGCTACTTGCCCCATTTCTATGATGTTTCAACTGTTAGAAAGGGCTTCAACCTGGTGACCTGAAATCTGCCTTTCAGATTTCACTTGTTTTGCCTTCTAGAAAAACAAAGAACAAGGAAGCTCTTCACATATTTGAAAGCATCTGCCGTTTCTCTACTTCTCTATCCAAGTTAAACTTCCTCAGACAATTCAACTGTCGCCTATAGGGATGGTTTCCAGACCCTCAGTAACCTACTTATCCTTTCTGATTGGGGTACTGAGTGTCAGGGTCTCCTTTAAAATATGTCACGCCATATTGAAACCAGTCGTTAAGATACAGTTTAAGCAGAAAAGAGAACAGAGAGACTATAACTTTTCCTGGCAGAAAGACTCCAAGACCCAAGATGCTAAAGCAATGTGACTGATTTCTTTTTTCTTTGTCATCTTTTTTAAAGAATATGTTAAGTTATATAAGTCAGAAATTTCTGCTGCCCTGACACTGTAGCATCTGGGCATAATTATGCCATACAAGTCAATATTGTTAGCATATGAAAGAAAACTTGGATCACAGCATTGGTTCTCTAGCTTGCATCACTTTTCTTTGCTTTGTCTCTCTTCTGACTCAGGTTCAAAGGAGCAGAAACTGGGGAGGAGCCCTCTGTCTTTCATCTCTGTGCCAGCACCACGCTGCTCTCAGGAGCCCAGTCCTCTGAAATGGGACAGGTGGTCAGAGACGTTTTGGTCCAGTGCATAGCTGGAGGACTTCTACCGGATTCATTATTTTATTCCATTCACTAGCAGAATATCCAAGACCTCTTTGATGAGGTTCTAGCTATAGAAAGCAAAATCTCAGCACATTTTGGGGTTGTTGAGATACCAACACCAGAGTTGTCTCACGATCAAAGATACTGCTTAAGTATGATTTTCTGTATTTTAAATAATCTCTTACTTACTTATAGAATTCCTTATAGTGACTAAAACAGTCTGGAGATACGACTTGAGCACTTATCTTTGCAGAGCTTTAAGAGAACCATCTTCATTTTAACTCTGTGCTTCTAATACACTTTTTGAAATTCAATTTTAGGACTAACTGGTTCCACTTTGAGTATTTGCTATAGTAAAATGCATATGTCAGTACAAGCAGTCCCTCACTGTTTTATCTAAAATCCTGATGACTGAAGGGAAAACACCAATTGGACAAAATCATTCCTGGACTTAATATAGGACAAAGGATGAATTATGTGCAAATGACCAACATCTCTGTGCTCAGCTGCCCCATTGCAAAATAGAATATGACCACAGTCTTGGGCTACCAGCGATATCTTATGGGAACATATGCCCTGTATAGAGTAGGTATTGAGTAATGTTCCAGATCACAGAGGTGAAAGGAACATTTGATATAACCTAATTCATCTCCTTTTTTTATTATTACTTTTTATTTTTAAATTTTTCTTTAAATCAAGGCCCAGTGAAATTAAATGACAGTCAGTGGATAAAGAAGATATGGTATATATATATACATGGAATACTACTCAGCCATAAAAAAATGAAATCTTGCTATTTGCAACAACATGGACGGACCTTGAGGGTATTATGCTAAGTGAAGTAAGTCAGACAGAGAAAGCTCAGTATCCTATGATTTCACTCATATGTGGAAGATAAAACAACAACAAACACACAGACACAGAGAACAGATTGGTGGATACCAGAGGGGAAGCAGGGTGGGAGAAGGTAAAATGGGTAAAGGGGGACATTTCTACGGTAATGGATGGAAACTAGAGTTTTGGTGGCGAAACTGATGTTGTCTAACAGAAGTTGAAATATAATGATGTACACATGAAATTTACATAATGTTATAAACCAATGTCATCTCAATTAAAAAAAGATTTATTCAAAGTTACACAGATAGGTGATAAATGATTTGGGACTATAATCAATATCTCCTGATTTCTACATCATTGCTTCCTGTCTATAACGACTGCTGGCAATTAAGACTATTTACCTGACCCCTTAAAAGTGCTAAAAAGCCTAACAAAATTTTGCAATAAAAGTTCAGTCTTGCTTGACTCCCTAGAAGATGATTAAAAACCTAAATAAGATATTTTCCCATGCCTCCTACTTAAGTCTCAAATTTCTTTCTTTGTACACAATCAAAGTTTTCTATGGCTCCTTATAACACAGCATAATAAATAATAATGAGGATTGATATAATGATGATGATGATAAAAATAATACTTAGAAAGCATTTAGAACAATGGCTCCAAAGCACTCAATTAATATTAAGTATTATAATCTAATTTCAATATTAACCTCATGAAATACATAATATTATTATCGCCCACTTTACAGTTGATATTAGTGAGGCACAGAGAGATTTACGTAGCTTTCTCAAGGGCTTACAGTTCAAAAGGGGCAGCTTTCACACTGAACTGAGGGCTTGCATTCTTATCTGCTACATTAACACTACCAAAAATGAGATAACATTCTGAAAATTTTAATAAATAATGCCTAGGAAGAAATGAGGAGCTCTTCTGAAACTACTGAGAAGTATTTACAGATAATTTTTCAGATTTTTTTATTTGCCTTTTCTGGCTTATTTAATTGCAATGCAGAATCCCCAGAGTGAATCATATTTATTCTGCAACCACAGATATCAAAGTATCCTCCCATCAAAGTTCGGTGCTGGGAAGAAGTGTTTGCTTCCCAGAATCCCAGATCCACATCTCAGCTTGTTTCAAAGATGCCTTCCCCATTAGTTAGAAGCCTCCACCCATTCTTTTCGATACACACCTACATCCCAACTCAGTCTTCCAAAGCAGAAAAGCTGAATTCCCGGTACTCAAAAGCAAGCCCAAGCAAGACACCTCTCTACTCAACACTTAAAATTCTCTAACAAGCAGGATGGTTTCAAGGAACAGAGGAAGCACATCTTCAACCAGTGACTTGCCTCCTGCACCATTTGGATCTCCCCCTGCCTATAGGGCATCAGCCCACTTTCTGTAATAAGGACCATCAGAGATGAGGCATTTTGTGCTTTATCAACCATAAATCACAGAGGTCTCAAGACAACTCAACCTAAAATGTGCGTGGGCTTGCATACAGTGTGCCTGAAGACACAAGAGGCCTGGCTGAATAACAACAGAAGTTTAGGTTGGAAAATTCTTTAGAGGGCTTTGACAAAAACCTCCTGAAGATTGATGTTTCAAGAACTCATCTTGTCATTTTTGATCACTTAGCCACTTGACACTTTGATTAGTTTTCCCCTCACCATTGCTGTGAGAGGTGGATGGAGTGGTAAGAACTGGCCACGGAAGTACTTTTGGAATCAGCAGCAACTGAAATCACAACAATATTCTGAGGTGGACTTTGTTTTTGGATCCCGCACTGGGCTTCTCAAAGCACAGCCACATGGGCTCATTTGGAGGCATCTCTGCCACAGCTATCGTCCACCAACCATCTGCTCACGTAGCTATTGCTGCTAATGACTGGGCTTCTCAGGATCGGCCCAGATCTTGAACTCCTCCTAGAGATAAACTCAGAATTCTAGATCTGAGAGCCAGAGGGGAAAAAAAGAGGAAATGAATCAAATTCCAACAACTGAGTTAAAAAAATGGCTTGTACGCCCTCAAGGCAGAGGCAAAGGAGCAATCTGCACGTTGATAACCTATGACTCAGCCTTTTATCACTTGGAGCTCACAATTCTCAAATCCATGTGGGATGGATGCTGCTTCTGTTCCAAAGGGATGCCCTCCCAGGGAGGTGGCTTCTGGAAGAGATGGGTGGGTAAGCCTTGTCTCTGCACTGCTGCATCCTATGGCTGCCTCTTCATGACAATTATTTTCCACCCTATAGGCTCTACATGCATCTCTTTATGTTTTTCCAAAAGAAGCAAAGGGAAGCCCTAGAGAATCACGTTGGTATCAACAGGAAACCTGGAAAAGAAGGAAAATCAAAAGAGAAAACCAAAATACACATGACTAAGAATAGGCATTTCAAGTACATGGCTTTTGGAAAGGAAAATTAAACTTTTGATGGGTTGGTTGGATTGGAGGGGAGGTGGTGTATGGGGTGGGGTGCGGAGTAGAATGAGTTAGGAAAGGGAGGAGGGATCTTCTTTACACAGGAATCAGAGGTGACCTCATGTACTATTTTATGTGGCTTTTTAAAAAGCATTTGGCAAAACCCAACATATTTCATAATTAGCTTATTCTCATGAAAGGTTATTAAGTGAAATGACTGTACCAAAGGGCTATGCTTAGTTGGGGTTTGGTATGGCACCCATTCTCAGGTTTCTTGTCTCTAGGTTTTAGTCCTGCTTGGTTACAGAGGTGGTGGCCATAAAGCCAGCAGCATCTTCAGTGTCTCAGAATGGCACACATTCTTGCAACATACTTCATCCACTGCTGATATGGATAAATGTCAAAAAAGTGAGAAATGCTACTACAAAGCAAAATGCGTAAGTCATGTAATAGAAATGCATTGTTTGTAAATACCAAATCGGGCTCCAGTTGACTATTTTCTAAGTCTTCCACAACCAGAAAGTGTTTACCAAAGGAAAGGTACCATTCAGGATATTTTTCCTTTCCTGGGCTGCCCCAGGTCAGGTGCAACAACCACCAGCACAAGAGCCGAGAGAGAGCATGGGCCAGCAGTAGACATATGCCCAGAATTCCACTGGAAAAGATGTGGGGATCACATTTCTCATGCCTGAAGCCAATTATCTGTAGGGTGTAACTTTGGAAGTAAGTCCTAAGACCAATACATGGAATGAATGGATGAAGGAAATGACGAATACGTAAATTAAAAAAAATCTTTTTCTTGCGATTGTTCTATCTAAATACATTTCCAAATTATAATTTGCAAACTATCCATGTCCATGGTTATATTTAAAAAATCAAACAGATGGCTATATATACACTTAACTAAGGATTATCTCTATTTAGTACCAACAAAGCAATACATGTTACATTTTAAAAGTCTATTATTTTCTAATAATAATGTGCATATCATATTCAGGAAACTTCTACAAGGAAAGGAAATATTTTCATTCTTATTTTAAAACTAGAAATGAGATATTCACCCACTAATTGAGCTAGGAATTTAAGGAAGACCTTCGGACACATGGACCAAAGCTCCAGTCATGGCAGCATTTTCCTTCCACATATAATAATAAATGTCTTAGAGACAGAGGCCTAACTTACACAGTTGGAAAAAAATCAAACAAATGAAAAACAACAGTTAGAACCAAACTCAATACCTCCATCAAGAAATCCATGATTATAAAAGGTACATCAAAAGCAAAGCTACTTAGTGGTAGAATAAGATTTAAATATGGATTTATTTGTGAAGGTTTTAAACATTGTATTTACTATATTTAGCATCTTCAATGGTTACTCAGTTTGTAAAGTGCTTTGAGGTTATGAGATCACTAGTGGAGCTATCAGTTTCATTTAAAATATATTCAACTAAATATTTCTTTCTTCACAGTGTTTCCAGTCCATGGAAATCATTATCAGAGGATGTGGTAGAGAGGGGAAAAAAACCCAAAAAGCAAAATACCACTGTTAGATTTTTTTTCACAAATGGTAAACATGATTCTAATATTTGTAACCTTACAAGGTTAGAAAGATGGTGATAAAAATGAACAGCATCAACTAATTTGCTAGGGAGTTGTGTAAAGAGTTGAAATCTCTCCCATCTTATAATATGGAACTACTTTTGAATTCCCAGAAATATTGTTATCAATAAGCTACAAAATCATATTGTCTAATTTGGGGGAAGAGGTAAGTCATAGTAAGGCTTTCCTTACTATTGTCTGGTGATTTATGAGATAATTTTGAAATTGACTAGTGTATTGAGCTCAACCAATCAAGGTATACAGCATCATTTAATTGACAATAGATCTTGAGGGGGTTGCATTTTCACGGATCTCATCAAACGCCACAGTGCTTAGATCACCTGGCAACATAGCACATTCCTAAGAATCATATTCCCAAGAAGCAATATTATGTGAATGATTCCTCTTCTACAACCACTACCCCCAAATAAATAAATAAATAAACAAATAAGATTGCCAAAACTCTTAGGAAGGAAATTGCTTTCCTCAATGCACTGTAGCAATACATCACGGATCCAACCTGCCTTTAAGTCGATGCTGTTAATGGCCAATATAAGAATCAACCAACCAGATTACCCAAGAAATTCAAAAACAAGACTATACATGTGTACCAGAGATGTGTAATGATGACGGGTCTTTTGAGGTCTGGGTGAGCAGTCTATTTCTGCATGAACATATTCAGGGGATAACTAACCTCTAAACAAGCAATGGAGAGGATAAGTATAAAAAGACAGT
Organism: Tapirus indicus; assembly: GCA_031878705.1. NCBI lineage: Eukaryota > Metazoa > Chordata > Mammalia > Perissodactyla > Tapiridae > Tapirus > Tapirus indicus. Next base: position 14,347,970 of record CM062937.1, read on the forward strand.
ATAAAATAACTAATAATTACAATAATATGGTGTCGGGATTCTTTTTGTACATGGAAGGAGGAAGCAAACATCCATGGAGTATCTATAATGTGATAATCATATGCTAGGTTCATTCATATATTTTTTTAATTTAAAAATTATAACAATAATAGGAGGTAGAAATTAGTGTTTTTATTTTATAAATGAGGAGTACAAGATCTAGCGATTTAAAATACCTTGCTCACAATCATATACCTCTTGAGTAGTGGACCTGGGGTTAGGCCAGGTCTGCCCAGCTCCAAAATATTAGATTCTCTCACATATACCATTCTCCTCCCTGGGGCTGTCGGGAGTATTATATTCTATAACTGACATGTACATCACAAGTCCTCTATAAGTCCAAAGCTATAGTAAAAAAAATAGGGATACTGTCAAAATTAGTCCTAATTTTCTTCACTAATCCATTAGAGATATATAATTTATAAACTCCTCCTTAAGCTTATTTATGTCCTTAAGCCTATTAGCTTATGTCCTTTCTTGGTATAATATATTTTATTTATTATATAATATAAGATAATTTCCTTATATTTTTTACCTGTTAAAACTCCATTTAATTAAAAAAAAATCTTTGAGCTTCATAAGTGTCTCCTGGAGTGATAAAATAGTGACCAAGATCATACCCCTCATCAACTTTCTCAATATTTTATAGCCATTGATTGTCTACTTTTTCAGTTCCCCCATTCTGGGGAAATTCGTATGAATACTGTTTTCTGCACGTAGAAGACCCTCTTTCCTGTCTGGTCCTCACAGGTTTGCTTCTCTCAACCTTCTCCTCCTCTTCTTAGACAGGCAGTTCTCAGGGCCCCTCTGAAGCTTCTGGCCCAACTCCTTCCTGCATCCCAAGAGTGGTTTCCAGGTTTAGCCCTATTATGCAAACTTAAGGTGACCGCTCTCTTACCTCAAGTCATCCAGGAAAGGCAGACTAGAAATTCAAAACCTACACTTTAATGACATGACCCTACACATGACTGGTGCTGTTTCCATCCACGTCCCTGAAAATAGCTACCCAGACTTTAAAAGTGAGGGGGCTGCCTCTGTCTTTCCATTTAGCTGCAGTAGGGAAGGTGTGTTAAGAAAGGTACATAGACGCTGTATAGAGACTCTAAGAGGCCCAGTCCCAATTGTCAGAGAACCTGAAGGTGTTCCTCAGGTCTCAGGCTGGAGAAGAACATAAAGGGACTTCTCTGGGCCATTGAACTTTTCACCTTCATGCCAAGCATCAGCGGTGTCGGCAACCCTTTTGTTCACTGCACCATCTCTCTTATCCGGGCTCAAGTGAAGAAGGTATTACACAACCCCATTATTCCAGCCAAGGCTCCCTCCTCTGAGTCAGTTGAACTTTATTCTATTGTTCACACAAAATAGAAAAATTACACACTAAGAAGGGAGTTTAGAGGTGGGAAAAAGTGGGCTGAATGGAAGGAAACTTGATGGACCAGGTGTAAATGGATATTGCACTCTAAATAGAACTGCAAAAAGACATTTAACTTCTCTATTAGCCCGTCATAAAACTGGGTAGGTCTTTCTTTGAGCAAATCAATGAATAATGTATTTTCAAAAGACATTTTGATACGTCAGTGTGAGACAATATATATAAACGGCTTTGAAAACTAAAGTGATCTATGATTATAGATAGTACGATAATGTGATTATGTGCCATCAGCATATAAAATGTTGACAGTCAAAGCAGGGCAGCAAAATAGAGAGAGCTTTGGACACTGGGCTCTAGGCCTGGCCCTGCCACTAACGGGCTGGTAGGTCTGTACAGTCACTTAATCTCTTGGTGCCACATCTCCGTATGTTAAAACATTAATATTGTACTTAATGGCCCCAAGGGGTTGACAAGCTCTAAAATGTATGATTTTAAGAGAAGCATGGGATAGTCTTGTCAGAATATATTTCAAATCTATATCGATAAAATTTTGACTGTCAACAGATATACAAACTACTTGAAGAGCAAGAACAAACAGTAATGAAATTATAGGAATTACTTCACCATTTGTCAAAAGTTCTCTAATTGTAGGAATCACTCTGCTCAAAATTTTGCCTTCTGTTTTCACAGATAAAGTCTCAGTCGCCCAATAATTTCTTAAAGCTTGCCATACCCTGGGCTTCTGCCAAATATTTCAAAACAGTATCATATTAGAAGAGTTTTAGAAGAATTTGATCATTTTCCATGTTCTCTTAGAACTTAGTGTGTTATCTGTATTCTTTAGCACGGCCTTTGTACTCATTTTTTTTTTTTTTTCGTTTTTCGTCTTTCCAGTTCTTTTAAGTAGAACAGTGGCTTAAATACAGAGGGCAGCCCTAAGTCCTGGCCTTGGATAGAATTTAGCATCTCCTCAATTATGTCGGCATAGCACCCTCTACTGCTTCAGGGGAAAAGAAAGCTTAGCAACTACTAAACATAGAACATAACCTAGAGATGTCACTCTGCCTAGCTTGACAGCAACAGGCAATAATTGCTTTCATTTGTCACCTCAACAGCATTCCTTACAAAAGAGCATAGTTATGGTGGAGAAAGATTTTATCTTTGCATTTGGTCTGTTTTATTTGTCTGTTCTATGTTCTGTGATTCCAAGCTAAGAGTTCTCGTGATTTCTACATCTTGAGCCAAAACAATTGTAGGTAATCTTAGGAATAACTGGTTAATATGAATAAACACATCTGCATTAAGTCTCAATCAAGGACTCAAGGAGGGAAAGTTACAGCTCTCAGAGTGTAAAGTGTCTGATATATTTAATAGAAAACTTCTGCAGACGATGAGAAAATCCTTCTTCCTTGGCTTTATTTAAATTATACCTTTGTTCTGATTGTGATCCCAAAAGAAAGGAGGAGATTTTTTAAAAATGCAGATCTCTGTCTATTTGCATGTACTTTCTCCTGAGTGTCTTCTTTTGCAGAGCCAGTAAGTCATTAAAAATCAAATCAGAACCCTGCGTAATGTAATTTATTTCCTATGGACGCTTAAGCAGAGATGATACCAAAGCAAGATGTTCCCTCCTCCATTCACGATCGCTCTATTTTTTTCCACTGAGAAAACACACTTGCAGTTTTCTGTGCAGGGAAGACTCCTAATCAGTCCCAGAAAAGTCTGCTAAATGGTGGAGAGAAATCTATGGATAATATTAAAAAATAATATCTAGTCTAATGTTTTATTTCAGACAGAGTTTACTTCTTTGGATGAATAATATATGATTGCCTAACCCAGGCCCCAGGCCTTACCAGGCCCAAATCTTACCACTCCATTCACCCAAGGAAAGGAGGAAATACTCCCTCAGGACATGCCATTGGCAAAGCCTATCTTTGGGTTTTCTGATTTCTCTATCCGAGCTATTCTCCACCTTCTAGACGTTTGTCTCCCACAGCACCTATTCCACCTCAAGCCTGCATAGTCCCATTCAGGTACAACTGTCTCGGCTGATTCCACTAATTCATTTAAAGTTCTTCATGCATTTTAAAAGTGGAGACCTGCTAATTCAGATAAATCAGTGGTGAGTGAAGTTTCAAGATGAACATCAAAGTGAGGTAAAGGAAGGGTAACGTCAGAGCTGCAGATTTAGCAGAGGAACCTTCTATCATATTCCTCTCATAAAAGATAGTCTGTAGGAAAAGGAGAAAGGAGCTTCCTGCCTCCTCCAAGTCTGAAACAGAGAGTGAAGATTTGCCTCCCTCCCAACACCATCCTTTAAGGAAGGTGCGTCTGCTAAGATCCGGGAATCTTTAGGGTCCTCAAGCTCCGGGTCTAGCATTAATCATGGAGTTTTCAGAATGCAGTGAACTTTCCTGCACTTTCATAGCCTTCATAGTCAACCAAACACAGCTCATCACCTACATGTATTCTAACTATTCCACAGAGGTTAACTGGCTCCCTTCAGTTGTCTGGAAGACAAGATTCATAATTTCTATTCTTTTCTATACACTATAGTGCCTAGCAAAATGCAGGGTAAATAAAGGACGCTTAGTGGATACATAAATGAAATAATACATACAAAGCACTTGGCCCAATACAAAGCACTTGGCCCAATAGCAAGCACATTTTTAAATGTTTCATCCATGTTTTCCCACTTTTATTGAGTCCCTACCAGTTTCCTAGACATTGCAGTTCACTTTGTAGAGACAAGTATACAGACAGCATGTCGAGTTACATTATGTAACAAATATTCGTTGGGGGCCTATCAGGTGCAGGCACCATGCTGGGTGACAGGGTTCAGTGGTAAACAAGACAATTGGATCCTTTCAAGGCACTTATATTCCAGGAGGGGAAACTGACTAGTTTTTGATGGAGAGTGATACAAAATATGGTGAGAGTAAATGCAGGGTGTTGTGACAGCTTAGAGGAGGGTCACTGAACCCAATCGGAAGGAGAAAGGTCATGAGGTTCTCAGAGGAGGTAACATTTAAAGTGAGACCAGAACAAAGAGTCAGAATTAGCCAGGTGATAGTGGGGATGGATTCCCGGCAGAGGCTCGGAAGGGAGAGGGCAGAGTGTGATGAGGCAGCAGGTACGGCTGGGCCATGGGGGAGCACTCATGGAGGGGGCCGAGGGGCAAATGCACTTTGGACCAAGGCTGTAAGGACAAGGACCCATTTGGGACTGCCTTCTTATGCTTATGAAGAGATATACCCATTCCTTGGCATGTGGGGAAGAAATAGACTTCCAGCTTTTATATAATGAAGCCGAGTAAGAAGCAGCAAGGATCTAATGAATCTGTTTGTCTGAAAAGACCAACAGGATGATTAATGTTTGACCAGTGGGAAACACGTGGAAGGAAAGATTGTGTAGAGTAATTGTTTACTTCTGTATTATTGAACAGCTTTACAGAGGTCACGAGGCTTACTGCTTAAGCCAGCCCAGGAAGTTAATTAAACTTCTACCTACATTTTCACAGCAGGTCAACCATTTTTTAGGTTATTTGGAAAAGCACCAATTCAACATGATGCAAATCAAAGGTCAACTTTTCTAGCTGTAAAGGAACCTTAGAAATCCACATTTCCATTTTAGGGGTAAGGGAACTGCGAGGTACACAGCTTATCGTGAGCACAGAGGGTATGCGAAACCAGACCCTTGGACTCCTGGTCCAGTGCACTTTCCAAAGAGCCACACTGCCATCGTGTCCCTGAGACAGGGTTTTTTTGTTTGTTTTTTAATAAAAGCTAGTCTACATGGCACACAGTGAAGTAAAAACTAACTAAGCATGTGATTCACTTGATGAATAAAGGCAGCCAAACAGGAGGGAGGCATTTTTTTAAGCTTTAAATAATCTAATTTGTCTCTTGCCATTGTTGCAAGAAAAGGCTGACTAAGGGCAGTTAAAACAACCTGTCCCAGCATTTGAAGATAAAGCAAAAAGTAGTGGCAGCTTGTGTAGAAAGAATATAAAACTTTTATATCTTTTATACAATATAAAAATTGGTACCAATTTTATAAAAGAAAGTATAGATATTTATAAATATGCCTGCATAAACTGGGGCAGTACATACTCAGACATGTACATAGACATATACATACTTAGCGGGAAAGAAACTAGAAGCAAATGGACTAGAATTACAATAGTAACAGTTTTCTCTGGAATTTCGGAGCTTTTTTTATGATCTTTTTTTCCCCACAGTATCCCAGGTTTTTTTAATGCTACAATCATAAAAATACATATATGCTAACAATTAGTGGATATGAAAACTTGTTTGAGAAAGAACAAGCATATCTTGAAGTGGCCCCTGGACCTAGCATTTCATTGCTTCTTGTCAGACAAGGCCACAGAGCACACGTCACTGTCACTGTTGTGACTGAGTTTCAATCTGAGGCAAAAGGCCTGGCTCCTGGTGGGTGTAAAGTTGAAATGTTCTCTTCAAAAGATTAAAACAACTCTGCATTTTTCAGAGGGCTCATTATTTACAAAGCACCTAACTTCTACCTAGAAATGCAAGGGTGTGTGGCTTCAAGTCACTCTGGAACAGCCGAGGTCTGGTGTTCGCTGCTAGTGAGCGAGGGGGGTTGCAGGAAAGGAAAGAAGAGCAGCAGCAGCTGCCCCTGACAATGGTTACTCTTAGGATTCCATTCCCAATAATTCCAGCAATATTAACTTTTAAAATCGAAAGTTATACAGTAATTCTGAAATGCAAAATTTCTTAAGTCATGATAATATATTTTAATAAAATAGTATAATCCAAAAAAAGATTGCGCTCCCAGGGGCTTGAAAAGTCTCGGAAACAAATCATCAGTGATCACTCCACCATGGATTCAGGGCACACCAGCAGATGTGAGGGTGACCTGAAAGAGCAAGACATCCTCTCCCGCTAGCGGAGCCACACAGGGCTGCCTTCCCCAGTGATGCGAAACAGGCTGCGTGAACTTCATCTCCCAGGTGGCATCATGTACACCTTCTTGCTCTGCTTCTTGAGTTTCATTTTTAATAATACAGGCCACTGCGGGAATGCCTAGGTTCACTCACAGAGGAACTGGTTAGAGGCTCTTGGAAGAAAGTCACAGAGCCAATACAAGCCTCGATTACTGCCTTCAGCATGTTCTAGAAAGTAACATTCAAACTTTAGTAGGTACTGTACCACATGTCCTTCAATTTCTCATTATTGCCCCACCTTGTGGCCTTGCCTAGAGACAATCCCTCAACACAACCAACTTGGTATAAATGGGATGAGCAAAAATTAAGTGGATTATCAATGAAACCAAGAAAAACATATCCGGAGCAATTTCAACTTCAGCAAGTTTTAAAAAGGTGGGCACAGGCCAGTGGTCAGTGGCGGCCAGAGGAGGAACTCGGCTCTGCACTTCGTGTTGAATTGAAATGACATTGAGTTTTCCTTTTCACTGGACAGCCGTGTACCTTGGAAAAGGCAATTTTCGTGTGTAGAAAAGCAGCATGGCCCTGGGGTGTTCTGATGAAACAGAAGCAGGTGTTATGCTAGGCTCTGGGGACAAAAAGCAAAATCCATTCACCACACAGAGCCCCGGTGATTTCTGCAAAATGCAAATCACATCCTACAACTCCATGTTCAGAACTGTCCCAGTGTTTCCCATCACACAAAGAATAAAATCCCCACTTTTACTGTGACCCCCAGGCCCTCCATTTTCTAACCCTGGCTTCCGCCGAGACATGCTATTCCCATCAGCCACACAGTCCTTTTTGGGTTTTTAAACTCACCACGCTCATTCTTTCTCCAGGGCCTTGTGGTTGCATTTCTCCCAACTCAGACACTGTCCCAGATCTTCACGGAGCTGACTCCTTCTTACATTTGAAGTCCAGCTCAAAGCCATCTCTTTAGGAACCTTGCCTAACCACCCAGTCTAAATCAGCAGTCACTCTCCTGCACATCAACACATCTTCATTTTCTTAGTAGTACTTAATTTACTAGCTTAGTTTTTTCCTTTTTTTCTGTCTCCCCTGGAGAAGGGGAATCTTATCTGTCTTCTTCGCCATTGGGTCTCTAGTCTCTAAAGCAGTGCCTGGCACATAATAGGAATCCGATAAATCTTTGCTGAATGAATGGCACAGTCTTTTCCGTTGAGGACCTCAGAGTCTGGTAGATGGAACTGAGGAAGGTGTTAACACAGTGTTATATCCAGGGTGACTTAGGAGCACAGAGGAGGGAAACTTAACCCGGAGAGGGATTTAGGGAGACCATGCAGAAAAGAGGATGCCTGTGCTAAATCCTGCCAGATGGATTTAGTTAAGGGAACTGAGATGTTCCAGGTAGAGGGAACAGCATGAGCTAAGAGAGGAAACATGAAACCAAAAGGATGTGAGGGGAAGTTCAGACTGTTAAGGGCAGGAGGTCAGGAGTTCAAGAGGATGCATATCATGGAGTATATCAAACTGAGAAGTTTGAACCTTCCACTGAGGTTAAAGATTTAACGGGGCAAAACTTAGCCAGCACCTGAAACTGGAATTAAACATTATTATTATTATTTACTTTTTTCACAGTGCTTCTTCTCTTTACCTTGTTGCTTCTTATTCCTGGATTAGGGAGGACTATCACTGAGTGGATTCTACAAAACCAAAGTCACCAGACAACAGAGGAGAAGAAATTCAATATGCTTTATAATAAATTGCATGGCCCCTGTGTTGCCTTTCTCGCTTCCTTTTTTTTTTTTGGCATCTGGTAAAGGCATTGGGTCTCAATCCTAATTTTCCTCAGAAATGAGGTGGGCATATACTCTGCCCAGATTTTTCCGTGTATATTATGTGGGATCAACAATTTCTTTAAGTACGTTTCATGCCTGCACTGATACGACACTTGAAAGCAACATGATTCAACACTGCCTTTTCTGCACCCTAGAAAAGTTGCCAAACATTTTAGAAAGAATTGGCATGTGAATAGGATATCAGATAAAACGTTTGTTGAAACAAGTTCTTTTTTCTATGCATTCCATTCAAAACAACAAAACCGAAAAGTCAACTTGTTTTATGTTATCTAAAAATTATTCACAAAATGTTTGCCTTGTTTGAGGGCATTAGCAACAAACTCCTTGTCTCTTTTTCCCTCCTTCTATTCTTCTCATTCATGAGAATGATGATTCACCCGAGTGCCCTCCAGAGAGTGGGGCAGTGGCCGCTTCTGTGGCAGCCCACCTCTCCCTGCACATGGGGGAAAAAAGCCCTTCAGTGAATTAAGTTCATTGAGCAAAACTAGGGGAAAATATTTGTCTGGCAATCCAACACGCCTCTCTCTGTGCTTGTCCGGACAGAACCGGGGTGGACTGAACATTTTTTTCCTTTTTGTCAGAAATGCATGTATAAAATTGCATATTTTTACAAAAGAGTGTCACCCAGTGGGGATTTTCAAGCTACAGGATCAGCGTCATCACAGTTGGAACAAAGACACAAAGTAAGCTGATTATGTGTTTCAAACTTAGTAACTGTATACTAGTTCTCCGGAAAACAGAAGTGGTCCAGTAATACTCATACAGGTAAGGCCTGGAGGGAGTCCACCATGCTGATGAGCTTTGCAATTGTTGGAAAAGGTATTTTTAAAAAATGGCAAGAGGTAGCCTATGCATCAGCAGTTAAGAAGGTAGCCATCACAAATGGAAGACTGTGAGACATAAGGCTCAGCAGTCAAATGCATCAAAGCTGTCTTTGGTGAACTGTGATGGAGGGAGTTACCCATAGGCCATAGAGAGAGGAACAATCGTCTACAGTCATGCACCACATAATGACATTTCGGTTAATGACAGACCGCACATACAACAGTGGTCCCATAAGATTAGTAGCATTTAACCTAGGTGTGTAGTAGGCTATACCTTCTAGGTTTGTGTAAGTACACTCTATGATGTTCACACAACGACAAAATCACCTAACAATGCATTTCTCAGAACTTATCCCCATTGTTAAGTGATGCAGGACTGTAGTACATTCAACCAGAACACTGGTACATTGGAAGACATTGACTCCCACCTTCCAAACACCATTCTCCTCCAAAGGGACACCATAGCACCAAGGAGTTCAATGTTTTCTCCTTTAATATTGTTCTCTACTGCCATGCCACAAGAGAATGGCTTGTATCTGAACACCTCATTTGTCAGAGCCAGAAACAAATTTTTGTGGTGGCAGCCACATAGGGAAGACTCTGGACAAAAGTGACAGTGCATGTGAAGAGTTAAGAAGAGAAAGAAGGATCTTGTGGAAGAGAAGCATCAAGCCCACAACAATGCTTTGATGCTCTTCTTGGCTTTAGAAATGTAAAAGACCCAGTAAGGAGTGCTGAGTTGTAGGAATAATAGGTTGCCCTTGTATTTAAAGGAAAGAAGAGCTACAAAGACATAACAATGAGGAAGACTGAAGTGGTTGGGATCAGAGAATGTATGAATAATCAATATCTGGCAGAGGAGAGGATGAGATAGTGTCTAAGATAGAATGTACTTTGGAGAAAACAATAAGTAAATTCAGATATATGAAAGAGTACAGTTAAACAATACATGGCAGCTCATATGGATGCCATAATAAAGAATATGGAATGACGAAAGTCTAATGAATTTTAAAAATCACTGCTGCCACAAATAAGTTAGAGCCTTGGAAAGTAAAGGAGTCTGAATTTATTGATGTCTATTAAGGTGGAGAGTAGGGAAATCTAAGCAGAAACAATCAAGTTTCCTTTTTAGGAATGCCCACTGGAAAAGTCTAACCCAAAGTTAAAAGCAGGAAAACAGAGAACCCCTGGAGAGAAAGGGGAATGGGTGGGTGCAGGTTGAAATTGGAGTGTGGTTCCTATTTTCCAAAACAGATTACAAAAGCAACCCCACCCAGTGTTGTCAGGTTTGGCCAGCTGAGGAGCACTGATAACCCTGATATATCTGAAAAGTTCTGGGGCTGGGGAGGGTTTACAAAAAATGTCAGAAAGGTTACACAGTTTGTGCTAGTAGTTTCTAACAGATATAGTGTCTATGGAGGCATGTCAGCTGTAGACAGAGAGACAGATCCTGAGGGGTAGTTAAAACGTGTGAACGCCAAGAATGCACAGGGTCATGCTCACTTCTCTTGTCCCCACTCCTACTCTACACACCTGTTTGTACACTCAAGCTACCCTCAAAGCAACCTCACACCTATAGCAACCCATTTGGAAGTCACCTGGTTTATCATCCTTGTTTCACAAGAAACCAAAACACAGAAAGGGTGATGACAGGGCCATTTTCACCCGGTAGGACATGGCATGACCAGTTTGGGTAATTCCTAGCTCAATGCTTTCACACTTTATAACATTGCCATTTTTACTTAACATCAATTGGTTTTAAACTGCAGCATTCCAAGGCAAACATTTCTGAACCACAAAGGAAGGATGACTACCCAGTATGTGGGAGAGGTGTGGCTGCGCACTTTCTCTTTGCTGAGTAACTTGCACGTTCTGACTGTACACATTCCAGAAAATGCCCGAGGCTCCAGATTTTCAGGTGAACCACCCTCCTCCCATTTCTACATCTCTGCTTTTGATTTGAATCAAGCAGTAGTCCTTTTGACATTAGCCAGGTTGGGCCCACTCTCTGGTTTTCCTCTCTAGGATAAAGAGGGTCTCCGTTAGACGTTATTTCCATGGAGTGGTTTCCTTTTGCCATGAGTTATCAATGGATTCCATAAGGGGAAGTTGACTACACATGGGCAGGTCAAGATACTTCTAAAGAGACCAGAAACATGCCCTGGGCAAAGCATGACTTCGTAAATGCCCCCCAAAGCATTATGACATCTGAACAACTTCTTTATCTGGGAAGTGAGAATGTTTTTTAATGTCTCAAAAGCTTCCCCTTATTAAAAATCTAGTAGAGATTAAAATTTCAATCAAATTGAAACCCTAAAAGAAAAATAATGCTCTAGGAATACAACTGGTAAAACCCTAGACCACGAATCACTTGGATGTGGTCCTTCAATTAATAACATCTTCTCTCAAGGCATTTTGATTAATTAATTGATTGATTAATTAATATCTGTCCCTGCAAAAACATTCCTCTGAAAATCAACAAGTTCACAAAATTAGGATCAACCTCACTCCTCCTTTCCCTAAGACTGTTAAGATTCTTACCTCAACTTTTTTTTTTTTCTCTCTTTTTTTTTTTTGTGGGGAAGACCAGCCCTGAGCTAACATCCATTGCTAATCCTCCTCTTTTTGCTGAGGAAGACTGGCCCTGGGCTAACATCCGTGCCCATCTTCCTCCAATTTATATGGGACGCCACCATAGCATGGCTGACAAGCAGTGCGTCGGCGGGCGCCTGGGATCCGACCCCGCGAACCCCAGGCTGCCAAGCGCGGACGAAACCGCTGTGCCACCGGGTGGCCCCTTACCTCAACTTTAAAATACAGAGTCAAGGCCCTCCAGAGGCAGAGATATGGGATCAAATGGAGAGAGGCGTGAAAAAGTATTATAATGTATCTGCAGTCATACTCGCTAATAAACCATGGTGTCATTTACCCAGTTCTCTGTTGTTCAGGCTCAACACAAAGTCCTGAACCCACTGATTTCATGGGAAGGCAACTGATGCCCAGCTGGTAGCAAACTCAAGAAGGGAGCTCTGGTTTAATTAACTTGCATGTTTCCTTAGGGCCCATTCGAATGCTAACAAGTAGTTAAATTCTTTCCCCAGGCAACAAATCATTATTGTTATTTTCTTCTTTAGGAGATTTTACCCTGGGTTGTTGATATAAGAAAGAAATTGGCCGGATCTTTTCATTTGCCAGTTAAATGCACCTTTTCCAGAACAGAATGAGATTTGAGTCATCTGCAGTGAATTCCCATTGGCAACAAACATTTATAAATGCAGACTCTCATTACTCATTATGCCCTTGTTTAAAAAGAATCAGAAATTAAACGGTGAAATAGAAATGTCTTTTTTTAAAACTTGCTGAGGGGAGTTAAGGGTCATACAAAATTCCACGCCATCTATTCAGGTCATGCTTAGGAAATAGTTACCAAATAAATATTGCAAGACTTAATGATTAGATTTTTCTAAATATAGAGCTGTACTACTGAGGTATGGTGCCTTTGTAATGGTTTCAAATATGTCATTTTGCATATTATATTCTGATTAGGAAGAATGCAGATGCAATTTACAGAAAGGGTCACTCGCAACAATAGGTTTATCTTTTGCGTAAATGGCTTGGCCATAGCTTATCTTCCAACTATGTGCATTACAAAGGAGAGTTTACAACTTTGCAATTTTCTTTGTGACTCAAAAATAACATATACTGCCTGTCAGCCCCCAAATAACCAGTGAATTACTTTCCTCAAGGAACTCGTATCTAAGGCCTTATATGTGACTCTAGTGTGTATAACTCTAGCTATTCAAATCTAAAGCTACAGCAAAATGACTATTTTCAGAAAACTCCAACAGTTATTCTGACAACTGGATGGCATTCTTTAATCATCAATTGCAGCCACATTCTGTTTGTACTAAAATAATGTTTAGTGTTTACAGCTCATAATTTCATTTTTCACATGTCCCCTAGGTGTATGTTTCCTTGTGCTATTTACTTACTCTGCAATGTAAAGTCTCTTTAGGGATGTGCATGGAGAGAAAACCTTACTTTAAGTTTGTGGTGGTATTTTCAAGATTAATCTGTTTCCCTGATGGAGGCAGTCATAGAAAACAATCAAAATTAATCCTATGTTTTTCTTTTGCTGAAGTACAACAATTATGAAGATAAAGTTTGGCTAGGCTAACCCTATAAGATTAGCACCTCCTTATTAACAATTTTTAATTTTTCTATTTATCATCTTGATTATCTAACCTTATTGAAAATAGTGTTAATCTTAGAGTGTTCAATCTCATATCACAGTCTTTTTTCAATTTTCTAAATAGCTCCCCAGGACTGATCCTCGCTTGAAGTCCTACAAGCGAGGGGTTCTGAGCGAAATCTGTTGGTAGAGAGGATGTAGGTGGGGGTTATCAAGTCAGATGAGGTATATGTCTGTGATAGATAGATTCTCTCTAAACTAGCTGGTGTTCATTTTGTTCAATTGTTTATATTTTCTTCCTCATTCAAAATGATTCAGTCTGGATCTTGTTCTTCTCTCATCACCCAACTGCTGAAATGTAATTGCCTTAGGGAGCTAAATTATTATCATTTTTTTCCTTCCTCATATGTTTTTGCAGTATCCTCATCTCCTCCCAGTCATTTTTCCACCACTTTGACTTTTTAAATGGGGTGATTTACTTTCAGGTTACTTTTTAGAGTGGCTGTCTTTACTAATAAACTTGGTTAATATGCAAACACAGTAGATATAAAGTCTCATTTTTAGAGATTATTTCCCCCTGAGAGTCAAATTTATCTTCAGACTTAAGACATTTTCTGAGATCTATGTTCCTAGACAGAGCAAACATGTTTTTTGTTTGTTTTGTTTTTTTGTAGTTCTTAGAGAAACAATGGCTCCAAGGATTATTTATCTAGAAAACATACCAGAAGAATCTCCAGCTAATCTATTTGTATGGAAGGTTAATTTCTATAGAAAGGAAATATAATTCCTGAGTGATCAATACATAGCTTCCTTTTAGAATGTTAAGGGCTATGTTAACTCTAGTAGATGGGAATTTGCTAATCCTGGCCACATAGTTGAAATGGTACCATTTCTGGAGCATAGTTTAGATAAGTATGGCTTAGAAGATGAAAGTCTTTGCTAGGTTCGTCCGAATGGGAGAGGGAGAAATTAAGAACAACAAACAAACTCCCTCTCACTCTGCAGTCAATTCTGCTAGGCCTTGATTCAGTATCACTCCAACTTTAAGTTGAAAATTCTTTGCTTAATAGAGTTTCCAAATTGGAGATGTCTTCCAGCTTCATTTAATGCCAGGATAATTTCAGATGATAGTACTGTGTAAATCAGCAAATGAATAATAATTGCAGAAATAACTACATATAGAAACATCAATTAGCCGATAAATCCACTTAATTAGTCTTAATAGTTTCTTTTGCTCTTTAAGATGCTATTTAATACTTTAATGCTACTGCATATGTATTGCAAATTTTAAAACTTTTAATTTAAATGATGTCCTTATAGATTAACTAAGGGTCCTAATCATTTAAAAATAAATCAGAAATTAGTTCACTTTCTGAATACTATTAGCAAAATATTCTTCTAATTACATTGCATATGACTGCCTATGGACTGGATGATTTTTCATCACAAAAATAATCATGTAATGTGATTAATCCTAAATGGAGAGAATTCTACAGGTTCCCAAGCCTTGCCCTTTCAAATATTTTTGCAGCCGTGAGTTTGAATTGACTGGATTTGCATTATCTCTTCCACTACCCATGCTAGGAAATGAAATGTAGCTTGCAGTAGTCTTAGCTAGACTCTTTAGCTCTGGAACAACACAGAGATACTGACAGGAGATCAAGACCCAACCACTCCAGTTTGTACCTGGCTGCACTCAACTAAGATCAACAGCCCTGGGCAATGACTTCTTCCTGAGAGATGGGTCCTTCACGCTTCAAATCCCTGGGAAGGGTCCAAAGAAAGCAGCAACTGAAGGGCAAGCCATCCAGTGAGCAGCCAAGTATTTTCTTTTCATCCCAACACTTTGTTGCTGCCTATTCATACACTTTCCGGGCATTTTGACTTAGATAACCAATTACATATTATCCCCAGATACCATGCTTGGCCTCCACTCAGAATACACTATATTGATAAATCTACTATTTAAATGATCCTAAACTAAAAGAAATACCAACAGGCAAATTCCTTTTGTGATATTACTCAGACCCAAAGGGATGGTTTTTATTTACTGCCAAGCTATTTTAATAGATCACTCAATAGATCACTATGAACATGCCTTGGCTTTCCCAGGATTTTACAGGACAACCTAGAAATTTTAAAATTAAATTTTGGATAAATACAAAAAGTGAGAACACAAAAATTGAATACTAAGTATGATTACAAATAGGTTTTTAAAATATGCATAAAAATAAGTCTGGAAGTAAATATTTCAAAATGTTTCTTTTTGGATGGCAGGATTTTGAGTATTTTATTTTTTTTCTTTGTGTATTTTCCAAGGTTATATACTATACATGCATATCTTTTACATCAGAAAAAAAAAGAATAATCCAAATAATGGCAACACAGACATTTCTTTGTAGTAAAGAAAGTTCTGAATGTTCCTTTCTTACTCTACTTTTTCCTATTACATCCCCTTTCACAACAGAAATTAATATGTAAGTGCACACATCTGCATATAGGTTCACATGGTCTCAACATGTTATACTCTTGCTTATAGACTTTCAATGACTGCACCCCACAGCCAGGAAATTTGCACATGTTCTGGCCAGGAGCTCTTTAATGTCACAGAGATCTGCGGTGACTCTTATTTACATGTCTTGCCAATGATAAAATTGGTATGGCTAATTTCAATGTATACATACTCATAGCAGCAGAAGTTGGTTAAGGAGTTGTTTTCACAGTAGAAAACAATCAAGTCTCTTTAAACCCTTTCCAATCACTTGACTTCCCTGGAAATAGAAGGACCGGAATTTCGTCACAATATGTGTTCTATTGAAACGTACAAAGAACATGATTTAAATAAACTGGTGTGTTTTTTTTTTGGTGAGGAAGATTAGCCCTGAGCTAACATCTGTTGCCAATGTTCCTCTTTTGGCTGAGGAAGATTGGCCCTGAGCTAACATCTGTGCCCATCTTCCTCTATTTAATATGTGGAACACCTGCCACAGCATGGCTTGATAAGAGGTGCACAGGTCCGCACCCGGAATCCAAACCTGTGAACCCCAGGACACGGAAGCAGAGCACACGAACTTAACCAGTACACCACCAGGCCGGCCCCTAAATGAATTGTATTTTGAAGACTCTGCTAGAAAGTAAAATCCTACCAAAAGATGTTGGGTCTTTTCAGTTGTTAAAAAGGGAGTTGTAGAAATAAAAAAGACTCATTTCCACAATCCTACACTAAGAGCAAGTAGAAGAAACCAGTGTGAAGCAGTTTCCTCTTGACCCACTTCAGCTTTACCACAACTTCTTAAGCACATTCACTCTTCCAGTACCCCAAATTTTCTAGATGGGTTATGATGGAGTAAGATTCAGACCTATAAAAAATTTTTCTTTTATTCTGACATGTTTTATTTTAGAAGTTTTCGTATGTTTAAGAAAGAAATTATTGCATATTTTGGAGAAATTTCACAAATAATTTGAAGCTTTATCAAATTTTAACCATCTTTGCTGAAAATCTTGTCTTAAATTAGGAACTACATGATCCCTAAATAATAATATTGGATAATGTTTTTTCACTACCAAGCTCAAAGTAAATTAACATTTTAAATGGTTTCCATACAACTGTGAATTAAAATGCTTAACAAGAACAACCACAAAGAGAGGACTGTAAATAATACATTGCTCTCAGAATTGTTAAAGAGTTCTTATAAATAGGTTTTAGTTTGGGAATGTTAACATTTTTAGTCACTGAGATGTTTTGAGGCACTATACAACTTAAATAAGTCCTCAGTTCCTATTCTTGTTATTTTGGAAAAAAACACAGGTTCACACACACAAAAACTGCATAATGCCCTTTATTATTAGAAAAAATAGCAGCTATAAGAAGAACAAAGAATTAAGGATCTACAAAGAAATGGAAATTGTTCTTAAATGATACAAGTCGACCCAGAGTGTCTCCCGACAATAATTGGATTTGGTTGACTAGAGCTAAGAATAAAGTGAACAGATGTTAGGTGATGGAGCAGAACTTGCTCTTTTCAGATTAAACAACCAATTACCAGTGGATAATGATGTGTGCAACTGGTAGTCATTGGAAATGTTTCCAATTCAGACCAAGTAATAAAACTAAGATGCTAATATATTTGATTCTACACAGGGTTAGAATCTAGATGTTAAAAAATCTGTTTTAAAACAATGATGGATAAGGTGTATCTTGATAAATTAGATTTTTAGGACTTTTAGAGATAATTTAATGACAAGTTTTATTCTCCTTTTATAAATTATGACCAGACTCTAGTTTTCTAATGAAATAAGATTGAGAGCTGTTTGTGATGACTACCATGACAAACCAGAACATATTTTAAAAATCTTAATCACTAGTTTAGGATATTCATACCATTGACTAAAATGCCTTTTCCTAGAAATCAAACAAGTGACAATGTCAAAATCTTAAACATGTCTTAACTTTTTATTTTCTTAAAACCACTGTCTGTACTCGTGTCCTGTGACTACTGTGAAAAATTACTACAAACTTGATGGCTTGAAACAACAGAAGTATGTTCTCTCACAGCTCTGGAGGCTGGAAGTCCAAAGTCAAGGTGTTGGCAGGGCCACTCCCTGTGGAGGAAGTAGGGGGCACTGGTTCCTCGCCTCTTCCAGTTTCCAGTGGCTGCTGCAGTCCTTAGCTTGTGACTGGATTATCCCTTTCTGCTCTGTCATCACCTTCACTTCTATGTGCCTGTCTCAAAATGCCCTCTGCCTCTGTCTTATAAGGATACATGTGATTGCATTTAGGGTCTACCTGGGAAATCCAAGAGACGTGACGCCTCTCCAGATCTGTAACTTCATCACATCTTTTGCCATATAAGGTACCATTCACAGGGTCCAGGGATTGACACGGGTGTCTTTTGGGGGATCATTTTTGACCTACTATACCGTCTTTATTTCATTGATCCTGAATGTTCGTTAGTGTCACTCTCTCTAACTCAATATATTTCATAGATGTCTCCCAATAGAGTGGAATGTATTGTCTTTTACTTCTCATTCAGTGTCCCACCTTCTACTAATTACCACATCAGTTCTGGCATTTAAGTTTCTCCAGTGTTTTACCGGTTGCTACTATTAATGAGAAAGCAAGGAAGACTGGATGGAGGCATGAGAGAGAGAGAAATGAGGAGGAGGAAGTGGGGGAGGGGAGAGGAGGAAGAGAAGGGGAAGAAAGGGAGAGAAGAAGGAAAGACACCAGTTTGCTATGCCAATTGATTCAACCCAATCAGCTGTATGGAGTAATCAGTAAGGGTTGGTGACATGTCGCAAATCAGGAGTTCAGTTTTCTGTGGTTATGTATTTAGAATCTACCACATATGGTTTCCTTCATATCACCAATCATAGAGTTAAAGTCACCGGCATTGATTATACAACAAGACAGGGCATTTGTAAATATAGTTTTGGTAGTGAAATTCAGGATAAGTGGAATAATTAATTTTATTCAGTCTTTTGGATTTAAAGGCTTTTGAAAGGGTGGAATAGATGGATTTTCATTTGGTTTTCTTGATCTGAGTTTTATAGATATTACTAAAATAAGTAGTTTTAAGAAGATAGTAATATAAATTAGGAATTTCAGGTCATATTCATTTTTGTAGAGAGTTGGTGGGGGGAGGCAACAATGTTCCTGCTCTGGCCTCCCTCCTATAATGCACGTGGGCTGTTGCTGATGTTTAAAACCCGGGACTGAGTTGATTGTAACAGAGGACACCACCTCCTCTTAACCTATAATGAAGAGCTCGCTCACTGAAAGCTTATGGTATAAGCTTCTATAACTGGTACTGGTAATGAGCTTCTAAGCAACAATGAATAGATATGCTCATTAACTACTTCATATTTGTCAACTGTTGTTAGCTTTAAATCATATGCCCTATAGGGTCAAGAGTGGATAAGAATTTGTAGAAGAGCTTTTTACTTTAGACTTAATAGGCTCAAGAGGTCAGACTGATTCAATCATTTTATTTGAAACTTCTCAAATTTACATCAAGATGGTTTATATCCAAACAAGAATAGAAAGTGTTACCTATTAGATAGTTTACAGAAGTCAGAGGGTTCCAGGCCAGTGATTTCAAAGTGTGTGTCAGTAGAACATTGTGGTGGTTAATTTTATATATCAACTTGGCTGG
This sequence comes from Tapirus indicus, assembly GCA_031878705.1. Taxonomy (NCBI): domain Eukaryota; kingdom Metazoa; phylum Chordata; class Mammalia; order Perissodactyla; family Tapiridae; genus Tapirus; species Tapirus indicus. The sequence goes on from CM062937.1 coordinate 14,367,341, forward strand.
ACCACAGAGTGCCCAGATATTTGGTCAAACTATTCTGGGTATTTCTGTGAGGCTGTTTCTGGAGGAGATTAACATAAAAATGGGTGGATTGAGTAAAGCAGATTGTCCTTTCTAACGTGGGTGGGCCTCATCCAGTCAGTTGAAGGCCTGAATAGAACAAAAAGGCTGATCCTCTCCCCTGCCTCCCCCTAAGTAAAAGAAAATTCCTCCTACCTGACTGCTTTTGTGTTAGGACATCGGCTTTCTCCTGCCTTCAAAGTCGAACTGAAACATTGGTTCTTCCTGGGTGTGGAGTCAGCTGACCTTCAGACTAAACCATACGTTGGCTCTCCTGGGTCTCCTGCCTGTCAAATGCAGATCTCGGGACTAGTGAGCCTCCATAATCACATGAGCCAATTTCTTAGGATAAAAATATATCTACATCTATATCTATATCTATATATCTATCTTCACACAGACACATCCTTTTGGTTCTGTTTCTCTGGAAAACCCTGACTAATTCAAATACCCTTTGAAATTGTCAGCATAAAGCCAGGCAGCATCTTGAGAGATATCCATAATTTAATTAGATCTCAATATAATATCCATCAGAGTAAGGTGGATAGGAAGAATATTAAAAAACAAAACAAAACAAAAGCACACACACACAGAGTAGAATGTTGCAGTAAACATAGTAATTAAATCTAATCCATTGATATGACAACGAGGGTTGGGGTTCTGGGCTTCTGTAAGTTGGTATAAGATTTAGTAACGTATAGCTTCAATACAGTGGATATGGTCGGTGATGTCACTTCATTTGGGCACACTGACAGAGCCACTGTAACAGAGGCACAGTCTGGCAGTTAGAGTTGTGTGTTAGAACCCAGTCCTCATTCAGGCCAGGTGATTCTCTGAGCCTCAAGAAATCTCAGCATGCTTTGAAGGTAAGCCCAACAATTACAAGAGAAGGCAACCCCCATTACCTATGGAATGGTGCCATTGATTCTTGATGGGTAAGCATCCTTTAGCTCTGGTAAGATTTAGAATTAAGAAGACAAATATATATGCAAGAAAAAAACTCCACAGTATCAAATAATTTTTCATTAAGAGTCTGTACATTTCATATTTTATAAACTTGTGATATTAAGATATTTTGGCCCATCAGAGTAACAGTAAATTGGAATTGGATTCCAATTTAAAATGTGAAATTGAGTAAATGACTTAGACTTGTGGTTTTAAGTTGAAATCTTATTAAGTTTACATACAAATTTAGAACTTTAAGAGAACTTAATAATCATATTTCATATTTATATGTATTTAATTGATGAGTTATTCAAGTATTCATGAGTATCTCATTTGTTAAGTCAGGCAAGTTAAAGCACTTAAAAGGAAATTAAATATATTAAATTACAAAGAAAGCTTTAAGTGTTTAAAAATGTTTAACTACATTTGAAAATGAGACAAAATCATTCATCAAACTTCCCTTAAGAATGATGTTAAAACTAGCTTGACTTACAAATAGGCTAATAAGGTTTGTAAGCTGAACTCAGAATTTTAAGTACAACTATGATTTTGATTTTGTAATTTCCATAGTGCATTATCTAGCTTTAAAATCAAAGTAACCTCTGACTAGTCTTTTCTGTGCGTAAATGTTGTCCTTGACAATAATCCTGTGAGGTCTCATTTTGGAGCAGGGCAAACAAGAATCCTATTCCAGAGAAGCTGAAGGACAAGCCGGGACCCAGCTCCCCAGGACCAGTATCAAGGTAGATTTGGTGAGAAATCAACTGTTCTCTTCCTGTCTAGGGTCTGAGCACACAGGGGTCAGGAATCCATCCCTTGGGATTAAAGGGGTATAAGGTGAAGAGTCAGGGTCCATTATTTTCTGAGTATCTTGTAAGGAGTCACGGATGGATAAGAAATCCCCACGTTAAGAAAGCATCAATTTATCTGAGATGTCATCAAGAGGTAGAAAAGTAAAGGGAAATAATTTGCTACTCTCCTTTCTATCTGGAATTCAGAGGATTGAAGTTCCTGAAAGGAAGCATGCAGGCAAGTTCAGTTAGTCTGTCCACATAGCTAAATTTGTATCAGTGAAAATTGAGAGTTAAGGCTCATCATCGAAAATCACCATGAAAGATCTCAACTCAACGTGAATAGAGATCTTCCCCTTTTTCTGTAGCTCTTCAAGGAAAAAACAAAAACTAAAAGAGAAAAAAGAAAGCAAAGTTACATTTTCTTTTAGCCTAGTGAGTGGTTCAAGCTGTTACTGTGATCCTTCCTCTTCCTCATACCAACAATTCAAAAGGAAATAGAGAATCACGGTTTTCAAGGACTGTACTGTGGTTCAAGGATGGGGAGAGTATGACACAGTAACTTTGCTCAGTGAAGAGTGAGCATGAGTGGAAAGATGTAACAAAATTACTTTTTTTCATGCAAGGAATTATGAGACCTAGAATCAGACCACTCTCCTGAATACCATGAAAATCTCATTATTGGTTGTGTAAGGAAACTTGCATTCCGAATTTTTTAAAAAAGAAACAAAATAATGAAAGCTTAAAAGTGGAATGTTCTTTTTAAGTCAAAGCTTAAGTCTTTACTTTCTGTGGATTTGTTAAATTTTGTATTTCCTAGGACAAAATATCCATCTCAGTCACAAAATTTTTCAGTCCTTGACAATTTTCTCCAAAAAGAAATACCCTGAGAATTAAAGAACTTTACCGAAAATCAGCAGCATTTATACAGATATTGCAGGCCCCCCTCCTCTTATTATTGATAGTATTAACAATGTTCTCTAAATGGCAGTTTGGGGTTAAGAATAATTCTTGTCTGTTTGTCTGTCTGTCTGTCTATCTATTATCTTGCCCTAGGCAAAACAATCATTTTGGAATCAACCATTCAGTGCCATCCACATTGACTGGAAATGGCAATGCATGTTTTTTTCCTAGTCTTGGTTCCAATCACTGGTAGATTAGCACCAGCCAGCTGGAAAATGTGAATCACAGATATGTGTACTACAAATATGTACTGCAAGAAAAAAAATGTATATATATATTTCCCTATATAGTGGGTTATATATCCAATATATGCAAATATATATTTATTTTCTTGTATAGTGAGAGCGTAGCTAATTTTGAACAGATTATTTTTCCTTCCTAGGTTGTCAGATCTTAGACATGATAAATGTGTGGTATCTGTATCTGATCAAAAAAGATATCCCAGACACAAGGAACTGATTAAAAGCAAACAAATTAAACAACACACACACACACAAAATGTGCTAATCTCTAAATTAAAAGGGAACTGACTCTAGCAGGAGCACAATGCATTGCATTCTTTGACAAAAAGCCTTGTCTTTTCTGACCACTCACCTTTTCCTCTACATCCAGAGGACTGCCTGTTCTGAGTTCTGTGCATAGTGCGTAGAACCAGAAACTGGTGAATGGTTGACAAGTATATCCAGGCGCTGCAATCCCAAGCTAACATAGATTTCGAATAACAAGCCAAGAGCACTTGGGGAGGACTGCCAGTGGAACAAAATTTCAGCCCCTTTGGAGGACAATGGGTTCATGAAAGACGTTTGATCTTTAAGAAATGTTCCCTAAGCAACAGGCATTGAAACTGGAGCGAGTAGAAGGTAAATCCTAAAAGCCTCCTTAAACTAGGTAAGGAAGATTAATTTCAAAAATGTCCCTGCCCTGTATTCATGCCCCTCTGTAATATTACTTTGCAGCTCCCCCATCAAGGGGTAGAGTCCATGTCACTTCCTCTTGAATGTGGGGTGCCCTTGTGACTTGGTCAAAACCACAGGCAATAGCATGTGGCAGAAATGACACTTCCAGCTCCAAGCCCATGCTTTAATTCTGTGCTTGCTTCAACACTTTCTCTCTCAGAACTTTGCCTCCACCATATGAACAAACCTTGCCTGGATGATGAGGGAGAGAGGGACCAGTCACCCCTGCAGTCCTAGCTGACAGCCAGCCAACAGCCAAACATATGAGTGAGGCCTCCTAGAACATCCAATCCCCAGCTGACGTGCCAAGGAGGTCTGCTTGACTGCTGAGGCGTGGAAGAGCTCATCCAACATCAGCCAACACTGGTCCAGATCAGCAGAACCACCAAATTGACCCATAGCCTTGTGAACAGGAGTAAATGCTCATTATTTCAAGCCACTGAGGTTTGAGATGGTGTGTTATGTAGCAACATCTAACTGATAAACCTTAACAAACCAATGTGAATATCAAGATGCCATCACTAAATAGACACCTTGTTTACCCACATGTATCCTACTACACATCACTTGCAGAGGAATCTCCAAACATAACTGATGGCCTGATGCAGTATTCCTAAGAAGCAAAAGCAGTGTAGCTTTCTCACAGTGAAAGCCCACAGTCCATAGGTGTGGTGCTTATGAGAGCGCTGTGGGCCATCTTGTAAGCACTCACGTTCCAAAAGAACTTTTGGCTCCACTGAGAGCCCTCCTGCTATGTCTGTAGTCAATTAACTTGCCTCTTGCTCACTTCATTGAACTTAAAGAGCAGCCAGCGTCTGTTCAGAAGCCACACACCATGTTCCCTCCTGCCTCCAACCATAGCAATAAACCAGACAGCTTTCTGGTTCACTGTAAAAACTCTCTTTATAGGAAGACAACATGGTAACAATAAAAACACCACCTATACTGAGACAGTCAGAACTTCGTCACAAAGTCTCAAGTATGCACATGAAATAAAAATCAGCACCCTCTGCCCCAAGTAGACATGAAACTAAAAATAACATTTTAATTGCCCAACCTCAGCCAATCCTGGCGATAACATGCTTTTTAATGTTACACAGTGTAGTATAGGGAAAAAAGGACTGGATTGGAAGCCAAGGGAAGTGTATTCCTGTCCTTGTTCTACCATCAATAGTTGCATAACCTTGGCCAAGTCCCCTGGACACTTGAACTCCCAGATAACTGCTGAGGAGTAAGTCCTGTAATTTCAAGCTCTCATCTTGCTCTCTGAGCTTTTTAGTTTTTGACTGTGAATGAGTGTATAGAATTCAGCATAATGTAGTGGAAAGACCTTTGCACTGAGAATACTTAGTTCTGCCTCTGCCACCAGTGCATCAGGTAACCTTGAGCAAGTTCCACCTCTGAACCTTCATTTGCCCATCTGTAAAATGGGTGATTCATTTGGCCTATATGATCTTGAAGGTCCTTTCCAGCTTAGAATGCCTGATTTCATAATGCTCCAAGGTTATACATTTTGTAAATGATTTCTAAACAAAGAGCCTGACCAAAGACAGGACGCAGAGACTGAGGAGTATTAAGGCAGGCATTTACAGACCCAGAGGCAAGTCAAATCAAGCTTGGAGTCAGTAGTTCTGATTTCTGACAAGGAAGACTAAGGGGCTGCTATTTGTGGAAGTGCTTCTGGTGCCAAGGAAAATGTCACCCACCACTGAAACCAAGTGTATTCTATACTATGTCACGTTGTACAACATTTCTATACCATGTTGTGTAACATTTCATTGTGCTCCAGAGTGTGCGGGGAAGCTCAGCATGTACCCTGGACATAAAGTGGCCCAAGAGATGCCCCAGAACTAGTGCCTTTGTGTCAAATTGAAACTCTCAAGCACAATGTCCTCCACACAGCCTTTGTCACACAGGGGCAGAGTAGACCAATTTTGGGGACCTCCTCACTTCCAAGAAGACAAGACATAGACACCTTCTCCCTGCCTCCAAGAAGATAAGACATACACACTCTATGATGGAAGCTTTTCCAAGCACAGACTTGGGGAACCTCTGGTGGATATATCACCGACAAGGCCTGATTGTATTCACTTGAGTTCAGAGTATTTCAAAAAGTGGAATGGAAAGCCAGGTGACTGGAAAGCCAGCACCTTACAAGGTGCTAATATCACAATGACATGAATATATCAGCAAGGCCAGACTCTGGAGAAACTCTGGTAGACAAAAAATTTACCTCTAAACCCCTCCACCCCTTCTTCTGCCATTCCCCTTCTTTCTTTCAAAACCTTTCAATCTTCTAGTGCCTTATACTGCCTTTGATGACTAATAGGGTTGGGTTTCAAGTGTATTTTACTATATGGTTGGGCTGCATGCCTTCTGGCTTTGGGATACCTCCTACCCATGTTCTCATTTAAACAAAAAAAAGCTTACTTGTCCTTTACCCTAATGAATTTATCTCTACAGTGCCTTTGGTGACAACTTGAGTAATGGATTAATCCCCTCAATGTTAACTAGTTTATATGTTAAATATAACATGTAATGCCGTAATCACAGTAGGAGAAATTTGGGATAGACTTGCCTCTTGAAGTTATTCATAAAAGATGAGGAAATGAAAAAAAAGTCTAAACATCTTTAACATCATTACTCAACAAAGCAATGCAAATTAAAATAAGAAAATGCAATTTTTCATTTATTATATTGACCAAAAGGATAATCCTCAGTGCTAGTAAGGGTGTCATGTGCCACAATAGAAATGGGTATAATATTTGGAATTACATAACCGGAGACTTAAAAATTCACATATCTTTTGCCCAATATTTATTCCATGACTCAATCCTAAAATCATCAGAAATAAGGACAGAGATTGGTATAGTATATCTTGGACACATTATGATCAAAACCACAAATATTTACTACAAAACATACATTTAGGCAATGGTATTTTACATAGCCATAAAATTATGTTTTGTGATATGTTAAACAAAGTTAAGCAATACATAAATCTGTATAGATATTTTCTCAAGCGATTTATTTAAAAAATGCAATAGGGATGTACCCAAATTTTAATACACAGTGATCTTCCTAGATTAATCGGTCAGAGGTGATTTGAGTTTTCTTTTTTAATCTTTTCTTGACTTTCCCCTTTTTTAAAATAACAGGTATGAATTATTCTTATAATTAGAAATAATATTCCATAAAAAACAGTCACAACAAAAACAAAGTGAGTCTTTAAAGGCCAGGTGCATCAGATCTTCAAGGGTCAAGCAACTTGAAGATCCTTCAATCCCAGGATGTGTGACCTGACTTTCCCACCCAAATATCTAAAGCAATACTTTGACGTGAAAACTTCTTCCATGGCCTGGTGAGGCTGATGAGACACCCGCCCTCCAGCCTCCCGCCTCTCGTTGGAAGCAATTAGAGAAAATTAGCCCTCTGCACAAGGAAGCCAACTGCACGCTCTGCCAGCAGGAACCATCACAGGATGGAAAGCATGTCACACAGGCATGTTGAACCACTTATTGAAGGCGGACGGTAAATCCAGCCTAATGAAGAGTGAGTACACCCCTTCTGCTGGCTCTCAGCCAGTCATCTAGTTTAGTCTGGATCTGAGAGGGGAACAACACGCTCTTCATATTCGGAGTGGAAGGTACTGAGTAGCTATAAGTAAATGGCTTCTTTTGAAACTGACAGAGAAAGAGACAGAGGCAGAGGCAGATAGAGAGAGAACCTATTGTCCAGCCAAGGCCACGGTTCAACATTGCACAGGTTGTGCTTTGTCCACCAGGGGCACACATGCACCATGCTAATGGCACCTGTGCCCAGTTATAGTCTATCTCAAACTTTTCAAGACTTCTAAAATTCCTACATCCTTGAGCCCCACACTATCAAGTTAAAAGTTGTATCATCAAAATCATAGTCCACCAGCTTCTGAGAGTGGTTTTCAGAAAGGGAAGTTGTTTTCCTTAACTTCCACCTTAAGGCCTCAGAACATCCTTGAAGCAATTCTTCTTTACATGAGCTTTCACATCTGAAATTGATGAATTAAATATTTCTTGGTCACGTGTACATGTACCTGTCTTGAATGAATTGTTTTCATTGTGATAAAATATACATAACATAAAATTTACCATTGTAACCATTTTGAAGTGTACAGTTCAGTAGCATTAAGCACATTCACACTGCTGTGCAACCATAAACACTATCCTTCCTCAGAACTTTTCCGTCATCCCAAACTCAATCTTCATACACATTAAATAATCACTCTCTGGTCTCCCTCACCCCAGCCCTTGGGAACTATCATTCTACTTTCTGTGTCTATGAATTTGCCTAATCTAGGTACCTCATATAAGAGGAATCACACAATATTTGCCCTTTTGTGTCTGGCTTATTTCATTTAGCATAAAATTTTCAAGTTGAACCAAAATTTTGGAGTAACAAACCTCTAAGTTGATAAGCCATCATGTAAAGTAATTGCTACTTATTTCCAATTTCTTGAATTTTCCTTTTCAATAGTCTCATTTGACCAGCACTTCCTTTTGAACAGCTAGAATCCTGTGAAGTTGGACAGACTCCCTCGCGAAGTGTGTGTTTACCCTGCCAGTGGAAGTCTCAGGCAGAATTTAGATAACCACTTGGTGGAGATATTGCAGAAGTTTGAATCAGATGAGCTCCAACCTCTCATTCTACTCTAAAACCTTGTGAATTTTAACAGACAAAAGCTTTTGTTTCTTCATTCATTTATTCACACAGGAATTTGCCAGCATTTACTGAGTACCTACTGCATGTAAATGATGGATGGTGATGCAATGTGGTGACTGATGATATGGATTTGGCTCCCAAATTCTGCAGTGGATTCAGAGGCTTGGGCACTGCCCTAATAGACTCAGGGGGGACTGCCAGTTACTTGCATGCCCGAATGGGGACTTTGGCTTCCAGGAGAGGGTTCCTTAGTTGTGCTACTCTATATATCAGTCAGAAAAAGGTAACAGATTCAAATGGCAGATCTGGGTACTGAGAGTGCCTACTGGAAACTGGTATTACCTAGAATATAATCTAGAATACCCAGGACTTTTGGAATTTGAATAGGAGTGCCCAAACTATTCCTCTGCCACTTGTTAACAGTGTCATGTTGGGCAAGTCACCAAAACTTTCTGAGCCTCAGTTTCCTCATCAGTAAAACGGGGATAATAAATACTCATGCCACTGAACTCTTGTAGGAATGAAATGAGTCAGTGCATGAAAAGTGACTTGCAAATGGCTTGGCACATAGAAGGCATTAAGAAAATGCCAGGCCCTCTTTCAGGGTGTTCCTTAAAGACACGTATCCTCACAAAACAAATGCAGTTCTGCAACAGGCAGCCCTGTACCTGTAAGCACCACAATAAAGCTGGGGCATCTCCTGGGCTTCTTTAGGATTGCTGGTTGGGGATAGGGAGAGTCTGCTTCAGGAAGGCCATTGTGTTAGTTTGAGGGAGAGAACTGCCACTTTATCCATCAGCATAATAAATCTCGAAAGTCATACAGGTAAAAGAGGTTAAATCCAAAGAAAACACAGTCTCATATGAGTCAGGAATAAGATCTGAGTATTCCTCTGGCTGGAGTTCATCACAGAGCACAGGTCAGGATCTGTGAATGCCAGGACCATTGACTTCAGCTGCCACCTGCATAGTGGTGGGCGGGTGAGGGGCATGCCCATCCAAGGAGGGACTCATATATCCCCAGGAAGCAGGGTGGAGTTGGCAATCCACAGACAGCAATTGTTGCCTGGGCAGAATCTCCCCAGACTGATGAGTGTCACGGAAGCCAATGTAAGGGAGGCAGACTGTTCCAGTAAAGGTAAGGGAGTGGCTCTGAGTGGTCTGCGGTGATGTGTCCACACATGGGACTCTTCCCTAACCAAAGGCTATGGGGTAGCTCACACAGGTAGTAGGCAGAGCTGCAAATACTGACAGGCCTTCTGAGGATGGTGGGATGTTTGTCTTAGACATCCAAGAGTGGAAATTATTCCTCTAATTAGAAATGATGACCTCATGACCAGGTCTGGAACCAGTCCAGATTTTCAAAAGTGAGCAGGAGTGGGGAGGATAATTCTGGTTCCTAATTTTAGTTGCTTCAGGTGAGGCCTGAGTTGAGTTTTAAACACATGAACAATAGCTAATTCTTTTTTGGTTTTCTTGAATAATTGGGTTTTCTCAATTTCTTCCTAAATATTTCTACCTTTTACTTCTTTATTTATTCTGTTGCTTTTTTTTTTTCTTTGTGAGGAAGACCATCCCTGGGCTAACATCCATGCCCATCTTCCTCTACTTTATATGGGACGCCGCCACAGCACAGCTTGACAAGTGGTGCATCTGTCCACTCCTAGGATCTGAACCTGTGAAACCCTGGGCCCGCCGAAGTGGAGCATGCGAACTGAACTGCTACGCAACGGGGCCGGCCCCTATTCTGTTGATTTTATTAACAATTTAGTAGTCAGGTTCTTATTTCTGTGAATTAGAACATTTGCTTCCCTTACCACTACAATGGGGAAGGTTCATAAATTCATTATTCTCAATTATTTAATGCCATGAAATAGTAATCCAGGCCCCCTGAGAAACAGACCCTAAAATAGGGCAAAATGTGCAAGGATTTTATTAGGGAAAATATCTTGAGAGAAAATTGGGAGGCAGCTGGAAAAGGCCGGGAGAGTCTTCAGACTGAGATGCTAGTCTGACCCTAGTAGAGGAGAGAGGGAAGGAAGGAAGTTGGGTGGAAGTGTCTTACACTGCTGTGCTGTAGAAGCAAGGTTTGGCGAGGGTGGTGGGGAATCCTGAAGCCGAAGTTGGCCTTCAGGGAAATCTCCTTTCTCCCAGAAAGGAGCTGGCTTTAGTATCCCTGCCATGTGCAGTCAATGGCTGGGAGGACCTGTGGGAAGGGGTGGCTCAGTACAAACACTGTACTGGAGTTCAGAGCACAGCAGTTGGGGTCTTTGGTGGATCACATTTTCCGTAGTTGGAGGTCTTATGGTTACCAGAGTGGCAGGTTTCTTAAACTCGGCACTATTGACCTCTTGGACTGAGAAACTCTTTGCTGTGGGGGCTCTCCCGTGCATGTAGGATGCTTAGCAGCATCCCAGGCCCCTGCCCACCAGACACCAGTAGCATCCTCCCACGTCCTGACAATCAAATATATCTGCAAATATTGCCAAATGTCACTTGGGGGATAAAAATCACTTCTAGTTGAGAAACACTAGACTGGGGAAATTTAAATAAATTTAGGAAGGTTTCTCAGGAAAATTGTAAAAGCTGAGGGAAGTAAAAAAAATATGAATGTTTCGAATTATATATCATGATTGTTAAGAAAAATAACTCAGCTAGGGTATTCAAAGTGAACAAGACTACCCCACTACAATGACACGCTGCCAATTGGATATCAGTTTCTATTCTAAGTGAAGTTTAAGGACACAAGTTTAAGGACACAAAAATGAAGTTTAAAAATCAAATAGGTACTCTTTTAGTTTAATGTGTCATACTGTAATGCAAGCACAAGTCATGCCTACTTATTTTAGAGATGGATAAAAATACCCCAACTGCAATAGTGTACATACATTACAGTGACAGGATACGATGACGTCACATTTAATTCAATAGAAACACATGTCGGGATTGGAAATTAAATTCAGGAATGAGGCACACAAGGTTTGTGGAATCAAGCATCTCAGACTTGATTTTCACCAAATCTTCAAAGAGCCTTTGACTTGCAGGATTCTGCAAGGCAACAGGTAACATCCTTACTTATTTTTCCACCTGGACAGCAGAGCCAATCCCCAGGTTCACCTGACGTGGTGCTGGGTGTGGCTGTTCCACCTGAGCATGATCCAGGTCCTGGCACTGTTACATCTCACCTAGACCCCCATCACCTCCTGGCAGGCCCCATTTTCCACAGAGCAGCCAGAGCGGCTCCTTTGACACAAGTCAGATCCCATGTCCCCTCTATTCAAAAGTCTCCAAGGCTTCCCATTTCACTCACAGTAAAAGCAGAATTCTTATTGTGGCCAAGAAGGCCCAAATCCTTGCCACTCAAAGCATGGTCTGGAGACCAGCAGACGCAAGAGCATCACTTGGAAGTGTGTTAGAAATGTAGACTCCAGTCCTGCTCCAGACCTACTGAATCAGGGTCTGCATTTGAGCAAGGTCCTCGGGGGATTTGTGTATACCGCGGTCTTTGAGAAGCTCAATCCTCATGCTCTGACCTGCAATTAATTCTCTCGCCTCCTCTCCCATTGTTCACTCTTCGGTAGGTGGTTGGGGCTCTTGTGGACACTCAAGCAGCCAACCGTGTTCCAGCCCCAGGGCTTTTGCTCTTCCACTCACTTTCTTCAGGCCCCTGCTGTAGTGTCACCTCACTCGAGAGGCTTCCCTGACCACTGTAGCTAAAGCCCTTCTGAGCTCCCAACTCTGCCCAGTCACTTCCCATCCATCGAACCGGACTTATGTTAATTCAGAGCGCTCATCTCTACCCACCATGTTACATTTTGGTCCCTATCCTTATTGCCTGTCTCCAGGTCCATGAGAGCAGGGACTTGTGTGTATTTTGTTCATTGCTGAATCCCCAGCCCCTAGAACTAAATAGCCGCTGACTGAATGGGCAACTAAATTGAGCAGTCTCATGGGACATGCTCCCTGGAGAGGGAGGAGATTCCACGAGAACATGGAGGCTGGACTGGGTTCGCGTGCTCGTATCCTGGGTGCAGACCGAGGCACCGCTCATCAAGCCATGCTGAGGCGGGGTCCCACAAAGAGCAACTAGAAGGATGTACAACTATGACACACAACTATCTACTGGGGCTTTGGGGAGAAAAAGAGCAAAAAGAAAAAAGGAGGAAGATTGGCAACAGATGTTAGCTTAGGGCCAATCTTTCTAAAAAAAAAGTTAATGGGAAGAAAGGAAATGAAGGCTCAAGGACAGTACAGGGTTGAAGAACAATTCATGGATAAGAACATTTTGCTCAAATCTATTCCTGGGTCTCCTGAAAGCTAGAAAATGTAGCTTGGAGAACCATTAGAGAGAAGAAAACCTTCTTTCACCCACCCCATACTCACCCTAAACTCCCAATTTAAATGAAAACTTTTCACAGGAAGCATGGGTGTGTTGAGGAAGAAGCCAGTTATAAGAGGAAGTTGCAAGAGGAGTAGGGACACGATGGCTGTGAAAGTTTTTGAGCGACAATGAATATAACTGTCTGGAGGAGAGTGGAGGGTACCTTTCAGCAAGGTGCTCTTGGACCCCACGCATATTTCTAGTTACTGGAGCACAAAGAGATTATCAAGTTACCCATCATCATCATCTTTATTCAGTTTTCCTGCTTGGGATTGATCTTCTTTTTCTTTTATCTTTTTTTTTCAGCCATATAAACAAATTGTAGGCATTTGGTGTTCAAATGTAAGGGATATTACAAAGACATTAAACCCCTCGCTTCTGGAGGAGCAAGCTTAATTTTCACGCAGAGAGCTATCAGTTAGGACTGGACATTGTTCTATGGACAGGAGATGACTTTGAATATAAACCATGAATTACCTTTCACATGCTAGAAAAACGTCAATGTCAACAAGCATATTAGCCAACGTAATTCTGTTAGTAACTTTGAGAAACATCAGTCTTTAAAGGTTCTTCTTTTTCCACGTCAGGTTCCCAAACCACCACAAACTACTTAAAAAGCAATGTTCTCATAATTGCCAATTTTTAGGAATAAGCTCTAATGATTAGGAATTTAAAATCAATTCACATTGCATCTCAAGATCCTGCTTTAAAAAAAAAAATGTATCCATTGACTCAAAGGTACCACCTGATTCTTAAATCTCTCAAACCTTGCTTTAATTAAGCACCAACCACACAAAAGCAACTCTTCTCTGCAATTATACAGTAATACTTCTGCAGGTTAAGTCCTCAACCCCCGCCCTTAAAACTCTGCCTTCCACTTTTTTTTTAATATTAATAACTTTTCTGGTAACAGCAGGTAAGAATAAATAAGTCATGGTGGTTTACAAATAAAGTAGGCGGTCCCTTTATGTCTCATTTTGGAAGAGATCCTGGCATTTTTGTTCTTTTTTGATTGTTTTTCTGCCAGAAAAAACAACTGCAAGTATTCCAAAAGCTGGCGGGGGGGCGGGGGGGTTGGGAATCTCCTAGCATTTCTAAATTGCTTCCAAAAACTTTAAATGATGAGTTTTTGGACTAGAAAAGACAGAAAGAAAAACAAACCTAAATCTGCCCCACAACCGCAAAGCACATATGCAACCCATAGCAAAGGATGTGTGCATGAAAATATGAGGGTGGAATTTGGCCACAGCCAGGCTGATAACATGCTTAATCAAAAGGTTCATCATTCTGCCCCTATGGATTTTCTCTTCTGACTCTGGCTAATTTATGGAGAAACGAACACAAATTCAGCCAACTAATTCTGGACTCTATCAACAGGTTCATTATTTTGTCAATCAAAATGCAACTCTCCAGCCGTCTGAACTTTAAGAAATATGCTTCCTTTCAATTGAAAGTGTGCTTATCAACCTTTTCTCCCACCAAACAATTTGATAAAAGTCCCAATAGGTGTTTCTAGTTTGGACGAAGGAAACACTGATTTATTTTACTGGGAACCACTAGTATTTTGGTACAGATCTCTAAGATAACAAGAGTTGCCCTTTGAAACACAGTCCAAAAGGTATACTGACATTTTGATCAATAATGCATGACCCCCTGAGACACAGAGGCAGGGTGAGTTACAGGCCAATTTATGAGGCAGGAGTCTGCCTTCAGTGAACTCTCATCGCCCCTTCCTGAGCCTCTTGCCTCCGTCAGCCAGCAGTCCTCTCTTTGTCTACCACAATCTTCTAAACTCAGTGTCCTCTCAACTGTTTCCTTGCACCCACCTCAAATGGAAAGGTCTATGTGCCACTCCCTCAGGGTCCTGCTTTCTGAGACTGGCCAATGTAAGCAATGCCAACAAAGGTATTACCAGTTAGTATTTAGTTAATAAGTCCTTATTCCAGGAAAAAATTAAGTTTCATATTAGAGCATTGAAATATTAGAGCACTAGAGCATGGAAAACACAATGCTTTAACCTGAGTGAATGAATGAAGTTTATTCACCAAGGCAGGCTGATGGGAAAAACAGCCCTTTCCATCAGCCCTGTAAATAATGCTATTGCCTTAACTGCCTCTGTGCCCAGTTAGTTTTCTAGAAGGAGGCCATGCTGTGTGCATGGATCCTTTTCTGAAGATGCATGCTGGGCCTTGTCTCACACTCCTAGACCTTGGGCTGGTCTCAGGAAGCTCCTGTTACCCCAGGAGCATGAATGCAGACAAAAACACACATAAAGAGACTTGTGTTAACCAAATCCCTAACCCAGAATGGCTCTGACTCCTCGGGAGCAGACCCAAAGGTGAGTCCACCCAGAGATCCATAGTGCGGGAGATGTGTCTGCAAGTGCACCTGAGCTCCACACCATTGGTGTGGGGATTCTCTGGGCTGTAACACCAATCCCCGACAGTGTGAAATTCCAACAAATTAAAGACCATTTGCCCACATTTGAACAAAAGAATGAAAGACTGGCATGAGAACATAATAACATGCTTGATAGGAATTTTTACATCGGAGCAAAAGGAGAGTTTTCTTATAATAAAGAATTTACCCCTCTTTGGTGATTCGTGTGGTAGTTAGTGCCCAGCCTTTTCTCTTTTATGTCTGCCTCTCATCTATGAATTTCCATGTCATTGAGTCATGCCCCAAATTCTCATACTTCTGTTTCTTATATCATGCTTAAATAATTTATTGTTATTTATGTTTGAAAATGCTTGATGAAACTACTCCAGACTAGACAGGGTTTGATACAAAACTGAAATTTCTTCTTTCTCTTTAGCCCTATTTTTCTGACTAACTTTTGGGAAGAGTATTTCAGCCTTTGGCAAATATATTCACATCATTTCTGGAAATTTCTCTGATTTAGGAAGACCTAGGGCTGGGCCAGGGCTGAGAGGAAAAGTGAGATTCTGAGGAGAGGGAGAAAGAGAAAAAGTTTAGGAAAAAGGGGCAAAGTAGCTCCAAAACACATTTCACCTATTTTATATTTTGCTAGAACTGGTCTTACTCTCAAATACAAAGGCCTGTAATTAGCTTTAATTTAGGAGGACCAGAAGGGAAAGACAAGGACAATAAAATCAAAGGTAGTGATGAGAGCTAGAATATCTTTGACAAAGAACTAGATCAGGTTGATAAATGTTTAACAACTGGATCATAATTTTTTAAAAAAGAGAGAAAACAGATTTGTAGCATTTGCCAATTTCTGTGGTGTAAATGCTCCCAACATGACCAATTTCAAGCTACCACTGTGATGTCACTGAATGTGCATTAGGAAGAGGTGCACATAATTGGCTTTTGCAAGCCAGCTCTACTTTACCACTGAAGAGCAAAGTTAACTTGGACCTTCATGTGGAAATTGGTAAGCCCAAAAAAACAGTAGAGGGCATTTCAAGGCAACATGTTGAAATATCACTCTGTAACATTTATTAAAATATGCTTTCAATCAATATCCACCTTTTGAAGATGAAATTCTCTGTCTCCCTACTTCTGGCTCACAAGTATTCCTGTGAGTTTGTATCAACCTCTGCTATGGTTATATCCCAATTTTAAATAGCTTATTTGACTTCATTTTAAGTAAGTGAAAAAAATTCCTGTGACGAGAGAATGAGAAGTTTCAAATTAAATATGTAAACTGAGGAACCCATAGTGACGCTGCTTGTAATCCGTGTAATTCATGATTCCCCAGCATCTCAGCCCAGATCCCTGGACAGCCCTTCCTGATGGCTTAGACAACTATTTGTTTATTTCTGATCCTCATGACTCCACACTGCACACTGTTAATAGATGAATTTAATAAAATGTCTTATTAGATTAAATACACTGAGCACGCAAAGCAGATCAGCTAACATTCCTATTTACATGCAACTTTGTCTTTATTTTACTCTGATACCTCCACAGTTTATTAAAATGTTCAGAATCACAGTGGCATTCAACATAATGATGGAGTTTGTGTTTAACATAGGCATTCATAAAATATTTTCAGATTGTTATGGGTGTGTATGTGTATGTATGAAAAAGAGATGCTATATTTCTTTATAAGCCCCAAATGCTAATCATTTGTGAGAGAGAGAGAGGAATGAGCATTCTGGATATAAACTATATCCTAACCACTTTTGGTTCATATGCTACCGAAGCAATGGTCATTATACTGAACCTCATGAAAAAGATGCGTTTTGTTGTTATAAACTTTATTATGAGAAAGAGAAATAATAAGAAATCCTCAACAAATACTTTTTCCTGCCTACCTGCTTAAATTAATGAATCAATGAACTACTTGATATCTTGATAGGAAGTTCTCTTCTCGCACTTCCTGTTGGCATGGCAGATCACAGCATTATGACCCCACAAAGCGAACTCCTACTCTTTTCCCACTAGAGTTTCACTTCAAAAATATCGACTGGCTCTACCCAGGGAGCTCCTCTCCCTTTCTAGGTGACTTAGTCATAGAAATTCCAGCACCAGAGTCATCACTCCCACTGGGTCACGGCTCTAGGAGGTGAGGGAAGGCAGAGGGAAGCTGCCATGCCACCATCGTTTCACGTGGACCTGGAAGTTCTATGCTGTAGTGAGACAGAATGTGCGATGACAAGCAGATCAAAAGCGTTACCTCTGGGAAAACAGCCACCAACAGGCAGCACTGGCAGGAAGTAATGGAAAGCATTCATATTTCTCAGGCGTTCACAAACTTTTTAGAAATAGTATGTGGAGCCTTGACCTCCAGTTGTCAGAATTTAGAACTATTCTATTATCTCTAGCACTGGTAAGGTAAGTCTATTTAAAAACATGACTTTACTCTCCTTCACATTGTTTCCACACAGACGATCCTTTTAAATTCTTTTGACAATTAAGATATTCACGAGAAAAGACAAAAGGAATATTTGACAAGATATTTAAAAGACATCAGTGTCTATGATACTATGCTAATAATTGGAATATTTAATAAACATGTGGGGAAGGAAGGAAGGAAGGAAAGGAGGGAGAAAGGGATAAATTAACATGTGAATTTTTTTTTACGTTCCTCAAGTAAATTGGATAATGTGAACTAAGTCAGTCTCCAAGCTTTGTAGATTCTTCCAAAAAGCACATAATTTAGACCTGCCCTCTGGGTGATATTCTAATGTCACCATGCTCTGAGGGATGGTGCTGTGTCTACTCCTCCTCGGCTTGAAGACTTTAGGGCCTTGCATAGGGCTGGTCAAATCGTAGATCTCGAAAAGACTTGTTGGATGGATGATTGATCCTTAATACCACAAACTAAAATTTAAGGCAAAATGTGTACAGAAATTGCAGAAGGAAATGCCTTGGGAAGCTCTGAGACAGTGTCAAGGACTAGACTCTAAGGAACTACCCCATATAGATAAAGTTTTTGTTTACTAAGGATGTTTTTAACAATCCTCTGTACCATGATTAGCTTAAATACACACAAACACACACAAAAGGGGAAAAGGACAGAGGTGATGAGCATGTTGAAAGTTTGAATTTATCTTTAATACTCAGAATCTGACAAAATAAAAGAGCCAAGCAAATCAGCATAAATCATCATTATCCACACAGCATCCCTGGATATCATTGGGAAACAAATCCATTTACCAGGACTGATAATAACTGTTTACTTTTTTTTTTTTTTTTGGTGAGGAAGATTGGTCCTGAGCTAACATCTGTTGTCAATCTTCACTTTTTTTGCTTGAGGAAGAGTGGCCCTGAGCTAACATCTGTGCCCGTCTTCCTCTGTTTTGTATGTGGGACGCCACCACAGCATGACTTGATGAGTGGTGTGCAGGTTTGCACCTGGGATCCAAACCTCCGAACCCCGGGTCTCCGAAGCAAAGCGTGCGAACTTAACCACTACACCACCAGATCGGCCTCTCATTTTTATCTTTAATCATGTGTGATATCCTGTGTTCCTCTGAGAAAAGATCAGTCTCTTCGCATTTCGTGAGTGAGAGCTCATTTTGAAAGGCACGCTACGTCTAAGCCGGGGAGGGGGGAAAGCATACTTGTTCCAACCGCCTTATCTTAAGTGGAATTAAATGGCGCACTTCTCCAAAGAGTAGCGGATCGTGAGCTATCGTAGCCATGCTCACACATTATCCTTTTAATGGAATCACAGAATGTGTTTACAGACCATTGCCTGCCACACAGCTTTTACATCACAGTGTATACCGTTGGGAAGAATGTCTTTTTAAGGACCGCTATTCTCTGCCTAATTTCCAGCTAGAATGTCATGCTTTGATAGTCTTCAGATCTATAGATATACTATTTCTCTAACAATAAGATCGTATTGAGCTAAAACAGTATCATTTTTGTACCTCTTAAATAGCACTTAATCTTAATGCTTCTTCCTAATTTTTCTCTACTCAGGCTGACAGCCCTTTCCGTTCTGACAGAAACAGTGTTCCTCTCCCCAAACTAGGGAAGCCATATTCCTTACTCAATCCAAACTATATCCACAGATAGTCTGAGAGAATCAAAAGTTGAGATAAATCACAATGCGCTTGGTCCTTTCAACAAATTGAGACTAACCTGCTAAATATTGCGTTAACTCTTCTTGGATCTTGTGCAGTAAAGGATCATTGCAAGAGCGAAAATGCTACCTCGGGGACAAGGAAGTAACTTCACTTCCAAAAAGCAAGCATTCCCTCCTACCTCACTGGGGGGATCAATACTTTTGGTTGTTAGTTTCATATTTCATAAAAAGGTTTTAAAATCAAAACTCAAGAATCCTTTTCTACTCCTACACCACAGTGCACGCCCATTGCCCTTGTGAAAATATCATTTGCACATTGTTCCGAGTTTCCATCCAAAACGTCATAGAGTTATACAGATGAGATATTAATGTTTCCTTTATGCTGAGGCACTTTAAATGTTTCTTACTTTTTATTTTAAAAGATTACTGGAATTACTAAATGTGGTGTTGATAAATATCACAATGATTAGTCAGTCTTCATTGATGGCAATTCTACATGACAGAGGAAAAAAAAAATCTGTCATTGTCACATGGTAATGCAGACACTATAGTTTTGGACAATCTATCAGCACCACCCAATTCTTTTATCCTATATTTTCCTTAACCTTTTTCTTTGCAAATCTGGGCAGCCTTAAAGGCCTTGTCGATATGCCACCTCCTCCATGAAGTCTTTCCAAATCCCACGACTCAGAATCCTTCCTTTTTCTGGGATCTTATATTATTTTGGAACCACTCCTAGAGCACTCATTTCATGCTCATTCATACCACACTTAGCTTTTTACACATTTTCCATCCAAATAGTAAGTCCAGTGACAAAAGCATTCAGCTTATGTTTACTCTGTTTACCATAGTGCATTACAAATTATAGGCCCTCATTATCCAAACAAGAAACATCTCTGAGGCCTTATTATCATGGAATGTTGTACAGTGTCTTAACAACTGGTTTGTTTGTTCAGAAACTATGAATCTTGGAGATAATCAGGTTTCCTCTGTTTACTTTGCTTACTAGGTAGCTTGGCTTACATTGAAGCCGCCCTCCAAAGTTGGGTGGTATACATTTTTGTGTAGTTATCTTTCCTCTGGCTTTAATGTTTTCTTTTTTTTTTTTTTTTTATTTTTAACTCCCCTTCCCTCAAATTAATTCAACTAGTTATATTACCTTTTTACATTTATGTATTTTTGTGACTACTTTAAATCAACTGTGGAATGACACAGAGTATTTAAAAATAAACAGATAAATACCCCATAAAAGATTATTGAATTGGATTTATTTTATGGTATTTATTAAACAAACTCTTCTTATACAGGAATTACTCTGTGGCTATGTTAACTTCAGAAAAATGGTCATTAGTAAAAGATGTCAACCTTTGAAAATAAAAAAAAGTCTTTATTGCCAATATGAATTCTTTTCTCCACAATAGTTCATTATTACTTGAACTACCCAGATAACAGGCAGACAAGTATGGTTCTACTGTTGGCTTTAGATTCCATTTTCTTACATGTAAAATGATGGGGTGTAGCTAAAAGATCTCTAAGTCCTGCTTCACTTCTAACATTATGGGATTCTTAAATACCCTTGGCTCTCCATTTCTCTCTGCCTATGTTGACACAGCCCCAGAACATCAGGGAGGAGCTTCGAAAGTTCAAATAAATCTTTCAGGCCCTTAGCTTTCAGTGGTGGTTTAGATTTCTAGACTAAAGATGAATTAAGAAAGAACTGCTTGGAGAATTTGACAGTGTGGGAATTTATATGCAGCCCACCCAGGATAATCTTAGGATTTTTCTGAAGCTTCATAGCCATGTGAGTGTGTGTATGGGCATATATATGAATTAAAACAGTTAGTCTACATATAACAAATAGAATATAAAAACAGCTCAATGATTTCAATGATATTTTCTCCATTAATGTGTAGTCATTTAATTTGAAAGTCTTAGAAAAACCGTTGAAGAGAAAGACAAGGCAAGACAGAGGGAGAAGAAATTACAAAAAGTGGGGGTCAGACAATGGGAGCAGGATGTGGGGCTCATGTGGTGAGAATGAAATTCTATCATTACTTATCCCATATTCCCTTAGTGCCCCAGCTTTCTGGAGCCTACCCTGTACGTATACACATGCCCCCAAGATGCCAGACAGGAAGGCAGTATTCCATGCTGTTTTGTACATAGGCTGAAGTACCTGCCATCCAATTACCAGCTGGGTAACCTCGAGTAGTTTCCAAATCTACCCAGATTATTATCTGTACCATGAATGTAATAACAGTACTTATAGCATAGGGATGCTATAAGGATTAAATGAGATGATGTATTTACAAAGTAGAGTACGGGTCTGTCATTCATTATTATATGTTCAACACATATTTACTGAACACCTGCTAAATGCAAATGCTGGTCTAGACACTTAGACTACATCCATGAACAAAACAGAAAGATTCCTACTCGTGTGAAGCTTCCTTTGTAAGTAGCTAATTCACAGAATCAATTAACAAGTGGCCCAGGGGAAAGTGTCATGTGTAAGCTTGACAGTCTTTAACACGGAATTGGGTAAAGAGAAGTTGTTGGAGAAAGGTCTGTTGGGAATGGCAAGGGCCTCTTAGCTTGGCAAACTGTCTCATGTTTTGGCATTTGCCAGTATTATTTGGATATTTTCCAGCCTGTTCATGCATTTTCTTTACTTTTTTATGAAAGAAAAACAACTCATAAGCAAAATAAAACAAATCTGACAAAATAGGAATGTGTCTTCATTTAGAACCTCTAAGTCTCCATGACAACTACATTTTTTTCCCCAATTTTTCCAAGTTGTTGCTGTGAAACTTAAGGTAATATACTTTGTAATGAGCTTTACAATCAGGGGCGTGTATAAAATATTTTTGTATGTGTATAAAATATTTGGTAACATTTACTGTCACTTTGCAGAGTAAATTAAAAAAAAAATCCACATACATTTTCAAAAGGAAACATACCTTGGAGAAGAGACATAAAATAGAGATATAAAATGAGGTTTCTGCAGTCAGGCGTTTATAGTTCCATAGCTTCAAATTAGCCACAAAACTGCTAGTATTTTATGGAGAATCCTGATAAATTCTACTTCTGATACTTGCTTTCACAACTTCAGCATTTTGGTGATTTTTTTTCCTAAGTGCAAATAAGTCAGATTTCCTCTACACTCACTATACATCAAGAAGCTATTTAATTGGAGGTTATACTGGAAATTCTTAGTGGGAGCAGTCCTAACTATATGAGAAACTAAGACAAACATAGGATTTAATATTGTGTATTCCCAATTTTGTGATTTTTATAAATCTCCTCATTTTCCAGATGTTATAGGTTTTCAGGATTACCACTATTTGGTAAATAATACTGTATTTGAAGCCTTCCATGTGTCAGGTGGTTTATGCTCACAGCAATCTTGCATGTTAGTAATAATAATTCTCCTCTATTACAGATAGAGAACAATTACAAGAAGTTATGTAACTTTCTCAAGTCTTTAAGTGGCAGAGTTAGAGCTTGGACACAAGGCCATGTGGTTCCAAAGCCCAGGTTCACAGAGGACGTTATCCAAGTCAGGCTGAGAGAAGTGTGGGCTTAGTGGCATGAAACCCACTTTAGTTGGGATAGGCTTAATAATGTTGGCAAGGGAAATGATATTCTGCAAGGGGAAACTACTAAAACACATTTAACATTCACCACAAATTATTACATGCATATATTCATACTCAGACATGTGTCCCAAATTAGAGGATATAAAATTGGGAGTCTGTTTTAGCTTCTGAAATGGAAATGTTTAAGGTGATCTTTACTGGCCTTGACCGCCCAATAGTGAGGAGATTGTAAAAGCACAGATTTTGGTCCTCACTCCCTAGAGATTCTTGTTCAATAAATCTTGGGTGGGGAACAAGCATGTGTATTTTACAAACATTCCTCAGATGAAGCTGGTATACAGTCAGAGTAGAAAAGCAAAGGCTTAAAAGTATTTAATATTCCATGATAATTCAACCCCTGCCCACTTCATCAGTAGTGTCTAGGAAGAAGACTAGAAAGAAAAACCTCCATGTTGAATTAATAGTCCTTCCATCTGCATTATTAGACAAAGACACATACACACATGCACACAGTGACAGGAGCATAGGCCAAAGTCTTGTTTTATCCCCATTTAACATCATGTAGCAATGCAACGTGCTGTCCTGGATTAGATCCAGGAAAAGGAAAAGGACAATAATAGAAAAATTGGTGAAATCTAAATGAAGTCTGAAGTTTAGTTAATAATATTGTACAGATGTTAACTTTCTCATTTTGACAAATGTGCCATGCTTATGTAAATTTTTAACATTAGGGGAAGCTGGGGGAAGGGGATAGGGGAACTCTGTACTTTCTTTGCAACTTTAATGTCAATCTAAGATCTTTCTAAAGTAAAAAGTTTGTTTAAAAAATCGTCATATCCAGGTACAAAATTCTTGAAATGTTATTTCCATTTTCCGGGTTATGAAGTGTATCCTAAGGTGTCGAATAGCATTAATTTTCTTTCTTCCAAAACCTAAATTTTAAGTGACAATGGGGAAGGCAGAGAGAAGGGAAGAAATGAAGGTCAGGAGGGGCAAAAAGATCAAGAAGCGCACAGGGGTTAGCAGAATCTGGGAGTGCCCAGCCCAAGGAAGGTGCCGGAGGCCATATAAGGCTTCCCTGAATCACAGAGATTATGCTGATCCTTTGAGAGATTTCCTTTTGCTGACTGTTCTATACTGTATGGTACCAAACAGTTGAAATCATTCAAAATCATTTGGCATTTAGGAAAAGATATGGGGCAGGGCCCTGGTGGGACATGGGGAATCAAGATCTGAGTTGTTGAAAGGTACTCACTGAGTAAAGTAGGTACTTAATGCCAATGCAAATTAAGTTCAGAAATTAAGAGGGACTCATCTACAGTGAATTACAAAAGGAGAACTGGGCGCGAAGGAAAAAAAAGGAGAGTGTGAGGAACAAAAGAACAGAGGACTAAGCCATTTGGTCTTTGTTCTATGGGCTGCTCCTGTTCGGAGGTGAAGCGTGAAATTATTGGCACAGCCAGGTTCTTTCTCCAAAGTTGCATATTTTTTCTATGACTATTTAAGTTAGTGAAATAAACTTCCGTTACTATCTGTGGTTTCGAAATTAGCTCGGATGGATGTCATCTTTGGTTTTTCCAAAGGACTTCTGCCTCAAAGAGATTTCCTTCTTCCCACCCCAGACTTTTCACTCATGAGTTTCTCTCCCAATGCACCTTCCATCATAAAACCAGCACCGGGAGGCTATCTTGGTGTTTTAGCAATCCCATTTCCATCTGAGCAAGTTCAGGCAGTTGAAGATTACACACCCAGGTTTGGGAGTGTGTATGACAATGGTGTCCCAGTATCACTCATTTTATCAAGTTGGGGCAGAGACCTACACAGGGGTATGACATGCGTTACAACATGTTTGGAGCTCATGAACCATCTAATTACCCAGTTGAAGATTCAGTAGACAGCCAAGTCCCAGGACTTATAAAACAGAAGGAAAAGAAAAAGAAATGAATGAAATACAACTCTTGTAAAGAGCTGATTACAAGAGGCTGATGAGGGAAGGAGAAATGTGTGAAAAGGCCTCATGAAAGTCCACATAAGCAGTTTGGAATGTGATTATATAAACTGGAATAAGAGGAAAGCCCGCAGGCTTTCACATTTGACAGAAATGAGAGTTTAGGGAAGAGAAAAGTTGAATTAGTTTACCTTTCCTATTTATATTTCCCAAATGTTCAGACACCTACTATGTGGTAGCCCTGCACTGATTAAAAAAAAAAAATCTTATATTTTTGTGTTTTGGGGGGATAGTAATTATGCACCTCCCTTTTTAACTGCAAAAACTCAAACTTATTTGGTTTTCCTTGTTGGTTTCAATCTGGAAGGTGAGCCCCAGGTCAGAGTGACTGCATTACCCACATTTGGGTTCAGGGGGAGGATTACTGGGATCTACCAAGCCTGTAACCCAGAGTCAAGTATTCACAGGTCTCTTACTGATCTGGGGTAACTAATAAGCTGCTGGGCTCACTTCAGTTTCATTTTGCATTTGCATTTGAATACTAATATTGACTACTCTGAGCTTTCTTCTCTCAAGAGATAGCAGAATGCAGTGGCTAAGAGGCTGGACCCCAGGGCCTGATGGCTAAGGTTTGATTGTTAGCTGTACCACTTAATAGCTGTGTGATCTCAGTTTGTCTGTACGCGGTTTTCTTCTCTGTAAAATGGGGATAATAGTATTTATCTCATAGAGTTGTGAGGATGAAATGAGTCCATAGATGTAAAGCGCATGAATGGTCCCTGGCACATAACAAGACTATATAAGGATTAGCTATTATCATTATTATCATTCACGGCAGGAGGGTCAAATACTTTACTTTTCTCCCCAACTCTGAAATGTTATTTCAGAATGGGAGTGGAGGAGAGATGATAGACAAAGAGACTGAGTCAAATCCTCCCTTTGCCTTCATGCATAAATGCCCAAGGAAAACTGTAGGAGGCGAGTGTGCATAAATGAAGGTCAAAATTTGGCTTTGTGTCTTAAAATGAAGTTTCTTCCAGAACTCGACACAGTCATCAGTTTAATTCTTGGGTTTCTCATTCGGTTTATATGTGTCCTATACTGGAAATCATAAACCGGGCCAGACTTTTCAACACTTCTTGGACTATAGCTATTAAATCACTCTTTTGAATCACATCCTGCACAAAATATGGTTATACTTAACACATGTTCATGGTTTTTCGCCTTAAACAGGGTGCCAAAATTCATTAAACTAATCTTTCTTCTAAATGACCCTAAACGTTACTATTTCTTATACAGTGGATTTCAGAGCCCATTATTGATTTTCAAATCACTTTTAGAAGTAAGACAAGACATGCCGTCTCTGTGTCAATGGTGGTCATTCCAGAGGTGGGTCTTCCTGCCCTCTTTTGTGTGGTTAGAGCCTGCTGTGACTCATCACCTCACGGCAGAGCGGGAGTGGAGATCAAGAGTTATCTAGCTTGTTCTAGACTTTTAGATTTCATGAGTTATCGTAAACTAATAATGTAAAAAATTGGGTCCTGATATCAAGTTGCCAAATTCATTTTTGAAGTAAAACAAACAAAATTATCATCTACTATTCATGAAAGAACACTTTAACACTTTGATATATATGTGTGTGTATAGTTACATATACTAAATATAATATAACATAATGTAATATAATATAAAAGTGGTACGTGTACATACACACATTCTAGAGAGATCCTGTCAAGAATTGGAACATGAGAAGGAAAATGTCTATACTTTTCAATAAAAGAAATTTGAAATTCTTTTTTCTCTATTAGAATGTAAGATTCATCTACGCAGGAACTTTTTGCTTTTCTTATTTGTCTCCAATTCCCTAGAACCATTCTAAGAATCTAAAAGCACTCAATATTTGCTGAATAAATGAATGACTATACATGTCTGCAAACTACACTGTCATCATTTCTCTCACTTTTTCATTCCAGACTCTCTCTGATAAAACACCACCAGAGCCCAAATATGATACTGGAAACTGCTGATTTGTTAAAATATGCTTGGGAATCTGCCACATATTATATGGGAAAAGACTGGAAGGCACATATTTGTATTTTAAACACTCCACAAAAATGATAGTAGTAAAATTTTTGAAAAGGTCCCTAAATTATTTTTATAAGAAAAAAATAAGTAATTTTAAAAGATATTCTAGTCAGTCTACTTCAAACTGTGTTTCACAATGCATTAGTGGGAATCAATCTTAATGCGTCACCACGAGCTTTACAAAATGAGATAGAATGGGGCCAGCCCAGTGGTGCAGCAGTTAAGTTCATGTGTTCTGCTTCAGCGTCCTGGGGTTCGCTGGTTTGGATCCTGGGCACAGACTACTCACTGCTCATCAAGCCATGCTGAGGTGGCATCCCACATAGAAGAACTAGGACTTAAAACTAGGATATACAACTATGTACTGGGGGCTGTGGGGAGAAAAAAGAAGAAAAAGAGGAAGATTGGCAATAGATGTTAGCTGAGGTCCAATCTTCCTCAAAAACAAAAAAAAAGAGAAGAGAATAAAATAGAAAATATCACTGTGCAAGATATATACTAAAGCTTTGTGTTATGAAAATCATTAACCTATTCCTAGAGTTAAATAAACACACAAATAGGTAATGATGAATACATTTTGGACTGTGGATCTCAGTGGCAAAGTCTGTGATCCACGTACGTAGACCTCTTCCTTGCCTGTAGTTAAATACTAAGAAACTTGCAGAAGATCTCACTTCACTGCTTTCTTGGAACGGGAGCCTAAAACTTTCCTTGGGATAATGTTGCATAATAAATGACTAAAATATAGTGGAACATAGCTAGATGTTTCATGTCAACTGTTTTTATGGAATCAATCACAGAGTAGAATAGTAAACATAATGTCATATGGCCTCAGCAAAGAGAATTGTTTGAAAAGAGATGAGAAAGAGAAGATAAAAGGCACTGAAAATGTTGAACTTTACCTGGGTCCTGGGCTCCTGGAAAATAGCAATGATTAAGAAATCTCTCCAGTCTTTTGCGTTCTGACAAACTAAGTGCAAAGGACCAACCTGCCCTCACATATAAGACCCATCTCCACCCTTCCTCATGACTCCCATGAGACTTATAGATGACTCCCTTGTTTACCTGCCTGTATAAAATCCCACGCCCCTTTCCTTTTCTTCAAGGAATTTACCATTAATGAATTAATGAATTATTTACCATTAATGCATTATCCTTATTGCAATAGTTTGAATAAAATAATATCCTTAAATCGTCTCATGCATCTTGTCTTTGACAGCCTGGTGCCATGACTTGGATAGACTGGCTCTTGCATTCGGATCCTCGTTTACTCCAGCCAAGTAATGAGGCCTCTTGGGGCCTATTGTGCTCCTTTCCTCATCCAGTGATGAGTCCAACTCCTGGTCCTATGGTATGAACTCTTGTCCATTGGGAGCATGGCAAGGATTTGATTTTTATTCCTTTAGAGTACTCGTTTGTTTTCTTGTGCTAGCTTATTTCAGCTTTGTGGTCTGACCATTTGGTGATCTCTATAAATGGATTAATGATTTATAGAGATCTTGTCTCTCTTGGGTGAAAGATGACAGAGAATTTGGTTTTCTACTCTTTTCTGTTTGTCTATTTTGAGCTCAAGTCAATTAAGATTCATACCCACTGGAAAGCGAACAACTCTTTAATATGGACCAGTGACTTTTGTAATTCTGTATTTACTCTTCACCCATGGCTTAAATTTTAGAATTGGAGCTAAGCTCTCTCTGTCTCTGTTTGCATGTCTATGTGTCTATAATTCAGAAAGGACTGTACCTCTTGTTGTGTGAGTATGTAACATTTCCCTATCTCAGGATAGGACTACCAATTTAGACTGTAAAATCGCTTAAAGGAGCTTTATTCTAATTGGCTTAGAAATAAATAATCATTTATACAAAATAAATATTTCTAAAATTCCTAGAACTAAGGAAATTAATACTAAATTGAGTTATTTACTTAATAATGGATTGATACTAAGTTGAATTAATTAATGGGTATTCATTGGAAATCTAGATCATTTTTAAGTAAGATATTGAAATATGGATCACTAAGCATAATTTTAAGTTTATATACTTTTTCCCTTTTATTTTTATATATTACAGAGAGGCTAAATATATTTGGGTCTGTTAATAAATGTTGTTCCCTTTTGCCATTTTGTGAAGTTGTACTATAAGGGATATGAATGGCTATTAAAAGTTGTGAAACGTGTATTCTTGAGCTCTGCTAGTCTGCTACAAAATGCTGGCATATGAAAGACAGTTCACAATTATCCATCTCCTTTTTTCCTTTGTGAAATAAAAGTTACTGTGGTTAAAAATTATAATTGATATATGAGACGCTACTAGGATTAATGGTGGCAGAGAGGTACAACTTTGTATGCAAGGTTTGCAGGACATGTTTTTGTTAAGGAAAAAAAAAGAAAAGCTTTATCCTAAAGTCAAATGGCTAGTTGTTAATGTGTAGGACAAAACCTGAATGGATACAGAAAGTTCTAGAAGGCTTGTGGAAAAGGAACTTGATTTACTATAGTCAAAGTTGGCTAAAGTTTGATAGGTTCATTTTTAAGATTTTCGAAGAGTTTTAGCATCAAATGCTACACTGATGCAAAGTAGAATTTGGTTTTCTTCTGTTAAAAAGATAAAATTTTCTTATATTATTGGTCTATTTTAATAAGTGTTGTAAATGTTTTTCTTTTCACTCTGAGTAATTGGCCTGGAAGGCAAAGAGGCTGTGTCTCAGAATAATTTCCTGTATCATATGTTCACTTTATCATGTCCTTGATTATTTAGGAGAACAAAGTTTTCTTACTTGAAAAAGCCTCTACAACCATGTTACCATCTGCGTTTACTTTTAAAAACTTTTACCGTCACTTTAGTTAAACAGTAGCCAAGGATTGTTTCTAGGTAAGCCATGATCTTACCTTAATCGGGTATTTACACCTTCTGACAACTTTTGATAGTTTCCCTTCTCAAAACTGATTCCTAAGTGATATATTTTGCATCTAAAACTGCCTTTGATATTTCCCAAAGTGTTCCTGGAAACAATAAAGGATTTGTTATTTTACCTTGTAAAAAAAGAGATGCTAAAAGCAATTAGCTTTATCTGATATGTTACCATTGATGAGTTGCACAGGGGTCACTGTCAAATCAGAAGTGATGCTTAGCCTTCCCTAGGATAAATCTCTATAGGTAAAATGTCACCATAAATATTTCAGAAATTGTATGCTGTATGGGACATCCCTAGAGAATTGTCAACGCCCTTGCTGTCCATAATATATTTCTATTTATTTGAATCCTGGTGCTGCTTTGTCTGATATTGAACAATAGTATACTGCTATCAGTCACAGTTTCAATTCTTTTTAAAATATTAGCTTGGTCACACCTTGACTTCTTTAATTTGAAATTAACATCTTCAAAGCCAGCGGCTTTCAAATGGGGATTTTTATAATGAAACTTCATCAGATCTTTCACTTTTGAAAATTATCGGTAATAAGTTAACCACAGTCATTTTAAGTCTTCTGTCATCCATAGATTTTGCTTTACTTTGGTACGTCCTTCAAAGCTCTTGCAAATCAGCTGCAGGTCAGAGTACTCTGTCTTAGAAAAGGATTGTCTCAGAGCCCCATGGGAAAGGGTTATGCCAGGTATTTTTGATTTGGGGCAGAGGCTTCCGATGGCATCACTTAAATAACTTTGAAACCATACCAGTGGACTGAAGCAGGATTTCCAGAACCCTAGTGGAGAAGCAGATGTGTTTATAAGACTGCTAAGCCACGATGGAGCAGAATAAGAGTTACATAGGACTGAATGAACTGATGAGGGATGACTGTGGTGGGTTTTTTTGGGAATATTTTTGATGGAATATCCTATTTTATGGATATAGGGGACCTCTTTCTCTTTTCTCTTAAGCTATTTGTAACTCAGAACAATTCAATACTGTAGTATATGCTTTTGTAAAGAGAAATGAAAAATTTGTAAATAGTATCTTTTTCTTCCTGCATGACCGTTGCAGAATTCAGAAACTCTTATTGAGTATTCTTATTTTCACAACAATATAGTTATTTGCATAGATTCAATATGAATCTGTCTTTCTTACTAGCAGGGCCTATTGGAATCATTAAGGATGCAACCATGGTCTTGCCTGAAATATTTATTTGACAGTGATACTCATTTAACTAAGGTTGACTTTATGGAGCCATGTTTATAGAGTCCTCTTGGGAAAACTAGCCTGATTTCTGTCTTACAGAGTTCCCAGCCTTTCAGATGAGTATGGAAGGTCATTTCCTGGCAGGCTCAGGAAACTTGGGATATTTGGGGGACCTCCAGAAGAGAGGAGTTCACCCAATTGTATAGATAATACGAGTGAAATCTGTTGATGAGTTCTTGGTTAAGCTTCCTAGCTTTAAGGGGTTTGTAAAAATTCAAGCTGAGATTCCTCATGAAAACTTCCAGAAAAGCAAGTATAAGAAGCCCTAAATGATAAATTATATTTTTGTTGCACCCATGTAAATAACCAGTCCAAATCAGATGATAACAGCCTTGTCTTGTGATCAAAAATAATCTTTCTTTGAGAATATCTTTGATCAAAATAGGGGTGACTATAGAAAGAAATTTTTTGTTTTAATGGAAAACTGTAGCACCCCCTTCCAGTTTATCACACTGTAGACATGTTTGTTGTCTTTGAATTATTTTACACCTTTTTATAAATTCCAGGTAACTGATGGATATGCAAATTCTGACTTGTTTGGAGAGATTTAAATGACTTCTTTGCCCTCTGTGGAAAAACCAGTTTGGGTACTTACCTGGAAATTGGACTGGATCTTGTTACTTTAATCAAATTATGAATCCGTATCAGTTTTCACGTCTTCCATTTCCCTTCAGTATCTGGCTACAATCCTCCAAACTAACATTTCTAATTTTTTTCCCTTTCCCTGACTCAGCATCACTGTGAACTAAAACCTGATTGCCCAGATTCCTATTGGAATTCTAAGTTGCCTTGAAGCTGGCTCTTTTCTCCAAGATCAGAAGAATCTTATGAGCTGAAGTCCAGTTACTTGAACTATGAACTTTGAAGGACTCACCACTGAAGTATATCATACATAATCTGGACTTATCCCAAGAAAAGGCACTGTCTGGGCTACTATCAAAGTCTAATGAAAAGTTTAGGTCATTCATTCTCTTATATGAAGGCTAATCAAGACTAGACAACATCAACAAGAACACTGACATCCTAGCTTCAAGAAACTCAATTAATGGTGCTACAGAACTGAAAGATTTTCTTCACCAACCTCTTGGAATCCACTGGACAGGGTTCAACTCCTGTCTCTTTATTTTAATATGATCTTTGATATTAATATTTCTTTTTCATTTCAAGTATCTCTTTTTTAAGGAGCCTGACCTTCAGGACTCTAAAACAACTGACTTTTGCACCAACAGATGGTTTAAGTGATTTTACAGGGACAATGCCAACAAGAATTCTCAAGGGACTATTTCTTAGACCCTGCTTAGTCTCACTCAAGAGTTTTATGAGGATCACCTCTGAGTTGTTCAGGGCTGAATGATAATCATTCATCTTGAACAAAAGGAGGAACTGACAATGTTGAACATTATCTAATCACTGTGCTCCTGGAAAACAGAAGCAGTTAAGAAATCCCCCCAATCTTTTGTTCTTCAATATCTGTATGACTCCACATCCCCTTCCTTTTCTTTGAGACATTCCTCATTAACTGCAATAGCCTGAATAAAATAATGTCCTTCATTGTCTGGTGCATACTGACTTCAACAATGCCATTCTACTTCTTATATTTAGCTCTGCTTTGGTTCATCACCTAGAAACAACTAGTTTATATAACTTCTGACTGATTTTGTCTTATACCAAGAATCAATATTTAGACTGTGGACTAAAAGATTTCTAAAAATAAACACACAGAGACCACTTCTCCTTAGCTCAAAGTTCCACAGAATGATCTGAACATGACATGTTGGAGGGATCTTGCCAGCAGGTGGAACATGATGACAGCAAATCTATGTTTTCTTACAAGTCTTATGTGTTTTATAAAAAAGAGTTGGCAATATATGAAGAAAAACGATAACATGTCTGTCAGATGTAAGGATCAAATAAACTTGACTACCTAGCACTGCCAATGAAATTCTCATCTCCTTAAAGTCCAGTAGCAGAATGTCTCAGTCAGTTCTGGCTGCTATAACAAAATACATAGACTGGCTTAAATAGCAAACAATTATTTCTCATAGTTCTGGAGGCTGACAAGTATGAGCAGATTCAGTGTCTGATGAGAGCCCTCTTCTTGGTTTGCAGATGGCTGCCTTCTTGCTATATCCTCATGTATGTAGCAAGGAGAAAGAGGGTTCTGGTTTCTTTCTCTTCTTATAAAGGCACTAATTCCATCATGGGCTACCCTCCATGGGCTTCAACATATGAATTTTAGGAGGACACAGACATTCAGTCCATAGCATTGCCTATGAAGTCAGGTTCAAATCTCTGCTTGACCACTTACTACGTGGTGTTATGGGTTGAATTCTGTCCCTCGACAAAAGATATGTTGGAGTCCTAACTCCCAGTACCTCAGACTGTGACTTTACTTGGAGGTAGTGTTTTTACAGAGACAATCAAGTTAAAATGAGTTTTTTAAAGCGATCCTAATCCAATGATGGATTATGATGGATTATGATGGGTGCCCTTTGAAAAGGGGGAGATTTGGACATAGAGACGGGAATGCATAGAGGGAAGATGATGTGAAGAGACGGCTATCTATAAGGCAAGAAGAGAGTCCTGAAACAGACCCTCCCCTCATAGCTCTCAGAATTCAGAATCTCAGAACCATGCCAACACCTTAATTTCAGATGTCTGGACTCCAGAACTGTGAGAGAATAAAGTTCTGTTGTTTAAGCCACCCGATTTGTGGTACTTTGTTACAGAGCCCTAAGAAGCTAATATACTGGGTAATCTTAAGGAAGATACTAGACTCTTTAAGTCATAGTTTTTTCATATGGCAAGTGAAAATAGTACCCATCTCATAAGCTGGTTGTGAAGATTTAATATGGAAAAAAAAAAGGAAAATTCTTTTCACAGAGAATGGGACACAGTAATTCCTCAATAAAATGATAATAGCAATGATTATAATTGTTATTTAATTTCTGTTTTGGGGGATACCTGCCAAGTATGATCAACAAATAAGATTATTGATAATCATTATCTCCATTCTCTAAACATCCCTGCAACTATTTATTGAGAAATGAAGTGCCCAATAATGTGCTAATTGTTTTAGACGTGTCCATATTCAGCTAACAACTCCTGCAATTTAGGCATTATTATATTCTCTCTCTATATATGGGGAAACTGGAGCTAACATTAGGTGTCTTGACCAGATTAAGACTGCTAGTAA
The DNA here is from genome assembly GCA_031878705.1 of Tapirus indicus. Taxonomy (NCBI): domain Eukaryota; kingdom Metazoa; phylum Chordata; class Mammalia; order Perissodactyla; family Tapiridae; genus Tapirus; species Tapirus indicus. The sequence goes on from CM062937.1 coordinate 14,401,634, forward strand.
GTAGCAAAGTTAAAATGGAAAAAAAAAGTGGGACATTTGACACCAAAGCATGAGCAACTTATCATTATAATGCTCTGCCTAGGACAGCATTTCTATTTTAGAAACCCATTAAAGAAACCCATAAAAATGAACCTCTAATGGAGTCCCATATTCTGCTATAGGATTTAACTTTTTAATTCATTTTGAGGCCTCTGTATACATCACTTTTTGCATTTCATTGGTTTCTTTCACTCTCCTGCATTCCAATTGTGCAGTACATTTAGGGGCTTATGTGTTGTGTTGATGGATTTTTTCTGCGATAATATTTTCTGAGGATGTGACAGATGTGCAACCAGAGGCTGAGTAAATTAACTCAATGACATACTCTTGAGCCCACACAGATGAAGAAACAAAAAAGAATGTTTTTATCAGCCAACGTATTGAGAGGGGGGAAAACTACACAAATGAAAAGAGATGTAAATAGAGAGAATTCTTAAATCATGTATTTCATTGCATTCTACTTGGAAGTTCTTGGGAGAATTCCTACTCTCAGATGTTTTATGGCAGTGGTTTTCAAAGTGTGGTCTCCTGACAAGCAGCATGGGCGTCAACATCACATGGGAACTTGCTAGAAATGAAAATTCTTGAGGTCTCTCCACCCCCAGACCTACCAATCAGAAACTCTGGGGCTGGGGCACAGAAATCTGTGTTTTAACAAGTCCCCTGGGGAATCTGACATATGCTAAAGTTTGAGAACCACTGTTATAGAATCATCCCAGGGTTCCATGCTCCCTTCTCCTGTTCACTACTACTGTTATAAAAGAACATGGGCTACAGACTCTTCTGGAGTCTCGGGTGCTCTTTGTTACCCTTCTCTTCTAACATCTTGGTGACTACGCTTCGGATGGGAAGGGAAGAGCAGTCAGCAAAAGCTTAGTTTTCCAATATAATAGGTTAAATCACAAAATAAAAGACCTAGGAGGGTCTTTATAATTTTTATTTACAAAAAACAGTTTTTATCTTGAAATAATTATAGATTTATTAGAAGTTGCAAAAAATGTACAGAGCTGTCCCATGCACCCTTCACTCTTTCTCCCAATAGTAACATCTTGACAAACTGCACTTCACTATCACAACCAAGAAATTGACATTTGTACAATCCACCAAACTTGTTCAGATTTCACCAGTTCTATATGCACTCATTTATGTGTGTTTGTATTTAGCTCTATGCAATTGTATTACATATGTAGATTCATGGGACCACCACCAGGCAAGATATTTTTGTAGAACAAAAGGTTAAAATTTTGATGAAGTCCAATTTATGAGTTTTTCCTTTTATGGATCATACTTTTCACATCAAGTCTAAAAACTCTTCACCTGATAATTTGCACTTACAATTTTTTCATAAAATTTTACTTTTAACTCTGTGATTGATTTTGAGTTAATTTTTCTATAAGATGTGAGGGTTAAGTAGATTTTCTTTTCTTTTTTTTTTGCCTATGGATGTCCAATTGCTCCAGCACCATTTTTTTAAAAGGCTATCTCTCCTCCACTGAATCACTTTTGCACCTTTGTCAAAACTCGGTTATGCATGTTTATTTGGCTTTATTTCTGAGTTCTCTATTCTGTTCCAATACTACACTGCCTTGATTAACTGTAGCCGTACAGTAAGCCTTAACAGCAGATTGAGTTGTTCTTCCCACTTTATTCATCTTTTTTGAAATTGTGGTAGTGTTTGTAGGTACTTTGCATTTCCATATACATCTTAGATTAAGCTATATCCTGAAAAATCCTTGCTGGTGTATTTCAACAGGTTTAGTGTGGTGAAGAAATCAAGGGGCGGAGAGGTTAAGAGATTTATTTCTGACCACATAGCTAACAAGTTGAAAGACAACCAGAATTGAGGTCTGTGAAATTCCCAAATAGTCATTTTCTCTCTGCACCTCAGTCCTTCTCCTTCAGCTGCCAAGTTCCTAGGTGGGAAGTGTGTCTCCGTTAAGATGTGAACAGCACCTTTCTATTCAATTTAGGCACATCCTCGATCTGGTCACTGTTTTTGGCTGTCCAATTCAGTGATTTCTGTAGGACCTAACAGGAGTTGTACAAGGTTTAATAAGAACCTCCTGACTTAACCTAAGGGTTTAAAACACAAATTCATTAAAAAGGAAACTTAGGGGGGCCGGCGCGGTGGCACAGCGGTTTAGTTCGCTCTTGCCAGCCCGGGGTTCGTGGGTTCGGATCCCGGGCGCCCGCCGACGCACTGCTTGTCAGCCACGCTGTGGTGGCGTCCCATATAAAGTGGAGGAAGATGGGCACGGATGTTAGCCCAGGGCCAGTCTTCCTCAGCAAAAAGAGGAGGATTAGCAATGGATGTTAGCTCAGGGCTGGTCTTCCTCACAAAAAAAAAAAAAAGGAAACTTAGAGAAGTGGGGTAAGTTTCTGAAACACAAAAAGCATAAGCACAAGGGACAACTTTATCATCACTACAAGCAAATGATTACTGTGAGGATAGACTGCCAATCCAGAAGTGACCTACCAATTTGCTGACTGCTGGTGCCCCGTGGACTATTCAAGGACAGTCCATCTCTCTCCCTGTAGTCAAGGATATTTGAGCCTCTCTAGTGCTAAAACTTGACCTTTCCATTTCTCTAATAAGGTGACATTATGATAATAGAGGAAATGGATTTTTCCCTCTAAAGGGTTCTTCAATTTTTGAATAAGCACAAATTATTAGATCTATATTTGTTCCCTCACTTACTACTCATTGAATCAGATAACCCTTTGATCCCAAACTGACAGGAAGCCTTTATGTTGTTTTTTCACACAAAAACCACAGTACTGGTTGTAAAAGATAACTATACTTTGGCAACTGCTGTATTTGATTGCAGATCTGCACAGTATTTATTTTTTCCACAGATATTTACCCGGAAGTATGTCTCAGGTTTCCAAAGATGTTCTTAGCTAATGAATTGTTTAAATGAAATAATGCAGAGGGAAGGTCTCATGTAATTAACTATCAAAGTTAGTCATTCTGAAAAATTAACAGACTCTGCTGAAAAGTACAAGTCAAAAGCCAAACAATGACAATAACCCCAAAGGGGCAGTGAGAAACCATAAACTGTGGTTTCAATTGATATTTTTAGTAGTAAGCAGATTTACTTATCAACTCATAACTCAATGCCATTGTCTACTTAATAGACTACTAAAATAGAATCCTTCTCTGGAGGAGAAAAGACTTACATACTTATCTCTGGAACACACAATCACCTTCTATTCAAAACTGCCCAACTGGGAAAAATCAGCTAGTAATGGGTGTCCTTGTAGCCCACCAAAACACAGGAAAACTCCCCAATGGACAAAGTGTCAGAACAAAGACATCTGAAGTAGTTAAGTAAGAGATGTAAAGGATGTAATAAAATGGACCCAGAGAAAAGGCGATTCTGTAGATTTCATAACGTTCCAGGGGACGTTGGGAGTTTAGTCGTACAGCACTGATGCAAAAACTCAGAAGAACACGGACATGATGAAATCTTTCACAAAACACATCTAACAGAAAACTCACTGGGCTTTGCAATGTTTTGCTCTCTCTCCAGAACCTAGAAATTTTGGGGAGCTTTACACTGAGTTAATATTTAGATAAGAGAAAAGATCAAGTGCAGTAGAGAGAAAGAAACCCCACAAAGACAGGCAGGAAATCATTTATGTAGTGCATAAACATCTAATGAAGAGCTGAGAGATTGTACAAAACAGTTTAAGGAGATGATCCCTAAAGGCTAGAGTTATAATGTGGTTTGTTTTGTTTTTAAATTGTTTTGTTTTGATTTTTTTTGTAGTTTTCTCATTCCCATCTTGAGTCTTGGCACAGAGTTCGTGGTGTATCTCGGTTATCCTGTACTGTGATAACAACACAGTCATCTTGGAGTAAGTTGTACACTAAAACTAGCAGTTGGAGCATAGACTTAGGAGGTATAATTGATGTCAGTCATTTCTCAGAGGGCTGCATCTGACTGCCAAACTGTTCATATTAGCTGAAGAGAGCAGCCAAAGTCATCCTTTAGGTTAACTCTGATTCCCACTTCTCTCCTCCATTTCCTTCCTGCCTCCTCCTCTCCATCACCACACACATTAAAAGAGAAGTGTCCTACGCATGGTCTTCATTTCCATGAGGAGGAGCTGAAATGCTCTTTTTCTCAGCAAGAAGTGAGCTCAGAAAAAGAAAACAGGTTTAATTGCTGCTTGGAGAGGAAAGTGAGCTATTGATCTAATAGCCTGTTTCCACCCCTAATATCCACGCTCCAATTCATGGCATATGAACCAAAAAAACTCACTTTTGCTTTATGGCCAGCTCATCTGCATCAGTCCGGAAGGGTAACGAAGTTGAAATTCCTTTCCACCTGGCCAATATTTATATTATTTGTCCTGTTTCTAGAGCAGATACATCATTTGCAGATAGAAAGGAAGAAGTGGGAGGGAGCAGGAAATAAAAGAAGAGGAATGTAGAAATTCATCAGGGTTTTCTTTAAAATCATCATAATTTGAATTTTTTCTCAGGTTTGATTCCAGGGCTAAATTGTCTCATAGACAGAGATGAACTTGCAGGTGGGCCAAGGCATTTTCAACCAAAAAAGGGACCTCATCCATTAAAAGAAAAACAACTTAACCCCTACAGTGGAAGATAGGATTCTGAAAGGAGATCTTTTAGAAGTTTTAGAACATACGCATCTTAGCTCAGAAAGCATCATAGACAACTTCTCACTCTCCATCTCACTCAAAGAAGCTAGTTTGGTAATTTCATTTGTTCTCAAGCTAATCAGCTCTGGTTCTGAGAGTGGATGACAGTAATGATTGGACTTTAGTTTGCCTGTGAATCTTGTTAAAATGCAGGTAGCTGTATTTCACCTATAGATATTCAGTAAGTGATCCAAAGTGTACCTTTGGAGAATTGCTAATCCTCAAAGAGCCCAAAATGGATTTTCCTTGTTAGTCCTGAATCGGGCCAAACTCCTGGAACCAAGAAAAATTCCTACAGTATTTTAGAAAGTGCAAACCTTGACCACTTGCATTGGAATCTGAGTTACCAACCATCCCAGTTTGCCTAAGACTGAAAGTCCTGCAACCTGGGAATTTCCTCACTCCCAGGCAAACCAGAAAACAATTGGTGACTCTAAATTCAGAATCATCTGGAAAGCTTATTAAAATGAGCCTTTTTGGTCTCATTCTAGACTTACCAACGATAACGAGTGGGTGGGGGATAGGAATCTCCAATTTTTTTCAAGCAGGTGCTTTTTATGTAACCAGAAGTTTGAGAAACACTGGTATAGAGGCTCTGTCAGCCATGACCTTCAGCTTGTCGGCCGTGGGTCTCCAAAACACATGGTGTTTGTTTTTCAGTCAGCAGTTCTTTGTTAAGAACCAAAAGGATACATTACATGTTTCACCTCTCTTTGCCCCGCCTCGAGGGCCCTGACAGGGTCTTGTGTTAACCACGGGAGTAAAGTACCCGTTAGAAACAATTACTTGAATGGTACTAAGAGTATTAATTGATTCTTACAACATACCTGTCAAGGAAAGAAAAATGAGACACTGAATGAAAATCTCTCATGTATGAGGTTAAGAATCAAACAGAGGTGGGATATGGAGAAGGAAAGATTTGTACGAGCAAGAATTAGTATAATTAGTGTCAGAAAGTAAAAATAATTATCAAAGCACAGAGCTGGTCAATAACGACTTTGGGACAAAAACCACATTTCCTCACTCTCTAACTTACTTATTTCACAATTAATAGAGGGGCAATTCAACAACTTTTTTAGGAATCCCAGAATTGACAGTCCACTGGGATCCATACTTTCTGCTACATCTAATATTTTAATCACTAAGTCATAGTCCTATTCCTTTTGCTTATGTCAACTTTATTACAAAATCGTGTTCCATTAAATGGGAGGAATGTAGGATGTAGAGCCCCCAAACATGGATTTGATCTGACTCTACCACTAGCTAAAGTTGTGAATTTGGGCAAATCACTTCCTAGCTTGTTGGAGTCTTAGCTTTTTAAGCTGAAAACTGAGACAACAAACTATTATGAGGATTGAATGTGATAATATATATAGAATTGTTGTGAGGCTTAAATCTGATGATATATATGAAAATCGGCTTATATCTGCAGAGTACTTAGCCAATGTCAGTGAGAGATCATTGCTTAATAAAGACCAAAACAGAGGCTAAGAATGAAATGACACGGCTCACCAAGCTCCTTTGAGGTTGGGGAAATATCTAGATTTTCCACTTCTAGAGCTGTTCTTAGTCTAGTTTCTTTATCTTGGTTAAGATTAAGCCATATAAACACCTGTGACTAGGGTGCAAGTGAATATAACAGTAGCAAAGTTACAAAGAGAAAGATCTGACAACCTTCAGTCTTTCCACAAGTTTCCAAACCACCCTCATCACTTTCTTTTGCACATAAATTTCAGAGATAATTCTACGTTTATGAATTTCTTTTACAAGCAAAAATCAATACTGTAGTTTTAATGCTTTCACTGTTAGGCCAATACACACACACGTAAAACTGAAGTTTATGGCAAAACTAAGCAACTAAAATAAAGATTTGGGCATCTTTCAAAATTTCCCTAACAAAACACATGCACAATGAAATGATACTATTATAAGTAGGTTCTACCGCTCTTTTTGGCACTATAGGGCTTTTTCTTGAGTTGTGGGCGACAGAATATCACTTTATCCCTTAACAAGGTGTTATCATAATATATTTGCATACTTTATGATCTCTTCATATGCAGAGATAGAACATTATCAGTATTTATAATGTACACTCCTGATTTTTTCCAAAAGGAATTTGAGGCAGTATGCAACTGTAGGAAGTGGAGGCCATGAGGTGGTGCACATAGAAACACAATTTTGTAAATCATGACATATGTAAGAGAAGCAAGTATAGTTAACATGAATGAACAATACAATTAGCTTTGAGTGACTTGGTCATGTAGAGAAAAGTAGGAATAGTGATAAATTTCATAATTTTAATATATACAGAGAAACATAATTTTGAATGAGAATCAAAACTTTCTGGGTAAAAACTTATGGAAGAAATCTATCATATAGATCTTTATGCAAGAAACTCCAAATAACATTTATTAGACAGCATTTTCAAGCACGACATTGGAAAAATGTGGAAATGACCATTTTCATGCGACCCTTGCCAGGGTTACATGTTTTACCAGGGATAAAACATAAAAAATAGAACTTAAGGAATTTTTAGTGGCCAGGGTCAGTTAAAACTGTCCTAAAATGAGAATTTTTGATAATCCAACTAATATTAGATAAAGCTATAAGCCATTTTCTCTTTTTCCTTCCTGGTCTGAGAAGGCAGGTTTCTTTCCCTGTGAAGAAGCATCAGTAAGATCTCAGGCAACTTTAAACTGGGATCAATTCTCCACATCCCATTCTATCCGTAAAATTTTCAGGTACAGTTTTTAATAATCTGTCTTATTTTTAAACCATGTATTCTGATTTTGGTTTCATAAAATGTAATCACAGTATCTATAAGGTACAGAACAATTGGAGAAAAAGAAAACTATTCATTGCTGCAATTTTGTGGAGCTGCAAAGGTATTTGTTGAGTTCCATGCATCCTCCTGGAACTATCTTTTCTTTGACCATGAGAACAATTTGAATAATCTGAATTATCAAGTTTCTGAAAAATAGCTTTTACTTTAAATGCTTTATTACAAACAAAAAATTTGCATTCAAGGTACAGTAATCAGAAGGTTTGGCAAAGCAATGTAAACTAAAGAAAATAATACTATCCACAATTATTATTATTAACACCCCAGAGTCTATAACATTAAATCTTCCTTCTCTGTATATATATGCAAAACATGTTTTTCTTTACAAAGTAGAATCATAACATAATATGGTCTTTTTTTTTTTTTTTTTTTTTGTGGGGAAGACCAGCCCTGAGCTAACATCTGTTGCCAATCTTCCCCTTTTTGCTGAGGAAGACTGGCCCTGGGCTAACATCTGTGCCCATCTTCCTCCACTTTATATGGGACGCCACCACGGCATGGCTAACAGACAGTGCGTCTGCGGGCGCCCGGGATCCGAACTCGCGAACCCCGGGCTGCCAAGCGCGGACTAAACCGCTGCGCCACTGGGCGGCCCCCCTAATATGCTCTTTTAACTTGTTTCTATCATTTAACAAAATATATGTGTTTTCTTCAAGTTAATAGTGCTCTATAAGATACATAAATTTATACTAAGATTTGTGATTAAGCCCTAAGACACAACACATAAATTTGATAAACTCAACATATCTAAAAATAAGTTATTTTCTCCCTCAAATTAGTCTCCTCTTCCAACTTTCCTATTTTGTTAGACAGACCTACTCTTTCATCAGTTTCCTAGGCAAGAAATGTCAGATTCATGCTTTACTCTTTCTTTTCCTTTGCCTCTTACATTCCATCAGTCAGAAATCCTGTCACTTAACAGCTTTGACACATCATTAATACTTCTTTTCTCTCCTATTTCTACTGCAATGACATGAATCTGGGTCTTTTTGTCCTCATTTCAGACTCTTAGGATAACCTCCTACCATCTTTTGTTCCTGTATTTGATTGATTTTTCTCTGCACATAATATGTTAGTAACTTTCTACTTTTCTCAGGATTAATTTTTCTGAATTCCTCACTCTCTGATCTCTTCTTGCCCATAGGTAGCCTCTATTCCCACCACTCTTGGAGGTCCTAGGAGCAATAGCCTGAGAGGTATATGAAAGGAAGGAAGAAAAAGAAGATAATACTTTCTGTAGACCCACAGAACATTAGCAATATTTCAAGACATGCAAAATTTTGTCTTTAACCATCTCTCTTTCTGCAACTTCCTTTCTTTTATCTTCTAGGACCCATTGGCTGCCCCAAAGCCCACCTCAGCACTTTTCTTTGGAGAATTAGGGAAGGAGACCCTTTTCTCTCTTCTATGCTCCTAGTTACTGTTCAAGATCTCAGCATGGCTAGTCTCAGTTAAATGTTAGAAAGAAAGATATCAGACTTATATTCTCACTGAGGTGCCTCCTGAAGGCTTGAAGAGTTTTTTGATTAATAGTAATACATTTATACTAGGTATAATTCAGATAGTAAAAGGTAAGATGTAAAAGCTTTCAGGCAGTGTGTTTGGGTTTGGGTTGGGGAGTGTGTAGGGACAGGCTTGCAACCTTTGTCTTGACTATTCTGGGGCAGAACGGCTATTTCTAAGTACATGACTGTACTTAATGGCAGGGATATGTTCTAAGAAATGTGTTGTTACACAATTTGTAAGAATAGTTGTTGTAAGAACATCATAGAGTGTACTTACACAAACCTAGATGGTATAGCCTACTACACACCTAGGCTATTTGGTACTAATCTTATGGGACCACCGTCATACATGGTCCGTTGTTGACCAAAATGTCATTATGCCACACATGACTGTATGAGTGTTTGTAAGATGCGGGCTGCCCTCTACCTCTACTCCCTCAATAACTCTGTGTGTTCCATTAAGGGGAAAAAATGTGTTGAAAGAATCCTAAATTGCATCAAACCCAAAACCAATCACAGTAGGAATTATACGGCTGATATCTTGGCAACACTTTGCTCATTGACTCTGTGTTTCCCCTCTCTTGTTGGCCAAGGGCAGACAGTGCTTTATAGATCTTAACAAGGTCACAAGAAAGAGATTTTAGAACCTGGCAGAGGGTGATGTTACAGTCATGGCCTCTTGCCAGACAAAAGCTAGAAACTGCCTTGAAACCATTGGCCTTATCCCCATTCCCACACTGCTGGAGCGAAAGCAGAAAATGGGTGCATTTCCTACCCTAGCCCCCTCCCGAGATTGCTGTTTGCTTGTTCATCTTGCCCAATCAGGAGCAACCTGGCTAGCAATATCTGCACAAATCCAAAAGCTGTCAATTTGAAACTGCTCCTGGTAAAGGAGTATTTACCTTTGTAGTAGCGACATAAAACCTTGCATTATTTGCTTCTTCCTGCAGTTGCTATTTTCTTGGCATGCGCCATTTCACCCCCTTTCGTGATTTTTGGGCCTTGGCACACAACAGAGATGGTAGCCTTCCAAATCTTTCACTTCACAGTTGACAACAGGAAATATCATGGGTCTTTCCGGTGCACTAATTGCTTTGGTGATGCAAGGTGGACTGCAGCATTACTTTTCAAAGATAATGCGCTCTTAAGGGAAGGCTTTTTCCACCAAGTTGGCACAAGCCTGCTTTGAGATTTTCTGTGTTTCTTGGTGCAGAAAGAGCTATCAAACTGTCTTAAGTCTGAGTCAGTCATTTGAATTACTTACCCACATTTCTTTGTTAAGTGTTTCTTTGGTGGGAAATTCTCTTTGGTTTCACAAACAGGAGATTTAAGTTTATTCCTAAAGGAAAGTTTGTGGGATAAGAGGGAATTTAACTTGGTGGAGAGTATGTACACACATATACCTCATATACATAAAATGTACATATATCTACACATACACACATATATCTATTTATATATGTCTCAATTGTGGGAGTTTTTGATTTCTTCCACACGGGTCTAATAAAATTTACTTCAATTATCTACAATGTAAATTAGAGCACAAAATTCTTGGTTTACATACACCACAGTGATTGATAGATAGTTGGCTAATAAGGAAAGTCAATCTAATGAACTGACATACTACACAATGTAGAAAAAACAGAGGTGCTCTTTAACCCATTCATATATGAAAAGCTAAGTGAAAACACTAAAAATGCTAAATGAATAGAGTTAATACCATTATGAGATTGAAAGTAGAGTCATATCACAATTGGGTATCATTTTTTTTATGCTGAAGTTAACCAGATACTCAGGCTAATATTGCAAATTAGAACCAAAAAGAAGTAGAACTATAAAAGACTTTAGAAGTTACCAACTACATTGGTAGCCCTCAACGGGGCTACTTAAGTCTTAATTACATGGAATTGTTAAGTGTGAACGTTATTTGAATACTATTTTTTTTGGAATAAGAGCCATAACTGTAATATCCATTTACACGGATATAAGTACATGACATTCCACTCTATTCTTTTCTCAGATTTTGGCAAAAATTAGTAAATATGAGTACTAGGTAACGTCAAGAAATAATAGTATAAGCACCACCGATCATAATGTAAAAATTTGAGGACAACTTCACCATTACAGTTCAAAAAATACCAGGTTAGAAAAACAAGAGATGGGGGTTAAAAGCAAGACATCATTCTTGATATCTGAGAAAGGCGAGAATAAAGATTTATAGAAAGTGTATTTCTGAATGTTGCTCACGCCTTGTATATATGTATTATCACTGTGCTTGCTAATTTACAAAAATTTCTTATCTCCAAGCACCTTTTAGGATAAAATAGATGGCCTAACTTCTTCTGGTTCACTGCCACTCATTTTTCCTTTCTGTCACCTGGAGGCGGTGATCAGGAAAGTTGTGGTTGTTTAAGCACATTCCTGAGAAGCACAGGGCCGGAAACAAGAGGAGAGGGTCCTCTTGTATTCCACTGATGGATTTGAGCTTAGTCACTCCCGGAGAAGAGGATGCTAATGATTCAGGATGCTCGTCCAGTCTAACCTTTACTCCTGTGAAAAGCAAGACCAGCACTGCCTCCTCTCATCCCCCTAAAAGAGAGTCAGAGAGGATGGGAGAAACAAAGAAATGTTTGACTTCACTCCGCATGGCTAAGAAATGCTAGTTCTCAAGTATTTTAATTACCTCTAACTCCCCTGTGTAGTTTGAAACTGAAATCTCCAAAGATAGGTGCTCAGTTTTTCCTTAAAATAATCCCTGAGATTGCGCAAATTTTTAAAACTTTATACCCCCAAGTGTATTTTACTTTATATAATTGGTGCTTTTGCTTTTGTAGTAGGACTAACACATTTATAAAGAAAGAATGCTTATAATGCAATTTGTTGCTGCAAATGTGTTAGTCTTTGACTAATGAATGAATTAAGCACTTCTGCCTAGCTTGGAAAATGTTACAAGGCTCGTGAGCATGTCCACCAGACCTCGTTTTTGGAAGCACAATCCCGTGAGGGAAACACTCCCACAATTGGAATTCATGAAATGTGTGCATTTTGTCCAAACGACTCAGTTCAAGAAAACCCCAGTGTAAAAGGAGAAAGGAAGTAATAACCCTTGATAGAAATCCCCACAAGCACTAACAGTAACACTGTGCACATTCCAGAATATTCACCCAGAATCCTATTTTCTGAAACAATAAAAACAGTGTGCCAGGTGACACCGAGTTGCTGCACGGACATTTGTAGGACATTTCTCTGCTGCAATATAAAGATAGAATAAATGGAACTCAGCATTCTCTAGTTACTGGGTTATTGTTCTACATTTATGAACTTCCTTCTTCATTTGTTGTGAAGTCAAAACAACTTGACATTTTGACAGGGAAAATTTATTTCCCAGAGAATGCAGCCAGACGACAGAAAATTGAATGGTGAATCATTTCCCCACTTTTCATGTTTGCTGTTCTATGATACTTCCATCAGAAAAACTTTATAATCAAATGGCATGTCCCATGAAAACAGTGACGGGGCAAAAATGAAAAGCACTTTTCATCACCCAAGAGAAGACAAACGGGCAAAATGTTACTCTTAACAGTTTCATGTAATGATCTGGAATATTTTTTAGAAAGAAGTGGCGGAGTCAGAAATCAGTTGTTCCTAACTTTACTCACCACATAAGTTCAAATACCAGAAAAAAAAAGTTGTTAAAACAATGTGTTCTCTAACTTTCATTTTGAAACATGTACTGAAAGAAAATGCAAAACCTGAGACTAGAAATTACCCAAAATGTCTACCAACCGGAACACACATACATAGCAAGCCATTAGCAGTCTCCAGAATATGGATAATAAATTGATAGCATATTTTTATGCCAAATTTGAGTAATAGATGTTCTAGGTTTAAAATAGTAACATGCTGTCTAAAGAAAAAAAAACAGCTTTAACTTGTTTCTCATCAAGAGCCTGAAATATTGATAGAAAAAGCTGGCCAAATCAGGTCTAATGTTTAGCAACTCTTCATGGAAAAGAGAGTAGGAAGCCAAATGTTCCACTCTTAATTTTACTTCAGCGAACTTTTTTTTTTTTTTTTTGCTGAGGAAGATTAGCCCTGAGCTAACACGTGTACCAATCTTCCTCTATTTTGTATGTGGGCCGCTGCCACAGCATGGCTCTCGAGTGCTGTAGGTGAGCACCCAGGATCTGAACCCACAAACTCGGGCTGCCAAAGCCGAATGCACTGAACTTAATCACTATGCCAGGAGGTCGGCCGGCAGTGAACTTTTATATATGGATTCTCCACCTGGAGCAGCAAGGACATTAGAGCTCTATCTTCGGTCTTCAGTGCAACAGGCTTCTGAACAGGTTCACACCAAGATTTCTTTTATTTATAAAGTGAAGAAAAATTTATAGAATCTGAAAACTAAGGAACGAGTCAGACTACAGAAAGAGAAACATCACAAACTGGGTGAGCAGGAAAGAAAGAAAAATGGTGGGAAGACCAAGAAGTGGAAGATAGCTAAAAGGAAACATACTAGTTACCAAATGTGTCTGAAAACTCTTAAAACTCTTTGAACAAGTAAGTTTAATGAAACAGTCTACCTTTCGCCTATCTTCAGCTTTTAGACGCTGTGCTGTAGTGGAATGAACTCCACTGGGGTGTCACATCATTTGGAGTTGAATTCACACTGTGGCACTTTCTAGCTTTTCCACATTAAGGAAGATGCCTTATCACCCGTGTTTCTTTATCTTCATCTGTTTAATTGCTATATTTAACAGATGTTGCTGCAGGGATAGGATGAGGCATTCTGTGTGAAAATACAGAACCCAGGGCCTGGCAACCCCAAGTGCTCCATAATGTTTTTATTTCCAGGGCTTTCTTCTCCATTAGTAACCACCTGGTCTTCCCCCAAGGATGTGGAGAAGCCTAAAATCATTTGCCCTAACTGCCACCTGGTGGCCCCATAAAATAGTTTTAGAATTCCTGGGCAGAACAGGGGATAGAAGAGGAGATGCCCATCAGGAGGGACATGACATTGAGATGACAGGGGCCATTTCCCTCCCTTCTGTGTGGAAAGGTGCCGAGAATCTATTGGACCTGAGAGGCATCTAGCTATGAGGAAAATATTTAAATAAAGAGTTGCAGTCTGCTGTGTAGTAACCTTTGTTCACTTGCTAATGGAAAACCCTTTGGTAGGGCTAACAGTTGTGGGGAGATAACAGGTTTTGTGTCCACCGGAAGAAAACACTTATGGCACAATGTCATTTCCAATGTTCCATGGGACACAGGCTCCCAAGATAAGACTCAGTTTTAGATGCTGCTCTTCAGGTTGTTGTTTCCACATTGCTCTTGGAATGTACAATATCCTACACTGCTATAGTACTTAGAGTTTTAAAAGATACACACACACGTATTTGATCTTTATCATGACTCTTAGAAATACCAGCGTTTGTTCATCACTGAATCTGGGAGTTTAACACAGTACTTGGCACATTGTAAATTTCAATACATATGAACACATGAATCAATTCCCATTTCACAGATGAGGAACTGAGGCTTAAATAAGTTTAGAAAATTGCAGAAGATCACAAATCAAGATCAAGATCACTAGCAATGCCAATGTCAGTATTAAAACCCTCCCCTTCTAATGACGATGTAGTACTCCTTCTGTTGAACTGAATCGTCCTGTTTTTAGTAAGGTTATTTCAAGTACTTATCCATAAGTGATCACTTGTCTAGAGGGAGCAATGACAGAATTTTATGATTATTTGCAGCATCATTATTTTAATTACACAATTCTTGTGGACTTTGACTACTTTTCTGTAATACCCAGTTGGTTTAGGGAAAGGATCACACAAGCCGAACGCATACAGGATTGTAACATCTATAATTTGAAATGGGAAGCTGGACTTGAAAAGCTTCCCACAGTACGATCATTTGATTCTCAGACTCCATCTAAATAAAGACGGATTAATTTCCGGAAGAAGAAGGAATTCCTCAGAAATTAGTCAGCGAGGTTCCTAGGTGTTTAATCTCAGAGGACATGACCTCACACAGCTGGGTCCTCATGGAGGAAGTAATGTCATTGCAGGTCACATTCTGGTTCCTATAGTCATGCAACAGACCAAATCCCCAAATCGTCTGCCTCATTCAGCCACTTGGTTGTTATTAAGATCCTGAAATACTGAAGTGACTTCAGACCATTAAAAAGACTACTCTGGACAGTTTTCGGCAGACCTTTCATCACTTCTCTTTCATGTCTCTTTTTAATTGTTCTACTTTTCTCTCATCTTCTTACATTGACTCAAAGATTTTTGGACTTGCAAGGAACTTTGGTGAACCTGTATTTTAATGACCTTGTTTCCCAGTTATGGGGTGGTTACAGAGACCAGAGCTGGCAAAGTTCCCACACTGGTCATTAACAAAGCTGGGCAGAGATTCCAGTCCTGCCTCTCTGGTACCGAGCTTTTCAGGGTCCTCTTGGGTCATCTTTGTCTCATTTCTCTCTCTATTCTATTTCTGTTCTTTTCTCTCACCTTGTGCATCGGGTCCTCTTACTCATAGTAAGCTGTTGCTTATTTTTCCTACCACGTTGGTTGGTTTATATCCATAATTTTCCACTACCAGCCTCTCTTCCTTCCCCTCCTCTAAATCCATTCACTTTCTTTTTCTCTCAAGGCTTCCTTGGGACCTCTACGAACTGCAGTCACTAGAGGGCAACATGATCACATACAGCTGACAAGGACAAGGATGGCCTCTTCAGCTATAGCACCGCTTAGACGGTGCAGAAATACGTAACAGTGAATCAGATGTATGCAACGCTATTTACAAAAGCACATTCACTTATATTGGCCCTTTTAACCTTTCAAAAATATGGACAGACAAGGTCAAGTATCATTGTCTCAATTTTTAACAAAAGAAGGAAACCAAGGTTCGGAGAGGTTAAGTGACTTACCCAAGGTCATAGAAATAGTAAAGTATATCCTCCTATTGAATGGCATATGCTAGAAAATTCTAGTGTAAACCTTGCAAATGATTTCTATTTTTCCACGATTTAAACCTAATTGTGGTAAAGTATTATATCTCTGTAATGCAATCACACTGAATCCTGAAGTTATTTCACATTATTAAAATACAAAGTATCAGCTACACAGTAATTTCTAGTTAGAGGGAATGGATTTATTTAAACATTTTATAAATGCCCTGTATTAATATCTTGCCCAGTAATCAGAAATTCCATCACTCTTTCTGGAACTGTTAGGTGTTTCCTGGTTAGGCTTGCTTTTTATTTTAGTGACTTCTTTGGCAAAACAAATGCATGCTATTTTGTTCCATTTTCTCTTGTCTATCTGATATTTGAAATAAAGAAAAGCAGATGCTAATATAGTTCTCCATTACAAAATATCTGATCTTTGAGAGACTGCCATTGTTTTTCTTCTCTCTGTGGTTGATTGAATACCTTGAATGCACATGATTCTCAGATAGGCAACATTGCTTATTCGCTTGGTGCTGTCACCAACAAAATGGAAACAGAATCTATTTATAACAGGCAAATCTGCAAAGCCTTGTTTTGTCAGACCACTTTCTTGAGCCATTTTGAGTTTTATATCTCCTAATTTTTGACAGGGCAGTTCCCTCCAAGTGGTAGCACCTGGTGATGGCAGATAAGAATCCTGTTTCCAGGGAGCCAGAAAATTCCAGAGCCAAGTGTGATGGTTGTAGCAATGGTGGAGAAAGAGAGAATGAAATAAAAGGGGTGGGAGTGGGCAGGTGATCAAAGGTTTTCAGTGCTAAGAGGTAAATGGCACAATCAAAAATTTGAAAAGACAAAAGCTGTGCGCTGGCTAAATGGCTCTGAAGAAGATGGACTTGCCCTGATGTGGCATCAGAGAGAACAGGAATTATAGTGGGTCAAAATTTCTTTACCCTTTCTGCTTCAAGGGATTAATGTTTGAAAGATTCACTTCACAAATTAAACCTTGCAAATAATGAAAAGTTTAACCAGTGGTTGTGCAGAATCTTATAAATTCCAATTGCTTTACCATAACTCTTCTTTATGCCATTCTTTAAAGCCAGGAAAGGAAGGAGTTAAGAAATCAAGAGATTAAGTTCAAAAAAGCTTTGGTAAAGCTCCTGTTTTCATCTTTATTTTTATCTTTTTTAAAAAAATCTATTTTTACATACAGCTAGCACTTTGCAATAATGTGAAATCAAGTAGTATTGGCCTTTATTTCCAGAAAAATCTCACTTGGAGACCCTCGTGTATAAATCCTACTGAAAAGATGTATACACTTATGCATGTCTTCTTGTTTGTGACCTGAAAGAAGGGTGTGTGTGTGTGTGTGTGTGTGTGTGTGTTTCCCATATTGACACATTAGCTTCACTGTGAAAATGTGAAAAGAATGCTCACTGAATGGGGAAAAAGGGCAAATGTATTTTGGTAACAAAGATTTGAATGACAGAAAAGTAAAGAATTGTAAATGTGAGAATATGAACCCTCTAAACATACACAAAACACTAAACACTGTAGAGAAGAGAACAAAAAATATGAGAGTGTATGTTCAATTTTTTTTCCTTTTAGATCAATTTCTTTAAAAAATATGACTTTTCTAGCAATACCAACACAATTGAGAGATTCATGGACTCAACATTTAGTCTACAATGACGACAAAAAATAATGATGAGCACCCAATGATCAGTACCCAATCAATAAATGCTTCAATCACACCCTCATTTTTGTTCAGAGAAAACAAAAACAAAAAAAGGAGATTAAGTAATTCCCTAAGAATTTACAATTTTCACTGTGACTTACTGCCTAGAAACAATATGACAACAAAGCTGTAATTATCTACAGTTCTTGAATAAGAGAGAAGATTTCCAAAAAATATTTATTTCTATTTGCCCCATCCCAACATTACCAAAGCTTGTTTTATTTTATTATTTTTGGGGGTTTTTTGCAAAGATTCTGAACATGTGAGTTAACAACATTTAGAGGCAACACAGTCTTCCAAAGGCAGCTCTTTCCCATGTTTTCAACCCTACCCAGAGGTTAACCCTCTATATGAGGAGGAAAAAGAAGCAGGTCCCACTTCACTGGGCATCAAGCCGAGTGAAGCCTTATTTCATCTACCAGCCAAGGAATGGCAAATACATGCTAGCTAAACACTGCATTGCTGGAGGTCTCCACGTAGCTACAGCTCATCCGAGATACGCGTCCCAATTTTCTGCAGAGGCAACAATATATAGATAAAAAATATTCATTACCTTTATTTTTAAAAGTGGTTAAAAAAATCATTTCTTTTTTCATGCATCCATAGAGGGTAGGTTAAAACTCCGTAAGAGGTTTGGCTGCTATGCTGCCACTGTAGGCTAGCACCTTTTACAGATAAATCTCTTTTTTTTTTTTTTTAAATCACGAATTTAGAATCTGTTAGGAATTGTGCTTTGTGGACTGTGATGAATTGCATATTGCCTTTGTAATTCTTTATGGTTAAAAGCCCCAGGTTTCCAGCATCCAGAGGCGACCAGGATTGGCTCCGCCCGAGGGACGCAGGTCCTGGGATTCCCTCCCAGCTAGCAGCCGTGACATCACTGCGAGCTCCTCCGCGGCGCAGGGGTGGAGCGGGGGAGGCCGCGGAGGAGCGCCGGGAGGGGCGTCTAGGGGAGTTTCCAGGGAAACACTGCAGCGGATGGCCTACCTGGCTGAGCTACAGTGACACATCTGCAGCACGGCTGGTGGGAAGGATATTTTTGGAAAATCTCTGCTCTTTCAGGTCCAGCTAGTTCTGATATCTATTTTTTCTTTTAATCAACGTTTTTATTTCTCCCCAACTTATTTTATTTCTGGAATTGAGGTTTCTATTTTTATTGCAGGGACATTATCCGAAGGATCCCAAGCCACTAACCAATGTTAAACCCTACGTGCGCCCCGTTTTCTTTCTGATTTCCCCCGCTCTCTCTGCCAGTTACATTATGCAGGCTGTCAAGGAGGCACGTAGAATACAAGGGCAAATGTTGCTAAGGTAACAGGACTGAAAACCTGTCTGCAGAAGCAGATGCTTTATAACCTGGGGTTTCCCTCATTTGCATTTAAAGGCTCCTGAGCAATAGCCTCAAAGCAAGCCAAGTCCTTGAGCTAAAATAAGAGAGAACTCTTTCTTTTAATGTCACCTGAAAAGTCATTGAGCAGCTTGTACCAATGCAAGGTTGAATAAGTACAGGAAAACCCTCAGGGGCTAATAATTCCCACCGCGCTGGTCCTAGAGCTGATGCATTTACGAACATCCCCATCTTCCCCCTACTTCTAATCTTAAATCCTGTGAGGAAGGAGGAATTCCCTCTTCATTCTTTTTCCTCCAGGATTGCCCTTCACAGCATTCTCAAAAGTTTGACTCTGACAACCTTGGGTGTGCCTCACCCATTTCTCAGTGATCCAGGAATGCCTCATTGAACATTCACAACAAAGGAGATCAAGAGTGATCCATGGCAAAGCTCAGGTTTGAAGCAGGTGGAAAAATCCCTTAGGATTTTAAAATCCCTAATGAAATTTAGGACTGTTGATATTATTAAAGAATTAAGTAAACAAGATTTTAGATATGCCTTTGACTACCAGAAATACCTTTATAGGATCTGATCGCCGCATTCAACACAACCCAGATGTAATTCCAAGATTGAGCTGCAGTAACCAAGCAGCAGAAACTGCACTCTGCTCACTTCATTTCTTTAAAAAAAGGATCGGATCATAATTCTTTCAAACGAAATATATTAAGTATTTGCCAGTGTTTCAGCTCCATCTTAAAGGGCTCCCAAATGTGTATGAACAGGGCAGGAAAATGGATGCTTGACCCATAGAAAAAGGCAGATTCATAAATGCCTCTTAAAAATCACAGGAACTGAAAACTGGGTGATGTGTAATTGAGAGAAGAAAAGTGTAAGAGCAAGAAATGAAGAGTTGTTGGCAATACGGCATCCATTCTTGGTGGAACATTTCAGTAGGTTTTGAAATGGTTTTGTCAACGAGCTTCTTCTTTACTCTTAAAACCTGAATGCAGATGTGTTTTCCTGCCAAAGCTCACAAAACCCCACCATATAAAGGAGGGAAGAGAGCTGTTTTAGGTGCCAGGGATGGGGTTGATTCTCACATGGTTAAGGTTTTCTGACCTCCATTCATGATGGTAGAAATAAGAATCATGTTGCCAACTATAGTATCATGTAACTAACTCAGATGTCCAAGTACATGTTTAAACACACTTAGAAATCATGCTCCTATGAGATCAACCAAATTTTAATAGACTTTTGAAATCATATTTCTGAATCACTTAAAAGCAGCAAAAACTGCTTCCTTATTTACCCATACATTTAATAATGTATATTCTAATACCACCCAGCACAAGGTCTGGCCGAAAATATACACTCAATACATGTCTCCTGATTCTGAATCTGTCATTACCAAGGATGCTGCCATGCACTCCCAATTATAAGTAAGGACCTTGGACATCAACAGAAGTCCTGTCCTTCCTCCCTGGAATAAAGGAAGGATGGTTATTGACTCTATGCCAAAAGAGGTTCAGGCTTACTCTGCATTCTTTAACCTCTAAACACTGTCAAAGGCAGGCCTCAAACACTGTGCTTCTTGATACATAGAATAAAGAAGTGACTCACAGAAAGTTAGTGTTTGAAAGGACCATAGCAATAATCTGATTCTGCACTTTCATTTTACACATGAAGACATTGCAGCCCAGAGTAAGAAAGTACCTGCTTCCCTGGAAGCCAGAGAAGGAAAACCATTCCTAAATGTCATTTCTCATGAACTACACAGAGTCAAGAGCAGCTTCCCGTACTACAATACTCTGTGACTCTCGGTACCCTCCCCCTCCAAGCTATGACTTGTAGTGGTGACCAAAGTCATCTTCAACATCTAGAGTTCATCCTGAGGTAGGTGCCATTGGGCCTGACCTAAAAACAAGAGTGATGGACACATCCTTTTGGTTTCTCAGGCTCAGTCTTCAACTTCTTCTGGTGTCAAGTGTTTACTCCTCCAATCATATAATGCTACAGTCCCCATCACTTCTCACTGTGTCCCACCTGACCCACTTCAGTTTTTATACCCCTGCATGGTCCCTACACACTTGGGTTTCCAAATACTAAACTAGAATTCGATTTCTCAAACATCATCTTAATAACACCACTCTTGCTCAAGGACTTACCTTAACTCCTTATTGTTGAAGAGAATTGCCAGTAACTTTTCAAGCATGGTTAATAAGTAGGTGGTAAGGAATGCAGGAAACACTGGGGTCCTGACTTTGACACCTACAGATTTTAACTTAAGCAAGTCACTCTTTCATCATCTATTAAAAGCTGTCATAGTATTAATGTTGGTTTTGGGGGGAACGGGCAGGGACCGTGTTTTATGTGACTTTCTCTGGCTAGGACATAGTTTAGAGCCTGACATATGCTGGAGGTGCACTAGAATATAAACTCTCTGAGGGCAGGATTGTTGCCTATTTTGCTCAATGATGTATCACAAACATCTAGAACATTGTCTGACACAGTTTAGGTACTCAATAGATATGTCTAGAATTGTATGTTGAATTAAAAAAATGAATAAATAAATTTAACAAATGAATATGGCAACATTTTTGGCAGAGAGATGTTCTTAATTGTGGATGATTCCTCCTCTTTCACACCTGGTTTCCTCCCACTAATGATTTTAAAATAACTAAGCTTTTAAATTTATTTTTTAAATGAGTGTTATAATAAGAGCATCCTATTCATAAAAGGATGGAAATTACAATATCAAGTGAATATGCACAGTAGATAAAGGAAAACAAATGACTTCTATGGTATTAAACAAACTTTCCCAGAGGAGCTTGGAAATAAACAGCTCTTGGCCTAGGAAAATTGGCTGGCATTCTGTTGACTCACTAACAGAATGGTGGGCACTCTGTTAGGTGGGGGGCACAGTGAGTGGTAACCAATGCCCTCTGGCTTTCATTTTTGGCTGTGCATTGAAATCCCCTGGGAACTTTTGCCTCTGCCCTTCCCCAGACCAATTCAATCAGAATTTCTAGGATGGCCCAGGCTTTAAAGAGCACCTAGAATGTTTTTAATGAGCAACTAAGGTCAAGAACCACTGCTTTAAAGACAAATGAGAATGTAAAGTTGGTTTGGGATCATAATTATTTTTATTAGGCTGAAATAAACTAATAGAGTTTGTGCCCTAAATTGGCTCACAGGGTTATGGAAGCTGCCAAGTCCAAAATCTGCAGAGCTGATGTCCCAGTTTGAGTCCAAAGGTGGAAGCTGCTGTAGAAGCAGGAAGAGCCAAGATGTCGCAGTTCAAAGGTTGTCAGGCAGGAGAACTTTCTCTTACTCGGGAGAGGGGTAGCCTTTTGCTCTATTCAGTCTTTCAACTGATTGGATGAGGCCCACCCACATTATGAAGGGCAATCTGCTTTACCGCATTTTATTTCCTACATGATATACTGATTGAAATGTTAATCTCATTCAAAAACACCTCACAGAAACATCCAGAACAATGTTTGACCAAATATCTGGGTACCCCATGGCCCAGTCAAGTTGACACATGAAATTAATCATCACAATGAGTAAACTAGAATTTTATCTTGGTAACAAAGTTGTATTTAAAGGAAAAAAAAACAAAACACAATCCTATGAAATCAATTTTAATTTAACTAGATAATAATTAAATACCAAAGAATACATTAAAAACCTATCTATTTAGAGTAAGTGTTGGGCACAGAGAATATTTTAAACAACTAGTTTTAGTAAGTTTATCTTTGTTAGTCACTTGGTAATTACTTTTACATCACATACCATCAATCCATTGTATATAAATTACAAAGGGAAATCAATGTGTTTCAAATAGCTTCTGGTTTTATCTGAAATAATTTTTATTATCTGGACCAAATGTATCTAAGAACTTCCCTGAAAAATACTTTGATATATGCAATGTTTTGTTGGTAAATGCTAAAATTACAACTGTCTACCTCCATACCCATTTATAATATTTTTTCAATTAAATGGTTGTGACTTTGGACAAGATGACTAATCTCCATAAATCTTAGTTTTTCTCATCTACTCTACTCCTGCCAATTCAGTAAATTAAGATATTTGTGGTAATTTAGCCCAACAGCCTTGTTACACTCAAGATTATGAATCTAGTTCATGACACAGGCAATACTTGAATCCAGATAGTTTCTTGTAATATGTCCTGTGCTGTCCAATAAAACTGTCTGCATTAAGAATAATTTTTGATATGTAACACCTCCAAAGACAGACGTAGTTGACCCCATTAATTTCCCAGTTATATATGTAAACAAGAATAATTCCACAGTCCTAAGAACTCTGGAAATTATCTTGTGTGAGCAGTGGCTAGATCTGTGAAGTACAGAATTTTCTGAAGAGCTCATTTTATGGTGTAAGGTAGTTTCATATAAGGATATTGTTATAAGACTTTGTATTGTCAAAAAGAAGACAATGAAGAGCTTGGAGAGCACAAAGAACCAAAATGTTCAGAAAAATTCAGAAATCCTTAGTTAAAAAAATCACATTTTGAGCCCAATGGATTTGTGAAACTGAACCCTGAAACCAAAAATAATTTAAAATATGTTTAAAAAGTACTTGAAGATGAGATGTATATAAAAGTTCTTGGTAAACCGTAAAACACTCTGCCAGCTTTTTCTATGGTGCCATCTAGGAAATGGTCATTTAAACAGTCAAGTTTTCTTTACTCTGCGACTCCTTAGCTGAAAGGCTAATGCATATAGTGAATCTCTACTGATTAAGTGTACGGGTAGTAGATTCAGACTCTCAGTTACGACTGTGTGACCTTGGGCAAGTTGCTTAACCTCTCTGAGCTGCAGTTTCCTCATGTGTAAAATCCCATTAGGTTCCTCATAGGTGTGTGGGGATTTAATGAGATGATATATGTAAAGCACTAGTGGGGTGTCCAGCACATAGCAAATACTCAGAGGTGTAACTGCACTGTGTGGATCTCCAGTCCGTTCTCAGTATGACCACAGAGGTGTGAATGGCCAGAATCCATTCTTACCAATCAGTGTCCAGTCTACACTGGTTGTTAAAACAGGTAAATATCACTCAAGTTATAGCTATAGGGAAGAGGAGTTACAGCATGCCGTGACTCACTACCTTTTGGGACCACATAGCTATTTTTGCTGAGTTTTACAGAACTAGTGTTTTGTGGCACTGTATTGTTTAGGGAATAATGACAAGAAAATAAGTCTGTACAAGTTCAGTACAGACGCAGCAGTCCTTGGCATTTCCATCCACAGTTGGTGGAATCTGCAGATGTGGGATCTGCAGATACGGAGGGCTGACTGTATATTTTTAGTGTAGGTAAGCGTGGGACATAATTACATTAAAGTTATTCATTGTTTATCTTCAATTCCAATTTGACTGGGCGTCCTATATTTTATACGGCAACCCTACCCTAAGAGAAAACTTCATTTAAAATACCTACCGGGACGATCTGGAGGTGGGAAAGAGAGTGGGGCCTTTAACCAAGTCAAAATGTCCCCCAGCTCATAATTTCCGTAGCTCTTATCCCATTCTGCCTTCTTTTAACTATAACATTTTAGCTCTTTCCCTCATTAGGCTGTGAGTTACATGGGTGGTGGGGACCAAGTCATTTTATTTCCTACATGGTGCTTGGAGCATAAGAAACACCCAGCAAGTTTGTTTTGTTTTGTTTAATTGAATGAATTAAAAGCAATTAAACCATTGCTTTTCTGACTTTTGTTTAAAAAAACAACGTTTGTTATAGAAAATCTGAAGAAAGCAAAGACATAAAAGGAAAAAGAAATCATTCTAATGCTAATAGCCAAAGAAAAGCAATATTAATATTTGCATAATCTACCAGTCATATGAGAATTAAACAGTTTTTCTACAGCATGATTTTAATGGATACATGATATCTATTTAACTAGTTCTCATTGTTGTTTCCAGTTTTACTTTATTGAAAATGAGAGGATAAATATGCTTAAAGATAAATCTTTGTATATGTCTCAAACTCATTATTTGAAGTACTTACAAATCAGGAGTATCACTGAGTGGAAGTATTGCTACCTGCCATGGCCTGAATGTCTATGTCTCCCCAAGATCCATACCCTGAAGCTCTGAAATGAGAGTACTGGGAGATGGGGCCTTTGGGACGTAATGATGTCATGAGGGTGGAGCCCGTGATGGGATTAGTGTCCTTGTGAGGGTGTAAGAAGACAGTCATCTGCAAACCAGGAATAAGGCCCTCACCAGACACTGGATCTGCCAGTGCCTTCTATCTTGGACTTCACAGCCTCCAAAACCATGGGAAATAAATGTTTGTTGTTGAAGCCGCCCAGTCTTTGGTGATTTGTTATAGCAGCCCAAGCTAAGACACTACCCAAGGACAGATTTTCTTTGGATCATCAGTGACTTCAAAATTGCCTGGAGAATAGACAGAAAATCTGAACAGACAATCATCATAGAAGACATAGTTAGGGTAGATAAAGACCTAACCCTCACCCCACCCACCGCAAGGTACCAAGTCCAGATGGTTCTATTACCAGTTCTCCTAAACTCTCAAGAACCAATCATGTCTCCAGTGTTCAAACTCTTTCAGAGTTTAGAATATGAAACTTCCCAATTCATTTTATCAAGCCAGCATACCCTGATACCACTTGTTGTACAGTGTAAATTTAAAATAATCTCAGATACGAATGTAGAAGAGCTCTAAATAAAATTAGCAAATCATATATAACCATGTGATCAAAGAATAAAATAAGAACAAATAAGGTTTATTTCAAGAATAAGTTGATTCCAACTAGCAACTAAATTTATCATTCCTAGTAGCTTACAACTTAAACAAAATAAAGAATAAAAATTATATGTTCCTCTTGACGATGCCAGGAAAATCATTTGATAAAATTCAAAATTCAGTCCTGATAATAATCCTTAGTGAGGAGTTTAATAAAACTTGTAACTAGTGGGAGCCCTTGAGAAACATTGTACTGGCACTGTCCAATATGGTAGCCACTAGCCACGTGTGGCTATTTAATTTTAAATTAAAATTAATTAAAATTGAATTTTCATTCTTCAGTCATTCTAGCCACATTCCAAGTGCTCAATGTGGCTAATGACTACCACACTGGATAGAGCAGATATGAAGCATTTCTATCAACACAGCAAGGTCTATTTGATGGTGCTGCTGGAGACAATCCATAGCAGATCCCAGATGTACATATATGCAGTTGCAAAAATTTAATAAGAGCTAACTTTATTGAATGCTCCTAAATTACTTGGCACTATTTTAAGTGTTTTATATGTATTACCTTATTTAATCCTCATATGGTATAATACATTAATTATTAGTACTTTCTCCATTTTTTAGTCATGAAATCAGTAGGACAGGAAAGAGGTTAAATAATCAAAGCTTACATAATTTTAAAGTGGCAGAGCTGGGATTCAAATCCAAAAGCCTGACTCTAGAAAGACATTGTGAAGCTACATAGCATCCCTGTGTTCAAGGTGGTGATTCAAATGAGTGGAGAAAGGATAAAATACTCACTCAATTGTGTTATGGCAAATAGCCATCCATTTGGAAAAAAATGAACTTAAATATGTACTTTACATTATTTAAAAGATATAGCCATAAAAGGATAAAAAAATTAATTGTAAAAAACTAAAATCATAAAAGCTCTAAGAGAAAGCACAGTATTTTTATGCTCTTGGGGATAGTCTTGGGGGAGATAGTTCCTAAGAAAAAGCTCAGAAACTTCAAATAAAGAGATTGATAAATTGAAGTACATAAAAATTAAAAGCTGTGTCATGAAAGAATGTATAATCAAGGTTAAAAGACAGCAAGAGAGGAGTGGAAAATATTTGAAACAAAAATAAAGTGTTAATACCCATAAAGAGGTTACATAAATCTGTTAGAAAAAGGCAAACAGCTCTGCCAAAAACTAGGCCAAGTATATGGGCAAATACCTCTCTGAAAAAGAAATATGAATGACCAATAAAAATATGAAAAGATGTTCAAATTCACTGATAATCAGAGAAATGCAAAATAAAACAGGATATCATAATTCATCCATTAGACTGGACAATTTTCAAAGGGATAACATGCAGTGTTACAGAGTGGGTGCATGGAACTCCTCATAAATTATTGGCAATTTTGTAAATTGAAATGCACTCTAGGGGGTAATGTCTATCAAATTTTAAAATGAAGATGTCCTTGGCCCAGTAATTCCTCTTTTGGGATTCTAACACATGTCACAAAGATTTGTCCACAAGGGATATTCTTTGCATGGCAACATTGTTTATAAAATGGAAAAACTGTAAACAATCTAAATACCTATCAATTACTGAATAATTAAATAAACCGTGCTTCATCCACCCTATGATGTAATGTGCATTCCTTTAAAAGAATGAAATGCATGTGCTTGACACTTGGAACTATCTCTAAGATACATTGTTTATGTGAAAAAGCAAAACGAAAACACTCCTCTTCCAGCCCGTCCAATTTATCTATGCTTATAACTTGACAACAAAAACAGCTGTAAGAATACATACCAAAATGCTAACATGTTATCTCTGAGAAATGTGATTTGGGAGAGGATTTTGAGGGGTGGGGGTGGGAACTTAGTTTCTCTTTTCACTCAGTATACTTAGATATTATTTTTATGTTTTATAAAGAGGATGTATTAATATTGTGATAGATCAAATAAAAAAGAAAAACATCCACAATTAATGTACTTAATAAACTGGTGCCTAGAATGTACCATCTCTTCTCATTCAATTCCTCTTCCTCCTTTCTTTGGGCAGACAGTCTATCGATGAATCAAGAAGAAAGAGAGAATATCACATGAATGGTTTGTCCTGGGCTGCTGCTATAGATGGAGATAAAGCTGAGTTCTAGAGGCATCATTGACTGTGACATTCTTTCTGAAAATAGGGTCTTGTAAATATCTTCACTGGTGTTTTTCAAATCTCAGGAGCAGCTGCACTGTAGTGGCTAAATGAGGTGGTCCACAGATATGGAAGAAGAAAATTCAGTTGGTGTATGCTTTCAACCACTGTGGCGTTTTAGTGATGAAGTTCGTCTTGTCTGTTCCTAAGAGTCTCAGAGCTGGCTGCATTGTGGTCTGCGACAACCCAGCTTCCAAAGGTAGTTTGCAGGGCAGAGGGTGAGGGGGAAGAGACACCCTCCAACAGCGTGATGCAGCGATCCCTCAGGGATCCCTGAGACCCTCTCAGGGGGTCTGTGAGGTCAGTACTATTTTCATAACAATATTAAGATGTTATTTGGCTGTTTCATTCTCATTCTTTAAAAAATCTACGGTGGAATTTTCCAGCAGCTACATGACATATGGTGATGTCATTGCTCTGGTGACTAATGGAAATGTGTGCTTGGGTATTATTCTGTTTTAAACCTTTCTCAGCTTTAATTTCTAATATGAAAAAAAAATTGATAGATATAACCCACATTAAAAAAAACAACTCTTTGGAGTCTTGGAACATAAAGGGGTTCTGAGAGTAAAAAGTTTAATTATTGTTGCTTCACAACATCTTTAGGATACATTCAGGCTTCCTTCATAATTTCTTTACCAACCAATCCTTAGAAAATACTTCCTAAATCATTTGTGTTCATTGCATTGTGTAGGAACCACGTGAAGTTCATTTACAGAAGAAAAATCTGAAGAACCAAAAAATCATAACCACAGAATTGACAGAAGGATTCCGTCCCTCCCTCAGCAGGTTCACCCCAGTTCATGTCCTGCTTCAGGTAACAGCCCTGAGACTCAGAACACCAACGTGGCTTCCTTGCCTGACCTCTATGTGCTTCTTCTCACCCATGAAACTTTCACCGAAACTCATGAAACTGATCCCCAAGCCTCCTCCCCTCCCCTAAGGTAAGCTGACACCAAAGAAAGAAAAATTCACAGGAGGGCAATCTCCAAGTAGATGAGGTTTTGCTCATTTAATAAAAACAGATAAATCTTATTTCTCAAAATAACCTTCTTTCAGTAGATTTCTTTAAATAATCATTGGGCAAAACATAGTAAAATGGAACTACATATTTTAAATGGGTGAATTTTATGATATGAGAATTCTATCAATAAAGTTGCTAAAAACCACAGTGAAATGAACTTTTCTTTGCCCTTTTATTTACCATATTTTAAAGCTAATAGCAGCATTTCTGTTTCACAACAAAAAATAGGAATAGTGATGATTTGTGGAACATATATATGTTTTTTTTTTTGCTGAGGAAGATTCGCCCTGAGCTAACATCTGCTGCCAATCTTCCTCTATTTTGTATGTGAGCTGCTGCCACAGCATGGTCACTGACAGACAGCGGTGTAGGTCCACACCACCTGGGAACCAAACCTGGGCCACCAAAGCGGAGTGTGCTGAGCTTGACCACTAGGCCACTGGGGCTGTCTGGAATATATATTTGATGTTAGGCATTCACTGTTAAAATGGTCTATATAAAGGAACTCATTTAATGCAAACAATGTCCTTAAGATACACCATCAGTATTCTTATATTTCAGATGAGGAAACTGAAGAATAGAGAAGTTAAGTAATTTCTTGGAATTATGCTGTTAGTAAATGGCAGAGATAGGATTCAAACCCAGACTTCCATTGCAAAGCCTATGACCTTAGCCTCTATGTTTATTTTGTACCATTTTACATGGTAAACAATGGTATGCATGCTTGTTATGGAAAATTCAGACAATATTGAAAAGTATTTATAAGAAAACAAAAATTACCAAAAATGCTACTTTGTAGAGATCATTATTCATTTTGAGGGGCATTCATAAGGCTTCCAAGTCTTTATAGTATATTCAAATGTCCTCACGTCAAGATTGCACATATTTTTTCTTAACACTGTATTTATTGTCTCTCTCATGTCCTTGCCATTCTCTTTTCTTGCACATTTAGGCCGTTTCCAATTTTTCCCTGTTATAAATGCTACTGCATTGAGAGCCTCTACAAACACAATCTTTTACTGCATCTCTGATTATATCGCTTAGGCCAGATTATTTTATGGAATAACTCTATTTTCATAGTCAAACAGTAAAAAAAAAAAAAAAATTAAACCACTTTCGAGTCCCACCAGCAATGTTTGACAGTATCCATTTCCTTACAACCTCGATTACACTGAACAATTTTATTCCATCTGCCAATATGACAGGTGAAAAATGATTTCTTAATTGTTTCATCTATTTCTAATGTAGTTAAGAAATCAAGCCAAATAGGGTCATT
This sequence comes from Tapirus indicus, assembly GCA_031878705.1. NCBI lineage: Eukaryota > Metazoa > Chordata > Mammalia > Perissodactyla > Tapiridae > Tapirus > Tapirus indicus. Next base: position 14,431,960 of record CM062937.1, read on the forward strand.
TAAGAATTATTCAATGAGCACATGTAGACATTAGACAGAGACCCAGGCATGCCTTTTCTCGTGCATTAACCATTGTGTGAATAATCATGTCTCATTTCCGAAACCATCTGTTTGTCTTCCCATTAGGTCAACTCCAGTCCCTTAATACACGAAGATGGTATTATGTGGGCGAATCATCGTCATTTTTCCTTCCCATAAAGGGAGTGAGAATGTGTGCTATTTAACGTGGTATAATTAAGTAGGGAGCTTTAGGAGCAGTATGAAGAGTCAAAAATTATTATTCTAATGGACTAGAGAAGCGAGTTTCTCCCCACTAAGATCCTATTCACCATGAATGATTGGCCTATAAACCATTCCCTGCTGGGCTGAATCAAACAGTCAGATATTTTTAACTTGGGCTTCCTTTCTTCAAACTGTCTGATTGGATTTTTAAAATCTGTTATTAGACGGAAATAGCAAACTGGCACTACAGGAAGGCTCCCCATATGCTGTTAGGATGTTTCCATAGTTTTGCTAGATTTAATCAGATTTCATTCATAAAGATTAGCTAAAAATGAAGAAGGAAATAGATTGTTCCCAACCGAACTGGCAAGCACAGAGCAGCAGCATTAGACTGGAGCGGAGATGTTTGACAGAGTCAAGTGGGGGCCTGCTTTGCTACAACTAAAGTAACTAAAATTCCTGGAAGAAAAAGCAAAAGAGGCATGAAGCAGTGACATTCAAACATCTCCTAAAATCTGGAGGTAGGCATTCTGCTTTTTCTGTTATTTTTTCTAATGATATTAGTATTGCATTTTTGTTGTCAAACATTGGAAAGTAATAAGTTATAAAGAAAACATTTAGAATTGCCTAATATCACACCCAGAGACAATTGTTTTAGTGGCTTTCTTTCTTCAAAAAGTGTCATAAAAATTTACTTTAAAAAACAAAATGTCATTTTCCACAACTTTGACATCTACATATTAAGCAGAAAGGGGAAGAGAGTAGTATTTACAGTACTAAAGATGCCATTGAAACAGGTAATATGCATTTACTAACAGAAGGGATGGATTATGGTAGAAGTCTTGGATTGAGTCATATTAGCCAGGCATAGTTTTCTTTTCACAATAATTAGGATAATAACTCTGGTCATAGACAAGCATTGTCTTGATAGTAATAAAAATTTCAATGGGCTACAGAGAAGGTGGTCACCAATATTTAGAAAAAGAAAAAAAGGATATTTCAGTCTTCTTTAGATAGTCAAATCTACAGTTAAAAAAAATTTAAGCTTTTAAAAAAACTGGGGGAATTTATGGAGATATCTGGCCCCCAGTAATCTCTATTTCCCTTTCTATGCTCTCTCCTTTTTTAATGCAACAGGTATCTAATTAATACCCGACTTGGCTGTGTATCCTCCACGACCTTCACTTCAGAGGGCTCCACAAGAGCCATTCAAGCCTGAAGGATCCCACTGGATACTGCGTGACTCTCCAAGATGGTGTGGGAGGTACACAGGCATTTGTGATTTCTCTGCTACCAAAAGGGAGATCACGAAGTGCTTTTCCATCACCTTCCAATAAAAGCGGTTCTAATGATTTTAAAACCATCTTCAGTCCTAACATCTTTCCATTAGATTTAATTTGCGTATTCTTTATTTTCATTTCTCTCTTGAAACCTCGTCAGTGGGGAGCAGTCTTGATAAAACTAGTCAGGAAAGGCCCCCCACTGCCAGGCCAGGAGCGCACATTTGCAGCAGTGTTCAGTCAACTCTGCCCTTTCTCAGGAAAAGTAAAAAGGATGAATTGCACTAATAGGCAAATGCCTAATTTTTCTAAAGGACTATGCAATGCATAAAGTGACTCTTTGAGTTTGTTCCTTTTTCCATTTATAATGCAGGAAAGGTCATGCAACTTTTTGCCAAGGTGATAGAGTAAAAGAATGGGATTTTGGTGAATACTCTTGTTATTTTTTTCTCATTAAAAAAAATCATTTATATCTCCTTATCTCAAACTGCTGTCTGAAAAATTTTTTTCATAATCACAAATATCTGATCAAATTATAGTTCTGCTCCCCAGCTGGTAATTATGTACAGTCAGAGAATCACTGAGAAAAAAAATGAATGTTGAGCTCCCGTGTCTAGTTATTTGGTGAGGTTCTTTACATCTACTCTTTATAACCTTTTCTGCAACTCCACTCCATTAAGATTTATTAAATAATATGTATTGGCCACTTTGATTATATAAGTAATGTAGAATCAATGCAGGGATATTTGTAAAATGAAAAAACAAAAATAAAATAGAGATGATTTTTAATTGCACTAATCAGATACTGCTCTTGTTAGCATTTTAGTGCATTTCCTTCCCGTATATTTCTAAGCATCTAAGCTATTAATAATGATATCTGTTTATTTAGCAATTACCTTCTCAAGTGATTGTTCATTCTACAAAATAGAGTTTAAATATGGCATTAGTATTTCATCTATTTATGCACCACACATTCATTTATTCATTTTTGTTTTATATTTGTTTCCATGTATTTTCTATAATAAAACTAACACTTTAGGGGTCATCTTTACAGATATAATTTTGAACACATTTCTGATTAAGAAAGTCATTCTTTAAAAAATGTATGTTTGCTTGTTTGAAATATTTCAATTTCTAAATGAGGGACTTCAGATGATTTGCAAAATTTTCATGAGATAGCCACAAAAAAGAATATATTCAAGATGATTAAAATTTTCACTCTAACTATAATTTATGTCAATGGTTTTAAATTTATTTATTTATTTATTCTTACAATTCATTGAAGGTACAGCTAACATTTTTAAAGATCCTCTAACATCTCAGGCACTGTTAGATATTTTCACAAGTATTCTTTCTCAATTGGTTCTCATAATTTATTATATAATATATAGATACTATATCCCTAGAAGACTACAGTCCTGTTAACATCCAAAGTAATTTGTTTTTGTGGCAATCAGGACTAAAAGCTACTCTGACTGGTATATGGCTGACAAGAGCTTTCTCTATGACAATAAATGTAATTAGTACCTCTGTCACAGAAGTGCTCCTATTTTCTGTTTTTTCATTGATTAGTTCTGACCCACAGATTAAGCAAAATGATACATTCATGTAAAACCATCTTGTTAACGATGCAATAATTAGAGGAATCTTGTTACAACATAAGTCTGCACATGTCTCTCGTGTGCACAAAATCTTGACGTGATTTGCTGTCTTGTACCAAGAGCTGAAGTCATCACAAACAAGGGCTGGCATAATCTGTACCCGCCCCCCCTTACCTTTCTGTCCCCGTTGCCACCTCACTCAGTGGGCTGCAGCTGTACCAGCCTCTTCTTCAAACCCACCATGCCCATTCCTGCCTTTGCGCTAGCTGTTCCCCCTCTCCGCATGGCCATCTTCTATATATCTGCACTGATTACTCGCTCACCGCCTTCAAATCTTTACTAAAAATGTTGCATCCTTAATGATCTGATCATCCAGTTTAAAAGTTCAACACTCCTTGTCCCTGATACATCCTATTCCCCTTTCCTTCTGTATTTCCTCTGTGGCCTCACTACAGAACTCTTAGTGGGTGTTACTGGATGTGTGCCGATACTAGCTCTTGCTTATTTTATTTATTTTTTTGTGAAGAAGACTAGCCCTGAGCTAACATTAGTTGCCAATCCTCCTCTTTTTTGCTGAGGAAGACTGGCCCTGGGCCAACATACATGCCCATCTTCCTCTACTTTATATGGGACTCCACCACAGTATGGTTTGACAAGCGGTGAGTCTGTCTGCTCCCAGGATCTGAACCCATGAAATCCTGGGCCGCTGAAGCAGAGCGCAGCAACCTAACCGCTATGCCACCAGGCCGGCCCCCTTAGCTCTTGCTTCTGAAAAGGATTCCAGGCATATGAACGTAGCTCCATGAGGACAGAGATGACAGTCGCATTCCCTGCTGCATTCCTGGTTCATAGAAACATGCTTGGCCCATAGTAGGCACACAATAAATACTTGCTGAATGAATGAATGAAACAGGAAAGAATTAAAGAATTACTGAAATTATGCTAATGATATTGAAATTCACCCGTAAAACCTCAACACCCCCTACTTCCCTTCCTCTCTCCTCTCTACATCTGTGTGTCTGTTTTATTGTCTCACACTTCCTCTCCCCTCCATCAACTTCTTTAAAAAGAACAGACTTGCTCACAATTTCCCAAGAGTACCAACACATTCAACAGCAGGGTTGACTAAGGACCACATAGCCAGCGACAAAGCCTGCAATAGAAGCCAAATTCCTGTATTTGATATATGGATACCTTGTGCACTGTTGGTTGAAAAGTACATTGGTGCAGCCACTATGGAAAACAGTATGGAGGTTCCTCAAAAAATTAAAAACATAACTACCATATGATCCAGCATATTTATCTGAAGAAAACAAAAACACTAACTTGAAAAGATACACCCCCATGTTCATTGCAGCATTATTTACGATAGCCAAGACATGGAAACAACCTAAGTGTCCATCGATGGATGAATGGATAAAGAAAATGTGGTATATATAGAATATGAAATATTATTCGGCCATAAAAAAGAAGGAAATCTTGCCATTGGTGACAACATGATGGACCTTAAGGGCATTATGCTAAATGAACTAAGTCAGACAGAGAAAGACAAATACCATAGGATCTCACTTCTATGTGGCATCTGAAAATACCAAAAAACCAAGCTCCTAGTTACAGAGAACAGACTGGTGGTTGCCAGCAGGTGGGAGGGGGGCAAAATGGGTGAAAGGAGTCAAAAGGAACAAACTTCCCATTATAAAATAAATAGTAAGTCATGGGGAAATAATATACAGCATGGTGACTGTAGTTAATACTGTATTGCATATTTGAAAGTTGCTAAGAGACTAGATTTTAAAAGTTCTCATCATAAGAAAAAAAATTTAACTATGTATGGTGATGGATGTTAACTAGACTTATTGTGGTGATCACTTTGCAATATATACAAATATCAAATCATTATGTTGTACACCTGAAACTAATATAATGTTATATGTCAATTATATTTCAATAAAATAAACAAAAACAAAAGTACCTTGAAGGGCCCTCAGATCTTCTTTTTATTACAAAGATGGGCAAAGATCCTTTTATACTGGTGTTCCAAATTATAAATAAAAGATAAGATAAAACATATCTGGTAGGGGGCCAGCCCGGTGGTGTAGTGGTTAAGTTTTGTGTGATCTGCTTTGGTGGCCCGGGGTTCACATGTTTGGATCCCGGGCATGGACCAACATACGGCTTGTCAAGTCATGCTGTAGCAGCGTCCCATATAAAGTAGAGGAAGATGAGCACGGGTGTTAGCCCAGGCCAATCTTCCTCAGCAAAAAGAGGAGGATTGGCAACAGATGTTAGCTCCTTCTTCACCAAAAAAAAAAAAAAAAAAAAAAAAATCTGGTAGGAACTTTCTTCTTTGCGTTCCTTCTGGCTGATTGCATTTTTCTCAGGCAGACCACAATCACGAGAAATTAACACTCTACAAGTTGATTAATATGCAGCAAATAAAGTCTCTTTCAAATCTGAGATTTTTCATATGAGAAATAAGTCTGAAAATATTCTGTAAATATTTCTCATTAAACAAACAGAACTTTCAGCCCTGCTGCTGTGGAATCCAGGTTGACTTCTCCAGGTCCCTTCAACCCATGCTATAGGGTTGTATTGGAACTACTTGAATGATAAATACGCCAGTGGTGAATAAAAGTAGTTGAATTTGATATATTTGATAAATTCAGACATTATCATTTTCTATGGTCTATTTAAATTAGGAGAAATTGGACTTTCCTCCCCCACTGTTTATAGTGCTGCTTAACAAGTCATTATTATTCACAGGACTCAGACTTTAGGAGTTAACAGAGATATTTAGAAGCAGTAACTCTGACAACAACAGGACTTGAAAATGTAATGGACCATTTCATGTGAAAGTAAGTTCCTCATCACTGGAGAGATTCGACTCAAGATTGTAAAATCACCTATTAGGGATATAATTTAGGCACTGGGGAGAGGGTTAGAATAAATGATCGCCAAATTCTTTTGACTCAGATTCCATGGAATTGTGTAGGAAAGGCAACTGTTGTAAATTGCATCATATTTTTCATTTAAAAAAGGGCAATTTTGTTCTACCTAGAGCTACCACTGCAGAACCTGGGACCTGTTGTGGGATAATTACAGTTCAGACTGGATGTTGGTTGAATATGATGCACTGACCACGCACTTCTATTTACTCCCCCTCCTGAAATGCCACTAAAATGACAATAAAAAATTAAAATGATTGTAAACCCACAAAGACTAAGCAAAAAAAGGAAACTCACCAATGGATAAGAATTTTAACAACCTAGTGGAAGATAAAGTGAAAGGAAGCTGATTAATTAAAACGGAGGAAACCTTAACTTGGGCACCAGCAAACAGGTATACTGACAAGGTCCAAGGAAGTTTGCCTGAAAAATATCCAGGAAAGGCTCAGAACTCAAAGGAAGCAGTTTTCCCAGGAGGTTTCAGATGAGTTGTGTGGAGAAAACAAGGGAACTAGTTGAAAGTCTCTATAAGGTGTTAGACCATCTAGTTCCTCCCTGTACTGCACGGCTAGGTGACTCACCTGATCACCTTCTCTGTAACAGACTGGAGCTTTTACCTCTGAAGAAATCGAGTCAATGAAACATCATCTTTCACACGACAGGCATAGCAAGTGCAAAGGGTGGCAGGGAGGGGAAGATGGAATGAAAACAGGGGAGACTGCCAGCTCCCTGGTTCTAGACTGCAAGCAACCAGCCTTAGAATCCTCAGGTAGGAAGCTGGGAAATTGAATGCTCCTAGAGAAATACAGCAGACACTAACATCTGGATGCCTCTTGTAGAAAAGGCAGCTTTCTGTCTGATCCCCTTGTGATAAGTCCCACTCATTGACAAGCCCTGCTCAGGTACACACAGATCCCAATATGTTTTTCAGTGTTGCATTCTTAAATATAAATGGACTGCTGAGATCACCAGGGAATGAGAGAAGCCTCTGTTATGAATGGAAGAGATCCAAACAAAGAGAGGGAAAAAGCAACTGAGAGAAAATTAAGACAACATCAAGAGCAGAAAAAACACTTAAAAAAATCCTCAGAATTAAAGAGAAGTATGGCCTCTTACATAAGAACAGCATCACTACATGAAATGAACCATCAGAGCACATGAACAAAAAGGGTTCTTGGAAATTAAAAATAGGATGTTAATGTAAAAGTACCAGGGGAAATAATGAAAGAGAAAGTTGAAATAATTTCCAAGAAGTTAATCCCAAAAGACATTTTAGAAAAATAGGAGAGAAAAGATCAGTCCAGAAGATGCAATGTTAAACTCACAGGAATCCCAGAAAGTAAAATATTAAAGATAAAATGAAATAAAGAAAATTATCAAAGAAATAAGACAAGAACATCCCCCAGTGGGTCCACCAAATACCTAAAACAATAAGGAGATAAAAGAAATATCATTATTAAACTTCAGAATTTGGGGCATCAAAGAACATCTAAAAGTTTTCAGAGAGAAAAATTAAATACAAAGGATTAGGGATAAGAATGTCATTGGACTTTTCAAAAACAACAGTGGAAAGAAAACGACAGCAAAGTCTTCAAAATCCTGGGAGGAAATGACTTAAGATCTCTAGTCTATGTTCTACCCTAATATCCGTCAAGTATGTAGGTTTTATAAAGACATTTTCAGACAAGCAACATCTAAAAATTTATTTCTTAGCTATGCTTATTTGGAAGCTACCAGAGAATGTGTTAAACAAAGAATAAAGCAAGGGAGAAGAAAATATAAGATCTGGAAAACAGGGTAGTTGTGAAATGAAGTCCCATGATGACAAATAAAAAAAGTAACAAGGCCACAGCTTTGTAGGAAGCTTAGAAAGCATCTAGTTGAAACTAGAACAGAAGATGGAGGGTCCCTATGGAGATGAGGAAAGGAGACATTGCCCTGGAAAACAAAATGAATCTGATGTAAGTTAACTTTATGGACAGGCATATGACAAAGAAGTTGGGATAAATAGGAAAGTATCGATAGGCTTATAGAAACCCAGACAAACAAAAATCTGAAGCAATCATCAACTCCAGAAAAAAACTGAAGGATTGTTCAAAATAAGAAGAGTGGTTATGTAGCACACTGCTTGGCTCGGCAGTGAACAATATTTTCACAGGCATTACAATGCAAATACTAAGTATAAGTTGTGACATAGTGTTGAAAGACTGGAGGAAGGGGAAGTTTGATTCTTATTAGAATTAAATAAGATTGTATATACAAACGTAGAGAAACATAATTAATAAATGACCATCCCCTACCTTTGTTTCTAAATTTTTAAATCTCTCTTTAGAAAAACAACATGGTTTAAGGGAAGAATACAACCTTAAGAATAAGAGAGCTCTATTATTAACAGATTTCAAGTTGCTTAGCTAATTAGAGCTGGGTTTCTCTTGCAAGTCAAATGGATACAATATTGACCTCAGAAAATTTGTGTAAAAATCAAATGATGTGTAAAATCAGAAAATATACACACGGGAATTTTATTCTTGTTTCTTCTTTCAACTTTACTAATTTCTAGATGCTGGAGAAAGATCCATTATGAAAACATGACATTTTCAGGCAGTTGCAGTGTTAAATATCACCCCAAGGCTAGCTAAGTTATCTTGATTAGGAAACAATGCCCTTCACCAAGAATAGGATGATCAAGCAATGGTCTTGCCAGAGAGCATAAATATGAGCGTTGTTCAGCCTGCCAAAATATCGCCCAAACTCCCATGCAATATTTGGCCTAGGAATATTCATTCATCCTTAAGAGAATCCTGGATGGTGTGTGTGTGTGTGTGTGTGTGTGTGTGTGTGTGTGTGTCTGTGTGTGTGTGTGTCTGTGTCTGTGTGATCTCGAAGTGCAGGGGAAATGTTCTAGGATGTGGCAAGGTGAGGATCTTTTCCTGGGACATGGCCAAGCATTCAGACAAGGATTTGCAACCTTCTGCTCAAAATGTCAGAGGGCTCTGCAAATTCAAAAAATGTAAGAGGGGAGGAATTAAGGGAAACAGAAAGAATGATTTAATTTAAGAAGGATCAAATATTAGGAAAGAAGTGTTCTAAGACTTGATTCTGGGCCAGCAATCATTTTAAGTTTGTTTAGCTGAAATGACTGGCCCAAAGTTAGACAATAAGCCAACAATATATGTATCCCAGATGTTTACGGATGTGTGACTTTTGGCAAATCATTTAAAAGTGGACGCTTCTAAAAGGTCAAAACTGGAAGGACCCTTAGAGATGATCTGATCCAAGCTCTCCCTTTCTGAGTAAAGAAACTGAGGCCTCAGAAGTGATAAACCAAGCCCAAGGCAAAGAGTTGGACAAACTCTGGGGCACATTATGTCCAGGCTAGCTCCAGGGAGCATAGAGGACATGATAATTAATTCAGTCACTGAGTCAGCCTTTAACAGAGACTGTGAAGCAATGGATGCAAAGCCTCGGCAGCCTCCCGGAGGTGAGGATAAAGAGAGGAGGCCGAGAGCAGATCACCTCATCCATGTGTGTGAGCGAGAGAATTTGTACAAGGCTGTGATGGTTTTTTCCCTCAGAGTAAGACTGTTCTGATAACACACCTGCTAGAAAACCAGCTCTAGAAACAGAATCTAGTGATCTCATTCCAAAATACTCAGGGGAGCAAGCTAATGGAAAAAGATGAAATAGAATAATATCATGTTAGGACATAAGAGGAAGACTATGAATATGACTTTGGTTCACAGACCTGGAGTCTATTTATTGAGACACACTGGTGAACGTCCTTGGCTTTGTTCAAATGACCTTGGAAAAGCCATCACTCCACAATGGGATGAAAAGTGAAGATTTCTCGTGGAATTTTAAATTATTTTCTTGTTGGCATCCATCATTTGGAAGCTAAGACTTTAATAAAAACTGCCTCCCCTCTCTGTTCCCAGGGCTCTCCACTGGCCGCATTTCTGCTTTTGCTAACACCCGACTGATTCGGAGAGTGGATTCCATGTATGAATCGGGCAGTCTTGCTTTCTCATCCCACTTTATTAGTTTTTTCCACTCACCATCAAGTACTCAGTCTAAAGTTCTTTCTTTTATCAGGAAGCCTTCCCTAATGAACGCGGGGAGAGCCTGTGACACACTTTCCCTTCATTCCCACTCTCTCATCAGCCCATACCCACATGCTTGCAAGATTGCTCCAGGACTGGGGCTCCTTGTGCCAGCGATCTCATCTCATTCATCATGGCTGTCCAGAGCACAGCCAATGTAAGACACATAGTAGGCACCCCAAAATTTGTTTAACGAACTGAAAAGGATGTGTACAGATCAACTGCTTTCCAAACCATGGGCGTGTGTGTGTGCACACTCACACACACACACACACTACATATATATAATCATTCTCTTCTTTCTGGGGCCCGAAGGAAAGTAGGCATGGTTTTTATTGCACATTCTTTGTAGGGGCACTAGCATCATAACTCTTCACTCACCTGGTGTTGCCAGGGAATGAGGCCTTCCATATGATTAAGTTCTTGTAGGCTCCCATAACTCAGTTCTTAACTGGTTAATATTAAGACCAAATCAACTACTTTGGATGGAATATCTTTCTTAAATATATTATACAATTCTGTAACTTATAAAACATAGTATTTGATGTCTGATCTAAGACTTATTTCAAGGTCATAATTATAACCATCAATGACTGGGCTCTGTCAGCGGTACACTCAGAGACTATTGTGGTTTTGGAGGTTCTTTGTACCGAGACATAATGGCCTGACACTGTCATGCCTTTTTATTCTTTTATTTCCTTTTAATAGATTTTCTGATTCCTGTCCTAAACTGTTGGCTTCTCATATGAATTGGTAAACCAAATAAATCAATATATTAGAATTACGTCAGGTATAAATAGACTTTGACTAAGAGCCAGTACTCATGAGCTTTCATGTTGATCTATTCTAATGGCTCAAGTGTTTCGATGTCTACCTCTTGCTTCCGTGCCAGACAATTCCAGTACCCAGAGAAGTAAGCTCTCTAAGTCCAAGGTGTTACTGAAAATGCTGTTGATAATAATAGTGTTGATGACGACATCCCTTGCACTTTAATAGTAGTGAATAATTTATACACAGGTAAACCAATCCTCCTAGTTACTTCCCAGGAATGAGTTATACTTACTGAGAAGTTGATGACTTTAAGAGAACACTTAGAGACCATTTTTTTAAATTAAAATTTTACTTTATGGGTATAATTTTCTTCTGGAAAGAACTTCCATACTTGCAATAATCATCTGTAGGAAATCATCTGTCTTTTTTAGAGAAGTGCAGTGAGGAGGGGCACATCACAAAGCAAGTAGCTCTTTTAAAAATGTTTCCCAAATAAGAATGTGCTTTGGAGCGATGTTTTTCATTGCTCTTACTTTTTTACATGTTTTGGAGTAAATGCTGCACACATTACCTGCATTTACTCCAAATATTTAACAAGGCAACGGAGAAGAAAATTCAGTGGGTGAGGTAATTTTGAACGCCACAGCACTGGGGAGGTAAGTCAGATCCTCACTCCCAGCCTAGCACTGTGTGTCAGGCTGACTTTACTATGCCAGGGCCTGGGGAATACCTACGTTGGCTCAACCTAACAGTACTTGGAAGGAGGGTGGGTTTGGGTGGGGCATGAATGGATTCTGCCAACAGAAGTAGAGATGAGAGCTGGATTATCGCAATATGGAATGCCACTCTTGCTATTTTTTTAATGAGGAAATGTTATACCTTTGAGTTTCCCAGAGACAAGTAAAAATGTAAACTCCCAAATCTGAATAGAGTCATTTCTGCATGCATTTTATCTGCTTTGCAGATTATGTGTGGAACTTTCTTCTAAGATCACTATTTAATTTAGAGGATATCAAGATGGGGCGGGCATTACTGCTAAATTGGGAAAACCACAAGGTCCAGAGGGAACTTTATGTAGGAAGCTTTCATTAAAGAGTCTTAAAGCAGCAATGGGCTTTGGTTTCTATTTAGAGATGAGGAAATGGTGGCTTAGAGATGAGAAGGAATTGCATGCTAAATGAGCAAATGAGTTGAGTCACCAAGTGTATTAGTTTCCAGGGCTGCCATAACAAAGTACCACAAACTGAGTGGCTTAAACATCAGAAATTGATTGTCTCACTGTCCTAGAGGCTAGAAGTCTGAGAGGAAGGTGTCAACAGGGCCATGCTCCCTCTGAAGGCGCCAGGGAAAGATCTGTTTCAGGCCTCTTGCCTATCTTCCGGCAGTTCTTTGGCTTGTGGCAACATAACTCCAATCTTCCCGTGGCATTCTCCCACATAGATGTCTCTCTCTGCATCCAGTTTTCCCCTTTTTATCAAGACACCAGTCATATTGGATTAGGGCCCACCCAAATGACTTCATTTTAACTCAGTTATCTTCGTAAAGACTCTATCTCCAAATAAGGTCACATTTTGAGCTACTGGGTGTTAGGACTCCAATTTATCTTTTGGGGCACATAATTCAATCCATAACAGAGGCTCTACCAAACCCAGTTTCTCAACTCCCAGACTAGAGTTTCTTCCACTATCGCATGTTTTAATGCTGCTTCTGATGTTTTAATGTTGTTTTACTGCGTATAAGCCCCTGGTTGCATCCTGAAGTCAAGTGTAAATGATTTGGGGATTATTTCTTTAGCATCAGCACTCCATTAGTGTAGATAATTAAAAGTTGATTGCAGCAGGCATTATTTTTCATTTCTAAAAGCCTGCATTAAGATGGAATAGCCATTTTCCTAGAAGGAATGGGGATAATCCATCACTCTGACACTGAGGGGAATTCCTTAAAAAAAAAAACTAGAAGAAGAAAAGCAGTTTATCAATGTGATTCATTATTATCATCAACAGGGTCACTGCCGCCATGCTTCATTCATTTATTACTATTTCACACCCACAAATAGAGGATCCAACCCAGCCCGTGGTATTTCCAAAATAGTACCTCATATGAGTGGATCTATCTTCCTAGGAATAAGGAAAATAACAATGAAAACCCCCAATATTGACATTCATTCATTCACTATTCAGAAAATATTTATTTATCTGCCAGGCACTGATCTAGATGCTTGGAAATATCAGGGAACAAAACAGAAAAAAAATCTCTGCCCAATGAGCTTACATTCTTGTTAAATAAATTTTTCGGTATATTGGAAGATGGGAAAAATAGAGCAGGGTAGGGGGATTGAATGATCTGGGGTGTGTGTGAGTGTGTGTGTAGGTGACTGCAATTCAGGGTGGGTCACTGACAAGGCAACATTTGAAGAAGGCTTGAAGGAAGTGAGGAAGTAAGCCCTGGTTATCTGGGGAAGAGTGTACCTATGAGAGACAAGAGCCAGTGCAAAGAGCCTGAAGTGCCTGGTGTGTTCTAGAAACAGCAAGAAGGCCAGTGTGGATATCAATGACCCTGATAGCTGAAGACCTGATTATGTTGTGCTCCTGTGCCAGGTCTGATTGGATTTGACAACTTCGGCCTCTGGGAGCTTCCTTGAATCTCTCCTGCCTCCAAGTCTGAGATCCTCTGGACCTTCCTTGGCTCTCTTTCCTGGCTGCTGACCAACAACATTAAAATGGGCAGCAAAGTGCAAGAGAAAGGGTAATACTCTGTTACGGGCTGCATGATCTCTCTTCTGTCATCCCCCTCCCCATCACCTGCCCAGTCAAATATCTGTAGTATTTATAAAAAATAAAATTGATGTATTTTTTTAACCTAGTTGATCCAAATAGGTTGACCACAAAACCAAAACCTATATTCTGCTAGGGAAGCCAAGCAAATTCTTCTCTATGGGAAAAAGGCTTAACATTACATATGTCTATGATAATGTTTCATTTTGCAGCATTCTTACCAACATGGAAAAGAATTTATTTAAATCTAAGAAATCCACTGCTGGGAGACAATTCTCCATGGCCTCTTACATCTCTGCACATCTTGTGAACAGATGATCGAATAACTTTGTTCCAGGCCATTGTTTTCAGAATGTTTTATAGGAAAATTCATTGGAAGATAGAGATAGTGCCTCCTTGTAGAGCAAAGAGAAGTTTGTTTACTGTCCGGTATGATAAAGATTATATCTTTCTCTGGACTAAAGGATCATCAAACCATTATAAAATTTTGGGGTTCCCAAAGTTCAGCTTTTCCCTCCACTATGTATGCAGGTTCTCTTCCCTTTGCCCTGTGGGAACTGGGTTTTAGAAAACTGGCACATCTGCTGCTACTCTGCTACTGCTATTCCTGTAGGAATAAGCTATCTTTCACCTCTGATCCAAGAGTCTTGTGTCTCCTATTAGCATCCAGGTGACAGACAAACTTGTTAGGCTGCAAGTAGGGTAAAACCACAATTCTTACATCCACCAAAAAGAATTCTCAGGAGGACCTGGAATAATAAATGTTTGCACCTAGAGAGACATTCCAAGAGAAACACCAACTCCATAGCTGTTTTGGTCATAAGATTTTACAGAAGTCTAATGGTTTGGCTGCTCTTCAGGGCACTTAGTAAAAATAGGGTTGAGAGCACTATGTAAGTGTTGATTGCTCTCAACTTTGCACAGCCAGCTGTTGTTAAGAGTGAAACCGAAAAGACAACCAGGACCTCACAGCTGTTGCCTTTATCTGCTCAAGAAAAAGTTCAAGATTTGGATTTCAGTACAGAACAGAATGAAGCAAGAGTGTCACTGAGATCAGATGAATATTATAATTTGGCCACAGGCCTGTCAAGATTATCCTGAAGCCTGTTGGGCAGTTAGAAATGTTTTCTCTTCTGTTATAAAGGGTCCTAAAAGAAATATCTGCAGAGAAGAATTTTTTTAAAAACAAGAGAAAAAGAAAACAATTCCTTATAATAATAAATTTTGATAAAAGGATTTAGATGTATTTCCAATGTTTGTCAGTGAGGGCACATAATGATACAGTCAACTGCTGCCTTATTTTTTTCTGAACAGTGTTGACAAACATCTATTCAAATAAATTAATGTACCTTCTCAACTGATTTACTTGGTCAGTTTTGGATAGAGAAGAGGAATGGAATGGACAAAGGCATTGTATGAGAGCGTATGAGAGGTAGCTTATAATTCATCAATAGGTAACACTCATTTAACATGAGCATTGGTGATGTCTCCCACCGAACAAGGATCGGCTAGATCCTTCTTAACCATGAGGAGCCTAATGGTAATCCAGCACTAAAGGAAACCCTGGGGATTGGTAGACAACAATACGGCCAATCGAAGACCTCAGAAGAACACAGCAGAGTATCAAGTAAATGAGGCACTATTTCTAAGGACTCTGCTGGGCCATCGGTGGTGCCAGTTCAGTTCTTTCTCACTCCACCTTGCTCTCCCGAGAAAAGCAAGTAATGAGCCTTACAGAAATAGGCCATTCGCTAAGAGAACCACCAAACCATATAGGGTAAAGGAATAGAAGTGAGTTTTTTGAGCAGCCCCAACATGATGGGCACTAACCCAGACCCTCTACATGTGCCTTCTTATTTCATTCTCTCAACAAGCCCAGAAGGAAACTATTGTCATGTCCATTTTACAGACAAGGAAAGTAAAGCTAAGGAAATTTGCCACTGGCATACTACTAGTTAGATGTAAAGCCAGGAATCAGCTCTAGCAGGCTCTACACACTACACTGATTTTTGTTTTACCAATTGTATTAGTTTCCTATTGCTGCTGTAACAAATTACTACAAATTTAGAGGCTTAAAAACACGAATTTATTATCTTACAGTGCTGTAGGATAGAAGTCCTATATGGGTCTAATAGCAAGGTATCAGCAGGGCTGCGCTCCTTTTTGGAGCTTCTAGGGGAGAATCCATTTATTGACTTTTCCAGCTTCTAGAGGCAGCCCACATTCCTTGACTCATGGTCCCCCTCCTCCATCTTCAATGCCGCCAACTTCTCTCTAACCATTCTTCCTTAGTCATATCTCATTCAGACTCTCTTCTTCTGCCTTCTTCTTCCATTTTTAAGGACTGTTCTGATTACATTGGACCTGCATCGATGAACCAGAGTAACTTCCTTTCTGCTGATTAGCAACTTTAGCTCCATCTATAGCCTTCCTTCTCCTTTGCTATGTAACACTCACAGATTCCTGGGATTAGGACGTGGACATCTTTGGCCAGGGGCTGTGGGGTAATTATTTTGCTTACTACACCAGTCAAACTAATCTAAGTGTCAAAATTCATGATCCTAAAGCAAAGGCATCAGAACAAGACATTAACTTGTAGCTAAGATGCTCCAGTCATTTCTTCCGCCAACCTTCAGAGATTGATTAAATGTGTGCTTGGTATGTAACATCCTAAAACTTGTGAACACACTCCCCTGCAGTGGAATACCAAGTGGGGAGGTGGTGCTGGGAGCATACTGCCCAAGTGCAGGCAATAAGTGGGTGCATCACCTTTACAGATTATAAAACAAGAATAAAACTGGCTAAAGGCCAATCTGCTTTCTACTATTAACGTGGGCTGGCAATTCTAAGCCATGTCAGTAATAAATACTCCTTTTCTCTAGGCTGGACTGCTTCTGAACCACCCCTCCCCACTTTGATATGCTCCTGTTTCCTAGCAAAACCATCCCTTTCTTTCCTGAGTGTAAGTCACTTATTCTTCTGCAATGACTTTGGCCTAAGGGCAGCACACAGACTTTTGAAGCAAGATGAATGCCCCACAAATCCCAGACATGTCTCATTGAGCAGGAAGAAAACCTCAAGTGAGACGTATGGATCAGCAGCCTCGGGTGATGCCCTGACTCCAAGGATCATCATTTGTCATTTGTCCTTGAGTCAGAGGTCTCAATAACTCTTCTATTGGGAAAATATAGGTTAACAAAGTTAAAACTGTTTTCTATTTTTATGTAGATAAATAATTCAAGATAAAATATCATAAGGAAAGGACTCTCCCATTCCTAGGGTCCCTGGCAATATTTAACAAATCACGCAGTCTGACCCCAAAGGACTGTGTCATGGAAATTGCAAACAGTGTTGGTAGGCAGGCAAACACCAGTCCACTAATGCATCCACCTTCATCCCCTGGTAAGTATTTATGAAAACTAAATAAAAAATGTTAAGAGAACAATGGTTTTCATAATGCAATATCCAACCTGCTCCAACTCCATTGCCATTTGCATGAATGCACTCTATGCTTTATTGAAAATTATAGCCAAAAATGTCCTCATAAATGACCAAAACAGTGTGACAATTTGAACATTCAATCATTCAAGAAAGCATGGCGTAGTGGAAAGAGCACCAGCCTATGATAAAGTGAGTGACTGCATGGCAGCCCAGCCTGGTCAGCAGAGGGAGGTCTAAGATTTCATTTTCCTGAGCACCTTTGGACCTGTGTGTATAGACCAGGCACAGAAGTAGCTAAGGTTCTGACTGTGGAGCTCACCAGGAAGTAGCCTAAGTAGGACAGAGTGGCTGCGTCTGTAGTAAGTAAGTAAATACTCCTTTTCTCTTGGCTGGACTTCTTCTGAACTACCCCTAACCACTTAGATATGCTCCTGTTTTCTAGCAAAACGATCCCTTTCTTTCCTGAGTGTAAGTCACTTATTCTTCTGCAATGATTCCAACTACCAAGACTGAGATGATCATAGCAAGTTCAGATTGCTTCCAGCAGTGCTTCTCAAACTTTATGGTAATATGAATCTTCAGGAGATCTTGTTAAAATGCACATTCTGATTCAGTAGGTCTTACATAGTACCTGACACCCTGCATTTCTAACAAGTTCCCAGGAAGGACCACACTTTGAGTAGTGAGGGTCTATATTTCTGTAGCACCACCAGCAGCTGAGAAGCTGAATTTGTAACGTGTTAAAATTTGTGACCCCGCTATCCAATGTGAACCATTTTATCTTAGAACAAAAAAATCAATTGCTCAGGTAAATTTTGCACAACTTCTAGGCAAGATGGTACTGGAACTAAGTGTGATAGCCAGAGGCTTTCCCTTGTAGGTTTTGGTTAAAGTATGGCTAGTTCTCCACATTGTGAATGATATTCCTTGGGTTCATATGGAGTAACTTCTATAGGAACTGACCTCAGAACAATAATTGCAGAAATGGGAGCATTTTGAGATGCTATCTAAAGAAGAATTTGCTTCTGATTATAAAAAGTCCTTCCTAAAAGAAATTCAAAGTGGCCTACAATTCAGCTCACTTAGTTTCCTTATACATCTACGGAGGGTTTATTTTACCACTGGAGAAACTGTAGCTATAGGATCCTAACTGCCTTGGTCATTAAATCATTAAACGTTCCCATAGTTTCCATTGGTGAGAGCAGGCCAAGAAGGCAATGTGTAAAAACGTGTGACTCATAGGGACAGATAAACAAAGGTTGAATGAACATTCCACTGGACCCAAAACTAACCTGAATTATACTTACAGCTTTAACCGGGATCATTCTGTGACAGTGGACAGAGTATTTAGACAATGTAGGCTTCAGTTTTCCCCACATGTAAAATAAGCATAAGATTAACTCTTTCTTCTTCACTTTGCAATGCTGTAACCTTGAATGACCACCTTTGAACAATTATGCTATTTGGACTTTACTTCCAGGTTTGCTTTGGTTTGACCCTTAAGAACCATTGGAATCTACATTGGAACAGTGGCATAAAGAAGATTTATTAAATCATATAGAACAGAGAGTTGGCTCTCGCATGATTAGATGCCCAATTTTTCACCAAAGGAAGAAAGAATTCAGAGGTAATAGAGTAACATCAATATATCCAATTACCTGTTTACAGAAATAAATGCCTTTATTGCTATCTTTGCTGTGTTATTATTCCACAGCCTAGTGCCTCAAATGTTGAGCGTGTGTGTGTCTGTGTGTGCACAGCACACCCATGGGAACGTAGAACAAGAATTTAGAATGATGGAAGGAGAATTTACCTTTTCCCCAGAGTAAACAGGCTTAGAAAAACTTATAAATATTCTATGGAATTTCAATTATTAATTTATATGCAAAGAGTCCCTGGAATGCAGTCTTCTGGGTAAGAATAGAGGATTATAACAAAGAATGGTCCCTCTGGGAATTCCACTGCTCACTGCTTCCTTTGATGCCATCAAGTCTCTAACTAAAATCAACTTCTAAAGACTTCCCAAGAAAGTATTCTTGGAAACCCACTTCCTTGATATCTTACCCTAACATGCAAGTAAGTCTCAGTATCATTTTGAAAATTAAATATATGTGTATACTTTAGGAAGGACGTTTATTTTTATTTTTTATTGGTGTCACAATAGTTCATAACATTGTGAAATTTCAGTTGCACATTATTATTTGTGAGTCACCATATATATGTGCCCCTTTGCCCCTTATGCCCACTCCCCAACCCCCTTACCTCTGGTAACCATTATTCTGTTCTCTTTGTTCATGTATTTGTTTATCTTCCACATATGAGTGAAATCATACAGTGTTTGTCTTTGTCTGGCTTATCTCACTTAACATAATACCCTCAAGTTCCATCCATGTTGTTGCAAATGGGACTATTTTGGTTTTTTTATGGCTGAGTAGTATTCCATTGTGTGTGTGTATATACCATATCTTCTTTATCCATTCATCAGTTGATGGGCACTTGGGTTGCTTCCACGTCTTAGCTATAGTGAATAATGCTGCAATGAACATAGGGGTGCATAAGTCTCTTTGAATTGTTGATTTCAACTTCTTTGGATAAACACCCAGTAGTGGTATGGCTGGGTCATACAGTATTTCGATTTTTAGTTTTTTGACAAATCTCTATATTGTTTTCCATAGTGGCTTCACCAGTTTGCATTCCCACCAGCAGTGTATGAGGGTTCCTTTTTCTCCACATCCTCTCCAACATTTGTTGTTTTGTGTTCTGGTAATTACAGTCATTCTAATAGGTGTAAGGTGATGTCTCATTGTAGTTTTGATTTGCATTCCTCTGATGATTAGTGACGTTAACATCTTTTCATGTGCCTGTTGGCCATCCGTATAGCTTCTCTGGAAAAGTGTCTGTTCAAATCCTCTGCCCATTTTTGATCAGTTTGTTTGTTTTTTTGTCATTGAGTTGTATGAGTTCTTTATATATTTTGGAGATTAACCTCTTGTCGGATATACCATTTGCAAATATTTTCTCCCAGTTGCTGGGTTTTCCTTTCTTTTTGTTCATAGTTTCCTTTGCTTGCAGAAGCTCTTTAATCTGATGAAGTCCCATTTGTTTATTTTTTTCTTTTGTTTCCCTTGCTGAAGTAGATATGGCATTCAAAAAGATCCTTCTAGAACCAACATCAAAGAGTGTACTGCCTATATTTTCTTCTAAGAGTTTTATGATTTCATGTTTTACCTTCAAGTCTTTAATCCACTTTGAGTTAATTTTTTTGTATGGTGAGAAATAATGGTCTACCTTCATTCTTTTGCATGTGGCTGAGGAAGGACTTTTAAGTCTCTAAATTGAGAGACTTAAAATGAGAGACTTAAAAAATGAGAAATGTGTGGATGATATACTATAATGTAATAGCTCTAACCATTAATGTAAAAAACAAGTACAATTCTTTAGAGAAAAATGTCTTTAGCTATACTAGATATTGTTCAGTCACCAGATGCTTTTCTTATTTTTTCCATAAAATTTAACATATATTGAGAAAATAATAGTTATTCCAGTTTAAATGTTATCATGTTAGAAATCATGTTTATCAAAATCCCTGAAATGTTGCAGAGTAAATAAAATTCTTATCAACACAGGGCCAGTTCATAGTAAATTCATGACAAGTGAAAATGCATTAGGGGTATATGTTGGGCTTTGATGTTTTTGACTTCAGTAAAAATAACACATCAAAATATTAGGCTCTAAGATTGTGTCTAAATGGAAAATAGGAAAATTTGACTAGTTTCAATGAGTTATAAGTAAAAGGTCAAAATAAACTTTTATAGTACATGTCGTGTGAGTGTTGCTATGCTATTTCTTCACCACTCTCTAAAATCATTGAAACAAATAAAATGAAAAATACAATATATATATACACATACATGTATATACATATACATAAATACAATGCATCATTAGAGAGTTACTAAATATTCTTTCCAGATCCCACCACATTCTAAACTACACATCCTACTTGTCTAAGAAAATCATTATTTGAATCAACACAACCAATACAACAGGAGGTTTAAAGGAAATCATTGTGAATGGCCAGAGAGGAGAGATAGGCTGAATTAGGCTGTTTCTCCCATAAGTAGCCTCAATTCCCAATCTATCTTATCACAACATGCCATCCAAATGTTAAAGACCTGGAGAGGATATCTGAAGTGGGTAATAAGAGGTGGAGGAGTGTTTTCTTATCTCTGCCTGATTGATGGGAAATAAGCTCCTTTCAGGGTGGAAGCATCTATCCCAAAGGTGAGTCTACTCAAGAACTCTAATTTGAGATTAATAAAGATCAAATTCATTCACTGAAGGCTATGAGTGGATGGCACTTTGTTAGTTATTTGATTTTTGTTTTGTGAGAGCCTTAAATTGGGAAATTTAGTGATGTTAATGTTGGTGGGAGGCCCAAGAGACAATGCTGAACATATGCTTGTTGAAGTTTATATGCCTTCACTGGCTGTCACTATCGATTTGACTTAGTCACTTCATCTTTCTAATTCCTACAGCATTTTGCCTTGGGCAGAGCTGGAGGGCTTGAACAGAAAAAGAAAATGAAAATTGGAATACATTTTGGAAGTTGGAACCAAAAAAGAGAGGAAGACAGGAGATGGAAAGAGGAAGAAAGGGACTTGACCCGAGTCCCTGGCAGCGTGAGGAAGCCCTGTCCGACATGTGGTAAGGTTGAAAAGCTTGGCCTGTAAAACTCATAAATCCCTCTAATCTCAATGTGAGCCTGTAATAAGGAACTCCCCTGAAGCTGGAATGCACATTCTACAGGGAAAGGAGGTGACGATACTGTCACAGCTCCACTGTTCACAGATGGTGATGGAAACTTAATCTTCCCTGGCCTCCCTAGAACTTCATGGGGTTCTTTGCTTCCTCTCTTAAAATGGGAAATCTAACCATAATATTAGAAAAAGAAAAGATTTAATAATTATAATTCTTTTCCAAACATTTCATGGCCATATGACCTCATTAATCCTCACAGCTTTTCATTATAATTTTTTTCTTCCCATTTACTCAGTACAAATTTTAAAAAGAAAAACCTGAAATTTTTAAAAAGTGAAGCAGAAATGACTTTTACTTTATCAATATTGATATTGTTTCATCTCAATGATTTTCTACATAAAAAATATTTTTAAAGCATAGGAGAATTTTTTTTTCACAGAAAAAAATTCATTGTGGTCTGGAATTAACATTGCTTTAAAATATTTTCTATTAATTAAATAATTATAAGAATTTTGTAGCCACCTAGAAAACTACCCTTTTCCCTTAAGACAACATAGGAGGGAAGAGGGAAGCGCGGAAAGTGTGGTGTCTGTGTGTGTGTGTGTGTGTGTGTGTGTGTGTGTGTGTGTGTGTGTGAGAGAGAGAGAGAGAGAGAGACAGAGAGAGACAGAGAGAGAGAGAAAGAGAGAGAATGCTTCTGGACTGACCACATCAGCATTCCTGAGAGCTTGCTGAAGGCCAAGAACAAGAAGCTCATGGATCACTGTCTCTTGGCTCTTGCTCTCCCTACACCTCCGTGTATTTCTCTCTTTATGATCCTCTGTGCTTCCTATCAAAACTCATGTCATCATTGTACTATTTATCAGAGACTGTGCCCACCTCCACCTTCTAATAACGACGAAACCATCGTGATATCCAACCTCAGCTGATCTGTGATATCTGACTTTATACAGAACAGAACAGGGAAATATGGTAGTAAAAGTTTACACTTAAATAGTAGCTAATTCATGCTACTTAGTGGTAAGTTTAATACATTTAGACTAATTAGAATAAGCTTTTCTGTAAGCACATTTTTTACTGATAGTTAAGGTTATTTATAATCTCCCAGCACATTATTCAAAATAAATGCCTTGTAAACAACTAATATTCCTTTGTCAGGTTTTCCTCAGTTATAAATAGAAATATTTATTCATTTGCTGGTAATCTTTATGATATATTTTTATCTAACAATGGAATTAGTTTTTCCATTTCTGTGTTCGTAAGGTATTAAAATATCAGTGCAGAGTAAAAGGTTAAGACTAGGCCAAGAAGACATTGCTGAAAGCACACCTCTTATTAAAGTTCAACACTTGCACACCATGCCCCCTGTAGAAGCAAATAAATTAAACGCTGGTCCTTCTATTACTTGTAACCTGGGAAAACATAGCAGAAGCTGTTTAAGGCTTTAATTCACTTATTAAACAAACATTTGTTGAGTCCCTGCAAAATGCCATACACTGTCCTGGATCCTCAGGAAATAAAAGTGAATAAAAACACAGTGATATTTACAAGGAGGAGAGAGATACAGAAAACATGTAATAATAATAATGAATAAATATTGCATAATAGAGGGTGAACGAGGTACTATAGGAACAAGATAGAGAAGAGGGTCTAGTGAATTCAGGGAAAGTTTTACAGAGGAGATGCTTATTTGAGCTGGGTCTCATGGCACAAAGGACTATTAGCAGGGTTCTTAACCTGGGTTCTAGACACCCCTCAAGCACCCGTGGATGGGATATAGGGGATCCATGAACTTGGGTGGGAAGAAAATGTTCACATATTTCTTTTCCCTGAACTCTAACTGAAAATGAGCATTTCCATTGATTTCAAATGTAGGCAACCAACCATAGTATTATTAACAGCACCTGTGACTTTCCTTACCTATAGAAATCACAGATATTTTGAAAGAGTAATAGTTATTAGCCCTGCTGCTACATCTTATTACTTCATGCACCAGTAAAGAAGTTCATTTATTACCATATCACAATTTTAAACATATTTAACTCTCTTTCAGTTTAATTGGCTTCTGTGTAATCTGATGTATTTTACACATATATTTAAAGACACTGTCCTGAGAAAGGATCTCCGGGCATCACAAGAATGCCAAAGGGTTCTGTGGCACAAAAACATTCACCATCAGGATTAGAGGCTACTTGACCAGGTGGAGGAGCATAGGAAGGCTAATTTGTATACTAATAGAATGTATCCACAAAAGTCTGCAAAAGCATAGCGGGGGGATATATAAGAGAACCCAAAATTCCTTTAGAGAGGACGGCAGAAACCCCCAATCCAAAAAATGCAGGAGCAATGTATCAAAAAGACCTGAGAAGGAAGTGGACGGTGATTTGGCAAAGCAAAACACAAATTCACCTGACAAAATTTAATAGACAGTAATAACAAATAGAAGAGTAAAAAAGGCTCAAAATGAAAATGTGTGCTCAGATTTTAAAAGATAAGAGAAATATAGATTATAAATGGCCTTAAAATGGAGGCAGATCTGTGTGGGGTTGTACACATCTCTAGTTGCATGTTGGCCTTCAAAATTTCATATGTAGTCCTTGAAAAAAAATACAAAGAAATTAAGAATTATAAAGATGCTGGGATTAAATGCAAAAAGTAGGGCCTAAAATAATATAACACCACAAGGAATCACTAATAGAGGAAAGCCAAGGGATACAAGGCATTTGTGCTTAAAGGGAAGGAACCTCAAGGTCCATTGTCAATGTCACTGGTCAGACTGACAGTCTTGGCTAATGGGCACCAAATACTATCTGAATGTGAAGGGCCGTCTGTTCAGCTGGGATCTGGTAATAGAGAAACTACATGTTCTAACATAGTTGAAAGTTGAAAGGCCCACTCAGGACACAGAGGGCCAATAAAGCGTGTATAGAAACCGGAAACAAGGAGCTTAAAGCTTTAAGATATTTTGCCAAGTTACTTAATAGTAAATATGATATTTTAATGTGTTCACAGCACTGTTCTAGGTCTTTTAAGTGTGAAGGTTAAATAATTTGCCCACGATCACACAGCTAGTGAGAGGAATGTGGACAGGACATGTACACAGCTGGCTCAGAAGCTGGAAGAGGAGGCTCTGAAGGGATGTAGTCAATTTCCAGAACTTGTCCTGGCAAAAGTTTCGAGTTTCTTAGCTAGGTGAATAGTTGAGGCAATTACTGCCTAAGAAAGTTTCTCACTTTTCTCAAATAGACAGACACATAAGAAAATCTTTTGATGGCAGAAACAAATGGTGATTTCCTGAGAGATATTTACTTTCTAGTGTTCCCTAGGGGAAAATTCTCTCTGACTGAAACATGTTGATAAACTCAGTGCATGAGTTGTCAGAGTGCTAAGGCGTCTTCTCTTTCCACTCAGGCGTCAGAAGCAGTCCTCTCTGAGATGCTCCCCAGCTCTGCTGGATGGGAGCGCTCCTCCTCTCTTTATGACCTTGACACCTTGGAAGCTCTGAGTGGAAGGCTGTGGATGAAGCCACCTTCAGAGTGGCTCATTCCTCCAGCCACCACTTGTTCCCCTCCCTGCACCTAAACCCTCACTACTGAGGAACAGGTGTGAAATCATAACTTAGTTATGAATTGAGCCTTCAGAAATGAAATGTACACCTCTACTTGAAATGTTAGAAGAGCATACAATTAATTCCTCCACATGGCACTAAGGATTGAGATCTTGATTGTTTTCTTATGTCCAGAAATTTCTATCCTGTTCAATGACAGTGATTTTTTTCTTCTAGGATAGAAAAAATTCCGTATGTTTCATGTGTAAGCCATCCTTGACTCATCCCTCTTCTCCACTTCTAAACTTATCACCAAGTCCTACCTATCCTACCTCCTAAATGTATCTTTAACTTATATACAGTAGTCCCCCCTTATCCGTGGTTTTGTATTCTGCGGTTTCAGTTACCAGAGGTCAACTGAGGTTTGAAAATGTTAAATGGAAAATTCCAGAAATAAGCAATTCATAAGTTTTAAATTGTGCAATATTCTAAGTAGCATGATCAAATCTCACGCCGTCCTGCTCCACTCTGCCTGGGACATGAATCATCCCTTTGTCCAGCCTATCCTCACCATTAATCACTTAGTAGCCATCTCTCTCAGTTATCAGATGACTGTCACGTCATCGCAGTGCTTGTGTTCAGGTAAGACTATTTTACTTAGTAATAGCCCCAAAGCACAAGAGTAGTGATGTTGGCAATTCGAATATGCCAAAGAGAAGCCATAAAGTATTTCCTTTAAGTGAAAAGGTAAAAGTTCTTGACTTATAAGAAAAGAAAAAAAAAAAAGTATGCTGAGGTTAAGATCTACAGTAACTTTTATTATAGTATATTACTACAATTGTTCTATTTTATTATCAGCTATTGTTGTTAATCTCTTACTATGTCTAATTTATAAATTAAACTTTATCACAGATATATATGTATAGGAAAAAACATAGTATATATTGGATTCAGTACCATCCGTGGTTTCAGGCATCCACTGGGGGTCTTGGAACATACCCTCCATTGGATAAGAAGGAACTACTGTTTTTATCTCCACTCTTACTGCCAGTGTTACTGCCACCTAGGCCTCACTGAGGGTACTGCAGCAGCCTCCTGCATGGCCTCCCTGACTCTAGCCTTGTCCAGGACAGCCTATTCTCACACAAAAGCCAGAATGATCGTTCTCAGTCACTGCCCTGCTTCTAAGCCCCCTGTGGCCTTCAGAATGAAATAAGCACTCCTTAACCTAAAACACAAGATCCTTCACATCACCTCCGACTCTGTCTCTAGCTTCATCTCTCACTACTCCTTCCCTCTCAATCTAAGCAACCGTCCTACCAAATTACTTTAGTCTCCACACATGCAGGCTCTTGGAACTCTGGGCCTTTTAATGTGCTATTGCTTTTCCTATAGACTCATCCCCCTCTCCTTTCCCACCCCTTTATCCTGACAATTACCCCTCACTCTTGAAATTACAATTTCAGAAAGTCATCCCCTGCAGCAATTCTGAGCAAGATGCTCTTGTCCCACCTGTTCCTATGCCTGGGTCCCTGCTAGATAAGGCCCAGGAGGCCAGGGATTTCCATCTTTAATGAAACCTTCTTTGTTTGGCCATCATGCTATCTCTAAATTAACTGAAGCCTATAGACGTCAAATATAAAACTAGCTGATGCAACTTGTCCTTCTTGGTCTCACTGCATTTCCAGCTCCTATCACAGCACCTGGTAGACACTCAGTAAATAATTGTTAAACAGCTAGATGAATACGATAGGCTTGTAGTGAGGTTTGCTCTATAAATAATATTGATAGAGTAACAACGCTTTGCAGACAATATTTCTACATCTATGTTTCTTTAAAAATGTCAAATTAAATGTCACAATTTTGCTATGTGCGTAATCACTAACTGAACTGATGCCTCCCAATTAAATTAGTAACACAGGTAGAACATTCTTCCACTGCACCTGAAACAACAAAGTCCTTTTTTACTATACAATTGAATTTTTTAAGAAAAAATTTGCTTTGCTTTATAAGGTATTCCTTTGCATTCTTTTTTCTCCCTAAAATGCAGGAAGCTAGTGACAAAGATTTTGGATAACCTTTATGCACACAAAAATCTACTCATCCTCTTTTCCCCTCCCCACCTCCCACCAAGCTACACTTACAGGAAGTAAAGAATACCCACTGATTGACAAGAGTAAATGATCCTGGAAGACACTATGTCGGGTAAGTGTGAGGAATGCAGAGCACAACAGACAGGTAAGCAATTCCCAGCCTGCTCTGGTTACCACTAAGAGGACAGCAGGGGAGGATCTGTGGGAAGAGTAAAAACAAAAAGTTGCCTAGAAGCCACCGTTGGATTAGTGTCTCTACGGTAATCATTTTCGGGGTCTAGAGACCCCAAATTATTTCCATCTTTAATGAAACCTTCTTTGTTTGGCCATCATGCTATCTCTAAATTCATTGAAGCCTCTAGACGTCTAATATAAAACTTGCTGGTGCGACTTGGTGAAATGCACTAGGTTGATTTTTAGGCATCAGTGTCATGTTTGAAAAATAAGAGAGTGATTGGCTTTAATCAATGTATTTTAAAATAACTTTGGGGTCAATTTTGCCTAAATGTCCAGCTTCCCTAGAGCCAGGACTAATCCCAATTGGTGTTGCAAATAAAGTTAGGCTAATGATACTTCACCTGGGCAGCTGGAGGCAACAGCGCAGACACCCGGGCTTGGCTGCTGCTATTTTACCCTCCAGCTATTCCTTCCCTCACTAGACAAGACAGGGGGCCTACTGGCTTCCAGAAAATACGAACTCTCTTCTCTGCCATCAGCGTACACTTCTCACCTAAAGTGGTGAGAAGCTATAGCGTTTTACTCCACTTTTTGGCTTGAGGTCCTCCTTTTCTTCCCCACCTGGATCTTGGAAGGTGTATTAGTTTCCTAGGGCTGCCATAACAAAGTGTCACAGCTTTCATGCTTTAAAACAATGGAAATGTATTGTCTAACAGTTCTGGAGGCTAGACATCTGAAATCAAAGTGTTGGCAGGGGCTATGCTCCATCTGTAGCCTTTTGGGAACAATCCTTCCTTGCCTCTTCCAGGTTTTGGTAGCCCCAGGCATTCCTTGGCTTGTAGATACATCCCTCCAATCTCTGCCTCCATCTTCACATGGCCTTCTTCTTGTGTGTCTGTGTATTCACACTGTCTTCTCTCTTTTTATAAGGTTAGCAGTCACATTGGGTTAAGAGCCCACCCTACTCCAATATGACCCCATCTTAACTAATTCCCCTGCAATGACCCATTTCCACATAAGGTCATATTCAATGGTACTGGAAGGTAGGACTTCAACATATCTTTTAGCAGGGGACAAAATTCAACCCACAACTGAAGGATAAGATAAATCATTCTAGTTTGCTTTTGAATTACTTATACTTTGTGTGTTTGTGTTTTCTGTATAAATCTCCTCTTATTTAGAGGGAGAATAACTTATTCCTAGTTCCATCTTTGGACTAGAAAATTATCCTTTAGTTAGAATTGTATGGGGTAATAAATTACTAAGTTTCCTCCGTGTTCCATCCCTCCACATTTACCAACTACAAATGACTCTCCAATTTCCCGCCACTTTTTCAAATACACTTAATTCCCACTAATCACTGTCAGGCAACTCATCACCAAACCATCAACTTCCAGAAACTCAACCCCAGAATTCTTGGCCCTAGTGAATCCCTAACAATTATTATTAACATGAGAATTTATTTTCTTTTGATCATTTGGGCCCTGCTCTCAAATTGTTATGTGTTCACCCTCACAAATCTCAAATGCCTACATGTTTCATCACCATAAACTTGAAAAATTCCTTCACTGATGACTATAGGAGGCAGAATTAGAGAATCGGTTTTATGAAAACCATTGCACCGTGACTTGGTATCTGGAGAAGACCACCCATCCACACTCAGAGAGAAAGCAGGATGTTTTAAAACAATTACACATCAGTCAGTCTGGTGACTTGGAGACTGAGTCTATCAAGTTTCAGTATCAACCTGAGATGCTCCATTATAGATGGGTATGTGTATTAATCAGCTCTAACATCTAACATCTGATTTACCCATTTGAGAAGCCTAAAGACATCTGTGACAATGACACCAATATTGGCCACAGGGAATCTTAAGCTGTGTGGTGACAGGGACAATGGCAGGAAAGTGCCAGTGATCAAAGATCACCGATCCAGTAAGGGATATGCCTCTCAGCCTTAGATGGGAGGCTCCTCATGTTACTTGGGGACAACTATGAAAGAGTCCCTGCCCCAATGGAGCTTATATTCTAGAGTGAAGAGATAGACAATCAGCAAATAAACAAGTACATTTATATTGTGTCAGATGGTACAAGCCAGACATAGAGATAAGGGAGGTTGGGGAGTGCCAGCAGTAGGGAGGGGTTGGGTGGTCAAGGAAGGCCTTGCTGAAAAGGTCACATATGAAGGAACTGCAGTGATAGCCAGTTGCTTTCCCATTCCTCCAAAAAAGAATCATTAGATTTTATAATTCTCTCTTCATGGATTTCATGTTTTAAAATATTCCATTTTCCAAGAATTTAAAGTCTTAGTGAATTGTCAAAATACATTCTCTTTGTTGAAAGCCCCTCAGGATGCAGACAAAAGTTGGGTTCTTGGCTTTCATAGCAGAAGGCTCAATTCAACCAGCAATAGGACCCAGACAACAGGACCCTCACTTCCATGTTTATTCCAGCTCTAGATTTCTACAGGGAGGTGTTAATTTAACCTAAAGTAAACCCTCTTGCAGAGCTTCTTGGTTCCAGCCAAAGGCAACTCGCATTGTTATTGAGAACACACATACCAGATGTCAGAACAGAAGCATGAGGGAGCAAAGAGCATGGTGTCGTTCAGTGACATATCCCAGTGCCTAACACAAAGTAGGTGCTCAATAAATTTTTGCTGAATTGAATTTCTTAAACTCGTACCATTCCCCTGGAGCATTCACCAATCACTGGGATTGATTTTCCCACGTGAGATCTGCTTCTTCCATGATTACTCAACTTGCCACTTTTCTTTACCCTCCATGATGCCAGCACATCACTGGCCACGATTGTTCTTTCAGTTGAGTTACATGTTAGTTTATTGAAGGTGTCAGAATGATGCAAAATCAACAAGGTAACAATGTGGGATGTGGGCAGGGAGGGGTACACTTTTCTCTAAATAGAATGAATAGATAAAGAAAACTCCCAAGATATATCAAAATACACATTTGGAGAGTTGGATACCGGAGAGAGGGACAAGCTACTCACAGATAATAAAGCTATTTTCTTTTCACTCCCCTACTGATTTTAGCTGTTTCAGAAAGAGGAAGGTAGAGGCTCCAAAGATCCGTGCTTATCACTGGTGGTTTGATCTTAAGGGCTGCTGAAGGCACATTCTGTTTTCTTGTCCAATTCATTCCCCAATTTGTACCACGGTGGGGTTTATATTTTCCCAGCATGTGCTTCCTACAAAGTTCTGCTGTTGATAGCTATTACCTTAAATTCTATTTTATAAAGCATGTACTCTCTCCTACTTAGCCAAAACTATCGTTGATGGCGAGCAACAGCCACAAATCCCTATGGTTTGCTCTCAGGAAAAGATCTATGTGAAGAAAGGTAGATCTGGGAAGAATATCAACCAGTGCTGAATTCTTTTGTAGAGATCATTTATTTTTCTCCTCTTTTTCTGAAAGAAAGAACACCTTCAGAAATGAAACAAAGCTACCTCACCCAAGATGGGTTATGAATTCTTCACTTAATGTTCGCTATTTGCTGAGTGCCTGTTATATGCTAGGCATTTTTATAGATCCTGAAGATAGAGGAGTGAATAAAACAGATGACAATTCTTAATCTCATAGCACTTACATTCTTATTTACATATTATGAAGCGGCATCTTAGCCAAAATTTTGTACTTTCCATAGGTCATCAAGGGGTGGGGGCATGGCTGTCATTTTAGTGTGAATATTTGGCTTTCTCTAGCTGGATTTTGACTTCAACTTACATTAATTTGACTCACATCTAAATTAATTTATTAGCTCCTCATTACATGTCACCACTGATTTAAAAAATAATGATAGAAAACACTCAAAAGTTCAAACTCATTAGCTTAAAAGCTTCAACCTTTCCCCCAAGATACAGCTCTTACCATACTCTTTGGGCTGCATAGAGACCTAACTAGAAAATAAAGAGGGGAACTTTTGACTTGCAATGAAACCAGCCATAGTTTAATGTCCATTTTGAATGGTAAAGATATCCTTCCATAAACAGTTCATGAATTGTTCTTTTGGTTATTTCATGAGTTGCAGCCTGTCATTACACAAACCATTAAACTTAATGGGTCTGAAACTGGCTATGACTTTAATGCCAGTTAAGCCTCCATTACCTAGAGATACAGGCAATCAACTCTGGGGATGCATTCCCATTGTGCCTAGGGAAGGATTACTCAAAGATCTGGGCTCCTTCCTCTCCAGTACTGAAGCAACAGCTACTCAATTAAACAGAGCAGTGTTACAATCAAGGGAGGCCTCATGACGTCTCCTCAGACTGTGGATACTTCATCACTCAAGGTAAAAATGGTAGAAAAATGCAACTTGTCACAAATTTGCTGTAAGTGGACGATTCCTGCCAAGCTGACACATGTAACTTTGCTTTCTCTGATGTCACCGGATAATATAACTCACTGCCGAAACAGTGTTGACAGTAGAAAAAGGAAAAAAAAATGAACCTGTCGAGCCAAGGATAATATTACAAAAACAAGGAATGACAATGAGGCCATTTCTGCATATGTCTGCATTTCAATTGGCAAACCACAATCTGGAGATGTATAAATATCACCACAGCCACTGCCTAACCCAGGATTCTGTTCCCAGGTGTGAGCTGAGCATTTTGCCCACAGACCTCTGCAAATAATTACTGGCTCAGAAAAACAGATTGCTGCCCTCCCACCCTCCCCGCTTCCCTAAGCAGTACATGAGTATAGCAAATAAAATGAATAAAATCAGCCTTTTAAGCAACTGCCCAGTAGAAGTCATTACTTGGCAAGTGGCTACAACATTTGTCTATAATGGTTCTTCACAGCATGACATCTACTTCCAAGTAGATGTCTTGATAAATACGGCATCAAAACCCATGCCTAAGGAAAAGCTGAGTGGGGATGAAATCCCATTTCAGAATGAAATAAGTAATCCACTATGACCATCTGTGATCTTGAACACAAGCAATGAGCTGACTGAAGACATCTGCCATGTTTGAAAACCTATCTGCTTGCACAGGCTTAAAAGGCAATGAGTGGAACTTCAATTTCTTAGTATCTTTCACAACACCTATCATTGTAGGCACTCATTTACTCATTCAAGAAATAGTCTGGGTCATGTGCTAGATCCCAGGCACTATCCTGAGGGCTGAGATACAGAGGTTCACACATCTGATAGAGACACTGCCCTCATAGAGCATATATCGTAGCTGTAAAGAGGAACAACTAACAAGTAATCACATAAATACATGATTACACATAATACTTCTGTGAGCTCTTCCTTGACTTTTTAGTGAAATTAATTACTCCTTTCTCTGCTCTCCAACAGTACTTTTCTTTAGAGTAATTTTCCTATTCAGCATTTACTACTGTCTGCCTTGTGATATGAATTGGGTACATGTCTCTGTCTTATTAGACTGCAACCTATTTAAGAATAAGGGCCACATCTTATATTTGTGTTCCTCAACATCCGCCCCCCTACACACACACATACACCTCTCTCTTCCACTATCTACCCCATGCCTGTAGTTCCACCATACTGCCTTGCACAGTGGCAAAAAAAAAAAATGTAGAAATAAAGTGGACCCATTTACTAGCTTTTCTGTGTGGGTCGAATTCATTTCATTTTATTTCTTAGTGCGTCTATTTAAACATTGGAGCTAAGAATTTACCACTAGCCCCTTTGGGGTGTTGTAACTCTAAGGATGAAATGGTGGTCTTCAATATAACAGCAACAGGATATAAGAACCCCGAGAGTCAGAACAATCAGGCCAAAAGCATTAACCATTTGTATTGGAAAAGGAACAATTTTACTGGACCTAAGGACCCAAAGTTGTATCGGTGCTGGTTGATATCCATATCCAGTCTTTAATAAAATGAGAAAACAAAGCAAAGGAGTGGGTCTTTCAGAGGTTAAATTTATTCAACTTATGTTGAGATTATCTTTCCTAAAATGACCCTTTTTATTAAATAATGGTGACAATTGAGTAGTTTTTAAAAAGTTTTTTACCTGCTAAAATTTAAATAAAAGGCAATCTATATCAGTCTCTTCATTTTTCTTCTGGAGATTTTACTGTCCCATCAAATCTAACCATCTGGGAAACACTGGCCAAGGGTGTCTGCTTTCATTGGCTGGAACTGCTAGCAGCAGAAGTCAACCCAGATATTCAAGATGTCAGGAGGCAGCCTATTGGCTGGTGTGCTTCATGAAGACAGCAAGATCCAAGGAGTTTCAGAAGATAATTTTCTTGGCAGGAGGACCTCCAAATTCAGAGATAGATACTGAAGACAGATATATTCAGCCTCTCCCTTGGTTGAAATTTTTTTCAAATAGAGACAATGAAACCAGCATTTTCCATGGTGCTTACAGCTGATGACATGATTATAGGTGAGATTAAAAGAGTAGAGAAAAAAGGGGCATAGAACAGGGAAACCAAGAGAAGGAAGACATGAAGGCAACAGAACATACAGAATGAGGGATGATTAAAAGGTTGGGAGGGGGTGAGAAAATAAAAATATAAAGGAATATAAGAAAGGAATTGAATGTGCGTTGACACAGACACAGACATACACACACACACACACACATACACACATACACCAAATGTCATTGCCAAGTACAGGAGCCAGTGGTTCATGAACTCTATGCTTTCCCTGATTTCTCTTTACTTCAGTTGCTGAGGGACAGAAAACCAAGCCTGAAATTTTACAAAAGACTTCTTAGCATAAAAGGAAGCAGTCAGCTTTGTCAATTACACAACAGCCAAACTCAGGGGCCAAGAACCCTAAAATGAATTATATTCCTGACATACCCCTGTCTTCACCTTTGCTAACTACGTCTGTTTTCTTCCAGGACCCAGGAGATCAGTTAAGAAGGAATGGTTATACTCGGATATCAATGAAGGACTCTGAGCCCGTTCTTGGGGACAAAAGAATAAGATCACATTTCTGGAACTCTTCTTCCTAAACTACTGGTTGCAGGGGTGGGGGGTGGGGAAGTGAGCGAAGCAAAAGAAAACAAAACCCAAACCATGTTTACTCCTAAGCCCTTTCCCCAACTTCTTTCACCTCCTGCCAAGGATGAGAGGAGTTATTAATATGTAGCGTAGATGCTTATGTTTTATGCAGGTTTTATATCCACAGAAAACTTCCCTACTGTTAGAAACAACTGTCTGCCCATCCTTTGATGGCCAGCTGATCAAAGACTATATTGTAGTCTTGTGGGTTCCCACCATCCTTTACTGAACAGTGTGCCCTTGAGAGCTGGAAGCTCCTTTCTGTTTCTGAAGTCAGTGCTTTCATATACACCAAGAAGGTCTGAGGGACAGTGCATGCAGGGTGTTCAGTGACCAAGGACAAGTTCCTGCCATTTGGGCCCATTGGCCGGAAAACCAGAGCTGAGGACCATTCTGCCGGAGGGGTCCCTTCCTGGCTCTCTTTCCTTAGAGCTGAACCACCTATAGGACAAATATAGTGGATCCATTGGTCTCTCCAATCCCTCTCCATTTGCTTTTCTTTTAGGGGAGAATTAGATCTTTTTGTTCCAAGGATAAGCATTACCTTGCAGTTTCCAGTGTTATGCTACATTTGGAAGTTGGAAGAAATGATCAAGAGTCATGGCAGAGAAAGGATCATGTTCACAAGCCCTGTGATGTGGTTGGGTCATACTGCATTCCTTCTCACCCCACATTGGGAGTGAAGTTTAATGTCCATGTAATAAAGAGTTTACCCAGCAGGTGGGAGTAATTACACACAGCTCATATTACTAGATGGCAACTTTCCTTCAAATTTATAATCCAAAAGAGCACAGTAGTAAAATTCTACAATTTTTTTGAACACTGAATTGCTAACCCGCTCTCCAATTCACAAGGCATATATGGTTAGTCATAGCTCAAGAGCCTTGAGTTTACATCGTAACTTAAGTTTTGCTGCAGATGAGAGCAACTGGCAAGTATTTCCAATGGAACTGAGATCTTTCATCACCATCTCTGCTACACTCTGTTTTATTTTTTTAGTTTTATTTTAATTACTATTTTTACTTGGGGTAAATGAACTAAATTTTCATTAAATTTTGTTCTTAGTAATTTTTTCACACTTTATTTTTAGTCTGAAAATACAATGGTTTTGCCATGAGTTTTGCTGCATCATCATCGTGTATTTTAGCCAAATTTATATCTGTGCTTATGAAATACCAGTACAACTGAGTTCAAAGTGAAACATTTACACACGCTCACAAAATTGAGATGACCGATCTGTTTTCTTTGGGTCTAGGTATATTGGCAATTTTTAGGTATAGATTAGGTTGCCAGCATTCCATGATGATGGATAAAATATTTTCTGAGATCCAATATTTCTTTCATATCAATTTAGTGACATGTGTCTGTAGTTTATAGAGGCAAGTCTTGAAATTACTAGTTTTAAGTAATATGCTTTGCACTTAGTTTCACTAAGCAAAGTAAAGGGAGAAGTGTATACATATATATTTTACTTTAATCAATTCATCTTGTATAATATAATGAATAGAATTATTTTTATCTTTACTACAATTTTTGAACCAATCTTGTCACAGAGACTGACTAGATGAGCACAAATCCCTTTCCTCTTCCTAAGCACAGAGCCAAACTACATTTCCCAGCCTCCTTAAACCTAGGTGGGGGTCACGTGACTAATTCTGACCAATGGGATGTGAGCAGAAGGTGTGTCACTTCCAAACGAAGGCAGTTAAGAATGTGCAAGTGTGGGTGTGTATGTGTGCGTGTGCCTTTTTTCACACTCTCATTCTGCCCACAGTATGTTGGCTGCATATTGTCAGAGTGGCCTTGAAGCTATTGTTGAAGATGGAAGAGCCACCTTCCTCTGTTACAGCACAGAAGGAGAACAGATCCCTAAGCCCCTCTCAGAAGAGCAACCCAACCAAGAACAACTGCACTGAAAGCTGAACCAACAAGATGTAAGTTTTCATTGTATTAAAATACTAAGACTTGAGAACTATTTTTTTACAGCAGTTCGCATGCCCTGCCTAAATCATAAAAATGGTCTTTTTTTTCAAGTTTGCACGTACTAGCACAACAAAATGCCTATCCATAGATAAAATGCTTTATATTGCATACTATTTTTGTTATAAACACCTATTTTTCACTTGAGGATGCTCTAATATTATATATCTCCCACACTTAATTTTATAATTTCAGGTTCATGAGTGGCTCTTTAATTATAAATACTAGGATGGGCTTCTGGCCCATTTAAGCAATATTGCCAGCTTGTACTACACTCCTTTCTCCATCCTTAATTAATTGAGTCAGTGAACCTCTGCCAAAGACTTTCCAATTTACAATTGTTTTCTCATTTAGAATTTGCCATTGGAATTCATCTAATGATTTATCAATTTTAACTCACACCAACTACTTGATTAGAAATACAATAATTGTTTTAATCCTCTCTAAGGAAACAATGCTTGATGAGGGAATGAGGAGTGGAGCTAGATTAGAACTCAGAACTCCAGAAATTCTGGTCCAGTGGACCATGAGGCAAAGTATTTACATTTACTCTCTTAAGTCTTACTTAATGGTAAGAACCTAAAGACCTGGAATGTTAACTTCTCCCCTCTGATGACACTTAAAGACATTGGTGTGGTCTCAATAAGGGAAACGAAGTGTGCATTTAATTATCTTTGACTATATTTTAGGCTTTATCACTTGCAGCCACAGCTTTCTCCATCTGTAAAGTGGGCATCATCCAACATATCAATTTTCAAGGTGATTCAGGAATATCCCTAAGACACAAGGCATTAATATACTAAAATACAGGTATTCAAGTCCACAAATAGAGCTGAGGTTTTTTAAAAAAGGCTTTCTACAGGACTTTAGAAATCACCACTCATAGGAAAGATAAGAATCCATCTAATTGTACTAGTGTTTGTAAATGGGGATGGTCTATAAAATCTGTAAAACGCCTAGTGTGTTTTAATACATTTTAATAATATGGACATAAATTTAATTACAACCAAAAGCTGGGAAAATTAAAATCTCTTGCTCTTAAAGGAGGTGTCCGTAAATACTTTGGCATTAGTACCCACTCAGATTTAGGGTCTCGTTGCCTCCAAATATTTGATTATGTGTATATACATATATAGATGTCCTGAACGTGAAGATGCTACCTTAGTTCACTTAGTGGTCAAGGGCATAGGCTCTGGAGTCAGGCTGAGTTCAAATCCCAGCCCCACAATTACTACTGGTGTGACCTTGAGCATGTTTCTTAACATCATTGACTCTCAGTTTCCTCACCTGAAGAATGAGGATAACAATGATGATTTATCTCCTGAGTGGTTGTGAGCATGAATGTGAACTATCTCTGGGGAAACACTTAGCACAGTTCCTGGCCCCACAGCAAGTGCTCACCAAATATTAGCTATTTTTATTATCCTTCACCTGCATATTTGAATTAGCTCACTTTATTCTTCCGCCTCTAAGTGAACCAGCATGCCCACAGGGGTGAGCAGGGCCTGCACAACAGCTGCTGTGGGTATCTGTAAGGCTCTGCCTTCAGAATTCTCCCAGGCCACTCTTCATTATCTCATTCTTTCTTCACACTTGGCTCTCACAAGATGCCTCATAGGGGAAGAAACACACTCTCTTCCTATGCCGGATTCATATACTTTTTTATCTGCCCCAAGATATTTCTTTGGACATTTAATAAGTCAGTAAAGAAAATGAATTCTGCTATTGTGCTAGCTTGACTCAGAATATCTGATGTGTTAGCCAAAATCACAGCTCTCCTATTACCACATTCCATTCAAACACATCATGAAAAAGTTGATCTCCAAAAATATATATTATTTGAATCATAATTGTAATATAGGATGATTCATTCCACTATGACTACTAGGACTATTATACTAGGATTACTCAGATTAATTTACTTCCTAACCATTGTAATAATGTAAGCCTTTTTGGCAAAGGACATTATGTAATGTATTCAGTTATGCTAATTATCACACATAGTCTATATTTTTCATCAAACAAGTGTTTCTTTAAAAAATACTGGAAATAATTTTAGAGGAAATAATTCTATTCCCAATTGCCACATAAAGGCTTATTATTTTTTTTTAACCAATCAATGTACTTTAAAAGTTAAAGTTTATAGTTCCACACAATTCTGGCTAAGCTACTGTTTTGCTGCTATTGATGACAATGCTGATAAGTGGATGATCAGTTAGTGCTGTTACTGCTTAGTCAACTCAAAAGTTGGTCTCAAGGAAGGATTCTGTGTGTACAGGGCATGTCTTCCTCCCAACAGGTGTGACTGGTGGCAAATGAAGTGGCAATGGCTCCCTCTGGACCACAGCTAGGCAGCACTGACCCCTGCCAAACTCCTTTGCAGGAGGAGTGGGGGTAGGGTACGTAGGGTATTATGTTTCTGTTGGATGGGTTTGACAATTAGCATGGATGTGAAAGAGTAGCTTTTCTCTGGGTTCAAAGGCCAGTATCTTAATTGAATTCTCCTCTCTACTCCCACCCTTAGCTCCCAACCCTTCCAGCAGGGTTAGGCTTTCACATTTCCTCTTTCCCAAGTCTGTTATGTCAGGAATAACTGGAATGTTTGCATGTGTATACCTAGGGAGGGGAGCAGAGGTGGCAGCTTATCTCTCGTTGGCTTATTTTCTCTGATGAGCCATTCAGTGCAGTGCACAGGTCTATTTGTGTGTTGGTGTTCTATTCTATTGGCCCAACTTATTCTATTTTACTTAGGGAAACAAGTTTAATTCTGCTAGCTAGCTTGCGATAACCAGTTTAAAGTGACCCCCACATTGTGATCTGTTTTGAGGTAAAGCATATGTATCACCTGAACCAAACAAACCAGAGGAGAAAAATACAATTATATTTTGTTTGAGAAAATTCCCATTGACAGGCTGACAATCTTCACCATTTTTCATTCTATTCTCTCATTCTTGGTAGGAAACATATGACACCCTTGTAAGGGATAAATAAAGAGAGTTGAAGTGTATCCTAGGGGACAGAGCATCAGAAAACCATCACCATCCCTAGGTCTGAAGTGGTAACCCACTGAAAATTGGAGCTTTTGTAAGTTAGAAGGGGGAATCCAAGAAGTGCTGTGGTCTTCAAAAGGGGAATTAGCTACTGCCCACCATAGCCAGACAAGGAAGGTTCATGGGGAAATGAACACCCGTGACTCTCTCCCTCCACCCTACAAACTCCTGCCAGTGCCTCTCTTGGGGGAAACCCAACTTGAAGACAGATGGCAAGGGGGTCCTGTTGATGTGGTCCATAGATGCCAGCCTCCCAGGATACAGAGTGTGGGGGAGCCAGGAGGAAAGTGTATAAGGAAGAGCAAATGGAAACTAATCATCACATAACCAGACCTTTAAGAAATAAGCCATACCCACTCCCCAGCTCAAACTATAATTATCTTTCAAAGCACAGTTCAAGAGTGGGCTCTTGGGAGCATTTCCTGGTGGCTCTAGTTTTTACTGATTTCTCTCTTATTTGAATTTATAGCATTTATATTTTGTCTTGGTATTTATACATATAAAGAAAGGGATTTATAATTTGCTATTCAAAATATTTCTCTTTGTAGTATATTGGAGCTTGGTTGGAGGCTATATTGATCAATAGTTACTTTATATTTAACAGTGTTGCTCCTTAAAAACATTATTAACTCCATATTTTAGTATTTTTAAAAACAATTTTCTGGTCTTCTTAGTCCATTGGGCGCTTCAGTGCTCATCAGCTTTATTCTTTTAACACTGATTTATTAATTGCCTTCTGTGGTTCTAGCCCTGTATGTGAGGGGATGAGGATATAGCCCCCAAACTCAGGAGCTTCTATTCTTTCTTTTCATTCATTATCTTACTCATTTATGCAACAAAACTTTAGTATGTACCTACTATGTGCCAATAATGTGCTAGGCACTGGGGTGACGATGGTGACAGGAAAATAGACATGGTTTCATAGAACTTACAGTCCAGTGAGGGAGAAGATATCCAAAGATAATTTTAAAAGCATCATATGAGCAAATGTGCAATTACAACTATGATGAGTGCAATAAAAACAAGAATACAGAGAGCAATGAGGACATTTAATCAAGGGACTTGACTGGAGAGGTCAGAGAAGGCTTAGCTAGGTGACTGCTAACCACAGGGAATAGCTAAGCCTGTGTTTCCAAAGAGAGGATGGTGAAGGGGAGGAGTTAAGGAGGGCAGTGGGTTAGAAGGATGTACTAGGAGACCGAAAACAGGGGCAAGGGCCAGGAACTGCCTGCCTGCCGAGTGGGTCTTCATAAAGATTCTAGTCTTTATTTTAAGAGCAGTGGAAAGCCATTGGGGTTTTAGGCAGTGGAGTGACATGGTCAGATTTGAAATAATCCTTTTAACTGCTTGTGGAGTAGGGTAGTTCTGGTGACGAGTCATGGTAGCTTGGACTAGGTTATAGTGGAAGAGAGAGAATGGATGAGTTTGAAAGACATGGGCATGGGGGAGATAAAATCAGTAAGAACTCAGTGAATCATTGGGTGTGGAAGTAATAAATATAAAAACAGTGAGAAAGCTTTTATCTTGCGTTAGTAGAATGGGTGAGGAGCTAGCCATTGAGATAGGAAATACTAGAACAGGACCAGATACTACAGGAGGGCGAGAACACAGTGACATGCAACATGCCATATTATAGTAATATGAAACTTACAACAACTTATATAGGAAGACATGATGGAAGCAAAGAGGGGTGAGAATTGTAGTTAATTCAGCATTTTAGAATGTAACCAGAGCCAGGACATTGCCTGGTGGAATGACCACTGTCTTCTTCTAGCTTTGTAACTAATTAGTAACTAATTAAATGTCTACAGATATGAAAGACTTAATGTGATTTCTAAAGATAGTCCATTTAATGCAAGATCATTTAGTATTTATATGCTAGGAAAATATGGGAATGTGTTCTCCTCCCTTTGCACTTGGAAAAATTGAGATTTATGGCAGTTAATAATTTGGCCACGGTTATATACTCTGAGTCAGCAAAAAAGTGAAGGAAAAAAACCCACAAGATTGAAAAAGCTGAAAGGAAATTTAGAGATCATTTGACCTAGCCCCTTTGTGGACCAAGAGTAGAAATTTTTGTCAAGGTCTAGACAGGTAGTTAGTAACAGAGTTGTAACTAGAACCCAGGTGTCTCAGTCTGCATTGTATTTCTTCAGTCCGGCACATTTGCTGAGTTTCAAGCTAATGCTTCATTGCTCAATGATTTGGCCTCTCCCAGTAGCCAAAAGAACCCTTCTGAAAGTGGTGGATAGCAAAAAGTATTGTGGAGCAATTGAGGCCCAACCATGTTGGGTGAAAAATGTAAGCTGATGTGAACTTTGGCAACTCTCTGAGCAGCACATATGAGAACAATTACAACAATTCCCTACGATCTCAATTTCTTCATCTATAAAATGTGATAGTTGTGAATAATTATGTTCTTGTTCTATGAAATTATGGTTCTATGTATGATTCCCCTAACATCTAAATGTCCCGGCTGGACTTGGGAAAATAACCCTACCTTTCATTGTTTGGAATATGTTTCCTGATGAAAGGGGATATGTGCTGGTTTTTATCATTGAACATATTTTCATGTTTAAACTCCAGAGAAAGTGAGAGGAA
The DNA here is from genome assembly GCA_031878705.1 of Tapirus indicus. Classification (NCBI taxonomy): domain Eukaryota; kingdom Metazoa; phylum Chordata; class Mammalia; order Perissodactyla; family Tapiridae; genus Tapirus; species Tapirus indicus. The sequence continues at coordinate 14,474,311 of CM062937.1, forward strand.
AGCATAAAACAGGAAGCATCTGTATTTTTAACTGGCAGAGCAAGTGGAATTTGATGTGACTTCAACATTTCTCACTGCCTTATATTAACAGATGGCTAGAATTCAAAAGTGCTTTATATCAGAAAATGGGTGGAAATGGGTAAGAAGTCTTTGCAGAGGAAGGAAGGAAGGGAGAAAGGAAGTATAGTTGGAAGAAGGATGGCAGTAGGGAGAGAGGAAAGCAGGAAGCATATGAATACCATCAGCTATTATTAATGTACCGCTGGAGGGAGAAGGAGAGGGAGGGGGGCAGAGGGAGGGGTGAGGAAGGGAGAGGGAGAAGGAGGGGGAGGAGAAGGAGGTCAAAAGGGAGCAAGAGGAGGGAAGGAGAGGAAGGAGGGAAAGAGAGAAAGATTGCAAAATTGCCCTGGTTTTCCAGTATGGTCCTGAGATAGGGCCTTTGGTTCAGAGATAGCTGATCTACTTGGAAGTCTTGATTCTTCCAGCATTTGCTGATTGAGCAGTCTAAATTACGCAGACTTCCATTCTCCTCATCAGAAAGATGAAGCAGCCAAGAGAGAACAAGAACAAGAGAAGAGTTTCAGGACAACAAAGCTTCACTGAAGAACATGCTTCCTGTTTGCCCAAAAGCACATGTTCAGTAGGACTTGGTCCCAACACCTGGACTGAAGCATGCAGTTTCTATCATGTTGCTTTAGAAGGAAGCTCAGCAACCAGGGTGGTTATTTGATCCCTAGAAGTAAACCGTTATTAAGTCCTCCCATCCTCCTTTTCAGACCACCAATGGTCTTCTGGTTCTTGGGCTTATTTAGATTTCTTTTGATATCCAACAAAGAATGCTACTATTACTTTCTTCCCTAGTGTACCCAGAGATTCTGAAGTTTTCCAACCTTGAGGCTCACTGAGATGTCAGAAATGCGTGGGAATTCAGATCCAAGTGAGATTCTTTTATAGCTTTTCATTGGAATTCTTGATTTACAAAACAAATGGTTTGCAATATTTTGCTATTGATGAGAGAATTTCAAGGAGTTCCTGATTAGCATATACCACATACTTTCTTTGCGCACCAATGATCACCTTAAGTTATGAGTAGTAATGTCAGCTGGTAGACCATGGAGGCAGGAACTTGCTTTTCTCTCATTTTCTTTCTCAATAGCACAACTTGGTATTTATCTCTTTTTTTTTTCCTTCCTTTCTGTACTTGGCCTTCCTTCTCTTTATCAGAGTCAGTCTAGAGCGGATCATGAAGGAGAGGGCTGTCAATAGTGAGGGGAGGGGAGACGTAAAGCACAAAGGATGTGTACATCCCGGGGTTGCTCCTCCTTCCTGTATTTCTGGAGCTGGCTGAGAACTTGTCCCAGCGCTGTCCTCTACCCTCACTCATCTCTTGTTCCCCTTCCTTCTAGGCCTCATACATCACTTCCGCCTATAATTCTGACCCACTTGGATGAAATCCCCCAAATGCTGTGCCTCACTGAGTCTTACTTCAGACCCCTGTGTGCTCAGTGTTCGCATCTCTCTGTACTTTTCACTTTCACCACAGAATCTAAGACAAGGGAAAAGAGAAAGTACCAGAGACTGCATCATACCTCATTGGTTTCTCATTGTTTCTAACAGATTTATTCATTTATTCTGAAGAGTGGAAAAGAAGTTCTTCCCCAGTGGACAAGGAAGAGGAACTATGGTTTAAAAGCAACCAGCTGAGGCATTTGATTAGATAGCAAGCTGGTTTCTGGTGGCACTAACATTTGAAAAAAAGCACTTCTGCCGCACTGTAGATTCTGTTGATTTTTTAGAATTAGGGGAAACCTCTGGCTCTCTAAACCTCCAGCTTAGAATTAGGGGAAACCTCTGGGAATGGAGAATACCCTCTCCTATTAAGCACATAAAATCAAAACACAGTCTGCCTTCTCCCAAAGAATTATTGTTATACAAGGTTATTATTATTCTCTACCTTTGAACTTCTTAACTTGGGCACATTAGAATGGGTTCCCGTTACCCCTTCATATTGCATGCCAATTTTTGTGTGCATATATGTCATAGCAGGTGGATTTATTTAGTCAAGGGCTTCATAGATTTTTATGTGATTTAAAAAAATTCTTTTATCCAAAAGTCAATAAGCAAACTTGCCTCATAGATGAATTGGTGCAATGTGTTTTTGGTGGGCTGACCTGAGGATTTAACCCTCACTCTTTGGGACAAATCCTTCTGGATTCTAAACAACTCACTTAAAATCAACTTGTGAAACATAGTATCTTCTCATAAATTGGAGATGACTATATTACTGGAAATAGCTCTGTCCAAATTGATGTGTGGACTACAGGCAGTAAAGGAGTTTACTATTTAAAGAAATTTTATGGGAAATTATCTCATATTCATTGATCATCTCATACATTATCTGAGTTATGAGTATGAATGAGATGTCCTTAAAACAGAGTACTTACAAGACTAAAATTGGGGTTTTGAGTCTTTTTCAAAGACGTTTCTTTTATCAATAACTTATCTTTAAAAATAAAAGTTAAACTTGGAATATGTGACAAAACCATCAGGATTTCTTCAAACAGAAGGACCGCCACAAGTGCTTCCCACAGCTTGTAAATATCCATCACCAACACCCCAAGTGAAGAGCTCTCTCCCTATAAAGACCACGGCTTTGAGAAAACAACATTTCCTTTTTACTTATTCAGCAAGTTTTCTCTCTGAAGGGATATCTGAATAATACATGAACAGTTAAGATTGTTAAGGTGCAAAAAATTATTTGAATACAGCTGTGGAGTTCTCTGGATACAAAATAAATAGGTAAATTACAAATAATTAGAGTCTTATTTTAAAAATTTATTTCATGTAGCCTGGCTCACTGATAAGGCATTCATAGATTAGGTTAGAAATGTCCATTTCTCTCCCCTCTCCCTACTCCAGCTAAGTGCTTCCACTTTCTTCATTGGCAATACTGCAGAGGGCTTGGTCCGTATAGAGGGGCTTCACTGATGACCTCTGAAATTCTATGAACGCCACCCAAAGGCACTGGGCCCCACGGGTGGAATATTAAAGTTTGGAGCCTGAGGAGAAAGCTTGGCTCCAAACCTGCCCATTCTTCCAGGCTGTACTGACTGTTGCCAGGTCCTCTTGCCCAGAATCCTGATTCCAGCTGCTTCATATGGCTCTCTCCCTCTCATTTCTTGCCCACTTCCCCAGCAAGTATCGACACTCAGGTTTCTGATCCTCATGGATTTTTGTGTCCACCACTCACATTTTCTCTTGAAGTCATGCTTCCTAGGATCTAACTTATTGGGCTCTGGTGCCTTCCACTGGCTTGACTTGACTTCAATACATCTCTCATCTATACCTGACACCACCCGTCCTCAACCCCAGACTTGCTTTCCTGATCCAGACTGTCTTTTGACTTGCAGAATCATGTGCTACCAGCCCTTTATCTGAGAAGTGCTTTTGTTTTATTTCATGTTATTTCATTTATGTCTATGGGTTTTATTTTTGTCCAAATGAGAGCCTGATTCTTAGCTTCTCTGCTCAACCTTCCGGCTTTCTCTTGGCCTTTCTCTCAGGCACTTTCCAGGACTTCCATCCAGGTAGGCACCAGACATATCAAGAAATAATATTCCCCAATCTCTAATTCCTAGAAATCTCCTTGGGCTATGAATATGCCATTTTGTCCTTGGTACCTGGCTCCTGTGCAGCCCTTGTTAGGTATAATTTTTTTCATTACCAGCTGTCTTGCCTCTTGTTTGTAATGTACTCCATTTCATATAGACACCCCTTAGCTATTATATTTCTTCCTAGGAAATCCCCAACTTATTTTTTTCTTTCTTTCTTCTGGCCACCATTCCAGTCTACAATTGAAAAGAGGAAAAAGATGATACAACACATCTCATCTTCTCTGTTGATGCAAATGTTGACAGTAGGTTCACAACTGCTGGACTCTTAAAAGAACACTAAAAACTTATAACCTGGTTTTTGACCACCAGGAAACAGGTTAGAGGATAATTTGCAATACATACGGAAATGGGATACTTCTTTATTCACACTTTTCTCTGCCATTTGAACCTGGGCTGAAACAGAATGTCTAGGCCCCTTGCAGCCTCAAAGGCACTGAGGTGCTAAGGAGCCCACAGGCCAACGTTCTTTTTCCCTTTGCCATACTTACTCTCAGTGGGAGACGTTTGCAAATTAATATGTGTTTTCTCCACTGAATTGTGGCATTTATTGCTCTCGAAGGCTTTCAACCTTTTGTTCTTTTCTTTTGTGTACATAAAAACGTAGTTTGTAAATGCTGTGAAGCCTCTGTTGCTTTTATTTTCATTTATTTGATTGCCTTTTGAGGCTTACAGTTGACATACACAATGCCTTCTTATAAGCAAGTGGATACAGTGATAAAGCATCTTAACAAATTCAATCAATACATATATAAGAATAATTTTTTAAAAATTCCAGATCTTGTTGGTACTGCCAAGAAAACCAAGCAGATGAAAGAATTTTTAAAGCTGAACTCTGTATTGATCAGTCCTTTTACTTAGTATTCCCCTTGCATTTTATGTTTCCAAAGAGCCTACAACCATTCATCAGGTTTTTTAATGTCAAACCTGGTGGACAAAATATATGGCCAAACTCCATTTTCCAAATTGGAATACTGAAATGTAGGGAAGGTAAGTTTTTTCTCTAAAGCTATTGCAACCACCTGAAGAAAACTGTTCTATTTTTTGTGGACTTGAGATAAATATATGAAGTCCCTGGTACATAGTGTCCACTTCACCTTATTCTACCTCCTTTTCCTCTAAATCAAAACAATCAACAACTATGTATTAATGACTCCTGTACTATCTCTCGCCTCAAGGACTTTATAACTTATTTTTAAAGAAAACACATAAACCCATAATAAAATATATAATCTTCAAGGAATTTGTATTAAATGACCTTTTCATTGTGATGGACATTGATAACAGAAGGGAACCGCTTCAGGTTGAGGTGATCAGGGAGGTTGCACATTGAAGCTGATTCAGTTCTGGAGGGAGGAGAAGGCACTCCAGGCTGGGAGAGACCCAGGAGCAAAGGCTAGATACGAGAGTGTGCATGCTTTATTTAGAAGACAGGGAAGAGGCCAACTAAGTTGGAAAAGAAACTTCAAGTAGAGGAAACTGTCTGCATTTATTATAACTTTGGATATTAAGCATAAAATAGCTGGCACAGTTTTGAGAAATGCACAGTCCAGGCTTCTTGAAGGCTAAGCCCAGTCTTCATCTCTGTAATCCCTTGCACATGTTTATACAATGCTTTTGCAAGAGTAATTGGAAAGAGAGAGTAAGTAAAATTCTCTTCTTGAGAAGCAGGGAAATTCTTATTATTCCCACTTTGAGGATGAGGAAACTGAGGCTCATGATGCTAATTTGCCCAAGTCCACACAACTAGTAAACTCTGTGATCATGTTTCAAGTCCCCAAATATTTATCTTCTCAAAGTCTTTGCTCTTAATTGCTTTGCTGTAGCACAGAGCCTCTGGGAGATAGCTGCCCAACTGGAGAAGAACAGACGTGGTCCAGACCTTGATCTTGGGAGTCTTGATGGGTTTCCAACTCTAAGACTTAACACCTGCAAAGACTTGGGCAAATTGCTTAATAAATCCTCATCTGTGTTTCCTCATCTATGACTGTAAGTTTAAAACAACTGAAAATAATATCACGTCCATCCGAGAGTATTGTGAGGATTCAATGAAATGGTATCTATATAGTGCCTAGAGGATAAATGTTTCCCAAATGTTACTTCCCCCTTTCTTCCCTTTTCATGCACCTCTAATATTTAAAATCAATAATCTATTTTACTACTTCCAACAGTGGTCACGTGGCTTGGCCTTACTCCCAAAATCATCCAGCAGTGCCTGAAAATCTTTCTAAATTTACAGAGGTGGTAAATAATCTGTCTGAAACTCCCTTTAGGGGCTTCAGAGTGTGGAGAGTCTGATATTTGGAGCTAAGTTCTACCTCTGCCATGTTTTCAGTGTGTTATGATTATGGCACAGTGGTTAGTGCTCGGACCCTGGGATGTGACTGCCTCGTTCAAATCCTGGTTCCACTCTCCTAGCTGTGTCTGCCAGAGTCAATTACTTAACCTGACTCTGCCTCAGTCTCCTCAACTCTGAATGGGAATATTAATATGATACATAGGCTTGTTGTGAGGTGTAAATGAATTAATGCACCCAAAACACTACGCAAGTATATTCAAGAAATTTTAGCAGTTATGGTTATTTATTATTATTATTATTTTGTGTCACAATAACCAAAATAATAAATTTGTTTTCATATTACAAAGACTTTATGTGTACTAGTTTATCTGAGCATTAGGTTTATCTAAAGAGAATGATAGGGTAATCATCATTATCCTTATTTCATGATAGGCTTTTTATTTTGGAGGGGAGTCAATTACACATTACTATTTTAAAATTTTTCAAATAATACAGAGAAATTCAAATAAAAAAATAAAAATAGTGCCGAATCCCACCATCTAACAGTAAACCACAGTTAGCAGGTTGGCAAACACCCCTCCAGGCATCTGCTTCTTCAAACATATGTGCAGACAGATGTGTTATTGTTACAAATGGGATCGTACTGAGCATCCATTTAACAAGCATTAATAGAATACTACGCTTGGACCTGGGGATACTGGTGGAATTGGAGGGAAGCGGATGATTTGAAAGACATTTGGAGTTAAAGGCTTCATAACAGGTTAGATTTGGGAGATAAGAAAGATTAGGGGACAGAGATAATTTATGCTTTTTGCCTTGTATAAGACAATGGCCAGTGGGGCATTAATTTAGAAGGAAGCACTCCTATTCTGTAAGCGATATTTTTCACTCATTAATATGCTATGATAATTGTCCATGTCAATCAACATACCTGTACATTATCATTTTTACTGACTGCATAGTATTTCATTGTATGTATAGTTTTTAGTAATTTAATAATTAGTAATTTAGTTAACTATTTCTGTATTGATATTCAGGTTTTTTCTCATTTTTTCACAATTTTCAACCAGGCTACAGTGACCATCTTAATAAAGATATTTAGTTTTATACTTATTCAATTATCTTAGGATAAATTCCAAGGAGGAGAAATTGCGTGGCCAAAGGGTATCACAATATACATTGTGATACAACTGTCAAGTTGTCCTCCATAAAAGCTTCATCAATGGAAGTTCATATCAAAGACCAGGAGAATGCCATCTATCAAGCTACCCTTGCCAACCCTGGGTACCAACAATGTTTTAAAATTTTCCTTTAATATGCCCATTCAAAAATAGAATAGGTGATGAAGATTCAGAGAGGTTAAACAACTTGATATCACACAGCTAGAGTAGTGAAGCTGGAGAGAAAACTCAATTTTCCCATTGGCACAATGCTTATTTTACTTAATTTATAATTTTTAAGCATTATCTCTCAAAAAGCCAAAAGGAAAAAAATAAGTCCAAACTTTTCACAGACAGCATGTCTTAGGTCTTAGCCCTACTTCCGAGGGTTAAAAAAGAAATAACCCAGGCATGCAGGACTCCTTTAAAAAGGGCCAAATAGAATGATGTTCAAGGGACAACTCTGAACGTCCTCCCAATCAAAAATTTCTCTTCTTTTGGGTCTTTGCACTTTTCAGTCTCTATCAAGAAACATAGATCTTGGGGCTAAAATATTATACACCTAAAATTCTCTTTTTAAAATCCAAAACATTCCTTGTTGCGATAACAAGCACATTAAAACCATTGGCAGCATGTAGTGATTCAACAAATTAATCACCTTTAGATCCCTGAAGAAATTAAGCTGACAGCACATGTTAGTTTTAATGTGGGAAGAGTCAGCCACGGAAAGGTGAGGTGGGATAACGCATCTAAGGAAAACTCCACTTATCTCACAATATAGCACACAGTCGGCCAAGCACTCTAGAATGTTCAATACAATTTAGTCACTTCCTCAAATGAGGCTCAAATTCTGCACAAGAGACACGGAATAAACGTAGGTCACCAGTGCCCCAATTCTACTTCTTTCCCAACACCCCTCTCCCCAATATATCCCTTCCCCCATACACGCAAACACGTCTCATCAAAGAGAATAATGCATCCAGGGGCACTTTAGCAAGGATTGCAACGGGCATGCTCTAAAGGAGACAGCAGTGGCTGGACTTGGCTGGACTCCGGGACTCATGAGATTACAGGCTTCCCTTCTTTGGGGACCAACCAATTTGTCTGGCCCACCCACTATGATCCTGCCAAATGTTTGCCAGAGAAAGGAAGGAGGGGTCTGGAGGGGAAGCACAGAGGGAGGGAAGGAAATTAATGTTTACTACTCTATATATGCCACACATCTTGCTAAGCATGTAATTTCCTTATTAAATTCTCATAATAATCTCTCAATCTTCTATTCCCTTCCGTTTTTCACTCTTTCTCTGCCACATATTTTCATGGTGTTTTTGTCTTCTCAGCCAGATTTTTGGAAAAATTAAAAGTTATTCCACATAGCTAAAAAGCTTGCTCCAACTAATAGGTGGAAGAAGCAGCAAATGACATCATTTTCAGAAAACAAATGTATGGTAAGATTAACAACAACAAACCTTTCTTAAAAAAAAAAAAAGATTATTTTCACCCAATCAGGAAGCTTAAACATGCTTTCACTAGTGATTTCAAACAATTAAAGTTCAATGAATGGTTAATTTCCTGGCTAATTAAAGGTTTCGGATCTTTTGTGGCAATTTTCTTCAAGAAAAATCTTCCTAACATATATAGGTCTGACATAAATAGGTCTGTATTACTGACAGTAAATACAGCATAGAGAAGGGAATTGAGAAATTTTAAGTTGATTAAGTATCCTTAAAATGCCTTGGGTTTATCATTCTGAACATCACTTTTATGTAGATAAGGAGGATCCCAGAGACCAAATCTGATTCCGTCATGTATTTTAAAAACTATAACTTTGATTAATCCTCATTTGAGTAGTTTTGTCAAGGTCTATCTCTTGCCCTAAGGAAAGTGAAGAGACCAAAGCTAGTTAGTAGGAAGTCATGTTTCAGTTCCAATTAATAAACATTTTACCACTTTTCACATGCTGTTAGGAGGATATCGGTGATGTACCTCTAAAGAAACCAATGAGGAAAAAGTCAGAGGTTTCCTCTCCTAGTTGAATACACCAATGTCCTGGTGAACAACATTCAGGGTCTGACTTTGCACAGAGGCACTGAGCAAATACACTTCCTGCTTCTCACATGTCCTTGATGTGCACCTAATATTTCCAGGTGCTTAGACTCTACCCCTGAAATTATTAGAGTCTAGCTGCTTCTGCTCTAGCTGACCCAGCATGAGATTTATGTTAGCCCCTGGCTGCTGTGTACTGACCCCCATAAAAACTGTAGTCACCAAAACTACAGTTTGGCGCCTTATGATTTGTACACCTTCTCAAGGAACCTGAAAGACCAGAGGTTATGCTCCAGATTGCTAAAGCCTTCAGGGAATTAGTTCAATTTTAAGGGAGTGAGGGTAGTAGAAAAACACATCAATTCATTTCCTGTATTGCCAGTGTTGTTAACCATAATAAATACCTAACACCATGCATGGAGGCAGACGTTCATGTCCATTCATGTTGTAAAATCAGGTGATTGATCATTTGTATACCTTCTCTTTACGAGAACTAGAGAAGGCACATCCTCTAGGGTGGACACAGGCCCCAGCACAGGGCTCATTCTTAATAAATGGAGCACTAGCTGATTTCAGCCCTTGGCTGGGTACTCTGTTCGGGGCACACTCACTTATGGCAGCCCTGCAGGCATTACAGAAAAAGTCACATGTTCTGACCAAGTATTGGACTTGGGGAACAAAAACTTGGATTCAAGATTAATTGGAATTGTGTTAATATGTATTTATGGGAAATATAATTCTTATATGTTTATATGAATGCCTGCTTTATTTTAAAAAATATTTTAAGCACCTAAGAATGGCATTCATCCAAGTAGGGCACAGAAAATTGGAGGTAAATACTTAGCAGGTTCTGGGTCAAGTATCCCAGAAAACAAGTATCCCCTTTGATTTTTTTTACCCTTTTTCTAGAAACTCTCCTCATAACTTTCTGGGCCAGTCATTAGATATAACAAAAAGCAGAGGAGAAAGAAAGATCGAAGCTTTGGTTGAATTTGATTATGTCTAAGCCCTTGGATTTTTCCACCTGGCTGGCTAAGCCAAGCATCTCTGTGAAGATGAGACATGTCAGACGTGCCATTGGCAGCTTTACTCTGCTACACTCACACGCCAACAGAGGAGGAAAATGGAAGATGGAATAACGGAAATCAACGTGAACAGGTGCAGTATTTTTCACTCAAACTTCAAATTCTGTTTCACAAAACTAACACATACCCACACATGCATCCTAGAAATAAACTTAGAAACTAGAATTGAGGAAAGGAAACGGGCAACAAGGGATAGAGTGGTGGTCCAAGAATCTGCTGTCATCATTACATTATTTTCAGTTGTGATCATGACACTATTTAAAGTGTAAGGCACTCATTTTAGCATGCACCTTGAGGGATCAATCCCAGCTTGGCATTTTTAGCCAGCCCCCGCTGTATCAGATGTGGCACAGAACATTCTGGACAAAGTCTTGGCCCTCAAGTGTGTGAGCCCCAAGCAGAATGACCCAGGTTCCAGGATCATTCGTGCTTTGAAACTCAAGTGTTTCCAAGAACATTCTAATAGAGATGTAATTACTCCTCTTTTAATAGAGAAAATGAAAAGAAGGGAGAAAATATAGGAAGAGACGTATAGCAAATTGACTTGACTTTTGTTTCCCAAGATTTGATAAAAATCTCATACAAAATGACAGCACAGAACTAAGCAATTTCAGCCTAGCTGAAAGTCAAATATCTTCTATACCCTTATTAATTCAATTCAATAAATATTCATTGTTTATTTAGAAGACACTATTTAGGACACACAAATATAAACAAACAAAGATGCTCCTGGAATGATAATGTAGCCTTTTAAAAAATCAGTCAACTAGAGGATAGATAGCATAGAATTTAAAAATCATAAGGAAAAAAAGAAATGAGTTCAGCTCATAATCTATTCAAACAGATCCTAGATTTTTACATCAAGTAGTGAGCTGTTCTATAGAACAGTGCAAGGTGGGAGATTCATGAGTCAATAGATTTGAGGCCATCTTGTCAAATCCTTCACTGCGGCTCAAATAGTAATAGGAAACATTTATCAAGGGTTTTGAGAATTCTTCTAAATTCTTTAACACGCATTAACTCCTATAATTCTTTACATAGTCCTATGAAGAAAATACTCTTAATGTGTCCATTTTACCCTTGAGACAATGGAGGCACAGAGATTTTACAAAAGACTCCAAAATTACAGGGTAACAAAGAGTAGAGCCAGTACTAGGGACTGTGCTGTCTGATTCCAGAGCTCAAAACTGTACCCACCTTGCTAGAGCACCCCTCCAAACGTTTACAGCGGGCAGGAGAGGAATACAAACCTGTAGACAGCTGAAGCAGCTCTGTAAGAAAGATAAGGAGTGGCAGACTTTCTGGGACTAGGAAGTACAGTGCCCCATCTGGAGGGGGCAGCTCTTATTCAATATCAGGCAGGAATTTGGATTCTGTTGCCAGATCTGATTTTTCCAGAGAAGCAGACAATTACATTAACATTATGGGAAATCTCATGACTTTTAAATGCTGGAAACTATTCCAAACAAAAAAACAAACCAAAGAAAAGACATCCAAGGGCTGGATATTTGTGACCCCTGCTCTGTTTTGAATGGAGCAGCCCTCAGCATTTTGGGGGGTCATGTTCCCCTTTGAGAATTGAATGAAAACTACATAACTTCTCACAGAAAACTAATTGTAAACATACACTTGCAAGCTGTCTTGCATATAATTTCATAGAGGTTATGCATGGATCTCCTACAGGTCCCTGGGCTTCCAGAGAAGCAGTCTGCTCTAAATGGACAGCAACTAGTCAGTGTGCTGGTACCATGTTAAGAGAGGTGGGTGGGCCTCAGTCCTCACCTAGAACCCATTTCATCTGTGGGTTACTTAACACAACAAGGTTACTCATAGGGGAAAAAAATAAAGAAAAACCCAGATCAAAATAAAAAAATCAAATTGCGGGAAAGAAAAAAAAAAGGGAAAACCCAGACCCCAAATAAATAAACAAATAAATGAATAGCAACATCCTAAGAATGGTACCAGCTTTCTGAGTAAATGAAATAAATTCCTGCATGCATTCCAAGGCAGATTTCTTTGCAGTGTGAGAGGTGACTAACCTGTCAGAAGAGACAGGAAGTGTCATTTAGGATCAAGCAGTAATGCGTGGACAGGAAACTAGGCAAACCTCTGCCTCGGCAGAATGATGAGCAAGAATTTCAGCCCAGGGTTACACCTGGGCTCACTGGTCTCCCTCACCATACACACACACACACACACACACACACACACACACACACACACACACCCATCCACAATACTGTAAAGAGCTTTTCTTCCCTCAGACCCTTCACTAGCAGACCTCACCATCTGTGACTCTGTAACTAAAAAGGCAACTCTGGGCCCAACCATTTTCTTTCTTCTTTTTTTTTCCAACATGGTCATTCAGAATAACTCTCCTTGGCTTTATGACTGAAGAAGCTTCTAGCAGATCCTGGTCCTCTTGCAGCACTGCCTCTGTCTCTGTCAGTCACCAGATGCCTCTGTGTGATAAGGGCACCCCATCTCCATTGCTGATTGGCCCATTATGGCTGACTTCCCTAGTGGGCTCCAACTGACCACATCATTCTAGTTGTTTTTCCCACTTTAGCTCCTTACAGAACAGATGATGGTCTCATGGGAGGGGAAATTGACACTAAACAGAAATGCACACAAATGTCAGGCAGAGTGAGGGAGCCTGCAGACTAAGGGAGCCTTCCATAGCAAGATCTGATATCATAGTGCAATCAAGTCTACGCTGATGATGAGCCAGTACAGTGATTCTCAACAAACTGCCACTGCTCCCAAAGAGCCTAAAACCAGCAGAATTTCGATAGCATGCATGTGCATGCTTGCATGAATGTGTGTGTGTTTTCAGTAGGCATGATCTGTTGACTTGGGAAAAGAGAAGGTAACTGCAGTTGGATGGAATGCTGTGGAGTAGAAGCTTTAGGCAGCGACCAGGCTCAAGTATCACATCTCTCTAACTGCTCCTCACACTTCATCTCCTTGTTCCTGTGTTGATCCAGAGAAATCCCCTGAGAAACATGCTTGTTCAGTGATTGCTGCAGAGCCCAGTTCATGCCACTGCAATTCACTTGAACTCAAGGGGGTCCTGAGAGTCTGATATGTGTCAGGCGTAGTGGAAATACTGAGGAATAACAGTAAACTAGGCACATACAGCCCCTGCCTCCATCGAGTTTATAATCTGGGGAAGAATGGGAATTTCTTGTATACTTTCATTATTCTAGCTGTTAGTGCAAGCTATTTAGATACAAAATAATCCAGTATCAAGAGTTTTTTTAGTTCTAATTGACTTTAATTTATTCATATATTGTATGTTGTATTGGTAGTACAAAAAAATCCAGGAACATCAGTACAGAGGCAACTCCTTTTGAAAGCAGAGAAGTATTATCTCTCATAAAAAGCCATGGCAGCTTGGAGTCTAGACATGGGCCATCTGCTCTGTGGTCTGTCCAATCAGAGGCAGTAGCAGGCAAGTCGCACGGCTTCCATTGTCCCAAAGCTGGCAGAGGCTGCCACTTAGAGGCTTGTGGACCAGTAGACTCCAGCCAGTGACAGACTTCTGAAAGTCTGCACATCAGGTATGAGAGTCAGGCACCTCCATCTTGGACCTTCATGATATGACAAAGGAAGTAACACGCTTTGGTTTGCTTCACATTTACCATACTAAGACTCTTCTTAAGATGTCTACAGAGAACTTTGTTTTAAGCCCAAGACAGACATAAATATACATTTAAAAACCTAGTCTATATTGTAACACATGCCTGACATAATACTGTATTTGTATATATGTGCTAGCCCTATTTTAAAAACATTTCTTTCTTTCTCAGAGGCCAAATTCTCATATTATCTCATTGGTTTAATGAACAATTTTTAAATGCAAGCGAAAAACCAGAAAACAGGGGTTTCTTCTGCTCTGTGTTACAATACTGGGTGTAGGGGGAAAAATGCTAGGAGAGAAATTCTCCCTACTAAATATGTGTTTAGAAATCTGATGCTTGTAGATTTGCCCTATTTTCCGTCTCTGAAGGTCAATGACACATAAGAGGAGAAATGATTGTGCCTAATATTGATTTTCCAAAGCAAGTGCTCCCATGGGCTTTTTAGGGAGATTACACAGCCTAGAAAATCTGAGAATTAATGCAGCAAAGTTATCAACCCTCACAACATGGATAGACGACTTACCCTACAACCCATGATTGGAAATAATGAAAAAGCAGGACAATATACACACATTCAAGTCAGCTTTACCATCCTCAGACAATGGTTATTAGGACTTTCAACATGCTATGATGATCTGGTCCATCAAACCCACTGGATATCCATCCCCCTCTCTGTTCAAAGAATGCCTGAGGTCAGGCAGAATGAGGCTCCTGGGGCTTTAGGTGTAGGGAAGCTATAAGTCTCTTTACATTAAATTTTGTTTTCATGCAGTGCAAACAGACACCTAATAGCTGGTTTGATCCTCCACCCGGGAAACTGATGGAAGAGGACAGCCACTTTCAGGGATGGCAACAGAGACCAAAGACGTCATGCAGAGCTGAAGATTACTAGCAAAACTCCAGCAGTGAGAACTTCCCTGCACAGATTTTTTTGCAGCATTGGGAATATTAGGCATGGAAACCAAGTAACTATCCTTTATTTTCAAACTGGAAAAGCAATGAGTTGTATTAGCTCAAGTAATAAAAGTTTCTTATTGTTTGTTTCACACTGCAAGATTTTGGCACGAGTCTCCATGGAACGAAGGAGATGTTTATGCTGATCTTTAGCCAGAAGAGACAGCTGTCAGCTTTTCAGTGTTATACAGTGATTAGAGAATGGTTTGTATATGTGGATATATATTTATATATACATACTATATATATACGATAAACTCAAATAACTACCTCATATCTGACAAATATCACATCCATAGACATAGGCTGGATAAATGATGATATCAAAAGGGGCCATTACAAAAGGTTTCCCTGGCCAAAATTTCACTTCAGAAATAAAAGAAAGAGAAACATGGCTTATGTCTCTTGAAGGCAATAGCAGTTCTTAATGAAAAATATTAACTAACTTACTGTTAATATTTCTATAGTTGATGCTAACAATGGCAGAGTTAGAGGAAAATCTGTGTTGAGTGGAATTCCTCTGTTGCATACAATGACTACTTTGTCGTCCCTTGGCAGCTTGTTGCTGCTCTGGTACCACATTCCTTGACCATGTCCTAGAATGGCCCACTGACCTTCTTGAGTCCCTATTTTACTTATTTACCAATCATCTACTACTACATATTTTTGATCCCTGTGTGAAGTTTCCTAAGGATTACATGAGGAGAAAAATACAGATCTTCTGTTTTGAAAAAGTTTAGGATATTAATAAGATGTGTTCATAAGTACCAAGTGCCAGAATAAATTAATTGACATAAGGGGAGAGAGAGTGAGAAAAGAGAGGGGGCAGGAGAGGGAAAGAAGGGGAGAGGGGGAGAGAGAGAAGGTGCATAAACTCAAGGGTTCAAAGGCTTGGATAAGAATATAAGTTCTAACCGAGTTTGGAGAAAAGATAAGTGGAGCTGAAATGCTCAGTAGAGGTCACTGGAGGTGGAGGTTAGGAGGCTGCAGTGGTGCCTTGAAGTACTTGATTAGCTAGAAAGAAGAGGGGAGAGCATTTCAGGAGATGAGAAAGATTTGAGTAATAAAGAGAAATTGGGAATGACAGCAAAGATACATGCCTGTCTGTAAGAGAGGATTTATATTATAGAGCAGGAAAAATAAAGTTGGGTAGGCAGGAAGGATTCAGATGATCATAGGTCTTGGATGCCGGTTTAGTTTCTTCATGAAGGAAAATAAATGAAACACCACTGCCTGACAACATCACAGACATTAAATAGATGTCTAAGTATGGCCAACTTCTACATGAAGAATTGCCCTGACCTTCAGGATGGCTGATACAAATTCCAGAATTGTAGTGCTCAAGTGATTCCCTTCTAGAGCAAGGGAATATTTCCTGATAGGAATAGCCACAGGCTCTGTCTCCCTAAGGCACTTCTCATCAGCTGAGTCAGTGTGCCACGCAGAAGAAAAAACATTACTATCCCACTGTATCATGGCCATGAAACTTATAGCTACTGAATCCTCAACCCATGATGCAATGCATCCTAGCTACAAACAAACACCTTAAGTGGTCACCTCAGACAGGGTGAATTAGGAACCTCTCTTGGAAGAAACTTAGTACCCCCAAAAGTAAGCTACATGATTCTTGTCACCAAGAGTTTATCATGCATTATCCACATAGCATAAACATGCATTCTCATCTTGTTATTTGCAAATCTTACATTTTTAAAGTTAAATGTACACATTTGTATACTTCCCAAAAAACTGATATACATATTAACATGCTTACTATAACTCACCTCTACATTTTATAAAAAGCCTCAAATATTTCTATAATCTGTATATATGTAACAGTGATATTTCTTTTCAACATGTATTATTTTGTCAGAGGCCAAAGGCTCATAATATCTCATTTTGTGTCATGATAATTTATGATTTGTCAAGTAAAACACGGGTTCTTTTTCATCTTTGTTTCATGACTATGCAAGGAGAAGGAACCGCTAGGTGTTTCTCTCTCCCTTCCATTCTCTGTCACCTACCAGGTTATGAAGCGGATTTCTCTCCCAGTCTCTTTCATTCTAACAGGTAAGACACTGCGGAGTGCGAGGGGCAGGATGGGGGTCAATAGGGCTTTCCTCTTGAATGTGCTATTGACCTTCAACACTTGACCTTGAACGACAGATACAACTTCATCAGGTGGAAATGGGCAGAACAAAGGGAACAATTTATTCCAAGACACAGAATTATGAGAGAGGGCTATGTTCCAGTAAACTCAACTCTTTGGGTGTGCCTGGAGACTGAGTGAGTGAGGAATGGGGGAAGATGTGGTCAGAATGGTTGTTTGAGATCAAAATATTAAGGACTCTTTCATGTCGTGCTAAAGGCAAAATATTTGGTCTTTTTATTTTTCTCTTTCGAAAAAGTTCCAGGCTGAGGTTTAAAGGAGAAAATAAGAAAAACAAAATTGGGTTCAACCATCATGCATTAAAAACTGTTGTGAACCTCCCGCCAGGCATGGTCTCGGAGCTTGCCCGTGCTCTGAGCCAGCAGAATCGTGCATACCAATAGGCCATGGCTACCATTTCAGGCCCCGAGCAGGGTGAAAGCTATGTTTTGATTGGTACCATGACATTGACATGAAATCCTAAAGCCTGCATTTTGTGGGGAAAATGCTTTGCTCATATTCCCCTGCCTAGGGACCCCATGCTGAGCTTTAGATATTTATCTGTCTTAGGTGCTGGGCTTACATGAGGACCTCCATACAGATCTGTCCTCAGTATAACAATTATATGTTCTATTTATTCCATTGGTACATTGCCCCCAAGTTTAAATCCACTCACTATTGTCGTAACTGACACTGTGTGGCTGCTGTCCAGCTCTGCCAAGTCAGGCGTGGCTGCTGAATATGTAGAAGAGGAGACAAGCAAGAAGTGGGAGAAAAGATGGCTTTAAAGGGAGATTCTGTCCCTCCTCTCTCTTCAACAAGGACACTGGACATTCTTCCACAAACTAAAAGGCTCTACTGTCTACTTCTAGGTCCTTCAACTTAAAAAAATCCCAGCGAACACAGGATACATTTTAGGTGTCTGGCAAACCCAAGAAAACTTCAATCTTAGTAAAAAGCTTCTTCTGGCAAAAGAACAACATACAAAATATACACTTAGGAATGAGTGAGAGGACTCAGATTAGAACTGAATAAATACCTACGGGCCCGCAGCAGCATATAGTCTCTCAGAAGGCAGGGAAAGTAATTTTTTGGTACCCACATGGAGACAGCCAACCAGAACTTGAGAGATGAGGATGCCTGTGTACATCAGGGACTGTCATGAAAAGAGGAGGTGAAGGAGAGGAGGCAAAACCTAGAACCAGAAACTGGATTTGCACATGGCTCTCCCTTTGTACAACTATCCGTAGATGAAACAGACAAAGGTCAAATACTTGCACTCCACCAGTACATTCATGCAAGTACGCATACACACAGAGACAATATCATTTCCACCAAGTTACTTTACAGACAAATATCTACTTAACTGGTCTATAAGGATAATATCATTATACTATAAAGACAGAAACTGGCATCCAAGTGGTAAAGGAATTTCTTTCAATTCAATTAAAAATTCATGATAGAAATCATGAAAAAAAAACCAACAAAACAACCCATGTTTATCTAGATTCTCAACCTAATAAACCAGAGATAGATTACATGCCTCTGTAATATGTAATTACTTCCTTATATGCCCCGAAAATGTATGATGTACTATTAACTACTATTATTAATTAGTGTAGTTCATTATCTGTGGTTTAGTTAAGCACTATTAATGCCAGGGTAACACACAAGGTATCACATGTCTTTAATATAAATGATGTCATCTAAGCATAAGAATATACAATCTGATTGTGACAAGTGATTAAGTAATGTATTTACCATTTTAGTGCCTCTTTGTAATATCTAAATATGCTGGCACACTTATCAGCACTTTACCCGTAGTGCTCAAATACTGGTCTTCCTGGGTCTGTACAACCCAGTAGTGCAGAATTCTCAGTATCCAAAAGGAGTAATGCGATCACGTGGTAAGCCACTCATATTAAATCCCTAAGGAACAAACCCATCTACCTGCACCTGCATCAGAGCCACTGAATATTGCTGGAGAAAAATAAGCCACCATAAACACAGATCTTAAGTGGACAATCAAAACTGTCTACCACCTGTGGCGAACCATGAAGGATCTGAGATATTACCCTCCCCTACTTGCAAAGTTGACATGTCATTGCTTCATGGATGCTGGCAGGGGACATGAGACTTTGGGGTCAGAGATCAAGGACTTTATATTTTTGTACTGGTTCCCTGAGTTCTAGTTCTCACAGGGCAATGTGAAAAGGACCAGGTGACATCTGCACACACGAGTGGGTTGCGTTATGGGAGCAGAACCATGCATTTAGGGAACCCGAATATTTTATAATGGGCAATAAGCTTGTCTGACCTTTGCCCCAAAGTACTTTTTTGTACTGAATAGCACACAGACGTGCACTTTGCTGTGGAGAGAGACACTATCTCTACCTCCCAGGGCTGTTCACTATACAGCCTTGAAAAAAAAAGTCCCAAAACAAGGGAGTCGGTAACTCTGACTGCAAGATGAGCAAAAATGCAAAAGACCCCTGAAGAATTGCCTCCCCATACCACCCTTCTCTGTTGTGACTGATTTCTCACTCTCCTAAATGGCTATTTCAACCTTCTCTCTCCTCAAACATCCTAAAAATCACTGCCATGGGGCATACTCTATGCTGCTTGGTTTTCTTCTAGTTCATTTTTGCTCCTTTTCAGTTTCGTTTGCTGGCTTCTCTTTCTCTGCTCATCTGTAAATGTGAGAGTGCTCCTGGACTCCCTTCTCTTTTCTATGTGCTATGAACTGAACTGTGTCCCCTCAAAATTCATATGTTGAAGGTCTAACCCTATGTGACAGTATTTGGAGACGGGGCCTTTGGGAGGTAATTAAGTTTAGATGAGGTCATGAGGGCCCTCTTGATGGGATTAGTACCCTTACCAAGAAAGACACCAGAGAGCTTGCTTCCTCTCTCTCTCTACCTACACGCATCAAAGAAAGGCCATGTGAAGAGACAGCAAGAAGGCGACCATATAAACCCAAGGAGAGAGCTCTTACCAGACAATGACCCTGCTTGCATCTTGATCTTGGACTTCCAGTCTCCAAAACTGTGAGAAATAAATTCCTGTTGTTTAAGCCACCCAGTCTATGGTATTTTGTTATGACAGCCCAAGATGACTAAGACACTACCTATAAGTACTCTCTAGGTGATGTCATGCAGATTCTTAGCTTAATATACTATCTATATGTTATAGGCTCACAAAATTTCATCTCCATTCCCAATTTCTCCCGTGAACTAGAGACTTGTATAACAAACTGCCCATTTGACATTTCCACTTAGATATTTAATAGACATCTCAAAATATGAACATGGCCAAAATAGAATAATTTTGCCCTCCAATTCTACTCTTCTCTCAATCTTGCCCATCTTAGTAAATGCCAACACCACCTACTCAGTTGCCCAGGCTGAAAATTTTAGTATTACCCTTCAATTCTGTATTTCCTTTGCTCCAATGCGACAAACAAGTTTATCAGCAAATCTTGCTTCCTCTGTCTTCAAAACGCATTCAGGATCTCCTTTGCGTCTTCACTAACACCACCCTACACCAAGCCACCATCCCCTTCCACCAGGACTACTGTAATGCTGTTCTAACTAGTCTCCTGATTTCTATCCTTCCCACATATAATCCATTTTCTGCATGGCAGTTACATGATATTTTCAACATTTAAATCAAGTCACATTTCTCCCGAACATAATCCTCTCCAATGTGTTCTGTTGCATTTATAATAAAATGTAAACTCCTTAACCACACTATAAAGCCCCATGATCTGGCCCTGCTTCCCTGTCCAACCTCATCTTATGTCAGCTTTCTCCTCACCCTTTAGCCTCCAATCTGTGGTCTATTCAAAAAACAGAAAGAAAGTCATGCCAGCCTTAGAGTCATTATGTTAGATGTTTGCATCCCTGAAATTCTGCCCCACTCTTCTCCAATTTTAGCATGGTAGTTCATTCCTGTCAGTCAGATCTCACCTTAAATTCATTTCATTCACAAATATCCAGTCTAAAATTGTCATCCGGCTATTCTCAGCTCACATCATCCTATTTTAATTGTCTGCATAATACTTACCGATACTGATATTTCTTTCATGTATGAATTTAATCTCTCAGGAAGGTAAGTTCCTTGATGACAGGGTCTCCTGTAGATGTCCTGCTCACTCTGATATCTCTACTATTTAAACAGTACTAGAAAAAATAAATATTTCTTAAATAGATGGATAGACAAATAAATGGATAAATGACACATGTAAGAACTGGCAGGGGTGGGGCTTCCTTCGAGAACAACACAGGTAATTAGAACAATAGGATCCTTTTATTACCTTTTGGCACAGACTGACGGGTCCATGTACATAGAAGGTATTCAGATATTGGGAGGCCTTTATTTTGAAGATGAACTATTTCAACTTATATTTTTTGCCTAGAGAGAGCTTTTAGCCACTTCCAGGTAAATACCATTTCTAAGCAACCTACTTAATAAGAAATTATACTTGAAATTAAGCAATGATATAGAAATAATGCATGGACTTCATTTTACTATCTTATGTTTTAAATTAATTAATTAATTTTTAAAAATGATTTTTTGTGTATTCTATGTGTAGTCACCAAATAGAGACCGAGATTTTGACAGTGAGTAGGGCAGAAAAGAGACTTTCTTCATAGAATTTATAAATAATAAGATGCAACTTATAAGCAGCAGAATCAACCATCTACAGCTGGGCACAACTCTTTGCAGAATATAAAATTCTTTTACCTTGTTTTCTAATTTTTAAATTGGCAAAGCTACATTCATTAGTTTATATATATTTTTCAAATATATATATATATATATATATATATATATATATATATATATATAGCTAAAATAATCCCTTGAATAATTGTGTTTTGGACTCAAAAAAAATTAAAACCTGAACTTTAACCCATTTTTGAACAGTCTATGTACAGATTTAAGAAAATACTACTATTTAATTTAGAATTTTCTAGTCTACCATTATACTGCCTTGAGAAAAACTTTTAGTAGCCTGTTGCCTGAGTTTCTCAATCAGGGAAACATATTAGCAAAATAAACATCTCATTTCAAACCAACAGGAGATGATATAATAAATGTCAAATCCCTGGGTCTTTCCACCAATCTAGTCTTATACAAAGCATTAATAATGAGGCAAGTTAGAGAATAAAAAAGATCTCCTAAATTGTGTCATGAATGTTTACTATTATCTCTTTCGGAAAGAAGGAAAATCCTTCCTGGAAGAAACAACACTAGAGCATTCAAACCAATAGCTACTTGAATTGCATAAAGTCTCAGGTTATAAGGGAGTATCAGTTAAACCACATGGGTTCCTATCATTGTTATCTTCCTTGTAACATCTTACATCCCTAATGAAATGTAATGGGAAAAAATAAACTTGAAGTTGGCCGTGGTAGGAGTATTTACACCACAGAATTTGGCAAACACTAGAAATCAAGGCTTGCCCCCTATCCACACTCTCTGTCCCCCAGCTCCCATGGAAGAACTGGTTATTAAACCAGCACACCACTGATTTTAATCCACAGATGCTTGTACAAATCCTTTCTTCTACCGTTATAAAAACATGTGCACACATCAGTGGGAGCCCTTGGATAATGACATTGAAATGAAGCTTCAGACAGGTCTGAATCTGACAGATATTCTGAGATGGAATCCAGCTCGTGAAATCACACACCATCAATGAAGCTTCCTATCTTGCAGAAAAGTTTCTTTAGAGAAGGAAGGAAGGAAGGGAGGGAGGGAGGGAGGAAGGAAGGAGAGAAAGATCCATAAAATTGTCTTCCCTGAAATTGTCTATTTCTCACTTATATACCCTAGAATCTGACAGTATTATAAGCCTGTAAAACTCCCTTAGCTGTAAAGATGGATGATTAAACTGCATTCCTGTTAATTAAAATAAAAGATAGTTTTAAGTGAAAATAGGAAGTGGATTCTCTAAATGAGAGAGCACTGGCGCATAGATTTGAATATTACACTCCATAAAGACAGCCCATTGCGCTAATAGCAAAGCAGTCAACACTACATTATCTCGGATGTGCCTTTCCATCCATTTACACACAAACACAATAACTCATCGTGAAGAGCCTCTTTTGCACACGCCCTTAGTCAGAGAATCAGGACAGGACTTAGTGAATAGGAAACAAAAAGCAAATCTAAATATTTATTATTATTTTAAAATTACAGCACTACTTAAGTCTAGGGCCAAAGTAGATGTCACTTTGTGTCTCCTGTCTCTTGCCAGGGCCAGAGAACATTCTAGTCTCTGTCTTGTTGCATTTGCCTTCCCATAAAGGTACAACTTTCACATGTCAATCTCACATCCGTTTGGTAATTAGCATGGTATATGGAGAAGAATGCATCCTTAGGAACCAGGCAGTTCGAATGTTTATTAAAATCCTGCCTATTTCAACAGTTGTATGGTATTGGAAGGTCAGGTACTGAATCTGAAACTTTTTCTTACCCTTCAGTTGGGAATCATAATATCTGCTTCACGAGGTTATCTTGGAAACTACACACGTGAACGAGGTGTGACATGGTACGCAATATATAAAAAATCCTCCATAATAGTCCTTTATTTTTCTCTTTCCTTATCTTTACTTCTCAAAAATGAGGGAGCAATCCTTGACTTGCTAGGACAAGAAAATAATAGCTGCAGGCCAGTTAGCAAAAACATCCAGATAATTAGTCCAAAGGGGATTTTCATTTGAATCTTATTTATTATTCAATGTGGAGTTGATTATTCTAAAAGAAAAACACTGTGCCTTTTAAATTTTCCTTTCAGCGGCCTTTAGTAGTTGCTTGGGTTTCTTTGTTTGCTTCCAACCTTGGAAAACAATCCAGAAGCTCTTTTAATAAGCCTGTTGCAGAAGAAAGTTTAGAGTTCACAGTTCCTGATTAGTGGCAACCTCAGTAATAATGCACAAGGAAGGACATAATTATCATTGTATAGTATTCCTATCACACAGGATGCTTCTTATGTGCTTTATCAACATTTAAATACAATCCTCCAATACCCATGGGAATAAGACCATAATAATATTATTATTAATAATAACAACAACAACAAAGGCATTAGAATAAATAGCACACATCTTTTATTTATTTTCATGCCTTTCTCCTGGAGATTTTAAATGCTCTTCACATATTAGTGCACCTAGCCTTAGAATAAATGAAAATATAATTAGCCACAGGAACATCAACACGGAAATTGATGTAATTAGAGAGAGAGGTTCAGTAAAAGAGGAGATTCTTTTCTGAAGCTCTTTTCATCACCCGTAAGTGGCCACTGGGCATTAGACCTTATGGATACTTAACTCAACATGGATATAAAAATGCAACTTGCTGCCCTGTAGCACCTTACAGTTTATTGAAAGGAAAATGGAAGAATAGGTGCTTTCGGACGAATGGAACATGCATAGGCAATAATGCAGTCTGCTTCTATTTAGCCCCAATTTCCAGTTGCTTAACAAAAGATTTTTTAATTCATTCCTCACTTACATACTCTTTTGAAAATGAGAGTATAAGTGCATTTTCATCAGCATGTTTGATTTTTCAAGATATTAATATTTCATAATAGGGAACCACGCCCAGCAAATACACTTGGAGGCCCCAACAGCTTTATCAAGGGAGAATTATTTTTATAACAACTGTATCTGGAAATTAAAGGTATAGTCAGTACCTGGTATAGGATTCAGTTCATTAATTTGCTAATTGACCTTCCTTTTTGTTATATATAGTTTTAGCAACTCTCCCATTTGCCATATGGTGGTGTGCTTGCACACGCACGCAGACACAATATAGTCAGTATTAAAGGGCTCCAATTCAGATGTTGAACATAGGAGTACAATCTGTAACCTGCCTTGAAGCAATGCAATGACCTGAAGCCCATCCTCCTTCAACCTGACCTTCCTTCTCTCAAAGCCTCTCCCATTCCTAAAACTGAAAGAACATTCAGCCACAAACATTTAGGGAAAGTTGGGAAGGGATGAGGCTGGTATCTGGCTAAATTAATCGGAAACTCTAAGTAAGAGAACCCAAAGGGATGGGATTTGAGAAAGTGCCTTGGTCAGTTACTCACCTATAATCTCCTTTGTCTGAGATAGGCATTCACATTGCCTAAAAAGTCTATTTTGGGCCGGCCTGGTGGCATAGTGGTTAAGTTCATGTGCTCCACTTTGGCGGCCTGGGGTTCACGGGTTCAGATCCCAGGCGTGGACTTCTACACTGCTGGTCAAACCATGCTGTGGCAGCATCCCACGTACAAAATAGAGGAAGACTGGCACAGATGTTAGCTCAGGGACAATCTTCCTCATCAAAAAAAAAAGAAAGTCTATTTCAACAGTTAGATTTCAGTCTAGATTCCTGCTCATATCAATCTGAAAGATTATTCACTGTTGGCTTCTTGGAGGGATTGCCTTAGTAGCTCTAATCTTCTAATCTTGAATGAAGACTAACATGGACTTTTCTGGTGGTAGCTTGAGCCAGATGCTGACCCCAATATCACCACTAATTCAAAAGAACATTAGAGAAGAGGAGGAATTTACTAAATAGTTCCCCAAATGTACGACTTTCAAAGTTTTTAATTAAAACAAAGAGAAATCTCTTACTTCCTTCTACCCAATGTTAATCAGGAAAAATGTACTTTAAGATTTTTGAGAAATTTTCTTCTTGATTTTTGCACTGTTGAATGTCACAAATTTAGGGCATAATTTAGCAGATCATTTGCTTTTTTTGGTCTAACTTTGCTTTTCATAATCTGAGGCTTAGGGAAAAGACCTAGTGTGTATGTGAATCACTTGCAAGGAAAGAGTAAAGGACCGGTTACAGGACTGAAGAAAAGGAAAGTGACAAAGATAGGACTTCCAACCACAGCAACCCCATTAATTTGGAAATCTAAATAAATGATGACATTAAACTGCTGTCTTTTAACTATTGACTACTACTAACCTCAGAGTTCCTAAATTTTTAAATGATAGAAGCACAGAATTTATATGGTGATAGATTATCGTAATTTAGTATTCTGAAAGTTGGCAAAGGAATCATTCTTATCATCCAAAAAATTTACATCTGAAAAGGGCAGATGTCTTTAAAGTGCTTTAGACAAATCACAGAACATTTCTTATTTGAGATAATTAGCTTTGGGGTGTTTTGCACAATATAAAATTAATGCACGTGTGTGCATATGTACACATAAGCAAACATATATATTATACACACACATTATATAAGCCAGCACATTGATTCGATCTATATATGTTTATCTCATGATCAGAGGAAGCATTTTTCATCTATAATTTATATTAATTAATTTGTTTACCAATTGGTTATGGGTTGAATTGTGTTCCCTCAAAAGACATGTGGAAGTCCTAACCTCTGATACCTGTGAATGTGACCTTATTTGGAAATAGGGGCTTTGGAGAAGTAATCAAGTTTAGATGAGGTCATTAGGGTGGGTCCTACTCCAATATGACTGGTGTCCTTATGGGAAGAGGAAAATGCCATGTGAAGACAAAGACACACAGGGAGAATGCCATGTGACAACAGAGGCAGAGATCAGAATGATACAGCTGCAAGCCAAGGAATGCCAAGGATTGATGGCAAACCACCAGAAGCTAGGGAGAGGCAAAGAAGGATTCCATCCAGAGTCTCAGAGGGAGCATGGCTCTGCTGACACCTTGATTTCAGACTTGTAGCCTCCAGAACTATGAGAAAATAAATTTCTATTGTTTTAAGGCATCCAGTTTGTGGTACTTTGTTATGACAGCCTAAGGAAACTAATACACCAACCAACCGGTCATTAAATAAATATTTCTCGAGCACTTTTTATGAGCTTCAGATTGTGCTAGCTGCCAGAGTTTTACAATATTGAGTTATACAGATGATGACTGTGCCTTTGTGGAGGAAAAACAATCAGATAAAACATCTGGGAACAGTACAGAGTGTTGTGGGAGCAGAAATCAGAGGCTTCTAATAGAGGACCATGGAAGCCTTCCCACCGACAGTCACTCTATGCTGAAATCTGGAATGATGAGTGGGAGTTAGCCTAGGGAGGAACAGGGGGAAGTTGGTTCCAGACCAACAGAACCACATGGCCAAGATCTGAAGAGCAAGAGAGAAGGCTTCAACATTCAGAGCACTGTTAGCGTATAAGAAGAGAGAGGCCACTGGCCAGAGATGAAGAGTGCCTATTGGGAAGGGCTTTGTAAGCCACTTAAGGAGTTGCAAATTTTATTCTATGGGAGGGATAAGATACATTGGATTTTAATCAGAGGATTGCTATGATCACATATACATTGAGAAAGACCATCTGTTTGTGGTGTGGAAAATGGACTGGAAAGTGAGAAAGACTGGACACAGGCAGCCTGCATATTGGGAAACTGATAGAGTTCAACAAGCATTCTGATTTGCATTTATCCATTGCTTCAATTCCCAAAGCACCTTCACAACTAATTTTACATTAGACTTCCACCAAACTCCAGAGACAGAAGAAGGAGTACTCCCCACTCTACCTAGTCAAGAACTCTGGCATAGCCTAATAAAGCAATTTGTCCAGAATCACACAGCTGGTAGACAATGAAACTGGGACTGCAAATGTGTCCTCTGCTTGCCATGTGTGCACTCCATTACACAGCAATGCACAATGCCCACTATTTAAAATTTTACTGCCATCATGGGCAAGGCATCATTGCACAAAGCCAGGATGATGCACTGGAAAGATCACTCAATTCCGAACAGCTGGAATAGAGTGCCTGGCAGGACTCTTCCTTTTCCCCTCAAGCACAAATGTGCACAGCTCCACCAAGTTGAGGAGAATACCTCATTAGCTCCTGGGCTCAGGGAAGAAGACACCTACTCTTACAGTGCAGGAATTGGGGAAAAAGAATAATCTTATCATGACATTACTTCTGATTATATTATTGTAAAGTATATGTACTTTATTAGATGAGCCATCAAAAATGCCAGGGGAAGGGAAGGGAAAGGGAGCAGGAATTTTCTTAAACCACATCTTGCTGTCCCACTACTGGTGCCTTTAGCACCATCTAGATGCAGCCACTAAGTAGAAAAAGAGAAAGAGATGGTGTGTCCTTACTTTCATCCTAATCAGAGTTTCTTTTTTATGTTCATGTATTTGTGTGCTCATGGGGAGATCTGGAGCTAAAGAAGCCTTCATTCTCCGCAAAGACTTGGTGGAAGGTGCACTCCGATCTCCAGGAAAGCCTAAGATCCCATGTTTGTGAGTTTCTAAATACACACACACACATGCACAGGCACATACGTACACATTCCACTCAAAGAGTAGAGCTCTAAAAAGGATTAAGGGGGCTGGCTCCATGGCATAGTGGTCAAGTTTGGTGCGCTCCACTTCAGTGGCCTGGGGTTCATGGGTTCAGGTTCTGGGCATGGACCTACACCACTCATCAGCCACACTGTGGCTACAGCCCACATACAAAAATGGAGGAAGATTGGCACAGATGTTAGCTCAGGGCTGGTCTTCCTCAAGCAAAAAAAGAGGAAGATTGGCAACAGATGTTAGCTCAGGGCTAATCTTCCTCACCAGAAAAAAAGAAGAAAAATGGACTAGGCACCCACAATCTGTGGAGGGGCCAAATAGAAGCAAAGAAGTAAAGCTATCTCTTCTCTTGCTTTTGGTAAACTTGCTGTGGGTATTTTCTTTGCTCCTCAGGTTCATAGTGTGGAGACAAAGGTCTGTAGTCATCCTTCTCTTGGAAGGTCTCTTGGAAGTCTTACTAGCCCCAGTGCTATGACCATATTTAAGGAAGATATGGAGGGCCCAAATTAGGCTAAAACCACCCTAAACTTTTTGTTTCCATGCTTCTTGTTGCAGTTGAAGAGGTAAAATCCAGAAGGCCAAGTTCAGTTTGCTGAAGTAGGAAGAAGAGTCTAAAGAAATAAGCTACTCAGTTGTCCTTCATTCTAGGCTTTCAACTAAGGAAGCAAAGGAATTCTAAGTTGATCTTATATGGTCCTGCCCTGCTCCCTGCGATAGGAATCTACACATACGTTGGGACCAAACCCAATTAGTCATAAAGTATTCATTTATCTCAAGTGTCCCCTCTGCACATCTCCTTGGTGACCTAACAGAAGATGTCTGGTGCGATTTAGAGACATTGGATGCAGTCCATTCCCTCCTTAGAGATTTTTATCCCCATGTCAGTTCAAAAGCTCTTTTGCAGCTGCTTGTTAATTGGAGAGAAGCAGTGGAAGCCAGCAATGCACAGTCAAGACACTGGGATAGTGGAAATACACTAATTTGTACTTGGCAGAGAGAAAACTGAAGAGGTAAACATCTTGTTGAAAACAACAATCAGCGCAATGGAAAATCAGGCTCCTTCTCCAAGTCTTCAGCTTTAGAATCTGTGCCACCATGGGCTGGGTTGTTGTTTGCATTAATGAAAGATTTTAGATGGGCTTAAGTCACCACTTGGATAGAGACAGCCAGGGCAAATCTCGCCTATATAGGACACGCTGGCTGATCAGGGCAGCCCTGGGGAATAGCCTTCTGTGGAAGGCACTGTCCTCTGGATGAGACGTAAGCTCTAAACTCCAATAGCCATGATGATGAACGATCCTTCATACTCTTTGGGAGGTGAGGGGACATTAACCTTGTACGTGGGCCAAATTTCATCTGACACTCTTCTTCCTTAAGTCTGCCCTCTCTGCCCCCAGCAAGAGCAATTGGACATCATATACTCTTTGCTTTCCAGCCCCTGAAGTCAGAGCATTGTTGTTGCCTCATAGCATTCTAAGGTGGATTAAGTGGTTACACACTCTATCACATCATCTCAACAGGGCAGGGGGGCACTAATTCATTAATAGTCTTTATCTTTTGCAAGACCCAGAGAAAATGTATGAAATCCCCCAAATCCATGGAGTTTGTTTCCCAGCATTTTCTTCATTCATTCACCAAACAGTTGCAGAGTACCTACTAGTTCTAGTTCTGGGAAGATACAAAGATGAAGAAGGCATGGCCCCTGCCTTGGAGTTTGCCAGCCAGGAGAGGCAGGCACATAAAGAATTAAGAAGAGCTGCAATAGAATTATGTCCAGGGAACAGTGGAAGCATAGAGGAAAGAGGGACTGAATCTTCCCAACAAAATGCAAGACTCAACATGCCAAATGAACAGAACCCCTTAGTCAATAAGTCACAAAACATTTACAGGCTCTAACAACCTTATTGTGACAAGATTCTTCAAGAAAACTTAGAAGCTAAGCCATAATACAGTCCTATGCCAAGGGGGCTCATGTGGCTGATGAGGTGAGGAGATCAATGTTAGTAAAAAGGAGTTCTCTCCCATCAAAGAACTTGGGGGGATAGTTACATGAACACAGGCAGAAAGAAGGAGTGGTGGTGGGGTGGTTAGGAAGAACATCCCATCAAGGAAACAACTAAATGAGAAAACACAGAGGTAAGTAGGTTGAAATGGGGAAGATAGATTAGGTAGATTATGATGGTTGTTTAATGTCAGATTAAGGAGTTTGCACTTGATTTGTCATAGATTTTTATAGATTTTTGAGTAGGGGAGTGACTCAACTCTGGATAGAGGTTGAATGGGATAATTTTTGTGATCTATGTATAAACCATCAACAAAACGCAGAAATGATTCCTAAAGACTGAGGTTCAAGGCAGCAATATTTCATGGAAAGATAACTCAGCAATCCAAATATACAAAGATTAAGCCAGGGAAGTATGATGGTGAAGAGGGCTTGGGAATCAAATAGACCTGCTGGGTGACCTTTGCCAAGTGATGAAGACTGTTAATTTCTTTGAATGCCATTTTCTCATCCGTAAAATGGGCATAATAATAGAGCTTATCATATAGGTTGTTAAGAGAATTAAATGAAGCAATGCAGGTAAAGCACTTTTCTGGTTCTAGTACATTGTGTGCATCCAAGAAACCTTAACTACTTTTGTTGTGATAATGTTGCCTTTGAAACATGGAAGAAGGGATTAGCGGAGTTTACTGGAATGGAAGTGTTAATAGGACAGGGTGACTGATTGAAAATAGGGGTACAAATTCACTTTACAGATACAGTGAATGACCCAGGACAGCAGCATGGGGTTGAGAGAAGCAACATGGGGGTATCAATGGAGGCCTCGATAATCTCAGACTTCAACCTAGCATCAGGCTTTGAGAATCTTCTATGAGAACACTAAGCACACTGGATGCTCATCAAGAAGCATCAATTAATTGCATGGAAATATTGAAACACTATTTTTGGCCCTGGGATTTGATTTGTCATTGATGCATGGCTAAAGAATGCTTTGAAAGGAGGAAAAGTAATGAAGGAATGAAATGCAAGAGCCTTGAAGTTAAAGTACTACCAGGTTCTCTAGCTTACACTAAATTAGGTTGCCACATGTCATTTATGCAAAATTTCATTATATTCAAGCTTGCATTATGGAGGGTTTCTGGAATGAAGAGAAAATGGATTTAAATGTCCCAACTTCTGTTCATAAATAATTTCATTTCTTTAGTTTAAGGATGTTTCATAGATTATTGTATTGAGAATAAAAGAAATAAATTTCCACTATTTTATTTTGGCAGGCATTAGTCAAACTTCTCCCCGAGTTCAGCTCTGAGAAAGTGAGTAATTCACTTGTCCCTGTAACAACACAGCTCTGAATAACTAAAAATCCAGAATTAGTGTCAGTGAATTTTCTTTAGCAAGTAGTAAAAAGACCAAGGAGATAAATCTTCACCTTAGAACATTTTTCTCAAAGAAATTTTGACTTATTTGATAAATTGTAATTTGTAGAATAAATTATAGACTAAAATAGAATAGAATAAAGCTATAATAAATGATATTTCAATATATGAATGTTTAGGATATCTATACTAGTAGATAGAGTGAAGTAGTAGTTAAAAGCTAACAAAGAATCACTGTGAATCTGATAGTAACAAAGGTACATAGATCCAGATATGTTCTCTTGGTGACTCGAATACCATAAACAGCATCATTGTCCCTGGCATGATTTTCCCAAGTGGAAAAAAATTCTTAACCAAATCAAAAGATAATCTTCCCTCAATATATATGGCAGGTTCACACACTCTTAAAAAAATTCAGAGTGCATTAAAAAATATAAAAAATGTTGTGTTTGTTTGTAAAATGGAGTTGTAATCCAGCTCAATCATTCTGAATAGGATTTTCACCTACATGAATGTCCTGGGGGAGATTATAAAGTCATGAGGGAAGCTGAAAAGAGAAAGAAAAAGCCTTCTTGGCAACCCTAACCCTGGCTATCAAAATACTATTCCTGTATTACAGCACCTCCTGACATCACGACAACCAAAAACATCCCCACAAATTTTCAAAGCCCTGTTTTGGGAGAGTACCACTCCCACTGAGAATCAGTGGCATACAAAAAGAGAGTAGAGAATGTGCTGGAAATAAAAGGTATCTGGTGTTTGGTGTCTTTTCTTTTTTTCTTTAAGCATTTATATTTGCTTCTGTGAAATTAAGGAAAACTTCTGGAATTTATTTCCACTTGCTGAGTTCAAGAGATACTCAGAAGAGCTCTTAAAACATAACTCACCTATTTAGAATCAACTCCACCAAACCCTTGGTTAATCAGATTTACTCTTTTGATATTCCGCTTTTAAAAGAAAATGTCAAATCAGTGAGGCAGATTCTAATAAAAGAAAGAATTAATAAGTAACTTCCCTGCCATACGCATGAAAAATATTTTTCATGGTTTTGATGTACTCAATTTTTAAAGAGTGAATGAAGATTTTGCCAAATCTTTTTTTCTCTATGTTTTTATTACGACAAAAACAAATGTTTACAAGGATAATGTCAATACACTCTATGACAGGGATTCTTAACCTGGGGTCTCCTACCAGGGGCTCAAAGGTGGGCTGCAGGGGTCTGTAAATTGTCTGCAAAATTGTGTGTGTGTGCGTTTGTGTGTTTTTCTCTCCCTTTCTTGGTAATTTCTGATATTATCCATAACTCTCATTATATTCTCAAAATAATTTATCTTCCAAAAATGTAAAACAAACAAAGCAAACAATGCTCCACATTTTTCAGCCATTAAGAATTAAATTGAACCCAATATTTTTTCTTACTAACACAGAAAATTGGCTCAGCAGTGTCTAGAATGATTTTTCACCACAAAGGCTAAAGAAATAGGGAATTTAGAGTGACACTCAATAAAGCAAAAGATTAACTGGAACACTCCCGTAAATTGAGGTTTTGTGATTTACCTTATAAAGGTAAGGTAAAAACAAAAAACAAAAACTTCCCAGTTAAATGATGAATCCAGGTGGATTCCCAATGGGAGTCCCTAATGTTAAATCACCCCTTAATCCCTAAGGTTCTTCATGCATTCAATACGATGGTGGTGGTGGTTGCTATTGCGCTGAGTTAAAATACACAACTTCATGTAGATAATACATTGAATGAAACAAAAAAATGTAATATTAAAAGCAATTTTACTTATTGTTTCCCAATGATTTTGCCTTTCTCCTTTCTACCAGAAAGACTACGCAGGGATGAATATGCCTTGCGTATTTTTATGCAACAGCATAATCCGTGTAATTTATAATCACTACATCCCTTCCGTGACATAAATGGGCATGAGAAGCTAATGGGCCAGAGTCTTTAATTCCGTAATAAGTGAAATCCCAGCAGGTGAAGTTGAGTGGAGCCTGAGCATTGTTTGCCCGTGTGCCTTCGAAATGGAAATGGCCCCTTGCAGAGTTCATACCATGACCTACCTGGGGGTAAACATTCAAAGGCACATTGTGCTAGAGACAATTTGATAACCTACAATATTTCTATCCCTCAACAAAATTAACCTTGTTACGTCCACTCTGTGACCATCACTTTCTTGGTTAGGCAGTGCAACCAACGTTTGTCCTCTGTCTCCTGGTAATATAGCAACGCGCCAACTTCTTCCCTCATAAACCACCCCAAATCCACAGGCCTGTTGGGAGAATGAACTACAACTCAGTATTACAATCAGAAAAACAAATTTGCTTTCTAGAGATTGCAAATTGATGGTTACTACTTAATCAGTAATTTCTAACATTTGGAGAAAGGAAGGTGACTGCAGTCCAGCAAAAAAGATTAAAAGTGCTCCATTTGAAAATCTCTTTGGGGAGAGAAGGGAAATCATCAGTGTGCAAGGAGGTTTCACAGACTTTCAGAATTTTATTTAATCCTCACAATCCTGAAAGAGCACTATTATTATTCAAAAATTCCTGATGCTGAATCTACACCTCAGAGGTGAATAAGCAAGTAAGTGATCAAATAGATATTTTTATCCAGGTTTGTCAAATGATTCTCAAACTGATATTCTCCCATTTTGCTAACATATGTTTTTTTTTAAGGCATAAAATGTAAATTTGAAAGTTCTCTAATATAAATGTGGAAACCTAAAGATACCTAAGACATGTTTCTTTAAAAATGTTTTCATGGGGCCAGCCCG
The DNA here is from genome assembly GCA_031878705.1 of Tapirus indicus. Classification (NCBI taxonomy): domain Eukaryota; kingdom Metazoa; phylum Chordata; class Mammalia; order Perissodactyla; family Tapiridae; genus Tapirus; species Tapirus indicus. Next base: position 14,508,791 of record CM062937.1, read on the forward strand.
GTGGCACAGTGGTTAAGTTTGTGTGCTCTGCTTTGGCAGCCCAGGGTTTACAGGTTTGAATCTCGGGTGCAGACTGAGGCACCACTCATCAAGCCATGCTGTGGTGGCATCCCACATACAAAATAGAGGAAGATGGGCACAGATGTTAGCTCAGGGCCAGTCTTCCTCACAAAACAAATAGAAGAAAAATGTTTTCATAATACTAAGGCATGTATATTTTAATCAGTGGGGCAACTAGAATAAGCACAAATTGATTACTGGAATGGAATAAGTAACGAGAAATAGGACTTTTTATAGAGAGTAATTTATTTCTTCCTACAACGCTATCATTAAATATTAATTTAAAGCTGAGAAAACTGAAGCTCAGAGAGATTAAGTAAATTGTCCAAGGTCATATCATTAGTAAACGGCAAGTATAGGATTTCAACCTAGGTTGTCAATTTGTCATTCACGACATCATGCTAACAGAGTGTATTGTTTAGAGTAGGTTAACTTCTAGAACAAACAGGTTGAAGACTTTAAATGGGATCAAACACAACAAAAGTTTATTTTTTGCTGACATAACAGTACCAGGTGGGAAAACAGGTTGCTGTGGTAGCTCTCCTCCACATACTCATCCAGGGACTCGGGCTGAGCAAGGCTCTGTCATCCTTGATATATGGCTTCCAGTGATCCTCGGTGCCATTTCCATTTCAGCCAGTTGGAGGGGAAAGGGCATGGAGGAGCACACAAGGGAGGTTTGTACAGGCCAAGCCTGGAGATGGTATACATCAGATCTTTGCATATTCTATTGGCTAGAACTCAGCCATATGGCCACACCTAAGAGAAGCTGAGAAATATAGTATAGACATGTGTCCAGAAAGAAATAAGAACATGACTGGGGTGAAGAAAGTAGTCCTTATTACAGATTTAGAAAATGAATCTCCTTTAAAATTAGAAAAGAATAGACCCCAAAACAGTGGAAATGACTAGAAATTTTGGGGAAAAGCATTACAAGTATGTATATTAGTTAAGAACTCAGCCTGTTGAATCAAAGCTTGTCATCAAAATCGAAGCCACTGATCATTATATGATTTTAGTTTTACCCTTTCCATATCTTAATTTTCTCATTATTAAATGGGGACAGAAGTACCCAATTCATGGAGTTTATTGTAGGAGTTAATGTTGAAAAAACACGGCAGAGAAGGCTAATTGCCTGTAATATTCATTCATTCTTTCCTTCTTCCTTTTTAATAATAGAAGCTCCTAAATTTGTGGTGGACTTATGTCCCCCAGACAGAGACTACATTTCCCAGACTTCCTTGTAAGCTGGATGTGGCCGTGTCAATAAACTCTAGGCAATGAGATATCAGTATAATCCAAACCAGATCCTTAACAGGAAGCTGTTTGCCCTCCATTTTCTCTTTTTTGTAGGGATGTCCCTTTTGTCTCTTTTCTGAGGGATGGAAGCTGGGTGAGTGTGATGAGTCAGTTTCAGTCCTACAGAGAAGGGATCATTTTGGAGGATAGTGACACAATACCGTGCAGGTGCCTGAGCCTCTGCGTGATCCTGGCAAAGAGAACTGCCCTAACTCCCTTCACCGTCTGCCATCTTAGACTTTTATGCCAAAGAGAAACGATCTGTCTTGTTTAAAGCAGTCATTTCAGTCTCTGTGAAAACAAATACCTCACTATTACTACATTTAAAGTACCTAGAATAGTGCCCGCCACACAGTAAATGCTCAACAAATGATGACTACTATCAATATTTCATAAAGACCACATATCTAGAGCCCATTTCCCAAGTATCTTCCAAGGAATGCTAACTTACAATGATACGTATTAATTCTCAGAATAAAAACAGGGATTTGGGTGGATGGAGTCAAATAATTTTGAGAAATTCTGAGTTAAAAGTAAATGAGTTGCTCTACTGAAGAATTTCTTAGTCTTAAATCCGCTAATGTTAATGATTACTGTAAGGAAAGGGAAAGAGTGAGTAGGGTTTCCTAACCTTATTAGACCCCAGCACCTTTACCAAGGAAGTATATCATGGAGATAGTGTTCTGTGGACACTATTTGGGAAAATATTTTACTATAAAATGAATTTCCAAAATTCTGAGAGAAGCGGGCTGAGATTATTCTGAAAGAGCACCCTATACTTATAGGGTGGCACTTGAGTGCATAAATACTAATTCATGTTTATTATAGTTAAACTGTACTTCTATATTCCTCACACTGTCTTCAAAAAAATACTGTGAGTCACTAAATATAATAACTTCTGAGTTAATCACGAATTTCAAAATCAAGTAGCTAGTATATCCTAAGTAACGACAGAGGTAGAGAATCAGAAATGGGGAAAGGAAAAGGAAAGAGTACAAAGTTATGGCTACTCTGATTTTGATGGAGAGCATTTCTGATACCTTGATATATTTTTCTATCCAAACCATTCCAAGCAGATGAATTAATAAGTACACATTTGAAAAAAATGCCTGGAAAGTAAATTCAACAAAACCACAAAAGGAAAAGAAGCATGGAGTCAATTATGGATAACATGTCAAGCTGAACACAAATTCCTATATTAATAACAATGTTTTGTGAGACATTCTGATAGATAAATACTGCAGTTGGGTGATTTCACAAGTTATATTAACTTCACAGTGTTTAGCAAGGATTCCATCTTCAAGAGATAAAACAAACACTTAAAATAGAAAACAAATTATAAAATATGGTTCCATGAATTTTGATGAAATTGATAAAATAGCCAGCTAGAAGAGAATGCTTTAGCTCTCTTTCTCTCCTACCATTTTAATACAAATTTGAGGAAAGAAACTAGGACTCCAAAGATCCCCACTCAACATTTTAAGATGAGTTTATGTTTTTATGAGCCAGCTGTTGGAAGGGAAACACAAAGATTCTCTCTAACAGGCACTTAAGAGGAAAATACTAACAGTTGAATAAAAGTGAGCCAATTAAACCACTTACTCATGCTTAATATAGTTCTGTGTAGTCCAAGCACCTGGCTTGGAGTAAACATTTACTTTCTGCAGCATGATATTTAATCAACTCCTCAGGTGGTGGAGAGCTCCATCCAAAAGGGCGGTTCTCCCTGACCTTACTCTTCTCTTAATTGGAAACATCATTTAGCGTTCTGTCTTTTCCAACCCCCTTCTTCCTCAAGCATCTCCTCAGTGTATGACTATCACATATGAATGCCATTAGACCAGTCACACCCTCTAACTCAGAGCTCCTTTAAGGGCGGCTGTGACAAACGCAGGGATTTAGAAAGTTTCCTGGGATTCCCCACCAGATGCTGAAAGACAAAAGGCAGTTTTAGGTCGGATAGGAGGAAAAGAAGGTAGTGTCACCAGACATGGACCCTAACCCATTTCTCTTGTTCTACTTAGAAAAATCTGTTGTTAGATCTAATTGTCTTGTCTTCTTGCAAGGTGAGGCCTTCCATTATCTAACACCCTGGGGCCTTGAGCTTATGTGGTTTTCAGCTATGTTCCAGGAAGAAGCTCTAGGAGGCAACTGCCATGGACCCAGCCGAGCTGAACCGGACCAGGTCGGCCCAGACCACAGCTGCGAGACTGACACCTGCACGGATAGGCTGAAAATTGTACTAAAGTAACCTGCCCTTACTAACATTGTATATTCCTCTCCTCTAGGGAGGTGCAAAGTAGCCATTTTTAGGTCATGTGATGTATGTAGAAGCATGATTTTAAACCGCGCATGTGCAAGCTTAAGCCCACCTCTACACGCATGATGAAACTTCCCCTTTGAATGTTCATCCCCTACCCCAAATAAAATTACCCATCTTCCCATGCTCAGGGGGCCATAGCTTTGCGAAATTATTCCCTATGGTCTCCACCTCTCTCTTTGCTGCATGCCGCAAATAAAAATTAGACTTTGTGAAACAACTGCTTCTCATACAGTTTGATTTAACGCCCAAGAAGGGACCCATGTTTGGTCCGGTAACAGTAGGAGCCAGAGATTCAGCAGCAAAACACTAGGCTTCCTCACCTGTAATTAGGAAGTGGATGAGCAGAAAAATATCCCTACTTGGATGATCTGGAAAAGTAGTAATCGATATGTTTGAAATATTTTAGGGCAATAGAACACATTAGATGAATTAATATAATCCCTCTGAACACTGAAACTCAAAGAAACATGAAAGGTGGCACTAGAAGGGCCTTTCCCAGAGAAATTTCTTTATTTTACAGATGAGAAGGGGACATTGCAGAGGGGTTGATTTTGCCCGACCAATCAGATAAATTGGTTACCGGTAAAATTAGAATGCTGGCCTTCTAGCTCCCAGTCCAGGTAGAGGTTAAGAGCACTGACTCCGCAGACAGACTGTCTTGTTAGAATCTTGGCTCTACTACTAATTGGCTGTGCAAATTTGGGTGAGTTATTTGCCTTCCCTGTCTTCAGCTGAGAAATGAGAGTAATAATAGTATCCATCCCATAAGGTTGTTGTGAGGATTCAATAAGCTTACCTGTGTAAAGTACTCAATATAGCTTCTGGCACAATGTTAAGTGTTAGAGATTTCTGCTCTTTTTCTCTGTCACCTGACATCGGTAAACACTATGATCATGCAGTGGTAGAAATAGGTGTTTGTCTTGTCACTAGAGATACTTAAACCCAGCACCTATATGAGCGTCCCGTCCATGGAGCCATCAAACGTGCATGAGAGCTTGGGAAGGCTGTCCTCAACCCCAGAGAGAGCTCTGGTGAACTCTCAGAGAAGGCCACAAAGCAGAGAAATCCATATGACTTATAGTGGTTTACTATTCCTCAGATCCCTTGTCCTTTGGAGTTGGACATGTCAACTTAAAAAGCAAATATGTCTGTTATTTTATCTTAAAATGAGTTTATTTGGGAATAACCAAAAGAATTGCAATTCAGGATGTGCATGCTATGGCAAACCATAGGCGAATCCAGCAAACAAAGAAGGGGAGCTGCTTTTACAGCGAAAAAGGGGGAGTAGGGAGGGGCTATTCTAAATGAAAATCCGTTGGGAGAAAGTAACAGTTCAGGGGCAGCAACAGCTTCTCATTGACTGAGCTGTTGCCAGGTGGGGAAGAGAAATCTTCCTTCAGTAGTAAAGTAGTTTTACTTCCTGTCAAAGATGCATGGGACCATCTCTTCCTGTTTGGTGTCATTGGCGATGTGTGATAGGGTGTGAGAGCTCCCCCTACAGGCCTTCCTGACTCCAATTTAGTTAAGGTTTCTTTTATTAATTTCCACAGATGGATTCAAGAATGGTTAGAACTTGAGTTTCTTTACCTGATGAAATAAACAAGAACTAGAGAAGGGGTTAAAAATTCTTTTGCTAGTCATTTTCCTATCATCATCAACACAGCTAACAGCAGCCATTTATAGCTGGGGTGGCTGTGGTGAAATAAAGTAACCTGTGATTTTTCAGATTTTTCCATCAGCAAGCTCTGGAAGGTTGATAATATTTGTTATTTACCAGTCTCATGGCTGTCTGGGAGCAATTATCTTTGTTAGAGCCCTTTGATATCTTTCAAAAGGAGAAATGCCAGAGGACTCAAGTTGCCCTCTTACTAATATAATGATTGGGAAGCTGCTTTATCCCATCCCTTCCACCTCATTCCCACTTTTCTGGGTGACTCTTACCCATTTTAAAGAATTCAGCTATTAAGAGAAAGATGTTACAGGGAAAATATGCAATGAATCATTGGAAAATATAATGTTATCTTAAAACTGTTTCTGTTCTTTGAACCTGACTGGCTTCTCTTTTAGCCAATGCTGGTGACTCAGAGAGTGTGTCTAGGTGTAATCAAACAAATGTAAGTAAACGCTTTGGCCATTTCAATACATCCTGGCCCAACTATGTGGAACTATCCTAATGAGCTAAAGTGAATTGGAATGGTAAACTCTTTGAGTCCCGTCTGACTGGATTGTGTTTATATGACATGGTCTTGGATGGCAACAATAGTTGTTACAATTTGTTGAGTGCTTATTTATGTGCCAGAAACTTTGACCATTGACTTTATTCTTTTTTTATCCCAGCTGCTAGGAAATAATATATTTTTACATCATGAACGGGTGCACACCACATATACATGTACAGACAACTAAAAGTTTCATGAAACAATACTTACCTAAATACATACAATGCACTGCAATATTTTTTATTCTACTTTATGTTATTTTTGTGTTCTAAAATGCTGGTTTTGACCCATTAAACTGATTTTACGACTCACGAATGGATTGCAACCTACAGTTGAAAAACACTGTCTTAGACAAATTTATTCCTCATAGTAACCTCGCAAGGCAGATACTTGGATCAGATTCCATGCAGGTAGTTCAGTAGAGAATATTTAATAAAAGGAACCCATTAAAAAGGGCTTGGAAGAGCTAAAATGCCAAATAGGGAACAGTGAGGCAGTCCAGATATTAGCAATAGCGGGAAGTAGCTATCTTCTGTAAAGCTGGAGGATCAAGGGAAAAGGTGGTGTTATCAGAGCACAGATGCCAGGCCACTTGCAGGGACCTGGATCAGCAGGAATTGGGATTAAAGAAGGTGGGATCTCAGAAGGTGGGGTGCCCTAGAGAAGTGTCAGTGTAGAGAACCTGAAGAGGAGAGGCGGTCACTATTGGAGATACCTCTCAAAAGGAGATGAGTCAAGAGGGACAGGAGGGAAGGAGAAGAGGAGGAGAGAGAGAGAGAGAAATAACTTGACTTCTTCCACCCTCCAGTCTTACCATTTCCTCCCACCGGTCAAATCTAGCTAGCAGCTAAACATGAGTGTGTGATGTACCTACTCATACAGGTTCTAAGGGCCCCTGAGCTTGATTTAATGCTCTGCTATCACTATTCTGAAATTCATAACATTTTTTTTAAACCAAGAATCCCACATTTTCGTTTCACACTGGGCCTGCAAATTGTGTAGCTATTCCAGTGCACAGCATTTTTATTCCAGTTGTACAGATGAGAATACTATGGCTAAGAGAGCTTAAGCAGCTTACTGTGAGTTTCACAAAAGTGAAAAAAGTGAAATTTGAAAGCAGCTTGGTATATCTGAGACCAAAGTCCACACTCCTTCCAGTAAGCCCCAAGTCAATTCCATCCCCCCAAATAGTACTAAAAGGCAGAGGGCAAATTGTGCAGGTAAATCTCTTCTGGCTTAGTGAGGAAGGGACTCATGTTCTTGGCCACGGCTGCTTAGAGAATAATTTCAGCTATTCCCTTTTGGCCATTCCAAGCCACACACAAACATTAACTCAGCCTTTGGGGGCTTGTTAAAAGCAACTGAAAAGATGCTAATAGGATTTCTTCTGCTCCTCCTGCTGAAGAAGCAAAACAATCCACTATAGAGAAATGCAACCCTCATTTTTTTTTCTTCAAAATTTGCCTTGCAAGATGGATGTAAAGGAGGAAAAAAATTGACTTCAATGGTCAATTCCCTTATCAACCCTTACTTAGAAATGAATTGAAGCTGTGGGTGCTGACTTCTGCTTCTCCACAACGGCAGCCAACTCTCTCCCCCTCTCCCGTGGTCCTCTGTCAAAGTTTTAAATATGTGATTTTCCTACTATAAAATCTTCCTAGCCTCACTTTCTGGGATAATTTTGGTTTTACTAACAGTTAAATCAGGAACGAAGCCAACAAATTTGGCAGGAGTCAACTCAGAGGGAATATTAATTAATGCAAAGAGTCCCTAACGCAATTACTGTAAATTCTCTTATCTTACTTATTTCAGTGATCCTTTGCTCTTACTTAGAATGCTTTATATGGTCTTTGCCTTTTGTATTGCTTATAACACTTGAGGCACTTATTGTAGTTTAATGCTGCAATATTCGATACAACAATATATTATTACCATTCAACTTCAGGTCACAAAACAAAATATTACTAGTCAGTCATCATTACCACCTTTTTTTCCCCCATTCCATCTCTACAGAATTCCTTGCAATCTGAGCACAAAAGAGAGTCCTAATTATCAGAGGCCCATATATAGAGTGATGAAGCTCAAACCAATCTATGAGATCGATTCTACAGCAATTCTACACAGATAAGGAAACTGGTATCTGGAGAGAAACTGGGACAGGCCCTGGGGCTTGTGGCTAATTAGAATGTAAGATGATTTTAGGCAAATCTCTTACCCCTACTTTATTTGGGATAAGCTTGACTTTCTCATTTCCCAGGTGCTTCTTCATAAGAATCTACATTGGGTGTTCATTCAATAAACATTGAATGTTTACTTTGTACCAGGCAGGCAAAACACTGAGGACTGAAAGATGAACAAGACATGACCTCTAATAAGCCATGGAGTCTTGAGAAATATTAGACAATTAATCATCACATGGTGTGACTGCAATTCATATTTATGGGCATGACATGAAGCAGGGAAAGAATGACTAGCAAGCCTTTCAAAAAGCATAATGAAGACTTCACAGAGGAGGTGCCTCTTGAATACTGACAATATAGACCAGAAATTCATCCACAAAATTATCATCACTAATAGCACTAAAATGTCTTAGCTAAAACAGACATAACTAATATAAGAATAAGGATCCTAAGCCTATTTGTCAAATTGTCAACGTCTGTTGTCGGGAGAAGGATGGTATCACATTCAGAACTGACCAATCACTAGGATGTAACCTGCTTTATTCTGGAGTTTATTTCTGCCTGTTTCAGTTTTTAATTATAAGAATCACCTTGAGGTAAGAATCAGAATCTCTGGACAGGCATGCTTCTGGGTATTTGTATAATCAGGCAAGTTTGGGAAGAACAGCATTATTCTGCTTCATCCATGTCTCATGAGAAGGATTTTGTACTTTTGGGTAGTGAGTATGGGTAGTGGGGGGAAGAGAAAAGCCATATGTAAGCACAGTGATTCGGGGTCACAGAGTCTTTGGTTCAGTTCCCAGATGGGGCAGTTCAAAAGGATCTGCCAGGTACATCATTCAACTTTGTATCAGTCACATAAACAGAGGAGACCCTATTTGATCATATTATAATATAGCTTCAGACAGAAGGGATTTTTAAAAGGAGAGCATGCCCTTACTCAGGGTCATCATTAGAAAAAGGAAGGCGGGATTCTCACCTTATATTGACTAGCACACAAAAGAGCAAAGCTCTCTCTTAGAAAGTATTTCCTTTAAAGAGATGAATCAGGAGAAAATAACTGGTGGTTTCAATCGCTTAGTGTTCTTTCTTTCCACCTCTCATGCTTCCTCCATTAGCACCTTTATGAAACACTGCTGGATTCTCTGCTCTCCTTCCATTCTTCCCCTCCTCTCCTTTCCTTTGACCTTCTCTCTGCTCTTTCTTCTGACACTTTTTCTAGCCTCTCCTTTGACTCTTGAGCCATTGAAGTTCCTCAAGCTTTTCCCCCTTTATGTAATGACACACACACTCTCTCTCTCTCTCTCTGTCACCTTCCCTCTCTTTCTCTTTCCTCCTGCTTTCAAGATCCTAAGGATCTTCATTAGGTTTTTCTTTCCCACTGCGATCAGTATGCTCTTCAGGATTTCTAGCAAATTTTAGAAAACAATATAACAATAAAACAGCTACCATTTACTCATCACCTATGTTCCAAATAACAGTATGGAGTTTGCAAATATGAGTCCCTTTAATCCTTATAATTGCTCTCTGATACAGAATAGTCAGTTTCATTGTGTGGAGGAGAAGCCTAGACTCAGAGAAGTTGAATCATTTACCTAAAGTCCTGTAACTAGAAAGTAAACAAGAGATTTGGCCATATTAATACCAGAAGTAACCCAAAGCTTTTTACCAGTCCAGGAGTTGGGATAGTGGCTAACAAAGAAGGTGAAATATAAGCTCACTGTGCTTCTTTATGACTAACGATTTGGTAATTCTTACCATAAAAAGGTCATATTATTTACATCCATGAATGATGTTGGTCTCAATTATTCTTGAACATGGAACTTTCATTTTCCCCTTAAGCTTCTTAGTATTAATGGGAAAGCTTTAGGGAACCTATCTAGGGAACAAACACAGATATTAACTATGGCCTCCTGGATGTAATGTCTTACTTGCATTTGCCTTGATGGTGATTTTAATTGTGGACCAGCTGGGGAACTGAACGTGTAGGTCCTGCTGGAATTCATTCTACGGTAGAAACAACATAGAAATAAGAAGAAACAACACACTTGGATTCTTATTTCAGTTTTACCACCTACAGCTGAGCAACCCTGGGCCTGAATTTACTCATTGGTAAAACCAAACTTTTGGACTAGATGGTCTCAGAAGTCCCTCCTACCTCTCATAGCCTATGTTTTAATAAGTTTTTCCTGGATGCCCAAATCAACCTGTTCAGGCAGCTGAACTCTGCATGTGCCCCGGGATAGGCATGATCCAGCATCCCTCTGTATTAATGGGAAACGTTGGGAACAAGCTGGAGAATGAATGGATGTATATGTGTATGGGTGGAAAGATATTTGGGGTTCCACCACAATGCTCACTCCATTAGGCTCCAGGCTTCCTAATTAGTAAAGAAATCATAAGGCTTCCTGCTATCAATGCAACTGATGGAACTTAACTATGATTTCCACTCTGATTCATGGAGGATGTTTTAATTACACCAAAGATATTGCTGTAGGAATTAAGCTATATTGAAAAAACAGGCATGTAATAAACGTTCAAAGACTTTATGATTTAATAGACATTATTGTCTTTTACTGTATTAGTTTTTTATTGCTGCTGTGACAAATTATCACAAACTTATCACCTTAAAACAACATACATTTATTATCTTACAGTTCTGTAGAAGTCTGAAACGGGTCTCACAGCACTAAAACCAAGATACTGTCAGGGCTGCATTCCTTTCTGGAAGTTCTAGGGGAGTATCTGAATATTTCCCTGTTCCAGCTTCTAGAGGCTGCTCTAGTTCCTTGACTAGTGGAATTCCTTCCGTCTCCAAAGTCTGCAATGGTGAGTTGAGTCCTCCCATCTTATCACTCCCACCTCCCTTTCTGTCTCTCTCTTCCACTTTTAAGGAAATTTATGATTATTTTGAGCCTACCTAGATAATCTGATAAAGTTACTAATACTTTAAGGTCAACTGATTAGTAACCTTAATTCCATCTGCAACCTAATTCCCCTTTGCCATGTAACATAACATATTCACAGGTTTCAGGGACTAGGATGTAGACATCTTTGGAAGGTCGTTGTTCTGCTTACTGCACTGTCCATTTTTTCTCTGGGTTTAAACTTTTGACATGAACAGAAACACTGCATGAATCTATAGTGAGAGAGCTTATTAGATATGGCATCAATCTCTATCAAGAAGCTTTTATAACCTCGCAGTGAAAGTGGATATTAACATAAGGATGAAGAGTCATTCCTTTCATAGCTAATTAAGCTGATTTCACCAATAAATTTTTAAAAATTGAGGATTTGTACATATTTCAAAAAACGCTTCGGGATGTTTATAGATACTGATATTTTTAACACAGTAGGGTAGTTTAAGACCATTCTGGGACCACCTCTGGAATTCACAAGATTTATTCCTTTACTAGAACATCAATCAACAGCCTACTAAAGACCACATATTTTATCAGTTACCTGTAAGAATTTCAGTATGTTACTTTATGAATTTTTTGCCATACCACTGAAAGTGAGCATAAATAAAGCTAAATAGTATTGCTATTATTCAGCATTATGAATAAGGGAACTGACTGACAATAAAAAAATCAAGAATGATTAACTCTAATTCTTAATGGCTTTGGAGCAGCTGGAGCCAAAAATCAATACACAAAAGTCAAAGAATGTCAATATGCTTATTTTCCCTATGAAAATTCTCCAGGAGTTCTGCTGGGTTTCTTATTGCTCTTGTCTTTCAAATGCCAACTGAGAAATAGCTGTCATTTTTGTCTTCATGTCAGGTCAACTGAAAGGAAATGCCAAAATGGAGAACAAATATCTAATAGCACCTAAAAAACTACTGTATGTTATTTTCTTATATCCCTAAATTTGAGTCTGAAAATAAATCCTGATTTATGTCTATTGTAAACTATGACATTTTCAACAGGACATGTAATTAAAGCTTAATGACAATTATTTTATTTTAAGTGGCCTTTAAAAGAATATTTACAGAGACGAAAATAATTAAGGAAGAAAATTCAGTGCTTATTCTTTTTTATTCAATTTCATTTTTATGAGAGAAGTCTCTGTACAATAGAATAGCCCAATTTCAATGATTTAAAAAAGGAAATAAATTACATATGCATTTTCAACAACTCTAACCACTATGTCTAGCCTTCCTTCTGCTTCTCTTTTCTATATTTTTTTTATTGTGAATGTATTATTGAAGTAGTCAAGTCACTAAAGAAATATCTATAACATTAGCCTTCACATCTGAAGAAGGTTGGATAGTACATATTTTTATGAGCTCATCATAAAAACAAGTAATCAAGGCATTGATTGCCACTTTATGGGCCTTTTTTAAAGACGTCGACATGGGTCCAGAAATGCCAACTATCAAATTCATATCTTTACTCTAGTCTCAGACTGGATCAACTCGCCACTATGCTACCTGAGTCTCCCCAAGATGATCTGCCTATGTGCAGAGTTATATAATCAAAATACACTTCGACTGGCTTCCATATGGTGACAAAATAAAACTGCGTGTGGTTACAGGCACAAGCTGTCTGGATGCTATAAAAAGAAAATTTTGACCAGTATGATTAAATCAGTATGCATGGTAAAATATAATGGTTAAATTCAAAGAACAAATTAAGTTTCCCTCCCATGAGTGAAATCTGGAAAAACAAAAGAGATATATGCAAGTTTCCACAGGTTTTTGAAGACCAAATACGTCTAAAGTGGTTATCTCATTGCCATATGTACACACAACTTTTGTGCCTTTCCCTTCTCAGTTCTACTTTTTCTTTCTCTAATTCTGTATCCTAAGAGAGCAGTCCAGTAAGTTCATTTGGCAGAATTAGTAGCACATCAAGAACTGCCCTCTATCGGGGGGGTGAGATTAAGTTTCCAGAAGAATTTCCACCATTCAAAAAACTCCTGGGTGGGACAGAAGGAGGAATTTGTTATATGAAGTGTCCATGTTCAATTTTACCCAAAGGTTTTATTGTAATATCACACTTAAAAATTATTATTAATGATAATACATTTATAATTTGTGTATACTGATGACAAATATAAGTAATAAGAACACTAAGAGATGTGTTTCTTAGTAACTTCCTCTCTCCCAGGCAATATTTATAAGCCTTGAAAACCCCAAAGAATAGGTTTGAGGGCCATTTTATAGATAATGAGAGAAGACTCCAGCGATTTAAAACAAACTATTGAAGTGCTATGGTACTGGTTGGAATCCAGAATTGTCTTGTTCCAAAGGCTGATCTAGTTGGCACACAACAGTGAATTTAAGTGTTTCTCTTCCTTTAGCGGGAGAATTCTTCAACAAATAAAGGCAGGACAGATCTGAAAGGAGTTGGGGAGAGAGACACCCCAAGCATCCAACCCCACCCCCTGCTCACTCCCATTTCCTTCTCCATGGCAGCAGCCTTGGAGACATCGCTCTAGAATCTTAGGCCTCCAAAAAAATGCATCTTGAAAAACACTGTAGTACACCACCCTGTGGTCTTCGTACCTTTATCAAAATGTGCTTGCGGCTCTCTCCCCAGATGTGATTCTAGAAAGGCACCAAGACACCTGGAAGACTGATGGACTTAATGGGTCTTCCTGAGGGACCAACTGCTAAGTGAGCATGGAGATGATGGGTACCTATTATTCTCCTTCACCCACTTAGCACAATTTGTAATTGTTTATTTATCAGTGTGTTTGTTTATATTCTGTCTCCCTCCTGAGACTGTAAATTCCTGGAGGGCAAGAACGGGGTCATCTTTATTTCTGTCTTCTCCAGCACCCAGCATAGAAAAGTCTTCAGTAATTCTTTGTCAACTGCCCGAATATTGTTAAAAGTGAATCTGAAAGCAAGAATCACTTTTGTCCCTAAGTCTGCTTCTGAAAAAAAAAAAAAAAACACTCCAAGTAGATACAACACCCAGATTCACCCTCCCATGAAGTCTACTCAACTGCTCAAGTCGATGTGCAAAGTCCTGCTCTTAAAAAGGCCTACAAATGTTGAATGGCTAAGTGAAAAGGCACCTTGCAAAAAAAGAAAGAAAAGGAGAGAAAAAAGACAAGCACATTTCACCTGAAAATTCATTTCATCTGCTTTCCATAACCAGAAAGCCTCAAAAGACTACATCTGGTATAGTGACATGTACGTATAAATTACAAAATTCAAAATCTCATTACAGCTTGGAAGGAAAGATGCACACAGAACAGTTCCTCTTTTCTATAGTTAATGGGGGAGAAAATGCTCGCTGTTTGTGGGTTTTCAGTTTGTTTGGTTTTAACTGTCCTCTACGTTAAACATACCAGCATGCTCTTCTTTTTTTACATATTCTTAACCTTGCATCTGCCCCAAACATTGCATTTATTGCTTCTTATACGACTAATCAAATTTATCGTTTAGAATTAATAGCTGAAAAGCTCACTTCAGCTAAACTCTTTGTAGCTACAATAAAAGAAAATAACATAATCTAGGTCATTTTTTTTTTCATGTTCCAAATCAGCTTTTACTAAACAAAGAAAAAAAAATCTGCTTCCCACAAACAAGAAGGTATGGAAAAGACTGCTGGCTTCCTTCCTGCTCTCCAAGGAATAAGCTTTCTCTTTTTATCCCCAATCACTGTTTCCTATGCTTTGAGCAAGCCTGATTTGTGTGTGGACAACGCATGAGCAGTCATAGGTGGAAGTTTGCCTTGAATTCTTTCCACAGAGAAGGTGAACCCCAGGATCTGAGGCCTGGAGGAGGTGTGAGTGTGGAGAGAAGCTCAGAATCACTTGCATTCCAGAATAAGGACAATAAGAACGGAATTCTAAATGCTTCTGACTATTTTCAGTTTCTATTTATGCTGCACTTAATGTCCACCGGAATAGGTTGCTTGCATGCAGTTGCATATTCTATTTGGGGTATAATTTAATAGTCAGAAATGAGATACCAGAAAATGTCTGAACAAAGCAGTATGTGGAATAAATACATATTTTGGCATTAATAACTAGACCTGTCCCTTGCATTGCCTATTATGCCCTTAAAAACATGTCACTTATAATCATTTGATCCAATTACAGATTATCCCTTTCAGTGGTCAACTCAAAATAACATAGCATATTATTATTTCTTTTAGATTCCCTGAAGTTTTTATTACTGAGAACCAGTGTCACCAGGTGTCATGAATAACCAGGCAATGCCAGTGTCCCTAACATAGCTTACTTTGACAGTTTCTGGATTTCGTGTGTAGTTTATCAATAATTCAGGCTCTTTGGTTCTCCTTCTGCCATTGTCCAGCTGCCTCTTGGCCCTTAGTGTCTTCATTAGAGTATGGGAAAAGGACCCAAATTTGCTCCATGTTTCTCATATCCGATAAATAATTGGTTTTCTGTGTCTAAAACCATGAACTATTCTAAAAAGAAAAGACTTTTCCATTTTTTAATAAGGTTGCACTGTATAATGAAAAGAGCATGACATTTGGAACTGGAGGACCATGGGTCTGGAGACAGGCTTAGCTTACTTTGCCAATTACTAAGCCTCAGGCTACAAATTTAACTGATCAGACTTGCAGCTTCTTCATCAGTAAGGAGGTTTCTGACTGTCAGCCCCAGGCATTATTGTGATGAGCAAATCAAGAGTTAATCACATTAAAGTGCTTTATGTATTGTAAAGTGCAATATACATGTTATTTTGAGTTTACCACCACTTAAAAATCTTGCCCATTATTCCTTGTAGGGGTGGTGTCAGCAAAGTGTGACAATACTGTCGGTTCCCTAAGCTGGGTTTTCTTAGAGACATAACGAGAGAGAGAGAGAGAGAGAGAGAGAGAGAGAGAGAGAGAGAGAGAGAGAGAGAGAGAGAGAGAGAGAGAGAGAGAGAGAGAGAGAGGAGAGAGAATTTGACTAAGCATCTCCCACTCACAGACTCAGCCTCCCCATCCCAAGTTCTTGTCCTTCCCCATCCCCTCCCCGCCACATACACTCTGGCAACCTCTCTGGTCCGAGGCGCCATATCCTACTGTCATCCACTGTGTTCTCACGCAAACATGTCCGACAGTGGGGGGCTGTTTCTTTATACAACTATATACAGTTGAGAAATCTCAGTTCAGCTTCATATTTTCTATCAATTCAGCTGCGGTTGAACCACAATCTTCCCACTCAGTGTCCCAGCTTTTAAACAAGCCAAACAAACCTTGTCTTCATTCCCCTTCAGCCTCCGAGATCCTGTCTGACCTGAGGCAATCTCCAAATTGCTTCATTGTCACACCTTTCCCTTCCCCCACGTTTTCCTCCATTCCTATCCCATTCCCACATCTTCCTCTCAGTTCTCTCTAAATCCATCTTGCCTTAGGGTGAGGTCATTCATCTCTACATTTGATCAGGTGGCACTTCCCAGTTTCTACACCCAGGGCATGTTCTTTGCTAGTAAGGCAAGATGCATACATTCAAACCAACTTCCATGAAATGTCACTACATGCTTTAGAACACATGATATCCTACAATTATAGTCAAAGAAGCAATTCCTATTCCACATCTAAGGAGTTTACTAATGTGAAAACTGGGAGCCAAAGAGATTCTATGCCTACCACAGCAATGCAGAGGGTCAGTGATAAACATCTGGGAGGCGAATGAGGGTTTCATGCCCCGAGTCCAATGTGTTTTCACCTCATCATCTTCTTGAACAATTTTAATTTGTTTCATCCTTGCTAAGTACCTTGCTAAAATCCAGGTACCCTTCTTCCTCGATTATCATTGCATAAGATGCAAATTTGGGGTAGTTACACTGGTGAAAAGGCTTGGAAGGTAAAATGCAGATTATAAAAGCCAAGCAGTTTAAAAGGAATCCTTCTGCCCAAATATTTTACACTAAACGTGGTCCATGGCACTAAATTAAAGTATTAAAAAGTCAGACAATTTAATGGAGTTATATTTCACCTGATAGAGTCAAGGCTTCAAAGGCTTTCAGGAAACTAACAATAAACCTGATGTGCTTAACACTGGGATTTCTTGGATCCTGTCAGAATCATTCATCACCAAGACATTATTTCTGAGACTCTATTTAAGAGCAATGTACATCTAACAGGGGAATCCAGAGGACAGAACAAAAACATGTACACCAGGTACATCACGTGCCAATGTTTCATGGCTACACCTTCCGTTGGAGTGTATGGAGTAGAGATGTCTTTTAGTTTGATGTACAATTTAAACACATTCCTCTCTAAAACTGTCCTGTCAAGATCACAAATGTGACCTTCATATTGCCAAATCCAATGGAAATTTTTCTGTCTTCTCTTTAATCAACACTCATTCTGTCCTGAGATGCTTTCATGATACCAAGCCCTCCTGTTGTCTGCCCACCTTACTGACTGCTTCTTCGCAGTCATTGTTGGTTTCTCCTCCTCGATCAACTTTTAATATTGGAGGTCCCAGGGCTTGGTTCTGGACTCTCTCATCTTCTCTGTCTACAGTCTCTACCTGGGTGATCTCATCCAGCCAATTGGCTTTAATTAAATCTATATTCCAATTACTTCCAAATTTATATATCTCCAATCCTGTCCACTTCATTGACTTTTCTAGGCAATTGCTTATATCTTTACTTGGATATATAATAGATATCTCAGATTAATAGCACTTTCATCCATTCAAAAGAAAACCCACTAAATATTCCTTGTCTCATTCTGTGCCACCACCATTCATCTAATTACTTAAGCCACAAATAGGCATTAACCTTAGTTGCTTTCCTTCATTCCCTAACCTCATCTAATTCTTTGGTAAGTTCTGTTGATTCTACCTCTAAAATTTATTCCATGTGATGTAATGGCTGGATTTCCTGCAGCCATTTTGAACCATGAGATGACCTTCGGCATGGAAATTACCCATGGTAAAGTGACAACATATAAAGATTTTCGGTCTTTTATACCATGAAGCACTGCAACAGCTCTGGACAGATTTTATGTGAGAAAGAAATAAACTATCTTGTTTAAGTAAAAATAAAATAAAATAAGATTCCAATTTCTCCTCTTCTTTTGCATCTACCCACTAGTTCCACTCTGATCTAACCCAACATCATCTCATTCCTGGACCACTCAAAATCCCCTATCTGGCTTCCTTGCTTCTCTTGTCTCTTGTCTTCCTTCAGAACAACCAGAATGATCTTTTAAAACTGTAAACCAGATCATGGCACTTCTTGTTTAATGCTATCAATTGGTTTCCGGTTGAACTTCAAGTAAAATGCAAACTCCCTCACTACACCTCCACTCTGCTCTTGCACAATGGACTCTAGCTACACTTGTTCCCTCCACCTGTAATCCTCTTCCCAGCATAGCTGGCTCCTTCTTGTTACTCAGGTCTCCAGGCTCAAAGGTTTCCTCACCAAAGAGGCCTTCCTTGGAGAGCCAAACTAAAGTAGCCCCAGCCACTCTCCATCACATTAACTTCCCATTTTCTTGTATCTACAAGCTGGAATTATATTGCCTCTTTACTTGTTCACATTTTATTACCTGAATCCAAGGCCTAGGAAAGTACCTGGCCATTCTAAGTGTTTATCATATGTTTGTTATATACTTATTGAATGAATAAAAACATTAATTGCTGGTATTCCTTCAAATTTTATAGCTTAAAATATTCCGTAAGAGTTTTAACAAGGTTAAGGAGAAAGCAATCCTAATGAGAACCTGCCAGTGTAGAGACCCAAACAAAATAATTAAAGCATTAAGAGGGAATTGAAACATAGAATTACCATTAATTCAACAATTGCACTTCTGGGTATATACCCAAAAGAATGAAAGTAGGGACTTGAATAAATATTTGTACATCAATATCCATATCAGCATTATTTACAATAGCCAAAAGGTAGAGAACCACCCAATGTCTATCAACAGATGAATGGATAAACAAAATGTGGTATATATAAACAATGGAATATTATCCACCCTTAAAAAAGAATGAAATTCTGACATGCTATAACATGGATGAACTATGAAGATTTTGTGATAAGTGAAATAAGCCAGAAACAAGAGGACAAATATTGTATGATTCTACTTATATAAGGTACTTAGAATGGGCAAATCCATAGAGACAGAAAGTAGAACAGTGATTACCAATGGCTGAGGGAAGGGGAGAATGGGAAGTTATGGTTTAATGGGAATGGAGCTTCCGTTGAGGAAGACAAACAAGTTCTGGAGATGGATGGTGGTGATGGTTGCACAACAATGTGAATGTACTTAATGCCATTGAACTGTACACTTAAAAATGGTTTAAATGGTAGATTTTATGTTATGCTTTTTTTTTTTTTTTTTTGCTGAAGAAGATCAGCCCTGAGCTAACATTTGTGCCAATCTTTCTCTATTTTGTATGTGGAAAGTCGCCACAGCATGGATTGATGAGGGGTGTGCAGGTCGACACCAGGGATCCAACTCATGAACCCCGGGCCACTGAAGCAGACCACATGAACTTAACCACTACACCACCAGGCTGGCCCATGTTATGCATATCTTACCACGATAAAAAAAATTAAAGTTAAAAAAGGGTGAATTGGGATGAGATAGGAGTCAGGAGGGAACAGTGACACTGGGGTATACCTATTGACCGAATTTACCACACAAAGACCACTGCATTTGACAAATATGGATTTTCCTTTTCAGTCAGTGGAAGAAGAAGATACAAGGTCTATAATAATAATTTTCCTCTTCAAAGACAAAAAAGGAAAATCACTGGCTATTTTTTTATCAGTACTGATTTAATATTTTTATAAATGTTGATATGACTATATCCAGGGCATAATGGCATGGAGAACAATTAATTCATTCTGTTTTGATGTTCTTTGCCCAGAACAGTGCTATAAATAGCAGGTATTAGGACAGTCATAAGGCATAGGGTAATTTATTCTTTCCAAAATTCTACTAAAACACATCTAATCAACTAGATGTTATTCTTCTTGTCCAGACAACTAAATAGATGTTCTATAAATGTACCCTCTGCTACATGTTTTCTGACATTACTCCAAGCCAGTGCTCCTTGCCCAAATCATTATGAAGTGCAAGGACTCAGAAGCATTTCAATAATTAGTATTATGTACACAAAATATCCAGATGACTGAATTTTTTTATGTTTATGCAAATATTTGGAGTTACACAGGGGTGGATTCAGAGGATATGGGGAACTCTGTCTGATGGGACACCAACATGGGGGGCAATAAGATATTGTCAATGAGCCCACTCTCCACTCCCATGCCCCCCATACACTCTTCTACCTCTGTTGTCCGTGTGGAAAACAGCGAGTCAACAGCTGCACTAAAGAAGCTGAAATTAAAAATAGAGATCAGAAAGCAAGTTTCCAGGTGAAAGAAATCCTAGACTTGTTTTTTCTTTTTAATTAGTTGTGGTTGGTGCTAGAAGCCATTCAGAACAGTTATTTTATGAAAAAATAAACGTTTGAGGGAAAAAAGAAGATAAACACCTTGTGAAGGTGTTAGTTCTGAGGTAACAGAACTAAACAACAAGGTGAGAGACAGATACTTGTTTGGAATTTTCAAGTAAGAGCCTCCAAAATTGAGGTAAAATACATAATTCTTTCACTACAGAACTAATATTATATGCAAAATTGAGAAATAAGGAAATCTTTTTAATGTTCTTCACTAAGTTTCCTTTCAGTGGACACTATTCCTCTTTTGACACCCAAATATATGTATTGAGATATCAGGGTATTTTAAGGGTTTCATTTATTTTGTGAAATAATATTTTTTTTAATTTTACTTTTTTATGAAAGGTTTTAGCATCTTTTTCCAGAGTGTATGTTCACTTTCAATCTCTGGTTGTCCAATTCAGACACAGAACTTCAAGCAACATGTTTGTAGGAGCATCAGGGACAAGCAAACCTATTACAGCGAGGCCATGGTCCCCCAAAGAGGCCCTCACGCAATCAGCTGTCACCATAGGTGTGTCCAGAGTGTCACCTTTGCCTGCGAGTTTCTCTTGCTCTGGTTTTTCACCAGCCCCGGCTGGCCCTCATCTCAGACTCCTCCTTTTTCACATTATCACCTCTATGTTTGGCATCTTAATTTCAGATCTCAGCAACTCTTCTTCCTCTCCCTTTCAGCTCTTCTTTCACATCATCCTTTAGAGCTGTGGTGAATCACCTCCAGCCCCAGGATCTGACTTTGGCTCCTGCTCCAACCTTGCTTTCGTTAGTCCCATGTTGGTACTGACAGTTTTCTCTGACCTTGGATGTGATGCAGCAATGCAAGTCTAACCAAGCCAGGTGTAACAGCAAGGAGGGCATATGTGGCTGCCTATTAACTAAAATCTTATCTTGGCTTCTTTACTATGATTTGGATGAAAGTAAAAATATAAAGTTCACAATGTCAACACACAACTCTACCACCTTATCTTAATCCCTTTATATTACTTCAGAAATGCCCTTACTCTTCCCCCTACCTTGGTGCCATGACCACTATGTATGTCATTGACAAGACTGTTTTATTAGCATTCAGAGATTGTAGGAACCACATAAATCATCTGATCCAACTCCTTCATTTGAAAAAGAGGAAACAGATGTGAGTTGCTTTATCTACAGCATCAAAACTTAACTACTTAAAAAAAGTTATTTAAATTTAATTTGGGTCACAATGATAATGATCATGGTGGCCATGGTGGTGACAAATGCAGAGTCTGATGGAGTAAATGGAAAGATCCTGGTCTTAGACTAAGAAGACCCAAGTCCTGATTGTGTTTCCACTTCTCCCACTTGTGCTATTGTATTCAAGTCATTTCAATTCCAACTTCAGGTTGCTGGTGGTGGTAAAATGAAGGAGTTGGCTCAGAGGAAAGGTCCCTTTCCTTCTGAAGTTCTAGTGTCTCTGATGATAAAGTTCATAGTTTCAAAAATACTCTCACACTAAGACTTCTTAAAGTTTAGTCCATGACTATGATTCAATGTATTTTCAGTCATATATAATTTTTCAATACTTGAAGCAAAAATCAAAGTTAATAATAGCTGGCTTTGCATAATATTCTATAATCTTCTGAGCGCTTACATACAGCTTTTCTCACTTACTTCTTAGCTATGTAAGGTATGATTCTATCACCATCCACAGATGAAGAAACAGTTTTAAAAAGGTTAAGTGACTTGACTTTGCGCAGTGTCTGGACAAGAACCTGCTGTTGATACATTTATGCTCTTGTCAGTACAAAAGAGCTTCCCCATAATTGTCATAAAGAGACTGAAAAACGTAACCATTAAAAAAATAATAATAGGGGGCCGGCCCTGTGGACTAGTGGTTGAGTTTGGCACACTGTGCTTCAGCGGCCCAGGTTTGGTTCCCGGGCGTGGACCTACACCACTCATTGGCAGCCATGCTGTGGCAGAAACCCACATACAAAAAATAGAGGAAGACTGGCACAGATGTTAGCTCAGGGCAAATCTTCCTCAAGCAGAAAGAAGAAGACGGGCAATGGACATTAGCTCAGGGCCAATCTTCCTCAGCAAAATAATAATAATAATAAAGGAATTCTGCTTCACAACAGACATTATGAGACCAGGTTAAAAGATAAATGAGAAACAGAACTAGATTACTTGAAATAAATAAGACAGAAAACCTACTATTTCCTTTATTCCCCCAAAGCTTTATCAAAATGTAATCACTGCAGTTTCCTGTCACAGATGCTCTCTCTCTCCTATATTTGACCTCATCAAAGGTAGCAGGCTCTCTCTCTCCTATATTTGACCTCATCAAAGGTAGCAGGCTCCTCCCATTTCTAGATGTATGCTGGCTATATCATATGATTTTCCAATTTTTAGTTTTTAATGTATAGGTTTCTCTGCCATTCTGCTTCTGATACTCTTCATCTCACCTCTAGATCATTGCACTTGCTCTTTGCAAACAGTATCATTGCTGAAAGGACAATAATTCTGTGTTTATATTTCTACAGAGGTTTTTAGTGTGAATTCAAATTTATACAAGACTTGCCCTAGAAAAAAAAAACAACCTGGCATTTTTTCCCCCTATTTTTCCCTTTGAAAAAAATAAATGCTTTAAATATTTTAGGTGATATTACTAGCAGTCATTATTATTGCTATTCCACAGAAGGGAAGGAAATACTCATATTTAGTATGTAAAAGTTGCATGTTCAACTGCCCAACAGAAAAATCTCTTTTAAACACATTAATTCTTTTTGTCTCTTAAGTGTGGGTAACACTAAAGGGTCAGGAGAGCATTCTTTACAGAGATATAGTCTTACCATTGCCAAGAACCTGATGCAAAATACATTGTCGCATTCCAGCAATCATACCAATGCTGTGGAATGTGAATAAACCAGGGGTGGGGTACACTGTGTGTAAGGTAAAGAAGTATACAGCTACAAGATGCCTTGCACCTCCCTCCAACAGTCAAAACACACATATGCAGACACACACACATCTTTTCACACCCAGACATACACAAACATTTTGACAAGGACCCAGCATCTGTTTTCATGACAATTTAGAGACCAAAATAGGCAGCATGTGGGAGGCAGTTGAGCTTAGTAAAAAGAAATCTGAGGTAGGCTGACAGAAACCTGGGTTCTAGTCCAACTGCAGCCACTATTTGTCTGGCATTAAGTCAGTCTTTTCATTCTTTGGATCAGTGTTTTTGAAATTAGAGAAGAGGTTAAATTTGATGACTTCTAAATTTCCTTCCAGACCTAAGGTTCTAGGAATTCAAGAAAAGAGTTAGAGAACGTATCTATGCTCAGGTAATCCACTAACTCTATCTGGACTGCTTCTCACCAGTTATGACAGTTTGAAATGCTTACTTTCCACAATGTTTACACTTAGAATCCACTTTTTCAGATCTGGTACAGAACTTATTTTCCATGATTATGTATCCATGAACAGATACTTATTGCATGTTCATTAACCCTTTAAATGAAAGGCCCAGTGGAAGACACGAAAACGAGGGAGACATTGTCCCTGGCCTCCAGGAGGGTTCATCCTCCCTGTAGAGATGGACTATAGATGCATGGCTGTGTGTAATAGTAGCAGGTACTGCAAAGTGCTGTCAGGAGGTACCGCAGAGGGCCACTGGTTTTCAGATGAGGTAAGACTGACCTCTGCCTGGAAACAAAACTGCCTAGTGGAGCTGGCATGTGAGCAGGGCCTTGATGGATGGTTCGGGATGGCCTTGCAGAGCTGGGGAAGAATAGGAACAGCCATAGTCAAAGTTATGAGGCAAGTACCAGCTAAGTTCAGCTAAGTCTTGGTCACCAAACTGTTCTCATTAAAACGTTAGTAATATGCAACCACATGATGAGCCTGGGGGACAGTATGTTAAGTGAAATAAACCAGTCACAGAAGGACAAACACTGTATGATTCTACTCACATGACGTATCTAAAATAACCAAATCGTGGAAGCAGGGAGCAGAATGGTGGTTGCCAGAGGCTGGGGGGAGGGGAAAATAGGGAGCTGCTATTCAATGACTGTGAAGTTTCAGTTATGCGAAATGAATAAATTGTAGAGATCTGCAGCACAACATCATGTCGATAGTGACAACACTGTACTGTACACTTGAACATTTGTTAAAAGGGTAGTTCTCATGTTAAATTTCTCACTACAATAAAAAAAAACTTTAGGAAGATTATTGTTGCTCCTAAGGCTATCTTGATTTGATCTAGTTAGTTTAAGTGAAATTTATAGCACTACTTTTAAAACAATTAACAACATTTTGAATATATACAATTATATTTGTCAATTATTACTCAATCAAGTTAAAACAAATAATTTATCAACTCTTCTCCTTTGCCTGAAGGGACCTAGTCACTTTCCAAATTATGTTTCTTCAATATACTTCGCTTAAGATGCAGGAATTTTGGTCTTTAGAAAATGTGGACTCAAGAAAATAAATTGGAAAAAGTATATTGGCAAGTTAACATCATTGTCATTACAATGCACAGATCTACTCACAGGAGTTTATACTGGTCCAACAGAATGTGTGCTACACACAGACTGAGGTGACCAAGATTCCAAATTAATGTGTGCATTCACAGAGCTTACTCAACCGGCTAAATATTCTTCATCGAATTCAAAGAAACTCTAATGGAAAATTTCTAAGTATGGAACTAGACAGTGTATCTAAATGCACAGACACTCTCAGAAGCACCTTGTATTGCCTTTTTTTGGTGAGGTGGTCTGAATTATTCGGGTGATGTGATTTGTGTGGACCAAAAATATGCGTATATTTTTAATTGGGCTAAGAAAATCCTTTATTTTTCTTATCTTTTTATAATGTCCACTCTAACACCAGGTCACATCCTTTAAATTACTAAAACAAAATATCCCTTAATATCCCATTTACAAGAGAAGTCCAATATACCTAGCATTAAGATAATGTTATGAGAACATCCTTTCTACTCCACCCATAATTGGTGACTCTCAGAAATGCCATTAAATCTTTCTGTGATGTAGGAGGACTTCAAGGAATTCCTAACCTCAAGTACATTTATCAGTAGAAGGTCCTCCCTTCTACTGAGCAGCATGCTATATGAAATGACATAAGAACTAGCTAAGAGGCAGAGCATAGCTCCATCAAGCGTCACACCTGGTGTGGCCGTTGTGTGACTCTGTGATGCAAAGTGCTTCTGGACAACAGATCCTGAGCTGCTGCCTTCAGTCACGCGGTCTGGGTATCTAACCCCTGCCTGTGGCATTGGGCCTCCTTTAAATCCTGAATATTAACTTAAAATTAAGATATAGTTAAGCTAAAATCGTCGGTATAACCTCATGCGGGGTACTAGTTGAAATTATAAGATGCAGTTAGAGGTATATTTAGCTAGGGAGACACCAACATTTGTAGAATAAAAGACTTTGGAATAATGAGAGATGAATTTTCCATTAGTCTGAAATATCTTCACACCTAGAACCAGGAAGGTCTAGAAAACCCTTTCACAGAAACCACAGTTTAAAAGAAAGTAATTGTAAGCATTCTTTTCTGAAGGCATAACTAGACAACATTCATGCTAGAGAAGAACTGTAGTTCCCGAATTTCTAGCATTTCCATTAAATGGTGCAATTAAATTTTTTTTTAAATGCAGCAACAGCATCTAAATGCAGCAACCGAAAAATCTCTCTAGCCACAAGGCAGACATTTTCTGTCCCATTAAGACAAGTATCACCAAAGATACTGAGGATTCTCCAGGATTAGCATAGAGAAAATAACCAGTGAAACAGAGTGGAAAGGATCTCACAACAAGTGGGCATAAATTTTAAATGCCAGAGAATCAATTACATCAAGAGCAAAGGCTTTAGAGCAATGATTTCAGAGATACTTCCTTCCATTCTCTGAGCTAAGGGTTTTACCAACAGACTAGTGACCAAGGGGTTTGTGGCTTACTTCAGAGCCTGTAATTATGCCTGTGCATATGCATAGTTGTTGTGTTAATTTATTTACATAGCCACTGGATAGTAAACTATATGTACTGGGATTAACTCATCTCTATGAATTCTTTCACTGTTTCAATATAGTTCTGAATTAAAAGGGCTCCTTCAAATGGAGAGACGGTACTCTTTATAGAAGAGTAGACAACGACTCCTGTCCTGACCTTGACTTTGTACTCAGAAGGCTCCTTAGCTCTGCAGTCTAGCCCCTCACTTCTGATCTCTGCTGAAGGGGTGCTTTGACCATCCCACCAGCGGCCCTGCCATATTCCAGCTTGGCCCTTTGAAGACTGGGTTTTACGACCTCCAGATTACCTAGCTCTTTCACGTGGAATTACTGAGAATAGAATGCTTTCTACAAATGGTACAAATAGGCATTACAAATTTGACTTTTGGTGGACCTTACCTTTCTTTCAAAAAGTTTCAAGGCAAAACATCTTGAAGTAAGATTTTTTTTTTGAAACTCAATTAGACCAGCATGCATATGCAAAATCACATTTTAAATAAACCACTGGAAGATATGCACACAAGTCTAGTTGTATTTAGCTGGCACAAGATGTAATTTACACATTAATATTCACATTCTAACCCAGCTACTTCAAACCGCTGATAACCAGCTTTGCTTCTTTATTTATACAATTTTCCTGGAAAGGATCAGCATTTGTGGGGAAACTAAATGACTAAGTTCTAATCATGTTTCTGAGACCTCATTTCGAGATCTCAGAAAAGTCTCCAAGAAAACTCTGTGAGATAAGATGACATTTCCATAAGTGAACTCATAATAAATGTCTTTAATAAGGGTGATGGGTCTAAAAATAGTTATCTCATGTAAGTAACAGGCAGTTACAGTATAAATCCTGAGCATTCATTCCATTTTTAGTTTCTATAAGGGTAATGGGAATAATGACTCTAAACTGGTATAACGTTTCACACTGGTCTTGACTGAGAATGTCTATTTCTTCTGGTACTATCTCTACGTTAAAGTGTAATGGGAAAACTCCAGAGTAGGGACAAATTATTTTGTCCCATTGCAGCAGGACTGTTCTTAGATAAATTTCATGCCTCAGTTTCTCTCTACCACTTTGAAAAATGTTGTCAGTCATCTTGCTGGGGAAAATTTCCTTCTCAAATTTCTGTAAATATCATTATTATTGTGGTCAGCATGAGAAGGGTCAAATCTAAATGTCTGATTGAATTATAATATATGTGGCTTTCCTTCTTTAAAAAAACACATATCTACTGTATCACATGACATGAAATAAAATTTAATGTTTTAAAATTGCCCCCAACCTTGTTTTGTAGCTGACCTGTGTGTAACATAAAATGTGTAACAAACCAGACCCATTTCCAACTGTGCAGATGGCTCATTATCCAGCTGTCTTAAAGACAGAAAGATTAGTGAGTGGTAAGTGTGGTGCTGGGAAGGGGCAAAAAACCTGGGAACCTGAAAACTAGCCTAAAGCCAAGTTTTTCTGCTCATGGTCCAAATTGCCCACTGGGGGATAAGGTTGGGGTTTGAGATAAGCTTTGCCACATCATCCCAGAGGTAACCCAACATTCATTTCACTTACGCGCACATACACACACACACGCACCTCCAACTCTGTGGCTCTTAAATTTGTAACAGAAGTAGAGTTGCAAACCTAACAGAGGATACTGGGTTTGAAGCCTTTTTTTCTCCATTTCAGTAAAGCATACTTTTAGTACTTCATTAAAAGGGGAAAAACATTGCTTCGGGAATTTTCTATTTCCTATCTCCTACCCATCATCTGGAATCATTAATTTGGCTTTGTGTGCATGTATGTGTTTTTAAATGTCCTCATAAATATACATAACACCAAGTTTGGCCTTTTTACACAGCTGTTGTTTTGAGTATGTTGGGTTTAGTGGTGTGAATGGTGTAGGCATACTCTTGGCTGCACCCACGGCTCCAGCTGGAAAACAGATTCACGTAATTCACGTCACCTTTGATGACAGGAAGGTCAGCAGTCTGAACAATTTTATTTATTTATTCACTTACTCTTTATTTAGCTTTTGGTGGGGGAAGAATTAGGGAGAGGGTGATGTTGACGTATATATTTACCTATAGGGACTGTAAGCAGGCAATTGAGTTTTAAAAAATTGAAATATACTTGCATGTGACAGTTAAACATACATTTTGTAATATACAATGCAACTATACATAGAACAACTGTGAAATTTGGGAAAATTGACCTCTGTAGAAGCAAGCTGGTTTTATTCCACTTACACTATCCATTCTTAAATCAGATTTTAAAGCAAATACTAGAAATAGGGGTCAAATGCATGGGCATGTGGTCAGGCAGCAGCAATGTTCTTGACAGAGGATTGATAACAGGAAAAGAATACTTGGCGTGTAGTTTTCAGCCACCCTCCTATCCTCATACTTGAACCTCAAGTGCTAAAGGCATACTCTAGGGTGGTGGCTTGGTACCCTCTTGTTTTTCATTGTAAAACTTAAGAATAAGAACACCCTGTTGAAAAACACCACGTGGACGTGGAGATAGGGGATGCCCTCAGGATCGTCGCCTCTGTGCTTGAGCGTGATCTTTGTTAACAAGCTCAAACTGGATTTGGGAATCTTCCCCAGGATTTTAATTAGTTGGTGAGTATTTCTCACTGGTATCCATATTTTCTCCTCAAGAGAGATTCCTCTGCCAGCGACACCAGGTCCATTGTCAGATCCAAACCCAGACCCTGCTCACTAAATTAGAAGGAGCATCCCATGGCTCCAACTCAGATTGACCAGAGGCTTTAAGACCTTGTGTTGTCTGCATTCTTCAGGCAGAAAGAGCATGCTACTAAGATTCGAAGAGCCTCCTGGGCAAAAGATAATAATCTGCCGTTATGAACATTTATATTCTTTTCTGAGTGGCAGGCCACATCTCCAAGGACTTAAACACTTACCAGCTCTTCCTGCTTATTGGACTCTGGGACCCAAGGAAAATGGCTTGGCCATATCTGACCATAAGCTTAGCTTTCCCAAGATTTCAGTAAATATATTTCTGTTGGAAGAGAATGGGTGGAGTCTACTTTTCGAAATACTACCTTATGAACTAACAAGTATTTCAGATCCGTTCTCTCATTTTAGAACAAGCCTCTCTTCTACCCGTTTCAATTCTATTGACTTCTTCAATCTCTACCCCACTCATGTAGCTTTGCCCTTGCCTAGCTCTGGGGCTGTTTGGACTCAAGTGAGCTGTCCTTCAATCCTTGTTTTCTGCCTCAACTCTCATCCTATTCTCTCATGGCAGGTAGCATTAAAGGGTAGATGTGGAGGATAGTAAAATAAATGAAATGAAACTCCTCTCTTCCTCCAACTGCCTTTGACAATAAGAATGGGAAAGACAGAATCCCAAGCCTACCCCTGTGTTATGGAATTGGGTCTCCTCGAAATTGATATGTTAAAGCCTTAAGCTCCAGTTCCTTAGAAGGCGACTGTATTTGGAGATTAAGTACGGCTAAAGAGGTGTATGGGTGTCAAGTTGACAGGGGTGGACTTGTGATGGTTGATTTTATGTGTCAACGTAGCTGGGCTATGGTGCCTACATATTTGATCAAACATTCGAGATGTTTCTGTGCAGGTGTTTTTGGAAGAGATTTATATTTAAATCGGTGGACTTTGAATAAAGCAGATTGCCCTCCATAATGTGAATGGGCCTCATCCAGTCAGTTGCAGGCCTGAATAGAACAAAAGACTGACCTCCCCTGAGCAAGAGGACATTTTGCCAGCAGACAGCCATCAGACTTGAACTGTGACATTGGCTTTTCCCTGGGTCCACAGTCTGCTGACTGACCCTGCAGATTTTGGACTTGCCAGCCTCCATCATCCCATGAGCTAATTTTTAAAATAAATCTTTTTCTACATATATGCTCACATCCTATTGGTTCTGTTCCTTTAGAGAACCCTGACTAATACACCCCCCAATATCCCATCCTGGCATTCCTGTTCCTATCTGCTGAGTCTAGAAATGACATGTAGGACTTTCTCACTGCAGTTGGTTTTGAAGAATCTGCTCTAAGCAGATGGTTAGGTTGGAAGTTCAGGGGGAGGGGAGGAAGGAGCCTTTATTTTATAGATTAGTTTTTCTTTATGTAATTAAAAAATAAATCTATCCCAATGCACCACATTTTTATTTATGTCATTATTCCTATAAGGCTCTTCTGCCCTGATTGTCATTATCTGAGCTTAGATGCAGTAACTGTGCTTCTGGAAAAGGTTGAGGGATAAATTAAGGGACACGACTGTGGCACATCCTGGTCTGTCATTTCCTTAAAAGGAGGGTGAAGGGTGTTCTTTTTCCATCTTTTTCCTTAGAGCCTTTTCTTCAAATACCAGGACACCTGCATACGTTCTCCATTGGTAGAATCCTAAAATACATTGGTAGAATCTTAAAATCAAATGTGAAACTAATAATCTTGTTGAGAATTGAGAATTCCTTTATTTCCGCTAAGATTGGACAACGGGGGAAAGAAAAATTTCCTTTAAAAGCAGGATAAGCAATTCAATTTATGCTCTATATTCTGATAGTTTTAAAAGAGCTATTATAGACATTGCCAAGTATAATATCTAAGTATTTTTGTGTTTTTCTCTCAGCCCTGAATCTTGCCCCCTTTACTATAAATATTTTTTATAATATTGTTTATATTTCATTAAAACAAACATTCTATTTTTTCAGCCAAGTGTATATATGTATGTAGGTTTATATGCATGGGATATATAGCTTACATGTTGAAAAGTGTAGGTACTGAAAATTATTTTAAAAATTATAAAAGATACATAATGAATCTTTGACATATTATTCCCACATGTAGCATTTCCCTGCTATATCATTCAGATCATCTTGTCCCATGTGGGAACAAACCCATTACCCTGAGGTTTCACTGTATTCATTTTGCAATTGAAGGGAAAAAAATACTGTATATGCCAGTTAATCATCCCAGATGTAAGCACCAGCTGCACTCTCTGCTTTGTTTATGAGCATATATTACTTCAGGTAAACACTGTAATTCTGGCAGAAAATGCTGCCTGATGGATATGAAGCCTGCCGTTATGTATTCATTATTTTTTCAAAGAACATTTACATTCGTGCAGGAAAGAATGCTAAATTAGAGGAAAGGAAACTTGAATTCTTGTCTTGGCTCTGCCACCCAGATTCTAGGCAAGTTAATTAGTCTCAGTTTCCACATCTGTAAATTGGGATAATACTATTTACTTTACAGGGTTGCTGTGAAGAGTAAAAACAAAAACCTTTGTGAAATTTTGCAGTACTTGGACATAGCTTTTGCTCAGTTAATTATTGTTTAACTAATTCTCTTCTGTAAAGGAAATAAGTATAATACCTGCTTTATAGTTTAAGCATACCATAAGGAAAAATTATATGATAATGACCACAAATACTCTTAGAGGTAACTTAAAAGAGAAATGCAAATATAAAGCATACTTTATCATCATTTATCATTTTAATTATACTTAATCATACTTTATGATCAGTCATGTGTTTGTGTGTGTGTGTGTGTGTGTGTGTTTTGTTGTACATCCCATGTTAAATCCATTAGTCTTAGTTCCAGCTGGACAGCACCAATCAACATAACTGGTACATCTTGCCTTCTCCCATGTGCCTGTCCCAGCCTTTAAGTCCAGTTCTAATCAGCATGAAAAATGTTAACGGAAATGTGTCAGAAATGGTTGACATATAGTCAAGTCATTGTTCTTGGTGGAAATTAATGAATAACTGCTGTTAATATCTTAATTCAACTCTGCCAACAGAATCCACACGCACAGGAGAGTGGAGCCAACTGGAGTACACCCTCCGCTGAAGAGCATGAGTCATTAATTCATTTTCTCAGGTTTGGGCAGTTGGAATGCAATTCACAAAACTAAACAGGAGGGAGGTTATATCTGTCGGAGAGTGGGCTGAGAAGAAACATGGAGATTTTTTTCTTCCTTGGAAATTGAAAAAGTTAATAGACCAAGCTCAGCAAGGTAAAATTGTTTGGAGAGACATCCATTCATAAAACCAAGGTTCCGTCTCATTTGGTCCAGTTACACTAAAGCAGGCACAGTTCAGGGTCAGATTCTTCAGTGGGTATTTAAGGCTTCCTGGAGACTACGTATGTAAATTAGGTCCTCTGGGGCTACTTCTTATGCATTGCTTCTTTAGGAGGATTTTTTTTAAGAGGCATTGTTTTCTCATTCATAAGTATGGAAATGGATGAGAATAACACTACCAAATATTATATTATACACACAACAAATTCAAACTGATGTGTAAGTGGGTTGAACTGACTTCTGTGGGATTTGGAAGAGCTACATTACTGTTTCCCAGTGGCCTCTCTGATGGAGTCAGATAGAATTCAACCCCCAGGAGGCAGGGAGTTGGTCTTATATCCATAATGCCTCATGCGGCCCTCACCACCCCCTCACACAGCTTCCTCTAATTACAGATCACATTGCTGACCATTTTCACAGAGAAACCTGAACATTTAGCATCTGCATTAGGCTCCTCAAAGTTCCTAATATCAGAGGTTTCAAACTCAATGTAAACTTACTTACTATTTTTTCAGCTAATAGACTATTTTGATGCCTGTTCCTGTGATTTTATTTATTTCACCAGATTTTTTTAATTTCAAGAGTAATACATGATTAATGTTAAAATACAGGAGTGCTTAAAAGCACCAAGAAGAAAGCAAAATTTACTTAAGATCATATGATTCATTCAATTAACCTATATTTATTGCATCTACTATATGGCAGAGACTGTAGATAAGTACTATTAACACCCATGGTCTAGATTCAGAAACACAAGTAAGTGGATATTAATATTTATGCCTGCAGTAGTTAATTTTTAAAAGAGGGGTTATTTAATTTCATCTATTAAGTACAACCATAATGTGATATGAGAAGAACGTTGAGACACATTAAACCAGAGCATTTTTGTTATAATTCCATGATTCAGAAGCCCTGGGTTCTAGATTAAACTATCTTACTGGTTGACCTAAAATAAAGCACCAAAGTTTTTTTTACCCCTTAGTACTTTCTATATCTAACATTCCATGAATTTTACTACTAGTAACCAATACATGCAGTTCTTCCCATTGTCAATTATTCAAATGGTGCCCAGCACTATGTTTTTGTAGTAGGGGTTTGTATTAGGGTTTTCTGTCATAACAATTTGGCATAAGGTACAGGTGAACTTACCACACACTTGGCTTTCCTTAAAGTATTCATCTACATGATTTAATTTTGTCCTAAACCTGTTATAAACAAACAACCGAATAAAAGCATTCAACTTAAACTACCTCGCAGAATAATATTCCTGAGAAGTCTCAGATTTTTTTTGCTTTCTCAGTATTTAACATTAAACTTCTAATCATTTAGGAGTATTAAACACATTTTAGTTTACACGTGCACACGAAACACGCATATGTGATTGGTCACACAGACAAAAGAAAACCCAAAATGATCAATAACACCAAAACCTGAGTGGAACTGCTACATTGCTAATCAGTGCTGGAAACTGCAGGGCTCTCAGCATTCCCCTGAAAGCAGCATCCTTCGTGAAAGGGCCGGGATGAGTAAATCACGCCAGCTTGGATAACATCAATGGTAACATCGCTGATTCTGTGAAGGGGTACCTGAGTCATTTGGGCAGAAAAGAACAGAGGGGAAACAAGACCTGACTGTAAGAAAGTATATGGTTGATTGCAGTGGACAAAAAAGAGAGAAAGGAAAGAGGACACAACAATAACTTTCTGAAGGATAGTCCTCTCTAGTAATAGTTGTACATGTAATAACCTTTTTTTAAAATCTTTTGTTTACTTGCCATCGTCGTCGTGATAAATACTCAAGTAATGCTATAGATAGGATCACCAATGGACCTGTTTTCCTAATAGAGGCCTGATTTATTCTTGTTATTCTGGCATGATTAAGAACTTCTTGGTTTGGGTATAAATAATATAAGTCATAGAGGAGTTTGGGTGCTTATATTTTTGAGAGCTTAAAAGCTTCAGATAAATGTTTAAGGTCGTCTTTATGAAATATCTCTACCACTGCTCTCATTTTAATCAAGAGCTAACACTTACTCCAGGCCAGGTGCTGTTCTAGCATATTCCACATAGTAACTCCTTTGATCTACTCACAACAACCCCATGAGGTAACTCCTATTATCATCCCTATTTTACATGAGGAAACTGAGGCAACTTGCCCAAAACTACAGAGCAAAAAGTAGCATATTTGAGATGTGAACTTAGGCCATCTTGATCCAGAGGCCTTGTTTTAACTACCATACGCCTTTTAAGTATTTTTAAAATTAAACCCATTCAATCTCTTCATTGTTCATACAGATTGGAAGAAATAATCAATAATTTGTTCATAAATCCCACCAAGTATTTTGAAAATACAGCTACAATGAAAGAAATCTACAATAGTCATTGCTCTCTCCACATTGCCATTTCCATCATGAATTCGTAATAGAGACATTGACTGGGAATGAAATGGCCTAATTTACTTTTTGTGTGTGTGAGAAAGATTAGCCCTGAGCTAACATCTGTTGCCAATGCTCCCCTTTCTGCTGAGGAAGATTGGACCAGGGCTAACATCCGTGCCCATCTTCCTCTCCTTTATACGGGACACCAACACAGCGTGGCTTAACAAGCGTTGCATCAGATCTGCGCCCAGGATCCAAACCTGCAAACCCCAGGCTGCCGAAGTGGAGCCCGTGAACTTAACCACTATGCCACTGGGTCGGCCCCACCTAAATTACTTTCAAAGTCCCAATAAACAGAACAGAGGAAAGGAATATGGCTAACCAACAAACCGGATGCTCACAATTCCCAGACACACCTCCCCGTGACCCACACCCACTGCAGCAGGAACCCTCAGCTACAAGATAAAGACAGGGAAGTCTTCAGGAACACACAGCCATTCACTGGACAGAAAGAAGAATCCAAACAACTCTCATTAGGCCACTTTACTAAAATCATATCCTTTGGTCTGCAATTAAAATCTTACAGATTCTTGGGACTGCCCAGTGGCATAGTGATTAAGTTCACACACTCCGCTTTGGCAGCCCAGGGTTCGCAGGTTCAGATCCTGGGTGAGGACCTACACACAGCTCATCAAGCCATGCCATGGCGGTGTCCCATATACAAAACAGATGAAAATTGACACAGCTGTTAGCTTAGGGACAATCTTCTTCAAGCAAAAAGAGGAAGACTGGCAACAGACATTAGCTCAGAGCCAATCTTACTCACCAAAAAAAGAAAAAAAATTTATGGATTCTTTTTAAACATGAGACTCAAGCTTCTACAATTCTTTTCAAGCTGGATTATCTGACTTCCCTGCTCACATCAGGTTCCAAAAGTATGGGAACTGTTACTGGGAGCTGTCACAGCAATAAGAGGTGACAGCTGACTGCTGGAGAGAAGGCAAATAAAACTCAAAAGTAGATGTGGAAGCATCTGTGCTCTGCAGTGAAGAATGCGTACCCACGAAAATGACCCTGAGTAGCCATCTCAGAAAGTATTAAGCTATATTCAGCATCCTCTGCCTGGTATAATATCTCTTGAAAGATTTACAATTAATAATTATTTTATAAAATTCTGGTGGTTGCAGTTGAGAATCTTAGCTACCTTAGTTAACTTTCTGGAAGGTGTCTTTGTGTAGTGATTTTTATGCAATGTAGGAAATTTTGTTAATAATATCTGATACATAATAAGTCATCCATCCTGATTCTGGATAAAACATTATTTACTCTCAATGTGCCTAACAGTATTTAAAAGAACCTGACAAATGAAATTGGTAGGACACAAAAAAGGATAACCTTCCTAATCTGTGATAGCCTGCATAGTGATAAAACTCCAAATTAAAAATTTAACTTTCAATTACCTGAATGCATTGTTTATAAAATATAAACCAACTGTGTATTTGAAACACCTGGATCATTCAATGAACGTGTGACATTTATCCTTATGTGTGGATCGCATAGATGCAGCCTAAATGGCTGTTAGTAAACGCTTAGAAATGTTTTCCTGGCAGGGTAGTGCTAGTTTTCTGCCTCATATTTCCCTTCCGTAAAATGAGGTGGTGTTAGACACATCATCTGCCTGTCAGACACTGAGTTAGGCTTCAGAAAAAAGAGACACATAAAAACAGAGCATTTTTGTTATAACTCCATGATAAGAAATTATACCACCAAGAAGAGCTGTGTGGAATTCTGCTTTTTAAGGATGAGGTCTGCTACAGAGAAATCTGCCAGCACTTTCCCGTTTTTATTCCCATTTTCTCTTTTCTACATTTGAACTTAGTAATCCTTGGTCTATTTTGGCAGAACCTAAGCTTTCTCCTCAGTTCAACTTCTCCTTATTAACCTGAAATGAAATTCTATGAAGCTCTGTGCAGAAAAATTACAGTATTAAATGGAAAGGTTGCATTAGCTATCTTCTGCCTCAAGCTTCTGCTTAGTGTTCTAATGACAAGATAGGGAGTGACGTGGAACCCCTTGGGTAGGAAAACAAGATGCTGAATAGATGCATGTGTCTTGTAATGGGATATCTACAGAGATAGAAACCAGAACTTTCTTACTATTAGTTAATTTCCCTAAGCATCAACTTCCTAAAAATAACCTCAGGCTATCTCTTTGGCCAAATTCTTTCCGCAGACCTGATGTCAGACACTATATTTAGGACAACAGCTAATAGGAAGATTTCATCTGTTCATTCAAATTTTCCCTTAACACAGCAACAGATGTTAGTAATAGAAGTGAACAAGGACTAGAAAACTTTCACAAAAATCTTGAAATTGTGGTAATGGAAGCGGGCAGAGCTATGTAGAAATCGTAGCCATTGGTGTCATAATTATCATCAGGGAAATGCCTTGCTTTTTCAGAAATTAACACAATAAAAAAATACTCTTATTTGCCATTAAGCCAACTGGGCCTTAAGAAATTGAAATTTGGACTCATTTTAAAATAAATCATCATATTAGCAGTTATATTATTTGTCCTCTTAGATATGCAGCAGATTTAAATCCAAAAGAGAAGTAAAACAATTGGTGCTAGGCAGTTCTGATCATTATTATTTTTATCTATGGGTTTAACGCCAATCCTTTGTAAAATAATTAAAAGAGCTTCAAGAAAACGACTTCATAATTCAGAGTGGAAAGATACAATAAAACACTGGCAATCTTTTCACTAATTAGAGTCACGAGGTGATAAAAATACTTCTAGAGACAGGGGGCTGGGTGGGTAATTGGCTGGCATCACTCTAGATATTGCCAGAGCAGTTTAGAACTTTATCTTCTCCAACGAAATTAAAGATATAGGTCTAAAAAGGAACAGAATGACTAAGGGCCTCTTTTCTTTTCTTCTTCTTTTTTTTCAGTCACAAGTCTTATGTTTTTATTTGTTTGTTTAGAAGCTTTAGTGGTTCTCTGATGTTCTTTATGTTCTGATTATTCTATAATGAAAAGTGCTTACTCATGATGAAATTTGAAAGAACCCCTTCAGGCTGAAGACACCTCACTGGAGTTTATTTAATGGTGAAAGCCATATGCTGTTTACTGTTTACCTAACTGGCAAGGTGAATTCTGGACATGAGGCATATGTTTTTATGAGAAAAGAAGGTGTAAGAACCCAGAAAGAAAAGGATTCTGCCTTTCTTCCCATTCTCTTTATTTTCCTCTCAAAGAACCTTAGATAAACTAGCAATATCCTTACAGACCTGCTGTCACCTAACTGCCTTGTGTTAGAAATGTTAGAATGGCTTCTAATTTATTAAGTAGTCACACTATAGGAATTATCTAACTGAATCACCAAAACCACCTCGGAGATCAGAGAGGTTTAATAAGTGTAAACAACAACATAACATGTAAACAACAGAGCTGAGATTCCAACCCAGATTTATTTGACTGCAAAGCCCTTAGCTCCACCACTGCATCATATATGTCACTAAAACACCCTTGTACCTGCTCACGGATCCCATCTCACTGCACCCTATTTTTCAAGAATGATTATCATGAAAGAAAACTTCAATCTGAATTCCTCACTCTGCTCCCCACACCTCCATTGCCATATTAGAAATGTCAACTAATAATGAAATGTTCCCAAGTGTTTTAAACTACCTAGTTAATGGCAGAGAAGGAAGGAACATGGCTAATCGAGAAAGTGGATCTACACAATCGACCAATACTGTAAAACTTCACTGATATAGAGGCTGCCAGGACCAGACTAAGTCATGTAGATCTTTAGGAATGCAGTATTCAACAAGAAAATTGAGATGATTATGTCTAATTTTTAAAGTTCATTCATATATAAACCATGTGCTAATTTCAAAACAAGCATATTCTGCCACTGTGCAGACTTACAATGAACAATTATGTCATCTGGCATTATTTATTTTTACAGTAAATATTTTTACCATATCATTTATTATTAAAAAAAATGTTTGATGACTGCCTCCTATTGAGCCAAGCATTAGGAATTCAAAAATGAACATGACAGATCAGAATTTTACAGTCATGGTGGTCAATGCATGAGATGAAACAAATAAATAAGCAAACACAAATCACAACAAGTGCTAGGACGATGGCTGAGGCAGATGATGGGCTAGTTCAGGCAAGGCTGAAAGCAGAAAATTAAGAAGGGGATGGTTCTGTCAAGAGTGTAGAGAAAAGAATCATAGGCAGAGAGAGCAGCAGGTAAAAATGCCATGAGGTGGCATGGAGCTTGGCCTGTGCTGGAAACTGAGAACTGAGTGATGCTGAGGAAAGGTGGGAGGAAGCAGGTTTTGGGGGTTGGTGATGGGAAGCGGTATGAGATGAAATCAAAGAGAATGAGAGAGGTCTGGTTATGATGTCAAGTTCAGACATGAATTGCAAGTGCAACGAGAATCTACTGAACGTTTTTAAGCAAGGGTCCCTCATGATCTGAAATGTACTGTAATAATATCATTCTGGCTGCTGTTTTGCAGAGGATGTGTTGTAAGAAGGAAGAGTGACAGCAGGGAGGTTAGTTAAGGGCTTACAGCCCTCATCTAGGTGAGAGATGAAGATAGCTTGGATAGGGTGGTATACATGGAGTCAGAGAGATGAATGGATTTGAAATATGTTTTGAAGTAGAACTAACAGAACTTGCTGATAGATTGGATACAGAAAGTAAAAGGAATGAAGGAATCAAAATTTGGATTGAGCTACTAGGTGGATAATGATGCCCTTTACGGAGAAGGGAAAGCTAATACAGTACTTTCTAATCCTTTTATGAGTCCAAATTTCAATAGTTAAAATAATTATGGCTACTGATTATTATTATATGTTTTACCAGATACTTCAAAGATACTATTTCAATTAACCCAATTGGCAGACTTGCAGAGCAGAGTTATAATGGCCACTTTATACATGAGAAAATTGACATTCAAAAAAATTAAATAACTTTTTCAAGGTATCAGTCTGGGAATTAGTAGAACCCAGGTCTGTCTGGCTTGAAAACTGGATTCTAAACTGCCCAGTGGTTGAGTCTGTGTCTATCTGGCTTTCAATTATAGCTCCATACCTAGATCAGTGTCTGGCATATAGTATATTCTTAAGACATTTATTACCTAAATAAATACATGTAATTTCCACTATGGCTTGATGCTTCTCGGAGATTCCCAAATATACTCCCCTCTAATTGATATCTTAAGTACTGATATTATTTGAGTAGATTCATAGGTTTACCCTTTAAACTACTGATGTGGAGACTACTGTGTCTCCATTTGAGACCACACAGAGCTCTCTACCACTGATGAACCACTCTGGTTATATTCCTATCTCTACAACCTTCCTAGAGAAAGACATGTGGCACACTACACTGACAGGACTTTGGAGGGGCCATAAGAGTCTCAACTAGGACTCAAGTTCTCAAGACCACTGCAGGGAGTTCTAGGAAAGACATGCTCAGATGAAGGTTCCCCAGGTAGCTTGGGCACTGCCTTTACCTCTGCCAACACCTCCATACCCAAGGTCTCTGGACCTTTGGTTTTATTATGGATTGTCTCTAGTCGCAGGGTTATGAGCATCCTTACTTTACAGTGCACTCTCACAAGGAGGACCCACTTCACTGTCAGGGCTTAGGCCACCCTGGGAGCTCCATTAGAGTGCCCCTCTTCTGCAAGAAAATTTCCCGGCCTCACAGCATTCCAACCACAGAGTCTCAATTTCTGACACCCAGCTCATCAACCAGTGCTAGAAAACTCCATTTAATGCACTACTTGTCAAGATATAAGCTTTTTCTTCACCTCCTCTCCAGTCAGATGACCAAAACAAAGGCATAAGTCTGGATCTCAAGCAGATTCTGTGCCACTGAACCTCACCTTGGCTGTAATACTGGCTTCCCTAAAATCCTATGCTCAATGAGATCCACTCATGCCCATAAAATATATGCCTTATTCCAACTTGGCTTACACTCTCTCCCTTCCTAACAGTATCCAAATGCATAATTCATCCACTGCTGTTTGTCTTAAGGTAGGCGATTACATGTCAAACTTGGATATGTCCACTTCAAACTCTGGAAGACTTGCAGTAAGCATAATGTTGGTATAAGTTTGCTGCCTAAGGGCAGACAGGCCCTGAGGAAGTCCTTCACCACTTCTTCAAGGAGATAATGCCTGGCCAACCTCATGTCACTTCTGCTTTACTTCCCACCTATCAATCTAGATACATTTCCCAATATCATTCCTCATAAATGCCATCTTCCTCATGGTTTAAGTTCTGCCATCCCTCCGAGGACATCCAACATTCCACAGACGCCTATTTCACAAAGACAAACAGTATGTGTCACAGTAGATCTTCATCAAGGTTCCAACTCATCACAATGAATAAGATTCTCAACTACACCATTTGGATCACCTGGCAATAGCACTGGGGCCAGTTTTTTGTCAGAAAGGAATATGATTATAGGGCACACCTGACTATCAATACCCAAAACTCTGTGCCAGGCCTCCACTGTTGCCATCATGGCATGAAACCCAGGCCTCACCTCAGCCTGGTTGAAGAAGGGGCTCAAGGTCAGAGTAAGTGTTAGATTCATCCAGAGGACTATTTTATTAACATCAAGAGAGGTAAAGCCATACATGGGTCCAGAGTTCCTGACTCTCAAAGAAATGCCCCAGCAACAAACCATTACCGACTTCCTGTCCTTCACTCTGCCAGCCCCTCGGCTTCTCTTTCCATTGGGACCAGCTTGTTCGAGCTTTGGCATAGCCCCATCACCTCTCAAAAATGTATTTGCTGGATTTGTCATCCCTCCATCTCCTCCTGTGGTGTTATTGGACTGCATTTTATGTTCCCCAAAATTCATATGTTGAAACCCTAATTCCCAATGGTATAACATAGGAGGTAGGGCCTTTGGGAGGTAATTAGGTTTAAATGAGGTCATGAGGGTAAAGCCCCTATGATGAGATTAGTGTTCCTACAAGAAAAGAAAGAGACTAGAGCTCCTCACGCTCTACCATGACTGGATACAGCAAGAAAGCAGCTGTCTGTAAACCAGGAAGAGGGCTCTCACCAGAACCAAATCTGCTGGCACCCTGATCTCAGACTTCCCAGCCTCCAGCACTGTGAGAAATAAATGTTTGTTGTTTAAGCGACCCAGTCTATGGCATTTTTGTTATAACAGCCTCAGCTGACTAACACATGCAGTAACCCAGTGTCTGACTTTGACCACATCCTCTGATTTTATTTCCCAGGCTACGTCTGACATCCTGTCCAGATTCCTTCATCTTATGATCGCCATTTTCACAATTGCCAGTATCTCAGCATCCTCATAAGCCATGATGTCACTGAGATAAATATCTAAAGATTTTAGAGTAGAAACAAACTTTTCTAAGCCTATCTCCTAGGTTTTATAGAAGATGAAACTGTAGAGGTTAAGTGATTTATCCAACATCACAAAATAAGTTCATTATGACTAGAACCCAGGCCTGCTGACTCATAGAACAATGCTCTTGCACTAACCATACCATCACATTCTTAGAAAACATGTTCAGCAATGGAGAGAAAT
The DNA here is from genome assembly GCA_031878705.1 of Tapirus indicus. Lineage (NCBI taxonomy): Eukaryota > Metazoa > Chordata > Mammalia > Perissodactyla > Tapiridae > Tapirus > Tapirus indicus. The sequence goes on from CM062937.1 coordinate 14,551,313, forward strand.
CCAAGGAGGGTGTATTATTAAAATTTGAGTTTGGGAACAAATGACTCATCTTGCGGGTTAGGTTCTGTTCTGGGAAACTCTACAAGCATTGAAAGAAGATGATAATAGCCAATGTTTATACAGAAATATATCCAGGTGTTATCATCTTTAAAAGTTTTTGCAAAACTTGTCAAACTAAATCCTGATGAGATGAAAAAGATTTTTTTCTTTTCTTTAAAGCCAATTAACCAATAGACAAACAAATTTGAACATTTCCTCAGTAATCTTGGAAGGAAAAAACATGGCTAATGTATTTGGAAAATGAATCTTTTTAAGTAGTGAGAGGTCCCAACCCAGTGGGTGTGGAGGAGAGGATCTCTTGCTATGTACGGAGTCTTCTTGAAGTCAAACGCCTGGCAATCTGTTCCAGAGTTGAAGTTCACTCTCAGGGTCAAATATCTGTGGCTACAGAGGCCCTCCCCATCAGAGCACTTCTCTCCATGGGAATCATTTCTGCAGAGTCAGGAGCAGCCTGATCATCACTATGAGCATCTTCACGGATTTTTTGTTTAAGGCAAGAAAGAGTAAATTCCATATATTCATAAAGCAAATCGACAGAAGGACTAAAATTAGAACTCATATATCCCAATTTCATTCTTTTTCTTCAACTTTGGCTGAGTGTCTTGAACTCAGCCAAATTTTTGGAGCTTTGAAAGTCAAATTTTTTCATAGAATTTTGAGTATCCTCATCAATTATCTTGCTGTGAAATCAATATCTATACTTAAAATATACACCTAATATATGGCCCTTATTTAATAGGTACATAAAATTTTACACCCATTTTTTTTTTTTCACTTTCAGTTCTTATACTGCTGGTTTAAGAGCTGTCAAACATAGAAAAGAGACGTTGCCAGGACCTTAGAAGTGTATGATCTATTTCCCCCAACTGGCTGGGGCAGTTTCCAAAAGGATTAGCTTGGATCAATCTGGTCCTAGCAAGTAATTTTCCTTGCTGATAATCTACACATTTCTCAGTGAATAAGCCTTTTCTTACCAACCTGTTAATTATAGACTTTAGCAATAAGCTAAAAAAAAATCCATGAGGCTGGAATCTGCCATGCATGCTGGTAACCCAACCCCTCCTACCAAGACAGCTGAAGGATGGCGAAATTGTCAGGATTTAGAGTCATTAGCTAAGTAATCACTAAGGGTGACTGCCAGCCAGTATCACCAGTTAAATCACAGTCTAGGGGACAAGTGGTTTTGACAGCCAGATGAAACCTGAAAACTCAGGGCAACATTAGAAGTAGTTTGAGATACACTCCCTGCTCTTCAGTGCTGTACTTCTTGCACCAGGTCCAGAATTTCTCTCCCATCTTGGCCTAACAAGTCTTCATAGCTTTCCTGAAAGTTTTTGAGTCCAATGTTTTTTAGCTGAATGTTGCTTTCATTACAAGATGTCATTTGCGTGCTTAGAGCACAGATGTATAATGAGTAGGCTGTTACCAGGTGGGCCATACATCCTGGTTTTCCCAGCGCAGTCTTAGTTTAAATCCTGTTGTCCCAGGATAATTGTTAAGATCTCCCTTCTAACATTCACACCAGTTTCAACAATACATTGTATTGTCCAATTACCTATTACTAATGACCAGTAATGTGGAATCCTTCCATTAAGCTTTGGTCACATTAACGATGTGATCATTGAAAATGTTTTCCTTTCACTGAGCATCATTTTGATTGAGGTCTCTTTCCAGATGGGTTAGGTGCAGCTGTGTTCTTCTGGAGGAGCTTCTTTTCTGGGTTGTATATTACTGCTTCAGACTTCAGTGATACGCGAGAAAGCCTACATAATTCCGCTTTCACCTTTGAAGCTCTTAATCAAGTGAAAAAAATTTTTATATGATAGTAATCAATGTAAATATGGCCATCTTTTGGATCATGTCAGCCTGGAATTATATTTGGAAGAAATATAAGTCTGACAACTAAAAATAATTAAAGAACATTTATGTTTTTACAGTGGTCTATAAAAAAATGCCCCAAAGCATAGCTTTCATTACATTTAATGCAACACATTTCCCCACCTCTCTCACATGTAGTATTTTTTTCCCCCAGGCATTCAATAAGGCAAAGATTGTCCTCAGAGGATTTCATCTCAGCCTAATTCACAGTACCAAAAATTAGAGCAATTTCAATCCTTGAGCGTTGCCAAAAAAACAAGTGTAACCAGGGATTTTTCATTAAAGAGATTATCAAATGCCTTTGATAAAAACTAATCAGAATTGTGTCTGTGTTAAGTATAGACAGAACCAGAATGAAGGGCCAGCACAGTTCTTTTTGAGACCTAACGAATGATTTGAAGGAATCATTTAGAATGGCATGCAGCCAAGTGCTGAGAAAGAAAAGGGATTACAGTAGTTCCCCCTTATCCGCGGTTTCCCTTTCCCTAGTTAGTTACCCACGGTCAACTGTGGTCCAAAAATATTAAATGGAAAATTCCAGAAATAAACTTCATAAGTTTTAAATTGTACACCATTCTGAGTAGCGTGATGAAATCTCTCTCCCTCCCCCTCCATCCCGCCTAGGAGGTGATTCATCCCTTTGTCTGGCGTTTCCACGCTATATATGCTACCCAACCATTAGTCACTTAGCAGCCTTCTTGGTTACCAGATCCACTGATGAGGTATCGCAGTGCTTGTGTTCAAGTCACCCTTATTTTACTTAATAATGGCCCCAAAGGCCAAAGTAGTGATTCTAGCAATTCGGATGCCAAAGAGAAGCCATAAAGTGCTTCCTTTACGTGAAAAGGTGAAAGTTCTTGACTTAATAAGGAAAGAAAAAAGTTGTATGCTGATGTTGCTAAGATCTACGGTAACTTTTGTTACAGTACATTATTATAATTATTCTATTTTATTATTAGTTATTGTTTTTAATCTCTTACTGTGCCTAATTTATAAATTAAACTTTATCATACATATGTATTTATAGGAAAAAACACCATATGTATATAGGGTCTGGTACTATCCGTGGCGTCAGGCATCCACTGGGGGTCTTGGAACATATCCCCCGTAGATAAGGGGGAACTATTGTGCTATTCAGTCAGTACCTTCCAAAACTGGTATAAGACACCAAAGACATTTCTTCTGTTGCACACGACTTTGAGAGATGGGTGTCATCTCTATTCTTCAGATCAGAAAACTGAGACTCAGAGAGATTCGTGCATATCCCAAGGTCACATAGCCCCCAAGAGGGACATAAAATGACTGCTAGGTTCTCAGGATGATCAACACTTGGATTGTAAGACAAGAAGACTCCATCTGCCACGTTTTATCTTTAATAGACAATTTCTGAAGTTATGAAAATACACATGTATCCAGGTATGCTCAATAAAATTTGCTCAAATTCTCTTCCTTAGAATCCAAAGTCAGTAAAGGGCTCACAACATTTTTCATATGCCTCCCTCATTTTCCAGAAATGTGGCTTACTTCCTTCAACTGAAAAACAGAAAAATTTTAAGATTAATCAAGGTGCTACCTTTAGGAAGTAGCACAAAACTGAAACTGAGCTTCTCATCTACACAAGATAGTCACTGACAAATCAGGATGTTAATAGAGAAAATTACAGCAACCTAGGAGGCAGATGAGAAAGGATACAAGAACGTAATCAGAAAAACTTGTATCACAGAAGGCCTTTCTTTCATGACCAAGGATACAGTTTGACACTGGCCTGTTCTAATCCAAGCACTTCAGAGCTGAGTCTTGACCAAGGGTTGCTGAATCTTATTTGACAGTTCTCAGTGATGATGAGGTACTGGAAGTGAACATTTTCAGCTAATCTCAGAGGTCCGACATAGGCAATTAGTCTTAAAATTTTCTTGTATCAGACTTTAGGACCTTTTTGAATAGCAATAAGTTTAATGAGAATAAAGACACTTTAATATCTGTTGATTGAGAAAATCACATATGTACACATAGACTCAGAGACCATATGCAGCAACTCCAGAGTTCAGAGCATGGGAAATATTGAGGCAGATCACGTTACATAATTATAGTTCACTCTCACAACTATTTTTGATAATTTGTCCAAGAGCATTTGATTGCATCATACAACCGTGTTAATAGCTTTAGAACCCCCCTTCAGGCCCCTGCATTATTTGTAATATGCTCTGCTACTTTGTCACACAGTGCACTTCGACAAAATACACACATTTGAAAATGCTTTAAACCAGAACAGACTCAAATTTACCTTTAATTTAGTGAATTATTTTATAATAAGTAATAATACTGCAATAAATGTTATTTATTGAACACCTACTACCTGCAACATACAAACCATAGGGTTTATAACCTTTACCCATTTTCCTCACAACAAATCTGAAATGTAATATTATTATCCATCTCTTTTTTTTTTTTCCATGTAAGGAAACTGAGCATCAGAAAAGTTAAGCAACTTTGTCAAGGTAACATAGGGAGCAAACAGTAAGACAAAATTTAAACCAAGATTTTTCTAACGGCCAACATGGTGTGTTATTCACTATATCATTCTGAGACAGGTAAGATGCAAATAACATAAGTATAACACTGTGAAAGCAGTCTATTTAAACACAGAAATGCCTTTTTATATTTAAGTAATTGACATCTTCAGTACAAATTAGATTTTTCTAAATTCAAATACACAGTCTAAGAAACTATGAGAAGCAACCATTTATAGGAGTGAACGCATATGAGTAGCCTAGTTTAAATTAGTTGTTGTTAGTGCCATCAATTCTATTCCAACTCCTAGCGACCTTGTGGACAGCAGAGCAGAACCCTGCCCCTTCTTTTTGTGCCATCCTCTCACCTTCTGGTGCTACAGCAGACAATGCTCCACTGCTAAACATAGGGTTTTCATGACCTATTTTTCGAAAGTGGGTGGCCAGGTCTTTCTTCCTAGTCTGTCTTAGTGTGGAAGTTCCGCTGAAACCTGTCCACCATGGGTGACCCTGCTGGTATGTGAAATATCAGTGACATAACTTTCAGCATCACAGCAACATACAGGACCAACCACAGAATAACTGACAGATGAGTGGTGTGGTTCCCTGACAGGAAATGAACCCCTACCTTGGAGGTGAGAATGCCAAATCTTAACCACTAGACCACCATTAAGTTATTACATGTGCCATATTAGTTGCTTTCATACTTAGAAACTCAGTTCATCTTCATTTTTCTGGAGCTTTATGATTCCCAAAACAAAACAAATAAACAAATACATTGTAAATAGTTCTTGTTTTAGAAGTTTTTTAAGGCCCATCAATTGAAATCTTTAATGTTTTTAACTGGCTAGAATGAAATTAAAAGAAACAAAACTCCATTATTTTAAAACATCTGACTTTTCATTTATTCTTCATCTAAATTAATGAAAATGTGCTGTATACCGAGTAATATTGAATTTTAGACTTTCACTGGTTGATATAGATTAAAAAGTAATGTTCAACTCTATTTATTTTTGTTTCCCTAATTTTCAGGATACACCAGGATAGACAAAAACAGTCACTGATTAGAGAGTTCCTAGAACTCTTAGTATTCAAGAACACTTATATTTTAAAATATATTTAATTTTTAAAATGAGTAGTTAATATTAAAAAAATGTGGATGAGTTTGAGGATATATTTCAGTGCATTCATGATCAGTATCATTCCTTGGTAGATGTGTGAATTTTTACATAGTGGTACTACTATTTCTACTCCATGTGTTTCCATACCATGTACCAACTCAAGGACAATGCCCAGTTTCTGTCCTCTGGGAATTTACTAAATTTCCAGAGTCCCTATTTCTAAAAAGTGTACCAGCATTCTTTTGATCATTTGCCTGCCACCATCCAAAGCTATATTTCATTCTGCCTCTTAATTTATATAAGTTCATTGTTTAATCTATTCGCATCTTCCTGACTCATGTCTTGCCTGGCTTTCTTCTCTCACCTCTTAGAGCATGCACAGTCTACATTCCAGTATGTGCCAATGAATACAGAATTAGAGCATTCTAGAGCTAACAGGAATTTTATAAGATCATCTAATACAACTTTCTCACTTTAGCGATGAGTAAACTGAGTTTCAGGGAGGATAAATGACTTTTTCAACGTTGCATACATAATGAGTTTCTGAACAGACTTTACAAGCCAGTGTTCCTTCTCCTATGCCAGCGGCTATAAACAGCACTTACCACACCACGATATTGATTTATGTGGAAGCAGTCTAGAACAATGTCAAGAGCATGGACTCTGGAGTCAAGCTGCCAGGGTACAAATCCTAACTCTACACCTTGATATTTGCTACCTTGGTCAATGAATCAATATTTATCTCCATCTCTAGACTGTGGACAGAGCTTATGTTTCATTTAGCAATCGTATCTTCAACAAATTTTTATTGACCAATTGCTGTGAGCCAGGCTCTGCCACGTGCTGGGAATGCCAGGAGAAAGAGTCATGATTCCAGTCCTCAGGGAGTCAGACATCCAACAAATCACAACGTTGCATGAGAGGTAGCACAGAAGTGGTGTGCCAGAAGAACAAGGGCAGTGGAGAGGCAAGGATAACAGCCAGATGCGCCAGGCAGGTTAGGGGTGCTTCAGAGAGAAAGCATCACTAGAGTGGAGCCCCCAACAAGGAGTATCACCCCAGGGTTGAGTACCGTTCCTGATACAGAATAGCACATAAGGAAATGTTTGTTAAACAGATGAGTGGAATTTGTCTTCCCTGGGCTAGAACAGAGGAAAATAGATACTTGAGAAATATATAGGAAGAAGGCAGTTCTCTCTATGTGGTGGACTCCTGAACTCATTAGAAAGAGCTCTCACTTATCCAGGAAATAACCACTCACTGAACTCTCCATAAGGCTGTCAGATTGTGTGAGGCAGCAGCGTCTCCAGCAGATCTATGCAAATAATGCTAGAAATTTGCATAATGCTAGACAAAACTACTTCCCCTCAAATTTGAGGTCTGAAGAAATATTTTTTATTATACTTTTGAAAACCCAGAAGATTCTATCTACTCAATAGCAAGACAAATCCAGGTAAGAGCTCCTCCTGTTGCATGTGAACAATGCCCCTGAACTGTCTTCAGACAATTAAGCAGGCTGTCCTCTGAAGAAAGGTTTGGTGTGACACACACACCTCCTGCCAACAAATTCTGTAGGAGATGCTTGAGTGGACTTGAAATATCTCAGAAAGGACCTTTCCCTTTTAAAAGGTCGCTGCACAAAGCACATAAAACTGTCTATGATAGTGTGCTCTTCTTCCAACTGACATGCTTCAAAAGTGCATGAACTGAGGAGATTCTCTGTGCTCCACTCCTGGCTAAGAGACTTTCAGAACTTCACTTTCTCTTGGGTACTCTTATGTCTGTCATGTAATATCGTTTTCTGGGAAGTCTGTTCTCTCCGCTGTAACCTCCTCCTGTTTCTGTTTTGGCTAGCTTCTTCCTGTAACTTACATTTTAATATGATACAACATGGAATGTGGCTCATATTTCTCAACAGTGACAGAGGCATTTTCTATATTCTCTTCTACATACTGACTCTTCCAAAAGTCTACCTGGCCAACAGCTACTTATGATGCCTCTTTCCTTTTCCTGCCTAGCTGTGTGCATTCACCAAAATCAGATGCCCTGAAATGCGACTTTCCTAGTTGTAAGAGCAGGAAAAAAGTAAGTCAGTGAATAGTAGATGACTGGGAGCCCAAGAGTTCTGTACTCCACGGTCACATACAGTGCTTGTTTTAAAACATCACCAGGGAAAGGGTAGGTGGTATTCAATACTGAATGTGACGAGCTAGTGTAAGGGTTGAGATCTATTTTTACAGATCACAAGAAAAAGGGAGCAAGCTTGGAAGTGTCTGTAGTTGTAGGTTGTTACAGCATCTTGGAGGAAAATGTGTATATATCAGGTAGGTAAAGAAAGTTCAGAAACAAATGTGATTACAAAATGATATGAGAAACATGCATGTGGGGCAAGAGGAATTCCAGAGATCAGGAGTATATTACACACTCAGAGGTTATACAACATCAGAGGTAAGTACATTAATAATTGACCATAGGTCTTGTGCTTTAAAGACAATACTTTAAATCCTAAAAAAAAAAAAAAAAAAAAAACACAAAAAAAATGAAAACCAACCAAACAAACAAAAAAATGCAAAGGATCAAGAATCCATCCATTGATTTATAGATTTAGTGATGCTTTAGGGAAGTAATGATTGTGGTTCAGAAAGACAGTACATTTTTACCTCTACTCCTTTCATAGATTTTATGAAATATTTATATATTAAATTAAAACATTTACATTATATAAATATTATTCATATATAAATTTGTTATTTATATAACATAAATATAATATATAGTAGGACAAAAAGGAATAAGCACATGACAGCAAAGAAGGATGTTGTGATGGTGATGATGCATGCAGAAGATTGGAAGGAACTGTTAGTAAGAACAGGCAGAGGAAGTCATAGTCCAAAATATGCTATACGGTGACTGCAGAATTGGTGGTGGATGTCTACAGAGGAATGTCAGGGGATCTAAGGGCAGAAACGAAAGGTGTAACTGAAGACAGAACCCAATATAAGTTCTGTGTATGAAACAGCTATGTATACTGTTCTCTTCTTCAGTGCATCTTCTCCATTCTTGATCTCAGGAAACAAGCAACTGGATTAATCCCAAGCAAATAATAATAACCCCAAACCAAGTCTCTAATAAAACAAAAGAAAAATTATTGACAATGCTTCTCTAAAATAACTGAACAAATTTCCAGGAGAAAGACAAGGCTTTAGTTAGATATTGGAATCTGAGAATAACAATTTTCTCATTCTCTTATGGTAGCAATTCGATGCCAAATCACAGCTCTTTATGCTAATGTGATACATGATCACCCTCCCCTCTGTCTTTTAATCCCAGAATTCCTACTCAGAATAGAAATTTTAACACTAAACAGTTCAATAAGAGCAAAAGAAAACCACAACAGTCAGCTATTCTTTCCCTTACTAACCAGCCAATCAAGCATATCACATATATTAGGCCATCCTGCAGGATATGGATAAAGACTAAGACAGGCAAGCTGGAAAACAGATATAATGTAGGAAACAGAAATAAGAAAAAAAAACCTCTGAAAAACAGACAAATTGGAGAAGCTATTACAACCAAAAAATAGAAACAGAAAGCTTTCAAAGAAAACAGTTAAAATGGAGGACGAGAAAGAGTACTTAGAAACTAAAACATGATTGTTGAAATAAATGCGTACAGTAGAAAGACTAAAGATACAGCCAAGAGACTCTCACAAATGTAGACTATGCTATAAATACAGAAATTATGAGAGAGGATAAATCTGGAAGCTCTAACATCCAAGTATTAGGAGCCACAGAAAGAGAAGAGAGAAAATGGAGGAGAGGAATTATTAAGGAAACGTTAGAAATAAATTTCCCTTAGCTGAAGAAAGCCGCGTATCTACAAAGTCTCACTGAGGGCATATCATAATAAGCACAAAAAGATCATCAAGTGTGTCACTGAAAACATTTAAACACCTAATAATGAGATGATCCTCAAAATTTTTAGAGAGAAATAGAAATTAGACAGTCTAGCGCTTGAGTTCTTATCAATATCAACAATGTTCCAGAGGAAAACTCTTTCCAACCTAGAATTCTATATTCAGCCAAAGTATCACACAAACATGAGTGTGTGCAAGAACCAGAATATTTACCTCCCATATTCTTTTTCTTAGGAAGTTACTTTATGATTTATTATAACAAAATGTGAGGATAAGGCAAGAAATAGAAACATATCAAAACAGCAGTATTGACCAAGAAGAACAATAAAATGAACTTAGATGTCAGCTGTGTATCAGTTCTAGGAGCTGCGAGCCCAGTGTGGAGCAGGAAGGAGAAGGACACTGGGAGGGATTCCTGGGGGTGAGGGAAAGCTGACCAAATAGACTAGATGATATGACAGAGAGTAAAAAATATATGAAGATATGATGAAGGAAGATAGAATACATAGAAGAAATGAGGCTTCATTTTAAACAATTCACTCAAGGTAAGAAAAAAATCATTGATCTGAACTTGAATGCTAAGCATAGGAATCTTTTCTTTTCAGTGACATTGGACTCTTAAAGTAAAAAAGAAAATGTAATCCTAACATACTTCTTGACCTAACATTAAATGATATTTGTGTGGTCACAATAACGTTAATATTGTTTGTTGTTCTACATTTAAAGTTAACCTTTGGACAACAACTTGGTTGTATTTTTAGTATAAAGGTAACAATCTAAACATAGAAAAAGAGTGGTTGACAGAATTAGGACCTGAAATGAGAGAGAAAAAGTTGGGGAAAGTGTGTAGGACTAAGATCCTCATTTTATCTTGTGGGGAATAAAGAGAATGTTGCAAGTTATCAGAATAAGAAAACAGCTTTAAGGATTCTACTGAAAGCTTACAATTATATTACAGTTACATTAATAGAAGGAGAAGAATATTAATAGAAGGAGGGCGAGGTACAAGGGAACAAAAATCCATCTTTCAAATTGCAGAGTGAATTGGCTAAATCCAGTGTCAAGAAATGACTGAATTCTCTACCAGAATGACTAAAATAAGAACCACTAAAAAGGTAAAAATTAAAAAAATATAATTAAAAAGATGCCTCTAGGGAGTAGAATGGAATTGGGGAAGGTGAGCAGGAGACTCATTTCTCATCAGCAGTATTTTGGTACTTTTGGTACTACTTAATGTGTGTATTAGCATGTAATGCTTTGATAATAAGTAATTATGTACTTGTGTGCAGAATACTTTTCATACTAATTATCGAGTGTTTTTTATGTGCAACACATGTATTGTACCAGGTACTGGTATAAAGTGGTCTCCTTACTTATTTTCCAGGCTGTGTATAACTTCTCTACATAAGGCTTTTATATGTATGTGCCTTTATATATAGGCACTTCTCTTGAGTTATGGTTTTCAGTTCCTGATGATTTTCTTCTTCTTTCTCTATCAAATTTCACTAATTAGCAATTAAATAATCAGGGTTAAATATAGTCCTTCCCTGTGTTCTTTCTTTTTTAATGCAAAAACTCTACAAAGGTATGAATACTGAGAATTCAAGAATGAGGTGTCATTCACTAAAAGGAGGATAAACAGCCCAAAAAGGCAAAGTGAGGAGCCATAAAGATATTTTGCTTACTTTACTATTTCAATAAGGTCCTTTATCTTCATAGGCTTTTAGTTTTGGAACCCAGTAAGTACTTAGCTTATACTTACACAGAAAAAGTGAAAAGTTCAAAAAGACTGAACTGATACTTAACCCAGTGACCTAGAGGACAGGGCATGTTTATCAAACTAGTCTCTTGAAATTGGAAGTTGAAGAAACATGGAGGGGCTGGTATGAAACGTCTCACTCAGCCCTCTTGATGTATCTTGTTTTGACAAATTTACACCCAGTGGCCCATATTAATGAGGTGGCAATTAAATCACAAGCCAAGTCAGAAGCTGAAGGATGATTTTAGGACAAATGTTTACTGTTCCAGGCCATGTGCAAACCTTTGAACCTTTGTGAAGTTCAAACATGGAGGACCCGATGTAAAGCACCAGGCGTTTCCCCAGTGTGGGGCTAAATACAAAATAAATGAGAAAAGAAAATCAATAACTGATCAAGGACAATGTCATTACATAGTAACAGCTTCAAAACTCCAGATTAGGGTCAAAGATAATGTGCGATTATTCTGATTTTTGCCATCTTTATTCTGAAGAAGCTGACATCTTTGGAGGTGGGTACCCAGAAACTATATTGGGTGACCTTTTGAATATCTCCAGTTGTATTAGGAGATAGCAGAAGATTCTGAGGCCATTCCATGAATGCTTCCAGGAGGTGTTGGAAGTGAGTCTATTCATTTACACTCAAAAGTACCCTCATCCCCCAAATCATCTCATAATCTCTTTACTATCTCCAGAAAAGGAGAATCTAGTTTTGTACTTCTTTGAGATTTTTTTTTTAAATTTTTTCAAAACAAGTCTTATTTTCATTTCAATTTGCATTAAATATCAATGACAGAGAACACTATTATTTTCCCTGGTTCTCACAATCTTGCCTCTTTTGCCATTTTGGGAAATGCAGTAAAGAAACTGAAGTGTTTTTAGTGCTGAGGGCTGTAATGAGTTGATTTCTAGGATTTGAAAATAAGGGATATGATTAAACAAATGTGGGGTTAGACCAATAAACTATTCATGTTTGATTTGAGCATTTGGAAATATCCCCAAATGCCTATAAAGATTATATGAAAGTAATTGTAGGGTTGCAGGGCTGAAATGTGATTGAGATTGGATGAATCAAAACCATGGTAGACAAAAGCCCAATCAATGGTGTCATGCCCACTTTTGGAGAGAGGTAGTTGGTCAACAAAAGTGTCAAAAAAGGAAAGGCAGAAATAAAACGCTGTATTGTCCAGTTTGGATATAGGGACCAACACAGTATAGTTTTCTTGACAAGGCCAGCCTGGTAGAAGGGCGAATGTTAAAACCATCTTAACTGGAAGACAAAACATAAGATCAATTCATTCCCATTGTTTTGAATCCATATTCTCTAGCAACTTTCAGAAACTTGGCATCCCCCACTACAGGGAAAGAATGAATTTGTCAGGCCAACTCAAGTAATGTTTTCATCAGAGAGATGCATTTCTCATTGTAAATTGATAATCTGGCATTCTGATAATAATTTAGATTCCCACGCTGCTTGTCTTTGGGGAGAGGATTCTGTGAACTATTGTTGACTTGAGCACCACACTCTATTTGAGAGTTATATTTATCGTTGTAAATTAAAAACTTGGCATTCTGGTTTGTACTTAATACAATAGGTGAACTGTGTTAACATGAATCTGATTCTGAGACATGGAACCACCCCTCCCTAGTCTGCTACCAAAATCGCATTTCTCAGCCTACAGTCCTGAGGGAAAAGGACCCTCTATCATGTCACCAAGGAAAACTCCACCATGTGGACTCTATCTGGGGAGCCAGCACCCAAGCAAGTCTTCTAGTCTCTGAGTATACCTTTGAGTCAAAAGATATAAGAAGTATTATTTTAAAACAGTCAAGTGAGTACACTGCTACTTAAAGCAAGAAAATGTGTCAAAATATGTAGTATGCCTTCCCACGGGCTTTGTGACAAAGGAGGGAGAAAAGAGAAAATAAGGACTCAGATTATATAATTTGCCAAATGTGGTTATAGTAACTTTAGCAACTTCTATATTTGTTTTCTGAGAAATGCTTTGCCTTACTGTAATCTCTAAAACAGCAGCTAGATTTTCAATGGAATTACAAATGAAGAAATAGAGTGGGGATAGAGCTTAAGCATAGATCTTTTATAATGATAGATCTATTGTATTGATTCCCAGGGGGAAATGACTTAAGTTTGAATGGAGCTGACCAGTGTCAAACAGAAAATTCTTGCACTTAGCACATTAAATATCTATTGAGTTATACTGTATATAGAAACAGATTTTTCTCCTCAGAGTTCAAATGTTACAGAAAACAATATTTCCCTCAAAACTATCATGGATTATGTCTGTATTCCAAAACTTTTAAGGAAGAATAACAACATTCCAGACAGCTAGGCCAAAACATGGAAGTGAAAGCTGCTTTTAGAAATAAATGTGCTTTGCAAGAGAAATGGTTGCTTTTGAGTCAGTCAACACACAAGTTCAGTTCTCCCTGAGACAGAGATTATACCGAAGAGACAAAGAAACCTCAGGGTAAGTGATGCCAATTCCTTGATGTATCAGAGTGTTTCTGATTATTTTTTGCCTGAATAACCCAGTGAATTGCTACAGTGTAGTATTGACCTATAAGACAGCAACAGCTCCAACACCATAACCAGCAGATAAATCAGAGGACAGAATGGAACTTCCAAAATGTGGTCAAATTTTCTCTAGCTTTGCTCACAACTTCCAAATGTCATTGTCTAAATGCCTTAAAAATAATATATTTTTAACCTATTCATTTGTGTAGCCACGGAGCTGAAAGTTTTTGTTAGTGGCAGCAGGCCACACCTATCTCCCCCTTGACTAATTCTTATTTATTGTTACATGCAATGGACCCTTTACTCAATAAGCATTCATTCATTCAAAGTGCTAGCTGGATGTTTTGGCTAACATCCTTGGGGTCCAAAGATAAAGACACTGACCACTGCCCTCAAAGAACTCACTGTCATATTATGTGCTCTAATTACCACCACTGCACAGGGTGGCATTTTATTAGACTTCTGGACATAGAATAATGACATGAGATTTTCCCCCAGTTTATACACTATTTCTATGACTACACTGAAATTTCTGTATATACCATAGCATACAACACAGTGGTGGGCCAAAGGAAGTCCTCCAACAGTTCTTTATGTCTGATTAAGGGATAAAACATGATCTTCAAATTTAAATGGAGGAAGATACAGTAAACGTGGTCATATTTATATTTAGGGTGTCATAATACACAACATTTTAACTTTCAACATTAGCATTTTTTCATTCATTAATTTTTATATGAGCCTACACTACTTTTATAATCAGAAAAAATAACCAATAAAAATTAGATAAATGAAAGTTAGTGAGAAAGAACTGGTAAAAGTTTCATATGTGTTTGTGTTGTCCCACAAACAACAGAGATATAGCCATTGTCATAGCATTTAAAAAGAATATCCAGCTCAACATGGAAAAAAATTCCTGCACAGCCTGAGAAAGAGAACTACTGCTCACCACGATTCCTCATAATTCTTTTTTGCTCATGGATCCCACCTACCAGAAACTGTTATAATAACATGATGCAGTACAAGCCCTTTGCAATTCACCTTTAATCCCTGACCCTTGTTATGTCTGTCACTTTTAAGACATGTGGTCTCTCTGTGGTATTAGCTGACATGTTTAAAAACTAAACACATCATGTCAGAGGCCACCCAGTAGCTTTCATGATGAAAAGAGGTTTGATCCCCAAAACATGACCCCCTCATCCTGGTTGTTCAGTTCGGTTCTAGTGCTGCAATGATTACACAAAGCCGAGTGGCCGAGTGACCCAGGGTGTGAGCTCCATCCAGAGTTCCTGGGGGCTCTTCTTAATTCCATCCTCGATCCATAGTTACTACTGCAAACATTACTTTATTCATTTATTCATTCACTCAATCAATATATGTTTGTAAAGAATATATCCACCAGGTACTGTGCTACGCTTGGAGGAATCATGGTAAACAAAATGAAGTGGACGCTGCCCTCATACACCTTTCGGTCAAATATGTACACTCAGTGGGCACAGAGATCATTTCTATAGTCAGTCCAGTCAGCTAGCACATCACCTAGCAATCAAGGAGTCTCCAAAATGGATCAGCATTAATCAGTTCCTATTCTTCTATCATTCACTCTTATACTCATGTACTTGAACCGAAGAATCGTTTTCTACCTTCAAAGGAAGTGTATTCTGAGCTTATTGCCAAGGTTTTCTGTGTGTGTGTGGTGGGGGGGCACCCAGTATAGCTATCCACAGCAGCCAAATCTAATGTAGGGATCAATATGGAGACAGAAGTAGTAACCTTATGTTCTTCACATTTAATATGAATATGTATAGCCAACCCTGGTTCTCCTCAGAGTGTCTATAACGAGTATGTCATCCACAGGGATATGATGGAGCATAACTAATAAAAATTATGTCAAACAGACTGTGATTTAGGATTTTTCATTTTTGCGTTAACCTACTAGAGATACCTCTCTGCTATGTACAAAAGCAAGGTAAAAGTGTTTTTTCCCACATTTCTAAATCTAAGACAGAACTTGGATTGATTTTGTTTATCCACTCAAAATTAGATTTCTGGACCATACAACTTGCTAAAGTATAGACTCTTTAATCTATATACAAGATGAATAATTCCTACTCTGCTTTTATAGATTTGAAAGTGTAAAGAAATTGAATTCGTTGTATAGCACAAAGTTAACCAAATACCCAACCACATAGCTGTCACAGAGATGGAAGTTGAAACTCTATTTCCATTTTGAGTTTCTCTTGTGTTTTCCAAACCTATTTGTATCCTGCTACCTACTCTAGCCCTCCCACGGACACTTCAACTCAGAACTCAAGCCACTTGCACTCCCTTGATAAGAATTACTCCTCCCTGTGTATCATGTTGCTTCAACCCGCCGAGATGCTAGTACAGAAATAGGGTACCATGCTGAGTCTTCCAAGTCCAGTAAGTTCTACTCTTTTAATATCCCTCCAGGCTGACCACTTCTCCACCTCTCCATTGCAAATATGAACACATCTTTCTATAATTTAAAATCTTATGTTGTAAGGATTAAGTCCGAACGATGTAATATGCCATAAAACAGCTCACATGTCCTAGTGTTTGTTTCTGAAAATGACCTCCCCCACAAAAAATCTCCCATCATTCCTCCTCTCACATTTTCCTTGCCCTTCACTGGGCTGAGTTTGCTGGCAGGTCATGAGTCTGCTCAGGTGTAATTCTTTGAGGAAACTTCCTTCCCCTCTCTTCCCCATCACTGCTAAACTGTTGGAGTTAAATGTCCCTCCTCTGAGCTCCCAGAGCACCCTGACTTTATCATTATCACAGCATGCAACACCCTGTACTGTAGGATCTGTTTACTTATTTTTCCCTTAAGATAAGACTGTGAACTCTTCCTGTGTCCCTGGATCCTTACTGCATACACTGAACCTGGCACTGGACCTAGCAGGATATCAGACATCACTGGTAGTCAATACATATTTTAAAATGCATAAACCAATGAGGCATTCTTTTATATCCATTCTAGAAAATTCTCTTTACTCATATTTGTTAAAGAAAAAAAATAATTGAGGAAGAAATGTTTGGGTGACTAAAAACACAAGGACAGCTCCTGCTCTCATTGGCATCTTTGGTAAGCCATGAGACTTTCTAGATTTTACAATGGGGAACATGGAGGCATTCTATATTGGACTTTTCCAACAGAATTACAATTTCTCATAGCTTCTTATCTTCAAACAAAAGCACTAGAATATCACACTCTGTAAATGCATGGAGTTGCATGGATTCAGCTACTCCCTAAGTACCCAGAAATCTACTCCAATCTCTTCTCTCTATCCTCTGGCTTTTTCACTTTCTAATCTGTACATCTTTTCTCTACATTATAAAGCATCTATCTCTGTTATAAACCATACTTATTCATATTCATAGTTTCTGCTTTCCCACAATTTCAGCTTAACTCATTGCCCATGATGGCTATCTTGGTCTCTCCCTGATCATGAACTTTCAACTTCATTGATCATCACTTTGTTCCCTCCATATCAAATTCTCCCAAGATAACATCTTACTTTTTTAAACAAGGAAGGTCATGTCAAAAGTTCCTGGCCAGCCTACAAATGACTGACCATCATACTATTTGATTTGGGTGGTGGGGGAAGGGATTGAAAGAGGGGTGAGGTCATGTGGTCCTCAGCAGAGAAAAACTGTCTGGTGGGGGGTATATGGAGGAGGTATTTAAAAGAAGCTGCATGTGGAGAGATGGGGGTGGGAGGGTGTCAGTCATTTTTAGTATACTTGTGAAAGAAAGAACTTTCCAAGCACTCTGGATCTTACTTTCTACAGTAAGCACCATTCTTACCTGCTACGATTTTTTTAATACTATAAGTCAATTTTCTGGAATGAAAAGAAATCCCTAGAATTCCACAAGTGACAGAACCCCACTTTGCAGTGGAGCTCCCAAAGAGCAATAAAATCCTAACTCACTGAAGGTGTGATCTCATAGGAGCAAGACTCGAAGTTACCCTCCAGCCACTTCTTAACCTTTTTTATTGGCAGGAAGGAGAAGAAAACACATTTTGTTTGTTTGTTTTGTTTCCTTGGTGAAAACAGATACCAACTGACCTAATGCCTTTTTAGTTTTCCCTTAAATATTTCTTTCTTGCTGCCATTATTGAACACTTTACTACAGGCTTTGCTATATGCTAATTTCTTTATCACCTTATTTAATTTTTACAATATATGATGACACAGATATTACCTTAGTTTTCAAGATAAGGAGGTTCTTTGTAATCTATATTCCTAACTAACTGCAAGCTCTTTCTTCCTATAATGTTCGTATGAAAGTTATTCTCTAGGATGGATGTAAAGAACTACTTCATTCATTATCATACCACTAATACCTGGTAAACTTTAGATCTCAACCCACCTCTATCTGACAACCATGGTTATGCTCTTAAATATTACATAGCACTGGGAAAGTCTCAGAGCTGATGGCAAGAGATGTAGAGACAGGTGCAGGCTGATTGGAGGGCCTGCAACACCATTTCATTTCAGAAATTCTCTATTCCAGGTCGGGGCCTAGATTATAAATAATAATTTTCCCTTTCATTAGTAAAGAGTTATAGAATTCATACCCATCTTTCAGAATCTTGCTCTTAAGTTTATTTCCTTTAACATTCTATGGATGCGCAATTTCCTTTTAAAGAAAATAATATTGAATTTCTACTCCACCAATGTCTACAATACGTAATTGCAAATATTAGGTATTAAACGCCACTTCATGTAGTCAAACTTCAGTTACAAGATTTTTCTCTAATGGTAATGAAAAAAAGATAGTTTTTTCTCAAGCTGCTGTTTAAACTAAAACTGATTAATTCTGTGACATCTTATCAGAAATTAGCCAGGAGCTTAATGAAAAAAACATGCAAGGGTTTCTGGGATTTACCATCTGCCTTCATCAGGGCTTTCAATTCCCACAGAAAGGAAAGGAATCTTATGCTTAGATGACTGGAGTTGGATTATAACTACAAGAAATATACTTAATATATGTCACAAGTTTTTCATAAGTTTAGAATGATAATGCTTAGGAAAGGACTAAATACAGCCCATGTCGGATACCAAGCTCTGCAGAGCTGCATGAATAATCCATTTCTCGGGGTTTCCTTAGCTTTGGAAAAGCTTTTATAGCATCAAAGCTGAGCAAATATTTTGCAAATGAATCTGGCCCTAAGTGATCCAGTGTTAAATTCAGATCATTAGTGGAGGAGAAGCTGCCTCTCATCTCAAGAGAAGAAGCTTTACAGTCTTCAAGTTCTTTAAATATTGACGAGGCGAAGAGGAGCCTGATTCTGAAGAAAGTATGCCAGAATCCACGATGGCGCCTCAGAATCATCTCCTTCAAGCTTTCCATTAGGGCTCCCTTAAACTATCTCAGACAACTAAGAATCTATCCTCTTAAAGAGATCTGGAGAATGACTCCGTAGCCAACCTCAGCCGTGTTTTCCAACAGGGTGAATATTTTCTTGGTAGGAAATTCTTCCTTACAGCACTACTTAATCCCTCACAGTACAAGTGATGAGCATTTCCTTTCCCTACATCCTTTGTTAATATGGAGAATGACTATTCACCATTTATCTGAATGGTTTCCTATCTCCTTTCAACTGTATTTCTGCCAGGGTAAATACTCCCAGCCGCTTTCATCTTTTCATAGGGGTATTAGAATCAAGGGAAATTGTTCGGAATGTCAGTAGAGCGAAATTCACCCTCACCTAAAGAAGTTTTAAAACCTCAGAGATGAAAACATTGATTCTTTTTCAAGTCTCTGAAAACTGAATGTGCGTTGGTGAACAAGGTCAAGTTGTAACCAACCACATCTGCCAGGTAACTAGCTCCAGATATGATGCCGGACTCAAATAATCAGCACTGCTGAGATCTGTACCTTGTGATTTGGATCTTTAGAGAATAAAGAAAAACTAAAGTGAAAGAGACACTAAGGAGTAGAGAGACACTATGAGTTGTGACAGAACAGAGCAATCATGGGAAAACAGGTAGGGAAGATGGGCGTGGCCAGAGAATGGAAGCCATCTATTGTTTGTGATGGAGTCCGAAAGTCAGTAGACATTCGTTGAGAAGATTTTTTTTCTGATTTTATTTTTAAATTAATTTATAGTCAAATTTTATGAATTATAACACGTGTATAGATTTGTGTAATCACAACCAGAATCATGATATAGAACAGTTCCATCACTCCCTGAAAAATTCCTCATTCTATCCCTTTGTAGACACATCTTCCCCTGGCCCCTAGACCCTGGCTCACCGATTTGTTGCCATCATCACAGCTTTGCCTTTTTGAAATGTTATAACATCCAGGAGGTAACTTTTTGAAGCTGGCTTCTTCCATTCAGTATAATGCCTTTGAGTTTCACCCAAGTTGTTGCATGTTTCAGTAACTCTTTCCTTTTGGGGGATAAGTAGTATTCCATTGTAAGGATGTATCAGAGTTTGTTTAACCATTCACCTGGTGAAAGACATTTGCATTGTTGCCAATTTAGGGCAAATATGCATAAAAACACTATAAACATATATGGGTTTTTGTGTGAACATACATTTTTATTTTGCTAGAGTAAATACTAAGGAGTAGGATTTTCTGGGTCATACTGTAAGCATATGTTTACCTTTACGGGAAACTGCCAAAGCGGCTATTCCATTTTGTATCCCCGTCAGTAATGTTTGAGAGTTCTAGTTGTTCCACATCCTTACCAGTACTGATAGTGACAGTGTTTTGTTTTGTTTTAATTACCATTCTAGTGCTACCACGTTGTCATTTAAATTTTCATTTCCCTAATGGCTAATGATGTGGCACATACTTTCATGTGATTTATTACCTTGTCTATATCCTTTTTGCTGGAAAGCCTGGTCAACACTTTTGCCTATTTTTAAACTGGGTTGCTTGTATTCTTACCATTGATTTTTCAGAGTCTTTTTATATGTCTGAAATATAAGTCCTTTCTTGGATATGAGATTTGTAAATATATTTCGTTTGTAGTGTAAATTTTCACTCTCTTAACAGTATCTTTCACTGAGAAAAAATTTTTAATCTTGATAAAGTCCAATTTATCAAATATTTTTTCTTTTTAGGTGTCACATCTAAAACTCACTGCCTAGCCCAAGGTGATGAAGATGTTCTCCTACGTTTTCTTCTGAAGGTTGTGTAATTTAGGCCTATGATCCATTTGGAGCTTGTTTTTGCATGATGTGTAAGGATTAGGTTGAAGTTCCTTTTCTATAAATATAGATTTTGAATTTTTCCAATATCATTTGTTGAAAAGATTATCTTATCTACAGTGAATTGTCTTTGCATCTTTGACAAAAATCAGTGAGGGTATTTATGCAGGTCTATTTCTGAATTCTGGATTCTGTTCCATTGATCTATGTGTCTATCTCTTCTCTAATACCATACTATCTTCATTACTGTAGCTGATAATAACTCCAGTATTAAAACTGTTTCAGTTTAGAATATGAAACTTCCCAATTTATTTCACGAAGACAACAAAACCTGGATACCACTTGTTTGTTACACAATACAAATTTAAAATAATCTCAAATATGAAAGTAGAAGAGCTCTAAACAAAATTAGCAAATCAAATTTTAAAACTTCAGCATTTCATCATCAAGTACAATGTTAGCTGGGGTTTTTTAGGTAGATGCCTTTTATCAGGGTGAGGAAATTCCTTTATATTCTGATTTTGCTGAGTTTTTATCATGAATGGATGCTGAATCTTGTCAAATGACTTCTCTATATCAGTTGAAATGACCATGTGTTTTTTTCTTCTTTCAACTGTTTATTTGGGGGATCACATTGATTGATTTTTGAATACTACACCTACCTTCTAATTCCAGAAGAAGCCCCACCTAGTCACAGTGTATTTGTTTATATTACTGGATTTGATTTTCTAAAATTTTGTGAAGGAGTTTTGCATATACCTCGTGACTGTTAGCAGGAATGTAAATTGGTACAGCCACAATGGAAAACAGTATGGTGGTTCCTCAGGAAATTAAAAATAGAACTTTGGTATGATCCAGCAATCCCACTTCTGGGCATATATCCAAAGGAGATGAAAACAGGATCTCAAAGAGATTCTGGCACTCCCATGTTCACTGCAGCGTTATTTACAATAGCCAAGATATGGAAACAACCCAACTGTCAACAGATGAATGGATAAAGAAGATGTAGTACAAATATACAATGGAATATTATTCAGCCATGAGAAAGAAGGAAATCCAGTCATTTGCAATAACATGGATGGATCTTGAGGGCATTATGCCCAATGAAACAGACAGAGAAAGACAAATTCTGTATGATACCACTTATATGTACAATCTAAAAAAAGCCAAACACATAGAAACAGACTAGAATGGTGGTTACCAGAGGCTGAGAGTGGGGAAAATGTTGGTCAAATAGTGCAAATTCCAGTTATAAGATGAATAAGTTCTGGGGTCTAATATACAGCATAGTGATTATAATGAATAATACTGTATAGTAGATCTTAAGTATTTTCACCATAAAAAAGAAATGGTAATTATGTGACATGATGGAGGTGTTAGTTAACGCTATGGTGTAAACATTTTGCAATATATAAGTGTTGAAAATCAACACGTTGTACAACTTAAACTTACACAATGTTATTTAACAATTATATCTCAATAAAGCCGGGGGCAAAACGAATTTTGCATCTGTATCCATGAGGGGAGACTGATCTGCGGTTTTCTTTCATTACAGTGTTTTGTCTGGTTTTCGTGTCAAGGTAACACTGGCCTCATAAAATTAGTTGGGAAGTGTTCCCTCCTTTTCTATTTTATAGAACAGATTGTGTTGAATTTGTTTTATTCCATCTTTCCATGTTTGGTTAAATTCACCAGTAAAGCCATCTGGGCCTAGAAATTTTCCTTTCTGTAAGGTTTGTAAACTATGAATTCAATTCCTTTAATACTTATAGAATTCATCAGGTTATCTGGTAAGTTTTGGTAGTTTGTGGTTTTAGTTAGGCCATTTCATCCAAGTTGTTAATTTTATGTTCATAGAATTGTTCATAGTATAGCCTTATTATCCTTTTAATTCTCTGGGGTTTGTGGTAGCCTCTCTTCCATTCCAGATATTGTAATTTGTATTTTCTATATTTTTTTCCTGCCAGTCTTGCTAGAGGGTTTATCAATTTTATTGATCTCTTCAAAGAACCAGCTTTTGGATTCATTGATTTTTCAATACTGTTTTTCTGTTTTCAATTTTATTGATTTCTGCTCTTATATTTTCTTCTGATTGCTTTGTGTATTTTTTTTCTCTTCTTTTTCTAAGTTCTTTAGGTGGATTCTAAGATTATTAATTTGAGACATTCCCTTGTAACATAAGCATTTGATGTTACAAATTTTCATCTAAGCATTGCTTTGCTAGCATCTCACAAATTTCCTATGATGTATTTTTATTTTTGTTCAGTAAAAGACAATTTATTATTTTACTTGAGAATTCTTCTTTGACTATGAGTATTTAGAAGTTTGTTACTGAATTTCCAAGTGTTTGGAAATTTTTTCCCAGGTATCACCGATTTCCAATTTAATTCCATTGTGGATACAGAACATAATTTTTGTGATTTCATTTCTATTAAACTTGTTAAAAATTTGTTTTGTGACACAGAATGACGTTGACCTTGGTGAATATTCCAGGTGCACTTGAAAAGAATGTGTGTTCTCTTGTTTTGGGGTAGAGTGTTCAATAAACATTAATTACATCCATTTGGTTAATAATGGTTTTATTTTTCTAGCTCTTCTACATACTACTGGATTTGCTGTCTACTAGTTCTATCAATTTTTGAGAGAGCATTGTTGAAGCTTCCAACTATAATAGTGACTATAACTGTTTCTCCTTCTGCTATGTCAGTTTTTACTTCATATATTTTGAAGTTCTGTTATTTGGTACAGACTCACTTAAGATCATTATGTCATGTTGGTAAATTGTTCTTTTATCAATATTCAATTCCCTCTTTATCCCTGGTTAATTTCTTTGCTCTGAAGTCTATTTTGTTTGATATTAACATAGAAACTCAAAGGTTTTTTTTTTTTTTTTAATGTTTGCATGGTCTTTTTCTATCCTTTTAACATAGCTATATCATTCTTTCAAAGTGAGTTTATTATATACAGCATATTGTTGCATCATATATTTTTCTTTATCCACTCTGATAATTGGTGTCCTTTAATTGATGTTTTAGATCATTTTACATTTAATGTAATATTGATATATATGGATTTAAGTCTACCATTTTATTATTTGTTTCCTGTTTGTTCTTTCTGATTTTTGTTCCTCTATTCTAACTTTCCTGCCTTATTTTGTGTTATTGGATCTTCTTTTAGTATTCCCTTTAAATTTATATATTGTGTTTTTGACTATGTCTCTTTGTGTATATACAAAATTTATCTAGTAGTTGCTCCAGGAATCACAATATACATACCTAATTTTCATATTCTATTTAGAATCAATATTTTATACCTTCAAGTGAGATTTAGAAACCATACCTACCACCACATAGGCTCCTTTCCCATTCCTCTTTGTTGTAGTAGACATTACATCTACATACAAGGAAAACTGCATCAGACAATGACAATTTTTGCTTTCAATTATCCTGTGTGTTTTAAAGAACTCAAGAGAAGAATAATACTTACTATATTTATCCAGATAGTTACCATTTCTGTTGTTCTTCCAAGTTTCCTTCTGGACAAAGGAACTTGTTCTTCTGTTTATCTCCTTATGTCTTAAGAATTTTTTCAGCAATTTTTTAGAGGATGTCTCAGTTTTCTTTTTTATCTGAGAATGTCTTTATTT
Source organism: Tapirus indicus (assembly GCA_031878705.1). Classification (NCBI taxonomy): domain Eukaryota; kingdom Metazoa; phylum Chordata; class Mammalia; order Perissodactyla; family Tapiridae; genus Tapirus; species Tapirus indicus. Next base: position 14,575,933 of record CM062937.1, read on the forward strand.
TACTTTCATTCCTAAAGGATGTTTTAGTTGAATATAGAATTCTTGCTTGGCAGTACTTTTCTTCCAGTCCTTTAAAAAGATTGGTCCACTTCCTTCTGGCCTCTGTGGAATCTGAGAAGAAATTCACAGTTCTTTGAATAATTTTTCCTCTATAAGAAATGTATCATTTTTCTTAGGTTCCTTTCAAGATTTGTCTTTATTTCTCAGAAGTTTGGTTATGATGTTTCCGGGCATGGATTCTTTGTGTTTATCCTGTTTTGGGTTCGCTGAGCATCTTAAATCTGTAGGTTTATGTGATTTGCCAAATTTGGGAAGTTTTCAGCCATTATCTCTTTAAACATAGGGTGTTATACACATAAAAGTGTATTCATGTATGTGGATATGTGTATACACACACTGCAGTCCTTCTACTCTCCTGGGATTCTAAGGATATAAATTTCAGACCTTTTGATATTGTCCTACAGGTACCTGAGGCTATGTTTAATTTTTATTATATTTGTCTGTGTTATTCATATTGAATAGCTTCTCTTGATCTATTTTCAAGTTCACTGATTCCTCTGTCATTCATTCTCCTCTGGAACTCCTCTAGTGAGTTTTTTAAAAATTTCAGTTATTGTATTTTTAGTTCAAAAATTGTCATACAATGTCATTATATCTTATTTCTTTGTTGAGATTTTCTTTCTTTCCATTCATTTCAAGAGTGTTTACCCTTACTTATTGGAGCATTTTCATATTGGCAGCTTTTAAGTCAAACAAATAATTCCAATGTCTGGCATCTCAGGGTTAATGTTATATTATTTCATATGTTATTAACATATTTATCATATGTTAATATATGTTGCCATTTCCCATGCAAGTGAAAATTTTCTAAATTCTTCATATTCTAAGAAATTTTGGATTGTGTCAGAGACATTTTGAATATTATGCTATGAGACTCTAAGTCCTGTTTTAAATCTTTGCAGAATGTTAACTTTTTTTTTTAAATCAGGTAATTGACCTAGGAGGGTTCAGCCCACAAGTTCTGACTAGCTTTCTGGATCTTTTTGACTGTTTTGATGTCAGTTCCATTTTTTACAAAATAGCACACTTTACTGCTATTCAAATATGTCCTGTATGTTGTGTTACCCAGTCTGAAACTTGGAGGGTGCTATAGCTCTTATTTCATTTCTCAAAGTCTTTGGAATTCTTGGACCGGATATACCCAAATACAGTTCAGGGGTGAGCCGAGACATTTATAAAAAAAAACTTTATGAGGTCAGTTTCCTGAGGTCCTCCTTCTCTGCAATTTCCCTGATACTTTCTGGTCACCTGAGGCTCCTCTTTTTAGTTCTTTAGCTAGAAAGCTGTGGCTTTATTCATTTTTCTCTGTTATATACACTCCTGTGACTCTACCCATATTGGAGGACAACCAGGAGAACACAGAGAGAAAAAAAGCTCTTTTCCTGGGACCAAGCCTCTCCTCCTAAGATTTTTAAGCCCCTGTAGGACCCCCGCTGCCATCGTTGTCATGACCAGGAGACTCCTTTCCTATTCCTTGAGCTACAACTGGAGCTCTTTCTGACCAGGTCAATGTCCACTTCTGAGTTTCCCCAAGTCAAAGCTGGGTGCTACCAGACGAAAAGTATGGTAAACTCACCCCTAGTTTTGTAGTATTTTCATTTCCGGTCTTTCTCAATCCATCTGCTACTATTTACTTTTTAGAGTCCTTAAAAATATAATCCATGCATTTGATCCTGGTTTGATAATTCCATTCAGTGGGAGAGACAGGTTCAGTCTGTTTACTCCATCTACCCCAAACTGGAATCTCACCAAAGACTTTTAAGTAGAGAAATACCATAATAAAAGTAGTAATTTAGAAAGATAAATCTTGCTGTGTATAAATTGTCTTTGTGGAGAAAGAGACTGAAGAGAGACAAATAAATAATCCAAACCTTGCTTTTAGTCTTTATTTGTCAACTTCAGCCATAGTAAGCTTTTACGTATCCTTCTTCTACAAAAATAATTACAAATTAGATAACTAGTTTCTAAGTAACTGAGTTATCTGTATTATAAAATGATTTCCTAGCATTGGGAAGTGAATTTAGGATCGTACACATTGTCAGATAATAAGAATTTCTCAACAATACCGTGGGTACCAAAATAATATATGGGAGCAGCAGTGATAATGGAATTCAATTTTTATAGTTCCTGTCTTTAATCAAAAAAAAAAAATCCTCTGCATTTATCCTCTATGACTGAATTATTTTCCAAATAAAGCCCAGCAGTACAAACACTTTCAGTGCTTAAATAATCCATCTCTAAATAAAACTCTTGTTATGTAAACCTAACATTTAAAATTTAGCACCGAATTATACACACACACACACACACAAATAGAACAAATTTAAAAAGTCTACCAACTGGGATTAATCATTTGTTTGCAATCTGACAAAGGCCATAACATATAACAGCTGACAGCAACAAGAGAAAGCAGTGGGCACTGTGCATATAGCCCATTCTCTCCTTTCAACTGCTCAGACATCCACATGTCAAGGAAACCAGTGTTGCCTGAATTCTGAGTTGGTAATGTTTGTCTTTTAAAAACACAATAATGTGTTTTGAATTCCATGAAATAAAAGTAACTTTTCATTCAGATTAACCTACTACTGGAGCAGCTATTTATGAGAATTTAAATTAAAGCATGTATAGATAAATAGCTGCTCAGGTAATAAACTAAGGATTTATAACTTCTAAGGTCACTTGTAAATTTCTTGGGCTAGTAGTTAGAATTTATTAGCATCATGAGAATAATGGTGGGGATTTTTTAAAAACTGTTTTCCTCCAAAACAGAACTCTTATTCAGTCATGAACTCCGTGAGGGTGAGGACCAGGTGCTAGGCACCAGGATAAAGTAATATCTAGAATGGGTCTGCTTTCTACTCTTGGCAAGTTCAGGTCAAGAGCAGTGCCTGGCTCAGAGAAGGTGCTCAATAATGTTTGTTAAATTCAGTTGCTTTCTAAAAAGCTTGTCTAATTTCTGCATGAGCCCTCATATCAATCACATGTACCAGCATAGTCTCTCTTTCCCAACTTCTGTTGCAAACCCTGGAAATAGTAAAAACCATTCATATTCACTACTGGAACTGTGCTTAAAACAAAACCTCTGTTTCCATTTTTCCCATTCATTGATAGTTCTGGTGTGCTAAAACATCTGAGAGATTAAGCAAATATACCCAATAATTTTTCCATTGCCTCCTTCTCTACTGTCCTCATGTAAACATATGAAATAAAACAAAATCTAATGACCTAGGTTATTTGAAACCAACCCTAGACTGACAATCACAGGGTAAGATACAGAAAAAGAGGAAAAGACTAAATATCTGTGGAATTAATACTATATGTCAATAAATACACTAGTTGTTTTACGTACAGTATATGATTTACTCCTCATAGTAAGCCTGTGGGTTATTATTAACGTGATTCTACAAATAAGGCTGCTGAGACTTAGACAAGATAACAGCTAGAAAGTGAAGCCCTAAAACATGAATGGGAAATTAAATGAAAAAGCAAACATTCACCTTTGGTTTTCATAGATGTTATAATAACACAAAGCCAAAATAAACATCCTACAACTTGGTGCTGCTTTGTGAATATAACTGTACAATTCCAGCTCACTTCCTCGGTCAGTGTTCAATGTAACGACACATTTCTAGATGTGATTTCTCCTTAAACTTTTTCTGCAAGGGATCATTTTCGTGATGCCACCCAGAACAAGAGAAACACCCACTCGAGGAGAAGCTTGCAGGGACAGCATTCCCGTTGCACGCAAGCAAAATGAATTTGAACAACAGGTGGGGCTAGTTTCCTTTACAACAGACCTTGGCAGGATGCGAATTCTCTCTGCAGGCCTGACTGCTCCGAGGAGCACCAAGTCCTCTCACAGCCCTCATGCTTGGTAACAGCAAGATGTGTTCCCAAGTTTCAGATCCTTCCAAAATCCATACAGAACTCAAATTTCAAACCTTGGGGTCATTTTTTTAAAATAGACCACTATACAGGAATAATTCATGGTAAATATAAACACTTACTGAGTACTCCCTATTTCCTCCAATTCCATTACAAAACAAAATAATAAACAAACAAAAACAAACTGTCATCACCATGGTATAAGTTCTTGTCACTTGTCTGCTCAATTCTGCTTCTAGCAGTGTCTGCAACATAAACTCAGACCTAGCTTGTGCCTTTAAATATTAAGAAGATCGCTGCCCTTCGTGAAGGAAAGCCCCACAAAACAGACAGCAGAGACTGCCGCTCCATGCTGAGACATATGGCTGCAAAAGGCAGAAATGGGAAAATCAGCAGTGGGTGAAGGACAGCTGCTTGGAGGCAAGGGCAGACAGCACTCCTCATGTGCAGCGAGCTTCTGCGACCAAACAACACGGCTCAGAATCTGGAGTGACTGTGGAGTGCTGTCTTTGTCATCCCAGAGAGGTTTTAGTTATATGGCTACAAAAATGAAAGAACTAGGAAAGACCACCTGCCCTCCTAGAGAAAGGGAGGTGGGCTTGAGGTCTGGCGGTGGCCTGGGCAGAGAGGTTGCTGTCCCTGGAAACAGAGCTTGGGTAACTAGAAAAAAGATGTGGTGGCAGAAAGCTTCCGACAAGGGGATGCTGGCACCAGGGGCTGGTGCTGTTGCCCAGGCCCAACAGGACCACAGCGCTGTCTCTCTGATGAGACGGCTGCCATCAGGGAACCACGGGAACCACTCATCAGCCTGGACTTAGACCGTGATCCTGGTAGAAAGGGCATGAGGAGACACAGAATAACTGATCCTATCAGACTGGTTGACCTGGGGAAATATGCTGGCTGTTTAATTTTGTTTTAGGGGCTTGTATTTTATTTAAAATTAATACATTGACTAGAATTTGCTCTTAAAAGGAGAGATATTCCCAGCATTTGGTTGGTTCCTCTCCCTCCTGACAGCCCTAATCTTAAATGATGCTAAAGTATGATGGAGGCACCCTGGGGGCTTCATCCTTTACTACTGCTAAGGCTCATCTGCTTGATCCACAGACTTAGTGGAGGGCATCAACCAGAGGCAAAGAGGCAAAAGTAATTCTACATATTATCATCCCCAAACTGGGCCTTAGAGAGATGTTTTTCTCTCTCTACCTATGGGGTATCCCTTAGTAGGTTTTTAAAAATCATCCTCAATAGTAAATGACTATTTTATGTGAAAGAAGCTAAGGAAGGGGATAGAGTTGAAAGCTGAAGAAGTTACTAAAAAGTAAGATAATTCATACTTTAGAAGCAAGGGCAACACCAGGTGGACTTGAGTATCATTGTCTGGCCAAAATCTGTTCTTTGCCTTTAGGTTCATCCTTAGCCTACAGATAGTAGAATAGCCAAATTCCTATATTGATGTCATTTCTGACATTCCCAAATTTGAATGTGAACAGTTACCATGTGATTACATAGGTCACCATCCCACCAAATCAACAGCACAACTTTAGTGACACAAATAAGGCTGTCATTAGGATTGACCACCATTCTCTGTCAGCGCTCACTTTCACATACAGTATTACAAATCTAATGAGTGAAAATCTTCTTACATGCCTTATATGTTGAAATTTATTAACAAGTGGAAATATAGATATATATTTATCATTCGAACCATAAAATGCTACAATAATTAATGATTATTGTGAAAGCTGTTAAATTTATGTACAAAACAATTATTAAGGACTTTCAATATAAATACATAGGAAAATAGATTAACAGCTAAAATGAATATAAGGAGAGTGTATTATGTAGATAAATTTAGGAGAAACACTTATCCTAGAGCCAACAAATGCTCATGAAATTTGAAAATAATAACATAAAGCTGAATAATAGGTATTAGAATACACGGTAATTTTAAAATTTGTGGAATTTTTTCATGAACTAGCATTCATAATTTTAAATATAATTAACCTTGAGAATTGAATTCAATTATTAGGTATTTAATACCATGTATGTCATGAGGCTTTCCAAAATAATTCCTGCTTAGGAATTCTTCACATCTGTGAGAATAAATCAACAATAGTAGAACACTAACTTTACAAGTCAAAATTTCATTAGCAGAAAAAACTAAAATTATGCAAAACATCGAAATCATCTTTGATCCAGACATAATAAAAGAGATGAAAAGTACGAAGGAAAATATGTTAGAGAAAAATGAGGTACCTAAAGAATATTTTGTTTCTCTTAATCAAATTTGAAAACAACAGGCTTTGATAGAATGATGTAGAAGACACTTCCCTAAAGTGACATAAGTCTATGGAGGGGAAAGTTATAATCAAACCTTTACTGAAATGACTTTTGCTATAGATGGATGTTTTTTTCAGGTGTTGATGATATTCCTAAATTGATATTCCTTAATTATGAATCCTGATAGAAAGTTCTTTCTGTTCCAATGAAACATGTTTACTGGAAACTATTTTCCTCATTATATTTAGTCATGAATAGAAAAGTTAGTGACATTATTAAATATACCAGTGGAAAGTGAGCAGCTATTTAATAGCTAATAATATACTGCGTTCCTCTTTCTACTGCAGAAAGAATCTAGCAACTTATGGTGTTGAAAAAATAGTTTTTGCACTAGATTATCAAACTTTTGAAATTTAAGGAATAAAAATTTTAATTAAAAATTTTAATTATTAATTTTAAAATAAAATTTTAGCTATTATTGTTATCCCAAAAATTCAACTTCACCAATCCAATCTTGATTTTAACACTCAGTCATTTAACATTCAGTCATTCAGCACACCACTAGAAACTGATCTGAACGTTAATTCCAAATAAAAATAAAAGAATGCAAAACCCTGAAGTCATCTTAGAAAATATGTAGGCAAATTTCTTATACAGATGAGGAAACTAAGTCTAAATCAAATACTAAATGGCAGAGCTGATGCCATCATTCAGTTCTTGAAAGTTCCTGTCCTGCCATTTTAACATTACAATTAGAAAATTATTTGAAAACTTCTTATAATTTTTTCCATTGAACCATAAAGTATATATATACATATCAAAAAAAAATTTAATTCTGAGATGTAGAGTCCTGATACTTTTGTGTTTTCTCATTAGAAAAGGGAAATAACATTCACCAATAGTTGGGCCAAACCATATAGACAAGACACAGGTCATTTGTACAGTTTTCCTTCCCTACTGATAAGAGTCCTGTTCTTAAAAATTTTAGTGAAAATTAATGAATTAGAAACATCAAAATAGTAGTGAAAAAAGCTGATTATTAAAAAGAAACAAACTATGAATCTAGTTCATTAAGAAACACTATTTAGAAGCCATTGTTTCCTAAAAGGCATGGCAACAAAATAGGGGGAGAAGTAAATGAAACTTCATGCAAACAGGAAAAAATTCCTTTGTTAAGGCACTGTAATTTGGGTCTTATCTGTTATTGTAGCTTCACCTATCCTACCCTGAACCAAACATTGGCTGCCTCTTGGAAACAAATGAAAATTCAAGGCTACACACTGAATTTAAAAAATTATTCACTACCTTAGTATATTTTCCTAGGGGAATGGACTAAAATCCTTCTTCCAATGCATCACAAAGTATCATAAGAGACATAAAAACAACTACTCCCCTTCTTTATCCAACATTTGTTAGATTACAGAAAAATAGCCCATGAAAGAAAATTCAGTTCTCAAACTGTATAGTGAATGAAGAAAACAAAGAGAATGGTGGGAAGAGTCCAGAGGCCACCCATAGTATATCAGAGCTAATATGTTGTCTTGACAGAGACATCCAAGAATGAGCAAGAAGAAATGCTGTAACTATGCAAATCTACCTGAGTGGAGAAGGAAGGGAGGGAAGGGAGAAAAGAGGGAGGGAAATAGTGTACAAAAAACACAGATTTAGCTAATAAAATTATGAAAATATGGGATGCCCAGTTAAATTTGAATTTCATATAAACAACAAATAACTTCTAGCATAAAAATATCCTAAATATTGCATGAGACATATTTATAGTAAAATGAAATATTCATTGTTTATCTGAAACACAAATTTAACAGGCATCTTTTATCTGACAACCAAACCCAAAATTGCTGCTTCCAATAAAATTTAATGAGAGAAGATGAGTTCATTAAAACAAGAATTCAAGGCAAAATGATAGAACGACTAAATGAGATGATAAATGAGGCAACTGATCTAAGCGAGAAAAAACAACCAAAACAATAGCCTTATGAAACTGATAAATAAATTAGGAAAGAATAGATGCAACTGAAAATTAAATTGTTGCCATAGAGGAATGGCTTAAGATAATTATAGTAAAGGAAAATGAAAGAGAAAGAGATTAAAACAATTGGAGATAAGCTAACAGATAAAGACTTTAGACAAAGAAATCCAACATGAAGCTAATAGGTATCCCTGAAGTAGAGAATTTAACAAATAAAAGAGAATATCTATTCAAAGATATAATCCAAGAAATTTTCCTGCAACAACAACAAAAATAAACTAAATATCTAGATTGAGAGAGCACTGTTTCTAGAAAATCTGGTACAAAACACTCAAACACACAACTTTCAGGCCTAACCAAGTTAAGCTATCATATTTTAAGGACGAAGTATTTTTAGGCAAGCTGGCACTAAAAAGCCAATCAGCTATAAGGTAGAAACATTAGTTTTACTTCAGATTTGTCTCCTGCAAAATTGAATACAAGAAGAAAATGGAAAATTCTCCACAAATTAAATGAAAGGAAATATATCATATGACCCTAAAGTGTAATACAGTAAAGAAGCAACAGGTAGATATCGTCAAACATGAAAACAATTCATAGAAAACAGACCACATGAGCCCTTCCTGGGGGGAAAAAAAATAACCAAAAAACTACTTGACTACTAAATTCAGCCAAAGGAATGAATTCGGTTAAAAATTCAGGAATGGAGAGTTGCAGGGACTGAAAGGTTGAGGGCATTGAATCGACTTGAATTTATTACTGATAGTAGACAATTGGAAAATCTGATCACAGAAGAGAATGTGTATGCTCTAAACCTGGTAAATGTAAAAACTAATAACACAACTAATAAAAACAGGAATGAGTGGAGAATTGCCATGAGAGGAAATATGAGAGTAGTAGTATCTTTACTTTCATAATAAGGAGTCAAATGAGCTTTGTAGGTAAAAAAATGATAAAAAAGAATAAACCCACTTCAATGTTTTTCATTAAGTTAATTTTGTTTGAACCTTAGATGGATCTTTTAGGAAAAGATAACCCTTGAGGTGAAAATAGAACATTTATTTGAGGTCAATAGTTCTCTCTAAAAGTAAAACTTCAGCTTTATTCTTGTTAAATTAAAATATTAACTGTACTATATCTTAGTGTAAAGAATGAGGCCTGTCTGTCTACATCTATCTCCGTCTGTATATCTATCTGCCTATCTACCCATCCATCTATCCATCCATTCATCCATCCATCCAATCATCTATCAATTTTTCCATATTTTTACCCATAGATATACATAGACACATATGGTTGGATTATATGAATCTAATGTTAATCATGAGTCTTTGTGTGTAGTTTGATTTGAGGCATTTTTTTTACTAGTTTCATGCATTGTTTAAATTGTTTTTAGCAAAACAATTTAGTAAGTTTTCTAAAAGAAACAATGAAGAAAATGTGCAAGCAAATATGCCAAGATATTAAATAAGGTTATTCTGAGAAGTAAGAATATGGATTATTATTTTAATCTATGTATATTTCAGTATTTTTAACATTAAAAAAATAAAAGGTTCCCTCAAACTCACAAGAGAAATATAAAATGAAAAGTAACAGATCTCCTCTCTCCTATTCCAACATCCCATCCCCATTCTGCAGAAGTAACTACTGTTAATTGTGTACTCTTCTTTCTAGAAATCTTTCTATATAGAAATCTTCTGCATTTGTGTACATATATACATTGCTATAGATATAGATATGTCTGGTTCTTTACACAAGCCAGATCAAACAATTCTCAAATACTTTCTAAACAATTTTAAAACATTACATGAACTGAATTGATTTGTTTACTATTCTTTATTTTCTCTACACTTTGGGGATCATTTTCCACATAGACTCAATGAGATGCTGGAAAATAAATGTGTTTTGCTTTGTAGGAGATAATATGCACATTAAAGAACGTTTTACTTCTTAGTCTTTTTGTGACTGGCTCTCCATTCAGATTTCCAGTTCTTTCTTGATTTCATGATTCTGATTGCTGAATCCGGCCCCCTGGGTCCCTCAGGAGTCTCAGAGATACCAATTAACTATGGTGCTTGGTAAGGATGGAAAATCAAGCTTGAGATATTCTTAATCTAATAAATTTCCATTGGTTCCCAAGGCATTTCTCAATCCTCTTCCCAAATACACAGGATCCTGTGTAACATTAGTTCCACTCATGATAACTTCCTGGCAGAGCACATTAGAACACAGCAGAATACTGTAGCCTTGCTTCACTCCTTGATCCTTCCCAATCCTTTACGCATTACACGTTTTCCCTCCTTGCCCACCACTCAGAACTTAGAAATGCAGTTCCAAAGCTTGGACTCATTTTCCTCTGTTTTCTTGAATTCAAAGGTTCACTTTGGAACTTTCCATCCACTTCCTTGAATATAACAGCGAGGCTTTTATAGTTTTGGGGGAGAAAAAGTGCAGCTACAGCGCTCCCTATTCAAGAAGTTCATGTAAAGGAAGTTTTCAACTAGGATGAAATTGCTATATTAGCCAAGATCGCAGAATGCAACAGAAACTGCCTGACGTGTGCACAGAGATCACAGTTTAGGCCCGGCAGCGAAGCAGAGCATCAGCCCCAAGGATGACCTGAAAGTCCCATCTATGGGAGGTGGCATCCAGGGCAATCTCTAGGCTACACAATGATGAGAAGTTCTCTGTTCTGACTCCTGCTAGGAGTTATATCTATGTCTTGGCATCCAGACATAACCAGCAGAATTCTGATCCAAGGAGGGGTACGGGTTAATGCCAAATCAGTGGTGGCTGCAAGGTCACCCCTCGTAGCTTGTGTTCTTCTAGAGGAAGGTTAAGATCGATCTGCTGTTGCACTCTCCAGCCAGAGTCTCTGATTTGACCCTAATTAAAATGAAGCCTGAGAATCCTGCCTCAAGCCTTTTCCTTCTTCGGGGGAAGTCTGAGTGTTCGCTTCTCCACTTCAAGGCATTCTCTCCTGGTGCCTTTGGAAACTCAGGACCAGTTGGCCTCTGTCTGGGTCAAGGCACAGCTTCCCCTCTCTTCAACCTTTCCTCTAAGAATCTGGAAGGACCAGAGCTGCTCCCAATTTGCTCTCCCAGCAGCTAGTCACCAGTGGGTGCGCCTCAGCAATTAAAATGCCAAGACCAGTTTCTGAAGAAAAGCTGATGACACTGTGTCCTGCAGCTGCACACAGAACAGATGAACTGCCAGCCAAAGGCTGAGCCGTCAGTCCATCATACTCACTTGCAGCTGTTACTGAATTTGCTCGCTTCCTTTCCTGCAAATTCCAGGGGTTTTCTTTGCTGCATTATAAATCAAGTTTCATTCCAATTTTGTGAAAATTGCACTTTTGATATTTTAAGGAAGAACTAGGAAACTTTATGCTTTATAATATCCCTCCATTATTTGCCTTCAGCCATTTCTTTAACTCTGTGGCCAGGAAAACAGAGAAATGTGGTTCAAAAGGAATTTGAAGAGAAATATGAGATTGTAGGTGTAAAATTTAATTACATAGCCAAAATCAGTTAAAATGCTCCAAATGTAAGTTCTAGAGATTCCCTGAGATATAGCATTGTAAAGTATACAAATCACTTGATATACACGACTATAAATGGATTTCCAACATTGAAAGTATGCACGTAAATATATGCACATGCATCTGTCTCGGTACTGTAAAAGGTATAAGGTACAAATGTAATAAGATAATCCATAAGGTTGTACTGAAGTGAATTTTGAAAGCTATGCTCCCATGCACATTAAACTATGAGTTTGTTAAATCCCCTTATTGTTGAATTATAGTGATAACATTTAGCATAGACTCCCCGGTTCAATGGCTAAGGCACTTTAAACAAAATGTTCAAATATTGAGATATTGTGGACTCATTCGCTTCACACATGAAATGATTACACCAGGTACAGTGAAAAATATATATGCAATGATAAGATCTTGAGTCACAATTATTTTTTATGTAAGTACTGACATTATACAAGTCCAGGTGACTGTATATGCCACGTCAAATGAAGTGGTAGTCAAATAATGTGCCAATAAAATTTTAGATAAACAAATATTGTCCTATTTACTCTGAATAGTTCCTTCTCCCCTGTTGTCAGTAAATCGCATTAGTTTTTAGAATAAATTTCATGCCTTGTAATTTGAATATACTTTAGACTACCTAATGGAGCTCTCTGATACTAGATTTACCTTTAAATGTCAAAATTTCAGCATTACAAGTGTATCTGCATATGCAGCTCTTCTTAAATAAATCTGATTTGAAGCATGGCACAGAGGGAGAAGTAAAGGCCATGTTTAACATGACTGACAGGCTGGCTGGAAGCAGTACTGTCTATGTACTAGGGATTGTGATTAATAAAAGCTTTTAAATGAATTAGGTTAAGAGTTAGAAGATTCAGGACACACTCATATTTCTACTTCCAACTTAAATAATGACTCAAGTAAAAAATCCTCTCCTCCTAATTTCCACCCCTGAAATTCATGGGGACAATTCTACCTTTTTCATAGAAGATTTTAAGCCCATGAATGACATTCATAAGATTAAATATCCTTTAGCCTATATGATTAAAATAAGTTTATAAAGGTATTGTTTAAGACCCAATATAACAATGACAAGAAATACACATTAGGTTTTACTTACAGTAAAAATATGCACTGACCTAAGTCTATAACCACAGAATACCTCCAACCACTCCTGTCCCTGACATCCTCCAAATTGCCATCGCTAACTAAGGAAATCAGACAACTAGGTTAATTTTTGCATAAGTAAGAAAAAAAGAGAGAGAGAGAGAGAGAAAAGAAGTAGAGGGAAGGAGGAAAGAGGCAAGACAAAAAAAAAAAAACACGTTAACATTATTCCCTCTATGTTGTACAGTTAATGTCAGTGATACCAATGAATATTAATTTGTATTTTATTTTTTAATTTAGAGCAAATCCTATAATGCATGTGGTCAGGTAACAAGAATCTGAGATAATAAAATATAGAGATTAATATCTACATTTTTTTGATGATTCTCAAGGCTTTCAAGCATCTTCCTATGTCTCAAAGCTATATATTTTCACATGCCTGGTTACACATTATTGTGTGCCTGGTTAATAGAGTTTTTTAATTGATACTTTTCCAGAAAAAAATCAATTTTTATTATGCTTTGGCTATTACAGCAACATAATGGTAAAATGTAGTGCTATTTAAGTGGTGGTTGTTACCTATAATGCAATTTCAAATTTGAGAATAATAATGGACTTGATTCCTCTAGAGCAATCAACAAATATTTATTGAGATACGGCATCATAATAGTTGCCTTAAAAGATTCAAACAAATTTAAGACAAGTCCCAACTCTCTTTGAACTTATGCTCTTAATGTGGAGAAAGAAATATTTACATAAAAATTGCTTATAATTTAAAGCAATATATGGTACATCACAAAAAATGAAAAAGTATTAAAGCATTGTAAGAGTCCATAAATTATGTCTCCCTAACAAATATTTTCTAGACTTGAAAGTGAAATACAAAGATATCCTGAAATATAATTGTTTGCTTTCTGAACAATGGAATATTTGTTATAAATTATCTTTATTTGGAAATCATGTGGAGATTAAAGAAATTCAGTTAAATCTGAAATAGGCAAATGAAAATTCTCTTATTACCAAATGCAAAACATGGCTTGACTAGAGAATTAATAACATGATAATATACACTCAGTTAGGGGCCGTCCGGTGGCGTAGCGGTTTCGTCCGCGCTTGGCAGCCCGGGGTTCGCCGGTTCGGATCCCGGGCGCCCGCCGACGCACTGCATGTCAGCCACGCTGTGGCGGCGTCCCATATAAAGTAGAGGAAGATGGGCACCGATGTTAGCCCAGGGCCAGTCTTCCTCAGCAAAAAAAGAGGAGGATTAGCAATGGATGTTAGCTCAGGGCTGGTCTTCCTCACCAAAAAAAAAATATACACTCAGTTAGCCTCCTGATGTTGGAAACAAGGTAGGAATGTCCACAATCACCAATTCAACATTACACTGGAGGTCTTAGCCATTGCAATAAAGCAAGAAAAGGAAAGAAAATGTATAAAGATTGGAATGGAAGAAATAAAACTATCACTATTCACACATGACATGATTATATTCATAGAAAATACAGAAGAAACTACAAGAAATAAATGAACTTAGCAATGTTGAGGGTTAGGTCAATATAAAAAACTTGTCTTATAACAGCTCCTTATCATATAATAGCTATAAAAATAAGAATAAAACTAAAATATCACTTAGCATAGCATCAAAAATTAAAACCTAGGAATAAATCTAATAAAACATGTGTAGGACCTCTACTCCAAAAATCAGAAAACATTAATGAGAGAAGTGATCTCAATAAATGCAGATGCTATTCCATGTTCATAGATTGGAGGACTTGATATACTGTTAAGATGTTGACTTCCAACTAATTTACCTATCAGTTCAATGCAATACCAATCAAAATCCCAGAAGGCCTTTTGGGGGATGGGGAGGGGATTGTCAAGTTGATTTCAAAATCTATATAAGAAGGAAAATGATCTAGAATAGCCAAGACAATCTTGAACACATATAAGAAAGTTGCAGCTGTTTAATAATGACTAAAAATATGAAAATAGACCAAAAGAACACAATAAAGTTACAGATATATAGTGTATGACATACTTTCAACTATAATTCCATAGAAGAAAAGGTAATCATTTCAATAGGTGATGCTGGAGCAACTGGCTATCTGTATGGAAAAAAATAAATTCTGACCCCTATTTCACATCATAATAAAAAATAAATTTTAGGTGGATTTGTGTGGAACTAAAACACAAAGCTTTTAGAAGAAAAATAGGAAAATGTCTTCATGATTTGGGAGTAGGCAAAGTTTTAATACACAGAGAACAGAAAGAATTAACCATAAAAGAGAAAATAATAAATGGAATTTAAAAGTCATCATTAAGAAAGTGAATAGGCAAGCCATAGAGCAAAAGAAGAAATGCGCAATACATGTACATGACCAAGTAGTATTCATAACCAGAATATATAAAGAACTCTTTCAAATCAATAAAAAAAAGACAAGTCAATTTTGAAAAGAGCAAAAAGTTTGAAGAGGGTCTTCACAAAAAGGGTATTCAAACAGCAGAGGCCTAGGAAAATGTGCTAAACATCATTAGTAATCAAGAATATCCAAATTAAACCACAATTAGATGGCTATTTACAACTACCAGATTGACTAAAATTAAAAATACTGAATATATTAAGTGTTGACCAGGATGTGGAGCACCTAGAACTCTCATAAATTATCAGTGCAAATACAATATAAGTGTTTCACCAGTTCAACCACTTGGTGAAACAGTTTGGCAGTACCTACTAAAGTAAATATATATCTATCTATAGAAATTCCACTTCTAGATATAGACTCAAGAGAAATAAATGTGCATGTCTACCAAAAGACATATACGGGAATGTTTACAGCAACTTTATTTATAATAGCCCAGACTGGAAGCATCCCATACGTCTATCAACATGGGAATGAATAAACAATGTGCAGTTCATCCATATAATGGAATTAACAGAGCATAAAAGGTACTGATACATGAAACAACATAGATGAAATCTGAAAGCAGTATCCTCAGAAAAAGAAATAAGATACAAAGAGTATATATTTTTTGAATCAACTTGTTTTCAGCTTATAAACAGACAAAACTAACATAGGGTAATAGAAGACAGAATGGTGGCTACCTTTCAGAGGGGGGTATTGTCTGGTAAGGGGCATAAGGGAACATCTGGGGTAATGGAATTGCTCCTTCATCTGGGTGTTGGTTACATAGGTGTAAACATGTAAAAACTTTTCAAGAGTACTTAATATTTGCACTTTTTACTAATACAAATGACACATCAATTAAGAAACAGTTTTAGAAAGATGAGATATCTATTTTCAGTTGAACACTTGGGAAATGAATGGTTCAATTAATCCTCTGACTGAGCAAAAAAGGGTCCTCCCCCCATGCCCCTTCCACTCCAGTAACTGCCAATCTGCTTTCTGTATCTGTTTGTTTATCTTCCACATATGAATGAAATTAGGCAGTATTTGTCTTCCTCTGTCTGATTTATTTCGCTTAACATAATACCCTGAAGTTCGATCCATGTCACAAATGGCCTGATTTCATCTTTTTTACGGCTAAGTAGTATTCCACTGTATATGTATACCACATCTTCTTTATCCATTCGTCTGTCGATGGGCACTTAGGTTGCTTCCAAGTCTTGGCTGTTGTGAGTAATGCTGCACTGATCACAGGGGGTGCATATATCTTTTCAAATTAGTGTTTTCATGTTCTTTGGATAAATGCCCAGAAGTGGAATAGCTAGATCACATGGTATGGTTGAAATATTTTTTAGCTTCACTTAGAAAATTGATATATACATATGTATCTATAATATAGAGGAAGACTGAATGTGTCAACTCTTAAGGCTATTTCTATTTGTTCTTCTAAATTGCGATCACGTACACACACACAGATAAAGCTTTCCACTTCCTTTTTCTGAATCTCAACTATAAAATGAAGGAAATAGCTAGGCTCCTCAGTATACAGAGCAGCAGCTACTCATAAACATAAACCAGCCAACACTCTCCTCTCTCCTGTGACGATTTACCATCTTCTACATTAAAATGTCTCAGAGTATGAAATCCTACAAATACGAGTTTGTACTTTTGGTGCCATTTCTCTTGGGAGCCTAGGAGAGAAATATAAATAACAAATCGTCATATAATTCTTACAGTGTCACTGCGACTGCACTGTCACTGCACAGACTGTTAATTGTAGAAGCCACGGTCACATAATAGACTTTGATTGTGATCATTTTACTGTTTAGTACCAAGCTCAGTTATCCGCCTCCATCTCTTAAAATGTTCTATTTGCTCTTCATAGAATCAGGTCTTTAATCGGGCTGGCTATTATATGCAACATTTAAAAAACAATAAATTGGAAATGAAAATGACTGAGAATAAACAAGCAACTACATATTTGGTAGTATAGAGAAAGAGAAATTCTCAAAAAAAATTTTTGTTATTATCCTAAGAGAGTATTAACAAATGAAAGACAGAACAAAATTAATTGTGCAACATATGTTTGCTATGCTTTCAGTATAACGCAATAATTTGGGCACTCCCTTGGGATTTGTTGAAGTACAGTCTGATCTGTATTATTCAAAAAGGTTTGATAATTATATTGTGAATATCTCCCTTAAAATAGTTGAATGACTGTTACATCTTTTTTAAAGGGTAACATTATTGCCAGCAGGCAGAATCAGGAAGTTGCAGGAATGTATATCCATCTGCTTTTTTCTAACAATAGACTTAGACAGAGTTGTTTATACCTGAAGCAGGCTGCCTCTTGAAACAGCAACTCCACCAACAGGCATCTGAATATTATGCCTGTCTTGTTTTCATATTTTGGATTGGGTTTTCCCAAAAAGTATAGAAGGATAAATGTTTCATTTTAGGCTGCCCTCACTCAATCCATGCTTTCACATATTGTACTACAATATAAACCACAGAGCTGTAGAGTTGCTATCAGTGAAACATTATTTTCAATTAAATTCTTATATTGTCTTTTAAAGTGTAATGTAAATGCAGATGAAAATTGACTGATATAGTCAATATAACTCAGAATGATAAAAAGAAAACAAGAGGAACCTTTTCTACTGTGAAGTAGCAGCTGACTTGTCTTACCAGATTCATTTGGGCTTTAAGTAGAGGAGGAAAATGGCAAATACATGGAAAGTTCAGCAGGTAGAGTTCAATCCATCACTTCCAAAAACGAGACATGCCTGTTCTTAATTTTTTGTTATGGTTATTTAGCTTTTTTATATTTATAAGATTTGATATAATAACTGCAAGAAATAGAGCTACATGTGCATAAGTGTCAACTTCAAGATGGGAGCGGTATTACGATGTATATCATCTGTGCATAAATTATGTAGTGAATTTGCTAAAGAAATATCATTGAGTGCATTATTTCTCATGGAATTTAGTGATGTCTTTAGAATTCAGGGCTAAGGAAAAGTTTTGCTTCTCCCAAGGAACTCTAATGCTTCCTCCTTTGTAATAAAGCTTATGTGACCAAACACATTAACTCTTTTCACTTTGGTTTCCAGGAAGCTCACAGACAAACTGGAAGCTCAACTGTATCAAATGGACTTTCTTTTTTTCCACTAACACAGCTTTTCTATTTATATTAACATATTCCATAACCCCCAAACTCTATTTATCCATTTCATCATAGGGCGTTTGTGTTAGCTGCCCAAAATCTTTTATGCCATGAGGTGGAGAGAAATAATTAATTTGCTGATGAGAAATAGGTAAGAGGTTGTATTAGTTTGGTAGGGCTGCCATAATAAGTACCAGAAACAGAGTGGCTTAAACATCAGAAATTTATTGTCTCACAGTTCTGGAAGTCAGAGGCTCAAAATGAAGGTATTGGCGGGGGTTCCTTCTGGGGGCTGTCGGGGGGCATCTGTTACATGCCTCTCCCCGGCTTCTGGTAGTTTGCTGCTCCTTGCTGTTCCCTGGCAGACTCATCACCCTGATCTCTGCCTTCATCTTCACATGGTGTTCTCCTTGTATGTGTGTCTGTCTCTGTGTCCAAATTTCTCCTTTTTATAAGGACACAGGTTGGATTAGAGCCCACTCAACTGCTTCATCTTAAATTGACCTTATTTCCAAATAAGGTCACATTCCCAGGTACTGGGGATTAGGATATCACATCTTTTGAGGGGTCACAATTCAACCCATAACAGAAGTGATATGACTAGTGAGAGGAAAAACCGGAAAGAAATCAAGTCCACGTGACTTCCTAGCCCACGTTTTTTCTACTCGATCAAGCAGCCTTCTTGTACCTCCTCATTCCAGCTCAGCAGGGGCAGCTCTCCTCCCACCTCAGCCACCTAGGTACAGTTTGGCTCTTCCAATAGCCCCAGCGCGCAGCTCACCAGATCGAGAACAGGGACAACTGACTCCCAAGGCAGATATGACTGGTTTCTCTGGGATGGACTCTTTTTCCCAGAGCTTTTGCCTGATGATTTGTAAAAGAAAAGGCTGATGTGAGGCCAGAGAGTATACTGCCATCTTCTAAATTTTATTACAACTGCTGTGATAATAATCAGAGCAGGTCATAAATTTTTCCTACTTCAGGGTGGCTATGGGAAGATAACAGCTTCTTTCTTTTTGCCTGTAAGGCATTGTATCTTTCTCATGACCCTCCCCCTCTATGCTGTATGGGTGATGATGGTGGTGAATGAGGCAGGGGAGGACTAAAATTAGTTCCATCAGGTCAATGTAGCCCAATCCGATAATTTAAATAATTTTCATTTTCCCCTCTCCCTGTGATCCCCTCTAAGATTGCATAGGGCGTATGGAAACTGTATGGAGTTTCAAGACCTCAGAATAGTAGATAGACAGGGTCTCTGCATCTATGGGGGATGTGAGGATCATGCCAATCTCTGGTGTGGATCGTTCCTTCACGGCCCCCCACGCCAGGATCTGATGCTGGAGTCGGGCAGCCAGTCTCCTGCAGCCTAATCAGGGCTGAGAGACCATCCCCGGAGCCCAGGCCTTCCTTCATTTCTCACTGGCACAGCTTAGCAGTCACCACCTGCATGTCTCATTCAGGGCATGGGAACTTTTCAGCCCCATCCATGCCACAACGACCAGCAGGCACGCCCAGGGAAGCTAAACACCAACATTTTCTCTGTGCCTAACCACACCACGTCACCTGCTTCACCTTGATGTCCCTTTTCCCTGCATCCACTGCGGGGGCAGTCGTCAAAGCCATTTCCTCTCCCTGCTGCTGGTGTTTCTTTTAAATAATATAAAATATCTTCCCAGTCCCGGACGAAGTCTGGAGAAGGAAGACTGTCTTGCCTTTTCTATCTTCCTCTCCCCTTCTCACGTCCTCAGATCAGAGGGATGAACTTTCTCTCCTTTCTTTTTCTTTCTAAGCAGGTCCTTCCTTATGTAAACCTCGATGATCTAGTCTCTCCACCAGGCCTCTTGATAAGGAATTTAATAAAGTTTCCTCTGTTGACAGTCTGGCTTTCATTCCTACTGTCTAGCCATTCACTGAAAATTCCCATTAGGGACGTTAAAAGCTGGATTTCATCTCATTCTCTTTCTATTTCTCCAGTAACAATCCTAAGTCAGCTCTCTCGGTGATAGATACTTCAGCTCAGCTTGGAGAAATTTACACATTCACAAAAATGCAAAAGAGAAAGTAATTTACATTCTCTCTCTCTCTGATACATACACACACAGACACAGATACACACACGCACACACACATCTTCAAATGTTACTTCTATTACATAATAATAAGCTACACCACTTCTTGAGCATGTCTTTAGTGCCAAAACACTGCACTAAATTCTTGGCGTATATTATCTCATTTAATCCTGGAAACAACTCTGAAAATGGGACTTCTTAGTCCCATTTTTCAGATGAGACAACTGAGCCTTAGAGGAAAGACATCATTTTTTCCCAAGCTAAAGACAAGTGGTGGAAGAAAAGTGAAACCCAGGTAATTCTCCACTATTGTTTATTTCAATCTAAAAAGGCTATGTGTACCTGAATAGCATTCTACCTTCTGGTGTCATTATAATTCCTAAAAAGAGGATATTCTTGTAAAGCAATTCCACACAGTTTCTCTTAATCTCACCTGAGATTTGTACTGTGCCTGAAACTATTTATGGCTAGGGATTCTATGAGCTACCCTCTCCCTTGACGTCCCCGTGTCCCTGAGAATCAACTGCAACCCTCCCCACTTAATTCTGACAACAATGCTCATCTTCTCTGCACAAAGATTAACTGTCATGGATGCCCTGTTGCCTAAGCATTTGTCATGTCTAGTAAATATACTTGTCATCAATGACCTATTAGCATTCAGCAGCTGCAATAAAACAAAAATAAAGAACAAACAGTTTAAGCTCCAGAATTTATAGAAATCCACAAGCAAAGGAGCTGACAAAGAGGGGCAGGCTTGCTTCCAACAGAAAGCTCTTGCTTTCCTCCAAAGTCCAACCTACCTACCGTAATGTAGCATCTATGGTTTCAGACCCAACAGTGGGACCTGTTCAAGAGAGACCTTGTAGCCTTCCATAAATTTCTGTTTGCTCACCAAATTTTTCTCCAGTCCCTCTCACACTTTATATATATATATATATATATATATATATATATATATATATATATATATATATAGTTTTCTGGAAATCTTACCTATTTTCCTTTTTGTTCCACATATAATTAGGCTGACAAGATGCTATTCCAGCTGCCACAGACTGGAGTTCATTCACACAACAAAAGCTCAAATAAAAATAAGCATAACTTATGAATAAAATAGTGAGGACAATCTCATGTCATGTCTTGTGGAAGCTCAGTTACTTGGAGTCCTCCAGGTAAATTTTCTGAGTTCCCAAGCCAAGCAGCATGAAGGCAAAGCATGTCTCAGCCCTTCCCAAGTCTCCAGACTTTTTACTGCTTCCTCCTCAACCGCAAACTCTGGGGAAGGAGAAGCAGATGGTGTTTAGACCTGTCCACAAACAACATTGTATAACATCGGAAAGCAATTTGGACAACAAGCAATTTTGATAACAACGTGCAATTTTTTGACAAAAACAATAATAGTCAGTCACAAAAGTGACAGGATGCAGCTACAGAAAAGAGCAGATTAAAGAGGTGTGTCTGATAAAAGAGCTTTTAGGTTTGCCATTTTAATCATTCTGACATTTTGATGAATGCCTAACCTTACCAAATAGGCTGGTGGTTGAAGTGTTAATCACAGAATGGGTAAAGGCTGCTGGCTTTGAGACTTGAACATGAATGTGCAGGAGGAACATGAGGCCTGAAAGATACTCTAGAAGCCTGGGCTTGATAAACTGGCTAGCATCACAAGAAAATCTCATTAGTCCAAAGTTTAGGGCCCTAGTTTGAAAAATACCTGCAAATACCATAATATACAAAAGAAAAACAAACTCACGGGCTCTGCAGGAGACGCAGACATACACTTATTTTCTTTTTCAAACTGTCTTAATGACATCATAGGTTAGGATCTAAAGAGATATGGCACCACAAAACAATTTTTATGTGTAATCTATTCATCATTTTCTACCACTCATTGCACTTGGGTATCCTATTATCATGCTTTGGCCAACCAATGACTTCAAAGATTGCTTCCCCATTACTTATCCAATATTACTTTTTAAAGCAAACACCTGAAAGTCTAATTGAATAAGGGAGATTCCTTTTGATAAAACTGATTATTCAGCTTCTAGTTGCAAACAATTTCCATCATCCCCCTAAAACATTATAGGACATCAGGAATATCAAGTCTTGAAAAACAAAACACCCCGCATATTTCCTCTTACTCTGACAATTGTAACTTTCTGAAGATAAGACCAGGTACACAATGTCAGAAAAACATATCAATGTTAAGGGATAAATTATTTTAAAATAAAACAAATCAGCTGCAGATAATGTAACAGTGGGTAGTGCTGGGAGAACCAAGGCATTGAAATGAAGAAGAAAACAAAGTAACAACCCATTTCAATTGGACTGATTGACATTTTAAGCAATAAGGGAAAGAATCATATGAAAAACATGATAAAAATCACCATTCTCCTCTTTTACATGATGGGACAATTCTTTTTTAAAAGTAACATAACAAGTATGTCCTCTACTTGCCTGAAGTGGGTAGTTGATTTAAAAGAAAGCAAGAACCATATACTGTATTTTTCTTTATTGCCCTATTTCTAGATAAGAAGAACTAATGAATACGAGATGGGGAGAAAGAAGTATGAAGGGGGATATGTTGTAATCTAATCTCATGCCAGCATCACCTAGACAAGGTTGCAAAATAACCTAACAGTTATTCAGTGTGTATTATAATACACATAAATTGCTTTGTTCTCTTTTAGGATACTACATGTTGAACTCTATAATGAAACTCTATAGTGACAATTTGTGTTACTCCAAATATGATAAGCTTCCCTTTCTATAATAACAAAAATATATTTAACCTACCTGATTTGGGGCATGAAGTAATTAAGAATAACTCTGAAGCTGTTACTGCAAGAGGCTTGTTTAATGGGGGTACCCAGGAAATGCCATGGTGCTGGTCAGTGAGGGAATCTGATTTCAGCTCAGACTGCAAGGGGCAGGTGTTTGTCCTCCAGAGAGAGGTTTTTGTCACCCTCTCTATCATGAATGCCAAGAACATGTTGATCCTGGCCATAATACACAGCTGATAAAGGAAACCTAGAAACAGCACTGGGTCAGGGAGGCAGGGCAGGGTGGTGGAGGGATGGAGAGAGTAAGTGAGTGAGCTGGATCACTACACAGTCATTTTCCCTAACCAGTCATTAGACTTCAGACATTGGTAGAACATATTGGTCATTAAGAAAAATAACCTTCAACACGAATCAGCTGGAAAAGAATTAGGCATTTGAGCAAATCCATAAGCAATGTCTAAGATCTAGCATGAAGAGTCTAAAATAAGAACTGGACATCCTGGCTTATGGAGCATGATACAAGAATACTGTAAATCACCTAAGAGAGAATCCCAGAACCTGGAAAGAGAACCAAAATGGGACCAGAACTATACCATTAGTCACAGTCATTAAGAGTTATTCTGGGATTCCTAGTGAGGAGAAACTACACTTATATTAGAACTTACTGTATTATAATGAATCAGCCATTCTCAAAAAAGCCTTGGGTCCTTCATAAAATTCCAAGTTGAAAATTGCTCTAGACATTGTTACATATTGACAGCAAGACCAAGCCAGTGCTGCTAACTATTATAAGATCTTAGTTCCCAGATGGTACCAAACAAAGTTAGCAACAACACAATTTTGTGTACGTGGTTTATTTCCAACAGGGTTTGTCACAGTGTTTTTCATATACAGATTATGAGTAATTTTAGTTAAAAGTGCTGTTTTACTGCAGCTTTTTTCCCATCTCATTAACGGAATCTCTATCTTTCTAGCAAACAGGTAAAAAACTTGGAGTCATCCTTGGCTCCTCTTTCTGGCTCAAATCTCACCTCTAAACCATCAGCAAAACCTCCTGGTTCTACTTTAAAAATATCCATAATCTGACCACTTCTCATTATATTCTTTGCTACCACTTTGGTCTGAACCACCATCGTCTCTTTCCTGAATTTTTTCTCAACATGGCCAGCTGAGTGTCCCTTTAAAATATTAAGCCAAATCATATCACTCCTCTACTCAAACCCGCCAATGGCTCCCTTATTTTTCATTGGCTTTCAAAGACCTACAAAATCTAGCAAGTCTCCCACCCCCATCTCTTAACCTCAGCTCCTTCTGTTCTTCCCTCACACTTTGCTATGGCCAAGTAGGCCTCCCTACAGTTCTTCAAAAATCCCTGGCATGCTTCCACCTCGGGGCTTCGGCACTGGATATTGCCTCTGTCTGGAATATTCTTTTGATATATCTGCGTGCCTTGCTACTTCACCTGTTGCAGCAATTTTGCTCAAATATTACTACCTCAATAAGCCATACCTAGACAATTAAAACTTTTTTTCAATGCCCTCTTCTCCAAAAACTCTATCCTCTTTCCTGCTTTATTTTTCTCATTAGTGCTTATCACCTTCTAATATATCATATTACTTATTTCCTTATTGTCTTTATCCCCCAACTAGAATTTTAATTCCAGCAGAGCAATGGCTTGTTTCATTCACCACCATATCCCTAACACTGAAGACAGCATCTGACATAGAGTAGGCACTCAATAAATATTGATTGAGTGATTGAATGAATGAATGTAAAGTTAACAATTGTATATAGAACTGAGAGTAAAAATGCACCTCAGGTTGGTAGACTCAGTTTTGTTCACTGGAAAGAGCAGGGGAAGATGAAATAGTTGGGGAGGGGGAAGTGATGGAAGCAGGGAAAGGTGAAACTTCTTGAGGCCATCTATTAAGTCCTTGACATCTGCTGGGATCTTGTATGGTCATATTATCCATAATGAATTTCCCAAGAACCTTAAGAAGTGGATTGTATTTATCATCTTGATTTTACAACAGAGTCAGAGGAAACTGAGAAATAAACCAGCAGGACTAAGGTCACCATAGTTAGATCTGGAAGTCATCCACAGGTCCATCTAATCTTGAACTATGTGCTAAAGAAAGTACATCTTAGAAAACATCCTGCCTGTGACCTCTGGATGTTGGAATATATTTGCATAAGGGGGAGGGAGGAGGGATGTGTGGTGAGCACATCTTTCCAGTGCTTGACTGACATAATGACAGTGATGGAAAGAACCAGGACACACAATTAGCAGGCACCACTCAACTTCACAGATTTTTTTCTGGTGTTTTGAGTCACAGAAAGAGAAAGCCATTTCTCGAGGTCTACCTAACTTCTCAGGAAGCTAACGGCGGGTTCTCCTCTCCTTTTGGTCCTGAGGTTAATAAGTAGTATACAAATGATGAACTTGACATATGCTGGTCAATGTGTTCTCAGATGAGTGTCACTTCTGTACCAGAAGTCAGGGAAACATTTCAATCTTTTTGAAAACACTCCAGTTTTTTCTTAATTGTCTAAACACAGAACATATATGTATATATGGGTATACACACACATATAATATATAGTATATATAGTCACTATTTATATAAATAATACATATATAACAGTCTAATCAGGAACATACTTAATATTTGAAATGCTCACTCTGAGAAACTGAGCTAGGCAGATCAAAGCTTACAATGAATCCATTTCCCAGCAAAGCTATTTTTTTCTGGTAGTGCAGGTGAAGAAATGTTTGCTTTTGTTTCTCTTATAACTAAACCTGTTTGAAACTCCTGAAGAGGTGTGAAAGGAATGATTATACATGTGTAACAGCTCCCTGGTGTCTGGCCCTCAATGGATAGATTCGGTGGGGAAAACAGCTGAGTTTAAACTAGCTCCAAAAAAAGTCGTGCTTTCTACACACTGTGAAAGCATACCCTAATAAATATGTGCAAGAACAAAAGCAAGCTGACATTCATCTTTGCTAAGCAGCCTATTCGCCAAAGAAATAGGATATGTCTTAATGGTTCAAGGGACTCAAGCAACAGACGCATTTTTTAAGTACTGCCAAATGGATGGAGAAAATAGCAACAGAAATATACTGGCCCCGACTATTCCGATTCAAGTGAGGTGTTTTATTCCCAGAGCTTTTTTTAGCCTTCATGATGCAGCGTATCTTCTGGTAGTTGCCCCCCACCCCTTCTAGGAGGGGGCAGTGAGTAGGGAATTAAATCACAGTTCAGTCACATGTATCGGGGTTGGCCATGATAGACGCACATCACCATCCTTCAGGTACGTAGCATCATGGGTTTGCCATCCAGCCAATTTAAACACAATTCAGGAGGGTAGATCGATGTGAAACTGGCTCTTAAAAATTTGTAGCCCTAGAGAATATCACAGCCTGGGTCCACGCCATGGATATTCTGGCCAGCAGTACAGTGAAAATTCAGGAGCTATGAATATGTTTTATTTCTCAAACTAGTCTGGGGACAAGTTCTATAGAACTGACATGTTGGCACAACTCAGTGTGAAAAAATTATTCGAAATCAAGAGACTCAGATTGTAGTCCGCCTCTGCTATGAATTGACTGAGGAAATTTGAACTAATAATTGCAGCTCTTTGGGCCTCAGTTTTCTCAATTGCAAAGAATGATCTTGAACAAGACGCTTATTTCCCTTGGACTTCATTTAGTTATCCATTATAAGCAAGTTTGTTCTGGTATTTTATAATATTATTAGAGAGATCCATTATAATATTGCCTCTTGAATCTAGTTAATGTCCTTGCTTTCGATAGATATTTAAAGAGGATTCTGAGCAGAATTAGCTAAATGATCAAACAAGAATAATATCTCTTTAGAGTTGGGATTATTTACTTGGTCAATGAAGAAATGAAGGTCAGAGGCACAGTGGCTTAAGAGGAAAGGTTACTGAGTTGGAAATCCAGCATCTTGGCTTCTAGTACCAACTTTGCTTCCCACTACCTGTATTACTTTAGCAAGCGGGTAGATTTACAACACCCCTTAAGAGTAAAAAAAATCTATGCTATATATCCTAACAACTGAAACTTCCAATAAGAGAGACTTATAATCTTTTATGTGATGTCTGACGGAGCCTATTTGTTTAAATCAAAACAAAAAGTCATGTCAGTGGGATGTGAGAAAAAATGGCCTGGCACTCTAAAATAGTAAATACTAGAGTGGATTCTTTTTGGTATCTCAAACCATAAACAGCTACCTGTTTGGTATGCTGTATTCACTTTCTATCGCTGTGTAACGAATTACCAAAATCTTACTGGCCTAACACCCGCCCCCACCCCCATGTATTACTTCACGGTTCTGTAGGTCCAAAGTCCTGGCAGGCTTGGCTGGGCTCTGCTCAAGATATCACAGAGTCAAAATCAAGGTGTGGACTGGCTGGGCTCTTACCTGGAGGTGGTGGGGAAGAACCCACTTCTAAGCTCATTCAGATTGTTGGCAGAATTCAGTGATTTGTGGCTGTAGGTCTGACATCCACTTTCCTTTGCTGGCTGTCAGCTGTGGACCTCTCTTTCAGTAACCTACGGCCACCCACATTCCTTCTCACATGGCTCCTCCATCTTCAAACCAGCAACAGCAGGTCAAGTTCTTCCTAAACTTTGAATCTCTTTGACTTTCCCTTCTGCTTTCCTCTTCTGCCACTAGCATGAGAAAGTTCTCTGTTCTTAGCAGCTCATGTAATTAGATTAGATCCACTGGAATAACCTTGCCTTTTTAATGTAAACTATGCCATATAACATAACACAATCCTGAGAGTGATAACTCACTGCATTTAAATATTCTGGATATTAGCCACGTGGAATTTAGAGCGCCATCTCTAGAAATTCTCCCTAACACATATGCTTCAAGTTATGTCTTTTCTAGAGTCACAAGGCCTAAACAATAATGACCTTTTTGCTAGGCTATTGAAGATAATACAAACTTTTGCAAACAATAGTGTTACGTCCATGCAAATAATGACAAATGACTGTTTTCTATTTTTGTACCAAGTCAGAGGTTCCGACCATCTTTGTGACCTGAGCACATTGACAGGTGGACACTCTAAACAAACACTCTTCAGTTGATTTGCACATGTTCAAATCATGATTCAAAAGTAACTCAGTCTATGTCCACACAACCAAAATCAAATTAGGAAGTCAGTGAACACCTGAGAAGTATGATACTTACAAGTAACCAATTTAAATAATTAATATAAAATAAAACTCCTAAATGTTTCTTTCCTAAATGTACAGAGTTATTATCTTCTGGATAGTTATCTGAACAATTATCTCAAAACTCTCTACTTTATTTCTTTGTGCATGCTTCCAAAATATAAAAAGACAAACATCTAGGCTATAGTAGTGAATTGGATAGACAATGAGAAAGTGGGAGAATTTTAATACATTAAGCAAAGTAACTAGAACAAAGAAACTTCTGATAAATGGAACTCAAATAAAAACTCCTTTTTATGCTACTATTAGTGACCCAGATTGTACTGAAACATTCAAGCACAAATGTAAAGAATAAAATGAAAACGATATCAGCTTATGAAGTTAT
The DNA here is from genome assembly GCA_031878705.1 of Tapirus indicus. NCBI lineage: Eukaryota > Metazoa > Chordata > Mammalia > Perissodactyla > Tapiridae > Tapirus > Tapirus indicus. The sequence goes on from CM062937.1 coordinate 14,604,807, forward strand.
ATAAGAACAGCCAAAGATAATGTTTCAGCTCATTTTTCTGCTAAATAATAATAATTTAACACTCATCTCACTGAACATTTTGTTTCTGTTCATCCACTTTGAGGAGGCATTTGAATTATGGAAAACTTTTACTGTCAGTCAAGTGTCTAAAGTATCACACCAATTGCCTCTGAAATATTTTAAGACAAATTAAATAAAAAACCTTGATGTGTAAAATTGCTTTTGATACCTACTGAGAATCATTACTCAATAACATTACTTGATAGCAATACTTGAAACTAGCAGTTACACCAGATTCTTAAGATGACTGTCTTTCAGTAATTACCATTTTGAAAAATTTGAAAGTTATTGCTCCTGTGTTTTCTCCTACAAATCTCTCATTTTCATTCATTCTTGGCCAATCTAACCATTTTTTATAGGAATGGCTCATATGTAATTGTCTATATGCTACAAAAAACTTCCGCAAAACAGCCCAAGGAAGTTCTAAGATGCCTTCCATTGGCTCTCAATTATGAACTTCAGGAAAAAACTAAAAATGTGTGATGATTCATGACTCTATAGCATCTGGCCCTAGTGTTAAGTCCCACTCCCTTCCCCTTAATTCACACAATCTACAGGACAGTTACACCACCTTCTCAATCATTCCCTACCTTGTTGGGGCTTCCCTCCCGTGCTCCCTCTCTCTCTCCTTCCTCCCTCCCTCCCCACTCCTTCCTCCCCGCCTTCCCCTCTGTCCTTCCTCCCTCCTCTTTCATTCCCTCCCTTCCTTCCTTTCCCCCCCTTCTCCTTCCATTCCTTTCCCTTCAGTTTCCTTTCTTCTTTCTTTATGGTTCCTTTCTTTTTTTCTTTCTTTCTCTACTTTCCTTCCTTTCATTGGACAAACCGAATTTTATTCTGGTTTGAGACTTAAATTCTTAAATTTTATTCTTCTTAGTTATGCCCACTTTATTAAGAAAATACTTCTATTAATTCGCCTTAACCATTTTCATACATAAATGTAATTTTTTATTGCCCCCTAAGACAAATATCTTCACACATTCTCACCTCTCTGGGGTCTCGTCATGCCCTTTCTCCCACCTTCCCGCCCCATTCCACTACACCACATTTTCATCTTCAAGAATTTTTGGTCTAGATCATTTTAGATATGCTTTTTCTCTATTGGTTATTGCTGATTTACAAATAATAAACCTTACTGGTAGCTTTTTCTTCTACATTCCTCATATTGTCTTGTGTTCTCCTGAATTTCTTTCTTTTTTTCTGGAGTACAATTTTCTTTTAATTAATAGACTTTTCTTTTAGAATAACCTTAGGTTTACAGAAAAACTGAATCAAAAGCACAGAGAGTTCCCAAATATCCCTTCTCCCCACCAACACAGATTTTTCCTACTATTAACATTTTGCACTAGTGTGGCACATTTGTTACAGGAGATGATCCAACAATGATATATTATTATTAACTAAAGTCCATATACTACATTGGGGTTCACTCTTGGTGTTGTATAGTTCTCTTGGTTTTACAAATGCATAATGTCATGTATCCACCATTATAGTATCATACAGAATATTTTCATTGCCCTAAAAATGCCCCGTGGTCTACCTATTCATCTCTGGCCCTGTATCCTCTCCCTGAACCCCTGGAAACCGCTGATCTTTTTACTGTCTCTATGGTTTTGCCTTTTCCAGAATGTCACATAGTTTGAATCATACAGTCTGTAACCTTTTCAGACTGGTTTCTTTTATTTAGCAATGTACATTTAAAGTTCCTCTTTTTTGTGTGGCTTGATAGTTCATTTCTTTTTGTCACTGAGTAATATTCCATTGTATGGATGGCCCACCTTTAATGGCATTTTCAAAGCACATTTTAAGTGGTGAAACTAATAATAAAATTGTTTCATATTCACATTTAAAGAATATTTTGGCAAGATATAAATTTCCATGTTTAAAGTTCCTTTCCTTTAACAATATTCTGCCCTCACATATCCAGTATAACTGGTGAGAAATATGACAACAATCTAATTCTTGTTCCTTTGTAGATGACCCACTGTCCTCCTTCCTGGAAGATTTTGGTATGTTCCCTTTGTCTTTGATATCCTAAAATTCACAATAATGTGCCTATATGTAGGCTTTTTTTCCTTTATTCTATTTTGCCCTTTAGGAAACCCTTCAATTTGAGTTCTTACATATTTATATAATTTCAAAAATTATAAGAAGATAATTCTTCAAATATCTCCTACCCTTAATTAATTTATTTTCAGCTGCTTCTGGAACTTCTCTTATATGGGTATTAACATTTCAACATCAGCCCTTGATTTTACTTTTTCTTTCATTTATGATTCATTTGTTTATCCTCTCCTTATGCTTTCTAGAAAAGTTCCTCAAAGTGGTTTCCACTCTTCTGAATTTATTAAAGCATATTCAATGGCCCAGAATATGGTCTACTTGGTGAATGTTCCATCTGAGCTTGACAAAAATGTTCACCCTCAAGGAGTTGGACAATAACTCCCAACTCTTTAAACGTGGACTGCTCATAGTGATTTCCTTCCAAAGAGAACTGTATCCAGAGGGGGAAAACAGTAACTTTACAGTGGAAAAATCTCACAACACTACTTCAGCCAGGTGATCAAGATCAACATCAAAAGTGTTAAGTCATGTTGATAGTATGTACCCTTGATATGATGCATTGAAAATGGCACTTTACCTTTGTGACCTTCTTCTCTGAAACCCATAATCTTAGTCTAATACTGAGAAAAACATCAGACAAATTCCAATAAAAGAGCATCCTAAAAAATATCTGACCAGTGTTCCTCAAAATAGGTCATTAAAAACAAGGAAAGTCTGGAAAAATGATATAGCCAAGAAGAGCTTAAGGAGACCTAATGACTAAATATAATGTAGCACCCTGGATAGGACCCTGGAAGAAAAAGGACATTAAGTAAAAACTAAGGAAATCTGAATAAATTATGGACTTTAGTTAAAAATAATATATCAATATTTATTCATTACTTGTACCAAACATACCACTCTTACATATGATGTTAATAATAGAGGAAACTGGGTATAGGGTATATGAGAATTTTCTATACTATCTTCGTAATTTTCCTGTAAATCTAAAACTGTTCTAAAAAACAAGGCTTATTTTTAAAATGCAGAAAAGTTCATCACAATGTTATTTGGAATAGTGAAAAAACTGAAAGAAACCCCAATATCCAGTAAAGAAATTGGTAAATAAATGATAGTTCAACAAGATGAAAAAAAAAGCAGTAGTTTAATATTATTTTTAAAAAGAATGCAAATGCTGTATAAATTTAATGATCAAATGTGGTTTCCTCAGGGGAATGGAACCAAAAGGGAGGGCAGGAGAGGAGATTTTGTTTTTCAGTGTAAGTCTGTTTATATTCTTTCATATCAATCATATTTACATGAATTTGTTGAAAATAAAATTTGTTAAAAGAAAGCTAAGATGTTGAAGACGTTGTGCTCTTTTTCAAGGACAAGGTGTCATTAATGTATTTCATTAAGGTGCTGACCTTGCAAAGATAGGTGACAAGCCCAGGCACATGTCAACAGTAACCCACAGTTACCATAACTTACAAAGCTTGTTCTAAATAGCTTGTCCCAGACTACATCATTAGATTAAAAATCTTCATTGCTTGCCACTGTTTACACAATAAAGTCCACACATTTAGTAGGGTTTTAAAGAAGTTTACAATCTGACTTCAAAAAACCTTTTCATAATTCTCTCTTACTCCATTAGAAAATATCTGACCAGTATTCTACAAGACTGGTCATTAAAAACAGGGAAAGTCTGACAAAATGATATAGTCAAAAGGAGTCGTACTCCAACACTGCATAGCTGTACTCCAATCATGCTGGCAATCAACATCTGCTTTTCCAAATCTCTGTTCTTTTGTTCATGCAGTTCTTCTCTGTGCCGCCAATGTTTCCCCCACTCCTCCAGTTTTTAAAATCTCACCCATAGTTCAATTTCCATATCAGATACAAATTCCTCTTCCACAAATCCCATTTAGATTTCACCAATCAGAAAAAAAATGTTCATTTTGTTTTGTTCCCATAGTCCTTTATTCACAAAAAATATACGGCATTTATTTTACTATGTCCTATATTATAATCAGATTGCATAGATCGACCTTCTCACAGTTTTTACATATCCGTTTCTTCATTTGATTGTAAGTTCCCACAGGGAAGAGATCATTCATCTTGATATCCTTATCTCCTCTTTAACTCAGCGCTTTATACAAAGTCAACGCCAATTAATGTTAGCTATAAAACATCTGAATTAATTGAAATATATTGCTTTGGAGAAATTACTAGTGAGCCTATTTTCTGCATTTTACTAAAATAAGTTGCAGTAGTCAAGCATATGGAGCACAATCCCTCCCCCACAAATTTCCTGAAAGTGAATGGTAGGTATATCACAGGAATTGAGATATTTCAGTTAGTATATCCTTTGGGTACTGAGTGGTCTTTCCTCTGGCATATATCAAAATACATACATCCACCGCTAAGTTGAAACTAGTGGAGCACTTGATTCTGACCATGGGAAGGCTTATGGAGTCTTAAAGAGCCACTGGCCAAAAACCGTCTCAAAGAAATTATCTGAAATTCTCATCTGTATTGCTCTTGAATTTCCAGCTTAATAAGCAAAGTGAAAGTCAGAGAAATGCCTTCAGAATTTATATGGATTTAACAGTAATCAAAATGAATATTGTGTGTTTACAAAAAAGTAGATATAAATAACTAGAAGAATTGATTCTTTGAGACAAGAAAGACATGTCCTTCCTAATATGCCCAATTTAACACCCAGGAGAACCTTTCTTCAACAAATGTTGGTGTGGTGGTCCCTCTCACACTACATGCAGTGTGCTTTAAAATGGACGCACTTTATTTTCAAGATCACATAAAGTCCCTACTGATTCATGGAGTAAGTTCTGAAAATTTTATTCTCGATGAGGTATCCCCAAAGGGCCCATATACAGTTATACCATGTACTATAATTTGCCTTTTCCTCCCTTTTACCCAAAGACTAGCTCTAATGCTACTGTTTTCATCAGGATTCCCTTGCTTTCTCCATATTAAAGGAACTTCATGTGTTTCCATCATGCTATATGCATTTTAGTGATTTTCCAAGTATCTGTTCAAATGTATTTCTTTTATTAGATTGTCAGCTTCACAAGAATATTATCCAAGTGCCTACCACAGCCCATGAACATAACAAGCATTCAATAAATATCTGCACGTTTGATTAAATAACTGAAACACTCTAGTCTTTGTCTCAAAATTGGTATCTTTATGGCAACAGCACTATTCTTGATACCTCCCTAGACTTGAATCAAGATTTCTAACAGAATACACATTTTAGTGTGGCTTTCCCTATGACAAATCTTCCTTTCTGGAAAGTGCACCAATATAATGATTGCTGAAATTCTTATTGGCATAAGCGATATCTAGAAACTCACCCCAAACCCTCCTATTCATGAGAAAAGTCATTTATAAAATCTTTAGAAGTTCTGCTAATTTAAGAGGCAGTAGAGGATGGTGGTTAAGCATGCAGTCTCTGCAGGCAAACTGCCAAGATTTGAAACCTACTTACTGCATTTATTGGCTATGCCATCTCAGGCCAGTTACTTAAGCTCTATGTTTCCTTGTTTGTGAAATGGGGAAAATACTACTACTTGCCCTATAGGTGTTGCAAGGATTGAATTCTGTAATACATGTAAGTGCTTAGAATAGTGTCTGGCACTGAGTAGGCTCTCAGTAAGCATTAGCTGTTCTAAGGCAGCAAGTGAAAGACACCAACTAGTTAGTTCAGAAGCTTAGAACATGGCACAGTAGAAGGAGACAGTGTCATGATGTGGAAAGGGCCCTGGAGTGAAAGTAAGAAGAAATGGATGTAAGTCCTGGCTCTGACACACTTTGTGTCTTCAACCAAATCACTGCTTCCCTGAGCATCAATGTCCTCACATTTAAATGTGGAAAATAATACCTAGTTCACAGCATTGTTCATGAGGGTTAAACGAAGTAATGAGTGAATGAGCTTTGTGAGATATAATGGATTCTAAAACATGAAGTGTTGTTTCTATTGCAACATCAAAAGCACAGCGAGGACCATGTGCACTCTTTTGCTTCAGCTGGGAGGATAGTAAAAGCTTGTGCCAGGCCATCCTGCTATTAGTTCTACCATTAATATCTAATGATAGCATAGACATTTTAAATCAAAAGGAAGGACGTGCTTTCCTTTGAACCTAACAAGCCTAAAGGACACTGCTGAAAGTGAACTCTGAGCAAGCACTAAAAATAAAATGGAATTAATGCCTTCATAGTAAAAGGACAGTTACCACATAAAGTGTAGCATTTTCTCAACATATTTTGGGCAAGTGATAAAAAAAAGATATCCATATTATTTATTCCTTTTCAAATTCTTTAAAAATTTAAAGAATTTTACTTTTACCAACATGGAGAAAACTCTATGAGTTTTAATTTTTATTTAATGATAAACTAGTCTAGAAATAAGGGATTGTCTTAACAAATGAGGCATTTCAAATGGAATTTGAGATCATTACCATCCCTATTGTATATGCTCTGAAAGAGAAAGACTCTTTTGGCACTTAAGACCCCTTCATAGAGATGGGACATTGGCTGGGGAGACTTTCCTAACCCATATATGGCTTTCATAGGTCTTTATACAATTGTCCAAGTAGAAAATGTAGGCAAATGATACCTTACACAATAAATCAATCCAATCCTTTAAGGTGAAAAATTTATATCTTCATTTAGACTTTTAGTCAATTGAGTGAAGTATATGGGTTTCAAGTAGGTCAGAAATCACTTCTTCCTCTTTATGTGTCATTTTGCTCTCCTAAATGCCTCTTCCAATGATAACAAAATGTGCTCTCAGTCATTCATGCTTAGTGTGATTTTTATTGTAGGTGTTACCTATTGCAGTCTATTTGTGTTTTGAGTCTGCTTCCCAACACTGAAATGAAAGAGTCTTTCTAAATATTAACCAAATGGAAGAGATGTCATATTGGGCAAGAGGGTTTTCCCAATTGGGATGAAATTCTCTGAAATCCCACTGACTCATTCTACAATTACTTATCAGGCTTCCTACTGTCTTCTGAACTTACACTTTTATTTAATTGGAGTGAAAATATGAAGAACATGAAAAAGATGTGGTCTCAGCTCTTCAGGTGCCTGTCTGTGCCTTAGAGTAAAAAGACTTTATGAAAAAAAGTGAATTTTATTAATGTATTCCTAAGAGAAAAGAAATGAGGCCTGTTAAATAGGGAGAAGAGAGAAAGAAAATTGTAGGGGAATAGTCAAAGATACAAGAAAGTATAATAGCTGTGAAAATGCAGAAAGGACATGCACACTTCATGAGAGATGAAGTAGGATAAATGGGCACAGTGAAAGAAGAGAAGATGGACAGGCTCATAACACTGAGAAAAGAAAACCATTTTTCATTATAGCATTTCAAAGGTTTTTTTTTTTTTTTAAAGTATAGAGGAAGAGAGAAAAAAGATAATTTTGTATGTATGCTGACCAGGAAAAAAAAGTATATGGATGAGAGAAAGGTAAACAAAATGAAAAGGCATATATATTACTAGGTAATTGCAATAATAACGTTCATATAGTAGTCTTCCTAAATCTGTTTCCTCTCCCAGTCCACTGCTGAGAAAAAGGTTCCTCTATATTCAGAAAATAAGAGTCATGGAGGGAAGTAAATTATCTGAGAACACAGAAATAAGAAAATGTAGCTTCAAAATTTCAGGCTTTAAAACCCCCAACATTCAGACATAAGCCAGACGCCCACCTCTCAAAGTCAGATTCTAAAGGGAAAGCATGTGGCTACAAAATAAGTGAAGATGAGGCACAGGTTAGAGAACTGGTGCCTCAGCCAGTGAGGTTACCCCAGGCAGACAGCTGATATTACGTGATTTTCAGTGTGATCTTATTCTAGAGGAAAATAATGCCTAAATTCATTAGTGAAAAAGTCTAAATGATTATAGACTTCGGAATAAAATAAAGGGAAAAATACAAGGAGGATTTACCCAAGACAAAAAAATACCATATTATAATATTATTTTCTAAGTGCTCCAATAGCAGTAGATATAAATCACAGTGTATACACAGAAGAGTAAGGGATTAATTCAACTTGGAGTAAAGGGCAGGGCGGAAAAGGGTCAGAGAATGCTCCATACAGATGTGAAAAGAAGTTGGGCCTTGAAGTCTAAGCAAGATCTTTGCAGGTGGAAGGATTTCTATACTACCTCCAACTGAACTGCTAAATGAAGAAAGAATTTTTTCTCTTCTTTCAAAGCTCAATACTTCTATTTGATTTCCTTAAGCACAGGAAGTAGGAACATGGCCAGAAACAGAGCCACCTCTAAAGGTCCCACGAATGGCTTTAGAATCCAGATTAAAATGACTTCTTATCAACAAAAGCACACTGAGTGCAAAATGTGCCAAGAGAGGTGGGCTGCCTGCCCAGGGCCCAAGAATTCAAATGTCACTTAGCCGTACCATCAGGACAGCTCCTATAGGCTGATATCTGATAAATAGATATATGAAAATTATTAAGTATATCAGGAAAATTTCTGAAACCTCATATTATGAGAAAATATGCAAATTATAAACCTTGTGTCTATTACATGATTTATGCAATTGGATATATGCCAAAGGATTCTTTTAAACTCTATGGTTTACTCCCACAGAATGAGAGGAATGGTGGCAGGCTGGTTATGGAGCAGGTTTTGAGGAACTCACTTATACTTCACTTTTCTATATTTTTAGGCTAGCTTCTTACAAATAGTCTGCTGTTCTTCCAGTGAGGATGTGAAGCAGCTCACCATGTTAAATATATATAACAAGATAATTAAGAAAATAGAGTACTAAAAAGAAACTATTTTTGAATGAAAAGAAAATAATTAATTGTACCAGACTAATTGGTAGGGTAGTTACTCTAATCATTACTATAATTGTGAATTCAATTTAGCTGTGAGCTCCCTGGTAGCCAAGGAAAAAGGAGAATTGTCATGAATTATTTATACTATTTACAGATCATTAATGAAAGAAAGTTTAAAAGATCATATGTAAGAACATGTCATTCCTGTGCATTAAGTCCTAGGAGAACTTTATCATGCAAATCCCTGTATAAAGGATATTGCATCACACAAAAGAAATAAAGTCTTCAACTGCAGTTTTGTAGAAAATATGAATAGGCTTTTCCTGTGTTATTTCTTATACTGACTTCAATAAAAAGTAGAGAAAGTAAGGTCTCATCAACGAATGGTGTTGGGAAAACTGGACAGTCACATGCAAAAGGATGAAAGTAGACCATTATCTGACACCATACACAAAAATTAACTCAAGATGGATTAAAGACTTGAATGTAAGACCTGAAGACATAAAACTCCTAGAAGAAAACATAGACAGCACACTTTTTAACATCAGTCTTATCAGTTTCTTTGTTAACATCATGTCTCCTTATGCAAGGGAAACAAAAGAAAAAATAAGCAAATGGGACTACATCAAAATAAAAAGCTTCTGCATGGCAAAGGAAACCATCAAGAAAATTAAAAGACAACCCACTAATTGGGAAAAGATACTTGCAAATCATATACCTCATAAGGGGTTAATATCCAAAAATATATGAAGAAATCATATAACTCAACAACAAAAACCAGACAACATGATTAAAAAATGGGCAGAGGATCTGAACAGACATTTTTCCAAAGAAGGTATACAGCTGGCACATGAAAAGATATTAAACATCACTAATTATTAGGGAAATGTAAATCAAAACCACAAGATATCACCTCATGCTCATCAGAATGGCTATTATTAAAAAGACAAGAAATAAAACGTGCTGGAGAGGATGTGGAGAAAGGGGAACCCTCATACATTGCTGGCAGGAATGTAAACTGGTGCAGCCACTATGGAAAGCAATTTGGAGACTTCTCAAAAAATTAAAAATAGAAATCCAGCTATTCCACTTCCGGGTATTAAAAAAACATGAAAACGCTAATTCAAAAAGCTATATGCATCACTATGTTCACTGCAGCATTTACAATAGCCAAGACTTGGAAATAACCTAAGTGCCCATATACACAATGGAACACTGCTTAGCCATAAAAAACGATGAAATCATGCCATTTGTGACAACATGGATGGACCTTGAGGGTATTATGCTAAGTGAAATAAGTCAGAGGGAAAAAGTCAAATACTGTATGATTTCATTCATATGTGGAAGATAAAACAACAACAAACACATAGATACAGAGAATAGACTGGTGGTTACCAGAGGGGAGGGGGGAGAGCGAAAGGGGTAAAAGGGCACATGTGTACGGTGATGGATGGCCACTAGACTTTTTGTGGTGCACACAATGTAGTCTATACAGAAGTTGAAAAATAATGATGTACACCTGAAAATTATATAATGTTATAACCCAATGTTACCTCAATAAAAAAAAAATCTGAGGACAAAACATTACATTTTAACTTGGAGAAGGAATTTCTATGGGGATATAAAATAAAATAGTCCCAGTACATTGCTCTCTGGTAATATAACATAATTCAGGAATAAAACTTAGAAAAACAAAAGGTGTTATTAGATAACATGTCACTTAGATGTTCAGAAATTGTTCAGCTTAACCAATTCAGTACTTGAAGCTCTGGATCTCTGCACTGTTGGTAGAAGAAAGAGCCTTAATTATAAAATATTATTTAAAAGCTAGTAATAATTTAATATTTTAACCCAGAGCCAAGTATCTTAATTTATATTCTCACTCAGAGAGAGGCTGTCTCTCCTCTAAATGAAGTTGGGTCAGAGAAAATTTTTTTCTGTTTTGTCACACAAAAGAATTTTGAGATTGCCTAAGTCCTCAGTTGCAAAGTTAGGGCTTTGCATGAAAGCACAGAAGGGAAATATAAGGTATTTTCAACCGTCCTTCTCATAGGTGAACCATTTGGAGGCTTCTAGTCTATCATACCACTCCAGGCTACACTTACCGATGTTAACATCTAATTTAAGTTCATACCTAACTTTGTCCTTGACATTCATGTCCCAGTGTCCATCTGTTGATCAGTGCTTAATGGATCACTCCCCTCTCCTAGTCTGAAACACTCCTCTGAAGAAACAAGAATACTCTGCAGACCCACATATTATAAATCCTTATTGTCCAACATCTTTTGTGTAAGGATCATTGGAATTATCCTCAAACTTTCTCTTCTGTGTTGCTGCAAAATGCCCTAAATAGCACCACACACCTTGTTTTAAGAATGCAACTAGCCCCTGCCAAAATTGAACTATTATATCACTGCTTTTAACATGGCAAAGACTTAGCTTTTAAATCCATTAAATCAGAAACTCCGTTCACCATGTTTTTGCCTATTCCCTCATGTTGAGTTTGAACCTGGACTCTATTTGGGTTACGCTACAATGACTTCTTGTTTTAATAGAGCCAATTAGTAATGTTGCTTGTGGGCTATTTGGTCTCCACGCCCTCAGCTGGACTATGATGAGCAGCACTACAGCAATTGCATGGCCAGGAAAATTGTGTTTATCACCATTTAAGAGAAATAATAGGGCAGGTGCCCTGTTCATTACTAAACTAGTAAAAGTCTAGGTGATTTTGTGTCAGAGTCTTTAGTCCAAAGGTCCAAAGTGGAGTCCAAGCATGAAACAAGCAGAATCCAGGATTGTCACCAACTAGATGCCTTGAGAAACTCAGAGGTGGGTTTGGAAGCAGTTAACTGTTTTTCCAAGTTGTTTCTTTTTCTTTTGTATGTTGAGGAGATGTAACCACCACCATCCTGAAACTGACGAAGTGAGAAACTCAAGGGAGATGCAAACACCAAACATCCTGAAACTGACCAAGCCTCGCCCCAAAAAGTGCACCCATGATCTTTGCTTTTGTTAAGCAAAGATCTCTGCGGGAGGAGCTTAGTTCTCGTTAAGTGGAAGCCCGTTCTCCAGTTGAGCCTGTGCAGGCAAATACCTGCCTCTCCCTTTTGAATATTCATTCCCATCCTAAATAAAGTTTCCTGCTTCCCTTTGTTCGGGGACGCCATGACTTTGGAAATGATTCCTCATGGCCTCCTATTTGCTGCAAATACACTTTACTTTGTGAGACAACTTCCACTGGTGTAGAGTCTTATTTAACTCACCAGGAAGCGAGCCCACTTGGTTTGGTAACATCATCACAAATGAAGCTCCCTGGAGCCCATGCTTGCATCAAGGATATTCTTTAATTGGCTGTAAATGATGCCTCCTGTCTTTTGCTGTTCTGGCCTCCCAGCTTTACTCTTTTTCTGGCTAGCCTTGCATTTATAGAGTCTTGCTCATCTTAATTCCTAAAACCTTCCATCTACCCTAAAATATCGTGCCAGTTCTCTTTGTCTCATACATCACCTAAACCCTACTATACTTAGATTTCAATTCCTTCTATGATCCAGCTTCACTCTACTGCTTTCATTTTGTTTTTCACTCTTTCATATACATTCCCCTGCTTGTCAGCCTTGTTCTTCCCTGCTCCTCAAGCATACCTATTTAATATCATTAATGTAGCTTTGCTTACACAGTATAAACCGAGAAGTTCCCTTTCTACCTGTCCATTATGAGGACATTCAAGTGTCGGCTTCCCCCCAAGAAGCCCTCTCACTGATCATCCTCAACTTGAGTCAATAAAACTTTGACATTGTAACTCAGGTTCAACCTTAGTTTTTGCACGTTGCTTTTGTCCCTCATACCAGAATGTAAACTCCATTAGGGATGATACTAATTCTTACAATCTTTCTGTATCCCACATCACAGCTAGAAGTGTGAGCCTCAATAAATATTTATGGGCTGACCAATTGTTTGGTTAATTGAGTATATTTCAGACTAATATGATGATAACTTGCTGTAACTATTGTTTTGGAAGAGATCCCACTGAGTTTTTGGAGACTTGTAAATGCTTCAGTACTCATTTATTCTTGGAAAAACTATTTCACATTGGTCAACATTGTACATTCAATTGTAATCCTATTTCATAATGAAGCTGATAATTGTACTTGCCAATAATTATGACAAAAGTACTATTTTATGTAATGTCTTTTGTTCATTACTAAAATAAGTAAAAGTATAGGTAATTTTGTGGCAACATTGCTTTCAACTGTGGAACTAAAGTGAGTAATATATGATTAGGATGTTTTTCAGGCAAGATGAATCTTTTTAGTCTAATTAATGTTAAGTAGGAGTCAGGTATCAAAAATCTTTGTAACTCTTATGGAAAATTCCATCCTTTCAGGTCTAGTTCTCCTCCCACAGTTTGCCTTGCTTGCATTTGGCTCCTAGTTTCATCATCAAAAGCTGCTCTTGTCAGTTACCCTCCATTCTTTCTTACATCCAGGATATGATACACGTGGTTAGATTCAGTCTCACGCAAGTAGAGGTGACATCACAGCAGTGCAGTCATCTTCAAACCGAATATCAGACAATCCTGTTCCTAAATGCCATTTAGGTAGTGCAATATGTCACTTGGTCCATTTTGGAAGACCCTTTTCCTTTCAGGAATCCAATCCAATCAAATCAAAAATTGAATTCCTCCCATTTTCTTTTTGAAGCAAATCGTCTCTCTCTTGCCTCTCTTTAAACATTTAGAAGCCCTTGGTAAATTGCAGTGTGTCGGGAACTTGGGGTCTTATGCATTCTCCTTTCCCTACTAGGTTCCATAGCGGGGAGTGAACAGTTGATAAATGTTTTTACTTCAATTAAAAGTGTGTTAGCCCAGGGCAGAAGCATGGAAACATCTTCAGTAGAGTATTGCAGGTAAATATCATCTTTAAAAAAAGAAGTTTAAAAGCTTAATTTGAAAATTAGATGGCCTTCTATCCGTGGGCAAGGGAGAGACTTGATACACATTCACAGGACATGGAAGAAGAAAGAGCATAGCTTTCGAATCAGATAGCTCTGGTCTCAAGTCTCAGTTCCACCAGAATGTGACCTTGAGCCTAGTTTCCCTCATCTCTAAGTACTGTATTCTAGTCTTTGTATTAAAGAATGGTGTGAAAAGCAGGATAATATTTGTAAAGATCCTGGAGCAGCACCTGGACATAGAAAGTACTCACTAACTGGTCACAGAAATGATGATGATGATGGTGATGTTAGAATGAGGCAAACTCATTCCTGAGAAACCATAGCTGTGAAGGCGGGGGAGGGAGTTTGTTTACTTCATAGTTAAAAACTTGTTCTCCAGTGTATAAAACAGCCCCTTAGGCCAGAAAGGGCAAATCCTCCAGGATCTAATCTTACGTAGAGCGTTCTAGGATTTCCTCACCATTTATGCAATAGAGGACCCATCATCAGAAAGAAGGGAGAATATTATCCTATGGTTATATTAGGTGGGAAAGTCTACAATCAGGATGAAATTAAAATGCATTGCTAATTTTTAAAATTTCTTATTTTTACTGTTAGAACTACCGCAATATGTATTTTCTTTCTGAAGCAGCTGCTGACAGTAAAGGTGATGGAGGGGGATATTAACATTTCTAATTGATTTGCAAACCCATGAATCAGGATGATTTCAAAAGCAACAAGCTAAAAGTACCAATTATTTTTTGGTTAGAACTTATCCTTCTCAGTTTAAATGATCTTCATACTATCTATATGGAAAGGCTAAGAAGGAATTTCATCCTGCAGTTTTATCTGTACCCAAGGTCACCATACTAACATCATCTCTTCAGTGACTTGGCAACCATGCATGACACTCATCTACAAGGACTCAAAAACATGGCAATCCCAAGGAGGTTTTAACAAGAAGCCATTTCACTTCATGCTGACACTTCAGCTCTGTCCAATCTAGGATAAAGGTTAGAATGGCCACACAGGAAAGAAATAGATCCTACTTGATGTCACATGGCTTAAAGAGGAAAAGTGTCTACCACAAAATGTTCTTTTTGGAAGATATATATTTTGCCATATGTTAAATATAACAAAAAAAAGAAACTTCTTTTCCCTGGCCTATATACTTTTCTTGTCCAATTACCTCCTACTACTGTAGTGCAAGTTATACTTCAACTAGTAATCTCCTGTTCGTATCTGCAAAAGCTCAGGGTACACTAATCCTATTTGTATTTACCAAAATAAATCGACTGTGCATTAATTTCTTTCAAGTCTGTTTTGTCGGGGCATTTCTACCTACCTCACCTATAAGACTCTTTCTTCCATATCATAATTTAAAAACTTAAAATGTACAGCCTATGGTTAGGTACATAATAGCTATTTGGTAAATGCAACCTAGGATGGGTATTCACTTATAATTCAAATAGTTAAGTGCAACATAGTTTGTTGAAATAGCACAAGCTAGATTAGGAATCTGGATATGCAGTATTTACTAATGTGTCTACCAGTCATCTGCTTTCTTAAGACAGTTACCAGCTCTCTATCTTCCCATCTGTAAAACAACATTTTTAACATCTGACTTTGGAAAGCCACACAGGGCTCAATGAAAACAAATGAGATGTGCATTTGGTACTATGAACTCCTTGGAGTTACAAGTTGGGACATTCCCTTGTTGCTAGGCAACATTAGAATGGACAACAAATCAAAGCCTGGAACAGGACTAATCTGACTATATTTGTAATGCATTCATAGGATAACTGTACAGATAAAATTTATGAGAAGTTGCTTACTAGACATAATACCTTTGAGATGTAGAGAATTCACATACGTAGAGAGTCCAGACTGGCCAGTGCATATATCAACAGGCAAGAGGAATTCCAGCCACAAGCCAATCTTCCAAAATGATTCAGACTCAGCCAACTCTATTGGCATGTTCTGGAACACCAGGATTGCCAAAGGTAACATATCATATAGAAAGTGGTCACAAGAGGCCTTGAAAGAAGAGCAGGGCATAGGAGTTTTCAATGTCATACTTATGTTAGATTACTGTTCCTTCCCAGTGCAGAGCAAATTCTTCTTTTTTTCATTTAGAAATAACCAAGTTCCAGATCTCCTTCCAAATATTTTGCCAAGAGTGGCCCAAGAGGACCATAGGCAAGGCAGATGCTTAAAAGTTAAAGGAAGTGCTTGAGGCATAACAGCTTTGGAAAGGTACTTGGAGATTACTCAGAAGAGTCTCTCTATCATTGTGCCTTATGCTGCATGAAACGTGATATAAATTGGACTGGGCCTCAATAAAGAGTCCGCTACTCTGGATCATGGTCAATATGACTGACACTCAGAAAACAGCAAGCATTCGGAACGTGACATCGCTGTTGAGAAACAATCTAGGCTTTGTCCTATACATCCAGTTGGATTATTTAGTTCTTTCTGTTGTAAGCAATGAAACTCATACAGGCATCTTCAGAAAAGAGAGAGGACAAGTTATGCTAAAGATCATGTGACAGTAAAGATTAGGAATCTCATTGAAACTCAGGAACTTCATAGGAAGGGTAAATGCAGACATCTAGACTTCTTGAGAAGGGGAACTGGAAGAACACAGAATCTAAGACACTCAAGTATACACGCTACTTATCATCTCCTCAGAATCATAAATTTATTGTTCCTTCACTTTTGTGATATGCAGTATTTCAGTGGGCCTCTAGTCTTACCACAACTGCTGTATCTAATCGATACCACCTCCTTTACTGTGTTCTTACCTTCCCTACCTCGTATCTTCTGCTTCCTCATAATTCTGACCTGTGTATGAGTTCTCATGGCCCCTGCTACCTTGTGGTCTCAGATTTCTTGCTTTCTTTCTGTTTTTAGAGCACCAGAATAAGAGAGAATTTTATTGGCCCAGCTAATTAATCATCATTCCTTTTCAGATAGAAATTTTCATGGTAACCTACCTTTAGTGTTTTGGCCAACCTATAAATTGGCTATAACTGAGTCAGCGACCTTGGCTCACTCACTAATAGGGATGGCCACATGAGCAGAGCCTTCAGTGCAAACTGTGAGTCAAGCACTTTCCATTTGAAGAGACATGGGAGAGGAAGGCACTATGTTTGACGCGTCCAAATACACCAGCCCTCAAGGTGCTCATCCATCTTTAGTTAGGGTCAAATTCTGAAAAGTAAAACTGTCAACCAATTTCCAATTACAATCATTCACCCAATTGTTTGTGGCACACCCTTTCTGTGCAAAGCATTAAACTATATAAGCAGTTAATATTATTTGTTCCTAGAGATGAAAGTAAAGTTTTCATATTCCTACTATTTAAATAAGAAGAGCTAAGACAGAAACGCCTGGATAAAAGGGTCTGAGTGATTCTGAAATGGCAGTACAAGGTATTATGAGTTAGTATACTATGAGGCAGTGCGGTGTGGGGGAGCAAGTATTAATGTCAGAGATCTGGATTTTTGTCTCAGCTCAGAATATAAGTATATTTTGCTATAAACTGCAGAGTAACCTTGAATAAATTACTTTATCTCCTGATACCTCAGTTTCTTATTCTTAAAATGAGTGTGAAGATCTACAAGTACAGCTCTCCCTTTTTAAGATTTTTTGGTATTACTATTATTACGTATTCAAGTAGGATATAGAATAGAAGAAATTCTTTAAAATGCTAATGTTAGGGAATAATTGAACACCTATCTTATAGGCAATTATGTCATATCATGATTTTACCTTAATACATTTTAATTGCCTGATTTATTTCACAGTATATTCACATTCTTATAGTAAAGAGTCAGATTATAATACTCTACTAGAATTGTCCATTTATGACTTTTGCCTTTTTGAACTTAAAAGTCAACCAACCTATGTATGGTTCTCCTAATTTAGAGAATACTTCAAATTGAAATGAGATTTATAGTTAGATTTAGACTCAAAATAACTCAAATACTGAAATAATTAGTAAAATAACTCAAATACTCATAAATGAGCATCATGGTTACCTCAGATTCAGACTCAAAGTAACAGAGGTATACAGGAAACAGAGACTGTATTGCATCCCACAGTGGAATGAACATCCAAGTTTGATCTGCACGTGTGCCTTACTTCAGCCACTCTCTGCCTGTAGTTGTGTGCAAAATGATATCAATAGCCAGACAGTTTGCACAAAAGTCACACATTCATTTCTCTTGCTGTTGTTTAGACTTTATCCAAGAAAACCGAGTGCAGTCAATGCTCTGATCTGCGTAACCAAGAAATAGTCCATGCTCCATTGTCTTCAATCATTTGGAAAAAGTGTGAAGCTTAGGAGCCAGTCAGACTTGTGTCAAATGCCAATTTCATCATTTACCAATTGTATAAAGTATCTTGGGCAAGTTACTTGAAACATCTGGCCTCTGATAATACCCAGATTTCAGAGTCATTTCAAAATTTACAAGAGGCAATGCATGGAAGTACCTAGCACAGAGCATGGTGTAAATTGACACTCAATAGGCGTAGGTGCTTCTTCCAATTCTTTTCCCCTTGTCTGCCTACCTTTTGCGTTCCTCATGAGCCAATGATCTCTTTCTAATGTACTTTAGGCAGTCACATCCCTGCCCTTATCTGAGAAATCTACTAAAAGAAAGTTCCTTCCTTGTTACATGGAATTCACTCATGAGGGTTAAATGAACTTCACAGAAACCATCTAACCAAACATCACTGCAGTCCTACGAGATGAGCAAGGGCCGCAATTGCTACAGAAAATTTCACAAAAGTGAAACCAAGACATCAAGTGATTTGACTGAGATCACTTAGAGGGTAAGTTATAAATGGATATTTAATAATATAATTTATTAAAAGAGTTGATGCAATGGTATTATAGATCCATTTCCCCTGAAGGTTACACTGAAGAGTTCAAATTAGGAAGCAATGTTTTGCCAAGTGCCATACTGCAGAGCGAGGATACATCATCAATAACTCTGCAAAGAAATGTAAGAAAAGTACAGCCCCAACAATGGACAATATGAACACCGCAATCATTAAAATATATTTGGAAATCCAATCTCTGCAGAAAACAAAAGCCTTTTAAGACAACCAAATTTTTCATGTAGTATACGTGTACATAGAACCAACTAGGTATCATGAAATATTTGAAACCGTTAAATAGCATTATATTTTTGTTTTCCTTTGAGGTAGGAGATACTCCCAAATGTCTTTATAAATTCTACTCTGAGTATCTAGGGTAAAAAGAAGCCATTTGAGACTGAAAGAAGATATGGAAAAAGTAATTTCTATTCATCTGTTTCTGGTCCTCTTAGTAATAAACAAGAATTTATATTAAATCACACTTTTCTTTTAGTGGCCACAAAATCCATTCCCTAGAGTTTTGCATTAATCTTTAGATGTACCAGGTGTATTCAACAGAGAGAACTTTTTTTGCCTCTTTTTATAAATGCTTGCTCCTGATGGATGGAAAAGTTAGCCTAAAATTTTGCAACTCCTTTACTTTAGGGGAAAGTGCAAGATATATAAAAGAAAACCAAAAATAGAACAGAGATGCCTGAGTGCTTGGTCTAGAATCAATCTTCCCCACCTATTAACCTCTCTTCTTTCTCTCTTTTTCTCTTTCTTTTTTTTTTTTTTTTTTTTTTTGCTGAGTAAGGTTCACCCTGAGCTAACATCTGTGCCAGTCTTCCTCTGTTTTGTATGTGGGTCACTGCCACAGCATGGCTGACTCAGGTCTATGCCCAGGATCCAAACCCAGGCTGCCAAAGTGGAGCACATGAACTTAACCACCACACGATGGGACTGGCCCCTCTTCCTTTCTAGTAATTATTTACATTTTTTTCTTGTCTAAAGAAGAATCACAAACCTCACAATTCTCCTTTATAAACACTCTCTGACACTAGCATATTAATAACTGCTTAGTACTACTTCTATCTATAGCACTCAAGATCATCTCTTAGTAAAAAAAAATTAAGTTACTTCATCTCATTGCAGAGTCTGGAATGGGCAAACCTCCAAGGAATGTGCAGTTGTAGAGAACAAGGTAAAAAATAATTCCTTTCTTTCCAAAAATGACCCCCAGTATAAATACTTTTCAACAGCTAAATTCACTGCTGAACAGTCAGTATGAGCTTCAAAAATTCAAAATTCCTCAAATAAATATATTATGTGCTTACAATGCAAGATGCCAACAATCCCCTTCATGCTTTTTAACCAAAGATACACAGAGGCAATGTGCCTAACGCTGAAAGATCAGTGAACGGAGCTGCCGAGAGCAGATTTATCCATCATGGTTTGCCTCTTTTCTCCTTACATATTTGGCTGGAAGAGTTGGAGAAGCAAAGGTTAGCAGTTCACAGCAAGTGTTGGCATCGCAGGGCACAGATGTCACACAGATCCCAACCAGGGGACCCAACGCAAACATTCTCTTAGGTGTTCCAACACAGGGACACTGGAAATGGGGCCAGGAATCACTCAGTTCCTCATTTTCTGCCCAAAGTTATATATTACTCAACAGACTTTCTCTACTAAACCTCAGCCTTCAGGATGAGTTCCAAATGTCTGAGGGTCACCATCTGTCTAGTTTTAAAGGAAACTTTCTGGCATGTCAGGATTCCAATAGGTATTTATCAAGTAGGTCTTGAGAAAAGAAACTGCAATCATTAGGATGGAGGATCAGGCATGACTGTAGTTATCTTCTGTGATAGGGAGCTCAAAGAAAAAACAGTCAGAATTTTCTCTTTTTTTAAGGTTTTATCATGGCCATAATTTTATGATTTTTACATTGCTCATAATTCAAGAAGAACTTGTATCTTTCAGAATTTCCTATTCTATATTTTGTCATATTTATTCCAAGTAAAAGTTCTTCCCTTCAGGAATAAAAGCTTATTATTTTGATATTGAGGGGTATATCTCCCATGCCTCTTTGGTCTTTATATTTGTAAGATTTTAGACATAAGGATTGCAAACTATCTGTCAAACAGAGACTCCTTCATTTGGAATATAAGACCCTTTATAATATGGCCTTTGCCTACTTCTCCAGCCTTTCACACTACTCAACAACTGTATGAACAAATTTACAATTGCTTTATTTTGTCTTTCTCTTTCCCATCTTTGGTGTTCTATAAACACTCTTCCTTCTCTCTCTCTCTTTTTGTTTTTGCATGGACAATTTCACTTCAATCTTGAAGACTCGACTTGAGATCACTAATCTTGTATGGTCTGCTCTGCCCATACAAGTTGGATTTAGGATCTTCCCAGTTGGATTAGGATCTTCTCCTGTGTGCTCCCTTAGAACCTTGTGTGGATCCTTAACCTAGCATCTCTCCCACTGCTGCATCATTGCCTGCTCTCTTGTCTGTTTCCCTCATCAGTTCAAGAGCTCTCCTTGGAGAATAATTGTGTATTACTCACCTTTATTAGCCTAGTCCAGACCCCAGCATATAGGAGGTACTGCATAAATATTTATTGTATAAATTAATTAGTGATCCATGATGGCAGAATTCATTCTGATTTTTAATATTTAATTAAATATCAATACAACCTGATATAGATGAGGAAATTAAGACTTAGGGTGGTTTACATGACCGGTCTATAATACAAAATCCAGAAGTTAATAGATCTGGGGTTCAGACCAGGAATTTAACTCCATGGACTATACTTTTACCATGTCACTAGTTAAGTACTTCACAGCAGCAGTCTGCAGTTAAACATTTTTAAAATTTTTCCACAGATGACTAAACAATTTCCCTCATGTGAGAAATAAGATTGCAGATCTCTAGCGGTGTTTCAATTATTGACTCAATATTTTGAAAAGATCCCAGGGATAGAATATATATGATAATATCACTGAAATATAAATATTCTGCAGATTTTGTCCAGGGGACTAGGTAACCTCTAATGTCCATTTTAGGCTTAAAATTGCATGACATTATTCGCAGAAATTTATTAAAGATACTGTGTGCCAACCTTGAATGAGTCACTCTATGAAGCAGAGAAAGGCACAGCCCTCTCCTAATGGAGGCAAAAGACTTCCTTCTTCAGTCTTTGAAAACTCCTGCCAGGTTGAAACTGGCACTTATTATTTGGCAGGAATAAACTTCCATATTGCCATGCCCAAAATAATCATGTTGGTTATTAACAGTTACTTACTAGGCATCTATGCCCAATAGCATCTGGGAGCTAAATGAAAGATAATTAAAAGTCATACATGAAAAATAGCAGTTTCTCAATTAATTTCCTAAGATGCATGGAGCAAAAGTTGAACAGGTACTTTTGTTCATAACCAAGCCCATCAAACAACTAAAGAAAACAATAGACCATGGATTTCAGGTGAAGAAACACAGAAAAAGATATGAAGGTGAGAAGGTATTGAGAAAGGAAGTTTAACCAAATTTAAACTTAGCACCTTCTCAAATCTCCTAATGTAGTGCTCATCTAAGTGAACAACACTACCATCTGCCTGCTTATCTCAGCCAGAAACCAGGGATATATCCTGGGCAATCCTCTTTCTCACTCCCTACATGCAATCAGTTACCAAATACTGGTAACTCCATTTCTTTCATATCTATTGGATACAATCCCTCCTCTCCATTCCCATGGCCATAGCCTTAGTCCAGATTCCTATTATCTCTTACTGTCTCATGCCTCGCCCCACAAAAGTCATCCTCCACATTACCAGAAAGACTTCTCTAGACTCCCCATCTGATTGTGATGCCCTACTCAAGTCCTTCTGACATTCTTCTTTGCCCTCAGCATCACATAAAAGGACTTTCATAATTTGGCTCTACCTGCCTCCCCCAGGCTGTCACTCCCAACAAACTAACCTGTTCCAGACATTCCAAATCACTCTCAATTCTCTGGATACATGCAAACATGCTTTCAGCCCATCTTGTCCCACAGTTATGGGTGAGATTCTCCCCACATCTCTGCTTTGGGTTCCTACTACACTTGGGTTCCTCATCCATTTCCTTCCATCTCCATCTCCATTTCCATCACCTA
Organism: Tapirus indicus; assembly: GCA_031878705.1. Classification (NCBI taxonomy): domain Eukaryota; kingdom Metazoa; phylum Chordata; class Mammalia; order Perissodactyla; family Tapiridae; genus Tapirus; species Tapirus indicus. The sequence goes on from CM062937.1 coordinate 14,627,689, forward strand.
ATATAAATTGTCAGAATTTCTCTTTGTAGTATGAGAATGGTCTCCCCATGGCTTATCTTTCTCCAAACTGTACCCTACCCTGTAGCTAGAATGATCTTTTCAAATCTGATAATGTTACTAACTTGCTTGAGACTCTTCAATGGGTTTCCATAGCTCTAAAGATATAGACAGAATCCTATTAATAGCCTACAAGGTACACATGATCCTGCCAGCTCACTGAATTCCTTTCTCCCTCTCTTTCCTTAAGCTGTGATCGCAGCTTTCTTTTCTCAAAACGTTCCTGTTCCTGCACATCCCGGATATATTTACACATGCTGTAGCATCTTCATGAAAGACCCTTCCTCACCCATTATCCCTACCACTTTAATTAGATGACTCCCATACATTATTTAAATATCAACCCTTTGCCCAGCACATACACACCTGCTAACTGGATAATATTTCTTTGTCTAGGCTCTAATAGTACCATATTCCTTTTTTTGTAAGCTCTTATTTTAAATTACATTTAATTATGAGATTAATTGATTATTATCTGAATTCCTCACAGGGCTATAAGCTCCAAGAGAGCAGTGACCATGCTGTTTTTATTCAAAATTTCAAGGGGCTGGAGCAGAATGCTAATCTGGTGGTAGAGTCACAGGATGGATTTGAGGTAAGAATTATAAGACAGGAAGACCAAACTGGAGGTTGCCATGATATTTAAAGAAGGAAAGAGTGCCTGAACAAGTGAGGTGCTGGTAACTGTGGAAAAAGGACAGATAATGGAGACAGGGAAAGGAAATTTCAGGAAGACTTAATAATTGACAGAAGGCAGGGGGGCTAACAGAAGACAGAAGAGAGCGCTCAAAGATGACTCAGATGCTAAGCCTGCATGACCAGAAGAATGGTAGTTAAGTCTTAACAAAGAGAAGAAAACAGAATGAGAAAGTGGTTTTGTGAGATAAGTGAAATAACCACATGGAAATTCTAGCACATAGTTTTAAAGCTTGATACAGAGAGGTCATTTCACCAGAGCAAGAACTAAAGACCTGGAAATGAATAAAATCCCTAAGAAGAATTTTACCACAGTGTTCCTCAGTGTGGTAGGCACGTATATGAGGGAATCTGAAAATATATATCACTCCTTGTCCCTCTCTCCATTAATCTCTCAGGGTGAGAGAGGGGCGTGTGGACATGTGAGCTGGTCTGAAAAACATGTTGACTACATTCTTTACTCCCCTCTGCATACTCCTCCCTATCTTACTCAATAGATCTCAGATTGAGCACTATTGATATATAAAGAAAGAAGAGCAGAGGGCTAAGGGCCAGCCACCCATATTTAGAATCAGAAGAAAAATAACCAGTAAAAAACTCAAGAAAGAATGATCAGAGAAATAGGCAAGAAGCAAGATAATGTGGTGTCCTCAAAATCAAGGACTTTAAGACAGAGTTTTAAAAAGAATTAAGGCGAGATCACTTCTGCCTATCCAATATTACAGGCTACTGTGAACATGAAAATGTGAACCACGGAGTTCAACTATCAGGCACGCCTTACAGTCAACAAGAGCACATGGAATTTGCCTAGGGTGAGGAGGTGAAATGGAGAATCCAACGACCGGTCGTCATCCTCATCTGTATTGCTGTATTAGTCACTCAATGAAGAAAATAGCCCTGGTATAACATCCTGGCTCTAAGAAAATCTCTGCTTAGAAAGATACACAGTTTATGACTATGGATTATAGGCATCCTGAACAGATTTTGCCCTTAGCAAATCAAGGTACAAATCACAAACAAAATTTTCTAATCTCCATGATGCTAAGTCATTGGAGAGGCATTGTAGGTTTATTTTTTTTCCTTCTCCCCACAAGGTGCAAAAATATAGTTCACTCCACAGACCTCAAGACAAAGGCATAAACGTCTTCTGGGTTAGCACCTCAGCTCCAAACCACAGGAACTGCTATTCTAGAGCAGTCACCCCTATTCTCCACCTCATACAAGGCTGCTTTGGGGAGCAGTTAGTGGGTAGAAGAAACGTTTTCTCATACATAAGCATATTTAATAATCCCTTTGCAGTCATTCCTAGATTGTTACTTACATAGAGCATTGTCACCATTGTTCCATTACACGGAAATTTCAGTATGTTAACTCTTTGTAGATGACTACCCATCAGTTCTTTATTCTTCCATGTAGAATGAAGTAAACCATTGTGAAATATATTTTTAAGCGAACAGGAGGGCAATATCAATATATTACTATTCATACTTTTTATGCCTACACCTATGAAATATCATAGAGAAAACATGGACCCTCATTGGTTTTCAACTTTCAAAGAAGATTGCTTGGAAGTAATTATCTAATCTAGACCTAAACCCATATGATAATTTTAGAAGAAACTAAGAACACTATTGGTAATAGAATTAACCACATTTCATTTTCACTCTATTCCACTACAGCAAATAATCATTCCACACTTTACTTCAGTTGTGTAAACCCAGCCAGTGGATACACCTGGATGAAAGTATTTTCTAAACCAAACTGCAATTTTCCTTTAGTTATTAGGAAATCTTAGCAATTAGGAGCCATAGTCATAAAGGAAACAAAATGTTTAAAAAAGAAAAAAAAGCCTAAGTTTAAAAATTCAAGAAAGCCTAGATTTCAAAAAAGGGAAGACAGAAAGAGGAAAATAGATTTTTAGACAATGTGAATGGCAGCCTGAACCCAAGGGGTGATGAGTTACAGTGTACCCCCCACTAGAGACTAAAAGAAAGTCCTAGAAAGATTTTTAAGTGAGAGGTGAGGAGTGACTGAGCCAAGAGAACTTGTAAACAATTTCCAGTGCTAATTACTAAAAGAGGAAGAACGGCTGCATTCATTATTCAGAGAAAGTCAGTCCAATTTATGCACAGATTGAAAGACACCTAAAAATCAGTGTCCAATGAGAAGAACTGCTCCTAAGGAAGACGTCGAGCAGAAATGGCTCCTGTGGAAAACCAGTTGGGGGTACCTTTCACTTTAGGAGGCCATTGAGGAGTCTGTGATGTGTACCCCCTTTTAAGTTGATTGATTCAAAAGATGTCATACTTAGATTCAGGACATTGGGCACTGCAGCATATTATCAGGATAATGGCCCATGGCAAAATGGTCATTAGGAGGGCAAGTCTCATGGGACTTAGACTAGACCATTTCTTAGGCTTTGAATTCCTGTCTCTTCTACGTCCACTAAGAAAGCTCTAATGTAGTGCCTACTTCAAATGTGTCTTGATTTCTTTTCACTAAAATGCAAATGGTTATTTTTCTTTAAGTGATTTAATATCCAGCCTATAGGGATACCATAAACAAGAGAACAGCCTATTTCTTAGAGAACACTATTGCCTAAATTCCTAGAGCACAATGATCAAAAATGTAATTTCAAATCCTGACTTCAGTATTCACTAGCTCTGTGACCTTGGCTAGGTTACTTCTCAGTAAATCAGTTTCCTCCTATGTAAAATAGGGACAATAATAGAAACTACTGCAGAGGGTTGTCTTGAAAATTAAATGAGATAACATTTTTAAAGTGCATAGAAGAGTGTCTGAGACACAGTGTACATTATATTAGCATTTTTAAAATAAATAGATAAATTAAAATACCACTGATTCAAATCAGATGAGGAGAAAGCTATAAAAAAATGAATGAGGCATGTTATTATTCTCAAATTAAATTCTTACATCCATTTTACATGAGTTTGGGAAAATCTTAGGACCCAGATTTACTCAAGTACAATATTTATTAATCACTCCCAGTGTGCCAAAGCCCTAGAGTAGATACCTAAGTGTATCAGCCAATACTTGTCCTCAAGGCACTTATAATCTAGTTTGGGGCAACAGATAATCATTGAAATTGAAAGATAGTACACAATTTAAGTATACTTTGCAGATAACATAATAAACACTCTCAAAGTAACCCACTAACTAAAAAATTGTCATGAAAGTAATTTCAATAGGAATTACAGAGAGAAAGCAGTTCAGCCAATGTAGTCAGATAAGATTTTATATAAGAGGTAAGACAAGAGTTAGGAGTTGAAGAATTTAACTAGGCAGACAAGACGAGAAAGTGTTTCTGATGATGAAACAAATGGCATCCTTGGGGAAGAAATGAGTGAAAATGGGTTAGAGAGGATAAACCATGCTGGTTCAGAGAACAAATAATGGAGACTTGTTTCGAAAATACTGTTTAAATTTGCCTCCGTTACCCCACTTCCATTCACAAGCAAGATCTTGGGCTGACCTGTAGAGAATGAAGCCAAGATTCCAGGTCCATTTGTGCACACAAGTTCTAGGGTAAGGAGAGGGAAAGAAAAAAGAGATTCTGAACAACTGCCTTAAACTTCCAAGAAGTTAACCAGCTTTCAGTGGACATCCTGGGTGTGAGATGTGGGTGAACCTGCAAGGATAAGACAGAAGTCTGGGCAGGAATGATGGAGCCCCTTTGGGGAAGACCTTGACTGTTAGGCTAAGGAGTTCTGACTCTATCACATAGGCTATCAGAGGTACTAAAAGCTGCCTTAAAACCCACTAAGTTGATAAAACAACACAAGCTGAGGGACAAGCCACTGTTTTTCAATGTGAGAACTGTGAAAAACTATTGGTTGCCAAAAGTCTAGCACTTTGAGATTTAAACTGAGGATTAATTATGATTCTCATAAAAATTTATCACGTTCTTAATCGTTCTTACATTTTTAAATATCTCACATACCTGGAATATGTAGATTGGTTGTCTCAGGAAACATTTGGCAAACAGGGTGCTCTTCATTTCAGCTGATTCATTCGCATATAATTTGCTTATTAGTGTCTATATCTGATGACTTTGTATTTTTTCTTACAACTGCTTTATTGTATTTAATGGTACCAAATCACACAAAATGAATTAATGGCTCAAGATTAATCCATTGGACATATAAAAGTAGTAAAATATGAAAATAGTATAAATTATATACTATAATATGGCATAAAGTTGTCAAAGTAAATAGCAAAGACGCTTTCAGAGAGAAAATACATAGTAAATCTGTGTGCAGAACAAAGTTCTCTACCAATACATGATATTCACGAGCAGCACAAAGGAAAATTGCAAACAAGAGGTAGAGTGATGAAAATCTCAGGATTGGACTTTTGCGGACCAGCCACCTTTCATCCTTGTTCTCATTGTGCTGTAAAAAGTGGTCAAATAGTGGCATGAAGACATTGAAGCTTTCTTGTAATTTTCAACATAGGATTCAGCTAAATCTATTGAGTTTTTCCAAAACAAGTAAAAAGTAAAAGCTTTTAAGTAAGACATTGATGAGTTTTCCCAATAAAGACAGAGCTCAAGAGACCAAAACCAAAGAGGTGTCATTCAAAGTTGCAAAGAAACTCAATGACAATTAGTAATGTGGAGATAAGCAGAATAAAGTAACTGCAAAATCCTTTATGAAATGACATTCTTAGAAGATGGATAATATCAGTGGAATACAATGTGAAAGAGAACATTTACTATTTCTTATTATGTTTTTGCCAGCAGATATTTTTCTTCCGAGTTATACAAAATCAGGGATGTTCACAGTTTAAAGCAGATCAGATGTGGAGAAAGCAGAAACGATTGACAATTATTTGTTTGTTTCATCGTTGAAAACCAATGCCAGAGGAAAAGAGATTTCTTGTTTGTTAGTAATAATTTTCTAAGCCTTGGTGTAGATAAAAAGTCCATTGGGATCGATATTGACTGAGTACCATCAATGTGCACAGCTACATAAGATATTGCCATGTGAAGGACAGAAATGGCACCTCAGGGCAATCCAACACCACTTTATTCACAGTTGGCAGTGTAAGTATGTCTCTCGAACTTGACTGAAGTTTGAAGGAAATAAGGAAAGTTGCAAATATGATCAGATCATAGCCAAAAATTTCTAGCACACTGTGCAAGAAACTGGGTAGAGAACAGAAGATTTTGTTGTTTCATACTCAAGAACTCTGGCTGTCAAGAGTAAAGATCCTCAGATGAGTTTTGTAAAAAAAAAAAAAATCCAGTAAAAAATATTTCCTTAATTTCCAATGGCTTGTCTCAGTAGTATATTCAATATCTGGAGGAGCCTGAATCTACTACTTCAGAGACAACATAATTTTTAACATTTAGGAAGAAGGAGGAAAAGTTCCTAAGAAGGCTGATTTTTTATATAAGTGGACTAGTTGACAAGTTTCTTATTATTGAAAGGTATTCCAAACTCATTGCAGAAAGAAATCACTGCTGTTATTTGCCATATTTAACATACTGGAATGCTAAAACTCAATATGAAGAAATAATTACCACAGACAAATCGAACCAAGAATTCATTAGAAATCCACTTGCCAGTTATCTTCTGTGTTGATATAGTCAACACTCCAGCCACTTTTGAGAAGGGCATGCCCTCAACCTAATTAGTTCCCAATGGGGCACTGGACGTCTGTCAGTGAAGACTCTCTCCATAATTTCTGAATCCTTGCATGATAAAAAAGAAACAGAACTAGCTGACAGATGACCATTGCTGCTGTTCACAATGACTTATAAGTTAGGTCTTTGTAATTTAGCGGACATAAAGAATAAATGAAGAAACAGACTCTATGTGGAATCCAATATACAATTCAAACTCGCTTAGAGCTGGTTTTCAAAATCCTGGTGAACGACTGAAAATACTTCCCCCATCTCATTAATATAATTGTTGTTTTTTCATTATTATAATGGCTATTATTACCATTTTTAAATTGTTTATTATTATTATTTTTTAAATTGTGACAAATATTTTAAAATTTTACCTAAAATTGATCTGTCTGTACCCTGGATATTCATTAAGGAGTTTGCAAATGCCAAAAGATGGAGCAACTTAGATGCATAGGATGGATGAGGAAGAAAAATGGTAGGCAGAGAGATGAAAAATAAGTCCAGTAGATTAGCAGAGGTCCGAGAGGGAGGTACTAGAAATGAAGCTAAAAAGATAGTTGCAAAACATAATAAGAAAACAGAATTTCTGGATGTTGTGAAAGAATGGATATGTATAACATTAGAGAAGTCATTAAAGAAGACTTTGAGGTTCCAAGATGATGGAAATAGACTTATCAACAAAAAAAGGGGGTAGTCAGCATGAGACACTGGTTTATCCTAGAAATTGAGGATTTCGGTATAAACACGTTGCGTTTGAAGTTAACATTTTAAAGTCCAAGTAAAGAAAAATATTTTATATAAAATTAAAATAACATTTGTTTATATAGAGACGCTTCTAAAATATTTGAAGATAGCTGGCTTTCTGAATAAGAATAAGCAAATTACATTGATCATTTGCCTAACAAACTGGCTTCATAAATAGACAAAGATAAATAACAGCTCATACTCTGAATTAGCATGGTCAGAATTAATACAAACACTGGATATGAATAATTACTAGTACTAAATATTATAGCATCAAAACAGAAACATTTAGTCTTCATAAATAATAGTATCTGTCCTGATTTTGGATGACCAAGAGATATAAATCTTTATAGTTTCCAAGATTTCATTTGCAGGTTTTCATTGATGTTTTTCAGTATTTTTTTCTCCAGCAACAGATATGAAATTCTCCTCAAGAGTTGGCAGCAATACAAACACAGCTTTATATTCACTGTGAACCATTCTTTGTTTCCCTTCTCTTAAGCATTTGCCTTTCTTAGATAATTAACAGCCATCAGTAACGGGTACATACATGCACATGTGCACGCGCATGTGCACACACACGCGCACACTCACGCCAGATTCTTGCCCACTGACCCCGAAATCCCACAAAGTGAAAACAGCTGAGATGGAGTCACGATTAGTCATTTTTTACCTTTATAGTAAAATTAAAGTTGGAAAACAAAAGATTTACTGCTGAATGGCCTGGAGAATTCTTTAGTACTTTGATATTTCTTTCTAAAATGCATATTGTAGTAAGCCAATTTCATCTCCCACCACCACCCACCTACAGCATGACAAGAGAGGATACTGGTATTGAGTGCTCCGTGCTTGGAGTCTCTTAGTCACCGGACTCTTGTCGGAGGACATAGTGAATGTATGGAATTAGCTAATCAAGCTCTCTAGATAATACAAAAATAGCTAAAAACCTACAAAGATGAAGAGACCCAGGCTTGGCTTAAGCACAGGGCGTGGGGGGCCGAGGAATTATTCAGGCATTAACTGCATGATGTTAACATTAACCAAACAGTTGATTTCATTACAGTTGAGCTCAGAACTCCTAACCTTTTACCAAACAGCAGTAATTAGCCAGAGATGGGTAGTCATCAGGATTCATTCCTCAGCTAATGCTGACATGTTCAGAATGAACGCACTGATACAACACATGAGAAATTACGCGAAACATTATATACATTGTGTTGCCTAACAGCAATTTAATCCCTAGCTCAGTCACAGAGTCACTGGGTAAGCACTCAAGGGTCACTTAGTCTTTCTGAGGTTGTTCTCTCATCTTGAATAAATAATACTGACATGACGATACAAATCACCCAGGAATCTATTGCAAAGGAGACTTTGTGAAAAATGAATATAAAACAAATATAAGAGCTACAGAATTGTTAAGTTTAAATGTAAATAACTATATTTATACTTGTAGCATACAGTCCCATGAGAGACTTTCTCACCTGGAGTGTGGGTGTAGGCCACTTTATCTGTACACTCCACCTATACTCACAAACAGCTAAATAAAGAGATGCAGAGAAATCTACACTCATGGAAAGCTGGGTTATCTGATTACCTTGAGAAACAAATATTGGGTCAGGCATAATTACCCTAGAAATATTTTCTGTCAGGACTGGGAATTATAGTTTTACTTTCTTTCTTCTTTTTTTTTTTAAAAACTGTCACATTCCCTGAAAATCAGTCTGCTCTCCCTTCCCACTGTTTCTCGTGGTGCTTGTGTGGGTATGGCATTCAATAGAAAACCCCAGCAGTAAGAAATTGGTAAGCACTAACATCAAGTACATCCTATAAATGCTTAAAATTCAGCGTTAGAAAATTAGGCTCTGCTTTAAAACCTGACCCATCAGAACACAACTCCTGCCCCAACCCCAGTCCCCAACTCCTGATTCTCCTCTGTGGGGGGTAGTGCAGCCAGGAGTCTCAAGCTAGGCTTTGGAGACAGGGGGATCTAGGCTTCGTCCCTGCTCTGCCTCTTGTAGCTGTGTGACATTGTGTAAATTACCTCAACTCTCTGAACCTCCTTTGTGAAGTGAGGATAATAACATATGCCTGGCAAGGTGGTTGTATTAGAAAAATGTCTTGAAGCGCCTAGTAGAGAATCTGACAGCTAGTAGGTATCAAGTCCTAGCTATGATAATTGTTTGCATAGAAATGCAGAGTTCTGAAAGGAAAGGGTGATATATACAATAAAGGCCTGGAACCTGGTAATGGGTCTGAACTGCCACAGAAAACCCAGCACTGAAAGCAATGTGTCATCCAACTGTCAGGTGCCCTACGATGTGAGACCACGTCTCAGAGTGACAAAGCTGAGGTGCTCCCGCAGTGGGGTGTCTCAAGAGGTCTGCAGCACACATCTTCCGGTGGAATTATACCTTCAAGGACTCTCTTCGGAATGCATACAAGAGATCCAATCAGCTTCATAATGACCAAAGAATTAGCTGGCTTGAAGGAACATTTGTTCATTCCTCGCTAGTTTGGCAGTGAAGGTCATAGAGTCCACACTGAATTATCTGGAGGGACAAACACACAGGAGATTCAGAGGTACATTCCCTGCTTAAATGCGGAAGGCCCAGGCGGCCATGCTCTCCCTTTATTCAGTACCTAGCACAGTGCTGGCATAGACTAGAGGCCCCCAAATTATTTGATGACTGGATGAATAGACTGGTACTCAGGGTACTTTGGGGACAATGGTCAGGCACCAAATGCACAAAAATCTGGCAGAGGTTAACTCTTGACAATTAAATCCACAGAAGCCCCATTAAATGTGATGTTTAAGCCTGTTTTTTTTTTTTTTCCTATGAACATGAAAGTTCTCATATTTTGCCACAAGTCTCAGCATCTTGGGAAACAGCTTTCTAGCACTCAAGAGGAAGTTTTCCAGCACTGCGAAAGGAGCTCCAGTTGGAAAGCTGAGCCTTTCCAGATGTGCTTTAGGGGCGAGGGAGGATCTTCAACCACAGCCCACCCCTGGTTTTCTCTGTGAAAAGAGCTCTGCTAAGAGGGGAGTGCGTTCCTTTCGCAGGATCTCTTACACAGCTCTACAACACAAATTTCTCTGTTACTGACGTCCCTTCAAATGCTGGGAGTCTTAATGAGTCTCCACTGGTTGATAAATTTGGTTCAATAAAATAGTTTCTTCTATCCACACAGCCAACAAACCATTATCAAGAACTTTCCTGAATTCTCGCTCATCCCTATTCTCTCTCCACGTTAGGCCTGAAAATTTACCTTACGTTGTAGCATATTCTCACATTAAGCTGTAAGTAATTGTCAGACTAGTTTCTCATGCTAATTTATGGGACTCGGTATAGCACGATTGAAAGAGCACTGGTCTTGGGGGCTATGGCAGCCAGGTTCTGACTTGACACATGCACCAGTTGGCTGCATGACCTTGAACAAACCATAGATATTTACTGCGCCTGTAAGAGGGCTGGACTATGAGTCTTTATTCTCTTTTCAATTCTGAGATTTGAATAAACCTCTGGCTTTACTTTGCACATCATAGATGCTCAATAAATGCTTGTTGGTTTATGTGAAGTACCAAAGTTAATACTTCAGTGTAAAAATGATTTGGAACTATTTCTTTTGATTTGGAGTGATTTCTGCCTGATAATATGTAATGACCAAAGCAAGAAACAGAAAACTTGTATCTTACAATCTCATCTTTTAAAATAAACAATGACCAAGAGGCCTACATGTCCACAGTGTGTACGTATGCGTGTACATATGTATGCATGTATATGAGTGTATATGTAAGAGTATGTATATATCTTTAAGAACATGATCTTAGGAAACAAACTCAGATGTATTCTAGGTTATCGACAGGTTTTTCTAGGTGTACGTTTATGAGGTAAAGGCTGATGATGATGTAGGGAGTAGGAAGAGAGGAAGTGGAAACTAAACCAGAAAGGAAAAACAAATCAGAAACTCTGCTAAATCTCTCCTCACCAATTTGTACATAAGATACAATCATATTTGCTCATTTCTATAAAATTATCTATTATGTGTGTGCACATGTAAAGAGAAATCTTAAAAACAGGTTGATTTATCACCCTCTCCCAATGAGGAGATTTAGTCCTTTTCAGTGCTGGTATTTCTGGCTCGGAGGCAGAGTGAGCTATATGGTCAGCACAGACTTTCAGGACCTGTCAATCACACCAAGATGACACATGAGGTGACCACCGTCGGGATGGATGATTTATTCCACTGCTGTCCTTCATCTGACCAGCTGTTCTGACTGGTTCTAGGAATAGCAAAGGGCAATAAGAGAACTGATCCAAGGCTGCGGGTCTGTAAAGAGGATGAGTTGAGTAGTATTCCATTGTATATCACATCTTCTTTTTCCATTCATCCGTTGGTGGGCACTTAGGTTTCTTCCAGGTCTTGGCCATTTGCAACAACATGGATGGACCTTGAGGGTATTATGCTAAGGGAAATAAGTCAGACAGAGGGAGACAGATAGTCTATGATATCACTCATACGTGGAAGATCAAAGAACAAACAAACACATAGACACAGAAAACAGATTGGTGGTTCTGGAGTGAAAGGGGGTAAAGGTAGGGCAAAAAGAGTAAAGGGGCAAATGTTTATGGTGACAGATAAAAACTAGACTTTTGGTGGTGAAAACGATGCAGTCTACACAGAAGCTGAAATATAATGATGTGCACCTGAAATTTACATAATGCTATAAACCCATGTGACCTCAAATAAATAAAAAATTATATTAAATAACAAAATTGAATTAAGAATTATATATATTTTTAAAAAGGAGGATGAGTCGAAAGGTCAAGGGAGTGAGGGAGCTGGTAAAGGAGAAGTTCAAGTGATCAACCATGAGGTCCTGAAAACGAAGCCTAAGGGGGCTTGGAAACAAGGAGAGAACAAAGGGCTCAAGACTGGAAGTAGAGAAGAGGTCAAAGAGAAGGTGGGCCTGCGAGGAAAGCTGGGATATGAGAGGTTCTCATTGAGAGGGTATAACAGATACAGATCCAGGTCATGACAAGTGGCTGAGGAAGAAGATTCCTGTGACGTGTGGAGATAAAGGTCCCTGGAAGAGCCGAGATGACAGAACTGTAAAGTCAGGTTGTTTAATGAGTCATTCCAAGCAAATGAGGAAACCATGCACAAGCCTGTCAGAGATTCAAGTAAGGCCATGAACCTGTTGCCTAATTCACTTATGGCAGTCCATTAAGGACATTTCCAGGGCCATAGATGAGAGTTACAAGCAGGGATAAACTGTGCATATACTCCAAAGAGGATAATTTTTTTTTGGCATAGGCATAGGATGGCAAATTTCTCAAAATTCTAGTGGGAAAAGAGGAAACTTCCAGATAATCACCCCCCATTCTCCAACTGCATGTGTATGTGTATGTGTGTTGAGGGAGCGGGAACTAGAATGTGTGTTGGAGGAGAGGGAGTTGGACTGCAGGGAACTAGTGTCATTAAAGGAGACCTAGGCTTCAAAACCAGGGAGAAAATGCTGAGAATGTGGAGGATTTGTTAACAATCCAGGAAAAGGAAATCTAGGCATAGAACCAGGTCAGCAGTGGAAGATGAGAGTTGGGCAGCAGCCTTAAAGGAGATGAAAATTGAAGTTTGCTAACCAAAAAGAGCCTACGCTTTGCACAAGGCCTGGGGGATTGAGATGAGGGAAAAAATATATAAATGATTAGCCTGAAGATTCCCCAAACTATCTTCAAGTTGTTTTGATACTAATATTAGATTAAGGCTTAAGGGGATGCTACAGCCTGGAATAATCTCTAAGGCTTCAAGTGGTCTCTATCTGCGCTCCCTGCATTTGGGAAGGACAATGGGTAAGACTACTGTACCCACCATTCACATGGAGTGGCCAAGCAGGACAGCAGATTTGCAGCTCAAGAGCCCTTCAAAGCAGTGGGAAGTAACAAGCTAGGTAAGTGGTCTGAAGCAGAGCAAAGAAAAGATAATGCTGAGGTGAAATTGATAGTTTAACTGCATATGCTGCTGGAAGCTCATGAGACTTGTGCTCAGGCTCAATCCTGCTGCCTATTGTAGGGACCTCAGAACTTTCCTTAAGGACCATCACCTTGCCTAGGCTACCTGCCAGAACTCCATCTCCCAGCCGCCCCTAACTTTGACATGGTAACCAGTTAATCTATATTATTAAAAAGGTCATTGATCATTTATTTGTAGCCTAGATAATGAGAGGGTACCTATGTCTGCAGGGTATGAGGAAATGGAGTGGAGGGGAATGAAGACTTAGAAACCATTTAAGTAACTGACATTTGGAGTTACCATTAGCCCTTCTCCATCATATCCTGAAAATGGCCATTAGCTATAACTGAATTTACTGAGAAGTTTTTATTTTCAGAACTCTTGTGGAGGATGAATTCATTTTTTCACTAGGAAATAGGTCAGATCATCATGTTTTTTTCCAGCCAGGCAGTAAAAGAGAAAGTTTGAAAGGTATGCTTGACAGCCACTCATAGTATACTGTTGTTAGCCCCAGGATGAACTGCTGCATATCTGTTTTATTTGTCAAGTATTTTATATATGCTTCATTAAGGTAAAAAAATTGGTGAATCACAGACTCAGCAAGTATAGACAATATCAGTTCGCCTGCCAATGCCTCAGTTTTACAACAGTAAAATGGGAATAATGATAATAAAATGGGAATAATGCCAGGAGGGTTTTGCCTGACTGATCCTTGTCACACACACCATCACCACCACCCCACCTCCAACACACACACACACACACACACACACACACACACACACAGACACACACCTTTAAAAAACTAGCAGAAATAAAAGAAACACCCCAATTTTTGAGAGGAATTTTTTGATTGCCTTATTGACTTTTTCTGAAATGAGGAACTTAAGAGAAAAAAAGGAAACTAGGTTTTCCTCTCTGTAAAGGGGATGAAGTAGAGGGGAGAGAGAGAGAAAATCAGGATTCATAGGCACGTGAGAGCATGCATATGTGGTGGCTGGGTATTCATTGTGTCTTGTAAAATGAGCTTCCATCCTTCCTGTGTACAGTCAACCATAGCAAGGACAGGAAAGACAATATTTAGTAAAATGTGCTCAGGTGGAATGCACATCAGATAGGACCCTTTTGAGATCACTAGCATCAAACATTCCAGGCTTTGCTCATGTTCGATCAGTCAGCGTCTCCCTCAAAGCACCCTGACATGGTTATGAAATGCCTTACTTCAATAAAAAGCTCTGAATTCCTCTGAAAAGTAAAACGACGTAAAGAAAAAGTCTCTTACTGCTTTAAAAAATGATCCCAATGTAATATTAATGTTTCCTGACGTTATCATACAACATAATAAGCAAGAAATACTACAGGTTTGAGAAGAAACTCAACAGAACTTTCATGTGCCGTAAAAAGTTAAATGACAGAAAAAAACAAACTGGAAGTAAACAGATGGAAGGAATGCCACGTGAGCTAAACAGACAACTTGGGAAATTCTTTCTCCACAGGAATTATAAAGGGCTGCAGTTGACTCACTGGTGATCCTGCAGTGATGAGTCTAACATGGTTGAAAAAGAAGGGGAGAGAGGGCTCAAATACTGGGAGAGGTAAGGGGGAGTGGAGGAGCTCTGGGCAGATGTCACCCCTCTAACATAGGTGATGGTAAAGATATAGTTGGAGCGTAGGCCTACCATTGGTAATGCCTTTTCCCCAGTTGGGAGGAAAGCCTGTCTTGTTGTGTCAATTACCACATTTATGCCAGCTGGCTGCAGAAGAGGCATATCCCTCAAACTAAAAACCAGTGTCCAATTTGATGTTGCTATACAGATAGAAAAAATAGAACGCCGGTCCTTCCTGAGTTTACAAACCCAGGAAGTCACTGCTGCTGGTTTAATACAATGGCACCTGCAACTTTAGAGGCAGGATCTGTTAAAAGAGGGCAGGAACTCAGGCAAATACTTGTTGCGTATCTATCATATCTCATGTCCTGTTCTAGATGCCACGGAACAACTCAGTCAGGGTCTCTGCACTTGTGGGGCTTACATTCTAATAATAATTACAGAATAAAGCAAACAAAAATAAAGTGATATTTAACTTATATGGGCCCTTCGGGAATAGAGTGAAGGGTGGCAAATATGAAGCCGATTTGTCAACACCCCCCTTTTCTTCAGCCAGGCAGACATTTGCCAAATCAATTACGGCATTCTCAGTCGCTCAGCCATTCTCAACACCGCAGTCCCGACAGCCAATAATAATTCATCAGTGTCAGCCCATGAAAACCTAAACTACAGTTATCTTATATCTGACAAGCGTACCTATTTTTACCCATCTTATTTTTTTAATTTCCTTTGTTTCTTCTTCAATATTTCTTGAAAAATTTGAAACTCCTTATCCCAGGTGTACTGGAGGAAACCAGCAAAAGGGAGGGGGGTGCTTCTCCTCTGGCTAGTGTTTTAAAAGGGATTTTGAAGAACCCAGGGGTTAGATCCAGCCTTGTCCACAGCACGGAAAGAATCTGAATTGAAAGCTGAGTCTCCAGGCGGTGGACTGTACAAATATTTTCATGCTCCTCCAACATTGTCATCACAATGATGTTTCCTGGGAGGGTCTGAAGCTTTAACAACTATGACCAGTGTCTTAAAGATGGCACTTGGGTGCTTTTGGCACTGTCGTCAATCAAAGAAGTGGCTGGAGATTTACTTTTTCAGTGTTTTCTCCCTGGCTTTAACTGGTTTTGCTAGGGGTGGCAAGTGACTGCCCCGCACACTGGTGGCTTCTTGACTAGGGGGGAGTCTCGCCTCAGTGGTAGTGCCCACTTCTTCTGCCACTTTGTGCCACTATACAGAACATCTGGCTGGTTCCTGTTCCTTCTTCACCCTGTCTTCTGGTTTCTATGGAATTGTGGATGCCTGATTACATGCTAAGCTTTTAAGCAAGTGCCTTACTTGTATCTCTAGAAACTACTTATGAAGGCCTCTCTCCTTGCTACTTGATTTTGACCCACTGCCTTGCTTTCACCCCTGGCTGTTGCTATTACAACAGCTGACTGCTCAGATTGCTTCTGACTCCACCATCTGAAGCTACCCAGATCTAAGGACTCCTCCCCACCCAAGGCCCAGTGCTACTGTACTTAGATTTCTCCTTTTCTTTGAGTTACTTTCCATGCCTTCAAGAAAAAAAGAAGAAATCATTTCGTGCAACTGAGGTCTTGGAGCTATCTGCCCACTAGTCAGATCCTTTCCATTTCTCTAAGCATTTTAACTGTTTGGCTTTCCTTTGTGTCAAGTACTGAGGATCATCCACAGCCTGGTTTTCCAACACACTCCTGGGGCTCCTCTCTAACCCATCAGATAGCACATAATCACTAACTACAAGTTAATTTCAATATTATCCAAAACAAAACATAATTAGAAGAGCAATGTGCTGTGAAAATTATCATAAAAAGCATTCAAAAGCCAAGTATAAATGCATTTGAATTATCCATGGTTTAGGATTATTTGTGCCACTGTTCCTCTCCATTAGGGCAGAACCAGAGTTGACTTTAGCTATAATTTCACGGTCTATAAAAACAACCATTGAGAATCGCGTATGGACTGTGATTGCGTTCAAATAGTTCATGAATCTTCTTCAATATCAACATTTACTCAACCTCCTTCTACTAGTGATGGCCCATCTATGTTACTTTGATGTAAGATACATAGGTCATTCTCACTAGATCCAGAATCTGCCAGATATATTCAATGGGGAAATACAGTTCAGAGGGCCTGGCTGGGTGGCATAGTGATTAAGTTCACACACTCCACTTCAGCTGCTCAAGGTTCGCAGGTTCAGATCCCAGGCGCAGACAGAAGCACTGCTTGTCAAGTCATGCTGTGGCAGCGTCCCATGTAAAGTAGAGGAAGATGGGCACAGATGTTAGCCCAGGGCCAGTCTTCCTCAGCAAAAAGAGGAGGATTGGCAATGGATGTTAGCTCAGGGCTGGTCTTCCTCACCAAAAAAAAAATACAGTTCAGAATTGGCTTCTAAGATTAAAATGTATTAAGCAACTCCCTTAAGAAGCACTGTGTAGTGAATTGCAATGGGGAAACTATAACAATGAATAACGAGAAAAATATCTCAAACACATGTAGGCACAATTTCGAATAATAGGATGAAGCTTTAGACCAGTGTAGCGCGCAACTTTCAAAGATGGGGTGTCTCTTCTTAAATTTGGGGTGACTATATTGTAGGTCCCTTGAAGTAGAAATTTTTGTGTATCTTTCTATAGACAGTTTTAAGGACAGTGATAAATATGCCTCTAATCTTAATGCTTTTGCTAGATTATGGGTCCAGAATGCAAAAGTAGGTCTAGGTAAGATGAATCGTTGTGGTTTAGGTCCCTAAATTCCTTCATGCTAAGATGTAGATAAGTCACAGAAAGCACAGGATTCAGGCTAAGTTACAAAAAGAAAAGAATCTCTTTCTCCTACTGTGGTTTTTCAAAGGTGAAATATGAACATGGTAAAAAAATTGCAATGGTACAAAAAAGCATAGAGTAAAAAGTAAGTCTCCCTTCCACTTCTGAATAGACAGACAATAATATCTTCCTTGGAACAATGTAGAGCTTGATTATTATTGCAATAAACATTATCTTTTACCAAAAAAAGTTTTGAGAATGATGGCTCCTTGAAAATGTGGAACACTGTTGCACTTATTAACTCACATTCATGTATTAACGGCCTGCAATGTGCTTCACCTGATTTTTTCTTGACATTTGCATTTTTTTACTTCTCCTTCTTTCTCATTATGGTCATTTGCTTCTCTTGGGTATCCAGCTGTTCACCGTTCTTTTGAACCAGTTCTGTCTGGGGCCAGGAAAGATGATAACAAGCTCTTGGTCAAAAACTCAGCCCAAGTCGCTCCACCACTGGCCCCAGTTTGATCCTTGTTTTGGCCCTAATGATGGAGCTTTTGTCTTGTGCACTTTTTTGTCCTAGCTGTGGCCCTGCTTTATTCAAATGTGTCATAGTCAATGATTTCATAACCTGCCTAGCAGAGTATCACGTTAATCACCACAAGCTTTGGAGTCAGATTGTGCTTCGATTGGAATATTTAGTCTCTTACTTATTAGCTGTGTAACTCGAGGCAAATAACAACTTCCATGTGGCTCAGTTTCCTCATCTGTTAAATGAAAATACCACTAGTACAAACTTCATAAATTTAGGAGAATGAAATAACCTCTAAAGTTCTTAGCACTATTTCTGATATTATGCCTATAGTCATGAAAAGAACTGGACTCCAGCACTGCTCTTGAAAATCACTCAACTGGGACTAAAGTCTATTCACCGAATCTTAGTCCTATTCTACAGCCCACCCCCTTTACAATAAACTTCTCTAATAATGTTGGTTTGCCTGCATCTCCAAGTATGTCTACTTATCTCTCTGCCTATCAGGGCACTTTCTTATGTCTCCCTAGACTTCCATGATGGAGAATCCTTACGGGCATCTGTTGTCCTTTTTCACAGACACTGTGCATCACATTCTACCCTGCTGATTAGACTTCCTTCTCTGCCTTTCATCTGGTTTCCCTGTGCCTCACCATGATGAACTTCAGTCCAGTGGTCATGCGGATTGGAAAGCCAAACAGCTCCCAGTCTGATATATCCTGCTATCCATGCAAGAAGTCTGGGGTTCCACATGGCACCTACTCCTCACTTGTAAGGTAACATCACAGCGGCCAATGATATGTTTAGGGAAGAGAACATGTAAATTTGAAAAATCTCAGTTTCCTCCAGTACATTTCTACCCATTACCAGTAAGGTCACACTTGTCTACGGATATCAGTCTGAACTCAGTTCCCTCAGACAACTCACCTATTAAAATGCCACTACCGATCTAGAGGTAGGTCATGGAGATAACTCCTACTGCCAAAGCTCTCTCAGCCAATGACCTCCCCCAGCTTCGGTGGCAGCCTGTGGTTCACTAAGCAAAAGACAGCAGAGCCCTGATAGTGGAAAGTACAATAAAAGCACAAACTGTTTCATTTTATCATGTTTGATGGTTGGAAAGTGAAATTACAAATTGTATGATTGTTTTGCCAAGCTGAAAGGAGCCAAGTATAACACCTTTGAGGATGAAATGAAAGATTTTAGCAAAGAGAAGAGAGGTGCTATGCAATCGTCTGTCATAAATAAAAACTGGCTCACTTATTTTCGTTTTGAAAGCCACCATACATGTGGGAATATAAAGATATTATATACACCATAAGTTAATTTAGATTATGCAATAAATTATTGGTTTCATTGGCTCACAAACTGTTAACATCTTACTTGTACCCAGAGGCATTAGTGGATTCTTTGGCAGCCCAAAATTAAAATTCCAGCTTTCAAACTACTGAAATTAAAAAATAATAATAATATAAAAGCACGATCTATTCACTTGAAATAGTGGAACAAAATAATTTAGCTGATGCATTTTGTTGATTACAGCATGAGGATAATGAAGTCAAGGATTCATTTCCACATTTGCTAATGAACCCACTGGTTCATTGACACAGCCTGTACTAGTTACAGCCTACGATCTGTGTCATCATTGCTCACTACAGGAGTTTTCAGGGCAACGATAGACAATTGCAGACAATACCAGAAAAATAAATTTCAGGAGTTTTTCTTTATGTAGGGAAAGAGAGGACACATTCAACTGGAGATCTAGAACATCCCTCCAAATCAAATAATAAGATGCTGGGAATATAACAACAATCAGTCACTTTTCCATCATTTCTTGCATTCTTCACTGTCTACATATGTTATGTCTATTTATACTTTTGTCTCTTTTCTCCTTTGAATATAAATGAACCTTCCCAAAGTTATATTGATTCTCTTAGAAAAGGTTTTAATACGCTAGGCCTAGTATGTCATCTCTTTTTATATAGATACATCTTCCAAGCTTCAGGGAGAAAACAGATCTAAAAAGATGGCTCCTTTCCCAAAGTGCTTGAATGGAAGAGAAATGGCAGGCAATGCCAGGCTTATACCCAGCAGGCTTGAGAAGGAACAGGACTTAAATGAATTAGATATTGATTGCTTGGGTATTTTTGAAATTTCCTTTAATCTGAATTGGTTCCCTAGACAAAGGATTGGATTTGGACATTAGATGGCAGTGAAAATAATTCTTCAAAATACAAAAGTCTCAGTTTGAAGGTGCCTTATAGGTTATGTATTGTTAAGTTTCAGTTCTCTCCACACCCCCTTTAGTGATTTTTTTTCAAACCATCATTGAGTACCTCTTGATAAGTAATATTAATTAATTTATTAACTAATGGGGGTAATTTGCAAGGTTGGAAAGCAAGTACTCTTCACTAAACTTTGGTAATTTCATAACTTTTATTATTGGAAAATTACAGGTCACTTATTTCCTCTCTGATAGCTATCCCTAGGTGGTTTGAAGATGAATATGACTTTCAAAATCTCTTAGTAACCAGCTTTGGGATTTTCTTTCAGACACTCCAAAAATATATGCTGAAGTTGAGTGCCTCTGAGCAATGCCTCCAAAATGTCGCACTGGAACGAAACAGGGATGGATAAAATATAAGAAAACTAAATCCAAACGTAGTAGCATATTAGTGGAGGTCTGTTTCCTTAGCAAGTTTAATTGCAGCACTTTTCAAACTTATGTATTTTTATGTATGCACCAGATTGGTCATTATGCCTCATCAAAAAGATCTGGCCATTTGCACAAGTGAAAGTAAACATTCTTATAACTGTTTTTAAATCTTAGAATCTCATAGCTCCTAATTTTCCCTTTATGTTTCATCTCCTTTATCATATTCAAATCTCAGTTGGAAAAGCAAGGATATCCCCTTACTGTGAAGAAAAGCATCCCTCATTTTATTCTGACTAAGAAATGTCCCTAGTGAAGCCAACACACACTGTCTCTCCCTTCTCTTATTCTTTTTCATGCCTTATCTCATTTACTGCTCACTTCAACTTTTAGAGGCAGGTATCATTATTATTTCTATTGAACTGATGAGGAAAGAAAGGCTCAAAAAGGTCATGTAACTTGCCCAAGGTCACACAGCTAGTAAATGGCAGAGCCAAGATCCCAAGCTCGTGCTCCTAATCACGGCATCCCCTGAATATATCAGTTTGTAATTCTGATATATTCCTCTTGATTTATATGTATGTAAATTATATATAAATATATATATGCATTGGCCAAATGGATGAGGTGATTATCTTACTGAAGAAGTGGTATAACGCTATATCTTTCTTTTAGACTACTCATAGTCTATACAAACTATTTTATTTTTTTTGCTGAGGAAGATTTGGCCTGAGCTAACATCTGTTGCCAATCCTCCTCCTTTTGCTTGAGGAAGATATGCCATGAGCTAACATCTGCAACAATCTTCCTTTATTTTGTATATGGGTCACCGCCACAGCATGGCTACCAACAAGTGGTGTAGGTCCACTCCCGGGAACTGAACCTGGGCCACGGAAGTGGAGTGTGCTGAACTCAAACGCTAGGCCATGGGGCTCACCCCACAAACTATTTTATAAATAAGTGAGATATTACTTTTGTAAAAGTTCACACAAGTGTTCCAGATAAAGATTTTTTTTAATGGGTGGCAATAACTGAATTTATTAGTTAAGTAAATCTATTTCTTCTTAATACTGTGTAGAGCAAAATATATTCACTTGAACAAACAAACAAATGTCTTTAAATTGACAGTAAAGTTTCAAGAATCAATATCCAAAAAGATGCATTTTTAAAAAAAATTTTTTTCTAGGATCCAATATGTTCTTCCTACAATGATTTGGATTCTGTTCCAATCTTCTGAACCCTTCAGAAACAAACAGCAAGAGAATAGCGAATGCTTTTTGCTCTATTGCATTGATTTATAGTGACTTCCAAAGTGAAGTCTGCATGTCTCAACCAATTTAAATATAGTAGACTCTGCTACTCTGAGTAAATTATGTTACTTTTAATTTAAACCCACACAAACTTTTAGCACAAACCATCTTCTCAAGTCTTGCTTCTGGAGACTGGAAAAAAAATTCGAAGGACTAAATGTCATCTCTAAAGTTTCACTGAGAGACATATCATTGCATACCCATTAACTAGAAATAGCTAAAGCCAACCAAAGATAAATGAGTCAGAGTAAAAGCACAAGTTATAACTGCCTGCACAGAGAACAACCTTTCTCTTATGATGCTTATTAAATCTTACCAGAGGGGATGGCCTGGTGGCACAGCAGTTAAGTTCGCACACTCCACTTCAGCGGCCCAAGCTTCGCAGGTTTGGATCTTGGGCACAGGCCGACGCACTGCTTGTCAAGCCATCATGCGGCAGCATCCCATATAAAGTAGAGGAAGATGGGCACGGATGTTAGCCCATGGCCAAACTTCCTCAGCAAAAAAGAGGAGGATTGGCAACGGATGTTAGCTCAGGGCTAGTCTTCCTCATACAAAAAAATAATAATTAAAAAAAATAAAATAAATCTTACCATTAAAGTGTACAGGTGTGATTTTGGTACACTCCCTTGCCTAGGAGTGAGAAAAAAAGAAAAGAGTCCCCAAGTGTTTGGGGCTGAGCTCCTTATTTGGAAAGGCTCTGATCATCAATTGAGTTTGAGTATAGTACCCTGAAAATTATCACTTCTTTGAAAATGAATGAGCTACCAAAATAACATTTTAGACTAGAAACTAAAATCATTGCCAAAGGTTTCCAAAGAGATGCAAGATTTGGGGAAAGTAAAGTTAATTATTCTGGAGTCTAACATGACTCAGAAGAGCAGAATAAAATAAGCTCCGAGATTTGATGATCAAGCTTCATAGAGGGAAGAGCTTTCCATCAGCAGCTGGCCAAAGGCAGCAGGAGATCCAAAGAAGCTGGAAGAAATGATTTAGAAGAAAATGGATCTCCTTTGTAACCTTGTCTTTAGTATACTATCCCTGAGTGTCTCATTCTAAGTCCTTCTCTTTTCTCATTCTTGAGAACTCATTTGTTCCCGTGCTTGAGGAACTGTCAGGGAAGAACCTCAGCCTTATAAAGGATAGCCTGGAATAAAGCCACCACAGCCCCATAAGTGTTAAAAGTAGACAGTGAGAGTTAGTGGATCAAAGCAGTACAGATTTCTCCTCTTTGACATCCTCCATCTAACCTGTCATTAGTAATCCCACTGAATCCACCCCTTCCTCATCATTCCCAGTCACGCTTTACTTTAAATCTCCAATGATTTTTCACGTGAATTAGTTTGCAACACTGCCACTGCAGACCTGTTTCTAAGGCAAATCTAATTATGTCGCTCTCCCTTCATGAAACCTGGGTCATGCATACTTTAAAATGGTAGCTGCCCATCTGGAATCTCTGCGTTCCTGGATTTTTAAAGTGTCAGTTGGGGCCAGCAGGCTATTCTCAATATTTCAAAAAAGCTTAAAGATAACCATGAATTTATCTGGACAAGGCTGTACAGATTAACTATAACTACTGGAATTATTGCACCTCAAAATGGTGTTCCTCCTCGAGTCACCCAGATGGTGCCAAGTGCTGGTCCTGTGCTTTCCTGGGATTTAGAACCTCTTCCCATTCAGGCTAACTTGGCACTGCCGGGTAACTCTGATCCAAAGGCAAGACTAACATAAGGCTCCCTGAGGACTCTAGTGCTTCTAGAGTCCAGCACTGGACTAGAATAAGTACTTAATAGGTATTTGTTTGAATGACTTTTTAGAAAATTGACTGATCTAATCAAGGTTAACTGTATTAATCAATACAAAATTGTATTAATCAATACAAAATGAAGAAGAGGAGAGAGAATTTTAACTTAATTCCAATCTATATTCTAGTACAACTTTTCAAAAAAACAGGAGTCATGAGTAGAAAATACAACCAAGAAGTTCTTGGAAGAGTAAAGGTCAAAGTCACTGGTATTTATAGAAGTCCTTCTTTATCCACGAGGGATATGTTCCAAGACCCCCAGTGGATGTCTGAAACTGAAGATAGTACAAAACCCTATACATACTGTTTTTTCCTATACATACACCCATATGATAAAGTTTAATTTATGAATTAGGCACAGTAAGAGATTAACAACAATAACTACCAATAATATAGAACAATTATAACAATATACTGGAATAAAAGTTACTGTAGATCTTAGCAACCTAAGCATAAGATTTTTTTTCTTTCCTTATTAAATCAAGAACTTTCACTTTTCACTTAAAGGAAGCATTTCATGCCTTCTGTTTGGCATCTCTGAATTGCCAGCATCACTACTCTTGTGCTTTGAGGCCATTATTAAGTAGACTAAGGGTTACTTGAACACAAGCACTGCGATACCACAGCAGTCAATCTGATAACCGAGACGGCTGCTAAGTAACTAATGGGCGGGTAGCGGGCAGGTAGCCTATATCGCGTGGATACACTGGACAAAGGGATGATTCGCGTCCCAGGCAGGACAGGATGGGGCGAGATGGCTCAAGATTTCATTGTGCTACTCAGAACAGCATGCAATTTAAAACGTATAAATTGTTTATTTCTAGAATTTTCCATTTAATATTTTCAAACCACATTGACCATGGGTAACTGAAACCATGGAAAGCAAAACTGCAGGTAAGCGGGGGACTACTGTATTAGGTAACCAGTGTTTGCTGGGCCCTGTCCCAGACAAATTAGATAAACGTTTTCACTTCCTCCTCACAGTAAGGCTGTGAGATGGTGTTTACATTTAACAGATGTAAACAAAATAAGATTCAGAGAGACTGAGTGATTTCCTAAAGTCACAGAACAGCTAAGTAGCAGAAGCTGGGTTCCAACCACGTCTGCCTGACAGAAAGTCTATTGTCCTACATGTTATTTTTGTTGTAGAGAACCAAACACCCACAATAACAACAAATCCAAATGACAGTCCTGCTAGTTCTAAGTCTGCTTAGCTTCCTAAAGGAATCTTGATGAATGAATCCAGAAACTTAAAAATTAATCAGAACTTGATTGTATCAAGAAATAACCTGAAATTTTTATTAATTTCTGCTAACTTTTGTATCAGGCTGTCCTAGAACATCGAAAGACTTCACATATATAATGATAAAGCATATTTTCCCAAAGCTAAGGCTCATGTCCCTCTCCTACACAGACTTCCACCAAGACACGTGGCTCAAGTGAACACCTGAAGAAGCTTCCCACCACACAAGACTTGGTCTCCATTTAGAGCAATAGCATACCACTGAAGCTACATTCTCTGCATATGATGGGTCCTGAAAACCCTATGCCTGCCTCTCTTTAGGCAGGTCCACATCACTGTACCCCATGAGCCAGCAAGGTGTGCTAAATCTAAACATATAATGAGTCACAGAAAGAAAAAAAGAATGGGAAGAATTGAGCTCTATTATGATAAGGCATGTGGCTGATGGTGGTACTTTTTTTTCCTTTAAGTTACAGAAGGCCAGGAAGTGACAAAATATTACCTGAAAAGATTATTGTCATGTAAAGCTTTAGTCCTATTCTTTCTCATATTTTGTTCTAATTTTAGTCTTTTAATTCTGTTTAAAAACACAACCAGGTTTTTATTGGATGTTCATGTCATTTACCTTTTATCTTGAATCAGAAATTTCAGTGTATTGCGTTCTGGGATGTGTGCCAATTCCACATGTACTTAGGGACACATGTATATACATAGTCTCTATTGCCTTGTACATAGGTATTAAACTGCATGGCAGAGATGATAATGATTTAATCCTCCTGAAAAAAGAAGAGGCAGTCCTTTCAACTAAATACCAGGCAGAAGTCCTCTCCGAGATAATTAAGTCACCTACACCTCTCCAGACATCCTCCTGTTCTCTGATGGAATGGAAATGGTGAGCTCCCTCTGCAGATAAACAGAAGAGGTGATGAAAAATAGGGAACATATTCAATGAACACTGAGTGAATAGTTTCCTAGGGTAGACCTGTGCTGTCCAATAGGGGGAGCCACCAGCCACATGTGTCTACTGTGCACTTAAAATATGACTTGACTAAATTGGGATGTGCTATAAGTGCAAAATACACACTGAATTGTGAAGATTTACTATGAAAAAATGTAAACTATCTCACTAATAACTTTTCATATTAGTTACATACTGAAATAATAGTTTTGGATAAAATTACATTTTTGAAATGTGGCTACTAGAATGTTAAAATTACATATGTAGCTCAAATTATTTTTCTGTTGTCCGTGCTGCTCCAGACACTCTGATCTACCTCTCTCTGAGCTCTAAAACAAGTTGGATACAGTGGATTGTGGTGGTAATAGGCTAAGTAGGCAATGTAAAACCCGTGGCCCAGTAAACAATTTTTGGCTGGCTTCTAGTCTTTGCTTCATAAGATCTGGCAAGCAGGTGAGTATGGCGAAGGCACATTAACATGTGGGCGTGTATGTTACACTAAACATTGCCTCTAGGTCTTGCTTCACCCCCTCTCAGGGAACTCCTTGCAAAATCTGCTAAAAACAAGACAAAACAAAAACTTGACTGATACAAATTGGCTAGTGTAAGACTCTTATAATTTTCTAACAATGAGTACTCAACTTTTTTTACACTAGAGAACATATTGGCATTTGACAAATTTGGCAACTCCTCATCACTTTCAACATCTAAATTTGCCTTGTACCTCACAGCCAATATTCCCAGAAACCTAGATTTTTTTCCCTCCATTTCTCCCTAGTAGAAATAGGATGATTTGGCTGGTTTTCATCAGGGGACTGAATAATCACAATTCACGCCTATTCTCCAAACCTCATTTCAGCCAATAGTTTCAGTCACAGCAGCTAACACAGGAAAAAATATATTGGTTTGAATTTCAGCTTATTTTACATCTGTTATCCACCTAATAGTTGAAAAGCCATGAGCCAGAAGGCACACAGCCAATGCAATAGAAAAAGAATGGGGACCTAAGTCACCCAGATCTGGGTTCAAATCCCAGCTCTGCTGCTTCAAAGAAGCACCATCATTATCCTCATGTTACTTCAAAGGATGGTTGTGAGGATTAAATTAAGTAATGCATGTAGAATACAGTGCTTGGCACGTAGAAGATTCTTATTGAAAGTTAGCTTCTCCTTCCCTTTCTCAGTTATTAAGTAACCCTGTACCTACGCACTCACATTACACCATACTTATCAACACTGATGTTTTTCTTAAATGCTAGGATTGAGCCAGCCTGGTGGTCTAGTGGTTAAGATTCAGTGCTCTCACCGCTGCAGCCTGGCTTCATTTCCCAGTCAGGGAACCATACTGTAACCCATCCGTCAGTTGTCATACTGTGGCGGCTGCCTGCTTCTGTCATGCTGAAAGCTATGCCACTGGGATTTCAAATACCAGCAGGGTCACCCATGGTGGACAGGTTTCAACGGAGCTTCCAGACTAGACCTTCCAGAAGAAGGACCTGGCCAACCATATCTGAAAAAATTGGCCAGGAAAATCCTATGAATAGCAGCAGAGCATTGTCTAATACAGCACTAGAAGGTGAGAGGATGGCGCAGAAAGACTAGGCAGGGTTCTGCTCCGCTGTACACAGGGTCATAGGAGTTGGAACTGATTCATCAGCACTAACAACAAAGGATTGGAGAGGATACGACTATGGACCACTTTATCAGCTCATTGGGTTATTTAAAGAATTTGATTTTCATAATTACAGAAATGATGGATACTGCATAGGACAAAGCTACAGACTTTTCTAGGGTTGATTTTAAATTTAAAAACATCTTCAAAAGCAGCTGCCTGTGTTTTTACTATTTGAGGCTGGGAAAGAACAGCAAACAGCAGGAGAATCACTTACTCACCAGAGTTACAAGGGCTCCTTGACTTGTGAGATTCCATTCCCTCCAAAGCACAGACAGCTTAGATTACTCAATATGTGGAGCCTCGGTCCCCACCTCTCACAAGACCTAACTTGTTAATCAATAGTGCTTTTTAGTCTGTTCAACACAGCAAAAACCAATAAATTCCTAAGTAGAGCACGGTTCTTATCTTTTTTCTCCCTTTCTTCTCTCCTAGAAAACATGCTCTAAAAGATTTGTATATTGACTCTTCTACTTATTCCAGCTTCTCAATGGAAGCGTATAAGGATCTGAATTGCATACTAGAAATATCCTTCAGTGTTTCTTACCACTCTGCATTGCTGCTTGAGGGAGGTCTTATTTCTTTCACTGATTTTCACCTGATTTATCTCTCATGTTATGACATTTATTTTTATAAAATTTAATAGTATTAAGAGCCCAATAATTAAAATTTTTCCACATAAAAATCTCAGCAGCAGGTTTATTCATCTTTTTTCTTCTTTCCTTCTATTCATTTTTCTCTCTCTCCCTTTCCCTTTCTCTTTCCCCCTCCTCTCCCTCTGTTTCTCTTGTTTCCTTTTTTCCCCTCTCCTCTGTGATAAGAAATAGCCTCCTCTAGTATATAAGAACCTTCACCTTACCTCTGAGTTGAGCTGTACATCCAAAGTACTTGAGTTCAGAGCCAGTGGCTCCAATACTCAGAACACCCAGAAACCTCAATTCCAAGTTGAGAATGGGCAAATCTCTAGGGGAAATCTCTGTCTTGTGAAGGAAAATCTGCAATGCCCCAGAGATCCAATAAGATACACATATAGAGAAGTTACTAGAATACTCATTCCATTTTTACAAAGAGGAAAGCAATCTTTGCCACTTCTAAATCTGCATAAATCTATGTGGGGGTAAGTGATATAGATTCTATAGATATCAATCTATAAGGTAATTAAAATAATGTAATTAATGAATCAGTCACTCACACAGCAAGGTTTAACCATGCCATACAGACAATTCAGCAGGAGGGGTTTGGTGCAATACCACGTCAATGAACGCTTCCTGGGAATCTACTAGTCTACTGTATTTAGGCATCCTTAAACACATTCTCCTGTAACAACATAAAAATATTTTTAAGTATTTTCTCTTACTTCCTAAGAAATCATAAAATATATTTCCAAAGGGATCTAACCTTTCTTCAATCTCACTCTACAGTAAAAGCTTAATTATCCTACATGTTCCTCACTTGGCCATTGACTGAGAGGGTGTGTGTGTGTTTGTATGTGTATGTGGTGTGACTGAGCCAAGTCATGTCTCTCAAGTCACTTTAGTCTCCTCATCTCTAAATGGGGGTTGGAAATGGAGTATCTGTCCCAAGTCCATGACAAGGTCTGTTCCACCACCATGACAGTAATTTTGTAACTATATTAGGGCAAAAATAGGAGCAGGGCTGGGGGAGAAAGAAGGATACCTGTCAAATATATTTTATGGCTATTTATGGGTTGTTTCTGTTTTTGTTTTTTCATTTGGTCTCCCTCCCTAGGTTAAAGATACTAGTGACCTTTCATTAGTTCTTGGTATTTAACAGACAATGGGTTAACAATGATTATTGGCCAGATTTTTCAGATGAAAATACTGGGGTATAAAGAAGTTAAGTAGCTTTCCCAAGATCATGAGATCATAGAGCTAATAAGCTCCCTCTTCAGGGCCCTCACAGCACCTTATAAAACCCCCTCTCATGTTATCACTTTACCTTATTACCATCTTTCTCCACTTCTTGGTGTTAAACTTTCTCAAGTGCTTCCTCCCTGAAGCCCCAATGCCAAGCACCATGCCTGGAATACATGAGGTGTGCCATATATGTTGAAATGACTGAGAAGGCAGAAATTGCCTTATTTGTATAGAATTTAGGCATTTTATATTCAGAAAATAACTCCAAAAATCTATTTATATATTGCTGAGTGGACTAAAGATTTGGCCCTTATAGCAAACTACTCTTTCTCAGAATGCTTTTTCTTTCGAATCTGACAGATTCATAAGCTAATGGTGAAGAAAGACTGTGTATCTTTGGCTCACAGACACAGCTACTTCTTTATTTGTGTCTATGTTTTGATAAGTCAGAGAAATTTCTCTTCAATTTAAGTATGTCATAATTTTTATCCAAACACCTCTACCAATTTTGGTCAGTGCTATCTTATCTTTTTTCCTCCAACATTATATTCTAAAAATGTCAAACATTCCACAAAGTTAAAATAATTTTATAATCAATATCCACATTCCCACACCTTGATTCTACCGGAACATTTTATTAAACTTGCTTTATAACATATCCACCCACTTACCTATCCCTCTATCCATCATCTATGAATCCACCTTATCTGTTGACGCATTTCAAAATAAATTGCAGGCATCTTTCCACTTCCTCTAAATACTTCAACATGTATCTATGCTACATTATCTTTTACAATTACATGGAATATTTGTATACTGTATTTCCTATTGAATCACAAAATGCAAACTCTTTTTGCCTCCTATGGATTTTTTGGGTCACTTGCTATTGAAATTGAAGCCCCAAACCTACAAATTATTGCCTGATTTAGAAGAAAGCAGGTTAAGAGGTAGGACCAAGAGAATGAAAGACCTAAACATTTTCAAATCCATAAAACTGTGTTGAGTAAATGCTGCATAAAATTAAATTCCAGCCTTTATTCTTTATTCAAGGAGACAGTGATAATCCTGTTAGCTTTTGCTTCACGACTTTATAAATGGACAAATGACAACATAGCACATTAGATCATTAGAACATCATTACTGAGACTTAAGTCCACAAGGGTCCTCTAGGGAAGGCTACCATGACATTTTTCGGTTTGGGTCAAGCGTTTGACAAGGACAAACTCCAGGCCTGCACCATCCACCTGTTCATTGGATGCCAGCTCATAATGGGCTCAAGGCCAAGGTAGGAAATAATACAAACAGTAATTTTCAGAGTTAATGATCTAAAATAATTATAGCAAATGTAGCAGTTGTTTGCAAGTTGTTTGGCAAAGCTTAAAAACTCAGTGAGGAAAAAAATTTATTTAAACCCTTTAAATAATCTTGTTAAGTCCCAAATTCAGGTATTACTTTTCCTATCACAGTGCCATGATATTCTGCCTGTTAAAAATACTCCTCTTCCTCTAGAAAGCGCTCATTCAATATGTCACTCCAAGCACAAATTTTTCTTCTTTTGTGACGCCTTCCTGGTCTTTTTCCCAACAGAAGCATTTTCCCTGTTCATTTCTCGTGGTAATTTTCAGGTCTCAATTATTGCATCTATGATTTGCTTTATAATGAATTCATTACATGTACATCTGCCCCATTATTAGTACATTGCACCTTCCTCATTTTAGAAAATTCCAACTATGATACTTGACTTCTAGTAGGTGCCCAAGGAATGTTGAATAAATTAAAGTTGAAGCCCATGTCAAGTCATTTCAGTCAGTCAGTATGGAGGGGACGTTCTGTGGTATTCCTTCTGAGAATCTGTCGACCAACTAAAGAGAAAAAAGAGTAGGTTAGCAGCAAACAGTAACAAAAGCTTAGATTCTGGAACCCCAAATTAAAATGCTTAAACCGCCTGTTTCTTATTGAATCCAAAAATTAATAGATCCTGGTTGAATCACAGGTCACCGCTGAAATGCAGGGCCATTTAAGTGGAATTTTTCTCTTGGCAAGAGAGTATTTTAAAAGAGAGCTCCTTTCTTGACAGAAAAGCAAACATATTTTACAGAAGATGAGATTCGGTTTTATGTCACGTCATTCTTTTGACCAAAAAGATGCTTTCTGCTTTCTATATTCATTTTTAATCTAGTGCATTCTGCCTCCAACTATGTTTGAAAAAGGGAACTTGGATGGCAACGAAAACATGCTCATTTTGCTCACCGTCCCAGGGGAAGCGGCACTATGGGTTTATGCCATGTTTGGCAATTTCTTTCCCCTCATCAATTTATCAGAACAGGTTTCCTAGCACGACAATGACACTGCTTGCATTTCCCCAGCAAATTTATCAGCTCTTGTCACTATAAATCTGAATTTGGATATTTTTAGCTGGTCTAGGAAGAGAACAGTTCTCCCGAGACTCAATGTCAATGCTGCTGTATGAATCAGCGCAGCGAAGGGATGGAGAGCCGCAATCTCAGAGTCATTGTGGGGTTTTTTTTCCTGGAGCAGGGATCACCTCTTTGGCTCACAGCCAGAAATGCTTTGCAGGCTGCTCCAGCTGGGGCCGAGCAGTGCTCTGTCTCCATTTGGCAACGCAATGTACCGCACAGCTGAACCACCCCACTGACTTTCCCCTGACTGATGATCGCTCAGGTGAAAAGGAAACCCTCTAAAGGGAAGACGATGAGGCCTCAAAGAAAGGATACCCAGTCTCAAAGCATGGATGAAGGACGTGAGGCAAACGTACATCTCCAGAGGGAAAAGTCAGCTTCAAATGCATTTCAATCTGGAACTCTATTTTTCCAACGTTTCCAATGAACGGAGGAAGGCAAGAACGACAGCATTCTCACACAATCCCTCGACCTGACAAATGAGCAAAATATCACCGTGAAGTTAATAAGAGGATTAACTGTCACCGAATGCAATGTACTGCATTATCCTAATCACTATTATTTTCCATGACTCAGATTTGAAGCAGTTTCAATATAAGTCAGTTTGGAAAGCGATTTTCATAGTGCCCTTTCTTCTATTTCGGTTGTTTTTCTCAGTTATTAAAACACCATACTGACACACTAGGGAGACCAAAATGCCCAAGGCTGATAGAATGCAAGTTTTTGAGAGCAGTGAAAACACAGCCTACCTTTACTTTCTCTGGAGTCATCCCTGATGTGGAAGGCATATGCCGTAAGGATAGAAAACATATTATGTAATTTAGGGTTTAGCTTACACAGGATGATAGAGATTATTCTGGTTAATCAGGAAGCACAGACAGCCAAAAAAAAAAAAAAAAAAACCCTAAAAACTAAGAACAATATAGAATATTAGAGAAGTTGACTGGTTGACTCTAGCTGTGCTTGGTTCAGAACTAAAGAGGGGCTCATGGGGGGACTCTTATTGAACTGTTCCGGCAGCTACTTGCATAAACTCTTTGATTCTTATCAATTTGTATTCCTGGTCCCTGGGGAAGAAATGGCTGTAGAAAGCTGTTTCATTGTCAATTAAATCTAGGAAACAGTTCTCCTTTCATTTTTGTTCCCATCTTCACCCTTAAATTCTCAAAACAACATGATTTACTGTTTCCAAAGGACTTCATGGAATATGGATCTAAAGGCTATGTAGAAAGACAAGAAACTTTTTCAAGATAGCTCCAAGGAATCTCAGTCACATTAATAGGCATTTGTAACTCTCAATTCTTTGCCTGTATTTTCCACTGTGAACAATTAATTTTTAAATCCATTCACCTCCTCTTCAAGTAAGACTGCCTCTGCTCTAGCTTAAGTCTTTCCTAGAGTATTGTAAGAGCACCTTCACGATTCACTCTGCCTCTTTATCTCCCCATTGCAAACCTTATTCTATTCACTGAACATTCATTATGTACCACCAGGAGGGTGGCTGCGGGGTGGCAATGGAGATAGGGCAAGGTGGAAAGGTTTGAGACGGTATGGAGGTAGAAGAGCCAAGACTTGCTAATGGATAAGCTAAGGTTTGTATGTGAAGATAAATGAGGAATCACAGATAACTTCCAGTTTTCTTGAGCAACTGGGTTGTTGATGGAAAAGACTGGAGAAAAATAAAATTGGGGATGGAAAACAAGAGTTCATGTTTGTATGAACTAAGTTGGGATATCTTAAGAGATCTAAATTATTTTTTTTACATTTAAAAACATGAGCCCATCGGTTTCACCAGACTGCCAGAAAAGTACATGGTACCAATAAGGTTTAGAACACCTGACATTGGGCAGAAGGCAGAGGCAAGAGAAGAAAGATCAGAATTCAAACTAAAAATGCTCCAATAATGAGAAATTAAGCAGAGGAAGAGGTGCTATCACATGGGAAGGACAGCTAATGATTTTAGAGGAAACACAGGAGAGTATAGGAAGTGCTATGGTCTGAATGTTTGTGTCCCCCCAAAATACATCTGTTGAAATCCAAATGCCCAGTGTGATGGTATTAGGAGGTGGGGCCTTTGGGAGGTGCTTAGGTCAGCAGGGTGGAGCCCTCAAGAATGAGATTAACACGCTTATAAAAGAGACCCCACAGAGCCCTTCCACCATGTGAGAACACAAGAAGTCTGTGACCAGGAGGAGGGCCCTTACTCAACCCTACTGGCATCCTGATCTTGGACTTCCAGCCTCCAGAACTGTGAGAAATAAGTTTCTGTTGTTTATAAACCATCCAGTCTGTGTTATTGGACCAAGATAGGAAATAAGAGAGGATATCATTTTAAGGAGGGACTGGTTAATTGTTGTGAAAGGTGCTGAGAAATCCAGTGAAATGAAAATATTGTATCTGGTAACATGCCAGGAACCGATGACCCCGTTTAGATTTCATGTCAGTGGAAGAAGCCAGACTGAATGGGTTGAAGAGCAAATGGGAGGTGAAAAAGTAGAGATAATAGATGTAGGCAAGTTCTTTCAAAAAGTTTAGTAAGAGAAGGAAGAAGGAATGAAGTGACAGCTGGAGGGGAATATGAGGTTAAGGAAGGATTTTGTTAACACGGGAAGTTAATTTATCTAGGTCTCAGTTTCCTCATCTATAAAACAGGTATAATAATAGGACCTACCTCATGAGTTTGTTAATAGGGTTAAAGAAAATAATGTGTGTGAAATGCTTAGCACAGTGCCTGACATATAGTAAGTACTCAATAAATATTAGATATTATTATTATCATAATCTTTTATTGCACTTTGTTCAGATCCTTATTGTGACCCTTACCACTTACCACTATAGCTATTTTTTATGTATCTTTCTTCTAAGTTACTTGGAAAACATATAATAATCATTTAAATTTTTGTTGAACCGCAATTAAATTGAATCAAGAGAGGTGAAAAATATAGACGATGCAATTAAGTACGGCAAAAAGAGTCCTTTGAATTCAACTGGAGGGGCCAAGTCCTCTTAAGACTTTTGGTTCAAATCTGACCTTGTCTTAGGTCGGCCATCAATAGCACACCCTTCGAGGGGCAGAGAAAAGGCTTGTGGCATGAATCACCATGTAGGCAGCCAAGTCACCTCTTATTTAAATTTATGAATGTCATATTCTTTATTGACTCTCCGAAGAGTTTCTAATCAGAAAGATTCCAAACAAGTTTCAGCCATCTCATTAGGACACAGGAAATTGGATAAAGAGGATAACCTCTGGAATCCTCCCATAGTCATTGATCTTTGGGAAATTAGTCCTCGATGGCTTAGATTGCTCTGCAGATTATAAACATGTCCAGTAAATATGACCTCCATCTAGATTTACCCAGCAATTGCAACAGCATTTGGCAGCAGAGAAAATGCCTGCCAAGAGCCAAGCAGCTGTAGCAGGTGTTGTAAATCAATGCAGGATACTTACACAATTCTGTATTCCACCAGGGCTCAAAGCCTTCCAAGAAGATTATCTGCATAGACTTCAGGGTAGCAAAGTGGCATTATGAACACACAACTTCCATATCCATTTTCTTTCCATTTACCTGAATGTCAGAGTTGTTGAGCAAGAAAACTACATTGCTCAACAAGGAAAAGCTCTATAGCTCAAGTGGAAGACACATTTCAATAAAAGCAGTGCTCAGGGAAAATGAAAATGGTAAGAAAAGGAAAGGAAAGTTAAAAGATATGATACTTGAAAAAATACTTCTCTTTATATGAGCTTTATAGAAATATATATTAAACACATATATGTATGTATGTGCATATGTATACACGTGTGTGTATGTGTGTGCATTCACATTCCAGTTCCCAAAACCTCTACCCCTTTATAAATCTATCTAGGAATTTAAGTCAAAGAGTCAAAAGATTCAGAACTTTCCTTGTTAAGTCATATCCCTATGCTCGAGTGGCATGTGACTGAATTGATCAGTATTTAGTATCATGAATGTGTGTGCTTGTATAGTGTTGACGGGACAAATAGGCAAACAT
Organism: Tapirus indicus; assembly: GCA_031878705.1. Classification (NCBI taxonomy): domain Eukaryota; kingdom Metazoa; phylum Chordata; class Mammalia; order Perissodactyla; family Tapiridae; genus Tapirus; species Tapirus indicus. Next base: position 14,663,714 of record CM062937.1, read on the forward strand.
GGAAGTAGGTGAACACAGCTCAGCTAGTTTATGAAGACACTGAATGGAATCTCTGAGCCAGAGGAATATAGCTTCTTATCCATGACTCCTTTTAGATTCTGTCATAGGAAATAGTAATGAAAATAACAAAAACAGCATATCTGAAGACTGGAAGAAAAGACAATATCATAGCTGAAGATTGGAAGAAAAGGTTATACACTAAATTGTATTCATTCTTTTGTAAACCAAAGCACAAAATATTGTTTGCATTTAGCATACAATGACAGAAACAGAAGTTAGACCCATGTTCATTCTATCTGCGGAGAAGCAACATGGCATGGATGAAACTGTATTGGTTTCAATCCCAAATCTAACTCTTATGGTGTCTTATTCCTCTTCATTTAAATGAATAAAAAGCAAAATCAGGGCTGTCATTTGGGTGGGTTGTGCCCCACACAAAGGTATCTGGTCTAAGGGGTGAGTGGGTCCTTAAATCCAGCCTGTGCTCTGCTCTCCCAGCCATGTGCCCAACTATGGGTTGCATCCTTCTGGAGGGGACATCTATTTCTCATTCTCATGAAAAACACTCTATGGGTTAGTAGTGTACCTGAAAACACTTTCCTTTCAGGGGTGTTGTAATCATAAAGAGTGATATATCACATCATATCACAGTGCCAGGCATGTCATAGACAGTCTCTAAATACAGCTATAGTTCTTATTCGGTTTTAAAAATCTATCCATTTGATTTTACAATATAAGTTAGACATAAATCATCATCACTGAAATCAGAGACAACTGTTGAACACCTGGATAGAAAGACTATTGTTAACTCAGCGTGAACCTGCCTACGTGTGATCATTTTGGCCCTCCATATGCATTTAAGGTTTTAAAACAATAATAAATTGGGAGAAAGCAAGGTGGGCATATACACTGTTACACAGAGCTTTCCTAATCCAGAGGATAATGGAAACTGTCAATTAAACTTGGATTTAATAAAGGATAAATGCTGTCAGACAAACATGATGAATTGTTTAGACAATTATAAAGTTGTGCAGGAAAAGCACACTTTATATACAGCCACTTGGATATAAGAACAGGGTGCTCATAGAGGGAACTAGATGAAACATTGACCCAAAAAGCAAAAAGGTGAAATCAAATAATTACCATCAAGCTGTGGGGGCAGTCTAGAGAAATTCCACAGATGTCTTTGTAAGGTCGTCTCTTCTGTTTATCTATCCTTATTAATAATCTTCAGAACATGGTAAACAGCATGCTAATGAAATCTGCAGATGATAGTAAGCTGGGGAATGTTGCAAAACATCAGCAAGGACAGAGAAATAATACAGATGGTCTGAGAGGAGTTACAGATCTTGGGATCAAATAACAAAATGAGAGTCAGGTTGGGAAAAGGCCAGCTTTATACACTAGGGAAAAATGAATGAAAACACAGATATCCACAGGGAAGAAAAAAACATGAAAAAGAGTTCTTCTGAGAAGAACTTGTTGGAAAATCGCTGAGGCTAGATAACAGTTACCATCCAGGTGAATTTGTGCTGCAAAATGGCAGCCCAAGTGGAAGTATTACTTTGAACTGTAGATGGAAAGACATCACAGTAAAGAGAGGTGCAAGTATTTCTCTCTACTCAATTCTCAAGCGGCTGCACCTGGAATACTGCTTTTGGTGTAGGGGAAACTCTACCAGAAAATCTGGAACAAATTGAGAGTGTAAGAACAGAGATATAAGTAACAGGAAGCCTGTTAAAACAGAAGATTAAAGGACAAAATATGGAGGACTTGGTTAAAGGACATAGTAGAAAGTCTGGTGATAGTCTATAAGCTCTGGAAATAAAGAAACTATGATGGTAAAAGCCAAAGTAGCAGAGAGAAAAAGAACATATCAAGTTAAAGAGAGAATACAGCCTGAATCATAGGAAAAGTTCCAAGTACATCAACTATGGAAACAATATCATGAATTGTTCTGGGGAATCCAGAGGATCAAGTTCAAATATTACTCTGAGTAAGAAGCTTAGAATGATAAAGAGCATTTACTCTAAGGCGAAAAGGACCTCAGGGAATGTTACCAAATCTATCTCTACGTCTCTGGGCAGGAATACATCTAAATCATTCTTGATAAATTATAATGCATACTCTTTCCAAAGAATTCAAGGTAAGGAGTATGTTGGAAGAGAACTGGGCAATAGAGAGGTTTTGATAAGTTAACTTTCCACTTGACGCATTGGGAAATCTGGTTGCTTTGATGCCAAATCATTCTGTGACCCCAAATCTTTCCATTAAATACTGTATACATCTAGGAACTGAAGAGACAGTTTTCCAAAGGTCAACAGGTACATGAAAAAGGTGCTCGAGATCACTAGTCATCAGGGAAATGCAAATAAAAACCACAATGAGATGTTACCTCACACCTGTCGGAATGGCTATCATCAAAAACATAAGAAATCTCCATACTGTTTTCCACACTGGCTGCACCAGTTTGCATTCCCACCAGCAGTGTATGAGGGTTCCCTTTTCTCCACTTCCTCTCCAACACTTTTTATTTCTTATCTTGTTAATTATAGCCATTCTGACAGGTGTGAAGTGATAGCTCATTGTAGTTTTGATTTGCATTTCCCTAATAATTAGTGACCTTGAACATCTTTTCATGTGCTTGTTGGCCATCGGTATATCTTCTTTGGAAAAATGTCTGTTCATATCTTCTGCCCATTTTTTGATTGGGTTGTTTGTTTTTTTGTTGTTAAGTTGTATGAGTTCTTCATATATTTTGGAAATTCACACCTTGTTGGATATACGATTTGCAAATATTTTCTCTCAGTAACCGGGATGTCTTTTTATTTTGTTGATGGTTTCCTTTACCTTGCAGAAGCTTTTTAGTCTGATGTAGTCCCTTTTGTTTCCCTCGCCTGAGTAGACATGGTATTCGAAAAGGTACTGCTAAGATCGATGTCAAAGAGTGTACTGCCTATATGTTCGCCTAGGAGTTTTGTGATTCCAGGTCTTACATTCAAGTCTTTAATCCATTTTGAGTTAATTTTTGTGATGGTGTAACACAATGTTCTACTTTCATTCTTTTGAATGTTGGCTGTCCAGTTTTCTCAATACAATTTATTGAGGAGACTTTCCTTTCTCCACTGTATGTTCTTGGTTCCTCTGTCAAAGATTAGCTGTCCATAGATGTGTGTTTTTATTTCCAGGCTTTTAATTCTGTTCCATTGATCTGTGTGTCTGTTTTTCTGCCAGCACCATGCTGTTTTGATTACTATAGCTTTGTAGTATATTTTGAAGTCAGGGATTGTGATACCACCAGCTTTATTCTTTTTTCTCAGGATTGCTTTGGCTACTCAGGGTCTTTTGTTGTTCCATATAAATTTTAGGATTCTTTGTGCTATTTCCATGAAGAATGTCACTGGGATTCTGATTGGGATTGCATTGAATCAGTAGATTGTTTTAGGTAATATGGACATTTTAACTACATTTATTCTTCCAATCCATGAGCATGGAATATCTTTCCATTTCCTTATGTCTTCTTCGATTTCTTTCAATAGTGTCTTATAGTTTTCAGTGTATAGGTCTTGCACTTCTCTGGTTAAATTTATTCCTAGGTATTTTATTCTTTTTGTTGCAATTGTAAATGGGATTTTATGTTAATAAAATGGGATTTATGTTTACAATGGGATATTCTTGACTTCTCTTTCTGCTAGTTTGTTACTAGTGTATAGAAATGCAACTGATTTTTGTATGTTGACTTTGTACCCTGCAACTTTGCTGTAGGGTACAAAGCAAAGTTGATTATTTGTTGATTATTTCTAACAGTTTTCTGGTGAATTCTTTACTGGATATTTATTCAAAGAACATGAAATCAACAATTCAAAGCAATTTATGTATCCCTAAGCTCATCACAGCATTATTCACAATAGCCAAGACATGGAAGCAACCCAAGTGCCCATCAAAGGACGAATGGATAAAGAAGATATTGTATATATACACAATGGAATACTACTCAGCCATAAAAAAAGACAAAATCGTGCCAACTGCAACAACACGGATGCACCTTGAGGGTTATTATGCTAAGCAAAATAAGCCAGACGGAGAAAGACAAAACATGGATAAGGAGAAGAGATTAGTGATTACCAAAGGGAAAGGTATGGGGGGAGGGCAAAAGGGGTAAAGGGGCATGTATGTATGGTGACGGATAAAAACTAGATTATTGGTGGTGAACACAATGCAGTCTATACAGAAACTGATATAGAATAATGTATACCTGAAATTTATACATTATAAGTGAATATGATCTTAATAAAATAATTTTTTAAATGATAAGAGATAAGTATTGGAGAGGATGTAAAGAAAAGGGAACCCTTGTGCACTGCTGATGAGAATGTAAATTAGTACAACCACTATGGAAAACAGTATGGAGGTTCCTCAAAAAATTAATAATAGGGGCCGCCCGGTGGCGTAGCGGTTTCGTCTGCGCTTGGCAGCCCGGGGTTCGCTGGTTCGGATCCCGGGCGCCCGCCGACGCACTGCATGTCAGCCACGCTGTGGCGGCGTCCCATATAGAGTAGAGGAAGATGGGCACGATGTTAGCCCAGGGCCAGTCTTCCTCAGCAAAAAGAGGAGGATTAGCAACGGATGTTAGCTCAGAGCTGGTCTTCCTCACCAAAAAAAAAAAAAAATAATAATAATAATAATAGACCCACCACATGATCCAGCAATTCCACTTTGGGGTATATATCCAAAGAAAGTGAAGACAGGATCTTGAAGAGTTATCTGCACTCCTATGATCATAGTAGCATTATTCACAATAGCCAAGGTATAGAAACAACCTAATTGTCACTTAACAGATAAATGGATAAAGATGAAGTGGTGTATGTGTGTATATATATATACACACATAAAATAGAATATTATTCAGCCAGGAGAAAGAAAGAAATCCTGCCATTTGCAACAACATGGATAGACCTTGAGGGCATTATGGTGAGATATGTCAGACCAAGACAAATACTGTACGATATCACTTATATATGGGATCTAAAAAAGCCAAACTCATAGAAACAGAATAGAATGGTCATTGCCAAGGGCTACGGGTGGCGGGGGGGAATGAGGAGATATTAGTCAAAGGGTACAAACTTCCAGTTATAAGACGAATAAGTTTTGGAGATCTAATGTACAGCATGGTGGTTACAGTTAATAATACTGTATTGTATACTTGCAAGTTGCTAAGAGAGTAAATCTTAAATGTTCTCACCACAAAAAAGAAATGGTAAATATGTGAAGTGATGGATGTGTTAGCTAATGCTAGGGTGGTAATTATTTTGGAGTATATAAGTGGAAAAATCAACATACTGTACAGCTTAAACTTACACAGTGTTATACGTCAATTATATCTCAATAAATCTGGGGAAAAGAGATTAAAAATAAAAGAGACCCCAGGGAGCTCTCTTGCCCCTTCTGCTATGTGACAACACAGCGAGAAGCCAGCTGTAAGCTCATGACCTCATTTAATCCTAATTACTTCCCCAAAGCTCCACCTCCTAACACCATCAGATCGAGAGGATAGAGTTTCAACATATGAATTTGCAGGGGGACACAAACATTCAGTCTGTAGCACTGGTGCACAAAGTATCATCGTGCAGGTAGTTACAGCAATCAAGAGCCCTTAAATGGAGAGAGGAGTTGAGTGTTCTTGTTCTACCTCTGTCACTAACTCGGGAACTTAAGAGCTGGAACCAGAAGGTCTGGCATTAAATCCCAGCACTGTGTCTTACTAGGCATGTGTTCTTGGCAAGCCCTTCTATGCATATCAGTCTTCTCATTTGCAAGGCAGTGACAATAACAGTACCTACTGTATATGATCTTTGCAGTGATTAAATGAGTGATACATATTAACATGTCACAGCTGTCTAACAAATCGCATGCACTCAATATCACTGTATCGCCATTTACAAAGTATTCTTCTTTGTTAAATGAAAGGGTTGGATGAGATCTATCTAAACCATGAGTTCTGTATTCACGGCTATTCTTTGAACTCAGAACTTCTGATTAGACTAGAGAGACAAAATTAATAAGCATGAGAGAAAAAAAGAGAAAAAGCAAATGTCACTCTAATGTAGTGCTAGTCACATATGCAGGATAAGGTAGGAGAAAAAGAAATCAATATTAATTATAATACTCAGAAAAAGCCCATGGAGCTAGAACTGAAGAATGGATATAATTTCGGTAAATAGCCAAGAGAATATTTTAGACTAAAGATTGGTAAAAACAGCCTGTCTAGGGAATGCGAGGGGATTGAAAGCAAATCTTGAGGTCATTAAGGTAGGCATAGTATATGAACTTGGAGCAGCAGGGAATAGGAAACCCTCGTGGCTTCCCTATAATTGTCTTCTCATTAAGGTTCTAATCTAATTACACATTCCTTCATCTCACATTCAGTCAGAAAAATGGTTACACATTTCAGTGGAATCCAGTTACCTGAACACATAGTTTGACTCCACTAAGAGGGTGAATAAGAGAGCATGTGTTCATCTCACCAGCATCTCATCACCCTTTTCTCCATTTCTTATTTCTCTTCCTTCCTCACCAGATACTTTTGGTTCATTCTTTTCAATTTAGATAAACCTATTTGTGGTCCAATATTTCTTGCCTTTTTTTACCTCTGGGTTTTCACATGTCATTCCTAATATCTAAAATGCCTTTTATTCATTCTGGAACCTAAAATGTGTCTTTTCCCTTTTCTCTTTAAATGCTATTAAAAATTTCACCCTTTCTATTACATTTTGTCTAGCTAACCCCTTTCAACTCTGTTTAATCCAACCAGCAGAGCAAAGTTCCCAGTGCTGACATATATTTGTTTGGGCCCATTTTCTTTTTTCTTCCAGCAGAAAAAAGTGAGTGGACAAGATGTGATGGGAATCCATGACAAGCAGAGAGAGCCTGACCTAGATGGGAACACAGGATGCTACTGAAAGAGAAGGGAAGGCAGAGTGTGGGAGGCAGTTGTAGAAGCTTGTGAAAGGTCACGTATGATCATTTCTATGTTGTCATAAGAAATTATTTGAAACTAACTGACCAAAGTGTTCTGGATGAGAAGTCCTTCTACTGACTATTATTTTTAAAATTTTCTTAAATATGATTCTTCAATTTATCTTAAGTATGTCATCTCTAAAAGGCTTAACATAAAAGGCAAGTTTTGCTGATTACACTTACTTGACAATAAGGACATTTGCACAAGATTAAAGTTCTTATGACAGCTTCCAATATGATTCAGTTATCCACAAAGGGGATACATTCATTTCAATTCCTGAGCTTAGTGATCTACTTTGATTTGATGCACCTATTTGTATTTATCCAACAGCCTGAAGGATAATGAGTATCTTGTTAAAGCACCTAATTCTGTACCCTATACACATGGATGCTCAAAATATACCAACAACCGCTGTTCTCATTCTAAAGTGCATTATTACTCAGGCCTCAAACACAGTGCCCATTGATCTGGGCTATTCTTTAGGGCATTAAAATAAAACGAGTGAGTTTTGTATTTTAGATAACTTTTCTGAGGTGGAACAAACTTATGTAAATCAGAAATGTATTACATGGTTGTACAAATTTGGTCACCTTTGGGGATGTGTTGCTTTGCTCTTCCTGAAGCAAGACAGTGGTTTAAAGTTTAAATGCAAATGTTCTAAGTTACTTGAAAAGAAGAGAAATACTCAAAGATTACTAGAAATCATGGTGCTTGCAAAAGGGAATATAAAGTTGAGAGCTTATACCTGGCCAATTTCTGAGAAGCCTCTTAACTGTGAAATCAGAAAATGTTTTAAAATAAAAAACTTATGAAATATCTGTGACTATCTTTTAGGTTTTAGCCCCCTAAAGAGTTTGATGTATTTGTTTAAGTTTTTAGAACATGCTGCTTATTCAGTTTAATTCAGAAAACATTTATTGTACACTGCTATATACCTGACACTTAAGTAACAAAACTGTAAAAAATTCTTTGCCTTTGCCTGTTCCCTGAGGAGAATTTTTTACCATAAATTTAATTTTACCTAAAAGAAATGAAAACTCATGTATTTCCTGTATTATTAGTTTCTTCTACCTCCTTTGTGACTTTTACCTGCTGCCTTTCCATCTTCTCCAGCCCATTTCTCCATGAACTTTGCCACTTCTCTTTATTTACTGCTCACTTACTCTACATCCTCTTCGTTATCATCCCCTTTTCTCTATGGCTAGGCCAAATTCTCCTCCGAAGCTAAAGAGCAGATGGAAGCCTTCAAGAAGCCAAGCAAAACATCTTAGGAAGTATACTGGAAAGCAACAGTCTAGGCTCTCATGGAGCTTCACATAATAGTTCAATATAGGAGAAAAAAGCACCTAGAACTCTGAATTCAGCCAGGTCTTTACAGACATGAAAAGACCAGGAACACTTGCAGCCTGAAGGACCCCAGAAGATTCTCCCCTCCAAGGCACTGAGAGACTCCTTAGAGACAGAGTATGGACCGTGGAGCCAGTTGAACAGAGATTCTACTCCTGCTTCTGCCACTTAACCAGCTGTGACATAGGGTCAGTAATCCATACTCTCCAAGCCTTAGTTCTCATCTGTCCAATTGAAGATAATGAGAGTTACCTTATAAAGATATTTTGATTCAATTCTGAAAGCATATTCTGAGTGACCACAGGTGCCAGAAGCCATTTTACGTGCCTGGTACATTAGTAAACAAAACTAATAAAGATCCTGCCATCATGAAGGTTACATCTGGGAATTAACTGAGAAAAAAAGATAGGTATAGAGATAGATAGTAGATAGATAGGAGAGAAAGAGAGACAAATAGTTCAGATCCTGACATATAGAAAAGGTTCATTAAATAGTAGGTATTAGTCAGTAAATGCATAACTCATCCACAGAGGTGGAAGGTGGGTATGTTTTCCTTGGACAATAATCAACTTTTTGTGGATTAAGAAGGCCAATTTCCATGATAATAAAATTTGTACAGTAGAAAGTAAAAATATCTATATCTATCCATCTGTCTATAAAATCTATGAGCATTTGTAATAACCAAGTTCTTTGCTCATAAGCAAGGATAAGACACGGAGGGCAGGGAACACCCCTTAATTTATTCAATATATATGAAAAAAAAGTTTATTAAAATTCTAATGTCCCAGTCTAACGTAGTTAATGCTCAGCTTATTAGATAGTATTTATACACACACACAGAGGCACCCACACACATATGCAGATTGTTTATAAAAGTATGTATGTGTGAGTAGGTTTCTGGTTGTGGCAACTGTAACTCTCTTTGTAGTTGTAACCTCTTTGATATTTTATAAAATCTACACAATGTTACTACTGACTCCAGGTATATTTTAGACGGCAATACCTGATAACTACGTGATAGAAACTATATGTAAGCGGAATATAAAACCAATATTATTAATGTTTAGACAAGTTACTTTACATCAATTATAAATAATAAGATTTATTCTAGTGAAGTATTTAAGAACCCACAGACTGGAAGTAGATTGTTCTGTTTTGAATCTTAGTTCTTATACTATCTAGCTTTGTGATCTTAGACAATTTACATTATCTGTCTGTATCTCAGTTTTCTTCTCTCTTAAATGGGGATAATAATAATAATTCCCCATAGGGTTATTGTGGAGATCAAATGAGTTAACATACATAAAGCACTACTGCGAGATCTATATAAATGTTAAATATTATTATCCTTAAACAAAAGTAGTTGTCATAAACAAGAAACTAAACTGTTGAATGGTCCTAGAAAATAAAGCTCTTTCTATTGTTAAGTCACATTTATTAGCTACAATGCTGATTTAAAAAATTTTATATAGGGGCCGGCCCAGTGGCGCAGCTGTTTAGTTCGTGCTTGGTAGCCGGGGGCGGGCGGGCGGGGTGGGGGGGGTGTGGTTCGCCGGTTGGGATCCCGGGTGCCCGCCAATGTATCACTTGTCAGCCATGCTGTAGCGGCGTCCCATATAAAGTAGAGGAAGATGGGCACAGATGTTAGCCCAGGGCCAGTCTTCCTCAGCAAAAAGAGGAAGATTAGCAACAGATGTTAGCTCAGGGCTGGTCTTCCTCACCTAAAAAAAAAAAAAATTTATATAAAACCAAAGCCACTTTTCAAACCACAAAATGGCTTTGTAAATTCTTTGACTAGAAAAAAAAAATTCAAAAAGCAAGTTTATGTGTGAAAATATACTTTGCATTAAAGGCAGCTGCTTTCCAAAGCTCACAATCATGGAAGTACTGTACTACATTTAAACAAGTAATTCAGAGTTACACACACACACACACACACACACACACACACACACACACTCCCTCAAGAGCAACCAAAGCTACTTCAAAGCTAAGAAGATTCAGCGATCAGATTTTCAGATAAATGCAAATCACGGCCTGACCATGAGAAAGCATGAGCTTAGCCATGTGCTGTCCATGAGGTTTGTTTTATCTGAGCATGCACTTTCATGTGAAAAATGAGAACTTTAAGGAAGCAAAATACAAAATTTCTATACAAAATAGTCTCCAAAGTACTCACATTTGATTAGCAAAACTTTTCAAGTTAAGACCAGAGAAAAACACAAGACTAATAAATGTCACTCTTGAAGATTTTTGTAACATAATCTTCAGAGAAACACATCAAAATAGGGACATTTCAACTCTCCTGGATCTGGAATAAGGTGATCTCAAAGGAAAAGCACAAGAACAATTCAACCAACTACTTGCCTTGGTTCTATACTTGCATGATAAAAGTATTGCTTCTCCTTTTGACAACATTGTCAAGTAGCTGGCTCCACAAATCTATAAAATGCATAAGACACTTGCCTGAAACTTGTGCTTCCAAGTCTCTCTATAAGTAAAATATGCAAGATGAAAGATACTGAAAGGATTGAAGATCAAGGACTGCTCACAGTGAAATATGCCAATATTATTTACAAATCACATTTTACCTGAGACCCAGGAACCTGTGATTTGCAACACATATCATGATCGGTGAACTTGTATGAACAGATGAAAAATTAGTTACCAAAAGACTTTCCCTAAAGTAGATAAGAATGGGGGGAAATTCAAGTCGTCCTGTCAGGTGTCTATTTAGCTCCATGACCCATTCAGCCGGAGGTATAAATGCTGCATCACTTTTGGTGAATTGATTGCTGAAGCCCTCTCTGACTCAACAGAATGACAGCTCTGGCAATTGCCTCACTGTTTCCTGGGCTTGCTTTTAGAGCAGTGCTGCTTCACATGAAACATTTATAGTAGCTAGTCACTAAGAGTGATAAAGGAATTATAGCGAGAACCTAAACTTTCCATAAAAGCAACTGAGCAGATGACAGGACTATAAGTAAGGCCGCCCTTAGACCCCAATGATAGAACATCCCCGTGAATCTATGGTAGGGACAGAGCCCACTTCCATAGCAACCTTCTGGGATGTCACTAAAAATCCGGGAGAAACAATTTCATAAATTGGAGCACAGCATTTTGTTTTTTGACTCTGGGTATTTTTACATGTTTATTTTTTCAGATAATATTTATTAAGTGCATAATATGTGCTAGACACCATTCTAAGCACTTTACAACAATCATCACATGTTATTTCCACAACAAAATAATAAGCCACTTACTCTTATTCATCTTCATAACAATGATCACAATAATTTCATAGGTCAGGAACTTGAGGTCCTGATGAGTTAAACAGCTTCCTCAAGATCACACAGTTAGTAGGTGACAGGGCTAAAACTCACATCACGACATGCTTGGCATCAAAGGTCAAAACCTGGACCTTCATGACATGCTCTACAGGCCCTTCTTTAGACCTCTTTTTTTTTTTTCAGTCATTATTTTTTAGGATCCTACCCAAAGGGAAGCATATGGTAGCAATCATCCAATTAAAAACAATCACTGCTTCTCCCTTTGACCTAAGGTTTAGGTGAGGGGGTCAGTATACTCAATATATTAGGAGAGAAAAAACAATAGTAGCCCTCACCCTATCAGAGGATGAGAGAGAGAGCTAACTGCTCTTACCATTCTCAAGGGAGGAAGTGGATGAGCAGGAGTCTGTTGGAACATCTTCTATCTGAATTGAATCCAAACTAAAACAGCTAGCATTTATAAAAACCTTACCTAAGACAGAGAAATAATGCAAATCCCGAGAAACATAGGCAGGAATCAACAATCAAATTCACGAGAAGGAAATATGAGCCCACAACATCTGGAGAAACAATCTAATATTCAGATATGGCATTCAAAGTAAAGGAACATTTGGAAAAGAGCAATTGCCACAAATGATTCTTCATTTATATTTATTGTGGTTCAAATTTTATAAAATTAGCCAGCAAGATGCCCTGAAAAAAAAAACAGTGGTGGTCTCATGCGGTCATTGCTACACACCTAAGAAAACATAAATTTCAGAAAAATCGAGGAAATTATAAAAGGTCACACAGCAAGCTGGCTCCAAAATAGATCCCAGTTTCTCAGTAGTTCTGCCTCAAAATATCAAAATAACTTTATCCCCTTAACTAACATCCACTGACCCCAGACTCGAACTAAATAGTTTAGAATAGCTAGCTATTTGTAGCTTCTCAATCAAGTCGTTTAGAAAGTAACAATCACAAAATAATCACCAAAGATGGTTAATCAAGGAAGGTGGTTAGCAAAGGAAGAAACAGTGAACATATAAAATCACTGTGAATTACTTTGCCATATGATTGTATTGCACAGGGAATTCCAGTCAATGAAAAATTATCTAGTAGGTGCTGGAAACTATACCACTTGCTGGAGTTTCTAGGTTTTAATAAGGCTCACAGCTGTTAAAGTCAAAAGAATTTCTTTAACACTAGCTAGTCATTGAATGATCTTATAACTTTTCAGTAGATAATTAAACAAATTAAAAAGATAAGGCTTATCTTTGTCTTTTAACTCTTTAACCAAAAAAAGTTAACCAGTTAACTGGAGCCACTACTAACATCTTCAGTAGTAACGGCACTTCTTCTGACTACGATACAAGGATCCTCATGTCCCTGATCAGACTCAAAAGAATCCTGTTCACAGGCCCCAAACTGGCCAGGAACCTCCACCTTGAACTCACTACTTTCCTAGTCTACACATCTGTCCTAACAAACCTGGAAACCAATCAGTCCCAGTCAGCTTCAGAGTGCTGAAGGCATACTGGCTAGAGAACAAGAGAGAAGCAGATCGTCTCAAAGAGGGATGCTTTGCTGGTGAAGATGTAGACAATGAAATATTTATAGTCAGGTCAAAAGAGAGACGTAGCTTCTATGAGATGGCTATCTTCCATACCTGACAAGCCTATAAATAACAATGAGAATATCAACGAGTAGGAGTGCTGAAGGAATAATATATGTGTAATAAGGCATATTTACAGTTTTTAGAAATAAAAAGAAAGAAGGGAATAAAACATAGTAAAGAAAAATTTAGGTGTGTTATCAAGAGTAGTGATAGGATAACAGGAAGTTAAATGTCTTAGTCTGGCAATTTATAGCCATTTTCTCAAAAAATATTTTCTACAAAGAATGTTATTTATGATGGAAAATAAATCCAACAATAAGGAAACAGTTAAATAAATATCCACCTTAAAGAGAACAGGTACCATTATAAAATGTATATATATACACACATATATATATATAAAATAATGTGCACCAAGAGTTTACAATAATATAAAAAACATACATATAATTTTTTTTTTAATATTTTTGAGATATTCTTTATTAACAATGCTTCACTTTTTTTTTTTTTTTTTGTGGGGAAGACCAGCCCTGAGCTAACATCCGTCGCCAATCCTCCCCTTTTTGCTGAGGAAGACTGGCCCTGGGCTAACATCATGCCCATCTTCCTCTACTTTATGTGGGACGCCGCCACGGCGTGGCTGACAGGCAGTGCGTCGGCGGGCGCCCGGGATCCGAACTGGCGAACCCCGGGCTGCCAAGCGCGGACTAAACCACTGCGCCACCAGGCGGCCCCCCAAAAACATACATATAATTTAAGTACAAATTTTAAAGCAATATTCAACCCAAATGATGAATGATTCTGACCATGTAGAAAATTATATAAAAGACATGATGAAATTTTAAAAAGTTAATCATGGTTATTGAGAGATATAACTACAGCTGCTTCTTTCTTATTCTTCTATTTTTTCACATTTTTGTATAATAAATATTGTTGGCATTACAAGGAACTTTTAAAAAGGGAGGGGAGTCCCTGTCGGCAGGAAAAGTCATAGCTCCATTTTACCTGAGGGATAAAATCAACTTTGCTTTAATTTCCCAAGGAACTAAGTTCTCTACAACATTCTCTTAGCTTGTCTCAGACTAAGAACCAAGCTTAAATGTCTGTGGAATAGTCAACAGCACTTTGAAGAGGAATTTAACAAATACCAGGAAAGGCCCCCTACACAGATATCCTCTTCAGTAGAGCCTGAAATGCTACTCTGCTCTTTGTCGTACAACCAAATCCTGCTAAGTTTGTAAAGTGCACACTCTTTCCTATGGGAATGTAACATTAAATAGGAGCTTTTATTATTTAGAGTGAATTTGTTTATAAAACAATCATACTGAGGGAGCAGGGTTTTTTTTTTAAACATGCATGGGACAAAAGGCAGGGTGCAAGGTAGAGCTTAATTCTAGAATAGGAACAATTTAGAAGAGGGTGTGGTTGGGCCACCACTACATGGGAAAAAAAAATAGTTTGTGTGCCCAGATTTCCAGGGCTAGAAATGAGAGGATGCTGCTAGAAGCTGGCAAGAAGTACAGTAAAGAAGCCAGATGAGAAGACACCAAGGATGAAAGTCATCTTGGCTATTCTCCCCAGAGCCCACTCTTTTCTGATTTTAAGTTACTAATACTAAAAGCCCTGGGGCTTTTGACAGCTTGAAATAATAGTATGACATACTCTTAATACTCTAAAGACTTGTAAAATATTGGAGTTGAAAGGGCCTTAGAGAACAGTTTTTATCAAAATCCTTCATTGCACAGATAAGGTTCCTGATGTTGAGGGAAATCTTTCTAACATGCAAATCAGACGACATTATTCCAAGGCTGAAAATCTTTCAACGGCAGGATTTTTGATTTTGACTATAATAGAGTAGTTCGTATCATACTAATACTTCCAACAACAACAACTATAAATGCTGGAAGGGAACACTTGTTTGAAGGCATTAGAGAATGAGTAAGGCAGCTAGAACTTGAGGGATCAAGATCTGGAAAGAAGGGAAATGCATTTCACTTGAGGCAATTGCCCACTCATAAGCAGTATAGGGCAGAGAGACTGAGCAGAAAGCAGTGGCTCAGAGTTTTCAGAGTCATGGAATTGGGAGATAAAAATTGGAGTTTGGGACCCATAAAGGAAAAGGGCCTAGTCTTTCAGCTGAGACCCTGAAGGGCTATGTCTTAGGAGAAAGGGGAAACTGAAAAGAGCAAGTGCTCACAAAGACTGAAACGCAACCTTAAATCATCTCAGTTCCTAATTGGATCAAGCTGATCCATCCCTACTTCGGTTCCTTCCAGAAAAGACAATCCTTCCTGAGATAATACATCATCATCCAGAGCCTTAAAACAATTTTATACACAATGTCTGATACCTAATCCAAAGTTACCGAGCATATAACAGACAAGATCAAATAAATGTCTGAAAACCAGGAGAAAAGACAGCAGAAATGGACCTACCAGATGACTTAAATATAGCAGTCCCATATAGACTTTAAAATAACTATCATTAATATGTTTCATAAAACAGATCACAAGATGGAGAATTTCACCAGAAAACTAAATGAAAAAGAATAAAATGGAAATTTTAGAATTGAAAGATATAATTGAAATTTAAAACTCAGTGGACAGGTTTAATAGCAGAAGAGGACTTAAACAGAAGAGGCTTAAAACACAGAAGAGGACTAATGAACAAGAAAGTAGGTCAGAAGAAAATATCTGGACTGAAGCATGGAGACCAAAAAAAAAAAAAAAAAAAAATAGAAACTGTAGAAAAGAACATAAAGACATGGTATAAAGGAGTAACATCTAGGTGATTAGAATCACAAAAGAATCACAGATATTGGGACAAAAGAAATATTTGAATATATACAGATCAAGTATTTTCAAAATCTGACAAAAGACATCAAACCATAGAGTGAATAAGCTATACCAAACCCAAGCAGGATACATTCATCACATATCAGTAACTATATCTGATTTAAATGGATTGAATAATCTATTTTGAAAGACAAATTATCGCTATACTAATAACAAACTAGACTACAAAGCTTTAACAGAGACAAATAAGAAAAATTCATAATGATAAAAGTCATTCCTCCACAAAGACATAAATATCCTCAATTTTTATATACCGAATAACATAGGCTTAAATTATATAAAGAAGAGGTAAATCCACAAAATTGGAGGTTTTAACATATCTCTCCCAGTAGCTGACAGAACAGTCAAAAACAAAAATCAGTAAAGATATACAAGATTTGACTAGCATATTTTATAAACTTGCTTTAATTAGTCTTTATAATGCACTGTATTTAAAATAAGCAAAATACACATTACTTACAAGTGCATATTTAATGTTTATCAAAACTGGACCATATGATCAGCAATAAAACCAGTCTTAAATTTCAAAGCACCAAAATCATACAATGTACATTCTCCGATCACTGTGGAATTAAGCTAGAACTCAAGTATAGAAAATAACTATATAATTACCAAATGTTTGAAATTAAGCAACACATTTTTTTGTTTGTTTGTTTGTTTTTTTGTGGGGAAGACCAGCCCTGAGCTAACATCTGTTGCCAATCCTCCCCTTTTTGCTGAGGAAGACTGGCGCTGGGCTAACATCCGTGCCCATCTTCCTCTACTTTATATGGGACGCCGCCTCGGCATGGCTGACAGGCAGTGCGTCGGCGGGCGCCCGGGATCCGAACTCGCGAACCCTGGGCTGCCAAGCGCGGACTAAACCGCTGCGCCACCGGGCGGCCCCAAAGCAACACATTTTTAAATAACCTATGGGTAAAAGAAAAATTCACAATGAAAGTTAGAAAATCATTTTAATTGAATGATATCGAAAATATCCATATCAAAACTTGAGGAATATAGCTAAAACTCTGATTAGACAGAAATTTATAGTCTTACATGCATAGATTAGAAAAGAAGGAAGATTGAATATGAATAATCTATGCTTCCGACTCAAGAAATTAGAAAAAGAATGGAAAAATCAGACCCAAAGTAAAAGGGGGAAAAATAAAGAAAAGAGCATAAATCAATAAAACAGAAAGTAAACAAACCAAGCAATTTATTCTTGGAAAAGACTCCTGCAATTAATAAACCTCTCACAAGCCTGATTAAGAGAAGAATTTTGGCACAAATGATCAATATCAGGTGTAAAAACAAAAGGGACACAAATAGGGCCCCTGCAGATGTCAAAAATATAATAAGAGAAACAACATGATGTCAATAAATTTGGCAATTTGGATAAAATGGATAAGCAAATTTCTTGAAAAACCCCAAATTAAAATCAACATGAGAATAATGGAAGATCTGAAGAATCCTTAATCTTTTAAATGATTAGAACCAGGAATTAAAAACATTCCCACAATGGGAATTCAGGACAAGATGGCTTCACTGGTGAATTCTCTCAAACACGTAAGAAAGAAATTATAGTAATGTTACACAAACTCTTCCAAGAAAAAGAAGAAAAAAGGCACCACTTACTAATGCATTTTATATGGCCATTATAACTTTGATATCAAAACCTGACAAGGGTATTACAAGAAATGAATTACAGGACAATCTCTCTCTCACACACACAAGTGCGTCCACGCATACACATGTATTTATATGTAACTATGTGTGTATGTATATATTTTTTCCAGAAATGTAATGCTGGTCTAATGTTTGAAAATATATCACTCTAATTCATCTCATTAAAAAGATACAAGGGAAAAAATATATAATTATTTCAATAAGTGCAGAAAAAATCTGATAAAATTCAACACTCATTTATGACAAAAATTTTGCAGATTTGGAATAGAAGAAAATTGTTTTTAGTATGGTGAAGATTTTCTAAAAAAAGAAAAGAAAGTCTATGACAAACATTATACTTAATGATCAAATATTGAAACCTGAGATCTGGAACCAAAGAAAGATGCCAAACATCATACTTAATGAAGTATTGAAACCTGAGATCTGGAACCGAAGAAAGATGCTTCTCAGCTCACCCCTCTTTGCTTGCCTACAGTCTGTCTATTCTTCCATGTTCAGCATGCAATCACCTCTCCTCAAGAAGCCTTCCAGGATGCTGCAAGATCAGGTTCCCTTTCCCTACTATGTGTTTCCTCAGCTCTATACTAGCCCTTACCTCACTCTGTTAGTTTTTCTGTTTCCCTTTCCCACTAAGTTATAAGCTCTTTCAAAGCAGAATATCTGCTTGCTTCCTTTCATATCTTCCAATACCTGGCACATAGTAGACATTCAAAAACAGTTTGATGAATGTTGAAATACTGAGTGAACTGTCCAAAATCTTCTAGATAACTATTGGCAATCTGGACGAAAACTTGGTCTCTTTACTCCTACCCAACCCAGTTAGCTACCCACCTAACAGCACAACCCACCATCTCTTTCATCTTTGTTGTTCCAGTTTATCACTTCCACATATTGGTCTAAGACACAAACCACAAATCTAAGTCCAGAGGGCTTAGTTTTTATTCTACCAAGGTCACTGACATATCAATGATGTTATGGCATAGATTTCAACACAATATCTATTCCTGTGGTGAGAAAGAGGTACGTTAAAGCAATTTAACCATATAGCCCACTGAGCAGAAAATCAAATAGGATTGTTCCATGTGGGCATCTCTTTCCAACTCCACATTCAGTGACATCATGTTGGTAGCGTGAAAATAGCCATGGTGGGAGTATTTATACCATGGCAAATCTATAAGCCAAGATTATTTTTTCTTTCTTTCCTTCCTTTTTTTTTTTTTTGAGGGCTGGCTGTTAATCATTTAGCACATCACTGGCTGTTACCTTACTCATATACATACTGGGTCCACTCAGACTTTCTGCTGGCTATCATAGCTCATTTCATTGCCTCTGCTTATTGGCCACCATGGCCGCCATAATAACAACCAAAGCAACAACAAAGTGATTATAAGTAAGTTAACCTTGTGGAGGTGAGCTTTCTATTCCCACTCTGCCAGGTTCACCTGCCTCTGAGTTAAGTAGATTTTTGTCAAGAGGTCATCAGAATGCTTTTTTTAAATCAGGATTGAAGTTCTGAGATCTGCATTTCAGTGGAAATACTTTAAATACAAGACTGCTGCTTGAATCACTTAGGAAATGGTAAGCGATCACGATGTGTCTTCAGAGAAACATCAACTAAAGGAGAGATTTCTTTTCCCTCATAGAACAAAAAAAAAAATTAAAAACCAAGAAAATTAGCAAAGACTCAGATAGAAGGGACATGCATATTATAGACCACTTTATTTCTTAGTTTAGGGTTTAGATGAGATGGAAATTGATCTATCAACATCTCCATAATTGCAAGCGATACCACGAAATAAAATTCTGAGTGTTCACCAATCATATTTTAGTGCTGAACACTTCATGCAAGCAGCTGTTAATGATGCCAAATATAGTTTTCACAGCATGCAAAATGAACTAATGACCAAGCCTATATTTTAGATTTCAGAGTTTCTTTCTTGATGAAATTAATCCCAAATTCTGCAGAGATCACAGTCTGCTGATCCATGCAGAGGTCAGAAGGAAGGATTGTTTATGATGTCAAGGGTCTATCGAGCATGTTCTTCCTGTTGCCAAAGTTAAAATAACCAAGGCATTTTTTGAGTGTGAAAATAGATATGTACAAGGAATCTCTATGCCTTGAGGTTTTCACTACATTCCCTGTGTGTAATCATGAAAAGGAACCTTCTTGGGATCCTACAGGCTAGGTTTAAGAGTCAGCTGGAGCGCTTCAATGAACTGGCACCAATCACTAAGGCAACACAGTGGAGAACACAGCTGACCAGCCACATTGCTCTGGCTGACAGACATTGTAAGCTGGGCAAATCTCGTTTGTCATGCATTATATTGTGGTGACTTTCAGGAAATGGTGAGATTTGTGCTTAAATTAGGTATGTCTCCATATTTTCAGAATTGATATATTTCACATACAATAGGAAAGCAATATTTAGTAATAGATAGTTAGGAATCATTACCATATGCTCAGTGGAAAGGTATTACATAATTTTGTACCAGCAAATTCCACACAGTTCAATCTTCTAATAATTATCTAAGAATTATCCTGTAAATTTAGCAAGACCAATATGTCATATACTTTGACAATGTATAAGAACTGGAGGAAAGCTTTTGCAACATTGTGGGAAGAAAGCTTCCCACAATAGTTGACTATTTTTAAATAGTCAATAATAGAGTCCTTACTTCTTAACCAAACACAGTAACAGCTCATTTTTACCTGCATTACCTTATAATATCCTCATAGCAACCCTATGAGATATGTAATACATTGTTTAGCATTTTACAGATGGGAAACAGGCAAAGCAACTTGAAGGTCATGAAGACAGTGAGTAGAAGAGCCTGGATTTGAACCCAGGCAGTCTGTTACCAGAGTCTGGGATCATAGCCATGGTGACATAAGGCTTCCCAGGAACCAGATGGGCCCTGAGCAGGTCTGAGGAACCATTTGGAGTCATTCAGAACAAACCAGGTTACATCACAGTCACATGACAATTTTTGGCAACAGAGCAATGCCAGACAATTCCATGTGTTTTGGATTTTAGTACTATTGAATGAAAGATACCATGCATTCATTAATAATAATTATTTCTATAAAATATCTACCAATATATTCCTTCAGAATTAAAATATTTGGGCCTAAAACAGCTTTTATTATTTATTTAGAACATATGCATACATCATTCTTTAAAACTTAAAGCAGTTCCCATCAGTGACAGTAATTCAAAATATTGACATACTTTGAAAGAGTGCTGCTAACAGCATGAGCACCCTAATTCTCCTAATCTTCACTAAGCAAAATGAAAAAAATACCAGATCAAGTGAAATTCCCTCTTTTTTTACTTTCAACATCATCTCTACATTTCCCAAATATTTGATTCTTGAAATATTTTATTGAGTTAGCTTTAACAAAGGCCTATTTAACTCAAATGAAAAACAACTAGGCAGATGTATTTAATGACCCAAATAGTTTCCCCATTCTAGCAGGGGCTGGGAGACAAAGAATGTATAGGTTTGTGCATTTAGTTTTGTATATGTATCTTATATAAAATACATATCCACACAAAAAAATCCTCAATTTCAAATCCACATTTAATATTGTTTTCTTCTATACTTCATGGCACTTAGTACCTTATGAGCACTTAGGCTTATAAGACATTGCCCTATCCCACTTTGTATTTCATGGACTCACATATTTATCTTGCTTCTTTTACTGAATTATAAGCCCATTGAGAGCAAGAATGCTGACTCATCTCCCTGCCTCTGAGATAAGTGGCAGAGTGCCTTGTACCATGAAGATGTCATCCAGAAAGCATGGCAAACTGAATTGTAGAATTAGGTTAACACTAAATCATCCATGTGTCTTCTGAAATATTTTAGTATTACTAATTGGGTAAGTTTCTGTAATGTGTCAAATTTTAAGATCTGCTTCCTTAAAATCTATTTGGGACAGGATTTCCTAGATATACATACGCAAATTGTCACTATTATAAAATACACAAGCACATGATCATTTCCAAAATATAGAATCTCATACTGAAGGTAGTTGATTTCTTTTGGATCTAATATTTCAATGCTAAATTGAAGAAAAAAATTTAAAAAACCAAAAAACAAAGATGATAACCTCTTCCTTCTTTCTTCATTTTATTTTGTTGGAGAGTATAAGTAAAATGAAATACTCAAAGAAACTACAACTGAAATATTCTGCCCTTCTTCAAATAATAGAACAAATATTTAGACAAAAAGTGGGGAAAAAATAGACTAAAATGTATGGGCCTACTGTGCAATTTTCCATGAAAAAATATTTTTAGACAATATAGCCAAAACTAGCATATTATATGTCCTGGACTATTTTCCATTTGGGGGATATCAAAGCTGTTAGAAGAAAATGAATAATCAGTTAATGCCTTCCTGTTTCCCTTGACACTTCCATTACCCATGAAATGTGCTGGAAGTAAGTAAAAATAAAGCTCCAATTTCAGAATATGTTTGGTAGTGAGGACCATACATTTAAGAAATACTTATTAAAAACATCTTTACTATTTAATGTGCTCCTAAAAAGAAATAATATTTTACAATAGAAAGGGGTATTAAGGTGAGATCAACACCCATAATATTAGAAATATGTGCATAATATATAGGAGGAAAATGTGTAAATTAAACTGGCCAAATATGTCATCTCCAATGAGCTGCTAAACATTATAACCTACTCTATCAATCATGTCATTGGTACTAATGGCCTTCTTGGATCAGGAATCTATGAAACAGCTTGTAAAGGATATAAAATGAGTATATATTTATAGAGATGAATTCTGTATACTTTTTATAACTACCTTGCAATACTGCAGGTGTAAGATTGTGAAATATCCAATTTAAACTAAAACGGTTCATGGCTATTAATATTTAGTTGCTCTGTAACTATTTTGGCACTGCTTACCCAAGTGCAGCTAAGACATAACTCTTGGTTTCTATCTGTTCTGTCAGAGGAATAACATGGTCAGTAAGGAAAAGGTAAGCTACAGAGCTCAGTGTGATGGGGATGTTTTTCAAAACTATAACTTACACAAGATTCCCCAAGGAATTACCGTAGAGATGAATGTGCCAGAGCTGACATGAAGATGAAAACAATATTTTATATAGTTCTGTCAGCAAACCATGTGCCTGCCATCATAATTTATGGTCTTTGCTATTTTGCCCTTAGCAAAAATAACTATATGCAATGTAAGCAATTATTTGGGTATTGAGCAGTATTTGAGTAGAAGTGTTTTTAATTAAAATTAACTAAAAACAGAGTTTTTGAATCACTAGCCTCCAGATGAATGGCAGATAATGCAACTCTCCAACAATAATTTAAAATATCTAATACTCTCAATTTCTAAGTGACTCTAAGCTACTTCATAAAAGAAACAATCTGAATAAAATTAATGACTTTGGAAATTCAATAAATTATGAAAAATAATCTAAAGAAATTATTTTGATATTATTAATATATAAATAACTGATAATTGTGGATATTTTATAATTTATACCATCTGATGACCTTTGAAAAGAGCAAATAATGCCAAAAAGAAGCTGACATCAGCCAAGCAATTAAATATATTTCATTATGCTAAAATTCTGACTAGATTTTGGTCAAATAATTGAACTGCAATAGGAAACAAAACTCTGAGACACTGGCCCTTCACCAAAAAGATAACATATACTCAAAAATCCTGAAAAAATCATTTGAGGGAATGATGAATATCCAGATTGGAATAAATTGGTCTTATTTTCAAATAAGTGATTTTATTAGCTGTTAATATTTTCATGAAAGTGAACTCAACACTCTGTGGATCCCTTAAAATCTCTCCCTCAGCGGTCTCAATTTACCACTCTGTATACACAATACCATTAGCTGATCTGCAATGGACTCCAAGGTAAACTGCAAGAGTCTCGATATCTCACATCTGGCATGAGGCAAGATGCCACATCTAGAAACCTTCAAAAACTAAATATCTTTTCTCTCAAATGTTGAAAACTCAGGCAGCAGTCATCTTTAAAATATTTATCAGAAAATTTCTTTATTTAGAAATTTATTTATTTATAGAAATTTAGAAAGTTTTTTTAGAGTGAATCCAAAAAGCTGCACAGGACTTGAAGGAATAAAACTTGTGCAAAACTGAGAGAGAAAGGTGACATATAATAACTCTAAGAGTGTTCACTGGAGCTTTGCATATTAAGGGGAATTTAATTATATCTGAGCCACAGCAGCTAAAAAGTCATAAAAGAGTTCTCCATCTACATGTACCAACATATACACATCTGAATGGGAAAGAAAACCTCCTCCTCCAAAAGGGGGGTCCCGTTTAAAAAAGATTCCTATTTGGGGAGGAAAGACAAGGTGGTAGAAGTGCCTGTTCCCTTTGGCCAAATAGATAACTGCTTAGAAATGGAATAAGAGATGTTTTAGTCAGAATTCCAGTTAGTGGGTTGTTATCATATACTGCTGGCTCTTGAGTTGATTTCTTTACTCTTCAACCTTTGCTAAAGAAACCACTTTCTTGTCCATCCCAACGTAGCTTTGGAACTCAGCAAAAATGGAAACCCAGTTAAGATGGCAATGGTCTTATAGACAGTTTACAGATGATATTAAAACCTGAACTTAATTTTGTTTTTCAGCACTTCCTTCCCGCACAAACTGGGCTTCTGACCACCCCTCAGACTCTTTCAGGATACAGACTGCACTACATCTGGAAGGCACCATGGTGTAATTGGAGGAAGGGGAAGGATTAAGTTTTGGAAGGAAAAAAGCCCAAGTGTGAAGCCTGCCTTCTTTGATTCCTTTCAGGCTGGCTTATGGTCCTTCTGTGCTCACATAACGATGTTGAACACACTTTTATCTTTCTACTGATATTTTATTATAATTGTCTATGTGTTTGTCTTTTTCAATAACCTTCGAGGTCCTTGAGAACAGAGACTATGTCTTACTCTTCTTTGTAACCCTGGATAGCCTAGTTTCTGGCAATTGCTAGGTATGTATAAATGCTGGATGAAAGTAAATAAACATGATGAACTTGGACAAACTACTCAACTTCTCTAAACAGTTGCCTCAAAAAAATTATTATCCCTCTAAACAAAGTATAGGTAAAATACCCATTTTGGATTTTTTTTCTGAGAATCATAAGAAAATAATTGCAAAGTAGTATGCACACGGTGTGTGGCCAATAAATGAATTGTTTTTCCCTTCCTTCTCCTCTGAAAAAATATCTCAATAAAGAGGGCAGAGAGCACCTGTTCATTTATAAATAGGACACAGAGGATGGATGCACTGATCTTTCTAAGGAAAGAGGATTGTTATCTACCATAGTAACTCAAGCAAGGGCTTCAGACGCAGACAAACATAGGTTGAAATCAGGGCTTTATCCCATTCTAACTATAGGAAACTGGGAAAGGAAACTACCCTCTTTAAACCTCAGTGTTCCAATTAGCAAAAGAAGAATAATACCCACTTTCTAAAGAGTTTGTATAAAATTAAATGATAAAATGCCTGAATAGAGCTATTATAGAGATTAATTTTAAGTGCCCAATAAAGGATGGTTAAATCTAGCTTAACCACCCATCATCAAAATAGCACAATAGAAAAAGATGAGTTTCATATAACCTAGAAATATTTTAAAAAATAATTAGTAACACATGTGAGGCTTAAAAAGCATAATTAAAATAATGGAAAATGAGTTTAAATGGCAGCATCCTTCTAGCAGATATCATAAAGATGCAGGCTTTTCAGTTTCATGGATATTTGTTTTCCTCTCTGGAGGAGGAATAAAAGGGAGGGGCAGGAGAGAGAAGTACATAATGCCCATTGAAATATTTGCAACATTTTCTTTGTTCTCTTTCTTCTTCTCTTACAAAGAGCATCTCAGAATAACAGGCAAACCTTATTCCAGTCTTTGACCCGTATTCCAAACCAAGAAATGAACATTTCTAAAGCTCTGCAGACTTTTCTGAGTCATCCTGCTGCATGGTATGTCCAACCACTCCAAGACAGGTCACTCCTTTGCCTGTGGATTCTCCCTCCCTCTGCCCAGCTCTCCCCTGGATTTTATCCCCAGAGCAGCTGCCTCCTGGCTTCCACACCAACAGCCGCCTGCTCTCCCATCTGCTCCTCTGCCTAAGCTCTGCTAGCCGTCATCTTTCCTGGCTCCCCACCAACTCGCCCACAACTCCTAGATAGTAAATAGATCTGTACCAAAAAGTAAGATGGTGCACCTAAAATTAAAAAGCTGACAAAAAAAGAGTTATCAATCATAAACACATCAGCACATCTTATTCATGGTGTTTATGGTTAACGAAGTGTTTTTCTATACATGATTGCATTTGGCCCCGGGCTTACTCCCAATACACTACTATGAATAAAAATAAAATGCCATTCATTGAGTGCCTCCTATATGTTTTAAGCCGTGTCATTTTAACCTTTACAACAAGTCTATGAGGTACCTCTGATTTTCACCATTTTCAGATAAAGAAATTGGGGCTCAGGGTGGTTAAGCGATGTGCCCAAGTTTGAGCAACTTGTAACCAGTGGAGCTGGGATTTTAACCCAAGTCTGTGACTTGTAGTTCAGTGCTCTTTCTCTTTAATTAGAAAATAGGATGTCACAGATCAATTACTGAAATCTAACATAAGTGCCCACAAGTCAAGAGACTCTACAGATTATTGTTTAACTTGAACTCCTGCCCCATGTTTTAATTTATATCATTTCAGTTACTCTTTGAACATCATTCTATCTCATTATCGTAGGACACACCACAAATATCTTCACAATTTCTCCAAACTCCGCTACTCATGAAAACCGAACAAAGGAGATGGGGGCACTGCCTGGGCCCACTTACTGCACTTTGCTTCCATGGCTGACAACTCAGCTGGGTCTTCAGATTCTTCATGAAATAAGGTGAAGTAAGGCAAACAGAATTGTGTCAAAGATCAGGGAAGAAAGTACCTCATGATCCTTGAATGATGCAATAATGATGATACCAGTCCTCTCGGTAAACCTGCCTTCATTGTATTGACTTCTCAGCAGCATTCAACTCAGTCATCTACTCCCTTCTTAAGAAACACTCTTCTCTTTGACAACTCCACTTTTTCTCGCTTCACCTCTCACATCACTGACTTTCCTTCACAGTCTTATTTCTTGTCCTCTTTACCATACCTTATCTTTAAAATTAGCATTCCTTGAGGTTTGATCCTGGCTCATCTTCTTAAACTATATTACCAGAGATTTATTTATCCCATATATGCTCAAAACTCCAAAATGTCTAAATCTTTCCTAGACCTCTTCTCTGAGCTCCAGAATTGTATATACAATGAATACTTGAAATCCTCCACTTAGATGTCTCTTGAGCATCTCAAATGTAACATTTCCCAACTGGAACACTTGGCAAACCCCACCACTAAGAGCAACTTATTTCTTACCATCTTTCCTATAGTAGTAAATGATGTCACTATCACTTCACTTCTTAAAGCCAGAAATTTGAGAATCATCTTCTTCTCCCCTCTTCCTTTCATCCTTGACTCCTCATATCCAGTCCATTGGCAAGTTCTGACAATTCTACTTCAAAAACATGTTTTGTTTTCATTCTTTTCCCTCCATCTCCAACGCTACCCCTGAGTCCATCTGACCTTTATGTCTCTGCTGCTCCGTCACAGTACCCTCCTAACTGGTCTCTTTCCTATCTCTTCCACCCATATCAAACAGGATAATCTTTTAAGAATATATGTCAGATTAATTCATGGCCATGCTTTAACCCTTGAATAGTTCTTACTGCACTTAGAATTCAGACATTTTCTAGAAGCCTCAAGGTCTGGCATAATGTAGACTCTGCCTGTGATTTTTGTTCTGGTGGTCCTCTAGCCGAGAACCCCTCTTTCAGATGAGTCACTATCATCCTTTCACCCTCAGTTTAAACATTATCTCCTCCTTGAAGAGGCTCTTCTTAGCCATCCTATCGAAATAAGCTAGCCCTTCTATTTCTATCATGGTGCTCCGTTTCTTTCTTAACAGTAACCAGAATCTGCAATTTATTAGATAATTGATTTTTGCTTTGCATTTTAACAGCCCATTTTCTGCACCAGAATGTAATCTCTATGAGGGCAGGAACCACATTTGCCTCGTTCACTGTGCTATTCTCAGCACCAAGAACAGCACCTGGAGTGGATTAGATTCATTTAAGGAATGAACCTGAGAAGCACCAAAGGACGTTACTGAGAATAAGTACTAACGTGGTTCCAAGAAGAGCAACATGCTGACAAGGACTTTCCCGTCTATGTGTAGAAGGCACTGTTCCTCAGAAAACATTCTCATGAAAAATTCCATCAAGGTTTCTAAAAGCTACTGCCACCCACAACCATTTGTGTTAGCCACAGGTCTATTTTCAATGTTTATAGAAACAGTCACTCTCTGCTGCAGTCACTGCCTGTATATGTGTAAAGAGGAGGGATATGACAGTGTATAGACAGGAAGCTAAGAATATTACAGAGAAAGAACTAATTCCCACTCAGAGACATAATGTTGAATTATGGCAAACAATTTTTAACTACTTGTCTACATAAATATTGACCAAACTAGACAGGAAGTGCTAGAGTCGACTTATTTTCAAGGCTGTTTTGTATGTAGACCATTTCCTTAGGCAATTATAGTGCATTCATGTGGAAGAGTTCTGAATGTCAAGTCAGAGAGCCTGGTCAAGGCCTCTGCTGCTTGCCAGCTGGCAGTCACTGAGTATCCCTGAGCCTCAATGTCTTCATCTGTAAAATGTCTTCCCTGCTTCCTGTACAGGGCTGTTATGAAGTTCAAGTAAAAACCAGTATAGTTGAATGCCCTTGAAAACTACAAAGTGTCCTACAGTGGTAAGATAATATTGTAGTCTTATTTCTCCCAAATACTTACTAATGAAAATTGAGCATATTTTCTTGATTAGCTGAATGCAGAGATACATTTTATAAGGTCATATGATTATTTGCTATTCAAAAATAGAATTAAGTATAGACACATTCCTATTTTGGAGATTGAAAGCAAATAATGTCAATATCTGCTATGATGGAATGCCATGAAGGGCAACTTTTTACCTGATCAGGATACCAAACACACACTAACTCAGGTGAGATGACTTACAGTTGAAGTTTGGTTGCAATCCAGCTGTTTGTTTTATTGTTTCTACTGGGCTGGGAAATTCTTTGGGATGAGAACCAACGTTGTCTTCATTTTTATATAATTCACAGGGTTTGAAAAAATACCAGCACATCACGATTACTCAATCCATAATTATTGAAAAATTCGAGTAAATAAGGACTCAATATGTCACTCCATTTCTCATTTTTCTGGAAAATTGATTTTGGCATTTTATTTTAATATAAGTGTTTATTGTTGGAGTTAGCTCACAGTGACAAGGCCACCAAACACCTGAAAGTCCCTCATTTCCACAAACCACTGTCATCAGTGTTACCCCCATATGTACAAGTGGAGCCTTAATGATATTTCCCCCAAAGAAGAGATGGAGTGTCAAGTCTTGGTTATCAAAGATGATTGGAAACAGATGATGCAGATAAGGAAAAACCAACACTTTTGATCAAACCTCATGTCAATTTACAATTTCATACTTTTCTCCTGGGCTCAAGAATTTGTACGGGCTTATGAATTCACAGATTTGCATTTCAACGCTTTTTCCTCTCCCCCTTCAGGGAGAGGTGCTGATGGGCAGAGAAAGATCACTGAGTCTAGACAGTTAACAAGTTCAGAAAATTAATCCATTAACGACTTAATGAGGTCTTTGTAGCCTTTTTTGGAAGATCCAGGCTCCAAATGCATATGAATGGCTAAAATGGGGGCGGTGTAGAACAATAGGAAGGAAAAAGGAATGTGAATTCCTAAATTAGATTGAAGTAACTCTACATATCCTTCAGTGTAAATTAACATACATTGGTTGAGCACTTCCGTTGTGCAAAGCACTGTGCTAGAAAGAACTAGGCATAAAGTGATCCCTAACAGATAACTCCTGTCTTCAACTAGTTTGTAGTTTGTATAGATACTTTCATCCCAAGTCCATGAGTATAGCCATAATGAGGATATCACGTGCAATCAGAAGCTAATCAATCCAAAGGAACTGCATCATTGCAGCGGAAGGAGGATTGAATTTAATTATTTTTCATTTCACCCTAAGAAGACATAAGTTTATGATAGAGCTCTCCATTTCACTTAGAACTTTAACTCCCGAAAATACAGGCATGAAAATCATTTGAAAAAATGTTCACTATTAATACTAGCTACAACTTACAAAGCACCTACTATGTGTCAGAGTCTATCTGTGTTTTACATATGAGAAAACAAGGCTTTGAGAGGCCAGACAAGCCTCCCGAAATGTCAGTCAGTCAGGATCAGAGCCAAGATTCATATCTAGTTTTGTATAACTCTTAAAAACTATGTAATTTTGCTTAGGATTTTTTTTTAAGCCTGCAAATTAACACACATGCTTTCTGGTTGAAGAGATCTAAAATTGGTTTGTGTATTTAAAAATATAAGTCCTGTCTGCTTTGTCTAATGGCTTAGTTGGACTTGTCAATTTAGTATTATCAATTCCCAATCTTTTCCTTGAGGAGACGGTTGAGAAAAAAAAATAAGACTTGACCTTCCGTGGCATCTCCCGTCAGGAGTTCATATTCTCTCATTGTCACTGACGTTGGAGAATGTTTGTTTATGAGACTCATGAGAGCATGTTTCGAAAGCTTTCTCTCCATAAGGCTCTAAAGCTCTGTGTTTACCTGGTTTTCCTTACAGTTGGCCCCAAAACACTGAAAATATTTTGCATAAAATTGCTCTGAGGTTAGTGTCTTGTTTCCCCATTGGGATCCCTAAGCTTTTTGCTCTGTATTTTATCCTCCTACTTTTCTCATTTCCCGCCTAAATAGCAGCAGATGTTTTCCAGGCATTTTTACTATATTTTTATTCTAACTTATCTCTTTTTCACAGATTGAGATTGTAGCTTTATTTTTTTCCTTCTCTATCCTTTGTGCCATACTTGTGCCCATTTCACTTGACAAACTTCACAGAGATAGGTTTTTATTTTTGTGGCAGAAGCTGAAAGAATGATTAAAAAAAAACACACACATGTCCCTCCACAGAGAACAGAATATTCTAACAGAGGAATGAAGTTAAATCTCACTGCATGTCACACACTAGAAAGAGATGGTGAATGATTATTTTGTTTTCATACACTGGGGAGTTTTCCTCACATTAAAAGGAAAAATAATCCTTTCTTAAAAGAACTGCTCAGTATGAAAATTGAGGTGTAAAGAGAAAGTCCACATGAAAAAGAATACATTGGGATATTTTAAATCTAAGCAATGATTCTGTTCAATCACAGGTGAGGCAATGGCAGCTGCAGAAACAAGAACTCTAGCAAGAGATGTAGCTATGGTAGCAGCCTCCAAGATGGCTCCCAATGATCTCCATCTCCTGGTTTCCACACCCTGTGTTGCCCCTCCTACACTGTACCAGGGTTGATATGGTGAAAGTGATCGTTTGCCACTTCTGAGATTAGGTTATACAACTAGGTCTCTCTCTCTCTCTCTCACATCACTCACATCAGTTGCTCTGAGGGAAGCCATGTCATGAGCAGCCCCACTGAGAGTCTCACATGGGAAGGAACTGAAGCCTCCTGCCAACAGCCACATAAGTCAGCTTAGAAGAGGATCATCCTGTCTCAGTCAAGCCTTCAAAGACAGTGGCCCTGGCCAACAGCTTGACTACAACCTCATGGGAAACCTGGAACTGGAACTACCCAGCGAAGCTGTTGTTGGATTACTGACCATCAGAAACTGTGTGAGATAATGTTTGTTATTTAAAGCTGATAAGTTTTTGGGTAATTTGTTATTAGGCAATAAACAGCTAATACAGTAGTCCATCAGTTAAAGGTTGTGATAAGATGTAGGGAGATAGGCATAGATGGAAACTTAATCAGATCCCTTTTTGACATGGGACTAAGGGCAAGCTGCAGAAGTATTCTAGCTAATGATGATGATATAATGATTATAAAGAATATGATGATAATAATCATAACAAATACAGCTAACACCTATTTAGTGCTTACTATACCCAAGCCTTGTGCTAGGCACATTACCTAGCACATATTTGTCTCACGATTGTCTCATATCAACTTTTGAAATGAGAAAACTAAAATCAAATACACTCAGTAAACAGTGAAGGTGATATTCAAAGTCAGGTCTGTCTGACTCCAAATGTCTAAACCACCCTGCATATGGGATTGGCTGAGCTGGTGTCAACAGTGCTAACAAAGACAAGATCAGTGGGCAACACTGACTGACACTCATTCAAGAAGCCAAAGTCAGGTGTGGAATTACTCACGAGACAGAATCAATGTGCAAGAGGAATCGTCTTCACTGGCATCTTCTCCTCGACCCACCAGGGCCTAATAAACAGATTTTTCATCTGGACCTTCACAATCTCCTCACAAAGAAATCCCCATCAGTACTGTCTCAGTGGTGTACAAATGGATGTCACAGTGGAGGGAAACAGGTAACTCAAGTGAACACGCATGAGAGACCTGAGGTGGGCTCATTGCCTTGTGCCCCCCTGGAGCACCCACCAGTACTGTGTTACCACAGCAATTTAATCTTTGGTCTGTTTCTGTATAAAGTGCATCATGATAAATCCCATGATGTTTTTCTGTGAAGAAGTCTAGACATAAAAAGGGAAAACAATATTAACATTTTGGTTTGCAAGAATATGATATAATTTTCTTTTTTTTTTCCAGTTTCTTAAAAGAAATCAGGTACCATGGACCAAAGTTTAAGAAAGGAAATTGCCAAGTAGTCTTTGCTTCAAGGATACAGTGTGACAATTAATTCTTTATCCATGCTATTCATCATTTAAACCATTTAAAAATATGTAAAATAATAGATGAATTCTATTTTCTCTGCGAATTTGCAACATATATATTACTAATAACCATCCAATTTTTAACCACTTCTTGAAAGGCAAAGATATTTTGCTTAGTTGATCAATGAACAGAAATTTTGAGTGCCTACTAGGCAGTATTTTTTGTATAAAAATGCTAATACTTTAATGTCAAGCATTTTAACTCAATATAATGCTTGCCAATAACCTGTAAAGAATAAAAAGGGGTGTTCATTTATACAAGACAAAGGAGGTCCCAGTTCAACAAAGAACCTGTTTACTCCAAATGAGTTCATGGTGCAGCCTGCTGATACCATTTTGTTGACAAAGAGAAACAGTGAATGGTTCATCTAAAAGTCAGGAACATAACTTAAGAGCACAGTTATACTGCCTATTAATAGCATATATGCCCTCTAATGAACAATGGCTGACACACTGCCCTTGGCAAATATAACTGTCTCCAAACTTAAAAAAAATGGTGCATAAATGTGCCTGAACTAACAAAGGGACAAAAACATATATAACAGCTTGACTTTCTCAGAAGGGGAGGTTGTGTCTCTAGAGACGCAGAATATTTGATCCTTAAAACAATAAAGATTTTCATGTTGCTGTCAAACAAATGAAAAGATCAAATCAAAATTAATCTCAATGCCTTGTTTTTCCCTTTTCAGAATATGTATGTTTTCAAGGAGGTAAGAATCGGTTATTTCAAATTGGTTCACTAATAACTTGGCTTAATCTATTGGTGTTTCTGAACAAAAAGAATAAATCTTGAGACATGTAAACAAATTCTTTCACCATGACATTTCTGGTTTAGGAAAATATTCTTAAAAAGGTAATCATACCCTAAGAAAAGAGGCAAATGTATATATACATTTCACAGATGAGGTTCACAACTAACATAAGACTTAATGTAATTATCCCTAAAAAGGCCAGATCATTTTTACTAAGGACTGATGAAAACACTCCTGTGCTGCCATATGTTGAAGGCCTTACCCTGCTACAACGATTTGCTTTGACATGAGAGCACTTCCTAGGACAGCCTATAATTTCTGCCAAAACTATAGCCACAGTTCCCAACATAAACTCTACTAAAATGAGTCTTCCTGATATAGGAAAGCACGTGTTCCTATGGCTGTTTAACACATTTACATGAAGATGAAGATGAAATCCAGCAGTTTCTCTTTAGCTGGAGACATTATTGATTTAAACAGGAAAAAAAAGGAGCCTCTTGCTGAACAGAGAGAGACACCATGGCTTACAACACTTTTTCTCAACTTTTTACACATTACCCCTTCCCACCCAAGGAGGGAAATTAAATATAAAGAAATAAGATTTTGTCAGGTAGGGTTGATATAAGGCATTGTTGATAAACCATTGTAATATCTAAGATTTTTGAAGCTTTCTCCCAATAAGAGTCAATTTTCAGCCCCTTGGGAGTGATATGCCCCCATTGAAAATGCATGGATTACAGAATTAAGTCTAAACTCCTTAGCCCAGGAGATAAAACCAAATTTATGTCCCTATGTCATTTCCACCCACATTAATACAGACTGTACCTGTCTACCACTCAATGCAGACTCTTTGAAGTCAGAGTCTGTCATTCATTATGGTAATTCCAGTCTCTAGCACAGTGTATAGCATATAGTGGCAACCAATACTTTCTTGTAGATAAATGAACTTCACAGTTCCCCAGACCTACCAGACTCTTTCAGTTCAATGCATTCCACACACTTTCCCGTTATTGCAGCTTTAGAAATTCTTTGAGACTGAGAAGCCAGTCAAACTAGTTCTTTGTAGAAGAACTGGAAGGATTCAGGGGGCATTTCATAGAATTAAAAAGCAAGAATGATAGTCAAGGCTGTGGGAACCCGGCTGTCTCTACCTGGGGCCATGTGTTCTCTTAGTACCACGGTCTTATTATTTCTTCTCTATAGACCAGCTTCTTTTGCTTGTATGAAGTCCACAATGGCCGCCAACCCAAATGTTCATGATCTTAACAGCTTCAGCAATAATTTCTCTCTAACACTCAATCTCTGTGTCTTTTAGTTCAAAATCTGAAAAGAGAGATTCTGACTGGTGGCACAAACCAGCCCTGGAATCAGTTGTTCATTGTGCTTGAACCATGTATGGCCAAGGTTCCAGAATCACAGGGCACTAATATGGTCTATAGTAGTGTCTATGAATGGGCACAGGCATTCTTATAAGGGAATATGGTATGAAAGCAATGATTGGCATTTCAATACAAATAATGTCTCTGTCCCCCATTTCATTACATAAACTCCTATTCCTCTTTCAAGATATAGTTCACAAGTTAACTTTTTCTGTGATGACTTACTGGAATCTCTCAGTCAAGTTTAGTTCTTCTATACTGTGCTCCCGTAGCTCGTGGTTCCAGCGCCAGTTCATGCCTTTGTTTTCCCCAACATATATTCCTCAAAGTAAGAACTGCCTTTTATTCCTCTTTAAGAAAGCTCATATATTTGTTGAATGAATAAATGCTGCCTGAACATGTATTATAATTTCTCAGTAATGCATCTGATTATCTTGCAATAAATATACCATATTCTTGCCAAATTTCTGTCTGGTTAATTATAAGAAGATGGGTGAAAAGAGGAAACAAATTGAAAAGATGAATACAATGATGGTTTTCTCTGATCATTCCAAGGAGTAATGGAAACAATCTAGTAAATAACTTTGTAACATCAAGAAACTAAAAATTACACATGATTACAAATGATTTTGATCCCTTGCCTTCACATTTTCCTTACAACCTGGGGCATTCTTCTTTGAGGCCCAGTGGAGTGTTTCTATCATTTTACAGGCATGCTGAGGATTTCTGGCCTTTTCTACAATACATTTTTTAAAAATAAAAGCAAAATTAGGTGTTTACATGTAAGACTTGTTCAAATGTGGTAGAAAAGTTTCAGGATACTCTTTTTTTGGCCTGATCTCCATGTAGAAGGAAAAACATGTTCTTTCATTGGGCTGCTGTGAACATCTAAATTACTGCTGGATGGGTTTCAGCAGTTGAATTAATATTTTTATTAATGTTCAACTTTATCAAAAAAAGACAGCATGAAAACATATATTAAATGTTTTTCTAGTAATTCTATCATGATATACTTTCAAACCTCGCCCTCAATATCAGTGGTACACACTGTGGACAGAATTAGTGGTAGAAACTGTGACTATAGACATTTAAAAATAATACTAAATATATATATATGTGTGTAGGTGTGTGTACATATATAATCTTCAGTAATAATTGGATAATCAATATTTATTTATATTATATTGCAGTCACTGAGTGTGATAATGCACTTACAGGCTCCTCCAATAAAAGATTTTTTTAATTTTTAAGTAGTACTTCCATTTTCTACCAATACTGGTAGACTCTTCAGTGCTAGCCATGGGAAACAAAGGTGTCTAATCAGTAGACTCTGAGAAGATTGATTGATTCATTCATTTACTATTTTCTTATTGAGCATTTAACAAAATCAAGCAAATTGCACCACACCCTGGGGATACAGGTGAGTTTTAAAACCTCTTTTCTAAAATTTTGCTAAATGATTAGTCCACAATTTGGAAAGCGACTTTTAGGAAGTACAGACAGATATTTTTGAAAGTGAAGTTATTGGTATATTAAAAAGAAATTCTTAAGTGAATAGCTGAAGCCAGTATGAATTTAGGTATGAAAACCTGATGGACATACTTCCCAGCTACTATGACTGTGTAAGAAATTAACAACTTAGTGTGATGCTAGTGGATTCTGTGGGTCAGGAATTCAGATAGCGCTCACTGGGGATGGCTAGTCTCTTCTCCATGATGTCTGGGGCCTCAGATGAAGACTCAGGCTGAGGGCTCTGGGCTGAATCATCTGAAGCCTCCTTCCCTCACACATTTGGCGATGGATGCTCCATGTCAGCTGGGTCCTCAGCTCCTCTCTGCATGGGCCTCTCCACGTGATTTCTCTACATGGGTTAGTTTGCACTTTCTTACAGCATGGTGGCTGGGTTCCAAGATCAAGTGTCCTGAAGGAGAAGACCAGGTGAAAGTTCTATCACCTTTTATGACCTAGACTTCAGGGTTACTTCTGTTGCATTCTATTGGATTGAAGTGCCTCACGAAGACTGGCCTGTATCCAAGGGAAGGAAACAAAGATCCCACCTCTCAATGAAAGAGTATCAGCATCATATTATAAGAAGGCTACATGGGATGGCATTCATTGGTGTGGCCATCCTTGGAAAATATAATCTGCTACAACATAAATTAGATATAACTATACTTTTTTATTATAAAAATATGTCTGCTAAAATCCACAAAGAAACATATCCTTCGGGATTCTGGTCAAACAATTATAACACACACAGACTAAACTATAAAAGAAATATATTTTAATTAGTATTATTTTTTCTCATCTTCAAATGACTTTTTGTACTCATCCATTTCGTGGTAATGTCTCATCTTTTGCATTTTCTTTGGCAATGATAGCCTGGTAGGTAGTTAAATTTTGAAACTAAGATAAGCAAAATTTGCACCAAAATATTTTTATGTATGGAGTGGCTGCCCAGCACATATATGGGAACTATTACTGATTACTGAGAACTTTGCAATCAAAGTTGATGTGTGCAAGACAACCCAAGAATCAAAAAGGATCTCAGGTAATGAACTAACCTAGTCTTGTTATCTCAGAATCCATTCATTCCCATTCCTGGAAAGATCCTCCTTATTCCCAAATCCTGCCCATTTTTAAGTCCTACTTCCTACTGAAGGCACCTTGACTCAACTGAAGAGCTCAGCCCTTCTCTACACATTTTATTCTCTCTTACTTCAATGTCACAGGGCTTATTTAGCTCCTACTTATTTCTCTAATTATTTTCTGGTCTAATTTTGCTCCTTAACTAAATTCTTAGCATCCTGGTGGGAGGGATAGTCAAGACGCACCTCCCCCACCGCCTTTTTTTCAATCCCACACTTTAAGTAGTACAGCTCTGAATACAACACAGATACCAGTAATAATTATTGACATCTTCCCTAATTGTAGCTATGTCATTCAAAAAGCCTTCACACATAGTTGGAAGGAAGGAGTTCTATTCCAGGGAGTGGGAGGCAGAAGAAGAGAACAGATAATGACATCCTTATGAAATGGTCACTGACAAATATATAAATTAAAAATTCATTTCAGAAAGGAAAAACTCCTGTAAACTTCTGATAAAAGAATTATGACAACAACCAGGAATTGATATTGAGAAGAAAGTCGACAGTATCTTCATGCAACTTCGTTCAACCACATAAAACATTTAATTTAAACCAGTCACTGAATCTTTTGAAAAGCTACAGTCACCTCAAGATCATGGATTCTTTACCAGAGAGGCCTCACCTGCCAGTTCATTCTTCTTACATTCACTCATTTTGTGCAGTTATATAGACGATTCATAATCTAAAGAAGCACAGAGGTTATTTAATACCATTTTTTAAAGCACCTGTTCAAAAGGATCTGTGGCCTTTGATGTGATACTGTGCAGTTGAACAAAGAGCAGAGTCTGGTGAACCAAGGCAAACCCCTTTCTCTACTTCATACTCAGGAACTGAGACCAAATGCTTCTGTCATGTTACCTTTCATTCTTTCTTCATCACTTTTTCCCTGTTCACCTTCTAGATCATGCTTTCAAACACAGTTTGGTGTAATAGTGAAACAATGTAGTCATAAAAAATGTCTTGAGAAACAGTTTTCCTCAGCAGTGATCTCTAAGACCGACTTACATGTAGAAACAGTCAGAACCTATCTGAAGCCCCTCGATAGGTCACACAGATGTATCATTTGCTTTTGCAAATATTACCAGATAGTGAGCCCTAAACTTTTCCATTTGTAGTCCTTTCACAAACAACCCCCAAAACTCAAAGGTCTTTTCCTTTTCTTTTTCAGTTAAAAATGTCCTTTCTAATTATTAACACTTACAAAAAAAAGTTATCATTTACTCATAAATTTCTAGATTTCATATAGGATTGAAATATTTTTCCAAATAGAAACTATTTCTGAAAACTTGGAGATGTCTGAAAAAAAGAGAAAAATTGTATTTGGGATTTGAATACGACTAACATTTTAAATGCTTTCCAAAACCATTTACTAGGGCTTCAGTAGCAAGGTTTTTGACCTCTATTTTCAGGAAGGGCACTTACTGCCAGTTGCTTTTATCTAAAATCTGTTTAGCAAGAACAGGCATCAAAAGATAAGAGGCAGTAAAACAGTTTCTCTGATGGCAAATTCTTGATTGCTATAGAAGGTGATTAAAAATACACAGCCTGGTAGGTTAGCTTGCTTGAGAAGGGGAAAAGGAGGTGGAGTGGGAGTTCATATATGCTATAAAGTCGTCAGGATGGAATATGGTCAGGATGTACTTTACAACAGAAGATGACATCTGTTTCTTCTATAAAAAAAAATTGGCAAGTTCTAACTTGTTATATGACCTGTCCAACTTATTTGATCATAGCTGATAAAAACTCTGTCCTAGAGTTCATGACAACTAAAAAGATGACTTGGTTTCTGTAGGTTCCCTGATTTTTATACCTATCTAGTTGTAAGACAACTTCTCTCATGTCTTACTATAATGCTATCCTTGAAGCCTACAGCAGGGGATTATAGTAAAAATGTATAATAAAACCCTTGGCTTATAAAAAGTGATTTTAATTCTTGGGCTGTCATGGGTGACCTTACAGTTGATTTCATTATATTTTATGGTTTTGTTTTTGTTTGTCTGTTTTGCTGCCTTGGATTGTTTTCAGGTTTTACATACACAGACATCTACCTCATTTTTGTGTGGAGTAGCTAGTATCCTATCACTGCCTACAGATGAGAATGTCAATGTTACTGTTAACTGACTTAACTACAGTTGGCCCACCATATCCACAGGTTCTGCATCCACAGATCCCAGGGATTAAAAGGTTTATGATGGTTGTATCTGTACTGAACAAATACAGACTTTTTTTGCTCATTATTCCCTAGACAATATAGTATAACATCTATTTACATTGTATTAGATTGTTATAAGTAATCTAGAGATAATTCAAAGTTTATGGGAGGATGTGCATAGGTTATATGCAAATACTGCACCATTTTATATAAGAGACTTGCACATCTGCAGATTTTGGTATCTCTGGGGGTCCTGGAACCAAACCCCCATGGATACCTAGGGTTGACCGTACCCTCACATAGTGGACTATATGTAAAGTCAACACTAGTAAACTGGTTTGTCCTTTACTTCTAATTTTATTCTCTCTCTTTTTCATCAAGCAGCATTCTTAATTATCTTAGTGTGTCTGCACTCACATTTGCCACTCCACTTACTCTATGTTTCATGCAAAACAATGATACACAGAATGTGTATAAACAGCAAATATTTGTGAAGTGCCTAACATATGCTTGACCTCAAAGATCCAGTGGAGACATAGAACCAAGATTTGGAAAAGCCAAAGATCATTCTGCAAAAAGAATATGGTCCCCAATTCACCCCAACATCCTCTTAGTTCTTTTTATTTTATTCTTCATGGATCAATTCACCACTGGCCCTAGGGTAATAATTTTAAAACAACTGCATTTGTTTCAGAATATGAAGCTGAAGCTTTGTTGAGTGCTTTTTAAAAAGTGGGATAATTATGATGGACTTTGTTTTATATTTTTCTTTTGCAACTCACATTTAAGTTTGGAAAATTTTACTAATGAATATAGCCAGGTGTAGCTAGAGGTCCGCACAATAGAAGTATAGAGTAAATCTAACAAATAATCAGTCTGTGGTATTCCAATTCAGCCAGTGGGGCAATAAACAATGTGAAGAAAATGTCCCGGGTACTACTTTTCGATATTTTTTTCCAAATTGCAGCCATGACTATCTGACAGCCTAACAGAATTCACAAATGCAGAACACCAAGCTTACCCAATAGATAAAGGGGAATTAACTCAACATAGATTAAAAGGAAGTTCCATATCTACCTCCCTCTATCAATATAAAGTCCATTCTTCAGTGCCAAACAAAAAAACCCAACAAAACGATATGAAAGAAGAATAAAATATATTTTTTGCCTTTGAAATGACAAATTATATATTTTTCATCAAATGATTTAAACAAATGGATACACACAAGATACTAAATTAAAAATTTGTACCAACCCTTTGATATAAGACCATAATTTTCAGCTTCAAATCACTGAATGATGTGAAATATGAAATTTGTATTTAGTGAGTTATTAACAAAATGAATAGGTTGCCAAAGGTTCAAATTTGTTCCTTACTTAAAAGTGATCATCTATTGTCATTCCTAAGGAGAAAATGATTTTAATAATCAGTGGAAGAAGGAATAGATACTTGACCTTCCAAAATATATCTATGTTTATCACTTATGGTGAGAAAAATTCAATTATTCCCAAAAGAATTTACTTTTCTTGAGAAGGAAGAAAGGCTTGCAAAATGAGAATTAAAATGATATATGATATATAAAATGTATAAATGTATACATAAACCAAAAGATTCAAAAAATAAACTTTTAATCTTGAGTACTTGTGAAAATGAATTCCATTTTTTCTCAGCTGCACAGAACAAAATTATTTACTAGAAATTACAAGTGTTCAGTTTTAACATCTTTTAAATGTCTCTTTGCTTAATTCTTCTATTTGATTAAGGGAGAAAATAAACTGTATTTGATTTACAAATGCAGTCAATCCAAACAAGTTTTGGTAAAACGGTGGAAGTGAAGGCATTTGGAGCTACCTCTTCAATGATCTACGGAGAGGAAAGGAGAGATGTGGTAGAAATAACTGTAATACTGAAAGTAACTTAGGAATTGAACCTGGATGCAAAGAACGAAAGGAAAGAGGAGAGCAGGAACCATCGCTAATGACGCTAACAAAGTTATCTCTTATTTTATCTGAAGATATAACACTGTCCCATCACCTTAACCTGCCATGAGAG
Organism: Tapirus indicus; assembly: GCA_031878705.1. NCBI lineage: Eukaryota > Metazoa > Chordata > Mammalia > Perissodactyla > Tapiridae > Tapirus > Tapirus indicus. The sequence continues at coordinate 14,705,392 of CM062937.1, forward strand.
AAATGCGAATTAATTTTGGAACAGGGTTTGGAGTAAGAAAATACTAAATTCAAATCTCATTTTGTACTACCTTCCAGTCATACAATATTTACAAAATTACTTAATCTTTTTGAGATCCAGTTTATCTTTCCAATGGGAATAATATAGCTATGTCATGAGAGTTACTCAAAGAATGACACAGAATAATATATGTAAAACACAGTACCCGTTACATAGTAGTTATTAAAAAAAATAGATTCCCTCTTCCAATTGTCCTTAAAAACAGAAAAGTTTGATTTGTGAACAAAGACAATAAAAAGGAAAACCAGTGAAGCAAAGAATTCATCCCGCACAAGTAACTTGAAATGAACAAATGTTTCCAGGCACATTATATATTCATTCAAATTCTTAGTGAGTTCCCACAGGTGCCAAACATCATGTTAGACCACGAGGATCTAAACAAGTAGAACAAGCCTCATCCCTTTTAAGCAAGAAAGACAGTTAAGCAAAGAAGACACTCAAATAGTTACCAAAAAATGTGGTATAACAGATAAAAGCTTGAAAGTACAGAAGAAGGAGCAATTAAGTATGTCTGTAGTCAGAAAAGAATTTGCAGTTCAATTTAGTTTGGGTCTTTAAGAAGTAGGTATAATGCTCATTTAAGCGTGGTGCCAGACCAGCAGGCTCAGGCCACTTGGGAACCGGAAATACAACTTTTGGGGTCCCAGATCTACTGAATCAGAAGCCCTGGACTTGGAGTCCAGCAATGTATGGTTGAACAAATCCTCCAGGTGATTCTGATGTAGGGTAAAGTGTGAGAACCATTGAAGTTGGAGTTCACCAAGCAAATGAGGAATGAGAAGGGTGACATTTCAGGCAAGAAACAACCTGTTCAAACAACAAGTGAAAATTTCATATGGCAGGAGTATATAAAGTGTATGGAGATGAGTGACAATGGATGAGACTGGTTCGGTAGCCTGGGGCCAGATTGTGCAAGTCTGTATACCATGTTAAAGAGTTTGGATTTCACCCTATGAGCAATGGGGTCTAAGAGTATTATAGAAAGCCTAATTTCTTTTCCCTTCAAATTTCTGCACAGAAAGTGGGTGACACAAATATATAACAAAGTATGAAAAAAATGAAAAAGTCCTATTAAGAGATTTGATCAAAGTATCAACAATGTTCTCAAAAAGCATTCTATGACAATTCCATACACTAGTGTTATTCAAAGACAACTCTAGTCTAGTAGGCAAATGCTGGATGCAGAGAGAGAGAAGCTAGCTGATTCCCAGCTCCATTCAACTTTACCAAACTGCAGTTTTTTCATGTGGAAAATGGGCAAAAACCTGCTCCAAGAAGAGCTACAAGAATTAAATGGAATAGGGATGTCAAAGTCATTGTGAACTTTGAAGTGTGTGCATTACAAGATACTCTTGTTAATAATACAACTTAACTCTTCTTTTAATTCTTTTTGTGGAGTAGACACAAATAAATATATAAAAGAGGTATTCTAACTGCTCAGGGAGAAAAAAAACACATCAGAAATTTTTTCTCTATGCCAAACAGTGTCTTGACTGGGCAGGACTACAAATCCAAATTCACAACCTACCAAAAATGAACAGAAGGAAGAAATATCCAAGGGTCAGGCACTCAGAGGGGAAGAGAAAACCCAGATCCTGCTGCCTCTGGCCTGAATTCATATGTGGATATAATTAAGAACTGACAGTTAATGATAGAACAAGCAGAACTAGGGAAAATTTGGGCCACTGCACCAAAGGTAAAAGTCTGTAAGTTTTGCACCTGGATATAAATGAAAATCAGACTAAATGCTGATCCTAGACACAGATAAGAGAAAGACTTCCAATGAATTACACTCAGACTCCAGGATTAGAAAAGTTTCCAATTTCAGATGCAAAAACAGAATTTTACCATCAACAGAGCCAAAGGGGAAATAACATTTGAAAACCAACAGATAGAGTTTTTTGCCTTCTCTTGGCTGAAAGCCAGGTACACAAGCCAACAGGACAGGATTCAAAGTCAGTTAAAAGCAGAAGGAGTAATTGCAGACATTCTGCCTCCCGCCAATTGTGGGTAATACAAAAATCCTGACTTCTTTGGGGACCTAGCTTTAGCCCATAAAACCCTTGGAAAAATCAATGCAAATGAAAATACAGATACAGTGCACACAACATATCAGAATCTGTCAGACCCCCTAGTACTAACGGGGGACCTTAATCTCTCCTTTCTTCTTTTGTACAAATGCACCTTAATGTTATTTTACTTGTAGCAGTTAATGATGCCAAATCTAAGCAGTGCCAAAGGAATGCAGATCAGGACAAAGCTGAGATATTGTTTAAAGAATATTGTGGTTTTATTAACTCATTAGCTAAATAAATTCATAAATGCTTCTGGTGCTATATATATAAGTCTTCAGAGATTTTAAAGACTATTTTTTCTGATTACAGAAGTTGGAAACTTATAATTGGAAATCTGGAATATTCCAAAAAGTAATGAGAAAATGACAATTAGGATTCCACCACTCAGTGGTAATGGCTGCTAACAGTTTACCATATCTCCCTGCAGCTTTTTAACATATATTCATATTGTTTATTCACGTACCATTGCACCGTAAGTACTTTTCCATATTATTAAAACAAAAACCCTTCAAAGACATAATTATAATGTCTGCACAGAATGTTATCTTAAGTATGTGATGATGTAATTTAAACATTTCCCTAATGAGGAACATTTAATTTTCACCATTATTAAGATTGTTGTGATTAATTTCTTTGTGTGTAAACCATTGTTTGCAGTCAAAAAGAATTTTCTAAACAGTTGATGCAATATTGCAACGAAGTGTTTAACATTTTGTTGTATTGTCTTCAAGCCTTTCTTTCATACATAACGGTACATTAGATTGGAATTATATTACCATATTATCTTTCTTTTCCTTTTTTTTCTATTCATATCAGAATCTGCCAAATTCCATCAAAATTAAATATACTAATTTTGTCTGAGTCTTTCATTTAGCATAATTTTAGCATTTTCACTAAAAATTTTTTGGAAATCCATTTTGTTAAACCTTTTCTTTTTTTGGTGAGAACATTTAAATTCCACTCTCAGCAAATTTCAGTGAACAATACAGTGTTATCAACTATAATCACCATGTTATATATTAGATCCTCAGATCTTATTCATCTTATAAGTGAAAATTTGTACCCTTTTACCAACCTCTCTCTATTTCCCCCACCCCCCAACCGCTGGCAACCACTTGTCTACTCTCTGTTTCTATGAATTTGACTTTTTTTAGATTCCACATATAAGTGATACCATGCAGTGTTTGTCTTTATCTGGCTAATCTCACTTAGCATGATGCCTTCCAGGTTCATCCATGTTGTTGCAAATGACAGGATTTCCTTCTTTTTTAAGTTTGAATAATATTTCATTATATATATATGTAAAATTACATTATATAAAGTATATTTACATATATATAATGGAATTAATTATATATTCTATATAATGGAATATATATATAATAGAATATATATATATCTCTCTCTCTCACACTTTCTCAATCTATTCATCCATTGATGGACACTTAGGTTGTGGACACATTTTTTGTGCGTGTGTGTGTGAGGAAGATTAGCTCTGAGCTAATCCTCTTTTTGCTGAGGGAGACTGGCCCTCATCCGTGCCATTTTCCTCTACTTTATATGGGACACCACCACAGCATGGCTTGACAAGTGGTGCGTTGGTCCACACCCAGGATCCGAGCCTGCAAACCCCGGGCCGCCAAAGCAGAGAAGCAGAGGGCGAGAACTTAACCACTGCACCCCTGGAAACACATTTTTGAATGACTGAATGGTACTGGACCTTACGGAATTACAATTACCTACATAACAATATTCTTACTACTGGGTAGGAGGGTTAGTCAGAACTTGGCAACAAAATATATAATGCTGAAATAAACTGCTTAGTATTCATATTTTTATATGCATTTCTGATTTGAATAAACAGAATCAACACTGTTAAGACTGCAAAATACTTATTTCTAAAAATGTTGTCCAAAAGGTTGTATATTCCCATAAGTCTTATATTAAATAAGCTATTCTTAACAGACCATGGGTCAGATTTTAGTCTTTAAAAGAAAAACTGGCCAGTCTAACTATAGAAAATATTTTATTTTAATTTGCATTGCTTCCATTAATAAGTGGTTGAGTATTTTAAAATCTGTTTATTATTTATAATTATTTCTTACTTTATGAATTATCTATCTAAAGTCTGTGTCTTTTATTCTCTTCAGATGTTCATTCTCTTTTTTCTTATTTCTAAGAGCATGTGATATATTAAGTATATTAGTCATCTATTTTATATGACAGATCATTAATATAAATATTTAATAAATTAGTGATTTTTAACATACAAAATGTTTACCACTATATAGCGAAATCTACTAATATTTCTCTACATTTTCCCCTTTATTTTAATACTTGGAAGGACTTCCTTCACCCTATTATTCAGACAATATTCATGCTTACTTCCAGACACCTCTTTTTCATGTGGGATTTTTTTTTTTTTTTTTGCCTTTAACCTTTAAATCCATATGAAATCTATTTTGGCATGTGGTACAGCAAAAAGGTTCAAGTTTATAGTTATCTAGATGTAATATCTTTCATTTAATGATTCTTTCCTTCCTATAATATATAATAACCTGTAATAAAGTTATATTATTACTCAAAATATGTTACATTAAATAATATATAAATTAATATAATTTATTATACACAGGCTCCCATACACAGAAGAGTCTCTTTCTGGGTTTTTATACTCTCATGGTTTTTTCCCTATATTCTTTATTCAGCAAACTACTACTGTAATTGTTATACCTTTTAGACTACATTTTGAAAACTAAAAGAGATGATCCCATATTTTTCTATTTTACCAGAAAATTAGCTATCTTCATGCATACATTTGAGATAATTTAATATTTTTTTCAAATTCAAAAAAAATTCCATAACAAAAGTTCTTTCTAGGAGTTTGGTTGAAATCATAATCACATTAGCTAAATACATTAATTTAAGAGAAACTCATCTCTTTCATGTACTTGTGTTTTCCAGGGAGACAATGATAAATTACATAAGCAACTAGAAGTTTACCTTTCAACACTTTCTGCCTCGACCCTGCTAGAGAGTCTGTAATTAAGTGGCCAACATGGTATACAGAAAAATAAGAGAACTTTAAATAAAGGGGCATTACCCAACCCCAGAGAGGAAATAGAAAGAACATTTTAAGTTTTTTACAAAAGTGGTGGGCTTTTTTAATGTTCATTTTATTCTGTTCCTCATCTCAGTTCAACAAGTAATTTGATTAGGTAACTGCTTCACTTATACATTAACCTCTTTCCCAGTAAATTACTCATATGCAAGAATTTCACATTATTTTTTATGTAGGCAGATATCAAATTATCTGCAGACTTTTTAAAGTTCCCCTAAATTGTTAAAAGAGATCTAGATCTACTTTTTTTTTCTTTTTGCTGAGGAAGATTAGCCCTGAGCTAACATCTGTGCCAATCTTCCTCTATTTTGTATGTGGGTTGCCGCCATAGCATGGCTGAAGAGTGGTGTAGGCTCGCGCCCAGGGTCTGAATCCGTGAACCCAGGCCACCAAAGTGGAGCACATCGAACTTAACCACTACACCACAGGGTCAACCCCTAAACCTATTTTAGTACTACCTTTCTTCTAAGAGGCCACTAAAACAGAGCCCAAACAAAACTGAAAGGGAGGACAAGATAAATAATTGAGAGTTTTCAGTGGTTGGCTGATTCATTACATAGATTGTTCTGAAATTGTTATTTAAGCTAAAAACAGCTTGATCAAATGATGAAATGAAACAGTATCAAGTTTTTAAATTAAACTTTTCATCCTGAGATAACTGTAGATTCAAAAGCAGTCATAAGAAACAACACAGATCCCATTTACCCTTTACCCACTTTCTCCAATGGAAACATCTCAAAAAACTATCACATCTAGGACATTGACACTGATACATTGACATTGACATTGATTGTCAAGATACAGACAATTCCATCATCACAAGTATCCATCATGCTGCCCTTTTTATAGCCAGAATCAATTCTCTCCCACTGCCATCTCTTATTTAATTCCTGGCAACCACCAATCTGTTCTCCATTTCTTTAATTTCATTATTTCAAAAACGTTATAAAAGTGGAATCATATATTATGTAACCTTTTGAGATTGGCCTTTCCAAGTAATTCTCTGGAGATTCATCCAGGCTATTACATGTATCTGTTCCTTTTTATCGCTGAGTAGTATTCCATGGCATGGATGTATCACAACATGTTTAACCATTCACCCCTTGGAGGGTGTCCAGGCTGTTTCCAGTTTGGGGCTATTACAAATAAAGCTGCTATGAACATTCATGTACAGGTTTTTGTGTGAACACAAATTTTTATTTCTCTGGGATAAATGCCTATGAATGCAATTGCTGGGTCATATGGTAGTTACATGTTTAGTTTTTTATGAAATTACCAAACTGTTTTCCAGCATGGCTGTACCATTTACATTCCCATTAGCAATGTATGAGTGATTCAATTTCTCCACATCTTCGCCAGCATTTGGTGAGATCACTAATTTTTCATTTTAGCCATTCTGATTGGTGTGTAGTGATATTTCATTGCATTTCCCTAGCTATTTTAAACAACTTTTCATGTGCTTTTTGCCATCTGTATATTCCCTTTGGTGAACTATTTCTTCATGTTGTTTTCCCATTTTCTAAACATTGCTTTTTTACTGCTGAGTTTTGACATACTTGTCCTTGGCCAACTATATGGTTTGCAAGTATTTTCTCCCAATCTATTGCTTGTCTTTTCATCCTTTTAAAAAGATATTTTGTGGGGCAAAAATTTTTAACATTACGAAGCCCAATATATCAATTTTTCCATTTATAGATCATGCAATCGGTGTCAAATCTAAGAACTCTTTGCCTCGCCCTAGATCCAGAAGGTTTTCTCCTGCTTTTTCAAAAGGCTTTATAGTTTCATATTTTATATTTAAGTTCGTGATCTCTTTTGAGTTGACGTCTGTGTAAAGTGTGAGACTTAGGTGGGGGGCTCACTTTTTTGCCTTTGGATGCCCAACATCCTTTGCTGAAAGGCAGTCTTTCTTCCACTGATTCCTTTTGTACCTTTGTCAAAAATCACTTAAGCTTATTTATATGGGTCTATTTCTGAATTCTCTATTTTATTCTATTGATTGATGTGTCTTTCCCTCCATCAATAACATACTGTCTTGATTTCTGTAGCTATATAATAAGACAATATCAGGTAGACTGATTCTTCCTACTACATGGTTATTTTTCAAAATTGTTTAGCTGTTCTAATTCCTTTGCCTTTCTAAATACATTTTATAATAATATTATGTATAAACATTTTGCTGGGGTTTTGATAGGAATTGTATTAAATGTGCATATCAATTTAGAGAAAATTAATATCTTTATGTTGAGTCTTCCAATCCATAGACATGGTATAGCTCTTCATTTATATATATCTAGTTTGATTTCCTTATTATTGTTTTATAGTTTTCAGCATACAAGTCTTATACATGTTTTGCTAAATTTATACCCAAGTATTTCACTTTTGTGAGCAACTGTAAATGCTATTATATTTTAAATGTGGTGTCCACATGTCCACTGCTAGTATATAGAAACATAATTGATTTTTTTAAATATTTATCTCGTATCCTCTGACACTGCTGAACTTGCATGTTAGTTCTAGGAGTTTAGGTTTTGTTTTTTGTTTTGTTGATTCCTTGGAATTTTCTACATAGACAATTGTGTCATGTGCAAATAGGGACAATTATATGCCTTCCTTTTTAATCTGTATATCTTTTATTTCTTTTTCTTATCTTGCTCCAGTGTCTAGATCTTCCATTATGATATTAAATAGGAGTGTTGAGAGTTTACATCCTTGTCTTATTCCCAATCTTAGGGGGAAAGATTTCAGTCTTCCACTATTAAGAATAATTTTAGATGTAGTTGTTGTTTTTGTAGATGCTCTTTTTCAAGTTGAGGAAGTTCCCCACTATTATTTTAAGAGTTTTTATCATGAATGGATGTTGAATTTTGTTAAATGCTTTTTCTGCATCAAATGATAGTTTTCTATTCCTTGTTAATGTGGTAGATTACATTAATTGATTTTAAATAGTGAACCAAACTTGTAACTCTGGAATAAACTCCGCTTGGTCATGGTACACAATTCTTTTATATATTACTTAATTCTATTTACTATTATTTGGTTAAGGATATTTGGATTTATATTCATGGAGAATATTGGTCTGTAAAGTTTTTTTCATACTGACTATCTGGCTTTGATACCATGGTAATACCAGCTTCAAAAAATAAATTGGGAAGTGTTCCCTCCTCCTCTATTTTCTGGAAAAAACTGGGTAGAACTGATGCTAATTCTTCTATAAATGTTTGGTAGAATTCTCCATTGAAACCATCTGGGACTAGAGATTTCTTTTTTTGGAGTTTTCCAATTATGAATTAAATTTATTTAATAATGATAAAGTTATTAACTGATCTACTTCATATTGTATTAGTTGCAGTATTTTGAAGGAATTAGTTCATTTCACCCAAGTTGCCAAATTTTTATGTGCAGAGTTGTTTGTAGCATTCCCTTATTATCCTTGTCATGTCATGCAGTGATATCCCATTTCATTCGTGATATTAGAAATTTATGTCTTCTCTATTTCTTTGTCAGTCTTGCTAGATATTTGTAAATTTTATTAATCTTTTCAAAGAATGAGCTATTTGTTTCATTAAATTTCTCTATCGTTTTTGATTCCAATTTCATTGATTTATGCTTATTTCCTTTCCTCTGCTTCATTTGGGTTTATTTCCCTCTTGTTGCTCCAGGTTCTTGAGGTGGTAGCTTAGATCATTGATTTAAGACTTTTTCTCTCTTCCAATGTGTGGATCTAGTGCTATAAATTTCCCTCTCCTCACTGCATTAGCTGTGTTCCACGAATTTTGATATGTTGTATTTTCATTTTCATTAAATATGTTTTTTTACTTCCCTTAAGACTTCCTCTTTCACCCATAGGTTATTTAGAAGTGTGTTCTTTAGTTTTCAAGTGTTTAGAGATTTCCTGTAATATTTCTGTTATCTATTTCTAGTATAATTTCATTGTGGTTGGACAATGCACTCTGTATAAATTCAATCATTTTAAAATTGTTAAGGTTTATTTTATGGGTCAGAATATAGTCTATCTTGATTTATGTTTATTGGGAGCTAGAAAATAAGCATATTCTGTTGCTATTGGATGGAGTGCTCTGTAAACTTCAATTAAATCCTCTTGGTTGATGATGTTGTTGAGATCTTTTATATGCTTGCTTATTCTATCATTGTTCCATCAGTTTTTGAGAAAAAAGTATTGATGTCTCTAACTTTAATTGTATTTTTTTCTATTTTTCCTTTTGATTCTATCAGCTTTTGCTTCACATATTTTTGAAGCTTTGTTGTTTGATGTATATATAGTTAGGTTGCTTTGTCTTTTTGGTGAACTGGCCCTTTTATCATTATATAATGTCCCTATACATCTCTGGTAATTTTCTTTGGTCTGAAAGCTCCTTCTTTATTTTGACTAATGTTTGTATGATATTTCTTTTACCATCCTTTTACTTTCAACCTGCCTACACAGTTATATTTGAAGTGAGCTTCTTATTGATAGCACATATTTGGGTCATGTTTTTTTTAACCCAACCAGACTAAATCTGTCTTTAACTGGTGTATTTAGACCACTTACCTTTAATGTAATTATGATGTTAGGGCTTATATCTGCTACCCTATTTTTTTGTTTTTCACTTTTCTGGTTTTTTCCCTGCCTTTCTGTGGGTTATCTGAACATTCCACTTCAAAAAAAATAGAGTAGATGTACTTTCCCCTATTCCTCCCACAAAGTATAACTGAAATCTCTGGACATTATATAGGAAACAAGCTATATAATACTTGAATACTTTGAAAGGTGAAGAGAAGGCAGATCTACGAGGGACCTCGAGACCAAGGAATGACACAGTGATAAGTTTGCTGGGTTTTCTCCTTGCTTCATGTATTCCAGACTTGGGGCTCAAAAATCCAACAACCTAAAAACTCCAACAGGTACAGATTAAATAAACAAATACATACATACACAAATATAAAAAAGCTCTAGCAAAAGACCAATTGCTCCACTCAAAGGATCCAGAAAGAGGCTGCCTAGCAAGATAGATAAAAAACTATTACATAGTAACCACTCTAGTCCAGCCAAATACCACAAACAGCCACCATCACTTCCACCAGCGCTTCTTCCAGGCTATAAGGAAGCAAGTCACCGCAGTCCCATCCCTGGGGTAGTTCCAGAAAAGGCTGTGTAAGGTGACAGAAATTTTATCCCTTCTGGGTGGTAACAACCCTCTTCCCACTATGGTGTTATATAAAGATCCCAGAGTTCCATCCCCCAGCCAGCAGTAAGGAAACACTCCTCCACTTTTCAATAAGGTGATGGCAAAGGCTGCCTAGTGGAGAACCAGGGCTTTCTCCATCACCCAATAGAAACAAGCCCTACCTTCTCATGTCCTGGAGGGTCAAGTGGGAAGCAATAACAAGCCCCTCCTACTTCATCCAGTCAGAGATGTATCAGTGGAGGCCTAGAGGGGAACTGGAACCCCCATGCCAGAGATAATGAGGAATCTCACTGCCTCTCTCAGCTTAGGGATCAATGGAGGCTGAATAAGAAACCTGGACCCTAGATTCCTACCCCCATCAGGGAGTAACAAGGTGCGACACACACCCCAACCTCCCCTCCTGCAACTGTCAGAGGAAGAAAGTTAAAACAGAAGGTTTAAATAAGATCCAGAGTCTCACAACATAATATCCAAAATGTCCAGGTTTCAATCTATTATTTGCATACAAGAACTAGAAAGACTGTTAAAATTATCTAACAAAGATTTTAAAGCAAACAACCAAAAAATACTTCAACAAGAAAATATGAATATGCTTGAAACAAATGAAGAAATAGAAAGCCTTGGTGGGGGGTGGGAATCTCAGCAAAGAGAAAGAAGATATAAAATTTTTTTTTTAATTTTAGAACTGAAAAATAAAATAACTGAAAAGAAAAAAAAAACTCAATGGATGAGTTCAACAGCAGAATGGAGGGGACAGAAGAATCAGTGAACAAGAGATAAGACAATAGAAATTACCCACTCTAAACAGCAGAGAGAAAATAGATTGAAAAAACAATGAACAGTCACATGGACTCTGGGACTATAATAAAATACCCAATATTTGTGTCATCAGAATCTTGGAAAGAGAACAGAAAGAGAGCAGGGCTGAAAAAGTACTCAAAGAAACACTGGCTGCAAACTTCCCACATTTGGCAAATGATGTAAACCTACAGATTCAAGAAGCTGAATAAACTCTAAACAGGATAAACTCAAAGAAACTCACACTGACACATCATAGTGAAACTTCTGAAAATTAAAGAAAAAAATCCTGAAAGCGGTCAGGGAAATGATACCTTCCTATAGCAAAAAAAAAAAAAAAAAAGTCCAGTGACAGTGGATTTCTTATCAAAAACCACAGAGCCAAAAGGAAGGGGTATAACATTGTTCAAGTGATGAAAGAAAAGAACTGTCAACCCAGAATCTTATCCTCAGTAAAAATATCCTTCAGGAATGAAGGGGAGATGAAGGAACACTTTGTCTAGGAGAATTTGTCACCAGAAGACCTACCCTAAAAGAATGGCTAAGGGAAGTTCTCTGAACAGAAGGGAAACAACGAAAGAAGGAATTTAATATCAGGAAGAAAGAAAGATGATGATGAGCAATAATATACATAAATACATATCTTTTCCTTCTCCTCTTGAGTTTTATAAATTATGTTTGACGGTGGAAGTAAAATTACAACACTGTCTGATGTGGTTCTGAATGTATGTAGAGGAAATATTTAAGACAATTATATTATAAATGGGAGGGGGAGTAAAGGAATATAAAGGGAGGGAAGATGTCTATACTTCATTTGAACTGGGAAAATGATTACACCAGTAGACTATGATAAGTTATGTGTATTTAACGTAATACCTAAAGATACCACTAAAAAAGCTATCAAAGATATATGCTCAAAAACACTATGTATTAAAAAAATGGTATCAGTTTTAAGAGTTGAGGCTTTATAACCATTATAATCAATGTCAGATGGCAAATTGTAGAATACCAGAAACAGGATAAAAACAGCATATTTTCTGTCTTTTTCCAGATTCATGACAAAAACAGGAAATGTAGCATGAATAAGATTTGAGTATATCCTTCTGTTTTAATAGCATGTGTATTCATGTCTGCCTATTTGTCTTTTTTTTTCCTTTAAGGGAAACATAGCTTAAAGGCATTACAATGATAAAAATAAAACTCCAAATAAGTGCTATATTTTATTCAATCAAAATATTGGGGAAATTTTGCACCTAAATTAAATTTTAAGTAAAATCTTAAACTATATCTAAAGAGCTTGTGTCACAAATAAAGGTCGCCTGTGGCAAATATTTTTCTAAGAATAAGAAAAGCAAGTGTTACTCTATGCACCATCGGCCTCTCCTTCTCCAGGCTTTCTTCCTAGCCCACCCTCTTTTTCACACATGAGACAAATTCAAACCATATAAAAAGGCAAAATAAAGTCTCCTCCTCATCTGCCATCTCTAATATCATATCCCAACTCAGACACTTCAGATCACTTTTGCTTTTATGGTTCTGCCAGTAACCCCCATAAATCTACATTGTATGCTTATACCACTATTTCTCGATATTTCTTTTTTAAACTTTAAGCAGCATTTATTGACTCTGTTAGTGAAGATGAGACATTTAGCTTTCTTATTACTAGCTTCTTTTTTCTCCCTCCTCTTCCCATTTTTTTTTAAGCTTTACATTTTTAGATGCTCGATTATTTATCTATAAACTTTGGAAGGTGCACTCATACACTCATATCTGTTTCACAGTCTACTAGATATGTAGGGCATATCTTCACTTCCCACCATGCTTATGCCATGATGCAAGTATCATCCAGTTTCTTCACGGTACCATTTATTAACTGTCCCAAAGTGCAAGGACTGGTCTTGCTTACTACCCACCTGCCATTCTGGGAATTCTTTTCATCGCATGTCTGGTTTAATTACAGTCCATCGGTTTGGAATTTGTCTTGCTGGCATATAAACTGAAGTAATTTTTTTCAGAAAGAGAGTGTGGGATGTAAACTTTCTGAATCTATCCATATCACAATCATATCTTTATTTTGGTCTCACACTTGATTGATATGTTCCCGGCTATATAAATCTAGTATTATGTGCATTTTCTGTCAGCACTTTGAGGGCATGCTACCACTACCTTCTGGCATTTTAAGATGCTGATTGAAAACTTCAGTATGATTTTCATTGCTACGATAGAACATTTGTTTATATTTTTCTCTTTCAAAACCTTTGGAATCTTCTCTTTAGTCTTGGTGTTGTAAAATTTCACTAGCCTGTGTCTGGTGTAGGTATTTTAAAATTCATTGTTCTCAGCATTAGTTTGGCCCTTTCATTCTCAAGACATCTATCTTTCTTCACCTCTAGAAAATGTCATGATTATTTTATCTCATTTGTTGTCCTTTTTCTCTGATTTTAGAAATCTTATTGGATGGACATGGGGCTTCATAAATTGATTCTGTATCTTTGCTTTTCTCATATTTTACATCTTTTAGTTTTGTTTTTTTCTGGAAGATTTCCTTAAGTTTTTTTTACAATCCCTTCTTTTAAATTTTGGTAATTATACGTTAAAATTCCATGAATTATTTCTGTAGTTTGATTTCTCTATTTTTCATATCATAAAATTCTTATTGTAGAGATTATAATTTCTTTAATATCTCTGAGGATACTAATTAGATTTTTTTTTTGTCTGAGGAAGATTTGCCCTGAGCTAACATCTACACCAGTGTTCCTCTATTTTGCATGTGGTTCGCTGCCATAGTACAGCCACCAATGAGTGGTGTAGGTCTGTGCCTGGGAACCTATCCCAGGCTGCCAAAGTGAGGTGTGCTGAACTCAACCACTAGACCATCAGGCCGGCCCCCTAATTAGATATTTTTATAGTACCTTTTCTCTAAATCACCTCAATATCCTCTAGGGTAGTGGTTCTCACCAGAGCTGATTTTGTCCTACAGGGGTTTTGGCAATATCTTAGTCCAGATATTGACACGTTGTTGTTCACAATGGGTAGAGAAGGGGTTGCTGCTACTGGAATCTACTGGACAGAGACCAGGGATGCTGTTAAACATCCTACAATGTATAGGACATGCTCCATAACAACAAAATATCCAGCCCCAAATGTCTATAGTGCAGAGGTTGAGAAATCTTGTCCTATGGTGATTTGTTTCCTTTTTTCACTTTTTGTTTTATACTGCTCGTTTCTGTTGTCTACTCCTTTTATAAATGGTGAGATTGATTAATGTGAGGTGCTTTACTTTAGGTCTTGCACATGGAATATACAGACCAGCTAGGGCCTCTCCAACTGCTAGAACCAGGATGTCGTGCTGCTCTTGGTCACCAGCTCATACACTAGAAGGCCTTGGCTCTCACACACAGATTGTCTGAATTCCCTTGAAGAGTTCTACTGCTTTACTTCTTTGGGTAAATGCTACAGACAGTTACATGCATGGGGTTGAAGAACACAAACCTGAGCCATTCTTCAGACATGAGCAATGACCTCAATTTCTGTTTTTCTGCTTCTTACCTATATTGTCTGTACCTGCTGACCTGAACTCAGAGCTCAAATGGGCTCCTTCCTGAAGGTTCCTTCAGCTTTATTTGAGGCCTCCTCTTCCTGCTGTCAGGAGTAGGATCCCCATCGTGCTCAGAAACGTATTCTCTTTTATCTGTCTTTACTGCCATTTCAAATGGGATTTGAGAAAGGAGAGGAGACACACGTCTAGCTCAGTCCACAAACTTGAACTTGAAAGCTCTTCTCATTTGTTTTCAAATTAAGGATGTTTGTGTATGAGGTTCTCTTACAAAAGGATACACCTCCAAACTAATTTTGAAAAGTGGCATCAAATACGCAGGAGGAATAGAAACTTCTAAACAATCAGTTTAGAGTGACGTTACGAAAAAACAATGGATTTCTAACATTTGGAAAATGAAGTCACTTGTCTCGGCTTCACGTTTAAAATGAGGAGATGGTCTGAATCACCTACAGATCGTTCTCAGTTCTATTTCTATTATAAAATGAAGACAGAGATGTAGAATAAGACCTTCTATTTCAACCATCAAATATTTCATGATACCATCTTTTACTGAAAACTATTTAATGTGTGACTAGGCTTTGCCTGTGACACAAAGTGGAGTCATATAAAATGTTTCCCTCTGATAAATCAATATTTATGAGTCTTTTTTGCATAAATGTAGAGCTTTCGAGTTTCTTCATACACCCTATTCATGTTTTAATGTTTTTCATCAGAAGGAGGTAAGAATATGTTAGTCTAAAAATAATTATCAACAGAGGGAGACACATAATGCTGATAACAGATTTATCAATGATGGAGATACACAAAATCTTCCAAAAAGATCCTAAAGCATCTAATAACTTTGTATCAAAAGTATCTTATTAGTGATCATTGCTACTGATTGTTCTTCTTTTCATAGGGGAAAAAAAAAACAGATTTGGAAGGTTTATCCACTTGCAAGCTGCAAATATTTGAAAGATAGATGGTCTGTTTTGACGCTTAAAGAGAAAAACTGAAGGAAAAAAGATACACTGACCTATTCAAGAGAAGGCAGTTCAGAATCCTGGAAGCCTCAAAACTCTGAGCAGACAGTTGTCAGTGTTTTGAAATGCATCACTGCTCTCCCAGAAACACACTGCCGCCTTACTTTCTTTTTGGTCAACAAAAGAAAAAAAAATTGGAAATGTTAAACTTCCTCATAGCTGTAATTCAGAAAGTAAAGAAAAAAGGTTTATTTTTTCTTTCGCAAAACTGTAATACCTTTCTGTAAAGATGTGGGGTGAAACTCATTGCTAATATCATCAGTAGTTTGGGATATTATCCACACACTTAAGCCTTCTAGAACAGTATCTGAAAGGCATTGGTTGTGAGTCCCAAAATAACAGAATTATAAGGTTAGTAAGGCTGTTGAGGTCAATAGCCTATATATACATATGTACACACACATAATATACAAATATCATATGTAATATATTAATATTTATATATGTAATACATATATTTTCATTACTCTTAAACATCTAAACACAAATAACTAAAATAATTGCAGTAAAATTGTTTCATAACCTACTTGCAGAAACACACTCTAACATTTAAGAACTCTTACTATAAGAACATACTTCCTTTATCTAATCTGAATCCCATACGTTGTAATTTGAATCTATTTCTATCCCCAGTAGAGTTGTAACACAGCTGGTCAGCATCTTCCATATAACAATCTCATATATTTGACTCTCATCATTAAAGACCCTCACCGCCATCTTTCCTCAGGCAAAATGACCCGTAAGCCCTAATTTCTTCTCATAGATCATATTTTCTGAGACTTGAATCATTTTGAAGTTCCATCGTGTGCCCGCTCCAAGTCCTGTACATCTCTCTGTTTCTTCTCAAACGTCTCTGTCTCCTCCTCACTAGCATCTATGGTAGTGATCTTCTCTACAAGCATCGTTATGGGGCAAACTCAGGACTACAGTACCTTTAATCGAAGTATTCAGCAGTCTTCGTTATAAGAATATTCACGCCACCCCTAAATCTGTGTTAGAGAGTTGGGGAATAAAATCCAAATAATGATATATGAAAATTAAAGTGATCTTGATATATTATATCAGGCTGCCTTTTCCGTTATGAATGATTGTCATCACTAATCTCACAAATTGTTAGGCTATATCACAGGAAAACTGTCTGCTATCTCATTCATCTGTGCGCCGATTTTCAGCCTTTTCTATTACAGGAAACAGGACAAAAATAACTAACAGGAGTCCCTGTATTATAGGGAAAATACCAAAGAAATCTGTCCATTGATTATGTTTTCTTTTCTTTTCTAAGATGATCTAACCCCTTAAAAAACCTATGGCTCTGTCTCCTGAGTAATTAACAGGATAGAAAGAGGAGGAAACCATTGCCAGAAAACCACTGGAGAGAGTGCTAAAGCCAGGAGGAGGGTTTGTAATTCACTGGACCAAGATAGTATCTCCATGGAACCCTCATGGAAAGAAAATCAGCTACAGCCTGAGTTTACTGCTCCTTGTACACAGTCCTCTTCCGGATAGGAACAGCCAAAAGCTTGGTGACAGATTTCTCATTGTGTTGTTTCTCCAAAGCTGAGAGACCTGTGGTCCAGAGCATATATTCAAATCTTGGATATGCCTGTTTCGATGTAATCACCATATTCTAATAACACTGCTCCCACTCAGAATACATGTCTCTTTAAAAAATTACTTCAGAGTCAGTCGTGGAATACATACAAACACACACATTCAAAGGAGTCTAATTCATTTATGGCTGGAACCAATTTTCCAACTCATTTTATCAAGCTTGATTGCCTCCCCTGTCATCAAAAGTAGCTCCAAATTACTTTTGCTGTTTTCTAGAAATCAAATCAACTCTTCTTTATACTTTCTCATAATTTCTTCATTTTCTCAAAAATTGAACATGTATTTGTTTTATCACACAAAGATGTAAAATAACTACATATACTATTTTGTATATGTTAGAGACTGATAACTATATAAAAATGAGGCAAAGCAATAAAGCTGTAAGGAAATACACGAAAATGTTAATGTTGATTATCTCTGATGATAGAATTATGACTGATTATTTGCTTCCTTCTACATTTCTATTTCCACACTGTTAACAATGAGAACATATTTCTTCTACCAGAAAACAAAACTTTAAAACATTCTCCCACACAATTATTTTTGGTAGCCACCAAGTGATGCTAAATTAAGGTTAGCACAGCTGTTCAATTAACTCTGGACATGGAGAACTGATAAATAGAGGGATACATTTTTAATATTCTGCCTTATTGAGGAATATACTTTTAATATTATGCTCTCTTTGTCATGCATTATTAAGTCCCTCACTAATTCTTACTCGTGTACCAAGCAAGAATCATATTTACTAACCAAAACAACTGTTTTCATGTTTCTTATGTTTCCAATAACTGGTAAAATTCCTCTGTACGTGTGTATAGCTCTATTGGTATATGCTCCATCTTCAGTTCAATGTGCTTATTTCATGGGCATGATTTTTTTCCCTAATTTTAATTAAGTAATTCTATTTTCTCACCTCAAAAAAATTTAAGAACATTAAGTATTACAGTGTCATATCTAAAATATGCTTCCTATATTTATGCTAATACATTTCAATTGTGAAAAACAACTGCATAAGAAAGATTCTCCATTTCTCCCAGGATCTGGCAAAGGTCCAGGACATACTGAATGTACCAAGTTTATCTGCTGAATGGTAAGACTATGGATGTTGATGGCAAACATGGTCTTGCTTTTTCTTGGCATCGCCATCTTCATCTATTCAAAAAATATATTTGTTAGGCAAGTGCCGCTGTAGAGAGTAGAATCTACGGGCATCATCTTCTCTCTCATAATGAATTATCAGCATCGCATCGGCACAAACAATTCTTAGCAGGAATTTATTAGTCATCTCTGTTTACAACAAAATCAATCCCAATAGAACTTGAAATTGGGCAGTGGGCATCTTTTCTTTCAACAGTGGTTCTACAGGTTTTCCACACAATGACCTCCTCTGTATCTAAATAGATTTATAAACTACAGGACCTTATCTCCTTACACTTCAGATTTTTTCCACTATCATATTCTCCCGTCAGTATTCATTTACTGCACTGCTACTCTCACAACTATCCCCTCTGAGACATCCAAAAATATTTTAAGAGCCAATTATCTTAAAGTCATTTACTCAAAATGCATAATTTTATAGCATGAGATATCCATTTCCGATTTGATGATTACTCAGACCTTATCAAAACCAGACCGCGCTGCATGTGTTGGCAGCTATTGGCAGCATTAAATCAGTAGCTGACTACACATTCTAGAGGGAAATCCATAATTTCTTTTTATTTGTTCCTTATTTACTGGAGATTGGATCACTGAAAAATTCCATATCCTCTAAGCATTAGGTTATAAAACTGATAAACCGATATGCATCTCCACAGAGTCAGAGGTATTCTAAAATTACTTCATGAAAGCCCCTTCACTCTTCTGTGCTCTATTTACTCTTTCAGCCTCTTCTGCTACATGATCAGTTCTCATGTCTCTTCTTGCATCTCCTCAGCATCATCATTAACTTTCCTAGGACAATGTAAGAAAAAATGTCAATAGCATTACTCGAAATGCACACAATACAGAATAAATTTAATGTTTGATCCACGTATTTCATAAGAAATTAAAATGATTTAACTGTTAATCCATAAATGGGGAAATTATGAAAGAAGTGTGGCTATCTCCATATATCGTGTGTTCCAGGTGAGCTTGGGTTTGTTTATATTGTCATATCTATTTCACATGTAACTAGCTAATAAAATGCAAGTTAGGGCAAAAGTGAAGGCAGAACGTAGGGAGTGGTCATGTTGACCTGGAGGTAGGAGAAACTGCAAGTCAGTCAAGGTGTCTTATGAGAATTTATGCTTGAGCTGAATCCTGAAAGAGGAGAGGCCACTGCTCCTACAGCAGGCTGCACTGGCCCATGTGCCTCACCCCTCTGGGGCCCGCTGTGGCTATCATATTAGGAATGGTTGTTGACTTTTCGATTAGAACACTTCAAGAATATCACTACCGCATTTATTCCTAAAGAGGTTTGTCATGATTTCTTTGAGTTCTAGTTTTCGTTATGTATTATTCCCTCAAGGGTCCAAAGTGTATCAAAATACTGAAGCTTATTTTACACAGGGCCTCAAAATAAATAAATACTAGTGCCAAATATGATGCCCTAGAAATCTGCAGTGAAGCATTTCTAATATTTCAAACAAACAGAAACCAAGATAATATGTCATTACTTCTTGAATGTAAAAATTATTCAGGCACCAATAGAAAATGGATAGGGTCCAACTCATTTTCAGTATCTAAATAATAACTATCAAAACATTTATTGATCAATTGCTACGTGCAGAAACAGATCTGCTCTCAAGGGGCTATAAGCTAATGAGGGAGACAAGGTATACAAGACAAATTAAATATACCTGTGGAAGAATATCCTAATTGCCAACCAAAGAAGTTACAGAATCACAAAACTACCAGAATTCTACTCAAATTCCATCTTGTCAAAAATAAATTTTAAAGCATATAAATAAAGATAAACAGGCCTTTCCCTTTGATGAGTAGGATTAATTTATATCATAGAATTTATGTCAAAGAAAATGGGAATTTCAAAATAACAGACATGTTGACTAATAACTGTCTCTAATGCCCTCCAACTAACTGAACAGCAAGATCTAAAAATATTTCATTTCAGATTAACCCACTTCCCCTATTACCTACTGAGAAGAAAAGTTGGAAATTACTGCCTGAGTTCTAAATGAATAAAATTACTTAATTGAGCTACTCTACTTGTTCTTTAACAAAAAGAAGAATTTTGAAACAGCTCAACTTCTCCAAAAGAAATTTATTATCTGGCTTTGTCATTCATTACACACCAGTAAACAACTAGTTTTCAAGTACAAACATTAAATGTTTGTTGAATGAGTGAATGAATGTTGAAGAAATGAATGAACTAATTTCATATTGATACATGGTTGTGGGACTCCATTCTTCATTCCCCATTCCCATCAACAATATAAATTTTGTGACTCGATAAACTAGATTAGTTCAAAATAGATAAGTGTGTATGTTCCACTCGATTGATTTATATCTATATTCATATATTTTCAAAGAGAATATTATTTATGCAGTCAAGCAGAAATACTCTTTTGAGCCATTCATGTCATCTGTGTAATTAGGTAATTAGGATGTGCTAGCCATAGAAATAATAAACAAGAAACTCTGAGAATGATTGTGAGATCTTATTAGAAAAAGAAGTGTCAGTAACTAAAGAGACTTTGTTCCGAGTGACTGTTTAAATACAGGCATACCTTGCAGATACTGCAGGTTTGGTTCCAGACCACAGCAATAATGCGAATACTGCAATAAAGTGAGTCACACAAATTTTTTGGTTTCTCAGTGCATGTAAAAGTTATGTTTACACTATACTATAGTCTATTAAGTGTACAACAGCATTACATCTAAAAAGTAATGTGCATAATTTAATCTAAAAATACTTTATTGCTAAAAAATGCTAACCATCATCTGACCCTTCAGTGAGTTGTAATCTTCTTGCTGCTGGAGGGTCTTATCTCAATGTTGACAGCTGATGACTGATCAGGGTGGTGGTTACTGAAAGCTGAGGTGACTGTGGCAATTTCTTAAAATAAGACAACAATAAAGTTTGCCACATTGATTGACTCTTCTTTTCATGAACAATTTCTCTGTGGCATGTGATGCTGTTTGATAGCATTTTACCCACAGTAGAACTTCTTTCAAAATTAGAGTCAATCTTCTCAAATCCTGTTTTATCAACTCAGTTTATGTAATATTCTAAATCCTTTGCTGTCATTTCAACAATCTTCACAGCATCGTCATCAGGAATAGATTCTATCCCAAGAAACCACTTTCTTTGCTCATCCATGAGAAGCAACTCCTCATCTGTTAAAGTTTTATCATGAGATTGCAGCAACTCAGTCACACCTTTAGGCTTCACTCCTGATTCTAGTTCTCTTGCTATTTCCACCACATCTGCAGTTACATCCTCCACTGAAATCTTGAACCCCTCAAAGTCATCCATGAGAGCTGGAATCAACATCTTACAAACTCCTGTTAATGTTGATATTTTGACCTTTTCCCATGAATCATGAATGTTCTTAATGGCATCTAGAAGGGTGAATCCTTTCCAGAAGGTTTTCAATTTACTTTGCCCAGATCCATTAGAGGAATCACTGTCTACGGCAGCTATAGCCTTACAAAATGTAAATAATAAGACTTGAAAGTTGAAATTACTCCTTGATCTACGGGCTGCAGAATGGATGTTGTGTTAGCAGGCATGAAAATAACATAAATCTCGTTGTACGTCTCCATCAAGAGCTCTTGGGTGATGAGGTACATTGTCAATGAGTGGTAATATTTTGAAAGGAATCTTTTTTTTCTGAGCAATAGATCTCAACAGTGGGCTTACTACATCCAGTAAACCATGTTGTAAACAGATGTGCTGTCACCCAAGCTTTGTTGTTCCGTTTATAGATCATAGGCAAAGTAGATTTAGCATAATTCTTAAGGGCCCTACCATTTTTGAAATGGTAAATGAAGCATTGGCTTCAGCTTCAAGTCACCAGCTGCATTAGCCCCTAACAAGAGAGTCAGCCTGTCCTTTGACATCTAACTCCCCTAACAAGAGAGTTAGCCTGTGTAGGTATTTACTTCTCTCTAGCTATGAAAGTCCTATAGGGCATCTTCTTCCAATATAAAGCTGTTCCACCTACATTGAAAATCTGTTTCTTAGTGTAGCCACCTCCATTAGTTATCTTAGCACATCTTCTGGATAACTTGCTGCAGCTTCTACATCAGCACCTGCTGCTTCACCTTGCACTTTTATGTTATGGAGATGGCTTCTTCCCTTAAAAATCATGAACCAACCTCTTCTAGCTTCAGTCTTTTCTTCTGCAGCCCCTTCACCTCTCTCAGCCTTCACAGAATTGAAGAGAGTTAGTGTCTTGCTCTGAATTAGGCTTTGGCTGAAGGGAATGTTGTGGCTGGTTTGATCTTCTATTCAGACCACTAACTTTCTCCATATCAGCAATAAGGCTGTTTCTCTTTCTTATCATTCACATGCTCACTGAAGTAGCACTTTTAATTTCCTTTAGAACTTTTCATTTTCCTTCACAACTTGGCTAACTGTTTGGTGCAAGAGCCCTGCTTTCAGCCTATCTCGGCTTTCGACATGCCTTCCTCACTAAGCTTAATGATTTCTAGCTATTGATTTAAAGTGTGAGATGTGCAACTCTTCCTTTCACTTGAACACTTAGAAGCTATTACAGGATTATTAATTGGCCTAATTTCAACATTGCTGTGTCTCAGGGAATAGGGAGGTTTGAGGAGAGAAAGAGAGAGGGGGGAACAGCCCGTCAGTGGAACACTCAGAACACACAACATTTATCGATTAACTCTGCCATCTTATTTCGGAGCAGCTCATGACATCCCAAAACAACTACAATAGTAATAGCAAAGATCACTGATCACAGATCACAATAAAAGATGTAGTAATAATGAACAAGTTTGAAATATTGCAAAAATTACCAAAACATGACACACAGACATGACGTGAGCAAATGTGTTGGAAAAATGGCACCGATAAGATTTGCCCAATGCAGGAGTGCCACAAACCATCAATTTGTAAAAAACACAGTATCTGCGAAGTACAATAAAATGAGGTATGTCTGTATTTGTTATTTTTGACTTTTGGATAATATTGTGGAGGAGGTTGAGTATCAAGGTCTTTCTTTATATCTAATGTGTAATGGTGTGTTTTACTGAAGGGTGAGACAGTGAGAAGGGATTTAACATTCATTGAGAACCTGCTGTGTACTGGATTCTTTATATACAGAATATCACAAAATCTGCATAACAATCCCATGAGATAGGTATTATTAGATCCATTTTTCCAATAGAAGAAATCAGATCAGAAGGTATTATTTGTAAGCTAAGATCACACAGCTCGTACACAGAATTATAATTTTAATCTATGGTTGTGTGCTTCCAAAACCCACGTTCTTCCTGCATAGGCTACTCTACCCTTCTTAAAGGAAGACCTCCTCAATGAGTAACATGGTGGCTAGCATCTACTGTAAGCTTCACAAGGGGAGATTCTCAGTCTCTTTCTTTCTAAAACAATGACTAACACATAGCAGCTACTTAATAAACATTTATATAATGAACAAATTTGACTTAAAATTCTTTCTCCCTCCTGCAGATCTAACCCTGGTTCAAACGCTGAACGATCTGAAAACTAGGTGGCTCACCTGATGAAAAGACCCTAAATTATATGAAATGTAGATAATCTACCCCCATATCCCTGCATTCTATCTTTATGGAAATTAGCCATTTCTCTTCAGATAAATGCACGTCTAATTAGCAAGGACTCTCTAATCTAAGAAGACTTAAATGAACAGACCCTGTTCTAGTTATCTACTATTCCCTCTTCTCTGAGTACAATGGCCTTCAAATTGATGAATAAAACAATCTTTCATTAAAACAAATACTCTAAAACACACCAGCCACCACTTTGATCCCAAGAATTCATACCCTCCCCCAACACTGCCACTGGAAGCTGGCTGTGGTGAACAGATTCTAAAATGTCCCCCAATTATCCTTGTGTCCTGGAGTCATGCCCTTGTTTAATCCCCTCCCTTTGAGTAAAGGTGGGATCTATAACTTGCTTCTCACCAATAGGATACAGGAAAGATGATGTGATGTTACTTTCATGATTACTTTATACAAGGCTGCAATGTCTATCTTGTCTACAGATTGTCTCCCTTGGTGGCTTCAGTGAAGCAAGTGGCCATGCTGGAGAGGCCTGTGTGGTAAGGAAGTAGGGGTGGCCTTCAGCCAACAACTAGCATCAAACTGTCTTATTCCAACAGACGTCAAGGAACTGAACTCTGACAATAACCACATGAGGGAGGAAGCAGATCCTTCCTCAACACTTGGAGATTAGACTTAAGCCTGGCCAACACCTTGATTGTAGCCTTGCAAAAGACAGTTAAGCCATGCCCAAACTCCTCACCCACAGAAACTGTGAGATGATAGATATATTCTGTTTTAAGCTTGTGATAATATTGTTATGCAACAATAGATAACTACCAGACTGCCCCAAAATTCTAATTATGCTAGAAGGTGTGGTAAGTGCCCACAGGTAGACTGATCTCAATTTCAGGGCTTTTTAGCCTTATGGGACCTAACACCCCATTTTATTAACAGAGATTTCTAATACCATTTTCATTATCGAAAAATAAAATAGGTCATATAGTTATGAATTAAAATTTATACATAATATAACCTACCTATATAATTTAAAAATTAATATAATGCCTCAGATATAACATAAAAAAGATATAAAGGGATATTAACTCAAAATAAAAATATATGCACTTCAGTATATAAACATATGTAAAACTAGAAGACATAAGAAAGTTCATCACAAGGATATAACAGTTGTAAATATTTGCACCCAACATAGGAGCACCTAAATAGTTAAAGCAAATATTAATAGATCTGAACAGAGAAATAGACAGCAATACAATAATATCAAGGGATTTTAAAATCCCACTTTCAACAATGGACAGATCATCCAGACAGAAAATCAATAAGAAACCATTGGACTTAAACTATACTGTAGACCAAATGGACCTAAGAGACATATATAGAACATTCCATCAGATAGCAAGAGAATACACATTCTTCTCAAGTAACAGAACATTCTCCAGGATAGAGCATATGTTACATCACAAAACAAGTCTTAATAAATTTAAGAAGATTGAAATCATATCAAACATCTTTTCTGACCACAATGGTATGAAACTAGAAATAAATTACAAGAACAAACATGGAAAATTCACTAATATATGGAGATTAAAAAACCTGCTCCTGAACAACCAATAGGTCAAAGAAAAAATCAAGAAAGAACTCAAAAAATGCCTTGAGAAAAATCAAAATGGAAATACAACATACCAAAATTTATAGGATGCAGCAAAAGAAGTTTTAAGATGAAAGTTGATAGTAGTAAATGCATATATTAAGAAACAAGAAAGATATCAAATAAACAACCTAACTTTACATCTCAAGGAACTTGAAAAAGAAGAAAAAAACTAAGTCCAAAGCTAGCAGAAGGAAGGAATAACAAAGATCAGAGTGGAAATAAATGAAATAGCGACTAAAAAGACAATAGAAAAAAATCAATAAAAATAAGAGCTGTTTTTTGAAAAGATAAAATAGACAAATTGTTAGCTAGACTCCCCAAGAAAAAAGGAAGAAGACTCAAATAAATAAAATTATAAATGGAAGAGGAGACACTGCAACTGATACCACAAAAATACAAAGGATCCTAAGAGACTGCTACAAACAATAACATTCCAACAAAATGGATAAACTAAAAGAAATGGATAAATTCCTAGAAACATACAACCTACCAAAAGTGAATTATGCAGGAATAGAAAATCTGAACAGACCAATTACTAGTACAAGATTGAATCAGTAATAAAAACCTCCCAACAAAGAGACATCCAGAACCAAATGGCTCCACTGGTGAATTGTACTAAACATTTAAAGAACTAATACCAATCCTTCTCAAACTCTTCCAAAAAATAGAGGAGGAAGGAACACTTCCAAAACTCATTTTACGAGGTCAGCATTACCCTGACACCAAAGCTAGACAAGGACAATACAAGAAAAGAAAATTACAGGCCAATATCCCTGAAGAACAAAGAGGTAAAATTCTCAACAAAATATTAGCAAACTGAATTCAACAATACATTAAAAAGATTGTACACCATGATCAAATGGGATTTATTCTAGAGATGCAAGGACGGCTCAGCATCTTCAAATCAATCAACATGATACACCACATTAACAAAATAAAGGATAAAAATCATATGATCATCTCAACAGATGCAGAAAAAGCATTCAAAAAAATTCAACATCCTTTCATGATAAAAACTCTCAACAAACTGGGTATAAAGGGAATGTACCTCAACATAATAAAGGCCATATATGACAAACCCACAGCTAGCATCATATTCAGTGGTAAAGCTAGGTGAAACCTTTTCCTCTAAGATCAGAAACAAGACAAGGATGACCACTTTCACCACTCTTATTGAACATAGTTCTAGAAGTCCTAGCCCAAGCAATTAGGTTAGAAAAACATACCCCAATTGGAAAGGAAGAAGCAAAATTGTCTCTATTTGCAGATGACATGATATTATATATAGAAAACCCTGAAGACTCCATCAAAAACTGTTAGAAATAATAAACGAATTCAGGAAAGTTGTAGGATACAAAAGCAATATACAAAAAATCAGTTGCTTTTCTATACACAGACAACAAACTATCAGAAAGAGAAATTAAGAAAGCAACCTCATTTACAACAGCATCAAAAATAATAAAAGACTTAGGAATACATTTAACCAAGGAGGTGAAAAATTTGTACACTGAAAACTATAAGACACTGATGAAAGAAATTGAAGATGCAAATAAATAAAAAAATATCCCATGTTCATGGACTGAAAGAGTTAATATTGTTAAAAAGTCCATACTATCCAAAGAGATCTATAGAGTCTATGCAATCCCATCAAAATTCCAATGGCATTTTTCACAGAAATAGTAAAAAAAAAAATCCTAAAATTTGTGTGAAGTCACAAAAGACCTTGAATAGCCAAAACAATCTTGAGAAAAAAGAACTAAGCTGGAGGGATCACATTTCCTGATTTCAAACTAAATTACAAAGCTATAGTAATCAAAACAGTATGGTATTGGCATAAAAACAGACACATAGATCAATGGAACAGAACTGAGAGACCAGAAACAAACCCATTCATATAAGGTAAATTAATTTATGACAAAGGAGCCAAGAATATTCACTGGGGAAAGGATAGTGTCTTCAATAAATGATGCTGGGAAAATTGTATAGTCACATGCAAAAGAATGACACTGGTCCCGTATCTTACATCGTACACAAAAATCAACTCAAAATGGATTAAAACTTGAATATAAAACCTGAAATCATAAAAATCCTAGAAGAAAACATAGTGGGAAAAGCTCCTTGACATCAGTCTTGGCAATGATTTTTTTGGATATGACATCAAAAGCAAAGCGACAGAAGCAAAAATAAACAAGTGGGACTACATCAGACTAAAAAGCTTCTGCACAGCAAAGGAAACCATCAATAAAATGAAAAGGTAACCTACACGATGGGAGAAAATATTTGTAAACCACATATCAGATAAGGGGTTAATGCCCAAAATATACAAGGAACTCATACAACTTAGTAACAGAAAAACAAATAACTCAATTAAAAAATGGGCAAAGGACCTACATAGACACTTTTCCAAAGAAGACAGACAAATGGCCCACAGTACATGAAAAGGTGCTCAACATCACTAGTCATCAGAGAAATGCAAATCAAAAACACAATGAGGTATCACCTCACACCCGTTAGGATATCTATTATCAAAAAAGCAAGGGTGGGGCTAGCCTGGTGGCATAGTGGTTAAATTCGCGCACTCCTCTTTGGCGGCCCAGGGTTCGCAGGTTCATCCCAGGAGCGGACCTATGCAACGCTTGTCAAGCCATGCTGTGATGGCATCCCAGATACAAAAAGTAGAGGAAGATTGGCATGGATGTTAGCTCAGGGACAGTCTTCCTCACCAAAAAAAAAAAAAGGCAAGAGATAATAAATGTGGGCAAGGATGTAAAAATAAGGGAACTCTCGTGCACTATTGGCGGGAATGTAAACCGATACACAGCCACTACGGAAAACAGTAGGGAGGTTCCCCAGGAAATTAAAATAGACTATAGTTAATAATACTGGATTGCATATTTGAAAGTTGCTAAGAAAGAAGATCTTAAAACATCTCATCACAAGGAAAAAATTTTTGTAACTATGTAAGGTGATGGATGTTACCTAGAGTTACCGTGGTGATCATTTCGCAATGTATACAACTATGAAATCATTGTGTTACCCCTGAAACTAATATAATGTTATATGTTGATCATCCCTCAATTATAATTTTTTAAAAAAAAATAGAACTACTATATGATCCAGGAGCCCCACTTCTGAGTATATATGAGTATACACCCCAAGGAAACAAAACCATTATCTCAAAGAGGCATCTGTGCTCCCACATTCATAGCATCATTATTCATAATAACCAATATATGGAAACAACCTAACTGGTCATCAATAGATGAATGGGTAAAGAAAATAGGCTATATATATATATATATATATATATATATATATATATATATATATACACACAGACACAATGGAATATTATTTAGCCTTTTAAAGAAGGAAATCTTGTCATTTGTGACATGAATGAACCCGAAGGGCAGTAAGCTAAGTAAAAGAAGCCAGACAGAGAAAAACGAATACTGCATGGTATCACTTATATGTAGAGTCTCAAAAAAAATAAAAATCCGAACTCACAGAAACAGAGAGTAGAAAAGTGGTTGACAGGAGATGGTGCATGGGGAAATAGGAAGAGGTGAGTAAAAGGGTACAAACTTTCAGTTATAAGATGAATACGGTTCGAGGATCTAATGGTCACTATAGTTGATAGCATCGCATTATATAATTGAAATTTGCTAAGAGAGTAGAACTTAAATGTTCTCACCAAAAAAAAACAAAACAAAAAGGACATTACAAAGTACCTGGACACTTGTACCCATTTAGGATCATGGTGATGCCACAGCTACAGCTTGCACGCAGACTGAGAGCCTGTTTTGTATTCTTAACTCAAACACCACAAACAGTGTTGTCTCTGGGCATGTCATTTTCTGAAACGTTGAGCATCTCCTATAAAAGTTCTGAATAAAATAAAGCAAAACATTGTCAAATGACCTGAGTTATCTTCCTGGAAAACTCAGAGTATGTTAAAATTGTGGGGACAGGGCTTTGTGCTTTTAAGTAAAATGAAATTAATTCTGGGCTCAGATAAGTATAAACTGCTTTCTCACTTACTTGAAAATCTAGTGGGTCATTCACATAGTTTATGAGAAGCAGGATGATTCTTTGCTGAGCAAGATTGCCATGTGTTGCAGGGCACCTGGCATCCCTGCCTTTTGCCAATCATTGTAAAAATAAAATCCTGATACAAGTACAAAACTCCTAGGATGGAGTGCTGTCCCTGTTAAGAACCACTGCTCCAATTAGAAGCATGCTCCTAATCAAAGATTTGGTATAAAATACAGGACCAAACATATGTCACAAAACAAGATATACAGATATAAGCCTCTAGAATGCTTTATAGCAGTAAAGCTTTGTTACAAGTCCAATACACACACACACACACACACACACACACACATGCATGGGGGCAGGGCAAGGAAGGAAGGAAGAAAGAAAGAAACAAAGAAAAAGTGAGAGAGATAACCAAAAGAAGCCTGGTGTCCTATTGTATACAGAATAGGTAGAGAACATAAAACACATTTCAAATAAGCTGTTGAAGAAGATAGCTTTTAAGGTCCTTCCCACCCCTGATATATATATCTGTGATTCTGTAACAGCTCATAAATATGACATAAAAATAAGTTGCTTGTTATAACATTAAACAATCAATAAAAATTTTGCTGGTATCCTTAGAGTTTAAATGGCTTTCTAAAAAAGATTTAATTTGCTTACATCTACAAGCCCATCAACTTTTAACTGCCTTCTTTTTTCCACAATAAATATTCCTCTACTAAGCAGGTAATTAAAGACAATGGTATGCCCTTTAGAGCTACACTCATAGTTGGTGTTCTTCCTCTCACAATTACTACAAGGCCAAAGGCTTCGTGTCTTTATGGGATTTGGATGAGTCTCTTGATTCAGCAGTTCTTCCTTTGCTCTTGCCATTCCTCAAATTATTAAAAATTACAGCAGGGGCCGGCCCAGTGGTATAGTGGTTAAGTTCGTGTGTTCCTCCTTGGAGGCCTGGGGTTTGCGGGTTCAGATCCCAGGCACAGACCTACACCACTCATCAAGCCATGTTGTGGTGGTGACCCACATATAAAATAGAGGAAGATTGGCACAGATGTTAGCTCAGGGCCAATCTTCCTCACCAAAAAAAAAAAAAATTTACAAGAGTGTCAATGTGTGCAATAGAAGTGTAAAATGAGAGGCCTCAGCCTGTGCTTAAAAAAGTATGCATACACTTTTACTTTTATTAGAGATGGCAGTGGAGTTGACTCTTGACTTTATGTATATATATTTAATCAAGTGTCAGAACTACTCTTTTCCACCCCTCGCTGGTTCTCTGAGGATTGTCCAGCATCATTAACGTGGTGTCCTTCTTTAAAAGAATGGGCAAATGCAGAGAGACATGAATAATGGAGGTAGATAATGCTGAATGCATCATTATAACTGTCAGCCTACAAAGCAATATTTATAATATAAAAAATTTTTACCTCGTGAATGCTTTTTAAATTTTCTCAGATCCACTATCCTAGTAGGCATCCAATCCATAGCTAAGAGGGTTACGGACATTCATCTATTTACTTTTCCATTCACACATTCATTCAATCTTTCAACCTACAAATTTTCATTTATTATCATGGGTTAAATATTGAATATTCTAAATCAGAGAGGCTCAAATGCATCAAAACATTAAATCAGAATGTTTTGCTTATTCCTTAGATGAATACAAAGCTTTGGAAACAGTTCCCTATCCCAAACATAAATCGGTTCACTTATTTAATGCTCATAATAACCAAATAGATAATTGCAATTATTGCCTCCATATTTTTAAGTGGGGAAACTAAGACTCAGCAACACTGAGTAACTTTAACAAGCTTCAACAGCTAGTAAGTGGTCTTAAGGCAGATTCTAACCCAGGCTCATTGCATTACAAACCTTGTGCTCTTACGCAGTAAGTCTAGATTGTTGAGAAATCTTAAAATAGATCATAAGAATAAACTGATTTTTAATTGGTCTTGGTTCTAGATGCTCCTGTGATCAACTCATTTTTTCCCAAGGTTTGTTTCTGGTGTGGCTCTGTTTAGGACAGAGTTATCAGAAAGTCAACCCCACCTCTGACAGACCTGAACGTGCCCCCTACTATCATGAGCTGCAGAGACCCAGAACACAAGCTTAGGCCCTAACAACAGCTTAACAGTCATCTGCCTCCCACAGAAGCACAGAAATTTCTTCTAGGAAAGTTTTATTGAGAAATACATGCCTATCTCTAATTCCTCAGGGGAATTTCATGGTAGAGACATGAGTTACTTGCCCTCAGATTAAAACCTAGAGAAAAAAGGATGACAGAAACAGACTAACAGCAAGAATTATTGCCCAAAAGTCTCAGGAAAGATCAGAAGTTGTTGCACAAACATAACCCAGAAATCAGTTTACATCAACCTCTGGTACTTGTCTAAAACTCCTGCAGGCACCCACAAACTGCCAGGATGATCAGGGGACAGACAGGAACAGAAGGGAACCCACATAGCCTCACCTTGGGGTCTCAGTGCCAAGGCTGACCTGTCTTTTGCTGTGTTTAAGCCTCAATAATTAATCAAAAAGTTTTCCTAGCTCCTAAGCCCAAAAGTACAGGTTGACAGTCTGGATCTTACAGGTGTTCATCATGGTCAAAAAGAAATTCATTATCAAGTACCCGCTCCCTATTAGAGAAGGACATGTTTCTTTCTTAAGAGTGGTCTCTCTCAGGGAAGACTTTCTCCCCAGTTTGGAGAAAGATAATATTTCTCCTAAGATGAAGATGTGAATGAACCCAATTCTGAGAATACTGTTGCCCAGGCTGAAGCAAAGGATTCCAAAGATGCCTTCTGTCAGCAGTGTTGCTTTTGTACATTCCATACCTGAAGGAATGATGGGGAATGGGTGTAGGGGTGCCTCAAATGCTGGATTCCCAGAGACAGGAGTTCTTCCCATGCAATAGGCTCTCCAAAAAAGGGGAAAAAGGAGAGCTCCTAAGTCCATTGCATCTCTCAATAGCATCACTTAGGTGGGTCACTGACCAATCTCTGTTTTCCTAGAAGAAGGTGATGGTAGCCATGAAGATGACAACTAGAACTCTGGGATGCCCTGTCACTTTTATGTGTATTGATTTTTGGTTGTTGTTTCTTGGTATTGATTTAGAAGGGCAATGCTGATTTTAAAGAGAGACAAAAGTATAAGGAGCCCTGTGTCTCAGAGTGACATCTGATTCATCACCAAGGATTTCCCTCTTTGTTCCCCAATGAGTCACTCGTAGGCTGAAACCAGGGAGACACTTTAGAAAAATCAATGAAAAGACATTTCTGCTATGAAACACTATGCCTCTAATCTCCTAATTTCTCAAAAGTCAAAGCATGCAGATAAAATCTAGTTCATCCATCACTTTAAATTTCAGCATTGACATAAAGAGGGAATATGCAATTGACTATTAGATCTCTTATTTATCACATGTCTTTGTTAACAAATATCTTGCTAGCTAAATCCCCAAACTAGACTCTAAGGATATATTTGCTTACTTGGATTTGTAGAAATTCAAAATATCATAAGAATTTTTGTTTCTTTCATAAAATGAAAATTGCACCCAAAACACAGGCACGATTCAATTAAACAAGATAACCAGCCAAGGTCCCTTTCAGCCTTCTGAGGCAATGAAAAAGCCTTACCTATTTATCAAAGACTCCAGTAGGAGATCACTCTTCAATTGCTAGATCAAGGAGCATAGGGAGAGTAAAATGAAAAGCAAATAGCTGTACCATAAGAGAGCAAAACTTTCATTTAAAGACTATAATTCAAAAATGGAAATAAACATTTTAACATAATGTACATCGTCCTATTGTTTCAAATCTGCCTGAAGCACACTTCAGTAATATTCTGCCAGTCTGGGCATATGTTAAAACATGTAAACTCCTCTGCACATTAGACTACTTTCCTGATCAACACCTTCACAAATTTAATACTGTCCTGTGTCCTTGCTTTGCTGCCAAGTGGTGACGGCATGTATGTATGCGTACATGCTGGTCTTCTGTGGCCAGTCACACCCATTTCACAAAAAAAGTAAGCATTCTTGAGGTTCTTCTCAGCTTCTCTTTCTATGGAAATCTCCTCCCATGTCCCTCCTTGTTTCTAATCCAGATTTTATCACTCTATCAGTGAAGTGCAAAACTGTAAACTCCACCTCAATGGCTATCCTACAAGAATCCTTCCCATACCTGATCCTACTATCGCAGCTCCCAAAACTTCCTGCCTGCCTCTAATCTAAATATGTACAGTGTAGAACTGAGGTGAACTACAGCTGTACTCTTTGCTAGGCCTTGATATACACAAGATTTTAAGCCTGAAGTTTCTGGTTCTGAAAAGTAAAATAATTAATTAATTTAAAAATCTATTATTGCTTGATCTGCTCTGGAAATTCAAAATTATGTACAATATTTTAATAAAACCAAATACGCCTTTACCTGAGGATAGGAAAGTAGAACTCAAAGACCCGGTTTTGGTTTACAGAATAATGAATGGCCTGGTTGAAACGTTTTCACACATGCGAAAATGCACAACCAATGAGAAGTGTTGACTTTATTATTATCACCAGGTGATAGTTGGCACTGTGTATATAGTGCTTATATAGCACTGTTTTCAAAATGCCTTGATATTGATTAGTTATTACTAGGATGAACATTGTATTTCTGTTTCAATATTTTACCCTTATACCCAAAGACTGAATAAATACAGCTTATCCACTAAGGTTTCCCTACTTCTGTCATCCTCTCTCTCTCTCTGGTGGATTTTTCAAGTGCAGATAAAACATGGTTTATTAAGGGAGTGCTCATAGCTTTTTACTGTATGTCTCATTGTTTCTCACCAACTAGAATATAACATAGTTTCTTATATTCAATAGTAACTCTTTGGGCAATATTGAAAACTAACATACATCACCAGGAAAATGACTGAGACATGAGAAACTCTTACTTGTCTGCACCTAGTCTTGAAGCCAGGCTGACATAAGGAAGTAATTGTCAGACTTCCACAGGGTGCTAAGTCTACTGAATGTAGGTGAAGCAGTTTGAACAAGAAAGAGGGTATTTCAGCACTGATGAGAAAAAAAATGCTGAAAGAACAAAAGTGGAAGGGCTGTGGGACAAAGAGTCCTCTCTTAAACAGGAAAATGCATAATAAACCTCGTGAATTAATTTCCCATTAATTTAGTTCCTGGTGATAGAAAACAACAGATGTGTAATTAAAACGTTCATTCCCCATCCACACTGTATCCAAGAATTTCTTCAAGTGTAAGTGCTCAGAGCTACTGAGTGAGCACCTACAATGTTGCATATTGTGCCACGTGCATATGGGTTGTTTAACATGCTTCAGTCTTGATCTGACATCAAGGGAGCGCAAGGACATCTGCTCGACCCTCGTGAGTCCTAGTAGCCTTAATGGTCAATGATTAACATTGAGTGAGCAATGCTGCCCCCAGTCACGCTGCACAAAACAGGATCAAGTAAAATAAAGTAGCATTATCCTTTGGAATCCACATTTCTCTCCCTCTTTAATAGACTCTTTCCTGCCAAAGTTGTCCACAGTAAAAGCAACTCATTTTTTACAGAGGAAAAAAATACTAATCATTATGTACATAATACAGGATTATGTATCCTGCGCCAACAGGAATATGTATCACATTGAGTTAAGAAGAGTTTTTGTTTGGTAGTTGTTTTTCCATTGTGAATTTTTCGTTTGTTTTGTTTTTACATAAGAACCACAATTTCTTAGTGAAAGTTTCAGGATAAGAAGAAACAAAATGCCGATAGTCCAGGGCTGACTCCAGACACCTTTCTTGCACTCGTGGGAGGGTGTCACATGGTGGAGTGACACACTTGCAGGAAATGAGAAACCCTGCAATCAGGGAGCACTGAGCAAAGTTTCATGCAATATCAATAGCTCCTCCTGCAGGGAGTTATTTCCTGGGAATGCTGGATGAGAGCAGGGCACTAGATTTCATGAATTTCTTCTTGGGGGTCTCTCACAGCCACGGAGCAATGAAGCAATAGAGCTGGAGTTGAGTCCATGCCCTTCTCTACCTACCATGCCACAGAACTTCCTGAAAAATGCACACGTTTGGCTTTCTTAATGAAAGGAAAATTAGAGCCTGGAACTCAGAGTAAAAGGAAGAAAAAGAAAACTCTTCAGTCACTAACAAGCTAGAGTCTTAATTCCCAAACCATCATCCTATCACAGAGAATTGACTTCAATTCTAATTTCCTGTCAGTACTGGGCGTCACCCAGGAGATGTGGAATTGAACCACCCAGTCCAACACTGTTTCTGCAGGAACAGACGTGAGCAGCCCTTTGCACAGGAGGTGTGCCTAAAATTCGTAGTAAAAGAAAACCTGACAACCTACAACAAAGGTTTTCAACAAACTTACTTTAACCAAAAAAATCCCTCTCAAGCTTTGCTTTCAAATGACTCTGAATAACGATCTTTAGAAAATGAAGTGAACGAAAAGGAAGAATCCAACCAAAGCTGTACGATTGGTTTTATATTATTTTCACTTTTCATAAAACTCTTCTTCAACGATCACAATCCTGCAATCCAGGAGCACTTATAAAATGGTTAAAATCAGAGAAAGAGCTGGGATTTCGTCATTCATTACACAAAATGAGCCTTTCGTTTCCCTTTAAAACCAACAGAACTCACCAAGTTTCTCTTAGTCCCTTTCCTCCTAAGTTTTT
This sequence comes from Tapirus indicus, assembly GCA_031878705.1. Classification (NCBI taxonomy): domain Eukaryota; kingdom Metazoa; phylum Chordata; class Mammalia; order Perissodactyla; family Tapiridae; genus Tapirus; species Tapirus indicus. The sequence goes on from CM062937.1 coordinate 14,741,935, forward strand.
CTCTTAGTCATTTTTAAACTCCTCCAGAATTCATATAAAAGCATTCTATTTTTATCTTTCTATTTTTGTATTTTATTGAGCCATCTATGCTATCAAGCCTATCTCATAATTGGGTTCCTTACCTTCTGATTACTTTGACCTGTCCCTGAATACAATTAGACAATTTACCATCTAACTAAATTCAGTTTTTTCACTTCACCACAATCTCCTCAACCCTTTTGTTCTCTTATCTTGCCTCTGCAAACAGGCTTCAGTTCTCTTTCTTAAATGTCCTCTTTTGTTCATGGAAACTAAGGGAAGACCAGCAACCACAACATGATTCCATGCTTTTTTTCAACAACTTAAAGAAAAATCTAACTCTCTCCTTCTCCTCAACTCAATACAACAGATTTTCTGGGATCTTAAGTTACTTTGCCACCTGTTGTTTTCTTACAAATTTGTAGCAGTTAAACACTGAAACTTCCTGGTTATTTTTCTTGATTGTTTTACTGCCGATTAGAGAAAACTGGACATTTATCCTAATTTGGATATTCCATAAGGTAATTTGAATCCAATAAGTCACTCCTTGCTCTGTTAATCATACTGTTTTCCTATGGATGCACACGTTTAATGCATCCTTAGGGGTATTTAGATTTCAATGTTGCTGTAATAGGATTTGGTACCACCCTATGACAATTTGAGAATTCTGTCATTTAATGAATGCTTTAGCTTTTAGATTGATGCTTCAAATTTAGTGAAAATCATAAGCGTTTCAAGTAGATACTTCCTATGCACGTAATCTAAAGTTCAAATTTAACACAGAGCAGAAATAATATCTGAAAGACAAAAATGAGGCAGGAGGTTAATGTGGACCAGACTTTTCTTCCCAAAGAGACTGTGGAGTAGATAACAAAGCCTTTCCTCAACCAAGGATTGTTTAAAGGGTGAAGTCCTAATTTGAAGAAAAGGTTAGACAGAATGATGTGTCAATGTACACTTTGCTCGTACCCCCCAGTTCACAGAGTGGCGTGCTCGTGGCGAACTGAGAGGCCACATCAGAGGCAGCTCCAAACCTAGAAATGGGTGTCTATGTGGCTGCCCCATCAAGATGACAGTTCATGTATGGGCACCATTGGCATGAGTACAGGCTAAGTTCTACACAGTGAGTCTACATAGGAACAATGTTCTCCAGGGACTAATCAGCCTCAGCTTGGCTTGTTGTTGGGCAGAGGACACCTGTGTCTGATGGGAAGAGATTAGAGTGTCAAATGCAGATTTCACAGAAAGCTTAAGTCTTTAGGATAAGGTCAAACATCTAAGATGGACCCAACATTAACGGGACATTAACCTCCATCGCAGCCTTAGCATCATCATCAAAGACGTGTGTTTGCTCCCATCACTTTAAGCTAATTTAACTGGAGCTGATAACTGCTTCACCATAATCACCACATAACATTAAAAAGTCAAGTTATCTCACTTCAAAGAAATTTCCCTAACCCTCTTTAGAGACTCATGAAAACCTGTGAAATGATACCTATTTTAGAGGTATTTATACATATATCACAGCTAAGGCAGAGACCATGGAATCTTCCACACCTGAGTTGATTCCTGCCTTTACTAGTAATTAGTTGTGTGACTTTGAGCAACTAACATAATTCCTCTAAACCTTGGTTCCCTTATGTATAAAATGTCAATGATAAAAATAATACCTATGTCATAGAATTAGCACGAAGATTCAATGAGGTAATGGACAGTGCATGGCAAGAGATTATTAAAGGTTAGCTGGTGTGGTGGAAGGTGAGGCTGGTGAAAGAGCCATGGCTTCAGAATGATAAAATGAGTGAATAAATGTGAAACATCAAAAAGGTAAAAGCGGGGGCCGGCCTGGTGGAGTAGTGGTTAAGTTCCGGCGCTCCGCTTTGGCGGCCCAGGGTTCACAGGTTCAGATCCCGGGCGAGGACTGACGCACCGCTTGTCAAGCCATGCTGTGGCAGCGTCCCATATAAAGTAGAGGAAGCTGGGCACGGATGTTAGCCCAGGGCCAGTCTTCCTCAGCAAAAAGAGGAGGATTTGCAATGGATGTTAGCTCAGGGCTAGTCTTCCTCACAAAAAAAACCGATAAAATCATAATGACAGGGTCACAAGGAGTTTACACAGAATGGATGAGGACTGGCCTGATTACACATTTGCGTGGAGCAATAAGGCAGTCACTTCACTAACTAACGCCGGTCTTGAGTATGGCATAGATCCACTGAAATGAAGACAAAGATCAGTGAACTAACATCAAATCAGAGCTGGGCTTATTTGCCTTATCTGGTCAAACGGATGATTGATCAGTTTTAGTAAAAATATATATCTAGAGTGGTTGCTGTACTATTTCCATTACTCATTTCCCTTAGCTAATGGCTTCATGCCCCTTTATTGACCTTTGATAGAAAACCAGGTGTCCTAGGAGTTCTTGGGTTCTAATCTTAGTTCTTCCACCATCAATCTCCAAGGTCCAGCTGAAAACTCTGTGCATGCGTGTGTGTTTCTAGGATGGTGGTTTCCAACGGCTCAAGGCCATAACGAGCTGGTTGGCTGACACAATAAAACAACCATTCTTAGCACACTGTCATCTTGACCCTGAAAGAAGGAGACCATAAGCAAACAATCATTCCAGGCAATATCTTAAACCAGTTGTATTTACAGAGTTCAAGAGCAGCTGGTCCAATACAGTTGACCAAATTATCTTTCACAATATACCTTCAGTGACATATGTATTTCACCATATGGCGATCAAATGCAGTCATGGATTCCCTAACTCCCTAACTTCTCTAAAGTCTTGGAATGAGAACTGAATATTTGGTATTTATCCTTGAATAGTCAAATATACTTCTTAAGCCAGGAATTGAAAACAATAGTCATTCTCCTAAATGAACTAAAACCAATAAAATTTGCGAATTTCAGCTTCTAATTTATAAAGAATACTTTTCTGACAGTCTAATATTTGGTGATATCTGAACATTCCTAATTATACAACATGTCCCATCTTGTATCATTTTTTGTATCATTTTTGTTTTATGTGATATAAGTATATCACAGATTAAATCACTCATGACAGACACAGAAATCACCCAAATTGAAAGTAGATTAACAAAAATCTGACAAAGAATTTCAAAAGGACGAATTGCATTTTGAAGAAAAAAATGTAAATAATTTTGAAGTATACAAATTAAGGAAGTTACTTTTTAGGTGAAACCCTTAAACCAACTTAATAATAATAAGTATATTGAAACATCTAACAGTATTATTCACGTATTCTTGTCACCTCTTCCCAAGGTTAATAGGAAAGAGGCACAATCGCCCGTGTTACATTTTCCATTTTGTGGTTTACCACACTCAGAAAGGAAGCAATCTGTTCCCCCGGGCAGTTCTGAGTTGGATAAAAAGAAACAAAGCAGGAAACATCCTTCTTATTAAGTGACGGTGTTCTGTGTACTGCTTTCCAATGAAGAAGAAAAAAAGGAGTGGTGAAAAGTTAGGTCCACTCACATAACATTGGGACTGAATTAAAATGTCAGCTCAGCGAAACAAGTTAAAACTAGACTTCTAAAACTTGACTTCCTAAAATTGCTATACAAAAAAAGAACAAAAAACTAAAAATTCCTGTGTGATTGAATGACTGCTTTTCTTAAGTTTAGGAACGATGTCCACCTAAAATGCATTACCTAGACAATTCAATAACTAAAAGTGAAACATAAAAATTCACTTATTCTATACTTTAACAAAATCACTTCACTTTACAACTGAAAAATGGAATGGGCTAACATTTTAAAAGCTACATTCCTATGCATGGAGAGTGCTATATTTTATGAAGCTTAATCCCATCTGGAGATAACAGCAACACCAGATCTTTTTAGCTTTACAGAGAATAAGAACCAAGAATTGTATTAACATCATACAAGAAACTGCACTATGTTCATAAAATATACAAAATAAATTCTCTAATAACCTTGCATTTTTAGCATATTATAGGAGAATTTTCAACTTCCATTGTAATATGGGGAAATAAAAAGCATTTGGGGTCCTAATCAGTCCTTATTCTCCACTGCTCTTTCTTTGCCCAAATGTACCAATGAAAGCCAACAAACTGTATCCCTTCTCTTCCTCCCCAGATAGTATTTAATAGTAAAAACATCAGTAAAGACCTCTCTTCTGGTTCTGGCCCCAGCACTCTCTTGCTGTCTAACACTTAATAAATAAGTTCCTTTATTTTTTCAGTTCAGATAACGTTGGTTGAGTCTGCACAATCCCCACAGATGGACAACATCTCGCCTCAGTCTCCCCCCACTTGCTGTCAGAAATCTGAAGAAGGCTGTGAGATGGCCATTTCTGTGGAAACTTTGGGATTCATGGTCCTGAAGTAGAGTGACCTACAGCAGTGGTTGGGTGATTCCAAAAGAGACTGAGAGGAGGGACGTTGGATTTAGAGGAAAGGAGTCAAAAGGCAGGCATCTTTGAGAAGGAGAAAGGCTGGACAAGAACTAAAGACAAATCTAAGGTCAAATCTGTCCCTTCTGACAATCCTCTCCCAGTGACCAGCAGGAGGAGTATGGCTCCATCACTACATAACATCAAAGAATGGGATCCCAAATTGTAAAAAATCATCAAAAGTGAATTTCTTCCCCTAAGATATATATCTTGCTAAAAATATTATTCTTCAGCTGGAACTTTCAACAAATAATTTTTCCTAGTTTCTTATGGGTGGTTCAGAGGTGTACCTGTTCTGACAAGCTGGACCTCCTTGGTCAGGGCTGGGTTTCCAAGGAGGGCTCCAGTTAATGTAGCTAAATAGCACTTGCTTCACTTCAGATGTGCCCAGAAAAGAGGTGTTACGTTTTCCCTCCAAGAGGCCAATCCTCTGGTGCTGCTGTCACTGGTTCTTAGAGTAAGCAGTGGCCTCAACTGCTCATTCAAATTCAGTCACTCCTGGGGTCTCCTTATAGTCTTTAAAACAAGGCCATCTGTCTGCATGGTGTCCAAATCTACCATGGACTATATTACAGATTCCTCAAGGCCAGCAGTAGTGCCAAAAGTGATTGGGATCTCAGAAAACTAAAAACTCTTTGGCCACAGGAAAGGAGTATTTATTAGCCTCTGTCTCATTATCTAAGAAAGGGGCAGATCTAAAGCAGAACACACAAGAAGTACAGGTAGACCAAGGCCTTCCTTGCCAAGGTGGAGGTGAACACTGCATTAGTGAGAAAGCCAGGAAAGGCAGAATGGTCTTTAGGCTTCTCTCTAGCAGCCACTTGCACGTACCCCTTTCAGTTTCTTGAAGGTATCATGCTCCCTCCCGCCTCAAACCTTCATATGCACTGGTCCTGGACTGGAAAGTCCTCCCCCTCACTGTGCCTGCATACTTCCACTGGTTCTTCAGATTTCAGTGCAAACATTACTTCTTTGAGGAAAGGCTTCCTGACTTCTCCAAGTAAGCCAAAGCCCCGTGTCAATTGGCTCCCATTCAGCACAGTTGGTGAGTACACACGTCTTGTGTGATTGCTGGACTGCTGTTTCTCTACTGCACTGAGCTGTAAGCTCCACGAGGGCAGGACAATGTCTTTTGTTCCATTGTACTCAGCATTTTATACCCAGTGGCTAGCACACTGCAGGCATACATAGGTGCACAATGTACTGATGCAACACACAATGCATGAATGAATGCATGAATTAACAGATGAACAATGAATGAATAAATATGAATGAACATTTACCCTGGTCTTCAGTTTCCTCAACTGTAGCTTGAGGGTTCAGACAAGAAAATATCTTTCACACTCATGACAAATTAAATAATTATTTATTTCCATGTCTACATTACCAGGTATAAACCGTGCTTATATTTAGAATACATTAGTCAACATATGTTGAAAACTGGAAACGCAAAGATAAAAGATGAAGATCTTGCCCTTAAGATATTTACTTAATTATAAACTCAGATAAGTTAATTAGAATACAGATTGCTGGCTTCTCTGATATGGGCACATCCATAAAGCTCTGAGACGACTCAGTACCATATCTAACCTACCCTGCAGGAGAAATAATGACAGAGAGGAGGGGAGGGAGACAAATGTCTAGAAGGCTTTCCAGAAGATGTGACTCAAGAGCTGAAAGTTGGGTAAATCAGGCAAAGGAGGGAAAGAGGAAGGAGGACTTTCTGAGGGCTGGTGCACAAACAAGGAGGTAAAAGACAGCTTGTTATTCTCTAAGTCCTGCCAGTAGTTACACGTAGCTGGATGCAAGTGGTTCATCCCATAGGATGAACCCACAGGTGTTTTTAATCCTCCCTCTTGGATCTAAACTTTTTTACCAGCCTGATGCACCTGAGGGATTTGAAGCTATGACATGTGTATCATTGACACTAGAAGACAGATGCAGTGATGCTCAAAGGGCAGGGCTGGTGGGAGCGACTGCACTCGATTAGACACATATCTTGGCAAGTGACATTAACACAGTTTCTTAGATGATTGTGATGATTCTTCCCCTTCCTCCAATAAAACATATCACTACATTCAGAGAAACGTGGAAGAATTATAGTCCCATTTTGTAGATGAACAATTGGAGGAAGGGTCAGATACTTGCCAATACCTTCTAAATAATTGACGCTGTAGCTATGAGCATGTTCAGCACTTTCAGTTTCCAAGATATCAGGAATCTTATGTATCTGATTCAACTTATTAATTTGAGGGCCTATTTCAGTGGCATTGCTGTTTTATGGACCAGGGACACTGAGTAGTGTGATTGATAGAACAAGAACCAATGAGGAGATGGGAGGAAGCAATGAGCCCAGGAGCCCTACTTTTAAGCCCTGGACCCCCCATTTCTACCTTCACCCCCACGGCTGAAGCTGATAGCGATTTTCCTGGGAGGAGATAAGCAGGCAGATGGGTCAGAAGAAGAGGCAAAGGAGCAACCCTGCGGATGTAATAACTCTACGGCCAACATGTTTCAGGAGGATGCCTGTGGCCATAGATCATTCCTTAGTCCCCAACAATGCCTGCAAATCGAGGTGACAAAGTTGGCTTTGAGTGGAGACTCTCTTTCAGTCTCCCCTCAAGGCCGCTTCCGCATTCTTGCTCCCAGAGTTGCCATTTCTAACGGACGCACTGCAGTTTTCACATCTTTGTAAAGATTGCATATGTGAAGTCATCCTCTTAGGGAGCAAATTCAGTTACTGCACAGACAAAGAGTAAAATTAACTTTAAATGCTGATATTATTTTTAAAGGGCAAATCAATTTCCAAAATCAAATTAAATGGAAAAGTCATTAAGAAGTCATGGTAGGGCTAAAGCACGTGTTTCAGTACATCACTGAGTTGCCCAAATCAAGTTAAGTTCAAAACCAACGACTTTGTCTCAGAGCAAAGAGTTTAGAAGAAAAAGTACAAATATCAAAAATAAAGCCTGAATGTTCGATATTCTGTCACAAGCTGGTATCAGGCTGTACAGAATGTCACCCACTACCCTATCAGACTGAGTATTTTCTTATCTTCCCTTTTTTCGCAACAACTATCAAACCTAAGTTTTACAAATACTTTGCACTTAAAAAGAAATCTTAGGAACTTTTATCTGGATTAAGAATAAAGGTGTATACAACTAAATGAGAAACACTTCCTTACCCCTCACTCACAACTTTTCTCTTTACACACAAGCTACAGCTTGTGGTTAATGTCTCAGAGGCATCTCATGAGAATAAAGAGATATCTTCTACTTGTTGTAAATCAGAACCTGTATTTGCCTTTTTAAATCCATATTTTAAAAACTAAACATTTCCAAGGGTTTCTATCCCTCTGAGAACAATATTAAGGTTGTTGACATTCCAAATCCTAGCAAGAGCTGAGACACAATTCCAGCAGGACATGGTGCATGGTGATCATGTGGACTCCACTCAGCTCTGGAAATGCCAAGCCTGGTAAGAGACTGCTGTCATCCTCGATCACATCCTTACAATACAAGAGCTACCTGATTTTTCTTCTTCAAACAGCAGGGTGAACTGTCAGACTTTTCTTCAAGAAATCTGGAAAGTGAAATCTATCACCTGAAATGATTACCAGATTAATAGCAGAAGAGGAAGAAGTACCAGATCACGCTATATGCTCACAATAGATCGCTATGGGTCTAGGACATTTTACAAAGATGATTTGGAGAAACCTTTTGTCCATCAAGGGAAGAGGAAAGAAACAGGCCTTTGGGTCTTAAATTCCTCATTTCAGGTTTCTCTTAAAGTTAGGCTTTGCCTGTGTCCCCCCGTCTTCCATCACATCTTCAGATTCATGGAAGACTCTAATTCTAGCTGACTGCATCACAGCAGTTGCAAAGTTGCTATGGCCACTATGTGGGAAGTAAATTTTCCTAGGAAATTTTTATTTTATTGTTTGGATTTGTGCTTCTTCTTTTTCTTTTTTTAACTATATACAGTTGGCTTAGGTTCTAACTAGGGGGAAACTTTGGTTTTTTTTATTTAAAAAGCTGGTAGTCAATTTTGAACACTGCCTCCACTATAAAAATATATGCATCCCCTTGTCAGCATAAAGAAGATATGATATTGATTATGCAAACTGACTGTGTCATACCAACAAGACACTTTATCTGAATAGGATAGCAGAAGTCTTCCCTCAAAATGGCATTATAATCTACTCAACATTGAGGTACTGGGCTAGAGGACAGGAATGTTCTAGACCCTCACCGGTGCATGATTCTTTCAGTAGCACAGCCCTTATTCTGTCAATCTGTGTCTTGCTCTTCCTGCCCTTGACTTCCAAACACAATATGTTTTCCTACAGAATAATACTGACAAGGACACACATGTAACACTATATTAGAACGGTCATTTTAATATCACTAAGGTTCCCAGATTTATCAGAGAAAAATTAAACAAATTTCTGTCTTTTTGTAGAGTAGAAACAGTTACTTAATCTCTCTGAATCTCAGTTTTTTCAACAGGAAACAATGTTTCTCTCCTACCTACTCAAAACAGTTGTTATGAGGGTCTTCTAATATAACATGAAGTATTTTTGAAACTTTTTGAGGACCCATCACAAATATGCAGGAACCTAACTATTAAAGTGAGCTGAAATCTCATTTGGTTAATGTAGGTGGAGAAAAATGGAACTCAGAGACAATTACCTGCATGAAGGAGGAGGAAAAAAAAGTATAACTCTAGCTACTGAAAGTGATCTTTGCTTTAAATTACCTAGACCGGCCTTTTACATTACTCAAACACACCGAATAATCATTGGTTGTTTTTTTCCTCTTTGCCCTTACTTGTGGAGACAGAGTCAAAGCTAAAGATATTATTATTGTCATCATCATTATTATTGTGTGGCACACCTGCCAGTCACAATTCAATAACTATTGAACATATGGCAATAGCTTTTCATGCTAAAAAATAATAGGCACATGTCGCCTGGTTAAATGACACATCTAATAGTTTTCAAAGCTGATTCACAGTAATGATTTATATTTTCATGACTAAATGCTCACCACACAACCTTTGCTTGATCTAACTCTGCTCCACAGAACTATTTTGCTGCACAAAAGTGCTTTCCTATTCTAAATCATTCTCACTACGTCTTCAGCATTATGAGTGTTTCCACAGTTATGAACATTGCCATAACCAGTCTTAGACCTTAACCTTCACCTTGACATTGTAACAGCAGCATTTACAGAACTTAAAATTGATGAATCATAATAGTATCTATTTTGAGCCTACAGCACAAAGAAAACTAGGGAATGCCTTTGACGCTGCTCTCTCATCTTCACAACCCTTATATTAAAGCTCCCTCGCATGCAATGTTCTTTCATTGTGAACAAATCGGGATCCACTGTGTTATATTTATTTCCCTGCCAGGACATGGCTAGCCATGTCATACTCATGAATAACCCTGAAAGGCTAGCTGGATACTTTGCTTTCCTAGGCACAGTTTTGCCACAGCAGGTGTTACTTCTGTTTTTAAATATTGATCTGGGGAAAGAACTAAGCAGGCGTATTGTCCAAATTTAGACACATAACCACCCATCATGGGGGGAATGGCCAAGGGGAAAAAAGTGCAATGGAAGTGAAATTGGACTTTCCAGGTTCCATCTGACTTTGAAGAGCAAAGATAATGTTATGAAAGGTCAGATTAAATTTAAGTAGACTCTTCATTTGCTGAAAGATGAAACAAGAACCCAAAGTTCCGACAATCACAAGAAAACATTTTGCTTTAGTGGCAGAATGTACAATGGATTATCAAACTCACTTTTTCTCCAGCTCAGAGCTCACACTATGTAGATATTTCTCAACTTGTGCAATAGTGGCTATTGTATTCTTTGATAATTATGTGTAAGCCATTTGTAATAAAGCAAATTATAAAAGATAATTTATAATTGAAGACATCATTCTAACTCTTCAGTTACCAAATATCTTTAATATTTCCTATGTTAATTATATGTCCCTTCCAAGAGACCAGTGGTTTGTGAATGAGCTTCAGATGTGGCAGGTAAGTAATCATTTGATGTAGATTGCATTATGATGGAAATAACAGCCTTCACAAAAACTGGGTGCACCTCAGACTCTGCTGGGAAGAAAGAATAAATTATGATGGACCCAGGAGCTATAACAACAATGAAATAAAATGAATGTTAATGTGGCTTGTTGCTTTCAGTTTCATAGCTTCATAGACTTGTGGTGCTTGGCGCAGCAGACACAAAATTCATCTGATATCTTATTGCAGTAATATGGGACTTCTCTTTGCATTTTTACAATTTGCTTTTCAAATAAAACAAGGCTAATAATAAAGCACTTGTCTCTCAATATATTTCTAAAGTTGACACTTCTGATTATATCCAAAGAATAAAAAGATACAATTGAAAAAAATTTTTAAATAAATTTCAAATAGTTCAGGGTACATTGTCTTTCACCAAGTAGGCATCATAGAATACTCACATAATCCTATTAAGAAATAGTGTCCAATTTTTACTCATAATAACCACAGAAAATGCGAAACTATTCTCCCAAAGAGAGACACTGAAGTATTTCCTTCTGCTACTAAGGCTGCTCCCAAGACAGCGTCACACATTTACTAACATCCTTTAATAGGTTAAAAAGAAGACAAAATTCTCTTTGCAGGTTTTGGCATTTCCTTTCTCCTCCTTTGTCAACATTATATGCAATAAAGCACCGAACTTACTCATTCTGAGAACTAGAACCTACACATTCTGGCCCACCTCTCAATGAGACTGACTGAATCCTTTCATTTTTGAGACACTCAATTTCCAGTCATGTGTCACGCAGCACTGAGAACACCACCACCAAGATTGGGAGAGTGACCTGGAGCCAGGAGAGGAGGAACTTGAAGGAAGGGGCGCCCACACCTGTGACTGCTGTGGAAAATAAGAAATAATGATCAGATTTTGTGACTAGGAGTGGTGTGATGGTCCCTGAGAAAGCAATTTCAGTTGTGTAGAATGGGCAGATGTCAAGCCATATGTGGTGAAAAAGAGAGTAGAAGAGAAGAAAAAGGGTGACAAAAAATAGACTTCAAAAACCATTGGCAATGAAGCTGGAAGGAAGATTGACTACTGGCGAGTAGAGGGAGGTGATTAGGGAACTTATGCCTGGACAACAGTCCAGAAACAATTGAGAAGGAAACACTGAAATAAATCCCTGTGGAGTCCTGGCTAAAAAGGGGTTGATAGAAGCCAGAAAGCAAGTGAGTAGTGATAAGACTCCCTCCTTGACCAAACTTTAGTCAGGCTCCTCTACGTCCTCTAGGCCTCGACCTTGGTGTCCATTCTTGTTGGACTTGCCTCACCCAGTTGTAGCGTGACACTTGCTAAGTCAGTTTAAAAGGAACTCCACATCCTCATATGTGATTAAATTCTTCATCCCCCCTCCCCATCCTCTTAGTAACTGATCACCCTGGCCTGCCTTGAGCAAGAATCCTGTTAGATTTGTTTAACAGAATCCTCCCTCACTCCTGATGTTTCCTCTTAGTAATTTTCCACCCACTGACTCTCACCCTGCTTCTTGGCTGTAAATCTCCACTTGCCTAGGCTGTATTCAGAATCGAACCCAGGTTTATACTGAGGTCTCTTTTTCTCTATTGCAATAGTCCTGAATAAAATCTATTTTTATTGTTTTAATTACTACCCGACTCTGGTTTTCCTTTAACAGTGGGCCAGGGAGACAGGTAAGAAACAGGGGTCAGCAGGGAGAATAATTGATCTCAGTGGATGTGGGGAAATGAGGGTGAATAAAGACATCTAATTGGGGAAGAAAGAGTCATCTGGGAGAGCAGAATTTGTGAACAATTCTGTTTTAGATTTTTATTAGACAGATTATCTTAGCTTCATTACAATTTATCTTCTCATCTTTTTAGAAACATATTCATCCAAAATTTCCCTCTGCCAGGTTTCCCAGAGACAAGAAATTCAAAACACAAATAGAAGTGCATTACACAGAAGTGCATTACTGACTCAAAGACAGACAACATAACTACCACATTACTTGCAGAGAAACAGAGCAAACTGCTACTAAACAAGGAATTTACGTTCCTCTGCTTCAGTAATACATTCATAAAAGCACAGGTAAGTGCCATTGAGCAAATATTCCATTGTCACCCTGTGATGGAAATGTCATGGATGGGTCAACCCAAGACTCTTTCAGGGATAATGCGACACTGAGTGCTCTCTCCCTGTGGGGATGAAATCTTAGGAAGAAAAAGAAGCCCACTGTGGCTTTCTCATAAGAAACAGCAGAAGAAGATAAAATGCCACTTGATATTTGTCTAGTGGACAGCTGTTGCTCCATCATGGTGACCAAGAGTGACAGGGTTTTATGAGGGAAACTTCAGGTGAAGTTAACAAATGTTGTTTGAGATGAGTTAATTCTTCTCTCCTAAAAGCAACAGTGTCAATTCACTCTCCTCAGGATATCTTGATATTTTCACAAATATATTTAGATAAACATAGTTCACTGATAAACACTCGGGTATTCAGCTGTGCTGTAAATGAGTTAGGGCCTTTCTTAGGGATTGAAACCCAGCATTTGAGTCCCAGCTCTGTCACTTACTAGCTATGCAATCTTGAGCAAGGGTCTTAACTCTTCTCGACTTTGCTTTCTTTAGCTGTAACACGGAGGCCGTTGGCTACATGAGATGATGTATGGAAAGCACGTAGTGCCATGCCTGGCATGAAATGGGCACTCAGATCATCATTGGTTCCCCCCCTTCCATCTCTGTGGAGCCTGTTTTAAAAGAAAGGGTTTATGTATTGGTCACATGGTAAGACTGTGCCCCTGGACCAGTTACAGTATATTTACCATGTGAGCAACAACACCTGATTCACACAAATGTGAACCTGGGTGACTGATGAGGGTAATTTATCATAATACCATGGATCCTTAGCGAGTGAAAATGTTGGCCAACCACATGGCTTTCTCCTTCAGAAGGAAAAAAGCATTACTAGGCACTCTTGCATAATCCAGAAAACCCGTTGGGATTTTAGGAGCAGTCATCTAGTTATTCATCTTTGAACTCTTTAAAATCCAATATTCAGGGTTCTGAAATGTCACTTTCCAGAATGCTAGAAATCAGAGTAGTAAGTAGATGAGAAATATCTTGTACTTTCTTATTCAGATCTGACAATTTCATGAATTATGGAACAGATCCCCCCCATTCACATTTACAACTGAGCATTTATTTGTGTTCTATTCTGTGTCCAATGTTTAAAATTGTTTATGAGTTGAATCTCCAAAAAAACTCCTGGAAGTTTCCTGTGTCTAGAGTCAAGAAATGTAAGAGCCTAGTGTCACTCTCAGCTCTTCCTAATCCTGACCAGTTATCAGGGAATGTAGGCCCTTTGCTTACTCCTACCAAATACCTTTATTATTCTAGAACAGTAAAGTCTATAGTCACTTTCCCTAAATAGAGCATTGTGCTCAGTGTTATAGGCCTCATTGTGAAAGGCCTCATTCATGTTTGAAAGGAGAGTATGAACTTTTAGGGAAATAAGAAAGGTTCACAAACAATGACAGTAGAAACCAGAAAGTGATGAGCACAACTTACAAAGTGTTACATGTCAATGGAATTTCATGGACAGGGACAGGACTTTTTGGAGCTGGGAACACATAAAGGTCTCCTTTACATGTATAACATCTTGATCGTCAGAGATGATAAAAGGGAGTTTATTCCACGTAGCAGCATGAGAAAAGATTGGCAGGAGAAAATCTGACCAGTTCAAGGAAGACATTCCTTTTATTGCTGAATAGTGGAGCAGTTAGATAGATTTTTAGCGACTTAAACAATGACATACCCACTATATTTGTAGACTATAAACTCCTTGAGGGCAGGGGCCATATCTGTTGTATTCATTACTCAGTGACAATGTCTAGCGTCTTGCATGGGTTATCCTAACACTCTGACAATAACAGCAATTATAGTTATTTGCTCAGTAAATACCTTGAATAGGTTGAATGAGTGAAAGTGTGTTGATTAGTTGATGAATGTCAATTTGGGGGGAAAGAAGCTCCATTTTTGGCTCTGTAAAATTGGAGTGTGTCCCATAGTTGGAAAGGATACTTAATAATGTTGACTGGTATAAGTTAAAGTCATCTTGAAAATCTGGAGAGGTGGTGTAAAACCAATAAAATGCAATTTATGAAAGATAAGTAGAAATCATATATTTGTGTTCAAAAAAGGCAAATAAAAGGGAGACCCGTTAATGTGATCACTTGGGCCCTTTCCAAACCTCAGATTCCATGAGTGCCTTCCTTTAGGGAGTATAATTTATCTAGGATTCATGTAAATGAATAAAATGTAATGAGCTCATTCATTCAGCAACTATTTGTGAAATACAGAGATGCTCCTTTATCATTAGTTTGTGAACTTCTTGAGATGGGCGCCACATATCACCCTATAGTGCCTGACACTGAATAGGCAGTCAGTAAACGCTCACTAAATGAAGAAATGGATGCAACTTCTTCAACCTCACCAATTCTAATGTGCATTGTTT
This sequence comes from Tapirus indicus, assembly GCA_031878705.1. Classification (NCBI taxonomy): domain Eukaryota; kingdom Metazoa; phylum Chordata; class Mammalia; order Perissodactyla; family Tapiridae; genus Tapirus; species Tapirus indicus. The sequence goes on from CM062937.1 coordinate 14,756,946, forward strand.
AATATTCAATATTTTTCCATCTAGGAAAACACTAGTGGTGTGGAATTTTTATAGTCTCTAACTTATTTATTTTCAGAGAGGCAAATAAGAGTAAATACAAGGAAAGACGAGTTAATTTCATCAGCACTCCCACAGCATTATAGCCATCCCTCTTATGATACATTCTGTTCTATCTTACATTACATTACCTGCAAACAAGATTTTTCTATTATCCTGTAAGCTTCTTCAGTCCAAAACTGCAACCCGAGTCCTCTTTGGAGCCTAAAGAAACATCTAGCATAATGCTTTGCACACATTAGGCATTAACAAATATTTGCTGAATGTTCAAGTTATAAGATGTTTAATATAAACTTCCATCAGCACAACATTACATAAATACAAATACTGAGGAGAGTGCTGGTAATGAACTAAAATGTAAATACTGAGAATGGCGCTCGTAATAAACTGCCTCACGTCGCCTAGCCGGAATGCAGGTTTAAAGGAAATTCATCATTTTGTCAATTAAACCTCAGGACGTACAATACCCAAGGAAACAAATGGCATCTTCACTGACTTCTTCTGCTCACTTTGTATTACTATATACTGAAACCAAGTTATAAGGTAATGTTAGAACTGATCTGCTTTAGAATGTCCTGCCTATAACCAAGTAGAGATCAATGAACATTTGTGAGAGGACACTGTCAGAATTTATTCTAAAATTCTTGGCTGAAGAGGTTGCTTACCCTGCTGGACCTGCCTGGAGTTCAAACCTCACATGTAAAGCCTCGCCATGAGAATGATTTGGGGACTCTCTACTATGGATATCAGCACAGTAGAATAAGGCCTTTTAGATACGTCAGGAAAAAAACTCATTGGGATGAGAGCAAAGATTGATTTGCCTTATTTTGAACTCTACTCTGTAGACAACACGGCACAGTGGGGTCTTGTAAATAGATAATAAATTAAATGGATATTGTTGCATATAAAATCTGTTCTGAGAACAGAAGTTCGAAATAAGGAGATAAGTATACTCAAGACTTTATCTTTTCTGCTTCCTCAATGTCAGCTTCATTAAGGAAATTTGTGTCTCAAATGTATTCATTCAAATGCAACACATGGCAACCTGCCCTCATGGACCCCCAACAGTTTTGGTCAGAATGCAATTAAAGAGATTCTAATGTTCTAATTAGGAGCAAAGTGACTTTCTTGGCAAAAGGGAAAAATACCAGACTCCAAAGTCCATGATCTTTATTCACTTCTGCATATGGGGCTATCAAATGAGCATTTTCTCCTTCCTTCAAAACCAGGCTGCAACTGCTTTCAAAAACCTACTCTTGCATTTCAGGATTAAGAAACACGAATCCATCACTAAAGTCTGGAACCGTTAAGATGAACTGAACTGTAATGATGATTACTAAAACATCCCTCACTTAGAAGGCAACCTAATATGTAAAGAGGATCCATTTTAATGACACACAAGGGAAGTAAGTTAATGAAAAATAGACAAAAAGAACCTCTTTATGGGAGGATTTTCCCTAAGAGGGTGTGAACCCTGGAGACTACTGATAGAATTGCATCTAACATACCAAGAGTTTATACAACTATAAAAATAAAAGTGGCCCCTGAAGAAAGGACTTCTAGAGAGAAAGAGATAAGAGGAGAATCCATATAAGCTTTGCTCTTTTTAATCTATTCTAGGATCCCCAAAACTCATTCTCTTTTTTTTTTTTTTTTCAGAAACCTCTTTGGGAAAGGAAAAGGAAAAATGTACTCACCAAGCCTCTGGAATGTTCCAGATCCTCCAGAGGTACTTTTAAAAAATATTATATCATTTAATCCTCACCACAACCTTTTGGAAGTAGGTTTTATTATCTCCATTTACACATGAATACACTGAAACTCAAAGGAGTAGCAGAAAAATACCGATGATGAAATTAAAGTAAGACCATCCCAGTTCACGAAGCCCCCTTTGGAGGCACTTTCCATGTTACACATGGGATATCTTTTTTGGCAGGAAAATCCTCCCATTTGAGTTCCATGAACTTATACCTAGAGGCAAAATGGAAGTCAGAGTCATATAACAAAACGGGCAGATGGCAAGCAGAATCTGCTATCTTCAGATACCAAGAGACATCAGAGAGCTGCCCACCACGTGCATGAGAGGAGGTCATAGGAGATTCTGCACTGACAAGACTGCTGACTGAGCCCTTTAGCATGACGCTGTTCCCCTAGCTTCTGATACTGGCAGGTATGAGAACAGAACCACGGGAGCCAGCTCAGCACCCCACTCTCATTCCACCCATGGGCAGCAGGCTATGGTGGAGCAGAGTCTGACATCTACAGCCAGAGTGCCTGCGTTAGGATCTGGTTACCACTTCCCAGCTCTGTAACACTGAGCAAGCTATTTAATCTCTTTGTGCCCAAGTGGCCTTATCTGTAATAATAGTACCGACCTTACACGGTTGTTGGGAGCATTAAATGAGTTAATAGATATAAAACTCTTTGAACAGTACCCGGCAGATGAGCACTCGAAATATTAATTGTTACTGACATTTATTCTTTCTGTAAATGTTGGTAAATATGAAGGCCTAGTGTTGGATCATTCAACAAAAGAGTACAATCTACCACATTGACCAGGACCTATGAGAAGTATAAAACCGAAAACAAAAGCTCCCCCCACCCATAGGCTGTTCAGACACACACCAACTGACAATAGAGGTTTCCTTTTGTAATGAAAATTTAAACTATGTAGATCACGACAATACCATCAATAGAAGAGGAAGAGGCAGAGTGGAGGTCAGTAATAAAAGGTTTAAAATGTTCCTTAATTAGTGTCATATACACAAGCAGGTAATTAGCAGTTTGAATCGGACTCACACCAGTGAAACTCTTGTTCACTCTGTCCCCCAAACGTGATAGGATCAAATCAGAGAGAGGAGGATTAAGCAGCCACATCGGCAGAGAGCACCAGGCATGGGGGCACCTTCATAAATAAAGTGTGGCCAACTTCCTTTGTTAAAATAGACAGCCTTATGGAAGAAGTAAGCCATCATTAGTGTAAGAAAAAATAACTAGGGCTGGCCCGGTGGTGTAGCGGTTTAGTTCCCGCTTGGCAGCCCGGGGTTCGCCGGTTCGGATCCAGGGCGCCCACGGACACACTGCCTGTCAGCCATGCCGTGGCGGCGTCCCATATAAAGTAGAGGAAGATGGGCCTGGATGTTAGCCCAGGGCCAGTCTTCCTCAGCAAAAAAGGAGGATTGGCAACGGATGTTAGCTCAGGGCTGGTCTTCCTCACAAAAAAAAAAAAAAAAAAAAAAACTAATTTCTCATCAGATTATCTGAAAATTGGAGAAATGTGAAGCCATATGACATTTAGTGACACTACATATTTTTGTACCCACTTGGAGCCGAAAAAGCAACCACCTACTGCAAAGGTGAATTTGGGAAAGCACATTGGCAACGTTGGGAACACAAGTCTGTCCCTTCCAGCCACTACGACAGAAGATTTATAAAACTGCTACCTCTGTTGCTGGTGAGTAACCACGCCACATTGTTGCCATATATGAAGATTAATGGAACGGATGCTGGCAGCAAGGTTCGCTGAAATTCAATAGAAAAAGTTTTTTTTAATGGCAGCGAGAACAGAGGTATCCTGCTATGTCCAAACTGTACTTTTGAATGTTTGAGAAAAAATCAACTTTTATAGTTAGCCACATCTCTGTGTTAGTATGCATTATTTATAGTAGATTATTTTAAGACACAATGTTCTATCTTAAAGCCATTTCTCATCATCTGGAACATCCTATGAAACCCAGGGTTTGGTGGGACTGTCATCTAAGGCAGCTGTTGGCCCACTAGTAGTTTGAGTGTAAAACTTGCCCTGACAATGCAGAAAGAAGAACCAAACAAAAAAAAGGAAAATTCACCCATACATTTTGTCCTATTGACAATATCAAAGGCATATCTTTATCCATGTATCTAGTTACTCATTAAATAAATTCCTATTAAGTGTCTACTAAATATCAGGCGTAGAGTTAGATGCTGTGGATAAAAGACATGTTTCCTGGCCTCAAGAAGCACTCAGTCTAGTTAAAGAAGACAACAAAACTAGAAATTATACTGGAGTGCTATGTGTTAGGATAAAGATACAGCAAGGAGTGGGGTGCATGGGGGTGGGTGGAACATGATGGTCAAACAATGATTCTTGGAAGAGGTTAGCAACCCATAGTCTAGGGGTATATAGAGTTTAATTTCCATTGAACTAAACCTCTCAAAACTAAAATAGAAGGATCTAGAAATGGGAAGAAATGGCTGCATTGGGCATAATTGACTTGAACCTATCAAGTCAGTTTGTTGCATATTAATTCAGATCCAGAGGTAGGGAGAAAACAAGCACTTAGCAGTAGTAACAGTAGGTAATGAGCATGTGACCTAAAACAAGCTTGTTTACAGAATATTTACATAAAGCAAACACGGCAGGTATAAGTAAATGGATGAGTAGCTGGTCATGCTCAAGTGATCCTATGAGAGAATAGTCTTTATTGAAAAGCCAGATAAAAATCAGGTTAACCAAAACTGATAAAAGCATTTGTCCAGCAGTCAGGGGCCCTGGAGACCTTTGTTCTACCATTAACCAACCAGTTAGTCATATGTCCTTGGGTAAATCAACCACTTCCATTGTGCAAAGCTCAGTGTCCCCAGAATGAAATGGGGAAGGTTAACATGATTAAGTTTTCAAACTGTGCCACCGTAATTCAGGGTTGGGCTGGAAGGAGGAGGCATAGCCAGTGGTCCACCTCTGTCTCTTGCACACAATGGAACTATCAGGGAAGCTTCTGCTGGAGGACATGGAGAGCGATCTTGTCTTGAAAATCACTGAGGAGATGGTCTCTGAAATCCTTTGGAGCCCTGATATTATCTGGCTGTATGGGCTACTCTCTAAATCTTGAAAATGCAAAGAGAGCGAGAAAGGTCATGATTCCTTGAATTATTTATAATTTGGTATTAGTATGAATTTTTTAAATCAGGAATTGACATACTTGGTAAAATAAAATATTTCTTTTCCTCCCAAAATAAAAGGATGGATGGCTAGCATCTTCTTAATTTATTATTGTTGAAGGTCTGTTTTTCCTTAAATGTTAACAAAACCAAAACTGTAAGTTACCAAATATAATGGGCTGGTACTCTTTTCTGGTCTACTCTCTCGGTTTGGTTGTTGATTTTGCCTTATATCCACGGATTGTACCTTTAAAATAGCCAACTTATTGAGCTCTTTGCCTCCATTTCCTAATCCATTTTCTATATTTCTGCCAGAAAAATCTTGCTGTGGTAAAAATCATTTTCCTGGCTCCTCAGTGTCTACAGGTTAAAGTTCAAATTCTTTAGAATGGTGTGCAAGACCCTCCATGATTGAGTACTCTCTACCTCTCTAGCCTGGGCTCTTACAAGACCCATCCCACCCTGAAACACAGAAGTTCTTTCAAAGTACAATGGTCTTCTAAGCATCTTCCCAGGATGCCTCCCATTCCTGCCTTCCTGAAAAATAAGCCACTCATCTTTCAAAACTGTTTAATCATCACTTCTTCAGCAACAGAATTGAGCATTCCTTCTTTTGAGATCCAACTATATCCTAGGCAGGCAAATTACAGTGTCTTTAAAATTTTATTGCAAATCTGATAACCAGAAAACTCCTAGAGAAAAGGGATTCTAATTTGTCTTTGAATCCCCATAACCTAGCACAATGCCTGACACATAGTAGGCATTCCAAAATGGTTGTTGACTATACATGAAAACGTGAATGAATGAATAAATGCTAAACCAAACTGACTGTAAGAATAAAGCATAGGTCAAATAAAAGAAGCATGGCTGTGTAGAAACTGAAAGCATCCTTCTCAACAATGGCTCTGCACCGGGTCCTCTTCCTTCTGTCTTCCTGTTTGTGTCCTACACAGCACCTAGCATAGCAATACAAATTCATTAGGTGCTCCACAGATATTGAATGATTGAAGGATGCCCATTCTCAGCAAATATTTAACCACCATAAGAGTAAGAAATGTGGATCTGTGAACATATCTGAGAGTGAGTGTGTGAGAGTGTGTGCATGTGTACTCTTGCTTTTCCATTTGAGAGTTGGAAAAACCAATCTTCTATGCCACTGGGGCAGAAGATAATGGGTCAAATACCAAGCATGACTAAATAGTGTGAGGTCACAGTAACATTTCCTATTTGCTACAAAGTAGCTAAATTATATTTGGATGAAAACAAGAGAGACTAAGGCAGGACTCAGGTGGAATGTAGTCAGACTTGGCTGGGTAGGAAGGAGACTGCATTATTTTATGTGCTGATTATTTTTCTTTTCTTGGAAGGAATTTTAATGTGCCCATTTTATCTGAATAAAATAAAAAATAGAAAGAGAGAATACCACATTTGACCTTTTCCTTCTTCACAGATGATTTATCTTATTTAAACAGCCTGCATTTGGGCCATCTCCATTGATGTCTCTGCTGTATTCTGTGACTACAGTTTCCTGGCTGTCTTTGTCATTGCATTTGCAACAGAACCACCACAAATTGGAGTAAGTCATTTTGCCCATCACCTTGATACTAAATTTAGGCCACATATATTTTCTTAAATTGTCTATTACTCCATTTGTACAGCCATTTGTCCTTTTCCACATGAACACAGCACGTACTCATTTGTTCTGCTTGCGGGGACACTCAGAACATTTGGCTTAGGAGGGCCCCTCCACAAAACAATTCTGTTATTCGAGACCATTCTTCACATTGGCCTTGGGAATTTGCTCCCATCCTGGAGACCAACTATCTGGTTCCTTATCCTCCTGGCTCCCTCTCCACAGGGCCACAACCCCATCCCTGTAACTTCACAGGAAACACTCAGCCACCTCTGCTTTACTTGTTCAAGACCTGAGCACAGCAAGTGAAAGTGACCAGCTACAGGCAAAGCTAAAAAAGCTGAAAGTGTTTTACTAAGTATTTCTAGGTTTAAGACACTGATATTTTTGCCTTTCCTCAAATACATTTTCTGTTTTCATTTTGTGACTGACTGGAATACAAAACGTAATTTGGGCTTAAACAGTTGAAAAGAGAGAGTGGGCTACTATGTGACATAAAACATCTTGCTCCGAAATAAGAGAACATGAAGGGAAAAGGCTTTCCAGTTTGGGCACAGAAAAGAATATTCTTGACTTGTATCCCAGCAGGTTTAACAATTTTATATGGCTAGACATTATTCTTCTTTTCCATCACTAGAGAATTCCACAATTACACAACTAAGTAACATGAGAAATAATGGTCCATTCCTTTGAAAAAAGATGCACATACACACAAATAGCCACAGAGAAAAAAGTTTTCATTTCTTTGTAACTGAATTTCCAGCCATTATCATTTGACACTTTGTTCTTTTGATGTGCACATTTGCTTTAACTCAGGGAAAAGGAGTAATTACCACTGAATTCACAGCAGGGACCACTGGAATTCTTACATAGGACAAGAACTGGGAAGAAATAGTGAATAAAGGATGGGCAGAGAATGAATAAAATTTAAAAACAATGAGGCTTTTAAAATTATAAACCTAAAATAATTAATTTAACTTATGATATTAATAACCCTATGGAGATCATAAAATAGATGTTGAAACAGCATTTGATAAAATTCAGTTTGATTCTTGATAAAAACATTTAATAAAATATTTCTATCTTAATCTATAAGCCAGCACTATGTTTCAAGAGGGAAGTCTGGACTTTTTCCAACTGAAATAAGGAACAAGAAAAAATTGCCTAAACTTTCTACTACAGTTTAACTGTTTCTGGAGGAAATATTGAATACAATTAGACCAGAGAAAGAAAGAGAAGCCATAAAAATTGAAAAGGAAGAGATTAAATTGACACCATTTGTAGATTTATACTTGGATCCTTAGAACATTAAAAAATCAATTGCTAAAATATTACAAAAATAAGATAATTCAGCAGGGTTCAAAGTTAATATACACAAGTCAATAGCTTTCACATATACAAGCAAAGACCCCATTTCAAAGGCATAAAAAGGATAATGTGGGAATAAAACAAACAATAAATGTGTCAGATCTATTGGAGGAAAACCATAAAACAGTGCCAGAGGACCCAAAAAAATGCTTACAGAAAAGGAAAGGCATACCATGTTCCCAGATAGAAATACTCAACACCATTTAAATATCTCTAAACCAGTCTTGAAATTTAACATGATCCTAATAAAAATACCAAGAGAATTTGTTTTGTAAATAGACAAGGTGAGTCTAAATTTCATAAGGAAAAATAAACAAGAATGATGAGGAATAGCCTGAAAAAGAAATGCAATGAAGGGAGAATAGTCCTACAATATATTAAAATATACCTTGAATATAAAATAATTAAAACAAGAGGTATTGGCAAGACTAAATAGATTTTATGGGACAGACTACAAAGGAAAACATAGATTGAAATATGAATTAAATTTTGATATGTGACAAAGATAGACTCTCAAATAAGTGGAGGAAAGATAGATTATTTAATAACTGATATCGAGACAACTGGGTTGTCATTTAGACGACAAAAAATATTTGTCATACTTTACATCTTTGGATGAATTCCAAATAGATTAAAATAATTATTGTATACTCTCAGAGTAAGGAGAGTCTTCCAAATTATGACTGAAAACCAGAAGCTATAAAAGAAAATATGACACGATTATTTACATAAAAATGTATAATTTCTCTATGGTAAACACCACCAAGGCAAAGTGAAAAAGACGAACAACAAATTGAAGAAAATATATGCATTCTGTTTGTGATATATATCATATTTTACCCTAATATCTAAAAGTTCCTATAAATCAATAACAACAACAACAAAAAACCTGATGGAAAAGGGGCAAAGTATACAAACACATTTCACAGAAAATAAAACACAAATGGCTTTCTGCACATAAAAGATGGTAACTCATTCATAATAAGAAAAATGTAAATTAAAACTTACATTCAGATTGTTTTCACTTATCAGAATGGTGAGGATCAACCAGTTTGATAACACGTTGGGTTGATGAGGGCATAGAGATTATAGATTGCTGGTGAGAATATAAAATTATGCGGCCTCTATGGACAGCCATTTATAATATTTACCAAATTTAAAAATGTACCCATACCTTTTGATCTAGTGCTTTCATTTCTAGGGATTATCCTACAGATATATTTGCACACATTGAAATTATAAATGTGCAAGGTTATTCACCGCAGCACTGGTTTTAAAAGAAAACACTGGAAAGAAAGGAAATGCCCATCAATAGGGGATTCATTAAATAAACGAAGGGTGATACGTACGATGGAATTTCGTGCACATGCTTACGAGTAAACTCTTTGTGTGCTCATATAAAAAAGACCTTCAAGATATAGTGTTTAGTGAAGAGAAAAAAAAGAACATTCAGAACAGTGTACATGATAGCCTACTATTTGTTTAAAAACAGGAGAGAGAGGCCAGTCTGGTGGCGTAGTGTTTAAGTTTGCAAGCTCTGCTGCAGCAGCCCAGGGTTCACAGGTTCAGATCCCAGGCGGGGAACTACACACCACTTATCAAGCCATGCTATGGCAGGTGTCCCACATATAAAGTAGAGGAAGATGGGTACAGACGTTAGCCCAGGGCCAATATTCCTCAGCAAAAAGAAGAGGATTGGCAACAGATGTTAGCTCAGGGCTAATCTTCCTCACCAAACAAAAAGGAGAGAACAATACATACTTTTATACTTAAAATATCTGAATGTCTGAACAGATACACCAAGAAACTATAACCATCTATAACCAATCCCTTTGGAGAGGGGAATCAATGGCTAAGAAACAGGGATGGGAAGAAAACTTTACTTTAAACCCTTTGATCCTAGAATATGTGTAAACATGATAATATACAACCTACTAGGTAATTATAAAATTAAAAATAAATATGACAAAATAAGTAATATTTTAATTCAAAATGTATTTTCTATTACAATGCTTTTGTAAATATAAGCCAGGTCCTACCAAAATAATCTTAAATTAAAATGCTGAAGTTCAAGAAAACATTAAAAATCTTCTTTAAGTTTTGGTGGACGAAACAATGGATTAGAAGTCAAGAGATGAGAGTTCCAGGCTTAGGTGTACTGCTTTTCATGCTCTAGATTTCTCTAAAATAAAACGAAAATGTTGCATTTGATAAACTCTAAGGTCCCATTCAGTGCTAATATTCTAGATCTGTGCTGTCCAATAAAGTTGCCACTAGCCATGTGGCTATTTAAATTTAAATTTAAGTGAGTTAAAATTAAACAAAAAATCTGTTCCTCAGTTGTGCTAGCCATATTTCAAGTGCTCAATAACCACATGTGGCTAGTGGCTACCATATTGGACAGTGCAGATATAGAACAGTTCCATCATCATAGAAATTTCTATCAGATAGTGCTGTTGTAGACTCTATTAACTCGGATAATGGTTTAACATATAACATTATTTGATACACAAGAGAGTTAACGCAGAAGGGAAGGGCAACTCCTCTCTTCCTCATACATGTTTATATCAGTTAATATGGTTGAAACGAATATCAAGGATGATTATAATGGGAAAAATATGCTATTAAAGGGTAATATACAGCCTAAGGGGTTTGTGAAGGAAAGACCACAGCCAGGCCTGGTGATTTTGATGAATCTGAATCCACTTAGCCACTCACCTGGGTCTGATAACCCAAGCTGTGAAATCACATTATTATCCATCATTATCACTGAAATATCAAACATCTTCTACACTAAAGCCATTTCCTCTTTCATTTTAGCTTACCAGATTTAATGAGGCTAAACATGATTACTAGTCTAGGACACAGATAAACACACTACACATTCTCAAAACAGCTAACACACTAACCAATCTTCAATAGGGTGTTCCTTTCTAAATGATGAGCTTCTAGAGGGCATGTGCTATTTTGCATAAGCAATGATCATTAGCAGTGGACTCTGGGACTTGGCAGCCCTGAGTTCAAATCCTAACTCTACTATTCATTAGCTATGTGACTTGGCAAGTTATGTAACTGGAGTCATATTTTATAAAATGTGTTAATAGTTCCTACCTCACAGATTTGTGAAAAGTAACGGAGATAAATATATGTAAAGGATTTAGTACACTGCCATACAATAACTACTCATTAAATGGTACTATAAAAAATGCTCCATATGTTTTTTTTTTAAATGGTTGTCTGATCTTCATGACATCCATATTCACAGCATGCTATTAATATGTATTAACTTCAGACCATTTACAAGATAGAAAACACACTGTGTATTGCCTCCAAATGCTTGTGATTCTATAGGCAGAGAGGAAAGCTATGTGCTGAAAGGCTAAATGGACAGTGACTTAAGCCTGGGTATACAGCATGCTCCTGGAATAAATCTGGTAGAACCAATGACAATGGATAGGAGCAAGACAAAAAGAGAGTCATCAAACCATCGAATGATAGGACCTACTGGGGATATTAAGCAATTCTGTTTGCTGCTTTGTATGTGCATAACATATGTAGTGTCTTCTATAGATGAATTGCTTCAGGCAAGAAAGCTGCGGTTTTGCTCTGTTTCATTAAAAAATAAAATAAAACTGCTTTGTGTGTGCATGTGTGCATGTGCGTGTGTGTGAGTTTCTTTTTCCAACTCATTATGAAAATGAATGGTTCTACCAAATCAGATTAATGGTGTGGACTTGGTGTCATATGGTTGGCTGATGCTTAGCTAACTGGCAACCTTCAGAGAGAGATGGCAGACAAATACATTTGCCAAGAGTTCATGAGTAAAATTATTGCTGGGACAGATTTAAATCATGCTTGCTCATGGCCTCACATCACTGCACTTATTAAGAACAGGCAACAGTTTTTGAAATACATCCAGATTTCAAGAACCCACCTGCAAGCCAGCCCAGGAGGGCTCACTTTTACCTGAGCCAAATAGAGTCAGGCTGGTTGAAAATATCTCCCCTGCTGACTTGCCAAAATGTCTAAAATCTCCACTGTTGAGAAACTCTTTGCCTTGAAGCATAGAGAAACTTCTGTTAAAATTTGAGTTAGTTCCCTCATAGATTTAACTCACTTGCACCTGCTATGGAATGAGCAACAGGATTTTATCAAACTTCTTATATTCATACAAGATCATGGAGCACAGTTCAGGAAACAGAGGAGCAAGAAAACAAAAATGGTACAAGGGTTTCTGCTGTGAAGAGGACAGACATTGAAGACCTCAAACAAAAGGGGGCATGCCCAAGCCAATAATTATTTGATAACTTCAGCCAATAGTAGAACTTTCCCTTTCATTTTCATTTTAATAAAAATCTATTGAACAATCACTGGTGCTCAACCAACCAGGCACTAGAGTAGGCTAGCCACGATATAATTCCCTGAAGCAATCTACAGTTCTTTGGACCTATCTACCAGAACCTTGAAAACTAATTTGCCAGAGATGTTCTTTTTGGGAATCATAATCATTCCAGGCTATGAACTCTCCAATTCCAAGGTTATGGTTTCACCAGAAGATCCCTAAGTATTAGGCATCAGTTGCTTCCAGAGGAATGTTCATAAAATGGACAGGGAGTCATAAGCTTTTCTGAGCTGAGTACATATACCTGTTGAATATGAACATCAGCATAGCCTGTGTGTAAACAAGTAGCTAGGAATTTAAGTTAACTGAACAAAAAACATTTCCTCCTTCTCCTTTTGCCTAATTTCCCACCCTTCTCCACCATGTGCCTTTCGTATCAATGTTCCTTCTAACAGTTTCCTCACTTATCCATGATGGACCTGACTGCTTCTAAAGGTAAGACGTGGAGGTGAGTTACACTGGGGTTTGCAGGTGGTTTTTAACCTCTGTTGGAGGATGCTGGTGTGTCCCAGCTTTGCAAAGCTGGTCTCTGTGCCTGGTGGCTTGTTCTAGTTTTAAAAGAACACTCATTTGCAATCAAGTCTCCTTGAAACATCTGCAAAAGATAAACTGATTCGCAGATAAATTGCATAAGAAATTATCATATAATTTGGACTGTTTGCAATTTTAATAAAGAGTTATAATACAATAGGGAACTACAATGGAATTGTTCACATGTGGGCAAGGCCAAGATTTCATTGCAGTAATGAGAGCCCACTTAGAAGAATCTCTAATATCTTCACTCTAATTTTTGCTCTGGGAAGAAGTAGGAAAACATTATTGAAAGAAATATAAGGTATCAACTTGTATGCAAGAAATAATGAGGGAGGATCTAATAAAAACCATGAAATGGAAGCCATTCTCTGCCATCATGAATAAAATCTAGGGCATTTAATGGCTAGTTTATTTCCCACCTCAACTTACTTTTAAATTCAGAGCAAAACCTCACTAAAAAATAAGCCTTAGACCCCGACTGCAACTGGATATTCAGTAAATCACATCTGAGGTGGCATCTCAACCCAAACTGCTTTCCTGACTGAGAGACATTGGATGGTAAGAGACAAATGTTTCAGTTAGGGCTGTCTTTAAAGTTACAACAGAGGCAAGTGTGTAGAGATGTGTTAAGAAGAGCAAGCAAGAGAAGAACTGCCTTGCAAGGAAGTAACAACAGACTATAAATATAGTCATCATTATCATCCTTTATAAACTGTATCTCCTGAAGGTACCCAGGTCAGAGCCACCTCCTAGGTGACACAGGTTAGTGTACATGTGGCCTCTAAGTGGATCCCTTACTAAAGCACAGGGTTTGTATACAAATGTCGAAATGATATAGCCGTTGGGAGCCACGATAAAGCTGAAGCTTTCGTATGGGAGGAGAGGCAATCTCAGCTACTATTCTGAGTCTTCCTTCCCACCTGGAAAAGATTCCAAACTGCCAACATCAATCTCAGAAGAACTGGTCCTTTCTACAGAGAGAAAATGCCCAAAATTAACCCTGTCACTAGTTCCAGATGTTTCTTCTTGTCATTAGCAGGCAAGGTTTCACATGCTACGACTATTATAATGATAAATCAATTACTTCTCAGAAATCTTAAAATTGTTCCACATCTGTCTTGAGAACTGTTTGAAGCTCTATGACATTCTGAATATAGCACAAGGCTATGTGCTTTATAATTTCCCCAGAAATCTCAAACTCTTGGAGACTATGTGCAAACTATATACTATCTTTTAAAGGAATCCTTGTAAAGGATAGTCAATGGTTTTTGATTGTCTGAAATCAAACTGCTCAGGCCCCTTTTTCTTGTTCATGATACCCAAATCTTCATTTAAGCTTCTATTTCTTCTCCATACAGTGTTTCAGGGGAAGCTGACTCAAGCTCCAGCTGTAAAGAGGGCCGGGGGTGGGGGAAGTTTGGGGTGAGAGTCTGGTACTCAGTCTCAAATTAACCAACATAATCCCGCCACGAGCCATAGAGATAGGTTCAGTGACAGACACATGACCTAAAATGGCCTAATCAGATTGAAGCCCAGAAATTTTTTTCACAGATTAGGGGAAGAAGAATGCTCTTCTCTGATGGATTTGAATAAGGAATGAGATGCTAATGGCCAACTGAGGAACATGAAGATAAAACCTTCTGAGAATAAAGCCAAAGCCAAGGAAATGGATTGAAATGGAGTGAAAGAAAGCAGATCCTGATCCCAATGTTCAACCACCAGGGCAAACCTCACCTGAAACTAGCGCTACCTCCACAATCCAATCACTGTCATTGGTTAAGCCAATTCAATATTTTTCTGTAACCTGCAATTGAAAGTGTCCCAGCTGATCCAAACATCTAGTAGGAAATGTTTTCAAAAGATCAAATAGATAGTAAGTAAATAAATAAATAAATAGATAAATAAAAGCACTGGTTCAAAAATAAAGTTTTTTTTTTTAAATGACTAAATAGGGACATACCAAGCAATCTTTTTCTTCTCTGTCTTAGTAACTACTCTTTTGGTTTTATTTATTTACCTAATTATTTATTTTTGGTAACTATCATTCATCATTTCCTGGAAAAGATTGATATGATAATAGTCTCAGCTAAAGGTGGCTTCTGACTGGCAAAGACTGGCTGTTATACTATTTTTCTGTGAAGTGGAAAATCCGAAAAGATTTCAAACTATCAGGAAGAGAAGTTTGTATCTATCAGATTTGGAGTGAACCGTGCCCAAACACACCTCCCCAGTGTCTGGTGAGGAATGAAGGTGTGCAAGAGGGTCTGGTCCACTTTGCAGAACAGAAGCTATCCACCCAGACCAGAGATGATGGTGACAAATGGCTCAGTCACCCCAACTCGTGCTGCCCCAGCTGCCTATCATGGCCAACCCACCTCTGACCTTGTCACCTGTCATTCTAGCCAATTTCCATAAAAGAAAAAAGCCATTTTTAGGGGAAGTAGGCTCCTACAGACAGGTATAACACCACTCAGGGACGCTCCACCAGCTGCAAGGCCATGTCCCACCCAACTCAGCAGTAACATGATTCTAGGGCCACAGGGGGTTCCCACCTTATCCAATGCCCTTTGGAAAGCCTCAGAACATTTCTACATCAATTGTGGTCTGGGTAATCTTTCTTTCTCCTTCCCAAGTTTATGCAGACACAAGCATGGAATGCAGTTCCATTTTTTTCCTTTAGAGTTGACCTTTTTTTGATTGCTTCCCTGTCTAGTATTCTGTTTGTTGTGTCCACAGAATCTATTTTTCCCTGTATATGCAACTTGTACGTTTATAAGTGAAAATGTTAATACATTAAATGATTGTTAACCTTAAAAAAAAGAACATTCTCCCTACCCTTTTAATAAACAATTAAGGAAATATTCAAATTTAGGAACTAAGTTGTATGCATAAGACATTAGGCAGCGGATGAGATTTTAATAAAAATTATAAATTTTAACCACAGTATATCACAGACATGGTTTGTCGGTCTGCTATTCCTTCCTGCTTCGTAATGCCCAGTTGCCATGATAATGCTATCTATTTGTAGCCTGGAGTACAGTAGGTGCAAAAAACTTTTATTAAATTCATGAATTCACCAAGTTTATTGACTACAAATTAAGTGTCCAGCAATGTATTAGTGGAAATCAAAAGCAAAAATAAAGGTGCCAGAAGCATTGTAATCTCTCTTGAGGAGTTTCCATTTGAGTGAAAACACAACAAAACACCATGACAAATTCAAAACATCCACATGAAAGAAGTATAGATTAACCAGACTACAAGGAACTACAAATGTATGTGTTAAGAGGATTCTAGAAAGACAGCCTTCTCAGAGCTGAGAAGGGTTAATCAGAGAACTCTTCGTTCACCTCTGAAGGAGGTGAACTTTTCATTGATTCCTGAAGGCAGGAGAGTTTAGCTGGAAAACATAAGACTAGCATTCATAGAGGAAAGACAAAATCTTCAAAGAGGCCCTGTCTCTTTTCGCTCACCATTGTAGCTCAAATACCTAGTACAGTTATCTGCTACTATTGAATAAATGACTGACAGTCAATAGGGATTTGTTGAATAAATGAATAAGCAAACAAATAAATTATACTGACTAGTAGATATTAGAATTCATCTGCGAGATTGCCAGGAAATCCAGGTACTGGTTCTAAGAATATATGCAGAAGGAGAGGGGTGTTGGTGAAGCTGGTTTCATGCTAAGAAACTAGAGGGTTTGACCTGCAAGTGCAAAGTCAAAGGAGTAAGCTGAGAACGCCATGGGAGAGTAACGTGGGGTGTGAGGGAGGTCAAAATCTGGCAACAGGTGCCACCCACTACGTAATTCCCTGTGCTACCCTGACCTGCGATTTTGCTTTCTGCCAGGGCAGCTGATGCTGCTGGATAGAGCCTGAGTGGTGTTTACACCGGAGGAGACCATCTGGAAACGCAATCAGAGACCTGAGCCTCGGGGGATTATTGGACCCAGCCGAGCATGAAAGGAAGATTTGTGCCCAGAGCTCTTCGGTGCTGTCATGACCTTAGCTCCATGTGGCTATAATTTTGACCCTTTAATGTAACTAAATCAACTATGGTTACTTTCGCAGGCCCCAGCTTGGCCAACTGTCATCAAAGAGCAGGAATTAGATTGAAGCAGGTACAAAGCAACAAAAAGCAATAGCTATTTTGCAAAGATAAACACTCACCATCAATTATTGACCAGAGTAGTTTTTGTCACAGAAATTCTCTAGAACAAACACATGTGTTATATAATGTCATAAGTGCACATCATATACAATGTGATTTTTACATGGAATCATATTGAAAATACCTGCAGGAGTCTTTCAAAACATCTGAGAACCCATGGACACTTTGGACTTTGCCGGCCTTACCAGCTCTCTGATAATGCATTTGGCAGAAGGAGACTTCACAGGCTCAAATCATGCTAAGTTTGCACTATTATATATTCTTCAGTTTTTAAAATTCAATTTCCTGCTGCCCACATATAGATTCCTTTGGGACATCACCTGATTTCTTTAAACCCTAAACTAAGACTAATTTTCTGGCTGGATCCTATGGATGTAAGGCTGGGTCCTTCGTATGCTAAAATGTAGACCAGCTTATGCAAAGATTTCTATACAGCTGACCACCAACACTCAGTCTCTCTGGGAATATATACACGATAGTGTTTAACAAAGCAAGGAAAGCCACTGTATCAAAACAAACAATCAAATAAAATGAAAAGGGAAGAAGAGAAATAAAAGAAAAAAATGGAAGCAGAAATAATTTATCTTTTGGTTGAGTGAAATCTGCCTACAAAGGCTACCCAAGGATTACCAAAGGAAAATGACATTGATGACAGCTGGCCTTCAAATATAATTTCTTGATAGTTCATTACCTAAAAATAGTGCTACAGAAATTCAGCCTTTTATGTAAAATTTTATTCATGCTGCTGTGTTTATCTTGTCCAACTGATTATGCAAACATCTTACTATTATTCCTTATTAAAATTCATACTAAACTCCGTGTTATTTTATAAAGAGAAAGAAGAAGATCACCTCTCAAAAAGAAGAAAAATAAAGGCCCATTTTCTCCCTGCGGGGGACCTATGGAAAGTCTTACCCCAATGGCCATTACTCTTCCATGACAAACAGCTTGCCTAATTGTAGCAGTTGGAACTAAGACGCTCCAATATCAGAGGAAAATGCCCCACATTTCTTTACTTATTTTCAGGTAAAATATCTGTAACACTAAAAACACTATAGCTGCTATATAGCACTGCTTTGCTTATTAGAAGATACTTAAATTACAAAAGCAATTAGTTCCACAAAAAATATACATTCCCACTTTTTGTTGTGATGCTCTGAACCAGAAGAACCAAAACACAATTCTTGCAGAGTCTGCAGATCCAGAGGCCAACGGCTTCTGTGGGCCCCTAACTTGGTTTCACCTGGCTTTTTGGTCACTGCCTGCTGCAGCCCAGTGAACAACTCTCCTTCCAGCGGGTTTCTAAAATTATCCTATTAAGAGAGTGTATCGGTTGGGATCAGGTCGAGCATCAAATAACAGAAAGAAAAAACACAACTAACTTAAGCATGATACGATGGCATTTCTCTCTCATGTGCAATATGTCCAGAAAGAGATGGTTCAGAGCTCAAATGAGACCTGCAGCTCGTCAAGGACCCCAGCCCCTTCTATCTTCCTGCTCCACACCCAAGCACTGTCTTCCATTATCCAGGCCACCTCATGGCCCAAAACAGACACTGAAACTCCACCCACTAGATCATTACTGCGGGCCAGAAGGAAGAAGGGTGGAAAGGCAAACTGGACCGCTCCCAGCTGAATCCACTCCCTCAGGGAGACTTCCCAGAAGTCCCCCAGAAAAATCCTCCGTATATCTCATTGAACTGAGCCTCACGGTCTCATCTAGCTATAAGAATAGGCAATGCCGCCTTTTATCCCAGGTAACAAGGTGCACAGCTCAAAAGGAGAATTCTATTTCTAGGGAAAACATGAGTGTGGATAGTGAGAGGGAACAAGTATTCTACGATTTTATGTCACAGAACTTGCCTCTAGAGGCATGGGCGATAGCTGCAGACTAACTTGAATTTCAAAAGTGGATGATATAAATTGACTTGCCCTCTCTCTCTCTCTTTCTCGATCTCCTCTCTTTTCCTCTCTCTTACCTTTCTGTGACTGTTTCTCTCTGTCTCTTCCATATCTTGAACAAGTTACTTCTCTGTGCCTCAGTTTCTTCATTCAGAAGATGGGAATAACAATAGACTTGACCTAATGTTGCTATGAGGATAGACGTGTTAATACGATATTTTGAATTCCTCTGCTTAGCTACTCTTCCTTCCTTGTTTTTTGAATTTATCTCCATCTCCCTTAAACTAGCAGCTAGAAAAACATAAGTGGGAAACATTGAAAAAAAATCATTTGTTGTATGCATTAAGAGTTTGCACCCCTGGTGATTAAATTTTAAATCAACTGATTTTCATCTACATGGCTGCATTTACTAAAAACAAGTAATAAACACATAAAAAACACAATATAACTAAATGCAACATTTTTTCTTTCAGTGTGGTTAGTGTTTATCTTTCTTCTGTGCCTGAGTGACCCTCAGTAAAAAACATTTGAGGTAGAAGGGAATCTTTAGAAAATCAATCTCCCTAATGTTCACATATGGTGTGCACACGTGTGCACTGAAGCTCACGCAAACCCAACCACCACCTAACGCTACTATTTAGCTAGCAGTATACTTTCTTTGCCCCTTATTGAACATAACTTCCCTTCATTAATTATTTTGTTAATACAGCAATTAGCTTTACATACACCTGCAGAAACATGTAAATTTATTTTAATGATCTCTTAAGAAAATGTCCAAAAGGAATCAGGAAACAAGTATGGAAAGCCACGTCTGTTCTCATCTGCCAGGATTTATTGACCAGGTCTACCTGGAGGAAGGCGCCGCTGATGAGAATGCATCAGCAACATGTATGAACACAGCCACTTCCACCTCTGATCCCGGAAAGCCATTTGGAAATGGTAAAAGTTATTTTCAATATATTTATTTTGCTTTACAAGCCCCTTCAGGAATTCAAAGCAGTTTCTGCCACCTTTCTGGGCCTAGAGATAGAAGAAGAAAAACTGCTAAAAGCTTACAATTACACACAGAAAATACAATGTCTTGTAGGGACCAACACCTCTGGAATTAGAGAGATGTCGTATTCAGAGGTTATGCCTCTTCCAGGTTATGTGTCTTTAAAATATTCAGTTTTTTGAGCCTCTGTTCTCCATTTAAAATTGGGAATAATGATAGCCACCGCATGAAGATTTTCATGAACATGAAATATAAGACAACATAAGTGAAAATTCCCAGCCCAGATTGCAATAACCAGAAATTATTTTTCTTTGCATCTGTATCAAGTATAATTATGATATATATTTGGTCAGCATGTTATAGTTCTCAAAGCATTATGACAGTTTTATTTGTTTAGTTACATTTTATTTACTGTGGACAAAAATGTTTCCTTAAGTCCAAAGGCATGTGTCAAAATCTGCTCTAAACTCTTCCAAGATCAATACATTTCCAATTATTGAACTGACCTGACTAGAGGTTCAATACGCCACAAGACTAACAGTGGGGAAATTGGCTTAAAAATAAACCAACTAATACCGATAAAAGTCCCACAAAATGAAACAATGTAATATTCAGGCTGCCAGCCAGCTACAGTTCGTACAATTTTATTATAGTAAAATTGAATTTATAATAAATTGAATGGGACACACTTTAAATTTTCTATAACTAAAATTTTCTTTATTTGGGGGTAGCTTTAGCAGTAAATTGCAAGATGCCTATAGCAGACTGTTAATTAGGTCAAGGATCAGTATGGGGTTACTGATTTAAGAGAGACCCTGCCAATACATCCTTATCCTGCTGACATTGTTTTGGAGGAAGAAATAAGTCACTTGGTGCTAGAGCTAGAAAAAAAGGAGAAAAACAAACATTCAAGCAAATATAAACAAAACTACCCTGAAAATACCCTTGGCCATAATTGTTAGAAAGGGTTCCATCTCTCCTGGTTGTCAGGGACTCTATATTTATTTGCTTCTGTATCTTTTCTGCAATTTTTCACTTAAAAATGTCAGGGCTAATATTTGTAGCCACATCAATTCATAAAACATGGCCCTCTCTGTTGGCTTCTTGGGCACCAATGAAAATATTGACAGGAAACCTTGCCTGAGATTGCTACTAAAAATAAACTTCATAAATTTCTCATGCCATTGTTATTTGTCTCCTGAGACTGTTTCTATTTGCAAAACAAGACACCTTCTTCTAACACATCTGCATACGAAACCGAAATCTAGACTCCCAGAATAAAAGTATAGAAACAAGAATTCAAGAACTCTTTTGTTTCTGGCTCCTATATTAATATTTTATCTCTATGAAACCAGGGCCTGCCTTCTGCTTTAAATGTCAACCTATCACATAAAATGAACTAAAAACACTTTGCCTTTCAGAAATCTCTAATATGATTGGGAGGCATAGAGGCTGTTGTGGTATTACTATTTACAAACATTCACTATTCGCGACCATTCACTGCTCCTCCTTGGGGAAGAATTCTATTGCGTCAACCCACAGATGTCAGGTTTTTCCACTGGACTTGTTTAGATCAATGGAATGTGAGCAGAAGTGACAGATGTCACTTCTGGGCAGAGGCTTCAGGAGTCTCACAATGGTTATTTCTCCCTCTGCCACGAGATGAGCAACGTTGAAGATAGTGGTTGCTGGGTCAGACTAGGTCTCAGGGTGAAGGTGATGAGGAGCAAAGCCACAGATGACCCACCAAGGACTCAAAGAAATGTCCATTTCTGATTTGTGTAAGCCACTGAGATGTTGGGGACATTTGTTACCACAACATTACCTAGCCTATCAAAACTTACATGTAATTAAGGAGAATATGGCTCTCTATTCAAGTAGATGTGAGTTCAAGTCCTGATCCCCACTTACCCGTGTGACCTTGGGCAAGTTTCTTAACCTCTCTCAGATTCCTCATCTGTAGAATGCAGGTACCTATTCCACTAGTTTTCTTACAAGGAGTCAGTGAAGCAATGCTTGTAAAAGCTCGGCATAATGCCTGGCTTTATTAAAGCTCAATAAAGTTGAGCTATTAATAAGTAAGAGTTCTATGATAGTTTGTTTAAACACAGATGAATTAACATCCTCTCCAAAGATCTCTACCTAGAAAAAAAAAAAATAGAATCAAAATCATACCACAAAGAAGCCAGAAGGTTCTTTTATGAAGTGATCCCAAAGGTACTTTTAGCCAAAAATCGAATCTTCTCTATTTTGATCTAATAATTATGTTATGGCCTCCAAAGCTAAAAATACGGGAAATAATAATTGATCATTTTGTATTCTAATACTTTAACTTCTCCATCTGTTTCAGTCTCTAAGACTTTGTGCTTATTTCTAGGCCATATTTCTGTGAAGCCGTCTTCACCCACCTTGGGGGTTTTGGGCCTCAGAGCTACAAGTTGGGGTCACAAGGCCTTTTCCTTCCTTAGAAGCATTTTATGCCCTGACTTTCATTGTGTCAGTCTGCATCCAGACTTCCCTTCACATACTGATAAATTAATCTTATGAGCAAATTCAAGTTGAGGCGTTCATGGAAATTTCCTTCCTTCCCAGCATCCTTCCAATTCCACCACTAACTAACTCTGCATGCGAGATAAATGAGCGTAAAGATGTTATATCTAGAACAGGTAAGTCGGGGGTGGGGTACCTTGCCTAAGTAGCCTTTAAATTACAACATATGTTTGTCAGCATAACCATCTCTCCAAAGACTCTCATGAAAATGAGAACTTGTTGTATTATAGAAAAAATTTATTTGAGCATCTATATAACAAGAATCAAATGTAACTGCAATAATTACCCTGTGTCTTCCACACTCCTATTTCTCCTAAGAGGGAATTCGGATGAGTTATATCCTATCCATAGTAATTAGAGCTAGAGTTCAGGTAAATGTTCGCGACAATATTCCATTACAAAGGAAAGTTACCTGGAAATAGTACAGATGATCAGGCTCTAGTTCAAGCTTTGCTTAACACATCCAATCAGAGGTTTGAAAAAATACATTATGCCCCAAGTCTCACTTAAATCTAATGAAAATTCCCCTATATTGGTCAATGGAAATGGAGCTTCACTTTGGTCAAAGACAAATATACATTGTATATTTATAAAACAAAAGTGGAGCTTTTTTTTTAACTTGGAATAAATATAAAAAGGCAGTTCAGACTGGGAGAATGGATAGCACACACAAGCCATGTTTCTAATTTTGGATGCACTTCCAAACAATGATTCCCGCAACTCCTCCGTCACAAACATTCCTTGACACTGTAAAGACTTTAAGAAAAGTGAGAATTCGTGCTTTCTGGTTTCTCTCTAGTGCATAAAAATGACATAAGTGTATTTGGATTCCCACTGTGTTTTTTTCAAGTACATCGGACTCAGTGATTCACCCTACCCTCTGACAAACCTGACAAGCATTGCATTTTCCTGTAAGTACAGAATCAGACAGGTATTAAAGAAGTGAAATCACTCCAGACAGAGTTTAAGAAACTGTCAAAAATCACTAAGGGTCCAAAAGTGCTCCCACAATATTGGTATGTGCTGTGCTTTAGCCTAACAAATGCTTTTATAATGCTCTTTTAACTTCTTTGGAAACAAGATAACTAAGAAAAAGATCTTAAATTCAGCCATAGTTGGAGTAAAATTATTTGGGGATTTCTAATAGCCGTGATACTTATAGTTCCATGACACTTAGCAGAAATGATGAGAATCTGGCCTACTCATTCCAGACTGGAGGTAGAGAGTCAGCTTTAGCATTCAATTACACAGTGCACCTCCCACCTGATAACTAAAACATTAGTGACTTGAGAACCACAAGTATACTACAAAGGTATAAAACCAATCACACTGGAACGGGCACTTAAATATTTGTCATACCACCATATACCTCTCTTGTCTCACATCTAGCTTGATTTTGCTTTTAGAAGGCCTTAAAGACTGCTTGTATACCCAGACAATATGAATTAGAATCTGTTTTGTAAGGTAAATTGCACAAAACATGAAAACCCCAAATGACTTGGGATATACATGTCTCGTGTCTAATCATTAACCTACAGAATTCTTTTCTCACAAAATGTGTGAATTTTCCATTGCTAGCTGGTTTAGATAAGCTCCAATGCTCATCATTCAAGTTCACAGTTCAATCCCTACCAACTATTTCTAGAAGACTACATAATACTGAACTAGGTACCATTTGTTAAGAGATAATTCTCCGTGAATATTTTCACATTTCTTCATGATCTGGGGTTTCTCAGCAAAGGATATTGGCAAGCTTTGTTAAAGGATGATTGCATGGCAAATATGCCTTGGAAGTTAGAGACAGTGAATTACTCTGGAAAGATTTAGAGATACATCTCCTATGGAGCCATTTGCTCACGAAATAAAACTTAAAGACGTCATTCCACTCTCCCCCAGAGTCATTTGCTTACATTCCAGAATAAAGGTCTTTCTATCTCGGGAGGGAAGGAAGGGCAGATGTGCTAGCTGCCCTACATAAGCTACAAATTTCATAATTTCAGGGTTCCTCCCAAGTGATACAACACTGCTACACAAGCAGATGGATATCAGGCCCTCATCACATCACCCCATGGGGACTGGGGCTTGGGGAACTGGGGCTAAGATGTTCTGTGAGTAATAAACAACCTGTTCTCTGAGCCAGAGATCTCATATTTCCTAATAGCAAGTGACTACATATATAAACTTAACACTGTTCATCACACAAAGGAAGTATCACTTATGACTCCTACAGGCATCCTTGCCTTCCTGCCCAGTTATCTTGCAAGAACAGTCTATTGGACGTATTGGGGAGAAGAACGGGTTAGGAGGGATACACAGATGAGAAATTTGAAGGGACAAAATAATAAGTGGAACTGTGAAGATTCAACATGATCTTGGATTCTTTTACCTTTGTGTTTTATTATTACATAATAATCCTGTGATTAAAACCCTTTCCCACAACAACAGTTAAGAGGCTAATTAGGACATTTCAGCTTATGCGAGGCTAGGTTGAGTTGTTCCATTTCTACAGGAAAAAAATTTGCTCTGATTAAAATTATATTTTAATTTTTTAAAGAACTATTATTAAGACTTGAAACCAAAAAGGAGCGAAATTGGCCGTTTAACAAGATGAAGTTTCTCATCCATAACTGTCAGTAATGCTATTTCCTTGAATTCTACCAAATTCAGGATCTAACAACTACATAGGGATTGACAATATGAACAATTTGCTAAAGCTTGGGGAAAAAAACTATTTTCATTAGGAGGGTGTGGTCAGTAATAAATGCAAAGTGAGAATTATCCTAAAATAAACACTATTTTAAATTAAAAAAGCAAAGCACATAATCTAAAATTGGAAGTATAGGCTAAGCTACACCACTGAACTCCTACAGTATACTGAGTCTAAGAGTTCAACTGCCTTTTTAAAAGACGTTATAATACGTTTTTCAGAAATATCTGACAGATTTAACTTTGTATTAAATCACCATAGACTTCTTGGAAAAATTTTAGTAACATAAAGATTACACAATAGCAGATAAAAGTTAAGAGTATTGTTTTCCTTACACAGCAATTACACAGCACCATAAAATCTATTTGATGGAAGAAGGCTTAAAATATAAAGACTATTTTAATATGAATCCAGATTGAATCCAGATGAATCCAGATTGAATCATGTCAGCAAATCTTTCCAATTCAACTTGACCCAGCACCTGGCTATAAATGTGCACTAATTAGTGAGTTACAAAGCCAGCATTGACTCCTCTTCCTCAATGTCACATGTAGACTTCAGAAATTTATACAACTTGACCTTATGCTGCTTCTTTCTTTTTCTTTTTGAGATAGGCTTGATAAATATCTTTCTAGTAGCATCCATGGGAATTACTTATTTGCAGGCTCAAAAGCAGCAACAGCAAAATCACTGGTTGTTCCATAAGATCAGTTCTCTCTCCCTCAAAAAATATTTCAACCTAATGTGTAGAAGAAAGCAGTAGGTCTACTGAAATTGATTAAAAATGTTAAATAAATATTATTTGTGCATAAGGGTGATTCTCTGAGGAATGTATATCCAAGAATAAGATTTATGATTTAAGTGTTCTCTGTCACATTTACAAAAGGAATTTCAAAGGAGGAGACTGATTTTAAAGTAAATGAGCTTAGACAAATTTAAAACATCAGATTTACACACAATGTAACTTAAAAATAACAACTTTTGTTTTGCAGCATGTACAGTGTTTTTGTTTGTACTAGGAAAATAGCTCCATTTTTTATCACATGCCTCAGTGCTGAGAAAATTTAAACATAGACTGAAGAAACAACTGGAAAAGAGGATATTCCTGGCTCTAATACATCACGTGTTGAATTTTTTTTTTTTAAGGAAAGAAAAATGCAAGTATAAAGAAGATTTTCTAATTTATCTAACAACATATTCCCCCATTCAAATGCAAATGCTCTCCATATGTTCTGATTTTGTATGCTTAATAAATATTATTTGAGAGATGATCCTACCAATGGGCCTGATTCAGTAATTTCAGAAGCTAGAAGAAAACCAGGAACAGGTAGCAGAGCACTTCTGATCCTCTGTGACTGGTCACCTCAGTGGAACACCTCTTGTCCATCACCCACTGACTCACTCTCTCCTCTGATGTCCAGGCCAAGGCCCAGCACTCCGTTACATGTCATCGTGAGACAGCAGAAAATGACAGAGGGACAAAGTCATATTCCACGGTAAGAAGTGCTGAAATGCTAGAGACAACATCCTTAGGTGTCCCTAACACAGAATCCCTCCCACGCAGTCTTACTGTTGTCATTTTTGCTCAACATTCACCAAGGTCTTTAGGCCTTGGGGAAGCTCTGTCTGCTTTGGTAGAGATTTTATGCAAGAATTGCTTAGAGGCACATCACATCAAAAGATACAACCTTAGAACTAGCAGCCCTTACAGGATGTTTTTAACAAGAGACATTTAAATTTTATACCCAATGTTTTTATTTTTTCACAAAAAAACATTTTAAATATATGTATAGCCTAACTTCTGCCTTTTAGAACTTAATTTACATAATATTTAAATCAATCAGCAAGTGAATAAAAGTAAAATATTGATTTTATGGATGTCAAGAATGTCAACGCAACATTTAACACGGCTTTGTGTTCAGGGCAGAAGAGGGGTTGGCATCCTTTTAACTTTTCTTCTAACAGTGTCAGTAGAACAGTACGGGCCTCAGAGATCAAATGGAGCCAGAAAACCTAAATTCCAGTCCTGATTCTGCTCCTTATTAGCTGACTCCATTTGGGAAAATCATTCGAACTTCCTGAGACTAGGAATTTTAATACCTAACCTTGTCCAGTTCACAAGGTGAGGATCCAGAGAAATAATATGCTCCAGATTATTTTAAAACTTTTAGAGTGCCATGTAAACGTAAAATATGTCGAGACAGCTTGGTCAATATATGGTTATAAAATGGAAACTCATATGCTTGTAAGTTTTTTAAACGTTGAGAGCTTTGCTCCTTCCTTAAAGGTACTTAATAAGGGGAGGAGAGGAAGGAGGAATTACATGGATTTAAATTTAATATCTAAGTAACAATCGCGCTGGAATTCAGGTAACTTGGATGTGGCTGAGGATGAGTGGGTGGATGCTCAAGGGAAGAGGGGGTAGAGATGTACAAGTGTGAACCAGAAAAATGGACCAGGGCTAAGGGGAGATGGTTCCCCTGACAGACTGCACACCAGGTTCAGGTGCTCACGCCTAAGTCTGAGGGTGAAGGGGCTTCAGAGGTAACAGGAAATAGCATTAGTGCATCAAAACCAAACCTGCAACAAAAGCCTAACATGCACATCAGTACCCTAGTCAAGGCATCAGCCTTCTCCACAGCAGATGTGAGAACGAGGATCCAGGAGAGGAGGAGAGGAAAACAGCAATTTTTATCTGGGGATCCAGGAATAATGTGGGAGAAGAGACTTGCAGGGGGTACCGTTTGGATAAGAACAGAGCCAGAGAAATATGTTTTGTTGACAATTATTGTAGCCTGAATTTTAACCCCATGCAAATGGGCTTTAAGAAACATTACCAATAAATGGAAACATTAAATAGAGAAGAAACATCTGGGAGACACAGTATATACTTGCCAAAAAGGGAAGTATATCTGTTAAGGGAAAACATAGTCAGTGCTACACACTACCATATAATATTCCTAATGAACAATCACAACGTTTAACAAAATAATTCACTATGATAGTTTACTGATCTGACTCCAATAGCTAATATTGAATGAAAGCACACTGCATGCCAGACCCTGTATTAAATGCTTTCACAAAGATTACCTTATTTAGCTCTCCCGACAAACCTACAAAGCAGTTTCAACTCTCCTAATAACCCCATTTCACAGTTGAGGAACTGAGGCCCAGAGAGTTCTAGTGACTTTGCCAAGGTCAACCAACCAGGGAAGGGGCCCGGGCTGAGAGCAGCAGTCTGACTCACGCTGCGCACCGGAACCACAACACGGCCAGCTTTACCCCATAGGGCCGGAGGGTGAAGACCAGCAAGTAAGATCTGCAGGACACTGTGCCAGGAAGACATCTACAGCTAGAAAGAGCTCACGGATGCAGGATAAGGCCATATGCATGCCAGGTATATTCCATGCCACATTTACTGGCTCCAGCTACATTTTGCAATTTTGTATCTAAACAAAACTCTGTGAGGCTAACAATATTATTTTGGGAATGAGATCTGAGTGCAAACCAAAACTTTGCTTTTTGCCAGTATGTAACCTTTGGGAAGTGATAGTCCCTCTGAAACTGTTGATGAAAGTGTAAAAGGGGAGACGGGAATAACGAGGATCATAATTTGAGGGACTGTTGTGAAAGTTAAATGAAATAATATAATTGAAGCACTTAAGAAAATTCCTGCAGCATAGTCAGTAATAAAAATAGCAGCTCACTCTTTCATCATGTACAACTATTTCTCATCAGAAGATAAAAATCGTGCTAATACCAAGAGACTTAGGGCATTAATTGAAAAGTAAAAAGTGTTCTATACTGTTTTAATGTAATATGTAGCCACTAATTCTTATCTTTTAAGAGCTGGAAATGCTCATACTTGCTTATATGCAAAATATATAATAATAATTTCATTAAACCATGATGATAAATACATATAGAAGTAGTCAAAATATAAATGGCAACAAAGTATAGCCATGAATGAGGCAGCTGCTGGCAGCAGAAAATACGGAGAACTTGGAAAAGGAACATGAGTTCAGATCTTTTTCATTGTCTTGCTTCGGTCTTCCCATCAATAAAATGATGGGTTTATGACAAGTGACCTCAACAGTCCTGTCCAGCTTGAAAACAATCATAGGATTCTATTAATTTTCAAGTATTTTTGGTAATCACAGCAGTTGATATTAACTAGTTTGATAATTACCGTGGATAAATAATAGACAGATCAATGCTACACCCAATTTAGTGACAAATTTCAATCTCTTAATGTCTGGTTTTCACTTCACTTCCTTGCCTGTTGCTCTCCTTCTAACCTGGGATGGATAATCTAAAAGCAGTGCAGTGCTCAAGATGCAAAGCACCAGGAATGACAAGAAAGAAAAACAGAGAGAGAGAGGGAGGGAGGAAGGGAGGAAGGGAAAGAGGGAAGAGGGGAAGTGGGGAAGGAAGAAGGAAAGAAAAAGAAAATTGAAAAAATGCAATAAAATAGTCTGGAAAATCCACAAATTGGGGATGAGACTTCAGAACAAGTGATCACTAAACTGTCCTTAGAAATCCCTATTGAGAGACTGCACGAATCCAGCAGTTCTCCAAGTGTTGTCCCTGGACCTGGGAAGTTGTAAGAAGTACAGATTTTGAGTCGCCACCCAGACTTAGTAAATTAGAAGCTCTAGTGGTGGGGCCCATCAATGTGTGTTTTCAAAAGTCCTACAGGTGACCTTCGTGCACGCTTACCACTCACACTGTATTCATTTTTGTTTTTCTAATTAATTCCAAGATGAAGCATTTTAAACACTTGGCAATCTCTAATACTCGGTACTTAAGCAACTAATCCCACATTCTATCGAGGTTCAAAAATATCCTATAATCCATTATAGAGCCTGAAATTTCACAGCTGTTCCATACGGGGTGTATGTGATACTCCAAGCCCCCACATGTTCTATTTCTATCTAGGAAGTCATGAAACAATTTTAGATTACAAAGTAGCAGACATGACCAGAGCTCAGAGAAATAGCTGTAGGGGCAGAGGGATATGAGATCTTGCTAATAACTCACAGTTTGAGGTACCTAATTCAATATCCACATTAATATGGCAAGAAAAACAGGAAGTCAGTGGAACTATCTAGCAATCTAATTAATGTGTGTCATCTCAATACGAGGAACATGCATACCTCTCCTTTGTTAAATTACAAAAGTCTCTTCTCTTGATAAACTTTTCTTTCCTCAAACCCATTCCAATGATTCTCATAATATTCTGATCAGGGGCACGGTCCACACTTTTTTTATATCCTATCTAAATTATAAGAAGGAATACGACAATACTTTATTATAAAAACAGTGATTAGGAGATGGATCTCTAGCTACATCTAGTAAACCACAAAACCAAAGCAGAAGATAAGACCAATAATGTGCAGTGGAGCCAGAAGAGACAGAGTGTAAATGGTGGACAGAGCATACACATCCATCTCCCCTCCTATTCCAAATCCCATTGAAATCAGGAAAACCTATTTTATGATAAATTCATGCCAACACTGGGGGAAAATTTCTATCTATCAGTAGATAAGAAATGTGAAAAATAATCCTTGAAACAGATGGGATTAACTAAGAAATAGAAGTAGAGGAAATCAAAGCCCAAACTTATGTAGGAGAAATCCACTATAAGAAAGATCAATCCTTTCTAAAGAAACTCCAGATAAAGCTCTACAAGAGACACCCCACCCTCAGAGTCAACCAACACGCAGAGTCAAGAAGCAGGAACGAGGATAATTATGAAAGGACCATGGTGTGAACAGCTGGGGTAGTTTGCTGCCTTCTCCCTTGCCTTTGTTTATTCTGTGACTAGCAGCCACAGAATTTATCACCAGAATAAAGTCCTGAAAACCCACTTTCTAAATAAAGTTAACCATCTGCCTCAGGAAGGCTCCTAGCCAGACTATAGAGAGAGGCATCATAGAGCTTGAGACATTCAGAATCTCCATAAAGACAGCAGAGGAGAAATCAAGAAAAGAATTATCTGATGCCAGCATTCACAGGAAAGCAAAACCTTCACGCAGCCCTTTGATACACTGCCTCATGCAACAAATATTTCCTCTGCACCCACTACGTAACAGGCATGATGCAGCACCCTCAGGGGATACCCTGGTGAGGAAGTGGTCAAGTCCCTACCCTGGTCATGTTTCCATTCTGGTGAGGATCAACAAACACAAATAAACCTATGTTGATCACACCAGGCAGTGTTATGCGCTATGAAAACAACAACAACAAAAAAGAGGGCAGGGAAAGAGGATAGAGAGTGACAGTGGATGATAATTAGATAGAAGTGATTCTTTTCTTAGGAGGTGCATTTGGTGCAAGATTCAATTGAAGTATTAGCTAGAGGGGGCTGGCCCGGTGGCACAGCAGCTGAGGTCGCGCTTGGCAGCCCGGGGTTCACAGATTCGGATCCCGGGCGCCCAGTGACGCACTGGTTGTCAGCTATTCTGTGACGGTGTCCCATATAAAGTAGAGGAAGACGGGCACAGATGGTAGCCCAGGGCCAGTCTTCCTCAGCAAAAAAGAGGAGGATTGGCAACAGATGTTAGCATGTTAGCTCAGGGCTGGTCTTCCTCACAAAAAATAAATAAATAAAATTAAGTACTAGCTAAAGAAAGAAGCTGAGGCTGAGGAAACAGAAAGTGCAAAGGCCCTGAGGGGGGAACTTACTTCCAAAGACAGCAAGAAGACCAGTATGACTGGAACACAGTGAGCAATGACAGAAATGGGGGGAAATAAAGTCAGAGAAGTAAGCAGGAGCTTGACAATGTAGGGCAATTCTGGTCGTGCTAAGGACTTTAGGTTTTATTGTGGTGTACTGGAAAGCCATTAGAAAGGTTTTTGTTTTTTTGCAGGAAGTGACATGACTTGATTTACGTTCTAAAAGATCCTCTGAGATTGCTGAGCACATAATAATCATAGGGTGGAAAGAATAGAAGCAGGGTGACCATGTTGGAGACCATTGCAGTAGAACAGGGGAAAGAGGAGGGTGACCTGGATTAGGGATGCAGTTGGAGAGTGGTGAGAGGTGGTCAGATAGGGCATTTGTCTGAAGGTGGAGGCAGCAGTGGCAGGACTTGCTCCTGTGTTGGGAGTAGAGTGTAGGAGAAAGGGAGGACACAAGGACAAATCTGAGGTTGGCATGAGCAACAGGGTAAATGGTATCATCATCTCATGATATGTGAGCACTAGGAAAGAAGCAGGCCTGGCCTGCAGTGGCAGTTCAGTTTGGGATCTGTCACAATCAAGAGGTCTATTAGACATCTGAGTATTGAGTAAGCAGTTGGATTCATGAGACTGATGTTAAAGACTGAGGTGGTTGATGGAGAGTTATGACTCTAGAACATTCTAAAAAAAGGCACTGAGGTCAGAAAAGTGGAGCATTTAGGAGCCCCCAAACCCAGAAGGCATGCTTTTTATAGGTTTCACCTGGCTAAATCTCCTGCCCTTTCCCTTCAACCACAAGAGGCAGATGCATAAATAGGAATCTTCAAAGAATAAAAACAAATTGCAATTTAGTCTCTAATGACAAATGTAAATAGAAAACCAAATATCAACAATTACACGAGGAATAATCACAGCAAGACAGTGAAGCAAGCAAACATACCAAATGGAATAGGCTTACTGTTGAAGCACATAACATAAAACTCTGAATGGCTTAGTAAAGTGCATTTCCCACATACATCACAGTCCGTTGCAGGTTGGTGGGAGGTGAGATGGAAAGGGAGAGTCTGTCCACAGTCCTCCAGGGATCCAGTATCCTACACCTAGCAACTCTGCCAACATCTATGACTCAGGGTCTTCCACTGGATTCTTTGTATCCTGCCAGCAATCAAGTGATGACAACACGGAGAAGGCATTCTGTCTCTTCTTCACCTCCTCCCTGGCGAGTATTTTAGGAACACAGCCTGTAAGTGGTATAGATGACTTTTATTCTACTGGCCAAAATTTAGTATATGGCCCATTTAACTACAGAGGAGGCTGAAGTGAAAAAATGAAATGGGATTTCAGGGCAAATAACTTGTCTCTGCCACTCCAACCCAACAAGCAGAAAAACTAGCTCTCAAGAAAACAGTTAATAGAAGAAACTTTTTTTTTGTTGTTTTGTTTTGTTTTGTTTTTTGTTTTTTTTTTTTGTGAGGAAGACCAGCCCTGAGCTAACATCCGTTGCCAATCCTCCTCTTTTTGCTGAGGAAGACTGGCCCTGGGCTAACATCCGTGCCCATCTTCCTCCACTTTATATGGGACGCCGCCACGGCATGGCTGACAGGCAGTGCGTCGGCGGGCGCCCGGGATCCAAACCCGCGAACCCCGGGCTGCCAAGCGCGGACTAAACCACTGCGCCACCGGGCAGCCCCTAGAAGAAACTTTTGAAATAGAAATAATTAACTATATTAAGGGATTCAATAAAATCTCACATTCATAGGGAAAAAATGGTTGGTATAAAAAGAAGAAGCATTAAAAATATAATCACTATAAAAAAATAAAATTATCCTTAGGATAAGTAGTAGATAGTGACTGGTGAAGACTTTGTGAGCTACACGTTTGATGCTTGGGGTTGTCCTAGATTATAAGACAAATAGATGAGATGGAGAGTATGAAAGAAAAGTTAAGACACATAGAAGATGGAAACAGGAATTCCAGTACTCGTCTAATAAGACATTAAAAAGTATAAAACGAATTGGATGAGAGAAAATAAACAAGAGCTGAAGGAAAAAGCATACACCTTTAGATTGAAAATTCCTGTTGGGTACTGAAGACTAATAAACATAATCTTCACTTTGACATATTCTGATGAAATTTCAGAACTCCAAGAGTAATGAGCAAATTTTAAAATATTTCAGAGAGAAAAAAATAGGTATATTTCTTACAAATGAAGGGGAATTAGATGCGTATTGATATCCCATCTCTAAGGCTAGGTGTTAAAAAAAAATGTAGCAATGTCTTCACAGATCCATAGACAAACATTTTAAAATTTTAAATTTTAAACCTAGACAAACTATCATTCAAATATAAGGGCAAAGATATTTTTGGATATCTAAGTGCTCAGTCATTTAATACCTATAGGCATGTCCTGAAAAAATTACCTCTTCTACAAAATAAAACAAAAAATAACCCCAGAAAGAGAAAGACATGGATAGCATGAAATAGCAGGAAGCAAAGAAAACAGCCTAAAAATATGTTCACATCTAAAAAACATCTGTTGCAAAATTTTAATATAAAATAATGGCAATCTGGATCTAACATCTGACTATTTAAAAGAAGATGATGTAGAAAGGGAAAGTATCCCAAGGATGAAGTCTTGTTCAAGAGAAGGTATTAGTATTGATTAAATTTTAATAAATTAAATATAGACATTGACATAAAATATGTTTACATATATTTCTCAAAACTTTAAGGGTAACCAGTAGAAAAATAATAACAAGAAGCAAACTTTGAAATTCATTAGAAGAAAAAGGATGGAACAACAACACACAGAATCTGAATCAAAAAAAAAAAAAAAGAAAGAAAAAATGGTAGTGTGGAAGACATGGGGGAAAAAGAAGCAGTAAAAAAAAAAAGCATAAAAGTAAAATAAAATAAGAGGGAAGGAATAAATACAAACATCATGAATGGGCTAAATAATCTAATTTGTTGCCTTAAAAGTTAGTGTCTTTAAAATTCTAAGATTGAGCAGTAGGAAGGAAACCATATACAGTTTGCAAGACAAACAGCTGAAACTGAAGACAAGTCGTGAAAGTAAAAGCTGGGAAAATATTGTCCAAATATGAACTTACACAAAAGAAAGCAGGTGTACCATTATTATCATCAGAAAAAAACATAATACACACATGTATTTATTTCAATATATATATTCTGACAACAATGAAATACAACCTGAAGTTAACCACAAAAGTATAGCAAAAATAAATCAGAACATTGGAAATTTAAAAATTTCCTAAATAATTCTTCCATTAAAGAGAAAATGAAAGTTGTAATAATAGACTACTAGAAATGAAAGTGATGTTATTTATCAAAATCTGTGAAATTTATCCAAAGAAGTATTTGGAACAAAATAAGTAGCTTTAAATACATGGATAATAAATTAAGAAAACCAGAAATAAGTCAACTAAATAGTGATCTCAAGAAACCCCCCCCCAAAAAAGGAATAATAAAGATAAAAGCAGATATTAACAGATTAGAAAGAAAAAAATTAGACTCAATAAAATTAAAAGTTGGTTCTTTGGAAAGACCACTAGAGTAAACAAACTTCTGAAAAATTTAAAGAACAAAAGAGAAGCCAAAATATAATACTAGTAAAAGAATTCTCTTTAATCAAAGAAGGTAAGTATGGACACGGCTTCTAGGTGAATAATTCAGGCTCAAAAGGATCATAGAAGTTATTATGAGGACCAAATAAGTTAATTAATAAGTTAAGTATATAAGTTAGTAAGTAAATAAATGAAGTTAAATAAGTAACTAATCTTTAAGTACATAAGTTAATAATGAAATAAATTAATAAATACATTATTATTAGGACTAAGTAAATTGATATACGTGTCTCAGCACCTCGCACACAGCAATTCTATATAAGTGCTCGCTACCATTATTACTTCATTTCACTCAGGCTGCTTTGTAGAGAAAGATAAGTGAGGTAAGAGTGGACATGGGGAGATTACTTAGGATAGTATTGCAATAATCCAAGGAAAAATGATGATGGCTTGGACTAGAGGGATACGTGTGGAGGTGATGAGAAATGGTTAATTTCCACATACAGTTTCAAGATAAAGCCAAAAAAATTCACTGAGAA
The DNA here is from genome assembly GCA_031878705.1 of Tapirus indicus. Taxonomy (NCBI): domain Eukaryota; kingdom Metazoa; phylum Chordata; class Mammalia; order Perissodactyla; family Tapiridae; genus Tapirus; species Tapirus indicus. The sequence continues at coordinate 14,792,990 of CM062937.1, forward strand.
ACTCTATGTGGGTGTGAGAGAAAGAGAGAAGTCAAGGATGAATACAAGTTTTCAGGCCTAACCAGGTGATTGAAATTGCTATTAACTGAGATCAGGAAAATCTACAAAGAGCAGGTTAGGGAGAAAATCTAAAGTTGGATCTTAATTTAAGAATACTACTGGAAATCCAAATGGAGATCTCATTGACCTTCATGTCACCAAGCCTCACTGTAAACCGTCAGGAAGTGCTAAGGATGGTTTGTATGTGCTCCCAACAGATAAGGATGAAGAAATGTAAATACTCCAGGCAAGTCATATTGAATGACTTGCACCTGGTAAGCAAGATGGCTTATAACCAGTGCTCAAGTAACTGTCAGGAGAGTCTCTGAGTGGAAGCCATCCCGTGCCTGTGACTAACCTAGGTTAGGCTTCCCATTGCCTTGATCATATATTAGGATGGGTAGATGGGCATGCCTCTGAGGTCTTTGGTGGGCCTGAAAGTTGCACCAACAATTAGGAGTATGTTCTGTTATCTCCTATTTTGTGTAACTCCGTGGAGAATACTTTTGTTTCCTTTGCCATTAGATAAACCTTACATATTTTCATTGTATTCTGCTTCTGTCTTTCTGTCCCATCATCCCAACCATACACACACATGCATGGATGTACTCATAGAAAAACGTGCAAAAATGTACATACCCAAACCGTAAACAAATAGGGATATAATGGAGGAAAGATGTGATGGGAGTCGCTTTTAATTTTTCTCCATATATTTCTTCAACACTTGACTTTTCCCCTATATTTTATCATTTTAAAGATTATTGTTGCATCAACAACAAAAGTTGTGACACCAATTTTAAATGGTTACAATATAAACCAAAATGCTAATGTAAATCATATTTACTTCTCAGTGGTGGAATTATTAGTATTTTTCCTTTTCTGTCGCTTCTTTTTTCTTATGTATATTTTCAAAATGTTCTATAATAAATATGCATTATTCTCGGAATTATATAAAAGAAAGAACGCTTGAACATGAGGATGAGAATCAGGGAATGTGAGTCTAGATATTACCTGTGATCCAAACCAGTAATCTGAAAGCCAATCTTGGCCTCTGTTGTATTGTTTATAAAATGAGTAGTTTAGGGGCCGGCCCAGTGGCGTAGCGGTTAAGTTCGCACGCTCCGCTTGGGCAGCCTGGGTTTTGCAGGTTCAGATCCCGGGTGAGGACTGACGCACCACTTGTCAAGCCTTGCCGTGGCGGTGTCCCATATAAAGTGGAGGAGGATGGGCACGGATGTTAGCCCAGGGCCAGTCTTCCTCGGCAAAAAAAAGAGGAGGATTGGCAACGGATGTTAGCTCAGTGCTAGTCTTCCTCACAAAAAAAAAAAAAAAAATGAGTAGTTTAAATTATCTCAGACATCCATTCAGTCTCTCATGTACTATGACGTCTTTCTCCCCCTGACCTAGAAAAATGAGCTAAATGGTTTGCAAACTTTTGAAAAGAGGAGCTTGTTCTTTAACACTTAACACCGCAACTATATTCTGATGGTCTAGTGGTTAAGATTCGAGAACGTGGCCCAGGTTCATTTCCCGATCTGTAGGTTATCATACTATGGCTGCAGCATGTTGCTGTGATGCTGAAACCCATACCACTGGTATTTCAAATACCAGCAGGGTCACCCATGGTGGACAGGTCTCAGTAGACTTTCCAGACTAGACTAGGAAGAAGGACCTGGCCACTCATTTTCAAAAAAATTGGCCATGAAAACACTATGAATAGCAGCAGAGCACTGTCTGATACAGCACCGGAAGGTGAGAGGATGGAGCAAAACGATGGAACAGGGTTCCGCCCTGCTGTCCACAGGGTCGCTAGGAGTTGGAATTGACTCGATGGCACGAACAACAACAAAGAGTATGAATATTTAGGTTTTTTTCTTTCTCTTTTTCCCTTGTCTCCTCTCTTTCCTTCCATAAATATTTATTGAGCTCTTATTATGAATCAGGCAGTTTGATAGTTTGAGAATATAAAACAATAATGGACAAGACTTAGCCATAGGCTCTTCCCTCATTAAACTTGCCATCTAGTGAAGGGGAAAGAAGAATTACAACAAAATGTGATTGAAAAACAAAAGCCATCACCATCACGGAAACAACAATCTCCTATTATTTATGTAAGGGTCACATTCAGTAGTCAACTCTTGACATGCTCAAGCAGCACACTGAAGAGGAGAGTGCAACCAAAAGAAGGGCACAGATTAACGCAAACGTTTTTGACCTGTTGAAAAAAAGGTGAGAGGCAGCTAATTATCCTTCCAGGCACCCTAGTCTCCTGCTTCCTGAGGGAAGCCAAAGTGAAGCATCCATTCAGGATGAGGCTGGAGTTTAAGGCAATTGGATTGTGATAACAAGTGAGTCTGACAAAGTATTTCCCCTTTAATTGTGGTTGTTTTCCTCGGAGATACAACCCAAGGTTGTGTTCCATATATTCTGTAGACAGAATTTTACAGAACCATTGTCAATACTTTTACTCAAGTCTCTAAAAGTTACCAAATTGTTTACACAAAAAAACCCACAGCAACAACTGAGTGTATATTAAGTTCAGAAAGCTTAAAAGTTAAATTGATGAAATAAGTCAGAGAAAGACAAATACCATATGATTTCACTCATATGTGGAAGATAAACACATGAATGAAAAGAACAGATTAGTGGTTACCAGAGGGGAAGGGGATGGGGGAAGGGCGAAAGGGGTAAAGGGGCACATGTGTATGGTGATGGATAAAAACTGGACAGTTGGTGGTGAACAAATGCAGTCTATACAGAAACTGATACATAATAATGTACACCTGAAACTTACACAATGTTATAAACCAATATGACCTCAATAAAATAATTTTTTAAGTTAAATTGGTTACAGACATCTTTACATGCACATCAATGGGTTGGTCTTAACAGAAAGCAAGATCACACAGTTATAGCCTCCACTTGACCACTTAATTTACTGTATTGAATTCAAATAAAGTCTCTTATTAATGCGTCTCTGACAATCAAAAAAAATGGGTTAGTTATTATGTTTTATAATATGATTAAGAGTCAATGTGCATTTTGATTAAAACTAAAGAGATTTCTTTTTCCGAGGAATTAGCAAAGATGAGAGGATATTAGGTTGGGTAATTTTTTAAGTCAATACAATAAATGCCGATATCTAAATAAATTACAGTATCTTACTAGAAGATAAGTAATCTATATTCTCTGAAGCAGAAGTAATATGTCTACAATTGTTTTACTTTACATTATAATGGAATGAATTCCATATTGATGGGACATGAACAAACTGTGAAATATTAATATATTTGCAGCATGATTAATTTGTAAATGATGCTAGAGGTAAGAATATTACCTTGTAAACTGACACTGTATGCCAATAATTTATTTAGCTTAGTAGCAGTTTTCATTTATAATCCAATTCTTCAACATTCATGTGAATCATTAGCATTTGCTAGAGAAATTATATTTATAATTAAGCAACAAGTACATTTAAGACACTTGACAATTCACAATTTTCCAGTTGATAGCATATATGGCCTACCCCTAAATCATTATCATGAACCTCTCCTTTTTGACCTTTATAACCAAGATTTGGCAATTTACTGAAAATAAACTACTTCAAGTTAATAATAATCATATATGATTTGCTCCAGCTAAACTTTCTAATGTTATCATTTATCCTTAAGTAGTTTTTAAAGTGAACTCTGGTTATACATCTTCTAAGGAGGCAATGTTGGCATTGATTGACAGGCATTAGCATGTAAAGTGAGCATGTGTATTTCATTTAAATGTTTCCAGCCAGGTTCTTTAGCAATATTGTGCAGAAATGCTAGTGGAGCCATAATTGTCTATTTTACATGGGAATAGAGATAGCATTCACTTCTCCTTAAAGAAAACTGAATAAGGCAGTTTTCTGCTTATAAAAAAGACATAATAAGTTTACCTTCAACAAAATACCACTAATTATGCTATTTTATCTGCAATAATTATCTATAGAAATCTCATGGAAGTAAAATTTAACATCAAAAAACAATTAAAATCTCTAGTGTCATGATACAGTCTTTGTAATTTTTTCCTTTTCTTAAATGACTAAATATTATATAATATTGTGCATTGTGTTATTGGTAGGCTTCTGTGTCAATGTGTCTCCACTACAGTACCCAGATATTTGATCAAACACTAATCAAATTGTGTCTGTGAAGGTATTTTGTAGATGTGGTTAACAGCTACAATCAGTTGACCTTAAAATAAAGGATATTACCCTTGACAGTGTGGGTGGGCCTCATGCAATCAGTTGGAAGGCCTTATGAGCAAAAACAGAAGTTTCCCGGAGAAGAAGAAATTCTGCCTCAAGACAATAGCACAAACTCCTACCTGAGCTTCCAGCCTGCAGTCCTGCCCTACAGATTTCTGACTTGTCAGTCCCAACATCACATGAGCCAATTCTTTAAAACAAAGTCTCCTTTATAGGGAGATATATAATCAGTTCTAATATATATTATAGGTTTTCTGTTACTGTGGTCCCCTACTTCCCATAGGAAGAGGAGTTCTGGTCAGAACAGTGGGCATGAAAGGGGCATTCACCTCCATCTGAAGAGGGGTTTTGTGATGGACAGGAGATATGCCTATCCCTTTGACTATAAACAGGTGTGACTGAGAGTAATAACTACAAAGGATGCCAATTAAAAGTTATCTCAGGGGCCGGCCCGGTGGCATAGAGGTTAAGTTCCTAGGCTCCTCTTCAGCAGCCCAGGTTTCGCAGGTTCGGATCCCGGGCGCGAACTGATGCACCACTTGTCAAGCCAGGCTGTGGTGTGTCCCGTATAAAGTAGAGGAAGATGGGCATGGATGTTAGCCCAGGGCCAGTCTTCCTCAGCAAAAAAGAGGAGGATTGGCAACACGTGTTAGCTCAGGGCTACTCTTCCTCACACAAAAAAAGTTATCTCAGATGGCCAAGAGAGCAAAGGTTACACTAGGCAGGTGGAAATGCTTGGAATCATGTTTTGTGTAAGTAGTCCAATATTACTGAACTTTAGGGTTTTAAGTTTATTTATTCATTCAACAAATACTCATGGGCTGTTTACTATGTGCAGATCCCCTGCTGGCTACTGGAGATGCTGCTGTAAACAGCACATCAAGACCTCTGCCCTTGTGAATTTGCAATCTAGTGGGGAAAGACAATTAATAAAGATATAATGAAATAGTGGTTAGTGCCATGAAGAAAACAAAATAGCATAATAGAAGGATTGGGCAGGGGGCAAGACTGGGGAACTTCTCTGCAGAAGGGCCGTAAAGATTGAAAGAAGTGAATACATGGGAGTTTCGGGAAGCAAGACCAGCAAACATCAAGGCCCTGAGATGCGAATGTGCTTTCAGTTTGGGGAAAAAAGGAGGCCAAAGTGTCTGCAGCATAGTACACAAGGGTCAGAGCTAGGAGATGAGGTTCTAGAGAAAGGGAGACAGATCATGTAAGAAAGAAATGGAAAGAAATTTGAGATTAATTCTAAGTGCAATGGAAATCAGCCTAGGATTTTAAATAAAGGAGAACCATGATCCAGTTAATACTTTTGAAAAGATCATTTGCCTCTTCTTTTGTTTATGGAATGAGTAGCAGGAAGTTACGGACGCAGAGAGATCAGTTAGGAGACTATTACACTGTTCAGAGCATAAGATTTTTTGTGGATAGCAGTGTGGATAAAGAGGCATAAACAGATAGAGGATGCATGTTGGAAGCAGAGTCAATAGGACCCGCCAATGGATTTGGCATTCAAAAAGTTATCCAATGTGATGTCTAAGCTTACTCAAGTTAGGCTAAACTTCCAGCAAAACTGAGTGGGAGGGTAAATAGAAGACTTTGGTTCTATGACCAGGTTGCCATCTGCGTGGCTTGGGGCAATTATTCTACTCTCTGGTTCCCAATTTTCTCATCAATAAAAGGAAAGGGTTGGCTAAGATGAATTCTAAAGTCTTGCCCAGCCCTGACATCTCATGAATCTGTGGAAAGGTTATAACTGCAAGCACATTGAACGAAGACTTTTTAAATATCTCAATATCTAGAGAAAACTAGGTTGGCCTATTCTGGTCCTTGATTTATTTTCAAAATATTTCTCTCACTAGCAGATCAGACTAAATTCAATAAAAAGAGAAAAAGTCAGGATACCATCTATCATTATGAATCATCATTCATGACACTTGTGAACACTCTCAAATTAGCACATAGATGATACGAGAGCCATACCAGAATGCTATGCCAGGGGAACTCTTCTATGCTATAGTTCCCCAAAAAAGGAACAAAAACAGTCATGGATGACTTCCCACAACTGACTCCAAACATCAAAAAGGCCATTTATAGTTTATTTCCTTTTATTTAAAAATCTGAATAGGTAAAACAGAACAACTTTGACACTCTACAAAGTTCAATATTCATTCAAGCATCACAGATCTACATTTTGCCCTGCATTTGGAGTGATCCCAGAAATAGCCTTCTTTATTCAATCACTCAGGTGCTGATTTCCAAGAGACATATGCTCTTCTAGTTCCTGGGTTTACAGGCTGCTGATTTCTCTTAGGGACCAAAAGGGTGCAACACAGCACTAAAAATATAAGAATTTGTACCCAGTAGGGTGTGGTTTTATAGTTGTACTGTTTTGAGACATATTAAGGATGACCTTTTTTCAGGAGAAAGAAGTAAGAAGCATCAGAAACACCAGCATATGAATAACTCCTGGTAGAAACCAACTTTTTCCTGTGCCTTTTTTGAGTTACTCCATTATAAAAATATTTCAAGCCACGGTTCTCAATTTCTTAACTCTATGAACAAATGTAACTCCCAGAACTGCCTATATGTACAAGGGATTGGAATATGGAGTAGAAGGTATTTTTTAATGGGATATTCCTCCACGGTGAGGGACACTCTTTCTTTGAGTGGAAATAAATCCTTATTTCAATTTGTAGAGAAATGTAGCATGAAGATAGAAGAATAAAAAAGAAAAATGGAGGTAACGCTTGCATTATTATCTGTGAAGACATGCTTACCTTAAAAAATCTTGTCTGAAAAGGTTACTGGGTATAGTATATTACTAAAAGCAAGAGCATTATATATATGGAAAATATTAGTGGAGAAGGACTCTAATATGCAATGAATTTGGAGAATAAATTCCTGTTGGCATTGAAGCTTTCAACAAGGTAGTAAAAATAATGGAGACATTAATACAAGTGATCAGGTTTGATACAGGATCTTTCCTGGAAGTTAGTTTGACAAATAATGGATCACAGGATGGGCTCATTAGGTCAGGTGAGCCCACAGACCATGTCTTTCCAGTGAAAGTGGCATCTGCAGATTCTTCCCAGCAAATCGAATCTAGAGTGAAAGCTAAGCCTCAATGTGGAGGGGAACAAAACTTTAAGCGTGACGATGGTGGCATTAGTGCAATAATGGCAGCATTATCAAACGTGCAAATAACTGCTGAAGCAATCTATGACCTTCTTTCACTGAATTCAAAGCATTATAGAAAATATTTCATCAATTCTTACAATTTCCTGTTAGGTTGGTGACAAAGATTTCTGTCTGTATATAAGAATACCAAAGGGAGGTTTAGAGACTTTACGAAGTAGAACGGAAAGCTCAAAACCAGTGCTGAACAAGTGATTCTGAAATCCTAACTATTGTTTTAGTGTTTTAGCCATAAAATCATGCAATACTCCCTGACAGTTTGTAAAAAAAAGAAAGGAAGCAAAAAAAGCTCTGCATTTTAAAGTAGAGAATTGTACGTTACAATGATGAATGAGAAAAATACCGGATATTGTAAAGAAAAAACAGAAATGACTCAATAATTTTTATTATGTACCAAAAGATATGAACAGGCAATTCACAGTGGAACAGAAGAAAGGAGAATGTCCAACAAACAAGAAAAATGGCAACCTTGCCAGTAATAGCAACTTAAAAAACAAACTGAAACAAGAGATGTTTTATCCAAAAAACTGGCTAAGATTTTTCTAAAATTTTGCCAAGTGTTGGCCAAAATAGCAGGTTATTAAACAATATGTGCTGTATGATTTCAATTTTGTTCATGAACAACTGAACAAAGACATAGATAGAAAAGAGACTAAAGGAGTTTTCATCAAAATGCTAACCCTGATTTTATCTAGGTAGTGGCAGTTCATTTAAACATTATATTTTTCTTTGTAGTTTTTCTCATTTTTCTAAATTTCCCTGAATAAAAAGTTTTACAGCGAAAAAACAATTATCATTAAAAATCAGGTTAACTAAAAAGTCTATTGCGCTATTGTGAATCATTTAAATTTACCCATAATCTTAGAAACACATGTTTAGCGACACAAATGAAGCACTTTTAATTACCAGAAGAGATATGTATTCCAAGAGGGTAATTACCAATAGAATATTTATCCCATTCGGTGAAGATCATCCTAATAGAAATCCCCTCAACTTTCCTGAGATAAATGTTACAGAAAAGTTTGGTCATTAAAAGACACGCTTTACAAACATTAAAGCAGGGCCAGCCCAGTGGTGTAGTGGTTAAGTTGGCACGCTCTGCTTTGCTGGCCCAGGGTTCACAGGTTCGGATCCCAGGCACGGGCCTACACGTACTGTCACGGTGTCCCACATACAAAATAGAGGAAGATCGGCACAGATGTTAGCTCAGGGCCAATCTTCCTCCCAAAAAAACATTAAAGCATTTAAAACTTACTACTGCAGTTGAATATGATTCCAAAGATATTCAAGATTTAGAAATATAATGCTAGCCTGATATCACCTGTCCAGAGTAAAAATAATAATTGTTTGCTTCTTGGCTCTTGCATCAGATGTCGTCTCTCACCTTTGCCCCACTCTCACCTGCTCTATTTTTATTTATTTATTTTTGGTGAGGGAGATTAGCCCTGAGCTAACATCTGTTGCCAATCTTCCTCTTTCTGCTGAGGAAGATTGGCCCTGAGCTAACATCTGTGCCCATCTTCCTCTATTTTATATGTGGGATGCCTGCCACAGCATGGCTTCATAAGCGGTGCATAGGTCCATGCCGGGACCGGAACCCACAAACCCCAGGCAACTGAAGCCGAGTGTGCAAACTTAACCACCACGCCACCGGGCTGGCCCCTCACCTGCTCTATTTGTAATCACATTAGTGGATCTTAAAATATTCTCTAGAAAGTAAAAGGTATAGAGAATCCTCATTGCTTGTTTGATATGATAATTTAATAGGGCTATCTGAAAATGACCTTAAGAAAAATATTGCTAAGCAAATTAAAGGAGAAAACTAGGAGATATGATTAAATTACTGAAGGATTATCTTAACGTTTTTAAGACACTGTAGGCAAATAGATGGTGATGTTTCCAAATAAACTGTATCTATTCATTAGCATAGGTTCAGCATTACTTCAAACTGCTGTAGCTCTAGTTGCTATATGCAATACAAAAAACTATTTTAAAAATATTATCATATTCACACTGACTTCCTTCCTTGATTAGTCCTAATAAATCAGATTTTAATATATGCATAGAAGCTCCCCAATATGACGGATGAGAGTTGTGATGCTATTAGAAGAAATATAATGCATCTTTTTCTAAAAAAAATTATACACACACATACACAAAATCACAACTCAAAAATAGAAATGACTAATAAAGTAGATTACATCTCACTGGAAATCATATAAATGCAAAATAAGACCATGTCATTATGTCAAGTAGAGAGTTGGAAAACAAAATTATATGTAAAATTATATAATTATATGTTAATTTGTGTGTGTGTGTCAAGGACTGAATGAAACACACCAACATGTTAACTGGTTGGGATTATGGATATTGTGGAGATTTTTGGTTTTTAATTTGTCAGTCTCCTCACAGAATCCATCACGATCATGTATAATTTTTATAAGAAGAAGTTACCTTGAATTTCTGAAAAGAAATAACAGATATATGCTTGCAAACAACGTCAACATAGTCTACGCTAATTCTGAAACAAGCTGGAAAAATACTCTCTCAGGACATTTGGCAAGTTTCATCTAAAACTAATCAGCAATATACTAATCAGCAATATACAGGCCATCTAATTTTGTTTTCAGCTTGGCTTTCTTCAACTTATGTAGTAACCACATTTTTGGAACAAATTTCTATCAAAAGTTCAGATATAAACCAAGATAATTGAATAAAAACTTATCTGTCTTGGATTATTCTCTGAATAGTTCCAGTATTTGTTAAAATAATTGAAATGCTTATGTTTGTATAAGCATACACACAAATAAACCCCACCAGGACCAAGTGCTACAAAATACAGCATGTAGCAAACCAAATACATTTCAAGAGAATAAATTAGGTACCTTCAGAAACTACTTCATTTATTTTAAGTCATCATGATAAAACTGTCAAATAAAATTATGTTCAGCTTTTTATTCTATAATGTTTTGTATTTCTCCCAAACCCTCAAAATATTTCGTATTTCTTCAGTTAATAACCCTTTCGATATTCTGATATGGCATTTTATGTAAGAAGTAAAGGAATATTAAAGCAAGCAGCAAAGAAGAGCGATTAAAAGCAGTGACTCTAATGTCAGAGAGACCTGGGTCTGAGTCCTCAGTTCTGACTCCTAATTCTATGATCACTAGAAAGTTACTTAACTCCCCTAAACATCAGCTTTCTCACATGTAAAATGAAAGTAACAATATTACACCATATACAAAATTCCAGTAATAAAATTAATGTCATGGGAACATAATGTACAGCATAGAGAATACAGTCAATATTATTGTAATAACTTTGTATGGTGACAGATGGTAACTAGACATCATGGTGATTATTTCATAATGTATAGAAATATCAAATCACTATGATGTACACCTGAAACTAATAGGATATTGTATGTCAATTATACTTCAATAAAAAATTACACCATAGATTGGAAGATTAAGTCAGATCATGTATATATAACTCTTAAATTACATATATTCTATATTAAGCAAGCAAAACTAACTAAAAGAAAATAGCCAACGGTATTGATTCCCAAGCAAATGGAGGGAAGTAATAAAGGAATTCTTCAGCCTCTGAGTAATGGTTGAGTTTCTCTGTTTGTTTAACATATTTTTATCTGAATAAGTCAAAGGCAAAGAAGAAATTAATCATAAAGTCCAGTCTGGGGACAATGAATGCAAGAAGGCAACAGATTACATTATTACTAAGTCATGCAACTTAGGTGGAATCAACAAATAGATTTTAAAACAAACTTGCAGTCTGGTTAATAAGCAGAAAAACAAGATTGTTGCATAGGTCTCTCTAGGTCTCTACTGAGATTCACAAATCCTCACAACTTATGATGACTAAACAAATGCCTATCACTGGCCTTAAGTATGGAAAATAAAAAACCATAGGAATAAGTAAATGTGGTCCACGACCAAAAGTAGAGTAAATATCTCTAGGAACAGAGCTTATCATTCAATACTCTTTGCTTTCAAATTTTGATCTCTCTCTGAGATGCCAAGAAAAATGGTTGAGTCTGGAAATTCCATGAAACAATGATATTTTCAAGGCAATCAATCATGATAGAATTTGGGTTTTACCAAGTTTCTAAGTCCACATGTTGATAAAGAAGCACACCACAGAAATAGATGTGGATAGTGACAAATCACTATATTAGAACACTGAGCCTGATTCAATTCCAGCCAGACATTTCATATTCTGCTCAGGCTCAGTCTGTCTCAGAACTTTACCAAGAATAACATTTCATTAAGACCAGGTTGGGGATGAAGGGTTTACCCTTACTGATCCCATGTAATCACTAGTCTTGAGATCACTAGAACAGTGTTGATTCTGCACCTTATAGGGACTTACTGATAAGTCAGGGTTCTCCTTTAGAATTGTACTCATTGAAAGAAACCAACATTTCAGGGGAGTCAAGACTAATTTGTCTTGCCAAATCCTTAGAACTAGGAATTACAAAAGGACAGTTAAGAACATATTCCACCTTCCTTGGTTACGTGTTGCTGTCATTAAAGGAAAAACTCTTTTTTCCCCCTTTTTTTGGAGAAACAGGTGTTGGTAACTTACCTGAATACAGAATAGACTAGCCTGAGTAAAACAGAATGAAAAGATGGTTGAGATAATATATGCATATAAAAGCCTGAGCTAGAAGTTTCTGATACCTTTCTTCCTAGTTTCCTCTTCAACCTGTAATTTGGTCCCAATGTATATGAGAATGTCCCAAAATGCTTACTCTACACTCCTTAAGATTAAGCGGACGCTCTATCTAGAGTACTTAGAGCAAAGTTTTGTCTTATACTCAAACATCTTTTCTCCAAAGAATTTTACCTGTAGGTTAAAAAGAAATATGTTCCTTGTAACATGGCATAGAAAACCACTCCATAAAATAAATCTGATCATCAGTGGAATAAAATTTCCTGAGCCCCTACCTATTACATGGTAGGGGATGTTCTAGGTAGGGTAAACAAAATACAACCTTTGGACCAGAAACCAGGTTCTTCAAACAACCCTTGAAAACACAGAATCCTTCAGTTATCTTAATCAGAAAATTAGTTCCTTTAACTCAAATTCCACAAAAAGCAAAAATAATAGTAATTAGCATTTTTATAATAATGAATCTGAGCACTTTAACCACTAGAAGAGTGCCCAACACACAGAAGGTTATACCTAACTATTTGTTGAATGGATAAATGGTATGAAACAAGAAATTGAGCTGATAGATCTAGCCAAGACTAGAGCAAGAATTAGTTTCAGAAATACACAAGTTGGAGAATTTCTCTAGTCAGAAAAAACCAAAGGTAGGTTGAAAAATATCTGAGGGTTTCTTTTGGTGGCTTATCAGGCACTACATGGAGAAGTGGTTCAGTACCTTGGATAGCTCCAGGAAGGCACGCTATATCAAGTTCCAAATCTACTTAGTTGCTTGTTATCTTCCAACTAGAATCATCTTGTCAAAATTAATTCCCCACAAAAACAGGAAAGACTCCTCAACTACATCCCTACCCTGACACATATGAACCAAATATGCACGCATAGAAGTCTGGCCTGTTTGTTAAAACAGAGCACCTTCTTTCCTGATAACCGAATAAATCTGCTACTAGAAAACTGATCCAAGAAGTCTTATCTCTTGCTATGTGACAGCTCATCCTAAGAGGGCTTGCTTCCCCTAATCTAGAGCAAGGAATTTACCTGCAGGACATGACAAAGTGGCTATCTGAAACTTGGAATAAAAAATATTACCAAACCATAATTCAATGTTATAGATTCAAATCAATAAATCTCTTTCTGAGGAAGACTCTACTAGAAGCATGTTACCTCTCCATAAACATTTGCATAAGCGAGACAACCAACATATGAGATATGACTATCAAGTAATAATATGATTATAAAGTAACAAGAACTCTAAAGTAAAAAGGCATTATTTGATATGTCTCAAAACTATATAGAGCTAAAGCAAAACACTGACAAATAAAAGATCCTCATCTTTACTATTCTACTTCTTTTGCTTGCCTACTGAGTTCCTAAATCTTTGCTTGTTTCTATACTGTAGCAGTTCATCTTACGGTTGGATATTTATTTGCACAGTTTCTTCCATACTTGATTGCAAATTCCTTGGCAGGAGGGATCATGTATCATTCACAATTGCCAATGGCATCTTGGACATAGTAAGTGCTCAATAACTGTGTATTGAATTAAACTGAATTGAAGTTAACTCATCTCTGGTTTATGAAACTTCTGTTCTCAAAGCAGTAGGAATGGGATCTATCCCAGTATATAATCGTGTTACTGTAGAGGAAAAGGAAGAGCTGTTGTTTCTGACAGTAAACATAACAAAGAGATTTGGGGCATCTGGAAATATTTACCCCATAAAGAATCCTATGAGAGAAAGTAATATAAACCATACCTTTCTGCTGAGAAATCACAGAAGATTCTATTTATGCTGTATTTTTAAATCTCCAAAGACTGTATTATGAGGAACCAGAAAAGTATAAAAACCATTAACCTCTTGGGGAAAATATAAGTCAAAAAGAAGAGATTCCCTTTAAAGAAAGAAAAAGGAGGTGGAAAAGAAAGAAAGAATAAACCCAGAAAGAAGATACTGTTAAAAGGTCGTACTGGAGAGTAATGAAAGCTATATCTTGACAGATGGTGAGAAGGTTGGAAAAAGCAGCATCACCCCAAACTGTACAATTAGAAACTAACCTTATTCTTGTCAGCCCATTGATTGCACTACACAGAATAGAGGAGCAGTGGGTATAACTTTGTTTTCCTGTGTTTTTATTTTAAAGATTACTTTAAAATGCTTCCATGAAATTTTGGGGAGAGTTCACTTAGATTGCTTGCAATAGATTTTCAATTTCAATAATCTCAGTAATTGCTAAAGTTTTCCAAGAGAAATTCACATTATGTGCTTAGTCCTACTAAATTCAGATGTGCTACTTTTATTCTTATATAAAAGGTATCTTACATGACATTATCCAGTGTTTTAAAATAGTTACTAAGGGTTTGGGGCACTCATTTTAGAAAATTAAGTGTTACTGAGTGAGGCCCCTTTTCAATTCAGCAGGTTTTCCATTTCACTGGGAATCAATTCCATCTGGTGTTTCCAGTCCAGCATTTAAAAAATCATCCTCCAAGGCCTCTGATCTTGTTTAAACATGAAAATTGTGCAGTACAGATCCAAATTTCCATAAAAGTGACTCTGCTATTGAATCCACTTAATTTTTCCCTCTGTCTGCAAAGAATAGTTTTGTTTTCCTTTTCTACCTCAAGAACACCTAATCCTTACGTTTTAAGAAACAGAACTTGAGTGCTTTTGTTGCCAAGAGCCTCATTATAATATAGCTAGACTACTCCCCTGTGAGTACTAGTTAGTTCTATTGCTTGTTAACACATGCTTTTCTAATTCGAATATGATTAGTCATAGGCAATTCACTGAATATTTAAATTTAATATAGATAGGTTCTCAAACTACCTGTGAACAGAAGCCTGTAAAGTAGAGGGAGTGTGAGAATCTGAAACATGAGCAGAGCTGTTTAAAACCTCATTGCTGTACGTTGAGCATCATTCTTGACTTGTAACACCTGCTTTTTGTGGAACCAGAAGTCAGGGTGAAGGTGGCTTCCAAGTCCAGGTTTTAGACTGGGATAGAAGTCTATCCCATGAATGTTTGGCATGTTCTAAACTCCTCTATGGCTGAGAATAATGCAGAAATTGAGATGGACCTGGGACAGTAGAATCTTCAAAGCCAAGAGATAAGTCCAGAGACCACAGAGAGACTTCAACGCCAGACAGAGGCTTAGAAAAAACAAAAATATAAAATCATACTGGCTTGCTAAACCCCAAAATGAACATCAGTATTAAATTTTTACTAATCTATAAATCAAACTTCTTTTAAAAATCTAAGTAATCAGTTTAAAAATAAATCAAACTTTTATAATTCTAAAACCAGTGGTGGTAGTGTCATGTGAGATAAAATGCACTAGACCAAAAATTGGAAGGTTCTGGATTCTTTTTCCTATGCTTTTTCTTCTGACATGTACCATCGAACAAATCACTTAACTCTCCTAGGCCCTGGGCTTCAATTTCCTCATCTGTAAAACAAGAATCTGGACTAGAAAATAACTAAATTTACTTCCAGAAATAAATAGGTATTCCATTCCATTTGAACTCAAATCTGACTTGTATTTGAAACCATTCTAAAAAAAGAGAACATTTTGTGTATTTAAAAAATGTGTTCTAGGGGCCGCCCGGTGGCGCAGCGGTTTAGTCTGCGCTTGGCAGCCCGGGGTTCGTGAGTTCGGATCCCAGGCGCCCGCGGACGCGCACTGCCTGTCAGCCATGCTGTGGCGGCGTCCCATATAAAGTGGAGGAAGATGGGCACGGATGTTAGCTCAGGGCCAGTCTTCCTCAGCAAAAAGGGGAAGATTGGCAACAGATGTTAGCTCAGGGCTGCTCTTCCCCACCAAAAAAAAAAAAAAAAATGTGTTCTAGGTTTCAGAATTTAACTCTCTCTTATAAGAGCAAAGTACATTCTTATTCTTTCAAAAAACAATCCCAGATGATGGGGATGAGCACAAAGACATGAATAATGAAAAAGATCATAAAACCAGTTCCAGAGCACCCACCCATTTTCTTCCAAAATCCTGTAAAGCTATAGGAAGTGGATGGTAAGGGCCAACATGAGTGCTGCTGGCTGGACGTATGCCTCTTGCATGACTCCCTTGAGTAGCCCAAGGAGCCAGATCATGTCAGCAGTGGGAGAAAGCTTCCTTCAACATCATTCATCAGAAAGCCTGCATCAGAGTATAAAATAGGCTGCCAGGAATTGGATTTCAGTTGCTAGAACCACAAAGGACAAGATGCCTGCCTTACCTCTCCTGCTATATTTCTTGATCCCATAATGGGGAACAAAACTAAAGCCAACTTGTACTCAGGGCTGTGGCCCTGCCCTGGCCACCTCGAGATCCTAGTCAGACAGGCCACATGACACAAAGGCAGAAGACTAAAACATTTAGCAACATTAGAAATGAAAAACAGCTCCAAAAAACCCAGTGGGGATGCAAACACTGAGAATGACATATTTCCTAATGATCAAATCTAAGTTTGGTCCACCGAGACATATTACTTCTCTTAGAGTGGAATACCTTAGCCAACTTGAAGTAATATTGTGAGAGATGGTCGTTACAAGCAAGGCAGAAGAAATACTGAAAGATTAACTTCAAGGAACATGTACAAAGAATAGCCTTGAGAAGAGGTGGCAAACATATATGACATTCCCCTACGCTGTTCACAGAGCAGACAGAACTAATGGATAACACTAGTCTTTTCCGTCGTACCTGGGTCTCAGCTCCACAGTCTTTCTCAACAGGCTGGCCCCACCAGTTAATCTGATCTGGCATGAGAAAGAAAACATATTTACCATATTTCCTATAGGAGAAAAGAGCTCTGTACTAAGAATCATGAGGAGTTGCTCCTCCTTTGGGCTCTACCATCAACCAGCTAGTCAAGTCACTTTGTAACTCTAGGCCTCGTCACCCTTATCGATAAAATTTGGAAGTAGAGGTGGACTATCTCTATGTTTCCTTTGTGTCTCCTAGCCCTAGATATTTATAATCTTAAGCAATAAAGAGTATCTTTGAATGATTGAAAAAAGCATGACTATCACATAACTCTAAGAAACGAAGTTACTCATTGAAGTTATAAAACATCATCATTTTTTTCCTCCTGACAGAGCTACAGATACTAATTATAAGATTCTTTGTCAAACAGTGGTTATGTAAGCCAAGAAATATATTCCAGTCCAACTCCTTCATAGATGAGGAATTAGTTGTTCAGAGGGGTTAATTGATTTGCATAAAATCATGTACATAAATATGCATACCCAGATTATGATTATCAACACCAAGATTATTAGCACTCTTATTAGTTTTTATGGAGTTTAGAGAGTGATTTCCAAACTACAAACCCAAAGCAACTGACAAGCCAGTATCTTCCCTCCATCATTATTAGTCTTCATGCTTTCTTGTTTGTGATTATTTTTTTATACTTGAATACTTTTAGGGTCCCTACATTCTTTCTTTTGATTCCTTAAGATTCCTTTTGATTCCTTGTTCATTGAGCACATTTATTTTACTCATTCTTTCACACTTGCATTTACAAGTTTCCCAATTAAGAATCACTGAAATGTTTATTTGTGGGTAGTGTACTTCCTTTACCACATCATAACCATGCTAAATAAGACCTCACCTGACACAAGCCCTATGGAATCCAAAAGGCAGCCATTCACTGCTACCTTTTTGTCTATTGTCTTTTACCCTTATGTAGTTGCTGTATATGCATCCTTGGGCAGTAATTATTTAACTCCCTAAAAAATTATCGAACTATATGTAAAATGATCTTAACATGTCACTGCTGATCCTCGCTGTCTGATTTTGAATCCAGCTTTCAAGTACATTATGTTGATTGGATAATAAAGAAAGCAGAGGTATTTCAGGTTGTGTGTGAAATATAATGAACATAAATTCACTAAGTGACCATATTTTTATGGGATTACAATCCAGAACCATCATAGCAACGGAAACAAAAGGAAGTAAGGCCCATGATATTTAGCATAAATAAGTATAAGTGGAGAGTTAGATAAGCAGTCAGGAGACCCGAATTCCATCCTCAACTTTTACACTAAAGTTACAAACTTACACAACTTCCTTGAGCCTCAACTATAAAGTGAGGGAGTTCAACTTGTTTTCTAAGATCACATTCATTTATCTTTCTATGACTAATACCGCCATAGGCAGCCCCTAATACTGCCATCCTCTGCCACGTGTGGTAACTCTCCTAGGCTGCTGCATAATTTTTAATGTGGCAGTGTATACCAGCCACTGAGCCTGTGCTTACCCAGGATGACCCACTGCCAGTCTGGCATGCAGAGTCTCCTGCTCTATGACTGATCCAAAACATCCTATGGCAGCAGTCAGTAACAGCCTGCATCAACAAAAAATAAGAAAACAAAACTTCTGGTCTCCACCTTCAGTCTTTACTTCATGCTACAAACTTAAGAACCTATTGACTGCTTTTTCCTCCAATGTAAAGGGCCAGGCCAACTGACTGTAAAACACTTTATAAAGCATCTGGAAAATCCCCACAACTCCATAAAGCATATATCACTGAACTAAGAAGGGACCTCGGAGATTTTCACGTTTTCTAACCCAATCCTTTCATGTTACATTGAGGAACCTGAGATCCAGAGAGTGGAAATGCCAGCATTAGAACCAGGCATTCTTGATTCCAGGCCAGTGCGCTCACAGGGGAAAATATGAAAGCCATAGGGAGAATTCACAATTTCTAATATCAGTGGGTTTTGGTGGGTGGTTCTATAAAACATCACAGAATATAGTGTTTTCTTAACACTCACACTGAAAATTTTCAATCTCCACATATTTATTGTTATAGCAAGGCAGTGTAGTATGAGAGAAAAATATTTGTTGTAGAGCTAAAATCATGCCTCCTTTACTTACTTATTGCTGGCCAAGTTAGCTTCTTTGCTCTTCATTTTGCCATCTGTAAAACGGCATTAAAAATACCTCCATCAAGTTATTTTTGAAAGTTAAAGAGCAACAACTATGTAGCGATACTAGCCCAGTGTCTTCCCACATTCCTTAGCAGATGCAAAAGATAGGTATTGTCTGATGATCACAACAAATCTTACAAATTAAAGGATCTCTTCAGTGTGGCCTAATACCACAATAGGTCCTTGAGTAACATCCTAAGCTGCACTAGCAATCTTAAGAACTCTCAAAGAAGACTTTTTCCTGCGAAGATCCTGAAGGATACTATTCTTTGCTTCCATGACTCTTAGAATCGTCCTACATAGAAACATGACTAGGGATTTAAGAAGACAACAGGCTTATATAAACTTGTTTAAAAAAATTAAAAGTAATGAAAGAAAAGAATGTTCTTATTTTTCTGAACACAAGATAATACAGGATAGGTTTCAAATTTACTACTTCCTGATGGTAATGTAGAAATAATTTCTGAGAACATCAATCTAAACATAGCAATCTAAACTGACACATACGTGTACATATGTTATAAAAATAAATATCAGCTGGAAGAGGTGTTACTCAGCATAAGATCAGATTATTTTACAAATACACCTTCAAGTCTCACCTCTACAGAAAGCCTTTCACAGTTTTAACATATTCTAATATCCCCAGCTTTTAGTCCACAACTGAAAGCAAGCTACATAACACATTTGCAAAGATATTTCCATTTGCAAGTTGTGTCACCATGGAGCTGAAAGGAGCCTTTAAGACCACCCAGTACAAACTCTTCATTTTATTGATGAGAAACTGGGGCCTGAGAGGTTATGTGTGTTTTTTTGCTAAAAGTAAAAAGCAATAAAGAAACTGGGATTGGGCTAGAATAGAATTCATACCACTAGGCTTCTGGCCCAGGGCTCTTCTTGGGAGCCATGGGGTCTGACTTTATACCATACAAGCTGCAGAGTTAACAAAACTGAGGCTTAGAAGAAATCGCTCTGCCTCTGAGTGGACCTATTTTATGTCCTTACATTCTAAAAGAATTCCTCATATTTGTCAATGTTTTCTCTTACTTCTGTTAAACTAGAATAGCTTTTTAAATGGTTTTCTTCTTTCATGATTTTTTTTGAAATATCATTTAATTGCACCCTATCCCCAGGGTTGGTAAGTGCTAAGAAACAATGGTTTCAAACTGATCAGACGTTGTTCTTCTGTTCTCCACTACCAAAGATATCCATAACTCTGTGCGTGCTTTTCCCAATAGTTTGGGCTCTGATTTCTACAAGTAGTCTATCTAACCAACATTCACAAAAAGAAAAATGTGTGAGAGCTCTGTTTCACTCTAATAAGATGTTGACAGTTTTGCCTTCACCTTTGGATCACTAAAAATGTTCTCCCAGGAAGTAGGCCAACTAATAGAACTTAAGAGCACAAATTTTGCAATCTAACTACCTGGATTCGAAACCTGACTCTATCTTTTACTAGCTGTGTAACTTTGCCTAAGTAACCTAAAATCTCTGTGTCTCACTTTCTTTACATGCAAAATAGGAGATATGTTTCTACATAGCAGAGCCATTGTGAGAATTACATGAGTTAATAAACGTAAAGTGATTAAAAGAATGCCCGGCACACGATCAGGACTCAATAAGTGCTGTTATTGTTGTTGATGATGATGTCACTAATTTTACTACTGGAGAATAGTCATTCAACCAATGGCTCTGCTGTAAAAACACAAAAAATTCATATTTTAATCAAGATAAAGATATTATTAAAAACAAATGACCACCCCGACAAGAGAAGTACATAGATAACACTAGTATATCTCCCAAACACACATTGAGTC
The DNA here is from genome assembly GCA_031878705.1 of Tapirus indicus. Taxonomy (NCBI): domain Eukaryota; kingdom Metazoa; phylum Chordata; class Mammalia; order Perissodactyla; family Tapiridae; genus Tapirus; species Tapirus indicus. The sequence goes on from CM062937.1 coordinate 14,813,889, forward strand.
TAAATTGACTAGTCTCTTTCCTTAGGAAAATAAATTTATGACAATTTTAATATTAGAATTTTTGTGTGTGTGTGTGTGAGGAAGACCAGCCCTGAGCTAACATCCGTCGCCAATCCTCCCCTTTTTGCTGAGGAAGACTGGCCCTGGGCTAACATCCGTGCCCATCTTCCTCCACTTTATATGGGACGCCACCACAGCATGGCTGACAGGCAGTGCGTCGGCGGGCGCCCGGGATCTGAACCCGCGAACCCCGGGCTGCCAAGCGCGAACTAAACCGCTGCGCCACCGGGCGACCCCTAGAATTTTTTAAATAAACATTATTTTTCTGTTTATACTCTTCTTCCATCATATATCTATAGATGACCCTCTGTGTACTTCTCTAGATTTGCTACACTGATTCTTGTCTTAGACAAAACAAAATAATTTGGGGACTAGGCAAGCAGTTAATTAGAGGACAACAGAAATCTGACACTAGACGTGTGGTATATGCAAAGTCAATACAATCCAGTAATTTCTATAAGCAGAGGGATAAGAACTTCTCCAGGACAAAATAATCAACATTTGAAGGTCCACCACCATCACAACAGAAAATCTATGCCTGGGCAATTTATTTGGCATTAATAAGGGTGATCAACCCCATCTTAGAAAACACAATGAACTTCTTTTCTGGTATGATCAGAAAACATTCACATCATAATTTATTCTGGTCTTTTTCTTACTACTGAAATAGAAGCCTTCACAATACCAAACCTCCCTTCATCAAGCCAGGGCCTAACCCAAACATATGTAGTATGGAGCATACGCTTTTCCTTATTTATGTCTCTTAAGTAAAAATAAAACTCAATTCCTTTCCAAAAATAAGGAGCAAGCCTTACTCATTTTGTCTCCCTACTCCTACCTCAACCCCAAACCACCAAACATCATGAATATTCCTTGGCATACAGTAGTCTTTTTTAAGTTAATATTTTCTGAATGAACGAAGCCTTCTGATTTCTCACATTATGCAGAAATGTAAGAAACTGCAAACATATGTTTCATAGTAATAAACTGTGAAGTGGTATTTCTTCCCATCTGAGACATCAGCTCCATATCTAGTCCTACAAGACGTTTTGGGTGAGAGGTGAGGTGGCCTAAACAGGTCGCACAGTTTGTGGCCAAGTGGGAAACCACACAGCGGTATCTCCACCCCCACTCTGTGCACCCTCAACTCTTTGTCCCAAAATAGAATTCTTAAGGTCATTTCTTCAAATATGTGATTAAACTACATGCAAACTGGATTTTGTCTTGGGTTTCAGTTAGATTAAAATACAATAAAAATAACCCAAAATTGTTTTAACCACACATGGAAAGTAATTTTCAATTTAATCATGTCAATGCATTTAAATCAAATGAAATGAATGGGATTTGAAAACAAATTTGGAAAGTATAAGACATATCTCAAATATTATTGATCTCCTTCAAATCCTGTTTTACATTTGGGAAACTATATCTTTTCTTTTTTCTTTGCTGAGGAAGATTTGCCCTGAGCTAACATCTGTGCCAATCTTCCTCTGTTTTGTATGTGGGTCGCCGCCACAGCATGGCCACTGCAGAGTGGTGTGGGTCCATGCCCAGGAACTGAACCCAGGCTGCCGAAGTGGAGCGTGCTGAGCTTAACCACTAGGCCACAAGGCCAGCCCCAGGAAATATATCTTAAAGAAGAGTCAATAAAGTCAGTCAATTCCAATATAATGCCTCCTTTAATCTCCAAGACACTAAAATAATATAGCTGTCTTCTGAACTCTGTGTCTGCTTCTTCTCCATCTCCTTCACCTTTTTTTTCTGAACCTGGGCTTGCACACAGGGTAGGGAGTCTCCATAGTTCCATGTTCAGTCTTCTGTCCTACTTGGTGACGTCTTGCTCACAAAACACATCCATTCTCAGGCCAATGGTTCAGCTGGCAATCCTTGGAGGGCAACTCCCACCCCCACATCTAGAACACTGCATGTACTTCTGAGCTACAAACTCTTATCTCCATTTGCCCATTGTAAATTCATTTGAATGTCCTACCATCTCTCTCAAGTTAAAAATACCTAGCACCAGGGGCCAGCCACATGGCATAGTGGTGAAGTTTGGCATGCTCCACTTTGGGGGCCCAGGTTTGCCGGTTCAGATCCTGGACATGGACCTACACCACTCGTCAGCCATGCTGTGGTGTCAAGCCACATATAAAGTGGAGGAAGAATGGCACAGATATTAGCTCAGGGCCAATCTTTCTCAGCAAGAAAAACAAACAAACAAACAAAACCTAGCACCAAATTCACCTAATTTCCTCCCTTGTCTTGTTAATACAGATTTCACCTTTTTCATCAGATGCAGAAAGTCCATGGTAAGCCTTCTTGTGAACCGAACAGAGTGCCATTTTGGGGACAAAATGAACAGAGTCCCTCTTCTCTGTAAGGATTTAGCAGTCAAAGAAAGTAAAAATGAGAAAAAATGTAATAAAAAGATATTTTACAACATTTATCCAACTTACACAATCTTGGGGACTTTCTTGTGATGACTGTTCAAGATCTTTGAACATCTTCCTACATTTTGGAATTTTCTCACATTGTGAGTCCAGTTTTTGAAGCCAGAAAATTCAGAGACTACCTTACACCTGGGCATGAAAGCGGGGAGAACCAGTTTTCTGGCAGAAGCCATTGGGGAGGCTTTTGGTTCCTCAGCTTTGGGAGGCAGGTCCCTGGCATCACAGGATCTGAGAAGCCACATGATCAGAGAGAAGTCCTGGGGTGTGACTGTGTAGCCCCAGAATCAGGCTCGCTGGCACCCTCCCAGAGAGCCTGGATGCTTACTATTATCTGTTGATACACTCTGTTTTCTGATTAAACTAGCCTGTGCAAATTCTGTTATTTGCAACTAAAAGCCCTGTCCAAAACAAACACTAAAGTATTAAAATTCTATTAATTCTCAGAGGCACAAATTGAATATTAGGAAAAAGTGGTCAATTTCAAAAACAATTGTATTTGTCCTCACACTAGTCCATTTTTGCAGACCACACTGCCATGCTACACAACCCGACAAAATCCACACGTCCAAGAAAGGGGAATGCTGACGCTCTTAGCTCCTATGAGTAAAAAATTCACCATGATTTCCTTGCCAAAGAGTATTTAGTGTTTCTTCTGAAAAGTAATTTAGAATAATTTGCTGACAGTAAGCTTATAAAAACCTGTGTTTTCTTTACCCCTGAGGGTAAATTAAACCGAGAAACCTTAAAATGGAGTCTCCTAAATAGATGTCCCAAGGTCATCAGTAATCTAAGTGTTTTGGTTATGAGTACAGCATAATAGTTAACAGCATGAGCTCTGGAATCAGAATATCTGAATTTGAATCCCAATTCTACCACTTAGTAATTGTGTCACCTTGAACAAAATAAATCACATATCTATACATCAGTTTCTTTATCTACAGAACAAAAGTAATTATAGTACCTACTTCAAATAAGTTTGTAAGCATTTCTTATACAGAAAATACATGGAAAGTTCTTAGCACATTGACTAGCATATGTTAAGCACTCAGTAAATGTTATCTGCTATGGTTATTAGTAGCATTATTAGCAATTATGATGACGATGACGCCATAACAATGCAAGGTAGTCTAGAATTTAACATTTGATTCAGCCCTGCACTAGACATCTATTTAGTAGAGCCATTTAATATTAAACATCTCAGTTCTTCCAAATGTCTTCTCTTGTTCTTTCAGGGGGTTATTACTTTTGAAAGTAAATTACCCACACTCCTTGGCTGAAAAACACACCTGGGGGTAAGTTGCCTGCCTGAAAAGCTACACAGCTCTTGATGGGATGTTGTTTGTTTTGGGCCTGAAAACAGCTTTTCTACACCAGTGCCCCTTCGAGGGTATTTTGGCCTCAGATTAGAAGGACAGTGAGCTACTGCAATGGCATTTATAGAGGGCCTCAGCGTTTCTGAATATTCATTTCTAGCCAATGTTTCCAGCCAGGGTCCATTTCCAGTGGCTAGGGGAAAACAAATATTTGTCTTGGGATTGTTGAGTTCCAAGCATGTTGCAAATGTTTTCACCTAATACTTCCCTGGGAAAATATCATCGCTGGTAAACGTTAACTCGAAAACTTAGTTGTTTGTTTAGTAAAAAGCTGTTGCAGTAAAAACACAATCTTGCAAAGTATTTGCAAACATATGTGTTGATTTTGCCATTGTAACAATGTGGTTATGATATGTTCTGGATTGGTACATAAAGTTTCTTTTGTTTAACATCATCATCCATAAATAATCGTTGTAACCCTTGTTTGGAGTTATCATCCCTTTGAGAATCTGATGAATGTTCCCTACCATTTCCTCAGAAAAGAAATCCCCATAAACATATATGTACGTCTGCATACAGAACAACTATGCATGGATAACAATTCAAAGTTCTAAAATAAATGTCCAATAAATTATCTGTTTATTGGCAGTCGATTAATCAGAAGTCTCTGGAAACTAGCACTTCAGCTTTTTTTTTCCTGAACAATGATACTTGGTGTTCATATAACGACTCTGGCTTCATGAACCCTTTGAATCCCATCGATGGATACCTTGGAGCCCTGCTACTCAAAGCACAGCCCTTGGACCAGCAACATTAGCATCACATGGAAGCCTGTTAGACATGCAGAACCCCAGACCTGCTGAGCCAGAACACACATTTTAATAAGATATCCAGTTGGTTCATATGCGCATTAAATTTTGTGAAACACTGCTTTGTGAACAGTTGTTTAAGAATCTCTGATCTTCAAGATTCTTTCAATGCTTGAGTCACAAGTTAAGTGAAATTCTAATACTGTCTTCTAGAAGCCCCCAGTGTAATGTGTGTGAACAAATACAAATTAAATGCTAATCGTTTATTCGTTCATTTGTTCAACAAATATTTTTTGAGTATCCATTGTGTGCCAGGCATTGTTCTAGTCACAAGCCTCTATCCTCATTCTAGAGGGAGAATACAGATAATAAACAAATATGCAAGTAAATAGATGGCAATTAGTGCAGTGAGGTAAAACAGAGCAGGATGAAGATGACGGGGAATGCTGGGGGGGGTGCTGCTTTTCAAATGGGGTGGCCAGGGAAACCTCATGGATAAGAGGACATCTGAGCAAAGACCTGCAGGAAATGAGGGAGTGAGACCTGCACTATTGGAAGGAAGAGCTTTCCAGCAGAGAGTAAGGTAAGGTAAAGACTCTGCGGGAAGATATTTGGTGAAGATCAAGGAGGAGGCCAGCTCCCCTGGAGTAGAAAGGCATGAGGGAGCAGGAGAGATCAGTGAAGTGGGATGCAGAGGGTCATGTAAATTCTAATTATCAATGAGCACCTGGACCAATTGCTGTAAACGCACTAGACGAGAGACAGTGGTGTGACAAGTCCAAATGGGTTCCGTGGAGGGGAAGACTGCCCCCTCTCTTCTGTTTAGGCAGGGAAAGTCTCTTCTAGAGAAGGTGGGGTTTCAGAGGCTGCTTGAAATACAACTTACTCCCATCAGAAAGCAATTTATTCTTCTTTACTTTTTTTGGAATTTAGGTTTAAAATATAGCTGCTAAGTACCTCTGGCAAAAACCAGATTCCATTTCAGAGGGTCTGGCACATACTTGGCAGGAAACACACTAAACTAGAATTAAATAATAATCCCATGACTGGCTATAATTCAGAACCATATCTTGGCTACCTTTTGAGGCTTATGTTCATAATTATTCTAGACCACATTTCGACAGTATTCTAGCCATCTTGTCTGAACATCTGTTTCAGGGACTCTTCTGCCTTTGGCCAACGTGTGCTCTCACTGCAGACGGCATGCCAGATGACCAGTGCCATCTCCTTAATATTGTACATCCACATCTTGTGTTTTTGAGTCTGTGCCAAGTTCCTGTTGCGAGACACAAGGTTTTGGTAACAAGGGATATGTGCTCCTCGTACTGCCATGTGTAAACCACATGAAAGAAATCATGACTCTATTGCTTAAGAAGTCATGCCAGTGACTGTAAAGATCAGCCCAGTCTACAAATAACAGCTATCAATTTGTACAACCCTTGTACATGGGATAATCTAATCCATGCTAATCTCTCTCCATTGTGGCAATGAAGATGCTACAAGCACTCCTCACACAGAAAAGCTTCAATCAAATTAATGTTCCATGTCAGCTCTATCTTAAAATATTTCCCTTTCTCCATCCAGAATGAAGAGTGAATAAATCTGTCTACACTGAACGAGCCTCCCAAGGATTCTCGATCTAATCCAGCCAAAATGGAATTTACAAGTCAAAAAAAGCTAAAAAAAAAAACAAGGATAATAAATGGAGGCCATTATTCACTTACAGATAGGTATAATCCACTTTAAGAAAATTAATTTATAAGAAGAAAAATTAAGGGATTATTACTCACAGAAAGTTTTCTTTTCCCACTCAGTTATCTATAGACTATTGGAGCCAGATAGGACCAATGGAGGTCATCATTTACAGAGGAGAAAATGGTGGCTGAAAGAAGCAAGAAGACCTTGCTCAAAGATGCACAACTCTGCAGTGGCAGAGAAAGCACCAGAACCAAGGTCCTTCATCTCCCTGATAGCCCACCTCCCCACCCACACACCAGGACTATCTACAGGGTTACAGTCTGAGAAGCGCCTCTGATTTGCTCCAATATTTGTTTACATATCATTAACTACTTGGGGGGAGAAAAGGGAGCTATGAAATTTAGAGTTAAAATGGCAGGAACCATTGCTAATTGAAAATCAATTCGAAATGAAGATAAAGCATCTCTGAAATCCTAATGCAAGTCAAGGGGAAAATTGGATTCGATTTTTAAAAATTTAATTTTCACAACTCTCAGGAACATGTCTGTTGTACCACAGGAGGCACCCTTATAATGTCAGTGAATAATTTCACTCAGTCACCCAATCCACCTGTTTCATACTTGACCTATCTTAACTTTGCAGGTGGTTGGTGATACAGAGTGGAAAATGTTACCACTCAAAATCCAACTTTGTAAAACCTAAACCTTTTATAAAGACAATCAGCACAAAATGTGGCTTCACACCTGCAACTGAAATAATATGAAGGAACAAAGAATGCCAAGAAAAAGTAAACAAGCTAGCTAACCCAAATTAGTTTGTATATTAGCAAACTTAGGATTTAAAGAGTTTTGTCAACCAATAAATTATTTCTCAGGATCTGTCAGTGCATAGAGCGCATGACAGGACATCCATAACATGATAACCATTTAAAAGTCCCAATGATGGATCCCAGTAAATCCTCTGCTTATAATGACTCATCATCAAAAACCTCTTGTAACTAGCATGGCTACACTTTCCCAGGACATAGCAATGACCCTAGGATATTACAAGATTCCCAGGTGTGTCTACTTTTGTCAGTATCAATCTGATGCTGACGTTATTTTCTTGGGTTCTACTTGTTCATATTGGTACTCCTCTCCAAAAAAGAGTATTGCACTAGCACAAATGCATTGTTCCCATAGATAACACAGTAATCTGCTTGGTAGAATCTTATATATGTTGAAAGATCTGTTCACAAACACAGCCCTCTCATTTTACAGACTAGAAAACTGAGATGTTTAAGGATTTGCTCAAAGGCTATTGCAGCTTATTTATGCAAATCCAGGCCAGGAACTCAGGTCTCCAGGCTCCTAATCGGCTGCTGTTTCCACTCTGTCAAGCTACCTCCTCTATGAGTACCCCCCACTGTAGGATAGAATCTTACTTTATCCTCCAAATCCAATTCAAATGGCCTACATTTTAACTCACGCATAATTACTAAATTGGACCGGGAGTTTAAAAGCAACTGCTTTTTCTATTACAGTGGAAATTTTGGCTCAATAACTATAAATGGCTTACAACGTTGTACAAAACGCTAGGCTTTCCAAAATGTCTGTTGTTTTTTTTACCCTTCTGGACGGTCTCTGAAGGAGCATCTCCAACACTGTGTGGCACAGAGGGAAATCTGCAATCTGTAGCGGGAGAATGCTTCACTAACCCAAGACTTCTGACTCTCATCTCAAACCTATGGCTTCTTTAGGTTTTTAAGGTAATGGCAGCACCCAATAACAGCCAATGTTTATTGAGTGAGCACCCCAAGCCATTCTCACCGCTGGTCCTTTGTACACAGTGCCTGTCATTTAACCTTCATCACAACCCTGAGAGGTGGCTATAACAAACCCCACTCAATAGATGAGCAAACTCAGGTCCAGAGATCCTTAATCTGCCAAAATCAAGATCAAACAGATAGTAAATAGAAAAGTCAACACTGGAGTTGTCCATCTTGCTAAAATGTTCCTTAAGACCATCAACAGGAAACAGATCCTATTTTCCAGCAGAGGATGCATTCTTCATGTCCTATCCTTTCCTGGTATCTAAAGTAAAGAAAATAAGTGGAAGACACTAATTAATCTAATAAGAATAATACTTCAGTTACATATGCCTTCTAAATCAACATTCAATCCAGAGAGCTGTAATCCTATTTCCTCAGACACAACTATTCCAAAGCACAGCAATGCAAGTCCTCTTGCACATTTGCTCTTTTTAGGGTAGTGACACTAGGCCTTCTGCACACTGGCCACCCAAAAAGCAATAGTTTCCCCATGTGTAAAATGAATTTCATAATAGTAGTGTTTAGGGTTGCTGGGAGGATTAAATGAGTTACTGTACATAAAGCTCTTGAACCATGCCCCAAAGTAAATTCTCTGCAAATATTAGCTTCTACTCTTATTATTATTACAAAACTAATAAGTCAGGCAACAATGCATTTCTATATCTTGGGTTGATCATTCAGCTAAATAGCAATTATTTAGCATTGACTAGATGTAGAGATCTACAACAAGAACTAAGGAAGGAGTAATAAAAGGAAAAACAGATCCACTCCCAGTACTACAGGGCCTGGCAATCCACCTGAGGGAAAGAAGATAAACGCAGACGAGAGCAAAAGCAAAAACTAACAAACAGAAACATTTTCACGCACAGTGTGTAAAATGAATGGTGTGCCTGTGGTGACCAAAAAGAAGCAGAGTGACTTCCAGAGCCAGCTAGGTTGCCCTGGAGCAGAGGAGGGCTGTGCCACAGCAGAGAGAGAGGACGATGGCACTGCGGACAGACGGAGGAGCAGTGCAAAGGCTCGCGGTGGCACTGGACAAAACAAGAAGAGTGAGAGGGTTTCTGGGAAGATGAAAAAAAAATAAGTGCTTTGTAAATCACGAAAGTGCTCAAGTTTTAGATGTTATGATTTCCAACGTGGATGATTCTGATCAAGTTTTAACCAATCCTGCATTCACAACTCTTTACGCTACCGAGACCTGCATAATTCCTCTCTTGGAGTTTCACCCACTATAGGGAGTGACAGAGCTAGGATGTTTGGGGACATAAAGGATGGTAGGGCCCCACCTCCATCACATGGCACATGAGATCCAAACCGCCTGAGCCTGGAACTTTGCTCTGCCACTGCCAACCTCTGTGACCTTGGATATTTACTCTCTGGCCTCAGGGTTTCCTCATCTGTAAGATGGAGCTAATAATAGCTATTTCCCTAATAGGCTTGTTGCGAAGACCAAATGAATTAATAGATGAAGAGTTCTTGGAAGAGTCCCTGGCACCTCATAAGTATTATTTAAGGGTTTACATTATCTTAATGAGCTCTGTTATATGTACGCTGTTCTCTGTCTTGTTCCAGCTCTGATTACTTTGTCTGAGACCAGACATCCAGTAGGCAAACTTTTAGTACTGCATTCACTTGGCAGGACTCCAGGGATTTTAGAAGTGGTCTCATAACAGAAATGAAAGAAAACAAAAGTGGGGCCTGGACCTTGAAAAACAAGCCTGACAAGAACAAGGGCTTGAGGGAAACGGTTTCTCCATTCCTTCCCAAGTTCTAATGCTCGCTCAAGCAGGGGAGTTAGAATTTTTATCCCATCCTTTCCAGCACACAGGCCTGGTCATCTAAATGCAAGCAGGGCATCCTTGGTGCCTCCACGACATTCACAGAAACCCGCAAGAGCCTTCTCAGACTGCAGACAAGATCCCCAGCTGGGAATTAGGAGGCACAAGGAGATCTGTTTTTCCACTTATCTATTTTTTATTTTGCATGGATACAGCCCAGCATTTCTCAGACCCATGGCCTACAACCCTCTGAGGGCTTCCACCAGACCCTCGAGTTGAACATCATCCTGTCACAAAAATATAAAGCCAAAAAAATCCCTGAGCTTCTAGTCCACTTTACAAACAATGTCCACAAACAGCTGCATAGATTCAGACTGAGGGAACGTTTGTGGATTGCCCACTCTGTGGCAGCTTTACCTGTTACTTCATTTAGTTGTCCTAACAACCTGTGAAGAAGCTAGCATCAGATACATTTTACAAGGTGGAAACTAAAGTTTAGCAAGTAGAAGAGAAATGCTTCATATTCCAATAAGTGGCAACTGATAAGGTTTGGATCTGACCTCAGGCATATTTGACCCTCACTCTAACTCTTCTCTGTTCGCTCATCCAACAAATACTTATCAAGAACCTATTCTAAACTAGATGTGGTTATAGACATGGGGATACAGCAAGAAAAAGACTATGTCCCTGATCTCAAGGAGTTTACATTCTAGAAAGGAAAACAGAAAATAAACCAAGAAATATAATGACCTCAGTGAATAAGAGTGACAAAAAGAAACGAACATGATCGAGGGTAGAGAGTGACAGGAGGGTGAGGGATCAGGGAAGACCACTCTGGGGAGGTGGCATTTAAGAAGACACTTAAATGAAGTGAGAGAGACAGTTAGGCAAAGAGGGGCCTCCCCCTCCAGCAGAGGTGACAGCAAGTGCAAAGGCCCTGAGGTATATCCAAAGAAAAGTAAGGAAGCCAGTGTGATTACAGTGAAGCAAGCAAAAGGGACAGTGGTAGGAGACGAGGTCAAAGAGACTGACTCAGGGCAGATAGCACTTAGTTGTGTTAGGCTATGGCAAGGTATTTGCATTGCATTTGATTGTAACAGAAAACTACTGGAGGGTTTTGCCCTGGGAATTATATTCTCAAAAGAATCATATTCTTTTAATTGATGTCTTAATAGTTTACAACTATGAAATTTTAGTTGTACATTATTGTTTGTCACTCACCATATAAATGCTTCCCTTCACCCCTTGTGACCACCCCCCTCCCCCTTGCCCCTGGTAACCACCAATCAGTTCTCTCTGTCCTTGTGTTAGTTTATATTCCACATATGAGTGAAATCATGCAGTTATGTGTTTCTCTCTCTGGCTTATTTCGCTTAACATAATATTCTCCAGGTCCATCCATGTTGTTACAAATGGGAGAATTTTGTCTATTTTTATGTCCTTTGTATATATATATATACCACATCTTCTTTATCCAATCATTTGTCGAGGGACGTTTGGGCTGCTTCCACTTTTTGGCTATAGTGAATAATGCTGCAATGAACATAGGCGTGCATAAGCCTCTTTGGATTGTTGATTTCAGATTTGTTGGACAGATACCCAATAGTGGGATAGCTGGGTCATAAGGTACTTCTATTTTTAATTTTTTGAAGAATCTCCATACAGTTTTCCATAGAGGTTGCACCAGTTTGCATTCCCACCAGCACTGGAGTAGAGATCCCGTTTCTCCACAACCTCTCCAACATTTGCTGTTTTTTATCTTGGTGATTACAGCCAATCTAACAGGTGTAAGGTGAGACCTTAGTGTAGTTTTGATTTGCATTTCCCTGATGATTAGTGATGTTGAACATCCTTTCATGCGTCTGTTGACCATCTGTATATCTTCCTTGGAAAAATGTCTGCTCATATTCTCTGCCCATTTTTTGATTGGGCTGCTTGTTTTTTTGTTGTTCAGTTGTGTGAGTTCTTTATATATTATGGAGATTAACCCCTTGTCAGATATATGATTTGCAAATATTTTCTCCCAGCTGGTGGGTTGTCTATTCATTTTGATCCTGGTTTCATTAACCTTGTAGAAGTTCTTTAATCTGATGAAGTCCCACTTATTTATTTTTTCTTTTGTTCCCCTTGTCCGAGTAGACATGGAATCCGAAAAGATCCCTTTATGACCAGTGTCAAATAGTGTACTGCCTATATTTTCTTCCAGAAGTTTTATAGTTTCAGGTCTCACTTTCAGATCTTTGGTCCACTTTGAGTTAATTTTTGTGTACAGCAATAGAAAATGGTCTACTTTCATTCTTTTACATGTGGCTGTCCAATTTTCCCAGCACCATTTATTGAAATCCTTTCTCCATTATATGTACTTAGCTCCTTTGTCAAAGATTAGCTGTCCATAGATGTGTGGTTTTATTTCTGGGCTTTCAGTTCTGTTCTATTGATCTATGTGTCTGTTTTTGTACCAGTATCATGCTGTTTTGATTACTATAGCTTTGTAGTATATTTTGAAATCTGGGATTGTGATGCCTCCTGCTTTGTTCTTTTTTGGGGGGGTTGCTTTAGCTATTCAGGGTCTTTTGTTGCCCCATATGAATTTTAGTATTCTTTGTTCTATTTCCATGAAGAATGTCATTGGGATTCTGATTGGGATTGCATTGAATCTGTAAATTGCTTTGGGTAGTATGGACATTTTAACTATGTTTATTCTTCCAATCCATGTGCATGGGATATTTTTCCATATTTTTATATCTTCATTGATTTCTTTCAATAGTGTCTTATAGTTTTCATTACATACATCTTTCACCTCCTTGGTTAAGTTCATTTCCAGATATTTTTTGTTGTTGTTGTTGCGATAGTAAATGGGATTGTCTTTTTGAGTTCTCTTTCTGTTAGTTTGTTCTTGGCATATAGGAATGCAACTGATTTTTGTAAGTCGATTTTATACCCTGTGACTTTGATGTAGTTGTTGGTTATTTCTAACAGTTTTCCAATGGATTCTTTAGGGTTGTCTATATATAAGATCATGTCATCTGCAAATAGAGTTTCACTTCTTTGTTGCCTATTTGGAGTCCTTTCATTCCTTTTTCTTGCCTATTTGCTCAACCAAAACCTCCAGTACTCTTGAATAGGAGTGGTAAGAGTGGGCACCTTTGTCTTATTCCTGTTCTCAGAGGAATGGTTTTCAGTTTTTCCCCATTGAGTATGATGTTGGCTGTGGGTTTGTCATATACGGCCTTTATTATGTTGAGGTACTTTCCTTCTATACCCATTTGTTGAGAGTTTTTATCATAAATTGATGTTGGATCTTGTTGAATGCCTTGTCTGCATCAATGGAGATGATTGCGTAGTTTTTATTCTTTGTTTTGTTAATGTGGTGTAGCACGTTGATTGATTTGAGGATGTTGAACCATCCCTGGGTCCTAGGTATAAATCCCACTTGATCGTGGTATATGATCTTTTTGATGTATTGCTGTATTTGGTTTGCCAATATTTTGTTGAGGGTTTTTGCATCTATGTTCATTAGTGATACTGGCCTATAGTTTTCCTTTTTTGTATTGTCCTTGTCTGGCTTTGATAACAGGGTGATGTTGGCCTCATAGAATTTGTTAGGAAGTGTTCCATCTTCCTCTATTTTTTGGAAAAGTTTGAGAAGGATAGGTATTAAGTCTTCTTTGAATGTTTGGTAAAATTCTCTGGAGAAGCCATCTAGTCTTGGACTTTTATTTCTTGGGAGGTTTTTGATTACTTTTTCAATCTTTTCACTTGTGATTGCTCCATTCAGGTTCTCTATTTCTTCTTGATTCAGTTTTGGTAGGTTGCATGTGTCCAGGAATTTATCTATTTCTTCTAGATTGTCCCATTTGTTGGCATATAGTTTTTCACAGTATTCGCTTATAATCCTCTGTATTTCTGTGGTATCTATTGTAATCTCTCCTCTTTCATTTCTAATTTTATTTATTTGAGCCTTCTCTCTTTTTTTCTTAGTGAGTCTAGCTGAGGGTTTTTCAATTTTGTTTATCTTGTCAAATAACCAACTCTTTGTTTCATTTATCCTTTCTACTGCTTTTTTTCATTTCAATTTCATTTATTTCTGCTCTAATTTTTATTATTTCCCTTCTTCTGCTGACTTTGGGCTTTGTTTGTTGTTCTTTTTCTAGTTCTATTAGGTGTAGTTTAAGGTTGCTTATTTGGGATTTTTCTTGTTTGTTAAGCTGGGCCTGTATTGCTATGAGTTTCCTCTCAGGACCGCTTTTGCTGAATGCCATATGAGTTGGTATGGTGTATTTTCATTTTTGTTTGTCTCTAGATATTTTTTGATTTCTCCCTTCATCTCATCAATGATCCATTGGTTGTTCAGTAGCTTGTTGTTGAGTCTCCACATCTTTGTCACTTTCCCAGTTTTCTTCTTGTAGTTGATTTCTAGTTTCATAGCCTTATGGTTGGAAAAGATGCCTGTTGTGATTTCAATCTTCTTAAATTTATAGAGGCTTGCCAACATATGGTCTATCCTTGAGAATGTTCCATGTGCACTTGAGAAGAATGTGTAGTCTGCTGTTTTTGGATGGAGTGCTCTCTATATATCTATTAAGTTCATCTCGTCTAGCTTTTTGTTTAGGTCCACTATTTCCTTGTTGCCTTTTTGTCTAGATGTTCTATCCATTGATGTGAGTGGGGTGTTGAGGTCCCCTACTATTATTGTGCTGTTGTTAATCTCCCCTTTTAGATTTGTTAATAGTTGCTTTAGGTACTTTTGTGCTCCTGTGTTGGGTGCATATATATTTACAAGCGATATGTCTTCTTGGTGGAGTGTCCCTTTTATCATTATACATTGCCCCTCTTTGTCTCTCATTACCTTCTCTATCTTGAAGTCTGCTTTGTCTGATATGAGTATGGCCACACCTGCTTTTTTTCTTTGCCATTAGCTTGGAGTATTGCCTTCCAACCTTTTACTTTGAGTCTGTGTTTGTCTGTGGAGCTGAGATGTGTTTCCTGGAGGCAGCATATTGTTGGATCTTGTTTTTTAATCCATCCCGCCGCTCTGCCTTTTGATTGAAGAATTCAATCTATTTACATTTAGAGTGATTATTGATATATGAGGACTTGGTGTTGCTACTTTCTCACTCATTTTCCAGATCTTTTGCATTTGCTTTGTTTCTTGTCTCGTGTGATTCGAACTACCAATTCAGTTTGGTAGTCCTGTGTGATGGTTTTCGTGGTTTTCTCTTTATTTATTATATGTGTCTCCACTTTGAATATTAGTTTAGTGGTTACCATGAGGTTTGTATAAAAAATCTCATATATGAGATAGTCCATTTTCTGGTGGCCTCTTATTTCCTTTGTCTAAGTCAATTCTGTCCCTTTCCTCTTCCCCTTCTAAGTTTTTGTTGTGATGACTTATACCATAGTGTGTTGTGATTTCGTGTTTATAGTGATGAGGTTATGTTTATTTTTGGTGTTTTCCTTCCCTTAATCTTTGATGTTATAGTTAAGTGTTTGCTAACCTATTCTGATAAAGAATTCCATTTTATCTGATTTGTCTATCTATTTTCTCCTTGCACAAAGCTTTGTATCCCCTCTTTTCTTTTTCAGGCATGAGGGCCTTCTTGAGCATTTCTTGCAGTGGGGGTCTTGTGGCCATGGATTCCCTTAGCTTTTGTTTATCTGGGATAGTTATTATTTCTCCATCATATCTGAAGGATATTTTTGCTGGATAGAGTATTCTTGCCTGAAGGTTTTTATCTTTCAGAATTTTGAACATATCATTCCACTCTCTCCTAGCCTGTAGAGTTTCTGATGAAAAATCTGCTGAAAGCCTGATTGGAATTCCTCTGTACATTACCTTATTTTCTCTTGCTGCCCTTAATATTTTTTCTTTGTCACTCACTTTTGCCAGGTTTACTACTATGTGCCTTGGGGTTGGCCTTTTTTTGTTGATATATTTAGGAGATCTATTGATTTCATTCACTTGTATTTCCAGCTCCTACACCAGGTTTGGGAAGTTCTTGGCTATTATTTCTTTGAACAAGCTCTCTGCTCCTTTTTCCCTCTCTTCTCTCTCTGGGATATCTATAATCCTTAAGTTGCTCTTCTTAATTGAGTCGGATATCTCTCTGATAATTTCTTCATTTCTTTTTAGCCTTAGTTCTGTCTCCTCCTCCAACTGGAGCCTTTCTAGATTCCCATCTTCAATAATACTAATTCTTTCCTCCATATTGTCAGCTCTGGTCTTTAGAGATTCTAGATTTTCCTTTATCTCCTCCATTGTGTTTTTCATCTCCAACAATTCTGATTGGTTTTTTTTTTTTTTTATGAGTTCAATCTCCTCTGTGAAGAAGCTCCTAATTTCCTTGAATTGCCTATCCATATTCTCTTGTAATTCATTGAACTTTTTCACGATAGCTATTTTGAATTCTCTGTCGTTCAGGTTATAAATTTCTGTGCCTTCCAGGTTGGTTTCTGGATGCTTGTCATTTCCCTTCTGGTCTGTAGATTAATGTATTTTTGCATTATAGTTGAAGGTGTATTTTTATTTTTCTTCATCCTGAAGATGCCTGGTCATAGATTCCACTTGCCACCACTATGTGAGGTTTGTGTGTTCTGAAACTGCTAAGATGTGCAGGCATTCTGGCCAGACTGAAGCATGGCTGGGTTGATATGTGGCTGGGCTGGAGCGCCTTGCGTTGTCACCGGGCCACAGTGCCACCAGGGTGGGTCTCCGTGGGGTTGGGTCTCCATGGGGGCAGGGCATCACACTCCGGCCAGGCCACTGGGTTGGATCACTGCGTGCCTCCCCCAGGCCACAGCACCCCTGGGCTTGGGCGCTGCTAAGTGTGCCCAAGCTCAGCCGCTGATCTCAGGTGCTGAGCATGGCTGAACTGGGATGTGGAGGGAGGGAGAGTGGCACTCACTTTCACCTCCCCATCCCAGGGGCTTCCCATTCCTCCCTGGCTATCTGCTCTCCTAGAGTGTTAGTTTGGCGAGGACACCCCCACAACTGATGCATTCCTTCCACCTGGCCGGGTTTCTGCCGGACTGACTCACAGCATGCCTCCCAGGTCTGCAGCACCCCTGGGCTTGGGCCCTGAACTGGGGCACCAAGCATGGCTAAGTTCAGGCACTGAGCTCCGGCGCCAAATATAGCTGAGCCAGGATACCGAGGGAGGGAAGGAGGGGGCACTCACTTTCACCTCCCCAGTCCTGGGGGCTTCCCGTTCCTCCCTCACTATCTGCTCTCCTGGAGTGTTAGCTTGGCGAGGACACCCCCACAACTGATCCATTCCTTCCGCATGGGGGTTCACCACCCGCTGAGTGGGAACTTGGAGAGCAAAAGTTTTCCCACAGAGGGCCACCCCTCCCCCTCCTCTCTGAGAGCCGTGTGGTCTCAGTCTCAGGTCCGCTGTCATTGGGGAAGGAGGGGAGCCTTCCTTACCCGCTTCAACTTCCCCTATGGTTTCCAGCACATCTGCCGTCAGATGTAAGGCTGTGTGGGTCTATCAGACATCCTGTGTATAGTTTGAAACACCTCCATTGCTGTTTGGATGACCCTTTTGTTGTATCTTAACAGGGGGAGAGTTTAGGGGGAAAAGCTCACTCCACCATGACGCTGACGTCACTCCAAGAATCATGTTTTTAGGAAATCACTTTGGCTGCTACATGGAGAACAAGAGGCAATGCAGGGGGCTGGTCAGGAAGCCAATTTAGCAGCTGGAATGAGAGACTATGACAGCTTGAGCTAGGTCTGTAGTTGGACTCGCGACACATTTTGAAGGTGTTCTTCCTGGTATGGAGTCAGGGTGGTCCTTAAGGAGTTCTTTTGGGAGAATTCTTTTGAAACGCAGTTTGAGAAATGTTGAAACCAAGACTAATGAGACACCATCAGTCTGTCACAGCCATGACTGAAATGTGATGCTATCACCTGTGTGACAGTGCATCAAGTGTGTACTCTAGCATTAGGACAACAGTGAACACTGAGCCACACTGACAATGTCATTTCAACCTTTTTCAAGGGTGAAAAGGCTCTCTTTCCTTTACCCATCAGTCAGTTCCAGAGCAATTTTCTCTTGCTCTACGAATAGGTTCTGAAATTCTAAACTTTTAAAAGAATCCTAGGTTTCCTCCATTTCTGCATTACAGCAGGCTTCTCCATAATCAGGTCAGCCTGAAACAGGACATTCATAGATGGACATATCCGGCAATAAAACTGGTCCTTCTCTCAGACATAACTCTCTTTGAAGAGCTCAAGTGCTATTGGTATTACCTATTTGCATTTCAGAAGATTAAATTTTGGAGAGATTAAAAATATGTGGTTGAACAGTGTCATCTGACTCACAATTTTGTGCTATAAACCAAAGGTAACTTGTTGATATGTCTGCAATGGACAATGATGTGATCCCCCACTACACTCTAGAATCTTTTACATGATCTCCCTTTGTCATCACAACAACCCAGTCAGCTACATAGACTTTTGTGTCCACTGGATTTTGCTGATGAAGAAGCAGAAAGCTCCCCCATGATTATGTAGAGAGTTAGAGGTAAGGCCAGCATTGAATCTCAGATCTTCTTAACTTCAGACCAGGGCTTGCTTGATCAGACCAACCTACTTGCCAACCTGATACACAGTTTCCCAGAGGATTAGAAAAACCTAAAGCAAATTTATTCTTTAAAAAAGTTGCTATAATAGAATAGATACTATTAGCAGATTCAATGATTGTGGAGAAAAACTCAGGGAAAATTAGCCTGGGTTAACTTCTCAAGCCCATGTTACACCTGTCCCCAAAGGTAGGCATATGTCCCTTTGATGGACCAAATTCATTACAGATTAAGCCCTACTATGTAGAGTCCTGATTATGAAGAAATAGAGGAGATGACTTTCCATGAAAGAGGCAGGATGAACAAATGCAAACATACAAGAGAAGCACAATGTGTATGTAGAGAAACATGAAGAGAAACAACTGAATCTTTAGAGAAAACTTCTCAAAGATAAAAGTTTACCAGTTTTGAAAGAAGAAGGAGAAGTTATAAAATAGTTTTTCCCAATGTTGAAGAGAAAATAACTCAAGTAGAGTGAATTGTGTTTACCAAGATTCACAAATGGGATAAGAACTCTCTGTACTCAAGAAATAAAATAATGAATTATCTGAAAACCAGGTGCTATAATCACAAATAATTGCTTTGAGATAAGTATGTTGGACAGGCTTGAGATGGGTATCATCCAATGTAAACATCCCTAGAACAGCAGAGTAACTACTGGAACACACTAGCACCTGAATTAATGCAATTTTCACATCTATTTTCGCACCGTGCTTGGATTTTTCTGTCCAGTATTCTGAGAGATGTATGTTGGTGGAAGAAGGCCAAGTGTAGGAGAAAGTCTAAGTGAGGAACCAGTTGCAGATCTACCCTCAGGTACAAAGGGCTCTGGCACCACCTAAGAAAAGGAATCAGAAACTGTAGCCATGAACCATTCTTTTAAGAACTTTGTAAGTTCTTTAGAACCTGGCATGAGGGCTTTCCTCATGCTCTTATAAGGATGATTGTTTGTCTGTTTTCCCACAATTCTTAGCATATTCTTGACATATACAAAAATGAATGGATGTACATATTTCACTCAGCTAAAAACTAATCATCCTAGTCATCTTTGGAAGACTGGTAATCTGTTCTTCAACCTTTTTGTAACTCATCCCACATGGAGTTAGGTCCTAAAAAATATAGATGTACTGTCAGAATTCAAATAATTAGGAAAATTGGTATAAAATGTAACCTCAGTAATAGCCAAAAAAACAAAAAACCAAACGTCCTTCAAAGAGTGAATGGATAAACAAATTGTGTTACATGTATACAATAAAATACTACTCAACAGCTGAAACACACGACAACTTAGGTGGATCTGAGGATGTTATGCTGAGTGAAAAAAGCCAGCCTCAAGAGGTCGCACAGGTATTATTCTACTTACAAAACATTCTTGAAGTGACAAAATTTCTAGTGATGGAGATTAGTGGCTGCCAGGCATCAGAGTTGTAGGGAGTATGTGATTATAAAGGAAGCTTCTTTGGCATAACTGAAGAGTTCTGTATCCTGAATGTGGTGATGGTTACACGAATCTACACATGCGATAAAATTTCACGAACTATATACTTTCCTCCCCAAAGTACCATGTAAAAACTAGCAAAATCTGTATAAGCTCCCTAGTTTTAATAGTATTATATCAATGTCAATTTCCTGGTTTTGATCATTGTAGTATGGTTATGTAAGATTTCATTGAGGGAAGCTGAGTAAAGGGTACATGGGGGCTCTCTATAACATTATTACAACTCCTGAGTCTAAAATTTTTTTTTTTAAGTTTTTAAAAACATGTAATTTTATTGACCCCTCACACCTCAAGTCATTCCAATACCAAGCCATAAAATTGCAGAAATTTCACTTGTACCAAGATAAATAAGAAGACAGGAAGAATATTTCTGCTACAAATATTTTAAATTGAGGTTTTCACTAGACTTTTAACTACAAATAATTTCATATTGAGAGTTGTTTTAGCTAACAAATCCTTTTTCTGTGTACCTTTCTAACTCAAGGCACAGAAAGGCAACATGTCAAAGGGGCAGCAAAATGTCCCCTCAGAGTGCCAGGAACTTTACCTAGATAACACCACCCAACCTCCCAAGCTTCAAGGGCTAGTCTCTGTTCCCAAGATGATTTCACATGTTCCACTTTATTGTTATCCTTAAGATTCTAGAATACAGT
Source organism: Tapirus indicus (assembly GCA_031878705.1). Classification (NCBI taxonomy): domain Eukaryota; kingdom Metazoa; phylum Chordata; class Mammalia; order Perissodactyla; family Tapiridae; genus Tapirus; species Tapirus indicus. Next base: position 14,834,544 of record CM062937.1, read on the forward strand.
CTGCCTGCCTCTCCTTTCAACAGATGCCAACACCTTTTTCTTGGGGAGTCTCTCTCCCCAGTGCTCCTGAAGATGTCTGAATAAGGCACATCTCTGGAGCTTTGCTGCCCTGGAAATAAGCACACCTGAGCTTTTTCCCTAAGGGCTTGCTGCTTCTCACTAAAGAGAAGTTGTAAGGATACCAAGTACTTTATAAATTTTTCAGTATAGTTGTCCTTGGTTTATTTTCTTGTTTCCCTTTCTAAATATCCATACTGATGCTTCTGAACTTTATTCTTAGTGGTGACCCCATCCTCAGCCTTCTCATTCGCAGGAGAAGCCTATTATAAATTAGTTCACCATCGGCACCCTTAGTAAGCAATTTACAAATGCGACTTCCCTCTCTATACACCCCTACTTTGAGAGGCACTCATCCTCAACATTGGCACCTCTTTTCCCTTCTCCTCAAATATACACTTTGGGCATATTTACTGCCTTCTATTTCCCAACTCTTTACCTCCTACTTTTGACTCTTTGCCTAATGACTCAAATGAAAAATTGTATCTCAATGTGGGCAGCCATGGGGCTAATAGTTGACAGGCCAAAAAGTGGACAAGCTGTGGCAGAGGCCTGGGAGCCATGCCCTCTTGAAAAGTGACCTTTTGGCAATTCAGAATAAGTGGCCACATGGTTCATAAAACAAGTGATCAGCTTTAGCTAGAGCTGTCTGACAATGGGAGAGGTGTCCTTGCGAGACTGTGAACTCTGCTATGGAAGAGTTCAAGTTCAAGAAGTTAGATAATTTAGTTTTTTCCAGTGTCAGTATAAACTGAACGCTCAGTCATGGATGGAGGCTTGCCTAGATATCCTCTAGCATTCCTTCCATTAGTTAATAGATTAAAGTTTCTCTCTAAATCTAAGATTGCCAGATGTTTCTTCCCATTTACTTTCCAATTTGAGTTTATGTTTTCCCTCTTTTGAAATTCAAGACCAGATCCTAGCAACTAAGCCAAATGCCTAACATCACACAGCCCCCCAAAAATGCAAAAAATGGTGATAAAATCAAACGATCAACTCAAAATCATTCCAATGCTTTGCACATAACAGACACTCCAAAATCTTCTGAATAAATGTTGAGTGACTATATAATTTATACACCAAAATGATTCCCATAAGAAGGGCCTATATAAGCAGCATGGTGACCACATTAGAAAGGGAAAACTTCTGTAAATATTTAACTACAATGACAAGTCTTTTCTGAACCAAAAACTGGGCCACATACTATAATAATGGAATGAAATATTTGAAATTGAGATCATACAAAAATTCAGGACTTATGGCTGCTATTATAATATACTGTATATTATATTGTAATATAACATAATAATGGGTGAATTAAATATATATTACTGTGTATTTTTTTCTCTTATTAAACTTTATTTTAATGGGTCTCAAAATTCTGTGACAGATTTTTGGTCAAGTTGTTTCCATTAAAAAGTACTAACTTTAAAAACTAATAACAAAAAACTGCCACACACACAAAAAAACAAACAATCCACCAAACACTCTCCTTTCCTTCTGAAGGTTTTATGATGCATTATTATATATATATATACACATATGTATACAGTGTATTATATATTATATTATTATATTTATTATAACAGCAGCTATAAATGTATATATATGTATATATATGCACAAAAATTTATATACACATACATATTTACATACTCAAATTAATTAATTATATTAATATAGTTAATTAGATAAACAAAGTGTATATATACATATATACTTTATATTAATATAGTTATAGTTATAATATATATACATATATAGTTATAATATACATATTACAATATACATTATATATAATATAGTTATATTAATTAATACAATTAGTTATATAACCTTAATCGTATTTATATATATATCAGAAGTAGTTACATTTAAACTCTGAAGCAACTCTGATTTACACATATATATAATATACATAAAATCTCAAGGTTCACATTACCAAGGACTCCCTTGAGAGTACACAATTTAGTTTCACAAAATGTGCTAATATTTATAATCTTGTAAACAAGCTAGAAACGTTTCTGAACTTTGTGGCCTTATTAGAAAAATCGTTTTTTCCTAGATCACAATGCTTTCACTCAAGAAGCAGATAACACTGGTTCCCAACCCCGACTGCATAATAGAAATACCTGGGGAGCCTAAACAAAACACAGAAACAGAAACTGATGCCTGGGTTCCATTCCCCAGAAATTCTCGTTTCACTGGTATGTGGTTTATTCTTTTTTTTTTCAGGTTGTATTTTGAAATTTTTGAACATATACAGAATATGACCTCATCACACAGCTTCAAAAATTATCAAATTTTGACAGTCTTGTTTGATCAAAGCTCCTGCTTTGTTTTTTGGCTGCAGTATTTTAAAGAAAATCCCACACATTACGTTATTTCATCTGTAAGTAGCTGTATACACAATCCTGATTTTTTTTAATATAACTACCAGTCTTAATAAAATTTTAAAGGCTTAACAACATTTTAAAAAGCTCCTTAATATGATGGACTAGCCATTCCCTATTCAAACTTCCCCAAATTGTTTCAAAGATATCTTTTTCAATTTAGTTTGTTTGAATTAGCATCCTAAAAATGTTTACATGTGGCTTTTGATTGTCACATCACTTAATTCTCATTATTCTATGACAGTCCCTTCCTTTCTGCCCTCTTTGCCTTTATTTGCTGGATAAACCAGGGCACATTTCCTGTACAGTGACCCATATTCTGACATGTCTGATTATTTTCTGTGATGTCATTTAACATGTTCCTCTATCCTCAGTATTTCCTGAAAACCACTAGAAGGTCAGGTAGATTCAGGTGCAATTTTTCAGGCATGCATGTTTCATGGATGGAGCTGCGTACTTCCTGTTGTGACAGCACAAGACTCACAATGTCTGGCTGGTCCACTAGTGGTGCTATGAAGATCAACCAGTTGGTTCAGGGTTTCCAGCCTGATCCCTTTGTTATAAAGTCCCCCATCAACAGTTCATCTAATGTTTTAGGCAGTGATGATCATTGCCTTAGATTGGGACAATATTTTAAAAGTCCTCAACACCAGCCTCTTTAGAAGCTCCCCAGGTGATTCTAATGTGTAGCCCAAGTTGAAAACCATTGATGTCTTATCTGAACTCCGCACACCCTTGGGGAAATAATTTAGCTATCAGGAATGGAAGAAGCCACTTTAGACACTAGAAGCCGTGCACACCAGAAAGAATATAGTCATTTAATTGTTTCTAAATTGAAAAAAAATGTCACTCTTGCATAAGAACTAATACATGTGTCAGAAACTCAATGGTATGAAAAAACATGATCTGATGTGTAGGTGTACGCTGAGCCCGTCGTGCCTGTCTTACAGCTGATCCACACATAACACTCCTGCTGCCTCCACAGTCTGCTCCTTGATCAGATTTGCTCTATCAGGGGAATTTAACACAATGAAAAAATGCCCTTCTCTCTCCGCTCACACCCTCCAGTGATTAGAACAGCAAAGAAAGCCACACCCCAGGAAAACATTTGTTCAACTCCCAAATAATTACTATACCCTACTGTAGAGCTTTCTCAAAAGATCCCTCTGAGCCTAGACCGACCTAAAAAGTTAGATTTATTTTGAACACCAACACTGCTGGTCACAGAGAAAAGTGAGAAGCTTAAAAACTTGTCTTTGAAACACTATCCTTCTGGAACCCAAAGTCACTTCGATACTGCTACTTATTTGCTCCTCCTCCCTCACTCCCAATGCCAGTCTCCCTGGACCCATCATACTCCTTTCTCTAATGAAATTCAGATTCTCTATACCTCATTCTTTATCACTTTTACAGTGTTATCCTGTTTACCTGATCAAAGGTATCAATTTACCAAACCGATCTGCTAACCTACATTCATGGGAAAGGTATAAAGGGCCACTAGTAGGCAGGGTAACAATGCATATTTTAAGACACACTTCCACAAACTGGAGCATTGCATTTGGTGGCAAACCCCTTAGTGCTGTAGGTAGACAGCATAGTACAAGGGAAAATATTCTGAGATCACGAACTCTGGATTCAACTCCTTGTCTCTGCCAGTTATTTTATTTGGGAAAAACATTTCACTTCTCTGAGCCTCAGTTTTCTCTCTTATTAAATAGTACATTTGGTTGAGACACAATTTAACTCTAAACTGTTATGCTTTTATGAATGGTCAGTCCAAACCAGAGAGATGACTACTGTTATAGAAGGTCATCTAAGATGTATTCTTTTTAAGAAGAATATATGGAGACACAGTACCCACAGTAAGAGATGAGCTGGCACACATATTAAAGACAGTAAAAAAAAAAAAAAACCCTCAAAATAAATGACTAGCAATTTAAAATTTATGTAAATTATTGAAATATTCATAGGTGAAATGACATGATATCTGGGATTGCTTTATTTCAGTAAAAATATTATAAATGGGAGACTAGCTGAAACAAAACTGGCAAAGTGTCAAAAAATTGCTAAAGCAGGGTGATGAGTACTTGTTCTCTCTAGTTTTTGCATATTTGAAACATTCTATAATACGAAGTTTAAAAATCTCATGCAATTGCATCTGCTCTCCCTTAGTCCAACTGTGGAATATTCCATGGTTAGACAGTGAAGTTCTCCATTTGGAATTATTGAAGGTGGCTGGTGGAAGTGGAACAGAGAGCCTATAGATAACTATGTGGATTCCAGGATATTCCGTAAATGTTGAGTCTCCTCAGGCCCGCGTCTTTCTCTTTGCTGAGATACTATCTGTGCTCACAAAGAGAGCCAATTCTGCTGAAAAACACAAGTTCACTATCATTTAGGACCAGACAAGAACATCAAGGCTCTACATAAGAAGGAGAAATTGTACTTAGGTCTCTCACAATGCAATATCTTGAAGAATAAGACTAACCCTAAAGGAATCTCATCAGAAAGCAAAGCATGAGAATCTATGGTTAATATGTGTTGGGTCAGATTTTTCAAAAGTGTCAACTGCTCCCTGAGAACTGAGCACCAGTGGATCATTTATTCACTCTTCTTGGTCACTTAAACAATGTTCAGTGGGCTAACATTCCAGGAGTCTTAACGGATAATGCTCCAAACACCTTCCAGAGAGCTTAAACAGCAAAATAATTCACCTGATCACCATAGCAACTCAAGATAAGGTGGATATTTTTCTATTCATCTGAAGTGTTTGCTGAACAAAATTATTCTAAATTGTTTGTGTAAACTGCAGGTCTGCGTCACTCTAAGCAACAGATATGGTCTTTTTAAGCCTATAAATAAGCTGAATTATTATCTTCTGCATGGGGAAAGTCAGCTACCTAAAATGATTATCAAAGTGAATAAATTTGCAAGTTGCATAATTTCAAGTACAGAAATTCCCACCAGCTTACTGAAGTGAAGATATCAGATGGGGTAAAGAAGTAACTTCTTCTTTCTTCTCTTCTACTGCTTTGAATTTCTGATGCAATGGATTGTCTGATCTGATGGAAATGTATTCCAGAAAGATACAGTCCAGCCCCGCCATATCTTAAATATCATAGGGAAGATAAGTGTGGATCTCTGTTTTGTTTCTTTTGTTGTTATATTATTGTTGTTCCATAAGAACTGGGGGATGTGACCCACATTGGACAAATATAGAAATTTCTATGTACAATAACTTGTATTTAGGCTTATACCATTTACTTAAGAAGACAACTTAAGGCTTTCTTGAATTATAGGTATTCTTTTACACATTGCCACTTACCATGATGAAACTGCACAAACATGAGAATATAGGACATATCCAAAGTGGGGGAATGTTTAATGTTTTATGTTAAACCAAGAATATAAGTGAACATGGATGCAACACTGGGGCATTAAAAAAAAAAACACAGAAAATCTGAAATTTCCATGGTACAAGCATATAGGGTTCTAGTTTACTCAGAATGGTACTTGATAACTAAATATTCTGTCACAAATTGCAACAAATAAATCAACAAGTAGAGTATTTGCAGTTTGTTCTAGTAAAAGAAATCAACTCACTTTCATCAACGGTTCTGTTCCTGGGCTCTCTAAACTAAGCCAGGGCACAAAACCTGCTCTGAAGGCTCTGAAGGCGAGTCAGAATTTCTCTTTCTTTTCTTCATCTTAAGAGTACGTCCACCCTATAGCAAACTCCTGAAAGAAAAAGAATGACCTGCTGTTTTCTCCCTTTAGGATACAAATCTAATAAGTGTTTGAAAACATTTATGGAACAGTCCTTCTTGATCCATGAAAACAAGAAATAAAACTTCCTGGAAGGATAGAAATGCTCCATTGGGTGTCAGACGACCATTTAGAGCAAAGGGAGATGTTTTTGCCAAAGGAGGTAAGCACATATTAGATGCTATGTTCTACTCCAAGTTACGAGATGATAACAAGTGGTAATCTTGTGACCAGTAATCCTCCACTCAAATAAGAATTCACTTGAATTATTTAATTAACAGAAAAAAAAACTCAGCTAGATAAAGTCTACAGTACTGCTCAAGGTAGAAAGATCATTAAAGTTAAGCATAGAAGTACTTCGGTTAATATAAAAAGACTTTAGTTGGTTTCCACGTTACTACTTCTTTCCCTCTATTTTATTACTAGGAGAAAGTTTCTGAACATGGGCTGGGGGCAGCTACACAGGGGTGCTCTGCATCACAGTGTATTCCCATCTTAGTCAGGATCCAGCTTGTGGATGCAACAGGAAAACTGTTATAGAATCTTAAATTGCATTGCCAAAATGTTGGGTTTTAGGAAAGTGGTTTTCTCCTAACTAAAACGGGGTCATAATAATATAGCAATGGCTTCTAGGATGTTTGCAAAATGTCATATACACTTTTAATAAAACCATAAGCAAGAGTGGTACCTGATCTTATAAAGGGAAATATTTCAATATTTCACCACTAAGTAGGATGTTAGCCATAGGTTTTTTGTAGATTACCTTTATCAAATGAAGAATTTCCTTTCTATTCCAAGTTTGCTGAAAAATTTAAACATGAACCTATATTACATTTTTTTCAAAAATTTTTTAAGCATCTCTTGAGGTGATCATATGATTTTTCTCCTCTGTTCTGTTAAATATGACAGATTGCACCGCTTGATTTTCAAATATTAAACCAACCTTTCATTCTTTAGTAAAGATATCTTATTCTTTATGCATGTTGTTGGGTTCAATTTTCTAATGTTTTATTAAGGATTTTTGTGTCTATGTTCATAAGGTTACTAGTCTATAATTTTATTTTCTTATATTGTCCTTTTCAGGTTTTGGGATCAAGTAAGGATAGCCCCATAAAACAAGTTGGGAATTGTTCCCTCCTCCATTATTTCCTTAAAGAAATTGAGTAAGATTGGGACCACTCTTTTTTCTTAAATGTTTAGAGAATTAAGTAGTGAAGCTATCTGTCCAGGAATTTTCCTTGTGGCAAAGTTTTGATAATTATTACAATATGTGATCTCATCACTTCTATCCGATATGGTAATTAGAAGTCTTAGTCAGAACAATTAGACAAGAAAAAAATGTGAAAGGTATAACAATTGTCAAAGAAGAAGCGAAATTGTCTTTATTCACAAAAGACATAAAGTGTGCACACAGAAATTCTTAAGAAATATACAAGGTCTTACAAGATCTACTAAGTCAATTCAGCAAGGTTGGGATACAAAATCATTACAGAAATCGATTTTATTTTTATATACTAACAACAAGAAGAACGTTAAAATAAAAATTCAATATAATTCACAATAACATCAAGGAATATGAAATATCTAGTGATACACTTAATAAAAGATACAAGAGACCTTTCCCTGAAACCTATAAAATATTGGTGAGCAAAATTAATGAAGATGTAGAGAAATTGAGAGATACAACATACTCATGGGTTGGAAGACTCAATATTGTAAAGATATTAATTCTGCCTAAGTTTAGCTATAGACTTAAAGCAATTCAAATCAAAATCTCAGCAAGCTTTCTGAGAAATTGATAAGTTGAAGATACATTGATATGGGGATTGAAAGGACCTAAAATTGCTAAAACATCTTGAAAAAGAATCACAAGTTTGGAGAACTTACACTGGCTGATTTTATAATTTAATTAAGAGAGCGTAGTATTGACATAAGGATAAACAAATAGACAACAAAACAGAGAGTCCAGAAATAGAGTCACACTTATATAGACAATTGACTTTTGACAAAGGCACAAAGGCAATTCAATGGGTAGAGAAACGTCTTTTCAACAAATGTGCTAGAATAAGTGGATTTTGCATGGAAAAAAATTAATCTTGACCTATACTTCACAATATACACAAAAATAACTCAAGATGGATTGCAAACTTAAGGCATAAGTTAAAACTCTAAAGATCCTAGAAGAAAACATGGAAGATTATGCTCATAAACTTGGGGTAAGCAGAGATTTCTTAGACAGAATGCAAAAAGCACTACTCATAAGAGAAAATATTGATAAAAAGGCATTTACCAATATTTAAAATTTCTGCTCTTCAAAAGACATTCTTTAAGAAATTGAAAAAGTTAGCTACATTCTGAGAGAAAATATTCACAACACATATATTAGATTCATATCCATAACATGTAAAGAACTTCTATGAATCATTAATAAGACAAGCTAATAGAAAAATGGGTGAAAGACCTGAATAGACACTTCATTAAAGAAGATACACGAGTGGCCAATAAGCACAGAAAAAGATGCTCAACATCATTAGTCATCAGAGAAATGCAAATTAAAACCACAGTCAGTTACCACTACATACCCTCTATTAAAAAGACTAATAATATCAAATCATTGGCTAGGATACAGAACAACTGGAACTCTCATTCATTGGGGTAGGGATATTGCAAAATGGTACAACCAGTTTGGAAAACTGGTCACTTCTTACAAAGTTAAATATGCACCTGGCTTATGATCCAGCAATCCCATTCCTAAGTACTTTCCCAAGAGAAATTAAAACATAGGTTGACACAAAAACATGTATATGAATGTTCATAGCACCTTCATTCCTAATATTCTAAAACTGGAAACAACCCAATATCCATTGTGTGACACATCAATGCCACAGAATACAAAAAGAAATGAACTACTCACATATGCAACAATTTAGACTAATCTCAAAAGCATTATGTAAAGCTAAAGAATCCAGGCACAAAATAGCACCAACTACATGATTCCATTTATATGAAATTCAAGAACGGGCAACACTAAGTGATAGTGACAGAACTCAGTGGTTTCCTCTGTATGTGGGATATGAGGAAGAAGTATGAGGGCCATGAAGAACTTTCTAGAGTGATGGAATTGGTCTATATCTTAATGGGAGAGGGTATTCACAAGTTTATACAGCCGTCAAAACTTACTGAACTGAATTCTTTAACTCTACATTTTATTGTATGTAAATTATATCTCAACAAAAATGTTAAAATATCATGTGTTGATAACATATGACAGTCTCTTATACCTTTTGTCTCCCTCATTCCCCCATTACAGGGTCCTACTACAGAGCACCAACTGAGGAAAGCATGAGTTAAAATAAGACTTCTTCAAACCCTCTCTTCATGCACATTTGCTTTCTTGAGTCTTGCTGTGACATTTTTCTAGGCTGCTCCTAAGAAATCCAGCAAAATTGTATATTACTTATGCACTTTTCTAAAATCATCCTCAGCACAAATGATCATTTTATTTTAGAATGTAGCACAGTGGAATATAAAACAAATGTCCTGATTTAGTGGAGTTGTTTTTTAGCCAATGTGACAAATGCTAAATTATCTGAAACAATAAGAGAACTAGGACTGAGATTTGTGAAAACCAAGAGTTATTCCAAACTGAATGATGGAAATAAGTTTCAACCTCCTTCCATGCCAGGCTTAAAACAGAGCTGGCAATGAGGAGTTTAAGTGGCAATTTGTTCTTTTTACTCTCCTTGTCATCTTTGCCTACCTTTTGGTAAAAAGTAGTAAAATGGGCAGAAAGCATGTAAAAAAAAGCGAGAACAAATTTCCAGTATTGAGAAATGTTACCAAATCTAAAACATCTCAAAGTATGGATGTCCCAGAGACACGACTTTATTCAACTACTGTTCTCATAAAAGAAGTGCTGCAAAAATCCAAATGATGCTTTGTAACTTTGAAAATGCAAGAGAACAGTGATATTGAATGGCTATTGCAGTTTAGGATATGCCTGGCCCCCCTGCCTTCAACGGTTCAGCAAATGCATTCCTGAGACCCAGGCCCTACTGAACCCTCAGCGTTTGCTTAAAGAAGATGACTCCTAAGACACTGAAATGGAAATAAATTTACAAGCAAAGCCAAAAGAAAGCAGCCAGGCTCAGGGGCCTCATCAAACCTACTACGCATGACAGTTCTTCCTTCAGAAACTCTTAAGTATATGGGCACAAGCCAAACAGGTAACACGTTTTGCTACTTTTTGAAGCAGTAATATTTTTGATTAATCCTCTGTTTGTTTCTAATAGATGCAAAGGGGAAATAAAACAGACCATAAAGTTAATCCAGAGGGGCCCAGATGGAGAGATGCTGTAAGGATAATGGACATAGGTATTCTTTCATCTCAGTTTGGAAGGAGGCACAGTTGTTCTTAAGGAGTTCACTATGGCTCCCTACACACGTAGCTCTAAGCTCTCCATGCTGGCCGGCCAGTGTCCATCAATTAACATTGCTGGCGCTCCTCAGTCGACAGGGTCAGCTTGGGGAAAACAGCTGTGCCCGGGAGGTTGCTTCAATGACGTCTCCCTTCTTTAGCACACATTTACCTTCTCTGCCTCCTCCTTCTCCTGTGCCATTAATAGACCTGCTTTCTACCTGTCACCTGGGAAGAATCAATTTCACAAAGTTGTGTAAGATAACCAAAAGGGTGTCATGGGTGTGTCTTCAGAAATACTTGCATTTTTCAAGGACAATCAATAGTATGTTTGTAATGAATAAATGATATAAGAGATTGACGCTCTTCACTCGAAATGTAAGACATGAATTGAGGCTTCAGTGACCTCTCTCAATATCGGAAACCTGGAGGGAGACGGGGAGATGAAGATATTATGCATGCAAGGATCTTGCAGATTGTGCTATATAAACAACGGTTTGCAAGGATTTAGATTTCTAGCTGTTCAAACAAAGGGCTATTTACAAATAAAGTGACAGTATAAATAATTTAAACTTTCCCCTTGAGCTGGGCTTGTCCTAGCAGGTCTCTCTGCTCCTCTTGGCCTCCCTAACCACCATCTACAGCCTTGATCCTATAGGAAAATGCTGTCCCAGTACCAAATAAACCACCGAGATTACTCTTTGGGGACAAACGCTTCAGGAATTGAGGAAGATAACTTGTGGTTAGAGAGTCGGTGGGGGGGTAGGACTCAGGGCAGGAATTCCCTCTCTCCTGGAACAGCAGACACCCCTGAGAGAAAGTGAATTCTCATCGCTGCAGTGCAATGGAACTCCATGCCCTAGATAATGGTCTTTGGCCAACTTTTCAAACGTATAGTCAGGTATATTGGCTAATTATACGTAAACCCCTAGGAAGCAGAGCAAGGATTCATTAAGCCCCAGGTGAGGTTAAATAAGGCACTTTCTGAAAATAGTGAGGTTCAAGAAACATATTATTCACTTGCTCTAAGAGCAGAACATTGAGTGAAATTTGAACACTTGCTAGTCATTCACACAAGGAAGAACAGCTGGAATTCAGAATGAGTAATGGGACAGACACAGCACAAGCCAGTAAACAAAATGTGGATCTGAATCCACGCTCAAACACCAGCTATATGACCTTGAGCAAATAAGCTACTCTCTCACTGTCAAGTTTCTCAACTATAAAATACCTTCTTAGAGGGTTATGTGAGGGTGATTTGCAGGAAGTGATATGTTGGGATGTCAAGACTGGGATCACAGGTATAGGCGTCTTTATAAAAATCAGGGCTGCAGTTCAATGCAAGGAAAAAAATCTATGGTTCAGATAAGGCCACACAGGTCAGTCTTCCCTGCCGAGACTCTGGGGGAAGTGAACTAATACCCAGCCATTATTGGCAGAATGCCCAGAGCAGTCCGGACCTGTCCAGGGCAGGAGCTGGGGAAGTAGTTACAGGCAGTGAGGAAAACAAGGCAGAGCTTGATGGCAGGAACTACACACCCAACCAGCAGTGCCCGCTGGGTTCATAGGGAGAGCTGATGCTCTGGTCAGGAACCTCACCTTCCACCTAAATACCCACGTAGGCAGATAAAGGGAAACCAAATCAGCCCAGCCCCATGTCTGCACAAGAGCAGGTATTCAATAAAGAGAGAGAGCGATTATAAGGCAACACTGCACTAAAAGGGCTATTTTTATAAGTATATCGTGCCTTCATTTTTCTGTTTGAATAAATAAGAGCAGCTGCACTTGCCCCTACAATTTTAGTACTTGTTACAGAGGCCATTGAGATCCTATGTGTGGAGCGGCCTCAGCCACTTGGAAGGAATGGATTGGAATATAAGGATTATCTTTCCGGGGATTAGGAGTGAGAAGATTTCCGTGCATCAAGAGCGTCCCACAGTGATACCATAAGATTTCATCCTCAGTACCTTCCGGCAGTAGGTAAAAGGCATGTCATTAGCAGCAGTAGCAGGTTACCATCACTCAAGGAAAATTTAAGCTCTCTCAAGTGCATATTTTCACACTAGGAATGTTGCCTCTGCTACTTATAATAAGGCAGATGTTAATAACACATTATAAATTTAACATCTTTAAATTGACAGAAAGGAAACAAATAAGTACCAGAGGGGTGTATTTCAGTTCAGCCTCTCTTGGAACAAGTACTCTCCAACCCTCCATGTTATTCATACTTGGTCACCAGAACCACTCAATGGACTGAAATAATTTAGATCCTAAGAATCAGTAATAGGTGCTGACATTGTTGCAACATCCTACAGATATAACCTTGAGACAGAGAGGTCACAAGAGCAAACAAATTTAAAAAAAAAATCCTGATGTACCAGGAAAAGTAGAGATAGAATCGTTTTTGAGTTTTCCTTTCCCTCATATATTTATGACAGTGATTATTTGGATAGATCTGGCACTATAAATAATTAAAACAGCAGTGCCTGGCCAAGTGAGTACTGCAGGCTCCACTGATATTTTATTGCAAGATTCAGTTAATGCAATAATAGAAGACAAATCATGGCTCCTTAATTGACTAAAGTTTACTTTTTAAAAGAAGTAATTAAATCTCAAAACTCCCTAGGCTCTCCTCTCAACAGTCCTCCAAGTTTGTGTATAACTTTCTAAAATCTTACAATAGAGACCAAAGGTTTAATTTCAAAATAGCTGGATACATATCAGGAGGGATAACTGATGATGTATTTTCTCACCTCTAGGAAACTGGGTTTTTTTATTATAATGACTGATTTGACAATGAGAGATAATTTTTGCAAATTTTCTTTAAATATTATTAATTAATGCCTTCCTACAGCCTGAATTAAGATAATTCACAATGTTTGTAAAAAATACACTAAATCTGCTTTTGAAATTGGCTTGTTTATAAAAGGAAAATATCAAAATCAGTAAAGTAAAATAAGCATTGAGATATTACTAACCAGTCATTTCATAGACTTTAGGGTGTTACAACTGACTGGGATCTTACAGATCTTCTAGTCAATTCCTCATCTGATACTCACCTTGGAAAATTTCAGAGATGAAGAGACTGGGATTGAATGAATACATTGCTCAACGTCACAGAGCAAGTTGGAGCCAAGAATAAAACACAGTTCATGTGCCCACCAAATCAGGATACTGCTTTTCAATACTGTCCACTATAATAATAATAATAATAATAGCACCAACAATAATCATTTGATGAGTGTTTACTGTTCTTTGCAAAGCCCTTAACATTTCATTACTGCATTTATCCTCATAAGAATGCTATAAATAAAAATTATCATTCCCTTAAAAACTCTAGAACTGAACTAGAGTTTGCTGCTCCCCATCTTCAGATCTGTTCCTTCTCCGGTGCTCCCAACCCTAATCCCAACACCTTGTTATTGCTCAAGGCAAAAATGCTGAAATCATCCTTGACTCATGGCTTCCTCTCATACCCACATTCAATCCATCAGCAAATTAAATCTCAAATCTAACCAATTCTCTCTTGTCCAAGTCCAAGTGCTCAAGTTCTCTAGCCAGAGTGCGGATGTCTGGCATATAGTAGACGTTAAATAAGTATTGGCTTCATGTTAACTCAACAGTCTCCTAACTGGTCCCATCCCCCTGCCCTCCCATTCCTGCCTCCTTTACAGTCTATTCTCTGCAAGGCAGTCTGATGGGCGGTCCAGTGACAATGTAAAACAGGTCATGTCACTTCTTCACTCAAAAATTTCCAATGCATTCTCATCATATTTAGAACAAAATGTAAAATCTAAGAACCTTGTCCACTCAGCTCCACTCACTGTCCTTCCCGCTCTTTTTCAAACGTCTCAAGCATTCTCCTGCCTCAAGGCCCTTTCACTTTCTGTTCTCTCTGCCCAGAACATTCTTTCCTTACTTCATTCAGCTTTCCTCCAGCCCTGACCTCCTTACCTACACTAACTCCCTGATACGCTAGGTCTCTCCCCTTCCATTCATACCCAGAAAGAATTGTCTACACTTCTCTCTATTCTCATCCCATCCTTATCCTTCAACCCCTTCCCAACTAGCTTCCATCCCCATCACACCCCTGAACTGATTCTTGCTAGAATCACCCATAACTTCCATGTTACTAAAAAGCAGTAAAAATGTTTTCTTCCTCATCTCAGTTGATCTCTCGCAGCATTTGACACTACTTCCCTCTCCTTGTATTTTGAAACATTAACTTCTTGCCTTCTACAAAATAGTAATCTTCTCATTTCCTCCAATCTGGTTCTCCTGTTTCTCCTTGGAGGCTCACTCTTTTTAATGTAGCTATTCACTGTTACAGTTCTTTACCCAAGGGGATCTCATCATGCCCATTCCCAAATCTGTGAACCTAGATTTCTCCTCTAGAGTCCAGATTCATATATCCAACTGCCTTTGCACATTTCTTTTTATAAGTTTCACAGATGTGGTAAATACCACATGTCCAAAAACCAAACATGTGATCCATACTCCTAATCTAGCACCAATAAAACATAGACAAATGATCCAATTTTTAAAAGTCAGGTCCTCTTCCATTGTCCTTATCGCTGTAAATGGCACCACCATCCATAGTACTATGCCATGCAGAGTTCTGTGTCACCTTAAACACCTTCCTTTCCCTCACCTCCTCATATCAATAAATTCTATTAATTCTACCCCTCATCCCTAAACTGTTTACATCTCTCCATCTCTACCTGAACCACTGCATCGAAACTACCATTGCATTTCACCCAGTTTCAACTAATAGTCTTACCTGTGTCAACTGGTTCTCCACACTACAACTATAATATTATACTGAAAAATCACATCTGCTCATATTAAAGCCTTGATTAAAGCTGCTCAATGGCTCCCCATTGCTTTTAGGATGAAGCAAAATTGCTTAAAAAGGTGGTAAAAGAACTGCCTGGTCTAGCCCCTACCCACATCCTCAGTCTCAGTTTATGTGATACTGTCCCACACACTCTGTCCTTCAGCCATACTTCTCTTATTTTTAAGTTCCCTCCCACTGCTGATTCTTTGCAAATGCTGTTCTCTCCCCCTCCTTACTCTAGTAACACATATTCATCTTTTAATTAGTTGCCCAGAGGCCATTTCTTCAATGAAGGCTTTCTTCATTCCTCCACAACCCCTAGGGTTTGTGGCTAATTACTTAACTTAAAATCTTATGAATTTCAGTTTTTTGAGTATAATATTTATAGAGAACCAACTGGCTCAGGGTTGCAAAGAGGATCAAATTAAATTGTTTCTAAAATGTCTTGTCTATAGTAAGCATTCAACAAGTATTATTTCCTACTCTCTTGCAATTCTTCCTACCCCTACAATTGTGTAAGACCTAGGACACTGCTGCTGTAAACTATAGTTTGGGAATTGAAATAAAAAGAGAATCGCCCTTTCTTTACACCTGCATAGCAAAATAACTTGATTAGTAATTGGGAGGCCATAATTCTTCATAAATTCCACTTCTGAATTATTATGCCAGTTTCTAGTAGAACACATAAATTTCAATGACCTGAGGTTCACATTTTCAAATTGCTCCAAGAGATTTTGTCAAGTTACATAAGCACTCAGGGAATAAGAGAGGGAGAGGACAAGAAATACCACTGAGCTAGAAGAAAGCTGGGAGAGGTCAAATCCCCTATCTGCAAATATCACTGCATAATCAAGAAAAAACACACCATACTAAGCAATGTTCATTTACTAAACTAGCCTTCATTTTAGCAGAAAAATTTAGACAGTCACTTGTGGTTTGTTGTAATAAGACCTGATCTACACAGCAGCTCACTCTTAATAAGAGAAAACACAATTGTGAGTGTGGGGACCAGAATCGGCCACCTCAAGCACTGAAGGAGGCTTTGACCTTCCCCGCCCCCACTTACTGTCTGAAGGGATTGGGATGGAAGGCCTGTCCAGGGACAGGCTGTCACCATGGATAACTCTGGGTATGGATAGACTTGGAGGGTCTTTGCTGGGCCCATTCTTATCAAAATTCTGTTTATCATACATTTACATTTGTAAGGGAAATCTCCATTTGTAAAGGTACCTCCTTCTCTGTACCAGGAAGAAGGGGGGATGACTTTATCTCTACAGATCTTGTCCATGCAGGAGAAAACTTAAATCTGCATACTCTTGTTTACTGTGCTTTTCTTGTAATCCCTCATGGCTGACACCCCCAACCCCCCCTCCGCAAAATCTTCCTTTGTCTATATAAGAGGAGAACCTCCGCTGTTCTGTCAAGAGATACTCAGTTTCCCCCAGTCTCTCCGATGTATACATGTTATAAAGCTTTGTTTGATTTTCTCCTGCTATTCAGCCTCATGTCAATTTAATTTGTACCCAGCCAGAAAGGACTCAGAGTGGGTAGAGAATGCTCTTTCTCCCGTTCACTTATTAAAGATATGTTGGGATTGGCAAGTATCATTTTTGAAAAAGACAATACATCTAGGAAGATTAAGAAGAAATGAGTCAATTTACTGTGAATGAGGTTTTATTTTTTTAATTGAGCACTTACCTATTTTCTGGATTATAAAACCAATACGTTAGAAAACAGAGGGAAAGATAAATAATCACTTTATAATCCCACCATTCCAATCTATATCCATTTAATATTTGGGGGTTTTCTTTCCTTTTTCTATATGCATTTTTCTAGGGTTGCACACTGCTTTTATCGTGAATTTCTCCTTAACATTTAAACTTATACATTTTCTCCTGTCATTCTGAGTCTTCATAAACATAGTTTTTAATAGGTACATAACACTGCATTGCATGCATTTACCAAAACGTACTTAGTCATTCACCCAATGTTACACATTTAAGTAGTTTCCAATTTTTTATTATTGAAAAGAAGTTGTGATTAACATCTTTATGCAAAATTCTTTGCATGTCAGAATATTGTTTTAGGATGGATTTTGAGAAGAGGAATTACAGGGTCAGAAGGAGGACAGAGTGCTTTCCATCTAACATGTATTTGAGGGGAGCTACACTGAGAGCTTGGGACACTCTCAGGGATTGGACAGGCTGAAAGTGGGGCAAAAAAATAGCATGAAATGAAAAAGAGGCATGCCAAAAAGTGAGAGAGAAAGAAAGGTGAAAAGATGTCAAAGACATACTTCACCCATTACACAAGTTTGCCTTGGGCTGGTCCTGCAAAAGATAAAAGGGCCTTTATTCTATTTTATTTTCATGCGATCTCCTGTTTCCAGGATCTAGGTCTTGGGCTAAAAATGCTACTGCTCAAGGTCAGCTACAATATTTCAAGTCAAAAAACAAAAATTTATGTTTGCTTGTACAGTTATATGCATTCCAAATTCAGAACAAGGAACTAGAAGCTAACTTAAGGAGGCAATATGTGAAATGATTAAAAGCACAGATTCCAGAGAGGGAGTGCATGGGTGGGTTCAAACATTGGCTCCACCACTTACTGTGTGACTGTAAACAAAACATTTAACTTCTCTCTGCCTCAATTTCCTCATCTATGAAATGGGTACAACTAACAGTACCCATACGGTTATTGTGAGGATTAAATGAGTTAATGGTATAAAATGTTTAGAATAGTGCCTAGCACATACTAAACACTAGAAAAATATTTGTTGCTATTATTATAAATGAAGTTTGGAAAAAAACTCATTTGTAAACAAAGACCAACCTTTTCAGTACAGAAAAAATGTTCACAGAGAATGAACGAGGATGGTAGAAAAACAATTTAATTTCTTACAATAGCGTTAAATATGGTAGAAGAGTAGCCAATTCTATGCAAGGTTTTGCAAAGAACAACAAAAATAGGGTAAAAGTTGACCTTGCAAAGTATTGCTGGTGCATGGTATTAAAGTCAAGACAATAAATTTAACAAAAGAAGACTGGGTAATCTTAGTCTTAATTACCCCCAGAAGTCAGTCATCCTTCAGACTAAGAAGATATCTGCAGTCAACATAGTAAATATACGCCAGTAGCTGAGATGCTTGGGATATATTTCAACCCTAAAGACCCAGACAATTTCATTTTAAGATGACATGTGTTTTTGCAACAAGTAATATTCCTAAACAAAAACACTAACTCGAAAAATATCTACACCTCCACATCCATAGCAGTATTATTTATAATAGCCAAGACATGGAAACTACCTAAGTGTCCATCAATGGATGAATGAATAAAGAAATTGTGGTATATATACACAGTGGAATATTATTCAGCCATAAAAAACAAGGAAATCCTACCATTTGTGACAACTTGGTTGGATCTTGAAAGCATTATGCTAAATGAAATAAGTCAGACACAGAAGACAAATACTGCATGGTTTCACTTATATATGGAATCTAAAAAAAAAAAACCACCATACTCATAAAAAAAGAAATCAGATTTGTGGTTACCAGAGGTGGGGGATTGGAGGAAGGTGGTCAAAAGGTACAAATTTCCAGTTATAAGATAAATAGGTACTAGGGATGTAAGGTGCAGCATGGTAACTATAGTTACCACTTCTGTATAATATATGGGAAAGGTGTTAACAGAGTAGATCCTGAGTTCTCATTAAAAGGAGAATTTTCTTTTCTATTCTTTTTATTTTATCTATATAAGATGACGGATATTAATTAAAACTTATTGTGGTAACCATTTCACAATATATATAAATCAAACCATCATGCTGTACACCTTAAACTTATACAATGATGTATGTAAATTATTTCTCAATAAAACTGAAAAAAGTTATATTCCTAGGTTCATCTTAAACAAAACAACCAAGATATTCCAGTAAGCCCTGTATTCACATATTCATATTCCATTCACAGCTTGTGAAATGGAAGTCTAAGAAAGATAACTAACATGGCCAGGGTCACCAAAATAAAAAGTAGAGGCAGGGAGAAAAATATTTCTGAGATTGCTTAGGCATTTCTATCTGGCAGTCGTGCCTAAACTTCAGGGGGAAAAAAAAATTAACGAGAAGGATAGAAGAGAGAGGAGAGGAGACTGTGCTTACACATTACACAGAATAGGTACTCACAGGAAATATTGGTTGATGAGGAGGAGACGCTCGCCTGAACTAATTAAGTAATTGCAAAGAATTTCCATTTCCAAATTTGACACTCCACGTGAGACTGTGTGGTCCCTTACTTACCTGACAAGAGTGGTCGAAGTAAGCAGAGCAGGAACACAAACCCAGGCAGTTTCTTGTCTGAAATCCCACAACACTTGATGACACTTCTCTTATTTCATCAAGCCTACTTGTAGTACAAGAGAATCCATTTGTAATGTATTTCTTCCGATAAACCAAACATAGGGAATGTCTCTAACTACTTTGCATCACTTTCAGCATCTAGCACAGCATCTTGCATGTAGCAGACACTAAATAAAAATTGAATGAATGAATATTCTAATTCTGAACTCTTTTGTCTGCTTGGCCAATTCCATCCCATCCATTCATTTTTAATAAATTTAACTGAGAAAATTGAGTTGCTCACATATTCTCAATGAAAAGCAAATACTTAGATGTGCATAGGAGGTATGGCTGGGCTCTGGCCATTTCAGTGTTTTCCCATGAAAGTTTCCACTGATTTGTTCTGGTTGGTGGACATGCATTTAAACACTATCCTAGGGCTGTTTTTGTTCTCAAACCAAAAAAAAAAATGCTTAGGCATCCCTTCTCCTCTTTTCCTCCTACACATTTAGCTATTGTGCCAACTAATAAGAGTTAAGTTCAGAAAAAAAAAAATCTCCTGTAGGATTTAACCAAGTTAACACTGATTTGTCAAAGTACAGAGAACATGGAACTTCAACCACAGTGGTCATTGCCGAGAGAAGCAGCACACAATGTCCTTCTGTGGTCCTCTCTTCACGCTGGCTATCTGTTGTAATCTCCTGATGCTACGTCAATTGACAGAAATTTACCTTTCAAATAACCTCCAGCTCCTATGATGGCTTAACATCTCTCTCTCTTCTTTTAACTTCTTTCCCTTCCTCTGGTAATAATAATAATACCATTTATTAAGTACCTATCATATGCTAGGTAAATATATATGAGTTCATCCATGCTCGTAACAAGCATGAAAGGCAGGTATCATCACAGAGTCTCAATTTACACATAAAGAAATGGAGGTTCAGTAAGAACAGTTCTCCAAAGGATCTCAACTAGTAATCAACAGAGCCAGGATTCCAGCCAAGATCTGTCTCATGTTCAAGACAATGATGTTCCCATCATGTTAAACAATCTCACATATTTTGGATAAAGTAGTCTGTTCTATCAGCTCAGGCTCAGCACAGGAAATACAGAAATGTCTCCTCTAAGTCCTGCTATCACCTAAATTTCTCCACTATAATGGTTTATTTTTGTAATTATATTTGCAAACCCTATCACCCACTTCTGAACGACTGAGTTTCACACTCTGCCACCATTCTTCCTACATTCTGCCCTTCAGCACGTTAAGTTCTTAAAGCACTCTGAGCTCATCAGATTGCTTCAAATCAAATGTGTTGGCTCAGACCGTTCCTTATGTTTGGGAGAAGAGCATGTCATTCTTCTCTCCATCCTTCAAGCCTTGCTTAACCACCAGCTGCTCAGCAGCTTTCAAACGTCTCCATTCTAATAGTCATCACACAAAATTATGATTGTATATTTAGCTGCACCTTTTAACTATAAACTGCTTAAAGGTAAAGTTTTCTTTGTCATTTCCCAACTAATTTCTGGAAAAGTCTGATGAATAGTAACTCTGCAATAACATTTATTCAACTTATTAAAATATTAATCAAGATAGTTACATCATAATCTGTCCCTTTCCATTCTGACTGTAAAACCTCAAATTTATCTTTCAGATAACATGTTGTGTTAGGTTTCCATTTTTTCAGGACTTAGAAAATGCCAAAGAATATTTGCTAAGCCACGATGTCATAGAGCCAGAAAGCCAGCTTGATTTAGGACTACTCAATGAACAAAAGCAGCTCAGTTCAGTATTTTTGGTTTTGTCTTTTGTTTTACAAGGGAAAGGCCAAGGAAAATACCAAAACTGGCTGCTACAGATATTCACGGTGTGGAATAACACAGCTGTGCAAAGTAAGGACATGGTCCTGATATGTGTGCATTTTGGTTAACACGGTACCACGCAAAGTAAGGACTACCTTACACAATATTCAAAATCCAGGGGCTTGGAAGGGGTCCATGTAAGTGAGAGGCCCTGAAGCTTAAACTTCATTAACTTCATAGCAAGCTCACCTCTGGGGATAACAGAAACAGGGATAAATCCCCAGGAAACTGAGCTGATAGGCACAAGCTGAAAGTAAATCTCTCTGCTATCTGGGTGGATGCAGGGTAGGACTATGTCATTGTGATCCACTATACTAGTGAAGACAGAGAAACCAAGGAAAGCCAAGAGATTAAGAAAAAGTGGCCAGGATATTTTAGAGGAAGAAATAAATTCCACAAAATACTTATGAAAGTGACTGGCACAGTGTTTCACAAAGAAAAGATATTCAATTTTTTCTTATCCCTACCCATAGACAATAGACTATAGATTGAGGACCTCGTCATTAATTATACAGCAGGGTCAGGACAAGCAACGTACAGCTGGCTACACATTCTTCTTATCTAGGATGGAGCTCAGAGCAGAGGCTTTGAATACCATTATACAGCCTTTGATAACACCTGCACAGGTGTATTATTCCGCACTGTGAATACCTGGCCTTTCTACCCAGAGCCAAGTTCAATAACACTAACCTGGGGTTGGCTAATGAGAAATAACCAAAGAGCAAAGGAATCTCAGCAAAATCTTTTAACAGTTTCCCAAACATAGTCCATCTCTTCTATTCAATTTGCATATTCACATGCTGTGGACATAAGTAGCAGCCTTCTTTACTATTCCTCAGCTCCAAAATAAAGCCTTTTTCCAAGGCAAAGCCTCAATTTACAAAGCTACAATGTTCCTATGAAAGCTTGAAGTTTAAAAGTCATATAAAAAAAAATTCTCGATGCTTTCCTAACAACTTTATTACTATGGGAAGATGAAAAATTATAGAGTTTTTGTGCTATAGGTAGAGAAAGTGTCTACTACAGCTTTAAAGCAAGATTTCCCAACATGTTCAAACCATAGACTCCTTCAATTTTCCCCCATGTTTACTCTATAAATTGTTGTTCACAATAAGATATACTTATTAAGCAATAGTTTTTCCTAGATAAGTGCACACACCCCACACACACAAAGACACATGTATATCAAATAACAGATAGAAAAAAACTGCCACCTATAGCTTAGGATCATGGTGATGACTAGTCTTAACACACTAAGTCAATATAATTTCAACCAAATCCAAAGAAACTTGGCACTTAAGTTTGCTGTGATATAATAATAATAACAATATAATAATAATAGCAGCAGCTAACTATTATGTATCTCTTACTATGTGCAGGTCACAGTGCACACGTGAACTGGGTTAACTCTATGACATAGCGAAATCATACAACAGGCGCAGTTCTAGGCACTAGGGCTACAGGGAGTAGAACCAAGGAGAACAATGATAAGGGAGACCACCCTCCCTCCAGCAGGATATTATTCTTGCCATGTACCAGTGAATGCCATAGGTCTCTCGCTCTTCCCTTTTCCAAATGGGCATTTTTACTGTAGCCACCCTATTCCTCTTATCCCACTGTATATCGGGGGCAGTAGAAGACGTGGGAGGGAAATAACTTGGCTTTTTAATTCAGAAGTTGCAAAACTATAAGAAACCACATCCAGTACTGATGGGGGAGGACTGCATATTACCTGGAGGTACTATTCTTTGAGCTCCATGCAGCAATAGGACTTAGGATTGTCACCCTTGGTGAGTGGGTTCTATGTACAGGAGGAAGAAGTAAATGGATATTTAAATAGATGATTTAACTAGATGGATAAAATGCAGCAGAGACTCACTAGCCAGCTATTCATAAAACCTATCTCTTTTTCTTTTGCACACCCAGCTAGGTAACACTTGCCAGCCTCATTATCAAATAGGGGGAGCCATGCTCCTGAGTTCCGGCCAGTGGCACTTAGAAGTGCAGGCCTTGCCCATGAAAATCTCCCACATGAGCAATGCCCCATGTTCTTCCTCCTCTCATAGAGACCTTAAGCCACTTGAAGACAGTAGAACCACTGGATGCAAGGATCCAGGCTACCTGAATTACCACTTGAAGTTAAGGTACTGCCTCTAGGTCATCTCATCTTTCCCCTTATTTGAGCATCTTACATCTACTGTGTTACTCTACTAAGACTGGAAGAAGGGGCAGTCTCCATTACTGCAGCTAACGTTAATTTAACACAAGGTACGATAGGCGAAGGTCCATAATGTTGTAGGGAGAAGAGGGGAACCTAACCCAGTGTTAATAGGTCAGACACCACTTCCCATAGAAGGTGATATCTTTTACAGCGAAATTCCTCAAAAGAGTTGTCTATACTTGCTGGCTTCAAATCATTCCCATTTTCCTCTTTTTATTTTTTAAAAATTTTAATACAAACCATGCTTACAAAATAATATGTTAAAATGTATGACAACTTGAACACTCATGTTTCTACTATCATCAAATATCCAGTCACCCTCCATAGGGGATCATTATTCTGAATCTGTTTTAATCATTCTCCTGATATTCTCTAAAGTTTTACCACATACAAATGCATTTCAACACAACATATTAATGAATTTCGACCTTATAAAAATGGAATAATTTGTATGAATTTTTATGCTACCTGCTTTTTTTCCCCAAGCATTTTGTTTTTGAAATTCATCCATGCTGATGAGTATTATTACATTTCACTGATTTTAACAGCTGTATAGTACTCCTGTCTATCTATCTTTACCCAGCTATCCTACTGTTAGTGGACATTTATGTTTTTTCCAGGTTTATTTTTTTGCCATTATACTCATTCTAGGAACATTCTTGCACATGTATCCCAGTGTACATGCGCAGGAGTTTCTCTACAGCACATACATAAAGAGAGTCGGTATTGCTAATCTATAAATATGTATATTTTCAAATTTTATAGCTAATGCCTAATTATTTCCAAAGTGGTAATATACTCCTAAAGCAGTTTTGCTTCTCATCCTGTCCAAAATTTATTATTGTCATACTTTTTAGAGTGAGAAATAATATCTCAGTTAGGTTTTACTTTTCATTTTACTGATTACCAGTGTTGAACATCTTTGCATGTTTATTGGCCACTAGGATACATTTTCTGAATAATGTCTGTTGTAATCATTTTTGCATTTTGCTATTATGTTATTTATTATTTTATTATTGATTTTTAGAAGTTCCTTATATATTCTGGATAGAAATCCTTCATAGGTTAAATATTTTCCACATTTCTCCTCCTTTTTTTGTGGCCTGTCTTCTCAGTTGCTTTACTAGGTCTTTTCATGAAAAAAATTAAGTTAATAAATTTTATGCATTCAAATGAATCTCTCCTTTTCTTTACAGCTTACACTTTTTATGCCTCATTTATAAACTCATTCCTCACTTCACAAAAACATTTTCATTCAGTGCTAATCAGTCATCTAGGTGTTGAAGATACAGTAACAAACAAAATAGACAAAAAATTCTGACAGTCTCGTAGGGAAATCTAGACAATACTTAGTAAGTAGGATATGTGATGTGTACATACAGAGAAGCATTCTGCAGATTTTACAGAAAGGCAAGGACAAAGGGTAGTGAGTGAGTGCAAGTAGAAGGTGGTACTAGAAGGTGGGGGGAGGTGATTTCCAGCATGGTCCAAGATCGCCTCTCTGAGAAGATGACATCTGAACAGAGTTCTAACGGAATTGAGAAAGGGACCCAAGCGGCAAGAACTTTCCAGGCCTAAAGAAGAGAAACTACAAAGGCCTTGAGGTAAAAGCATGTCTAGTGTATTCTAGAAAGAACAGAGAAAACAGTATGGTCGAAGACAAGAAAGCAAGGGAAAGAATTGTAGTCAATTCCCCCAAACCTGATCCTCCTCCAAGCTTCCCATTTCTATAGAAGAAAAATCTATTCTTCCGGTCACTCAAGCCTAAATCCTTGAAGTTATCCTTGACGCCTTTTTCTCACATTCCTCAACCAAGTGGAATCTGACCATTTTTCAACTCCTCCACTCCCATCACTGTAGTCAGATTCAACACGGGCAACTGAACTTCTGTCATAGCTTCCCAACTGGTCTCCCTGTTTCCATTCTTGTCCCCCTACTGTCTGTTTCTCCCACAACAGCCTCAGAATTCTCTGATTACAAGTTATTACTAAAAATACTTCCCATTTCACTCCGAGTAACATCAAGGTCCAGAGTTCTTATCTTGACCTTCAAAACCTTATATCAGACCAGCCCTCTGACCTCATCTACTATGTTCTCCCTTACACTCGATAGCCTTAGGGCCTTTACTCTGTGTTTCTTTCTCTCTTTCACACACACACGCATGCACACACACACATATGCATACATACAAAATTCCAAGTTACTCTCAAAGAGAAGAGAGAGTTATTTGCTATTGACAACCTCGGCCATTTTTCGTTAATAATGAAAAAGACCCTGGAAGTTGCTTTATGCTTAAACATTGCCTTTTCTTTCTAGTCTATCATCTTTTCCTATTTATAAATAGTAAGAATTATAGAAAACATCACTGAACTCTATTTTTAGCTCTGGCCTGAGTATCAACCAAGATATTGCTCTAATTATTTGTAACACAAGACAACAGAAGTCTTGCTCAATAAATCCCTTTAGAAAGTAAAAGCAGGATACTGTCTGCTCCCGATGAAGGTAAAATTAGCATTCCAAAATAAAGTAAAATATATAAAATCAAAAATAATAAGGCATACACCTTTCATAAAAATGAGGCATTTCAAACATTTCTTCACTTTCTCTCTTCGGTGTCTGGCTTTGGTCTGTTCATCCAAACCCCTTGGTGGCAGAGTTAGTTAAGAGGGTTTGCATTGTCTAATATATGAAAGAATAGAGAGAAGAGAAAACAAAACACTTAGCAGGAAACAGCCTCATTTTTTTCCCACAAGGCAAATGATTTCAGCTGCAACAGCATTAAACATTTATAGCTAACTAAATATTTTATCAGATGCTACTAAGAAGATTCAATCCATTTCTTAAGAATGATAGCCTGGTCACACAGAGTCTCTTAGAATGCAAGTGTCCAAATCTTTTTATTCTGAATTGGAGTTTTCATCAAAAGGTTGGGGAAAGCTGAGCGACAACTCTGCCCTACACAATCCCCACTCTTTTATTCAAAAGACTAGCTTGCTTCTTCCCTTTTATAACTGTCTTAAAAAGAACAAAATTAGCTAAAAGGAATAAAGTGCAAATTGAAAAAGAAAACACTCCCACACAACTGGCAATATTAGCATCAAAAGAAGAGAAATTCTTATTCTTAGTAAGCAGTATACAACATTAACATTTAGATATGATGCTCCCCCAAATGTCATTGCCCCATTTTCTTGCTACCCCGGGTCTGCATGAAATTATAAAATGCCTTTCTCGTACAATCTCCACAACAATGTTTTAGTACATGGAAGCATAGTAACACATCATTAATATTTATGAGCCTGGAGAAGTCGGTACAGCTTGGCTTTCAGAAAGGCCACCCCGCCTAGCATCGCATCTTCAAAAAAGTAATAAAATTAGCTCAGAATAGCTTAGTGAAACAACCTGAAAGAAAGTATACTTAGATCAGAAAAAGGGGAGGGGAGCTGAAGTATAAAATATAAAGAAATGCTGGACCTAGAAGAATACATTAATCAGAATCGCCTTTTAAAATTAGTGTTGCATTACAAACGCCAGTGTGAGACAATGTGCTGTGAATGAAAAGACCTGGGTAGCCAAGTAATTGCTTTGCAGCGTGAAGAGCAGCCATGACAAATTCTACTGCCTTATCAGACCTGGCTTTGTCCATCCTTTGTAGAGAAAGGGTAAAGGTAATTTCATGGAAGCAAGTGTCAGAAAAACTACTAGTAAAATTGAGAAGACAAACTTCTTTGCATGTATATTGGCATATATTACATACGCACACACACACTCCCAGTTATGGGTTGAATTGTGTCCCCAAAAGGGATATGTTGAAGTCCTAACCCCCACTACCCCAGAATGTGACCTGACCTTATTGGGAAATAGGGTCATTGCAGATGTACTTCTTTAAGATGATGTTGTACTGGAGTAGGTGGACCCTTAATCTAAAATGACTGGTATTCTCATAAAAAGAGGGAAATTTAGACATAAGACAGAGACACACAGCGAAAATGCTATCTGATGACAGAGGCAGAGACTGGAGTGATGCAGCTGCAAGAACAGCAAGGATTGATGGCCACGGCCAAAAGCTAGGGAGAGGCAAGGAAGGACTCTACCCAGAGTCTCGGAGGGAGCATGGCCCTGCTGACAAGTTGATTTCAGACTTCTAGCCTCCAGAACTGTAAGAGAACAAAGTTTTATTATTTTAAGCCACACACTTTGTAGTACTTCGTTACAGCAGCCCAAGAAAATGAATACACACAAGCTTATCAGGGAAAGACCTGGAAGGAGAGGCCTAGTAATAGGCATTTGTATATTATCATAGTTCAAAGGAACCAGTAAAAAAAAATCAATACATGCTTTGAGAATAATAAATTATAGTTGTCATAAATACCTTGATTATTAACATGTAAATACAGTGGGGCATTATACACTATTTAATATAGTGATAGACACTCAGCTATTTAAGGAACCATGCTGGCTTGAAAATGAAGTCAAGTTCTTCCCTTTAAACTGCAAAAGAAGTAAAGCACTATAGAGCACTAATTCCCTCACCACCTCTGTTACTCTCATAAGAGGCCATTCAGTAACGAGATCAATTTCTTGGACAAATATTTTCATTCCTCACTGCCACTACAAGATCTTGGTTACAGGCCTCATCCTCTTCCATCAGATTTCTGCAACACCTCTCTACTGGTTTTACCCCTTTCAAATCCATCCTGCTCACTGCCATATAACCGTTACCCTCTAATTTAAAGGTATTCAATGGGACCTATTTGTATATAGCTGTATTTCCTAAATTGTTTCCCATGGAACACTACTGCAGTAGAATGTTTATATATATATAATATTGAATAATATTCTTTGGTCAAAAAGGATTGAGAAATTCTGGCTTAAAAAAAATCAAAGTTCTTTACTGAATGACTCAGTGTCTGTAATATCCCAATGTCTGTGGCAAAATTCCAAGGGGAAGGCCAGTGAGCAATGTCTTCCAAACATATTGAATCATGGAACCCATTTTAGTCAAATCTCCAGGGATGAGCGTCCAAAGAACAGACTTTAAGGGAATCTTTCCCCAGGGCAATAGAAGGCAGTCCATCGAACTGATCTAAATCACCCAACCTCCTACTACCCAAGTTATTTACGTTATTCTAAAAGAGTGATTTAACCCCAAAATTAAATCATAGGTGTCCTCTTAGGTGACTTAACCAAGAGAAAGATACATTTTCATCATATATGGAAGATAATCTTACCCAAGACAGACGTGCTAGGTAGGCCAGCAATGTCAAGGATTCTCTCCTGGGAGTCATTTATTCATTCATTTATTATTCATTTAGCAAATATTTATTGTATCCCTAGTAAGTGTCAGTCCCAGTTCTTGGTTCTAGATATGCAACGAAGAGCAGGAGAGACATGGCCTCGACCTCTAGAGAGAACAGCCAGGTGGGTAATGCAGACAAGTTAAAATAAAAAGAAATTACAAAATAATGTAAGTATGTTAATTGAGAAAAACAGGGTCCTATATAATCACATAAAAGGAGACACTTAACACAGCCTTGGATTAGGGGGAAAATTCCTAGGAAAAGTAGTATCTATACTGAACTTGGAAGGATGAACGGGAGGGAACCAAGAAAAAAGGTTGGGGAAAGTATATCAAATCTCCTTTGTCCCATCCCACCTCTAAGCTCACAGATAAAAACTGAGATTAAAAACAGGTCATACCTCCAGTTTCAACTCTAATAAATTTGCTATCTTTCCTAGAAGACTGAGAGGATTCTTTGGAACAGTCCTAGCTGACAAGAAAAGAGTTTTATAATCAATCAGTGATGTCTGCCACAGGGGAGAGGTAGAATCAAAACCACACATTTGTCCGCCCTACACTAAATGTTTCACATTTTATTCACAATGTGTCTAAGAAGTAAGGAATTAACAGAAAGCAGGATTGGGGATTGTGTAACAGAGTGATATTGTGGGAGAGGGAGCAGTATATGTATGACCAATGGTGACTGCTGCTCATCTACATGGGTCATATATTAATGAGAAATGGTCTTGTATAGAAAATAGACAACAAATACAGGTGAGATTATAAGTGTTTACTTCACATAGAGTATTTCATTAGAGCAAAAAGAACCTCTGAAATTATCTAATTCAATCCATTATGTTTCAGTTTTTGAGGAATCTGAGACTCATGGAAGTTAACCACCTGCAAAGTGAAATAGATCTAATTAATGGCAGATCTACACAGGAACTAAACTTCTTTGGTAGCCTGGTCAAGGTCTGGTCTACTACCCCATGATAGAAAATTAAAAATTCATTCATTCAAAAAATAATCATGAAGCAGTTACTATGTGGCAGTCACTGTTCTAGGTACTGGGGATCAAAACGTCTCAGCTATGATGGAGCTGTCAGGATAGAGCAGGACAAGGAAGCAGGGACTGTCAGGTGTGCGGTATCGGATTCTACTTCATGAAGGGTAGTCAAGGAAGGCCTCACTGAGAAGGAGGTGTCTGTACAGAAACCTAAAGAAAGTAAGGGATTGAGCCATGCAGATATCTAAAGGAAGCTCATTCCTGGCACAGGAAACAAGGGCCTTGAGGTACCTCAAAAAATGCAAGGACGCCCCGGTGTCTGGAGCAGAGTCAGCTGGAAAGAGTAGTAGAAAATGAGACAGAAGGTAATAAAAGGCTAGCTGATAAAGGGCATTACAGGTCATGGTAACAACCTTCGGAATTTACACTGAGTAAAGTCAGAAGTCACTGGAAGGTTTGAGTAGACGAGCTATCTAATTTGACTATAGTTTTAGAAGGCTCACTCTGGCTAATGAGTATGGTGTGTAAAGGTGTGAGAAGATCAGATATGAGGTTATTGTCATAATCCAGCCAAAAGATGGTAGAATTATCCCTCAACCCCCAAAATGGCACCTCCAGTTTCCCAGTAGATTTGACTCAAAACTTTGGAGTCATTTCTACTTGTCTTCTTCTCTTACACCTCACATCCAATTCACAACCAATTCTATACATGTTTGCAAATGGACAGATTTACATCATTTAATTATAATTACAAGGTGTACCACAAAAAACTAAACAAACAAAAGCAATCAACAAAAACAAAGCACAAAGCCTGATTATCTTTTTCAATGGCTACAAAATATTTTTCTGAGGTCCCATTTACAGATTAAAGCATAACTTTTGTTAACCGCTCACATGAGTAATCATATTGTCCAGATACAAAAATAGGAACGCACATTACTTCAAATTCCGACCATTTAATATCAAGGGAAGTCAGGGGTTTTTTTGTTATAAAGGTAAAACTCTAATTTAAGTTTCAATTAGCATAGTAAGTATAGCTTTCACATGCACTAAATATGCCCGTTAAATAAATCTATTCCTCTTTAAACTCCAAACCTGCAAACATACAATTTGTCATAAACCACTTTGGGCTTAGAAAATTTTGTTTTAGGAGTAAGTGGTGGGTGTGTAGAGGGTGGGGGTGGACAGAGCACATTACATGCTGTGAGTTTAAAGTATATCTAAACACTTGTCCTTCTACACCATTCTCATTCCCTAGAAGTTGACCTGAAAAATTCTCCCACTAGAGTTTAGTAATAGATTGGTTCAGTGCATTGTCTCCAGAAGGCCATTACCAACTTACTCAAGAAGCATATAGCCTATGTCCAGGTGTCCAGTGCTGCATACATACAGGAAGGAGATCTCCGGGCCTCTGCCAGCATCACAGATTAACATTCATTGGATCTTTAGACAAAGCAGTAATAAGATTGGCCGGAAGCAGGAAAGAGGGAAGGTAATACAAAGAAATAGAAACCAAAAGGGTCAGGGAGGCTTAGAATGCAAGGATAGAGGAGGAGGAGGGTGTGTGTATCTAAGGCAGGATTTTTTCTTTCCCCACAAGATCGGACCTGGTGCAGCATCTGTGAATGGACACATTTATCAGCCTCTATGATCATAATGAAAGTGAGTCCATTTGCAGTAATAGTCAGGGAAAACTAGACAGAACAGTATTTTGAATATGTAATCATTATTTCAGCAGGTGTTGAAGTTTTAGATTCAAGAAGAATCTTTTAATTCCCAAGATTTATAATGCAGTTTAAAAAAACAAAGCTTCCAATTTTTAAAGAAATGACATCTATTAACTAACTATTCTAGTAATCAAATCCTTTAGAATATAATAACATAATTATTTCCTATATGTGGGTCATATGATCTAAAAAACTTAAAAGAATTACAGTAAATGTCATTGTTATTTTATTTCACGTGACCAAGAGAGGGTAGGATACTGACTCACAATTGCCAGCAATCAGTTCATCCTGTGACAGAATATAAACTATGCTTCAGTATTTTGACTTTAAAGACGTTTTCTGCAACAGCAAATCAGCATGTCTATGCTGAAGTTCCTTTTCTCTTTCCTGCTGTCACTGAACATCTTCTTTTAGACACTCTAGCCACTGAAGAAGAGGAGAGTTCTTCAAAAGTGCTTAACTCCAAGTAAGCTTGCTCATTTCGGTCCCACAAGTCATTCAACTGTTGCATGAGCTCCACAGCACAAGACTGGTAACCTCCACACAAATTTTCATCTTTTCCATTTTATTTAAAATGATGGTAAGGCAAACACACGACATGGGTGGAGTTGGGAAAACGCTAGAGAAATAGGAAATGTGAGATTTTCACTGAGTCAGAGGATCTTGAAGGTCACCTAGCCACGTCCAACAATGCAAACAAGTGATTCTGCAACACCTGCAGGAATATCTGTTTGAAGGCGAAGCTTGCATGGGCCAATGGCAGTCATTCCCTCTTAGGGAAGCTCTCATTATTTGGAAGGCTGACAGTGGGGTCAGGTGGGTTCACTCTTACAAATGGGGCATAGGGAATAGTATGGCATGAGAGTGACAGTTGGGTTTGCCATGTACCAGGTGAGGCTTCACATCCATCCACCAGCTGTTAACCCAGGCCCAGAGAATAACCCAGGCTTCTCTGGAGATGGGAGAGGAGGGAAGTGCAAGAGCTGCAACTCCTCAAAATCTTCCCAAAGGTCAGGAATCAAATGGCAAGTTAAGTCCAGTCTCCACAGGCACATCTAGCTCACTAGCCAAAACCCGAGTCTCTGGGAAAGAGCGTGGCTAGACTTCAAAGTACACATTCTTACAACGCTTCAATCTTACTCTAGGTGAGACAGGGTACTGTATTATACCTGCAGTCACTGCATTTTGTAAGAATTCTTAGAGGCTTTAAAGAAGTAGATTAAAATAGAGGCAACTGATATACCTATTCTCTATTTATATGGGTTTCCAGAATCTGGAATGGCCATTAAAAACACAGGATAATTGGCCCAAGATTTTAGGTGTTGTCGCTGTGTGCATACCCATTGATTTGCTTCTGCCGATCTGATTAAATTTCAATGAGTGAAATGTCCAAACCAGAGTTAGAAGCTGGGGTTACATTAAATAATTGGTACGGCAAGGGTATTGGCCAACCACAGCAGGGTCAGCTGTGAACAACCAGTCAACAAACTGAAGCGAACCCACTGAACTTCATCCTGGAGAGGAGTGAGAAGGGGCTCACGCGTGATTTACTCCCTAGCTGCCTCACCCTGCTATCATCGCCAAGAACAGGGCACTGGTTTTATGTAGGAAAACTTTCAATACCTTAAAAGTGCTAGGAAAGAAACAATAAATAACTGTTTTTATGTTTGCTCTCTGTGTCTGGAGGAAAAGGAGAAAGAGGATGAGGAACTTAAATTCTTGAGCACCTACCATGTTCTAGATGGTCAATTCTATCATATTGACTCTTCACAACAATCCTATGATAGATGTATTATTGCCCCAGGGTAGGATGAGTTGCATGTCTTATAAATAATGTGATGGAATTCTAGTTCAAACAGATCCACTACTATTGTGCTGGCTGCTAACACCTTTATTTTATTTAATATTTCAATTGCATTTTGATTAAGAGCCTGAAAAGTTTCACACTGCATTTTACGTCAGAATTTCCTTAAACATGTTTATGCTTTTCTCCCACTGAAAAAGATTGTAACTTTATTCACTATATATAAATTAATTGGGTTGTTTCATTTCAATATTTTTCAAATTATACTATTGATATGTGCTTACTGTTGAAAATTTTATAATTATTGAAAAATATATTTCAAAAAATAGAGATATCCTGTATGACCCCAAAATACTAATTTGTATTTATGATTTATATATTTACATCTCTCTGAGTATATCATGTGTGTATAAAATATATCCATATATTTTGGGTTTTTTGCAAAATGTATATGTATTATATAATTTTTTTATGCTACTTTTTTCATTTCACTTTATACCATGGATTTTGCTATGTCATTAGTCTTTGAAAATACAATTTTAATAGCTTCACAATATCTTCTAGAGTACTAAATCATCATTGTTTAAGCATTGCTCTATAGTTGAACATGTGGGATTTTCCCAGAAAACTGGTAAAAGAATAATGTTTCTATAAACACGCTTTGGATACACCTTTGCTTTTATCTCTAGTATATTTTCAGGTATAATTTCTGTACGAATTTTTGCTAGGTCAGCACATACGTAATGTTACAGTTTCATGATATATATTGCCAAATTGCTTTCCAAAAAGAAGAGACTTGTTTCTCCACATCTTTCCCAGCATTTATTAGAATCCCATGAAGCCTTATGAAAAGCCCTACCCTTCAAAAGAAAAAACAGTTGTTTTTAATTCTTTTAGTTCAAAAAGAAAAAATACTATTTATTCATTTTTCTATTGTGTTGTTTTTCTTCTACATTAAAGTGTTGACATTCTTTCAAAATCACAGATATTTCTTTGTTATATGCTTTAAATCATTTTCCAAGGCAGTCACTTCTCTTTTAACTTTATAATGACTTTTAGATGCTTACTACAGTTTGTGCCTAACCGAAGAATTTTATTTCTAGCCAAATTAACAGCAAATTGCCTCAAGTCCATCTGTTAACCAACCTATCTTCCCTACTGATTTGAAACACCAGATTTTTCAAACAACAAATTCTTAAATACATTTATACGTGTGTATATATGCATAAAAATATAATCATCTGCATATATATGTATGAGACTGTGAGAGAAAGGGAGTGAATGGCCCTCATTAGACTTTCTATTTCTATGTCATCATTGTCCCCAGCTTACCAATGGCAAAGGCCTGCAGGTCCAAACTCGCTGACAACACAGAAGTGATGCACTCCAGGAATTTTTCAGGAAGTACAGGGAGCATCAAGTTGATGTCACTACCTCCTCAACAATTATCAGAATCTTAGTTTAAAAAATGATAATTGTTGATATTTGCCTAAAGTCTACACAGACTTCCATTCCTGGATAACCTGAAATCCAGTTTTGGATCAATCAAACCACAGGAATGTTGTTCCCGGACTGACTGCTTTTTCCTTCTAGTAAAATTGTTTTGACTATATTGCTCTTTAGCCTGACATCCTCTGACTACTCAAGAGACACTAGAAGATACAGCTTTCTGACCTCATGATGCACACTGTCCTCTTCAGGGCCTCTCACTGATGACAAAACGGAAAGTTCTCTCTGGCTTCAGTTAGAGAAAGAGTTGGCCTCCCCCAGAGCAACTAGCTGGTTCTTATTTTACGAACACCGTGAACACTAAAATAACCGTGTTGTTCTCTTAGAGTTGAAGATCAGAATATTTAGACAAATTTGTGGCCCTCATCCAGCAAATGAACAGAGTCTCCAACATTTTTTTGTACTACCTTCACACCAAACTCTTTCTTCCTTTACGAAACCTTACTTTCTGTTTCTCTTGACTTCCTTATTTATGTTCTATTCCTATTTGGTATGTATTCTGACAAAGTGCCTTAAATATATTTTAGAAAAAGATGGGACATAAATAAATACAAAATAAAAACTCCCTAGAAGAAAGCTTTTCTTCTGGCCCTTTTACCTCAATGATAAGTGAGCATTGGAGAAGACCGAGTTTTCCAGCCTCTCTATACTAGAGATAAGCAAAAGCCTATTTTTGTTCAGTGGTATACTTAGTACATGCACTGATATATTCAGAGAGAAGAATCTGGCTCTAGGTATTCTATAAAATTGCCAATTATTTTCCAATGGTAAATTTTTGTGATGCTATTTTGTCTGATATCTTCATGTTCCTCTCTTTCCAAATTACACTCTCAACTGTAAGTACTTGCCAAAGCAAGACCTGCATGTGAATGTACACAATACATGTTCTAAATATATATAATATGCTTATTTCTAACATGACCTTCTTACAAAGCAACATAAAATGAAAAAAAAGGTTTATTTTTTTGTTTTAAAATTTTAAATGCCCGCCTTCCACCCCAGTGTTTAGTTATGACAATACTGTTATTCCTGATCTTTACCTAAAATAGATCACTGGAAGCAAACTGTTTTGACACAATTTGTCACGTGTATATATGTGTATAATACACAAAATTAAACCTTTACCACTTTAATCAATGTTCCTTTTTTAAATGAAAACTTTATTACCTCAAAACTAAAAGCCCCAGGACCAGATGAACTCTAAAGCCTCCTCTAATTCTATGAGTCTATAGAATTTAGAGGTAAAATATCATCATCTCCTAGTTCTCTCCTGCTCACCCAAAAATCCCAACACATTTTCTGAGACCTTGAAATATGCTGACAGATTTTTAAATAACCCATTGTTTTATGACCCTAGGGTTAATAAAATAAGGATCATAAATAAAAATCAATCAATAGAATTTGCAAAAATTAGTATAGAACAGTACACTGACATTTACCTTTCACCTTTTTGATCACTTGGTGAGCGACCTTACAGTCCATGACTTGTAACAGTTCTTAACTTTATGAGGCACAAATTTGAATCCTGTGAGCTCTGAATTTAGCACGCAGCAGTGAATCCCTTAACTGGAGACAGTAACTAACCTCCCGGCTTTCTCACATTGCTGCACCTTTTTGTTTTCTCTGCTTGTCATCATGTTCATATAATTCTGCAGAAAAGTTCCCTGAAAATTACTAATACTTGAGACAAGAGTAAAAAGAAAATACGATGTGATCAAAGACATTAATATTTTTATGCAGAAAGTAGGAATACGAATTACTTTAGTTATAGGCTCCTAAGGGGTCTAAAAGAGCAATACATGCTTTGGTTACACTTTGATGCATTTTATAGAGGAAAATATATGGTGTAAATGTAGTCATTCATTTAGAAGAATTGAGAGAGGGTATCAGGATGTAGCCCATTGCATATACCAAGGGTTTATTCTATTTGGCACTTTATATTATAGTTTAATTTTCAGCAAATGATTTGATTGTAGGAGAGCAGAGTATTTGTTTTTTAAAGACTCTGATTGCCTCATCACAGTATGATAAGAAATTAGAAGACATGGAAACATCTGTGACAGGAAAGAAATTTAAATTGACTGAGATTTGGAAGCTGTAATCTAACAAATAAAAATAAGCAGCATGAATAGAACATTTTTTCTGAACTAATGCTTTTAAAAAATCTTGACACCTACATATACTCCTCTATTTTAGCAATTATACTTTAATTTTTCTTTATATGTCTGCCCAAGACTAGACAGCAAGCTCCTTGAAAGTAGGAAACTTACCTCTTCATGTTTATACCTCGAGTACCTAACAGATGGTAGACACTCAGCACGTGTTTTAGAAATAGATAAATGCTCCTTGCCTGCCCTGGAGTCCAAACACTTGTTCCCAGAAACCCCTCAAACAATCATTTTTCAATCAGAAGGATCATCTGTCGTAGTGGATGCTGTGGTGTGCTGCCCAGAAACACCTTTGGGACTAAAGTGCTCATACTTTGGGTTGCCACGAGTGTGGCTGCTGCCAGTACATAGCTAGACCTTCTCTGGGAACACCCTCTGTTGAAGAGAGCTGCCTCGCTCAAGTTTTTGCACCTACTCCCAACCCCAGTCCCTGGGGCAGCCTGCACCCAATGATTGGTCAATGCAAGGGTACAAAGTACTCCTTGCCTCATTTCAGGACAACCCTCAAGGCCAACCCAGCTCCAGGGCTCCTTAGGATTAGGTGGGACTTCTATTGCAACTGCTTTGAAGTTCAGCTTTTCTTCCTCTGCAAAGCATGCTTCTCTTCCCAATGGGTATTATTCCCTAGAGCACCCCCAATAAACCTCCTACATAATATTATCTGCCTCAAACTCTGTTTCCTGGAACTTAACCTAAGACACCAGTGAAGCTTTATAAAAATACAGATTTCCAGATCTTATCCTAGATCTACTAAACTCAAAATTTTTTAAAGTATGTAACCTTTTTTGGCATAAGTTATATGCCAAAAGTTTGCCTTAAAAAGTTTCTATTTCCATAAAAATAGCAGCCAGTTCTTCTGCTTCCAATGAACTTCTAGGTCTCAAGACTACTTGCTATCTAGTTGTTGACTTTTTTAAAAATCTGCATCTTCTTGAATGCTTCTCAGCTAATGGCTTCTTTTAGTATCTCTCATCTAAATTGGATATTTAAAAGTTTGTTATTTCTTATATTTACTTAGGCAGACATCTATTAATAGGCGATTACAAAGCTGTACCCTCTAATTTGTACCAACTGGACTTTTTCTAAGGCAAATAATTGATTAGAACCATTAGAAAAGGAATTCAGGCTAGACACAGATGATGTTCTATGGCCTACAATGAAGGCAGAAACAGATTACCTTAAAGATATAAATATGTAGTAATCCCCAACCCTATTTCAGACTTTACCACTATTATCTTTCAAATAAAGGCAATAAAATAAGTATGATCATCAATATTGCAATTTTGTGATTCTCCTTAGTAGTCTATTCCTCTCTTAAATAAAAGTTGTGGTGACCACACTTTCACCTGTGTGATAAGACACTTTACAAAACTACCCCTGTGATGGAAATCTCTTCATTCCAACTGTAATAACTGTACAAAACACAAAGTCCAAGGGCAAACATTTTTACATTGCAAAAAATTCTTTAAAAATAAACCTACTGGGCCAACAGTTGCAAAAAAAACTTAAATGAGCACTTTTTTTTCTTTGGCTGCTTTGATTTCAATGAGCTTTCCTTACCCTAATATAAAAAGATTGGCTCTGGAATATAACGAGCAAAAAGAAAAAGAAAGATGAGCATTTTACATTGAGGCCGAGAGTCTGTGTGCCAAGATTCAGTCTGCTGTGCCTGGAAAAGTGCTGAGATCTCAAAACTTTGAAAAATTTGTTTTTGAACAAAAATGCTGACACCACTTAACTGTATCAGTTCAACTCTATGAATTGTGTGGGTGCAGTGTGCTACTTTTACTATCTTAGACATTCTGCCCAACTCCAAGGTAGGCAAATAACACAGAAAATCATTTCTCCTATTGTGAATATTCTCATCTATTACCTGGGAACATATGCAAAGATATGTTCTCAGTATTATGGGAAGAGATAGGAGTCAATCATCTAAATGTCTCAGTAAATGCACCACCCCCCAACACCACCACCACACCATAATCCTTCCAGATGTGGAACTGTTTTATAGCTGGGCAATCACCTGGAGAAAGACCGGTAAACTGCAGAC
Source organism: Tapirus indicus (assembly GCA_031878705.1). Lineage (NCBI taxonomy): Eukaryota > Metazoa > Chordata > Mammalia > Perissodactyla > Tapiridae > Tapirus > Tapirus indicus. Next base: position 14,873,971 of record CM062937.1, read on the forward strand.
CTTGGGCCAAATCCACATGTTTTTATACAGCCTGCGAGTTAAGAGTGAATTTTACATTTTGAAATGGTTGGGGAAAAAATCAAAAATGATACGTATTACATGAAATTCCATTCTATGTCCATAAATAAAGATTCATTGGAACACAGCCACACTAATTTGTCTGTGGACTGTCTAGGGCTGCTTCCACATTACCACAGCAGAGTTGAGTAGTGGCAGCAGGGACCGCTGTCCCACAGAGCATAAAATATTTACTATCTGGCCCTTTACAGAAAACGTTTGCCAACCCCTACAAGGCTGTTTGATATGCATCAAATTTAATCCAGTGAAGTGGAAGGTATTATATTTATTCTACAGAAAGCAAAAAAAAAAGGAAATGACTTTCCAAGGTCATATAGCTGGTATGAAAGAGTTACTCATATTCTTTCACTTTATCAAAAAGCTTTTCTACAAATAAGTGTTGTAAATCTTTAGTAACACTTCTTAGTATTTGGTTTGTAAAAATGTTGTCATCCTCTTATTTCTCAATACCATAATCAAAAGTAATTTGCTTAAAACCTGGCACTTAAAGAGTATTTTGGGTGGTGAAGGGCCAAGGATCAAACTCTTGGAAAGCATGTTCTGCCTGACAATATTAACTAACAGACTTGTCACTTAAAGAGCAAACAGAAGTCTCTCCCTGCGACTCCTCAGACAATCCAATGCAGTGGAGGAGAATCCTGAACACGTCATCTTTCTCTTGGACTCCTTAGTATTTCTCATGCAGATACAGCAGATCTTTCTGACAAGGTCAAACTCTTCTGAAATTGAGTTACTAAAGCAATTTTCTACATTCTCTCTGAACATGCCGCTGGCCTTGGCCTGAAGATACTATTCATTCAGAAAAAAACAGTTTCATCTCTTCCTCTAGGTTTTCTATCTACCTTTTGCACTTAAGTAGCTACAGAATTTATATTTTTAACCTTTATACCTTTCCTCTAACGTATATATAGAGAGAGGATATATAATGATTATCAATACACTTATTAAATGCTTTATAAATACAAGGAGTGATAAAGTTATACCAAGAATAATGACCAAGCAAATACTGAACTATAATCCAGGAAAAATGAGATTTAGCCCCTGCTAGACCAATAAGTATGTGACTTTGGGAAAGTCCTTAAACCTCCCCACATCTGTTTCCTTACATATATGACAAGAGAGACTACATGACCTCTACGGGCCATTCTTGTTTAAAATTATCTCTACTTCTGATTATTTGATGAATGCTCATTTAATCCAAGTCTCAATTTTGTCATCTCTAAATTAGAGGTAAGACCTATGACATAGGTGGTCAATTAAAGTGAGAAAATGCTCTTAAAGGACATGGCACGTAGTGCTCCACAGATGATGAGAGTAGGGTACTGTGTGTTTCTAGATCGTTTCATTCATGATAAGTAGTTAAAGAAGAGGCTAGAAAGCAAGAGGAATCACACAAAAAGTGAAAATTATATTTCTTCTTTTTTAACATTGCACAAATCCATGACAAACTTCCCCTTAGTACACAGGACTATTCTCACCCTGCTTCCATGAGGCAGATAAGACCCAAGCCCCTGCCAGATGTCCTCTGTCCTCTTCACTTATCCTTGGCTAGCACAGACCCAGAGGGTGAACTGTGATCCTTCTATACTCAAAATAATGAGAAAGGCACTCCAATCCACAAACACTTTTCAGAGTGAAAGATGCCAGCAAGGAATCTCATTTGATAGCTTAAAATATAAAATATCCTCTTTCCACTGTATCTTATTTTACAAACTCAAGATGTTTCTAAACTGTTTCACTAACAAAAGTTCTGCCTCGAGACCAAATTAATAATCTCAAAGATCATCAATATAAGGTTATTCTGTAATTGCAAAGCTCATCAATATAAGATTTCTCAATTGTTGTGAATATTTTCCTATTTCAATAGTTTTTTTGAAAGATCCTAACTATGGCTGAATTTTTTTCAACACTATGACTTTATACATTATAATACCAAAGTAGTTTACATTTAATCTGATCAATCACACCCTAGAGAAGGCTTAGCACCATCACATTAACCTTTGAAAAGTTAACATTTATTAACCAATAATAAAAAGAAGAAACAGGGATATCTATCAGAAGCACCTATTTGAGCACAGTGCTCCTTGGTTATTTTCTAATTTCTTTCCATGAGGTCGTGTAGTTTATGAGTTAAATCTTATACTCAGTGTGTCTTGTTATTCGTCTGAATGTAGGGTCAACAACGCCAATCTTGGTAATGTTCTAAGATTCAACCTTTAAGGCTACAATTGCTTAAATTTGATACTCTCATCAGGATTTAAGTATATATAATTCAATGAGGCCAAGGCTTGATTAAAAGTGAATGAAAATACAGAAAGTACCTAAGAACAGTTAGAATATTTTTTAGGCTCATTTATCCATTTATTCACCACAGGTACTTGCAAGCAATACTACAATAGACCCTGGAGATTCCATATCCACTATCAAGGGATAGTGAACTAACAATATTGATAGAGGATGGTTAAGTACTGGGAAGGAGTCGTGCCCACATCTATGGGGCACAGAGTACAGATGAGAGGCATTGAAGTTAGACATTAGGGAGACAACAATGACGCCTAATGTCAAAGAGCCAAGAGGAAATTACTTACATTATGGGGAAGGGGGTAAAGAGAGACTTTGGGGAAAGTAAAGACACATGGAAAAATACAGGGGTATACCACAATATAGGGGACTAAAGCTAGTTAGGCATACTTTGAATATGCAGTATTTTGGGAAAGTGGTCAGAGATGAAAATGCCAGGTCATGAAGAGCCATGTATACCATGCTAATGAGCTTGAACTTCAACCTGAAAGCTCTGGGAACCAGTGGATGACTGTAAGGAGGAGAATGACTAATCAGCTTTGACATTAAGGAAGATGTAAAGAAAAGTTTGAGAAGATATAGGGGTGAGTGGCGAAGGGACAGAAACTTGAGGAAGGTGGACAATTTAGGGGTCTATTGCAGTAATACAGGTAGTAAACTGTGAGTTCATGCAGGAGGAACCTGGTTGAGAGGGACAGTGATGCAACAAGGAATAGTAGGATTTGGTGCTCTATCAGAAATAGACAGTGAATGAGTGAAAATCTAGAACAACTCCTGGATTTATGACTTGGACAACTGCGTGGATTGTGGCACTATTTGCTATAAAGGGGAACATAGGAAACACACTATTGATCACATATTTTTATTTTTGACATTTATTTACTACATATAAAGAATTTCACTTATAGGAAAGACTTATTTTTTCAAATTAACTTTCAAATGAAGCTCTGAAGTGCAAGAATATTAGACAATAAACACAGAAAAGACAGAGAGAGATGAAATAGAGACAAATTTTCACATATGCCCAAGCAGAATAAACAGCATCATGGGTTGTAGAAAAAGTGAGAAAAAAATAAGAAGGGAAATTCAATGCTTGAGTTTCAATGTTCAAACCAAAATGAAGAAGAGTAAAGAAAGGTCTAATACAGCTCCTGGGAAGAAAGATATGAAATTTGCCAGGAGAGGGTCAAGGGAAGAGGATAATTTGATAAGAGGTGGTACTCTCACAGAAGGAAATATTTCAAAGGATAAAAAAGACAGAAGACGATAATTTAAAAAGATAAATTTTATAGAAACTACCAAGATTTGACTACTTAAATCCATGCATAAGGGGGAAGGCAGGTAATTTAGGAATTATGCCTATATTTAGATATAAAAGCTATCAAAATGAAAAATGTTAATGTGATTTCACTTTGTCAAAAGCAGCAGCAAATGTTCAGACCCAGCATTACAGTGTCCTATGGAAAGACTAGCTTAGATCTAATGCTTTTGGTATAATAAACTAATTTGCAATTACGAAACATTTTTATTCCCATACAAGTATGCAGAAACAAAGCCAGAATCCACTTTTCAAGAAAAAAAACTTGGCAAAATTTCCTAAACAGAAGCCCCACTTACACCAAATCTGGTACTGTTGGGTGCCAGACATCCACAGCAGGCACAGACGGTACAGCTCCTATTGCTTGCTTCACAGATTGCTGTCTGATTGCAATTTCTAATCATATGTGATTTGGTGGAGCAGAGAAAACCCCCTGGCTTTCTTTTATCAGTTCTGCATCCATAGCTCCATCCATCAAAATCAACATAATTGCCCTCAAAGATCAGCCCCAGGTATTGCCTCTATTTACCCATGAAGCAGCGTTCCTTTACTCCTATGCAAAGTTAAAGGAATAATTTAATTTGCGAATTGTCAAGCAAGCACAGGCTAAATAAGGGTGATGAGAAAAGAAGCATCCTCAGCTGTCATCCCTGCATCTAACTTCCATAAGCTCTGCATTTTCCTTCCTTCCTTGATCTCTGTCTTCCTTTCCTTTCTTCTTTTTAATTGAGGTCATAATAGTTTATAACATCGTGAAATTTCAGGTGTACATTACTATTTATCAGTTTCTGTATAGACTGCATTGTGCTCACCACCAATACTCTAATTTTTATCTGTTACCATACATACGCGCCCCTTTACCCCTTTTGCCCAACCCCAACTCCCTTTCCTTCTGGTAACCACCATTCTGTTCTCTTTATCCACGTGTTTGTCCATCTTCCACGTATGAGTGAAATCATACGGTGTTTGTCTTTCTCTGTCTGGCTTATTCTGCTTAACATAATACCCTGGAGGTACATCCATGTTGTTGCAAATGGCAAAATTTTGTCTTTTTTATGGCTGAGCATGGATTAAAGATTTAAATGTAAGACCTGAAACCATAAAACTCCTAGAAGAAAATATAGGCAGTACCCTCTTTGACATCGGTCGTAGCATCATCTTTCAGAATACCATGTCTACTAAAGCAAAGGAAACAAAAGAAAAAATTTAACAATGGGACTGCATCAGACTAAAGAGCTTCTGCAAGGCAAAGGAAATTTTCATTTCTTTAATTAGGGCCAAGGCCATTTTATAGCATTGTCTTTGTTTTAAAAAAAAAAGAAAGGTTTAAAGGAGGTCATCAATTAATCCTCCACATACCCACTCAAACATTTATACATGGACCTACTATGCATCAGGTGCTCCACCACCACTAGCAATAGAAAACTAAACAAGGCATGTTCTAAAGCTAGTAGAAGTGCCTAATATGAAAAAATGGTTATATCTTTAAACTATAATTTGGTAAATACTATAATAGAGATATGAACAAAGTGTTAAAGAAAAATCCAAAAGGAAGAAACTAGAAATTTGGTCTTTTATTAAACATGTATTTTTTTAAAAGCCCTTTCTTCCATCACATTCACACAGAAACATTTCAGATGACCTTTCCATAGTGCAATGTCTACTCTCCCCACAACATATAATTTTGCACAACAGTTAAGAAAAGCCAAGCCTACACTAAGACCCTCTTTCTCCTACTAAATCATGCCAAAAATCAGGACCTAACAAAAAAATTGTATTCACTTAAAAATCATAACCCCAGAGACTAGACACACACATCATATAGTAGTCTCTGTGGATAAATTTCCATTTCTTCTCATCTTGACATACATTATGCAGGACTGTGGTTCATCTTCAAGTGTTCATATCCCACAAGAGGGTATGCCCTTCTTTATATCAATACTAACTTAAAAGAAATCTCAATTTACCTTAAAAAAGGGAAAAAGTCATGAAAGCACTATAAGTAGGACCTTTCTAAAACGTAACTGTGGCAATTTTATATTTTCAAAGATCTGTATTTAGGAGTTCTAAGATATTAGGGTTGACCAACAAAACAGCTCTCTCGCCCCTAACTTCAAGACTTAATCATTTCTTTGCCACATCTCAATCCTGAGAACTTCTTTGGGAGTCATGTAGTTTCTAAATGATTTTTAAAAAGTGGAAATACAGTTTCAGACAAGAAATGTAGAACTAGCAGTTACCTCCTATACCTAGTTTAATTTTCTGAGTATTTCTCTCCTCACTTAAAATGATCCTTCACAGCAAATGACCATATGATTAAAGAATGTAAACAATCTTGTTTTAAGACACTAGAAGCACTTTTATTTCTCTGACTGATAGGAAAAGACCTTACATGTTAACCAAATGAGAATATTAAACGAGGAATATAGGTCTAAAACTATCTGAAGGACAGACAGGTCACAGTAGACAGATATGTTTGATCAAGTTTCAGCTTTAAAAGGAACACAGACTAATAAGAAAAGAAATGGCTGCTTACCAGACAATCAGGGGAAATGAATCAAACCAGGTGATCAGTTGTGTGACAGATGTTTTAGCCAGATCACATTCACATACATATTTATTTTTCAGGACAACTGTGCATTAATCAAGAGCACTAGGTACCACTGACAGGAATATCCAAATGATAGTCACACACACACACACACACACACACACACACACACATCTATGTAGCATATTTTTCCCCTAACAACTAGTGCTTTCTATACTTACTATTGGCCATAACAAGAACCTACAGTAAAAACAAATACTCTCAATCCTCATACATACATGTGTGTAAATATATATATATATGTGTGTGTGTGTGTGTGTGTATATATCTGTGTGTATATATATATGTAATTTTAAATCTCACTGCAGAAATATTTTTCCTTGTTAGAGATGGTTTTGCTTTTGCTATTTCTCACTGACTCTCTTTTTCTTGACCCAGACTAACCATTCCAGAATAAAAGCTGCAACTTTTGTTACCAGTTCAGAGTATTCTGAATGTATGTCATCTCAATAGAAAACATTTCAGTTCTCGAAGTTTTACGGCTCTCTATATAAAGGGTTCCAGTTGGATATTTCTTAAGTTTGTTTCTCCACTGGCATTATTTGTAAGTATCAGGAGATAAAAACTCTCAAACAATTGTGTACAAAGACTTTATCACAGAAAAAGGAGAGTTGGGGATGGTGCATAAATCCTACAGCAAACATTCTGGATTTACTTGGGAGTGCACAGTATTTGTGGAAGTGAATGTTTTCTGCTGTAAAGCATGAAATCTTAGGCCTTTAACTGCTCTGGGTAACCACAAGTGCATTAAAGGATTAGTATAAGAAGCATGCCTGACACGAATGAAACCACATTCCACACACCACGTATAGCCACCCTGTCTAGTTGCACACATTATCTGAAGCATGTACTAAGGAAAAGACAGGATATAGAATTTTCATTCATAATATATACATATTCTTTCCATACTAAATGATAAGAGAAAGTAAATGCAAATACAATTGCAGAAAAGAAATGTAGAACTAGCAGTTACCTTCTATAACCAGTTTAATTTTTTCTGAGTATCTCACTCCTCAAAAAAAGTGATTCTGTGCAGCAAATATCCATTATATTAAAGAATGTAAACAAACTTGTTTTTAAGATATGAGAGAAATTTTTATTTCTCTGCTGATAGAAAAAATCCTACCATGTTAATCACAATAGAATATAAAAAGATGTCTAATCTAGACACACACACCAGACTCAAAGACACACTAATCACAGCATTAGGCACAGTAACCATGGAAATCTATTTCCAAAGTGGTAATTCCCAACCATGGTTTTTTAGCAATTTAGAGTATTCCTGGGTATCTCAAGAACTGCTATAAAAATATCATCATCAACAACAATAACAAAAATGTCACTTGATTTTCATTATGCTATGTTGCAGCATTTTGAGAGGGGCATGAAAATGACCCAAAAAGACATCATATAAATCAAATTAACTGATTTGAAGTTTCAAAGATTATAAATCACATCTTTTAGGGGAATAAATATGAAGCTATGGATTCTTTTCAAATAGCACTGGATGGTGTGTCTTGTTCTCATGGAAGTAAACGTGCCCCAGGAACTCAATGGATGTTCCACTTTGTAAGATTAGAGCTGGGATATTCCAAGTGGTAGACACTGACCATTGAGATCCTTCCTACGTGTTCTCCTATAAACTTTTTCTTTCCTCCGAGGCCCCCGTGTTAACCCATTCCCATATCTTCCCTACCATCAACACTTATTTTCCTCCACGTCTTTCCTTTAAGAAACTTAGAATGATAGAACAGAAAGAAAAGAAAATAGAGAGGGAAAAGAACATTGCAACTTTTATTACCAGTTCAGCCACAATGTTAGTAATTTCACTATTCTGAGCTTTATTTTCTTCAATCCACAAAATAGAGAGACTGAACTAAATGTTTCAGCTCTAATATTTTCTAAATACATGTCAGGCATACCTTATTTTAAATTATAGAATTGATATAGCTTTAATGTATGATCTTCACCTAATAGTGTTACTATTTGATTACAGTTCCCACTTTTCAAGACTTTGCCCTAAAGATTATGCATTTTTAAAATTTTATGTGGTTAGACAGTAGTGTCCTAAATATTTCTATGAAACTCTCTAAACTTATTTCAAAGTATACAGAGAAAAAGCTAGAACTGAGGGACATGATATTTATTTTAACAAAGGGTAATATATGTTATTAAGTTAAGGGACCAGTTGATAAAGATTTTGTAAGAGGAGGCAAATTCTACAGTGTAAATCTTATTCTTTATATCCTCTTTCTCTGAAAAGTAATGTTTGAAGGATACTGAGGCAACCTGACAAAGCAACCTTTAAGATCCTTAGAAATAACGTAATTGTGATTAAGCCAATATTGTTAACACCTACTTAACATAAAATCAAATTGCACTTCTGAGGGAAAATGACCACATTTTGTCTTTATTAATTGAGAAAGATGGAAGGGAAATAAGAGCAATGTAGAAATTAACATAGGCGACGTGTGACTGCGACTTGGTTAGCATTCTCCAACCAAATAAGTAACAAAAAGCCAAAAAAAATTTTAGGAGAAAGTTCACTAGAAAGTAAATGAAATATAAAAAAGCAAACATACAACAATCCAAGGGGATTACTGAAAATGACTAATTAGTGAAATCTCAAAAATAGCTACCTAACATTGGCGTATGCCCCTGAGGGGAATCTCTCCCGGAACATACAGACTTGGCACAGACTCCACCTCTGACTATCACTGTGTATTGGGTATTTATGAAATTATCTGTCAAGCTATGAAACTCTGACCGAAAGTATTCATTCAGATTTCATCTGTGCTGCTGACATCAGGTCGTAGCAAAACTTCCACTAGCTTCAGGAAAGATAAATGGCACATATTTTATGAGAAAATTAAAATCACTATCTTAACACTACATATTTGTCAGTTATTCCCCAATAAAATTTCTTACTTCTATGCCTTTGAAACTATATTTACATAAAATGATAACTCAGATGTCAGCTAAAACCTCCCTACCCTCTGAGATCTAGAAAAGATCTCAAGGATTACCTTGAACATCTAATCTCCTGCCTTAGAGTGGTTCAAAATGAACACTTCCCATCTTGTCATACAGAACAACTTAATCTTTTGCAAGGGCTACTATTTTCAAAACCTTTCACATCTCATCCCAATGGTTTCTCAAGTTTTTTTCCCCCAAACACAGTTCCTTCCCTAAAAGTAATTATGGTGCCAGCTGTTTATAATAATGATTTTTTTTAAATCTTGACAAAAATAATTAAATTCATAACACAAGTTAGCAAATGAGAAACTTCACTGTTGAGAATGAATTTCAATGGAAGGCTATTAAATAGAATTTAAATAGAAGGCTACACTTTAATGATTTCCTTGCTTCAATTACATTAAAATTGTTTCAGAGATTTATATAAGCTTATCATTCCCCATACCTCTGTTAGGAAGCTGCCCTGTGCTTTTACAAAGGATTTGACAGTAGTCCGAGTGACCAAGTGAACTCTGAAGTGAATAACTAGACTTTCTGTTAATCTAATCATGGACCATTTATCTCAGTTAGATTCACTTTTTTTTAGCACTAGTCAATCTCTGGCATAGATCTACATACATGCACCGTTTTGTCCATGAAGCCTCAACTTGTTTCTATATCTAATATTATATATTTTATAGGCCTTTATTCTAGCATTTTATCATACTTAATAAATACAACAAATATTTATAATTCAAGATGTTATCATGGTCCTAATCTTGAGCTTTATATTAAATGTCTCCTCAATTAATTCTTATATATTCATCCTTACATAAACATAGCAGGAACACTTTTTTCTTTTTGTTTCTGTCGTAAGTGAAATGTCACACATAAAAGGAAACCACAGAGACAAAAACAGTAAAAAACTATTTTTACTTACAAAATTTAAACTTTTGCAAGGATCTGTGACACAAGGACTCGACAGGTATTTAGAGAAAAAAAAAAAAAACACAAGGCTACCAAGTTTACAATTATTCTGTTCGTGGGGGAACCAGCAGTTTCTTCATTGGTTCACCATGTGTGCAAGAAACATCACACATCCACAGACTTCAGTTTTGCAAAATTCAGCAAATGAGTTGCTTCCATTAGAAAGTTAGGGACTTATAAGAAAGAGCTCAAGGCTTTCTTAATTTGGGGGACTGGTGCTAGGCAAAGTGATTAGAGAGATAGGCAGATAGACAGACAGACAGACTTGTAGATATAGATAATTTATCTCAAGATGCAAAGTGCTTTTTATTTCCTAACCATGGTACACAAAATGCTTAGTCATAATGATGACAGACCCAGGATCATTTTCTCACTCAGAACTTTCTCTCTCAGAACTTCAAGCATTACATGGTCACCCAGTAACAAAACACTCCATGAATGTAGAAAACTTACTGAAGATGAAAAACAGATAACCATCAGCAGAATTCAAAGAGAAAAAGGGGGAAAGGTACAACTATGCTTTTCCCTCTACCATACTAAGCCCTGGCTAATTTTATACCCAACAATGGTATGCATCTCATTTCGAACTACATACAGGGCCATCAATTAAAAAAGAAAAACTAAAATGAATAAAATCAACAAATAAAATGTCAGTTTTCATCTTCTGGCATGAACACAGCATCAGAAGAGAGAATATTCCATTTCCTGGATATTATATAAAGGTAACAGAATAAAAAGAAAAAACATTTTAAACAAACTCTCTCTTTTCAGCAAACTTGGAAGGATGTAATCTGCAACTTCACAAACTTGTGTAAACTCCCAAAAGCAACTGAGACTAGACAAAAATCTTACAGAGAAACAATTGTAAAGAAACTCAGAGAACAGTAAGTTGGCCCTTCAAGAGCAGATTTCCAAAGATAAAGGAAAAAATATTTTCTTAATTTGTGTGGTACTCCAAAGTGCTAAAACTATACTTTCTGAATTGCTAAACTGTCTTGTCAATAGAATAGAGATCTGGCAGAAGTGAGAAGAAAGACGTGAAGAGAAAATAAAGTGAAGAGTGAGGTTAAATAAATAGCAGTGACAGTTCTCAGAAAATACCAGGAAAAATACACCATCGTGGAGAGGAACTCACAGAAAAAGTAGAAGATATCACCACCCCAATGCCCTGTCATGTGTGAAAATGAGGAGGAGTATGGTAATGAGCAGGGATGGTACAGAAGCATCATCCTGGATTCACTTAGAAGCACAGTAGTACAAAAGGTGAAGCCACACACATACACACAAAAATAATCCATCCATCCATCAATCAAACACAGGAGCCATATTAGCGGCAAGCACTCTGCCTCTGTGGAAACAATTCAAGAGAGGGCCCGTAAGTTGTACAGTTTGGAAGGCTCACTGGATCCTCCCGCCTCACAACACTCCTGCTAGTATAGTCAAGGCAGGAAGACCCTATTCATTCAATATGGAGGATCATACAAGACAATGACACAGCACTGATACAAAGTTACTGTAAGAAAAATATTAGAGAAAGAGCAGTAAAATTTACTAACAGATAAGGAACACAAGATTGTTTTTCCGCTACAGGACAGATGAAAATTCTCATCAAAAATTTTGTCACTGATTTTATAAAATAAATGGAGCAAATGCCTTTAAAAAGGAGGATCATGAAGAAAAAAATCGGAAGTCAATAGGAGGGGCTCAAAAATGATGAAAAAAGGAAAATCACCTTAGGGTAAACAAAGTTATGGAAAACATAAGGGACATAAGAGCTAAAAAATGAAAAAGTAGAAGAAAATTAAATGGAAATAAAGACTTGAAAAGAATTAGAGATTGGAAGACATATATGAGAGACAAAGTAGATACAGAAGATATATTTGGAGTGCTTAAAAAGAAAAACAAAACAGTAGAACAGAAAGATAATTTAAAGATATAATTCAAAAAAAGTTCCTTGAAATAAAAGAGAACTTAACTATATATACTTAAAGGTACACTGTGGGCCAGGAAAAACTAACCAAGAGAGACAACCCAGAGACACAGCCTAGTAGTGTTATTGAACTTTAAGTGATAAAGAAAGGATCCTTACGGCAGACCAGCAAAAAGAACAAATTATTTATAAGTGGAAAATTCAGATTTCTCCATAGTTGCATTCAACTCCATAAAACAGTATAGCAACATCTATAAGAACCTCAAAAAAAAAAAGTATGTGTCAAGTTGTCCTTCAAAAATAAAAGCAACAACGCACAGCATGGTGACTATAGTTAATAATACTGAATTGTATACTTGAAATTTGCAAAGACAGTAGATCTTAAGTGTGCTCACCACAAAAAAAAAGGTAACTATGTGAGGTGATGGATATTTTAATTAATATGATTGTGGTAATCATTTCACAATGTATGCATATATCAAATCACATGTACACCTTAAATATATACAATTTTCATGTCAATTATACCTCAATAAAGCTGGAAAAAATAAAAAGAATAAAGGCAACAAGTAGCTTTTAACAAACAAAAATTAATCTTTCATGAAGACAATACTAGATGGACTTCAGCCAATAAAATATGACTGGGGAAAATCATGGAAAAAAAGATTTGAGGATTGAAATGACTGAAAAAGAAAGTGAATTTTATATGCTCTGACAAGTAGAAATGGTACAATTAATAAAAGTGGGAGGTGAGGGGCCAGCCTGGTGGCGCAGCAGTCAAGTTAGTGCGCTCTGCTTCAGGGGCCAGGTTCGCAGGTTCGATCCCAGGTGCAGACAGACACACTGCCTGTCAGCCATGCTGTGGCAGCGTCCCATATAAAGTAGACGAAGATGGGCATGGATGTTAGCCTGGGGCCAGTCTTCCTCAGCAAAAAGAGAGGATTGGCAACAATGTAGCTCAGAGCTAGTCTTCCTCACAAAAAATAAAAAAGTGGGAGGGGAAAAAAATCAGAAAGTTGAAAAGGTTTATTGATTGCCTTGCTGTAATAGCTGGAAATCAAATAATATCATTAAAGAAAACAATAGAAGTATAAACATATTTTACACAAGGTAAGCACAAGGTCAACACAAAGACCAATTTATTGGCTATCATTGGCAGTGAGGAAGGGGGGAAAAAGTAAGAAGAGAGAGGTATTCATCTTTACCATTGAGCTTTCTAGAAAACTGATACACTCTAAAGAAAAAAGAAAGAAATCTTTTTTAAAAAAACAAACAAAAGAAATCTAAGGGTATAATGTAAAAGCACAATTATAAAGGTAACCACTAGAATAAATATGAAACTTTCCTAAATGTCAGACAAACTATACTTAAAACAAAGATCACAAACAACATAATGAAAAACTACTAAAGAACATAATAAAGCAAATATGAAAACAAAAAATTTAACATACTACGACACTCAGAACAAACATATCTACTATATCAATATCAATAGGTTTAACTTGTTAAAAGAAAACATTTTAAGACTGAATCAGAAAGCGAAACCTTACTCAATGTTTAAAAGAACACACAATATGGGCCAACCCAGGGGTATAGCGGTTAAGGTTAAGTATGCACGCTCCGCTGCGGTGGCCCAGGGTTCACAGGTTTGGATCCAGGCGCAGACCGACGCACCGCTTACCAAGCCATGCTGTGGTGGCGCCCCATATAAAGTGGAGGAAGATGGGCACAGATGTTAGCTCATGGCCGGTCTTCCTCAGCAAAAAGAGGGGTTGGATGTTAGCTAAAGGCTAACCTTCCTCACACACACACACAAAAAAGAACACCTAATACAAAGTGATTCACAAACGTAAAAATTAAAATGTAGGCAAAGATATACCAGCCAAATGGAAACAAAAATAGATGGTCTTGATCCTCCTATCAGATAAGGTATAATTCAAGTCCAAAATGACATAAAAACAATTGTATAACTCTACTCAATGCAATTCACAATAAAAGCTTAACTAATATGAACATCTATAACATAGCAAAACATTCATAAAACTGAAATTACAGGAAAAGACAGAAACACACTAGTTATAGGACACTAATTCTCTTCTCCCAAGATATGAGAAAACAGAGTAGCATCATTAGCAAGTATATCTGTTTGATACAGCACCACACTTTACATTAGAAATAGAAAACATATCTTCTTGGGGGCTGCCCGGTGGTGCAGCGGTTTAGTTCGCGCTTGGCAGCCCGGGGTTCACCGGTTCGGATCCCGGGCGCCCGCCGACGCACTGCCTGTCAGCCATGCCGTGGCGGCGTCCCATATAAAGTGGAGGAAGATGGGCACGATGTTAGCCCAGGGCCAGTCTTCCTCAGCAAAAAGAGGAGGATTAGCAATGGATGTTAGCTCAGGGCTGGTCTTCCTCACCAAAAAAAAAAAAAGAAAACATATCTTCTTTTCAATGACCCATATTTATGGATTTATAAAACACTTATGAAAATTGATAATATATAAGGCCATAAAGAAAAATCTCAAAAATATCCAAATTCTAGAAATAACACAGAAAATATACTCTGAACATAACACAGTAAACTTGGAAATTAATAACACTGGAAAACAATAAAAGTCTTTTCATAAGGAAATTTTAAAATTCCCTCTAACACAACTCTCTGTTTAAAGAAGATGTACAAACTGATATTTCCAAATTTACGTAAAAATAATATGAATGAAAACATCACATATCTCAATTCATGGGATGTAGCTAAAGCACTGCTCAAAGGAAAACTCCTAGCATTTAATTTTTACAAAAGTTTTAAAAATAATGAAAAGAAGAAAACTGAGCATCTGAATCAAATTTATAAAAAAGAAAAAATAAATGGGAAAAGAGAAGAGGATAATAAATATAAAGAGTTAGGAAAAAAGAGTAGAATTAATAAATAAATTTAAGACCTTGTTCATTAAAAAGAAAATCCAATGTATAAAGCACGGCTAAACTAATTAAGGAACTATGACCAAAACACGAACACAAAAATAAGAAAAGATGAGGGAAAAAAGCCGTTGAAACAGAGAAAAAAAAAAGACACAGAAAAGACTATTTTACTCAACTCCATGCAAAAAAATTAAAAATCTGGATGAAATATGTAATTTTCTAGGAAATATAATTCACCAAAACTGATCCCAAAGGAGATAAAAAGTTTAAATAGTCTGATTTTTAACAGATGAATTAGAGAACTGTGTCAATAACATCTCCAGGCCCTGGAAGTTTTACAGGGGAATTCTACCACACTTTTAAAGAACAGTGAATCCCAATGTTTTTAAAAAGTCCCAAAACATAGAAAATCAAGAAAAACTTTCATTCTGTCTACAAAGAAAGCATAATATTAATATCAAAACTGATAAAGACTGCAGAAAACAAAAAACAACTGACAAATCTTATGCATGAATATTAATGTAACAGTCCCAAAAGCATTCTAAGAGAATAATATATAGTATTATTCTCTTGAATAATACATCATATCAAAGTACTCTCAAATAATACATCCTTGTCAGGGAAAGCAAGGGTGGTCAAATACTGTAAGACCATTAATATAATTTATATTAATATATTTAGGGAGACATATCACATGACGATTCCCATAGATGAACAAAGGCCTTTGACAAAGAAAAGAAAATTGCTCTTTATAAAAAAATCACCTAGAAAAGAAGACTGAATGTGGATTAATAAGAATAAAGGGCTAAGAGGTATAAGAGATCCAACAATAAAATGGCTTAAAGAACAAATATATTTATTTTCCTTTCTCAAGTAACAATATGAATTGGGTGTTCCAGGGGAGCAGTCTGTTCTGGACAGTCATCTGGGCCCCGGCTCCTTCCATCTCCTGGCTTTGCCATCCCTGGGGACCTTAATGTCATTTGCATGGTTGAGGCTGGGTTGCTACTGTCACTGACTAGGTGCCTTGAGAAACTCAAAGGTGAGTTTGGAAGCAATTAACTGTTTTTCCAAGTTGTTTCTTTTCCTTTCCTATGTTAAGGAGATGTAACCACCAACCGTCCTGAAACTGACCAAGCCTCAGCACAAGAGCTACACCCATGACCTTTGCCTTATTTTTAATGCAAAGATCTCTCCAGGAGGAGCTTAGGCCTCATTATGTGGAAGCATGTTCTCCAACTGAGCCTGTGCAGGTGAATACCCACCTCTCCCTTTTGATTATTCATTTCCCAACTGAAATAAAAATTCCTGCTTCCCTTTGTTCGGGGATGCCATGACTTTGGAAATGATTCCGCATGGCCTCCTATATGCGGCAAATACACTTTACTTTGTGAGATAACTTCCACTGGTGTAGAGTCTTATTTCACTCACCAGGAGGCGAACCCACTTGGTTCAGTAACACTACCACTTCTGGCTTCCTGCCAGCAAGAAGGGAAAAGAAAGGGTGTAGAAAAAAAGGCACATATCACTTTCACTTACATTACATTGGCAAGAACATAGCCATACATTAATCACATGACCACACTTAAATGCAAAGTGGGCTGAGAAATGCATGTCTCAAGGAGGTATTCACATGTCCAGCTGCAACTCTCCTACTCTACAGACGGATACTTCCTTAACAAAATAAAATATATCCAATTCAGACCAAAAGCCACCATCATGCTTTATGGCAAAATACGAAACATTCCCATAAATCAGAAATAAGACAAAGATGCCCATTATCACTGATATTATTTAAAGCTGATCTCTAGGTACAACCCAAAGCATTTAGACAAGCAATAAGCAAATTACAGCTATACAAACTGGAAAGGGAAAATCAAAGAATCATTTGTGGGAGAAGCTATGATTATATACCTGGAAAATACAAGATAATTAACTGAAAAACAACCACAAACAATGAAAGATCCCATTAAGAGAGGAGGATTAGAAATTAACATATAGAAATCAAGAATAATCGTACCCAAAAAGATATAACACCAAGCGATAAAGCTGATAAGAAATGTGCAAGACTCATATGATAATTTAAAGCACTATTAGAGAATACCTAAAAAACTTGTACAAAGGGAAAAGTAATATTGTGATTTTGAGAAGAAATTTCAACATCATAAAGACAGCAATTTGCTTTAAGTTAATTTGAAAGTCCTAATAAAAATACCAACTGTTTGAATGAAACAAGTCAATCTGGAAGTTTATAAAGAAAAAATAAGGAATTCAAGTAGAAAAGCAGATACTTTAGCAATTTCAGATATTAAAGGTAGTTTAGGAATTCTAGATCTTAAAACATATTACAAAGCCTCAGTAAATATGAGTACTGGCACATAAACAATCAGACTAACCAATGACATAGAACAGAAAATCCAAAACTATGACTCAATTTACAGAGGAATTTAGTGTATAATAAGGGTAGCATCTTACTTTAGTGGGAAAAAGAGAGACCATTCAATAAGTAAGAAGTCATTTTACATTAAAAAAAAACTTATTACTATAGAACAATTCCAAAGGAATCAAAGATTTAAGTGATATTAAAAATAACATAAAAGTACCAGAAAAAATAGAATTCCTTTATAATCTTGGAGTGGGGAAGTCCTTTCTAAGTACGACTGAAAATCTAGAAGCCATAAAGAAAAGCAGATATATTAAACAGAAGATCAACCAATTTTTCATGGAAATAACAAACCAAAAAAAGATTACAATAGAAGTCAAAACACAATGATATAACTCAAACACATTTTCACTTTATATCACAGAAAACAGTGCAATGTAGAGAAAGCCTCTAGAAATCAAGAATAAGGGGCCAGCCGGTGGTATAGTGGTTGAGTTCACGCACTCCATTTTGGAGGCCTGGGGTTTGCATGTTCGGATCCCAGGCACAGAACTACACACCACTCATCAGGCCATGCTGTGGCAGTGACCCATAAACAAAATAGAGGAAGACTGGCAACAGATGTTAGCTCAGGGCCAATCGTCCTCACCAAAAAAAAGATAAATCAATAATAAAAAGAAATCAACAATAAAATAAGAGGGAAAAGACATAGCTTATGGAAAAAAATTAACTTAAATAAAAGAAAAGATGTTTCACCTCACTCATAATTTAAAAAACACAAGTTAAAAATTCAGTAATAGTTTTTATTTATTGTGCTGGCAAAATTCCAAAAGCTGATAACACACTCTATTCATAAGGTTGCGAGGAAATGAACAATCTTATATATGCCTGGTGAGACTGAAAACTAGCACAACTCCTGCAGAGGGCAATTTGATAATGTTCATAAAAATTCAAATACTTATACTCTTTGATCAAGCAATTCCAATTCTGATAATTTATCCTATAAAATTATGCATGTATCACATTATTCTTTGCAATATTGTTTATAATAGCAAAAGGTTGGAAACAAATCAAGTATTCATAAATAAGGGAATTGTTAAATATATATTATGGTAACTTGGTGCAATGGAATATTATGCAGCTATAAAAATGAGACATCTCTTTGTGTACGTATATAGAAATAACTCCAAAGTATAATGTGTTAACAGAAAAAAATCAAGAGGCAAAGTATTTGTAAAATCTGCTACACTTTTGCAAAAAGTGGAGGCATAAGACTCTATGTTTGTTTTAGCCTGTATATGCATAAAGAAACTCTGGAAGGATACCTAAGAAACTAGTAACAATAGTTTTTGTGGAGAGGGGAGAGAGTCAAGAGAACTGGGAAAAAGGGATGGAGGAACGAAATCTTTTACTATACACTCATTTACCCTTTAAGATTTTTGAATCATAGGAACATATTACCTATGTAAAACACTCAATAAATTTAAAGGTAAAAATGTAATTTTAATTTACTGCTCTGTTCTAGGGAATTTGAGAGCATGTAAGAAATTATGAATCTAACTTAGCCTCTCAGATGTACATGAACTCAGTCATCAGATATGAAAAAAGCAATTGTACTTCTTTCTGACATTGTTCTTTGGAGCTCATAAAGCTGTTTTAAAGACTGTTTTTATTTTGGCATTTGATTACCCCCTTTATTAAGTAGGAATCACAGAAGTGTGGGATTTTCTTTCTGAAAGCACAGAGTATTAGTACACATAGAATTAGCAAGTGGAAAAATGGGTGGTAAGTATTTTTATTGTTCACAAGGTAGGTCAAAATCCTATCTCCCTAATTATCACTCTTTGGTAAAGACTAATTGGGAAGAAAGCCAAGAATACAAATGCAGAACAGAGAGAAAAAAAATTCTCTCAGCAGAGAAACAGTAGGGCTTGATAGCTTTTCAATGATTTTATTCATCAAAATAGAATCATCTTGTCATAACATTAATTTTCTACAATTTACTTTCATAAAGCATGGAACACAGGCTTTCTCCATAAATTACTATTTTCCCACTTTCATCACATCTCTTGTCCTACAGTGGCAAGATGGGGTGAGGAGTATGGGGGGTGGGCAGGGGGAAAAGATGGAGGATGAAAGAGCAAAAGAGAGACAACATTTTCAGGGTTGAGACATTCTTTTGAAAACTGCTCTCCTCGTGTAGCTATGTGTTCTGTGAAATATGCATGGAATTTTATTTTAAAATACCTTAAGGCTTTATCCTAAAACAATGAATCAGACATATGTATCTACTTATGGTTAGTCAGGGAAAAGTGACCAGAATCTTATTTGAGGAATGAAACTGCATTAATTTTTCTAACCAATCAAAGAGTCATGAATGTTAGTAGTGAGCTTTCAAGTTGGATGGGAAGTTTGGTTACAAGGCCAATAAATCAACATTTGAGTAGGTTTCACTTGAAAATACCCATCTACCACACAGCTTACCACACCCTTACCATTCAAATAAGAAAAATGTGTCACTTATTTGGATGTTATTTAATAATATCCTCTGCTCTCCAGATCATAGATAAGAATTCAGAAGAAAGCAAATGATGAAGGTATCCAAGCGGATAAGAAATAGCACCACCAACTCATGCACTTCATTCATAAGCTAGTTCCTTAGATTTTATTCAAAGTCTATTTGTTTTTACCTAAATTTAAAATTGTGGGGAAGTTTTACCCACCGACAACAAACTGAAAAATTGTATTATAAAGGCAAGTACTTCTATTTAGAGTCAGATTCAGCAGTAAGGACAGACAGTGACAGCAATAGAGAAAATATAAAAAACAACACTAAAAATTAGAGTATACAAAAAAACAAGACAGACACAGCCCAGGTCCATTTCATAGAGAGCCAAATAGTCCATAATGCCTTACCTGTCTAGTAGAAATCACTGTATTAGAACTTATTTTTATTGTGTATAATGTCACCCTAAATTCTCTGGAAAGCATTAAATTGTGTTTAGCATTTTTTGTTTAAGAAGCATGTGGTATAATTCAGAGAAAATTCAATAAACTTGTAAAATTTAAAAGTTTTTAGTTAAAATGTTTACAACATAGAATTCCTAAAATAGTTTTCAGATGAGTTTGCCTTCTTCCATATGTAGAGGCTGTCATATTTGACAATCTGACTGGACCTATTTAGGAAGAAAGAGCAATTTAACCCAAGAAGCTACTTTGCACGAACCTGATTTGTGTTGGAGGAAGGAAAGTCATTGGACTGGTTGAAGCAGAGGAGTGACAATTAGGAAGAGTTGCAGATTAATTAAAGTAAGGTAGAAACAGTAAACTGAGGCCCTTGAATCCTGGCATAGCAAGCAGGAGTCAATGAAAGTTTTAGATAAAAGAATTATGTGGGATGCATATATGATCAACTAAGCTTTGACAAGGGCAACAAGAACTCACAATGAGGACAGGATAGTCTAGTCAATAACTAGTGTTGGGAAAATTGATATCCATATGCAATAGAATGAAATTGGACCCCTATCTTACACCATACACAAAAATTAACTCAAAATGGATTAAGGACTTCAATGTAAAACCTGAAACCATAAAACTCCTAGAAGAGAACACAGGGAAAAAATACTCCTTGACATCAGTCTTGCAGGATTTGATACTGAAAGCACAGACAAGAAAAGCAAAAATAAACAAGTGAGACTACATCAGACTAAAAACCAACAAAATGAAAAGACAATCTAAGGAAGTGGAGGAAATATCTGCAAACCATATATCAGATAAGGGGTTATCATCCAAAAGATATGAGGAACTCATATAACCCAATAGCAAAAACACAACACTCCAATTAAAAAATGGGCAGAGGACCTGAATAGACATTTTTCCAAAGAAGATACACAAATGGCCAACAGATACATGAAAAGGTGCTTAACATCACTAATCAGCAGGGAAATCCAAATAAAAACCACAGTGAGCTATCACCTCATACCTGTTAGGATGTTTATTATCAAAAAGACAAGGGATAACAAATGTTGGTGAGGATGTGGAGAAAGGGAACCTTTACGTACTGTTGTTGGGAATACAAATTGCTAAAGCCACTACGGAAAACAGTATGGACGTTTCTCAAAACATTAAAACTAGAACTACCATATGATCCAGCAATCCCACTTCTGGATATTTATCCAAAGGAAATGAAATGAGTATCCAGAAGAGATATCTGCATTCCCGTGTTCATTGCAGCATTACTCACAATAGCCAAGATAAGGAAACCTAAGTGTCCGCTGAAGGATGAACAGATAGAGAAGATGTGAGATAGACAGATAGATATACACACAGTAGAATATTATTCAGTCATAAAAAAAGTAGAAAATCCTACCATTTGTGACAACATGGATGAACCTGGAGGGCGCTATGCTAAGTGAAATAAGCCAAACAGAAAAAGACAAATACTGCATGGTATTTGTCTAAAAACAGTTGAACTCGTAGAAACAGAGAGTAGGATGGTGATCGCCAGGGTCTGTGGGTTGGAGGAAATGGGGAAATGTTGGTCAAAGGGTAAAAACTTTCAATTATAAGACGAATACAAATAAGTTCTAAGGATCTAATGTAGAGCATGGTGACTATAATTAATAATACTGTACTGTATACTTGAAATTTGTTGAAAATAAACCTTAAGCATTCTCATTACCAAAAAAAAAAAAAAAGAAAAAGGAAACTATGTGAGGTGATAGATGTGTTAATTAACTTGATCATGGTAACTATTTCACCACATATACATATATCAAATCATCATTTTGTATACTTTAAATATATACAATTTTATTTGTCAATTATACCCCAATAAAGCTGGAGAAAAAGGAATAAAAATATTCATTAAATGTAGAAAGAATTATGGGGGGAGGTGTTTAAGAACTATTCATTGGCAACATTGACAGATAGGACTAGAGCAGAGAAATACTAAGAACGAGGAAATAATCTCTCTCTTTTTGACTGAGATTAGTTCATTGAAGATATCTCAAAATTCAGATTTCCAAAAAAACGAACAAATGAATGAGACAAGAGAATGCTACATATATCCTCAGCCCATAGTTTGATCTATTTTAAATCTACAGAAGAGTTCCTTATTGTCCCCTGGGAATATGGACATTAAACTAGAAGATAATAGTAGCTTAAATGTCTCCCTATAAGCTCATCAATTGTGGGCTAATAGTTCATATATTAAGCAAGACATTCATAATTCATTTTAAATAGTGCAATTGTCCAATAAATTGTTTGAAACTTTTTAAAATCTTCAGTGTTCCATAAAAATAAAAGGCTTTTCAGAATAATTGAAACCAGTAATGCAAAACAAATGTATTTCCTTGATAAATTTAGTTTTAAGTAAGCTTTAATTTATATGCTAAATTTTTTAATTTAGTTCAAGTTTTGGCAGAGACATGTTTATTTTAATTGCTGGCCTTCAAAATTCCAGCATAGGAATAAACATCTGTTTCTTTCCAATTTCCTGCATAAAATGGGCAAATTTCTATAAGTTGTAAATGAGGGCTGAAGACACACTGTATTACTTCTGGAAAAGTCACCAAATTCCAGCAGACACTATGTGAATTGTGTATGAGAGATCTTATAGCATGATATGCATTATCCTTAAATTTTAACTATAGAGTTCTCATATATATTTATATTTAAGCCATGTTTTGATAGAAAGAAGATAATACATTAGCATCTAAATGTTGTGCCCAAATATCCCTCTTTGGAACACTTGTTGAATACCTTTATAAATTTTGAAGTCTTCTCATTGATTTATACAGATTCACAAAACAAAGGGATCTTTCCTATAATATAAAAACCTCCTAGTGAAAAAGCATAAACACAACCTCAGTCCATCGTATTGGAGGTCTTGTTAACAATTCAACAAATAATAACAATATACAATGTGCATTTCTCCAGCTACATCCTTTGGAGGAAATCACCAAAATTTTCAGAGATTAAAAGTTATAGCTGTTGAGACATTATAAGGGGTAATATTCACATTTTGCAAATACCTTAAGAAAACTGGATTCTGAGAGAATTCAATCCCTATTACAAAAATTTTTTCTTCCTTCAACAGTGACGCCAACATTCATGAAGGCACTGCTAAGCATGTTTGTATCCATCAGAATCATGCAGTCATAGAATCTGGGTAACAACAGCCACTGGCCATTAATGTGATTGAAAATATCTGTGAATTGGGACTAAGCTGATATAAAGATGTAATCCCAGATAATATTGATACCCCCTGAAGATCTGCACAAATATTTTCTTATGGGGTGTTTTATTTAGTTAGTTTCTTCTTCAGTCTATCTTTTAAAGAATTACACAATTGCCATGTAATGGTGTCTCACCATGCTAGTGATGTTCATGATTCCATGAAATGGCACATTTTCTTTAGATGGTATCATGGTTGTAATAGATAGAGAATGGCAAAGGACCAAGAAACATATGCTTTAATAGAACTCATTAACTTGCTGGACACTAACAGCCACTTAGGAGCCTAAAGTTAGTTTCAATCTGTTTTAATCATTAAACTGTTTCAGTCACTAAATATCAACTGAATAATACAAGGCCCAATCACAGAACAGCAAACCCTGGAGTCCTGGAAAAATCCCTAGAGAATATCATCAATAGCTGTAATTCTCAAACTTAAACGTACACAAGAATCACCTGGTGATATTGTTAAAACAGTTTCTGGGGTCCATCCTCTGAGATGCTAACTCAGGAGGTCAGGTGAGGCCCATGAACTTACAGTTCTAATGCTGGTGGTGGTGCCCATGCTGCTGCTCCAAGGAACACACTTTGAGAATCACTGTCCCGCCACTACTAAATCAGAATCTGCATTTTACAAGATTTTCAGGCGATGCACATTAAAGCTTGAGAAGCATTGCTCTAGGGAATGAGTAAATGGGTTTTTTTCCTCCTTCTTCCTGTGATATCAGGATAGGGAGACAGGGAAAAGGGAAGACATTTTCAAAAGAAACCAAAACTAAGCACTTAAATTATTCTCTTCATCCTGAAACAAACCTATTTGGCCACCTTGCTCACCTTCCTCAATGAAGTATCAGTCTCTACTTCCCTAATTCCCTCTCCATCCTTACTTTACCCTACCTAGGGCTCACCAGGAGGCAGAGGTGCCATTTTGACTTTAGGTCTGCATTTGTGAATTTCCTGGGAAAATCTAGATTCATATAATTTTTCTCTATTCAATAAAAAATTATATTGACATTAAACAAAAAATTAAGTTTGAATTATATATGTTTATAGAACTTTTCATGTAAAGAAATTCACAGAAAAATAATCCTTTATCAGATTGATTTGAGATTTAGAAACACAGTCACAACAACTAGATTTTGGGTGGTGAACAGGATACAGTCTATACAGAAGTCAAAATATAATGAGGTGCACCTGAAATTGATATAATGTTATAAACCAATGTTACCTCAATTAAAAAAAAAAATTAAGAGGGGCTGACCCAGTGGCGTAGTGGTTAAGTTCACACACTCCGCTTCGGTGGCCCGGGGTTCGCAGGTTCAGATCCTGGGCACAGATATATGCACCTCTCATCAAGCCATTGTGGCAGCATCCCACATACAAAATAGAGGAAGATAAGCACATATGTCAGCTCAGGGCTAATATTCCACAGCAAAAAAAAAGAGAGAGAGAGAACGATTGGCAATGGATGTTGGCTCAGAGCCAATCTTCCTCACCCAAAAAAAGTAAGAAATGTCAACATAGTGGCCTTCTATGGTCACCCTAGATCTCAGAGATAGGGGAAAGAAAGACAGCCTCTTGGCCAATTGTGTTCTTTGTACTTTTACATTACATGTAATTATGTGGACTGGACCAAGTGAACCCCCAACTGAGCCACAGAGAAGACTAAACAAGCTACCACTAAATGTGATGAACCTCTAGATAGAGGATAAAATGGAAACCATGACTATATCAAGCCCATGGCAGTGGGAAATGCTTGAATTCACGTGACTGATAACACTTCCTACTTGCTGATTCACGCTAATGTAGGTCCCGCAGCTCCAGCAGCAAAACAGCTGGTCTGTTAATAAGCTACAGAGACAAGAGAAGAGCCCTAGGTCCAATCACAAACTGCAGAAATGTGATTTGAACTAGCAGACTTCTCCACAACAACCCAGCTCCCCCCACCTTACTTACCAAAAACTGCCACACAGACCTCACTTCCCCAATTATTTCCGTAATCAGTGAGCCTCTTACTAACCTACAACTTGACACATACATGAGTAGATTTCAGGTCTGTTAAGTACCAGGAGCAAAGGAGAAGGACATAGAAAAATACTGAGCTTAGTTTCATTTTCTCTGAGAAATTTAATGCACTGGAACAGAGCACGGGACTAGAGCACTGAAACGCCAGTTTTTCTACCAGACACCTTGAAGCAATTTACTTGGCCTCCTTCGTTTTATTTCTTTCAAAATGAGACTACATTATCATTAAGATACTTCCATATCTAGGAGTCTGTGATTAGGCCAGGTATCCAAGCTATGGGAAAGCCAAGGAAACAGTTGGTCAGCAGCAAATGGAAAACAACCATCTTGGATGAGAGGAGCTGCAGTTCCACGAGCTTCACCCAAAGCATCCTAATTCGAGGTCAGAACTTGGTACTTTGGGCTGCCCAGAAACTGGGACATCTAATATAATTTATTCATGTGAGCATCCTTCCTGACGTATTCAAAGTCTTTGATGAATACCACCCAGACGCTGAAATCTGGATTTCCATCTATATGGTATCGGGGATTAAAATACAACCCAGAGGGTTAAAGCAGCCTCCAAAAAGTCTGTAACTGCATGGAGAGTGAAGGCCTCACCACCCTCATTCCCACCACATCCTGCAAGTTTTTCTTAAAGGCAAATCAGAAACTCTCTTTTTGGAAGACACGTGGGTAATTTCATGTATAAACATCCATGAAACTGCCTGCATGAGGCCTCATTCTTTGAAGACCAAGAGATTTTATACTAAAAGAACCATCTATGTCAACAATGCCTAGCTGATGTGTTTAAAGGAAAGATTAAGAGCAGAAAACTAGAGCAAACATTTTGTTTGCTTATTTCTAAAAAGCCAAATAAACCTTCCAGAAATGGATATCTGTCATTTGCTTTCTCAGCATCCACGTCTCCTTCTAGTCAAAGCCGCAATTTTAATTTGCAAACCACCTCCCTGCTCTCAGTCAATGGACCCAAGTCTTCAGGCCCAGGGTTCCTTTTTCTCTAAGAATTATATGTCCTGCATGAATTGCTTTGCAGAGATAACTCAAACTGATCATTAAAATCTGAAATAAAATAGAAAAGAACAAGAAAGCATGGAACATCCTTTTCTTATTTGGCTTCAAGGATACTCCTATAGAGCTAATGGAGTTAAAAGTTGCAAAAGACTTGAAGGATCCTCCTCTCGGGTTGAAAACTAGGACATGATATACAAAATCATGGCATACAGAGGTGAAAAAAAAAAAGAATATAGGGGCTAGCCCCATGGCACAGTGGTTAAGTTCGGCACTCTCCACTTTGGCAGCCCAGGCTCGCGGGTTCAGACCCCGGGCGCGGACATACACTACTTTTCAGTCATGTTGTGGTGGCAACCCACATATAAAGTGGAGGAAGTCTGCCACAGATGTGAGCTCAGGGCTAATCTTCCCCGGGAAAAAAAAAAAAGAATATAGCCAGATCTTCTGTCTAAGTATTGGGAAGAAATTAGAGGTAGGGAAGAAAAACCGAGCAGCAGCCCTTTTCTTAATATCAGAACTCTGATTTTTACTCAGAAGGAAAGCTAATAAACTACATTCCCCAGTCATTCTTGCATGGAGGTATAGTCACGTGACTGTCTGAGCCAATGATTTATAAGAACAAGTGTTATACTGGCTTCCAAAAGGCTCTGTAAAAAATCCAACTTAATGAAATGATGATGTTTGATTAGACCTTGACTTGTTCTGAGAAGCCGGGTAACAGGGAAAAAAGTCTTAATAACTCAGCACTCCATTTCAGTAAACTATTAATACAAGGAATAGCATGAGGAATAAAGAATTGCTTGCAAATGTATAAAATAAGTAACAGATAACCTGTCAACAAGATTAAATTATTTATCAGTCATACTCTACAGGTTATATCACAGTAGTTACAACGATAGAGATCACTAGGCCCCAAGCAACAAGAAGACTGGTTCTTCTACATCTAAGACAGTTATTTAAAGGAGCATAGGGCACTCTGGGTTTAGCAGGGGTCTGTGCTTTCAAAGAATCCTTTCAATTCACAAATCTTCTTTTATCCTTAGTCCTAAAAGCTAAACTCAGGGCTGCACTTTAATATATTATAATCAACATTTTTACAAATTTCTGGTGAAAACAAGAGTTTATATTCATATTAAAAGTGAATAAATGTTTCTGTATATACCTTTCATCTTCAGATATTATGTTCACTAAATAAGCCAGATTTTTAAAGGAAATGATGTATTGCTTCATAACAGTTTCTATTCAACTAAAGCAACAAAGACCCATACTAACATTCCATTTTTTTTTTTTTTTTTTTACTTCCCAATTCCATACATCAGGATTCCTATGAAAATTTTCACTTCATTCAGCATAGTACCATGCAGGAGGCAAGCACTTAATATTTGTTAAATATTTGTTAAGGTGATTTGAAGATACAAACACATTAGCTGAACATTATAGAAAGTTAGCCTATGGGCTTTTCACTAAAAAGAAAATCATAGTGAAGGATCTTCTTTCTGATCCTGATACAGATTTTCAACATCTTCTTTATTGCCAAGTGAAAGGATATATATAGCCTTGTTGGCTAAAAATGTACCCTTCCCCACACATCACTGGCATCCTGTAAATGGCCATAAATCACAATTGTTCCTTGTCATAAGAGAAACTATGTGTGTCAACTTGAGCTTATCCTCCTTATAACACAGCTGCAAGGGCAAAATCAAACATATTTCAGTGTTTGGGAAAAAAGCATTGTTACACAGAAGCAAGAAAATATTAGGGGTAGGGATTACAAACACATTATACCTTTCTATAGTGATAGACTCCCAACAGGAACTCAGATGAGACTGGTCTATCTTGGCACCCATTTGAGAGGGTTTAGTTTTATCTGCTGAAAATTTAAGCCCAAAGCACTGTAGTGTCAGTGCCAACATATGTATTATTTTAGGTTGCATCCCCTTTCTGCACCGAAAGGACTGCTTAACCACTCAGAAGTCTTAAAATCCTAATTATTGGGTAGACTATTGGCAGACTGGAGAGACATGGAATTAAGGTTGACTTGTAAGAAAATAGGCACATGTCTTGTATTTCTCTATTTGATACACTATGGCAATTTTCAGAGTTCAAATGATTTTCAGAAGAGACAAAGGTACTGATGGTTACTACCTCACATGCCTTCTGAAAATCCTAGAAGACTTGGGGAATCCCGTGTCATTTCTTTGGAACTAAAAGACATTGCCAAGGACTGCAAGTAGATGACACACAGGAGGAGAGCCCACCAGAACTAACTCCTCTGCTTTCCTGACCCAAAAGAAGCCAAAAATTCTCAAATATTCTCAAGACAGTTGGGAGTTGGTGGATAGATGGCATAGGTTAGAAGCTGACTTGGAATTAATTATGGGATCACTGGAAAGGATCAGAAATGTTCACTTTTAGTTATTACTGGAGTTTCTATAAAATCCCAAGATAGTCATTACAGCTTTACTAATTAAGATGTGTTACCCACACACAGTTAGACTACAAATACCTATAACAGATGTTTTCTTTGAGAAAGAAATTGAAACGAGCAAAGCTTTACCAGCTGCAGATTTCAAATGCAGTTATAGGAGCACTGGTCTCCAATGACTCAAAGCGCAAAGGAAAATCTCCCACACAACCCACACATTAGACAAGATGACATAAACACCCTCTATTTCAGAACACCTTAAATTTTGGATGAAGGGCGTTGAATTCTGGCTTGAATTTACTTCACAGCCAATGGCTTGCCAGAAAAAACTTCACAGGTTGGATCCTGTTATTTAATACACTAAATCCACAGCTCAAAGTCGACCTGTGTGGATAACCGGATATATCTATAACTAGTGATGGGAATTATAACTGAGTATGCTAGGAGCCCTGACTTCACTGATATTAAATTATTTGTAGTGTGTGAAATGAGATGCATATTGGCAAGTGTGGAATACATGGGACCGCGCACCTTTCCTATGTGCCACGCCTACACACACTCTGAGGAGCAGTGTAGTATAATAGAGGGAGCCCTGGGCTAGAGTTGGGAACGGTTCTAGTCCCAGCTCTGCCACTATCTTGCTGAAGACCTTGGGCAAACTACACGACTGCTCTAGGTTTAAGGTTATTGATTAATTTATTTAACAAGCATTATTTGAACACAGACCTAGAAGAACACAACTGTGCTCAGCTGTAAGAGGGGGGAAATTAGATGTAGTTTATAGAATTGGTGTTAGAATTAAATGAGATAATGGGTGTACTTTGTATCAAGGACACATCAGTTCCATTCCTCTTCCATCCCAAGTATCAGGCACCGCGTGAGGTCAGATACCCCATTGCAGCGAGGACTTTGGAAGTCCTCATCACATCTGTCAACACTGAGTAAAGCCTCTTTCCTCCTAGTCTGTAAAATCCATCAAGGCCAGGATTTTCTTCTTTCTAACACACAGATACATCCTCTGAACCTGATATGCCTCAGCACATAGCACTTAATAAATAAAGATTTGTTGAATGAATAAATTATCTTTTAATCCTTAAAATAACTCTGGATCAACTAATATTTTTACCACTTTACAGTTAGAGGACTGAATAATGAGAAACTCTGTCTATAAAATCAGGTGATCAGTCACTCTCAATTCCACCATGTGAAGGTTCTTACATTTTCCAATGCTTTATCATTATGTCATTCTTCCTAAATAATTGCTACTTACTCACATTATTGGTTGTTGCTTAAATAATAACAAGATCCTCAAACTATAAAACCTACTTTCTACTCCCCCTTTTTTAAGAAAAATAAAATATGTGAACTTAAAAAAAAAGAATGGTTTGTTTATAAGAAAACTGTATTCTCACATCTATGCACAAACTATCTAAAATTAGGTTATTCCTATAAAATCCTCCCAAGTAATTTCCCCAACCTAAGTTTCCATATACTCCTCCCCAAATAAGAAACTAAATAAAGAATGAAGAATAATGTTTAAAACATGGAGGCAATCATTTCTCTAAAACATTTCTTCAACAAAATTTGAACTGTTTCATTTTACGAACAGTAAGATAATCATGCCTCGTTCTTTTACAGAAGACAATTGTAGCCCCCTAGTCTGGGACCATAAATGAAGACGACTTGGGTTAAACTCAGCAAAAGTCACCAGGCTCCATGAACTCCAAGTCATTATTTTCACACACTCCCGATCATAAATGCCCCACATAGACCTCCTGTTCAAATAACTAGCTTTGCCAGATCACAAGTTCAAGTTGACAGAATGATTACCTCTTTTCAAGCCTTCCTTATGAGTCACGTTCCCAAATTTACCATCTAATCTCAGTCTTCCTTCTTTGAAAGCAACCTCTCCCTTACCACTTATAAGTCTTCTTCATAAAAGAATAAATGTGTGTTTGGGCACTCAGCAGATAGTACATTCTGCTACATCAAAAGGATGTCATAAATTTGCTTTAATTAGTAATTTAACAATTCTCTAGATTCAGAGAAGTGTTGAGACCAAAGTCATAAAGCTTTTAATGACAAAACCAAAGTGTGACCCCAGGTCAGAATGCACATCTAATGCTGTTTCTGATATACACAACGACTTGAAGAGAGACAGCAAGATGATTTATAATTGAGGCATCAGTATGGTAGACAGAATATCTATTTCAATACACCTCACCTCTCTCCCACCTCAAAAATATAGAGTGATGTTCCATTGTACTCTGAAACTAAGGTCATTTATGACAGAACAGTCATAAGTCATAAAGACACATATCAAAACACATATGACACAATGACCATATTGGCCATATGACACAATGACCATATCAGCCATTGACTATGTTATCAATACTTAGAGTATCAAATTCACTAAGGTAGCCAAAAAGAGCTTCATTCTTTCTCAGAAACTAGTATGTTCAAGAGAGGATTTCCATAGGAAAGCAGCCCCTGCCTCAGACAACACCTACAATAAACATGTTTATGAGCAAACACAGTATCAGAAAAACATATTGTGAGTCTTAGAAACAGCATATGTCTCATTTCATGGGGATTGCTATGGTGCTAGGCATTCTTTTTTTACTGCATTTCAGAGAAATAACTGTAAAATGAGGGTCTATAAGCAGCATATAACACAATAAACAACAGCATCAACTTCTGCACCCTTGTTGTAAATGGTCTCCCTATGCTTTAATTGAAAATGTAAATTTTAATGCCTTGTGTGTTTTCTCAAATTCTATTCTGAGGAAAATTTCTGTATTTACCATCTCTGTCCAAGTCCCCGAGATTATGGAATTTACATGTCATAAATCAAGGACGCCACCACATACTCTCACAACCCATAGGAGAGGACAGACTACTTTCTGTGTCCCAGGAACTTTGGAATCACCCTGCTGTAAGACCGGAGGGATGATAACAAATTCCCTGAATGAAGCAAAGAAACCCAGAGAGGGGGCTGCGGCACGGAACAGCAAGGGTGGTCACCACAGGCTTTGTCCTAGAGATCAGCTAAGGCCTTTCTGAAAGCCTGTACCAAAAAGTAACAAAAACAGGAAGCAATAACACAGTTCACATAACTTCCCTGAGGTTAAATATATACTAGATCTTGGGTAATTGTCCAATCCAAGTTTATCTTCAGGGAATATGAAGCTGTCATAAAAAACCGAGGTTACTGGTTTAAGAAAAGGCTTCAAGTTACAGACAAGTGTTATATTGCTGGTTCCTATTCACATTTCAACTACTTGCTTCAGTCACCTAAGACTCTCTTCTGTCTTGAGAAAGCTCAGATGCCTTCCCACACTGAGCCATCTACTTCTCATTGACAGGTCAGGCCCAATATAACCAAAACTTAATTCACTTTAAAAGATATGCAAACTACTATTCAAGTACGGTAGCTGTCCTATTCATAGAACCTTCATCCATGAAGGCAGCTGAGTTTGTGAATTTCATTTTGTATTCTTCTTCCATTCTGTCAAAACTCAGGTTTATAGATATTTCTACTTTCTCAGTCTATTCTTTAATAAACGTCCCTCTCAATAGAGATAGTAAGACGAGAGTCAAACAGACCTTCAACGACATCATTTTACATCTTCCCAACTAAATTGTCTACGTACATTTCCATAAAAGTTTTAACTTTTTAACCTAGAATATACAATCCTTGAAGAAAATGTCTGTATCTTCTATACTCTAGCAAGATACACACTCAATACAATTTCCAAATCATCTTTAATACCAATCATGACCATAAAGAATGTTGAAAATTCTACCATAAGTTATCAAATATATGGAAGCATAATCACATGAATGAAAATCATCAATGAGTTTTAAAAGCTTGATTTTAGAAATTCTTCTGTAATTTGGTATGAAGAATGTAGATACACAGATGGGGTAATTTCTAAAATGAGCTTCAACTACTTAGTTTGCTACTCTAAGTATATTCACAAGCAATAGAAATCATTAATCTGACGAATTGGATTCATCTCTACACAGAAGGGACATTTATATACATTTTCTCAAACAATTAGCCACACCAACACATTAAGTAACATGAAGATTAAAAGGAAGTAATTGCATTGGGGAAAAAAAAACTTTAACTTATTAAAACAAATTGTTCTTATTATTTTTCTTATACATATTTATAGAATAGAAAGAACAGATCTAGCTTTACTCTAATTTCCATGACTCACTCCCCACCCATGAGATAGATAACAATTGATCCTATTTTTCACCTTTTAATTTATTCTACCTAGAAAAATAAAATTCACTATGGTCCTATGCTACTCTACTCTCCTTTGTGCATGTATCCACTAAATAAACATCTGTTACCCGCGGCTGTCAAGCATTGTGCTGGGTACGGGGTTTCCACCTCAATCTCCTGCGCTGGCTCACCTCCTTGCCCCAGTCTCTGCCCTGGAGTGTCCCAGGACTCAGCCCTCAGTCTCATTCTCAAGTGAGTCTACACCCACTCATTTGATGGTCTCAGATAGTCTCCTGATTTAATTAGCATCTACTGTATGCTGACGACTCCTATATTCACATATATTGCAGACCTCTTTCCTGAACTCCAGATTTACATATGGAATTGCCTATTCATCATCTGCTGTTAGATGTCTTATAGAATCTCAAACTTTTTTAACACCCCCAGCACTAACTCCAGACCTTCTCTACCAAACCTGCTCCTCCCGCAGCCCTCCCTACCGCAGCTGATAACAACTTCATCCTCCTAGTTAGTCAGGCTGAAAACCCTGAAATCATCCTTACACCTCTGTCATATCACGTCCAAGCTATCAACAAACCTACTGGCCCTGTCTTCGAAGGACAGCATATCCAGCACCTGATGGCTTCACATCACTTTCACTGCTACCACCCTAGTCCAAGCCACATAATCTGTCTCCTGGATGACTTCAGTAGGATGATCTCCCTGCTTCCACCCTTGACATCCTTCAGTCTGTGTTCAACGTCGTAGCCAAAGGCATCCACACACAATCTCCTGCTGTTGCTTGAACAGTCTAGGAATGTTCCTGCCTTAGGGACTTTATACTAGCTGTTCCCTCTACCTCCAACACCTTTTCTCCAGTTACCCACATGACAAACTCCTTAAAGTCTTTACTCAGATAGCATCCACCTAATCATACTCTGATAATCTATTTAAAACTGCAAACCATCCCTGACCCTGGCACTCCCGATCCCTCTTGAATGTTCTAGTTTTTTTCCATTCATCACCCTCCAAAATACAGGACGCCTTCCCCCACTAGAGAATTGAAATTTTTGTTGGTTTTGTCTACTGATATATCAGAATGTTCAGAAAACTATTTGGCACATAATAGGTATTTAATAAATATTCATGGAATGGATAGGTAAATTGAAGTTAAGGACATAGCCCTCACCTTCAAGGATCTCCCAGAAAAGTGGGAGAGAGACAAGGAAAGCGATGACTACATGTCAATAGTAAGGACTATAATAGAGGCCAGCATGGAAAAATTATGCAAGAATATAAGATGCACATTTTTTCTAAACAAGGTGGCTTTGCCTGTATGATTTCTTACTAAACTTTCTTTATTAAAAATACTATAGAAATTAAAAAGCAAGAATTATGTACTGAATTAGGTATTTACCCACCTATTTTTTCTTTGCCTACTTACCTGGTATTATCTGAATAGGAAGTAGGAACAGCTAACATATAGATTGTGAGAAGGCCACTGTCTTACTAGTTTGCTGTGGTGGGCAGAATAATGGCCCTCTAAAAATGTCCATATCCTAATCCCTGATACCTGTAAATATGTTGTATTACATGACATGTGGGAAGTAAGGTTGCAGATGGAATTAAGGTTGCTAATCACCTGACCTTAAAATTAAGGAGATTATCCTGGATTATCTGGATGGGCCCAATGTAATTACAAGGATCCTTACAAGTGGAAGAGGAGGCAGAAGAGAGAGAGATTTGAAGATGCTACTCTGCTAGCTTTGGAGATGGAAGAAGTGGGCCACAAGCCAAGGAATGCAGGCATCCTTTAGAAGCGGGAAAAGACAAGAAAATAGATTCTCCCCTAGAGCCTCCAGAAAGGAACACGGCCCTGCTGCCATCTTGATTCTAGCCCAGTGAGACCCATTTTAGACTTCTGACCAGAACCATAAGATAATAAATTTGTGTTGTTTTAAGCCAAATTTGTGGTAATTTGTTACATAAGCAATAGGAAACTAAAACATCTATGAGCACATAGCTACACCAAATTCATTACAATTTCAAACAATATAGAAAAAAAAAATGAAACCACCATTCCTCTCTTCTTGCTCAGCCCAACCCAGTCTTCAGAAGGTGAAAACTTTGGTGAAGTGTGTGTGTGTCTATGTGTTGTGTGCACCTGTACAGCTTTTTGTAAACAAAAATAGAATGTTAGTGTATATGTGTGTGTATTTCTGCAACAAGTATTTTCATTCTATGATATTATGGCATATACACTTGACAATATACATCAATTGTACTTCATTATTTTAATGCCACATAATCTCTAATTGTAAAGCTGTAAAATAATAAATTTAACCATTCCCATATTAAATGCACATTTAGGATGTGTCTAATTATACTACTTTTATCAGCAGAAAAATACATATATTTTAAAAGCTTCTGTAAATGTTAAGTGGATGGTGACTATGTAGTATGGTTGACATGGGAGAAACGGCACTGGGACCAGTCTTCAAGGAAGAACTTCTTGTCCCAGCTGTTGGAAGTGTTGTCAGATGACAGTCCTAGCTGTGAACCTCTTTAGGAATTGGAATTGCCCGAGCTTCAGAGAGTGTCTCACCCAAGGTCACACCCTTGGCGAGCAGAGGACAGCCTCAACCATTGACTGACGGAGGTAGGGTATAAAGGATTAGCCATTTTGGCATAAAATGGGACTAAATAAACCATTTCAGCTCTGAAGCTCCTTACGTGGTTGGTCAAGAGGACTCCTTGTCTTGTCCCTCTGTCTCCCTTCCACTGTCTTGTTCTCAAGGGCACTTGCCAACAACTAAACTCTGTCTCAGAGTCTACTTCCCAGATGACCCAAATTGTGAAGCTTCAAGTCTTCATTATAAACTTCCATTATTCTCTCCTGCGATGCATAGGACAGGGTTTTCCTACAGAAATACAATCAAGGATGATCTTAGCTAACCTATGTGTAGAATCATAAGTTCTATATTCTTGGAATAAGGATATGTTTTCTCTTGTTTACAAAGACACTGATCGCTGATGCTGCCTTACTATTCTTTTTGCTTTTCTTCAGTGTAGGAATGAAAGGCTTAGCCTTCTTTGGCAATAAACAAACCTTATCCATTCAAGCCTCATTGGTATTTTTTCTTTTTTCTATGTTGTCACTTCTCTTTCTAGTGCTCCAGCTATTCACTGCATTTAGTTGTTTCTTGTTTTATTTGCAGAAATATTTCTAACAACAAGTTACTAAAATCTAATTTCACAAATAGATATAAAAAGGAAATATTCTAAATATCTTTTCTAAAAAGGAATCTAAAGGTAGCTAATTTGGCACAAAAGTCTTTTGTGACAATGACAAAGTCAAATATTAACAATTTTACTGAACACAAAATCTCATTAAACAAAGAAGTACCTCTTCCTAAAACTTCAAAATATTACTAGTAAATAGGACGTCACAGTATAAAGTGTCAGATGCAACTAGACCCCAAAATGTCATGTTTTTATTTTAGAAACATGTTTTTTACTGTTGTTGAAAGAAAAATTTTTTTCATAAAAAGAACACTACCATCAGCCTCTGAACATATAATTTATTTGTAAAAACTCAACCCCTAAAAAACATGAATTCCATCAGCAGATTCCATGTCATTTTTTTTCCTAAATGCTAAATGACATAGGCAGCAATAAAATATGCAGAGAAAGAAACATGTCACAGAAGGACGTGACAACTTTGATAAATGATGATAAATTGTGATGTAGAATAGCAGTTTATAAGCTGCTATTTTCAAAAACATGTATTTTAATGATGACTTTTGGCAAACATCATTTAGGAGAGGTATTTTGTATAAAACCAATGACAAACAAAATTGGTACCTTATTAAAAGTTAGAATAGAAATGTATTCAATTTTAGATAAAATTACAATTTTAGTTTCTTAAAATGTTAAATACAGTTATCATCTGACCCAGCAATTCTATTGCTAGGTATAAATCCAAGAGAAATAAAAACACACATTCACACAAAAACTTGCACATGAATTTTCATAGCAGCATTACTCTTACTAGCCATAAAGTAGAAATAACTCTAACGTCCATCAACTGATGACTGGATATACAAAACACGGTATATCAACACAATGGAATATCAACTCAGCAATAAAAAGGAATGAAGGATGGATACATGCTACAAAATGGATGAACCTTGAAAATATACTAAGTCAAAGAAGCCAGTCAGAAAAGGCCACATATTGTATGATTCCATTTATATGAAGTGTCCAGAATCGGCAAATCCATAGAGACAAAAAGTAGATAAGTGATTCCCTAGGGCTGGATTGCAGAGGAGATGGGAAGTAACTGCTAATAGATAATATGGAGTTTCTTTTGTGATGATGAAAATGTTCTAAAATTGTGCATGGTGATGGTTGCACAACTCTGTGAATATACAAAACCACTGAATTATTACACTTTAAATGAGTGAACTGCATGATATGTGAATAATATCTCAGTAAACCTATTAAAAATGCCAGTTAACAAGGCCAGTTATGCTGTAGCTATAAATAATTTGTGTGGACTTTCATAAAGTATAAATCTCTAATTATCAAAATGTTTTTTAATTTTAAATTATTTTATTGAGGTCATAATGGTTTATAACATTGTGAAATTTCAGGTGTACATTCAGTTTCTGTATAGATTGCGTTGTGATCACCCCCAATAGTTTAGTTTTTATCCATCACCATCCATATAGGCCCCTTTTCCCCTTTTGCCCACCCCCCACCCCCTTCCCCTCTGGTAACCACTAATCTGCTCTCTTCATCCATGTGTTTGTTTATCTTCCACATATCAGTGAAATCATATGGTGTTTGTCTTTCTCTGTCTGGCTTATTTCACTTAACATAATACTTTCAAGGTCCATCCATGTTGTTGCATATGGGACAATTTTGTCTTTTTATGGCTAAATAGCATTCCATTGTGTATATATATATATATGTATATATATATATATATATATATATATACACACACACACACACCACATCTTCTTTATCCATTCATCAGTCGATGGGCACTTGGATTGCTTCCATGTCTTGGCTATTGTGAATAACACCGCCATGAACATAGGGATGCATTAATCTCTTTGAATTGTTGATTTCATGTTCTTTGGATAAATACCCAGTACTGGGATAGCTGGATCATATGATATTTCTATTTTTAATTTTTTGAGAAATCTCCATACTGTTTTCCATAGTGGCTGCACCAGTTTGCATTCCCTCCAGCAGTGTATGAGGGTTCCCTTTTCTCCACATCCTCTCCAACATTTATTATTTTTCATCTTATTAATTATAATTCTAATGTTAATTCTAATGTTAATTCTAATGTTAATTATAGTCATTCTATAGTCAGTCAATCTAGATATAGTCTACTATCTGATGATAGTAAGGTGATATCTTACTGTAGCTTTGATTTGCATTTTCCTGATGATTAGTTATGTTGAACATCTTTTCATGTGCCTGTTGGCCATCTGTATATCTTCTTCAGAAAATGTCTGTTCATATCCTCTGCCCATTTTTGATCAAGTTGTTTATTTTTTTGTTGTTGAGTAGTATGAGTTCTTTATATATTTTGGAAATTAACCCCTTGTCGAATATATGATTTGCAAATATTTTCTCCCAGTTGGTGGGTTGTCTTTTCATTTTGTTCATGGTTTCTTTTGTCTTGCAGAAGCTATTTAGTCTGGTGTAGTCCCATTTGCTTATCAAAATACATTTCTTACTGTCCCCAAATCTCATTTCATTTTCTTATATAAAAACATCTGCCTATGCCACTATAAATACTACAGGTAATGAAAGGAAGAAAGTGCTTCTAAAATTAAACAGTGTTTTCAAAACAGATTTCTGCTTAATATATTTAATTTTGATAATTTGCGTGTGAACTATCCACACTGTCCATTAGCCATAGTTAAATTTTGCATCTCAGATAAGTATCTCCAAGTACAAAAGCACACTAACAGACAATTCCCCTCCCAGCACAAGCTGTGGGGACTAAATATTTAATATATTAGCTTGAATTTTGAAAAGTAAAATAAGGAGGCAAATCTGTAAAAAAGAAAACAAGCATTTGAAGTCTCATAATTTTAGAATGGAAAATATTTTAAACATTCATCCACTTTAGGAAACATCTCAACATCTGAGAAGCGATTCCACGAATTTTGTGATATTCTCATATCACCTCACTATTTTGGCTTAGTATTTCTGTTTACATTAAGTTTAAGTTGATTCCTTTCCTCTTTTCTTTTTTTAACTTAGGCATATATGATGCAACAATATCAGTGCACTTAGAGGTTTGGTAACCTATTTATATTCCTCTAACAAACATCAAAATAAATATATAGTGAAATTTAAAAAGCTAATATGTATATTACCAAAAAACATCTTGCCCATGATCAGAAGTATATATACCACACTTCGGGAAAAACTGATCTAGTTTTATCTACTAACTTGATAGATGAGAAAGTTGAAGTTACTAGCAGTTCTCAAAAGAATGAGCACATCAGAATCATCTGAAGGGCTTGTGTTAAAATACAGATTGCTGGGCCCCTCTCCCAGAGGGGAGGTCTGGGGTGAGGTCTGAGAATTTACATTTTCAACAAATATCCAAGTGGTACTGACGCTGCTGGTCCAGGGACCACCCTTCAAGAACCACTCACCAAAACCAACTTACCCAAAGTTACAGTCAGACTAGAATTTACACTAACTGAATCTTCTCTTAGATACTCTATAATTACATGCTCCATCAAAAATGTTTAATTTTGCTGAATTCTACTCAATTTTCATTTAATTTTACTCTTTTCAATATAGATGATTGTTTAATGCCAAACTAAAAATCAGGGTTATACATTTATAAGATTTAAAAGAGTTGTTATAAAATAGTGACTCATAAAAATTTAAGAAAAAGAACATGACAATCACCCTTGAGGACCTCTGAGTCCCTTTTCTTGTTCACACACCCTCCCCTACCCCTCTGAGATAAATATTATCTTCAATTTTGTTTCTTATCACTCACTTGCTTTTCTTGATAGTTTTATCACAGTTGCATCTCAAAATACTATATCATTTAGGTTGTGCATTTTGAGCTTTAGTTAATGCAAATTGCTTTTTTACTCAATATGATGTTTTAGAGATGTAGCCCTGTGATTTTTATCAGTAGTTCATTTCTTTCATGGCTGGACAGTATTTCATCTGTGAGAAAGCAACTCAAATTTTTTTTAATTTTTTATTTTGAAAATGTTAGAGGTGTACAGGAAGTTGCAAAAATAGTAGACAGAGGTCCCATGTACCCTTCACCCAGTTTCCCCCAATGGTTACACAGTATCTAGTCACAATATCAAAACCAGAAAATTGGCTTTGGCACAATGTGTGTATACAGTTTTATGCCATTTTAACACATATGCAACTCTCAATTTTTAAAATCATTCTGTTAATGAGCATCTGTGTTATTTTCTTTACTTGTTTTTCTCCTCCAATTAAAAACAATCTTTCTACCTATTAGAAAGATGAAAATCCAAACGTAAACACTGACAACACCAAATTCTGGCAAGAACGTGCAGTAACAGGAACTCTCATTCATTGCTAGTGGGAATGCAAAATGGTACAGCCATTTTGGAAGACAGTTTGGCAGTTTCTTACAGAACTAAACATACTCTTACCATATGATCTAGCAACTGCACACCTTGGTATTTACCCAAAGCTGCTGAAAACGTGTGTCCACACAAAAACCTGCACATGGATGTTTATGGCTGCTTTATTGATAATTGCCAAAACTTGGAAGCAACCAACATGCCCTTCAGCAGATGAATGGGTAAATAAACTGTGGTACATC
This sequence comes from Tapirus indicus, assembly GCA_031878705.1. Lineage (NCBI taxonomy): Eukaryota > Metazoa > Chordata > Mammalia > Perissodactyla > Tapiridae > Tapirus > Tapirus indicus. The sequence goes on from CM062937.1 coordinate 14,915,257, forward strand.
CAGACAATGGAATATTATTCAGTGCTAAAAAGAAATGAGCTATCAAGCCATGAAAAAAACATGGAGGAACTTTAAATGCATATTACAAAGTGAAAGAAGCCAACCTGAAAAGGCTACAAACTGTATGATTCCAACTATACGACATTCTGGAAAAGGCAAAACTACAGAGACAGTAAAAAGATTTGTGGCTGCCAGGGGTTAGGGGAGTGGAAGGGATGAATAGGTGAAGCATATAGGATTTTTAGGGCAGTAAAACTATTCTGTATGATACTATAATAGTGGATACATTCATTATACATTAGTCAAAACCTACAGAATGGTTGTACCAAGAGTGAACTTAATGGACTTTAGGTGATAATCATATGTCGATGTAGGTTCATCAGTTGTAACAAATACACTACTCTGGTGAGGAATGTTGATAATGGGGGAGGCTATACTTGTGTGGGGGCAGGGGGTATATAGGAAATGTCTGTACCTTCCACTCAATTTTGCTGTGAACCTAAAACTGCTCTAAAAAAATAAAGTCTACAAACTTTCAGCTATAAGATGACTAAGGTCTGAGGATCTAATGTATAACATGGTGACTATAGTTAGTAACACTGTATTGTATAATTAAAATTTGCTAAGAGAGTAAAACTTAAATGTTGCCACAAAAAAAAAATATATATATATATATAAAAATATGTAAGGTAACAGAAAATTTAACTAGCCAGATGGGAGGAATCCTTTCACAATGTATACGTGGATCAAATCATCATGATGTGCACTTTAAATATCTTACAATTTTATTTGTCAAATATATCTCAACAAAGCTAAAAAAATAAATAAAAATTAATAATAAAATAAAAATATTAATTTAAAAATAATAAAGTCAATTAAAAATCTTTTAAACAATTATACTGTGAATATTATAGTCATCTGCTTATATGTATAAGAACTTCTCCAGAGTATGTACCTAGGAGTGGAATTGGTAGACCAAAAGGTATCTGAAAGTTGATAAAGTAAAGCCAAAGTGTTTTCTAAATTGGTTGTAGCAACTCACTTTCTCTCCAGCAGGCTATGAGTTTCCAACCTCTGCAGCTTTACCTTCTCCAATATGGAGTGGTATGTCATACTGGTTTAAATTTAAGTTGTCCTGGTTACTAATGAGGTTTTGTATCTTCTCATATGATTTTAGGCAATTTGCATTTTCTCTTTTGTGAGATGCTGGTTCAAGTTCTTTGCCCATTGTGTTTGGAGTTGTGGGTCTTTTTAACTTGGTTTTTATTTATTCTGGATGCTTATCTTTTTTCAGTAATATATGTTATAAATATCCCCTCCCAGGTTGTAGTACTTCTTTTACTTGAGTCCTTTGATGAATAGTGTATTAATGTAGTAATATTAACTCTTTTCATGTTTGTTATATTTTGTTTTAAAAATGCTTCCTTACTTGAGGTTGTAAAAATATTTTCCTACATATTTTCTTCTAACAATTTTTTAACTTTGCCTTATACAACTTGAATCGATTTTTTTATGCATGACATAAGGTGATGTTCAATTTTTTCCCCACATATAAAGCCAATTGTCATGCTACCATTTATTGACAATTCTTTCCTTTTTCCATCTATCTCAGAGCCAGATCTTTATAAAGTTTCCAATAATGTATGAGTGTGCTCCTGGGTTCTCCATCTCTTCCAGTCATCTATTTTCCTTTTCCTCCTCAACACCATACTATCTTTATATAGTTTTATAATAGTGAGCCTTAATATCTGGTAGGGCAAGACTCTCCACTCACCCTCCCTTTTGCAGTTAAGAATCAGCTTGCACATCCTGTGAGAAGAAGGGAGGTGAAAGGATTTTGATTTTAGTTTCATAAAATTTCTAAAACAATTTGGGGAAAATCACATCTTTTGAAGATTGAGATTTTCTATTCCTAAATATAATTTATTTCCCCATTCATTTAGGTTTTTTTTTAAGTGTCTTTGTTTTATAATTTTCTCCACGTAGGTGTTGCCTATTTTTGTTAGAGTTATTCCTATGTACTTTATATTTGTGATGATACTATAAATGGTATTTTATTGCCTTTTCTAAATAGTTGTAGCAGAGTACAGAAATGCAATTGATTTTGTGTATTGATTTTGTTTGCAGCATACTTGCTAACCTCTTTTATTCATTCTAATACTTTATCTGTAGATTCTTTTGGTTTTTCTACCCAGACAAAATATCCTCAATGACTAGTGACAGCACTCTTTCTTCTTCTCCAATGCTGAGAATTCTTACTTCCATGTCTTCCTGTATTATTTTAGTTAAGACTTCCTCCAGAATGCTGCATAGAAGTATTATTTTGTCTTATTGACTAAGGGTGTCTTATCTTGTTTCCAATATTAAAAAGGAATGCTTTCAGTGTTTGACCATTAAATATCATGTTTGCTGAATGTTTATACCTTCTAATCACAGTTTGTTGGTTTTATATCATGAACAGATATTGAGTTTTATGGAATGCATTTTCTACATCTACTGAGATTACATTTATTCATTTAATCAAAAATGTATTATGCACCTATAATGTGTCACACTGCTCTAGACAGGAGAAAGACGGCAGTGACAAAACAGGTGAAAACACTTGTCCTCAGGGAGTTTACCTTCCACTGAAGGACAGCAAACACAATGAATAAATAAAATGCATAGTATGTTACATATTGATCAGTACAAAAGATAAGAATGAAGTCCAGAGGGGAACAGGCAGTGTTAGGGAGGAGGCAGCAGTTTTAAATGTAGTAGCAAGAATGGGTCTCACAAAGAAAATGACATTTGAGAAGATACCTGAGTGAAGCCAGGAAAACAGATATGTGGATATCGGGGTCAAGAGTCTTCAGGCACAAGGAAGAGCAAGTGCAAAGATAGTATGGAGTAAGTATTGTAAGGCAATATAAAGTTCAGACACAAATTTTAAAAAGGAAAAGTTAATTTCTGGGTAGGTTAATTAGGAATATAAGTGTTAGTATACAATTTTAGTTACTTATTCCCTATCACAAGCAATGAAGCTTAAAAATCTCACATGAACTATTAACTAAATAACAAAGACATCTAAAAACATTAAAACCACCACTAGTACCAAAGTAGTATTCTTGTTAAAAATATTAAAATAACCATTTCAATACGGAACACAGGGAGATAAATAATGAACAAAAATTATTCTTTTGTTCAAAGTAAATGTCTTTAGACAAGTTCAACTTGGGTCACACAAACCTGTCAAAAAATAAATATGAGAAAATTATAAATGGAAAAAACAAACATTCACAAGTACAGAAGACCTAAAACTCATAAGTATTCCCCAATAGTTATCTGATCCAATCCAGGACTAACACTCAAAAGAAACACGAAAACAAAAGGCAATCGCTCAGAGACCACATTACAGAAAAAGAAAAGGAATAGATTCAAATGTGTGTTAAGAATGCAACAGAAAAAAGACCAAGCAAGTCTAACTAGAAAAGAAATAAATAGGGGCCGGCCCAGTGGTGCAGCGGTTTAGTTCGCGCTTTGGCAGCCTGGGGTTCGTGGGTTCAGATCCCAGGCGCAGACCGACGCACTGCCTGTCAGCCATGCTGTGGCGGCGTCCCATATAAAGTAGAGGAAGATGGGCAGGATGTTAGCCCAGGGCCAGTCTTCCTCAGCAAAAAGAGGAGGATTGGCAACAGATGTTAGATCAGAGCTGGTCTTCCTCACAAAAAAATAAATAAATAGGTGAAGAGGAAAAGAGAAGTACATTTAAACATGTAGAGATTGACCAAAAGAGTGCAAGAAAACTCCTAAATTCAAAGGTCACAAAAGTGTCTATGGAACATTAGTTCATGGGATGTTAATACGTGTCTAAGTAGGGGAAAAAAATAGGTCAAACAAAGTTAATTGGTTTCTTTACGCCAAATATCTCAAAATATTTTAAAATGCCACTGTGAATTATGAATCACTAAACCGTTTCCAAGGGCAGGGTGTAGGGGGCATAGGATAAGTATGCACAAGCATGTAGCCTTTCCCACGAAGCTTGACCATGGAACCCTTTATTTAGGACAAAAACAAAGCACTCTTAGAGAAATGCCACCCTAAAGAGTGGTAGGTCAGATAAAATTCATAAAATACTTAGAAGAGTTTCAGGAATGCTAAAAAACAAAAAAAAAAGTTAAAAAATTTTCTGGTTGTTGGCTTTTCTTTTTAATTTATTATTGGCAGAAAGTCAACCAAAGAATCAGTTGGATTTACAGACATGAATACATGGAAGAATAAAAGATACAAAAGAGAATAAACCAAAATTCTGACACATTTCACTGAAGAGGATGTTTGGATACAAACTTTCCTCTGAAGTCAGTGGTCCAAATATACTAAATCAAAGAAAGACAGGAGATAGTCATACGAGAGATGTACTAGGCCTAACCGGCAAGTAAAGGTAAAATAAAACAAAGGCTTTAAACATTAAATTACTATCAAAAGAGATAGTCTGCCCCAGATAGGAAACTGGCTTGGTGGCAGAAAACAAAAGGACGACATAAGCAAAATTTCAAATATAGTTCACCTAGGGATTTTAGTGTGAAAACCAGTCTTATTTTCATAATATTGAAAAAGGAGTACACAGCAAATGTTCAGATTTAGAAGTGAGTGGTGAAATGCCAAGCTGCCAGGGATAAGTGATGGAGGATTATCGGGCACATCCCAGTAATGACGAGGGTCAGAGCCAGTACCAACCGTGACAGCTCCCACTCAGGGATGCTTACCACGAGCCAGACACGATGTGAGGCACTTTATATGCATTACTTTGTTTAGTCTTCACAACTTCCTACAGAAGTAATTATCATTTTATTCCACAAGTTTACAGACTAGACAATTAAAGCTTAGAAAGGAAAGTAACTTCCCCAAAGATCATTTAGGTAAGTAGGTGGCAGTAATAGCACCTACTAAATGATAGAGCTAAAATTTGAAACCTGGCAACTGACCCCAGAATCCTTACTCTTTACTATACTGCACCAATGGTTCTCAAATTTGAACATGCATCAGAATCCCCTGGAAGTTGTGTCAAACACAGACTGCTGGGCCCAATCCCCCAGAGGTTCTGAGTAGGTAGATTTCGTGGGTCCCGAATTCGTCTTTCTAACAAGCTGATGTTGCTGCTAAAGGGACCAAACTGAGAACCACTGTCCTATACCAAATGGTCTAAGCCACAGGTGGGGAAACAGAAAAAGGAGACCACAGTAAGAATGGCCTCTGGAAAAGGAGAAAATCTTGGTGAAGAAAGTAGGCAAGGAATTAAGGAAAAAAGAATGAAGCATCCAGTTGTTAGAGTCAAGCTAAAAGCATATGGAAATATTCTTGGGCCTTTGCTCCTTGGGTGGGCAGAGTCTTCTTCAGACTTCAAATAGCCTAAAACTATCCAAACCAGCTTTGAGCACAGTACAAATTTAGTGGTAAAAAGATGTTCCCATGTTCAAGATATCCCTACTCTCGCTACCACCACAAAGCTTACCCCCTACAATCCAATGCCTAGAATTCCTTTAACAAAACATTTCACATTGTACTCAGAAATAAAAAATGAAAAAAATGAGTGTTGAGAAGGAAATAAGACTTAAAAAGTGAATAAATCATTGTCTGGATTTCATTCAAAAGGTAAATGACTGCTTATAGATTAGCCATAGGTCTAATACAATATGGCATATCAAATTTTCTTAAAATTACAAAAATTCAGCTTTATTACCTTGGAGAGGAAGCATGGTGTTATATAAAAGGCTTCAAATTTGGTGTGAGAAGTTCTATATTTGGGAATAAATGACTTCTGACAGGTCATTTTCTTCATCCATAAAAAAAGGAAAGATAATTCCTCACAGAGATGTAGGATCAAATGTGATCATATATGTGAAAGCATTTGGTCAACTATAACTTACTTTTTCCATTGTAAGGTGTTATTACTACCTTGGGGAGTAATGCATTTTATACAAGCTGTTTCTAGATGTGCACTGTATTTAAGTTTATGATACATGTTGATGCCCAGTGTTATTTATAAAAAAGAGATGCCTTCTAGCCTCACGAGGCAAAAGCCCCAAGTGGAAATCAGGCATTCCCGAAGCTGGGATTTGATAACAATCCTCCCTGTCTGAACTCAGTGGGAAAAATCTAGAACTAAAAGAGAATACAAACCATTTAGTATTTTAGGCAAAGGATAGACATGACAGGATTGCGGAGAAGTATCAAGTCCATCAGCCATCAGTGAGGTCTGATCTCTGCCCACAGAGGCTGCAACCAGTATGTTCTTATGACAAAACTCTAAAGTAGTATTTTTTTTTCTTTTAATGGAGATTTGCCTGATTGTGAAGTACTGTCCTGACATCTTACTCTCAAACCTATAATAAGGGCTGTGTTCCCACAGCTGTGGAGCTTCAGGTAAGGGTCCTGCACCCAAGGGTCTGAATATGGAGGGAGGAGGGCACAATGCTACCTCATAGGACAAGAAGGAAAAGCAAAGACCTACATTTTCCTTCATCTGCTAGTAGTAGAGACAATGACGAGGAAAGAATGCTAAGAAGGATATGGCCACAGCATGATGATGGATGAGTCCAGTATGGCTTTGGCAATCTTCAAGACTTTAGGATAATGGTTGGCAAGTTTTCGTTAGAGTAGGTTCAGGTCACAAACTTGAATATTAATCTTCAATCTGTTTAAACAAGGCACTATATTGTAGGTATCACTGGTTACTTCATACTAAACAAAGCCTACAAGATTTTAGGTAAGCGTCACGAAGCCACAGATGTTGGGTTAGGCAAAGATTTCTTGGATATAACACCAAAAGTACATTGATAAAAGAAAAAAATGATAAGTTGGGCTTCTTCAAAATAAAAAATATTGCATTTCAAAAGACACCCTATAAAAGTGAAGACACGCCACAGACTAGGAAAAAATACTTGAAAACCATACATCCAATAGAAGATTTGTCTCCAGTAGTAAGTGTTGGCAAGGATGTGGAGAAACTGGAACCCTCATGCAGTTCTGGTGGAATTGTAAAATTTGAAACTGCCACTTTGAAACACCAATTTACCATAGGACCCAGCAATTCTATTCCTAGGTAACTACCCAAGTGAAATTAAAACTACTTGTACACATTAGCCATAATAGCTTAAAAGTGGAAACAAACCAAATGCCCATTAACTGGTGAATGGATAAATAAAATGTAGTACATCCATACAACAGAATATTCTTTGGCAACAAAATACATGCTACAACATGGATGAACTTCAAAAACATTACGCTAAGTGAAAGAAGCCAGACACAAAAGACCACATATTGGACAATCCCATTTATATGAAATGTCTAGAAAAGGCAAATCTATAGACAGAGATAAGAAGTAAGTTATTGATTGATTGGGTCTGGGGTGGGAATGGGAGTGAGTGCAAATAGGCATGAGGTTTCTTTGTAGGGGTGATGGAAATGTTCTAAAATTAGATTCTGTGATAGTTGTACACAACTCTATAAATTCACAGATTTTACTAAAAATCATTGAATGGTATACTTTAAAAGAGTATATTTTATGGTATGTGAATTATGCCTCAATAAAACTGTTTAAAAAGTAAAGAAATTTTGGGGTCCGCCCGGTGGCACAGCGGTAAAGTTTGCGCTTGGCAGCCCAGGGTTCGCAGGTTCGGATCCCAGGCGCCTGCTGACGCACTGCCTGTCAGCCATGCTGTGGCGGCGTCCCATATAAAGTAGAGGAAGATGGGCACAGATGTTAGCCCAGGGCCAGTCTTCCTCAGCAAAAAGAGGAGGACTGGCAACGGATGTTAGCTTCAGGGCTGGTCTTCCTCGCAAAAAAAAAAAATTTAAAGAAATTTTTAAAAAGAAGTCATAGACAACCTTGACTACAAACCTCTATGAAATGTGAACATATTTATACAATAATATGCCACTTATCCTGGTGTCACATTTCTAGAAAACTTGACTCTTAGGACAACAAGGAATGTGAACAAAGAATAAAACACCTCCAAAGAGGGAATAAGATGGCCATTGTGAACTGTGTGCACTTTAGACTACAGGAGAAAATGGGAAGTCCTCCCCTCACCCAGGCCTGGGATTAGAATTTAATGACTTATTATATGTACAAATACAGGGCACCTGATTTAATAAGCTGATTATCTGGTTTCCCTCAGCAGCTAACATTAACGAAGTGACAGTTAATACTGAGGAAAGGATCTGAAGCAAAGACTATCAAACCACAGCCATCTGGGTCTGATCAGCCCCTCACAACTCAACACCACTAAGGGCAGGGTGGCAAGGGCTTTTCCAGGGCCCTGTGGCCAATGAGGGTAATCGCATCTGTTACGGCTGAAAAGAGAATCGATGTTTCTCAAAAGGAGGTCATGAGAATGGCAGTGGGTGCTTATTTATGATACAGACCCCCTTTCCTTATTTCAAATCTACTGAATCAGAATCTCCAGGAATGATGCTTGAGTATCCTCATTTTTAACAAGCACCCTAGGTGATTCTTGTGCACACTAAAATTTAAAACAGAAGAGACCTACACTTAGAGAATATTCGAGATGGAAGGAACCTCAATGATCACCTAATGCAAATTTCATATGTTGTAGATAAGAACAATGTGGACCAACAAGGTAGCATTATTTTCCAAGCTCCCCAAATATTTCTCTAAACTCTTAAAAAAAAAAAAAAAAAACTATGACTCTAGCACTATAAATTGTCAATCATATTTACTAACACGGGGGAATGTATAATGTACCTCGGAAATATTTTCTTCAAAGACTGATGAAGATAAAATGCTTAATCATTTAAAGGGATATGTTTCTGCTCTCAGGAAAATTAATCCAGAGCACCTCATTACCTGAAGGTGCCAACTAAATGAGTCATCATAATAGTTAAATTATTTTTCCTTGTTGGTACGCTCAGTTTAATTATTGCACTTTTTCCTCAAGCCTACCTTCCTCAAGAAAATACATAGGTTTTTGACCAAAAACATCAGCATTCTTACAAATCACTAGCATTAAGTCATCATCTGCTTTGAAGACATGTATCTCCAATGTTACAAATCCTATTTTTATATTAATCCAGCCTCAATTATCTTGCGCTGCAGTCACGAACTAGCAGGCACAGCTTTTGCCCAGAACCTTGGAAATCCAAATGCTTAAACCGGTCCAGATTGTTACTGCACAGAAATCTTTTGTCCACAGCCTTTATCACACTCACAGCTTCCGTGAAACTATCTGTATTCTATCTTCGTTGAATGATTTTGTCATTTTTTAAAATAGGATAAATAATGCAAGCCAGCATCAGAACTCTCTAGGTCTTGGAATATTGATCTAATGGCTCATCAACTCCTAGGCTGATGCCTGACATTTTCTTACCGTAGAAATAGAAAAAAGAAAATCTGCCTACATCAATGACATATTGGGCTTGCTGAGGTCGGAAATACTCGCAGTACTACCCTACCTGATTTTGGTGAATGATGTTGTGCTGATATTTAACAGGCAGAAAAAAAAACACCTAGATAGGAGACATCTCCCAAACTGACAACTGAAAAGAATTTAGGATGAGCAAATCCAAATAGATAGGAAATAGACACAGAAGACCTCTTATAATAGTGACGTTCAAAACATTCTTGCATGCAACATTTTGATGGTCAATCTCAATCTTTTTTCTCTCTTCTTCACCTTCATCTCTATACTGCTATCTTTTTTTATGTCTGATTGATTGTGAGAGACCTAACACATGTCTTGAGAACAACTCTATTTTCTGCTATTGAGAACTGTTCCTTGAGTCAGGAAGCCATATTCTGGTACATATCTCTTTGCTAGTGACACTGGTTCTATCCTCTGGTAAAATGAATGGTAGGCTGTTAACTCCTCCAGCTCGTGAAATTCTTACTTCTTTTCCACAAGAATGTTAGCAGCTTTCTGTTTCCTTTGCTCCTTCCATGATGCCATCACTGCAATCAAAGAATTCCTCATAAAACGTATTGATTAAGTCATGAAAGTCATTTATTGTAAGTCTACTGGTCACAATAAAAGCTTGACTTGTGTTTGCTCCCGCTTGTCTTTAGAAGGGAAGTCTTACTAAGCAAATTAATTGTGAATCTAAGACTGAAGCCCAAAATGCATATACATCCTTTAGAAACTAATTCATTAAGAAACTACTGCTAAAATGATCATGCTTCTAATGATTCTCTTCTCCCTGGTAAGACTGCCAGGTACATAAAAGTCTGCTTTCCCCACCTGATTTTTTTGGACAATAGCACGTATAAGGAAACAGGTACTTGAGAAACAAACAAAAAATAAACAGATTTTGATCTCATATTTTTCCCTGGTAGCCCACCATCTCTTCTCACTGCAGGAGAGGTCAGTGAGCTTCCACAACATTCTTCATCCCCAGGAAGTCACATAAAAACTTCAAAGGAAAGTGTTGTAGTAGAAAATACCTTCCAAAACTCAGATGAAAATGAAACAAAGTGAAGACTCTGGTCCCCCTGATTTTTGTGGCACTGTCCTCACTGCCTCCTCTATCCCCCTCCAACCCGGCACCACCACCTGTCAGGACCAGGGAGATTCTAACTTGGTAGATACTCATATGAAACCCACACACTTGAGGAGCTCTTGATCTGCCCATCTCTGCCAGAAGGGGCATTTTCTACAAAAAAGAAGGACAGTTTTAAGCCTGTTCCGTAGTACAATTCTGCCAATAATCACATTTCCTGCTAATCTCCTTTTGAGATCTTCCTGATTTCAAATACATATATATTGTAATTGAATGAAATAACCATTTTAAAATGTGGTAATGGCAATGCGAGATTCACTAATGATTTTCGATTGAAGGGACAAAGTCTGGTTGGGGCAGTATAAAAAGAGAGGCCTGCAGCCTCAGAGCTCAGGTTGACTGGACAGGGATTTGACCAAATGGGCTAGTGAACAAAACAATGGAAAAGGAATTAGAACAAAGCAAAGCTCACTTCAGTGAGTAAGGAAGGACTCAGTGCTGGATAGATTGCTATGAGCAAATTTTTGTCTTAAAAATAATATGGAAACTTTTTTTCAATGACCTGTAGAGCTTTAAGAGAAAAAGCTGAAGCCTGGCTTAGGGAGAGTGGTAGGAAAAAAATAAATAAAAATGAACTAGATGCACAGAAATCTCTTAGCCCTGAATTTCTCTGAGTCTGTAACTATCTCATATCTAAAATTTTCCTTTCTCTAATGCATATGTTATGCCAAGACTTCCCATTCCTATAGTAGCTTTGTTACACATTGTACAGTCAAACTGTTATACGCTGATGACATCATTCATCCATTCATTCATTCATTAACAATTACTGAACTCCTACTGTATGTCACACGTTATGTCAGGGACTCTGTACACAAAGTTGTATAAAACACATATTTTTCACAATAGCTTACAGTCCACACCTACTATGGAGGTAGAACACTGAAGCAAAAGATAAAAGGACTTTAGGGATCCATGCCAGAGAGCCTGGCCTCTATGCCTACCCACACCCTTCTCCAGCACTTAGTTCCAAATATCCAATCCACAATTTTCTAATCATCTGGTTTGGGTTGGGGACACAGTACTTTCTAACCCACTGAATTTCACAATAAACTAAAATTAGACTCATGCTTCTAAGTAGTACTCTTAGTACACCATTCATCCCGACACAGGAAGAATGTAAGTAAGTCTGAGACAAGGAGGTGCCTCTCTCCCTGACTATTTATCCTGGAAAAATGTCTGGGGAGATGTAAGGAAGGTCAGTTAGCTTTAGGGATTTCTGTGACTAGGGTATTCCTCCACAAAAAGCAAAACTGCATCGATTAACCCACTTCATTTCAGCCACTGAGCAGACATAAAATTGAAATAACTTTCAGTTACTGCCAATCTGGGATCTATCGAAACCAATGATCCAAGAATAAGAGGTTCCACAACCCATTATCCAATTCCACTCCATTCCTTTTAATTCTGAAAAGTATAAAATCTGGTGGCTTTGTAATGTTCTCATTACTTGCTTATAGAAAAACTTCAAATATCCACCCATAAATTATCTAAGTCTCATTACTCCATATTATGACCTTGAAATGTGATCATTCTCTCCACAGAAGAATCAGAAATTAACCTGATGTGTGTTGATTTTTAACCCCCTCCTTTTCCTTTCCTATCTAACAACATCTTTATTGCTGAACCAACATCGCAGAAATAGACACAGGATCCGGACTCCTTCACAGTCTGTCTCCAGTAAGAAAATAGCTACAAGCTATAAATAAGAGCAGTGATTTCCAGTCTTCTGAAATTTGAAGTATCCTATCACTGCTTAATTTTAGGTTACTCTCCAGTTCTTCCTTTCTACTTTTCAATTAAACTGACCTGAGACCCTAGGGCTGGGGACAAAGTACCATTCTTAAGGTCTTGAGAGGTCCAAGATCCCTCAGATAGTAAACAATGCCCTTGACTCCCAGCCCTTTCCAACGACCTCGCCAGCCTCACCTCTTTTTTCTCCATTTACAGTCTGCTCTCCAGACACTGAATCACCGTGCAGGTTCTTAACAGGTCACTACCTCTCTTGGACCTGTGCCTTGTACATTTACAAATGCTGTGCCCCTGCTGACACTTGGGCATAATCACAGCAATTATCACATCAGACTGCAATGTGCTGTTTACTTGTCCATCTCCGCCAAGTAGACTATAACTACTAAGGATGGGGAACATCGCCTACTTGCCTACATGCTTGGCATACACCAGCCCTATACTTTGTTAAAATAATGAAGTGACGAGTGAGCCCTCCCAAGTTCAGGTCTGATGCTCCACCCTCGAACACCCTATTTGCTTATCTGTCTCCCATTTTAGTTTGGAAGCTCTCCAAACATAGGGATGGGGTCTTTTTTCATATCATAATGCCTAATCTTGCTCCCAGAACACTGTTCAATAAACACTTGTTAGGTAGGCAGGTAGATAAATGGATAGATGAGTCTTTTGGGGGAGATAAGAATAACAATCATCAACTGTCAATGAATATTCGAGGTGATATTAAATGAGACGAATGTCTTCTAGAGAACCAGATTAGAGTAAGTTGAGACTGGAACCAAACAGCCTGCTGTCTCCACCACGGACACTTGAAGGCTCGGTTTCCTCTTCTGCCAAATAGGGTTAATGATAGTCCCACACCTCACAGGGTTGTTGGGAGGAATAAATGAGTTAATACGTTTAAAGTTTTAAAGTAGTGTTTGACACATAATAAGTGCTAAAATACTGTCAATTAGGAAAACGTGTGGCTACCAATTATGTTTTAGAATCTGAAATCTACTCCTAGTCCTGCCAGAAATGACACATGTGGTAGTTTCCTACCAAAAGCATGGTAGAAGGAAGACACCATTCTGAATGAATCACTGAGGCATGGAATTCAATTCCATTTAGTCAAATCAGTATTTAGCCAGTTATTTTCCTTAGGAAAGAGACCAAATGAAATGTCATAAAAACTGACATATAGAACCTCCAGTGGTTCCCAAACCCGTACTCACTTTGTGGTAATTTGCCCAAAGCCAACCACCAAAGAAACTGAATGTGAAGGAAACACTTTAGTGGGTGTTCTGCCAGAGAAGGAAATTACTCGCCTTTTTTTTCTTTTCTTTCCTTCAGAATAAAAAGTGAGCATTTCAAACATTACCATATTAAAGGACTATCCCAAAAGGATTTCTTTTTTCCCAGCCACCTATTTTTCAAAGACGTTCTAATCTACAAAATTTAGACACCTCTTCGCTTTCCTCTGATCCAAGTCAAGGTAGGAAACCTACAGGCCTTGGAGCAGTGAGCCATTGGACTTCCCAGAAAATGCAAATTAGACAGGGAAAGAGACTTTTTTTTTTAATGCAAAGCTTATAGCCTGAAGGAAGGTAGTGCCCCCCATATGCCCACCTCTTTCTCTCAGTTCCAGCCTCTTATATACAAAAGCCTTGAACATTTTCTTTAAAGCAGCCCAGGAATCTGCCAGATAACTTGCTTCTACAGGGCCCGGGTTTGTCCTGAAGTTTGCAATTAACGCAGTAATTAAAGCCCTTTCGAAGGGCTCTTGGTTCAATCAATGGTGTTTTATTTTCCAGGAGAAGAGGCTCTCTTTCTATAAAAACACAGTAGGAGGCACATTTAAAAACTATATTTCAATTGCAAACAACGTGGCTGTGTTCCCAAATGGCAAAAAGACGATAAGAAAATAATCGGTGGCGGGGGTGGGGGGCCTCTGAGGTGGGACTAGAGGTGTAACTGAAATTCCTTTCAGCAATATTCATGCTCTGCTGCTGCTCCTGCAGCAAAGGAAACTCATTTGAAAAGGGAGCAAATTAGCAAAATTAAACAGATGGGAGCCCTGGGTCATATCACACCACTTCATTAACGCATCCAGGATGAACGCAATGTAACAAAACAAAACCACGAGAATTAAAAAGTTTAAAAAGAAAGAAAGAAAGCCTATGCTTTTCTACATTGACTGACTGATAACTTGAAGATCTAATAAAGATTGACTGTATTAATAACTGATTTTCAGGTGCAGGGTGAGACTAAAAATAATCAAGTTGAAAATGCTACCAGTTAAATACACCTTTTTGCCACGTCTACAAAATCATTCCTTTCATAGCTCTTATCTCTGAGAAATTTCTAAAACATAGTCTAGCTGATCCCCACTCTGCCTGGAACCCCTTCAATGGCTCCTTCTTTGTGTAACATACAGTCCCTGCTCTTGCACACTACAATCAGCCCAGCCCACCTTTCCAAACTTGCCACCTGTTTTTCTCCTAAATGACTCTGTACCCTCACCAAAATGACCTCATTTCCATCCTGGGTGCAAAATGTTTGCTTTCTTGCTCCCAGACCATGTCTTTGTACAGAATGCCATGAAGGCAAGCTGGCTGAAAGAGGCCCTGGGTTGAAAATCCAGCTCTGACTTTTACCATTGATGGATGAGGAAGTTTGGGTCACATATTCATACTTTCTGAGCCTGTGTGTCCTTATGATAAAATGGGAGTAATAGAGCTTTCTTCCAGAATTGTTGTAAGGATCAGTACCATTGTAGCTATGTAAAGTGCCCAACCTAGGGACAACCACTCGTGTCTTTTCCTTCCTCTGTCCCACTGATAAAGACTTTGCTTGACTAAACATTAGTCAAGCTCCTGAACCTTCTCCTAGGCCCATCTGCACACTTCTTTGTAAAATCCAGTTTTAGCAAGAACTCTGCTAAGTCAGTTTAACCAGAACCCCCCACCTTAAATATCTGATGAGGTGTCTCATCCTCCACCAACCCCCCACGTGATGTCTGATCACCTTGGCCTGCCTGCAGCAAACAACCCTCTTAGTTCAGTTTAGGCAGAAACCCCCTCCCCCCTGATATTTCCTCTTCGTAATTTTCCATCCACTGCCCCCCACCCTGCTCTTTGGCTATAAATTCCCACTTGCTCATGCCATATTTGGAATTGATCTCAGTTCAATACTGACATCTCTTTTCCCCTATTGCAATTGTCCTGAATAAAGTCTGTTTTTACCACTTGAACTACTGTCCAGCTCTGGTTTTTCTTTGACACCCACCGTATAAGGTCCACCTCCAACCTCACCTCCCTCATAAAAGCTTATTTTTGGGGGCCGCCCGGTGGCGCAGCGGTTTAGTCCGCGCTTGGCAGCCCGGGGTTCGCGAGTTCGGATCCCGGGCGCCCGCCGACGCACTGCCTGTCAGCCATGCCGAGGCGGTGCCCCATATAAAGTAGAGGAAGATGGGCACGGATGTTAGCCCAGGGCCAGTCTTCCTCAGCAAAAAGGGGAGGATTGGCGACGGACGTTAGCTCAGGGCTGGTCTTCCCCACAAAAAAAAAAAAAAAAAAAAAGCTTATTCTGATCCTTCCGGGTGGAAATGAGCTCTGCCTCCTTTGAATACTTATATCACTTATCCATGACTTGCTCATTTGACATTTTGCCAAAAATAATCTCACAGTGTAGTTCTTTTCCAAGGCCCAGATATCTTCACAATGAGACCGCACCCAGTTAATCCCTTCACCACGCATTTAAATCATCTCTTTCATTGATTGCTTCTTCCTTTTAGGGGAATTCCCAGTGGTGTGAAGTCTTGACTGCAGGAGAATTACTGGTGTCTGCTTCTCTCTGTTGGAGAAGAAAGGAAGTGGACCATGAGGAAAGAGAGTGGTTAGGGAGACGTTAGGTGCCAGATCATCAAAAATGACAAATGTCTACCACATTGCAAAAGAGTAAAGCATTTCTCTCTGTCTCTCTTTCCTCTCAGCTGATCAACCAGAGAATCTTACTAATTATTTTATAAAGGCCACATTCTCCTAAACAGACTTTGAGTTGTGAGTGAAACAAACACAGCTAAGTACATCTACCTGTTCTCTTCACTTTCTCTCCTATTTTATTCCCCTCATCACAGCCGGCAGCACCCTTCTCCTCTGATTTCCTACTCCAAATATTGAAAAGTTAGGAAAATGGGGGAAGAAAACTACCCATGAGAGGAAGCAGACCAGTACTTTGCAGAGTCCCTCACCTACTCAAAGTGTGATGCAACCCACACGCTTCCCAATCATTGAACACGACCTTGCCCTCTGTCCCATTAAAGCCCAGCTCCTAATTCAACAAGACGTTATATAAAAGTCTTTTATATTAAGGAAAAAAAAAGGGCAATCAGTCATGGTTTGTGTAAAATACTCTATTAAGTGCTATCAGAGACCCACAGAACTATAACCTTCAATCTCCCACCCATAACCTAACCAGGAAAATAAGTATGTATACATCATCATCCACAGCTAACTGCATAATGGGTACCAAACAAATAGTACAGGTAATAATGCTGGTCCCTCCTTGGACTGTGCCGGTGACTTGGAGGTGGGGGGAAGGGTAGTGATTCTGTGTCCTACCCCTCACCTCCCTTCCTCTCTGGGGTTCCTTGCTGAGGGAAATAAACACATAATAATTGACATCATTTTTATAAATAGTTGCACAGATTTTAAATACCTGACTACTTCCAAATCCATAATTCTTGGTAAACACTGCCTGGGTACAAAGCTTTGCCACAAAGACTCAGTGAGGTTTCCTACTATCTCCAATCCAATTTATCCTGGGTCTGTGGAGCAGACCAACAGTCCCTCCAGCAAACCAGCCTCATGAAGCATTGCCCAGGTGTCCCAGGTGTCCCAGCCACACTGTGAGCAGGGGAGGTGAGAGGGCCTGCCATCCATAGCAGGCAAAGAATGTGTCAAGCCATCCCTGAGAACACAAGCCCTTTCACACCTGGCCATGGTCAGGGAAAGACGACATATGGCCCGATGAATGATACCCTAGAGCAATCATATGACCAGCTCCTCCTAACAAGTGAGGAGCTTGTAAGAAGAATGGTGGGAAGAGGGACCCAAAGAATTCCCTTATTTTCTCTTCCTACATCCCATCAATGAATTCTTGATATGCTTTGTTTCTCTGACCTTTAAGTCTTTCTAGCATGCTTAAGTCCATTCCATCTCAGTGATGACGATAAAGTCTAACTGAAGAGGACTTCCACTCACAATTGTCTTATACAATTAGACGTGTATGAATTAGGCACGTATAGGTGTTCCACTAGCCCCTATTAAAAAGTTGGTAGCTAGACAAGGCCCTAAGAGATGGAGACCTTGACTTATTCATCATTGCATCAATGTTACATGACCAGGACCTGACACATTAAAGCACTCAGACATTTGTAGACCAAATGAGAGCTAGACATGAACAAAAGTGGAACTCAGGAATGCAAGGGGTGACCGGTGGAATGGGTAGGCATTGAAAATGCAAAAGCTTCAACATTTGTTTTCTCGTCTTTTTGAAACAAAACTAGAAACCACATGGTTTAAGCGTATTACAGCTTTCTCATAACATTTTCAGGAGCCCTTCATTCTTGGAGACAAATGCTTTTTTTTTTTTTCGAGGACAGCTCATTTTCAGTTAGCTGCACAATATCAACCTGTATGGTTTTTTTAATTTAAAAACTATGGAGAAAAGTGCTTAAATGCCACTTAGAGTTCTTGATCTTGTGTAAATTTGGAAACCTCTTCTATGCCCACAAATTACTGCCCCCATCCACCAACTGTACAACTTAACATTATGGCTTCATGGGCCCTGGAAGTGCCAGCCCACGTCCTGTACTGGAAAGTCATTTGCTCTAGAAAGGAATTCTCTTGTTGTTCCCCCTTGTCCCTAAGGCCCTCTGTGTGGCCAAGAAAAGGCAAAGACTAGAACTCAGGTTAAATCCTGACCCCTTTTCCTTTTAATTTCAGAAACTACTTCAGGAAAAGGTGGCCTTTTAGAGACCAACTAAGCTGACAGATTATAAAATATGAATATGTACTATGAGGGTAAGGTCCTCGTTCAGCATTGTATCTGTAGCACAGTGTTTGTTCACAATAAGTGCTCAAGCATATTTATTTGGTGAATGACTATGAATATGGAGATTGTAAGCAGTGCTATGCTGAAGACTTTTTCGTTGACTTTTAACATTTTGTTGAGGATTTAAAACTGTGGACATCCATAGGACACTGCTTAGAAAAGGTCAGAACATATCATTTAATTAATAACTTTATATAAAGTCATATGCTGTAAAACTATCTATGGAAATCAATGACAAGGTGAACGTGTGGGTTGATCAGTTGGAAAAGCATTTGTTTTCATCCCTACACATCCACAAAGTGTTGCAGATGCATTTAAAATGAATGACATGGGAATCCAAATAATCATCAGAGTTTGAGAAAGAGAGACCCAGATTTCCCTCAAATATCGCCAACTATAGGTTAGGTAGACCTAAGTTCACCCTCATACTGCAGGAACTACCTAGGCAGCACCTACCGAAATACAAGGTTAAAAATTTAGAAATTAATGCTGTGTTGCTTGTGTTCCTCTTCCAAGATTCTTAGGGTGAAGACGATACCCTGGTACTCTGAGGAAACTTAATTACCTTTATTAAGATAGATAAAGGTTGGTCAGGCCTCTGGGAGTGGCCAGGAAATTCCTTTGATCTGCTAAGAAATGTCTGGGAGTGAAACAGATTAACATGGCATTGTAAAAGGATTTCTCAAGTCAACAGCCCTAAGAGTTTATTCCCTTTAAATATAATTATGAAAATATCCTGTCCGGCAAATAAAGAAACTACAAATGAAGAAAAGGACCAAATTACATAAACTGTTTGGGGAATTACTAAATCATCATAATAACAGCATTACAACAAGAACAAGAATTGCAATTATTTCCCAGTTTATAATCCAGAAGCAATAACATGTCAGATAAATTTATAATATACTTAGGTACTGCAATAGTTTTAATGGGCGGTCGCTATTAAATGTTAGTAATAAAAAATATAAAAACAATTATAAATGAGACCAGAGACATGAACTTAAAAGAATGAATGATGGCCAAATAATATCACAGAAAATGACTATATTACTATAGCCTCCCAACAGTAAATGAAAAAAAAAACCCTTACCTCAAGATAAAAACAAAGGAATATTTCCTGATAATAGAATTTAAGCCAGGGTGTTATTCTATTTTCTCCTACTAAACCAAAAATTATATTTCTTCCAAGGAAAAGTGTTAATATACATTTTTATCATCTGAAAAAAAAAAAAGAACTCAGAAATAACCTCTCCCCCACTTGGTGAGGTTCTTTTGTGAGTCTCATTATCTCTGGTGAGCGGTGAGCCCATGTTTATTAGTACAGAAGTTAGCCAAAGAAGGGGCAAATGTCTAGTATTGATAAGATGCTCCCTGTTCTAATTGTTTTTCCAACTCAAAACAAATACGTGCAACACACTTCTGCAAACAGTTTTTTGTTTTGGTTTGGTTTCTTTTTTGATGAGGAAGATTGTCCCTGAGCTGACATCTGTGCCAATCTTCCTCTATTTTGCATGTGGGACGCTGCCACAGCATGGCTTAATGAGCGGTGTGTAGGTCCACGCCCAAGATCCGAACCTGCAAACTCCAGGCTGCCGAAGAGGAGGCTCAAACTCAACCACTATGCCACTGGGCCGGCCCCACGCAAACAGTTTTTTAACACACTCTGCAAACGTAAAATGAAACACAATTCTGGTTACCCAAAATGTACCGTCTTAAATTTATATCCTCCCTAGAGATTTTTTTCCGTATGCCCCAGCAAAGGTGCCTTCTCCTTCATGGGACAAGTTCATAGATCTGAACACTTGTGACATGTGATGGCTCCACTCTGTTTAAGCGTGCATGTGTCCTTTCTCCTCCGCTGGATTATAAATTCCTCAAACTTCTCCATATCCCACAGAACAATTGTAGCAAACCAGGAGCAGTAGGGGAGCAATAAGAATTTGTTGAATTAGGGAGAGCAAGGAGTAAATACTGTTGCTTTTATTATTTACATTATAATGGTTGTCACATATGTTGCCTTTCATTTTTTTCTAAAAGCCAGGTAAAAAAGCCTGCCTTGAGTATGTAAGGAAACTTTCTAACAAGCCTGATTTGGTTTTAAATCCCAGCTTCACCATTCACTTAGCTGTGTGTCTTGGGCAAACACCATAACTTCTCTGAAACAGTTTCATCTGTAAAATGGGAATAATGATGTCAACCTCTGGGTTATCATCAAGATTTAGTGAGACAACAAACAGAAACAGCTTAGCACAGAGTGAGCACACTGAATAAATTCAAATGATCAGTAGGGAGAAGATAGAAAGCAGCACTATGCCCATTTTTTGTAGCTACAAAAAGGTTGGTTTTCATCTTGCTCAATTCCCCTAAGATATTCTAAATGCAAAAATTCTGCTCTCGGCCTTCCACAGAGCACATGGCAAGACAGGAAATCTTCCCAAAGCCCTGAGCCCAAAACATTTGAGCTGCCACTCTGAACTCCAGTTAGGCAAGTGGAGTCTGTCAGATTATTTTTTCCTCTGTATGAGCCGGAAGTTTCCCTCAGAGTCATTCTGGGAATGAGGCCATTTCAACTCCCCTCCCCACGGGCACCTGCCCCAATCCATTGCTGCTTAGGCTCAGGGCTCAGTCTGAGCTTGAGAGAGGGGGTCAACTCTCTCCTCCCCGTGGGAGCCTCAGACCACACCCTCCCATCCTCTCCCCACCATCTTGTCTGCTCGCACAGTCCCCGGCAGCTCTTCTGAGAGTATCATTACTTGGTGTTTCATCATTGCTCATTCTTGGTGCCATGTTCCAGAGTCCATTTGGAAAGGGCATGCTATCATCTAACATTTTTAGGAAAGGTTTTCTCACTCTCTCCTTTTTTTTTTCCTTGTTCACAGTCTCACTTGCTGCTACTGCTGCCACATGTATAGCCTTCTGCAGAAAGAACCCTTGCTGCAGAGCCAGCATGGCTGAGCCTGGACAGATGCTCTTCTCTGACTAAGCAACCTCCCCAGACACGACTCACCCTGAGGGAGGTTGCCTGTTGAAGCAGTGCTGCCCAGATTTCAGAGAGCATCAGAAACACCTAGAGAGCAGTGGGTCTGGAGAGGACTCAGGGATTTGCAGTCCTAATGAGCACCAGGCTGGTACAATGCTGCTGATCCGCAAACCACATTTGGGGGAGCACTCTGTGAAGGACCTTGGGCACCACAGATTAGAAGACTGAATTCATAAGGGAATGGAGAGCACAGCACTCAAGCAGGGGTTGTTCCTCTTTATTTCTGCCTGTATCGCTACTTCCTTCCACGTCCCCAGCTACACTGTATCCTCCCTGCCTCGAGTCCGGCTCCATGGTGACTACCCCTGAGCTCTTCCAGTTGGCATCAATAGGTAACTTACCATGACATAGGTGCTGTAATACATTATCTCAGCCCACACTCACTCATCTCTAAGATAGATGCATTATTCTCATTTTACATCAAGTTTAGAAACATCAAGTAATGTTCCCAAGGTCACAAGTGACAGAGGTAAATCTAGGAGCCAAGGCCTGACCTCGAAGCAGTGTGCTAAGTCCACTCCAGACTCTAGTGTACTAAGATCTTCCCCTACTGGAACCCACCATGTCTTATTCCCTTCCTGGGGGAATGTTAATGTTGATGTGCAGTGTTTCCTCATTCAGACAATGAACTTGTTAGCACAGACCTTTTAGAGACATGTCATCTCTGGACACAATAATCTGGCTTGTTCATTGCAGACTGTTGAAGACATAGTTTTGTCCAAGAGGGTCTGACTTCCATACTTCAAAACACATCCAGTCCTCCCTACCCAATCACCCACTGTACACTCTTTGAAGATGAATAGGAAAGTTCACTGTTAGCAATGGGTGCCCACTACGACAGAGAGGGCAAGATGGCCTCCCTCAAGGCTGGTGAGACTAGAATTCTCTCAGGCTGCACTGTTCCAAACCTTGTCATGGTTCTAACAGAGGAAATCAAATGACCTGAATGCAAATAAGGGTTCTGCCTCTCAGCAGCTGTGTGACCTTTAAAGTTCTGTAAACCTTTTTGAATCTCGGGTTAAAACTGGAACAAAATGATATACCTCGCAAGATGGTATAAAGGAATAAAGGAGGCAAAACATGTAAAAATGTTCAGCACATAATAGAAACTCAGTAAATTCTAATTCTCTTTTCTCTTACCCACCTTCTAATTTTCCAGAGAATCCTCAACTTTGTTAGTTGAAAAAAACCACAGAGTTCAAAAGCTCCCAAACCTAAGTGCACACCAAAATCACCTGGAAAGCTTTCCAAAAATGCAAATTCTCATGGACCAAATGAATTATTACCTCCAGGAATCTAGTCCAGGGATCTACATATTCTAATGTGCAAACGATTTTTGCAAGCCGCTGGGCTCTCCCAGATCAGAACATCTGGTCCAAAAACCCATCTTTGGTTCTCCAGGGTGAAATGGACTGAGGAGCCTGCTGCTGAGGTCGGAGGTTTCAGAGCTTTTCTTCTTATTTTTTTGGAGATTTTCTTTTCATCCTTTTCCCCATTTCCTTTGATTTATAATGTATAGTCTTCATAAATATGACTCCTAGCTTATTTACACTGTATTAAAATTAGGAAAACCCAATGTAAAAAATCCTTGCACAGAAAGTAAACAAATGAAAACAGGAAATTCAAAACCATTCTTCCCATGGTGGTTCAAACTCCTTATGCAACGAATGCAATTCAGCAGCTTCCTAGACAATAAAAAGATTGTATATAGAAGGGCTGGAAAAATGCATTCAGTTACTGTCAGAATAATAACTCTGCATTTCTTGACTGCTGCTCATTAAAATGCTCAGTCATAGCTTCAGATAAAGGTAGCTCTGTGTCAACCTAATACACAGTCCAAGGACCTTTTGAGTCAAATATTTTTTAAGATTAGATTGAAAGATGTCACTTCACAGTATTGATGTGATGACACATTAAATTCCCGTAGGACCTGGGTACCAACTATAGACAGTAGTTAGTTCTCAAGTCAGTGTGTCAAGAAAAATTTGAGCAATAATTCGTCACTAACCTGGCTTACCTGGTACCTAGGAAAGAATTCTTAGTTAAGGGGAAAAACACTAATAAAAGAGTGACCTTCAGCAACACTTTAATAACACTATATAACTTAATCAATTTCATGATTTTTTTTAATCGTATCTTTATACAAACTACCCATTAGATCTCTCAAATAGAGTCATTCTTCCAAACCCCGGGCCAAAAAAAGGATCAGAGTTCTTAAAACAGCGTCCTGCTAGCTTTGGGCTCTCCCTTCCTCATCATCCAAAATGATTTTCTAGGGACTCGGACACAGCTGACCACTTCTTCCATCCTGAATCTTTTTTCAGCCTTCCTTTCACTTCTCTGGAGGCTCCTTTCCTGTCACCTCTGTCTCCTCCTGTGCCTCATCTTGAAAGGTTGCTGTTCTTCAGGCTTCATTCTCTGCTCACTTTTCCTCACCCTCTACCCACTTTCCCTAAGCAATTGTATCTACTCCATGTTTCAGATAGAAATAATCATGTCCTTGCCCAAAACTCCCACATTCATAAACCACCCAGACTTCTCTTCTGAGCTCCATCCATTCAAGGGCTTACTTGGCATTTCCATTTGGATATATCAAAAACACACTGAACTTAACCCTCCTTCTCCTACGATATTCCCCATCTCATTCCCTACCACACACACAGTTGCTCATTCCAGAAATCCAGGAGCCACCCTCCCCATCCCTCTCCACAAGCATCCCTCCTTCACAACCAAGACTACAAGATGCCTCCAACATAATCTCAAATCCCTTTGCTTCTCTTCATCTCTACTGCCCCCACTCTAGTGCAAGCACACATCCTAATCTTACCTGGAGTCTCACCTGAGTTCCCTGCATGCACTTTAGGTCTCTTTCAGTCCTTTCTCTGAACAACAGCCAGTTGTGATGTTTTTAAAATGGAAATCTTATAACACACGTGCTTAAAATCCATGCAGTGGCTTCCCATGCTTCTTGAACAAAGTCCAGAATCCTAAAAAGTCCAGAATGGTCTGATTTTTTTTCCGTACCTCTCAGACCTCATTCTTGCCTCCTTCGCACTGACTCTCCTCTCTGCTCTTCCTCATCCCAGTCTCAGGAATGGAAATGCCCTCCCCTCCTCCCTTCTCTTCCTCTTCCTCCATCAGAAATGTCTCTTTCTCAAGGGGACCTTTTTGGATCTTTCAGACTAAGTCAGATTTTTCTGTTTTATGTTCTCCTAGTTTCTTGTACTTTTCCCTTATAAAACTTAGCCCAATTTTAAATATATATCATACAATTCTTTATGTAACTGCTCTTTTGACCCTATTACCTTGGAAAGGGCCATGTTTAACTTCTTCATCACCGTGATCCCAGAAATCAGTATAGAGACTGGCAAATAATAGATGTCCAACAAATATTTATTGGATAAGTAAATTAATAAAGTGCACCCACTGCCTCTCTTTTTCTATTAGCTACCTATATCTGTTTGGCAATCTCATGAATCTCATAATTTATTTAAGTAACATCCTCAGAATGGCCCCTACAGTTTCACTCACAGGTCAGGAGTACTTAAATATGAGAGGAAAGAAATAGGTTTGGGGGACTACACAAGAGATTGAAAAAAGATAAGGGGTAAATTAATGATAAATTTCTAGTCCATTTTTATTAATGAAAAGATATGTCCCCGATTGACCTACAGGTAAGACGGTGCCTTAAGCTGTTCTTTAGTCACCTGGAACTCAAGACTTTACAGAGCCAAACGGCCCATGACAAAGATGAGACTGAGGAATAGAAAAAAATGTATCATTATAGTTTACAGATAATTCTTCAGTATCCTCTTTATCATCTCAATATTTAATAAAAATATTTTAAAGAGAGCATAACCGTAACATGCACCATGTAGATACACAAAAGACTAATTATTTTACACAGCTTCAAAACCATTCATTCATTGTCTCTAGTCACCTGCTATGAATTGGTTCCCTATCTTCCTGGGTTGCCCAAAGAAAGCACAAGCATATACCCAGCTAATCATAAAATCACCAACAATTCTCACTAACAGGAAGTAAGTGGATGATATTGGCACCTTAATCATTTTCATGGACTTTTCAATAGTATTTAAAAGAGAAATATTACTGAGTACATAACGACAGTTATTTAGTAAGTTACTGGAAATGAAACTACTGAAAAGTTAATAAAAATGATTAAAAATAGTGGAAAGATTCCCCATCAATACATTTAATACACTGGGCAAGTTTACCCTAACAATTTTGCTTTTACAGGCAGTTTTATCAGCCATTTTTAATTTATCCTACTAAAAGGAAATGTGCATCATGAAACCCAATTAAGTCAGCAGTGATAAAGCCTGAGAGTATTTCTCTACAGTCCCTATATCAAAATGATTTGTTAAATGTGGAGTTCTAAAAAGGATCCTAACATGCCAATGAAAGACAGAGTGAATGTGGCCTGACCCTCTGCATTTTCAATGATAGCAAATGAAACCAGACATAGTGAGCATTGAACTTTAATGACTTATTGCAAAATGAACCCATAAAAAGCTAAGCTGAGCACAAGGAAGAGCATGTCATTAACATGCTATTTATCTACAACAAACATGGATGGCTGTTATGATCTGCTCTGCACGTAACTGTTGGGCTCTCCTACTGCAATGAGGCAGCAGAAGGCAAATTAATCTACTTTTCAGAGGATAGCTATGCCACTAAAAATAAAATGACCACCACAAATTGGAATCCCCGCCTATTTCAACCAATTTGATCTGAAGTGAGGTTAGGCTATGCCTCAGGTGTTAGCACAGGTCTCTTTCAGAGAAAAGTAAAGACTAGAACATCTTGTGTTCTGTCTATTCACTGGGCAGAAATAAACTGCTGCATTTGAGCCGGTATATATTTGAGGTACCATTTGTTACAGCAGTGAGCCTACCCTAACTAGTACATCTACTATGAGGAAGGCAATGTTCTAAAGGTACAAAGTCCCTTAAGGAAGACTCAGTCCTTATCAGTACTTCTACTAAAAATAGCATGTATTCCTTTTCCTTGTTAAAAGTAACACACGTTCATCATAGAAACTTTAGAGATACAAATAAACAAAATGAAGAAAATTCTAAACAATAATTCCAATGTGCAACTGTTAACACTTTATTATTTAGGTTTCCAGGTTTTTATTTCTCTTTAGATTGACAGATGATATAAATAGATGACAGATAGCAATCATACACATATTATATTATAATACTCTTTTTTCACTTGACAATATACTATGAACATATCTCTAAGTCACTATACTCTCTTCTACAAACAAAATTCTTAAAGTCTTTAGAATAACACATTATACAGCCATACAGTTTTATTTAACCATTCTCCCACTAAAAGACATACTCAATCTGGGACAAAGAGGTTTAAGCAAGGGTATAGTATGATCTTTTCTGTTTCAACAGCAGTACAGAGAATGAACTTAGGAAGGGGAGAATCCACAAGCAAAGATAAGAGCCTGTTACAATTACAGTAAGAATGGGAACTACTACAGAAACAATGGAGTCGGGGTACAAAGGAGGAATGGGGGATGTGTTAAGGAGGTAGAATCAATAGGATCTGGTCACCAAACTGATAGGGGGCAGAAGAGGCTTCTGGTTTGGGGTAACTAGGAAGATACTGATGCTATCATATGGTACGGGGTTAACTGAACTCATACCAGCACCTACTACTCGATCTGGCACAAAATAAACTGTCAGTCAAGGAAGCCACTGGTCATAATAACAGTGATTGTAATAGTAGTTGTGATAGCAGTTCATTATTAGTATATAGATGTACAGATGGACTGGCAGGGGAGATGATGAGACACTGGTTAATATAAATATCCGTAGGACATTTGGGTGGATTACCCAGTAAGTAGTTGGATATACGGATCTGGAGCCACAAAATAGGGTCTGCGCTAGAGAGACGGATTTAGAAGCCACGATTTATAAGCACCATCGGATCTGCTGGGATAGAAGAACTCACGAGGGCCGAAGGGAGGCTAAACTGAAGGAAAACACAAAACTGGATGTAGCCCCGCTGAGTCCTGCCCTGCCCCTGCACGGCCCCTGCAGCACTGCCAAGGCCTCTTCATGCAGTAATTTAGAAAGTCAGATCAAATTATTTCTCATTTGACAACTTGTTTCTGCATTGCTCATTCCACTCATAAAAAAGACTAAAATATATCATCTTCTTGCCCGAACCACCAGAATCAGAAGCCGAGAAAGAAGGTCTCTTAACTCAACCCTGCATGAAGGCAGGAACACTCTCCCTGCCATCACCGGAACGCATGCCACCCGGCTGAACCCCAGGTCTCCCTACTCCCTGTGCCGGCCTCGTCCATTTCCACAACGGCACTAACTATTAGAACCTCAGACAGTGCCAGCCGTACATTTTTAAAATAAATAAAAATTCCCAGTAAAACACTTTGAATCCTCTTCGTCATTTTATTAAAATAAATGACTGAACTTCCTTGTTTTAAAAGTTTCCAGTTGCGGATTAATCTATTAATCATACTTTATAATTTCAAAGACAGGCCTGCAGAGACAATGGTATTTGCTTCTTGAAAAGATGATGCTCGTGAATACAAATAACTGCTGGTATTTTATACGGTGTAACAAAATGACACAAAAAGGCAATGGGGGTGAAAGATTTGGAGAAAGAAGGAGGCACTTTCTCTCGAAGGTTCCCGCTCATTAAGCTCTCTCACTCCTCTTTCAGATTGTCTAAAAGTTTCACCATTGTTTTTCCATGGTTATGAGAGGAGAGAAAGAGAAAAGCTCCAGGGGCAGGAGCAGTCTGTATGTTGGGTCATTTCTGGACAAGGACCAGACGCAGTTTCAATGGACCATGAAAAGCATTTTAGTTCTACCTTCTCATGTTGCGTATTAAGGCAATCAGACCCAAAGAGGTAAAGTTACTTACCCAAAACCACACAGGTGCTAAACTACAAAGCTGGAAGTAGAAAGGAGTTCTCCTGACTCTGAGGCCAGGGCACTTTTCACTTCTAAATAAGCTGAGGACACTCCAAGTGTCTGCCTGCAAGGATCCTCTGGCCTACTGGGTGAGGCAAAACACACACAGAAAATTTTGAAAATACACAAGATAACATAAAAGAAATTTGTAATAGCACCGTGTACAAAGTATACAGTAAAAAGGCACTCCATGTTCAAAGGCTAGAGTGAGTATTTCTGGCAGGATCATTACTAGGACTGTCATGGAAGCAGTAGGATATGAACTGTCCCTTGAAGGAGACACAGGATTCTATGGGCAGAAATGAGGGAGGAAGCAGATCCAGGCAGAGAAAATGGCATATGTAAAAATAGGAGGGTTGGGAAAGGGCGTGGCCTGTTCGTGGAGCAGCTGGACTGGATAAAAGTGTCCATATACTAAAACTGAGAAAGATTCAGCTTAGTTTGGTCTAAGGAAGACACTGAATATCAGAATCTAGAGTTAACTATGGTACATCCACTAAAAGTTTCTGAGCAGCGAGAGAAGTCTAACAAAAACAGTATTTTAGAATTACTCATCCTCCAGTGCAGTGTTTAATGGAAGGTGATTTGGAGCAGTGGACGGAATAGAGGCAGGGAAATAGGTGAAAAAATGGTAAATTAATGAATAAATAAAAATCAATTAAAAGACCCTGATACTAATCCAAGTATGATAAGGTGCCTTTCTGGGCTACATTCATAGCAATATGAATAGAAAGATAATATTCTTATGGCGATCAAAGGCCAAGTTTATTCTTTAAACGTTTTATTGGTTTTATTAAGCTATTATCTATTACAATGTTGTTATTTGGTGGCTTCAGATTCAGGAGCCTAAATGTCGGGTAGATTAAGAGTTGAATAGATAAACACCTCTGTTTTCCAAAAACCTTTGTCTCTTATTAATGACAGTGTAATTAGAGGCACTAACTTAGAGAAAACAACAACAGAAAAACTGCTCACCACCACTTCACACCCACTAGGATAGCTATTATAAAAACAATAGAAAAATAGCACAAGTTAGTGAGAACATGCAGAAATTGGAACCCTTGTGCACTGCTGGTGGGAGTGTAAAATGGTACAGCTGCGGTGGAAAATAGGATGGTGGCTCCTCAAAAAATTAAACATAGAATCACCATCTGATCCAGCAAATCCACATCAAGGTATATACCCAAAAGATTTGACAGCAGGGTCTCAAAAAGATATTTGTACACCAATGTTCATAGAAGCATTATTCACAATAGCCAGAAAGCAGAAGCAACTCAAGTGTTCATTCACAGATGAATGGATAAACAAAATGTGGTATATACATACAATGGGACATTAGTCAGCCTTAAAACAGAAATCTGACACATGCTAAACACGGACGAACCTTAGACATTATGCTAAGTGAAATAAGCCAGTCACAAAAAGGCAAATACTGAATGATTCCACTTATATGAAGTACCTAGAATAGTCAAATTCATGGAAATAGAAGTAGAATGGTAGTTGCCTGGGGCTGGGAGGAGGCAGGATGGATGATGGTGATGGTTGCCCAACAATATGAATATTTAATGGCACTGAACTGCTCACGTAAAAATGGTTAAAATGGTAAATTTTACGTCACCACAATTTGAAAAAACCTGGACACCAGAATAAGACTATGTTCCAAAATGCTAGAGTTTTTAATACAATTCCGACTCCAACGAAAGAAAAATTGCTAGTGCTTCTGAGGACAAGAAGTGACCAATCTCAGTGGATGGGAACGAAGACAATGGAGGAAGGAGCATCTCAGAGGTGTCCAGGCTTGCAAAGAAGTAGAGAGCCTGGGCAATTCAATTCAAATTCAACTCTTTTGTGCTGGTAACATGACAATGAGCACACCCACTCTGAGCAGAACACCTCTACTCTGGCAGTCACAAAAGACCCCTAACCACCAGAATCACCTCCCAAGGGTGCAGTCTAATGACAAATTCTATTGAAAGCAAACACAGCCATCTTTTTCCTCCTCAGTACATAGCTACCATGCTCTGTAGAAAGGTGCAACCGGGATGCTCCCTGCAGGAAAAGAAAATGCTGTCACTGCATCTGCTGCTTCCCTGATAACACAGCATCGCCCATGGTGTCTCCACGGCCAACTGAGAAAGTGAGGGAAACGGATCTCATTATTCATCAGAGCCCAAATGGACACGTTGCCGACCCACCTGCAGTCTAACCAAGAGCTGACATGATGTTAAAAACAAAGAAAAAAAGTGAAAAGTAAATCATCTAAAAGCGTTTCTTATTACCTCTTACGAATACAAGCAGTGCTTTTCCATCTTCAGTTACAAGAACTGAACTCATAGTGCTGAGACGGTTAAAAACCTGTGAGGGGAGATCAAGGAAGAACACAGAATTTCTGGATACTGAGGTCTAGTAACCAAAAATGAGCTGGAATGATTTGGGAACCGGTCTGCTCAAAACAAGGGTAGGGATTCACCGACTATTCAAAATCCCTTCTGTGCTTGACAGTCTTTACAACGCAAGGAATTTTTTCCCAGTTGGAGTGATGGACTACACAGAATCAATATCGTCCAGAAAGAGTTGAGGAAAACCCAGTTTTACGAAATTAAATAACCTTTCTCTGAAGCCCAAAGGTCGACCCAGAGGTGAGGGCTGGGTGGTGAGAGGAGACAATGGTGTCCTGGTAGGAGATGGGTCCAAACGCCACTTCCTACTGACACCCATCTCACCAAATTAGAGACCTGGAGAGAAAGAATCAGAAGAGGGCTTTTTCTTCTTCTTTCAAACTTCAGCCTAGAAAAATGATTGCCGCTCTCCAACAAGCTGAACTGCTTCAGTCATTTATTCACTGAACTAATGACCTAAAAGGTATTTAATCTATGAAAAAGGCCAAAAAGATACAATTTCAAGGAATGGTAGTTAGAACCATGTGGGTTTAGTTAGCCCCTCAATTTTTTAGGTTTCTTTGCCTTAATGCGAATTTCCGGACAGAGACAAACATTTGGGATGATAGTATTACTGCTGTGGGCTTTTCCAAATTTAGCAAAGCAGACAATGCTTCACCTGTCTTATCATGCCCCCTCCATGCCCTAGGCACCTGGGTGTACCCACTACCAAGACTCTAGTGCCCTTGTCAGGCATGTACCCTTGTGCTGGGCTCAGCTCAGGTCACATATTCGGGCACAGCAGAGCAAAATGAAAAGAAATAATTCCCTCCTCTAGGTTCTCTTGGCCCAGTGTAACCTCCTAAATCTGGCCACCAGCTCCAGAATCGCACATCACTCTGAACTCTTTTATTCCAGTTCCCTGCACACTGGGGCAGATATCCAAAGCCAGAGCCTTGGGCTTTGGGCAGCAAGCCTCTGAAGTAAAGATGCAGTGCAGGTCACCATCTGTCCTCATGGGATGGACAAACATTCTGTCAGGAACAGAAGGACCTTCTACATTGACAGTCTTGTGATCTAAGTCCTCCACTTTCCAACGTACTTGGTCCCAGACACCCAGACACCCAAGGTGTCAAGAGAAGGCTAGTCAGCGTGATGATGAACAGCAATCCTATGCTTCGATCTCTCATAGACTAAGGTCCACTTGTGGGCTCCATCGTTTACCTAAAGCCTTCCCTTGAAGTGTTTCACAAGGGGAATAGAGATGAAGGGAAAACACATCTGAAGCCTGAGTTGGGAACTGGTAGGACTGTCTCCCACGCACCACCCAAGCTGTGAATAAACTAAACTTCTTATTTTTTTTTTAGTTATTATGAAACATAAGATATACATTTTACTAGGTCCTAATAGGGTTAACCAAGGTTAGGATACAGTTTCCAAGGAAACTATTTTCCATAGGGAAAAATATCCTGGCTCTGCTGAGGACCAAAAAAATAATGTAAATTACCACTTAGGCATCTCTAGGATTCCTGGATGGCAAGTCTATACTGGGGGAACTGTT
The DNA here is from genome assembly GCA_031878705.1 of Tapirus indicus. Classification (NCBI taxonomy): domain Eukaryota; kingdom Metazoa; phylum Chordata; class Mammalia; order Perissodactyla; family Tapiridae; genus Tapirus; species Tapirus indicus. Next base: position 14,947,612 of record CM062937.1, read on the forward strand.
TCCTAACAATTGCATCGATGCCAACCAGAGATTAGTCAACCCATTTTTAGCTTTCAACTTCACCAAAATTTCTTTCAACCTGTACGGATCATTTGGGGACAGAAAGCCAAGAGGCAAATTTCAGAAAGAGACTTCCCTCAAGCACATCACAACACTAAATAACATGAAAACAAAACCTCTCCACTAGCACTTACCTCTACTCAGTACGACATAAGTCTGTATTCTGTAAATCCCCAAATAATTCAACTTTAGATTTAAAAGTACGACAAGATGTATCACTAATCTGTTTTTCACGTATTCTGAAGTGATTGACTGATATTTGGGAGAGTGGCTAGAGCATACATTCTTTCATAATGTTACCTTAATTTTAACTTAAATTTTATGATAACATAAGAGCACAGAGTAACATGTGCATGTGCAAATTTAGAGCATTCATATGTGGATGGAAAACTGTCTACAATGGCCATTTCTGTTATTTAAAAAATAAGGACATTAAAAATTAGTTTTCACTTTCTTACGAAAACTTTGACTAAGGCATGTTACATTATTGATTTTTAACAAACTGCATAAGTCAATAAGAGCCCTAATTTTTTACCCTTTATTTTCATTATATACTTTTTCATTATATACTTTCAATGAATATAACAGTCAATGAATCCCTACCACTGTTTTTCATTATACACTTTTTGTTTTCATTATCATTTATTTATACAAGGCTCATCAAAATACCCATTCAGTAAGAGCCACCTAAAAGATAATGTTTTCATATCATTTAAGCATATCAAAAACAACCAAACAAAAAACCCAAGCATTGCTAAGTACTAAGAACAGATGAGAGTTTGAAGATCTTTGGACATCTGGCCAGTCTATAAATTGTCATTAAAATTTAAAAATAGGTTTTAAAAGATGTTTATAATTAAGAAAAAAATAACAGGAAGAAAATGGGCATTGAAGCAAAGGAGATTTCCTGAACAATGAATAGATCACATCTGACAAGGGCAATAACTCTCCCAATCACGTAGTTTGCTCTCATTCGCTATAAATATACAGGCCAGCGGAAGCACAGCTCATTGTTCTGATCCTCAGTGCTGTTTAAGCTTCCCGGTCTTACCTAATACATTAAGACATATGGGAAAACTTTCCCTAGATTCAGAGGATTTATAATCTCCCACAACTGATGAGAACTATCCCCTAGTGCTTATAAAATATTCTGATTCAGATATTTAAATTCTCTTTTGAAAATATTTTTATTTCAAGGAGTTGTTTTCCCAAATGACCTATCTTGGTTTCATTTTTTATCATAACTATAAATAAATACATATGCATTTTCTCTACTCAACAGAAAGAAGTGTTTTAAATACAGTATAGATTTCTGACAGTAAGATTTATACAGTTTAAAGAGAGCAGTCACAAACACTTGGGAAATTAAATTTACATGTGTATTTATGAAATACAAGCAGTCAACCTGTATCTGTTCCTATTGCTACTTCCTTAATATAGATTTTATTAAAAATAATTTTCTCCAATGCTGGCTGGAAAATCCCTACAGCATTTTCTTTCATAACACCACAAGGTCAGCACGCTTTATTAAGTAGTTATTGAGGCTATTAGAAAAAGGGAGTGCCATTTATCATAAATATTTGATAAACATGTTTACCTTATCAATACATTCTAATATCATATGATATGCCAAATATTTAGATTGACTTATAAGAACCCAGTTGATGCACAACTGCATGGTGCAATTATAAATGTTATTCAACATCAGTATTTTTACTTCTTTTTGGAAATCAGTTTCTGCCTAGTATAACCACAATGCTTTGAAAACTGAAAGTGTAGCGCATCAAACAATGATTTGTTCGAATAATAGACATTTAATTGAACAGCAAATTATTTTGCATCCTCATGAATATAAAACCTAGAAATATTTCTTAGCTCATTCAGTGAGCAACAGAAAAAGCAAAGACTGGAAAGAATTTAAATAACTGTAAAGGAAGTATAATTTACACAAACTTCAAATATAAAGCACACAAGCTATGAGATTTCATGTTATCTCCTAAAATATGCTAAACAGCTTCTGTTTCAAAAGGTCCATTTTTCAGAGAAGAGCTTCTTTTCATACAGACACTACTTAGGAGTTTATCTTAGATGGGGGAGAAAGAGAAAAAAAAATTTAGGAAGGACTTCTATTAGCTCAACCCTAAGGCTAATCTGTTGCATGTATAGTTTCTACACTAGTAAGCAACTTGTAGGAAACAACACTGCAGCTGAGCGCATGAGAGCTGGAAACTGTTCCCCGGGGTATGATATCGCAAAATGACTTTGCTATATTCCCTCTCCAGCCTAAGCATCATGGCTCAGGCAGGAACACAACTGTCTCACCCCCAGGGCAGCTTCATGTCGTTAGATAAGAGGCCTCTGCTCCATCACTCTCCCTGAAATCTGACCAGAAGCACACAGAAGCAGCTCAACCAGGACAAATTAGCCCTTATTCTCTGTGTATATTTTTTTCCAATTTGTGTTCCTTTGCCTGGTAAGTTCTGAATGACATTGTTAACTGAGACCACACAACTGGATGAATTCACAAGTATTCACACACTCAAATACACACTTTTACACCCCATATTCCAAGTATGGATTTACTGACTTTACATTATATAAAATAGCTTATACTATTTATTTTTATCCTACAATCTTATAGTAACTAATATGTTCGTAAAAATGCAAGAGAAACTTTTAGCATGATTTCATTAGTCCTTAAGCTAAACCTATTAGTTAAGGTTTCACGCATTATCATACTTTAAAGTACATACACTGAAATCATCGAACATACACAATAATTACACAAACCTAGAGCAGTAACTTCATGATTTCTTAATCTACTCAATTACACGCAGGGAGATTTCCAGATCATTAAAAAAAAAAAAAACCTGCTTTGCTTAGCATGCACAATTTGCAACTATGTATTTCCTTGACTGGTAAGGAAAGGGCAACCCTACTCCAGTGAAGCATTTTCCCCTTAGAAGCACAAAAATAGGATAGTATTCCTCCAGACAACATGAATTTTCCATTTCTAAACATCCCCTGGACGCTTATAAGAACTTTACCCCTGAAGTCTGACATTATTTCTAGTTAACAGGCATAACTCACACCATCGCAAATTTAGTAACACACCTCCAATCCTAGGCAGCATTGCCAACTCCCATCCCCCTTATATTAACTTCCACCATGTATAGTAAATGATTCACAACTCAATGGTTTGGGGTAAAGGCGAGATCCTTCCTGAATTACATACAATAAAAGATGTGAAAATTGGACGATGGTATGGCTTAAAAGGTTTTGTTTCAGATTCTAGAACAGAATAACATATGCCGCAGTATAATGGTGTTGAGCTTTTGTGTTCCCTAATAAGACAGCTCCCAGCAGAGCGTTTCCCATGTTTTACAGTGACATCTATCAGCCAGACCCGGGGAATCCCAACGTCACTCAGCTCTCTTCAGCACCACTGTCTCAGAACAGCTTCTGTCCACAGAGTGGTGCAGTCTTAACAGGTTTCTGGCACACAAAGTGCATTGTTAAAATAAGGAAATGGTGGATGAGCAATGCTCTTTCCTGTCATTAAAACCAAATCGTTAGGTATTAATTAACTGCAGGATATAAGCACCACAAATGCCAATCAGAAATTTAAATAATTGGCCATCACCAGATACAAATTTAAAAGAATGGACACATTTTGCATCACAGGTAGACTGAGCATGGTGTGATGCTGAGTTTTGTAAAAATTCTATTAACCCAACCATCTATTAGACAGACACATAAAGACCTAGGGAAAAAACTAATATGCACGTTAGAATTTGTGATGTGTAATCATGTTAATTTACGGTTTGAGAAGAAACCCTGCTGTTTTCGTGATTATATGGTAATCAGAAAATTATACAGATATTTAGAACATAGAAATTATTTTATGAATGGCATAAATGTAATGCTACCTCAGAAATGTAATTAGATTATCAGCTAATTTCTCAGACCTGATAATGTTAAGGAGACCTGGGAAGAATACTTTTCAGTGGTAAGATAGGAAAAGGTCTGAGAAATCGATTGCTAAAGTTATTTTCCGAAATTCTTCAGGGCCTACATGTGAAGCTCCATAATTACGGTCATCTGTTCTGATTCACTGAAATGCCAAAACATGCTCCAAACCAAAATATTGTGAAATCAAAAATTCTTGAGATGATTTCACCAAAAAAACCCAACTTTATACTTCTCACATACATATAGTCACAAGGTACAGACTGCACCTATCTGTTGGACATTGAGTTCGCCAAAAACTCTGCCACATTTACACAGGAATCTCAGTGCATTGTGGTTTCCGTGTCGAGGCTCCACAGACATAAACCCCTGAGCATCTGCACACTCAGAACTCTACGTGAAGGGAAAGCGTTAAAACCCTGTCGGACTCACCCTTCCTCAGGTAAAGGAAAAGCCCCACACGGCAGCCCACAATCAGCAACTCCAAACCAAAGCCAAGTTCAACAATGCACTTGCAAGGAAACAGCCGGCCCATTTCTATCCTACTTGGTGAACGAAACCCCAAGAGATTAAAAAGTTTCAGGCGGCCCCAACGAGGACCAAACCTGGGCTTTCACCAATGGCAAAGCCTAGAACTCAGGAAACTGGAGAAGGCGCTGCCTGTGGAATCCAATCCGCGAAACCTCCTCTCTGAGGATCTCTGAGAGTCTACAACCGCGAAACTAAACTCCTCGGACCGCATCTGCTCGGCAGCCGTCGAGCCCCGGGTGTCCGCCGCGTTCCGGGAATGCGCCCCCCGCCCGGCCCGCGATCTCCCCGCCCGGCGGCGCACGCCCCCAGGGGCGAGGAACTTACCGCACCGCTTGCACAGCACCCGGCTGACCTCCTTCTTGAGGTTCCGGCCCGTCTCGAGAGGGGGGAAGGATGCTCGGAAGGCGGCCGGCGCCCGGCTGCTGCTGTTGGCATCGGGCTCCATGAAGAAGATGTACCTGCTGTCCTCCTTGAGCCTCCCGCAGGAGGGGAAAGAGGGGTGGCCCCAGGCCCCCAGGCGCACGGTGAGCAGCGAGTCCTTCTTCAAGCCCCCGGCTTTCACCGCCCACACCTGGTGCACCTTCACCAGATAGGGCGCCTCGTCCCCGGGCTCGCCGGCGCCGGGCGCCAGGGCCGTGGGCCAGGAGGGCACGGTCCCGTTGGCGGTGGGCAGCGGGTCCCGGGCGGGCGGCCCCAGCGCTCGTGGGCCCGCGGCTGGCGGCTCGCGCTCACCTCCCCACGCCCCTGCCTCGCCCGCCGCCGCCTTCCTGTCGAGTGCCCCCTGCTGCCGCCGCGGCGGGTGCACCTTTCCCTCGATCACCACCGCGGCGCGCTGAGCCAGCTCCTGCACCGAGCCCACGCTGGGCGGGGACGAGTAGCACACCGAGGCCCCCGCGGGAGCCGCCTCGTCGCCGGCGGCCGCCCCCGGCGCCAGGGCCGCGGTCCACAGCAGCAGCAGCGGCAGCAGCGGCGGCGGCGAGCGGGCGGCGGGGCCGGGGCGCGGGGCCCGGGGGCCGGCTCTCCCGGAGCGGCGCGGGGTGCGTCGCCATCTCATGGTGCGAGGTGCGTGCGGGCTGCTGGCTGTCGGTTCGGACTCTGCCTCGCTCTCTCGCGCTGCCTCCCTTTTCCTCTCTCCTCCACCCCCCAGCACCACTCCTCCTGCCCCCCTTACCCTCCTCCTTTTATTTATTTATTTGGGGGGGTGTAGGAGAGTTGTTTATGGGAGGAGGAGGAGGAGGAAGGGAGGGAAGAGGTGGGTGGAACCACAGAAAGGCGAAGAGGTATAAGGGCCAAAAAGAAAAAAATTAAAGCAAAATAGAAAAGCAAAAAAAAAAAAGCCACTGCCACCGCCTCGGATGCTGGGAGTGACAGGTCCTCCCGGCGCCGCCGCCGCTGCCCCCGAGCCCTGCTGTCGGGGCTGCTGTCACCGGAGGAGGACGTGGAGGTGGAGGAGCTGCTCAGCGGGTAACAGTCCTTTGTGTGAAGTGATGCTGCGGCGGCTGCTGAGGCTGCGAGCGAGCGGCTGGGCGAGAGCGCGAGGGAGAGAGCCCTGGAGGCGGAGTTGCGTGCCTGGAAATCGCTGGGTGGCCGCGGCGGCGGCAGCGCCCTGCGCCTCGCCGGCCTGTTTACCTGGGGTGCGAACTCGCCCCGCGCTTCCCTTCCCCATGCTGGTTCCGGAGCCCGGCCCGCGAGTTGGTCCTCCGTGGTCTTCCCTTCCCCGCGCGCCTCCTCCCTCTCTGTCGCCCCGATTGCTGCAATGGGAGGCCGGGCGGCAAACAGGCTGCAGTCCGAGTGGGCTGCGGAGATTTACTGGGGAGTGAGAGGTGACGCTTCAGTAATCAGGGACCTGTTAGCCGGCGCAGGACGCCCAAACGCGGGGGGAGGCAGGCCGAGGAGGAAGGAGGGACGCAGGAGATGCGGGTCCCCGTTTGAGAAAAGTTTCGGGTGAACTGGTTACTTGAGAGTGGAAAGGGAGCGACATGTTCACAGGAGACGGGCAGCAATTAAAACAACTTTATGTCACGCTCGCTCTCCTTCAAAGGCGCACACAGTGAGCACATCAGGTATGACGCCTCTTTCACTCCATTCTGTGTGACACTTCTGTCTCCATTACCCCTGCCTTCTCTTCTATTGAAATTCCTGGTTCCCCGTGATTTTATGACATGTGTGGTACTGCTGGTAGAGCATAGTTTGAATGAAATAGCTGCTCAGTAAGGTCATTTTGTATAAAGTTTATGGCACTTTGTCAACTAATCAGTTTTTTTCATTTTTAATAACTCAAATGAAATGAAAGAAGCTTCTGTGGCTGCTGGAACAAAAGATCCCAGACATGAGGAGCTGTAGGTTAAATATTGTTCCGTCTGAATGCCACCCCCCCACCCTAACTCCACCCCACCCTCATCCATCCCCCCATCCTCTGCACTTGGCGCCAAATTTAAGGAGCTACTTTTAAAACAAGAATCCATCATCTCCCAGGGATGTTCTTTTCAAGCAAGTACCATTCAACAGGAAGAGAACACATTTTTAGCATTCAAAGGTAAATAGTTTCTCTTATATGCTTTTATGGTGAGAAATATATTCAGTGACCTAGTAAAACTGAGTTGAAGTCATTGTTCAATGGGCAATAGATCCATATGGTGAGAATTTAAGATTTTAAAAGCACTCTGATATCATAACATCCTTTACTCTAGGATTCTACAAGTTGCCTCTAGCAGTTTCTTGAAAGTATGTCACATATGCTTTAGGTTTTTTTATATAAAAAATAAAAGCAGATTATAAGCCGCAAAGATCCTTTCTTTTTTTTCTTGGCATGATATAGTTGGCTAGAAAACAATATCTCACCCTCTCAAAGTCCAGCTGGGAGGGATGGAGTCCTGATGCTCACCGTGTATTTCAACATGTGGGGATTCCTATTTCTTATGCCCTGATGGAGCACTTCAAGAGAAGATCACCATAAAGCAGCATAATGATGCAGCTCTGCCATCCAGTATAGGTTCTCTTGAACACTGGTGCTCCTAGCAATTTTTTGAAAAAAAATGGCCAGACATCCAATCCTACAGGTGTCTTCACTTTTCTTTGACCTGACCTAACACATTTCTGACCCGACCTTTTTGAAATTGCAACTCTAACCTAGAACACTTTCTCCCTTCCTCTCTCCACCTTTTGGACCTTGTATCAGTTATCTACTGCTGTATGACAAACCACTCCAAAATTTGTTGGTTGAAAACAATATCCATCCATTAAGCCCAGGATTCTGCTGGTCAGCAATTTGGACTGGGCTCCTCTGGGGCTTCTGTTCTAAGCTGGGCTCACTAATGGCTCTGCTGGGGGCTGACTGGTCTCAGATGGTCTCAGCTGAGACAACTCATCTCCAAGAATGTGGCTGTTTTCCCTTCAGCAGGCTTAGCCTGGGCTTGTTCATGGCAGCTGGACATGTTCCAAGAGAGTGGCCAGAAGCATATGAGGCCTCTACAGGCCTAGCCTCCTAACTGGCATCTTGTCACAGCCACCCTTAAAATGCCAGCTCAAATTCCAAGAGTGGAGGAGTGGACTCTACCTCTTAATGTGAGATGCTGAAAAGTTGCATTGCCAAGGGGCAGAGATACAGGAAGGGGAAGAATTGAGGCCATTTCTGCAAACAGTCCACCATCGATCTAAGCATCCTTTGAGGTCCACCTGCCCCCTGAAGCCTCCTTTCCTAAATACTAGACACTCAGAGTGAGCACTTGCCACAGTGCACTCCCTCTGCATCTGAGTCTGTAACATGCCTCCTCACTTTAGATCATGTTATTTTATTGAGCCCAAATGTTTCAGTTTTACTCCCATCTCTCCAACTAGATTGTAAGCTTGTTAAAAAACAGGGGCCATATTTTCAGCATTCCCCTGTTTTAACCCACTTTGGGGCACGTATTAAGCACTCAATAAACATCAGCTGATTAATCATGGACTGATGTGGTTTACCATGTTACCCCAATACTGCCCAACATGGTCACAGAGAGATAGAATTCCAGTCAATAAAAACAACAATAAAAATTTAAAGCGCTGGTTTACAGAGTCATTAAATGCATAGATACCCCCTCCAGTACTTTACAAAGCATTTTATCTATAATTAAACAGAAGCTGCTGCTTCTTATTTTTTTTAAAATGCCTTTTTTAATGTATTTTTTAAATGCCTTTATCTTACTCCCACATTTTCTCCTACTCCTTTCTCAGCTAAGTGGTGTTAAGAGGTAATTCTTGTGGATATTTTCTGTGCGAAGGTAGGCCTTCTTAGAACAGGTTATTACTAAGAACCATTTGCACACATATTTCATTTCAGTTCTTTATCAGAGTCCTCATTTTCAAGGGCACCCATACATTGAAGGGATGTTACCTCTTTTGCCCTTTGAACGAAAAGGAAATGGCATTTCCAATATGATTAACATATGCTTGAGAAAAGATATGAATAATTGCTCAGTGTCATTAAATGCTTTTCAGAAAAGGGACAATTTGATTTGTCCAGATCATTGTTTTAAAAAGAGAAAAAGAAAAAAGGCTCATTCTTATAAACATCCTAAAACCAGAGTTCTTAAACTTTAGTGCGTGTATCAGAATCACTTGTGCATCAAATGCAAGAATTGCCACCCCATCCCTGAGTTTCTGATGCAGTAGGTTTGGGGTGGGGGCCCCCAGAATTTGTGTTTCTAATAAGTTCCCAGGTGATACTGATGCTGCTGGTGGAGAGACCACACTTTGAGAACCAGTGCCAAAAGCTTTAGATTTATAAACTTTGATATCCATAGAATAATAATGCTGTAAACATGTGTAAACATACTTAGGCATTGTATTTAAATATTCAATGTCCTCTCCATCATGAATTTTCCCCATCCCAATTTTGAAAAGGAAATGTGGATTACCTCTTTGGCTACTAGAGGCTGATGCTAGTTAGCAGGCCTGTTCTGACTAGTTAAGGAGACATGAATGACCACCTATTGACAGTAAAGGTGAGTGCATCCTTGAGGACTTGTCTCAATGGTCAGTTGGAACCAAAAGGAAAATTAGGGATCAGAGCAGTTGTCATCATGTTACCTAGGAATATTTTGTCTGCTCAAGTGGGGAAAGGACAGGCAGATAAAATTATGCAGGTAAATGTGAAATAGTTTTTTCACTAGTTTAGAAAATCTGAAGAGGAAGTCCACAGTGCAGTGGCAACCTGAAAAGATTTTCCCACCCCCAGCACTGTATACCTGATTAAATGCTTCTAAATGGTGGCTATTGAAGGGGCAACAGGATATCCACAGAGGCATTGATATCTACTTTATCATCATTGACCAACAGCACAGACAGTGCACACCTCCAGCCATAAATCATGAAACAACTAAACTCCTGGTCCTGGAGTCCTGAATTTGAGTCTCCCAAAGAAGCCTCACTTGCTTAGCAGCCCGTCTTGGAGCAGACACAGGGTCCAGAACAATTTAGACACAGTGATTTAACAATAAGCCAGGCCTGAGAGAAGAGCAAGTCAAGAGAACTGGTGAATTATAAGCCATCCATGAGAAGCAGTGTGGCAAATGTCTCTGCTGAAGAGTAGCTAGAAAGTTAAGGAGACTTCATTAAATACCAGCTGCTATATGAGTCTTCGGAAACTGGGCCAAGCCCCTTGAGTCACAGGCACTGGGGGCCTGGTCACCTCCATCCATCCATCCATGCATCCATCCATCCCTCCATCCCTCCCTCTATCCCTCCATGTCTCCATCTATCTATTTCTAATAAAAAAGGGCAATCCTCTGTAGCAGAAGGAGGGAGTGCAGAGATGAAAGGCTCCTGCCCTGAAGAAACTCAGAACCTAGTGGCAGTAATTTGTATTCTTTAATATGACATTCTTGTAGATTTCACATATTTCAGCCTGGCTGAGAGGGAGGAAAGAGAATGAAACCAAGAGGATTTTCCGATTGCTTTTTTGTGATTTAAGACATCTTTGAACTTTGTGACAAGTATAGAACATCAAAAAGTCTCATTTAGGTTCACTTCCTTAGGTTCCCACCCTCACCAGCCAAGCAAGAGATGAACATTCATTGGATGTTTGCATTGTCAGTATATTTACAGTGTAAGAACATAATTGGCCTGAGGTCAGATTCCAGTTCTGCTATTTATCAACCCTGAAATCCTAGGAAAATTTATGAATTTTCTGCGCCTGTTTTCTTATTTATTAAATAAGCATAGTCCCTGCTTGATTTCACAGGATACTTGATTAAAATAGCCTAGTATATATGAAAATTCTTTAGAAACTCCATTGTTATGCAAAATACAAAGTGGATAAATGATATCTTGCCCTCAAGAATCTTCCAACCCAGTAATGAAGACAGCACATTTTGGAAATTGCCTTAAAGTTGGTGATATGTCTACTTAAATGCCTTTATTGTCAGAGGCTCACTACTTCCCAGGGATGTTTCTTCCATTTTTAGACATATCTGACTATGTAAAAGTCCTTTTCTATAACAGGCTGTAAGATACTTATTTAAGACCTGGTGATAAAACTCAAACGGTGATTCTTTGCTGTGCACCAATGTTACATCACTATTTGTTTAGACTGAGTAAGCCGTGATTGCTGGTCTGGGGCTGGCAGTCTTGTCTCTCCCATCATCTCTCCCATCTGTTTACATGAGTTAATGATTTTTTTTGGGTGGGGGGATTGTTGTTTTTGTTGTTGTTTTGTGTGTGTGTGTGTGTGTGTGTGCGTGCATTTTCTGAAGGAGAAAGGAGGGATCTGGTGAAGAGACAGAGGAGGGAGGAGGATGGAACACAGGACGGTATAGGCTCTGTTCCCCAGACAAGCTCAGAACAAGTTCATCTTTAGAGGGACAGAGACCATAAGTTAAAGCTGAATTGGCCGTTTTGATGAAGAACATTGTAAAACTTAAAGGCACACACCAGGCATGTTGCTTTAAAACCCAGGTGAAAAAGTAAAAAGCAATGTGAGGGAGATGCCTGCCTTCAATTTCTGGGAGGAAGGGCCACTGCAGGTGTGTCCTGAAGGAACAAAGGGGAACGAGACAAAGAAGAATAGCAGATTTCGTTCCCACATGTGTGCAACCCCCGGGGGGCATTCGCAGCCATTATCACACTTTGAAAGAGCGAGTGAGGGAATGTGGATATCAAGCTAAGACCCTGTAAGCCAATATGACTTCCCTGGTATCCTACTGGGGGACAATAAGATGATGAATATCAATATTATTATTAACTAGTAATATAACAATACTGTGAGATTGAGAAGGGGTCACTATTATCACCATTTTGCAGATTATTGAAGCCAGTTGTTGAGATCAAATAACTATTTTTTATCACTTTTCCTTAAGCACAAGTGTCTTTCCTATGCCTTAGTAGTGAGGCACTATCAATAGATAACTTATAAACCCATCCAACAGAAGTACACTACTTAAGATCCTAAATACGTTGTAAGTTTTACATTTCTCCTCAAAAATTGAAAATTTCGTCATAGGCTGATATTTAGGAGTAATAAATATAAATTTTGTTTATTCCTATGTACACTGTATGGAGCTTATTGGTGCTATTTCCAAATATGCCTAATTTGAATAAAGAAGGGATTTAATGGTTACGTTTGTTTTGAGTTCCATTTTCCTCAGTGGTAAAAGTTAACAGAATTTCTGCTTTCCTTCCAATTATTTCAAAAGGACTCAATGGATATACTTAAAACTTTCTGAGGGATTTTCCTTAGGGATGAATACAACCCAGCAGAAACTTTTGAAAAACTTGTAGAAAATTAAATGGTCGTATTTATGATAGAATATTTTTCTAAATCTTTATAGTGACATACCCCCCAGTTGAGTCAAGGAAAAAAGGAAGAAAAAAGCAGGTTATGAATCATGAGACTCAAAGGTAAAATTCTGACACTTGCTTTTCGAATTTACATGAGGCTTGTCTTGGACAACCACAGGACAAGTAGATCTCCACACCCGCCCATCATCCTTCCCTTGAAAGGATTAGGATGTAGATGGCACCTTCAATCACACAGAGAGAAAACAAATAGGTGTTTAGAACTCAGCTGGAATCGCAGTCTACCTCACTTTGTGCATCTCTTTCCATGAGAATAGAATACTTCCAATTTTGTCAGTTTTGTTTTCCTTGGTTTTACAGATTGTTCTGCTTTAGAACAGTCCACACATGCTGATAATAGGACACTTTGTGCTCCTTAACATAAACATCACTCCAGGAAAACCATGATTACTTATGATTACTTTATGCCAACTTCTACTCTGCATTTTAGGAAAAATCTTAGTATGGAAAAGAGTGTGTTACTGGGTTGAGGAGAGCACTGAAGTGTAGGAGCCTGAAAACCAAGAACATGGAATAAAAGAGATCAAAGCAAGAGGAATCATTAACTTCCTGCCCTACTGGCAGGTTTTACTTCAGTTTTTACTATATCTACTCATGAAAGAGTGGTATAAATAAATATTTTATTATCCACCCACTAACCTGGGGTGCCATGTTAGAACATCATAAACTTTCCCCATTAGTTATGCTTTGATTCATAGAGAAACACATCAAGTGTTAGACCAGGAAAGAATCCTAGATATCTAGTTTGAAGTTCATAATTTTAGAAAGGAGAAAAAGGTTCAGAAAAGCTGATTGCCCTTCCCAGACATCATGAAGCTGATTGTTTCAGAATTAGGGGTGGAACTCAGGTTCCTACTCTCCCAATTCTGTGCTTTGCCCATAAGCCACAATAATTTAACTAAAAACTCTGCCATAAGCTTCCCTAAAAAGCTGGAAGCCTAGACTTTCCTTTCAAAAACCATTTCTGGAAGTGATAGGATACATAGCCTTCGCACCTCAGAAATGCTGAGTTCTCAGCACCTAGAATACTAAGTTCTCCATTACCAAAGTTTCCTCTTACAAAGGTAAGAGGTGTCAGCCACTAAGCTAGCAGTGTGCAGCCTCCCCGTCGTATCTCCTGAGAACACTATTTCCAAAAAACAACAAGCGACAGCTTTCTATTTGTTGTCCATGTTTATTGAGTGTGTCATTTTTCCATAGCTAAGATCTTTCCTGGCGGAAGAAATAGGTCCAAGTTGGGACATGAAAGAGTTAAAGAATTTTCATCATCTTTTCCTGGAAGGCATCAGTGTCGGTTGGAAACCTCGGGAGTTCCCAGGGTGAAATCCAAAACTGACCCCGGTACACATAACATGGAGGACTAAGAGAGACCAAAGAAATAGCAGACCACTCCAGATTGGTAGGTGGCAGATACCAGAATGGAAGGGGGAGAGGGGAGGGCCAAAGGGGTAAAGGGGCACATTTGTACTGTGATGGATGTCAACTCAACTTTTGGTGGTGAACATGATGTAGTCTATACAGAAGTCAAAATATAATGATGTACACCTGAAATTTATATAATGTTATAAACCAATGTTACCACAATAAAAAATTAATTAAAAAAAATAAGCAAAGGAACTTACATGAGGCTTGTCTTGGACGCCCACAGGACGAATAGATCTCCACACCCACCCAGCAGAATCTTAAAAGTTTAGGTAGAGGCCTTAACTGGGTTCAGTCACATATACCATCCAGATGGTCTCAATAACACATTGCTCTCTCGAGCTGTGTCCTTGAAAAGAGCTCCCACAGTGGGATTGGTAGGCAGAACAATGTACATTCCAAGGACACGAAGAGGGAAAGGGGCCTCCTATTGCCAGGGTCCAGTTCAAGGGTCAACTGGTGGTCACATCCTCTCAATGACCTCCTCCAACAATTAGAAGGGATTTGTTTCAGGGTTCAAAGGTAACTCCACAATGACCCACCAAAAAATTAGATGTAAATATAGATAGATATAGATATCTCCTAAGTCTTAAAGTCTAAATGAAATTATGAGGCATGCTCCAAAATAAAAATAAATAAATCCATTAAGCTATATATTGTACTATAAAGTCTTATTGTATGTCTCTGAGTGATAAGACCAAAGAAGATGGAGCCGGCCCTGTGGCGTAGTGGTTAAGTTCGGTGAGCTCCTTTTCAGCAGCTCAGGTTTGTGAGTTCTGATCCCAAGCATCGACATACACCACTCATCAGCCATGCTGCTGCAGCAACCCACATATAACGTGGAGGAAGACAGGCACAGATGTTAGCTCAGGGCTAATCTTCCTCAGCAAAAAAAAAAAAAAATCAAAGAAGATATTATAGTGGATATGACAAAGAGCTGAATCTTTGAAATGAGACTAATGAGCCCTTTCATGTCAGGTCCTGAAGATATATCTACCGTTCATGGTCGGATCTCCAGTGGCAGCCGAACGTGAATTTGAATCATTCTTCAATGTTTACAGGCCACATTAATCCTTCTCCCTATAATCTTATTTTTAAACTTAGTCGTATTCTCAATTAGAATCTATATTAAAAGGAAATATCCTGTATTGTGAGCAACAGTATAGCATTAGACATAAACTCTACAGCCAAATTTCCTGGATTCAAATTCCAGCCTCAACCCTTACTGGCTACATAACCTTAGGCAAGTTAATTAACCTCTTTGTGCCTCAGTTTCATTACCTATAAAATATATATAATAACAGTAACTATCTTTTAGGATTAAGTTAATTTGATTAGATTAATGTGCATAAAACATTTAGAAAAGTGCCTAGCACATAGTAAATGGTATATAAATTACTATGATTTTGTTCTTACCTTTGAGCACAGTGGCAACTGCCTTAGACTTACTTTTGTGTGTGTGCAGGACAAAGGCAATTAATAAATGTTTGAATGAATGAAGGAACAAATGAAGATCATATTGAAGACTTTAAGAAAACACAGATTTTAGTATTGGTGATGTCATTCCCAATAGACTGAGACACAAACATTGATCCTTGGGGAAGGAACCCACCGACTCCTTACCTCACACGCTGGGCACAACATCCCCAAAGAGCCTCTTTAACAGTCAGCAAAATAACCTAACTACGTAATCTGTCCTAGTGTGATCAGTTTACTCAACAGTGTGAACTTGGTGGGAAATGGCTCTACTTCTCTCCAATCACTGCTTTTAAATATACTCTGTGGATCTTCATCTCTTGGTCCTTGTTTCAGATGAATCCCATGGTCTCCAGATTCTTTCAGGTATATGAAGAAGCCCCATTTCATTAACGATGACTCCCACGCAGGGATTAAAGGGGTCTGGTCCAATTGAAATCAAAATGTCATCTCATATCCAATTCAAAGCCTCTTCCCAAGGAACCCAACTCAGGACTGCAATGGGGGAGAGGACACCGCCCTGTTCTCTCCCCTTTCCTCCCCTTTTTTCCCACTCCCACTTCTGGCTTTTCCAGGGTGTGAGCTGAGGAAGATGAGATTAAAGGAAAAGTGTATTTTTTGTTTGCTTAAATTACTCTGCATTTTAGTTCTTCCTTGGTTAATGCTGGCTGTCCATCAGTGACCTCTTTGGGGCAGACATCCAAATACTAGCACTTTTGTGAGGTTCACCAGAAGCTTCCTAAGGAGTTTTGCAGGCACTCCACCCTGCACAGTTCCCAGACAAAGGCAATCCGGTTTGGGCTTACCTCCTGAAGTTCTCCCTGTCCCTAATGGAATGTCTCCTCCTATCCCAACCTATTATTACAGTGTTCTCGTGCCTCAACAAGGCACCTTTGGGACAAGGTGCTTTTAAGATGGTTTCCACCTTTCACAGCATCCTCTTAAGCCATGGGAAACTCAAACGTCTTTTCCATGCCAAATGGTGGAAAGGCAAGCTACTCCCTGGTGCCCGCTCATTTTGCTCTGTCCTGATGGGTCCTCCACCTGCTGTCCTGCCTTCAAAATTCCTGAGGTAAGAAGTAGGTCCCGGTCTCCATTGTCATGTACACCTCAGACTTCAAGGAGCATCTGTCCACTCTCCCAAGGTCTCTCTCACCCTTCTACTCCTCCGCAGTCCCAGGGAAGGCATAAGGGTTTCTAGGCCTCAGCAAGCCTCTAGCTGAGGAGACAGATGCCAATTCCCTCTTGTTCTAGTATCCTCAATATCTCCTTGTAGTTTCCTTGCAGCCCTCTCAGTTGGTTTGAAGGAGATATTACCATCCTTTACCTGAAGGGAGTGGGGGAACGCCACAGATCTCTCCACTAAGCCTACAGCTCACTTCCTCTGCATATTCCTTGCTTCCCTCTGTTTTCTGGGGATGAGTCACGAGGTAATGGAGTAAAAGGGCGACAATCCCAGGACAAGCCTGGCCACATTTTAGTAAGTTCACGAAGTAGCTCCCTGCTTATATTATCTTTGTGCCAGGCACAGAATTGGGGCAACTCCACAAAATCAGCAAGGAAAGTATTTGAAATATTCTAGAAAGGAAGAGTAAAAGGGAAGGAGGGCAATTCTTTACAGAGACCAGTAATACAATATGAAAAATGAGCCAAAAACTGGTAAATAGGATTGACAATGTCTGTGAACTATAGCAAAAGTCAGTCTGCCAAGAACAAACATTTGGGAAAATACTAAAGCAGTAAGTTATTTTATCTGGATATTAAAAATGCAAATGCAGTGCATAATTGATTAAAATTGAGTTTGATAGACTGAGAGTCCTTCGCTATGTTATTATGAGCATTCAATTATGTGCACTGTTAGTTCTGGAATTTTAGAAAATGGTCAGCTCTTTAAATAGTTATTTTTCTCTTCATTAAGTTAAATTAATATACAATTCTTAGGTTTCTTTGTCTGCCCCAAGGCAAAAGTTCTTAATTATTAAGGATTTTAATTTAGAGTTTATATTTTTACCACTCAAACTTTGTTATTCTTTAATTAGTTGTGAAATTTCAAAACATTCATCGAAAAAAGTTTTTGTTAGGTTGACCAGATATCAAAATGATGTACAGGCAGTTTCTGATTATAGAGCTCAGTATATATGATGTGATGTGATACAGGTATATATCTATGTAAGACCAATTGTTGAGCCAAATGTCACATGACCATAGAACTCTCCTTCCTTCTGATTTCCTTCTTTCTGGAGATCCACTCTCCCTGTCTCTTCAACCTGTTACAGCCTAGAAATGCTCCTAACTATGTCTTTATTCTCTTCTCACCTAGAAACTAGATCAAATCAGATTGAGAATGGGTTCCAGATACCATAGTTTTTTTCTATCAAGAAGTATTAAAAGAAGAGAGGTAAATTTCCTCTGTTATAATCTATTCTTTCCAGTAGCAACACTCTCCTGCCCTTAAAGAGCATCTCAATCCCTCATCCCAGCTCTTCGTCACTCCTTTTGAATTTCCACAACAAAAATGTGGTCACAAGTATTCCTGGCTGCCCAGTAGAAGTGCACATTGGGAGTTTTCCATGGAAACATTGGTTTAGTTCAGTGCTGTTGTGGCAGCCAGAGATTAAAGTGTCATTAGAGGGTTGGCCTTGTGGATCCAACCACCTATAATTGTTTCTGTAGAAAATTGTGTCCAGAGTTCCAAATGGACATGAAACACTAAGTTAGAGACACCCTGAATTCTTTACAAATAACAGAAAAGTCCAAGAGAAAAAAGTTCAACCCTTTCAAATGAACAATATTGCCAGAGTGTCTCACATAGAAGTACCTTCAGATTTCCCATTTTATATAAAGCAGCAAATTTCTCCTTGAAATTAATTCTTGGTCCAACGAGGAATAGTATCTTCCTTCATTTCTTCCTTCATGATCTGATAAATTAATCTGCTCTAAACTTATCTGTTCTTAACATCTTTACTTTTCCCACCTGCCTAACATTGCATTTTTTTTCTGTTATATTTCTGCCTCAAACATGAACATTCTGGTAACAAATTAGTTGATGGTGGAACCACCCTCCTATTGTCTCTTTCCCTCAACGTGACAAAATTTATTTACACTTAACTCTGCTATAGGCTAACGCTACCTGGATATTCTTACTTTTCTACCCTTCACGAGGAGGTTGGCTATGTCAGATGTAAGCCATGCTTGAAACTGCCTAGAGGTCTAGGAATGAAAGAGCAAAGAGCTTAGTTTCAGTATCCATGGTTTCATCACATATTTGGGAGTAATGTTAGAAGTTCTCAAAGTTTTCTCCAGAGTGATTAGAAATTTCTTGAACTCTAGATCCGAGGACAATTTTTGTTTAAAAGTGATACATGCAGATAGTCCAAGAGCAAACTACTTCTGTAAGATTTGTCAAGACACATAGGAGTCTCAAGACACCCCACTTCTCATTTCTCCATTTACAAAGTGATCGCTTTCAACTTTTTGCTGATTGCTTTGGTATTTACCCCCAAGAACATGCTTGAACTGCTATTTCTAGATTTCTTTTCAGTTTTAGGCATTATCTATTAACTATGGAAGGTAAGGATCTAGCTATTTTTTTGTCCCCTCCTAGCTCCCAAATACATGTACAATCCCCATATCCCAGGAGTGTTAAATCAAAGTTTTAATTAGATTTTCAGTAATTTATTATTATACCTATGTCTGTAATTCAGAAATGAGCCATGTAATAAACTGTGATTGAAATTTCTTCCCTGCCCAATATTTTATTTACCCTGGAGCTAATAATTATGTGGAGTTTTTTCCCATTTGCTTAACTTTCTATGTACTTATCCCTAAGTTAACCTCAAATCCTTTCCTCCTTGTCTAAATACCCCCCTTAATGCATTTATTTACAGTAGCTATTCTATCTACTTCATCTTCTAGAAGAAATCTCTCCCTGAAATTCTGACCAGTTCTAACTTCCGTCAGTTGCCCTTTATGTCTGATAAATAGTTTTCATCTGGAGATTTCCCTTCACCATCAAATGAAGGGAGCTTGCTCCTCTCCTAAATTGAATCCCCTGTTTCCTAGATACAATGTCTTTTTCTTGACTCACTTCCCTGTTTTAATGGAGTACATCCCTCAGTAACCTCCCAGGAAAGGACCTATGGGAGTAAATGTTTTAAGACTGTGCTTACACTTCACTGACAATTAATCTCTCCTCATGTTACCAATTGAACTCTCTCCCCAACCAGGGAGAGACCTGAGAAAGGGTCTCTTGACCTTCCTCTTGGGGTTCTTCCCCTGTTCAGTTCTTCTTGAAACAAGACTGAAGCTGAACGTTCAATAGCACAAGCTTTATTCAATGGCCAAAGAATGGAGAATGGGAACTGAGTTCACAAATCAACTTCTCAGCTGTTACAAGGGGTCAAGGTAATGAAGGGGAAGAATATTCACAGGTATTTGGGGAACTGGGCAGGCTTTTGGGGGGAACAAGGGTGCCATCTTTTTTCTTTCCTTGTGTGGTTATGGCCTGCCATTGCCATTGCAGTTGTAAACTGTCGTGACATCAGTGAGTGTGTTCCATAATATGGTAAGGCATTACAGTGAGTGTATAATGAGCTGCGGGGTCTATGTCAGGTCAAGTCAGACTGCCATGTTGCCTTCAATGTGTTTTAACTGGTTTCGACTATACATCTCAGCCATGTCCTCCTTTCTCTCTTTGTGGTTTCCTGTAAGCTAAAGAGAACATGTTAGGCTTGCTGTGAGCCGGTTAATGTCTTGTGGTTAATGTCTTGTGGGGTCAGTGGGCTGGGTAACACTTAACACTTCATTGGCAATTTGGCTGAGTATAGATTTCTAGATTGGAAATTATTTTCCCTTAGAATGTAGAAGATGTTGTTCTATTGTTCTTTTTCAGTATTGTTTTTATGAAATCTGAAGACATTCTAATTTCTGTTCCTTTTATGACTTGGTTTTTTCCCCCTCTGAAAGCTTGTAGGATCTTCTCTTTATCTCTAATGTTCTGAAATATTAAGATGGACCTTGGGGTAGATCAATTTTCCACAACTTTACAGAGTCTTTCCATTCTTAAAAATTATATCTTTCTGTTTTAAGAAGTGATCTTGAATTATTTTGTTGATGAATTCCTCCTCTCCACTTTTCTAGAATCTCTTTCTGAAACTTCCTGACTTTGGGCCAGTCTTCTGATATTCTTATCTTTTCTCTCTTATTTTCCATTTCTGTTTTTTGTTTTGTTTTGGTTTTGCTGTACTTACAGGAAGAAATTCCTTAGTTTTACTTCCAAATCTTACTTTGAGTATTTATTTTTTCTACCATGTTTTTTTTTTTTAATTTCCAAGTTCTTTTTTGGTTTTGGATATTGACTTTGAAGCATCCTGTTCTTTATACATAGATTAAATATTTTTGTTATCTTTCTGGGGATATTCATTATAATTTTTTAAATGTTTTTTCTGCCAAGTTGCCTTTTTTCTCTTGGTATCTTTCATTTAGAAGCGCTCCTCAGCTATCCGGTAATGCTTTTTTGTCTTCTCATATTTAGGAAAGGGAGCTAAAAAGTTGATGGAAACTGTAAGCTTAAGGGCAGAGCTCTCGTACCAAGGGTTTCACAGTAGAGAGAAGTAAGTGGACTGTTTATTCAGAACCTTCAATGTCAGCCTCTTTAGGTCTTTTTCCTCTTGGATTTGTCAGATTCTATAAGGATTCTTCCTGTCTCCTGCCTGGAAGGTAAAGGACCGACCACCATTGTTTCTAGAGCCCGTGAGGGAAGCAGCCATGAGGAAGCTTCTAAGGGGAAGCAGCATTCAATGTGCATATATGCCCTTAGACCCCTGTTTTCAGGGTACCTCAACTCAAATATGCCAGATGTACCCCAGTCCAGAGACCCTCTATTTTACCCTCTCTGAGGAATAAACCTCCAATATTGTGTCTGTGTGGAGAAGGAGGGTCATATAGGATCAAGGAGTAGGAGGGAGGAATCTAAGCATCTAACTGCTTCTACACAGGTTCCAAATAGTTCTCGTATTTACCTTCACCCTTTTACCCCCATTTTCAGAAGAACTTGGTGCTGATAATTCCTGAGTCTTTTGCAACATTTTGCGTTCATTCTTAACTTTGCTCATTATCAGTTTAAGATTAAGCATTCTCAGGTAATTTACCACTTGTCCATCTGATTTCTAGTGTTCAAAATTTTATGTCATTTCCCTGTTCTTCTGGGTTTGTGCCTTTTAAAAAAATCTCTTTATCAGGAGAGAATAAAATTAAATTTATGAGTTTAATCTGCCATCTTCATCTGGAATTTAACCTAGGACTTCTTTAGAATGGAAGGTAACCTGCTCGACAGCTGGAAAATTTTGGAACCTCACTACCACTTTTTTTCAACTTTATTGAGGTATAATTAAGTGCTCAAAACTGCACATATTTAAGGTGTACAGTTTGACATATGTATACACACACCACTATGATAAAAATAGCAAACATTTCCATCACCCCTAAAAGTTTCTTTTTGCCTATTTATAATCCATCCTCCCCCTCCCCCCTTCCCCCAGGCAACCACTGATCTTCTTTTTGTCACTATATATTAGTTTACGTTTTATAAAATATTATTTAAATGGAATCGAACAGTATGTACTCTTTTATGCCTGGCTTCTTTTACTCAGCATATTTATTTTGAGATTCATACATGCTCTTTCATGTCTCATTAGTTCATTGCTTTTTATTATTGAGTAGTATTCCATTGCATGGATTTATCACAAGCTGTTTATCCTTGCACCCATTAATGAACATTGGTTTGTTTCCAGTTTAGTGATAGTACAAATAAAGCTCTATGAACATTTGTGTACTGTCTTTAGGTGAACATATGTTTTTGTTTCCCCTTGAATAAATGCCTAGGAGTGGAATGGCTGAGTCATATGTTAACTGTAAAACATTTTAAGAAACTACTAAACTGTTTTCCAAAGTGGTTGTACAATTCTACATTTCAACTAGTTGTATAAGAAAGTTCAATTTCCTCCACATTCTTGCCAACATTTGGGATGGTCAAGTTTTAAATTTTTAGCGATTTTAATGTAGTGTCATTTCATTATGGTTATAATTGATATTTCCCCAGTGACTTTTTTCATGTGCTTATTTGCCATTCATATATTTTCTCTGAAGAAGCATCTATTCATATCTTTTGCCCATTTTCCTGTTTAGTTGTTTGCCTCATTACTGAGTTGTAAGTGTTCCTTACATATTTCAGATATGTCACTTTATCGACACATGTGTTGTGAATAATTTCTCCCAGTCTTTGGCATGCCTTTCTATTTTATTAATGGTATCTTTTAAAATGCAAAGTTTTTTATTTTGGTGAAATCCATTTTCTCAATTGTTTCTTTTATGTTTTGTGCTTTTGTTCTAAAAAATCTTTCCCTATCCCAAATTTGCAAAGACATTATCCTAAATATTTCTTCTAGAAGTTGTATAGTCTTAGGTTTTGCATTTAAGTCTATGATCCATTTTATTTTAATTTTTGTATGTAGTCTGAGGTAAGAGTAGATGTTCATTTTGTTTCCACACAAATATCTAGTTAATTCAGGATCATTTGTTAAAAAGATTTTCGTTTTTCCCATTGAATGACCTTAGCACTTTTGTCAAAAATCAGTTGACAAAACATATGTGGGTCTATTTCCAAACTCTTATTCTAGTCAAATGATCTGTATGTATTTTCATCAAAACTGCACTATCTTGGTTACTGTAGTTTTGTGTGTATGTGTGTGTGTGTGCATATTTTGTTTTGTTTTGTTTTTGGTGAGGAAGATAGGCCCTGAGCTAATGTCTGTGCCCATCTTCCTGTATTTTCTATGTGGGATGCCTCCACAGTATGGCTTGATGAGTGGTGCATAGGTCTGCACCCAAGATCTGAAACTGCGAACCCCAAGCTGCCAAAGCAGAGCATGTGAACTTAACCACTATGCCACCAGGCCAGCCCCTTGGTTACTGTAGTTTTATTATAAGCAATGAAATTAGGTAGGATAATTCCCCCAAGCACATTCTTATTTGTAAAAATTTCTTTGGTTATGTGGTTCCATATAACTTTTAGAATCAGCTTGTCAATTTCTACCAAAATGTCTGCTAACATTTTTATTAGGATCACACTGACTTTATAAACCAACTTGGGGAGAATTGCCATCTTGACAACATAAAACCTTCCAATCCATGAACATTTACTTAGGTCTTCTTTATTTTTCTCTCAGGATTGTTTTATAGTTTACAATGTAGTGCTCTTAGGCTTTTTTGTTAAATTTATTCCTAGATAATTTATATCTTTGGTGATATTGTAAATGGGATTTTTAAAAATTTTACTTTCCAGTTTTTGCTACCTGTGTATAAGGAAACAATTGGTTCTTTTATATTAACCTTGTTTCCTGTGCACTTACTAAATTCGTTTATTGGTTGTAGTAGTAGATTTGGCAATTCCTCCATATTTCCTATGTGAACAACCTGTAAAAGGGAACAGTTTTACTTCTTCCTTTGCAATCTTCATGATTTCTTTTTCTTCCATTATTGTGATGGCTAGGATCCTTAGAACAACTTTTGAGTAAACATGGTGAAATCAGGCATCCTTACCTTGTTCTCAATTTCAAGAAGAAATAATTATACACACACGAATATATGTATGTGTATATATGTAAATATATGTGTGTATATATAAATATGTATGTACTCATATTATTTACAAATATGGGTTAATTCTAATTTTTCACTAATTATAGTGTCACCACACTTAATTCCATGTCAATAAAAGTATTTCTATAATATCCTTTTTAGGGATGTCTAGTATTCCATTTATACTATAATTTATTTAATCACTCTTCTGTTTATGGATATTTAGGTTATTTACAGTTTTTGTGATATTGGGAACAAATGTATGATGAATAGCCTTATAGCTAAATCTTTGTGTATATTCTCAATTATTTACTAAGTGTAAGTTCCTGGAAGAGGAATTACTAGATCAAAGGCTTTGCATATATTTATCAGATCTACTGTGTTTGTGAGAAAGCAAATAACCTTCGATGATATCCAAGATCTTCCATGATCTGTATCTGGACCTCCTTAACTATTTGAACCTTTTCCAACTTTCTCTGCTCTCACACCTTATTCTGATCTCAGTATGTACAATTCTGTTTTCCACCACAGGGTATTTGCACGTTCTACTTCCTCTGTGTGAACTGCCTTCCCCCCATCTTCTGCCTTGTACATGCTTACTCATCTTTCAATCTCAGCTCAAGGATCTTCCCATTGGAGAGCTTCCCTGGTTCAACTAACCTGAGTCAATCATTCCCTCTTTTGTGCCACTACTGTGTCTCATATTTATCTCTATTATGGACCCTATAACACTATATTTCATTGCCTGTCTCATTTACAAAATTATATGAGCTACTCAAAGTCAAGGATAATGTTTTATTTCACTATTAAATATTCTTCTGATTCACAGGAGGAAGTAAATTTACTTCTTATATTATGCTAAGTGCTTTATATACTCTCAAATCCTTAAAAGTCAATGAGAAATGCATTACAATATCTATTTTGTAGATGAGGAAACCTAATATTAGAGCAGATAAATTGCTTCTGTAGCACACACAGCTGATAAGCAGCAGAGCTGGGATTCAACCCCAGACCGACCTGTCTTCAAAGTTAGTGTCCTTTCTTCTTTGCTCTTGAATGAATCAATGTGTACATCCTCCTTGCATGTTTCTCCCCAGACCTCCTGTATTGGTTTTCTAGGGCTGCTGTAATAAATTACAACAAATTTGGTGGCTGAAAACAACAGAAATTCATTCTGTCATAATTCTGGATGCCAGAAGTCTGAAATCAAAGTGTTGGCAGGGTGGCACTCTCTCCATAGGCTCTAGGGACAATCTGTTCCTTACTTCTTCCAGCTTCCGGTAGCTGGCTGTCAGCATTCCTTATGGCTACATCACTTGATTCCCTGCCTGTATTTTCACATGGCCTTCTCTTCTCTATCTGTTTCTCCCCTGTGTATTTCCTGTGAGAACACTTGTTGTTGGACTTAGGATCCATGCAGATAATTTAGGATGATCTCATTTCAAGATTCTTAATTACATCTGCAAAGATTCTTTTTCCAAATAAGGTCACATTCACAAGTTCCAGGACATGGACATATTTTGGGCGACCACCATTCAATCTACTACACCTCCATCCTCTCTTATGCCTTTGGAAAGAAACAGCATTGTTTGGAAGAAAGACCTTGGGTTGAAACAGATGGACTTGCCTTCTAATTCTAGCTCTGCCTCCTACTGGCTGTGTGATCTTTGATCAGTAACTGAAAACTGTGAGCCTTTCCCTCATCTTAAAAATGGAAATATTATTTGTTTCATAGACTGGTTTGAGGATAAATGAAATAAATCACCTAACACATAGTGGATAGAAATAAGTGTTCATTCTCTTTCCACCTTTATAAATAACTCTTCTCAAAGGTCAAATCACAAACTGAATTATGTGTACTAGACTTTATTAAAAATCATGAAAACAAAAGTTCAATTTTTAAACATGGCCATTGTTTGAACTCTGCACTTTTTGCTTTTAGCTAGTTTCTGTTTTCAATTTCTTTGGATCTGGTTCTGATCTTAATATAGGTAAAAGTCACATAGCTACAAAGTCACCATATGAGTTTTAAAGCATTTTTGCATTTTTCTCAAACAAAACTAACAAATATTTAAGGGACATGTATTATGTGCCAGTTTGTAAGCTCCAAAAATGTGTTAGTTTATAGATATACCTCATTTTTTAAAATCCAAAGTAGCATGATCTAACTTGGTCACTAACTTTATTCATCACATTTCATACTGGACTACTTTTGGCTATTTCCAAATCTGGAATTTATCCTCAAAGAATAATATTTGCTACTCCTGAGTACATTCAAAAAAATGTGATAAGCAGCATGTTTGGGTGGAAAGAAGAATGAAAAATGAATCAGAAAAACTTGCTTCAAAATTCAACGTGTTATGACCAAGTATACAACCTAAGGAAAGTCATGTAATCTCACCGAACCCATTTTTTCTTCTACAAAAATGATGCAGGTATCTGCCATGCTAACTTTTAGAGCTCTTATTAATACATGCTCCATGTAACCATATACACAAACCATGTACTGGGCTAGAAATACAAAGTCGAGTAAGAACACAGACCCTGACCTTCCCTACTGGACAGAATCAAATAATATTATGCCTGTGAAAGCATTTAAAAATTTTAAAAGTGATATGTGTTACTGGACCCCTCACGCTTCCAGTAATGATGGTCACCCTAGAATTATGGGATAATACACAACCAATCTTAAGAGTCTTTATTAACTTTATGATTAATCATGGGAGTAGGCAATACAACAGCACCTGCCCAGCCTAAAGGAAGAAGCTTCTAAAAGTTAATAGGGGCTGAGCCTCCCAATTCATTGCAACAGCTTTCAAAATTCCCTTCCAGTTCAGCAATCCACTCCCCTATTCCATCCCTGGTATGACTCCTTAAAAACTCTGATCATAGTTTGTAAGAGACTCTCTGGAGAATAAGTCTGAACATGTCGCTTTCCTACCAAACTCAGAGTTATCTGGTGGTCTGGCAGGCCTCTGAAGCATGCAGTGCTGGCCCACGAGCAGGTGAAACCCTCCTCTGGGTCAGAATACAGGCTTATTTACTGCTTATTATTACCAGAATGACCTCTGTATCATCCTGCATTAATACTATAAAAGAGATTACAAAATCTCACATAATTAAAGGAAAGAATCTAACTATAACTATAGAATCTAACTATAACTAAAGAATCTAACTGTAACCTTTCCATTGGCACAAAGGCAAACTATAAAACATGTCAAGAAATGCAGGATACTAAATGGTAGAGAGTGGGATGAACCCAAATAAGACATTACTCTGGAGTGCTGAAATGAGACAAGACTGCAGGCCAAACAATAAGGTGGCTCTGAGATGTGCCCTCCTAACCCCAAATGTATTTACCCCATCTTAAAGTCTCTTCAATCCCATGAAAATGTAAAGCATAGTCAATGTATCATGAGCAAGACTCACTAGGCACACAGCTGTCTACATTTCCCAGCCTTCCTTGAACTCAGGTGTAGCCCTGTGACGGAGGTTCCAGCCAATAGAATGTGAGCAGAAGTTATGTGCATCACTTCCAGGCCTGGCCCACAGGCCTCCTTCCGGCTGTCTGGCAGGAACATAACCCCTGGACTCCTTGTGCTGAAGAAGGTGGGGTCTCCATCAGTCTGACTGAGTTACCAGTGGAAGAAGGCCACTCTACTCTTCTGTTTATCCATCCAATACCATCATGGCAACAAGAAAGGAACTTCTACCACGTCTGAGACTTCACAGCATTTTGGGAGTTAGGCTCCTCTAAATAATAGGCTCCAAAAGCAATTACTTAAGGAAAAAAGAGAGTATGTGTTTTGAAAATATTTTGAGTCATGCCGGTGTTACTGAAGTTCTTGGGAGGAAAAAGAGTGGTAGTTACGAGCATGATCTTTGCAATCAGACAGGCCTGAATTGGAGTCCATGTTTACCACTGGCTAGATGTGTAGTGTTGACCAAGTTTCTTTAAGCCTCAGTTTTTTTTAAATGTACAGTATTGGGATATTCATAGGATCTGTTTCATAGCATTGCTGTTTAGCACAGGGCCTGGTACATAATAAGTACTCAAGAAAGGTTAGCTATCAGTATTGAGTGTTTATCCTCCCAGGTAATTTTTAAAAATTAAACTGTCATAGTCATTAGTACTGTTATGAAGTCATTCTGATTTTCCTTCCAGACAAAGGGTGGGATTGCACTTCCCTTCCCATCCCTTAGAGTTATAAGTACCCATGTGATTTATTTTGACCAATGAAATGTGAGTGGAAGTGACATGTCTCATTTCCAAGTGGGAGTTTTAAGAGTCAGCATGCATTTAAAATGCTATCTCTTTTTTCTGCCACACAAATGGCAGTGATCCAGCTAGTGGCTTCTCAGTCAGCTTGGGTCCTAGAGTGAGGAAAACACCAGCCAACCCATGGGGTATATGTAGCATGGCCAAGAAATAAATCCTTGTTGTTTTACACAACTAGAGATGTGTGGGTTTATTATTTGTTACTCCTGGCCTATCCAGGAACAAATATGGGTAAGTTTGTTTTTAAAATAGTTTCATTATTTAAAGCAACCTCTAACAATAAAGCTGATAATTATAGAGTGTTCACAATATTCCAAGAACTGCTATGTGCTTTACATGTGTTAACTCATCCATTTCCACAATAATCCAATGAGATACCTGCAGTATTCTTATCCCCACTTAGTAGGGACAAAAAATGTTCAGTGACTTGCCTAAGGTGACAGAGCCAGTATACAGTAGAAACCCTGATTCCCAGTTTTAAACCAGCCCATTTGACTCTTGAGACTGTGCAGTGCACCTTGCATTCCATTACTTCCTGAAGTGGATGCTCTGATGCACCTCCCAGGTCCCTGCTTCAGGACCAAGGCTCTCATTTCATCAGTTGTCAGAAGCATTGACTATCAATGGGCTGGCTCAGAACTTAGTCCCTCCCTGGGAATTACCCTCAGGCACAGAGAGCTGCCTCATCCTAGGCAGACCCCTCCCTGAAGGACTGGCAGAGACTGTTGCATCCACATTGCAGTTCAACTTCTCCCTTTGCCCTCTCCTGCTGTCTTCACTCCCATTGTTCCCCAAAGCATTCCCCAATAAACTTCCTTCATGTAAATCTCAGAGTATGTTTTCTAGGAAACCAGAACAACATCTCCCTATACATTCCTACATGTGTACTGAAATATACACAGACCACGTATTAACTCAGTGCACTTATTAATTGCCAAATGACTGTCATAGACCATGTGAGTTCAGAGAAGGTAAAGATCATTGGGCTGACTGGAGAGGAGTGGAATGATGAAACCTCTCACAAGTTAATGGAGATAGAGAATCTTCTACTTTCTCAATTGAATTCAGTATACTTCATTTCTCATAAATGTCATCTATAGTTATTTAGACCCAGAAAAAAAGTCAAAAAAAGAACCACATGTTTTGTATATAACAAATGATAGTTGGTCTTTATTATGACATTTATTCACACTTGTAAGTAGAAATAGGAAATTGTCTCAAGGTTACATAACTCATGATGTACTCTTCGTCTTTTTCATGAAGACAGATGTTTTAAGAGACTAGAAGCCATGTATCTTCATTGTACTAAATATTATATATCTCTGTGTTTTAATTATACATAAGGATACTATTGAAAACTGATTTTGATTTCCAACAAATGATGAGTAGAACCTAAAATTTAATTCATAACCCATCAGGTCTTTCCTGCACATCTTTGCTTACTTGATGCCTAATTCAAATAAAATTTAGTGAGCCAAGTAATACTTCTGATGTATTTCTTTTACCACAATTGAGTATCTCTCACAATTTAAGCTCTATCTCAATACCAGTTGTCTGCATTTCCTCAAAGGAGAAATACGTGTTATAAAACTTGAAATAAATAAGCAATTCATAAAGGTAGTAATAAAACAAGCCAAATTATAAAACCTAAAGAATCTAAATGGATCTATATAATTTAAGATAAACATTATTATCTACTTCACCTTAGTATATGCATATATTATGCATTGTACATTCTATTTACATATCTTCACTATATATTGATGTAGATTAATGACTAATGTTACATAGAATTCAGGAGAAATTAGATTATTATAGTTTCTTCTTTATGGATTGTCTTCGTCTGCTCAGGCTATTATAACAAATACCATAGACAGGGTGGCTTAAACAACAGAAATTTATCTCTCACAGTTCTGGAGGCTGGAAGTCCAAGATCATGGTGCCAGCATGGTTGGGTTCTGGTGAGGGCCCTCTTCCTGGTTTGCAGATTGTCATCTTCTCCTTGGATCCTCACATGGCAGAGAGAGAGAGAGAAAGCAAGCTCTTTTGTGTCTCTTCTAAAAGGGTTCTAGTCCCATCGTGAGGGCTCCACCCTTATGACCGAATTACCTCCAAAAGGTCCTGTGTCCAAAATCCATCACACTGGTATTAAGGCTTCAACATAGGAATTTGGGAGGGGACACAAATATTCAGTCCTTAGAAGGTATTTATTCTTATTCGTCACTTAACCAAAGCTTGAATTCAGCTATGAAAACTTTAAACTGAGTAGCCAATATTTTCCATAGAATTTTAAACGAGCTTAAATCATTGTGGAGCTTGCATTTACAAAACAGGTGACAAAGCCCTTTGTTACCATCATTTCAAAATGTAAATAAGAATTATATTCCTTATTGGCTGCTTTAATTTTGTTGAATGTACATTAAATTATGTTAATACTTCAGTGGGGACATATTTTTGCATGTATATTACTACCCATTGAACAATTGCTTTATTTTGACAGAATTACAGAAAGGAATGGCAAATGTGCACCCTGTAAATTAGAGAAGTACTTGAGAGTAGCCCCTTGGAGTAACCAAGGAAAGAATAACCAGAAAGAGTGGAAATATTAAATTATAGGATATTTTCAGAGAAATACAATCTTTGAATAAATTGCAAGTGCCTGAGACAATTCAAACTAAACAAAGAACCCCCATAATAGTGGTTCTTAAGAGATTTGGTTTAGGCCTAGAAAAGAATTATCTAAAATTAGCATATCAATTATTTGTAGGTAAACAGTTGCTTTTTCTCCAGCTTAAGGGTGTTCAAAAACAATTTGTTTACTGAAATAATTTATAAATCGCCCCCAGCAATCTGATTTTATGTATTAACTTGGACATATTAAAGCAAGGTTTGACACTTACTCCCCTCCGAGGTGCTATGCCTTCCATTCAGCTAAGCCACAGATTGGACATTTGTGGTATCAACTGCTAGACTTCCATCTCATCTTGGTTCTCTGAAAGACATATATTATGCTTTTTCATTCAGAAAATGCTTCTTCTATCAAAATACACTTTGTCATTAAAATGTCTAAACGTAAACATAAAAACATTTAATTGAAAACAAGGTTTTAAAAGACCATCTATCTAAATATAATAAGGTATTTTCCATACTATATTTTACATCTCATGAATAATTACTGGATCCAATCCTGGGATTGCCCAGGACAGAGTAGTTCAAATGCAGTGTGGACTCCTGAGAGGAAGAACATCTTAAAACTTGTCCTTGACTCTCAACCAGTCACATTCATCAACAGCAAACCCAGAGACAGAATACGTGAAAGTAAGAATAATAATCATAACTAGAGAAGGTATTTTGGGTTAAGAGGACATATTAAACAGAAAAGTGATTTCTGTTTTTAAAAAAGAGTTACAAAACAGTTTCTTCTCGGGGCCAGCCCGGTGGCATAGCGGTTCAGTTCCGGCACTCAGCTTCAGCGGCCCGGGGTTCGCAGGTTCGGATCCCGGGTGTGGACCTGTGCACCACCTGTCAGCCACGCTGTGGCGGCGTCCCATATAAAGTAGAGGAAGATGGGCACGGATGTTAGCTCAAGGCCAATCTTCCTCAGCAAAAAGAGGAGGATTGGCAATGGATGTTAGCTCTGGGCTAGTCTTCCTCACAAAAAAAGAGTTTCTTCTCAAAATAGTTGTTAACAGTATTAAACTTCATTAATTTTTTTCAAATGATTACAAATTCTCAATTAAAAAAGTGGGCAAATCCTTAAGATTTTATTGCAGTACCTAATTCAGATAGCAAGGCAATAATCAGCTAGGTATTTCTTACTTCATCTAAATAAGTTACTCTGCATAATTATTAAAGAGAACGATGTGCATATTGGTTCAGAACATAGACTTTGGAGCCAGATTATCTGAGTTCAAATCTTGACTTCACCACTTCTTAGCCATGTGACCGTAGGCCATTTACCTAACTCTCTGTGCCTCAGTTTCCTCATCTAATAAATGCAAATGACCTTAATTATACCTACCTCATAGAATTATCATAAAGATTAAATGTATTAATACATATAAAGCAATTAGAACAGTGCTTAGCACATGATAACTACTCAAAAAAGCATTAGCTACCCAGTTTCACCACTTAGTTTTTCCATGCTGGAGTTGGCTTATAAATTCCTCAAGTTTTGTGTCCTCATTTAGACACTCATGTAATCTATTATGTGTACATATAATGTTTTTTAAGCTTCCTTTCATTGAAAAATGTGTTTATAACCACTTGGACATCAAAAAAAAATGAGATGAGTTTTTTAAAAGCTTAGTATTATAAAAAATTGTGACCTACTTACTTCTGGTCTGTGAGTAACCCAGCCTTTCAGACCTGAAGTTTAGAACATAAGAAACGCCGTTTTGCACCCCCAGCTTCTGCAGCTCCTCAGTCTCTCTTTGACAATGGAACCTAGAAGAAGACTCTAGGGATAACATGGCTGCCCTCCATATAAAGGATGCTTTACAAACTAAAGCATTCAGGAATGTATACCTACAACCTTGTATATCTTCCCTTGGACCCATCAAGCATCTATCATTCATTAATTTATGCCAATCCTTCTTAAATTATGTTCCATTTTTAATCTATTCCATTCTATGAGGATGGCAAGCTAAACAGATGTATACTTTGTTTTTATATTTATTCTGAAAACTACATTTTCAATCTTCACTAAGTGCTTTTTTGTCCTAGAACTCCCCAAATAAGAAAATTAGCATTAAAGTGATAAGAAGAGTCATATACATAACATATGAATTGAAAGATATTCTAGATGTTTTGAACTTAATTCCTAGAGAACTTTACTATCTGATACAGCCTGTAGGGATGTTTGTTTCTTCAGACCCAGTTACACTCATGATTCTCCTTATTCACAGTAATGAACTCTTCCCCTGGCCAATGAAAATGCTGAAAGACACTTGCAGTTCATTATAATAGAAGCAATGGATCCTTCCTGAGCATAGTTTCTCACTTTATTTGCTCAACATTCCCTATTTGTACATCAATATACACTAATTAGCTTTACGTTTTTGCACTCGAGATGTTATATAAATAATTATTTTAAATGGCTTCTTATTTTTGCTTCCTTAAGATGTATGATAATTAGATCCATAAATCTAAATTTTAAAAAATTTCATTTAACATAGGTTCAAGTATTCCTGTAAATTAATAATGTTGGGTGAAAATAAGTGTTCAATACCTGTAGTATTGGACTAGAGTTCAATTTCATATCAGTAATGGACTAGAGTTTAAATTTAAAGGCTTTTTTATATTTGTAATATTCCTTATTATATAAAATAAAATAAGCAGCCCATCTTCCACCTTTTTTTCTTCAAATGTACAAATCAAGTAAATGGAGCTTTAATAAATACTATTTATAAAGAATACTGTTAGGCCCTAAATGTTTTTTTTTTTTTTTTCCAAAATCTTGTCCTAAAGATAGCATGACAGAAGTTAACTTAAACTTATCATACGACCCTGCAATTCTACCCCCAGGAATTTACCCAAAAGAAATGAAAATATATGTCCACACAGAGATTTGATGTAAATAATCATGGCAGCATTATCTTTATTAAACAAAAAGTGGAAACAATCCAAATGTTCATCAACTGGTGAATGGTTAAACAAAATGTGATACATCCATACAATGGCACATTATTCCACAAGAAAAAGGAAGAGAATATGGATACATGCTACACATGGATAAACCTCAAAGATATTATGCTAATTTAAAAGAGCCATATGTAAAAGACCACATATTGTTCGATTCCATTTACATGAAATGCCCAGAAAAGGGAAATCTATAAGACAGAAATAGATTAGTGAGTGGTTGTGTGGGGTGGGTGTGAGAACGAGGAGGGATTGAAAGTGGGCACAAGGGATCTTTATGGGGTCTTGGAAATATTCTGAAACTGAACTGTGGTGATGGTTGCTCAAGTCTATAAATTTACTAAAAAGTCATTGAATTATACACTTAAAGCAAGCAAATTTATGGTGTATAAATTATACTTCTATAAAGCTGTTTTTAAGAAAAGATAACAGGCAACATCTGAAAACGTGAAAGGGCCTGGCAGACTTTGTTACCATCGACATGTGGCCACAAGGGCAGGGCAGTGCACTGGTTGCTTTCAGTCACACACTTGACAGCAGGAAGAAATGCACATGGATTACGAGTCCATAATGTCCCAGTACTGCTCTATTCCCTAATATTGTGATAAGAATCAGCTATAGCAGTCCAATCTCAGGAAATAGCTCCACCACTCCCCACCTCTGAATTTATCAAACTGCCCAAACACCTACATGCAAAACTCTCAATTTAGTATAAATAACCAAATTAGTTTGACATGGGTGTGAACCAACCTTCTTACCTCCCTTAACTTCCTTTATTCTTCCCTTTATTCTTTTCTTTCTTTTCCTTCCTTCCTTTGTTCCTTTCTTCCATTCTTCTTTCTTCTTTACTTTCTACAAATATTTATTGAACACCTCTATATTCCAGACACATTTATAGGTGCAGGAGAAACAGACAAAATTATTTGCAATCGTGGAGCTTACATTTTAGCAAATTCCGTGTCTTAGTTATCTACTGCTGTGCAACAATATTACCCCAAATTTAGTATCTGAAAAAACACACATTTATCATCTCACAGATTCTGTGGGTCAGGACTTAGCTGGGTCTTCTGCAAAGCTGCAAGCAAGGTGCTGGCCAAGCCTGCACTCTCATCTGAGGTTCAAGTAGATAAGGGTCTGCTTCCTCGCTCCTGTGATTGCTGGCAGCCTACAGTACCTTGCAGGCTGCTGGACTGAGAGCCTCAGTTTCTTGTTGGCTGTTGGCCAGAGGCTGCCCTCAGTGTCTTGCTATGTGACTGCCATCATGGGCAGCATACAGCATGTCAGCTTGCTTATTCAAAGCCAGCAAGGGAGAGAGAGTCTCCTCACAGGATGGAATTACAATCTTCTGTAACATAATCACATCCATGCAATCATGTACATCCACACTTTTGCCATATTCTTTTGGTTAGAAGCAAGTCACAGGTCTCACACACACTCAAGGAGAAGTGACTACATAAAAGCATAAATACTGGGAGGTGGGGATCATGGGAGCACCTTAGAGTCTGTCTGCCACAGTCTGCCCTCTGGCCCCCAATGGTTCATTTTTTGTCCATGTGCAAAATACTCTTACTCCATCCCAAGTTCTCCTAGAGTCCCATTCCATTACAGCATCTGCACAAAGTCCAAAATCTCATCACCTAAATCAGGTGCCATAATGACGAGGCTCTTTACGTTGATCTGTCAATCCATAAAACTAAAGGGACAAGTTACCTGCCCCCCTACACACACCCCACATACAATGGTTGAACAGGCATTAAAACAACATCTATATAGAAATAGACATTCCTGTTCAAAAAGGGGGAAATAGAAGGTATGAAGAAATCACTGGTCCATAGCAATTCTGAAATCCATCCTGGCAAATGTTGAGGGTTCCTTGACTAGGTTTCAAAGCCAGGAATAATTCTTCATAGTTCCTGGTTATGCTCTCTGGGCTCTTGGCTTTGACCTCTGATACTATTTTTCAAAGGGCTTGATCAAAGGAACATTTTGAAAACAAATAAATAAGAATAAAGAAGAAAAGGAAGATCACCTTGAAAATAATACAAATGTGCTACACATTTAATACTTTCTCTCCTAAAACCTGAAGATGCTTCCTTAGACATCATCAGATTAAATGTCACTACAGCCATGGAAGAAAGAAAGTGCCCTCTGAGTCATATTTCTTTTTGTGTGGGGGTGTGGGAGGGTGGGCTGGGTGTGAAAATTAGCATGTGCTGGCAGCTGAGTATTTTAAACAGCCTGCATCTTGTCTGTAGAATTTTGGGACTCCAACAGCCTCTTTCATTTTCTCCTTGCTCCTTTCAGTCCAAGATGGCATTGTTTTTGCTAAAACAATTTTCTCACATACTTTGTGGATCTTCTGTGAATTTTGCTGAAGTTCACTCCATTACTTAAGCTTCCTGGCGGCCCACGATTTGATCAAAAATTTCCCTGAGGCACAACCTCAACTTTTGAAAAGTCCCTTTGTGTAACTGAATGCTACTCTAGTCCTTTGGTCTTTCTGAGGTTTTAACAAAAGGTTGTATAGTTACATCCTCATGTTTTCCTCTAGACCTTGCATGTGTGACAGTGGTTGGAGCCATCTCTCAAATTTAGTGTCTTTTGCCTCTGGAGAAGCTAAGTATTTCCCAAATCATCAAGCCCTGGTTCCTTTTTTTTTAACAGTTCTTACATCAATTTATCTCCCTCCTCTTGCATTTTCCTGTAAACAGCAAGAAGAAACTAGGCAGCGTATTCAACACTTTCCTTGAAAGGCTCCTTAGCTAGATAACTAAGTGCATCTTACACTTAAAATTTATTTTTTCCACATAATTGCAAGAAACAATTTTGCTAAGATTTCTGCCATTACATAACAAGGATTCTTCTTTCTCTAGTTTCCAATAACATATTCCCCACTTCCTTCTGAACCCTTATCAACAGCATCCTTAAAATCCAGATTTCTGTAAACAATCTGTTGCAGGCAATTTTGGCTTTTTATACCACGTTCCTCAAAAATTTTCCAGCCTCCACCCACTGCCCAGTTCCAAAGTCACTCCTTACATTTTTAGGTATTTGTTATGACATCACCCCACTGCTGGTACCAAAATCCATATTAATTATCTACATATCTATTGCCACAAACTTAATACCTTAAAAAAATACACATTATCTCACAGTTTCTGTGGGTCAGGAGTCTGAGCACAGCTTAGCTGGGTATTTTGCAAGGCTACAATCAAGATGTTAGCTGGACAGTCTCAACTGAAGTTTGCATGGAGAAGGATCCATTTCTTTGCTCACACAGCTGTTAGTGGTATTCAGTGGCTTGTGGGTTGCCAGACTGAGGGCCTAAGTTTCTTGCTGTGTGGACTTCTTACCACCTAGCAGCTTGCTTCTTCAAAGTTAACAAGACAGAGAGTGAGTCTCCTCAGAAGACAGGCATCACAACCTTATGTAATGTAAGCACATGCACGTAATCATATACATCCCATCACCTTTGCTATACTCATTGGTTAGAAACAAGTCACAGGTCACACCCACACTCAAGAGAAGGAGACTTGGCATTCTTGGTGAATACCAAGAGTTGGGGTTCATGAGATGACCCTAGAATGTGTCCTCCACATTCCAGAACAAGGCTACCCTGTATGAATCAATGAAACTTTAACCAGAATCCGCTCCCCACTTCTTCTCAACTCTCATTCTAGGAGGTTGGCATGTTATTTAAAGTTTCTCAAATCAGTATCCGTGTTTGTGAAATAATTCTTGTTCCCATTTTCACCTCACAGACACATCAAGGAGGGTGATAAAAGGAGTAAAAAGTTTAACAATATTCTGGAAATTAAAAACTACAAAAAAAATCACAGATTATAATTCAGAGGTTTGAGCCCAATAAAACTGGGGAAGAAACTCAGCGGGACGAAGCAGGTATAAAAAAGGGGGTAAGGACATGTATATGCAAAAGTGCCCTATTGGTTTTCCTTATTTTAAAATAAATTTAATTGAAGAGAAATTCTTAAGATTAGCAATAAGGATATTTTATATAATTACCTTAGAAATGCATTGTGTTTTTAAAAAATGCTTAGTATTGGTAAAATTATAAATGATAAAATAGACACTATGATGATGATGCCTATATACTTGTGCTTTCAGTACCTTGGTATTCATGCCTTATTCTGCTGCCTGAGGAAAAATGTTTTAATTAAACAATTTCCTACAACAATTGAGATAATGCAGGTAACATCAAGGATAATTTAAATCTACATACCACTGTATTAAACGGAGATGACTTTAGCGTGGTGTTTTGCTGTTATTATTAAACTAGATTGCTTCTTAGTGTCCTTTTTAATGTTAAAAATATTAAATACCATAGATGAATTTTGCTTGAGTTTGGTTTTAAAATATTGTTTGCTGGGGCTGGCCCAGTGGTGTAGTGGTTAAGTTTGCATGCTCTGCTTTGGTGGCCCAGGGTTCGCAGGTTTGAATCCCAGGTGCTGACCTACACATGGCTCCCCAAGCCATGCTGTGGCAGTGTCCCATACACAAAATAGAGGAAGATTGGCACAGATGTTAGCTCAGGAACAATCTTCCTCAAGCAAAAAGAGGAAGATTAGCAACAGATGTTAGCTCAGAGCCAATCTTCCTCAGCAAAAAAACAAAAAAAATATGATTTGCCAATCTTCAATAACCGTGTCCCATGCACTATTCTAATTGCTTTACACATATCAGCTCATTTAATCCTCACAACAAGTAGATAAGGGACACGCTATTTAATTGTCATTTTCTAGACGAGGTAACCATACG
This sequence comes from Tapirus indicus, assembly GCA_031878705.1. NCBI lineage: Eukaryota > Metazoa > Chordata > Mammalia > Perissodactyla > Tapiridae > Tapirus > Tapirus indicus. The sequence continues at coordinate 14,986,235 of CM062937.1, forward strand.
CATAGAGATTAAGGAATTTGCCCAATTTCCCTCAGCTGGTAGGTGGTGGAGCTTGGATTCAAACCCAAGCATCTCATTTCAAAGTCATGCTCTTAACCATGACACAGCTGTCTCTCTTAATGGGGGCTGTGCAAGGATTTATTGTTATTTGACTTATGTTAGGAAGATGAAAAGTGCTCTAAATATTCAAACAGTTTTGCATTGTCAATTCAGTTTCTAATTAATGGTTGGACCAGAGAACAACAGCAGTAACTTACTTAAACCAGAAAAACAATAGAAAGTATTATGCACTTAAGTTGCAGGCATTAAGAAAAGGTTGATTAAATTGAAATTTATAAATGGCAGCTCTAGAGGAGACTTTAGGAAAAAATAATGACTACGATGAGTTTGCTCTTGGGGAGAGGAGACAATAGTACCACGCAAAAAGAAAAGATAATTATCTAGTCAAGAATTTTTCATTCCAAGACTTTAATTTAGGGAGGCTCAAAGAAATAGATACTAAAGCATTACATTTTAAAAATAGACATTTTAGGGGCCGGCCCAGTGGCCCAGTGGTTTAGTTCGTACTTTGGCAGCCTGGGGTTCCTGGGTTCAGATCCCGGGCGCCCGCCGGCGCACTGTGTGTCAGCCACGCCGTGGTGGCGTCCCATATAAAGTAGAGGAAGATGGGCACGGATGTTAGCCCAGGGCCAGTCTTCCTCAGCAAAAAGAGGAAGATTAGCAACGGATGTTAGCTCAGGGCTGGTCTTCCTCACAAAAAAAGTCAAAAAAAAATTAAAATTTTAAATGACATTTCTTAAAATGGGGTTATATTATTAAAATTTAACTTAGAGTAAAATGGAAATTTTCTTTAATCCTGTTATGTTATTCTCCATGGATAACACAGAGGATTACATGGCAGCAACAGCAATGACTGTTTACATAATCCAGCAAATACCACAGGTCATTTTACCTCATGCTGCTGTGGATACACTCCATATTCTGCCAGAATGAGTTACTCTCTTTGTGCCTCGATTTCTCAGTTTTCTTATATCAACGAGATTGTTTCAAAAACCTACAACATGCTCATTATGAATTTTAAACATCTTGTAAGAAGGCCACTTGCTATGTGTAAAGAATTCTACCCATCTGCTTACATAACCCCCAAATATGAAAAAGAAAAGGAAGAAAGCAATCCAGCAGTTTCTATCTCCTATAAGGCACTAATTGTCAACTTGACTACATAATAAGTTACCACTTCAGAGCTGTTGAGGGCAACTACAAAAATATTTTTGTGAGGACTCATTGCTATGCAAAATGGTGAAACAAGAAAGCCAAATGAGTATGAAAATCATTTAAATGAAACGTCCTTAAGTCTTCCAGCCTCCTCTATGGAATCCCCAATTCCTTTAGGTCCTAGTCCCCATGCCACTTACCATGGTATGTCCCGTGTCCTACCACTGCTGAGGATTCTCAGAACAGAACGGGAATCTGGAGGAGAAGTAAAATCTCCCCTACCTCTCCCTTGAAATTACTGCCCCTGCTTAATTCGCGATTGTACCTCACTGTCTAGCCTTCTGTGGCTGCTATTCCCTTTCCTTACTATTTTGCCCCACCTTGGGCATCATCCCTTCCCTCATTACCCTTGGACATCATCCCTTTCCTCATTACCCAAATTAAAACCAACACAAGGATATTATGTATAAAACATTTAACTGAAGATTTAACGACAACAAAGAATATAACATAAAACAGGAAACAACTTTGAATTTTATGTCAGACACTACTGTTCCAAAAAATTCGCCTGTACTCCGACCACAGGAAATCTCTTACCAATAAATCTGTCCTTACTTAGGCTGTGCTTCCATTCTGCTAGGACCCTCCTCTCATGAGAACTTTATTCTCTTTTTTCCAGTTCCAGTGACAACCAAAGAAAGAGCACACATTTCTTAAATGCAATTTTCTCTAAATTGTCAAAGATCAAATTCTTGGTCAGGCGCTTATCCCTCATCAATCTTTGCAATTATAATAGTGAAAAGTACAAAGTACTGGGCTGACACTCGTATTAAAATGTATTTTCTTTTTTCTTCAAAACAAATGCAGGTTATGTGGAATTTTTTTTTTTACTTTAAGATATAGAAATGTTTGAGAATTCTGAAGCAGCTCTCCAAACACACACACACACACAAAGTATCCTATGGTGGAAAAAGTCTTCCTTTTGGAGGAAAAAAGGCACAGGATTTGGGAAAAGATAGATTTGGGTTCAAACCCTGACTTTGTCACTTCTTAGCGATATGGCCTTGTTCAAACTCCTAATATCCTTGACTCTCAGATCTAATAATGCCTCCCTCACACTGGCGTTTTGAGGATTATAAGAGACAATGTGTGATAGCGATTTTCCTAAGGGATTTGAGCAATAAATATTAGTTGTCCCTACTTTTCTACTGGAGGAAAATGGGAAACCCTAAGAGACAATGTGTGATAGCGATTTTCCTAAGGGATTTGAGCAATAAATATTAGTTGTCCCTACTTTTCTACTGGAGGAAAATGGGAAACCCACAGAGGCCTATTCCTTCACTAATCTTTCTTCCATGACTGTAGTGACATTTAATCTAATATCTAAGAACCACTGTCAGCTTTTAGGAGAAAAAGTATTATATGTGTGGCACATTTGCATTATTTTTCAAAGTGACCTTCCTTTCTTCTTTATTTTTATTTTTTTCAAAAAGTTTTTTTGATCAAGCTCATTGCAAAACAGTATCAGAAATTTCTTAGTAATCCTAACCTAACTTTTGAAAACATTTATGCCTTATTTCACAGGATGCATTTCAAATTCAAAAAACCTGAAATTCACAAATATGGATAAACACAAATCCACAGTATTTTGTAATGTGTGGTAACCAAAATCGAACTATTTGCGCTATTCTTTTATGCCAAACCACTAAAGCCCACCAGCCAAATATGAATTGAAGCATTCTTCTGAAACATCTACAGAAAGGATGCTGACACCTCACAGCCTCTAAAGCAAGGCAGTGAAGCTGAAAAGACCTATTGGCTTGGCTCTGGGTTGTGCTCTGCCAAGAGAAGCTGCTGTAGAGGCTGCTTTTGTGAACTTTTTAGAGCCTTCACACTTTATCTTGGCCAGAAATTATGATCTAAACGTGCCAGTTGGAATGGTCCAAAAATTCCAGAAACTTCGGTAAATAAAATACAAACCCTAAAGAGTTCACAGCTGTTTAATATCAAATATAAAAGAAGTGTAGCTGATACTAATATTTTTAGCTGAACAAGGAATTCTATTTAAAACTTTAATGGGTGACTGATTATATAAATTATAATACATGCACATAAAGGAATTTTTTCAGCGATTTAAAAAGGTTATAAATATGAAAGCTAATAGAGAAATATCTTCAAGATATTTTAATGAAAAAGCAAGTGTAAAACAGTGGGTGTAATACTCTCATATACATTTTCCAAAAGTTAGATAGATATACAAAGTAAAAGGGAGAATTTTATAATGTTTGAAATTTTACTTTGTGCCGATATTTAAATAAAACAAAAATTCATCAGAACTGAACTATTATAGTTATGGATATTGTTACACCATAAATCAAATGGGATTTCTCATACTGGAAACTAAGAATAATGAGGAGTTAGATGATTTGTGAAAATCATCAATTCAGTAATTTTCAAAAAGAATTTGTATAATTAACATAAGATAGAGCCCTTCTAGGACAGACAAAGAAATATCCAAAGCTTAGATTTAAATGATAGTCATGCATCACTTAACAATGAAGACACATTCTGAGAAGTGCATCATTAGGCAATTTCATCATTGTGTGAACATCATAGAGTGTACTTACACAAACCTAGATGGTATAGACTACTACACATCTGGGCTATATTGTATTAATTTTATGGGACCACCGTCATATATGTGGTCTGTTGTTGACCAAAAAGTCATTATGTGGCACATGAGTGTATATAATTCTCATAATTATCATCAATCAAACTACTAAGGAACAAATTAAAATTTATACTCCAATTTACATATTTAATATTTTTCAGAAGTGAAAAGCTTCAATATTTTCATTGACTTTATAATGCAAAAAAAATTTTCCTGACACTCTAAAAAAAAAGTTTAAAATGTTGTACTCTCTCTTCTGCAAACTGAGGAGAAAAGACATTTTCCTTACTACTAGAAACAGTGGATAATTATCAGTAAGAAGCTTCCAGATCTTTAGAAAAGAGCTATGATGAATAACAGGAAACAATTATAAATCAAGATAATTTGATAGTTAATTATAGAAAGCTTCAAGATTTCCATGTTCGTTGTCATCATTTCCTTTAGATAATACTCTTAATTTATTTATTCATTCACGCATGTTCCACAAAAAGTGAACAAAATACAGCACTTGACTTCTGGCGAGAGAGAAAGTAAATACATATCTAAAATCAGAGACTGAGAAATGATTTTAAAAAAATTAAGAAGAGCACAAAATATACAAATATAGAATCATTATGTTGTATACCTAAAGCTAATATAATATGTCAATTATATTTCAATAAAAAAATACACACAAAAAAAATAAAAACAGTAAGGGAATTGTTTTTTCTTCTAATCAAGAAGGGATCAGGTTTACTCTTCAACCTCCAAACTGAAAAGACAACAACAAAACTAAACAAAATATATGTAACAATGATTTTCAAGATACTGGTTATCAGGCAATGAAGGACAGTGATCCCAGAGAGACAAGAAACAAATCAGGTAATCCACATGATTGTGCCAGATATATTGCCTTGAGAGAATTTCCAGACCACAAACAGAGAGGAAGAACCCGAGCAGAGCCTGGTGGACAACCTGGGTAAGATGGAGTTGAGAATGTGGGGATATTAAGGTGGTTAGAGTTTGTGGGAAAGAGTACCAAAGGAGAAAATGCTGAATAGAGAGAAAATCCTGGAGGTCTGTAGAGGGACCTCCTTTATTACTGATCAGTACATGCATGGGAAGAAATTACCTGAGTCCAGAGAAAGAGCCATCCAAAAGGATTAGAGGAAATAGGGACCAGCAGACACACAGTGCTGAGAATAGTGCTTGTTACCACCAGCCAGACTTGAAAAACTACATAATCATGGAGCACTGGGTAGAGTTCATGAAGGATTATAGCCCTAGACTAAATGATATGCTGGTCCTGCATTATAAAGCTTAAAAGCAAGTGAAAAGTAATTTAACTGCATCCCACAACAAAGCTCAAGAATACTGATAGGAATATAAAAATATCCACAACTCAACAATATAAAATCACAATGTCTAACATCCAATCAAAGATTATCAGTTATGCAAAGACACAAGAAAATATGAATCATGATGATAAGAAAAATCATTCAGTGTCAACCCAGAACTGGCCCAGATGTTAGAATTAGCAGATAAGAACATTAAAACTGGTATGATAACTGTATTTTACACATAGCAAAAAGTTAAGTAGAGACATAGAAGATATAAAAATAACCCAAATCAGGGGCCAGCCCAGTTGCATAGTGGTTAAGTTCGCTGCACTCTACTTCAGCAGCCCAGGTTCGTGGATTCAGATCCCGGGCATGGACCTACACCACTCATCAAGCCATGCTGTGGTGGTGACCCACATACAAAATAAAGGAAGATTGGCACAGATGTTAGTTCAGGGACAATCTTCCTCCCCACAAAATATTAAAAAATAAAATAAAATAACCCAAATCAAACTTCTAGACAAAAATAAAGTATCTAAGATGAAATAAACCTAAATAAAATTCATGACAAATTAGACATTATAGAAGAAAGGATTAGTGAACTTAAATACATCATAGTAGAAACTACCCAAAATGAAAGGAAGAGAGAAAAAAGTACTTTAAAAATAAAAAGAATTGTAGTGAGCTATGGGACAACTTCAAGTCACCTAATATGCTTGTAACTGTATTTTCCAAAGGAGTGAAGAGAGAGTGCAGGACACAAAAAGAAATGGCTGAAAAATTTCTGAAGTTAGTGAAAATTATAATCCCACAGATTCAAAAAGCTCCATGAACTCTAAGCACAAGAAACATGAAGAAAACTACACGGAGGCCATCATAATCAAATTCCTCAAAACCAGTGATAAAGAGAAAATCTTAAAGCAGCAGGGGAAAAAAACACCTTCTATAAATAGGAACAAAAATAAGGATTATAGCAGGTTTCCTTGAGTAAACAATGCCAGTGAGAAGACAATGGAATAACTAGTAAAGTACTGAAAGAAAAAAATCAAATTGTCAACTTAGAAATATGTACCCAGAAAAAATAAATTTTAAAAATGATGACAAAATAAAGACATTTTTAGACATACAAAAGCAGAAAGAATTATCACCAGCAGACCCATAGTACAAGATATGTTAAAGGAAGTCCTTCAGGCAGAAGTGAAATAATGTCAGATGCATCTACAGAAAGGAAGGAACAGTGAAAATGGTAACATATAGGTAAATGTAAGAGAGATTTTTCTTGTTATTTAAATCTCTTTAAAAGATAAATGACTATTTAAACCAAAATATTAACAATGTATAATGGTTTTTATAACATATGTATAATAAAATGCATGACATTGATATGGAAGAAATGGAAGTAATACTATTATACTATATGTTAAGTGGTACTATATGTTAAGTGGTATAATATCACTTAGACTATGATAACTTAAAGATGTATAAAATAAACCCTAAAGCAACCACTAAAAAAATAAATCAAAAAGTTATAGCTAATAAGCTAAGAAAGAATATAAAATGAAATCATAAGAAATGTTCAATTAATCCAAAAGAAGGCAGAAGATGTGCAAAAGGGGAATAAAGAACAGACAGCACCAGAAAACAAATGGCAAGGAAAAAGATCAAAAGGTAACAATATCAATAATCACATTAAATGTAAGGGGTCTAAACACCCCAATTAAAAGGTAGAGAATGTCAAAATGAATTTAAAAACATGACCCAGCTATATTCTACCCACAAGAAACATACTTTATAAAGACACAGCAGGTTCAAAGTAAAAGGATGGGAAAAGATATACAGTCATGTGTCGCTTAATGACAGAGATGCATTCTGAGAAATGTGTCATTAGGAAATTTCATCATTGTGCAAACATCATAGAGTGCACTTACACAAACCTAGATGGTGTAGACTACCACCCTACTCTTAGAAGGGCTCTGTGCTTGGTGTAATCCTCTGCTGTTACTACCTTGCAATTCTTAATTTTTTTAACAAAGGAAGCCATATTTTCATTTTATAGTGAACCCCACAAATTATGTAACTGATTCTGGCTGCAGGGATCAAGACAGTACGGTACTGGTGTAAATATAGAGTATTAAATCATTAGATCAGTCCATAGTCCAGAAATAAACCCACACCCTGAAATGATTTTTGACAAAGGTGCAAAAGAAACTCAGGGGGAAGGGATAGTCTTTTTAACAAAGGGTACTAGAAAATTTTGACACTCATGTGCAAAAAAATAATCTTTGATCCAACTTCACACCATTACAAAATTAACATAAATAACCATAGGCCTAATGTAAAACCTAAGACTTCTACAAGAAAACTTCAGAGAAATCTGTGTGGTCTTGAGTCAGGCAAAGATTTCTTAGCAACAATACAAATAGCATGATCCAAAAAGAAGAAAAAACTGATAACAAAGACTTAATCAAAACCAAAAACTTCTGCTCATTGAAAAAAATGAATAAGAAGATCAGCTATAGACTTGGAGAAAATATTTGCAAAGCATAAATCTGATAAAGGATTTGTGTCTTTGTATATAAAGAACTCCCAAAACTCAATAAACAGAAAACACAACCCAATTAAAAATTGACAAAGTATTTGAATGAAAACTTCTCCAAAGAAGAGGTATGGATATCAAGTAAACACATGAAAAGATACTTAGTAGCATTAATCATTAGGGAAATGCAAATTGAAACCACTACAAATGGCTAAAATTAAAAAGACTGACCATACCAAGTGTTGATGAAGTATGGAGGATTTGGAACATTCATACCCTATTGGTGGTAATGTAAGATCGTACAACCACTTTTGAAAATATTGCAGCCATTTCTTAAAAAGTTAATATATACCTATTAAATGTTCTAGCCATTCCATTCCTAGGTATTTACTCAAGAGAAAAGGAAAAGCAAATGCCCATACAAAGACTTGCACAAGAATCTTCATTGCAACTTTATGTATATGTATGGAACCCACATGTTCATGAAGCTGTGAACATAAACCAAATTGACATATATCTGTATAACAGAATACCACTCTGTAATAAAAAGGAATAAACTACTAATACGTGCAACATGGATGAATCTCAAAAGCATTATGAGAAGTAAAAATAGTTGGTCACAAAAGACTAATATGAAATTCTAGAAAAGGCAAGGATATAGTCATAGAAAACAGATCAGTGGTCCCCAGGATCCAGGATGTGTGATGATATTAATTGAATGGGGGCATGAAGGAACTTGTTTTGGGTGATAGAAATGTTTTATATCATGATTTTGGTGGTGGTTACATGACTATATACATTTGTCAAAATTCATCAAATTGTACTTTTCAAACTGGCTACTTTCATTTTAAGTAAATTCTATCTCAATGAAGCAATAATTTAAAAAAATTGCTTATTAGAATGCTTCCTCCAGGAGATGATGCTATTAGTTCACTAGAAAAATACAAATAAATGTCTCTTTAACTATGTACCTGAAAAGGTTGTCTTCATAGCCTCACCTGATTTGTCTTCCAAATACTCACGCAGACAAGAGGTAATACACCAGCTCCAGAATTTCATTTGGCAGTCTCACCTGATTTTCTGATTGCATTTTAAACTGTGCTACACAAAACAAACACCAGTATCAATATTCTTCAATTACTATCCTTCCACATATACTTTCTGGTTATAGGCTTGTAGAAACTCTCTCTGCAAATCATTACTAACATCCCTGAAGTCTTGACAAGGTTACTGTCCTCCCTTGAAAGGGTCCTTAGATCCAGGGGATGGTCTGCTATCCTGCATACCTTAGAATCTAGAAATTTAGGACCTCTCAGGGAAAACAGTTTTGTTAATAAACAATGTGTAACTCGAATTTCAAACCTGTAAATCTAGGAGGGGGGGAACTGTTCCTTAATGTTATCTTATAGCACCTCCTGGTGTTTATATTCTGAAGGTTTAAATCTTGGATGACCATGTCTTTATTTTTCCCTAAAACCGGAGAAATTAGAATGATTCTTTATTGTGAAAAGTGTATACAGTAAATGAATTTATAAATTTATAAATTACTGACAAAAAATAAACCGAGGGCTTCTTGGTTTGAATCTGCCACTTGTTTTTCAAAAGAAATAAAAATAATGCCTACCTACAGCATAGTCCAAACTTAAAAAACACATAGTCAGAGGTACTTTGGAATTTTTTTTTTAACGGAGAGTTTCTTTTTAGGTATCCAGCCACCCCTAACCCTATATAGAATGCTTTTCATTGAAAGAACTGAGCATTGCATGGAAACCAAATATGACCAAATATGGTCTTGTCATTATTACAGCCCCCAGAGAGAGATAAGGACCTGTCTCATTAAAGTCATTGTGTGGCTAGGTGCCAAATTTTCAGGTGTTTTGTCATATTTTCATTCTCTTAGCTGGTACAATGAACCACCAAAGCACAGTCTCCTCCAGCCTTGGCTCTACCACAGAATGGGGTGAAAATAATCCTTGGGTCCAAAAGAGGTTAGGATGATGGATGGGACAGCTGTCCCCATGCTTAGGTAATCAACCATTGACAATAGATGCTAACCCTGCTTGTGCCATGCAAGCTGTCTTCTGCAGCAGCTGGACCCTTTATCTCAGTCAGGTTCTGAGCAGTTATTAGGCATGGAGAAGGGTCAGGACCAGTTTCACTAGGAGGAAGGTTATAATTTGTTGAGGTTAAAAAAATGATTTGCAAGGAAAAAAGCATGGCAAATTCAGCCATGCTCATTTAGTGATGAGGAGCTAAATTCAATGACTCTTTCTTCATGCCTACATACTGACCATTCCATTTTCTCTAGACTTCTGTTAAGGTAATCAGCCAAAGTAGGAAATGGAAAAAAATGTACTCAGCACATTTTGCTGCATCTCAATGACTCTGAAATAATTTGGAGGTAGGGGAGATGGGAGAGATGAAAGCTAAAATGTCCTGAGATTATCTGTGGATATCATTTATCTGTGCTAGCCCTCACCCCAATTCCATAGGTAATCCAGACAGTCAACTGGAGTTCATGACTCCCATATGGATATTGAACAGCCAGATTAAGGGAGGAGGGAAGACATTTATCATTAAGTTACATAGAAAACAACAATATAGCTGATTTCTCGCTAATGTCATCCATCTGTAACTAATGGGTAGCATATCTTGGTATAAATGCAATGAGAAGCTTGAAATTTGAAAATTAATAAATTGGTTAGTTAAAATGGTCTTTCTGCTTAAGTCTTTTCTTTTCCAGTTTCTGCCGTTTATGTTATTAAAATACTTTTTTACTCCACTGGAGAAAATCAGCAGGTGCTTTTTAATTATTCAAACTCTTCTGGAAACCAAATACTTACTGTAATTACATCTGGGATAAAAAAAATTAACTAATAAAAGCCATTTACAGTTCTAAGGAATTTGACATATATGTTTACCATTTTGTAAAGAGACAGAATTGATTTTTCTTTTTGACTTATTTTTATTTTGTTTTTCATCAGAATTGTAGAGCCACAGTCAGAAAAAGACGATAATATTTCTCTTAGAGATAAAATGTGCTGTTTTCAACTATGTAAATTTTATCCATGAAAATCCATTTTGTTTTGCTGTAGTTTCACCCAACTGCATAGATAATGAGGGTTCCCCATGTCATCTCTGGTATAATAAATAAGGGAAGAATTTGTTCTTACTGGAGTGAAAGAACATCTTAGAACTGAAACAAAACAGATGTGGTCACCAAACCTCAACAGTCAAGCAGGACATGAAAGAATGCACAGCGACTACGATGAAAGAAAGAAAAGTCAACCATAAACAATCTAATTTGCATGTTTTTCAACAACTTTAATTTTTTTAAAAAAGCCAAAATCTTATAAAGCTGCTTTTCCAATTATCCCCTGAGTTTGAATAAACGGCGAGGTGTTTTGGATGGAAAATTTAAGCACAGCTGTTGTGATATGAACAGCTCCACAGTTTCATACTTGAGCCAACCAATAAAGTACCCATCAACCTTTTACAACTTCAGAAAAGGCCTTGAGCTAGCGTTTATGCCCGCCTTGATATGTAAAGGCTGCACTTGGCTGGGATTTGACTCTGGGGAAATTATTCTGAAAAGAGCAGGTTAGGGAGGTATAAGCGCACAGACTTGCAACGCGGCAAAAACATTTGCTTTCCTGGTGCAACGAGAGACCAGCTGCGCATTTCTCACGGCCCTCAGTTATGATCTATGCGCACCACGAAGCACACCAATTCTGCTTTTTATATTAGTCTTCCTCCAACCGACAACAAAATCTTGTTTCGAGCAGCTCAAACAAGGCAGAAAGTAGAGCTCTCGTGATGCAGACAGCTCACACAGAGGGCACAATGAAGAGAAACTGTCCTTCGAATACACGCCTGTTGGAAAATAATTTGGTTTTGGTATAAGGCTTCTAGGGTCTATCATAAATTGAGCCTTTTTAAAAAAATTAACCCTTTTTCTTCTCATTGAGAATTTTTATTTCTAATTAAATGATTGAATTGATTTGCTATCCTTTTTATGTCTCATTTAAGATGGAAATTTCCTTCCCTCAGTCACTGCTTTCCCAAACCACTGGTATTTTCTTTTTCAGCCGTTTCTCCTCATAAATATATTTATTTCTCCATCTGTTCTGATGTTGGCCAGTTAGAGAGGCTCTTTTAGCTCCTTCTAGGTCATCTTTAAGAAATGATATACATGACTCTCATCACACTTCATTGAAGCTATGTGAGAAAGTCCTGGCCGGATCACTTAAATGAATCAGTCACAGATGTCAGCCCCAGACACTGGTCCTCAAGCCAAAGCCAGCCCATGATGAAATTGACACTGCTCTTTTGCAAAATGAAAGAAAAAAAAAACAAAACACGGGGGAAAAACGGTTTTTTTAATGATGAACTTATTCAATTTGGGGAAATATCCTTGATTCTGAGCATGTCTTTCAATATTTTTGTGGTTAAAATTCTTTCTTTTTGAAATGAAGGTGATTGTATATGGTAATTGTTTTTAAGGGCGCCGCTTGGCACAATAAAAACGCTATATAAATTTCCAAATTCTGTGAACTTTTGTTGTTATATGTAATTTTTAAAATCTGAATTAATCTAAAACAAGCGCTCCCGTGACTCTCTGGGATGTCAGTAACAATGTAACAACTAATAAGTGGCATCAGCTCTCTGCTCTGGCCAAGTAGGGAAGCTTCCACATTAGCCTTCAAATAGGAGTCGCTTGAATTGACAACACTCAATTCAGTGTTACACGCTAACTAGTTTTCCAATCTTAAAACTTTGTTCAAGTAGCTCAAAATAATCACCCATTATTTTTGTCTCCAAAATCTTGTGTTTGCTCTTAGTTTGCTCATCAAATTTCTGTAAAAAAAAATAGATATTGCAAAGGTAAATCTCATCTCAGGTACTCCCAGAATAATATCCATCAGTGGATTTGGTAGAAATGAGTTCAGTTGGGCCAGCTGAACATGGCAGAGAGGCCTCAATGTCCTCGGAGAATTGCTGGTCTCCACTGCAGTCCTTCCACTTATTCCTGGGTGACATCTGGCATCTCATCACTTTCCTGCACCTCAGATTCCTCTTCCTTTAAGTGTAGGCTATACAAATAATCCCGACCCTCCTAAGAGCATGTGAACTGAGGTTTACCTTATAAAATTGCAGTGATTGTTTTGACAGTATTTTAATTCTAAGTTTTGGGTCAACAGGTGCCATTTAAATGCTGAAAAGGAAAATAACTACTCTCAGGGATGACTTTCCACAGGTGGAAGCCAACTTAGTATGTTGATGATTATAGGTAGCAAGATCATGAGGGAATATGGGAATTATTGAACGGTGACAATTAACATAGGTTTCTCCATAGTCTACACTTAAGCTGATATAATTGATGTACTTATACATAAACCCTCACTGTGTCTGCGACGCCAAAAACACAACAGGAAAAACTTACATCATCACTATTTTATTACATCTGTAGACATTTCTCTTTGTTTGCTTTTGCCTCATGAGATAGCATTTTAACTTTTGGATCCAAGTGTTACACATTCACTAGCTGGATTTCCTTGTTCTGCAGTTCTCTGAGTAACCTCCATTAATCTAGATTCCTCAAGGGGCTCTAAGGGCATTAGATCCTTTAAATTGGAGAGTTGTTCTTTTATGAGCCTCACAGAGAATACACATTGAATTTCTATCCACAGATTGGAGAAAGATGCTGATTTAAAACAGGTGTATGTGGAGGTCGTTTGGGTTTCTTTAATACTTTGGTGTGGTTATCAGTTTATCCCTAAAGAGAAGCATCCAGATTTTTTTTTTCTTTCTCAAAACTGCCTACTTAAGAACCATAGCCTCATTCTATATTACTAGGAAAGAGTGCACAACACAGTGTTAGGAAATATACAGCCATGGATACAGTAAGGTAAATATACCTAACATTATCTCTGATGAAATGTCCTTATTTAAAGTACTTGAATGAAAACTGGCTAAAAATAGGATTTAAAAAAGTTTTGATTCTTTACATATATTCTGTACGATCAGTTTAAATATTAAATAAGAATGCCAAAATATTCTAAAACAGGTTGCAGGAATAACTAAGGTCTTAATCAGTGGGTGGCCAAGAGATGTTTTGCGAAGGTTTTTGTTACTGCCTCTCCCTCCTCCCAGAATCTGAGTGAAAAATCACACCTTGCTATGCAGATGCAACTTCCAAACAAGTACTTAAGCCACCTCCTTCACATATTCTGCAGCCGTATTCCCTCCCTTAAGTCTTCCTTAAGAGAAACTTCACTGTTTTCAGTAGGACCCCCATCTTAATGGAAAATATAAAACCAACTCATCTTCTCTCTCAAAGTAAATGAGAGCCAGCTTAGTAAATTGAGAAGAGAATTCGCCTATCGTAAGGAAGTTTCCTTCCAGGTCTGATTTGGCCCTTAACAAGTTTGGGAAAATCCTTCCAGCTCTTCGGGTACCAGCTGTATCTTCATTTTAAGATAGGGCAATTCTAATGAGTAGGCAGACTCTGAGTCCGTATCCGTCTATGTCTAACCTCAGTCAATGGTAAACTGTGAAAACGCCAGCTGAACCTCACGGGTTAGTATATGGAGTAATACTCAGGAAGATTAATAACTTCAGTGAATACTGCTCACTGATGTCATTCAGCCCCCTTGCTAACAAAATACAAAAATATATGGAATTGTGACACTTAAAAATATTTCCTAATGTAAATCCTAACGTCCTGATAGGGATATCTTTTACCCATTTCAGAAATATGGTTTCCTATAAAGTCTCGGGGAGGGGATTCCATATCGTCTCCTGACTGAACATTTTTGCACATTTAGACTGAGATTCTCCATAACTCACTCTTTCTGCATCCTTCTCTTAGAGAATATCATTTCTCTTTATCGAAACTCTTTTCCTCATTTATTAGGATAACGTTTGGTCTGGCTGCTATTCCTGGTTCTGTTGCTAACTAGCTATGCGACCACTTAACCTCTCTAAACTACATGTTCCTCTCACTATAAAGTTAGGGCTTTGGATTACATAATTTTAAAATCACTTTTAACTTTTTCGTTGTAAAATAAAATGAGCAGAGAAAAGTTCACACTAAAAACTGTATAGCTTAATGAATTATCATAAGATTACCACCCTTGTAACCACCACCTAGGTCAAGAATTAGGACTTCTCCAGCCACTCAAGCAGCTCTCCATATGTCCTGTTCCGTGCACAACCCTCTCCTTCTCCTTAAATTTCACCCATATTCTGATCTTTATAGTACTCACCTGCATAGCCTTATAGCTTTATAATCCAAGTGTGCATCCAGACACATCATACTTTTATCTTCCCTTGTATCAGTTATCTATCACCATAATACTACTGCATAACAAACAACCACAAACCTAACTACAGTGGCATACAACAGGAAGTGCTAATTGTGTCTGGTGTGGTCAGTTACGTGGCTCTGATCTTGGTTGAGCTTGCTCATACATCTGCATTCACTGACTTCCAGCTGATTAACGTCAGCCTCAGCTTGGATGATTTTGGTAACCTGGCTTTGCTCCACATGTTTCTGAACTCCCAGCAGGCTAGAGTACAGAAAGAAAAGTACAAAAGGAAATATATAAAACACCCTGAGGCTTTAAACTCATATTGGCACACTGTTGCTTCTGCCCCATCCTAGGACAAAGACAAGTCACATGAACAAGCATAGAGTTAGAATGGAAGAACACTGCAAAGTAACATGGCAAAGAGTGTGAACATAGGGAGCAGTGAAGAACCGGGGCCATATTTGCAGTCTACTGGAGCCTATTACTTGTGGCCACAATTACTCACACCCTCCCACATACTGACATATACTCATTCCTCACAGGATGCCCAAAACATCTCTTCCTATCATAGCATCAGGCTTGAAATTCAACATCTTGTGATATATATCAGGACCTGATGCAGATTGTGTTCCCCGCAAGTCAGATTCTGAGAAGGAAATTAGCACACAGCATAATTATTAGGGAGTGTTCTTAGGATCAACACTTGTAGAAAGGAGTGGAAAAAAGAAGGATTGGGCAAACAGAGAAGTTGAGCTGTGATTCAGTTCCAAGGAAAGCACCAGCTAACTCTTAAGGAAACTTCACATCTTGGGGTAGCCCATCAATTTGTCCCAAGTTGGAGCAAAGGGGCTGGAACTCTATGACCCCACATTAATCAGAGTTGCCCTTTTAAGGATACATGACCTTGGGCAATGAAGTTTTCTTCAGCCAGTTTAACTACTGCTACATTTGATATGTCAGACTATAATGAGAAAATGTTCTTATGATTTCTAGAAGCCAGAATTCTGGGTAGTTGAGGAAAATGGCAGCTGCCTAGGTCCCTGTCTCCCACTAAGAAACAATACAAAGCAACAAGAAGAAAAACAAAACTACAGATAAAATTATGCCATCAGCATAACCTGAACATAACTTCATTGTAACTGTAAGTGAAAAAAGAATAAACATGATGAGAGATCATGGTCTTACGCTGATGGCCAGTTTTGTGGCAAGCAAAGGTAGGTCTAGAAAAACTTTAAAAACTAAAAAGCAAAGAAGACATATCATATATAGAGAGAAACAGAGCAAAAAAAATATGTAATGCATAGTTATAAACTATCACAATAAAGCTGAATACAAAAATCACAGTCATATCAATGACTCTGAATGGGCTAAACATCTATTAAAAGGAAGAGATTTTTCAATTTGGCTCATAGAGCAAGACACAACTATATGGTATATATAAGAGTCACACATAAAAGAAGAAGAATCAGAAAGTCTAAAATTAAGGGATGAACAAAAAAGGCCACTGGAAAGAATAAAAACTTGGGAGAAGTGATCAGATATCAGCCAAACTAGAATTCAAGCCTAAAAGCATTAAATGTGACAAAAATGCTAAAAGCCACAATTCACATGGAAGATATAGTATTGACGAATATTTGTGCACAAAATAACACAGCAAACAACTTCCAGAGGCAAAACCTGTCACAGATGTGAGGAAACATAGATGAAAACACACTAACAAGAGATTTTTAACACATCACTTTCAGTACAAGACAGATGAAATGAATAAAAAAATTACTAAAGAGTTATAAGATCTAGACAACATAATCAATAAGATAGATTTTCATGGACATATATATATAACTTTAAGGCCTAATAGTAGATAATATACCTTTTCTCAAGTTCAATAGAACATTTACAAAACTTAATCAAATATTAAGTCACAAAGAAAATATCAATGTTTCATAAAGTAGAAATATTACAACAAATAATGATCAGAATGCAATAAAAACTAGAAATTGTTAACAAGATGGAAAAGCAAAAAGGCCCTTCCAATTGTAAATAAAAAAAAAAAGAAAACTTCTTTCGATAAACATTGAAAAAACACACTTTATTGAGGTAAAATTGACATACAAAAAGTTGCACACAACTTAATGAGTTTGGAGATAAGCATATACCCATGGAATCATCATCACAATCAACGCCATAAACACACTCATCACCTCCAAAAGTTTTATTCCACCATATTTATTTATTTGCTTGTTTACTTTGTGATAAAAACACTCAGCATAAGATCTACACTCTTAGCAAAATCTTAAGTGTACAATACAGTATTGGTAACTACAGGCACTATACTGTACAGTAGATCTCTAGGACATATTCATTATGCATAACCAAAACTTTCTATGCTTTGACTCGCACATCCCATTTTTCCCTCCCCCACAACCTCTGGTAACCACCATTCTGTTCTCTGCTTCTGTGAGTTTGGTTAAGTTTACATTCCTGATATAAGTGGGATCATGTAGTATTTGTCCTTCTGTGTCTGGCTTATTTCACTTAGCAAATGTCCCCTAGGTTTACCCATATTGTTGTAAATGGCAGGATTTCCTTCTTTTTTAAGATTGAATAATATTCCATTGTATATGAATATCACATTTCCTTTATCCAGCCACCTACTAATGGACATTTAGGTTGCTTCCATGTCTTGGCTATTGTGAATGATGCTGCAATAAACATGGCCATTTAGATATCTTTTAGATCCTGATTTTAATATCTTTGGATATATACCCAGAAGTGGGATTGCTGGATCATATGATAGTTCTATTTTTAATTTTTTGAGAAGCCTCTATACTGTTTTCCATAGTGGCTGCAACAATTTAGATTCCCATCAACAGTGTAGAAGGGTTCCCTTTTCTCCACATCCTCAACACTTGTCTTTTGTTTTTTTGATAATTAGCCATCCTAATAGGTATGAGGTGATATCTCATTGTGGTTTTGAATTGCATTTCCCTGATGATTAGTGATGTTGAGCAATAAATAGTGTTTGGAAAACTAGATATCCACATTCGAAAGAATGAAATTGGACCCTACTCTTACACAGTAAGATCTTCACACACAATAATCAACTCAAAATGGATTAAAGACTTAAATGTGAGACCTTAAACTGTAAAACTCCTAGAAGAAAACATAAATAAAAGCTTCTTGACATGGGCCTTGACAATGATTTCTTAACTACGACACCAAAAGTACAGGCAACAAAAGCAAAAATAGACAAATAGGATTACATCAGACTAAAGCTTCTGCACAGTGAAGAAAACAATCAACAAAATGAAAAGGTAACCTACAGAATGGGAGGAAATATTTGCAAACCATATATCTGATAAAGGGTTAATATCCAAAGTACATACAGAACACCTACAGCTCAATAGGAAAAAAACAAATAACATGATTAAAAAATGGGTAAATAGACATTTCTCCAAAGGAGACATACAAATGGCCAACAGGTATGTGAAAAACACTCTTGTGAAAGGGAAAACGCAATTGAAATGAAAGAGTTTCTAAAAAATAATGATAATAGATATATTGAAATTAATGTTTAGAGGAAAATTCATAGAACTAACCATTTTTGTGAGGCAAAAAATGAAAGAATACAACTAAATAAATACTAGCTCAAAAACCTATAAAAGGAATAATAAAGTAGAAAGAAAGCACAAAGAAGGGGAAAAAAGTATAAATTAATAAGGTAGAAAATAGAAAAATAGTAGACAACAAATAAAATTCCTGTAGGTTTATTTTAAAGAAATTAATAAAATAAGGGAGAAATCACAAATACAAAAAATAAGAAATGATAAGAGGCAATAACCACCGAAACTGAAAATATTAAAACATTTTAAAAGATTACTTTGCAGATTTCTATTCAAATAATTTTGAACACCTACATGAAATAGATAATTTCCTAGCATAACACAGGCTAACAGTATTTGACTCTATTATAGGTAGATGACATTGTCCACAGAAGATACAAATAAGGTTATTAAGAAACTACACCACTAAAAAACACTTTGCCCAGATAATTTTAGAAGAAAATTCTATCAAACTTTCAAAGGTCAATATTTCCAGTGCTTTGCAAATTGTTTTAGAACATTGAAGATGAGGGGAAAATTCCTAATTTTCAACAAACTAATACATTGATACCTAAATCTAAATTTTTTAAGGAAACAAAAAGCTATAGTTATATACTTACCGATATTGATGTAAAAATACTAAGTAAACATTAGTAGAATTCTACACAACATTAAGAAATAAATACAACATGACCAAATGAGATTTATTCCAGGAATGTAAGGTTGGTTCAATATAAAATAATCTATTAATATTATTCTCCATATTAATAAATCTAAGGAAAAAATCATATGAGTATCTCCAAAAATATTGAAAATTACTTTGACAAAATACAACATTCATTCCTAGTGAAAGCCCTCAAGAAAATAGGAACTGAGAATTACTTTTTCAGTATAATAAAAATATATATATATAATATATATTACACATAATATATAATAATTATATTATTATACAATAATTATATAACAATAATTATTATACAATAATTATATATGTTATTTATATTATATATCATATATAATGATATATAATACATATTTTATAGAGATTATGCTATAATCTATATATATAGATTTTACATGTATATATATATATATATATATACACTTTATATATCTGTGTCCTAAATATGTATATATACACACACACCCATATATGTGTATATGCACATACACATATTTATGAAAACATCAGAACCATTTCCAGTAAGATCACAAACTAGACAGGGAGCCCACTGTCCTCATGACTATTCAACATTGTATTAGAGGTATTAGCCAATGCAATTAGAGAAGAGAAATAAATTAGAGGTATAAGAATTGATAAGCAAGGAGTAAAATTATCTCTACTTGCACATATTATGATAGTATAACCTCAGAGAATCAATGATGAAAGAAACTGAACCAACAAAAGAATTCAGTAAAGCATCAAGATATAAAAATAACATGAAGAAATCAATGGTCTTCATATAAACAAGCAAACCAGTTAAAGGTTGCAATGATACAGAAAACATTGTTTGTAGTTGCAACAAAGAAGAATAAATATGTAGGAATAAACTTAACATGTCATGTGCAAAACTTATATGCAGAAAAAAACTTCTGTGTTCAGCCCTAAAATATAAAGAGTTTGGAAGGCATCACTCCTGTCTGTACAATAAGAAAAAGCTGAACAATCTGAAAATCAATGACTTTTCTTGGACCCATAAGAGAACTGAAGTTGCAAAGCAAATCAACACCCCAAAATCTGGAGCAACAGGCACGTACAGAGAGTCATAGCTGAGATCTATCTACCTGGAATTTAAGCCTTTGGAGCCGTAAATTGATAGGAATACTTAAACGGTAATTTTCAGTTGCTGGAGACTGGGTGTGGAGTAGTGTGAGAATGAGAAATTCCTTTGGGAGGAGGGGTAAACCTTTGGGGATTTTACCTCCAGGAACCCCACCAGGTTCTTATAAGGAGAATCAGAGGAAGATCTCCTCACAGCTTTAGCAGGGAGAGGGTCAAGAGTAATTACTGTGAAATAATCCCAGAGCCTTCTCCACAATAAAGGCCTAATATTAAAAAAAGGCATTTTTGAGCCTTATCTCAGATGAGGGAAGGTCATTCCTCACACTCCAAACCCCGCTAGCCTTCCTATCTCACCTAAGAGAAAAAAAAAGTTAACAGGAGTCAGGGCTTCAAGAAATAAGTTGGGAACACGGTAGCCAAGGGGCAGAAGAGAGGTCAGGGAGAAAAAAAAATAGCTATACCACTGGAAAAACAAATGTGAAGGTCACAGCCTAGAGACTCAGACCCACTAAAAGACTGAGATTTAATCTTCAGGTTATAGACTGCTCCCCCTCCTCACCTTTTACCAGCACACCAACAGAGCTCCAGTGTAATAACAATAGGCTACAGATGAAAGAGCCACAAGCCACAGACTTCCTCTGAGGAGGAAAACACAGAAAGCCCAAAGTTAGGGAGACGAAAAAACAAGGACACTGGAGGGATCTGACTTCTCTGGCACCATAGCCACAGGAAACATTAAACCCAGATTAACATACATTTTCTTACTAAAAGCCCATTTATCAGTCTCTAGTAGCCAAAATAAGTTCAGTTTTCCACAAAATATTATGAAGAATACCAAAACTTAAGAAAAAAGATGTTCAACACCATATGTCATCGAGGAAATACAAATTAAAACTACAATGACATACCATGACACAACTATTAGAGTGACTAAAATCCAAAACATTGACAATACCAACTGCAGGCAAAAATTTGGAGTATTAGGAGCTTTCATTCTTTGCTGGTGGGAACACAAAATGGTACAGACATTTTGACACATTCTTACAAAACTGAACCTAATCTTACCATGTGATCCAGCAATTGTACTACTAGGTATTTACTTAACTCATTTGAAAATTTATATTCCCACAAAACCTGCATGCAAATGTTTTTAAAAACTTTATTCATAATTGCCAGAAACTGAAAGCAACCAAGATGTCCTTCAACAGGTAAATAGATAAATAAACCATGGTACATCCATACAATGGAATATTATTCAGGGATAAAAAAAAGAGCTATAAAGCCACACAAAGACACGGATGAACCTTAAATGCATATTGCTAAGTGCAAGAAGACAGTCTGCAAAGGCTACATACATATGACCTATTTATATGACAATCCAGAAAAATCAAAACTCTGTAGACAGTAAACAGATCAGTCATGGATAGGAGGTTAGGGGAGAGGGAAGGTAAAATAGGTGAAGCACAGAGCATTTTTAAGGCAGTGACACTACTCTGTATGGTACTATAAATGTAGATATGTGACACTACGCATTTGTTGAAACCCACAGAACTTTACAGCACAAAGAGTGAACCTGAATATATGCAAATTTTAAAAAATCATTTAGGAGTTCAGGGGATCCCAGTATGGAATGCACAATACAACAAAACTCTACCTGTATTACAAATGTCTGGAACAACCTCACTGAAGGGAGACGGAGAGGTGCCGACTTGAGTAATTTTGGAAATGAATGGTGTCCATAAGAATATACATAAGCTCTGTGCTCCAGTTAATGAAATTATTTCCCATGGGAGTATGGGTTAGTGATTCTGAAACCACTATACATGAATACTAGAACTGAACAACTAAGTAAACGGGTGGCAAATGGTAGGAGCCAGATTTCTCACTGTTAAATTAGGAGGTTATAGGCAAACAAGAGAAAAAGGCTAGAATAATCTATGTGGTGATGGATTAGAGTTGGAGACATCTGTATGAACTTGTGTTTCACCTTAATTTAGACACAAATAGTTACATATGGAAATATTTGTAGATATGTCTATATAGAAAGTTAGTATACACACCTACTCCCTTGCTGTCAGCTAAGAAGGCCTAGATGCAAAGTAGCAGTGAACACACCTAGTACCCGGATCTTAGTTTCTAATATCATTCTCCAATAAAAGGAACCAAGGTTTCTTGGAAAAATGCCTGGTTCTAGGGCTGGTACAGGAAATATAAGGATGAGCCTGGAGTATCTTGTAGTACCAGAAATTAAGGAAGTACTAAAACAAACATCCACATACGAGATGGAGATATGTTAAGGGACACAGGAGCCAACTGAAAGAGCAGCAGTGGCTTGATCTGGAAAAATTTGAGCAACAAATAAATAAAGTAGTGTTAAATAATAATCCAAAGTATATCTATAAGTCCATTCCGATGTAAATAAATGACTGAATAAATAATTGGGGAAGAAGAGACAAATTTCCCATGCAGAATTCCAAATAATTTATATAGACATTCTGCCCTAAAGCAGGGAGAGCATAGCTCCCAAATTCTCAAGTGTTGGCTTTCCATAGTGATTCTTTCCAAAGAGTATAGTATGAAAAGGGAGGGGAGTAACAGTGGAGAAGCCTGACCAACACTATCTTAGCTGGGTGATCAAGGTCAATATCCATAGTGATGTCATATTGATAGTATGTACTCTTGGCATGTGGTCTTCCTCCCAAACCTCACAATCCCAATCTAATCATGAGAAAAACATCAGACAATTCCCAATGGAGGAAGATTCTACAAAAGACCAAACCAGTACTCTTCAAAACTATCAAGCTTATCAAAAACAAGGGAAGTCTGAGAAACTGCCATTGCCAAGAGGAGCCTAAGGAGACATGACAACAACGTGTAATGTAGTGTCCTGGAGGGAATCCTGGAAGAGAATGAGGACATTAGGTAAAAACTAAGGAAATCTAAGTAAATAACAGACTTTAGTTAATGTACAAGTATTGGTTGATTATTCATAACAAATGTACTGTACTAATGTAAGATGTTAATAATAGAGGAAACTGAGTTGTGTCTGAGCATAGCATCAAAGGGTGGAGCAAGTAACACCTCTGATGGTGGAAGGGCACTGTAAAGTTTGGTGACAAAAGGCATGAATATAAAGAAGATGAGGAATTACAATCTCTTTTCAATATGATATGTGCCTTAATTTACAGATTTCCCTCCCATTTCTTTTATGTTGTCCTTAAAGTGTATTTTGATGACGATTGTTTTTCTATAAAGATTCTCACAGTCTGGATTTTGCTAGTTGAATCCTCATGGAGTAGTTCAACATATCTTCAGGCTGTTGGATTACCTGTAAGTGAGATGCTGGATCAGATGCAGGTTCTTGCTTTTGACGTGACTCTAGGTAGTGGTGTATCTTTCAGCAGAAGGTGCTTAGTGTCTACTTGTCTCTCTTTTGGAGATGTTGGCAGTCATTGATGCTCAATATCTAGATCTTAAGGGATTGCACAGTGGTGGCATTCTTTGTTTTATTTTAACTTTAAAACTTTCTAAAATCAGCTTTACTGAAGTATAATTTACACACAATAAAAGTCATCAATTTTAAATTGTAGGAAAAAAAAGAGTCTGCAGAAATAAAAATGCATGGTTGTAATAGAGCCTTGGATTTCTGTTATTCTATATGTGAATGAAAGCATTGTATATACTCTCATTCTTTCCCATTTACAAAAAACAAAATAATGACCATAAGTTTTCAAGGAATTAACAAAACTGGAGAAAATGTATTCCTTTTTCTGTTCATTGACATCACTGATAATCCTCACATAAGTGAGAATGACCTTAATCTTCACACTGAAATATATATTTCTAGATCTCTTTCACATGTATAACGCATCATAGTTTGCAAAAACCTTTTTACGCTTGTTTTCTCATTTGGTACAAATAACCATATCATAAGAAGGCAGAATAGATATTATTAATGCAATGAGCTATACTGAATTTGGACACAAGGGAGTCAGGGAAGGGGAGAGAAAACAGGAAATAGCCACGGAAATGAAATGAACACTCATGTGTATGACAGAGAGAAGATGAAAGAAGGAGACATTCTGGCAAAGCTGATAATCTCAGTTAGAAGTTATCGATATCAGTTTGAAAAAATATTCCGTTTTTTTAAACCTTGAAAAGAGTCACATATCCAGGGCCAATAAAAATATGTGGAAGCCTCTTCGCAAACAACAACACACTCTCCAAGAAAAACAGATGGAGAAATAGGAAACAAAATGAGCTAAATTTATTTTCCCGAGTCAAACTTTTACATTTTTTCAAAGATGTATCTGCATTGGCAGAGACTAGAAAGAACACTGCTCTTGAGGAAGAAAGCTTCAAGTCCCAGTTCCACCATGTAGCTACATGACCTTGGGGGATTCACAAACCTCTGTGCTCCAAGTACCTCATTTGAATAATTAGGAAATAATGTCTATTTCCTAGGACTGTAGAAAACACAAAACGAAACTATACGTAGAATGTTCCAGGACAAATATTATTTCTTTTGAAAGCTCAGCACCTACAGCACTGTGTGGGGTCACCAGGGCCTAATCATTACGGCCTTTGGGAGCATTTTCTCTCAATACTTCAGAAACTGCCCCCAAGCAGAAAAAAACTTAAACAGTTTTATTCAATTTCAATAACTTCTTCAGCAAAGACAAATTGGCAAATGCATTATGCAACCAGTCTATGGTTACGAAAATTGACATTGGATATGATTCAGAAAAATTTATCCAAATTAAAGGAGAAAGAAACACCTTTTTTTTTTTTTTTTGCTGAGGAAGATTTTCCCTGAGTTAACTTCTGTTGCCAATCTTCCTCTATTTTGTATGTGAGCCGCCACCACACATGGCCACTGACAGACGAGTGGTGTAGGTCCACGCCCAGGAACCAAACCCAGGCTGCCAAAGTGGAGCATGCTGAACTTAACCACTCAGCCATCAGGGCTGGCCCAGAACAAAATTCTTTATCAGGGGCCCGCCCAGTGGCATAGTGGTTAAGTTCATGCTCTCCGCTGTGGCAGTCCGGGGTTCGCAGGTTCGGATCCTGGACATGGACCTACACACCACTTATCAAGTCATGCTATGGCAGGCATCCCACATAAAGTAGAGGAAGATGGGCACAGGTGTTAGCTCAGGGCCAATCTTCCTCAGCAAAAAAGAGGGGGATTGGCAGCAGATGTTAGCTAAGGGCTAATCTTCCTCAAAAAAAAAAAATTCTTTATCGTTAAAAAAAGAGGCTCTTCCTCCTTTCTGCCAATATTTTTCTTAGTTTGTACTCCAAATAGGACTCTAATGATCATTTTGATATAAAGTTTATAAATGCCTTTGATTATCAAATGTTATTCACACAAGCTCCACAGCAGGAATTCTTATTACTATATTCATATTTTTATATGATTATATATTTTCTATAAATAAATACCAACAAACAATAAATCATAATTTTTACTTCAGGGACTCGAAACCCCTCCTCTCAAAAATATAACGTTAAGCATAAAAAGCAAATTGTCAAATGATATAGAGCGTATAATGTCATTTACATAAATTTTAAACATAAAGAAAAATACTATTCAGTGCTTCACCTTTC
Source organism: Tapirus indicus (assembly GCA_031878705.1). Taxonomy (NCBI): domain Eukaryota; kingdom Metazoa; phylum Chordata; class Mammalia; order Perissodactyla; family Tapiridae; genus Tapirus; species Tapirus indicus. The sequence continues at coordinate 15,012,287 of CM062937.1, forward strand.
ATTTCATATATATATATATATATATATATATATATGTATATATATACACACAAGACAAACACCAGTCTCCTTTGAGGAAGAACAGGAATATGATTAGGGAGAGGCTACAAATGTATCTCTAATATATTGTTTCTTAATAAATATCTGAAGCACAGATGTTAAAATAATCAGATTTGATAAATCTAGGTATTAGGAAAAAAGATGTTTATTATGTTACTATGCTTTGTTGTATCATGTAATAGTGTTTTAATTAAATTATAATTATTAATTAAATTATATGTTATAATTAAGACAAAGTATACACATGGAATAAAACCCTTTATTAAAGAATAATAAAGCACACAATATGAAAATTTAGAGTTTCCTAATCTATCTCTACCATCCTAGGCCTGCTTACTGAAAGTTATCACTTTTGATCAAATATGTTTTAGTTCTTTTATAGTTACCTCAATAAATCTCAAACATATACCACCTGTCCTAATTTTATGCAAAATCTATTAACATCTTTCTATAAAAGACAAAAAACATTAGCTCCCTGAAACTACCTTTCCTCAACCCCCTGCTCCCCTCAAATTTGTTAGTCATCATTCAGATACTCCCTGAAACTTGAAGTCATGTTACTTTTGCAAGATATTCATCAATTTCCTGGCCCAATATCCCTACACCTCACCCTTGTTCTTGGGATTTTAAATCTTTTTTGTGCTTTTTTACAATAAAAATATAATTTGGGGAGAGAAAGAAAGTGAGCTGGAAGCTAACAGTCATCTTTTTATTATTATTATTTTTAAGTTGTGGTAAAATGCACAGAAAATTTACCATCTTACCCATATTTCGGTGTATAGTTCAGTGGTTTGAAGTAGTACATTCACATTGTTGTGCACCCATCACCACCACCCATCTCCAGAACTCTTTTTGTCTTGTCAAACTGAAACTCTGTAATCATTAAACAATAACTTCCTTTTTCCTCTCCCCACCCCAACAGTCCCTGGCAACCACCATTCTACTTTCTGTATTTATGAATTTGACTACTCTAGGTATCTTATGTAATGGAATCATATAGTGTCTTGTCTTTTGTGACTGGTTTATTTCACTTACCAGTGTTCATCCGTGGAGTAGCACGTGTCAGAATTTCCTTCATTTCTAAAGCTCAATAACATTCCATTATACATACATACTACATTTTGTTTATCTTCTGTCAGTGGACATGGTTGCTTCCACCTTTTGGCTACTGTGAACAATGCTGCTATGAAAATGGTGTACAAATATCTCTTCAAGATGCTACCTTCAATTATTTTGGATATATATCCAGAAGTGAAATTGCTGGATCATACAGTAATTGTATTTTTCATTTCCATAGTGGCTATACTATTTTACACTGCCACCAACAGTGCACAAGGGTTCTGATTTCTCCATGTTCTCATCAACACTTATTATTTTCTGTTTTTTTGATAGCCATTTTAATGGGTGTGAGGTGGTATCTCACTGTGGTCTTGATTTGCATTTCCCTAATGGTCACTCATCTTGAGCGTCTTTTCATGTGCTTATTGGCCATTTGTATATCTTCTTTGGAGAAATGTCTATTCAAGCCCTTTGGCTCTTTTTTAATCAGGTTAGTTGTTTTCTTTTTGAGTTGAAGGGCTTCTTTAATATTAACCCCTTATCAGATGTAAGATTTGTAAATATTTTCTCCAATTCTACAGGTTGCCTTTTCACTCTATTGATTGTTTCCTTTGATGGACAGAATTTTTAACTTTGATGTAGTTCAATTTATCTATTTTTTTATGTTGTTGCCTATGCTATTGGTGTCATATCCAAGAAATCCTTGCCAAATCCAATGTCACGAAAATTTTCCTCTGTTTTCTTCTAAGAGTTTTATAGTTTTAGCTCTTACATTTAGGTCTTTGATCCTTTTTAAATTAATTGTTGTATATAGTGTATAAGTCCAATTTCATTCTTTTGCAACAAAAACCTTTTGTTGAAAAGACTGTCTTTTCCTCATTGAATGGTCTTGGCATCCTTGTCAAAATCATTTGATTTCCATATATGTGAAAGGTTATTTCTGAGCTTTGTATTCTATTTCATTGGTCTACATGTCTATCTTTATGCCAGTTTTACACTGTTTTTGTTACTGTAGCTTTGTAATAGTGGTTTTTTGGGTTTTTTGTGTGTGAGGAAGATTAGCCCTGAGCTAACATCCATTGCCAATCCTCCTCTTTTTGCTGAGGAAGATTGGTCCTGGACTAACATCCATGCCCATCTTCCTCTACTTTATAAGGGATGCCACCACAGCATGGCTGACAAGTGGCATGTTGGTCCATGCCCGGGATCCAAACGTGTGAACTCTGGGCCGCTGAAGCAGAGCACGCAATCTTAACTGCTACGCCACCAGGCCAGCTCTTGTAATAAGTTTTAAAATCAAGAAGTATGAGACATACTTTGTTTTTCCTTTCAAAGAAAGATTATTTTGGCCATTCAGAGTCCCATAAGATCCCATGTGAATTTTAGGATGAGTTTCTCTAGTTCTGCAAAAAGACTATTGGGGCTTTGATATGGATTGCATTGAATCTATAGATTGTTTTGGGTAGTATCAACATCATAATAGTATTAAGTCATTTAATCCATGAACATGGATGTCTTTCGACTTATTTGTGTCTTCTTCTTTAATTTTTTTTCAGCAATATGTTGTAGTTTTTGGTGTACAAATCTTTCACCTCCTTGGATAATTAATAAATATTTTATTCTTCTTGTTGCAATTTTAAATGGAATTGTTTTCTTAATTTCCTTTTCAGATTGTTCATTGTTAGTGTATAGAATCCAACTGATTTTTTGTGCATTGATTTTGTATCCTGCAACTTTGCTGGATTAATCAGTTTAATTAATTAGGAATTTTTAGGGTTTTCTACATAAAAGATCATGTTGTCTTCCAACAGAGATAATTTTACTTCTTCCTTTCCAATTTGGATGCCTTTTATTTACTTTTCTCACCTAATGCTCTGGCTAGGAGTTTTTGGTACTATGCTGAATAGAAATGGTGACAGTGGGCATCCTTGCCTTTCCCCAAATCTTATATGTATGATGTTCTGACGTTAGTTGTGGGCTTTTCATATATGGCTTTTATTATGTTGAGGTAGTTTCCTTCTCTTCCTAGTTTTTTGAGTGTTTTTATCATAAAAAGCATGTAAAATTTTGTCAAATGTTTTTTCTGCATCAGTTGAGATGATCATGTGAGTTTTTCCTTCATTCTGTTAATGTGATGTGTTACATTGATCGGTTTGTATGTTAAACATATGTTTCCCATATTCTTGCATTCCAGAAATCAATCCCACTAAGTCATGGTATATAATTCTTTTAATGTGCTGTTCAATTCTGTTTGCTTATATTTTGCTAAGTATTTTTGCATCCGTATTCATCAGGGATATTTGTCTGTAGTTTTCTTTTGTTGTAAGTCTTTGTCTGGTTTTGCTATCAGGATAATGCTGATCTCATAGGATGAGTTTGGCAGTGTTCTTTAGTTTTCTGGAAGATTTTGAGGGGGATTGGTGTTAATTCTTCTTTAAATGTTTTGTAGAATTCACCAGTGAAGCCATATGGTTCTGGACTTTTTCCTGTTGAAAGGTTTTTGATGACTGATTCCATCTCCTTCCTAGTTATAGATCTGTTCAAGTTTTCTATTTGTTCATGATTTAATCTTTGAAGCTTGTATGTTTCTAGGAATTTATCCATTTCATCATGGTTATTCAGTTTGTCAATGATTTTGGTTATGTGAGTCTTCTTCTATTCTTAATAAATCTAGATAAAGGTTTGTCAATTTTGTTGATATTTTAGAAGAAACAGCTCTTAGTTTCATTGACTTTCTTTACTGTTTTCCTATTCACTATTTTATCTCTGCTCAATTTTTACTATTTCCTTCCTTCTACAAACTTATGTTTAATTTGTTCTCCTTTTTCTATTTTCTTAAGGTGTAAATTTAGGTTACCAATTTGAGATCTTCTTTCTTAAATGTAAGCCTTTACATCTATAAACATCCCTCTTAATACCACTTTTGTTGCATCCCGTAAGTTTTGGTATGTTGTGTTTTCATTTTCAACTGTCTCAAGATATTTTCTAATTTTTCCTGTAATTTCTTCTTTCACCTATTGGTTGTTTAAGAGTATATTGTTTAATTTCCACATATTCATGGATTTTCCAATTTTCATTCTGCTGTTTATTTCTAGTTTCATTCCTTTGTGATCAGAAAAGATACTTTGATTAATTTTAATCTTTTAAAATCTATTAAGATTTGTTTTGTGGCCTAACATAAGGTCTATCTTGGAGGATGTGCACTTGAGAAAAAAGTGTATTCTGTTATCGTTGAGTGGAGTGGTCTGTATATGTCAGTTAGGTTCAATTGGTCTATACCGCTGTTCAAGTCATGTATTTCCTTATTGATTTTCTGTCTGGTTGTTCTATCCATTATTGAAAGAGGGGCACTGAAGTCTGCTACTATAATTGTGGAGCTGCCAATTTCACCTTTCAATTCTGTCCATTTTTGCTGCAGATATTTAGGAACTCTGATGTTTGGTGCATATATGTTTATAATTGTTATATCTTCTTGATGACTTGATTTTTTATTCATTATATAGTGTCTTTGTCTCTTCTAAGAGTTTTTGATTTAAAGTCTATTTTGTCTGATATTAGTATAACCACCTCTGCTCTCCAAAGTTACAATTTTCTTGGATAATCTTTTTCCATCCTTTCACTTTCTACCTCTGTGTGTCCTTAGATCTAAATTGAGTCTCTTGTAGACAGTAGATAGTTGGATCCTCTTTTTTGAATCCATTCTGTCAATCTACTAATCTGTGTCTTTTGTGAAGTTTAATCTGTTTACATTTAAAGTAATTACTGACAAGGAAGTACTTACTATTGCCATTTTGTTATTTGTTTTCTGTGTGCCTTATAGCTTTTTTGTCCCTCATTTCCTCTCTTACTGCCTTCTTTTGTGTTTGGCAGATATTTTGTAATGACACATTTTATTCCCTTCTCATTTCCTTTTGTGTATATTCTGTAGATATTTTCTTGGTGGTAACCATGGGGATTGCACATAACATCCTAAAGTTATAACTATCTATTTTGAACTGATAACTTCAATAGCATACAAAAACTACTCTTTTACTGCTTTACACTCCCCCATTTTATGTTATTGATGTCACAAATTACACATTTATATATTGTGTATACATTAACATACATTTATAATTATATGGAGTTTGAATCAAAATGACAATAATATAGGTTTTTACATTTGTTTATGTATTCACCTTTACTGGAGAACTTTATTTTTTGTATCATTTTGAGTTTACCATCTAGGGTCCTTTCATGTCAACTTGAAGGATTCTCTTTAGCATTTCTTGTAGGACAAATCTAGTGGTAATTAAGTACCTCTGCTTTTATTTATCTGGGAATGTCTTAATTTCTCCCTCATTTTTCAAGGACTGCTTTGTAAGAAAGAGAATTCTCAGTTGACAGGTTGTTTTTTTTCTTTCAGGACTTTAAATATATCATCCCATGTCTTTCAGGCCTGCAGAGTTTCTGCTGAGAAATATGCTGATAATCTTACTGAGGAGCCTTTGTATGTGATGAGTTGCTTTTCTCTTGCTGCTTTCAAGATTCTCTCTTTGTTTTTGACTTCCCACAGTTTTATTACATTGTGTCTCAGTGTGGGTCTCTTTGGGGTTTATTCCACTCGGAGATCATTGAGCTTCTTGTAATCTGTGTCTGTGTCTCTCCTCAATTTTGGGACTTTTCCAGCTACGATCATCTCTTCAAATCAGCTTTTTGCTCTTTTCTCTCTCTGTTCTTCTTTTGAGACTCCTGTAACACAAATATTGGTCCACTTGATGGTGTCCCATAAATCCTTAGGCTCTGTTCTCTCTTCATTCTTTTCTCTTTTTTGGTCCTCAGATGTGATAATTTCAAATAACCTGTCTTCAAGTTCACTGATTCTTTCTTCTACCTGTTAAGTTGAAACGCTCTAGTGAATTTTTCAATTTAGTTATTGTATTTTTCAGCTCAAGAATTTTTGTCTGACTCTTTTTCATAATTTCTATCTGTTTGTTGTTATTCTCAGTTTGTTTATATATCATTTTTCTGATTTCCTTTAGTTCTCTGTGTTCTCCTATTATCTTACTGAGCATATTTAAGATAGTTGTTTAAAAATCTATGTCAAGTAAGTCTGAAGCCTATGTTTCTTTAGGGTCAGTTTCTGGAGATTTATTTTGTCCCTTTGAATGGACCATGTTTCTCTATTTCTTTGTATGCCTTGTGATGTTTTGTTGAAAACTGGGCAATTAAAAAAATAACCACCTCACCCAGAGCCTCTGGAGACTGGCTCTGTACAGGGGAAGACCTTCACCGAAAAGCCTGATGTGAAAGCTTACAATTTTGTCAGGCCTTTTCTGGGCATATATCTTCCCTGGGCCTGTGTGTGTGCTTTTTATCCTATTCCCTTATGTTCATGACTGCTTTTAAAGGTCTTAATTTCCCTAACAGTCTCACTCCTATTCTTTCTCAAAGCCTTAGGTATTCTATTGTATTCCCCTCCCTGTAACCTCTTGCCTCAAGGCATCCATGGGTCTTCATTCCCCCTGAATCTCTCTCACATCATGGTGGCCACCAGTGTTTTTAGTAACCTCCAACCTGATAGTCAAACTATGCCATTATTCCCATCAGTGCTCCAAGTCAGGTGAGATAGAAACCAGTCCCTTGGGCAACCTCCATACAAGCCAGAATATTGCAAAAATGTTCTACTTTTTTTTCCATCCTGAATGAGGAACAAGGCATTGGTTGGCTTCTTATCCTGCCATACCAAGCAGTGAGTGGGGCAAACGTGAGCAAACACACGACAAAATTTCCTACCATTTTGAGAGTGGCTTTTCCTTGGTTGGGAATTCATTGAGTTGCTACAGGTCCTTAACTGGTTTCTATAGTTCCCACAGGGCTACTTTGGTCAGTATGTTGTTATTTACTTGATGTTTTGTAGGTGAATGAGGGAGCATCTTAGTTTGCCATCTTCCAGAGTCATCTTTTTAAGAAACATAAATTAGTGATATGTCTCCCATAAATTAGATTAAATTAGTCAATCTTTTCCTATTAAAATAAAAGCCAAAGTCCTTGGCCTTTGGGCTTTGCAGAATTTGTCCTAAGCCTTTGCTTTCCTTTCCAACTTTAATTTGTTCCATTCTTCCCATTTCTCACTAAGCTCCAACCACAACAATTTTCTTTTAGTTCCAGGAATGTTCAAGGTCTTCCTGGCATGAAGTCTTTTCACATGCTCTCATTTCTATCTTTCCTTCCCTCTCTGCATTGCTAATAGGTATTTTTTTGCCTCAAGTGTTATCTTATGAGACCATTCCTCAGGAAAGTTGTCCCTTACCTTTTAAGTTAGGTTATTCTCATTGTTATATGCATCACAACACCAGGCATTTTCCCTTCATTTTGCTTTCTCAACTGTAAATATAGGTTTTTTGGGGGTGATATTATTCACTCATTATCAATCTCCCTTACAAGCTGGTAAACTCTTTAGTATAGTGAAAATGTTTGCTGTTTATTGCTATATCCACAGTACCTATCACAATTCCTAGGACACTGTAGGCACTCAAAAATATTTTTGTTTGTTTCTTTGATGAAAAAATGCAGTTTTTCATTTTTACGTCTGCCTTGTTTTCCTTGTTCTCCTCTTTATTCCTATAGAGATACTGCTGCATATGGATTTCCTTTCTGGTTTTAATATTTACACTCTAGACAAGACTGTCTCAATGTCTTTCCATCTTAGCCCTAGGCTGACTCAGGGCAACATTACAAAGTAGCAAAGCTTTCCTCTTTCAGTGTCCTTTGCTCACCTTAATCATTTCCTTTCCCTTCAGGTAGCCGGTGCTCTCATCCTGTGAGGAAGTAATTGCATTTCTAAAAATGACCTTGAGTTCTTACTAAATTCTGAATTTACTTCATCAAGAGGCCCTCTTAGCAACAGACAGTGCATAAACATACAGTGGAATTGCCAACATCATTGACAAGCATGGAAGAAAGGTAATTTTGGAAGGAGCATCTCCAAACCCTTAATTAACAATGCAGAGTCCCTTCTACTCTGTCTCATTCCTTTTTTCATTCTTTCATTCACTGCAATGTGTTGAGTATCTACTACATGAACAGCATATGCTGGAACTAGTAGGATAAAGACAAATAAGGTTTGATCCCCATCTTTAAATTCAATCCAATAAAAGAGATGGATACTTGAACAAACAATTACAATACATTACCAATTATTAATTCATTCAACAAACATTTATTGAGAGCTTACTCTGTGTCAGGCGGTTGGGAAAACAAGGATGAAAAGAAATATCCTTGCTCTCAAACAGATTATAGTGTAAAGGCAAACATACTTGGAAGCAATTACTATTAAAATACATCACTAAGGTCTCATAGAAGTGGGAAATAATTGCCTCAAATAATTCTTTCAGCAAGTCTGCTAATAAAGGCAATTTGCATCCTCAAGAAAATTTTGCTGTTGGTCCCTTTAGTAAATGGTAAGGAGACAGACCATTTTTTTTTTACAGAAAGAAAGACAGTACAATATAAAGGGAAAATTATGATGAAGGAAGACAAAAGCACCTATAAAATACAAGGAAAGAAATGTCAAGAGGATAACAGGTTAGAGTAAAGGCACATTTAAACTTTTAGTAAGGTCAAATGGGAACCAATTAAAAACGATAATACTTTCTCAATTCAGTTCCACAGCTAAAGGACTGCGGGGACGTTGTTGGGTCACTTGGTTCAATTCCCTGCTTCTGGGCTGTACTTAATTTCAACTATCCTGGGTAAGTGACTGTGATGTTCCCACCTGTACCCTTTGGTTTCTATGCAATAGCTTTATTTTCTCCAATTAAACCAATTCATGTTTTATACCTTGGCAGAAGGAACCGGCAGAACCAGCATCTATCTAATTCTTTGCTCTTTGAGGCCTTCCCAGAGTCAGTATCTGGTATAGAATTCACTAACACACTTGCAGCGAGACATGGACCATCCAGAACACATCCCCTTAATCTTCATTATGAAATTGTTAGGAAGGATAGAGTGTGGGGACCTGAAATACAGGGAAGTATCTTAACCTATTTTTTGGTACCTCGACGAAGTGACACTTAGCAAGTTTTTGAATTTGTTTGTGCTAAAGATCCAAATTATAAAATATGTGAAATTTAAGGTCCCTCTCAGGGTTGATAGTCTAGAAATCTGTATATTCTGACATTTTATTGAAACTTACAAGGGGAAAGCAAAACATCAATTGTAGTGAATACTGGAATGCTCTGCCCAGATCCCACCTCAGGGCCCATTCATCCCATTCCTCAACTTTGTAATATTAAGGGGCTTTTATGCATGGATAACACTCACTCCTTGTTACGTTTCTTGAATGTTCAATTTATTAAATCATCGCCAATAAAATTTATAAATTAATTTTCGTTAAATATTTCAACCTTTATTATAAACTTAACTAAATCTCCTTAAACAATTTAAAATAGACTTACGCATTTAACCTGGCTGAATGTTTGAGCTTTTGCACAGCTCAAACATCTTAATCAGTAGCCAAAACATAGAGAAATGCAATGTTTTCAAAATGTATTACTATACTTAGATTAAGCTTGTTCTAGAACATTACCAACATGTGCTTGATTTATTTATTATGTCAGTATTTCCCTACGTATTGCTAGTGTTATGGAAATATTAACTTTGATACCATTCCAAAGTTATGGTACTCTTATCAAATCAATGGGATAAAGAACACAATCTCAGAAATCTAAGGTTATAGAATCCGGGTTACCAACTAACTGATCCTCAGTTGGGAAATGAGATTTGATTGTTTCTCTCAAGGTGACTTTAAAAAATTATGCAGTCTTCTATAGTTATAACTGCTTATTAAACTAGCAAGAGTTTTTAAAATCATGATTTCAAGTACATTTTAGCTCTTTGTAACTGGTGGTTACTTTCCAAATGATGTATCCTCAAGGTTCATTTGGTTGATGTTCAATAACACATGTTCCATTACCAGAGCATTTAAATCTATGTATACACAATGATATCCTAGTCGCAATGAGCACACCTAGCACCCAAATCTTGGTTTCAAGATACCTTTACCCAATAAAAGAAGTAGGGCTACGTGGAGAAATGGCTGATTCCAGGGGTAGAAGAGAGAAATACAAGACAAGCCTGGAATATCTTATTGTGCCAGAAAGTAGGAAATGGCTCAAAAAATGATGGGGAAAATGCCCACTAATAAATGTAGAAGGAATGAAAGAGGAATTAGCAAATTTTTCAACCATAGAGTAATAGCTGATTCAGACAAGAATCATTAATGGGTGCCAAAATCATGGGGTGAAAATTTTTTCGGATACTTATGCTTTCAAAGTATCTCCCCACAGTTTATTTAATTTCAAAGGGAAAATGATATGCTTACAATGGAGAATGCTGGCAGATAACACCTTAATCAAGTTTCAAAGTTAACATCATCAATATTGATAGAAATCAACACCCCTGAGGTGACGCATAGAGAGGGGCAACAGCATCACATACATAAAGTTCCTGCCAAAAATACATAACATGAATCTACACGAGGAAACAAACTCCAATTAAGGTTCATTCTACAAAACAACTGGCCTGTACACTTCAAAAATGTTAGTGTATGAAAGCAAAAACGACTGAGGAAATCTTCTAAATTAAAGAAGACAAAGAGACTGAAAATTAAATGCGATGTGTAATGCTGGTATTGGATCTGAGATTGGGAAAAAAATGTTATAAAAAATGTTACTGGGATAATTGGTAAAATTTGGATATGCATTATATATTAAATGATAACATTGTATTACTGCTAAGTTTTATGACTTTGACTACTATATTGTGGTTAGGTAAAATAATTTCCTTGTTAGAAAACACACATTGAAATATTTTGTGGTACGGGGCTAGCCTCGTGGCATAGTGGTTAAGTTTGCACGCTCAGCTTTGGCGGCCCAGGGTTCGCAGGTTCAGATCCCAGGTGCAGACCGACGCACCGCTTGTCAAGCCATGCTGTGGTGGCGTCCCATATAAAGTAGAGGAAGACGGGCACGGATGTTAGCCCAGGGCCAGTCTTCCTCAGCAAAAAGAGGAGGATTGGCAACGGATGTTACCTCAGGGCTGGTCTTCCTCACAAGAAAAAAGAAAGAAAGAAATATTTTGTGGTAGAGTCACCAAGCCTGAAATTTACTCTCAAATGATTTAGTGATTTAGCTATTATAACAATGATCTTATATATACATATAAGTGAGAGAGCTAAAACAAATATGGAAAACGTAAACAACTGGTGAGTGTAGGCACAGGGTATATAGGAATGAGGAATGTGAGTTGTTGGAGGAACAGACTTCTGCTGTTGTTCCACCACTTTTCACCTGACAGAGCTCTTGAAAGAAATGTATTTCCTTTTAGGCTCATGTGTTTTACTAATTTTTCCAATTTACTGCAGTATATTACTTAAAGAGTAGTATATATAGCACTATAATGTAACATACATGCATATATAATAATATACTATATGTGGTATATATAGAATATATCAAAATATCCTACTTAGACAGTGAAGTTTAATAAATCACTACACTTTTTTACTATTGATTAGGTACATTACTTTACAGACCTTACGTCTGTCAATTTGTGAGCACTATTGTCCCTTCTTTCTGGTATGTTCTTCCTCCACTTCTCAAGCTCAACTGAAACAGAACCTCCTCTATGATCCTACCCTATCTCCTTCTCCTCTGCCCCCATGATCCTTCAAATAATGTTCTGACATATTGCCATTTTTCTTTCTGCCTTAGGGTTACCTCTTTGCACCTGGTGTTTCTGAACTACCCTCAAACAGTCCCTCCCTTTTCCCCACCCACAATTTGAAAGGGGAGTACGGGCTTTATCTTCCTTCAAATTATATCTCCTACTTCTTCCTTCTTTCACCTCACTACTGCCTCAGAATGTCATAGTAGTTAAGATCACAGGCTTTGGTGTAAGTCTCAGCCCAGTTCAAATGGTGGTTGTACCATCAGCCAGGTGTATGGCTTTGGATATTTACTTCTCTACACTTCGGTTTTCTCATCACTAAAATGTTAAACTGTTCTTCATAGAGTTGTAGTGAGCATCACATAAGTTAACGAATGCCAAACTCTTAGCACTGTGACTAGCAAAAAAACTGCTCAGTGAATATTACCTGCTATCATCATCCTCATCATCATCACCAACATCATCAATTCTACAGTCACAACATTAGTAGCTGTCAAGAGCCACAAAATCAGAAAAATTGATGAAGTGTGAATGTCTATGGTTGCTGAAATTAAACAGTGTTTAATGAGATATTAACCATGGTTAACTCTTCTGACCAAAACTTCAGAGACTCTCATAGAGGAAAAGTTACAGGAATTTTAGTATCGAATTCATCAAAATCAACCATTACTTCTTAATCTAATTAATTACAGTAACTTTAACAGTATGTGTTTCAAAAACAGAGAAATCTATTAACCAAGTATAATACGACTCATATATTCATCGATGCATCCTTTAGCCAACATTTATTGAACATCTATCATGTGTCAGGTTGTCTTCTAAGTGTTAGTGATGTTGCGATAAACGAAGATAAATTCTCTGCTTCCATGAAATTCACATTCCAAATGGAGGTGGAAGATACAGTCATTCCACCCCAAAATAAATGCTGTATATTATATATTAAATAGTGATAAGTGCAAAGACAAAAAGAGTTAGAGACAGAGAATAATGAGGAGGGTACTCCTTAAATGGGGAAGTCAGAGAAGGCCTCTCAGATAAGTTATCACTCTTGAAATTCCTGATTAAATTCATATTCTCATATTTTGAATACTATAAGACATTAAGTCTAACAGTACACATCAAACATATTCTTAATTGTGCAAAGTCTTGTCCAAGATCACTGTCCAAATATTTAAATAAAAGAACATAATTACTGATTATGGATTAAGTCCAATCCACTGTATACCTGCAGCCCTTGAGCATGTACTGAAATGTACTCTAACTGCGATTAGTTCCGTAATGTGAAGTGCCACTTGTTTTCCAGTGAAACAGGGAAGCCAGCCTGAGGCAACTAGTTTATGCTAGCCTGAGCCACATTTAGGCAATTTATGGGAAGTAGTTTATTCCAGACTCATTTGTCAGTCTACAAATACCATTCTCTTCTGACTTCTGTGTCTGTTCAGTATGCTAATGGTTAGCAGTATTCTTCTGTAATCAAAGTATGGCCGTGACACTTCTTTTTCTCCCCCACCCCACCATTTTTTGTTATCCTTCACTTCAAATATACTATAAACCCCTAAAAGCTTCCACCTTTTTTCAAAAATATATAAAGTATATTATTCTACTTTTAAGAGTCATACCACATTATATAAGGGCTCCCATATTTCACTTGGTTATTGAGTCTGTGATACGCTGCCCAGATTCACCTTCAAGAATGAAGGACCTATTCTCCTAGGTGCTGGACGTACTCCCAGAAGACAGTCCTCAGCTATCAGCCTTCTTTTGGAAGTGCCTTGGTTGAGGACAGCTGCCTTGCCCAAGGTTATGCCCCTTCCCTGGACGTCCTGCCTCCAAAGATTGGTCAACACAGGAGTATAAAGACCCAGCCCTCTCACCTCAACTCAGGACAACTCTGCAAAGCCAATCCATACCCATGGGTGAGCTGTGGCATTCACTGAGATTGATTTCAGCCCAACTCTTCCTTCTGCCCAATCTTACTTCTTTCTCTTCCCTTCCATAGGTATTTTTTCCAGAGCACTCTCTAATAAGCTATCAGATTCCAGGGAAAATGGCATAAATGTAATGGCTTCCATTAAAGACCTAAGGGATGCACAGGTGATGATCCCATCATATTTCCACCTAATTCACCAGTCACTCACCTTAAAAAACCAAATGGATTCTGAAGGATAACAATGGATTACCACAAACTCAAGTAAGCAGTAGTAGCCCAATTGCAAAATGTGTCATCTTTGCTAATACATTACTATGACCTTAAGCACACGGTGTGTGACCATTGATCTGTCTGATTTTCTAACCATAAAAGAAAACAAGATCAGAAAGAGCTCATATTCATTTGGAATGGATAAGAGTATATACTTGCAATCTTGCCCAAGGGTATGTAAACTTTTCCCTCTCGTGATATAGTTTTAAGAGATTGTAACTGACTAGGCATACCACAGAAAATCTCACTGGTTCACTATATCTAAGATATCATGTAAATTGTACCATATGAAAAAGAAGTGGCAAGTATATTTTAAGCCTAGGTAAAATATATGCATACAAGAGGATGGGAGATAAACCCAACAAAGATTTAGGTCCTGCTATATCAGTAAAATTTTTAGCAGTTTCATGGTCTTGGGCATTTGGGGATGTGCTCTCCAAAGAAAGGACAGATTATTGCAACTTGCACTTCCTACTACAAAGAAGGAAGTACCTTGCCTGGTGCATGCTTCCATGTTCTGGAGGCAGCATATTCCATAGCCAGGAATACAGCACCAAATCATATGCCAGGAGGAATAAAAGGCTTCCAGCTTTGAGTAAAGATCAAAGCAGGAAAAGAATATATAGCAATCCAGACTATGGTGCAAGTATCCCTGTCACTTGAGTAACATAACTCACTAGTATGGCATAGCTTAGAGATATCTATGGTGGGAAAAGGTGCCATATGGTGTTGACAGCAAGCTCAAATGGGAGAATCACAACACAGATGTCTAGGGCTTTGGATTAAGGCCACGCTGTCTATAGAAGATATTTATAGATCTTTTGAAAAGTAGGTCCTGGTATACTGCTGGGTCCAGGTAGAAATGCAGTGCCTGGCCATTGACATCAAATAATCATGAGGCCTGAACTGCTCATTATGAGCTAATTACCATCAGATCACAAATTCATGAGGTCAGGTGGGTCCAGGACCAGTAAGTACATCATGAGATAGAAGTGATACTTTCAAGATCAAGAATTAACAGGACCAGGAGACAGAAGAAAAGGCAGGTAGCTTAGATCCTGAAGTCATATACTGTTGTTGCTGTAACATTTGACAAGCAACTCATACCTATCACCATATAGGGGGATCCCTTATATGGCCAATTGACAGGAGAGAAAAAAAGCCAAGTTTGGTATACAGATGGGTTGGTGTGGTGTGTAGATAAAATCTGGAAATGGATGGAGGCTAGATTGCAGTGTGACTTAGAGGCGGCTCTTAAAAACAGTGGCAAGGGGAAATTCTCCCAATAGGCACAGCTTAAGGCAGTGGATGTAGTCAGGTTCTTTGTGTAGAAAGGGAAATGTCCTGAGATTATAATGTGCATGAACTTATAAGCAGGGGCAAATGGCTTGACTAGGAGGTCAGTGGTCAAGAATAAAAAATGGAGAAAAAGGAAGGAAGGAGTTGGACTCATGATGTTGGCGTAGGTGGACTGTGAACTCACCTCCCCCCATGGACACAATGAATTTACAACTACTCTTGGAACAATTACCCCGGAGAGGGAACCGAAAACTGGATGAAAAGAAGCCCCACAACAAGGGACAGTGCTGACTGAAGTGGAAGAAGCAGAAATTCCTTTCTGGAGAGAAAAAGCCACCTTCTAGCTGTGACACTTCATGGCCAGATGGGACCAATCATAAGGTATGAAGCTTTACCTGGAGGAGTGGGGGATCTGAGCAGGGGAACTTTACCACAATAAGCAGCTTTGGACTTAGCACAACCAAGACAAGTGTCATAATACGTGGCTTTGCTGGCTATTAGCTACAATGGGGAATAGCCCAGAAAAGCTATTGGACATAAGGGGAAAAAAGCCGGCTCATAAAGGGCCCATGCACAAATTCACCCATATTGGAAAGCAACCTAAAGTCACCAGAAAGAAAGATGCACAGTCCTTTGGTGAAAAAAAGACTCACTTGGTAGGCTCTGGGTGCATCTCGGTGAGAGGTGAGACCTCTCCAGGGACTGAAACATTGGCAGCAGCCATTATTGTGACCTAGTACAGGCATGCTGACACAGACACTGGCACATGCCATTGGAGATCTTCCCCTGGCCTTTTAGCACAGGGGTCTGCCCCACCCACTAGAGGACTGGATTTAATCCAGCTCAGCCAAGGAAAGCAGGCAGCCCGCCCTAGGGACTGTCCCCACCCAACAATGGGCCCTTGGGCAACTTGTGGGCCTGCGTAGGTGTGGTGCCTGGAATCTCTGCAACTGGGCCAGTGAGTCTGCCCCTGCAGGGCAGGGCATGTGCGAGGGGCAGGCCTGCATTGGTGGAGTGTGTGTGTGGCCTCTGCTGTGGGCCGACTGGGGTCTGCTTCAGTGGGTTGGGGTATGTGCATGGGGCAGGACTGTGTTGAGAGGGTGTGTGGCCCTGCAGGAGGTGAGGCCTGTCAGCTGCAGCAGACCTGTGCTTCTCAAACAGCCACATAGGTGATCAGCCCCACCTTCCAAAGCCTGAAACAACTGGGTGCTCCCATGCCTGGGGCTGGTTCCACTCAGCTGCAACCCTGAGAGAGCTGATAACAGCCTTGTAGGCTGTAGGCCTACAGCAATTGTAAGCCCCAGAGCCTAGCAATCAGCCACACTGGGGGCCTACTCACTTAACAGAAAAACTATAACAGGAATGTGCTATTAGACCTTGCAGCCAACTGTGCCAGGGCTCCCCATGTCTGATAAAGTGACTGAAAGGACCATAGCAGGCACACAGTTGAGCGTTACAACCAGCCAGCCAGGGGGACGGCCTAGCCTCCCCAGGAACCTGCAGCAAGAGCAACCCCACCATAACAAAAGGACACATGTAGCCCACACAGGGGACACTCCTGGAACATTTGGAACTGGTGATGAGAAGGAAGCACACTGCTGGGCCTCGTAAGGCATCTCTTACATGAGGCCATATCTCCAAGATCAGGAGACGTAGCTGACCTACCTAATACATAGAAAGAAGCACAGAGAAAGAGGCAAAATGAGGAGACAAAGGAATACGTTCCAAGTAAGGGAACATGACAAAACCCCAGAAAAAAAAACTAAACAAAACAGAAATAAACAATCTACCTGACAAAGAGTTCAAACTAAGAGTCATAAGGATGCTCACTGATCTTGGGAGAAGAATGGAGGAACTCAGTGAGAACTTCAACAAAGAATTGGAAAATATAAAAAAGAACCAATCAGAAATGAAGAATACAATACAGGAAATGAAAAATTCACTAGAGGGACTCAATAGCAGAGTAGATGATACAGAAGAACAGATCAGTGAGCTGGACAAAAGACTAGAGGAAATCACCCAAGCTGAACAGATAAAAGAAAAAAGAATTAAAAAGAACAAGGACAGTCTAAGGACCTCTGGGACAACATCAAGCTCACTAACATCTGTGTTATAGGTGTCCCAGAAGGAGAAGAGAGAGATAAAGGGGCAGAGAATCTATTTGGAGAAATAATAGCTGAAAGCTTTCCTAACCTAAGGAAGGAAACAGACATCCAGTACAGGAAGCACAGAGAACAGCAAACAAGATGAACCCAAAAGGGCCCACACCAAGACACATTATAATTAAAATGTCAAGAATTAAAGATAAAGAGAGAATCCTAAAAGCTGCAAGAGAAAGGCAATAAGTTACATACAAAGGAAACCTCATAAGGGTGTCAGCTGACTTCTCAGCAGAGATCTTACAGGCTAGAACAGAGTGGCAGGATGTATTTAAAGTGCAAAAAAGGAAAAAACCTATAGCCAAGAATACTTTACCTGGCAAGGTTGTCATTCAGAATGGAAGGAGAGATAAAGAGTTTCCCAGACAAACAAAAACTAAAGGAGTTATCACGAAGAAACCAGCTTTACAAGAAACGCTAAAGGGACTTAAGTGGAAAAGAGAAGACTACAAATAGGAATAAGAAAATTATCAAAAAAAAGAAGAAAGCAATAAAATCATGGTAAAGGCAAATATATCGCAAAGGTAGCAGATCAACCACCTATGAAGCTAATATGAAGATAAAAAGACAATAGTACTAAAGTTATCTATTTTCATGATAAGAGGGTAACGAATACACACACACACCAAAAAAGAGGTTAGATATTATATTGGAAACATAAACTGTGGGAGGAGGGGAGTAAAACAGTATAGCCTTTAGCAAGAGGTCAAACTAAAGAGACCATCAGCTTAATATAGATTGCTATATATGTAGATTACGAACCTCATGGTAATCACAAACCAGAAACCTATAATAAATACACAAAAAATTAAGAGAAAAGAACCCAAACATAATACTAAAGAAAGCCATCAAACCATAAGGGAAGAAAGCAAGAGAAGAAGAAAGGAACAAAGAACTACTAAAACACCCAGAAAAAAAGTAACAAAATGGCAATAAGTACATTCTTATCAACAGCTACTTTAAATGTCAACAGACTAAATGCATAGGGTGGCCAATTGGATAAAAAAACAAGACCCATATATATGCTGCATACAAGAGACACACTTCAGACTTAAAGACACTCACAAACTGAAAGTGAAGGGATGGAAAAAGATACTCCGTGCAAATGGCAATGAGAAGAAAGCTGGGGTAGCAATACTTATATCAGACAAAATAGACTTTATGTCATATATATACACAATGGAATACTACTTAGCCACAAAAAAGGATGAAATCTGGCCATTTGTGACGACATGAATGGACCTTGAGGGTATTATGCTAAGCAAAATAAGTAAGAGAGAGAAAGTCAAATACCATATGATCTCACTTACAAATAGAAGATAACAACAACAACAAACACACAGAGACAAAGGTTGGATTGGTGGTTACCAGAGAGGAAGGGGGAAGGGAGCAGAGTGAAAGGGGTGATTAGGCATACGTGTATGGTGATGGATTGTAATTAGTCTTTGGGTGGTGAACATGATGTAATCTACACAGAAATTGAAATTTAAGAAAAAATAAGGAAAAACAAAAGGGAAATAAACGAAGAAAACACATTAAAAAAAAGAACAAAAACTGGAAGGGCAGAAAAAGAAGGTCTGGGTTAGAGGGTTGATTGGACCTATGGGAATGGGCATGAAGTGTGAAGATATTTGTACCAAATCTTCACACATACAAGAGAGCATCCATCATGGAAGAGGCACTAAATAAGCAAGTAGACAATATGACTTCGTTACCATCAGCCAGTCTCTGTCATCAACCTCCCCAGTACTAGCACAATGGATACATGAATGAAATAGCTATGCATAGTGTCAGGGATAGAAGTTATGCATGGGCTCAACAGCATTGCCTCCACCCACCAAGGCCGATCAAACTACTGATCTGATTGAATGTTCAATCTACTAACAACAGAGACCAACACTAATGTCCCAGAATGGAACCATCGCTATAGGAGACCACATAGCCACTTGGTGGCTAGCTGAATACACTGGACCTTTCAGCTTGGGAGGGGCTGTAATGCATTTTGACAGGAACAGACACATGTTCTGGGTATGGATTTGGCTTTTCTGCCCCCAGTATGTCAGCCAGCACCACTATTTGAGGACTTATAGTGCTTGATTTACTAGTGCCATCCTACGTCCTACTAGTGCCATCTGATATAGCAACAGACCAAGGGGTTCACTTTAAAGAAAGGAGGTGAAGGAATTGGTACCTGGTACCTGGCCATGAGATCACTAGTCATATCACCTACCACACCAATCAAAAGCTGCTGGATTTTGGAGTAATGGAGAAATGGAATGGCCTGTTGGAAGGCACAGTTGAAGTGCCAGCTGGAAGGTGATCCTCTCAGCATGGGGCTCCATCCTCCAAAGTGCATTGTACACTCTAAATCAATGATCTTTATATGGTGTTCTGTCCCAGTTGGTTGGGTCCAGGAACTGAGACATGGAAACAAGAGTGGCCCCACTTATCACCACTCCCAGTCACCCTCTTGGGTAATTTGCACTTCCAATTCCTGCAACTCTGGGAACTGCATGACTTGAGGTCCTGTTTCCCAAAGGGGAAATGTTTCCACCAGGGAACAGAAAGACTCTAGTTGTACTATAAACTTTGGTTGGTGTCTGGTCATTTCAGGCTCCTCATGCCAAGTGACGATCTTACAATAAAAGGAGTCACCATCTTGGCAGTGTTAATTAACCTGATCATTGAGAGAAAGTAGGGCTTCTTATATACAGTGAGGACAGGAAGAAATATGTTTGGCACCCGCGTGATCCGCTTGCTTAAGCTTGATGGCAAATGGACTAGTGCAACTAAGTGTTGAAGGAGGCAAGGTGACCAGAGGCTCAGGATGGTCAGGGTCATGCCACCAGGAAAGCCACCAAGGCCAGTAGAGGGTGAAGAAAATCTAGAGTGGTTAATGGAGGAAGGAGAGGCTATCACTTGAGACCTTAAAACTAGCTATATCAGCAGGGTTGCCAACTTATCCTACCAACCTTATTCTTATAAGAATCCTTCAGGAAAAGAAATCCACTGGAATCATGGAAGATTGATTCCCAGTATTTATATGAAGAAGTAGATCCAAGAGGTACAAGCAGTTCACTGATATGCTGCCAAGATGACCCTTTAGGAATGAAGACATTATTCTATCAGCTTCCGGAACTCCTGCCAGCTACCAGCCCTTAGCTGTCAGCCCTCTTTGTGAAGGGCCTTGGCTGAAGAGAGCGTCCTTCCTCAAAGTCATGGCTTCTCTCTGGGTGCAGCAAATAAAGACTGATCATGGGGCTTAAAAAGGCCTGACCTCTTTGCCCCAACTCATGACAATCCCCAAGGACCATCCCAGTCTCAGACTTTCCCGTGAGTCATGTATGACCTTCATTAGATGGTGTCACAGCCCAGTTTTTCCCCTGTGCCCAATTCTGCTTCCTTCTCTTCCATTCCACAGGTGTTGTTTCCAAGAGAATTCCCTAATAAGCTTCCTGCTCACTAATCTCCGCGTTATCTCAGAGAACCCAGAACTCAGAGAATCAAGTAAATTCATCCTCTGGACCAGAAATCAAGAGACTGGTTCTAGGCACATGTTTGCTTCTAATGTATTGATTGACTTCAAGTCAACAAACCATATGACCTTTATTTTCCTCCTCACTTTTACTGAGAAGGGAAAGAAATTGCTGTGGTCCGTAGTCCTAGACTAAGAACCAGAATTTAAGTCCTGAGTGGCTGTTAATTGGTTTTGTGACCTTGGGAATATCACTCCAAGTCTCTGGTTCCATCTCTAAAATGAGAGGTAGACTAAATGATCTTTAGTGTCCTTAATAGCTCTAATAGCCTATGCATCTAAATATATAAATGCCACAATCTTATTTCTGTAACATAGCACTTAAGATGGCATCTTCAATATTATCAATAACTTTGTTGCCAAGAAAAAATTTTTAAGTCCCTATGAAAAAAAATTTTAAGGTCCTTGCCAAGACGAATTTTTTTTAAGTCCTATTACTCCATGCTTTCTCATCCCTTTGTTCCTTCCTTATTGACTTTTTGTGAATCCTTTGTTGGCATGTACCTTCTTCTCCCATCCCTAGGAGACTTTGAGCAAATGATAGGGGAGCAAAATGAATATTCACTGTCGGCATACAGACGACTATGAAAAAGCTTACTTTCAATCATTTCATGTTCTTTTCATTTTTCTCTTTCTTTACAGCCTCTGTTGCATCATGGGGACTTCCCATCTTGTTCTTCTTATTCAATATTCGTAAACTGTTTACTACTAAAGCTCCTCAAAAATATTTTCAAGTTTCACCAAATGCTTTTTTTCCCTTAATACCCTTTCTCTACTACCTTCTTGCTTCATTACATTCCATTTGTACCCCTTTCTGGTCACAATCACAGAGGTTGCCTAAAACTACCCCTTTTCCTTTCCTGTCCCTGCTCTCGTCTAATGGGCCCCACACATTCTCACAAAGAAGAAAAGAGAGGTTAGCCCACTGCAACAGGAGCAATTAGAAACGGGGTGGTGGCTGGCTCATGCCATTCTGGACATCTGAAGAGGAGCCAAAAATAGAAATGAGCTGAGTCTCTTCAGGGCTTAGTGCTGCCAGAGGGGTTTCCTCAGTTAGTTCTCCAAGGCTCTCTTTTCTGAGTCATCTTTCACAGCTCACAGGCCAAAACTCATAACTCATATTCTGTGCTCTCCATCAAGACACAGTTAATTTCAGAAAGTGGTTACTCGCGAAAGGAAGATCTTTACTTATGTCCTGACATGACAGCCCACAGAGCCCGTGAAATGAGGGCATATTGCTCACCTGTATCAACGTTGCAGTGAAAAATCTTCTAAATCATACAGTAAAAGTATGTCTCCTCTTCTCATTCTCATCTCTCTAAACCAATAATGTACTCTAAAAAGAACCACAGTAAAAATAAATATATATTGGCATGGTTCACAGACTCCAAACTACGAGAAACAGAGACTTCAGGGTAGACTGGGGAAAAGGGAGAAACAGTAGGGTTCCTATGTTAATGTCTCCCAGATGCTCCTTGTCACTTGTCACCTTCCGAAGGTTTATTTATTCCTTATTGTTCAATGAGTGTCAAAGAAAGTTTTGGTTTTTCTTTCAAATCCTGCCATTAAATGCATTGACTCAGTAGTGGATAAAGCCCAACTCCTTTAAACTAAATGTCATAATTTTGAGTATCTTCTTGCTATGAACCTCTCTAAATGACAAAGTTGTCAGCTTACTCCCTAGTTATCCTAGTCTCAATGCCTGGTTCTTAGTGTTACGATAAAAGCAATTGCCTCTCCTCATCTCATATTGTCAAGAAACTCATTCAGAATTGTTTTTTTTTTCTTTTCTTTCTTCCTTCCTTCCTTCCTTATTTCTCATTCCTTTCTTTCTGCTTTAAAGACTAGCTTATAATTGCAAAGGCTATAATGATATCATCAAAGATTGACGTTGATCAGAGGCCTTGGGTTAAGCAAGGGTGGGGCTGAGGAACTTCTTGACACACATCACATCACAACCTATTCCACCTTCTCTGTTGTTGGACAGAGCTCAGAACACTGACATGAAGCTGGGAGGCAACATTAACGCCACAGTTGGGGCTAGCAGAAATAAGAATGCTGAGAAGAAAATGTTTACCTGTCTGCCTCAAAGCCTTTTTGCTCTTAAATGCTACTTTCCTAGCCTGCTGACCTTGCACAGGAACAGAGATTGGCTGGAGATGCTGTGTCTCATATTCAAGGCTCTCAGAATAGTTCAAAATGGGGACAGCAGCGCCACCAAGGGACATTGTGAGCAATAACTAATAAAAGCCAGTATAAAATTCCTTGCACATGGGGAATGCTGGGTTAATCACCATCAACCTAAAGTTAAAATATATTGGCTGCAATGTTGATTTAAGTGACAGGAGAGGTGTTGCATTACAACCATCTCTTTGAAATTCACACTCAACTTCTTCCATGTATTTTGGCCACAGTATGCAATATTAGGTGCTAAAAAAGTTTACATTTGTTACTTATTGAAAAATTTGGTCTCTCAGTCATATTGAAAATATAATGTCTGCAAGAACAAAGATGATGGATGGACCAGCATGTTCCTTAACTCCACCAGTGTAACATGTCCTCAGCTCTGCAAGGGGAAATGACAGCAATTCCTTCAACTATTGAGAAGAAGCTATGGTCAGGGGAGCACCATCAGGGGTGCACCAAATGAGGCTAGGGCCTCCTCACTCCACCATCCATCCTAACTGTGGAAATGCAGTATGCTATTAACCATGTGAGAGCTATATTTAACAGGAAATTGACAGCAGCACATCATATTCTAGAAAATTGAGAGCTATAACATTTCCAAGCACCACATTCCCATTAGAAATCACTGTAGGGTCCTGCTTCTGGTATTATTTTGGCTTCATGCCTTACCCAACAATGACGTAGCACGTTTTAGTTCATAAACAAGAGTTTTCTTTTAAGAATTTGTCAACTACCCAGCATTCTCTGACATAACAGCCATAATAGTAACTCATGGCAGTTGTATCTTTGTATAATGCTTTAGAGTTTTCTAATTGCCTGCAAACATATTCTAATTTGATTAAATTCATTCTACATTTTTTAAGATCTTACCATGAGCCAGGAACATAACCTTCATACACAATACAACAACAAGCTAGGTATTATTATCTCCATCCAGCAAATGAAGATAAGTCAGGCTGTCATGCAAAGTAATATCCCAAGGTCACAAGAGGATAAATTAGAGAAAAAGTTAGTAAGCAAAATCAGAAAGAAAGATTTGTCAAGATAGTACATGTCTGTTACCGGATAACTCTCCATTATCAACATAGTGAATATATAAGGGAAAAATGTAAAGCCTTGATAATTCAGAAGCCTCAATGCAGTTAACTGCTTAAAATTTAATACTGAAATTAAACTTCTAAATTTAACTTTTTTCCATTTTCCCTTCTTTTTCTGTTGGAAGTGTAAACGAATAAAGAAATTACCAAATCCGATAATCATGAACAGAAATTCTTTATCTTTTTTGTGTCACTGACCCATTAGGCTAGCTGGTGAAGTCTATGGACCACTTCTCAAACTAATGTTTTTAATGAACTAAAGAAAATTCTAGGATTACAAAAGATGCCAATTAAATTGAAGTACAATTATAAAAATATCAAAAGAAAAAAATTGCGATCATGACATAGGTACTTCTATATTAATGCATTCAATACAAACTCTAGCTGCAGGTCTAATAACTACTCTAATTTTAAAATAGTGATAAAGCATAAATGGCATTTCCAGAGATCTGCAACCACTGTAATGTGATGTGAAAATATCTGTAATTTCTATTGGTGACAAGGTCATAGATACTCTTAATACTACTGTGGTTTGTGCCTACATACATAATTGAAAGAATTGTTAAACTTCAGTTAGTAATTAATAACTTAAAAAATGGAATTTCTGTGCAGACCACTTGAATTCTATCCAAGGGCCTCTTGTGGGTCCATGGACCCTATATTAAAAACTCCTGCCATAGGAGGAAGGAAAGAGTAGGAATATTCAGAATGCACATAAAGTATTCACAGTAGCCTGAATTAGTACTAGCTTTCATCAGCCCAGATAAGAACGCTGTTGTACTTCTCTTATAGTTTTGCACAGCCCCTAGAACCATGTTTGATAAAGAGGAGACAGGTGGACAGGAGCACTCGTTAACTGACTCGTGGATGGTCAGACCTCGTGGCTGAGTTCTATTGCAGGGTCTCCCTTCCTGAGCTGACTTTCATTCCTCCCTCTGTAGATAGAACCCTCCTTGACAAAATGAGCATGTGGCCTTAGTGAGCCAAAGGAATAAGAATGAAATGGTCCCTTATCTCTACTGGCAGGTGGGAAAATTACAATAACAAAATAGGAGTAAAACAAATTAAAAACATATCAGAGAGAATGTTTCACTTAATATAGCTTCTGCTTGACAAATTGTTTCTCCTCCTAGTGGAACACTTTATTTTATATGACACTAAATGGCAAGAATAAATCAAAAGCATTGTTTAGTTGGGGTAAGGAGAGAAATAAACTTGAATGAATTTAAAGTGTAAGTCAAAATGATACAGACACCTCTGATGAATGACAGCGATTTACTCTCAATGGTTTCATTATGCAAATTATGTTATTTGTTTTCTAGCTTTACTCAAAACAAACGATGATGCCAGAATAAAAGCAAATCGTATTCTTATCAAGTGTCTCATCAATGTGACTTAAAATATTACAAAATTTACTGCGTGCTGGCCTTTTTCATATTACCCATTGATCATTTAATTTCAAATATCAATGTGACACTGTAACATCACCAAAGTTTTTTTCTTAATAAATATTCTGTGCATAGGGAAGTATCATGGAGAATTAGAGCTTACAGTAGGACAAAATGAATGTGATTTTTTCTAGTCTTTCTGCCTTTTAAATAAGTTGTTTCTTGTTTTGTATCAATAAGTTTATATTTCCTATTATTCCTCCATAGTAACAGTGAAAAGCCAAGTATTCCTGAGTTCATGAAACAGCAAAAGGAAGTGTATTAAAATAAATTGTTCTCTGGAGCCAGATTTCCTTGTGGGGTAACTTGCCTTTTCCAGTTCAGGAGTCCCCATTTCCCATCCAACCCTTTTGTGGATTGCCCACCAATTCTCCCTGATTTTGTTTCTCCTCCGCTTAGACTTTTCTGAAAAGCATGAAGGCACTTTTCCTTCCATGTCTCCCTTGCTTCTACTCAGAGTTTATTCCCAGAGTAATCACACAGAAAGCAGCACGAAATAATGACAAATTTTAAATCATGAAATACGTGATTTTGTAATAAATTAGAAATCATCATTTACTGTAATCCTAGTATAGACAAGTAAGCATCAAAGGACATGAAAAATATATGAGAAAACTTTCAAATTCAGCAAAATCTATCATTAACTTTTTTCCTCTAAGGATTGGGAAAAGACTTGGGATTTAACAGTAGAAGAGCTCAGATTTCAACTAAGAGCCATTTTACTAGTAAATCTTCCCTCCCACTGATCTCCATGCCCAGATCCACCAAAGCATATCTTCTTGAACCAGAAAAAAAGTTTTCTTAGAAATCTGAGCAATATTGCTGCTAGCACAGAAGATAAAAATGGATCAGGAGAATAACGTTTTAGGACTAAGATCAGCTATGAACACAAAAAGGTATTCACACCATCTTGGTCCGTTTATTATTCCATTCAAGCCAATGAATATTTATTGAGCACTAATGTTATGTGCAAAGTTTTTGAGGAATATGAAGTCATTGGTGATGGCTGGTACATTGCACATGGATCAAAGAGTAGGAGAAAAGGAGTGATGGTAGTCATCCTGTGGACCATGGAGAGATTTTTGAGCTAGAAAATGATATGACCCAGCTTCACTTTAGTAAGGTTATTAAAAAGGATAAATTGGAAGAAAAGAGATATTAAAGAACAGGAGACAACCTAAGAGAGTTATTTTTTTTTTGTCTGATATTAATGCTGCCTTTGCAGTTTTCCAGGTCTTTGTGAACAAGGACCCTGTCATTCATAATATCTCTATTTACATTGACATCTAGTCAATTTCTATATATAATAACTATCAAAGAATCACTCAAGATTATTGTTAGACCAACTGTTTTAAGCCCTAATTTACAGATTAAGGACTTGAGGTCAAAAAAGTTTCTTTGTTTTGTTCAAAGTCATATAGCCAGGGGTAGAATTAGAATTAAATTCCAAGTTTATTGGCTTCATATCAAGTGATCTTTCCAATATTTTATGGTCCAAGGAACCAAGCATATTGCTAGGCTCAGAGTAGACACTTACAAATTTTTGGTGTTTGACTAATTCTGATAACGTTTGCTAAGTGTGTTTTGATTCTGTTTTTAATGCTAGAACTAGGAGTCATGTCTTAAAAATATCTTATATCTTAAAATTCAAAAGACTTTCTAATTAGAGAAAACCAAATTACTCAGAATATTGAAATAAAATCTAATGAACCAATTTTGTGTGTGTGTGTGTGTGTGTGAGGAAGACCAGCCCTGAGCTAACATCTGTTGCCAATCCTCCTCTTTTTGTTGAGGAAGACCGGCCCTGGGCTAACATCCGTGCCCATCTTCCTCTACTTTAGATGGGATGCCGCCACGGCATGGCTGAGAAGCAGTGAGTCTGTCCGTGCCCAGGATCCAAACCTGAGAAACCCCAGGCCGCCAAAGTGGAGCACATGAACTCAACTGCTACGCCACCAGGCCAGCCTCTAATGAACCAATTTTTAAATATGATTATCCAAGAAAAGTATTAATACATAACTTTAGCATCTAACCAGAAGGCTTATGAAATATTAAGGAAATATGTCTACTTTCTTAATCACCTAATTGTTTTGGAGAATTCATAGAAAATGAAAGACTATTCCCATTCCAAAGAGAAAGATTTATTTAATATATTCAAGAAGTTTTACAAGTAATTTGAATTAAATTATTTATTATAGACTTCTAGTTAAACAGAGAAGATTGAGCCCTGTTTACAGGACAGATTTATCTCTTCTCCGTTCCTAAACTCCACTAGAACAAAAGCAATTTTCTAAAGTCTCTCAAGGTTCAGAACCCTGGAACCATTCAGGAATTGGAGCCACTAAGGAACTGTAACTCTCAAGACAGGGGTGTGGGTTAAAGCTGACAACACAGGACTGATCAAAAATCAGGATAAGTATCAAAATCAGTGACGCACCAGGCCAGCCCTGATGGCCCAGTGGTTAAAGTTCGGCACACTCCAATTCGGCAGCCTGGGTTTGGTTTCTGGGTGCAGGACCACACCACTCGTCTGTCAGTAGCCATGCTGTGGCAGTGGCTCACATAGAAGAACTAGAAGGACTTACAACTAGAATAGACAACTATGTACTTGGGCTTTGGGGAGAAAAAAAAAAAAGAAAGAGAGGAAGATTGGCAACAATGTCATCTCAGGACAAATCTTTCCCAGCAAAAACAGTCAGTTACACACCTGCATCTACTTCCCAAACCCACAGTGTCAAATAGCTGCCCCTCCCCTATGCTGGGAGAAAACAGGAAATTCAATCTCAGGAGAGACAGAACTGAAGAGGCTCTGGACTTAGGGACAGTAGGTGTAGCTGAGCATGGGATAGAGTCTCTACTGGACACAGGATAACTAGGATAATCTACATACTGACTTGGCCCCAGAGTGTTGACAGTCAAGCACCAACGTCTCAAAGAGCAGAAGAAATCTCCTTTTGGAGAAACCAAACCACTTTTTAAATTGTGACAAGGGTTGCCTCTGGGAAGTGAAAAATTAGATTTGAGAGGGGTGAGGTTAGGGGATGTTGGTTTTTGTTGGGAAAGGCAGTCTCACGTGCACAGTTTTTTGACCCCCAATCAGCCACCTAAGAAGGGGCCTTGGGCCTGGAACACTTCCTCGCCAAGAGCTAAAGAGCCCACACAGCCCACAACTGAAGCTGATTTTGCTGTCTCTTCTCTATGTGAGTAAAGCATGGTTCCATCCAGTGCTTGACTGTGTGGTTTCCCTTGGTGACTGTGATGCAGTGGGCAGAAGTGTTTCGAGTCCTCCCCTGGGATTGGTAACCAGTGCAGGGTACTCCACTTGACATTTTTATTATAAACTTTGTAGCACTACTTGACTTTCTAAATTATGTGCAATTACTATTTTAATAAACATAAAAATTTATTGTGAGCATTATTTCAAGTAATAGTACTGCAAATAGTATAAGCTCCATTGATATTGGGATTATAAGCAACACGCACATTAGTTTCTATAACACAAATGATGCTGTTATTTATCATTATTTACCACCATTAACAAATAAATTTGCTTTACTGTAGGAAAAAAATAGAATCTCTGATTTTGCGGTTTCAAAACACTGAAGCTTTTTTGTGGGTATATTTTCTAAATCCGTATACAAAGAAATGTGGCAAAACCGATCTAACTATGTTGCAAGAGGTGGATGGAAAGAAAAACAAGAGAGCAGTTTTTAAGTAAGCAGGCTAGTCCATATGTTTGCAGGCAGTGGACAAAACAAAACATGTCTATTCAGAAGAACACAGATTCAAGAAGTTTGAGTATGAACTTGGTGATATAGAAAATGAGAGGTCAGGGAGGATGCACATTTGTTTTATTTGAACAACAACAGAGTGGCTGGTGATGTCATTCCCTGAGAGAAGAAACATGGGAGAAAGAATACATTTGGAGAGTTGGGAAGTGAAGAGTTCTGTTTTGAATGATGTTTGAGATGTCTAGCAGTTAATTGGTCTTATAGGTTAGAGCTCAGGAAAAAGAACTGGACTGACACTAGAGATTTAGAAGCCTTCAACATAAAGGTGGTTAGTGAACTCATGAGCACTACTTGATAGGGTAGGCAAGATCAAAAAAGGAGAGTATGTAGAGTTATAAGGAAGGAGGGACTAAGATAGAATTTTGAGGAATAACAATACTTCAAGGATGGGAGAACGAGGAATCTGGAAAACAAACAGAGTGTGAGAAGCAAAAGGAAAAGGGAATACCAAAAGAGTATGACGGGTCTGAGAGCAGCCAAAAGCAGAGAAAATTTCAGGAATAAGAGAGTACAGTCATGCGCCACATAATGACGTTTCAATCGTGGACCACATATACGACGAGAGTCCCATAAGATTAGTGCTATATAGCCTAGGTGTGTAGTAGGCTATACCATCTAGGTTTGTGTAAGTATACTCCATGATTTCGCACAATGACAAAATCGTCTAATGACACATTTCTCAGAATGTGTCCCCATTGTTAAGCGATGCACGGCGGTAGTTAACTGAGTTAAATGCTGTTGAGAGATGAAGGATGAATCCATGGAGTCAGAAATAAGAAGGTCACCAATGCCCTTTGCAGTGGGCTGGTAAGAGAATGGAGATTTAGAAAATGGGACTTACAAAAAAGAAGAAGAGGAGGAGAAACTTTGGGCACTTGCTGGAAGAAAAAGCATTAACGTTAAACAAACAAAACATTAATCCCTTCTCTGCTTGACTAGGTACCTGAATCCCTGCCTATCTCTTCCCTAACCTGCTTTCAGAAAAACTGGTCCTGTTTTCAGAAATCCCAGATGCTGACCTGTGTCCTAATCCAAACCAAAAAGACCACCTAAAACTGGTACTGGTCAGATGCTGACCTTCTAGTGTTGTTACTCTTAGCAACTCCTGTTGGCAGGGGTCTCATTTACACTTTGCCTCCCTCCCGACACTGATCTTCGTCACGTATGAGTTCACCCCATTGTGATTTTTGACTCCTGGCTGATCAGCTTCACCACTCTGTGCATTCTCTGGAGCAATCCTCCTTCCTCACTGATCAGTGCCACTGAGCCTCCACCATGGTTCAACACCGACAGCACTTGTAATAATAGTTACCATTACTTAGTGCTAATTATGTGTCAGCAACCATGCTAAGTGCTTCATAGGCATTATCGAATTTCATCCTCTCAACAATTTTATTATTCTTTTTACTTCCAAATGAGCAAATTGATGCTTAAAGAAATTAAGAAACTTGCCCACATTCACATTTAATAAGTGGTGGATCTAGGATTTGAACTTAGGTTTATCTGACTCCAGGACTACTACATCTATGATAATGTGAGTTAGCATAGACCTCATAGATGCATTTATATATCAGTGAAACCAGGCATCCTGGAGCAAAAGGATTATGGCTTGTGATTCTAGATCATCAACACATAGTAGTTCCCCCATACAAGCCATTGGGCCATATAAGCATAAAACAAACAGCCCTGCCCTAAAAGACTTTTTAATCTAGCTAAGGAGATCAGACAAATAGTTTTGAAAATGTAATGAACTATACAAAGTAGCATATGATTAAGGGTCAAATGACTAGTACAGATTAGAAATGCTGTTGATAGGTGTTAAGAGAAAGAAGAGATTCAATCAAACTGGGAGGATTAGAAAAGGCTTCAGAGGAAAGACCTTAGCTAGACCTTGAAAAATGGCTCCAATTTTAACAGGAAGAGAAGAGAGAGGAGGATATGAAACCAGTCAGCAGATATGAAATTGGGACTGAAATGTTAGTGATAGTGAACACAGGAAATGAGTAGGTCACTGCCATCTGATCTGGGCAGAGCCAGTTTTTCTCAGCATGGAAACATCTACAACCAAACTGGGAAAGTTATCCTTCTCAAGCTCCCTTAAAGACTTCTAGCCCGATGATGGTTATACTTTCTTCAGAGTTAATAAAAAGTTTTCATTTCATGGGGTACCGCTCCATCCTACCATTGACCAAACCCCAATTCAAGTTATTTCAGGATGTTGATTTCTATTTCCCATTTATGACTCATGCAACGGCAGCTTGAAGGAATAGGCTTAAAACCTCTAATTGAGGCAGCAAAGAAATAATGAGTTAAATCTTTTGTATCTGTATTGCTGCCAAAATTTTATGGTAGAATGAAATACATATATTCATGTTTATATACATTATGAGCCAGATCAGTTCATTAAATTTTCACAGAGTTGAAGCAAACTAAATTTTTTTTTAATTTTAACTGATTTATTCATCAAAACTTCCAATTTGATAAATGAGCAGAGGACTTCAGAAAATTGTCTTATGAATGAAAATCTATCTCTTTAGAAGAAGGCACTATTATACTCATGGTTATTATAAATAAGAGTATTAACTGTTGTATTTATTTAAGAAATGATGATTAAATAGTGAGATGGTGTCTTTGTTTGTCCCAGCTTTTGTTTGTCCAATTTAGTAAAAATGAGAACAGGAAAATATTTGACTATGCTTGAGAGTGAAGGATTCAGAAAAAATGCAGGGAATGATCATGTTTGATATTTACAAGATGCTCATGGTCTCAATTGTCCTTTGAATATCATTCTTGGCATTGGTGATTAAATTAAATGACTACAAGTAGTAACATCCAGTGCTACCTTTGGTCCTGCATAGATTTTTGAATGTACAGCTTTGAGTTTTTAAACAGGGTCTAATTATTGACTGTCTGGGAATCTCAACGCATGATTAGCTTCAGCACTCCTCATTTGCATATAATGTCACAATCAGCGCTACTCCATCTGCAGTCAAATGTCTACTGCTAATTGCCACTCATCAAATATTTATGTGTTTAAATATAGGGAACAAATATTTGTGCATGGAAAATAATGAGCTGGATTTTCGTCAATTTGAAAAGATAATGACGAAACAAAAAGGCCATGTGAAGTAGAAGCTGTTCTAAATACAAGTCCTTGAGAAGATCAGTTTTTTGCTTTTAATCTATATTCATTTCAACGTCCCCCACAGTAACCCTCTATGAGGCTTCAGTAATGCCTGTTGTGTTGATTTTGCAAATGGAAACCCCAAACTGGCTGACTCTAGTCAATCCAGGCATTGCTATGTAGCCAGGTTTCCAATTGAGGCCTTTGATTTCCTTTTGTTGCCATATTGCAATGGCTAGGAGCTGCAGTACAATGTGGAACAAAACTGCTGACAGCAGACATCATTCCCTTGTTCCCAATCTGGTTGAACAGCATTCAATCTTTCATTAAGTAATATGTTAGCCAATTATAGTAGGTGAATTAAAATTCTAGAGTAGCAACATGGTAGTGCAGCTTCTAGCCATTGCAGTATGGCAACAAAAGGAAATAAAGGGCATGCAGATTGGAAATAAAGACATATAACTATCTTTATCAATAGATAATATGATCATGGACATAGTAAATTCTAAAAAATTGGCTGAAAAATCCACTGTTACTAATAAGTGAGTTTAGCAATGTGTCAGAATACAAGAGCAATATACAGAAACCGATAATTGTACTTCTATATACTAGCAATAGATATTTTTAAATGAAAATTCAAAATACACCATTTAAAATAACATCAAAACACATCAAATTAAAGGGCAAATGTGTCCAAATGTATTTAAGGCTTGTACACTGAAAACTATAAATATTGCTAACCAAAATCTTAAAAGACCAAAAAAATAAAAAGGTGTAACATATTAATGGATTAGAGGATTCAAGATTGTTAATATATCCATTCTCCCTAAAATTATCTATAGATACAACACAAGCCCAAAGGCAGCAGGGAATTTTTTAGTAGAAATTTACAGAATAATT
Organism: Tapirus indicus; assembly: GCA_031878705.1. Classification (NCBI taxonomy): domain Eukaryota; kingdom Metazoa; phylum Chordata; class Mammalia; order Perissodactyla; family Tapiridae; genus Tapirus; species Tapirus indicus. Next base: position 15,045,856 of record CM062937.1, read on the forward strand.
TACAGAAAAATTTATCATTTGTGGTAGATGCTATGATGTACCACCCAGACCCCCTTTCAGAAATAAAGGAATTCTATTCTTGAGCCATTGGTAGTGCCACCTACAAACAGTCCTCAGATGTCAGTCCCATTTGGGATTGCCTCAGCAAAAGAAAGCTGCTTTACCAAGGTCACCCCCCCTCCCAGGCTGCCCAAATTCAATAGCTGATAGACATAGAGGTTTAAAGGCCTGGCCCTCTCATTCCAACTCGAGACAGCTTGAAGGTCATTCCATCTTCTAAATTCCTTACAGCATCAGGTGAAGCATTCCATTGAAAGTGCATTGCAGATTACTTCCCTCTCTGCCAAATCCCGTTTCTTTCTCTTCCTTTACACAAGTGTTGATCCCAAAAGCATTCCCTAATAAACCTCCTGCATGCTAATTTCTATTCTAGAGTCTGCTTTCTGGGGAATCCACCTGTGATAGAGTCAAGGTACAGAAATCACAGGAACCTGGGAGCCAATTCAGTATAAGCAATGACTGACTGACAATTAGAGTGGTCCAAAAATAGAACGCTCTGCTCTAAAAAAGCCATCAATTTCTTAACGTGGAAAGATCTCGAAATCATTGCCAGACATGTTGTAGAGAATTTCTGATTTAGCAAAAGATTTAAATATGCTACTAAAAAGTCTCTTCCAATTCAAAAAGCCCCCACTTTATTATATCTCAACTAGTTTTTTGACTTGGGACAAATCACTTATCCATTTGAGGCTTTTTTTTTTTAGGAAAATAAGAGTATTAGATGAACACTGAACTGCCTTGCTGCTACTGTGATTTTACAATCTATAATGTATTTTTATAAACAAGTTTTTAAGAAAGCTGGGGCTAGTATGATCCCAGTTTCACAGATAATGAAGAGCAGGCATGAAAGATTTAGACTAATGACTGTTATAGCATAAAGAGAATGCAGACCATTCAGCTAAACTGCTGATTTTCTATGAGGAGCTCCAAGCTCCTCCGAAAAGTGTGTTTGCCAATCAATAGCCTACTACAATTGATTCTAGTTTGGTTACTTCCTCATATTCATCAAACTTACCCACAATTTTTTCTCTTTAAAATGTCATACCAGTACCTTATCCTCATGCCAACTGCACATGAAACCATCAACTTGTTTGATGAAAAGTCTTTTGGTGCTCAGCGGAAAAGCTCAAGAAAAGTCTTCTATTTTAGTTCCTGATATTGAAAAGACCCATATACTTACCAAAAGAGAAAGAGAAAGGGAAAGACACACATACACACACACACACACAACACACACACACACATATACTTTCTCATTACTTTTATTATCCAAAGTCCTTAAAGTCAATGATGCTGGTAACATGATAGTATGCTAATGATAATATTAGCATTAAATAATATTAATATTTTTGAATAGTGCTTTACAGTTTAAAAATAACTTTCATGTGCACTATTGTATTTACAAGTAAAGAAATTATGCCTAAAAAGTAGTGGTAATTATTATTATGGCCACTAAGGAAAGAATAGAAGAACTAAGTTTATCCTGTAGCATAAAATACTGAGATGAGGCATTGGAAATAATGCCAGTCACATGGAATATTAGGCTTTGAAATGATTATCTAATATCTTTCTCTGAAGGATTTTTAAAGCTGAAAGAGAAAAGAGTCACATGTGACAGTGAAGATCTGAGGTGGGTGTGTGTGGAGGCAAACACCCACTTAACAATCTATTACGGTTCCTAGAATAAAAGAACACACCCACTGGCACTTCATAGATTATTTAAATATTGGTATGTCAGACGATCAGCCCAGAAAAAGTTTTGTGAATTTTTCATACTGGACCATTGAATACAAGAAAAATCTCCTATTAAATTCCAGGGACGCTTTTTGTAAAGTCCACATCAACAAAGTGGCCATTACTGCAGCTTTCTTTAACCAGCCTTCCAAATCATGACATGGAGACTTCATGTTTGAGCCTAATCAGCCAAGTTCCTTTGGGATTGTTAGTGAATGTCTCTCATCAATTTCAGTATCACTTAGGGGTATACTCAGAAGACAATAAAATGCAAACAAATTAGATCCCATACTTTAAAACACCGCTTGGATATGTCTACCTTCTCCGCAAAAATATTTTTTGTTGTTTTGCATTTTCATTTGGTTGAACGGCAGAAAAGAAAACATTCTAGTCGGCAAACAGATGAGAAAATTGTCCAACATGTATTCTCCATTTCAATATTCTCTGAGACTAAAAATACATAGATATAGCTCTAGATTTATCTCATATGTTTCTAGAATGTGAGATTAGGATGGGGTGAAAATACAGAATGTCTAAACATGACTAAAAACTATAGACCTTATTAGCTGTTAGCTGATTAATATTAATTCTGGCTACCACCCTTATGCTTTGTGAATTGTAGTTAAAAAACAAAAGCAGAGTCCAAAACAAAACAATACGTGTAAAATGCTGAATAGAATATTGAATTCTGCTGTTTTTGCATACGGAAAATTTTCTTAGGAAGTGAAGTGTGGTCCCAGCTCAGCATGGTGGATTGAATATCCAGTGCTTCCTCCCCTTCTGGCACAAATCTCTTTACAAGCCAGAAAACAAAATAAATGAATTCATCTCAGCAGTAGAAAACAAAGAAGGGAGACACCATAAGGAGTCCAAGAAAGGCAGAAAGCAGAGGACTGGATTGAAGAAGGAAACCACAGCCCAAGATGAGACTAAGAGGGAAGTGGCAAAAGACGGGAGAAGCACTGGTGCCCCCGTGTCTGCAGGTGGCAGATACTAGAAGCAGGAGAGGGTCCAGAACACACACATCTTCCTACCCCACCCCGCTCTCCCCAACCAGCCTAAGGGTCAGGCAAGAGAAACAGGAAAATCCTCCATCAGGAGAGTGAGAGTGGCAAAAACCAGGTGGAGAGACACGGTGGCATCTCAGGCAACTGTCAACACTGGGAGAATGGTGAGCCCTGGGCGCATAGTCCTAGCTACCTCTTATCTCAGGCTGGTCCTGCGCCTCCCATCAAGCAGGCTGCAAGAAGAGATGCAGGCTTTCTGAGTTTAATAGGGAATTTCAGTTACAAAGATGTGCAGGATTCATCAAATATTTAAAGAAAGCCAACACTATGAAACAGCAATATGAAATTCAACAAAAAGAGGAAATTCACATGCAAAGAAAGAAAATTTATAGTCTGAGTAGGATAGACTTTTGGTCATTATAGATAATGTTCCCCAAAAGATACAAGAGAATATTTCATCCTTAAACAAAATGAACAAGAGGTTGAGGAGATTAAAATTTTAGCACAGAAATAAAAACTAACCAGAAGAGTAAATAAAGATTTTCCAATTTATAGAAGTTACAGGAAGAGAAAGACTGACATTGTTTACCACTTGCAAATGTTTTCTGAAAAAATTACAAAAGGATGCAATGGGTGGGGGATGGGAAGAGAGGAGAAAGAAAGAAAAGGAAAAAGATTAAAAATACAAGAAGAAATGGTGGGATTGAAAGAGTAATGATAAAAAAGACAACAATAAAAAGATCATTTAGAGTTGTCTAAACATGTTGATAGGATAGAACAATAAAACCACAACAGCAATCAAATTAAAATTCCAAACTATATAAAAATGAGAAATGTGCAAAGATACCTAATTAATGGGGAATTTTGCAATTCTGAATAATTAAACTTTAACAGAAAAAAATGTGTGTGTGTGATGGAAATTTAGGCATAATTACTCAGAATAGAATTATCTTCCAAACCATTGGAGTGGGGGAAAAAGAGAAAAAAATGATCAGTCTGACAAAAGGCTGGAAAGGAGGTGAAGAGAAATATATAGCAAGTGAGGCAAATAGAAGACAAAATAAAAGAGCAAGAAAAAGTTAAGTGAATCCTTAGTTATAATACATATACCAGAGTTAAACTCATCTGTTAAAGCACAACAACACACAGATTAGGTTAAAAGAAAAACCACTCTATAAACTTTATAACTGACATCTTTTTTGGGTTTGTGTGTGTGTGTGTGTGTGTGTGTGTGTGTGTGAGGGAGATTAACCCTGAGCTAACATCCATTGCTAATCCTCCTCTTTTTGCTGAGGAAGACTGGCCCTGGGCTAACATCCGTGCCCATCTTCCTCTACTTTATATGGGACGCCGCCACAGCATGGCCTGACAAACGGTGTTTCAGTCCACTCCCGAGATCCAAACCTGTGAACCCTGGCCGCTGAAGTGGAGTGTGTGAACTTAACTGCTACGACACCTGGCCGGCCCCCCGACATCCTTAAAATGAAAGTGCACAGGAAAACCTAAACTAACAATATGGAAAAATACACGTTAGGCAAATTATAATAAAATCGTAAGACAAAGGAAAATTTAATGCAAAATATTAAATGATTCCTTAATAAAAGGAAGACTCCAGAAAGAAGACACAATAGTTATAAACCTATAAGTAGCTAATAAAGTAGCTTTGAAATTTATATAAAGAAAAACTGTATAAATGAAAAGAGATTTTGAATAATAAAAAATCTTAAAGGAAGATGTTAACAAAGCTCTCTCAAAAAATGACAAAACGAGACAAAACAAAAATAATTAGAGCATATAAAATATTATATACAACATTGAAAGTCTATACTTTCTTTTCACACATTGAAAAAAATTTACTGTGTATTATTAAGCCACAAAGAAAATTTCAACAAATTCTCAAAAATGGAAATCAGAACAACCACCAAGAATGGTGCAAAAAAATTAGAAATTAAACTCAACAAAAAACGTTACAGCCCTTCGATAAAAAAAAAAAAATTAAATAACTGGAAATTGTTAATCACATTTGAAATCACTCTTAGATCAAGGGTGAAACAAAATGAAAATTGCAAACTCTATAGAACTATTGAGATTGTGAGAATAAGAAAATGAGGGCATAACCACAGTATTACACCAAACAATATTAAAAAACAAGAGAGATTGAAAATGGTTGAACTAAGCTTTCAGTTAGCTAAGAAAACTCGCAGAAAATTAGGGCAGAATTATTAGAAGGTAAAAAAGAAAATTAATGAAATTAGAAAACAAGAAAAGTTTATCAACAAAGCCAAAAGGTGATTTTTAGAAGATCAACCATTTTTAAAACTTTGAGAAGTATAATTTCAAAAAAGAGATAAAATGTAAATTAACAATGTTGTTTACTTATCTATATGAAAATAGACACCATTTTAAGAGAATAAAAGTTCTCAAAGTTGGCTCAAGAACAAATAGAAGATACAAATAGATTTAGAAGAAATTGAAATGTCAAAGAACTACCTTAAAAATTGTACAAGACCCAGATGGATTCACAGATGAGTTCCATAAACTTTTAAAGGACAAATAATTTCATTTTATATAAATTATTTCAAAACATATAATAAGTGAAAGAAGCCAATCTGAAAAAGCTGTATACTGTATTATTGCAATTATACGACATTCTGGAAAAGGCAAAACTAAGGATACAGTGAAAAGATCAGTGGTTGCCAGGGTTTGGGCTAAGGGGAGAGGAGGGATGAATGGGATGAGCACAGAAGATTTTTAGGACAGTGAACATATTCTGTATGAAACCATAATGATGGATACGTGTCATTATGCATTTGTCCAAACCCACAGAATGTACAACACCGAGAGTTAAACTATGGACTTTGGGTGATTATGATGTGTTGATGTACGTTCACTGATTGTAACATATACCTCTCTAGTGAGGGATGTTGATAATAGGTGAGGCAATGCCTCTGTGGGGGCGAGGAGTATATGGGAAATCCCTGTACCTTCCCCTCAATTTTGCTGTGAACCTTAAACTGCTCTAAAAAATAATGTCTTAATAAGAATAAATTAATTTAAAAATTAATTTTAAAAAACATAATAAACTTCCTAGTCCATTCCTCAAAGCTAACATAACACTAATATTAAAACGAGAAAAAGACAGTACCAGGAAAGGCAATTATGGGTCATTTTCCCTGACAAACATATAAATAAAATTTCAAAGCTAACTCAATATTGAAATGTATTAAACTAATAATATATTATAATTGCACACACACACACACATATATGACTCACTGTGCCTCTGGGAAACAATGAATATATATAGTCACTCAGTTAGGGTCCTCTTAACATATAGAATAGAAACAACAACGTGATTTTTACAGAGATAATTTAATATAAAGAATTGTTAACCAGCCAGATATTGAAAAATCAAAAAGGCAAAGGGAATACTAAAACATCATGAAATAGACAACTGTAGGAAGAAGCAGCTACCACCCCTAGGCTGAGAGAACAAAGGGAAGAGGTTAGAACTGTTACAATTTAGAAGCTTGAGTGACTTCTCAGAGCTGGGGCCCAGATGGTTCAGGATGGGGTGCTCCCTGGCTCGTGCTGTTATCTCTAAGAGCTACTGAGGCTAGCTCTAGGAATGTGGTTGAAACTACAAAGTAGAACCAATTTGCTACTGGAGAAAACTATGGCTGCTGGGACAAAAAACAATTGCTGGGATGTCATTGAAAGGAGCAGGAAGCAAACTGAGGAAGTGAGTCCCTTCTTCCTCCTTCATCCTTCCAGTCCGCCTTTACCATCCCCTAATTGGCAGAGCCTAATGGGGAGCTGGCTGGCAAAAGAGAAATGTGATTTAAAGAGGCCCAGACCCGGCATCACAGACAGAGGCTACAAGAGTGGGAATGAAGTCAAAGCAATAGCTTAATACTAGCATATGTACACATGTGCATACACTAAAGGTCACACTGTACTTCCCAGAGCTTGGATTTCCTCTATACACCCAAATCAAAGAGTTTTTTGTTTTATTCTATCATTACACACTAAAACATTAAGAAACAAGAACGGGGGCTGGCCCAGTGGCGCAGCGGTTAACTTCGCCCGCTCTGCTTCTCGCGGCCCGGGGTTTGCAGGGGTTTGCAGGTTCGGATCCCAGGCATGGACTGATGCACCACTTGTCAAGTCATGCTGTGGTGGCCTCCCATATAAAGTAGAGGGAGATGGGCACGGATGTTAGCCCAGGGCCGACCTTCCTCAGGGAAAGGAGGAGGATTGGTAACAGATGTTAGCTCAGGGCTAGTCTTCCTAACAAAAAAAAGAAAGAAAGATGAACAATAGTCCAATTGAGATAATTTTGTTAGTTGTATTGTATATAAATATAATTCTTATAAAACTCAGAATTTGGACAATATTTCTCTTCACTTATACTGCATATCTTTATTTGAATACATTTATTTTAATTTCGCCCTTCATCGGTTCAGTTATTCAAATAATTCATGCATAGCTTTCTTAAAGTAAACTCATTTTTAATAAGGTCTTTCTTTGTGTTTAAATAAGACAAGTGGTTTAGTACAAAATGTCTTTACATTACTTACTCTTGAGGGGCTTTTTGTGAATTGTGTGATCTTTTTAGCTAGTTGGGGGTTTTCACCTTTTCGTTTTCTTTTTAGCTAGTTCCTTAGAACGTGGAACAATGTGGTCCTTGGGTAGAGGGGGAAGCAAAGAGTGACTGGAGTTGATTCACAAGGAAATGTCTGCCCATCCAGAGGCCTCTGTGCTTGCCTTCCGCACCTACAAGGACCTTTTCCAACATTTACTTGGCCAGACAAGGTAGCCCTCTATCATTCAATCACTCCTCTCCATTTTGCAATAAACTCAATCCCATCCTGTGTTCATCCTCCTCATTATTGTTCCTCACTTTGCCTCCCTCACTCTATGCCCACTGATTCTGTGACCATAGACTATAATTATCACTGGCATTTAAACAAATGCTGAACCAAAACATTTGTAGTCCCTCTTCAACTCTCATCTCCTTTAGTTATCTCCTTCCTCTGCTGCCATTTACAGCCAATGTTATCTAAAGAATTGTCTACGTAAACTTTTCTTTTCAATTTTTCTCCTCATATTTTTTGTTTGTTAAAATCTGTACTATTATGGAATAGTTTGTATTTGAAAAGAATGTGTATATTTCACCAAAGAAGATATACAAACAGCCAATAAACCCAGGGAAATATATCTTGACTGGAAATTGGGTGAAACATCAAATAGCAATGTTAACAGTCAGGGTTTGATCAGAGATTCATAATTTATTATAGGGATTTGACCATGTGCAATTCTGGGAGCTGATTCAATAGTAAAGATGTTGTTTGTGTGTCTTATGCTGGAGTCTGAAGTCTGAAGTATAGGCAGTAAGAAGAAAGCAAAAGACGAATATAAAGTATGGGAGCAAGCACAAACTGAACATGTGAGGCTGGGCTGGAACCAAGAAGGATAGCCTGGAACCTTGTAGAACATTCGGTTTTGATGATGGGAGTACCCTGCAGGAGAAACAGGTGTCCCTCATCATGGAGCTAAACATGCACCTGGTCAAAAGTTTAAGGAGGTTCCAATGGAAGCCAGAGTAACCGTGACCAGGGGCCCCATCACTGCCAACATCAACCAGATGAGCCAGAGCAGGAGTGACAGCACAGGTAGACCATAAGAGCACATCAAATTGTCCAATTGTACCAATTGTCCAAACATTAAAAGTAAATACATAAAGATGGCTCTTCTTTACTTCTATTTTTCCAAATCCGATGCAAAACATCTCTTGTGGCCCAGGGTATTCCAGAACTGACAGGAAAGGAAATTCTGGGAAATGTACTTCCAGTTTAGGTAAGCTGACACAACACAAATCCACCACAATCCATCCCTTGTCCACATACACCTCTTTCAATCATACTTAACTTCCAAATAAAGAAAATAGCAACATAATGCAAAATAGAACACAACTGTATCTCATACAACTGAAAGATATATTGATTCTCTCCCCAAAAGAGAATACAAAGTCTTTTATCCATCTTTGGATGAGAGCTATTCCTCTTCTAAGTCACATTCCTTCTCCCCCTTTGATATCCTGTAACTTAAAACTGAGATATAAATTAACTATTATTAACACATCTTATGTTAGATGGTAGGAGAAAGGAAAAAGGAAAGAGAAACTTCTTTCAATATTCATATCAATAGTAGGAAGAAATGCACATAATTGTTATAGTTCTCATTTCTGCAATTAGCCATAGCTGGTATTTATAACCACTTCCTTCCACTATCCATTCCATATTCTCTTTGCCCTTGGTAAGCACCTCATCTAGTTGTAGTTCCTTGCCTGATGGAGTGACCCAAACTTTCATTCCTGGAAGGTTCTGGGCCGTAGTAACAATGCCTGTATTAGATGGTTGTGGTTTTATATTGACTTTAATTACAGGGCTTGAGAGTACTAAGAAACATCCCTAGAGATCTTCTACATCTCAGACACTCCTCCTTACCCCCATGGTATAGTAACAATCCAATTTTCCCTTGATAATCAATATCAATCATTCCAGCTAGTGTAGTAGCCCATTTTTGCCTGTTGATGAATGAAACCATTGTTATGTCCCCTGATAGCAGCACTTCTCCCTTGGGAACTAAGTCTTCTACAGCAGTATGCTATCCTGCAGAATGGAGAAGGGATCAAGACCACTAAGGACTACATAATGACATAGGGCTGGAGAGTAGCCCTGAGGTAGGGCAGTGAAGGCGTTTTGCTTACCCTGCTAGCTGATAGCAAACTCCTTCTCATGGTCTTTACTAACAGGTGTAGATGGACAAAAGCATTCACTAGATCAATAGCTGTACACCAAGCACCTGGAGATAGGATGACTCATTCCAACATCAAAACCACATCTGTAAAAACCCCTTCAATTGAAGTCACCACTTGATGAAGTTCATGGTAATCCACTATTATTCTTAGAGATTGTCTTCTGCATAGGCCAAACAGGCAAGTTGAATGGGAAATTACCATTCCTGCATCTTTCAAGTCTATAATGGTATTATTAAGCTTTAAAATCCATCTAGAATGCAGTTTATTTTTAAATTTGGGTAGGTAGAGGAAGTTCTAGTGGCTTCCATTTGACTCTCTCTCACCTAATAGCTCTCACTCCACATCAGTGAATAATTGATCACCCAAATACTTGATTCTATAATCACTTGGTCACAGTTGTCCACAGGTGATAATTTAAATCACTCTCTTGCTATTACTTGCCATGGACAACCAGAGTCTCCTTTACCACTGGAAACAGGATCATTAATGCCTTTGAATCTAATCAGATCAATGAATCACTTTCAGATAACCTAGAATCAATTCAGAGCAAAACTTCTGGGATTTGTAAGACAATATCAAATAAACTAACATATATAATATTGGAGACTCAGAAACAAGGGGGAGAGAGAATCAGGCAGAAGAAATATTTGAAAAGCTAATGGTAAAAAACTTTCTAAAATTGACGAAATAAATCAACCCATAGATCCAAGAAACTCAGTGTAGGAACTTTAAGCAGGATAAATACAAAGAAAGCCAAGACATATCATAGCCAAATTGCTGAAAACAAAATATAAAGGACAAACCTGAAAAGTAATCAGAGAAAAAAATACACATCACATACAGAACAATTTATTGATGGTCAGCTTCTCTCCAGAGACAATGGAATGACCTCTGTAAAGCACTTAAAGAAAAAACTACTCAAGCTAGAATTTGATATCCAGGGAGGATATCCTTCAGGAATATAAGCAAAAATATTTTCAGAATGATAAAAGTTCGGGGGCCGCCCGGTGGTGCAGCGGTTTAGTCCACGCTTGGCAGCCCGGGGTTCGCGGGTTCAGATCCCGGGCGCCCGCCGACGTACTGTCTGTCGGCCATGCTGTGGCGGCATCCCATATAAAGTAGAGGAAGATGGGCACGATGTTAGCCCAGGGCCAGTCTCCCTCAGCAAAAAGGGGAGGATTGGCAACAGATGTTAGCTCAGGGCTGGTCTTCCCCACAAAAAAAACAAAAAAAAACAAAACAAAACAAAACAAAAAAAAAGAATGATAAAAGTTCTTGCATTACAAGGAAACTAAAATAAGTTTCTCAAGCTAAAGGGATATAAAAACTCAGATAAAACACCAGATCTTCAGAAATAAAGAGCACCAGAAAGAGTAAATATTTTTGGTAAATAAAAGGACCTTTTTATTTTATTTTTTTAAAAGGATCTTTATTATATATACATGGTATCCCCAAATTCTCAGAGCAGTTTTAAGCTTTAATAACTTCAAAGGTATAAATGTTGCAAACTTACAAAAAGTTCATTTAAAAGTTTATTGATTTGAATGCTTATTTTGTGAATTTTAATTTTTTGTAAGTGACAACTTCTAGATAGATGGATATAAGAGATGTCTAGTTTGGCCATCTTTAGCCCCCTGATTGCTCTCCATTAGACTTTTTCTTTAGAGTCATACCATCTTCATGTAGATATCAAAACACTGTCCTTTGGATGATCTCAAGTCTAGGATTACAAATGGTCACTGACCATTTTGGTCACTGAGCAGCAGCTGATGAAACTTTTACAAAATCCAAATTTGACTAAAACGATGCATAGCATACGATGCTGGTTATGTTGAAGTATAATAAGAAACATGTTGATATTTTAAATTTTTAAATAATCTTTGAAATGTTCTGGTTTTTTTGGAAAATTTCAGCATTTTTATTATGTTATTAAAGCTTAAGACATCATTAAAACATATATGTTGATTTCTTTAAAAGATGATTGTTTCAAACAAAAATAGCAATATATTGGGGGGGTTATAGTACATGTAGAAGTAAAATATAAAAAAGATCACAAAAGGTGAGAAGGAACGAAGAAGTACATTGTTGTAAGGTTCTTACACAGTCTGTGAAAAGATAGATTGTGATCATTTAAATTTGCATATTGTAATCAATTATAAAAAAGTGATACAGAGATATAGATAAAAACTCAAATAAGATAGAATATAAAAAAATGTGTGATTTAACGAAAAGAAATCTGGGATGGATAAACAGAAGAACAAAGAACAAATGAGATTAAAAAAAATAAATACAAAGATGGTAGTCTTAAACCCAACTGTATCAAAACATCGCACCACACAAATACAATGTAAATGAACACTCCAATTAAATGTAAAGATTATCAAACTGCACACAAAAAAAGCAAGACCCAAATATATGCTGGTAACAAGAAACACACTTTAAATATCTAAGAGACAGAAGTGAATATTATTTCCATAGCATCTGCCTGAAAATAAAATATTTGGATATGTCTTTTGACTTCTTCATTTTTATCAAAAAAACATTGTTTTGAAGATTCACAAAAAGTCTTGGCAGTTCTGTTTCAGTTTTCACCATCGTGTATCATTGACTGTGGATTCTCAAATCTCAAAAGTATTAAATGCAGGTCATACAAATAACAAAAATCAAAGAAATGGAAAAACACAGGGAGCTTAAATACATTAGAATCATCTTAGCATATATACGACATAGTAATAAAATACTTTTAAAAGTTAAGTTTGAGAAACATTAAAATACTAATGAATTTATAATTACTGTTCATAACTATTATTGATTACTTCCAAATAAATAATAATATTGCACAATCTCATACACAGTGATTAACTGACAGTTTTCTGGAGTTTCCTTTTTTAAAATACATGTACACAGCCAGAAATTTAGGTGTTGAAAATGTGCCACAATCAGAAAGACTGAGTACTCTTTTGCTTCACATCTTTCTATAGATAATTTTATACATTTTTACAGGTTAAGCAGCTGCCTATAAATGCTACGGACTCCACCCTAGTCTATTTCCTGAACTGCATTATCACAGAAATAATAATTAGACCCCTGCAACTTAATATGCCTAAAACCCAATTTACAGTCTTCTCCCCCATCCCAATTCTCTGTTTCAGTCAGTGACACAACTATAAACATAGTTGTAAAATCAGAAACTTGTTGTTTCTCTGGACCTCTCCTTCTTCCTCGTCCTCCCCACCCTATCAACTCCTGTCATTTACCTTCTAAATGCTTCTCCACTCTATCCACTCTTCTCCATTCCTCCTACAACATTCCATTAATTTAGGCTTTCATTTCCTCGCGGATGAATAAGTGCATTATCCTCCCTGCTTTCAGTCTTGTCTTTCTCTTCATGGTGTATAACTAAGTTATATATTTGGCCATGTCCATCTTCTCTGTAGTAGGAATCAGTTGTCTCCACTTGCTTATAGAATAAAACACAAACTTCTTTGCACTTCCCCTCATAGACTGTGTCCGAGAGAGTTCAGGCTGCTATAACAAAGTACCACAGATTGAGTGGCTTCTGAACAATAGAAATTTATTTCTCACAGTTCTAGAGTCTGGAAGTCTGAGACCAGGGGACCAGCATACCTGAGTCCTGGTGAGGCCAGGATTGCAGGTTGCAGACTGCCCACTTCTTATTGTATCCTCACATGGTGAAGGGCAGAGAGAGGGGGCAAGCTCTCTTGTGACTCTTACAAGGGCACTAATCCCATCATGGGGGCTCTACCCTCATGACCTCATCTAATCCTAATTACCTAAAGGCCACCCCCTCCATCACTTGGTGAGGGGAGGGTTTCAACGTATGAATTTTGGAGGGTCATAAACATTTAGCCTATAATAGACTGCTCTTGGTTATTGAATTCATGTCTTTTGCTAGTTCTATTTTCTGAGTTTTGTATTAATTCACTCAACCTTTCAACAATATTTATCAAGGACACATTTTGTGCAGGCATTATGTGCCACAGATAAAGCAATACACAAGAAAGACAAAATCCCTGACTTCACCACATTTGCAATCTGTTAGGGAGAAAGAAAAAACATAAGTATACAAGTAAATAAGTAAGTAAAGATATAAATAAATAATGCAATTTCAGCAGGTGATAAGTACTATGAAGAAAAATGAAGCAGGATTAGATGTTAGTGAGTGAAGAGGAGTGGCTCTATTTCAGGTGGAATGCTCTATTTAGATGGAGAAGGCCACTTTGAGGAGGTAGCACATGAGTCATGGGCAAAGGTAACAGCTGCTGTAAAACCTGAGGCAGGAACAGCACAAATGACTGGAGTGAGCCAATGGGAGAGTGCAGGAGATGAGGTCAGAAGTTACCAAAGATGGATCACATACAGCTTGGTTTAAAGTGTTTGAATTTTATTTTAGTTTATGTAAAAAATCATTCATTCATTCAACTCAACAAATATTTACCATGTACCTATTTTGACCAAGCATTGTTCTATGTGCTAGGGATACATCAATGAGCCAAAAATGAAAAAACTCCCTATCCTCATTGAGCTTCCCTTCCTGGGAGAAGTAGATTATATAATGTGTTGAGAGGTGATAAGTCCTAAGGAAATAAATAGAGTAGGGTAGAAGGATTGGCAGGAAGTTTGAGTGGGCAATAGCTGGGATCTTAAATAGTGTGGTCAGGGTAAGACTTACCAAAGTGATATTTGACAAAAAAAACTTGAAGGAGTTGAGGGAATGAGCCATGATAATATCCAAGGAAAGAGCATTCCAGACCAAGAGAACAACCAGTACCTATAAGGCCTAAGGAAGGATGCATGGCATGTTTGAGGAACAGCAAAAAGACCAGTGTGTGGCTATAGAGGTGTTTTCATTCTCCGATATGCAAAAGAATGAAGGTTTGTGGGGAAGCAGTGCAAGTGAGAGTTCAGCTAAGTCTGTTAGACATCTGTTAGACATCCAAGTAGAGAGATCTGGTCTGCAGATGGATAGAGAAGTCTGGACTATGAGAGAGAGGTCTGGATAAGAGAAACACATTTGGGAGGTGTTGTAGTTTAGGTTTTATTTCATAATTATAATCTGAACTCTAAAGTCTAACCAGATTTTGAGAAGGAAAAGGAAATATGGAATCCAAAGAATTGCATCAAATGAGAAAAATGAAGTTTGCAATGAACAAGATTGGGAAGCTCTACTTAGCTACAGAATAGAACAGTTTTGTGAGTGAAGATTGAGAACAAAATCAAATTCATTAGACTTGCCACACTCGGCAATGGTGACTTGCTGGTTTTGCCTTTCCTAGACCCAGCCTGCTGCATGCCATCTTACACTTAGCCAAAGACCATGTTCTTGCCTTTCAACCAATCAACTTACAAGTACAAATAAATAGACTGGAAACCCTAGGTTATAGCATGGACAAGATGCCAAGTTCTGCTTTCTAAAATGAGGTTCTCAATAGCAAATTTCTCCCCAGAGACAGTCTTGCCGCAAAGGCCATTCTGGTATTTGAAGTCACTACTCTGCTCTGGGATGTAATCTCTGGAATAATTCCATTAAAGCACAAACTCCCTAATCATTTTCCCCAGAAAAGAGAAGTCTTGGAAATCTCATCTACATGAGCTGGAGGGAAACAGAGTCCCAGGGGCCACTGCCAACTCCTATGGCAACACTGAAATACACAAGAGGGTTGGCCACTGCTTTTTGCTTTTGCTTTTAATATGCTATTTTTTTCCTTGTTTGTAGGCTGGGGAAACTAATCCAGTAGAGAAGAAAAGTTGATGGTTACCAGTTGCATAGTTACCAGAGCATCGTCTGTGAATAAGTGGACAGGGAGGAGTTCTCATCCAGCAGGAGAGAGACTGGCTTTAGATAGGAGCATGGAGTGTTCATCTATAGAAATAGGCGGGAAGGCAAACTGTATAATGCAGAGTTTGGCAGGTGAAAGCCATTGCAGTGTTTTCAGCAGTGGAATAACGTGATCAGATTTATATTCTGTCCCCATGTAGTGATTAGACTGTAGAGGAAGAGTTGAAGCAAGGCACTCAGTTAGACTATATTATAGATCTACTCTGTTAGCACCGTGGGAAAGAGGTGAGGATGACTTGAACTCGAATGAGAGCTGTGGATGTGATGAAAAGTCATATTTGGGATATATTTTGAAAGTAATACTCACGAAAATTACCTTAGATGGGCAGTCTGTAAGTGTGAAAGAAATATCAAGGATGACTTCCAAGTTTGGGGTTTGTGCAAATGGGAGGATGTAAACCAGGAAAGAAAAAGTTTGGGATTAAAAAACCCAGAGGCTGGGGCTGCCCGGTGGCGCAGCAGTTAAGTTCGCGCTTGGCAGCCCGGGGTTCGTGGGTTCGGATCCCGGGCTCCTGCCGACACACTGCCTGTCAGCCATGCCGTGGCGGTGTCCCATATAAAGTGGAGGAAGATGGGCACAGATGTTAGCCCAGGGCCAGTCTTCCTCAGCAAAAAGAGGAGGTTCGGCAGTGGATGTTAGCTCAGGGCTGGTCTTCCTCGCAAAAAAAAAAAAAAAAACGCAGAGGCTGGTTTGTAACATCTTAAATTTGAGAAGCCTATGGCACATCCAAGGTGATGATATCAAGTAGGCAGTGGTTGACAGCACTTCACAGAGGAAGAGTTCAGGGAAAAGATCCGGGCTGGAGACAATAGCAGGAGCTGACATACTGACTCTCAGGGAATTTTTTAAGCTGGTTGTTAAATACAACCATTATTAAACATTAAATTAGATAAACTTATAGTTAAATAAATTATATTAAAAACAAAGATAATAAATACTCATAACTCATGACTTCCTAATTATTTTACTACAGTTTATTCTTATCCAAGCTCTTGAGATTACTTACCTCTGTGGTGTCTTTATGGTGGAAATATATATAATGGTGTGCCACTGCACGTCTCTTCTCAGCTCCCCATTTGGTCACATTGGTAGCTTGAAATCTGTCATGGTGGGAGTATTTATATTACATAAAATGGCAAATGCTTCAAATCAGGGCTTTATTGTCCCCAGAGAGCTGGTTAGTAAACATTTCCCAGCACACTATTGGCTGGAGATAAACATTTGGGAGTCCTCAGAGATGACAGTTAAACCACGTTACTGGAATGGATAAAAAGAGAGAAGATTAGGCCAAGATTGCAAGATTTAGATGTCAGAAGGGGAGGAAGAATCAGAAAAAAGAAGCTGAGTATTAGTGGCCAATGGATTAGAAGAAAAATCAGGAGTACACAATGTCCTGGAAGATGAGTGAAGAATGTATATAAAGAAGGAGGATGTGATCAACTATATCAAATGCTGCTGATAATCAAGTAAGTGATACTGAGAATTGACCACTCACTTTGGCATGATGGAAGGTGGTTGGTGACCTTGACCAAAGTGATTTCCATGAAATAGTGAGGATGAAAATCTAATTGCAGTGAGCTTAAAAAGTATGCAATGCAAAGAAGCAGAGAGAGTGAGTGTAGGCAACCATTTCAAGGAGTTTGGCTGTAAAAAGAAGCAGAAAAATGAGACAGTAGCTGAAGGCAGATGTGGTTCAAGGGAATTTTGTCTTGTTTTCAAAAAAAGGAGATATTGTGCCATATTTGCATGTTTAGGCAAAAGACCCAGCAGGTAGTATAAATTGCTATTGCAGGATAGAGAAAGGCCAAGTGTGGGAGTAAGGTCCTTGAAAAAATCAGAGGATGGGACTGAGTGCAGTAAGTGAAGTGTCTGGCTTACAGGGGAGCAGAAACAGACCATCCACTGCAACAAGAGGGAAGGTGGAGCATGCAATGTAGGAAATCAGAAATTGCCACTCCAACACATGTCACTTTAACATAAGAATTATTTTGACATAAGGATTATTTGGGGGGCAAATGAGAATCAACAGATGCAGAAAGAAGCCTTCTCAGAGCTTCCCTTATCTAACTAAGAGAAGATATTTCTGAGAAATGAAGATTGCCTTAACTCCCTTCTCCCAGGGAAGTTTTATGGCCATCAAGAAGCCAGAACGTTGGCGGAGAGATGGACCTTCACTAACTAACCTTACCCGGTTAGTTTCCCCCATATAGTAACCTTCCCAAAGTTTACTGTCCTTGGAAGCCTAAAACTCCTTTTCCTTTGTCTTGCCACTTCTCTACAAACTTATTTTTCTTTGTTAAGATTCTGTATAAGCCCAAGTTCTAACTCCTTTGAATTACTCATCATTGGGTTCTCCTGCATGTATGCATGATGCACGTGTTCATAAACTTTTTCTCTTGTTAATTTGTCTTCTGTCAATTTATCTCACAGGCCCAGCCACTGATCCTAAGAGGGTAGAGGAATTTTTTCCTCCCTTACAGTAGATTCAGATGAAGCGCTCCACCCCAACAACTTGTCTAGCTAACGTACACCCATACTTCATGTTTCAGCCCAAGTGTAATCTCTTCCAGAAGTCATGCCCAGACCCTCCTAACCGTGGTCAACTGACCTTATCTGTGCTCCCCTAGCACCCTGGCAAAGTGTGTAATAGGTTACTTTTCATGACACATTGAAGCAGTCCCTTTCCAGATCCTTCTCACTCACAACTTGGTGGTCCTTAGCAGAGCGACTTGTGCCTCAGCCCTAGCACAGTGCTGGTGCATAGGAGACCCTCAAGAAATGTTATTAAACAAGATGAAACTGAAGAAAGACAGCAGACATAAAGAAATAGGAAATAATAAAGGAAAAGGTGTCACCAGTTCCTGAGGATCCCATCCAGATAGAAACCACTGGGGGATTTCTATCCTGAATGCAGAAATAATGAAAATTAAATCTGTAAAAACTAAATGGAGAAGAGACTACAGCAAGGCCTTGCAAAAGAAAATATGTCACACCTTGGTGTTAAGAAGCTGTCGAAATTAATTTCAGTGCGCCAGCCTTGAAAGAAAAATACATCTTAAAGTATCTCACAAAAATATTGCTCAAAAGTAAGTGTGGTTTTTCAAGCAAATGATTTTGGATCATTTTTCACTACCATGTGTATTTTGAGAGAATCAAAAACATTGTTATCTTGTCATCTGTTCTCCAGATTTTTCCCTAGTCATTTCTTTGCCTTTCCTATCACCTTCATTGAAAAACAATCAAACGTGCCATCACAGACCCTAGGTTATAACTTCAGGTGTAAAACAAATAATGAGCAACTCTTTTAAAAAAAAGAGTGTGTAACCACCAACTACATGCAATATAACAGAAGAGGCAATAGAATCCGGCTAGAATTTTCTCTGATACCTTTCCTTAATGTAGAATTGGCCCTCCAATCTCTAAGAACCCCCAGGCTCTGCACTTAATAAGCAATCCTAAATCTATTCTGCTTCTCTTAAGAGGGGTACTGAACTCTGAGCCTGGAAAACCTGCTTCCTTTGGATCCCTCCTGAGGCAGACTCCAGACCTCAAGCTTGGCACAAAGAATAGAGAATCATGCATCTGACTCTGGTGTTCCTTGGAGGGCACTGAGTAATTAATTTTCATTTTCCCCACCATCTCCTCCCACCATCCCCATCTGATTCTTACCTCAAATCCCTCCACTAAATATTTACACCTTACTGTTTCCGATTCCTCTATTCCAGTGTTTCCTAAACATGCCCTATCATGCGAGTCCCCTGGTGTGCTCTGTAAAATACGGATTCTCCCAGGAATCTCCCTTGGAGATTATGATTCAGTGGATCTGGGATGGGGCCCAGGTTGCTCCATTAAAATGCAAATGTCTCAAAGGAGAGATAACAGCTTAAGCTTTTGTTTTATTCATTTAATTTGTTTATACCGCCCATCTGTTAGAGACGCATTTGAGGTGCCAAGCCACAGGTGGATTAAGAGAAACTTCATTGATTCACAGTGTGATGAGAAGCATCCTGCACGTCACTGCTCCAGGGGCATAACCATAGATGGGATGTGTGCCGCATTGCTCACCCACTCAGCATTAACAGGAAGAGCCTAGGCTAGGAGTCAAGCAACAGTGGATTACACTCTCAGCCTTTCATCACAAACTGTGTGAGCTCTGCAGTGTGTTTAAGACTCTGGGCTAACACAATTCTTCCACTACGAAGTGTTGAATTTGATGATCTTGGAGGGTGGCCGCCTGCTTTATATGTAAAACAGGCCCGTTCTGACCTCTCTTCTGAGGCTTCTAGGGAAAATTGCTAAATATAATGGGTAACTATCCCACAGCCCTGAGGGACCCTTTGAGCAAATGCAAAAATGAAACATTCCCTTTTGCCATTTGTTACAGGTTGAATTATATCCCCCAAAAAGACATGTTGGAGTCCTAACCCCCACTATCTCAGAGTGTGACCTTATTCAGAAATAGGATCCTTGCAGATGTAACATAGATAAGATGGGGCCATACTGGATTAGAGTGGGCCCCAATCCAATGACAGGTATAAAAAGAGGGAAATTTGAACACAGAGACACTGGGAAGACGGTCATGTGAAGATAGAGGCAGCGATTAACTGAAGTATCTACAAGCCAAGGAATGCCAGGGATTGCCAGCAAACACCAGAAGCTAGAAAGAGGAAAGGAAGGATTCTCCCCTAGAGCCTTCAGGGGGAGCGTGGCCCTCCCAACCTTGATTTCAGATTTCTGGCCACCAGAGCTGTGAGAGAATAAATTCTGTTGTTTTAAGCCACCAGTCTGGTACCTCATTACAGCAACCCTAGGAAACTAATTCACCATTTACCTGATAAAACATAACCAAAGAATCATGATGATTGGCGCTATATTTAACTTAGAGCTAATACTCATCTACTTATCCACCTCTTTAAAAAGAATTTTAAAAAGGAAAAAGTGGAGTTAAGAAAGTGTATCCAGAAAGCAACATTCTCCCCACTCCTGCCTCCTACCATCACAACTTCCACTCCCTGTGAAATTGAAATAAAATGTTAACGCACCTCCCCAGCAGTTTACAAACAGTGGAAAAGGAAGGGAACTGAGTATGTAGAAAAGGAAACATTTGGCAAGCTAATCACTACAAAAATAGCTTTATCAGACTGGAATGAGATTGGGTCTTGCCTGTGTGCCTGCCAAACAAAAATATCTAATGTTCTAGGACACAGAGAGAAACACTCTGGAGTTTTGCTATAATGTCACCCATTATAATTCAGAATTCGGTGTATGGGTCCATCCTGGATGTCGTCCAAATTGGGCTTATTATGGAAGATCCCTGGGGAGACTTCTTTTAACACTCACACACCTAAAACCCAGGAACAAAGAATGCCTCCGAGCAGTCAGGCTCCCATAGAACTTAGTGGAAGTACTAAAATATTATAAATAGACCAGGAAAATGGGGGAAATGTAGTCTTCCAAACTGGACTTTGTTTACATCATTTGTTTTCTCTCTACAAGTATCAGCTGTTAGTCACCAAATTTTCCAAAGACAGAGAGAAATGAGCTATTCTCTCTGCTTCTTGCGCTATTGGATAACTCACTTGCTGAGGAATAAGTGCTCCCAGGCATTAGTCTTACAAATAAGATTTGTATAAGTAAGACATTATAAAAGTCTGCTTTGTAAGACTTTCCTCTAGGAAACAAATTTAAAAAATAAAGGCATTTTTGGGATAAAAGAGGTCTGGAGGAGAGCGCCATGATAATGAGGAACTTGCTGGAAAGTAGTTAGGGCACTTGGTGCCTCTATTAATTTTGTGCGTGATTCCTAAGGAATATTCTGCTCCTGTATTTTACCTTAGTGCAGCGGTGAGGTGAATGGTTTCAATCTGCCAGAAGTTCCTTTTAAATAGCCCTTACGAAGATTTTGAAGAATAGTATAATTTCCTGCAAATAAAAACACCACACTAAATCAATACCTTTATTGTCATTTCCCTTTAGTAGTCATTCATGAGTGACTGAATTTGAATGAGCAATTGTCCAAATTGGAGTGGGATCATATAAAATGTATAGCAGAGAAAGGTCAAGAGTCCAGGGTCCCCAGTTCATAGAGAAATTGTCCTGGCAAATTTTCCCAGGGCCACCAAAAAATAAGAGCCACTGGCTTGACCAGAACTGACTCTAATTTCTGTCTCCAGATTTGGCAGAATAGTCCTATAGTTGGAATTCAGATCTAACAAAAATCACTGCATCAGTACAAGTCATAACTAGGGAATTATAGGTTCGAATGACATGATTGTTCATATTTGTACTGATAGTATAATTAGTTCTAATCGGACTATGGGTTTAATAGACTAAAGATTTCTACTTAAAAAAAAAAGTGTTCATCATGCCAAAATCAATCTAAGGACATTACATTGTTATTACCTACAGGGTAAAATATGCCAGTAGTCTTCTCCAAATTTCTTTTATTTATTTATTTATTTTTTTGTGTGTGTGAGGAAGACCAGCCCTGAGCTAACATCCGTCTAATCCTCCTCTTTTTGCTGAGGAAGACTGGCCCTGGGCTAACATCGTGCCCATCTTCCTCTACTTTATATGGGACGCCACCACGGCGTGGCTGACAGGCAGTGCATCGGCGGGCGCCAGGGATCCGAACCTGCGAACCCCGGGCTGCCAAGCGCGGACTAAACCGCTGCGCCACCGGGCGGCCCCTTCTCCAAATTTCTTAATACATAGAATAGGATGAAATAAAACATTCTCCACAAACATAAAGCTTTCTTCCTGGGTTCCCACCACTGCTTAACAGCAACACACACACACACACACAGTCCAGATGCATCCTTGCATCCCTTCATTAATGACTTTTGCCTTTTGACTTCTCCTGCCAACTTGCCCCTTCACTACAGACCTGTGTTATTTTTACCACAAAGCACTGGGATCTTGAAGTACAAAAGAAACACACACTAGGCATATATTTTTACTCAAGTCTGTATTCATTCATGTAGTATTCAATAGTCTTAATAGTCTTAATCTCTCTAGATAGACTTGTTCTTCCTAGCGCATCTTATGGGAGTTTTTTCTTTCCTGCTAGTTCAGTTCCTTTCTGTAGCCCAACCCTGAGCTGAATTCTCTATCTTAACCCTGGTGCTCCAGAAACATAAAATTCTTATATATAAGAAACACAGGCCCACCAGGAGAATTAAAGGTGAAACTTTTGCTTCAAAACATTTGACTCTTAACTCCAGCATTTCCCTATCTTGAATATTCTGTCAATTTTTACCCTTCTGCTCCAGACACATTACAAATTTGATCACTATATAAAGTTCAGAACCCTTAAACTCTTTTGTAGACCTACCTTTACCCCTCCTGTCTTCTAAGAACGATACATTCACATGTGAAAGGAATCCTCATGTAACTTCTTATACTTAAGTCATGTGTCATAACCTTTTTTTTTCTTTGCTGAGGAAGATTTGCCCTGAGCTCACATCTGTTGCCAGTCTTCCTCTTTCTGTATGTGAGCCGCCACCACAGTATGGCCACTGACAGAAAAGTGGTGTCAGTCCACACCTGGGAACTGAACCCGGGCTGCCGAAGCAGAGTGCACTGAACTTAACCACTAGGCCACCAGGGCTGGCCCATAACATTTTTAATAAAACAAATAGGGAAGCAAAATCAGGCAGTGGATGAGAGATGGGCTCTGTAGTCAGACTGCTCTGAATTCAAATCCCAGCTCTGTCAGGTACCATCTTGGCACTTTACTTAACTAGCCTGTTTCTTAGTTTATTCATCTGTAAGATGAGAATAATTTATATATCTTTCTCACAGGCCTGTTATAAAGATTTACTGGAGTCGTGTGTAAAGCAATTAGCATGGTGCCTGATATACAGCAAGGCTGAACAAATGTTAGCAATCATCATTATCATAAACTAAGCACTCAGCGCGTATGCACATCATTATCCCCATGCTTGTCATCATCTCTGTGCTTATCATCATTATCAATGTTATTGTCATCCTCATCGTCAAATCTTATATTTGGGAGCTACTGTAGAAATCGAATAGAAGACCCTCACTTCAAAATAAGGAAATAGGGCATAAAGAGATGCCTTGACTTGTTTAAGAATCATCTCTATCTTTCCATTTTTTCTGTATAGTTTTAACACATTTAAAATTCATGTTGTTATTTATTACAAATACCTGTTCCTCTGTGCTCCCCCAGAAATTCTTTGTAATGAACAATTAAATTTAAAAAGTAGTAAAACCCACATCACTGGATGAAACTAGAGATGGATGCCTTCAGTAGGCTAGATATTTCTAGGAATTTCTGCTGGATATAGTAAGGGTGGGATGAGACTGAAGGAAGGGTACATGTGTTGATTCCCTGTCATGAAACAGAGCAGCTTATCATGGAAGTCTGTGGGAGGAGAGGATATCAACCCCCAAGAGAATTCAGAAGAGTGAGGAATGAAATTGGGAACAGGCTGTAGGACATTGGGCAGAGAGCCATATGGTGTCCTTTAAGTTTTTCTGCACTCAGAAGCAATACAGAAGGACTCTGGGAAGCCTTCCTGAAATTGGCAGCCCCAAGACACAGAGAAATTTAAAGATCAGAAATTGTGCCTGAGACTCCCCTCTGGAATGGGGGTCAAGATAAGTAGAGGAGGACATAGAATAGAGATATATGGGGTAGTACAAAAAGAGGTAAGAATTTTCTAAGTAGTCTATCCATAACTGTAGCATATTGTTAAAACTTCATGTGATGGCTATATAGGGCCTTAGAACCTGTTGAGTTCCCTCTTCTCACTTCATTGGAGACTCTGGAGCCTTCTACTCAAGGGTCCTTCTACAAATGATTGAGACAGGTACAAATACAAACATTAGCCCACCTCCATTCCTACTTGATTAATAACCAGTACTGAATCTCTCTCTCTAAGGAAAAGCAAATCCAAAGTTTCTGAAAAAATATTGGTGCTCAAAATAAGTGAATCCTTGTTTAAAAACGTTGTACCATTGTACCACCTTTTGAAATAGAGTTACTCCAAAAATCAGAAGAAATTTTTAGAAAATATCTGATTCTCTTTTCAAAAAGATTCAAGAACCATGGCATCCACACAGCTGGAGAAACAATCCCAAAGGAAGACTACTAAAATCTGGAAGGACTGAGCAAGGTTGAGAAACATAATGACAAACCAAAAACTGGATGATGGCAGTAAATAGGATAGGGGATACTGCAGAAAATCAATTAGTGATGGAGAAGATAAAATCAAGAAATTCCAGACTTAGAGGAAGAAGATAAATAGATGAAAACAAGAAGGTAGAAGAGGAGACACGTGAAGAGTAATTCTAGAAGATGTTACCTCCTATAAAAGAAAGCATGAGAAAACAAAATAAATATAAACAGAATCAATAATCATAGAGATAATAGAAGAAATTTTTCACAATCTGAAATTTATGCTAATGTAGAATTTTGAAAGTGTTTCTTGATGCTTACGAAAACTTCATGAAAAGTGACTACACGACTATACTTAACCCAACTTATTCATGTAGAAATTTCAAATTTCAGAGATGAAAGAATCCCATGAGCATCCTGAAAAATATAGATTGTTCACAAAAGAATACAAATCAGCTTGGTCATTTCTAGATGGCCAAGATCATTTCTAGATCTCTATAGAAAAAACACGGGGGGCTGGCCCAGTGGCATAGTGGTAAAGTTCGTGCACTCCACTTCAGCGGCCTGGGGTTTGCAGCTTCAGCTCCTGGGTGCAGACCTACACGTCGCTTATCAAGTCATGCTGTGGCAGGCATCCCACACATAAATTAGAGGAAGATGGGCACAGATGTTAGCCCAGGGTCAATCTTTCTCAGCAGAAAGAGGATTGGCAATAGATGTTAGCTCAGGGCTAATCTTCCTCACACACACACAAAACACATTAATCTATAAATTCTACACATATTTCAGTGGTCATTCATACACAAAAGTAACAAAAAGGTGTCCCTAGATATGCAAGAACTCAAAGATAAATTCTACACTGTGTATCATTCCTAAATGAACCCTTGAAGATATATTACATAGCAAAAAATAAAAATAAAAATTTAAGTTTGAGAACATTGAAATGGTATTTTGAATCAGTAGAGAGTTTTACAATCCAAAATGGTGTCTAGATAGCAGTCCCCAAATCAGCACCAACCATAGCTACAACCTTAATATCAGATAAATGGACGTTATGTAAATTTCCCAATTAAGAGGCAAATACTCTCCTATTTGATTACAAAATTGGGGAGATGGGGAGTGGATTCATAAATATAGACTCTTAAATATAGAGTAGAAGCAACTAAAACATACTGACACAAGATGATTTTTTTAAAAAAGAAGAATGGGCAGAGGTTTTTTTTGTCAAAGAAAAAATAAAACTGTGGTTAAATATTAAAATCAGATAAAAAGTAATTCTAAGTAAACATTACATGAAATAAAATTGTGTACTATAATGATATCATGTAAAATAATTCTAATAACAATACAACTACCCTAAGTCTACTATTGCACCATTATACATAATGTAAAAAGTATTACAGATTTAAGAAAAGTATAGAAAAATAATTCTAGCAAGAGACTTTAGCATATCTCTGAAGGCTCTAGGAGAGGATTCTTCCTTGCCTCTTCCTAGCTTCTGGTGGTTGCCAGCAATCCTTGGCATTCCTTGGCCGTTAGCTGCATCATTCCAATCTCTGCCTCTGTCTTCACCTGTCCATCTTACCTACATGTGTCTCTGTGTGTTCACTGGTCTACTAATAAGAACACCAGTCATTGGATTTAGGGCCCACCCTAATCTAATAGGACTTCATCTTAACTCATCACATCTGCAAAGACCCTATTTCCAAATAAGGTCACATTCTGAGGTTCTGGATGGATATGAATTTCAAGGGGGTACTATTCAACCTAGTACATTATGCTATGGAGAGAAATTCAAAAAAGCCCAACTGTGGAAATTTTTCAGGTCACTTTCTCTGACTGTTACAAAATAAAGCAGAAAAAGAATCACTTTGACATTTTAGGATTTTCTCCTAAAGCACTCAGGAAATGAGACCTGCAACTATATATAATTTAAAAATAATACCAGTGAAAACCATACTTATGAAAATGTAGAGAATACTGTTTAAAATGCACTCAGAGCAGAATTTATGTTTTTAAAGTATTTCTTATTAAAAATGAAGTGATTAAATAAGTGAGTTAAGCATTCAACTCAAGACACTAGGAAAATAATAAAATGAAGTGGGAAAAAGAAACAGTGAAGACAAAAGATGATATTAAAGATACAGGCCCTAGTAAAATTAAAACTGATAAATAATTGTGAGTGACAGTTCTTCAAACATACTGATAAAATAGACAAAGCTCCAAGCAGGTAAGTAGTGGGGTGGGGGGGAGACACAACAACAAAACACTGGATGGTTAATGGGATACAACCACAGTAAATAAGACAGTTTTTAAAGGGTATCAAATAAATACCGCAAAAAGTTGTAAACATCAATCAATGTAGACTCAGAGAGGAGGTCCCCCTTCAGGACTGGGGCACCCATCCCACCAGCTGCCAGGAATGTGAATGCATACGGAGGTCTTCTCCAGGAATGAGAACTGACCGAAGTCCAAGGGAGCCCCTGCACCCAAAGTCACACCTCCCTCCTTTGCGGCAGCGCTCATGCAGTGATTGGTCAACTGGTGAAAACTCTGCAGGGCCATCCCAACTCTAGAGCTCCCTATAGTATCAGCTGAATCCTCTGCAGCCACCGTATCACACTTCGTCCCTCCCTCTGCCCAGTATTGGGACCCTCACTATTCACAGACGTTGCTGCGGGTACACTCCCCAACGTACCCTGCACACAAATCTCGGAGGTTCCCAGTTCATCTCCCAGCGAGCCAGAACTGCAATATTTGGTTCGCCTCTGTCTGCCTTTGTTCTTTCCCATTTTAATCACAAATCGTATTTGATACAGAATAGGTACTCAGTCAATACTGCTGAAGGAACCAATGAATGAAGGGGAGAAAAAAGGAAAATATAAATTAACAAAACCAACCCTAAATGATATTGAAGCCTGAAAATGTTAGTATCTGCAGAAGAAACTGGAAGGTGTGAAACAAGTATAAATTGTCGCCTGATCCATCCCTCCAAAGATATCTGACCTAATTATTTCATGAATCAAAACTTTCAAGGAATAAATAATTCCGGACCATAGAATAACGTGGCTATCTTCTCAAATCACTTTATGGAACAAACATATCCCTTATCTCAATACTAAAATCTGACAAACCAACTACAGATCAGTTTCCTTATGGATACCTAGGAAAATCTTAGATTATAATATTGGCAAATCAAATTCAAAGAATATTGAAAGACTAAAGCATCATGATTAAGCAAACTGTATTCAGTAAATACTGAGATGTTTCAACATCAGGAAACCTATTACCTCAAATCATCACATCATTAAATCAAAGAAGAAAAACTATATCTCCAAATATGCTGGAAAGGCACGGGGCAAAATTTGTCTCCATTTCTAATAAAATTCTTAAAAACTAAGAATAGATTAATGCTTTAGTAGTATAACGAAGGATATCTATCCAAAACATCAAGCCATCAACATTCTTCTCAAAAGTCAATACTAGTGTCATCTGCATTATATTTAGGAAAAAGTCAAGGATGTCCACATCAATCAATATTATTCTGGAAATTACAGTCAATATAATATTATATTATATATAATAATATATAATATTATATATTATATACACATACAGCATATATATCGCAACCTGCAGTATACAAGACATAAGAGAAAAAAATTTTTTGTATGATATAATTGACTACTTGGACAGTTAAAAAAAAACAGCTGATAAACTATGATAACTAATAGATGAGTAGATCAGTTTGTGGCTAATTATATATATGCAATATATATATACATAATACATTATAACTGTCTATATTACAATATATAGATTTCCTATACACAAAAACACAATGTCAGAGGAATCCCATTCACAATAGTAACATAAATATAAAGTATCTAGAAATGAAATTTAAAAGACTACTAAGGAGCCGTATGAAAAAACTGTAAAATTGTATTATAGGATATAAAACTAAATAAATGAGGAAACAGACATAATACACGTATAAGAAGAGTTAATATTTTGAAGGCCTAAGTTCTATCCAAATTAATGCATAAATTTAAAGCTTGGGGAGCAGGGTCATTGTTTGGAAACTTTATAAAGTGCTTCTAAAGTTTATGAGAAAGAAAAATTGTACCAAAATATACACACATGCTCACATACAGAATTAAAGGGTAACAAGTAGGACCTTTCCCTGCAGACTTTAAAATACTCAAATAATAAAAGAATGTGAGTTTTTGGTGAATCTAAAGAAAAAAATTGATTAAAGAAATTTAATCAAAAGTACGGAAAGGAATATATGTAAAAATGCTTAGACATGATAAAGGTGGGGAAGAGAATGAATAACAATATTAATCGATGATATGGTAATAACTGGTTAACCATTTGAAAGATCAAGTTACAGTTCTACTTCACACGTTTCCCCTAAATAAATTCCAGGGAGATTATAGATTTAAAGGCTGGATGATTGGCTGGACAACACTGGGGTGGAGAAGTACTGTATTGTAAGCAGTACTACATATATATGTAAAATGTCCTTTGCCAGTAGGCAATTTTTAAAAAAACAATTAAAAAAATCTGAAGTTATAACAAACTGAGAAAATATGTATTACAGACACTTATACCATCTCTGATAAATAAAACACTCTTACAAAATTAGTAAAAACAAGTTGAACACATAATGGAAAAATGGGTCAAAAATATAAATAGGCAACTCATAAAAAAAGAAATGAAAACAGCCAATAAATATATGAAAACAAAAAACGTACATTCAACTTTACAAATAATGAAGTTGTAAATTAATACACCAGTGAAATACCATGGTGTTATACAGATCTCCTCAAATACAGATGCTGGGAGGATGAATTGTTCCTCTCTTTCTCAAGGGCGGTTTGGTAACATGTATCAAAAGCCTAATATATACCGATTTGGATTTAGTAAGTCGATGTATAAGAATCTCAATAATGTCACGAAATGTATGTATAAAAATGCTTGCCAGTTTATTATTTATAATATAAAAATAAAAACAATCTAAATATCTAGAATTAGAAAATGATTCAGTTAATTATGATCCATCCACACGGTGGAATTATTTACTACCTTTAAAAACAAAATTTTCTGAGAGATTTTAGTAACTGGGAAAGTGTTTGCTATAATACCAAGTGACAAAAGCAAGATAACAAACAGTTTGTAGAGTATGATTCCATCTAAAAGATAAAAATGCATGAAAAAAAATGGAAGGAAACACCATATAAAACCAAGACCGGTTTTTCCCTTGGTTGTGAGATTACAGTTGTCTTCTTTGCTGTTTAGTACTGCTGTACACTTTACAAGTTTCCTAAAATGAACATATATTGCTTTTATAGTTGGGGCAAAAAAAATCACATCAGAAATTGCATTGATCTCTACATCTTCCACTCTGATGACAGAGATCTAGGAAAGTCCTTTACATTTTTCCTTTTAAATTTCCTGTTAAAAATAATACTATGGGGGCCTGCTCGGTGGCACAGCAGTTAAATTGGCGCGCTCCACTTCAGCGGCCCAGGGTTTCACAGTTTGGGATCCCGGGCGCGGACAGATGCACTGCTTGTCAGCCATGCTATGGCAACGTCCCATATAAAGTAGAGGAAGATGGGCACGGATGTTAGCCCAGGGCCAGTCTTCCTCAGCAAAAAGAGGAGGATTAGCAACGGATGTTAGCTCAGGGCTGGTCTTCCTCACACACACACACAAAAGTAATACTATGTAAGACTCATGGGCCTATTATTAGACAGATATTCTTCTTGGCATCTGAATAATGCATCTCATTAAGGATTTCTGAGCCTTGTGGAATACTCTGTGGGACAGAAAAAGCTGAAAAACCTTGAGAATACAGACTGTCAATAAACTCCAGGGCCCCAGAAATCCATATTTGTGCAAATTAATCCCTCTAAGGCATGTGCCTTCCATAGCCTACCTTGCCATTTCCCGCTCAGAGTACTGGGACTGGATGGAATTATGTTAAAACAAACTCTGTAGACAATTTTCAGAAGTGAAAATTAAAAAAAAAAAAAGAAAAGAGAGTGAGGGAGAGATGGAGTGAAGAGGAGACAAGAGAAAGTTGAATCTAAGGGCCTGAGAGGGAGTCAGACCTGTACTGCCTCTCACTCCCGCTTCATATGTATAAAAAGACTTCACTTTGTGGAGACACAGTAACCTGCTGTGTGCCCCACAAGACCCAAATGTGCCCATCGTTAATGCCATTCTACAGAAGAGGAGTCTTTCAAATGAATCAACACCATAGTTCACCCAGCCATTACTTGGTCAATACTCAAGGTAGGGAGAGAAGCCAAAATTCTGATCTCCTGTCTTGTCTCAATTTTAAAGCAGTGTCCCACTGCATATTAAGGACTTCCGTTGTGCTAAAGTGCAGGAAACTAATTGGAATCATTCTGGTTTTCGTGACTCGTAAACTTAATGCTCTTTTAGCATCACTTTGGCTGAGTAGATTTCCTAACCAAAGTTTAATAGCAAAAGGCATTTAAAATAATCTGAAAAGTCTTTCCAACCTCTCCAATTAGAGTAAAATAAATTGGCTCTTAGAATCAGAGATTTTGCTTTCACAGGCCATGGAATATCTCATTGGTTTCTGATATCTTAACTATGAAGAAAAATGACAATTGCTGATACTCCATTTTCATCTTGCTCCTAGCTATCAAAATATTCCGACTAGAACTGAAGCCACCCGCCTCGTCATGTACTTTAACTTGAATCATCTTCTTGTGGTTTGGCTTGGTTTCCATTCATTTTCTTAATTAGTTATTTTAGCTCTTATTGGGTCTCTGGGAAAGGCTATGAGGTTTAGTTTATCATCTCTGGAGCAATCAAGAAGATTTTCATGTTACCATCGTCAGTTAACATTTATGCATTTTAGGCTCTGTTATAGCAAACAATAGACATAGCTCCCCATATCTTCATATTCTAAAGAATAATAGATAATCAGATTACTTTATGGTGCTTTGTAATCCGTTTATCCTTATAATCTGCCTTTCAACACTCCCTGATCCTAAATCAGTTCTTTAGCAAAGATCTCTAATTGGTGGACCAGCAGGTTTGAGATTTGATATCCCGTGGGCCCTATCTGATTATGCCTCTATTGTTTACTCCAGTTTACCTCAGTCAACTCTTATTTCTGGTTTAAAAGTACATGAATGGAGTTCTTTTGTGAGACTTTAAAGACAAAATATTTAGTTAAGAAGAACCAAAACAAATCACAGTGATACAGTCGTTTACATGAACATACTGATTTTATACACACACACACATAATGTACACATAATTTCCTTCAGTAGGATAGCTAATATCTTTCCAGCAACATTTCTTAGAAGCCGCTTGCTGCCGTAGCTCTCCAGGATCAGAATCTCTGTGCATGGGGGCACCAGGAATTAAAAGTCCTTTGAAAACACAAGAAGCTATGAAGCTAAATTCTGTCTCAGCCCAGTGGGTGCACTTTTCCCTTCCACCATGACTTTGTGTGTTCTTTGGGATTTGACCAGATTGAGTTCCCTGCTGTTCCACTGGCTTCTCCTCTATATGACAGTCCATTGGCTTTCCGACTCCCACTTCTGTTATTCCTGGTTTTCACTTAGCTCCTATTCTGTCTCAGTTTGTGTAGTTGGCTACAGCCTGCTTTTAATTATTGGCTTGGTTCAACCTCCCAAGCTTCCACCATTTGGACAGAGACTTTTGTTTATGACCTAGCCACATCCATGAACCTCCTCCTTCTGCAGAACTTCTGAATGCATGGATGCTCTAACAGAAGGCTAGAGACGGAACCTCAGCCCTGCTCCTCAGCCTCAATATTTTTCTTTCATAGCAGCATTTCCTGACCCTTTTCCATCTTCTTCATTCCTTGCAGATAGATTCCCTCTGTTGTAAAATTTCCAGGTATAATGTGATACATACATATATATGTTTATACATGCACACACACACACACAGTGCACGTGCATGTATAAAGCTTTGGCTTTATCTGCTCAAAAATCAGTAGTTTTGTATTTCTGCTTCCTTTTCTTTCACTTTAAAGGTATAATTCTCAGAACGTCAAAACCAACTGACTATCAAACAGGAGAATTCTTCTCACTGAGGAAAGACCAATTTCCTTTTCTTTGAACTGAGGTTTCTGGAGATTACAACATTAGCTTCTTCACTACACTCCTGCCAGGTCATAGAAGAAAAATCAAAGCCAACTCTGGAGGCCTCCAAGCAATGTCCCTTCGCAAGCTTAAGTATATTACTAGAGCTTAAGATTTTGTACAACCTCCCTCACTTGGAAGTAAGTGACTCACAGACACTTCAGTGTGCACACATGTGCCTTCCTCAGTTTTGGAATAGCTTAAGTGTTCTGCTTAGATGTTTTATTCATATATGCATAGGATCACAATAGTGAGGGTCATGAAACGAGACCACGACGGTTCTCAGCCCCTCAGCACCTGGATTTATTGCCAGCATTGTGGTAAAGGGCAATGGGCAGGCAGCATAATCTGGCACATAACATCTGTGTTATACTTGGGTTCATTCACACAAGATTTACTTTTGCTATATCTCAGCTGCTAATCCAAGACCAACCAGGAGAAGGCAGTACAGGCTAAACAACAGATGCTTTAAATTTTCTTTAAAGTGAAAAAGAAATAACTTGATGGAGAATCTTCATATCATATATCTCTGTCCATGTTAGGGAACAAATAAGCCTTCTCCAACACTATCATCAACTACTGCACATCTTAACTCTCCCTTACCTCTGTAGCTCTCTTCACTTTCTCCTTCTAGAAACTTCTCCAATCCGTCTTATACATTAAAATACATACCATACATGTATCGTATGGAAAATGCAATACAAGCTAGAAAAATGTCTAAATTTTATTAAAGTTTCCCAATCCTGCCTTAAATTCCCAAACTTCTTTCTCTAGCATTATTACGTAAGGCAAAATTTCCTTTTTAGATAGCATTTTTAAGAGTATTTAATGATGCTTTTATATGATAAGATATACTTATCATGAGCCCTGAAGACCACTCGCTTCATACAAAAAAAATACAAGACAACTTGCTTCAAATACAAAACCGTTTCATATATCTAAAAGAGGGCAATTTCTGCTAAATATAGAATGTTCTTCTCTAAGGACACTAGGAAGTGTATGAGGCTGCTCATTAAAAGCCAGAGGAGGATTCTAATTAGAACCTTGGCCTCTGGCACACTGGGGATCCATTCACTCCGTTAGCTGCGTGAGCGGGCAGAGCAGGATCCCCCTATGTTCCGCGGGACCCTGGGGAGAAAGAACCAAGTCGCCATCTGGAAATTTCAGCAAGTACAGTGTTTCCACTGACCAAAGTAGCATGGGCCTTGTTAATCATGAAGCTGTACTTCCAAGCATTCTTGTTTGGTTGTTGGATTTTCTAGGGTGGTTCTTACCAGACTACTCCAAGTAAAAGTGTGAAGTTGCCAGATTGGGACTTCATGCCAAACCTGGTGAACGGGCTGAACCCAATAGGAGACTTGAGAATGCCTTTACCTCTTAAGCCATGAGGCCTAAATTAGAGGCAAACTTTCCCCTTTCTTCAGATCCACTCAATGGTCTTAACATACTCATTTCAAGAAAAAGTTAGCAAGGACACGAAAAAGAGAGACTTTCTTCTCTTAAAAAAAAGTATTGTTGGGGCCGGCCCGGTGGCGCAGCGGTTTAGTCCGCGCTTGGCAGCCCGGGGTTTGCGAGTTCGGATCCCGGGCGCCCGCCGACACACTGCCTGTCAGCCATGCCGTGGCGGCGTCCCATATAAAGTAGAGGAAGATGAGCACGATGTTAGCCCAGGGCCAGTCTTCCTCCTCAGCAAAAAAGGGGAAGATTGGCAATAGATGTTAGCTCAGGGCTGGTCTTCCCCACCAAAAAAAAAAAAAAAAAAGTATTGTTAAATATATTAAACATGCAGGTGAGAAAAGAGTAATATAATGAACTTCTATGTATCTAATATTCTGCTTTATCAAATATTAACATTATTCTGCATTTGCTTCAGAATTATACTTTTTTAAAAAATAAAATATTACAGATAGAATTATGCCCCCTCATTTATGCCTCTCTGTTTTCTCCTTACTTTCCTCCAAAATAAATCTCAGTCATGAGTGGTTCTATTTATTTGCTCCTTATTTATAACCATAGACATTATTTTATATTGTTTTACACTTAAATCTTCACATAAATGGAATCATATTGCATATATATTTCCACAAATAGTATTTTCACTCAATATTATGTTCTTAAAATTTGTTCATGTTTATAGATGTACCTCTACTTTATTCATCATAATTGTGGTAGAGCATTCATTCAGATGATTGCACCATAACATTTATTCTCTCTCCACTAGGTGAACATTTAGATTGCATGTTACAAGGGATATCCTATCCGTTTCTCCTTTTGCACATATGCAAGTTTTTCTGCCATATAAATGTCAGTGGACTTGTTGAGTCAGAGTGTGTTCATCTATAATTTTAATAGACATTCCCAAATGGTATCCAGACTGGTCATATCAATTCACACTCCCCCCAGCAGTTTCAGTTACCGTGGTCTTTATCCTTTCCGTATATTATATTAATCTTTGCTGATGAGTGTGAAATGGTACCTCACAGTATTTTTGAACCATGCTTCTTAAAAGAAAATGATTATGACTGTCTCAGCACCACAACTGTGTGACATACATAAACTCTGTTTTTATTTCCAACCATATCTTACATATATGTGTAATAATGTACTTTGAGGAAAAAAAGGAGTAGAATATTTGAAATCGATGTAGTCCCAAAATCCAGGATGCATGTTTGCATACATATGCGTCATTTTGTAAAAACTGGCCACCTAGAAGGAATAAATAAATTGATGGTTCATCAGGTCACAGTATGAGTTCATCCAAGTGGAAGACCTAAGTAAAAATGACACCTGAAAAGTCTTCTAGAATTACCTTTCATGATCTGTAGACTCTTAACGGTAATAATCTTAACCAAATTAAGTCAGCTCCCCTGGCCCCTATGTTTCGGGTATTAAGTTTAAATTCTGGGTTGGGGCTTTGTTTCCTACTTACTGAAGTAAAACTATGGCCAGTGTAAGAGTCAGATACTTTTTTTTTCTTACTACTTGTCAGTAACTTAAAACTAGTTCACATACATTGGGCATATAAAATGTGCCACACACCATAGCATGTACTTTATCCAAATTATTTCCCTTAATCTTCATAATGACCCTAAAAAAATGATAGCATTATTTTTTCCCCAATTTTAGCAATAAAGAAAATGAGAGTCTGAAAGATTAGGTAAAATCACAGAGCCTGTAAATGACAGAGAAGTCTGCTATTAAATTCTTCCTGAATCAGAAGTCCTGGGTCTCCACAATTACACTATGTGGCCTCATTCACAATTTAGACACCTATATAACTGTTTTGAAAAAGTTCTTAATATTAGAAATGCAATCTTTTTCTCTATTTCTATCCTAGTTCTAATCCCAAAGACAAAGCAGTCCTGTGCATTTGAAGACAACTCTCATATCCCCCTGAATCTTCTCTTCCCAAGTTAGATACTCCTACATCCTTTAATTGTTTCTGTCTTTATGTTCCCCACCTCTATAGCCCGGTTACTCTCCTCTGGGTGAGCTTCAGATATGGAGCTTTGGTGCCT
Organism: Tapirus indicus; assembly: GCA_031878705.1. NCBI lineage: Eukaryota > Metazoa > Chordata > Mammalia > Perissodactyla > Tapiridae > Tapirus > Tapirus indicus. Next base: position 15,082,166 of record CM062937.1, read on the forward strand.
GCTTCTAAAAGTATGATGCTCGGAACATATTGCAACAGCATATGTCCAAATAGTATTCAGTGCAATGGATTCTTCAGCTACCTCACTCTGTACCTTATACTCTATTTGATGCTGTCCTAAATCACGCTGGCCTTTTTGGCAGCCATATCACACTGTTGACTCATTCTGAGCTCATGCCAACAACAGATCCCAAGTGTTTTTTTTTAACATGTATTTCTGTTATGCCATGTCTTCCTCAGCTTGCATTTTAACAGTTTTTATTTTATCCAAATGTAGGATAGTACATGTGTAGCCATTAAGTTTTATTTGTTGCAGCCTGCTGAAAATATTTTGATCCTTGATTCTTTCAATTTACTGAATTCGCTTCTACTTTACATGGCCTGTGTGCTCTCTTGGTCTTCACCAAATCCATTGATTAAAATCTACCCAGTGGTCTAGGTACAAGCTTTGTGCTATACTCACAAAAATATTTCTTCAAACTCACACTGACCTCTTCAAAAAGCCATCCAGAATCATAGGGTAAGATCCTTTGACTCTGTAAATCCATCTAAATGTATTAGCATCAACCTCATATTTCTTCTCGACAAGGAAATCATAAAAAGTTTTGTCAAATGACTATCTAAATTTCAGATAGATTAGATCTATTTTTTTGTAATCTTGATCAAAAAAAAGAAATGGAGCTATTCAGTGATAATATATTCTCAATGATCCTATATTAGATTTATTTTACTGTGCCCTTTATAATAACTTTGCCTTCATTTTTTGTGTGAGGAAGACTAGCCCTGAGCTAGCATCCGTTGCCAATCCTCCTCTTTTTTGTTGAGGAAGATTGGCCCTGGGCTAACATCCATGCCCATCGTCCTCTACTTTATATGGGACACTGCCACAGCATGGCTTGACAAGCAGTGTATTGGTCCACGCCCGGGATCCAAACCTGCGAACACCAGGCTGCCAAAGCAGAGCTTGTGAACTTGACCACTACACCACTGGGCTAGCCCCTAACTCTGCCTTGTAAATAAGTTCTAGAACTTTGCTTGGTATCGAAGATAAACTTACTGGTTTATAGATCATGGAATTCACTTCTCTTCTCTTTAACAGAAAATGAACTTCACTTCTAGGAAAGATGCAGCAAGTTGTGGCAGGTCAATATTCCTCCTGGCAACTAGGAAAAAAAACACATAAATTACAAAATTCATATGCTTAAAGATATCAGAAAGCTGTGGAGTCAATGAGGACTAGAAGAACTAATATTTCAGAATCAAGAGAACCTTTCCTAGGACAGTTGACAATCATCAACCATTTTCTTTCCTGAGGTCATTTAACAAATTCTGAAACAGGCATGATGATCAAGGTTGGCCCTCACAGAGGGACTGTAGTGGGGAAAAGAGAAAGAAGTTGTAAATTTAGAGGCTTCACAGCTGCTGACCTGTATTGGAAACTATAAAAGCCCTAGAAATGAGGTCAGTTTTTGCTATGGGTCAGTTCTTGAGTTCTGAGGCAGCATGCGAGGTTAGAGGGGCTAAGTTGGAAAGGAAGAGTAAAGCCTTTCACAATTTTATGGTTCTTAGGGTAAAAAAATACCACAAGAAGGTATTTTATGACCCATCTTGTTGCCCTTAAGACATTTACCAGATTTTGAAGCTGTATAGGGCAAGAACTTAAAGAGCCATGTCCAAAACCTCCAATGGTCAGAGCTGAATCCTTTTAGTATGTCAATGCCCTGGAGACAGAGACCCACAAACGAGTTAGCCCAAGGCTGAATCAGAGGTAAACCAGATCTTAGGAAAACTCTAACCCAGTCCCAACACAGATCAATCCATGACTAGACTGAAGTCATCTGCCCTTCAAACTATATTCCTAGCAGGATAAAATGAGAACCTTCTTTAGTAGAAAATAGCATCATCTACAGTCTCCATAGTTCTTTTATTTGCATTGTCTGTCATAAAATAGAAAATAGCTAGGTACATGAAAAGTTAGAAAAATGTAACTGATAATCAAAAGAAAAAACATAAGACAGAAAATAATTCAGATATTAATCAAAATAAACAAAGACTTAAAAATACCTTTACAAAACAATCAACAAAATGAAAAGGCACCCTATAGAATGGGAGAAAATATTTGCAAGCCACATATCTAATAGGGGTTTAATATCCAAAATATATAAAGAACTCATGTAACTCAATAACAAAAAAACTCAAACAATCCAATTGAAAAATGGGCAAAGGAATTGAACAGATATTTTTCCAAAGAAGGAATACAATAGGTATTCCTAATAGGTACATAAAAAAGATGCTCAGCATCACTAATGATAAGGGAAATGCAAATCAAAACCACAATGAGATATCACCTCACACCAGTTACGATGGTTATCATCAAAAAGACAAGAGATAACAAGTGTTTGTGAGGATATGGAAAAAAGGGAATCCTAGTGCACTATTGGTGGGAATGTAAATTGGTGTAGCCACTATTGAAAACAGTATGGAGGTTCCTCAAAAAAATTAAAAATAGAACTACCATATGATCCAGCAATCCCACTTCCGGGAATATATCCAAAGGAAATGAAAACAGGATCTCAAAGAGATATCTGCTCTCTCGTGTTTATTGCAATATTATTCACAATAGCCAAGATATAGAAACAAGCTAAGTATCTGTCAATGGATGAATGGCTAAAGAAAATGTGGTATAGATAGATAGATAGATGATACATAGATAGATAGATACATAGATAGATAGATAGATGTAGATAGATGATACATAGACAGATAGATAGATAGATAGATAGATGTAGATAGATAGATAATAGAATATTATTTAGCCATGAGAAAGAAGGAAATCCGGCAATTCGTGACAACATGGATGGACCTTGAGGCATTATGCTAAGTGAAATAAGTCATACAGAGAAAGACGAATACCATATGATCTCACTTATAAAAGAATCTAAAAAAACTGAACTTGTGGAAACAGTAGAATGGTGGTTACCAATGGCTGGGGTGGGGTGGGAGACACAGGGAGATGTTCGTCAATGGGCATGAACTCCAGTTAGAAGATGAATGAGTTCTGGGAATCTAATGCACAGCAACATGATTACAGTTAACAATAATGTATTATAAACTTGAAAGTTGCTAAGAGAGTAAATCTTAAATGTTCTTAACACAAAAAAGTAATGCTAATTATCTGATGTGATGGAGGTACTAGCCAATGCTATAGTGGTAATCATTTTGTAATATATAAGCATATCAAGTCAACACATTTACACCTTAAACTTACACAATGTTATGTATCAATTATATCCCAATAAAGATGGAAAAAAATTTTCTAATCTTTTATGAATATGTGAAAGAATATAAAGAAGAGATAGATAAAATTGAGAAAAGGAAAAGGAAATACTTCCCAATTTATTTTATGAAACCAGCACGGGCCTGATACAAAATCTGACAAGAAAAGAAAATTATAAGCTAATATCCCTCGTAAATATCAGTGAAAAATCCTCTATAAATTATTAGCAAAGTGATTCCAGTAATATATATAATAGATAATAATCAGGACCTAGTGGGCCCCTCCACAACTGCAGCCTCTCTCTGCACGTTCTAGACAGCTTACTTCACTCTTTTATAACAACCTTAGAGATTGCAATTTCTAAATTTGGGCTATCTCGGTGTCGCCTTTTTTGCTCTTTTAGCACTCCAACACCAATTGAGACCAATTCTTTATGCTAAATATCCTCTGTTTAAAGTCCTCCGTATGGCCCATTTCCTAACTAAACTCTGATAGACAGTTAAAGAAGATATACTTTCCTTTGCCTTTGACATTTAGCATATAATTTACCCTCTACCCCAAATACCATCTGCTCCCTTTCTTCTCCAACCTCCTCATACACAGACCTCACCAGCTAATACCTACATCTCCCTTTGAACTCGGCCCCAATGGCATATTCTCAGGGAGTCCTTCCTTCCCATACTCCGTAGCACCTGTGTGTGCTCCGTCATCACACTCACCACATCGAACTGCTATTGCCTCGTTAGTATCGATGCCTCTCCAGATAGACAGATAGAAGTCTATATAATATCTATCTCTATCTATGTATACAATACTATATGCCAGGATACCTCGAAGTCCTTCAGATATCCTGGCACATAGTAGGAACACGATGTTGAATAAATGCATGTGTAGAAGAGAGAAAGGAAGATATGATCCCGACTCTAACCCTCAGTCCAGGGGCAATGCCAGTCTCCCAAGCTGTAATGTTGAATACCTGGATTCATCAGTCATGCACCTTCTATAGTCACTGCCATGATTTCACAAGCAATAAAGTGAGTGAGGTCAAAATTAACTTCCACTCACCCAGCATAAATTGTTAATCAGTCTGGACAAGTGGAGAGGTACTGGCTATTTCCCAGGCTGAGCTTGCCCTCTTCTGCAGCATGTGCAATGACTTGCCCCTGAGAAATGTGACTGAGTGGATTACATTACCTGCTGGGAATCATCAGATGAGTTCTCAGCAACCTGTGGCCAGGCCGCCCTCAACACCACATTTGCCTAGCCACATGGGAGAGAAGAGACTGCAGCTAGAAAGGCTCTGAACTCTGCAGCTGCTGGCTCAGAACGTGATGCCCGTGCAGAAGAAATTTCTTAGCCCAACCCAAGTCCTTCCCTCTCCATGAAGCCCTCCTTAGCCACCTCAACCCACTGACCTCGCAAACATTTGCTGTCTATACTGCTCCTTTGATGGGTGGATTCCCTTGGGTTGTTATTTTCCTGCTTAGTGTCCATATTGCTGCTCCCAAACCCTCCCCCTAACCTCGCCTTCCTCAAAGAGGAATCTATTAAGCAATCAAACACAAAAATGGATGAAAGAGCACTAAAGGGCAGCCACAAAGATGCTCAACAGTGCATTTGGTTGAAACATTCCCTGTATATTTTAAAATTCTGCATTTTGAGCATGGAATACAGGAGACTTGACTATCCAAATAAATTTTATGTTTCTTGAGGGCAGAAGCTCTCTTGTACACTATATGGCCGTCCTTAAATAACTTTTTTTGAAATCACTTCTTAATCCCATAAAAAATATATATAACATATATATTATATTACATATATATGTATATATAATACAAACATATACACACATATATAGTAGTTGAAATACTTGTTATATTGAAATGAGTACATATATAACATATACATTATAATACATATTTTATATGTATGTACTCATTTCAATATAACTTAAGTGTTTCAATTATCTATGTCTCAGGTATCTCTACAGGCTCAGAAGCCACTTGTGACTAAATGACCAAAGATGCTGGAGGAAGAACTTGGCCTGCACTCAGACAGGAGCTCCCCCAGATTATGAGAAGCTCTGACCACTCAGGGGCTGTCTGCCACTGCCGTTCCCATGGAAACAGACATTGGATCTCCAAAACCCAAAATGTAAGAGCTTAAACTAATCATTGTGGGAAAAAATAAAAAAAGAACAGCCTATTTTCTTCTCACAGTGTGGAAATGGTGATCTGGTTTACGGACCCTAGTCTCTTTTCCTGGGGTATGTTTTTATAGAAATAGGGATAGAAGTCCATCCTATTGAAACTTTTTTCTGCACCTGTCATTCCAAGCTGCATCGATACCATTTTCCCACCAACACTTCAAAATTCAGTAGGACCCCAATCCAAGAGTTAAGAAGGAATTAGAATATTAAACCACACAGCCTGGCCATGTATCCACTTATTGTGCATCACTTCACTACGAGCATCGTAGTGAAGGTACCCAATGAGCCTGAATCTTCATGATGTTTGTGTTCAGCAAATCAGAACTCTTTTGGAATGCTTATCTTTATAAAGTACATATAATTTCTCAATATCTGTATGTGCTTCAACCAAGCGATTATAATATAAAACTTTGATTAGGCTAAAAATTGAGAAACTCTCTGGATTAAACGTATATTAATAATTTAACTGTATTTGTTTCTTACTCTTTGGTTCTAAATAGAATATGCTGGAGTTTATGGATAAAATATAATTTACAGGCAAGCTTAACTAGCCAACATCGTACTGCATAAAATGTAAGGCTAGGCATGCATTTCCGTTAATGCTACTTGTATGAGCACGGTGACCATGCTGACCAGCTGGCTGACCCTAATTTCATAGACTGAACAAGGGAGAAATTGCAAATGTGTGTCTCAGTCAAGTGAAGAGAATTCTCTGGAATAAAGATGCTGCAAATCTAAGAGTGAGGTTGCAGCATTCTTCTTCAATGAATTGTAGAAAATAGACCAACTTCTGATGTCTTGAGTGCAACAAGAGAAGACTGCACACAAAGTTCCCGGTATTTGGATAAGAAGAAACCTCACATATTTACAGTTTTTACTCACCCCATCTCCAGTTCACTCACTCCAGTTCGTTCCTTAACCTACCACCAACCAACCTTCAGCCCCCAAGCAGCAACGGTGACTATGGTCTCCATCTCTCTTTACCGCTCAACCTCATTCAGGTAGCTATTCAACTGACAAACATTTTGTAAAATCTTGCCTTGTTGGTTTCTTTCATTTTGCTTAATATTATTTGCATTCCTATGCATCCTTCACAGATTTTATTGTTTGATTTACTTTACAATATATTAAATAAGTAGTTGGTACTTTAAATACCTTAAAATTCTGGTCTATTTCTCTATAGATTTGTAAGACTATTTTAGTAATATTTGAGGAAATGGTTCAGGCTTTTGTATGGGCTGGGAATACATTATTACTTCCCCACTAAAATTAATAAGATATGAGCTCTTGGTATTAAAAACATTTACTATCTAAACCATTTTTAAGAATGGCAAATATTCGAAAATGTTCACATTAATAATATGCGGGGTTGTTGGATTATAAATAATTTTTGTTCTTTGTGTTTTTTTATTTTGCAACTCTCCCATATTAAATATGCATTTCCTTTTTTTCATTAGTACCATCAACTCAATTCCAACTCCTAGTGACCCTGTATACAACAGAGCAGGACCCTGCCCTGTCTTTGTGCGCCGTCCTCTCACCTTCAGGCGCCGTATCAGACAACGTTCCACTGCTATTCACAGGGTTTTCATGGCCAATATTTTTGAAAGTGGGTGGCCAGGTTCTTCTTCCTAGTCTGTCTTAGTCTGGAAGCTCCGCTGAAACCTGTCCACCACGGGTGACCCTGCTGGTACTTGAAATACTAGTGGCATAGCTTTCAGCATCACAGCAACACACAGTCACCACAGTATGACAACTGACAGACGGGTGGTGTGGTTCTCTAACTGGGAAATGAACTGGGCTGTGGTGGTGAGGTGCCGAATCTTAACCACCAGACCACCAGGGCTGGCTGCATTTCCTTTAGAATGAAAAAGATAATACTTTTTAAATGTAAAGGGCAAAAGCTCTTAAATAATTTTCACTTCTCATATTGTTGGTAGTACATATAGTATTGTTATTTTGAAACTATTGTGTGTATGAGGGAAAGAAATTGGAAATGTAAGTTTAACACATTTATGTGAATACTCTAGCTCTGAATTTGAATATGGGGCATCAGTATAAACTCTAGTTTTGTTCATGAAAAGGCCTAGAAATAAGGACAACCAGGAAGGTATAAGTACCCCCAGTGCCCATTCTGAAGTCTCCAAATACTCGAATAAATTGATTAGAAAAAGACAAACAACCCACAAATAGAAACAGTTAAAAGATATGAACAGGAAATGTACAGAAGAGGAAAACCCATACAGCTAATAAACGTGAAAAGATGTTCAATCTTAATAATAATCAGAGATGTACAAAAGAAATAACATTTCATACCCATCACAGAGGCAAAATTTGTGTCACGGTGTGAAACAGTGGTAAAGATGTGGCGTAACGGAATTCCCACACACTGCTGGTTGGAGTTAAAACTCATTAAAGCAAGTAAAAAAAAAAGCTTATTGACATTTAATTTACATATTATACAATTTGCCCATTTAAAGTGTAAAACTGAATAGTTTTTAGTGTACTCACAGGTATATGAAACCATCACCACCGTCAATTTTAGGACATTTTTATCACCTTAAAAAGAAACTCCATAAGCTTTAGCTATCACTCACCTATCCCTCCCTCTCCCTCTTCCTGAAGCAACTACTAATCTACTTCCTGTCTCTGTGCATTTCCCTTTTCTGGACATTTTATAAAACTGGGATCAAGTAATAGGTGGAATTTTGTGACTTGTTTCTTTCATTTAGCATAATGCTTTCAAGCTTCATCCACATTGTAGCATGTATCAATACTTCATTGCTCTTAATGGCTGAATAACATTCCATTTTATAGATATACCACATCTTGTTTACCTATTCAACCGTTGATAGACATTGGGTTTTTTCCATCTTTTATTTGAGGAACTGGATATTATGAATAATGCTGCTATAAACACTCACATGCAAGTTTTGTCTGGATATGTTTTCATTTCTCTTATGTACATATCTAGGAGTGGAAGTGGTAGGTCATACGGTAACTCTATGTTTAATCATTTGAGGAAGTGCCACACTATTTATGAAGAGGTTGCACCATTTTACATTCCCACCAGCAATGTATAAGTGTTCCAATTTGTCCATATCCTTGTCAACACTTGATATTATCTGACTTTTTTATTCTTGCCATCCCAATGCATGTGAAGTGGTATCTCATTGTGTATTGATTTATACTTCCCTGGTGACTGATGATGTTGAGCATCTTTTCATGAGTTTATTGGTCATTTGCATATTTTCTTTAGAGAAATGTCTATTCAGGTCCTTTACCCATTTTTTCTTTTTATTATTGAGTTGTAAAAGTTCTTCATATATTCTAGATACAAGTCCCTTATTAGATATATGCTTTTTAAATATTTTCTCCCGTTCTGTGGGTTATCTTTTTACTTTCTTTTTTTGTGTGTGTGAGGAAGATTAGCCTTGGGCTAACATCCATGCCCATCTTCCTCTACTTTATGTGGGATGCCACCACAGCATGGCTTGACAAGCAGTGCGTCAGTCTGTGTCCAGCATCCAAACCTGTGAATCCCAGGCCACCAAAAGCAGAGTGTGCAAACTTAACTGCTATGCCACCAGGCAGGCCCCTCTTTTTACTTTCCTTTGAAGCGCAAAGTTTTTGATGGGGTCCAATTCATCTAATTTTTCTTCAGTTGCTCATGCTTTGGGTCATATCTAAGAATCCTTTGCTAGATCCAAGGTTTTAAAGATTTACCCCTATGTTTTCTTCTAAGAGTTTTATAGTTTTAGCACTTACATTTAGGTCTTTGATCCAATTTGAGTTAATTTTTGCATGTGGTGTGAGGTAAGGGTCCAACTTTATGGTTTTGCATGTGCCTATCCAGTTGCTCCAGCACCATATGTTAAAAAGACTATTCTTTCCCCATTGAATGATCTTGGCAGCCTTGTCCTAAATCAGATGAGCATACATATATGGGTTTATTTTTGAATTCTCAGTTCTATTCCATTGATCTGTATGTCTATCCTGTGCCAATACCAATTCTATTCCATTGATGTATATTTCTATCCCTATGTCAGTACAACACTGTCTTGATTACTGTCACTTTGTAGTAAGTTTTAAAATCAGGAAGTGTGAGTCCTCTTTGTTCTTTTTCACAGTTGTTTTGCCTATTCTGAGTCTCTTGCTATTCATATGAATTTTAGAATCAGCTTGTCAATTTCTACAAAAATGTCAGCTAGGATTCTGATAGGGATTGTGTTGAGTCTGTAGATCAGTTTGGAGAGTATTACCATCTTACCAGTGTTAAGTCCTCTGATCCATGAACATGAGATGTTTTTCCATTTATTTAGATCCTCTTTAATCTCTCTCAACAATGTTTTGTAGTTTTCAGTGTCTAGTTTTACACTTCTTTTGTTAAATTTATTCCTAAGTATTTTATTATTTTTGATGGGATTGTGCAATGGAATTGTTTTCTTAATTTCATTTTCGACTTGCTCATTGCAAGTCTACAAAAATACAATTGATTTTTTAATACTGATCCTCTATCTGCAACCTTGCTGAACTCACTTATAGTTTTAATAGATTTTTAGTGGATACCTTAGGATTTTCTATACGTAATATCATGTCATCTACATGTTGAGAAAAAACAGTTTATGATGCACATACACCTGTATCATGAGAACTCCCTCTTGTAGGTCCCAGCGTCTACCCATTATGGCATTTAGCCAGGCTAAAACTCAGCGTGCAGACTAACACTGAAGAGTAAAGCTTAATGACTGCAGCTGCTGTTCTGGAAGGTGAAAGCTAAGTGAGCAATTGTTACATACAACCTCTCACTGCTGGGGCAATGTAATCGCAACTCATTGGAAATGAAAAGACGTATTAGCGGTTTTTTTCTCAGAAAGAGATCAGAGTTTCCTATCATTGACATGGGTTTCTTCTGCTCAGACCTCTTTCTGTAGATTTAATGCTGACCATTTTTTTCTGTTGTTTAAATTAATATTGTCAGGCTCTTTCTGCAGAGGATGGTTTTGAGGAATAAACCATGATTACAATTTGCCGTTTTAGCCAATTGGCTTCACCCTGGGTTTCTCTCCTAGAGTGATGGTGGATAGCTGAATTTCTGCATGCTGCATCCATAGAACTGCTCTTTGGGCTGCAGTTGAAGTCTCTGAGGTGGCACCAATAAATAGCACCCTTCTTCCCAAACAGGGTGGGGAATTTAAAAAATAAAAATAGAAGACTAAAGATGGAAGCTAAAATGTCAACCTTTATAGAGATACAGCTGGATGGGAAGACATGTTTACTGAATCCCAGCCTCAGGCACACATCTGACCTGGTCACAGGCAGTGGTGGGCAACAGGATAGGCTTAGCCTCATGGATAGAAAGAGCAGAGAGGAATATTTGCCCTTCTGGGGCAGCCTCCCTCCCCAGAGGAAGATGAGCTGAAAAGAATAAACACAATTAATCTAATTACCAATTATAATTAATCTAATTTGCTAATCAGATGCTATTCTGTGTATCAGCAGGACAGAATGAGGTAAGGGGCAGAGTTAACCTAATTCAACTCTCTTTACAGGAGGAAAAAAAAAACCACTTCAGAATTAAAGAAGTATTCCCCTCTACCAGTTACTAACAAGAAGAATGAGAAAAATCTCCTGCCCCAAAGCTACCTGTAAGAAAATATATACGCACACACACATACACCCCTTGAATTTTCTCTGCCTGTTTGCAAACATGTTTCAATATATCTAATGAGATAGAGCAAACATTAGGGTAGTATGCGTAAATATATTTTCTGTCTTCTTAGTTGTCACTTGTTTTGGGAAATTGGGAGAGCTAATCTTGCTGCTGTCTGGAGCCTCCTCCCCACACCTGCATAGAACTTCCACTCCAGGGCTTTCCATTTTTTCTCAGGACTTTTAAACGCTCAGTAATAAAAAGGAGGCATTCTCCTGACTGCATTCAGCAAAAATCTGAAAGCTATGGGTTTTGGCAATCTCTACACGGCCAAATGAAGCATTGAAAGGATCGCCATACATTTTCAAAAACACTCACAAGGGAATGTCCTATTTGCAGTTGAATTGTGACAAATAAATCCTTTTCTAAATGTTACAAGCCTAGATTTAATGAAGTGAAACACGTGCAAAATGGGTAGGGAAAACAACCAATTCTACTGCCCTCCGAACCAATGCTTCTCCCCTCAACAACTGAAACAAACATTTGGAAACTTTGTGGTATAAATAAATGCTTTGCAAAGATTGTTTAGAAAGTTCAGATGCACAGAGATAAAATGTGGTTTGTTCCGCATAGTGCTGTTTGGCAAATTTGCTGCTGAGTAAGACAGCACATTCAGAAGTTGTTGTATGGTTGAACAGTCAGTGATTCATCACCAAAAGATAAACCAAAAATTGCCCAGCCATGTAATATTCTAAATTTAACTCGAAAGAGCAAACAAAAGATCATAGCTTTTAAAGAAGACGGAGGGAAAGAAATAACGATGTTAGTTTTCATGACCCTATGTGAGCTTGAGCAAACCCACCATTTTGAAAGAGGGCAAGTTGCTATTGTTGTTTATGATTTTGTGACTGTAAGCAATATTTCATAGAAGATTCAGCAAAAGATCCAAGAGAGCAAAACTCACGTCTGTCTTGTCCATTTTGTATTTCCAAAATTAAGTACCATGTGTGGTACAAAATAGGTGCTCAATAATCATGCTCCCTGATTTCAAACTCTACTACAAAGCTAAAGTAATCAAAACAGTACAGTACTGGCATAAAAACAGTCACATAAATCAATGGAATAGAATAGAGAACCCAGAAATAAATGCACACATCTATGGACAATTAATTTTGACAAAGGAGCCAAGAATACACAATGGGGAAAGAAGAGTCTCTTTAATAAGTGGTGTTGGGAAAACTAGACAGCCACATGCAAAAGAATGAAACTGGACCACTACCTTATACCATATGCAAAAATTAACTCAAAATGGATTAAAGACTTAAATGTAAGACCTGAAACTGTAAAACTTCTAGAAGAAAACATAGGCAGTAAGCTTCTTGTCATTGATCTTAGCCTTGAATTTTTGGATCTGATTCCAAAAGCAAAAATAAACAAGTGGGACTACATCAAACTAAAAAGCTTCTCCAGAGCAAAGAAAACCATCAACAAAATGAAAAGGAAACCCACTGAATGGGAGAAAATACTTGCAAATAATATATCCAATAATAGGTTAATATCCAAAATATATGAAGAACTCAAACAACTCGATAGCAAAAAATCAGACAATCCAATGAAAAAAATGGGCAGGGGATCTAAGAGGACATTTTTCCAAAGAAGACATGCAGATGGCCAACAGGCACATGAAAAGCTGTTCAACATCACTAGTTACCAGGGAAATGCCAATTAAAACCACAATGAGATATCACCTCAAGCCTCTTAGAAGGGCTAGTATCAAAAAGATAAGAAATAACAAGTGCTGGCGAGAATGTGAAGAAAAGGGAACCCTTGTGCACTGTTGCTGGGAATGTAAATTGGTGCAGCCACTATGGAAAACAGTATGGCGTTTCCTCAAAAAACTAAAAATAGAAGTACCATATGATCCAGCTATTCCACTTCTGGGTATTTATCCAAAGAACATGAAAACACTAATTTGAAAAAATAGTTCACCTCTATGTTCATTGCAGCATTATTTACAACAGCCAAGATATGGAAACAACCTAAGTTCCATCGATGTACGGATGGATAAAGTTGTGGTGTATATATATACAATGGAATACTACTTGGCCATAAAAAAGAAGAAAATCTTGCCATTTGCAGCAACATAGATAACCTTCAGAGTATTATATTAAGTGACATAAGTCAGACAGAGAAAAACAAATACCATATGATTTCACTTACATGGGGAATCTGAAAAAACAAAACTTATGGATACAGAAAACAGGCTGGTGGTACCAGAGTGGAAGGGGGTCAACCATATGGTGATGGAAGGAAACTAGACTTATTGTGGTGATCACTTTGTAGTGTATACAAATATCAAATTATTATGTTGTACACCTGAAACTAACATAATGTTACATGCCAATTTTACCTGAATAAAAAAAGTAAAAATAAAAAAAGTGCTCAATAGATATTTTCCCCATTCATTTATTTTTAATTGAAAGCCTTACATGATCTATCCTCTGCCACTCTCTCCCCCCACATTTCCTCCTTTGCCCTCTCTGTTTCAGCCACGTTTACCAGCCTGCTGCTCCTCGAGCATGCTAAGCACAATCCCATCTCAGGGTCTCTGCATTTACTCTGCTTGCAGATACCCATGTGCCTCATTCTCTCAATCCATTTAGATTTCTTTTTCTCAGACAGGCATCCCTGAACAGCCCTTCTAAAGGATTAGAGCCCTCCCACCCACCAAACTACTCTATAGCCCTTTATCCTGCTTCACTCTTAGTGGCACTTATCACTCTCCACATGTTATACGGCTTATTTGTTTATTATCAACATCCCCCACCATAATGTGAGCTCCATGAGGGCAGGAGGTATTTTAGAAAGTAAAACAATTCTGGCACAAACATTAGTTGAATGAATCAGTGGATAAACCTTTCTGTATCACTGTATTTCCAGGGCACTCTTCAAACTGCATGTAGTTGGATTTATTTTTTTATCCAACTTGAGAATCTCTTCCTAGTGATAGCAAGTTTAATAATGAATATTTGTGATGTTATTGATAAATTTGGATTTATTTCTATCATCTCATTTTTTTATTTTATTATTATTATTGTTTTGAGGAAAATTAACCCTGAGCTAACATCTGTTGCCAATCCTCCTCTTTTTGCTGAGGAAGATTAGCCCTGAGCTAACATCCGTGCCCATCTTCCTCTACTTTATATGTGGGATGTCTGCCACAGCATGGCTTCACAAGCAGTGCATAGGTCTGCACCCAGGATCTGAACCTGCAAACCGCAGGCCACCGAAGCAGAGTGTGTGAACTTAACCACTATGCCACCGGGCCAGCCCCTCATTTTATTTTTTTTAACCATGTTGTTTGCTTCTTTTTCTCCTTTCCTAACTTGTTGGATGTATTGAACTTTAAAATTTTGTTTTCTTCCTCCCATTTACTTGGATGGTTAAAGTCTCTAGTTTATTTTTCTCTTTCTAAATTCATTCATTCAAAGTTTTCCTCAGATTACAAAAGCAATACATGATTATATTACTAAATAATATGATACCATACAAAGACATGGTAGTAAGCAGAATTCTAAGATGACCCCCAGATTCCCAACCCCTGGTGGATATGCCTTGTATAATCCCCTCCACTTGAATATGGGCAGGACCCCTGAATATGATGAGATAATCACTCCTTTGATTAGGTTGTTTTCAGTGACAAAGGTAACAGGATAGTCTCTCCAGTGATTACATAACATTACATAAAAGTCCATATTAACAGACTAGAAAAATCATCCAGCTGGTTCAGAGAGGTAAGCTACCATGCTGTGAGAGGGCCACATGGCTAGGACCTGAGAAAGGCCTCTAGGAGCTAAGAGTAAATATCCAGCAAGAAAATGGGGACTTTAGTCCTACAACCATAAGTAACTAAATTCTGCCAATGACCTAAATGAGCTTGAAAGAAAACTCTGAGCTCTGGATGAGGATGCAGCTGGCTGACACCTTGACCTTGGCCTTGTAAGACCCTGAGCAGGAAGCCCAGATGTGCCACGCCCAGACTTCTGACCTACAGAACTGTGAGCTAATAAATGGGTCTTGTTTTAAGTCACTAAGTCTGTGGTATTATGTTACACAGCAATAATAACTAATACAGATGTCCATAAGGTTTTTGGGCTGAGCAACTGGAAGGATGGAGCTGTGATGAACCAAGATAGAGAAGACTGCAGGAGGTGGCATGGGGCACATCTTCTCATCTAATAGGAGAGATAAGGGAGCAACTCTAAGAGAGATGACGTAGAATCCTCACAGAGGAAGAGACAATGAGGAACAAATAAATCTCTATTGTAGAGTTCTATTCATAAAAGCTTTCAGAAAGACACTCTATCTGCTCCTTCACTGCTCTTGCAAAAAGTTGATTCCTAACTAAATAATGGATGTGTTTTCTCAAACAAATACAAATGTACTTAATTGGAATGTAAAATTGATATTGCTTTTTTCTTAATTCTTAAGCAAATATACTTCCCCATCCACTGAATTAATTTCCTCTAATATGCTCTCAGAAAGGTTTTTATTTTTAGAGAATGTATGCGTGTTGTATGCTGTTGATGCTTGACGGTGGGCACCCTAATAACAGACAAAGGATACACGCTTCCTGTTGGTGGTCTCAGCGGAATTACTACAGGTCCAAACAGCAGCTGTCTCATCCTGACCTACACACAGATCCACACCCTGTGACCTTCCTGAAATGAGATCACTACTCCTACCCAAAATATATAGGAAACATACCTCACTATCCATTCACAAGCATCAAAGGCAGCTGCTAAATTTATCATTGGGTAGTCAAGAATTTAACCTTGCCCAAAGAGAGGTCTTGCCTTTGCCTTTGGCTCCTGGTAGCCAAGCTCTAAGCCCTTGGAATGTCCTGTCTGATAAGAGTGTCTTTGTTTACCTGGGGCCTTGGGTCATGCCAGATAGTCCAGCACACTGATTTGTGATAGAGGCTTTGGGTCACACGGTAACAGCTCAACCTCCACAGAAGCTGCAGACTGAGGTTAGCAAACCATGTCTACATAACCAAGCCCCAGCAAAAACTCTGGACGCCAAGGCTCAATGTTACAAAGCAACATGTAACGATATACACATAGTTGGCAAGACTATGTGCATGTTGTTACATGTCATCGCAGGTGGAGTTAATGCTGTCAGTGACCTCATTGGGAGAAGACAAGGGGAAGCTCC
The DNA here is from genome assembly GCA_031878705.1 of Tapirus indicus. Taxonomy (NCBI): domain Eukaryota; kingdom Metazoa; phylum Chordata; class Mammalia; order Perissodactyla; family Tapiridae; genus Tapirus; species Tapirus indicus. The sequence goes on from CM062937.1 coordinate 15,098,521, forward strand.
ACATTTAGAGTTCTCCAGTACTCTGTTCCACCTGTCTCTTCCCTTGGCTGATTTTAGTATGTCTCCTTTTGCTGTAATAAACTGTAACCATTTGCTATAATACACTGTAAACAGTTTTCAGTAAGTTCTACAAATCCTTGTAGCAAATTATCAAATCTGAGGGTGGTCTTGGGGACCCCCAAACTTACGGTTGATGTCAGAAGTGAGGGTAGTCTTACGGGCTACTTCCCTAATTCTGCAAGTGGAAAAATATAAACCACAAATTATGAACAGAGAAAACTTTTAGTCTTTATAAGGAACAGTAAATGAATAACATTACCTGGGAATACTACCTTGGAGGGGGGGTTTCAAAAACATAGACCTCTTGCCTTTTTAATTTAGAACCTATCTTGTAAAGACATCAGGTCTTGGCTTGTTTTTAATCAATGTTTATAAGGCAAATTCTTATTTATTTATTTTTTTGTTGATGTCATAGTAGTTTATAACATTGTGAAATTTCGGTTGTACATTATTTATCAGTCACCATATATATGTGCCCCTTTATCCCTTATGCCCATCCCCCAACCCCCTTCCCCTCTAGTAACCACTACTCTGTTCTCTTTGTCCATGTATTTCATTATCTTCCACATATGAGTGAAATCATATGGTGTTTGTCTTTCTTTATCTGGCTTATCTCACTTAACATGATACCCTCAAATTCCATCCATGTTGTTGCAAATGGGACGATTTTGCCTTTTTTATGGCTGAGTAGTATTCCATTGTATATATATACCACATCTTCTTTATCCATTCATCAGTCAAGGGGCACTTAGGTTGCTTCCACATCTTGGGTATTGTGACTAATGCTGCAATAAACATAGGGGTGCATAAGTCTTTTTGAATTATTGATCTCAAGTTCTTTGGATAAATACCCAGTAGTGAGATAGCTGGATCACGTGGTCTTTTGATTTTTAATTTTTTGAGAAATCTCCATACTGTTTTCCATAGTGGCTGCACCAGTTTGCCTTCCCACCAGCAGTGTATGAGGGTTCTCTTTTCTCCACATCTTCTCCAACATTTGTTGTTTTTTGTCTTGGTAATTGTAGCCATTCTAGCAGGTGTAAAGTGATATCTCATTGTAGTTTTGATTTGCATTTCCCTGATGATTAGTGATGAACATCTTTTCATGTGCCTGTTGGCCATCCATACATCTTCTCTGGAAAAATGTCTGTTCATATCCTCTGCCCATTTTTTGACTGAGTTGTTTGTTTTTTTGTTGTTGAGTTGTATGAGTTCTTTATATATTTTGGAGATTAACCCCTTAGATATATTATTTGCAAATATTTTCTCCCAGTTGGTGGGTTGTCTTTTTGTTTTGCTCATGGTTTCCTTTAAGGCAAATTCTTATAACATTTTTTTCCTTCTAAAAACATGAAGTACATACAATATAAATAAGAGATGAATTGACTGGGACGTAAACAACATGTTATGAAGCCAGATATTTGACCAGAGCATCTCAATTTTTAAAGTCCATCAATTTGGGACACAAACAGAGGGCTATATTTTGACTAGCTTACTTCTTAACCTTAGATAGTAAATAACCTGAGGAACAATTTTATAGAGCAAAAGGATAATGTGACTGGATCTTTCTCCTCTTCATTTCAATTTTCCCAGTATCATCTATATTCCTAGGCATTGTATACCCAGAAATGTGTGTTAGTTCAAAACGTTTTCAAGAAGTAGAATAAAATATCCCAACAAAAGGTGCTTTCTGGGATTTTCTGACTCCAACAATGAATATAAAGACACTCAATAACCATCATCTGAGATTCAAGCAGGGGTTAAATGTTATGATCAGTACAGACAAATGAAGGGCATTGCTGGACTAAACTCCCAAGCTTGGCATGATGTTGAGCCCCTCGATATTGTCAATGGGGAGTTAAATCTGAAACTCACATGATGGAAGTCTTTGATGTTCCCTTTTATGTTTCAAAACAGTGAGAGGCCTAGAGCAAGATAGAGTGCCTTGCATAAATAGGGAGAAAAGATATGAGAAATGTGAAGAAAACAATCTAAAAAGACAGAGAGGGAAAAAGGCACGATCAATACCAACTTTGTAGTTACCTTCATTTGTGTTGGTTCTATTTCACCCTAAAACTTGCTTTCTAACAGCTGAAGATGAAGATAAAAATATTGTTTCAGTACTGTATAAATAGTTCGTGGGAAAATTTGTTAATTATAAGTAAGAAACAATATTAGTTTTTAAAACTGTTAATTGAGCAAACTTCAGTCCTGGTATGAAACAGAAGTCCTTACGTGGCAATATATCTGTGAAAATAGAATAAAATATCAGTAAAACTCTCTTAATTTAAATCATACTACAATCCTTACTAATAATATAAACTATATTGGACTTCTTAAATTGCTTTTCTGGATGAACATGAGTTTAAATGTCACTGTGATATCTAGGCTTAAGAAAAATAAGAAGAAAACAGGAAACTAGTTAATGAGATCTAAGTAAATTGTCAAATTAAGTGATTCCAGCCCAAAAAAACTGTTTTATTTTCTAACAAAATTTTCTTCCACAATATGTAAGTAATTACCTCACTCATTAAAGGCCATGTCAAGTGAAAATTTTAGTGAGGTCTCAAGGTCTCAGGAAAAAAATCTTAATCTCATGGCAAGTTCACAGACTAATCCTTTAAAATCCAAAATATATGTTAAAAATACAGAATTCTGGTGGATACTATCCAAGAGAAGAAAAAAGATAAGGACAGATCACCTTGAGAAATGAAGCGATTAGGGACAGAAAAATCTGCACTAAAATTAGTGAAAGGAACTTCTAGTTTAAACAGTAATGCTTCCCAAATTTTGTACTAAAATACCAAGGAAGATACACTCCTGGTAGAAGTATAAATTGATACATATTTTCTGGAAGGCAGCTTTGTAATTTTCAACTTAATCTTAAAATATACTGGCCATTAGTTCCAGATTTTCTGCTTCTAGGAATTTTTCTGAAGAAATAATTAGGGAAATTTTCTATAAAGAATATATAAGGATATACACGGCAGGTCATTATTTGAATGAAAAAATTAGAAACAAATAAATACCCAAAAGGAGGATGTTGGTTAAATACAGTATGATATCCAAATGATTGAATATGTGGGAGCAATTGGTAATAGTGTTGTAAGAGGATGTTTTAATGCACAAAAATAAGTCCAAAGTATAGTAAGTAAATAAGAGCAAGTGTCTGGTAGGACAGTGTTTTGGTTTAGCCTTTGGAACCAGACGGCCTACATTCAAATCCTGACTCCGCACTTACTGGCAATGTGACTTTGGGAAAGCTCACAGTGTTCTAATCTGTAAAAGGGGGATAATGGTAGTACCTCACTGGGTTATTTTGAGGACTGAAACATTAAATGCATATACAATGGTTAGAAAGATACCTGACATGTAATAAGGGCTCAGTAAATTTTAGCTACCATCCTTTTCAATCTAGTAAGACACTGCATATCCTTTAAAAAAAGTAAGCAGGCAGGAATCTGATTGGAAGAGGAATGGGGAATTGGCAGTGGTAAACTGCAACATGAGTATGTAACCCAAGTATCCAGCAGAACACCATGCTCCAGTTACCAATCCCAGGGGAGGCCCCCAACACTTCTGCACAATGCATCTAGTATCAGAGCTGCCAAGGAAAACATAATGCAGTCAAGCAATGGATGGAACAATGCTTTACTTACATAGAGAAGAGATACAGCAATATCGGCTTTAATAGTGGGTCTCTCCCAGCAGCAGATGCAGGGCAATTTACCTACATGCACCCCTCTCCTGCTGCAATGGAAGGACCCCACCCCTTCCCCAGGGAGTCTGAAATACTGAAAGCTGGGGCATGCCTGAGGGCCACTGACATAGATGCTTAAGCAGAACAAAGGAGCATACCCTGAGCTTGAAACAAGGAAAGATATTCCACACAAGGCCATAAACCCAACGCAGGCTGTGTGGGCTCTTTATCTCTTGGTATGAAGTGTCCCAGGCCCAAGGCCCATTCTTTGTGGCTGAGTGGAAGTCGAAAGAATGCAGGCAGGAGACTGCCTTTCCCAAAAACAAGTTAACAGAAAACTTAACTCAAATTGCCTTAAACAATAAAGATAGAAAAATGACTACTGTAACTTCAAAAATCTAAAGATAGCATGCATTTCCGGGTTAGTTTGACTCATCAGTGCAATGGTTTGATTTAATGGACTGCAAGTTCGAAGTATTTTTTTATCTCTAGCTCCTAGAAGAGCGTCTGATGTATAAGCGGCGCTAAATGCATATTTTTGTATAAATTAAAGTAGGATCCCATTTCCTACTATCTCTACTATCCTTGTACCTACTATCATGGTGCCAAATTTGCTGCAGCAATATCAGATGTAACATTTTCAGACTATACTATCCAGAAAGAAAAAGAGTCTTAATTCATAGCTCTCAAAGAAAAGCAATGAAATTTCCCTTCTGAATGAAAAGAAGATCACTGATTGCAGAACATACTGGGAACCATGGGGTTTCATACCAAATTTATTCAGAGTGTCAAAGATCTAGACCTGTGGATTACCATAATACATATTATGATACTCCATGTGGTCAAGCTCAGCAATATTAGCTGGAAGACAAGTTATCACTGAGAATTTCACTGAGAATGGTGAAATCAACTTGCTTTCTAGCTGTGTATATGAGAAAAGGTTTCAATCATCACCCAAAAGGACAAAGTGGTGTCACAGCAAACCACTCACCTGGATTCTAAGAAAATACTGGAAATGGATCAATTCTTTTTATTTTAAATAATTAAATACAAAAACTAATTTTAAAATACCTCTTGAAAATGCCTCAATAAGACTTCTGCTTCCAGACGTGATGAAGTCCTGGTACTAGACTAGGCTTCCTACCATAAACATCTAGAAATCTAGACAAAATATATGTAACAACTTCTTTCAGACATTGGATAACAAGCAGCACAGGACTCTGATCTCTGGGGGAGAGGAAACACACAAGGTGAGCCCTATAATTGCTCCAGCTTTCCACCTGGAGACATGATTGGACCCTGGAACAGGGAGAGGAAAGCCAAGCAGAGACTAGCAGTCTCTCTGAGCTGAGGAAATACAGATCAGAGTTCAAGGATGTCGGAGCAGCTGATATTTGTGGTAGAAAGTAGTAAAAAGGAAGGAGTGACACAGAGAAGGAGCTGCAGAAATCTACACAGGGGCTTTCTTGAGCCTTTGACTTCCTGGTAAGCTATGACGCACAAAGGGAAGACTCAGGAGGCTGGGCATGGAACAGTTTCCAGGAAAAAACAACTACTGGGAAACCAAAAGCTGAACGACTCCCTAAGGGAGGACAGGAGGTGCTTGAGTTCTGACAACCTAGAATAGAGAGAGATTGCTGAACAGCTGAAGCATTCACAGCGACCCCAGAAAGTCCATACCTTAGGAGTTTGGCTAAAATAGCCCCAGAGTAAAGGTTACTCTGAATCCACTCTAAAGAAACTTAAAAACAGATCTCAAAAATATGAAGATGATCTAGAAAGTAAATTAACCTCCTCACATAGAAAAACTCCAAAATCTTTAAAGGAAGGCAGGGGACATAGGGGGCATCCAGACACTCGGCAAAGTCCAGCATCCAAATGAAAATTATGCCACATGCAAAACAGCAGAAAAATGTTACCCATATCCAAGAGAAGTCAGTTAATAGAAATGGACAAAGAAAAGAGAGGAATGATTGAATTAGCAGGCAGGGACTATATAACAGCTATTATAAATATATACAAGGATTTAAAATAAGCATGAACAGAAGGAGGCTGATACATGAATGTTCATAGCAATTTTATTCATTATGGCTGCAAACTGGTAATAACCCAAAGTCTGTCAACAGGAGAATTGTCTTAGTCTGCTCACGCTGCTATAACAAAATACCACAGGCTTGGTGGCTTAAACTACAGACGTTTATAGTTCTGGAGACTGAGAAGTCCAAGATCAGAGTGCCAGCATGGTCGATTTCTTGGTGAGGGCCCTCTTCCTGGTTTACAAACAGCCACTTTCTCACTGTGTCCTCACATGGTGGAAAGAGAGAGGGCTCTGGTCTCAGAAGCACACTAATCCCATCATGGGCGCCACCACTCTCATGACCTCATCTAAATCTAATCACGTTCCAAAGGGCCCACCTCCAAATACCATCACACTGGGGGTTAGAGCTTCAACATATGAATTTTTGAGGGATACAAACATTCAGTCCATAATAAGAATGGATCAACATATTGTATTACATTCACACAATGGAATACTACTTAGGTATAAAAAGGAACAAACTACTGGTACATGTAACAACACAAATGAATTTTTAAAATGTTAGGCTGAGTAAAGGAAGCTAGGAAGAAAAGCACATACCAGATTATTCAGTTTTTAGGAAATTCTTGAACAGGCAAAACTAATGAACAGTAATAGAAATCATATCAGTGGTAGCATGAGATAGATGTTGGAGTATTGACTACAAAAGGAGTATAGGGAACTTTTTAGGAAGGTGAAAAATTCCATTCTTGATTGTGGTGGTGGATATATGGATATATGCAACAAACAAAGCTAATTGAAGTGTTTAAAATGAACGTATTTTAGTAAATGAATGAAAATTTTAAAAATTTATAAATTGTACCCCAATAAAGTTCATCTTTTAAAAACTGCAATAGAGATCACCCTAAAAATGCACAAGGATAACAAATCTCTGAAAATGATTTGCTAAAAACAAGAGAAGAAAAATTTCAATATCAGTTTGTCATACTTATTTGAATGCATGACTTCCATGAAATGGCAGCAGAAAACCAAGATTAAAAAAACAAAAACATGAGAATAAAAGACAAATATGAGTAAAAAAGAGAGAAAGAGAAACAAAGTATGATAATTTTAAAGAAGATAAAATCACAATATTAGGATTTAAATGCAAATTGATTCAATGAAGCATAAGATTAAACTTGGAAATATCTAATCAAACGGAAATAAAATAACTTGATAAATTTTTCAGAATGTAGTACAAAGATACAAGGTGACCAAAAAAAAAGTTGATGCAAAAGATAATAGATAAGAATAAAGGAAATAGAATTGAACCTAACAGTTGCAAGTATTGTTAGGAAGACATCACAATAACTAGAGAAGAAGCAAAAATCTAAAACTGAATTGAAAAACACCTCCCCAAACTCTCAAGGGAGCTTAGGGTAAAGGGCTTATCACAAACTGTTCAAAATCTCTGAAAAGAGACCTACATAAAGAGACATTCTGGAAAAAAAAAATATGTTATTTTCACTAAGACAGATAAATAATAAACCTTTAAAAACAAGGAGGTTTTTTTTAAATTTGTTTTAAAAACAAAAGGAATAAAAATCAGATTTGGATCAAACTCTAAATGCCAAAAAGGCAATGAAATGAGATTATTTTTGTAGTCTCAAGGACAAATATTATGTTCCCCAAATCTGAAATCAACCAAATTGCAACTCATGTATGAATAAACAGAAAGATATTCAAAAATGTGTACTATGCAAAGACTCTTTCACTTTCAGATAGGTTGTAATACTTGTCCAAAGACCAGTGCTCCCATCTAGAACTAGAAATACCAGATGAAATGCAAAAATTATCTTTCTGAAAGCAGGAGAGAGTTGCTCAGGCCACAAGAACAAATGAACTAATGCTTCAGAAGGGAAGGAACTGTTCCCCTGAACAGTTGCTTTTACTCTGGGGGCATGGATGAATTTGAATGTGGGTAAGATGCTGAGAATCTAGGGCAAATCCCAGTGCAACACCTGGAGGAGGGCTATGCAGAGGAAGAAGAAACCAGAAGAGTTTTTGGTGGAGACTTGAAACGTTTTCACAAAACATTTATTGAATACTGAAGCAATATGTGGCAGGAGACAAAAACATAAGCAGAATACCTCTGAAGAGAAAACAGAGCTCTATGGGCAGTCACACATGAAAAGATTAGAATTTGAGACCCACAAAAAAAGAGTGCCTCCCCCCAAAAATGCCAAAATTCTAGATGAAAATATGGAGAGCCAAGCTTGAGCCAGAGGTAATGTAACCTTTACACAGCCATGATCATCACAGTTCCTTATTGAATCTGAAGTCTCTACATTTTTTTAATAAACAACGTATGGCACTCATTCAAATATCCCTTCACATGTCAAAAAATAACAAGAGAAAAAGTAACCAATAGAAACAGACCCAAGTAAATCCAATTTTAGAGTTAGATAACAAGGACTTTAAAATAACTATGATTAATATGTTCAAGAAAATAGAGGGAAATGGAGAAAATAGTTGAAAAGATATATTATTTCATCAGTATATTCAAAACTATAAGAAAGGATCAGATGGAAATTTGAGAATTAAAAAAACATATGTAAAAATTACAACATAGAAAACATACATAAAATTAAGAACTTCTTAGTTGTGTTCAATAACACATTAGACACAGTAGAACAGAAGATCTATCACCTGGGAAACAGGTCAATAGAACATAACCAAATTGAAGGAGAGAAGGGGAAAAAAAAAGAATGGAAAACACAGAAAAGAGCATTAGAGACAGATGGGAGTCAGGAAGAAGATCTAATAAGACTTAAGTGAGGCCCCAGAAGAAAACGAGAGAGAAAATGGGCTGAGTCATATTTAAACAGATACTGGCAAAAAATTTCTCAAAACTGATGAAACACTTTTGATAATTGTTATACCTTTTATCACAATAAAATCTCCCTCTTTATCTCTAGTGACAGTTTTAAAGTCTGTTTTATCTGATATTGGTATAGCCACTCAACCTTTCTTATGGTTGCTATTGGCATAATACATCTTTTTCCATCATTTACTTTCAATTTGTATCTTCGAATCTAAAGTGTGTCTTCTTTAGACAGTATATAGTTGGATCTTATTTTTTTATCCAGTCTGACAATCTCTGCCTTTTGATTGGATTGTTTATTCCATTCACATTTAACATTATTATTGATAGAGTTAGATTTACATCCACCATTTCTCTTTCTGTTTTCAATAAATCTCAAATGTTTCTCTAATCCTCATTTAATGCTTTCTTTTGCACTAAGTATTTTCTAATAATGCATTTAAATTTCTTTGATTTATTTTTTTCACTATATTTTTGAATTATTTCTCTAGTGGTTGCTGTGGAGCTAACCATTTACATTTAAATTATCAGAATCAGCTTCAGATTTATACTAATTTAATTTCAGGGTGATATAGAAATCTTACTCTTGTACAGCTCTTTTCCCTTTTCATACTTTTTGTGGTATTATTGCTATACATACTATATCTATCAATATTACAAATCCAACAATACGATGTTATAATTATTACCTGATATGATTTTAAGTCTTTTAAAAGAGCCGAGAGAAGAAATGAAAGTAAATATATATTTCTAGTTTTATTGTATTAACCTTCCTATTTATCATTTCTGGTTCTCTTCATTTGGGTTCAAGTTGTCATGTGATCTGGAATCATTCCTTAGCCCAATACAGCTTTGCTCCCACTCACCTCTTTTTTGCTATAATTGGTAAATATATCACATTTCTATGTGTTGTAGGCCCAACAATACATTATATACATATTATTTTAAGCAATTGCTTTTTAAATCAGTTACTAAAAGAAAGAAGAAATATTCATTTACACTATACTTTATAATTATCTATTCACCTTTACTGGTGCTCTTAGTTTTTTCATGTGGATTCAAATTGCTATTTAGAGTCACTTGCATTCAGCCTGAAGAAATTCCTTTAATATTTCTTGTAAGGTGATTCTGCTAGCAACAGATTCTCTGTTTTTGTTATCTGTTTTATGACCTGTTTTTCTCTCCAGGCAAAAATCTCCAAGACAGGGACCTTGAACTGCAGGAGGAGATGATGACGTGCCTCCCTCTGGGTGACAGCCCCACTTTAGGAGCTGAGTGTTTGGCAGATGCACTAGGCACTCCTGTGCAGTAGACTCAGATCTTCTCAGCTTGCTTCTCCTAGCATGAAACCACTGCTTTTGATGCCAAGACAAGGGAAATCAGGGCTCCAGTGCTTTCAGTGTGCCTCACCTATGATAGACCCTCTGTTTCCTGTGTGAGATCTGGGCAGAAAAAATGAGCCCCCAACTCTTGGCCACACTCATTCAGAACTTAGCTTCAGCAACAGGAAGCCAGAGGTAGGGTGAGAAATGCTGATATCCTGCTCCTCCCAGGGAGAAGGCCCTCTCACTGGACACTTGGGAGAGAGAAAACTCTGTGCTCCTGGCTGCACTAGTCTGGAGTGGAGTTTGTATCTCACCGAGCTGGAAGTGGGCAGGAAGGGAGAAATCTTGCTTCTAATACTACAGATGCTCACCTTTCTTACCAAATGTTTATAGACTTTATTGAATAGATTTTTTTTTCATTTGCTATATGCCCTTTGGACCATTTCTAGAAACTTTAAATGGCTGTTTTGTTGATTTTTTATAATTTTCACCTGTTCCACTGGGGAGCAGGTCCACAGAGCTTCTCATGGTATTTGCCAAAAGTTCATCTCCTTGATAAAATAGTCTTTAACTCACCTCAAAAATCTATCAAACCACAAATAGAATAACATTTAAGAGCTCAGAAAATATACCACCCAATGTGATAATTTTATGGTTGTGTAAGAGAATTTCCTTTCCCAGGAGATACATGCTGAAGCATTTAGAAGTGAAGTATCTTCATGACCCAATTTACTTTCAGATGGTTCAGAAAAAATAAATGTGTACACACATACATACCCAAACAGAAATAAAAATGCAAATGTGGTAATTTGGTGAACCTAGGTGAAATTTATGCAGGTATTCACTTCACGTATTCTTTCAGCACTTCTGTAGGGTTGAAATTTTCAAAAAGTAAAAAAGTTGGGAAAGCACTCTTCTTGAAAATAATTGCTTGAAGATCTCTTTGTATTGACTGAAAGATTAATTAAATGTACTGCTTTGGAAAAGAGAAGTTGTGTCATGAAGTAATTACTGATGCTTTGAAACCACTTAAACACTCAGAAACTCTGAAATTCATTTCTAAAATTAATACAAATATACAAATATATCCTTTAAAGAGATTAATATTTTTAAAAAATAATTTAATAACAGTTTTGATTTTAAACCCAGATTTAGGAAATGAGGGGACAAAGAACAATAATAATTCATGTTATTCATGCTTTAAAGGGAAGACTCTAGAAATATTGTTTTGTTGCTAACTTTAATAAATAAAAGTAGTTGAATTCCCAGCACCTGAGTCATTTTTCCTATGCTTAGGAAATTTATAGGTGGGAAGAAGGGTCTATCTTCCACTACAACAGATGTTAAGGCAAATTGTCTGCTCTCTCTAAAACATAGCAGCTATACTGTGGACAGGCAGCCCAAAATGAGTCAATCATTTGTTCCTGCTCAGAACTTTGAATCTGCAGAAACTGATGCAAAGAAGAAGGGACAGTTTGAAATGGCTTCTAATGGCACTTAATGGGTTCAAGAAAGAGAATGACAATTTCTTTAACTTCTTGGATCAAGGCCTTTATAAAACTTAGGGATATTTTGTAATTGTGTTAAAAGAATCTCTTATTTCATATGGCTGTAACAATCACCTGGTAAAATACAAAATTCAGTTTGTTCCCAAAAGTTGTAAATATAGTTATCGGTTGAACTCTCAGTTTCACTGCTTCTCTTATGTAAAACTTAAAGCATCGATCAAGAAGCAGTGCAGTCTCAAGAGTTGAAACAGTGATGTATGAAACCATTTGGAGAACTCTATGCCCTGAACCCTCAACTTTGAGTAAGCCTTCTTTGCCAGCCAAGAGAGCCCTAACAATCTGGTTTGATATAGTTCTACATATATTATTTGAAAAATGGCGTAGTTCCCTTGCCTGAGTTCTCTCAAACCTTGAATGAGAATCATATCTAAATATGCCCCAGGGATCTAATTACAAAGTGAAAATCAAGCCCAGGAGGAACTTTCTTGCTTACACACACACACACACACACACACACACACACACACATACACTGCAGGACTTTGCCTATTTAAATTGATTGTTTTAAAATGGGGAATATATGTGGAATGGACTCAGTATTTAGACAAAGAGGGAAGAAGACATTGGATAAGGCTGTATTTATTAATATAGATATTAATAGATAGGTATTCTGTATTCTTTATAACAGCTTGAGCATCTGAAATGGTTCTATAATTACTTGCCTGGTGTGTCAGCTAAAATCTAGACTCATAGGTGGCCCTTACTGAATGAATTTGAGATTACAAAAATTCTTCAGTATGATGTAGAAGGAATCCAAGGACTTTGAAGAGTGGAATGCTGAAGTGTCTTTAAAATGGGGAACCTGTCCATCCCCTGTGTCATTACATCTCCTGATACTCCCAGAAGGCATTCCCTTCACAAAGACCCCAAGAGATTCATGAGCAAAGGGAATGCAAGCATCTCTGAGAAGCATGTCAGAGGCTGTTCTTTATGTGGCAGAGAGACGGATGGAAGATGATGCAGTAGAAATTGGTTTTCTAATTTTAAAGAAAATTGGAAGATCTGAGGGTAACAGAGGCCACATTAGGCACTTAAATGCCAGAGGGATGGCAGTAATATTAGGAAGTAAGATCAAAGGAAGACCCTGGTGAACATGTCTGGGACTTGAAGAACTAAAGTAGATTATCAAAACTTAAGCAGGATTTAACTCTAATTTCAGTTGCTATTCTAGAGGGCTCTCAAAAAAGGCCCAGAAAAGGAGAATATTTGTGTCCACCATGAATGCCTACTGTCAAGGATGTTTTTAATGATAAGGCAGCCAGCCAGCCCCCTCCTCCCCAGCTAACACATCTCCAGTTTAGGTGGCATGTATACAGCTCTGTGTGAATTTATCAACGTGGACTTCCCATTGCAAAGGCTGACCAAGCTACCACCACTATTTGCTCAACTTTCCTGCTAAAAGACCAAGCTTGAGCCACCAACATACTACTATACATATGGGCCAGCCAACTGCCTAGTGGAAGGTTAACTATTTTGGAAACCTTCCTTCCTGGTGAAGGTAGCAATCTGACCTCACTTATTATTAGGATTTGGATTTGCTTTCCCTCCCTACTATACCTCTACAAGTACCGACTTTACTCAATACCTTATATACAGGCATGGTGTCCCAAACAACATTGTCTCTGACCAAGGAACTCACTTTACAGTGAAGGAAAAAAGCAATAAAACAACTACTGGCTTCATCATGGATCCCATTATCTGAAAACACCTGGACTTACAGAACATTGTAATGAGCTACAGAAGACTGAGTCACTCCAGCTGAGAGACAAGACTTTGCCCTGTTAGACTATAGTATTTAAGGGAGGGTTCCGCAAATGTTCTGTTCCTTCTATAGTCAAAATAAAGGTCCAGGAACCAGTGAGTGGAAGGGGGTGTGATACCTCTAGGAATGAAACCTAATAATATACTTGCAAAACTTTACATATTCTCATCTCATAACTCTGTTATCCACTGGTGTTGCAATTTTGTTTGCAAGGAAGGAGACAACCATCTTGTTGAATTGCCGTCAGGCTATTTGTGCTCCTTATGACACCAGATGAATAGATAAAATAAGGTGTTACAATATTACCTGGTAATTGACACTAATCATAAAATTTAAGTGGATGACTACTGAAGCCCGACACAGACAAAATTAGCCAGGTTTCAGGGTTATCCTGGAATTAGGCAAAGAATTGGACTGGGAAAGAGCTCAATTCACTGAAGTATGACTGAAGACAACGGGAACAATATCATTTTATTTATAGCCATGCTGTACAATATTGTGGCTGTCAGCCATACCTGGTTATTGAATCTAAATTTAAATTAATTAGAATTAAGTACAATTAAAATATTAGTTCCTCACCTTCACTATCCACATTTCAAGTGTCCCCTGACCATATGAACTAATGGCTTCTGTACTGAACAGTGCAGGTACCGAACATTTCCATTGTTACAGAAAATTTTACTGGACAATGCTGATCGACAGCCATATGACCAACTGAAGAAAAAAGGATCATAACCTCTATCCACACGTCCTTGCTATGAATATATTTTAATCAACTTCCCTTTTCATTCCTCTCTCTTTACCCCTGTATTGTATGTAGTGTTTATAAGTGGTAATTAAATCTTTTAGTTTAGTCATCATTTATAAAATAGAAAGAAGGGATTGTGATAAAACTAGAGGAGGACTGAAAATTAATTAAGCAGAGATCCAGGACATGTCAAATGGTGCAAGCAGGACCTTACCTCACTACAGAAGCAGAGAAGACCAGAAACTTGCCCTCTCTTTCAGCTCTGTGATAGGCTGGAGACTTAAGCTTAGCCCATTGTGTGCTCCTGTTTGGGACATTAATGTGAAGGAAATGATGCCCCGAAGCAGAGTCCATTCTGAAATCATTTGGCAGTGGCAGCTGTGGGGTCCAGTATCCAGAGTGGTAGCAGTCTAGGTGACTGAGGAAGTGTCTGGTGCCAACGTCCAGGGGACACAGAGGCCATAGCAGCAGCACAGGCAGTCAGACAGCCGCTGTCCCTGGGTGTGGCCTGCCCTGTGACGTGGCTGCCAATGGTTTCTCCATGTACTTGCCCTCCTTCCCATCAATTCTGTGAAGACCTCCTCATCCTTCAGAAAAAAATTCCTTTTCTGCCTAATTTAACCAGAGTCAGTTTCTATTGGTCACAAATAAGAACTCTGACTGAAATGAAAAATATTTAAGAATAGATTAAATAGGGGCTGCCCGGTGGCGCAGCGGTTTAGTCCGCGCTTGGCAGCGCGGGGTTCGCGAGTTCGGATCCCGGGCGCCCGCCGACGCACTGCCTGTCAGCCATGCCGTGGCAGCGCCCCATATAAAGTGGAGGAAGATGGGCACGGATGTTAGCCCAGGGCCAGTCTTCCTCAGCAAAAAGAGGATTAGCAACGGATGTTAGCTCAGGGCTGGTCTTCCTCACACACACAAAAAAGAATAGATTAAATATCATTTTCCAAAACAAATTTTAAGAGGGATGTCAATCTTTCAGAACATGAAAAAGGTAAAAGCAAATGAAGCACAATACACAAAATAGAAGACATAAATCCAGAGAAAAATAAGGAAGCATAAAATCTAAAAATATAAAACAAGATGACAGAGGCCAGGTCAAGGGTACAAGTTATTATAATAAATTTAAACTATTCAACTCCCCATTAAAAAAGAAGATTTTGAAAATTTATTCATGCACTGTTTAAGCTTAAAAAATATATTAAGTTGCCAAGAAATGTTTCTAAAGGATAAGCAATGGTTTACCAGATAAATGAAACAAAAAAGAGAGAAGATGTGGCTCTTTTTATTTCAAACAAAATTTAATATATGGCAGAAAGGTTTCCATGGAAAAGAGGGTCATTTTATATTCATAAAAGGGAAAATCTACATAAAATTTGTAACAGCCATGAACCTTTATGCTTCATATGAAAGCATCAGATTATATAAAACAAAAATAGAACTGCTGTGAGAGATTGTAAAACATCTCTTTCCACATTTTATAGATCCATTAGGGGGGAAAGACAAATGGAGAATGGAGACGGGAGATGGAGTAAATTTGATAGAATGAGCACAGATGTGTCCATCCATTCCTTTTCAAATCCACTGAAATAACAATAAAAACAAATAATTAAAAATAAATCTACAACAGTGCTGAAAAACAAGTAATAGTGTTAATCAGTGGACCAGAAATTTTGAGTAATCTTGGAAAATGGAACATCACTGATAGTAGAGTGTTGGAGAAAGCATGGAAAGAGAAACTTCAGCCCAAAACAACTAAGGAAAAATAGAAACAACTATGGACATAAAAGCACTTCTAAATACTTCAACTTAAAGTCAACAGATACAAAAGAAGGAAGGACTGTGAGACAAACAATAAGATGGTTAATTAAAGAACTGTGTCATAAAATCCTGCATAGGCTGCCTCCTTCCTATCTGCTTCTCAGTGAGCAGCAGATAAAAACGATCTCTGCCCTAAGATAAACCCCAAGAACTTTTTCTACACTACATGAAAGATCTGCCTGAGGCCACTTCCTAGCACTATGGTTAGCAATCTTGGCTGTAAATTAGAATCAGCTGGGGAATTTTAAAAATACCCCAGTGCCCAGTTTGCTCCCCAGACCAAATAAATCAAGATCTCTGGGGATAGGACAAAGGTTTCAGCAGTTTCTAAAGCTACCCAGGAGATCCAAAGTGCAAATAAGGTTGAGAACCACAGGCTGAGTAGAAACGGTGGGGCTAAAAACAGAAGAGCAGAGACCAAAGTAATGCTAAACTTCCACACAGACAACAACGGAAGAAAAAATTGAAAGGAAGCAAATGACTCTGGCTCTAGATGCTAAGTGAAGGCGGGGAGCACCACTCTCTGAAGTGGAAGATTTGGCCCTCAGGACTCAGGGTTGGCTCAGTCAGTGAGTACCACCCCATCCCCACCATAACACAATCCCCAGTGACTGATGCCTAGAAGATTATGGCCTCACATGACCTACTTGTCAACAAAACCCATCTGCCTCCAAACCACCTCAGTATAGGTTTCTGTACTCAAAACCACCAAGAAGCAAAAGGAGAACCTCAAATAAAAATATGAGCAACCAAACAAGAATCACTGAACATTTGAGAAAAATCAACACCCATGAAAGAGAGGAGCCAAACTCAACAAATAGCCTAAAACACAGAGGAAAGAAAGCTTAAAAATATAGTTAATATCCTCAGAGAAATAAGAAAAGGCTTCTATGAAAAAATAGCAAATGGAGATCTTAGAAATCAAAGATATCATATTTTAAAACTCAACAGATAGAAGGAACAGCATAAGAGAGAGATTAAAATCAAATTGAACTAAAGAATTCTCCCACAAAGCGTTAAACAAACAAACAAAAAGAGGTGGAAAATATGAAATAAGCCTTAAGTTGCACAGATAATAGACCTACAAGTTCTACAATAGCAGAGAGGAAATAAATAAATAAATATAACACATGCACAGAATTTTATGAATGCATGTGTGGGAGTATGTGTTATATTTAAACACACATACAAAAAGAATGATATATATGTGTGTATATTATATGTATGTGTGTTATCAATTATATGTATACACACAGAGAGATGATATATATGTGTGTATTATATTATTATATGTGTGTGTGTACAGAAAAACTTCCAGGACTGCAAAAAGACCCAAGTCTTCAGAATGAAATGCTTACTAAGTACCAAACAGAAAGAAAGAACAAGACTTATATGTATAAAAAAAATCTCATGCAGTTCAGAACTCTGCAGATAAAGAGCAGAACCTAAAAGCTTCTAGGGAGAAAAATCAGGCTGCCTACAAAGGAACAAAAATCATCCTGACTTGTTACCAGCAATACTGAAGTTAAAAGACATGAAGCAATATCTTCAAGTTCTGAAGAAATATTCTCATGGAGGGTGGCATACAAAACACAATAAACACAAATAAGTAAAGCATACAGTAGGTGATAAGTTCTAGGGAACAATGTTAGGAGGTGATAAGTTCTAGGGAAACAAGAAAAAATAGAGCAAAATAAGGAAATTCAGGGAGATGAGGATGGAGGGGTAGTTGCAATATCAGAAAGGCAGGTCAAGGGAGGACTCACTGAGAAGGAAAGGTTTGGGCAGACACTTGAAGGAAGTGTGAGAGGATTCCCCCAGCAGACATATGAGGAAGAGAATTCCAAAGAATACATTTTTTTAAATGAACACTAAAAGAAAAATAATAGCGGAGAAACGTGGTGAGTTCGAGGATTTCAGGGCTGATCAAAGCAAAGATAGGACCACAAGATGATGGTGTTGCACAACACAAGCTTTACTGGGTGGTGCTTGGACAGGATGGCAGGAGAAGAAAACATCAGAACAGGAGACCCTCCAAAAACAGAAGATAAAGAGGGCAAAGGAAATCCCAAGAGAGAGGGAGATCCACGAGGGGGCATATGTGATAAGTGATGTCTCTCAGCAGCAAGGGGGCGTCTTTTATAGCTATGTTTGTGTCATCTGTGGCTGGCAGATCCTGAGTGCGGTTCTGCAGGGTATGCAGAGTAGGCAGCCTATAAATGGCTGAAAATATGCTCATTGTAGCTACATTTAAAGCAGTTGGATATGTAAGAATTTGAGTTTGGTGCCAGCAAGCTTTGAGTTAACAGTCCAAGCCTGCTGTGAAGAAGCATCAATATCGGGGCCAATATACAGGGGCCATCTTGGGCCCATTTCTATAACAAGAATGAGCATTCCTTTCAAAGTCTCACATTATAAAAATGAAGCATATTATACTACCCAATAATCTAGAACCAAAAGAAATGCACTATACTCATATATGACAAAAATAAATACATTATCGTAGAATAGAAAAACTATACCTCAAAAGTAGCTCTTTTTTCTTTTATATTCCTAAATAACTTTATATATATATCCATCTACTAGTCTATATCACTCTGCATTTTAACCATAGCATTTGTTTATACATCTATATCCCCTACTGGACAGTAAGCCATTGAAAAGCAGCAACCATTTCTGGCTCATCTTAGTACTCCAAGTATCCAGAACGAGTTTCAGGCACATAATGTGTACCCTATTAATATTTTTGAATGGTGAATAAAGGAACATAAAGAATAGAATTATAACATATCTCCGAGTCCACAAAAGAACCCAGAATAATTCTGTTACAATCCATATTTCCTTTGAGGCTGCATAATCATGTTTTAGTTTTATAGTTCTAAAATATCAATCTTTTCCCACACGTCAAATCTTTTAATCAGTGAATAAACTATCCACTCAAAAGAATTTTTTAAATATAATTTAAAGATTATTGAGGGATATTCATTAATTCTATCACAGTTATTTTTGTGGATGACTGAATCCCTAAATTAGAAATCAGAATAATCTAGTTTATCATTTAGAATGCCTTGGACAGCAATTTTAAAAGTACCTCACTGAAAATGGCTTCATATTAGGAATTTATGATCCCACATAAGTAAAAGTCTAAAAGTAGGTAGTTTCAGGTTCAACTAATTCACCCCTCAACAAGTCTGGGCTCCAATTTAGCTTCTATATAACTTTTTGGCTTTTCTTTCAGAGGTGCAAGATGGCAGCCATGGTTCCAAACAGCATGTCCTTATACAACAGCATCCAATGGCAGGAAGGAAGAGTGGAATTTCTCCATGGATTTCTCTCTTTATTAAGGAGAAATGTCTCTCCCAGAAGCCTCAAACAGATGCCCCCTTATGTCTCGTTGGCTGGAACTTGGCACTGTTTCCACTTCAAACCAATCACCAGCAAAACAAAATTGACTTCTTTGGTCAAAAAGAAAAGAGGAGGGGGGCAAAATTAGTGGTTCCAGTTCCATTAAGATAGAATATGCACACTCTTCCCTGTCTCTCTCACAAATTACAACAAAAATCTTTGGACCAATGCACAAAGCAAGCATCTGGGGACTCTGACAAGTAAATAATAGCAGGCCTATTTGGGAAGGAAATCAAATCCTGAAGAGCAACCCAGAGGGTAGTGAATTTCCTAACTTTTTTCCCCATATTTCCCTGTTCAGACTCTAGGGCAGCCCGAAACCAGGAAATACACAGCAAGTGTGGACAGAAAAGTCTCCAAAAGAAACTCTCTTTCTAACCAGAAGACTGGGAAGAGGGGCTCCTGTGGGGTGGAGAATGTGAGGGGAGACCACCATTTTTCCCCTTTTGATTCTCCCTGCCCTATGCTGAGGCAAGACCCAGTCAGGAAGCTGCACTCTCGCGATAGCCTGGCAGTGGCAGCAATGGTGTCTGAAAGGAAATATTCCTCTTGGACCAGAAGGACTGGGATAAGGGGACCCTGTGGTCCTATGTTTTCTTCTAAAAGTTTCATGTTTTACATTTAGATCTATGATACAGTTGAATTAACTTATGTAAAAGGTGAAAAGTTGAGGTCAAGTTTCACTTTTTGCACATGAATGACAGTTTATTCCAATACCATTTGTCAACAAACCCACCCTCGGGGCCAGCCGGTGGCATAGCGGTTAAGTTCTCGCACTCCCACTTCAGTGACCTGGGTTCATAGGTTCGGATCCCAGGCATGCATCTACACACCACTCATCAAGCCATGGCAGTGTCCCACATACAAAATGGAGGAAGATTGGCATAGATATTAGCTCAGGGACAATCTTCCTTAAACAAAAAGAGGAAAATTGGCAACAGATGTTAGCTCAGGGACATTCTTCCTCACAGACACAAAAAACTCACCCCTTCTCCACTGAATTACTTTTGCCAAAAATCAAATGGCCATATTTGTGTAGGTCTATTTCTGGGTCTCTATTCTGTTTCATTGAGCTATGTGTCTGTCCCTTCACCAACACCACATCACCTTGATTACTGTTGCTTTATAAGAAGTTTTCAAATCTGATCATGATATTCCTCTAACCTTGTTCTTTTTCAAAATTGATTTAACTATTCTAGTTCCATTGCCTTTGCATATCAAGTTTAGAATCAGTTTGTCTAGATCTACAAGAAATCTTGCTGGGATTTTGATTGGTATTGCATTAAATCTATAGATCAGTTTAGGGAAAGTTGACATCTTTACTATGTTGAGTCTTCCAATGCATGAACATAGTATGTCTCTTCATTTACTTAGTCCTTTGTTGATTTCTTTCATCAGTGTTTTATAGGTTTCAACCTACAGATCTTATACATGTTTTCTTAGATTTACACCTAAGTATTTCATTTTGGGGGGAGCTATAGTAAATGATACCTTTTTAAAATTAAGGTTCCTAATGGATTTTTGCTCATGTATAGAAATACAGTTGAATTTTGCCTGTTAGGAGCCTTTTTGTAAATTCCTTGAGATTTTCTACATAGACAATCATGTTATCAGCAAATAGGGACAGGTTTCTTTCTTCCTTCAATCTGTGTACCTTTTATTTCTTTTTATTGCTTTATTGCACTGGCTAAGACATCTAGTACTTGGAATTATAGGAGTGGTGAGAGTGCTATTCTTGCTTTGTTCTTGATTCTACTGGGTAAGAAGTCAGTCTTTCATCATTAAGAATAATGTTAGCTACAGGGCTTTTATATATGCCCCTTTATCAGGTTGAGGAACGTCCTTCTACTACTAGTTTGCTGAGACTTTTTATCACGAATGGATGATGAATTTTGTCAAATACTTTTTCTGTATGTATTCATACAATCATGTGGCTTTTCTTCTTTAAACCATTGATATGAGTTACATAGATTAGTGTTGTTTTTAGTTAATATGTGTTTTGTTTGTTTGTTTGTTTAGTATTAAATCAGCATTGCATCCCCAGGAGAAACTCCACTTGACAGTGCAGTATTATTTTATGTATATTTTACTAGATTCAGTTTGCTAGTATTTTGTTGAGGGTAGTTGTGTCTATGTTCATGAGGGATATTGGCATGAATTTTTTCTTAATGTATTTGTTTGATTTCAGCGTTAAAGAAATGCAGGACTCAAAAAATGAGTTTTATGTAATTATTGAAATGGTTGGATTAAAGTCTACCATCTTGCTAGCTGTTTTATATTTGTCCTGTCTCTTCTTTAGTTTTTTCCCCCCTTTTCAGCCCTTCCTTTGTTAATTGAGCACATTTTATTATTCCTCTTTATCTCCATTACTTTTAAGTGGTAGTCCTAGGCTTTATACATCTTTAATTAACAAGAGTCTATCTTCAAATATTATTTCCTGCATAGTGTAAGGACACTACAGTAGTATAGTCCCAATCCCTGCCTCACATTATTTGT
The DNA here is from genome assembly GCA_031878705.1 of Tapirus indicus. Classification (NCBI taxonomy): domain Eukaryota; kingdom Metazoa; phylum Chordata; class Mammalia; order Perissodactyla; family Tapiridae; genus Tapirus; species Tapirus indicus. Next base: position 15,120,307 of record CM062937.1, read on the forward strand.
GCTATTGGTATCATACTCTCTACTTTTATATATGTTATAAACGCACAATACATTGTTACTATTTTTGCCTTAGACAATTTTCTTTCAGAACAAGTTTTCTCAACCTCAGTACTATTAACATTCTGGCCTAGATAATTCTGTGTTATGTAAGGTTGTCCTGTGCATGTAGGATGTTTAGCAGTATCTCTAACCTCTACCCACTAGTTATCAGTAGCACCAACCCAGTGTGACAACCAAAAGTGTCTCCAGACCTTGGCAATGTCCCTGTGGGGAGGGATGAGAGGGGAAAGGGATTTCCCCCAGTTGATAACACTTTAGATCAATTAAAAATTTAAAAAATAATAAGCTTAAGTTTACTGTTATTACTTCCATTTTCATTATTCTTTGTTCCTTTGCATAAGTCCAGGTTGCAGTCTGCTATCATATTCTCTCTGCATGAAGAATATCTTTTAATATTTCTTATAGAGTAGGTCTGCTGGAAATGAATTCCCCCTGTTTTTGCTAGTCTGATAATATCTTTATTTTTCCTTCATTTTTTGAAAGGCATTTTTGCTGCATGTAGAATTCTTGCTTAACAGATATTTTTCTTTCAACACTTCAAAGATGTTCCTCCATCATCATGTGGCTTGCATAGTATCTGACAAGAAGTTTACTGTAACTCTTTGTTTCTCTGCATCTTTGTTCCTCTGTATGTAACGTTTCTTAGTCTCTGGCTGTCTTGAAGATTTTATCTTTGTCTTTTGCTTTCAGCAGCTTCACTATGATATGCCTGGGTGTGTATATTTGGGGAAAAGGATGGTATTTTGCGTGAATGTGTGTTCTCTGAGACTCATTTATCTGTAGTTTGGTTTCTGTCATTCATTTTGGAAAATTCTCAGTCATTATTTCTTCAAATATTTTTTTATGGACTGTCTCTCTTTTCTCCTTCTTGGATTCCAATTACACATATGTTAGAATACCTGATATTGTCCAACAGCTCTTGGATGTAACAGGAAGTTATGATGTTTCAGATACAACTTGTATACCTCCCCACACACATTTCTCTAGACACATTATTTCACACTATAATAAATATTAGTTATTTAGAGATACAGATTAAGAGAAGCAAAAGAAGGATAATGTAAGAGACTAAGGGCATGATTTGAGGAAGAACTCCTCTCTTCATGTCCTTGGATTAGTGCCACAAAATATTAAGAGGAAAGTGTTGAGGTAAGGAGCTCCAAATGAGGAATCTTGCAGATAGTCAATATCTTAATCCTAACCCTTTAGAAAGCAGAACCTGAAGAAAGAATTGAAAGCCTGACCCTGTAGTTGGGAAATGAAAAACCAGAACAGTGAGAGTAAGAGGAGAAAAAGTAGCACACTGGCCAGGCAGCAGCCATGTTTACCCAAAACACAGGACTTCTCAAGAAAATGTACAAAGAGAAATCTCATCTTGGAACAGTCCTTGGAGGGAAGAAGGCAGGCAGGACTCCTATCTCCCATTTCCCGTTAGTCAAATTTTACATGCAGGGAGCTGTAATGTGTACATGCACCCTCCTCACACACACTTCTGGGTTGTGTCATCCAATCCCCTGGGGCCACTTAAGAAAACAGTTACTACACTCCAGAATGTGTCCTTTCATTCACATCTGGAAGTAGACAGGCTACTCAGCACAGGTGTGATACCAACCCATAAAGAGAAAGGATAGGAGGCAACCTGAAAGGTGGACAAAGTTTGTGTCCAATATAGTCTATCTGCTTGACACCTGCCTTGGTTCCAGCCAGGATGGCTTGTGGTTTGGATGACCTGTTTGGTTACCATTGAATTCTCCTAACCCATCACCAATTCAAGCTGGCCCAGCCAAATAATACCCTTCACCTAGCCCTATTATGAGGTTGTCTTGTGCCAGTCCCCGGTTATAAGCAACATATCATTAGTTACTTTTTTTTCAAGGCACTTAGATTTTTCCTCTAGCTGACCAAATTTTCTAGGAGTAAAGCTTCTGTGTTCAGGAGAGTCAAAGTATCTAAATGCTTATTCTTAATATTCAGGTTATATATTTAATTTAACAAACATTTATTGAACATCTGATGTATGCCAGGAACCACTCTGCATTCTAAAGAATGCAAAAGAAACAGATTTCTTTTATCTCCTAATCCCCTTCGCTCTCACTTCTGCTGTTTACATTTGGTCTATTTCACCGCTCCTTAGCAGATCCCAAAGAAGAGCGAAAAATGGAAGAAAGATTTATTTAAAAGCAATAGACAGCTTTTAAGATAGTTCTGAAAAGAGGTTGCAACTTTTGGTTAAAACACGTATCCAAATTATTGCTGTTTCATTGAGCCTATGTCTTTTCACCAATGGGTAATTGAAAGTAGACCGCTACACTTTGATGAGAAATTACTTGTACTAATAATCTGAATAGATTTCATCTCTTTAGTGTAGAAATGATTTCAGACCCAGGACTGAAGAAGAGAGTAATCTCTTGAGTTATCTTTAGAGAAAGTAGGGTTTAAATTGCAGCTGGTTATTACTTGTTCATTCACATTACTTGCCCTGATGGAGTAGTTATCAAACTACCTAGAAGAATGAGTTATATAATTATTCCCCAGATTCCCTAGCTATGGAAAATATAACCTGATGCTGAAAGGGCTGTTTTATTTGATTTTCAACCAAGTCACATATATTGAGGATGTCTTCATACTTTTAAGCCTGGTTGTCTACATGCCTTTCACTCAAAGACCCATTAAAAACAATGATTCACTTGTAAGAGTGCTTTGAAGTAGAGAAGCTTGAAGGCAGTGAGACCAGATGTCAAATTAAGATGGCAGGTGGCTCACAGTTCCTGACTTTCCTGTTCACAAGTTGCCTAAGAAGATTACAAAAAAAAGCACTGAATCACAACACCACTGAAAACTAAGAATCTCAAATAATAGTTTGCCATAGTCTGAGAAAGAATTATGTGCAGACATCTAAGACTCTAAAGAGACCAGCAAAACAAATAGTTATCTAGGTAGCTATTTATGCATAATGTAAATAGTTAAAAATAATGACACCACAAATCTTGGGTGAATGACTTGATTACTTTTACTACAGGCAAGCCAAAATACCATGAAGACTCATTACTAGGGCCAAGGGAGTCTCAGTTGAGATTCTAAAACTAGAGAATTGAAGAGGAGGTTTTTTTCACCAGCTCTCTGACCAGTGGAAATAATTGAGAAGTATAATCTATGGCTCGCCTATCCTATAACACTAGAAACTGAGGAGGCCAGTTGCAGGGCCTGTGGGCAACCTCTTTGTGGGGTCAGCAGGGACTGGTCTTACGGAACTAGCTAGGCTTGCATATCAGAGTCTAGAGTTTTGGTGGGCAGGTTTTTTACCTGATAATATCTGGCACTGGTGGGTGGCCAATATTCTAGATCCTTTCTTCCTCTATAATCTGTTCCTCCGATGGAGCTAAGAGAATGGCATGTTACCCAAAGGAAACAAGAGCCAGGCCTTTCTGTAAATAAGAATGGAAAGGTTCTGCCCCATCAAAGCATCAGAGTAGCAACCTTATCCTGAGCCTGGGGATTTTAGGAAAGGCAAGGTTGTGGAGAGTATGGCAGAAGATATATCACTTCTTCCTGGGCCCTCAGGGGCATGCTCTTGAGAGACATGAAGAGCAAAACCAGTGATAAGAAGACCTTGCAAGTTTGCTGGTCTGGAGACATACAGAAACAAGAAGAAAGTTTGGAGTTGGGAAATGCAGGGTCACGATAAATGTAGGGCACTCTGCCACTCACAAGGGAGTTAAATCATTTCGCTGCAAAGAGCCTACAATTAATTGAAGATTCAGGATCCAAGAACACAGGGGTTAATGGAGTCGGAAAAAATAAGTTGGGAAGTTGTAAGTATATGAGGTGGTCAAGAAAAGAAGAAAAAGCTCCTCAGAAAAGTCCTTGTGCTTGTAGTTCCCCAGCAGGAACTCTAAGCAAGAAGGCAATTTGCATGGTGGGTAAATGAATGTTTTCCCCAAATATGGAAATTTTGGTGTCACAATTAACCTTTGATGGGAGAGTTCTCCCTGTAGAGTTTAAGGGTGTGGAACCCGAAAGCTGGCGTGAATTGACCGGAGTACTAGCAAAGCTGAAACCATAAAATATTTTTAGTTTTTTCTCTTTTGATTGGCTGTTCTCTCTGCCCACCCCTTCTTCAGACAATAGGAAGTCTTGACTATGGTCTCTGACTGGTGTCAGTAGAAAGGTTCCAGATCAGTAGTTCTCAACTTTGTTGTTTTAGTGGCACATTTTTTGAATGCTATAATTCTGGGCAGTCAAGAAACACCAACACTAAACAAGCCAGGAATAATTACAACACAAATACCACCAGAGAATAATGTCTCATGCTCTTTGAAAGCATCTAGTTACTGCACTGTTCACATAGTCACACTTCAATACGATGTTGCTTTTTAAAATAACCCTCTTTCCAGCCAGGACCACACTGTCAGAGGCAAAGTCCTCACATGTTCCACTAAATGTCTAATTCTTCTTTGGCACCAACTTGACCAGGTGCTACCATTCATGACCCTAATTTCCAGTATAGAGCCCTACTCTATAGCCCATTATATGACCTGCTTAGCTCAGTGATTCACCCAATGGACAGCATCTTTTCAAGACATATATGCAGTTGTAGCAAGAATAAGTCAAAGGCTAATAGTACAACAAAGTAATGCAGCACATGGTTTGAGAATCTCTGTTCTAACTTCATGGATCTTGCTCAAGCAGAAACAAGTGCAGGGCCCAGCAGAGAAGAAAGAGGTTTGAGGCACTTGGCAGGGATCAAGAGCCCTAGGCATTAGGGAGAAGTGTTCCTTCTTTGATGCACTTCCTAAAAGATTCATCTTTCTATGGTGTTGGCCTGGAATCAGAAACAAGGAGGACTGTTCCGAACATGGCCATAGAACAGGGGGCAAGAAAGGGCCCAAGCTCCATGTGGTCTAGGCTAGAGCCAAGATTCTCCACAGGCATTGGAATTTAAAGCTTTAGAGTAATAACAGGGAGAGTTCTCTTGAGAACCTACAAGAACATTGGGGGCTGATTGAGGATGCTGGGATCCAGGATCCAAGCCAATCCTCTGTATTTCTACCTTGTGGAAACAATTAGTATAATGTAGACAAATTGCCAACTTAAATCTTGTGTGACAAAATGCATGGTTTACATGCATAATAATTTCCTATGTCCATATATCCATTTTAAAAAAATAACAATAATCACAGCATTCAAAACTGAGGATTTGTCATGAAGGAAAGGATAGTGAAAGGAAAGATGTGCTAAATTCTTCATCTACCAAAGGTAAGATGAAAAGATAGTATTTCTTTCTTGAGTTGATAATTAGAAAAATACAGTTTTGAAATGCATTTGAAAAATCAGAAGTTAAAAACTGAGAGAATTAAAAGCCAATAAATATCTTCCACAGAATACAAGATATAAATGTAACTAATACATGATTCAGATAGCCAAAAACATTAAAAAATGAGGAAATAAAAAATATTTTTTAAGAGAAGGAGAAAGGCTCATTATTAAAGCAAGTAAAAAAGTAGGATTAAAAACCTCTATAGCTGGAATCAAATTTTGTTTTTAAAATGTTATTTATGGAGGTGTACATGTATATGTTTATACACACACAGGCATTCAGAAGAAAATAAACCAACTGTCACTCTCTAGTTGGTGGGATTGTAGGTAAGTTTTATTTTCCATAATTTTTTTCTATTGTCTACTATAAGTATACATTACATTTATAACTCAAAAAATTACTATGGAGCTTGCAAAATTATTAAGTCTATAGTTAGAAGTTAGTATTCAAAGGACATTGGGTGAGGGTGTATTCAGTCTAGCTATGCGGTAGACTAGAGTGAAGACTGACTTGGTATTATGGACTGAATATTTGTATCTCCCCAAATTTCATATGTTGAAGCCCTAACTCCAAATGTGCTAGTATTTGCTGGGGGGACTGTGGGAGATGATTAGGTTTAGATGAGGTCAGCAGGGTGGGGGCCCCATGACGGGATTACTGTGCTTATAAGAAGAGGAAGAGACCACAGGCCTCTTTCTCTCCACCATGTGAGGACACAGTGAGAAGGAGGCTGTCTGTAAGCCAGGAAGAGGGCCCTCACCAGAGCCCAACTGTGCCGGCATCCTGATCTCAGATTTCCCAGCCTTCAGATCTCTGTGTCTGTTGCTTAAGCCAACCAGTCTGTGGCATTTTGTTATAGTGACCTAAGCTAAGACATTTGGCATCGGACAATCTGATACAGAGTTCAAACTGCCACTAACTAGCTGGGTGACCTTCAGGCTTCACTTACCTCACCTGTAAAATGCATGGTAGACCCCAGGGTCTCTAAGATCAGCCCTATCTGAACAGCTGAACTTTAAATTATCCTGAAGCTGATGTGGTGAATGGTGTCCAGGGCCGTGCAGTAAAGTAGAAGAAATCAACCTCGGTGCACTGACATCTGCCAGAACTGTGGTTCGGCCACAAGCCTCACTTAAGGGGCTGCCATTCCTCTCCTCTTTGCTACATTGCCTGCAGTTGGGTTGAGCTACTGACAAGTAGAAATAAGAGATGCCCTGACCACTGTCCAGAGTGCAGCTTAATAGGGTAGGTGTGGTTTCCCTCAGGTGAAGATATGGCACCATTTTAACAAAAATAGAGCTGTGTACTTTAAAACTAACTTTAAACAGAATTTACTATAAAACAACAAGTCATAGATGAATAGGGTGTCCGACGGTATGATTACAAAGTAGTGAAACAGTTTCTGAGTAATCAGCCCTTGGACCCGAAGAGGGCTGAAGAGGCCCCTCCCCCAGGTGCTCTGCTTTACAGGGTATCACACAATACAAACAGCAAAATTTGTATTTTGTGTGCTTTGCTTTGTTTTGTTTTGTTTTTTGGTCTTGTAAGAAAATGTTTTGAAAGTCCAGCAATTTACTGAGCAAAAGAGCTTACGGGGAGGGACGTGGGACAAGTTGAACTAGCCTGGCAGCTGCAGGAGGCTGGTCTGAGAGCTAGTGAGTGTGTGCTGGGGGATAGGAAAGCACCGGGGGGCACAGGAAAGGCAGCCCCTGCCCCAGGAAACTGGAAAAGTGGCCAATCCCAATCACTTGGGTGGGTGTCTGGGCAGGTCTATTTCCAACAAAGCTGTTTCCTCCCTCCCATTTGCTCCAGAGCTATGTTATTTGAAAGCTTCTTAGAACCATCTAGAAGTCCCTAATCAGAGAAGTGACACATGGAGAAGGGGAACTGGACCTTGGCTCCTTGAGGTGCTTGACTGAATAAGTCCATCCCAGATTCAGAAGTGTCTGGTCCCACCAAGCATCACAGGCTCAGGCCCAGCTCCCAGCTACCCTGACCCGGTAGATCTGGTGACCACTCAGACCCACAGGGCTGGTCCAGGAGGACTAGGCTCCTTTCACCTGCAGATGTCCAAGGAGATCTGATAGGAGCCACCCACCTGGCCCAGGGTGTGACCGTGGTTTGAGCCATGAGTCTATCTTGATTTATAACTTTGAAACATTTAGACATATGGGAAATGAGACTCCACTCACAGTCTTGCCCCAGGTCCCACAAATCAGTGGGCCTGATTTTATGTACAGCTTATAGAAATGAGTCTAATGTCTTTGTAATTGCATTATAAAGGCTCTGCAGTGCGGCGGGAAGAGCTTGAGCTTTATAAGCCTACAAGCTCCACATTAAATCACACCCCTGGGAAACTGCCTGCTCCTGCCAGTCACAAGACCCGAGTGCCGGGGTGACACACTCCAGTGGACGCTCTGGGACAGCATACTTTGAAGATCCACGCCACTTCGGAAGGGTGGTCTGAGAGAATTTCTTTCCTCCCATTTTTTCTCCAGTCTGTGATAAAGTATTCCCTATCTGTCAATCCATCTTCATATTTATGTCATGGGTTATAGTTCCCTTTGACAAAGGAGCCTTTAAAAGCCCCATAAGAGATAACTTGCTGGAGTTGCATGGTTATTTCCTTGATGAGGAAATTTATAAAGACCCAAACTGTGACAACCAAAATGGTTGTTCCTGTTTCTCTGGTGACAGCAGTGTGATGGTTAATTTTATGTATCAACCTGACTACACTAAGGGATGCCCAGAGAGCTGATAAAACATTATTGCTGAGTGTGTCTGTGAGGGTGTTTCTGGAAGAGATTAGCATTTGAACTGGTGAACTGAGTAAAGCAGATGGCCCCCACCAATGTGGGTAGACATCATCCAATCCATTCAGGGCCCAGATAGATCAAAAAGGTGGAGGAAGGGAGAATTTGCTCTCTGCTTGACCTGAGACATTCATCTTCTCCTGCCCTCAGACACTGTTGCTCCTGGTTCTCAGGCTTTCAGATGCAGACCAAGACTTATACCATCAGCTCCCTGATTCTCAGGCCTTTGGACTTAGACTGAATTACATCACCAGCTTTCCTAGTCCTTCAGCTTGTAGATGGCGGACTGTGGGACTTCTCGGCTTCCATAACCATGTAAGCCAATTCCTATAATAAATCTCCTCATCTATCTATCTGTCTGTCTATCTACGTCTATATCCATATACCTTATTGGTTCCATTTCTCTGGAGAACCCTGACTAATACAAGTACCCAGGTTTCCTTTGAAGGACTTGCCTTTCATTCATTATGTGCAGCCTTTATAGAACTGTCGATCATCATGTCTTGCTCTTGCCCACTGCACATGGCTCAGATGAGGCCAGAGACCATCTGCCAGGACTTTGAATTTTGAGGGAAGTTTTGCAAGGGTGGGGAAAAAAATAAAAGTGATTGAGGCTAAGTCAGCCCAGTCATGGTGGTACCTCTGAGACTCTTAATTCACTCCTGCTACCTGATTCTCCTGGAATTCCCTATTTCCCACCTCTTTTGAAGGCCAATTCTTCAACTACTTCTTCTCTAAGGGCCACCTACATTGTGTCAATTAAATTAGCTCCAATTTCTTACAACCAAAAAGCTTACCCAATATGTATGACAACATAATTTCAAAATATTGTTGGTTTCTAAGCAAAGATCAGGTGAATTCAAAGATCATGTTTCACAGACCTTCCAAGATTCTTCAAGGGTGAGAAATTTCTAGATATATTCCACTGCATCCAAATAAAAGTTTAAGGTGTTTATTTTTTCTTTTAATCTGAAAAAATATTCTTAAAACAAAAATGTTTAGCGAAGCTGGTGGGAGGTACTTCTGGATCTTCCAGCTGGGCAAGAGTGGGTCTACATCAAGGCCTGTATAAAATGTTACCCTCATGGAGAGTGGTGTAAAGAGGCCAAGAGAGGAGATGCTAACAAATGCTGCCATGTTCACATAAGCGTTTGCTGTCTCCCTGTAAGATCCAATGTCTTCTGTTCTTTCTTTCTTTTTTTTTGTTTTAAATCTCATCATATCTTTGTCCAAAACCTTCCAATGGCTTCCCATTGCACTCAGAGTAAAAATGTAAATCTTTAAAAAGGCATACAATGCCCTATTCTATTCTCACTCTTGCTCAGCTGCTTCAGCCACATGGCCTCCTTTGCTGTTTACCCAACTTGCCAGGATAGCAGAATATGCCACCCCAAAATATGACTGTAGGAATTCAGGACATGCCACTCCAAAGTATGCTACTCTGGTACATTGATTATTTTGAGCTGTACACACAATGCAAATGCAGGGAGAAGTTTTCTCTGAACTCCCCTTATCTGCCTAAACATAAACCCTCCAAAACGAACTCAATTGTCATAAATCCCCTTCTTGGGAGTTTCATCACAGGAGAGGAGACTAGAGGTCGACACCACAGCCAGACAAGCTTTGTCACAAACTCTCATACCTCCCATCTATTCTTCCAAGAGCCCATTCATCTTTCCTAACAATCATTGACTCTCCCCTAAGAGACCTATATCCCCACTCCCCTTTCCCTATTAAGGTAATATTTAAGCCTGAATTCTAACATCTCCTCTTGGGGTTACTCACTTTTCCTGGGTTCTGTTTGTTTTTCTCCTGTTAATCTATGTTTTATTACAGGGGTCTCAGCCAAGAACTCAAAAGGGTAGAGAGAAAATTATTTTTCCTCTTCTCAGGACCTTGTACCTGCTGTTCCTCTGTCTGGAATGCTCCCCCGTCAATGCCTCAGGGCTCCCTCACCCCCTCCAGTCACCTTCCTAGTGAGGCCTGCCTTGCCCAGCCAAGGGAAAATTGCGACACTTCCCCAGCCCCCCACCTCCTAGTCCCCTCTTCTGCCATATTTTTCTCCCTAACACTCATGGTCATCAAGCACACTGTAAACTTAACTTGATTATCTTACCAACAATCTTTCTCCCTCCCATTAGAATATAAACTTCATAAGGGCATAGAACTTTGTGATTTTTATGCACTGTTCTATTCCCTGCAACTTAGAGCAATACCTGGGACAGAAGAGATGCTCAATAAATATATTCTGAATGAAGAAATCTTTTCCAACCTATGGAAATTCACTTTCTGTTCCTATTTTCCTCTTTCTCTATGCTTTTCTCCATGTTTCTTCTCTTTAACAACTTCTGCCCACTCAGACTGATCACCTATTTTTAAACTGTTTAGTCTAGATTAAAATATTCTTATGTTGTTTAATTTAATAAATATTTCTTATTTATTAGATCTCCTATTATTTAGGGAATAGTACTAGGCCCTATTCCCAATGCAAAGCTGTAGCAGCCACGGTTAATGCCTCAGCCCACACCCTTTGACCCAGCTGAGTTCAGCTACAGATATAGGTAGACAATTCCTGACCTGCCAACAGCTTCCAACCTCTCTCGTGCTCCTGGGTCTCTTTTCTCAGTCAAAGGGCTTTCTCTGACACCAAAAGAACTTGCCCTGCTGCATTCGGTTATAACCAGAAGTGTGGGGTTGACACCACTGGAGGCAACTTTCACCCAATGGGAGGCGGAAGTTAGTGGGTCAATGTCCCAGCCTCCAATTCTTGGACACACGATTTCTTGAGGGCCCCAGGGGGATTGAGCCCCAACTACCCACAGTAGTAACTCACTTATTAATTCACCCTTATTGGATTTTCTCTCTTTTCTGTCTCACATTGTCATTTCTTCACTGTGTTTCCTGGGCTCATCTCCCAATTCAGCTACCTGCACCCAAGTCCCGGTCTCAGGTTTTCAGGAGTAGAGAGGAGGAAGGTAAAACCTGGTAGTGTGCTGTCCTCAGTTGGACTGAAAGATCCACACGTCCTGAGAAGTACCCAGGCCCCTGTCGCTGAGCAGAGGACTCTATTTCCTGCACCAGAAAGCAGCTTATGACCTGAGAAGCAACTGAATGTCAGTACTGGGGAGGTTTCCTGGGTAACCCTGCAGTGACTTTGCCAGATATTTAGTGCAGCTATTGTCTTAGCTGAACAGGAACTTCTGGGCCAGAAAGAAGAATCTTGAATGCATATTTGTAGCCATCCTCCTCGAGTGCTGTGATGATCAGAGATGACGGATATCCCACAGGGCCTTCTCCCCCTCTCCTCCTTCACAAGTCTCTCCTTTACTCTTCTCTCTGGCCTCCCTTCCTCCTTCTCTCACTTTCAGTCTTCCTCTAGAAAAGTGGGGTCAGGAGGGATGAAGAGCCTGAGAATATCTCTTTAACCTTCCATGGCTGCAGAGGATGCTGATCCCTAAATGGCTCAGTTGATCATGATTCGTGGCTGAGGTGGAGCACACGTCAGCTTAGCAAAGAGAACAACTAAATCATTCAAAGCACATCTGAGTGGAGTTTGCCAGAAATGACATAACCACTGGGCGACGTCAAGACCAGCACCCGCACCTGCAGCTGCTACTATCTACAAAATGCAGTGAAGACGGATCGATCATCACATCACAGATCATAAATCCAAATTGCAATTAACATGCAAAAGAGGAGAACCTATCTTGCTTGTAACATCAATGGAGAGTTGCTTTTACTTAGGGTTTATTCTTGTATCTTTTTTGGTCCACTGCCATTCTGAATAGTTGAGAACACAGGTTTGAGTTTTGCTTTTTGGTTTGCTTTGTTTTTTTTGACATTTGCTTTTTTCTCTTTTTCAGTTTCATCTGGTGCAAGTGGGGGGTTAGAAGAGGAAGAGTTAAAAGGCTCAATGCATCAGAAATCCAAGATCTGATTCCAAATAGCCACCCTGATTAGTAGTTTTCAAACAATGGTCCAGGAATCCCAGAGCTCTGAGGAGGCATGTCATGGCCACTGGGAACCGGGAAGGGATGGTATTAAACAGCAGAATTCTGGACCTCCGTGCCCGCTTCACCAGAACAATTCAATGCATCAGAGCTCTGTAAAGGGTTTTGTTTGAGAAAAAATCCCACTGCTAATGTTAAAAACTGTTATCTTATATTATAATACTATCTTTATATACTCGTCAAGTGATACTCAACTAAGGCAGAATTGTTCCTTCATTTGCTATGCTAGGGAATCTATGCTTTTCGTGTGTATTCCGGTTTGCTAATTGGAGTGGGCATTTGTTGGCAGTTTTTATTGTTTGCTGGTTAGTTGGCTTTGCTGTGAAGGCATCTCCTCCTCCCATTTTCAGGCAATTCCACTTTACTGTGGGCATAATTGGTAGGACACAGTGCCCTTCTTCCCTCTATGAAAGATAAAGGAAGGAATCCTCCTTTTTCCCACCCCTGGTGACTGAATGACGACACGGGTTCATGCAATTAGTTTCAGAGAGTTTCTGTTGCTCACAATCAAAAACCAAGACTGAAGCACTGTGGATATAAAAATTAACATACCCGTGTTTAGTTTTCCCTATTGTAAGAATTGATTTAGATAACAATGCTATATAGTATTTATAATGCATAGTATAACTAACTGATATCTGTATGTTTTATGCTTGTTAAATTTAAATAAATTATAAATACTAAACCTATAAGTCATGCTCCATAATCAGCTTTGTTTCTGAAATGCAAGACAGAGACAAGATTTTTCTTATGTAGAATTTACAGGAATAAACTTTGGATGGGAGGTAGATAGCTGCTTATCTTTTTCAGTGCAACAACCTTCCATTTGGAATTTAGAATTTGTGCAATTCTCCTGAAGCTTCTAAAAGTTCCTTACTATATGACTATAAAATGTCTTGGTAAAAGCACAATGAATGACAATTGTTATTTATTTATTTATTTATTTTTGAGGAAGATTGGCCCTGCGTCTATTGCCAATCTTCCTGTTTTTCTTTTTTTTCTCCCCAAAACCCCAGCACATAGTCTTATCTTAGTTGTAGGTCCTTCTAGTTCTTCTATGTGGGACACTGCCTCAGTACGGCTTGATGAGCGGTGAGTAGGTCTGTGCCCAGGATCTGAGCCGGTGCACCCCAGGCCGCCAAAGCAGAACGTGAGAACTTAACCACTGCGCCACTGGGCTGGCCTGACAATTATTTCTTACTAGAGTTAACTTGGCCACGGGGTCTCCAGTGCTTTGCTTATGAGAAAAATCAACAGCAGAGACATAAGTGACATGTGAGCAATATATATTAGAATAGTTTATGCTGCACTAATGTAAAAAATAAAGCCCAAAATCTCTGTGGCTCAATACAACAAAGATTTATTTCTTACTCATGCAGTTCTGATGTAGGATGGGGTGACTCTCCAGGACAGCTGTCCTTATCTTTCAGTTTGCCCTTCAAGTAATGCCCTGCTCATGACCACTTGTCAAGTCTTTGTAACCAATGGCACCACGTGACCCAAACTTCTTACAAGTCTCTTCAGAAATTTTTTAATTCTTTGAATAAGAACCTGAGTATCATGAAAACCAGCTGCTGCAGTGCTATCGTTTTATATTATGTATGATTGCTATCATTATTATCAGAATTTATAGCAATCATTAGCCAACAGCCACTCTGACACTCTCAGCCAGCAATCTGTCACTCTTCTCCTTGGTTGAAGGGAGTGGAAAGGACATGAGCAGTTCCAGAGCATCCAAAGCTCCGGGTGGTCTTATGGTGAGGCTGATGCAACCCTCCTCCCGGGGAGCTGGTGAGACCTTGACAATAGAAAAAAGAGAGAGAGAGAAAAAAAAAGAGCAAAGAAAAGGAACAAGAACTAATGAAGGAGATCTGGCGCCCTGTCAGAACTCTAGAAGCCAAAACCTCAGAGATAAAAGGGAGACGGTCACAGCAGAGCCAGGGTCCAGGTATCTGAGAGGTTGTTGCACTCTAAGCAGCCATAAAGGGTGCCTTTGTTCACAAAAACAGATATGCCCAAAAGGTTTTATTTTTTTCAAGGCCAAAAACAACTCCAGCTCCTTGATCCTGATTTAGCATTCATGGTACAACACCCATGCTTGCCCTGTGACTCATAAACTAATAAAAGGAAGACCTCATCTGTTCAAGAACATAACTGCATAAAGCCGAAAGCCATCCATGTCAGACACCATAATTAACTTCACAGGTTAATTTTAATGATTGTCAATTTATGGGAAACATTCTTCAGGAATACAAATGCTCCAGTCTTACCTGAATCACTTACAATCTTCCTCTCAGCCCAAATGCCAATGAACAAAAAATGCAGTAAGTTAATTGCCATCCTGGGGTTGTGATGACTGTGACACCAATATTAGTACAACCTCTTACGTTTCAAGAGTGACTTTTTATCTTTTTCAAAGTGCTTGTAATCCATTATCTCATTTGATTTTTATGAGAACTCTCTACAACTGGACATTATGTTTCATTTTCGGGACCATGAGTGAGCTCTCTGAGGAGAAGGATAATGTCTTACGTGGGCTACAAATCTCCAACCCTAGCATGAAGGCTGGCACAAAGTAAGCACTCAAAAAATGTTTACAGAAAGAATTAACAAATAAATAAGTGAAAGTTATTCCTATTTGAATAATGAGAAAACTGAAGTCCATAGAAAGTGTTATTTGCTCGGGATCATGATGCTATTTGGTGGCAGAACCCAGGTATTGTGTCTCCCAGCTTTGTGCCCTTTTCACTTATGTAAATCTCAGTGTAGAAATACTGCTTTTTATATATAACTTCAAATAAGAAAAGCTGATCCAAAGTGCGCACAGCAGAGACAAACTAATCTCCTAATGTAAGACATTATTCTATTTTTTTTTTGTCCTACTTCCCATCAGCTGATACGGTGTAAGGGCTAACTACAAGCCAACTCTACTTTTCACAGTCAAAACTGATGTTTTAATTTGCCCACAGGAAACTAATACATAACTGCCATGGCCAGACTCACAGAAGTATCCTGAGCTTTCTGAAGAGACTGCCTTTGGTTAAAGGGGTACAGAAGAGTCAGGTTAAGAAAGAGAGAGAGGAGAGATGGAGGCAGGGGATGGAAGGAAGGAAGGAAGGAAGGAAGGGAGGGAGGTAGGGAGGGAGGAAGGAAGGAAGAAAGGAAGGAGGGAAGGAAAGAAGCCAGCCGATAGGCTCTCTTGGGCTTGCACTTGTAGCATGCAGTGACCAGAAGTGTGTAAGACACCCAGAGGTGCTCATGCTCAGCAAGTTTCAGTGGGACCTCCCCATGGGCACCTCCCCCTAATAAACTAGAGGGCCACTTCCCTCTACAGTGCATTACCCCCCTGGGCAGCTTTCCAACAAGTTCCACGGTATGAAACCTCCCTGGGAATGTCTTCCCCAGAGGGTGGTTTCCCAGCAAATATCACCAGCACAGCATATCCCCACGTGGCATCTGAGAAAGATTTTCTGCCATCCAGTGGGCCACACTCACATCTTCTCCAAGGAGGTCTGGATCTCAGCCTGGGGCAGGGGATGTGTTTCAAATTTTTTCCTTTCCTTGGATGCTCTGACTCAGCCCTACGGGTAGTAAATGTTTCCTTTATGTGCTATTCCAGTATTCCTTAGAGTTCTTTTTATCCCTTAGTAGGCAATCTCTTGCTATAATTAATAATTCTTTGTATTAAACATTCCCTGTTCCAACTATTGTGTAGTTTTTGTCTCCCGATGGGACCATGACTGATACAGTCCAAGGAGATAGACCTTATTTAAAGCTGGGATTTGGTTGTCAGTTTGGTCATGACCTTGAGCTCGAGCACAGTGCTGAGCTCCTTACCAAAGGGAAACAAGATACTAGTAATCCATGGTGTGCAATGGCATCATACTTAATCACGTCATCACCTGTGGGCGTTTGTAATGAAGTGTCAACTGAAGCGAGAGCCTTGAAGCCCAAGGAACTGCTGCCCTTGACTGTTATTGGCTGTGGCGGCAATGGTGACCACCACGTCTGTGGTGTGGGATGTACTGTAGCTCTTGAGTGGATTACAGTGATCATATAAATCACTTGACCAGAAAAATAGCCAAGAAGTCCCTGTCCTTTAAAATAGTCATTATTATCCACTGGCAAAGACACAGTATCATCGGCATGCTCTCTACATGTCCCTTCACTTCCTCATGCAACTCCTCCCCATTCACAGTACATGAGCAAAGTTCCCCTGGCTCAGAAGGGACCGTGTGGTAAGGGAGGGGAGCAATACTAAAGTAACCATCAGACTACCTTGCAATACACATAACGTGGCATACTTCAGTTACTGTGTAGTGCCAAAACTGAGCATATGCAAAAATTTGCTTTTCCAAATTTTTCACAAATGCCCAATATATCTTTTTTTACCAAAGTAAAATGACAAAGGAATTATTTACCCCTGGATAACTGATATACACTTTAGAAGAAAGGAAATAAGTACCATCATGTACTAAAAAGCTTTAAGTTCAAGGAATAAGCTGTCACATAAAATACCTCATGGGGCTGAAGGAACCAGAGAGATTATAAAGTCTGAACTATCACTAAAGCTGCTCTTTTTATGGCAGTAGTCATCCCCCCACTTTTAGATGTTTTAGGCTCTTGAAGAAAAGTACATGGTTAAAGTTAAACTTTTTTATCCTTAACTTTGCCTCTTGCTTTTCTCCAATGTAACACTGTTATACTAGTGTTTTATAATTACATAGATGGGAAGAGTGAATATCCAAGTGGGTAAATGGTTTGCTAAAAGTCATCTAACTAGTGAATATTGTTCTGGATATTTCCATTGCTCTCTAAATCCATTCTCCACCCGTCTCCAAGTTGCTGAGCACCCTAGGCAGCTGACCTATCAAAGTTCCAATGACGTTTTTCACAGAAATAGAACAAAGAATCCTAAAATTTATATGGAACAAGAAAAGACCCAAAATAGCCAAAGGAATCCTGAGGGAAAAGACCAAACCTGGTATCACACTCTCTGATTTCAAAATATACTACAAAGCTATAGCAATCAAAACACTATGGTACTGGCACAAAAACAGGCACACAGATTGATGGAACAGAATTGAGAGTTCAGAAATAAACCCACACACCTATGGACAGCTAATTTTCGACAAGGGAGCCAAGAACATACAATGGAGAAAGCAAAGTCTCTTCAATAAATGGTGCTGGGAAAACTGGACAGCCACATGCAAAAGAACAAAAGTAAACCATTATCTTACACCATCACAAAAATTAACTCAAAATGGATTAAAGTCTTGATTGCAGGACCTGAAATCATAAAACTTCTAGAAGAAAACATAGGCAGTATGCTCTTCGACATCAGTCTTAGCAGCATATTTTCAAGTACCGTGTCTATCTGGGCAAGGGAAACAATAGAAAAAATAAACAAATGGGACTACATCAAACTAAAAATCTTCTGCATAGCAAAGGAAACCATCAACAAAACGAAGAGACAACCTAACAATTGGGAGAAGATATTTGCAAACCTTGTATCTGATAAGGGGTTAATATCCAAAATATACAAAGAACTCATACATCTCAACAACAAAAGAACTAACAACCCAATTTAAAAATCAGCAAAAGATCTGAAGTTTTTCCAAAGAAGATACACATATGGCCAACAGGAACATGAAAAGATGTTCAACATCACTAATTATTAGGGAAATGCAAATCAAAACTACAATGAGGTATCACCTTACACCTGTCAGAATGGCTATAATTAACAAGACAAGAAATAGCAAGTGTTGGAGAGGATGTGGAGAAAAGGGAACTCTCACACACTGCTGGTGGGAGTGTAAACTGGTGCAGCCACTATGGAAAACAGTATGGAGATTCCTCAAAAAATTAAGAATATAACTACCATATGATCCAGCTATTCCACTGCTGGGTATTTATCCAAAGTGCATGAAATCAATAATTCAAAAATTGTTCATTGCACCACCATGTTTGTTGCAGCATTATTCACAATAGCCAAGACTTGGAAGCAAGCTGTGTGCCCATCAAGGGACAAACGGATAAAGATGTGGTGTATATATATACAATGGAATATTACTCAGCTATAAAAAAAGATGAAGTCTGGCAATTTGTGACAACATGGACGGACCTTGAGGGTATTATGCTAAGCAAAATGTTAGAGAGAGAAAGTCAAATACCATATGATCTCACTCATAAGTAGAAGATAAAAACACCAACAAACAAACACATAGAGACAGATTGGATTGGTGGTTACCAGAGGGGAAGGGGAGAGAGGAGGGTGAAATGGGTAATTAGGCACATGTGTATGGTGACGGATTGTAATTAGTCTTTGGATGGTGAACATGATATAATCTACCCAGAAATCAAAATATAATGGTGCACATCTGAAATTTACATAATGTTATAAACCACAATTAAAAAAAAGAAAAAATAAATAAATTCTACTTACTTGAACAAAAAAAAAGAAAATATACAAATGGCCAATAAACACATGAATACATGCTAAACATCATTAATAAGCAGGGAAATGCAAATTAAAACCACATTAAGATACCACTACACACCCATTAAATTGGCTAAAATTAAGAAGCCAGGTCACACCAAGTGTTAGTGAGGATGTGGAAAAACTGGAACTCTCATACACTGCTGGTGGGAAAGTAAAATTGCACATCCACTTTAGAAAACAATTTATTAGTTTCCTAATATGTTAAACATACACTTACCAAGACATTTACCCTAGAAAAACAAAAACATATGTGCATACAAAGCAGCTTTATTTGTAATAGCCAAAAACTGGAAACAATCCAAATGACCATCAATGACAAATGTATAAATAAACTATGGTATATCCATACAGTAGAATACTATTAAGCAATAAAAAAATGAAGGAGTTATTGATACACACAACAATGTGAATGAATCTCAAAATCATTGTGCTCAGTCAAAGAAATCAGGTAAAAAGGGTACGTGCTATATGATCCCATTTATAAAAATTCTAACAATGTGAACTTATCTATACTGACAGAAATCAGATCTGTGTTTACCTGATAGTGCAGGTGGAGGGAGAGATGTATTACAGAGAGACTCAAGGAAACTTTGGGGGATGATAGAAATGTTTATTTTTTTAATTATGTTGATGGTTTCTCAAGTGTATTTATATGTCAAAACTGACCAAATTTACACTTTAAAATGCACTTTAATTACACATGGATAAAATTGGGAGAAAAAGGCAAAAAATAAACTTATTTTGTCAGATCTGTCAATATTTTCTTAAACATATCCTGTTTCCAAACTAAAATATTTCTTTGCCATCCAGAAGTGCAAAGTTTATTTGTATTTCCTTTTGTTTTTCATAATTTATTTTTGAAAAATATTTAACTCTTGACTCACATTAGAATTTAAATGGGAATTTAAAAAACAAACTGGCCTTAAAGGTACAGTGGGAGAACACAGAAACTATTGGTTTGCACTCATTTCTCATTCAGCACTTGGAAATAAAATTCCTAGTTAGCTAAAAATGGTCAATGAGGAGAATTCGCCTTTAATTGGCTAATTAGAAGTGCAGTCAGTATGTTTCACCCTCAGAATGAGAGAGAAGTGTCTCCACTGCCCTGTGAGTGCCTGAGTGTGCTACAATTAAATAATTATTGAGGGCATTGTTTCTGTGCTGGATTAGATAGCTAGGCAGTCACTACGAAAGGAGATGCTAGCCTCAAAAAATCCAAATCCAGAACTTCCAGAAGTTAATTTTAGTTTTCATGTTCACGTAAAGGAAAATATATTGATGTTGGATAGGGGGAGGTATATATTTCTAGTCATGAATCATACTTGGTTTAGGAAATTTTTGTTTGAATTAGGAACAAAAATCATAGATTTTGCAATCATCCTTATTTCAAATATTTCTGTTTTACTTCATAAACCATCAAAACTTTTCCACATTTTAAATTCTATCTCCCCAATTTTTTCTAGACCCAAAAGGGCACAAAAGTATAAGTAAAAAAGATGACACTAAATATAATTCCTCTTTAAAAAATAATAGTGTGTATAAGGCAAAATAGTTCTAAGCTCGGTTAGAAAATCCATTAACAACAATATATTATCTGACATTTCTTGGAGCTATGGTATCCCCGATCTTACCACTGGTCATTTCTCCTGACAATAATATTGGATCTTGAAATATTAAAATTAGAGGTAGTTTGTGACCTTTTGATGGTGAGTCTGGATATGACTCGTACTGAGCTGCGTTGTCAGAACAAATGGAATCTGAGGAGATTACAGGGCATGCTGTAACAGGCACTTTTTTAGGATTTGGCATCAGATTATAGAATTAAGTACAAAATTAAGTCCTGTGCTTTTTAAACTAAACTTAATTGTTCAACTCTTAGAACTACAATTTTCCCATTATGAAATGGATATAGTAATGACTGCTTTGCAGTGTAAGCCTTCAAATTATGGTAGCTGTTTATAAATGAAGGTTTACTGTATTGAATTTGATGGACAGATACCACAGTTTTGTATGTCTCACATCCTCTAGTATTTTGGGATCACTGACCACTTTGCTATTCAAATAAAATGACTCAAGAACCTATCCTATGTGACTATAGAAAGCCCAGACCCATGTCCAGTATTTCTGATGATTGCCTAGAGGCAAGGGTTTCCATCACTTCTGTTGCTGCCTGTGGTCCATTCTTTTGAGCGCTAGTGACAAGCTTCCTCTTGACCACTTCCCTCCTCCTCACTTCCTATAATTAATGTCCTTTCCCAATGGCCTCCATCCTTCATCCAAGTATGGAAACACCCCCTTCTCCTTCACTGCCACCAAGCACTGCTAATATTGTTGTATGTTAATAAGCTTTCATTTAAGCTTTAAGTTTTTAAGTATTAAATTATTATATTTATGAATATATTCTTACATGCAAACACCATTAACTGCTAATCTCATAATCATTATCTGAAAAATACTCCTGATTGTTATTGAGCTTAATCTAGCATTTTTGCCCAAAGACTTATTTATAATAGATTAATTCTCATCCTACACCTGCCCTACGGTGTTAGATGGTACCATTACCCTCCTCCCTTTTATGATGAGGAACAGAGAAATCAGAAGACATAACCCCAAGTCCCAAAAATTCACTTTGAAGCAAAAATAATAACCCAATCCATGGGTCCCCTCATTAGAAGGACTTCAGTGCAACTATACTATTCATTCATGCAACAAATATTTACTGAGGACCTGCTAAGCTGGGTACTGTGCTAGGTTTTAAAACAGTCGTGATTCCTGCCCTCACAGTGCAGGGAGTGCAGTGAACATAGTCACAGAAAAATAAAGGTGGAAAGGACCCCGGAAATCATATAACAAAAGCCCCTCGTTTTACTAATGAAGCCCACAGAAATGAAATTACTAAATTCGTCTGTGTGCTAAAGGCCCCACAAGTTGGTGGCTAAACCCAGATTTGATTATGAAGAACTTTAATCTCATCTTTGATGTTGTATAATTGTGTTTATATGGCCTCCAAGTTGCACAAAGAGATCTCTCTAGAACTCTCTCATGCACTTGTATGGGACACGAGCCAAAAAAGCCTACATTAGTAGTGGTAGCAGGAGCAGCAATAACAGACACCGACATGTATTGAGAGCTTGCTAGGTTCTGAGCACTTTTAATACATTAACTCATTGAATCATCACAACTCTTCAAGGTAGATATTATTATCTCCACTTATAGATGTGGAAACCGAGGTTCAGAGAGTTAAAGAAACTTGCCAAGGTGGTAGTTCTCAGAGCTCACATTCAAACCTACTCGGGTCTTTCTTATGACAAATCAATACTGCAACCTCTACACAGATATTATACAGAATGTAAGTTAATGGCAGATTTCTCTGGACTTCTGATCAGGATATAGAAAATATGTAGTGTAATTGAAAAGAAAAGAGACACCACAGATGGTACAATAGAAGAAGCTTTATAACGAGCTTCCAAATTCTTTAGAACGTTGAAAACCATGACAATTCTGTAGGTATTTGAGTAGCTCTGGACTTTGATAAGTGCATTTTGGCACCATAATTCTTTTTGTACTTTATTAATATGTTGTTAGACAAGCTGAGAGTAGATTTCAATGGTTTCTTTAGTTCTTCAGAATGAGCACAAAGGTCTATTCTAGTACTTCATAAACAATGACTCACTCACGCTACAAATTTTTATTGAGTGCATATATTAAGCAGTATTTGTAGTGCTTAAAGAGTAGTGGTGAACAAAAGCAACATGAGGCCTGTTCATATGATTACATTTGAGCAGAGAGTAATGATTTTAGTCTCTCTTTCCAGTGAAAGTCCTATTGGTTCCTTCTCTTCTGTCTACAAACAGACTCTGGTCTTCCCCAGTCTGAAATGGCCACCCTTCCTCCCCTATCCTTTCACCAACCACCCCCCCAAAAAATGATTGCTGTTGAGATCTCCCCTTTCTCAACTTCAAACTTCTTTCCACTTCTGCCTCCAAACATTCTGCTAAGCTGTTCTCTCAATGATCCTTTGGCTGCCAGAATAAACCAGGCAAAGGAGAATGTGGTAGGCTGAATAATGGCCCCCAAAGATATGTAGATCCTAATCCCTAGTACCTGTGACTGCTACCTTATATGGTAACAAGGACTTTGCAGACGTGATTAATTTAAGGGTCTTGAGATGGGGAAATTACCCTAGATTATCCAGTTTAGATATAAATATCTGCATATTTATATATTTACAAGTGTCCTTATGAGAGGGAGGCAGAGGGAGATTTGAAGATGAAAGAAGAGGAGGCAATGTGAAAACGGAACGAAGAGAAAGCTTTGAAGATGCTACCCTGCTGATCTTGAAGATAGAGGAAGGGCCACGAGCCAAGGAAGGCAGCTCTAGAAGCTAGAAAAGCCAACGAAACAGATTCTCTCCTAAAGCCTCTGGAGGGAACGTGGCCCAGCCGACACGCTGGTTTCAGGCCTGTGAAACCCATCTCGGATTTCTGCCCCCCAGAACTGTAGGAGAATAAACGTATGCTCTTTTAAGGCACCAAGTTTTTTACAATTCTTTACAGCCGCGTGGGAAACTGATACAGAGGGTGGGTCCAAGACTCTTCACTCAAATCCTGGTCACACAGCTGGATGATGTTTCTCAGCTTCCCTTGCAATTTCTCCTTCCCCGCTCATTAAAATCTCTACAGAGCTTAAAGATGTCATACGTCTTGAAATTCTTTCCTTGCATGCTCTTTGATTCTTCACTACTCTGCTTCTCTCATTATCTCTAGGACCACACTATCTCTGCCTCCTCTGACGAGGTCCTCATCCCTCCCTTTTTCCACAGTTCCCACTCTTCTCTTTATATATCTCCTCATTGACAATCTCATTCTCTGAGAGCTTTACCTATCACAATGCAGCAGATCAATTCTACAGAGCCAGTCCTAGGCTTTCACTTTTCCAACTAACTATAGCCTATACCCATCTGATTGACCCACCAGCAATTCAAATTTATATTTATTCCAAAAATTTCAACTTTCTTCTTCTTCCTTATGTTTGACCTGGCACCATCGTTCTCTCAGTCAGCTGGAATCAAAATTTAGAGTTCATCTTTGTGGAAGCATGAGGCTTTGCATTACTTTTTGATATGAATTTTTTTATAGTCATTCAATCGATATTTACTGAGTATGTACCATATTCCAGGTACCCTACTAGGCTCAGATACATTGATGTGCCAAATGAAGTATCTGCCCTCATGGAAGTTATATTCCAGTGGAGAGGGTATACAAAGAACAAATTAACAAGTAAATGTGTATAATGGGGATTGACAAGTAGCATAGAAAGCAAGCAAGCAAGGGAAGAGGGTATGGCAAAGACTGCCAGCTGTTTACCTGGATCCATATTCCAGAATAGCATTTCCCAGTCTCCCCTGCAATTAGATTTGGCCATGTGGCTAAATTTTAATAAAAGAAACATGAATAGAAATGGAATGCGTCATTTTTACGACAAAGCTCCTAAAAACAGTGTATCGTTATGTCTGCTGTAGGTTTTTTATATACTGATCCTCTTGAAGGAATCCAGAAAATATCATTGTGGCATAAGGATTATTTTGAACTGAAGACATGTGAGAATTAACAGATGCAGGAAGAGTTCTTTTCTTTTTTTCCTGAGCAGCCTAAAAGCAGAGCCTTCCAAAAGGCTGTCTTACATCCCTCCTCCAGGAGTTTCCTGCCAGAGAAGACGGACACTTATCACTGGAGATGAGAAGTCAGCACTAAGACAAGAAATTGTCTAAATAGGCAATTGTCACAAAAGTATCATGTGTCCCATCTATTCTCCTAAGGCCCCATTTATCTTTCCAAGAAGTCATTTGTTTTCCCATAAGTATCCTTCCCCTCCCCCTATTAAGATGATATAGCAGCCCCAAATTCTAACTGCCTCTTTGAACCACATTTTCTATGAGCTCCCATTTATGAAAGTGAATAAACTTTGTCTTTCCTCTTGCTAATCTGCATTTTTTCAGTTTCATTCACAGGCCCTCAATCACTTAACCTAAAAGGGTAGAGGAGAAGTTTTTCCTCCTTGACACTCTCTATCAAGATTCTTGATTTCATTTGCTAATTGAATTTGTCATCCATGTGTGTTAAATTTTATTAGGTACATTTTCTGCATCTATTGAGACGATCGTACGTAATTCATTACATTAATTTAATCTACTGCTTTAATAGATTTTTCTATTTAGGTCATTTATTTAATAGATATTTATCTATCTTTGCATTCTTAGAATAAACCCTACTTAGTCACTGTGGCAGAAGCTGCTAATTGTCCACCAAAATTTATTCTCCCCTACATTCATGGTAAAAGAGTTGAAGCTGGGAATGCGGCAGCTGAGCTATAAACAGTAGAGTGCTGGTAAATGTTTAACAACTAGTCCTTGGGTTGTGGGAAGCCCTGATTTGCAGCATTTGGCAGTTTCCATGCTGTATCTACACTATGGCCAATTTTAAGCTACCAGTGTGACACCACTAAATACAGAATTGGAAGCTGATTTTCCCAGCATGCCACTGTTTAGAAACCACATTTTCCAGACCAACTTGCAGTTAGATGTAATTGGGTGGCTAGGTTCTTGCAAATAAAATGAGAAGGAAATTGATGTATGCAACTTCTTTTACCTTAAGATAGTAATCAAACATATTCCGTACTCTCTTTTTCCCTTTTCTGTCACCTGGCACCCATGGTGACCCATTTTTTACCATGCCGATGATAATGATGTTCTCATAAAAGTATGGTCCCAGATCAGTAGCATCTTCATCACCTGTGAATTTTTTTAAGTGGCAAATTCGCAGCCCCACTCAAAACCTACTAAATCAGGAATCTGAGGGTGGGACCCATCAGTCCGGGTTTTTTAAAGCTTTCTAGGTGATTGTGGTTTGCACTAAAGTTTGAAACCCACTGTCCTAAGAGATAATGAAGCAACACAACTGAAGGAACCTGGGTCGGTGAACAAACACACTGAACAGCCAGCAGACCTGGAGCATCACCTTGTAGCATTGACATGAAAGAGAAACAGATATCTATGTTCTTTTTAGTCCAGCAGCTTAGCTTTACTTTAATTAATATAGCTTTGATTTTTTTCACCAGTGCTAAATTTGATTTAATAATAGTTTATTTAGGGTTTAATTTACAATATTCCATTTAGAATTTTTGCATTTGCATTTATAATTGAAACTGATGCATATTTTTCCTTTTTATCTCCCCTACTCCAGTTTTCATATTAAGGCTATACTGGACTTTGTAGGTTTATTTTGTCATATTATTTTTCTTTCTCGTTCTCTAGGCATACCGCTTCCTGTGCAGGATCTCTTGTGATTGTCTTCATCTCCAAGTCTTACAGCCGTGGTGTGGGGTCTCTTGTTCTATGATGATATGGGAATTGCACAGATAGATCCTCACACCTTCCAGAGGCCAGCTTGATTCAGTTCCTGGTGATGGGGTCACATCTGTGGCATTCCACCTCCTGAGCCCCCTGCATGCTCTAAGCTGGCAGTAGCCAGCAGTTCTTTTCTTGTGAGAAACATTTTAATAACTTTAAAGTGAACAGTCATAATTCCCTATACCAACCATGACTTAGAAATTTAAGTCATTAACTGGATACAGTCACAAGTCTGATTTTTCTTAACCATCATTAAACTTAGCTAGAAACTTTTATACTAAGATAGCAAAATATGCTTGGTTTAATCTTAAGGGATGTTTGCCCTTCCTGGCTCCTTATTTATAGTGTCTCTGTATACAATAGATCGTAAATAGTTTTTAAACATTTCATTCCTTATTTTAACTGAGAATGGTAATGACCAGTTCAAGATTTTGGATTTCACAAAATTCTTATAAAATACAATGTATTCTTAAATTTACATAACTACAGACAGACCAAAAAAATCAAAGCTTATAAATTCTCCTATCTACATCTTGAACCTGTCCTCTGTCTCCCATATTCAGGCATTTCCTCGATTCTGTTAAATTTATTCTGTAATGCATCCGTCCCTCTTTTGCCTTCCCGTTGCCAAGACTATTGTGATGATCTGCAAACAGGTCTCTTCTTTCTCCATTTTGTTCTCTCTCCAAATGACATTACATTCTGCTACCATAGTCCTAACCACATGCCTAGGTTGCTGATGATATTTGAAAGTCCTCACATTAAATAATGCCTAAAGAACACATTCTTAGTGTTGTCAGGGAGGAAGAACTCTTCCTCTACCCTCTAGGTCCTTCTGGCTGATCTAAGAATTAAATTGACATGAGGCAGAATAACAGGAGAAAATCAAACAAAATTTAACAACATGTATGCATGGGAGAAACCCAGGAAAACTGAGTAACTCACCAAAATGGCCAAAGCCACCACCTTAAATACCATCTTCAGCTACAGACAAAGGAGGGTATTGCGGGTAGTGGTTTGGGACCTCCAAGGGGAGGAAGGTAATTTACATGGAGATGGAAAAGCAAATGTTTGATAAACAAAGGTTGACCAGGCCTTGCAAAGACAATGAGAGATGGAGAGGACTTCGATTAAAAATCCCTTGTTAGGTTGCTCCCTGTCTATTACACCAAGTTTATATAATACTATAGTTATCTTATGGCATTAGCTTTTTCCCCAAACAGGACTTCTATTTTAAATTCTTTCAGGCAGTTAGGGGGAAAGTCAAAGTTTCTTTCAGAGTCTTTTGTCCTTAAAAATAATTAAGCCAAAGAGACACATTTTGGGGTGGCCAATTCTGATCCCCCACAATGTCAAGTCCAAGGTCCTCAAATATCTGGCTTATCTTCTAAATCTTACTCCTCTAAACACATGTGAGCCCAAGAGGATGCTTTCCTACTGCATGCCTTTAACTCTGCCTTTCTACTTGCCTGCAATGTCCTTGTCCACCTGTCTATATATGTATCAAAGCCCTACCTGTCCTTTGAAGCCCAGGTCAAAAGCTCTGCCTGATATGAGTCTGTCATAAATGTTAAGTAGGAGGTGGGGCGGGGTTGGGGGGATCACCACCATCGCCACCCCTAACCACCACTGAGGTTTGCTCTAGTCGGTCTGTGGACTCTGCCTAAGAATTTGATCCAGAATTTAATTTAAATTAAATTAAAATTTAATTTTGTTTTTATAAAATTCAAATTTCATAGCTTCTGGCAGTTCTTTATACCACTAAAGTTATCTCAAGGTTAATAATCAATTTAGTTAAATTTAGCATAGACATTAGTGAGTTTTTAGATATGTAAATGATGGCTATTATTGAAAGAATTTTTACCTAAGGCTGAGTTTTAATGGGTCTCTGTTACTCAAAACATTTCTGTCTTATCTTTTACCCTTTGGGGATCCAGCAGAGTAAAATTTTGCCAGCCCTCTAAGGTCTTTGATTTCTGGACTTTCTCCACCCTCTTCAATCTTTCCTTCCAAACCAGCCAATTCTTTCCTGAGCTTATCTCTGTCTTGCAATATCTTGCTAATTCTTATTGGCCAATAAGACCCAATACACACTCCTAACATAACCTCGCACCCCAGAGCTAGAAGCTCAGTAGGCACAAGATCTGACCAGGTTTTCTCAGACTGATGGTTTACCAAAAACATTGTCACTACAGAAGATGGAACTTCTGTGTTTCTGCCTGTGACATCAGTTTTCTCACTGCTCAACTGCTAAGCTGATGTCAGACATTCTAGGTTTCTGTAACAATAGCACACCACTTAAATGATACAGGAATTAGTACCTTGAAATCAACACTAGCTGCTCTACCCTATAAATTCCAAAATCTCACGATAAAAGCTTATTTCTCACTCACATAAAATCCAGTTGTTGCCAGAAGGGAACTCCATTCCATGTAGTCATGCAGGGACCCAGATAGAAGAGGCTCTGCCACCTTCTATATTTGGCTTGCAAGGCCTCCAAGGCGCCCTGGATCTTGCCATCCCCAGGAATATAGGGGAAAAATGTGGAAAATCATGTGGAAGATTTTACGGGCCATGCCTAGAAATTACATATATGTATATAATTTCTGTTTGTATCGTCTATTAGCCAGAATTCTATTACCCGGCCATAACTAACAGTTTGGCAGGCTTAGAAATGTAGGCTGGCTGTGACCCAGGAGGAAGATGAGACAGATTTGCTGAATCCATCATCTTTGTCATTGATATGGTGATTCATTGACTTGTAAGGAAATGTATAACTTAGTGACTTGAGAAACAATATCTTGAAATGGAAAGCATTTGGCCTTTGACATCAGATAGATCTAGGCTTAAATCTAGGCTCAGCTATTTATTATGTATGGAACCTTGATTGATTTTATTAACCTCTCTGAGACTTGATTTTCTCACCTATTAAATGGAGCTATAGTACCGACTTCATAGGACTTTGATGAATAGTGAGTGAAATAATATATTTAAGAACTTGGAGTACGTGCCAAAAATTTGAGTTAGTATTTTGTGTGTGTATGTAAGGAAGATTGTCCCTGAGTTAACATCTGTTGCCAATCTTCCTCCTTTTGCTTGAGGAAAATTGTCCCTGAGCTAACATCTATGCCAGTCTTCCTCCACTTTGTATGTGGGACACTGCCACAGTATGGCTTGATAAGTCGTGTGTAGGTCCATGCCTGGGATCCAAACCCACAAACCACAGGCTGCCGAAGTAGAGCACACAAACTTAACCACTACGCCACAGTGCTGGCCCCAAGGGTGGGTTTTTTGACAAATGGTGTTGGAACAAATTGCCACCAGGCTGGTCTCTTAAGTTAGTATTTATATCAGAAAATTGAAAATTTTGTGAGGTATCAGAAGTACAACCTGATACCAGTTTCAATTTCCTTCTTTAAACAAAAAATTTTAATTCAGAGCTGATATTTGTGAAACTTCCAATTATCAAATAATTCCTTCCTACTGTGAAGAAATACTTAGGCCTCCAAAAGTCAGTGAAAGGGAATTCAAAAGAGTTTATATAAAGGTAAGTGTTGCTTCATAGATGCTCCAAGTAGAACAAAGCAATAAACCATTAAAAGATACTTGCATGGGGCCGGCCCAGTGGCGCAGCGGTTTAGTTTGCGCTTGGCAGCCCGGGGTTCGCGGGTTCGGATCCCGGGCACCTGCCGACACAATGCTTGTCAGCCATGCTGTGGCGGTGTCCCATATAAAGTGGAGGAAGATAGGCACAGATGTTAGCCCAGGGCCAGTCTTCCTCAGCAAAAAGAGGAAGATTAGCAACGGATGTTAGCTCAGGGCTGGTCTTCCTCACAAAAAAAAAAAAAAAATAGATACTTGCATAAGAGTTAGACTGAAGCAATGAACCCCAAAAGTAGCAGAGCTAGTTTCTTCTTGGGCAGGCTTAGCAGGGTCTGTTATCTTGCTTATGTCAAGACAAAATTGTTTTTAGAGTCTGACACTAAAACATTTTCCACCTTCCATTTGCAGATAAAAAATTGCTGTCCATGAGCATGAACAGACCTGAAAAACAACATATTCAGTGTGACCAAAGCTTCCGTATTTTCATGAAGCACAGGAAAATGTTCATGGCACAAAACTTACCTGTGACCACCTCCTGCCCAGGAATGTCACTGCCTCTTTGCACCAAAGCAATAAGCCACCAATGTTTTTCCTCTTCATTTTGCCACATTTAACCCCAAATCCTCATTTTGTTAAAAATATCCCTGAAAAATCCAAACTCAAAAAAACTGGAAAAAATGCTAGAAAGTTCCAAGCAATCAAATGGAATGTGATATGTATGGTGTCTGTGTGTGTGTGTGTGTGTGTGTGTGTGTGTGTGTATGTACACATGCACGTGAGTGTAAGGAGTGATAAGGAAAGGACAGTGAATGAGTTTCCTGGAAAATAAATCCAAATTATTGATTTAAAGTTTGAGGCCAGCCTCAGTGGCCTAGTGGTTAAGTTCAGCATGCTCTGCTTTGGCAGCCTGGGTTCGGTTCCCTGGCACAGACCTACACCACTTGTGTATCAATGGCCCTGCTATGGCTATGATGATGGCTCACATACAAAATAGAGGAAGATTGTCAATGGATGTTAGCTCAGGGTGAATCTTCCTCCGCAAAAAAAAAAAAAAACTCTTTTGGAATGTGGAATTACATGCACTCTAAGTATTGCTATGTGTAGATTTTGTTATTCATATTGAGAGTTCAGGAAGATCACTTCCAGAACCCACTGTTTCTCTTCTGTCTGTAGTCTGAGCC
Source organism: Tapirus indicus (assembly GCA_031878705.1). NCBI lineage: Eukaryota > Metazoa > Chordata > Mammalia > Perissodactyla > Tapiridae > Tapirus > Tapirus indicus. The sequence continues at coordinate 15,151,201 of CM062937.1, forward strand.
CACGTTGAGTTCTTGATCCTCAAGAATGTTTACTCACACCCAGACACTAGTTTTGTTCCATTTGGCAGAAGTAGAGAGATAGAGGAGGCTGCTTAGGCATAAAGGAGGCAGAGGATGTGGTAGTATTTGCTTTCTTTCTCTATTTTGGTGGTGATATTGATGTGGTGTTACTAAATTTATGAAACTGCTGTTTTGACTCATGAAAATTACAGCTTTTTCCTGCCTCCCACTCCCTTCTCATTGCTCTAAAAATCAAAGTTTAAGGGCTATTTGGGATCATCTACTGACAATAATTGTCTTTGAATAATCTTAAAATACCAAATGTCCACCTGCAAAGTCAAGGACTGATGTCTAAGCAGTGTCCTGGCCAGACTGGAAAAGGAGCCCCGACAGGAAGTGAACATGAATTCATTCTGGTCATGTTAAATAGAAAGATCCAGGCAGAAAATGGGGTGAGCCTAGCCAGGCACAACACAAGATTGGCAGGCTTAATCTAATTTTGGTACCAAGGGTGTTAGGCAGGCTAAAGTCAGGTCCAAGATCAACCACTTGGTGGTCTGGCAGGAAGAGCTTCCCTAAGGTTGGTGATACCCCAAAAAGCACTTTTATTAGAAGTTGACATGTTGAAGATCCCTACCCAATGAAGACTTTAATCCTGGATAAGAGCTAATGAATAAACCCCTCATGATACCTTTCCTTTTACAGTGACAATTACAATTGTAAGGAATTGTTAGGAATTTTCATGAATATATTCCATTTGTTCTTTATAACAATCCTATGAAATTTCATATTAGGCATCACTAACCCCATTTACAGGTGGTGGAAACTAAGTTTCTTAAAATTTCAAGATCACAGAAAGCAAAAGACCCAGAGCTAGACCCAGCTCTCCTAATTCCTAGCCCAGTGATTTCAAGCAGTTACTGCTCTCCCAGGAAGCACCATGACATTCAATCAGGCTTGAGTTCTGCTGCAGGGCATGTGGTAGATGGTGACTTCCCTGGGTCCCTCCATAGAAGAGGTTCTGACATTAGAGTCTCAGTTTTCTGGGTGCACATTATTCTCTGAAGTCTGGGTTGGAAGCCAGAGCAACACAAATCATGACAGAAACGAGGAGCAAGAAATCATGTCATTTGTCCTCGTACAGGCATTCGCTCCTTGCAGGGCCTTTGGGAATCCCAGAAACTCAATTTGGTTCATTTCAACAAATATATCAGGAGAACCTAGTCTTTCATCCTAACCACCCCCCAACTCAATCAGGCACTAGCACACAGAATAGGTATATAAGGAAGAGAGATCTTAAGAAGTAATATTATTTGTAAGCCATTTGTGGCAAATTGTATTTTCCAGAGAGGACCACAACAATATCTCCCAATCCACAAGTTTTCTTACCATGTGTTATGAATGGAACATCTGTGTGCCCCCAAAAGTCGTGTGTTGAAGCACTAACCCCCAATGTGATAATATTAGGAGGTGGGCACTGGAACCTAATTAGGTTTAGATGAGGTTATGAGGGTGGAGCCCCCATGATGGGATTAGCACCCTTATAAGAAGAGGAAGAGACACCAGAGCTTCTTCTCTCTGCCAAATGAGAACACAGCAAGAAGGCGGCCATCTGCAAGCCAGGAAGAGAGCCCTCACCAAGTACCTGCTCGCACCTTGATCTTGGACTTCCTGGCCTCCAAAACTGTGAGGAATAAACTTCTGTTGTTTAAGTCATCTATGGTATTTTGTTATAGCAACTGAGATGACTAAGACACCATGTAATCTTGACAACTCTCCCATTAACTGGTGGTCTGTAGGTTCCCATTCCCTTCAATATGGGTGAAACTTTGGGACAGCTTCTACCAACAGGGTGTCACAAAAGTGAAGCTATATGGCTTCTGATACTAAATCATAAAAATGCCATACACATCTGCCTTGCTCCCTTGGGATGCTCACTCATAAGACCCAGCCTCCTTGCTGTGAGGAAGCTCAAACTACCACAGAGAGAGACTCCATGAAGAGGCTGTGTATACATATTCTAGTCAGACAGACCAAATGAGGTCCCAGGTGATAGTGAGCATCAACTACAGACATGTGAGTGAGATGTTTCCAGATGACTCTAGCCTCCAGCTATTGAACCATACCCAGCTTTGAGTCTTCCCAGCCTAGACCTCAGAAAATGTGGAGCAGAGACAAGCTCTTCCCACTGTCCGAATTACTAACCCACAGAATCCATGAGCATAATATTTACACCACTAAGTTTTGGAGTGATTATTACAGCAGTAGTAGCTGAAACACTGTCCCTAATGTGTGACTTGAAAATGGTTCCCTACCTTCATATCCCAACATGCAGATAAGTGGGTGAGTTAGGTGACACAATGCTTAAGAAACCAGAGAAGGTTCTATAAGAACTCACACACAGGAAAAGACTGTGCCCACTGCTTGATGACCTCAGCATACCTTGTTGCCAACCATAAGTCACACCATACATTATTTTAACCACTGTGAGCAGATTTCTCCTTCCCATTCTAATAATTAGGCCCTTGCTGAATCACCTTTTCCTCAATTGATCAACAACCAAGGGAAGCTTTGATCTTCCCCAGAGCCATGATCCAATAGCAGTTTTGAGCAGTTGACTGCAGTAGCAGCATTTCTTCTCATCCCAGGGGAAGTTGTATTCACTCATTATTTGCCAAATAACTAATGGATCTTGAGAATCTGGGGTAAAAATAGCTAGGGACAATTTTGAATACTTTTCCTACAAAATGAGATATGTAAAGCATTAGCACATGTGTTAGATTGGGTTCCCTGGACACAGAATCTGAGATGGAGACATGCATGTGGATTTATTGGGAAGTGATCTCAAGAGAGATACACCAGAAAGAAAGTGAGGAAGGCAGGAATGGGTTGAGGGAGGAGCTGACCCACACTGTGAATGCAACTAATGCCTTAGCTGACCTTACACAGAGATCTGGAACAAGGGTGGCCCTACAGATGCATCCCCAGTAAAGGCAAGAGGCCTGGGCTTTTGTTATCCTGCAACCACCAGTAATTGCTTGCTGATCAACACTGATATGGGGACGTAAACTTTGGTGGGGCAGTTGCTTTTGTCTGAGTACAATTCCCAGTGAGGGATGAACTGTGAGCTGTCAGCAGCTGCTATCTCCAGCATTTGAAGAATAGATGCCTCAGTCCTGCAGAGGGGATCTGGACAAAGCACTCCAGTATCCACTGCAGTGCACACCTTCTACCACTCTCATCCACTTTCTTTCAGAAAGTCCACCCCATCTGGGAGGACCTTCTCCAAGGTTCTGGTTGGTCTTCTTTATTGGGGAAAACTACAAGGAAGAGTTAGTGGGATAAGCACTGATACTACTATTGATCTTGAGGCCACAACCAATAGTCATCATCACTCTCTTCTTCCGTCCAATCTAGGTCCCCCTCACCCTCAGCCAGCAGAATTGCTGGTCTAGACAGCTTACCTATTGAGATGGCCCAGGCCCTCATTCCCAAAAGGTCTGAAAACCTGATTACCGTGCCTTTCTCTGGCCATGATTACTGTACTTGTCCACTTATTATTAAAACTTGCCATAGGAGCTTCAAGAGACTACCCAATGGATCATCTGAATTCTGAATGTATTCTCCTCTGCCCCACCTGTGTAGCAGCAGCCTTGCCTTATACCAATGATAAGAGTCCAGTCACAAGAGAGAAATACAGCAGCAATTTGAATAAGAGAAGTTTAACATAATTACCAAATATAGCATAGAATTGGAGTAACAGAGAATTAGCTTCCAAGAAATAGCAGGTACAGTGAGTAGCCATTACCCCTAGGACTGAGGCAGAGCACTTAATAAGGGAAAAAATTAAGGAGTGAAGCCCCTTGCCCCAAGGCAGAGATTCAGAGAGCACTGGAGTGGGTGTGGCTCTAGCCCACTGGATGGAGTGGAGAAATTCACTGAGGAGCTACAGGCCAAGAAATGTAAGCAGGAAAACTACCACTGAGATACCAGTGACACTTGCTGGGAAGCCACCTACAGGGCCTGCTATTGAAATGGGAAACCAACTGGGGAATCAGTGGAACTTACCAGTAAATCACCTGTGGAGAGAATCTCAGGCTGGGACGCCCACAGAACTTGCTTGGGAACTGCCCATGCTGTTGAACTCACTGGGGCTGAGTGCCACTAGGTGTCCTGCAGGTCAACCCTGACCACAGGTCAGGAGCAAGAAGAAAGGGAAATCACATGGACCAGAAAGAGAAGCCCTTCCTCCTACAGGGTCCCTCCAGCACCCTCTACTGACAAATCTGGCCAACCAGCAAAAGAGAAATATTTAGTGTCCATCTCCACTATCACAAGCAGGGTAATGAAGGGTGGATTTGGAGCTAAGAAGCAACAAATTAATAACTAGCACAATCACTTGCTCTGCCAGCATGGTGACTCCTATTTTTGCCTAATGGTCTCCATGCAGAAGGAAGCCAACAAACAACAAAGATAGCTTAAAGTCCAGTGGGAATCTTACTGCTTGCCCCTTGGTGGTAAGCATTCGTCTTCTGAGAACCAAGACCTCTAGGCCTGCAGAGCCTGTAACTGCAGAGCCAGGAAATGCAAATTTCCCAAGTGAATCACTGAGGATGATGATAAGTGAGGCCACTCCTACTTCCAACCCTTGATTCCCTAACCTATGTATTATACCTACTGGGGACACAACACCAGGTAATGTTCTTTATTTAGGGTTATATGCCATATCCTGGAAAATGGTGCCCCTCTAATGACCTCTAAGGGGTCATCTCCAAGCTGGCACCTCAGCTGTGTCTCTAAGAGACCAATCTGCCATTCTATCAGGAAAGCAGCCCCTGAGTGACACAATATGTGATATGGCCAGTGGATCCCATGGTCATAAACCCACTTCCATACCTTCTTTGCTCTTAAGTTGGTCTCTTGGTCTAAAGCGATATTATGTTGATCTCATGTCAATGGATCAAATGCCCTGTAAAACCCTGGATAGTGGTGCTGTCTGACGCTCTGCAGTCAGGAAAGGCAAAAGCATACCTAGAATATCTGTTAATACCCATCAAGATGAATCACTGCCCCTTCCAGGATGGAAGAAGTCCAAAGTAGTGAACTTGCAAGCTAATGCCTGGTTAGCTTTCTTGAGGAATGGTGCCATATAACAGTCATGACTCTACTGCTGGCAAGTGAGCATTTGGCAGTGGTGGTATCTAGGTCAGCCTTGGTGGCTGGAGCCCATGCTGTTAGGCCCATGCATAACTTCCATCTCTGCCACAGTGGAGACTCTATTCATGTGCCCAATTTGCCAGTACTAGGAGGGCAAATGACAGAGGCCGATTGACTTTAAATGGTTGAGGGATTCTGTCTACTCGGTTGTTCGGTGTCAGTTCTGTGGTTGATGCTCTGTGATAGGCAAAAACAAAAATTTTCACATTTTATGAGTACTTCAATAGACCCATTCACATGCTTCTTCCTCTGTCCTCCATGCCTTCTATCCTCCAATACTTTTTCCTTTCAGGGCCATGACCAACTAGCCAGGTCATTTGCTCTTGCTTGTGAGTCCATGTACAGTCTTACCTTGGACTATCTCCTTCCACATAAAGTGGATGACCACATGTGCAACCCAGAGCTTTGGCCATTGGGAAGACTTTTCCTCACTGACATCTACCAAGATCACCCCTGAGTGGGTTACAGAGTAATATCAGTCCATTTTCAGCTCATACTAATACATCAAGATAACACAGTAGTGAACCAAGCTTGGTCTTTGTCATCATCTGTGATCAGTTCCTCAGGTACACACCAAGTGGCTGTGGGTATGAGCTAAAGGAGAGGCATCAGTACAAAAGCGGTGGATGGCATGTGTGGTCTAGGCCATCTACCCATGCAGCTAACTCATGACCACTGGCCCTTCTCATGCCCAATCCAGGAAGGACTACTTCCACCATCTTATAATAGATAACTCCTGGGCCCACCCACATTTATGACTCAATAGGTGAGAGAACTCAGCTCATGAGAAATAGTTCTGGCCACAGAGTCACTTATTGACCCATGGTCAGATACTCTCTCTCTATCAGATCCAAGCAGCATGCAGGAGCTGATTTCTAAATGGCATAAATTTGTGCTGCAGATGAAATGGCCTTCCTTTAGAAGAGCATTGTCCAATACAATAGCCACTAACCACATGTGGCTACTTTAATTTAAATTTAAATTAAATTGAGTAAAATAGATAGATGAGATAACACTAGCCACATTTCAACTGCTCAATAGCTATATGTGGCTAGTGGCTACCATATTGCACAGGGCAGATATAAAACATTTCAACGTCACAGAAAATTCTATTGCATGGAGCTGTTCTAGAACCCTAGAGTTCTACATGTTGATTCTCTTTTGGGGTTTGCTATAAACTCTATACAGTGTCCTTTCCCACCACAGATACCTTTAGTACTATAGGATCTGCCAGGTTGTATGGTCTAGATGGCAGGACTGTTTATACCATAGACATGCTGTAGACTCTCCCATGCTCAAAACTGACAGCTTCCGATGTTTCTCATTAAAGTGAATGAAGCAATATTCTCAAATAAATGTCTGTAGGTCCAGAAGTCAGTGAGGCTTACCAAGCATTGTGCGTGTTAGTAGTGGAAAGTGTGAGATGTGGTGTGTCTTTTATTTTGGATGAGATGTCTTAGTATGCCCCAAAACTCTGGACCCCCTGCAAACTTCACTGGGGACCCCTGAATTTTCATAGCTTTATCACTCACCCTCTGGAGGACATGTGTTTTATCAAGTACTTGTCACTTCTTGCTTATCTGGTTCAATTACCATGTCATCAATATAATGTTCTACAGATGCCCAGATGATGCAGGTTCCTTTGTACTATGTCACGACTGAAGGTGAAAGAAACATTGACCTGGGGGAAGATCCTAACTAAATATATACTCTTCTTTGTCTCATGCGAATGCTTCTCAGCCTCCTTTCTAAGCGGGATGGAAAATAATACATTTGCTAGATAGGTGGCTGCATACCACATGCCAGATGCTGTGTTAATCTGCTCCAAAAACATAAATAAGTACTACATCTAGCAGAGCAGCTGCAGTTGAGGCTACAAGTTGGTCATTTGTAGCAATAGTTGCCTGTCATTCCGTGTGAACCATCTAGTTTTTGCAGGGGTCAGAGTAGTGAATTAAATAGGGATTTAACAGGGACCACCATCCCTGCATTCTCTAAGTATTTGAAAGAATGGCATTAATCTTCCACACAGGATATGGTATTTATTTTGATTTACTATCTGAGCCAGGGATAGGGAGTTTGGAGGACTGGCCAGATTTAGAGACTTCCAATTGGCCTTCGCTTCTATGAGATCTCTGCCACAGGTGCAGAAACCAATGTGAGTGTCCCTTCCAAGTATACATTGGGGGATCAAGGAAATAACATCCACGTAGGCCCATGGGCCAGGCGGACTCACAGTAAGCCAGTCCTACTGAACCAAGACTCCATTTACCACCCACTAGGGGTCTTGGTGGCACTTTCAGTCCCCAGGTATCAATGAAAATCAGACTCTGTGCCCAACAATCCTCAAAAATCTGGATGTTCTCCTTTTCTCAATGCAAGCTATCCTAGTAAATGTCTGTAGGTCCATTTGGGGAAAGATGTAGAGAATTACTATTGATTAAATGGAGCACGGTGTTGCAGGTCCTTCCTCATAGAGCCTCAGCCCCTCTTCCAATCAGTGGGTCTGGAGTCTGAGCAGTGGCCTACATCCAAAAACTGAACAATAGATCATGACTTTTGTTTGGGGCAATTGCCCTCATCTTACTGATCATCTATCCTTGGTTTATTTTGATTGTATAAATTAAGTAGTATCCTTGTTGGCTGCCCATCTGTCCTGCCTCTAGGAATACTGTGTCCCATTCAGCATCTCCACAGCTCTCTGCAGACTGAGACCCCTGGCTGCCACTCTGATTTTGTCACTTACTGTGATAATTGCTTGTGTCTTTCTTCTGATGGTTAAACTGCCACCTGGACTCTAATTTTTCAGATTTTTATCATCCCCACTGCTATCAGGAGCCCAGTTCTACATCAGCATCTCCTACTCTCAGCCTGGTCTGCAGCATTTCTGAGCTTCTCAGTGGTTCTGGTGCCTCTCCCACCAGCCCATTCATCATTGCTTGGGAAAACTGAGTGTCTTCTGGACTCTCTCACAGAATACTGTGAGGTGTTGGGTTTTCTGGCCTTAAGTGGTGGACATCACATTACCACTTCTCTGAACCTTTTAACCCCTTCCTCTACCATCTGCTGGTAAATCTTAACTGTTATTATCATTAAGCAACTCAACATCAGCATTCTACCCATCCCTAACTTCCATTAGGAATTCAAATGGCAGGATAGAAAAATGAAGGCAAGTACTTTGGGAGGTAAGCTGATAGAATGGGTAGATACAATTAAAACAAATTTCCTAAGAGAATTTAGTTTCTATTTCAACTTATATTGCTTGTCTCTGTATCTACAGTTTGAGGAAGATGCCTACCTACCTCACAATCATGCAAATCAGATTTACTATAAACAAATTGGTAAAGAATCTTCAGGCCCTCAGAGAGCAAGAATATAGCAGTCTTGGAAAATTTACCAAATGAGTCTTTTTGAGAAATCATGTCATTATTTATTGATGTCACAATGATAACCTCACTCCATCTGCCATATAGAGAATAATTACCTTCCGATGATGGGAGACTTTATAGATTTGCAGCTAATATCAGAAATTTGCTGTAGAAACTGGAAAAACTGTTGAATACCACCTTCTACTCTGCAAAAATCAATGAAACAACTGTTTGCTTTTATCCTGGAGCAAAACTGGAATAATTTACTTCCTTGTCTCTATTGGATCAGCTGCTGAAACAGCTGATTTCATCCTTGTGGTTGGCCTGCTCTATTCCGGCATTTGGTCAGATATTGCCGGTGAATTTCATTTTTTAATCTTCATGGGCTCATAGTGTACAATCTATACAGAATAGTCCTACCACCCCCAGCCGACACAGAGAATATCCTAAATTGTAAATGCTTCATTCTGTTTTAACCAAGAGGAAGAACAGACTCTCATAAGAATGTGCTGCTTAAACCTGTAAATCATATTTTAAAATTCAGTCATTGTTAACTTTTCCTGAAAAGAAAAGTTAGCTAGTGGAAGACGGGTTGATTGAAACTTAGGCTAAAATGGCTGCATCCTCTGTGACCAGATTTGAAAATTTTTAGGTATTTACATCTATTTTTTAGAGCAAATTTCATGGAAAAATAGGCCATTTGCTGACCTGACTTCCATTCTCTAGGGAAATAAACTGTGTATTTAGATTAAGTACTTTCCTCCCCAAAAATATAGGATCATGTCTGTTAGTGTCCATCTAGCTTTCAGGTTACAAAAAAAAGTTGACAAACATGTGATTTCTGTTTTGGTGGCCAGTCATCAAAGCCAGTATCCAGCTGTTTGATATGAACTGAAAGATACTCTTGTTTAGTCTCATAAGATGGAATCTGGAATCATTTTGCCTTGATTTTGGCAGGGATTGTTGTGGGAACAGGACCAGACTCAGGAAAAGCACTGATCATTTCCTGTCAGGTTCTCGACGCAGGTTAAGAAAAGGAACTAGTCAGAGATGGAGGGAACCCTTTGGAAAAACAGAAATAGTAACTAGGTTTTTTTAAATTACCACACTGATGGACTCACTGGAAATGTGTAGCTCAGAAAGGCAAAGGAGAGCCTTTCAAAGAATTGTCTGTTTCCCAAATTACTTTTCTCTCCCTTTAAGCTTCAAGAAAATGACATGCCTATTTCTGGCAAGGTTCAAGCGAATTCTATTTGGGGTTAGTTTGTAACACTTAAATTGCCTCAGGGCTTGCTATGATTAGAATTCTGTTTCCTTAGTAGCAATGCAATAAAATACCTACCCCTTAAAATAGAAATGATCAGAGAACCAGGACCTTACCATCTAACCGGCACTATGGGGAGATTGCAGAGGTATCCTAGCCCTCTTATACCACTCTCGTTAATACAAATAATTTGGGGTCTTTGGGCTCCTAGGGAAAAAAAGACATGATTAGGTAGTCTCTTTATCTCCTATGCTGAGGTATCCAAATGGATCTTCGGAGAAGACTTAATTAGTAACTGTGGCCCTCGGCTCCAGATGTGTCCTGATGACATTCAGATTTATCTTCTCCCTCCCTTAAGACATTAGTGGGGAAAATGAAAAATGAACAGTCCTTGCCAAATGCACAGTCCTTAGAGTTCTCAGAAAATAAATATTGTGTCTCCAAAATAAGAACTCCCTCTAATAAAAGAAGATAAACTTGTTGCTTCCCTCCAGTTGCCCTCATTCTGGCTCTACACGCTCCCTCTTTGCTCTTTCAATCATTTTGTATTTCAGTATTTGTATATAGTCCCCATAAATGGGAGACATTAAAAGGATTGATGTGACATCACTAAAGAGCAGTAAGCTGCATGCCAAAAAGAAAGGTTGATTACCAGGCCCAGCAAAACTGATTGAGTAATCTAAAGTCAGGAAAGAAAATAACCCAATGTGTAAATTGTGAATGATTTTAGCTGCAAGTAACAGAAAACCCAAATAAAAGGAACAGAAACAAATAGGATTGCAATTTGTTCTCTAATTGGCTCACTGCTGGTGTAGGATCAGAGGCTCAGGACTGTTAGGGTCTGTTCTCTTGAGATCTTCTTGGCCTTTCACTCAGTTTCAAGGTGACTGTTGTAACTCCAGATATCATGTCCACATTCAAAGCTAGAAGAAGAGAAGAAGCCTGTTCCAATAGTTTCATAGACTTTCCCAGAAAGTTCTCGTTGGCCAAAACTGTGTAATATGGCCTTCCTAGGTGCAAGGAGGCTGCAAAAATGAGTATTTCACTTTCCTCGCCTCTGTAATGGAAGATGATAAAAGAGAAGTTTGTTGGGAGTGACTATTTTGCCAACCAATCAACAGTCTGCCACATCCACTTCAATGTTTTCCTCAAAGTTCAACCATAAGAAAAATGTCACATGGTTTATCTTTCAGGATACTTTTGAGAGTGAAAGAGGAGACTATTAGTAATCACACCAAGAAAACAGGAGCTAACTAGGACTGTCCTGGGAAAATCAGAATATATGGTCACTCTAGTCATAAACATAATATTCTGAGAAATTAGTCCCTCTTCTTTCAACAGTTTGACCAGGGAACTGAAAGTCTGCTTCTTTAGTGAGCAGGGTTTCTGAGACTGGACCCAGGGTCTTCCAGTGTCTTTTTCTGTTTATGCCTCCACCTGCCCTCATTGTGGAGAAGACTAGATCACTTTTCTGTGGCAGGCTTTGAAAAGATCATTTAGCAAATAATGCTCAGAGGCCCTTTCTTCTCTTCCTTCTGTGCAGATGAAGCCTTTTTAGAGCACATATTATCCCTGCCTCTCTCCTACCCACCATCCTACCTGTGTGAATGAGGATGACATTGCTCCATAAGGCAAAGAGAGTCTTAGAAATCAGACATTTTTGTCTATTTACAGAGGGCAAGGGTGGTGTCCCCCAACCTGACTGATTTTGTAGTGAGTTTCCCCATCAATATAAAAAAGGAGTTTACCAATAGTATAAATTGAAACCTCTCAGAGCATCTAACTTTTCTATCCTGACTTTACAACTGTATTCATTCATAAAGACCAAAAATAATCTGGGAGTGAAATTTATGCCTGGCACTACGATTATAAGGCTATTTTTAATCTCATAGCTAGAAATAGTTTCTGATACCCAAGTATGTCACTAGAAGACTAATACATGTATGACTCCACTACCTTGAATTCCAGTTATTTTTATAGGTCTTAATCTTTCCAGCTTGATTAAGATTTTCATTTTCTTCTAACTTCCAGCTTTCCAAGCCTTCTTCTAAAAACAAAATGCAATATTATTTGTATTTTTAATTTTTATATGTCTTTGCCTGATTTTTGAAGGAATACATACTTGTTGGAAAAAATCAAATATCACAGAAATAAAAGAGTAAAAAGTGAAAGTTCTCTGTAATCATAAACCCTCACCACCACCTTTGCCAACTCTCAGAGAAAAACAGTTAGCATTTTGTGTGTGTATATACATATGTATGTTATATATATGTAATACATATATATTTTATGCTATGTATGACTAACATATATGTATATATAATTAGTGTGCAATATATAATTTGATTTTTCCACCTGAGTCTATTAGTATATTCTACCTCATTCTCTTTAATGGCTGTATTGTGTGCCATTACCTCTAATGGTGTGAGAAATACTTAAGATAGGGAAGCCATTGTGAATTGTGGCAGTTCTTTTGAATGGAAAAAAATAGGAAAACTTTATGTAGCTATACTGGAAAAAGTATCAGACAACTACACTTTACTATGGAGCAAAGTATACAAATAAGCTACAGTATTCTCACATAAAATGTTACTATGAATTAAGATTTCTCCAAAAATATCTTCTTTTATTTTCCAAGTGAGGGTAGATATCTCTTTGTATAAAAGTCATTATGACTTTGTATAAATGTCACACTTCATGGTTTGGGGAAGTTCTAAAAATAAATTGAATTGATGGTTTTAATAGGGTGGATGTCACTTCAAGGATCTTTTATTTTTAGAAACAAAACTACCATTTCCGTAGTCTAGACTCGATCACATACATTAAAATAAGTCACTCCTTTAAAATAGAATGTTGACATTCTCCACATCTTTGGCATTTTTCCTTAATGAATACACTGTTGTACTGGCATTTTCGCATAGTATGTTATTTAAAAGTTTTGCCAACATTGTGAAGTTAACCAGCATGCACTAATTAATGAGCTTAAGTTAATCTTCCTTTCCCTCCAAATCTTAACTACCTATCCAGATTTTTATAGCTCATTCTTAGGCTTTAAGACCTCTTAGAATTTAGAGAACTTTTTCCTTCACTGCACTGTGATTATTTACCTACTTATTCTAATCATTTACTTTTTCAGTAACACCTCTATAGCACAAAAATCAGATTTTCTGTAATTCTGCAACTCTTTTCTTCTAATCCCCCAAAGCATAAACTGCATGATCTGAAATATAGGTATTTGTTTGAGGCTAATGCTGCTTTTCTCATTGGGAGACAATCTTTCTCCGAGGTTTATGATGCCCTATTCCCTAATCATGGAAGACTGGACATAATGACTTAAAATTACACAGTAGAGTTTAGGGAAGATGGAAACACAAAATTCTCAAGGAAGTCTATTTAGTCTCTTAGCTTCTCTTTTAACTTTTCAATAACGTGTTTTTGAAAAAAAAAAAAAAAAAAAGACTGTTTGTTTTTTAATCCCTTCACTTTTGTCATCCATTCTCCGGTAATTGAAAGTGTGATGCAAACACAAAAGCTTAAGGACCAGTGTGCTAAAACCTATACTTACTTCCTAGGATAGCAGTTCTCAAAGTGTGGCCCACAGAGCCCTAGGGTCCCCAGGAAACTTTCAGGGATTTTGTGAAACACTTCCAGGGAGTCCACAGGGTCAAAATTTTCAGACTACTAAAACATTATTTGCCTTTTTCATTGTATTGACATTTGCATTGAGGGTACAAAAACAATGGTGGATAACACGGCTGGTGTCTTAAAATCAAGGCAGTGAGTACCACCAAACTGTACCAGTGTCATTGTATTCTTCACCAATATGCATTTGTAGGGGGAAAAAATGCCAATTCTACTTAAGAATGTCCTTGATGAAGCAATACTCTTAAATCTTATTAAATCTCAACCCTTGAGTATATTCTTTAATACTCTGTGTGCCAAAATGGGAAGGACTCATAAAGCTCTTCTGCTGCATATTTAATACAATGGCTGTCTTGAGGAAAAGCACTGTACATTCAGTTGCAACCTGAACTAGCTACTTCTTTCTGGAACATCATGTCTACTGGAAAGAAAGACTGACAGACAATGGTTATTTAGACTTGATTATTTTGTGAAACTTTTTCTCAAAAATGAATGAAGTAAGCCTGTTGCTTTGAGGAAAACAAACTGTATTTGTTGCTGTGGATAAAATTTTACTTCTTCAGCAACAATTGGAATTATGGAAAACACGTCCACCATAATGACCTTGACAACTTCCCAATGTTTAAAGACTTTTCTGAGGTGATCAGTGTTGATATTAATGAATGTGACTTTTTCATATTTTAGAATGAAATATGTCAATATTTTGAAAATCTGAATAACTCAGTAAACCAATATTTTCCAAATGACCAAGACAATGTTTCAAAATCAGGTATGGGGTAAAAGGCATATTCAAAGTGTAATATAGACTAATGGATTTTAATATAACACAGTACAAAAACTCCACTGAGATGATTTTAGAGTCTATTTTGCAACTAATCTTTAAGAAACTACCACTTGTCAAATTTTGGTATAGTATCAAAGGAGAATATCCACAACTAACTGAAAAGACTATTAAAACTCTCCTTTTTTTCCACCTTCAGACTGTGTAAGTCTGGATTTTCTTTATACACGTCAATCAAAAGAACATATGGCAACAGATTGAATCCATACGTGAGAATCCAGTTGTCTCCTATTAAGTCAGGCGTTTAAAAGATTTACAAAAATAAAATGACGCTGCTCTACTCACTAATTTTTTGTTCTGGAAAGTGATTTTTTTTGCATAAAGAAAATGTTATTCATACTGACACGTAATGGGTTTATTATTTTTAAATACATTAATAAGAAAATACTTTTAAGTATGTTTCAACTTAATACAGTAAATATTGATAGATATAGCCCATGTAAACAAAAGCTCTTTGGGGCTTTCAATAATTTTTAAGAGTATAAAGAAGTCCTGAGATCAAAAATATTGAGAAATACAGCTCTAGGGAAAACTCCATAATGGAAAAAAAGTGAGCAACTTCATTGACCAATGCAGGAACCAGAGGATAAGAAGTCAAATCAACTTTTACTACATCTTTATATTGCCTAATCTAGATTAGGTTCTTTTGGTTTCAAACGCCATCTCAAGGAAAGACCACACCAGCATGACTACCAGCCATTTCAGCTCCAACTAACAACTTCCCTGTGGATTTATTGGTTCAAATTTCTGATATAACAAGCCTATTTGTCTCAGCTAATAATTATCATCTCTGAGAAGATGCCTCCATCTGAAAGCCTCCCATGGGTCACTGGTCAGCCTATGGATACCCTTGAATGGCTCAATCAGTGGCCACTCTAGAAGAAAGTACCTCCTAACAGTGTTTTGGAGAGCAGAGGGCTTTGAGTGAGGCCAGTTAAAGTCAGAAGGAAAAATCAAGTGTAACAGGAAAATGGAGCGACAGGTCCAAAAACTCTATTTCATAGCCTAATGCACCAGACATGACAAATTATTGTGACTTAGACCAGGCTCACAGAATTAATACTAGGACTGAGAACAGAATCTGAGTCTCAACTTGCAGTCCAGACCTCTTGCAAGTAATTAACATTTTTACATCTTTTTCAGTCTTTGATGCATGAGGGGTCATCCCCTTCCTGCTGCCCATCCCAGCATCCACCAGCCTGCCACGTGTTGACCCTAAAACAATCACCTTAATCTACTTTGAATTATGCTACTCTTTAGCTTTATGTAGAAACAAGCCAGTCATTTGCATTCCTCTCTCCATCATAACTAGGAGACGGAGAATAAAGAAATACAGGGAATTTCAACTCACGAAAGCTAGAAGATGCTGAGGTTGTACAACGTAAAGCCCAGGACTTAATTGCAACTCCTTTCTTTCAGAGGACTTTTGATCTGCACTCTTCTGCTCCCTCTTTCTTTCCTATCTTCTTACAAGTAATGTGGACTCTCCCTTGAGGATACTGAAGAGCAGACACATGGATCCATTGATAAATCAATGTCAGCAAAGAAAAATGTATTAGTTAGCAAGATTGTTAGTTTCCGTTTTCCAGAAGAAAAAAAAACCTTACGGTCTCCAAATTGTTTCCCAAGAGCTTTAGAGGCACCATTGACTGGCAGTGCAGAGAAAGCTACAGTCAAAGCAAAACTTTTCAAACAATAATTGACAGCCCGGCCATGGTGTTCGGGGAGGGGAGATTGGAGTGTTTGACCTTTTAGAGTCTCCTTCCCTTTCATTCACTCTTTTCTTGAAACATAAAATTTCTTCAATTTGATGCTAGGGCTTACCAAGGCAAAGGCAGAAAAAAGAAAATGAAGTTCTTTTGAGGACTTAAAAATGACACCAAACTTTCCAATTGCACTTCAGAGTAACACATTAGCCCTGTTGTGATGATTAGTCCCTCTTCAGATTCTCTCGTACTTTATTCTCTCTCTGCAGCAGAAACCACTTATGTCACGTGTAAATCCATTCTCAGTTTTTGCAGTGATAAATAAATGACAAGCAATAGGATATATTGGAGTATATGAGGAAGCCATTTGGGTTGAAACTAATTCAGCCTAACCTTTTTTTTCCAAAAGGGCCTGACGTGGCCTGTTGAGCATGCATTGTACACCTGCTTTAAATATTTACTAAGTACCAAAGACAAGAATGATGCCCTTAAAGATAGGGATGTAACTTCCTCCCATGTCAGCATTTCTTTAAGGATAAGCATCTCTTCCTGGGAACTAAGGATTAGTTATTGATCTGCTGTGCTCACACAGCTCACCTGCTGTGTGACCACTGACCTGCTGACCACTGATCTGCTGTGCCAGCTAAGCATCTCATGACAATTGTAAATGAGATACTCCTATCATATGTGATGTATGCTCTTTGTTCCAAGATGGTATATAACCACTCTGTACACCCCACTTCTTTGGTGCCCTTCCTTCCTTGGGGAAGGAAGGCCTGGGGCTAGTCCTCAGATCTGGCTCATAATAAACTCACCCCAATTTTGATTTATAGATTGACTATGGATTATTGCATTGACAGCAGTGTTGTCCAAGTGAAGGGCATCTCTTATCCGGACCAGCACCTAGCCCAGTGCCTGGCATGTAGTAGCTACAATATATATGTGTGGAACGTAAGAATTCAATGTATCACTCATTCTGACTTACTCTAGATCTTGAAGCTGCAAGTGAGACATAATTACTTATAAAGAAGAGAAGGTGAAGGAGTACTGAAGAAATGTTTTTGTTTGTTTATATAAAATAGGTATCAAAAATAACATAAAACTATCAATTTTTAACTAAGTATAAATTACTTTAATCTGCTAGAACTCAGTATTGCTCTTTGGTCAGGCTATCTATATTTTTACGTATATCTTATTTCCTCAGCTAGAATGTCAGCTTCTCTAAGGCAAGAACTGTTTCAATGCACTTAAAAATCATACATCTCGGATTTTCTAGGGCTTTCCAAACTTTGTCTAATTGCATTCTTTTCCACAAAGTCAATATACTTAACACATAAACAAGCATTATTTAATTTTTATCTTTCTTAGACCTTTACTGTAATTTAAAAAATCAAAAAAAGTATCCCTCAGGCAGTGCATCTATCACTTTCTCCCCTTTTTCTCTTCCAGAGTAACTAGCATAGAGACCTGCCTAAAACAGAAGTTTACCATGTTTATCGATTACTTAATTAATCAATTAACCAGTTAGTAACTTAATTTGTTATGAAGTGACTTCCCTGTCATGGAAAACATAGAAATTCAAATTTTCTTTCATTTTAAAATATCCTTAAGGAAGATGACACTGTAAAATGGCTAAGAAGATAAGCTCTGACTGAGAATTTGAAAGAAAGTACTTCTTCTATATGTGCCACCCTACCCGCCTGCCATAAAAGACTTAACAATCATTTTCCTATAAATAAGAAAATTTGATTCCCAAAGGGCCCAAAGTGGAAGGAAGTGGAACAAAAAGTGATTATAAAACTTTAGCTTAAGGATTCTTACCATTGTTTACAAACTAATAGCAGTCAGGCAGGCAAGAAGGAAGGAAGGGAGAAGAATATGGTAGACTTGTGCTCTAAAATTGTATTTAACATTCCTTCCCACAGTGATTCTCAAATTTCCACCAAAATACCTACGAAGACATAGAAAAGGATAAAACTCCCCAATATCAAATAACGAGGCTGACAGTCAATCCATTGCCAACTCTGGGGGGAATCTTTACTATCTAGGAAGCTGACGGTGTTGGAATCGACCCTGGAGCTTCCATGGCTTCCTTGCTAGACAGAGAAAGCCACTCTACAGTCACATTGTCCAATACTGTAGCCACTAGTTGCACATGGATATCTAAATTAAAAGTTATTAAAATTAAATATCAAGTTCCTCAGTACTCAATTGCCATGGTGGCTAGTGGCTACCATATTGAACAGCTCACATATAGAACATTTCCACCATCATAAAACATTCTGTTAGCCAGGCATACTTTTAATCCAGGTTCTGAGTGGCCTCTGCCTTTCTAACGTCATGGTTTCCTTTTGTCTATTTTCTATGCAAAACTTTTTCTTTGGATCTCATTCTTGGCCTCCACTGATTTCCTTTAACTGGACACTTTGGACCTTTCCCTGTTCCTTAATCTGCCCCTATCTAAGAAACTAGCTCTGATTCCCTCTGTTCATGCCCTGCCTATTCCCACACAGAGCCAGGATTGTCTCTGCCGCCACCGTCTGCCCATTACCTCCTGAGTGGAGGAAGGTTAGACTCAGGGTTTGAGACTTCCACTGGACCCTGCCTCAGTTTCCCACCCTCTCCGGGCATCTGCCCCTGTACTGTTGAGAAACACATGCTTGAAAGCTTGGAGGTGGAGTTTCCTGTCCAAACAAGAAGCTGTAACTGGGTATCTACAATCCTAGAGTAGAAGCTCTCAGAAACTTGTTATTAAAAGTGAGAATTAGAGATATCAGAAGGACCTCTAGACACCCCATGAGCCAATAATGGGTATAAAAAGCTCTGAAAGAAAACATCTAAGAGAAAAATACAAAGCATATAGATGGAAAAAGCCCATCACGTACTAAGAAAAATTAATGAGAAAAAGACCCACATCCAGATATTCCATGACTATTGGATGATAGGAAAAAATATTTCAAGCATCCAGACTTTTAGAAAAAGTTAATCTGAAAAGAAATTAAAATTAAATTGGACTCAGACTTCTCTGAAATAAATACTGGATTTCAACAGAGCGACATCAACATGATTTTGGCAAGAAAATGTTTTAATGTAAGAAATTTTTCCCTAGCCAAGTTACTATTCATGGGTAAAGAAAATGAAAAGACAGAAAAATAAACTGTCCTTGTCCCTATTTTAAAATAAGTTTAAATAACTAATAGCTATAAAGCTCATTTGGAATTGAGCATTGTTTAAAATATACATATATTTGTACACATATATATATAGTGCAAATATATACATTATATATTATATAAACATCTATATATTATTGTATATTTTGTATGTTATATCTAAAATGTAAGGAAAATAGTGATAAAAATAAAATTGACAAAATCTTGTGTTATAAAAATGAATTCCACATTTGGCTTGAGAAACAAAAGTAGTATAATCTTGCCTTGCATAGAGAGGTCTCAAATGATAACATAGTTTATTGACAAAAAAAATGTAGAGCAAAGTGTGCTTTTGAAAAGTTAAAATTAATCACTAAATGTAATCACTAATGAAAATATAAACTGTGTGTATAACATCAAAAATACTGAAGAAAATACAAGCAAGGAAATAGGATCCACATAGAAAGAGACAAAAGAAAAGAAGCAGAAAACAGAAACAAAGATAACATCACTAAGAAAAATATATAAATAGGGATGGAATCAAGAAGGTGGCATAGGCAGGCTCTGAACTCACCTCCTCCCACAGAGACAATGAATTTACAACTACTCTTGGAACAACTATCCCTAAGAGAGAACTGAAAACTGGATAAAAAGAATCCCCACAACAAGGGACAGTGCTGACTGAGATAGAAGAGGCAGAAATTCCCTTCTGGAGAGAAAAAGCCACCTCCTAACCAGGATGCTTCATGGCCAGCCAGGAACAACCTTGAGGTATGCAGCCTTCCCTGGAGGAGTGGCAGATCTGAGTTGGGGAGCATTACCTCAATAAACAGCTTTTGGACTTAGCACAACTGAGACAATTGTCATAATATCTGGTTTTGCTGGCCATTAATTATGACAGGGAATACCCCAGAAAAGCTATCAGACATAAGGCAAAAAAAGCCTGCTTTTAAAGGGTCCATGCACAAATTCGTCCATTTCAGAAAGCAACCTAAAACCAAAGAAAGATGCACAGCCCTTTGGTGCAAAGAAACTCACCTGATAGATTCTGGAAGCATCTCGGTGAAAGGTGAGACCTCCCCAGGCTGGGATCACTTCCCAAAGGACTGAGACATTGGTAGCAGCCATTATCATGACCTAGTTCAGGAATGCTGACACAGATGCTGGCAGACCCCATTGGAGTTCTTCCCCTGGTCTGTTAGCCCAGAGTTCTGCCCCACCCACTAGAGGACCAGATTTAACCCAGCTCAGCTAGGGCAGGCAGCCCTAGGGACTGGCCCCACACAACAGCAAGCCCTCTGGCAACTTGTGGACCCACACAGGCAGGGGCCTGGAATCTCTGCAATTGGGTGAGTGGGTCCACCTATGAGGCACAGGGTGTGCAAGAGCAGTGGGTGGAGTGTGGGGGAGCATTGGATGAGTGTGTGGGACATCTGCAGTGGGGTGACTAGGTCCAATTTAGTGGGTC
The DNA here is from genome assembly GCA_031878705.1 of Tapirus indicus. NCBI lineage: Eukaryota > Metazoa > Chordata > Mammalia > Perissodactyla > Tapiridae > Tapirus > Tapirus indicus. Next base: position 15,171,859 of record CM062937.1, read on the forward strand.
AGGGAGTGTTCATGGGGCAGGACTGTGTTGACTGGGTGTGTGGCCCTGCAGGCAGTGGGGCCTGTCAGCTGCAACAGACTTGTGCTTATCAAACAGCCACATAGGTGATCAGCCCCACCTTCCAAAGCCTGAAACAATTGGGTGTTCCCATGCCTGGGGCTGGCCCCACTCAGCTGCAACCCTGAGAGAACTGACAACAGCCTTGCAGGCTGGAAGCCTACAGCAATTGCAAGCCCCTGAGCAAGCAACCAGCCACACTGGGGGCCGACTCACTTAACAGAAAAACTACAACAGGAATGTGCTATTCGACCTTGCAGCCAACAGTGCTGGGGATCCCCACATCATATAGTGACTAAAAGGACCACAGCTGCCACACAGCTGACCAGGGGGACAGCCTAGCCTCCCTAGGCACCTGCAGCAAGAGCAACCCCACCATAACAAAAGGACACATGTAGCCCACACAGGGGACACTCCTGGAACATTTGGAAGTGGTGATGAGAAGGAAGCACACTGCTGGGCCTCATAAGGCATCTCTTACATAAGGCCATATCTCCAAGATCAGGAGACACAGCTGACCTACGTAATACATAGATAAAAGCACAAAGAGGCAAAATGAGGAGACAAAGGAATATGTTCCAAGTAAGGGAACAGGACAAAATCCCAGAAAAAGGACTATAAAATGGAAATAAACAATCTACCTGACAAAGAGTTCAAACTAAGAGTCATAAGGGTGTTCACTGATCTTGGGAGGAGAATGGATGAACTCAGTGAGAACTTCAGCAAAGAATTGGAAAATACACAAAAGAACCAATGAGAAGTTAAGAATACTATACTGGAAATGAAAAATTCACTAGAGGGACTCAGTAGCAGAGTAGATGATACAGAAGAATGGATCAGTGAGCTGGACTGAAGACTAGAGGAAATCACCCAAGCTGAATGGATAAAAGAAAGAAGAATTCAAAAGAATGAGGACAGTCTAAGTGACCTCTGGGACAACATCAAGCGCACTAACCTCCATGTTATAGGTATCCCAGAAGGAGAAGAGAGAGACAAAGGGGAAGAGAATCTATCTGAAGAAATAATAGCTGAAAACTTTCCTAACCTAAGGAAGGAACCAGACATCCAGGTACAGGCAGCACAGAGAGCACCAAACAAGATAAACCTAAAGAGGCCACACCAAGACACATTATAATTAAAATGTCAACAATTAAAGATAAAGAGAGAATCCTAAAAGCCGCAAGAGAAAGTCAACCAGTTACATACAAAGGAAACCCCATAAGGCTGTCAGCTGACTTCTCAGCAGAAACCTTCAGGCTAGAAGGGGATGGCATGATATATTTAAAGTGCTGAAAGGAAAAAATCTGCAGCCAAGAATACTCTACCTGGCAAGGTTATCATTCAGAATGGAAGGAGAGATAAAGAGTTTCCCAGACAAGCAAAAATTAAAGGAGTTTATCACCAGGAAACTAGCTATACAAGAAATGCCAAAGGGACTCATTTAAGTGGAAAAAAGAAGACCACAAATAGGAATAAAATTATCAAAAAAAAAAGCAATAAAATCACTGGTAAAGGCAAATATACAATAAAGGTAGCAGATCATCCACCTTTGAAGCTAATGTGAATGTCAAAAGACAAAAGTACAAAAATTATCTATTTCCATGATAAGAGGATGATGGATACACATGCATTAAAAAAGAGGTTAGGTATGATATCAAAAACAGAAAATGTGGGAGGAGGAGAGTAAAAGAGTAGAGCTTTCAGCAAGAGGTCAAACTAAAGAGACCATCAACTTAATATAGATTGCTATATACATCGGTTATTATATATGAACCTCATGGTAATCACAAACCAGAAACCTATAATAAATATGCTGCACACAAGAGACACACTTCAGACCTAAAGATACTCACAAACTGAAACTGAAGGGATGGAAAAAGATGCTCCATGCAAATGACAATGAAAAAAAAGCTGCAGTAGCGATACTTATCTCAGATAAAATAGACTTTAAAACAAAAACTGTAATAAGAGACAAAACAGGGGAATACATAATGATAAAAGGAACAATCCAACAAGAAGATATAACCCTTGTAAATATCTATGGACCCAACATGGGAGCACCTATGTAGATAAAGCAATTATTAACAGACATAAAAGGAGAAATAGTAACACAATCATAGTAGGGGACTAACACACCACTTACACCAATGGACAGATCATCCAAACAGAAGATCAATAAGGAAATGTTGGCCTTAAATGACACATTAGACCAGTTGAACTTAGTAGATATATACAGGACACTCCATCCAAAACCACAGAATACACATTCTTTTCAAATGCACATGGAACATTCTCCAGGATAGATCACATATTAGGCCACAAAACAAGTCTCAATAAATTTAAGAAGATTGAAATAATACCAAGCATCTTTTCTGACGACAATGGTATGAACCTAGAAGTCAACTACAGCAAGGAAATTGGAAAAGCCACAAATATGTGGAGATTAAACAAAATGCTACCGAACAACGATTGGGTCAATGATGAAATCAAAGGAACAATCAAAACTTACGTGGAGACAAATGAAAACAAAAATTCGACATGCCAAAATTTATGGGATACAGCAAAAGTGGTTGTAAGAGGGAAGTTCATAGTAATACAGGCCTACTTCAACAAACAAGAAAAATCCCAAATAAACAATCCAACAGTGCACCTAAAGCAACTGGAAAAAAGAAGAACCAATAAAGCCCAAAATCAGTAGAAGGAAGGAAATAATAAAAATCAAAACAGAAATGAATGAAATAGAGACTAAAAGAAAACAATAAAAAAAAATCAATGAAACTAAGAGCTGGTTCTTTGAAAAGATAAACAAAATTGTCAAGCCTTTAGCTAGACTCGCCAAGAAAAAAAGAGAGAAAGCTCAAATAAATAAAATCAGAAATGAAAGAGGAGAAATTACAAGACACCTCAGAAATACAAAAGATTATTAGAGAATACTACAAATAGCTATACGCCAACAATTGGATAATCTAGAAGAAATGGATAAATTCTTAGAATTATGCAATCTTCCAAAATCAAGAAGAAATAGAGAATTTGAATAGACCAACCACCAGTAAGGAGATTGAAACAGTAATCATGAACCTCCCAAAAAAATAAAAGTCCAGGACCAGACAGCTTCCCTGGTGAATTCTACAAAACAGTCAAAGAAGACTTAATACCTATCCTTCTCAAACTCTTCCAAAAAATTGAAGAGGAGGGGAAGCTTCCTAACTCATTCTATGAAGCCAACATTACCCTGATACCAAAACCAGACAAGGACAAAACAAAAAAAGAAAATTACAGGCCAATATCACTGATGAACATCAGTGCAAAAATCCTCAACAAAATACTAGCAAATCAAATACAACAATACATTAAAAAGATCTTAGACCATGATCACATGGGATTTAGTCCAGGGATGCAGAGATGGTTCAACATCTGCAAATCAATCAACATGATACACCAATTAACAAAATGAAGAATAAAAATCACACAATTATCTCAATAGATGCAGACAAAGCATTTGACAAGATACAGCACCATTTATGATAAAAACCCTGAATAAAATGGGTATAGAAGAAAAGTACCTCAACATAATAGAGGCCATACATGAAAAACCCACAGCTAAACTCATTCTCAATGGAGAAAAACTGAAAGCTATCCTTCTAAGAACAGGAACCAGACAAAGATATCCACTTTCACCACTCTTATTTAACATGGTATTATATTTAACATAACATTAGTATACGTCACAGCCAGACAATCAGGCAAGAAAAAGGAATAACAGGGATCCAAATTGGAAAGGAAGAAGTGAAACTGTCACTATGTGCAGATGACATGATTTTATATATAGAATAACCTAAAGTATCCACCAAAAAGCTTTTAGAAATGATCAATGAATATGGTAAAGTTGCAGGATACAAAATCAACATAAAAAAAGTCAGTTGCATTTCTATACACTAACAATGAAGTAGCAGAAAGGGAAATTAAGAATATAATCCCATTTACAATCACAACAAAAAGAATAAAATACCTAGGAATAAACTTAACCAAAGAGGTAAAAGACCTGTACTCTGAAACTATAAAACATTGTTGAAAGAAATAGAAGATATAAAGAAATGGAAAGATATTCCATGCTCGTGGATTGGAAGAATTAACATAGTTAAAATGTCCATACTTCCTAAAGCAATCTACAGATTCAATGCAATCCCTATCAAAGTTCCAACAACATTTCTCACAGAAAGAGCACAAAGAATCCTAAAATTTATATGGAACAACAAAAGACTCTGAATAGCCAAAGTAATCCTGAGAAAAAAAGAACAAAGCTGGAGGTGACACCCTCCTTGACTTCAAAATATAGTACAAAGCTATAATAATCAAACCAGCATGGTACTGACACAAAAACAGACACACAGACCAACGGAACAGAATTGAGAGCTCAGAAATAAACCCACACATCTACGATCAGCTAGTTTTCAACAAGGGAGCCAAGAACATACAATGGAGAAAGGAACGTCTCTCCAATAAATGGTGTTGGGAAAACTGGACAGCCACGTGCAAAAGAATGAAAGTAGACCATTATCTTACAGCATATACAAAAATTAACTCAAAATGGATTAAAGACTTGAATGTAAGACCTGAAACCATGAAACTTCTAGATGAAAACAGGCAGTAAGCTCTTTGACATCAGTCTTAGCAGCATATTTTCAAGTACCATGTCTGACACAGCAAGGGAAACAATAGAAAAAATGAACAAATGGGACTACATCAAACTAAAAAGCTTCTGCACAGCAAAGGAAACCATCAACAAAATGAAAAGACAACCTAACAACTGGGAGAAGATAATTGCAAACCATATACCTGATAAGGGGTTAATATCCAAAATATATAAAGAACTCATACATCTCAACAACAAAAGAAGTAACAAACCAATTAAAACATGGGCAAAAGATCTGAACAGACATTTTTCCAAATATATACAAATCACTAACAGGCACATGAAAAGACGTTCAACATCACTAATTATCAGGGAAATGCAAATCAAAACTACAATGAGATATCACCTCAGGCCCGTCAGAATGGCTATAATTAACAAGACAGGAAATAATAAGTGTTGGAGAGGATGTGGAGAGACAGGAACTCTCGTACACTGCTTGTGGGAGTGCAAACTGGTGCAGCCACTATGGAAAACAGTATGGAGATTTCTCAAAAAATTAAGAATAGAACTACCATACGATCCAGCTATTCCACTGCTGGGTATTTATCCAAAGACCATGAAAACATGAATGAATAAAGATATATGCACCCCTATGTTCAGTGCAGCATTATTCACAATAGCCAAGACTTGGAAGCAACCTAGGTGACCATCAAGGGATGAATGGATAAAGAAGATGTGGTATTTATGCACAATGGAATACTACTCAGCCATAAAAAAGGATGGAATCTTGCCATTTGTGACAACATGGATGGACCTTGAGGGTATTATCCAAAGTGAAATAGGTAAGAGGGAGAAAGTCAAATACCATATGATTTCACTCATAAATACAAGATAAAAACAACACAAACAAACATAGAGACAGAGATTGGATTGGTAGTTACCAGAGAGGAAGGGGGGAGGGAGGAGGGTGAAAGGGGTGATTAGGCTCTTGTGCATGGTGATGGATTATAATTAGTCTTTGGGTAGTAAGCATGATGTAATCTACACAGAAATTGAAATATAATGATGTACACCCGAAATTTATATAATGTTATAAACCAATGTTACCACAATAAAAGTGAAAAATAAAGTGGGGGGGAAGGAGGTTGAAAAAGAAAGGCAAAGGCCGACAATCATCGAAGCTGAGTGGTTGGTACGTAGGAGTTCATTTTATGATTCTCTCTACTTTTTTCTCCACTTTTTAATTACAGTAAAAAAGTTGTAAAAAGAAAAACAGCCACAACAACAGAAAAAAAGAAAGAAAAATTTGTAAGTAAAACAATAAATAGCTAGATTGCCTAAAACACTTTATTGACAGATCTTTCTTCACTGATTTGAAATGTGAACTTTATCACAGAGTGAATGTGTACACATAGTAAGAGGTATGTGTGCATTCTGCTAGCAATGCCATATTATTTATATTATTTTATCTTTAATATCTGTTTGAAAAGTCTTTTCTCAACAAAAAACACTATTTTTAAAAAATTTGAAGTTCAATAAAGAGAAATATTTAAGTGATTTTGAGCCAGAGAAAAAATTTACACATATAAGCATGGGAAAATATCACAAAGGAAAAAATTTTGACTATGTGAAAATAAAAGACCTATATATGACAAAAAAAATAAAATTTTTAAAAACACTACAAATGGGAAAAACTAATTGCAATACATACATCAGTCAATAGATTATTAATATGAATACATTTCACAAATCAAAAATAGAAGCAATACTGCCTTAATATTTAAAGAACCAAAGAAAATGGAGAAAAATTATTCAACCTCATTCTGAACCAGGGAAATACACATTTTTAAATACTACTTTTCATTTACCAAATTGCCAATTTAAAAGTGATCATTATACTTCTGTGTGAGGGTGGGGTGAGATGGACGTGCTCATAAATTGTGCCTGAGAGATATGCACAAGTCCAACTTTTCTGGAAAGCAATTTGGAAATTCATATTAAGAACCTTAAAATGTTCACACACTTTGACCTGATCATTTAATTCCACCTCTAGGAATCTGTTTTAAGGAAATGATCTCAAATACTGGTAAAGATTGAATCTCAGAGATGTTAACTGCAAATGAAAAAGAGAGAAAAGAAATGAAACATTTCTAAGAGAACAAGAGAATAAGTAATGCAATAGAGTACATCCATAAATGAAATACTGCATTTCACATCTATTAAAAGTATAGTTTTCCAGAAATTTAAGAAGAAATGAGAAATTTCTCTCCATACAATGTAAGTTAAAAACAAGCAGGATATGAAAAAACAGGATACATACAGAATATGTATACATTTTAAAAATATTAATAACAGTTATCACTAGAAATGAGTTTTATAGTTGATTTGATTTTAAACATTTCTATATTGCTCATGTTTTCTACAATGTGTCTATATTACTTTTAAAATCAGAAAAAAATATAAATACTTTGTGTCTGGTGTAAAACTGAAATTATGGATTCAATATCCAAATGGCTGCATTCTGTGACTAAGTCCATGTGAAATTCATTACCCCAATGTGACAGCTAATTTTTCATCAAGCCCACTTGCGAATAAGCCATCATGACTTCCTCCATCATGTTCCACACAATTTAGCACTTGATTATACGCTGTTTTGTGTGCTGTTCAGGATTCTTGACTCCTAATGGCTATGTGTTAGTATTACTGGATTCGGTAAACATTTATGACGCACCAGTTCTGTTCCAGGCTCTGTGTTATGCTATTATGTTAGTTTGTTTTGTATTTAATTATCACAACTTTAAAACATTCTTAGTATTAGCCAATTTTTAAAGATGTTAAAAGCTTAAGTGACTTACTCAAATTCCAAGTGGCAGAACTGAAATTTAATCACAGGTCTCCTATTTCCAGTACTGTATGGTTGCTTCACTGAATAGCTTTTGCACTCCAAGAGAATAAGCATGACATCTTTTACTTTTTCTTCTCACCTAAGTGACCAGAACACTTAACACATACTCTGTAGGTTACTTAATTCTCTAGTGGAGATTTCTATATGGAAGTAGTGCCACAATCCTCTACTTTTCACTCTGTGTATAACGCTGAGCTTATCCAATTCTGGTTTTGTGTTGCTTTGTTTATACACCTATTCAGAGGTTTATCCTGAACATTTGCCTACGTGTTGGATGTATGGCAGATGCAAATGGAAGCATGACAGGATAGATGAAAGCAAACACCACAGCATGACACAGGGCAGGCATGGAGCTGACTTTATCAGGGAAACTTACCAGCAGGAGCTGTGTAAGATGGGCCTACAGTCCTCCAAGTTGAAAGCATTCCATGTGGAAAGGTACATGGAGGCCAAGACCTGCCATAGGTGGTGCTCCAGGAAGGGTTCCGACCAGCCAGAAACTCCACCACCTTACATGGGACACACAAGAAAGTAGCCTTACAAATGGAGAAATAATCAAAGCTCACACGCCAGCCACTCATGACAGTTGCATGCCTGTGTTCATATCACTTGGAGGCTTTGAGAGGAGATGAGATTGTGTGCAGCTCCCCCAGGTGGAGGGATGAAGTGGGGCCACTGGCCCCATCTAGAGCTTTGCCAGGCTTTGCCTAACCAAGTACCTAGGATCACGGAGAGGATAATATTCTCGCTGCAGAAGACATAAACCTTGATGCTTTAGGTGACATGAAATAATTTACTCAATCTTTCTGCTCTTCCATTGTAAAATGAGAAGATTATACTAGCTGAAAGCCTTCCACAGGTCCCCAGCCTAGATTAATTGGGTCCCCCTCTGATGTGCCTCTACACGCTCTCCAACATTCCCATCACAGCTCCATGAGTACCCATGTATTTGTCTGACTCATCTTTCAAGAATACAACTCTTCCTTCAACTTGCTCCAATTTTTTCACCAATGAATCCCCAGCACCCAAGACAGGCAAATAAGAGAGAATCAATCAATATTTATTTATTAAAAATGAACACGTAAATGAAAGGATCCCTTCCAGCTCTTATAAGCTGGTCCATGCCTTCTGCCTCTCAAACACTCCAAGACTCATAGGCTGGCCCATCTCAGGCTGTCTGCCCTATGCCGACATGAAGAACCTTCATGCCCACACCCAGGATAAGCTGTCCAGGCTTCCTTTGACTGCCCCAAATCAAGTACGGTTTTCGTAATCTACTAATAGTTTTCATTTCTAGCTCATTTTTTAATTCAATTTTAAACATTATTATAATATAAACTAAATGGATATTGCTTTGTTTATCAAAGTGAAAAAAATCCATTTATATGTCCAGGTTTGAGACTTATTTCAGGACTCAGTTTCAAAGCTATTTTGCAATAAAAAATATTCTCTTAAATGACTCAAGTTGCTCAAAATTTTTAATTTGGTTAGCATTCTGGACCAAAAATTTCTACAATGAGAGAAAAGTTTTCATAAATGTGGCAGCCATATTTCACATATGTGGCAGCTTTACTTTCAACAAATCAGTTTCTGGCTAATGTCTAATTCTGCAGTGACACCAGCTCCTTTTCAACAAATTAGTTGCTAGGTGTAACAGAAACAAACTTTCTGCCACTATTTCTATAGTGAAGAAAAATATTTTGTTAGTTCTGTACTTCCCCATGTGATTTCTTTCTGAGTAATCTATTTTTCCTTCCCCTAAAGCTCTTGGCCACTAAAGCTTCGCCATGAAGTTAATTTATTACAAGTAGGGTGATCAACCATCCTTGTTTGCCCAGAGTTGAAGGGTTTCCCAGAACTCATGACTTGCAGTGCTAAAACCAAGACAGTCCCAGGTGAACCAGGATGGTTGGTCACCCTGAGTCTACAGGGCATAGGAGGGTAGGTACAGCAAGAACAACAACAAGTCTGCTGTGAAGTGGAGAAGGAGGACAGAGGGCAGCCCCTACCAGGCAAGTGGGAAAGTAGAAATCGCATCAGTAGGAAGAGAAAGAGAGATTTCAGAGTGGGCGTGAGGATTAGGTCTGTGCCAGTGTCCCTCCAGGATCTAACATCCTCAAACCTAGGGCCTTTGCTCTAAGACCTGAATCGAGGAGACCTTTAAGAATATAGAACAGTGAAGGTCAGGGGAGGTAAAGGCAAGGAACTTGTGCCCTACTTCCCACTTGTTTTCTCGGGAGGAAACCATCTCTCAGGTGACTCTGGGTCAACACGGGGCAGCTGCATCAGAACAGAAACGGCAACTTAGCCAGGCCTGGAGACAATACCCCCACGTTGAGCAGTGAGTCAAGGCCTAAGTCAGGGCAGGAGAGAGAACTTGGTTAGGACTCAGAGGCTCTATCCTAACAAGAAACAAGGTGAGTTCATATCAGTAGTTGGGTGGGGCAGAGAAGTTGTCTCTAATTATATAGATAGCACAAATCTCAAGTCACAATGGCCACAGTCACTTCAATAGGGGGTGAATAGACAGATGCCAAGAGGCAGAGACCAGAGGTAAACCAGATATCAGCAGGATTTGGCAGAGGACATTCTTGCACCATGGGGCCCTCTCCCTACATGCTATGACGTCTCTCTAGGCACATGACACCAAATCGCAACTGAAGAAGGTGAGGGGAGACTTTGAAACAACAGCCCTGATAAGAAATTTGACTATTAAATTGACTTCAAATTGACTGAAGACCTTTAGGGACAGGTTTATTTTTTTTTCTACCAGCAGCAAAAATAAAATTTCCAGTGACATTTCTCCACCATCCCCAATTATAGACAAATAAAGACATTACCTTTTGTGCAATTTCGAGTTGCAATGTAAAAAAAGTGAGCTCTGCCCTATTTCCGTGGTATTCAATTCTCTCTACCTCCTTTACTATTTATCGTTTTCTAGATTGGTTCCAAATATCTCCTTCATTTCAAATTAAGAATGATTTCTATTTCACAACTGTGAATTATTGAGATTGGAAAGATGACACCATAAAAATACTAACGCTGAAGACCTTGAATATCAGATTCATCATGAAATTGGAAGTCTTTCCCCTTTCAAAAAAAAACCTTGGCATCGTTCTTGTAACTGACATGCCTAATTCATAGTCTTATTACTATTCTCATTCTTCCTCTGCTAAAACTAGAAAAACTTTCCTGAAGGATCTTTTCTTACTTTCCTTTTTACTCTGTGCCTTTATTGTGTATATTTGAGATACAGTGCTTTGAAGACTGATTATAACCTTGGAAATCTCAAGCATTTTAGTATATTTTAGAGGAAGACATTTTTCAATAGGTGAGCCTACATTGCTCAAATCTTGTAACATAGGAACTTATCAACTTGCCATACACCGAGGCCAAAATGTACAATAGTTTTGGCAGGAAGCTAGAATTTCCTCTTGACTAGGAATGTATTAAAGTTTCCTTTCTAGAAAGTACACTCACAATGGCACTCTGTTCAGAGTCAGGCCTGTGCAGGTGTGACTTGGCAGGACTGGGGAGGCATAATAATAGAAAATATCATTGTAATTGGAGTCATTTCATTCAGTTACAGGACAAATTTCTAATCTACTCAAGCAATAAAGACTGAATAAACTGCATAAAATATCAGTCTCAAGAGGCACTGATTCCTATGAAAAATATTGTACTTTTGAAGCTCATAAGTTATCTCACTGTTAATTTTCTTCATCCTGCTGTCTCAGTTTAGTCATACCTTGGGGCTTGCATTCCTTCTCAACTAGACCTAATTTTATGCTCTGACAATTCCCCCAGAAATTTGCTTCCAGTGTAGCCAGGGTTGTACATATGCATCTCAAATCATGCTGCCTAAATACTCCCCTTGACAAAGCATCAGCTGTTACTCTAACAAAAGCTTCTTCCTTTTGCAGAATTTACCCTTGGGAAAGCATGTTGTCCAACTATCTCAGTGAAAGCATGATAGATTCTATAGTATGTGAAGTCCCTATACAAAGATGAGAGTGTCTGGAGAAAATATGATGGCATTAGCAGAGAGCTAGCAACTCTTACTAAGGTAGGTCTCAGTTAATAGTCTACAGAGCAAGAGTCGGCAAACCACTGCCTGTGGGCTAAATCTGGCCTGCTGCCTTATTTGTAAATAAAGTTTTATTGGACCACAGTCACTCTCATTTGTTTTCATTTTCATATTGTCTGTGGCTGCTTTCACACTACAATGGCAGTGCTGAGTAAGCCCTGCAAAGTCTAAAATATTAACTATCTGGCCTTTTATAGAAAAAGTTTGCCAATCTCTGATCTAGAACTTGGATAGTGGACATATCACACATTGCTATTACACTTCTCTCTTGACATCACTAATGAACCAAGGTCTTTCTTCCCACTGAAATTGATGTGGCTTCATAATCCTTTCCAATATAGGGGAATACCAATATTCATTCCAAGTTGCCACCCTCATGTTGGAACAGATAAATTCTTAGGGTCATGTACAGTAACAGAAAGGAAATCCCGTTCCTCACAAACTATATAACCTGAAGAGTAAATCCAGGTTGTTCTTTGACTATCCATTTTTCCAGATTTCTATAAAGTTAAGTATACTATCTACATATGTCTGGTTTTCTAAACTACTTCACTGGGCAAGTAGAAACCACAAGAGATCATTTAGTTCTCCCCTTCTGTCTTTGAGATTCCCTAGAACTTGGTAACCATACCATCAATATCTGAACTGAACCATTTCTAAGAATTACTAAGAATTTTTTTAATCATTAGGGAAGGAAAAAGTCACCTTCCACGGCAACCTTAGACTGTCTAATGAATCTATTTTTTCTTTTTTTTAACTTCAATTTCATCTTTCTCTGTCATTGTAGAAAGGTCATCATCCTCGGTACTTTCCCTTTTAATCAATTGCCTTACCACAAAGCTTTTTCTGTTTTTTAAGAATCAGACTTACAAGAAAGTTTTTACACCATGCTTCCTAGCCAACGAAAGAGAATATAATTGCATTTTCTTAACCACCCCCTTTCCCTAAGCATATGCCCAGAAAAGCTACAAGGGAGCAGTAATTTATAGCCAGGTCTTAAAATGAGAATTCTTCAACAGCTACTTTACTCTTCTCTAACTAAATGAGAAAGCACTTAACAAAAGCACTTAAAAGTGCCATGGAATACCCATGATACAGAAAGAATTATTGATCCTCCACTTAAGTACCACATAATGAGATATTATTAATAAATGAAAATTGATCTTCCTTGGAAACTACAAAGCTCAAATCTCCTTCCTACCAATGATGAGGTCTGTTTCTCAATGCCAGACCACAAAGGAAAAGCAATTTCACTTTAGATAGCCCCAAGATGTAAATCAAAGGGTTTATGGCTTTGCTGCTGGGCTCTCTAGTGATGCACTTCGCTGGTATCAAATTAGAAGCATCTGAATCAGTAAGCGCTGAAGGTTATTAAAGGTCCTCCTAGTTCCCAGCATATCAGAATGGTAAAATGATCACTGGGGATAGATGTTGCTTCATTAAACTTATTTTCACAAAAATAATGTTACCAGTAGTTATTAGCACAAGTTATTCTTTATACTCTTTATGTTTTTATTCTTTAATCAGCACTTCCAAACTTCAAGCTTAAGAATGCAAGGTGTACTCCTAATTTGCAGTAAATGGCACCAGGAAATGTCTGTTGCGCTGAGACGTTGAGACTCGGAGACTTCAAGATGTTTAAACTGATAACAGTATGGAAATTAGGATTTGTTTTTTGAAAGCTCCAAAATACCTCTTTCCAAGGCATCTGCCATACACATAGTCACTAAATAGCTGCTCTTCCATGGTTGAGATCTCAACTTGAAGATATTTTTCATTTTCCTTAAGACGGGGGGAACAGAAAAGACAGACAATTCCCACACCCATGCAAAAGTAGTGTTAAAATAGCTGTTAGGCTTTTTACATTTTATCAAATGCCCCAAACACTAGACATCCTACACCTAAAATCCTACCGCAATTACAAGATCATGGTGTCCTAAGGAGGGCAAAGCGTTGAGCACCATTAATATGGGAAATTTCACGGAGACATGAAAGCATGGATAACTCAAATCTAAGAGTGAACTTGATGGATTGTTCAGCATAAAGGTTAAATGATTTGTTGAAGGTCACAGAAGAGGCTACAAAGCAGGGACTTTATCAGAATATTTCAGGCATGTCTCTACTCTCTGGCAGTTTCTATACAGCAGTAATTCTATCTCCAGCTTCTAGGAACTAATGACCACAGAAACCACCAGCTCTGAAAGTGAATTCTACACTACAGCAAATTACTGTTCTATATTTGACCAGAGAAGGTAAACTCTTCCGGGCATTTCTAAATCCTCTTAGAACATAAGAGGAGAAAAGAGCCTTGTAATTGCCACGCTTTCTTTCTAGAATTGTATTGTAAACTACAAACTCTTCGAATCTTTAAAAAGTGAGCTTTCATGTTTAATCAAAGTTTGACTGTTAAAATCTGAAGTGCTTCATGCATTACCAGCTGTCAGCTTTCCACGTAGTCTTCTTTTTACATTTTGAATTATCTTTGCTCTATTATGAACAGAGGTGCTGATTGGTGAAGTTCCACCATCTGTGTCACCCAGATATGCCAGGGAACAAACGCATTTTAAGGAGAAATGACCTGAGGAAATAAGAGAGTGAAATTCATGGTGGAAAAGGAAACTGAAACAGGCGTTGAAAACTCCTCTCTTTCTCTTGCATCATCAAATTTTCCCTTTCCGTTGGATTATTCCCTTTGCCTACTCTTATTTTTCTCTTCTTAATAACAATCAAAAACAGACCAAAAAATCTTCCCTTGCCAGCTACAGTCATATTTCTTTGCAAAACTCTTCAGAAGAGTTGTCTATACTTGCAATTTCTCTTCCACCTACTTCCCTCAGGCTTTTATCACCCATCACACCAATGAAACCATCCTTATTTATAAAGGTCACCAGACACCCCCACACTGCTAAATCCAAAGGCCAATTCTCAGTTCTCCTTGTACTTGACTTCTCAGGAGATTTTAACACAACTGAGTTCTCCCTCCACCTTGGTACACTTCCTTCACTTGGCTACCAGATCCCTCACATTCTCTTGGGTTCTGTCCTACCTGCTTGGCCCCTCAGTCTCCATCTCTATTGCTAGTTACCCTTCATCACCCTGATCTCCTAACCCTGGAGTGCCCCAGGCACTCTGTTGCCTCTTTTATATTCTTAATTACTCCCTTGGCCATCTCAACCAGACTCCCAACTTTAAATGCAATCAACATATGTCAGGTCTCACATTTATGTCTCCAGCCCACATCTCTCTCTTCAATTCCATCTAAATTTCTAATAGGTAGTACAAGTTTAAAATATCCAAAACCAAACTCTTTGTCTTCCTCCATCCCCAAAACCTGCTCTGCATGCGGTCATCACCATTTCTGTCCATGGCAACATTCTCACGCCACTCAGAATCAAAACCTTGAAGTTATGCTTGACTTTTATCTTTCTCTTAAATCCTATATCCAATCTGTCAGGAAATGCTGTCCATTTCCCTTCCTTCCACTGTTAGCCTCTGGCCTCTGTCAGTAACATCTCCCTTTGGGGACACAACAGCGTTCTAACTGGTCTTTCTTCTTGCTCACTTGCTCCTTAGCAGTCTCTTCTCACCATAGGCACGCACTTAACTTAGAGCAAAAGCTCATGTTATGTCAACGGCCTACAAAGCCTAATAGCCTGCCTCCCCCCAACCCTTTACCCTTCCTCCACTCCCTGCCATTCACTCTCAGAATTCATCTCCTATCACTTTCCCCTGTGTTCACTCCATTTCAACCACTCTGGCCTTTTCGCTGTCCCTCAGGGCACCAAGCGTGCACTAACCGCTCCCTCTGTCCAGAACGCTCTTTCCAGATAGCACCCTGCATGCTTCCTTCACTCATTTAATTCCTGCTCGGATGTCTCCTTCCGACGGAAGCCTACCCTGAAAACCCTGATCAAGGTTACAACCACCCTCTGTCAACAGTCCAGTGTCCCTGATCCTGCTCTATTCCTTTTCTCTGTAATACATATCAATTTCCAACATTCCACTTAATTCACTTATTCATTATGTTTATTGTTTCTTGTCTTCCACCATTAGAATGCAAGCTCCATGATGACAAGGATTTTGTTCGTTTTGTTCACTCACGTATCACAAACACCCCGAGGACACTTGGCATGCAATTGGTGCTCAACAAATGCACTGAAAAGTAAATGAATGGTGAATCAGAAAAAGAGCCAGAATACAGAATTTGTGAATGGCAGAAATCACACAATGTAAAACAAAAAGAAAAACTAGCCTATGTCAAATTTTGACTATAAATCACGCATTGCAATGTTTTTCTCTTTTCTCCAACTCCTCCGTGACGTCATTGCATTTTCCCCTTCAAACTAACTAAACATTAACAATATTGAGCATGTAGGTGACAATATACATCTTTCCTCTCTGGAACTAACAAATCTCTCTGAGAGGCAGGGGATTTCCTCTATTCTAGGGGCGTCAAGCAAAAAAGACAAGGCACTCCGGTGAACTTGAACTCTCTGAGTAAGCAAATATAGAAACACTATTTCTTCTCATGGCTAAGTCAGAATTCTTTTGCCCTTGACAATAAAACTTAAGTGGCTGCCATGGTGTCAGGCTTGTGTCAATTCTTCAAGTACTTGGGGGAAAGTGAACAGATTATTCATGTATAGAAAACGAGAAATGGTAGCACAGGAAACTATTATTCTGGGAAATAATAACATAACTGGGTGTATTAAGGGCCAGAGGCATGAATCAATAGACTAAGCCAAATAATTCTCTTAACCTAAGTCTCTCTTTGTATTGTTAAAAATCAGATAGCTGGAGATGTGCAATTATAAACTTGATGATTTTTTAAACAAAGGGACCTAATCAATTTCCTCTTTTTTTCTGGATTGAAACTGACAAGCATGTCTCATTCAACTGACATAAAGGTAAAAATTAGGGAATTGACCCAAATAGTGTCTAAAGCAGCACTATACCCCAAGAAAGGAAGCAAACACACTTGAGACTTTCAAAATTACATTTTACTCACCCACCTGTTATGCTAAGCAGTGGATGAGAAAGATGAAGATGGCTAATGAAGAAGAATGAAAGGAGGATGATGGTGTGCAAGAGTGGAAAAATGAAGTTACTTATGAAAAGAAAGCTAAAGTCTCACATTTTTGCTTTCTCCTGAGTTCTAGCTACGAGTATAAATATCTCATAAGACTAAAATTTTTTCCTATGTCTGTATTGACTCTTCTGTTAAATGCATAGATAGGTCTTTTGTCCATTTTTCGATCAGATCATTTATCTTTTCTTACTGAATCATAGATAGTATCTATATATTATGGATTTTAGCAAATAGTTATGTGTGCAGCAAACATCTTCTTACAATTTTTTACTTGTATGTTAATCTCCATTAGGTATCTTTATTTTATTTTGTTTTTTTGCCGAAGAAGATTTGCCCTGAGCTAATATCTGTTGCCAATCCTACTCTTTTTTTTTTTTTTTGCTTGAGGAAGATTAGCCCTGAGCTAATATCTGTGCCAATCTTCCTCTATTTTTTATGTGGGCAGCCACCACAGCATGGTTGATGAGTGGTGTATGTCCACGCCCGGGATCTGAACCCACAAACCTGGGGCACCAGAGCAGAGCATGCCAAACTTAACCACTATGCCACAGGGCTGGCCCCCTTTAGGTATCTTTTGAACAGAGACTCTTTGTTTTAAAACTGTTAATTTACATAACTTAGCCTTAATGTTTTGGGCTTTTGTTTCTTGTTTTAAAAAAATCCTTTCCTAGTCTGAGATCATAGAGATGTTCTATATTTTCCTCTAAACATTTTAAAGATTTGTTCTTCACAGTTATGTCTTTGATCTATTTGGAATTGACCTTCATGTATATGGCAGTATATAGGGATCCATATCATGATTTTCCCTCATGGGTAACTTTCCCAGCACCATTTATTGAATAGTTTATCTTTGCTAAATGATATGCAGTACCAGCTCTGCCATAAATCAGATTTCCAAATACACTTCAGTCTGTTTCTGGACCTTCTATTCTACTCCATCAATCTGTTGTATACCCCATGCCTATACCACAATATTTTAATCAGTATAGCTTTATATTAGTTCTTACTCTCTGCTAGACCAATCCCCACCACCACCACCTGATTCATCTTAAAAAGCATCTTGACCCTTCTTCACTCTCTGCTCCTTCATACAAACTTTAGAATCTCTATTGGGATTTTGACTTAATTGCTTTAAATCCATAGATCAATTCAGAAAGAACTGACATCTTTATGATACTGAATCTTCCGATTCATGAACATAATATACATTTCCATTTATTCAAATCTTCTGTAAGTCTTCCAACAAGTTGCATATCTTTTGTTAGAATTGTTTCTGATAGTACATATTCTTGTTGCTATTATAAATGGTACCATAATTTTAATTCAATTTTCTATCTCTTTTAATATTCTGCATAAAAATGCAACTCACTGTTTAAAATATTGATCTTGTACTTAGATAAGCTTATATTTCTCAGCATTTCTTGCAGTTAGGTGTAGCTGTATGTTTGAGCTCTGGCAAATGAAATAAGGATAGATAGGAAATAAGCCGCTTCTAGGCTATTTCATATAAACTTCTCATGTGATCTTCCATGCTTTCTTCCCCTGTCAACTAGAGTTTGATATTCAGGATAATCTTGGAAATTACGTGTTGAAACCATCTGTTGTCCTGAGTCCCTGAATGACCACATTGTACAGAGATCCACATGCCACATATGCCTTCCTACCAATTAGGCACACCTGTTAGACTATTTATTGAAACAAGAAATAAATTTACATTGTTTTAAGCCATTAAAATGATAAAGTTTGTAACAATTACATTGTTCAAATTATCTGCTTATCTTAACACGTACAAAGAGGTGTGTTAAAAATTCTCTCACTATGATTGTGAATTTTTCCATTTCTGTTTACGATGTGTAAACTTTTGTTTTTATATTTCAGAATTATGTTATTAGGAGCATTCAAGCTTAGACTGTTGCATCTTCCTGATGATTTGAAATTTTCATCAATCATGAAAGTCTTTGTCTCTAGACATGCTTTACGCCTTAAAAATCTGCTTTGTCAGACATTAATATAGTTATGCCAGCTTTGGCAGGGATAGTATTTGAGGGGCATTATCTTTTTCTATCTTTGACCTTCAACTTGAGTCTTTGTTTTTACTACATTTTTTATAAATACCATATGTTCCAGTTTTCAATGTTTTCATCAAGTCTCAGAGTTTTTGTCTTGTAAGAGTAGAGTTTCCACTTATATTGATTGTAATTACAAATAACCCATCTTATTGTGTACTTTCTATTTGCCATGCTTCCCCCTTCTCCTTCTTGCATTTTTTTTGATAGACTGGGGGTTTTAATATTGCTTGCTTCCCTTATTTTATTTTTTCCTCTACTTGTTTAGAATTTATTCCACCTTATTTTTATTAGTTATTCTAGACATTTTAATATTCCTGATTAAATTTATAAAGTCCAAAGTTAACCAATATTAAGAACAGAATTTTAGAACTTTTTACCCCAATCACCAATCTCAGTCATTGTCTAGGATTTTAGTTCTATTTTATTTTTTAACCATATAAATTCTAATTTTTCTAATAACTTATTCTGATTATTATTTTATGTACTCTGTGCATAGATTTATCATCTTTGTTACTCATGTCTTAGCATGAGTTCCTTAGTAAACATTTAGTAAACCAAGGGTGAGCAAAAGGGAATTAAGGAAAAAAAGGATATGAAACAATGAAAAATGACGTATTATCACATTGACTCCCACTTCACAAAGGGCTGCAAGAAGTAACCATCCCTTGGAACAGTGCATGGAAGAGAAAGAGAGAAAATTTATATACTTGGCTTATGTCTCCAATTTACAGTAATTAAAGTTGGCCTTATGGGAAATTCACTCCTCCTGCACTTCCAAGTTTCTCACCTGGCCCCTTGAGCAGCACCTTGGGATTCAGATCCCACACCCTGCAATGTGTAGTTTTATCCAAAAGTAGCGGAAATACCCAGAGACACAAGGTATCAGTTGGTTAGCCTGGTGGAACAACAGCAGCCAAGCAGAAGTCATTAGCTGTCCCCAGGCAGTGGAACTACACAAGCCAGAGAGAAATTCATATGATGCAGCAGCTGTTAAGGTGAAGCAAGTGACTGAGGGTCTGGGAAGCAGGTGGAGCCAAGGAAATCTGAGGAGATGAATAGGATTTGTGTGACACACACTATTCTTTACATCTCTGAGTTTTCTTCTGAATCATCCTTCTTTCTGAAATGTATTCTTTAGAAGTTCTTCTAGTAAGAGTCTATTGGGTCCAGTCCGGTGGCGCAGCGGTTTAGTTCACGCTTGGCAGCCTGGGGTCCGCAGGTTTGGATCCCGGGTGCCTGCCAATACACTGCCTGTCAGCCATGCTGTGGCGGCATCCCATATACAATGGAGGAAGATGGGCATGGATGTTAGCCCAGGGCCAGTCTTCCTCAGCAAAAAAAGAGGAAGATTAGCAACAGATGTTAGCTCAGGGCTGGTCTTCCTCACACACAAAAAAAAGAGTCTGTTAGTCTTTATTTCTCTCTTTCTTGAAAGATATTTTTGATAGGCATAGAATTATAGGTTGACAGTTTGTTCTCTCAATAGCTTTAAGTTATAATTCTACTGTCTCAGTCTACTTGTTCCTTTGTAAATAACTGCTATTTCTTTACACTTGCTTTTTTTTTTTTTTTTAAGATTTTGCTGCCAAGCGCAGACTAAACCGCTGTGCCACCTGGCAGCCCCCTACACTTGCTTTTTTATTATCTTATCCTGTCTTTGGTGTTATACTTCAGATTTACTATAATGTATCCAGATATGAATTTCTTTGCATTTATCCTGCTTAAATTTTTAGGGCTTCCTAAATATAAGACTCTAAGTCCTTCTTCAATTCTAGAAAATTATAGACCAATATCCCTTTTTATTTTACCAGTCCCCTATCCTCTCTATTATCTCCTTCTAGAACTAATTATATTTCATGTTGGCCCTTCCTATTCTATACTTCATTGCTCTTAATATATCATATTTTCCATCTCTTTGCCTCTCTAAACTGGAGTCATATAATTTCCTCAGTTCTCTCTTCCAGCTTACGAATTCTTTCTTTAGCTATGTCTAATCTACTGTATAGTCTAGCCATTGAGTTTCTAATTTCAATTATTACTTTTTTCATGTCTCTAAATTTTACCTTTTTCCAATCAATCTAGGCAAGTTTATGCTACTGTTCCCCATATTGTATGTCCATATAATCTTTTATTTCTATACACATATTAAACATGGTTATGTTAAAATTCTAATATCTATAGTCATTGCAGGTCTGTTTCAATAGTTTTCTATTCCTACCAATAAGGGGGCTTGTTTCCTACCTTATTTAGATTTTTTTTTATCATGAGCTTACGTTTCTTAGAATCACCTTTGTGGAAATTCTTTGAGGTGTAGGCTGATATTATATTCCCCAAGAGAATTTGTGTTTACTTCTAACAAGTATGTGAAATGCTAACAACCTAGAACTACTTTAAACTAGATTCACAACTTAAAGCTTTTGGGACCATACAGATAGTACGAATTCTAGCCCCAAGCTCCCATGAGATTTTTCTCTTTTTCTCACTTGCTTAGAGCCAAAGCTAAGACAGACAAATACACCCACTCTCTCCCTCTATGGAGTGAGTTTTATTTTTCTCCTTTATCAACTAAAGCTGTCACTTCTGAAAATTCAGGTTTATTGTGCCTGAGTTGCAGCAGCAGAGGGGGTGGGGGGGGAGGATCTCCATTCAGACCTCATACACTGGTCCTGAGTTTCATCTTTTGTTTTCCACAGATATGACCACTAAATGCACATTCTAGTCTACTAAGAATGAACAGATAATCTAAGGCAAATACAGGCTTCAACACTGGCTTAGCCCTTTGAATCTTTCTCCTAATTTCTTGCTTTACATTAATTCCTTTACTTTCCTGACAGCACAGATATGCAATAATTTTTCTTTTACTCTTATCTATCATAAATTTATATCAGTAAAGGGTACTATGAACAACTAGTTTGCAGCCATAAATAGTATTTTAACTGATATCCCTGCCAAGATTCAAATTCCCAAGGGAAAGTCTGCAATTAACCCAGTTTCTGTGGCATGCCCAGCCCTCAGAGGAAGGTGAGCTCTCTTAATTAACAAATCTACCATCCAATAGGAAAGAAGTAAATATTCAAAACAATGTCAGCAGTTGTAACCAGGAAAAAGGAAAATGGAAGATGTTTAGTCAAAAATTAAATAAAAGGCACTTTCTTAGCTGTGATTTATGTTCATCAGTACTACTTAATGAAAAGAATGTATTTTTGAGTCAGACAGACCTGGTATAAAATTCTGGTTCTAACACTATCCATGTAATTGTATTAGTTTTTTATTGCTGCCATAACAAACTGCCACAAACATATTGGCTAAAAACAACACAAATTTGTTATCTTGTAGTTCCGTAGGTCAGAAATCTAACACAGATCTCACTGAGCTAAAACCAAGGTGTCTACAGGGCTGCATTCATTTCTGGAGGCCCCGGGGGAGAACAGTTTCCTGGCCTTTTCCAGCCTCCAGAGGCCAGCACATTCATTGGCTCCTGGCCCCCTTTCTCCATTTTCAAAGTCAGCAATGTTGCATCTCTGACCTTTCTTCTGCCATCACATCTCTCTCTAACCACAGCTGGAAAAGTTCTTTGCTCTTTAGGACTCATGTGATTTGATGGGGACTACCTGGACAATCCAAGCTAATTTCTCATTTTAAAGTCCTTAACCTGAATCACATCTGCAAAGTGCCTTTTGCTGTGTAAGGGAACATATTCACAGCTTCTGGGAATTAGGACGTGGACATCTTTTGGGAGCCTTCCACAGTAACCTTAGCAAAGCTAAATAAACTTCTCTGAGCCTCAGTTTTCTCATTTGTAAAATGGAAGTAATTATACCAGTCTCTAACACAGTGCCTGGTGAATAATAGAAATTTCATAAATATTTATTAAATGAAAGAATAAATATGTACATTATGAGGTTGTTGGGAGGATTAAATTAGATAACATAAGTAAAATATCTAGTACAGTCCTTAGAACATAGACTCCCCCAAATTGGCTGCTCCCATTGTCTACATGGCACCATTCTAGATGCTTTAAAGAATGAATCAAAGCATGTACCCATAAAGCTTTAGAATTTGAGAAAGATTACATAAACATCAGAGCTTATTGAATAAAGTCTGCAGGATTAAAAGACAAGATGTTCTTTCATAAGCACCCAACTCTGTTGAACTCTAGTGTAAACTGAATTAATGCTATTCATGAGTAAATATATTAGCATAGAAGTCACTTTGATTTATCTCACAAGGCAGAACTACTAACTGCTGGGTGGTTCTCTCAAGTCACCATCTATCTAATGTTAATCCCTTTGGGACATGAAGGTCCATGCTCCAGACTGAGTACCCTTTTCTTTTTTTATTTATTTATTTTTTTTTTGAGTTAAGCAACTGCCACAGTTAGAAAGAAAGACATTCTGGTAGGTTCCGCTCTGATACACCCCCAATCCTTTTGGTTACCATTGTGTTCCTCTGAGTTTATGAAATCACAGTATTAAACAGAAATATGTTCTCTGTGATCAAAATGAGAGCTGACTCCAAAAGAGCAACTACTATCTCCCCAAATGTGGTTTTATGCTATGCCTCTATTCCAGAAAAAAAAATCATTTGTTCCTTGATACTGACATTTTAATACAGTTTTGTGGGTCACCATTCACATGGCATGACTGTCATCACTTGCCAATTCATTCAGTTCTAAGCATTCAAATATTCAAAACATTTCAGAGTTCACTCTATGAGCCAGAAACTCTTTTAAGTACCAAATAAGACAAGTCTTTGCTCTCAAAAAAACTATCTAATTGCCAAGTGTAATTTTTTTTAATTGATAATACAAATCAGAGTGTGAAAAATCCTTAAGCAACATATTATAAGATTAGAGAGAATTTTGTAATAGCTAGTCTTTTAAGATTTCCACCATAGTCATTCTGTCCTCTATCTCCAAGGACTAACATATTCTAGTAGCTTGAATACGTAACCAGATAGCCTGGGGGGTTCAAGATTTATGAGTCAAACACATGGAAAGATATAGTATTTATAGTTTATAAGCAAATAATAAATGCATAATTATGTTAAGAAATTATTAAATTAATATAATTACCTAATAGAATAAATTACAAAAAATAATTTTAATTCTATTTTTATTCAACTTAGTTAGAGGAATCATATACAACATCATAGCTCTGTGATATTTGATTTCTTGTTCCCTCATACACTCTCCCCATGGCCTTCTAATAAAATGGTGACAAATCCAGAGAATCATATGTACTCTGACATTCTGAAATTTTTTTAATCTAGGTAAGGTAACAACAGCCCACTTTATTGGTCATAATAGGCTAGTTTATGCTATTACAACAAATAATCCTAAAATCACGTGACTCAAAATGATAGAGATTTATTTTGACACACCTTCATCATCCTCATTGAGAGATGCAGGCTGATGGAGCCTCCACCATCTGGAACATTGCCAGTCAGTAGAGCGTGGATAAAAAAGATGGAAAAGCCCACCTTGGTTCTAACAGGCTCTGCCTTAAAAAAGACCCTCATCACTTCTGCTTTCTTTCTATTGCCCAAGTCAAATCACATACCTATGTCTAAGTTAACTGCCTGGAATGTGCCTGGACGGTGGGAAGAATTATTGGTGAACATCCTTAATGACTAGCGTACAACAGTCATTTTCCAGTTAAAATTAGTTTCCACATAGAGTAATGTACACTAACTCTGTTACTGCTTCTTTTTCACTTTCAAATATCTATATCCTTCAGAATCTTAAGTTAAGATGTTCCTCTCTAACACATAAAGGATTTACTTCCCAAGCTGCTAACCTCTGGAATGCTTCTGTGCCTATTTAGCCACCATAATTTATATATACAGCATAATGTCTTATGCATAAATGCAGACTTGCTGTTCAAATAAAATAAAATAAAATTCAAACAGTGTTGCCATTTGGTCATAAAGCTTCTATTATATTTAAGGAAAGCATTCACTGACAGTTTGACAGATTATCATATTTTACTCCCTAATCGTATCAGCTAAAAGTTCAGAGCACTTATAGAGCAAGGGCACAGCCCTGTTGGAAACCAGAATTCAAACTGAGCCAAAATGGGCTTCCTGACATCACAGGGTGAGTCTGCAACACAGCCTCCCAATCACTAAGCAGTAAGATGATTTTTACATTTTCTCTTCTAAAGAGGATGAAAATTTATTCCACCTTTGAGAAAGTTAGCCTTCCAAAGGATACAGAAATAATTAACTTGGAGGTGATAATAGCATAACAAGACTCATTAAACTGTGGAATCTAGTATCACACAAAGAAAGTGATCTCCCCTAGGTAATTTTATGGAAGTATTGGAGAATGATCAAGAATATCACATGGAATGTTTAAGGAGTTTGAACTCTATTCTGGATTTTACCTTCCTAGTGATGCACTCTTCTTTTTTCACTTCTTGTTGGTGCCATTTATTTTACTATTAATGATAGTTTGTGGGGGCTCCATTCAGGTGTTTGCTAGCATAGCATAACTGTGCTATGGAAAACTCAAACTGTAAATGAAGGTTAATAGATAACAGAGGAGGACTGCATCTTGGCCAAATATCAGTATTAATGGAGCACAACACTTACAAATACTGATAAAATACTTGTTACTTTACTTCTAATAGTTCTGGGTTTTTGGGAGGGAGGAGGGATGCTGTACTTTCTTGGAAACTTATGTGAGACTCACTGAAACATCTGCAAACATTCAGCACTGCAGACAAAAGAACAAATTCACACTCTAGATCTGAAAGCAAGTAAGGTAAGGGGAGTAGAGAAACCTGCCAGGAAAATGAGAGTTTGTGGTGGAGAAGAATGTTCCAGACAGAGCAAATAGCACATGCAAAGTTGCAGAAACAAAAGGATGAGTGAGCATTACATGTGCAAGGATCTGAAAGAAGTTCAGGAAGGCCAAATTCTAGAGAGGTAGGAGAGAGTTGAACATGTTGAGATCAGAACTGGCATGGCTTTTTAAGCTCTAGTCAAGAATTTAGACTTAACCCAAAGGGCAAAGAAAATCACTGAAGGATGTTAAGCAGAGACATGGCATGATTAGGTTCATTGTTATGTTGTTGCTTAATATAAAAACAACATATATTTAATAGAGTTATACCCAACCATATCCATTTTCATTAGAGAAACCAACTCTATCTGGAGTTGCATTTGAAATCCTGCCTCAGACTAAGAGGCATTTTTCCGCATCTCCTGGGGGTTTGAGCACAGGCCATCGCATCAGCAGAGGAGAAGCATGATGACATTCCCTTCACAATTGCACCACTTGCCATGTTATCTTGAATGCTCCTTTTGGAGTATCTGTGTAAAGCTAGTTTCAGCAGCAGTTTATAACAGTGATAATTTCATTTGTTGCTCCATCTATGATGTCAATTTGTTTAGTGAATGTGATATTGTTTGCATTGTTTTTATTTCCTCGGTCCTCACTGTTTTATTGGGATTTTTTAAATTAAGTTTAATTACTAAACACTGAATATCATATATGCAGGTTCTAGTAGTGAGCAAATTCTTAAATGTAAAAAGCATAATAGTCATAAAAGAAATTAACAAGAGCAGGTACACAGCCATGTTATAGAGAAATTAATGCAGAGAAAATTGTCTACTGGTGTATGTGAAGATAACCAATGTTTTCCTAATGTTAACTGTTGAAACAACCATTAATTATTGGAATAATTGGGCTTATTTAATAGGATTTGTCATTTTATTATAAAATGGATGTCCATTTTGGGTGTTAGTGATGCATAGAAATGTCTCTCATTTTAAAATAATAATGTTTATTTTTGAGATTACATAGACTGCTTTGGAGAAATTTTATAGGGAAAAGGCAGATGGTAAGAATGAATGTCCCTTTGCCAAAGTTTCTCAACAGCAGCACTACTGACAATTTGAACCAGATCATTCATTGTTGTGGGGGCTGTCCTGTGCATTGTAGGATGTTCAGCAGCATCCCTGGTGTGTATCTATTAAGTGCCAGTAGCACCCCTATGCTACTGTTGTGACAGTCACAACTGTCTTGAGACATTGTCAAATGTCCTCTGGTTTCTGAGAACACTACCTTGAACCAGTTAGGCGACTAATGCAGTAGCTGCACTAGGTGGCTTGGACTGGAGGGGTGACATCAGGAATGGAGAAGAGTGGAGTAGGCTGAGGAGAAGTATTTGGGAGGGAAAAGCATCCGGATTGGTGACAGATGGGATGTGGGAGATATTAGAGGAAAAAGGAAACAAGGTTGACTACCAGGTTTGCACCCTGATCAACTGTGCGGCACCGTCTATTGAATTAAAGACTAAGAAGAGGAATAGGATGGAGGGAGTTGATGAGGAAATCATTAATTTAATTTTTTCTTGTTGATTTTGAATTTGAGGTGCCCAAGACACATCAAAATAAAGAATTTTGTTAAGAACAAAAAGTTTGGAATTATAATTTTATTTTTTCTTAGCTATTTTTATATGCTATTCATTATTCTAAGCATTTTGAGGGAAAGAGAAACAGCAGAATAAAGAAAAAAGGGGAATACAGTTTATCAAATATCTTAGATTCTTTCACTCGATTTTAATTTTTTTAATTGAGGTATAATTGACGTATAACATTATATTAGCTTCAGGTGTATGACATAATGACTTGGTATTTGCATACATTGTGAAATGATCACCACAGTAAGTCTAGTTAAAATCTGGGATTATAATTTTAATGTCAAATTTTACTAGTATGATTCCTAGAATATTTGCTCTTACTCCAATTCTATCTCCAGTTCTCCTTCTCTATCAACCTGGTAACTGTGGACATCACTGAGAATTCTATTTTCAGCCCTTTTTTCTATATACTATCATCCAACCTTAGGCCTCAAATATCATTTATGATGTGTAACATTATAATCCCTGCAATTTTTTATTAATTTCGTCAAGTAATTGTTTTTATAGGTGGCATGTGCACACACACACACTCTGTCCTCAGGACACTTGTAAACACATGAAACACAGAATAAGCATTTTTCTTAAAAATTATAAAAGTTTAGTTAACATAAAATATTAACAATATCACATATTATACGAATAGACTCCATTTCAGCACCTCATCTGCAAAACCCAATTACCTAATGTGTAACAATTCTTTATTCCTTTCCCAGAAAAAAACAAAAGTCCTTTGGGGGCCCTTGCTTCTAGGTTCAACTTCCAAGCATTTTCTTGGGCACCAGGGCATGCATTTAATCTCGTAACTCGCTGGAAACTCCTTTTTCTCTCCACTTCAATCAAAGTGGAATCTCTCTTCTCTTTCAGTGCTGGCTCCATCTCCCTACTTGCGGTGATTTCCCCATTCACAGTCTTCCAGAAAGCCACTGAACAGGCAGTCATCGACTCATCTAGCCTGTCTTCTGCATTCAGCACTCATCTTGTGGGAACGGGAGCTGTTGGAGAGAATGAGAAACCATCTTTTTCTCTTTTTTCTTCTTTCTGCCATTGCTTTTGTCCGCGTGTCAGATGAGCAATTCTCATCCCCAATGACCAATCTTCCAATTCTTTTTTAGAAGACAAGCCTAAATTATTGTCTCATCACATGGGGGATTATTCTGAAATCCATATCTCTAAGCCTGACCTCTCCCTGCATTCCAGCACTAAATTTTCAAATCCCTGCCACGTACTTGAGCCTCGTACCACCAAACTTCTCCCCATCCCCCATTAGTTTCCTTCTTCTCAACAAATGGCACCACTTTACCCAGCTGCTTCAGCCCCAAACATTTCACTCACTCCCACCACCACACCCACCACATTAGCAAGTCCAATTGGTTCAACCTTCAAATCATATCTAGAATTTGACCACTTCTTAACGCCTCCATCACCACCTCCCTAACTCAAGCCATCATCATCATTTACAAGGGCTTCCTCACTGGCCTCACCACTTCCACTCTCAATTCCATTGAGCCCAGTCTCCTCTCAGCGATCTTTTTATAATGAAAACCAGGGAATATCTTTCCTTTGCTTACCGTGCTTCCTTGTTCTCAGACTGAAAACAAACTCCTTATGTTACAAGACCCACATGATTGGCATCCCTGCTGCCCCTGTCTGAACTCTTCCTCTACGTCTCTCCCTCAGCGATGCTAACTTGCTTGTCCTTGAACATGCGTGGCTGCTTCCTACCTTGCAGCCTTTCCACCTGCTGTTCCCTCTGCTGGAGCTTTCTTACTCCAGGTCCTTTTATGACTGGCTTCTTCTCATCACCCAGGTCTCTGTTCAGAAGTCTTCGCCTCAGAGAGACTTCCCTGGCCATTCTAACAGCTCCCCCATCCCAGTCACTCTCTTTCCATTACCTCCTTCTACTTTCTATTTGGTGCTTATTTGAATGTAATTTCTTTTTCCTGCCTGGTTTTTGTCAGCATGCTCCTACTAGAAGGCATGAGGGCCGGAGCCTCATCTGTCTTGTTGTTGTTGCTGTATTCCCAGCACCTAGAATAGGTATGTGATTCATTCATTTGTTAAATAAGTTAATATGGCACAGACAGTTCAGACTCAACAGTTTCAAATTCATCTCGTTTTCTCCCTTCACCCAAACTGTTCATCCACCTAAATTCTCTGTTTTAGTTAAATGGCATGACCATGAACCTTGTGGCTAAAAATAGGAGAGTCATCTATAACCACTCCCTTCTCTCAATTCACATTTGATTGTTTCTCAAGGTCTTTCCATACCCTCCCTTCCCTTGGCAGGGTCCTATACATTTAAAGTGGCCTCTTAATGGGTCATTCTCTACCTGCTGTTATTGATTCTCTAGGCTAACAAAACTACCTTTGATAAAATTATAAATCTTGTAATGTTTCTTTTCTTCTTAAAAAAGATTCCAATTACCCACAGGAAAAAATTTCAAACTCCTTAATGTGACTTTTAAAACTACTCCCAATCTGGCCCTCTACCTTCTTTTTCAGCTGTGTTTCTGTTTGGTTTTTAAGCTTCATTTCCATGTACTGATATGCACTCTGTACTTCTTTAGAATGAACCTTCTCCCATTCCTTGAAAACATCATACACTCTAAAATATTTCCTTTTCTTGTTCAAGCTATTTCTATGGATTGGAATTCCATTTCTTCTCCCTTCTACACAGTGAAATTCATTTATCTTCTTTAAATCCAATTCAAATGCCACATCCTCTGTGGAATTCCCTTATCCTCTCTGTCAGAAATTAATAATTCCTTCCACTCTGCTCCCATAGCCCTGACATAGGCACTTCTTTTACAGCACTTAACACTGTCTGACTTAGATTAAAGCAACTTTGTGTACGTCATCCCAGTAAATTATGAGCATCTTGAGGGATAGAAATGGACTTGTTCATCTTCATAAGTGTCCCATGAAGGCTAGCAAATTCTCCGAGTATATAGGCTTTCAATGGATGTTTGTGGAATTGAAATCAACATCTGAAGAAGCATAGAAACCTCTGGGATCATCTCAGCTGGAGACCTACAGGCATGCTCATCTGCTGTAGAGCAACACTAGCCGTTTTCTTGTCGTAAGCTGACTCCTCAGTCTAGTCTCCTACGCAATCCTCACGTCCCACTGTGACATCCAATCATCTTCTCCCCCATCCTCATTACAGTATTTTAATATCCTAATTATATCAGTACTCTTTTATATAAGGTGTCTCAAATCCTTTTTCAAAGTACGTTTGGCAGCAGAGGTTTATTTCATTTGAAATCTGTGGTTAACGTGGCTCGCGCCTCACTTAGGTGGCAAGCAGAAAGCAACTGCTGAAATCCAGGGTTTTAGCTAGCCACTCCTGGATTCAGGTTGGATTTTGAAAGGTTGAAACAGGAACAGGCAGACACCGTGTGCCTACTGATGTGATGCGGTCGGAAGCACACAGAACCACCTATGTAGTATTCTTACCCAAAAAAATTGAACTTGAATCTAATCAATCCTTTAGACTAACTTCTATTACAGGAAATACAGGGGACAACAGGTCAAGTTAAATAACATCACAAAGAGAACAAAGAAAAAACCAAAATGGGGTAAATTCTACATGCCAATTGATCTAGTTTTTGTAACAAGTCAATGGGAAAATGTGAAAAAAGATTTTTTATAGTATAATAAGTCAGAAAGCAGTGTCAAAGAAGGAAAAAATCAGAGCCTCTAGAAGGACCCACCTATCGTGAAATGGGTCTAAGAAGCTATGGAAAACAAAGAACATTTCTATAATTCCTTGACTCAGAGACCCTGCTTTTCTGAGCTGGGGCCTCTGTGAGAGAAAAGTGGTAAGACCACTAAGTTTTTCCTGACTCTGCCACTCATCTTTGGTAATTCTGCCAGACTTTCTGTACTTGGGTTTCATTTTCTGCAGAATTGAGGCTGCAACCACAGCTAGTGGAATAAGGGGAAAGCAGGCTTTTCGGTGTACCCAAATGATTGAATGACTTTCCTTGAAACAGGTGACAACTCTAGCATCAGACTCTGTTAGAGTAAATGAACTAGTGGCCTAATTCACTGTTAAGAAGCCAAGAACAGTCTTTTGACTTGCCTCACTGAGTTACAGTTACAGTGTGCGACTGATAAGTTTAAAAAAGAAACAATAGTGGCTGCAAAGGACTCCAAAAAAAAGGTTCCCCATTAACTGACCATCTTATTTAAAAGTGCGACATCTTCTTCATCATCACCAACTTTCTGGGTCCTCCTGATGTCACAGTCTAGCAGTTCCTTACTTAATTTTCTCATCATCTACTAAATGTCAATGCATGTAATTACAGGAGAGCAACGAAGTTCTTAAAAAAAGTGGGGGGGGAGGCGGGGAGCTGTATTGCTCTTTATTCCCCTAGGCTTCATCTTTCCATCCTCAGATAACACTGAGGGAGGGGGAAGTTCAAGTTATCTGCCCTATGCTTTCAAGTGGAAAGTAAGCACAGAAAAAATACAATTTGCTAAAATCACCGAATGACATGAGACTATTAAAAGCTGTTACTCATTTTCAGGTATTGCTGTGACACACCTAAACATACTAGCACAGTGGCTTGCAAGAAGCTGTGATGTGGTAGAAGGAGTAGTCACCTGCTCTTTGGGTCCTGGGCAAGCAACGTCTCTGAATCACAGACAGCTACAACAGAAATCATTCAGCCTGTCTCACATGGAAATGGGGTAATGGACGTGATGGTGCTTTGTAGACTCTCAAACATCATCTGAATGTTGAAAATGGCTACTACAAGGTTTGTCACCTCCCTGAATATTAAGTGGCAATCATAAAGTTGCGTTAGAAAAAGAGACTATTTTATATTGACATGTACTAAATAGAAAGTCAAATCCCTACAAGTCTAGCAGTCAAAATTCTTAAACATTTCTGGCATATGGAGTCAATAAATTTGTCAACTACTATTACACTTAAACAATTGAATAAAATAACCTATCATACTGGTGAGCAGAACTTACTCGCTGTCCTTTCGGGGTCCCAGTGGGTTGTTAATTCTCTGAAAGATGAAAGTACATAGTCATTTCCTTAATCAAATGAAAAAATATCAAACCTTATAAGTATGCCAGCACTTGCACTCTTAACAATAAATTAGGACCCCAAATGTTTTTTTCATTCTTACAGAACCTGCTGCTAAGTGTTACCAAGGGTCAAGTTGAAATGAAAGTCAGGTTCTCCAGTAAATAGGAAAACCCCCTCTTTTTCTTATTCTACTATTTGCAATTGCATTTTCCTTTTCTTCTTTTTTTGCTGAGGAAGATTCGCCCTGAGCTAACATCTGTACTAATCTTCCTCTATTTTTTGTGTGTGGGTCGCTGCCACAGCATGGCTGACAAATGGTGTAGGTCCACGCCCAGGATCTGAACCTGCCAACCTGGGCCACCAAATCAGAGCACGCTGAACTTAACCATTATGACAGGGCCAGCCCATGCATTCTCCTTTGACATAATAATAATATCGTCACCTGGCACATAGTAAGCACAATGTTATGTGTCAGACATTGTTCTAAGCATTCCACACATTAATTCATTTGTATTGTAGGTATTAACTACAAAGAGTTTTCATATCTATTTTAATTAACTTGGAATA
This sequence comes from Tapirus indicus, assembly GCA_031878705.1. NCBI lineage: Eukaryota > Metazoa > Chordata > Mammalia > Perissodactyla > Tapiridae > Tapirus > Tapirus indicus. The sequence goes on from CM062937.1 coordinate 15,204,739, forward strand.
ATTTTCTCTTTATCATCTTATATTTTGTTTTATCTACATTTTTGCCAGTGCTGAGGGTGAATGAGACATGTTCTCATCTACTCTGAAAAAGAAGTTCCACGCCAGTACAATGACATACATTTAAATGAACTCCAAAGGACTATAAGTTTATCTCAAGATTTATATAAAAATGAAAAGAATAATTTACCCCCATCATAGTATGTAAGTTAGTAATTGAGCTCAAAATAATATTACATAATTACTAAATGCAAATTTCAGAAGTAGAAAAGTTAAAAAATGGGTCTCTTTATATAAATACATGAAAACTTATTCTACTTGTAATTAATGGTTCATATTAGTTACAGTTTTTCAAGAAAGTTAAAAATCTAGGGATTCTCTATAGCTTAAATTCCAGGAAGATAAATAATTTCCATCAGATTTAATTTTCTAATACATATGTCTACAGAGATTCAGAGAAATTAAAAAGAGATGGGCAAATGAAGAAGGTTTGAAATATCCACCAAAGCCAAGAAGCAAATTCTACACTCAATGAAAAGCAAATAAAAAACATCTCATTTCAAGATGCAAACCTGAGAAGAAAATTTTTTAAATTATTTTATTGAGGTCATATTGGCTTATAACATGGTATAAATTTCAGATGTACATTATTATACACCAGTTTCTGTATAGACTGCATCTTGTTCACCACCAATAGTCTAGTTTTTAATCCATCACCATACATAAGTGCCCCTTTTCCCCTGGCAACCACAAATTGTTCTCCTTATCCATGTGTTTGTTTATCTTCTACACGAGTGAAATCATATGGTATTTGTCTTTCTCTGTCTGACTTACTTTGCTTAGCCTAACACCCTCAAGGTCCAGCCATGTTGTCACAAATGGCATGATTTTGTCTTTTTTACGGCTGAGTAGTATTCCATTGTGTATATATACCACATTTTCTTTATCCATTCATCCACTCATGGGCACTTGGGTTGCTTCCACATCTTGGCTATTGTGAATAATGCTGCAAAGAACATAGGGGTGCATAAATCTTTTTGAATTATTGATTTCAGGCACTTTGGATAAATACCCAGCAGTGGAATAGCTGGATCATATGGTATTTCTAGTTTTAATTTTCTGAGATATCTCCATACTGTTTTCCATAGTGGCTGCACCAGTTTGCATTCCCAAAGCAGAGTATGAAGATTCCCTTTTCTCCACATCCTCTCCAACACTTGTTACTTCTTGTCTTGTTAATTATAGCCATTCTGACGGGTGTGAGATGGCAGATGTGAAAATTTTGATCAGTGCATTTAAGGACTCACCACATTTGCATGCTTATGACAATCACCTGCTCACTGCTCACCTGGCTTCTGACTGTCACAGACAGTGAAGTGGGCTGAAACACGCCATGGCTCCCCCGCCCCTCCCAGCATGAAGGCTGCTCTTATCTAGGAGCTGTACTTCTTTCTCCAAAAGCTAAGAGGCCATTAAGAAAGGCACAAAGCACTCAGTAAACAATGTGCTCAGCAGATTACATGTAATTATCTCAATTCTTTCAACACCACCTATGAAATAGTCACAGCTACTCTATATTTCATAACGAGGAAACTGAGGCTTAGATGGGTCAAGTACTTCACTAAAGGTTACATAGTAAGGGGCAAAGAACAAAATCAAATACAAGTCTGATTCCAGAGCCCACTTTCTTAGCCACAACACTATATTGCCTACATGTGACGGGCTCCAATACAGGAGATTATAATTTGAGTATTGACTGCCTAATTCAGGTTACTTATGCATCTTACTTTTTAGAATAGTGTATCCCACATTATACAGAATTACTCATCTTTTGAGATAATTATGCAAAAAATATGAATTTCTGAAAATCTCTGTTGATTTTGAAGTGTGTGTATCAAAAGGATGATGTTTATTCCGTGTATAAGCTTTGATTGCTCTTAAAAGCAGTAGTAGCATTACTTATGTATTAGATTATTCAGTTATCATTTAAATTCCTGAACAATCTCCAACTCTAATTAATGATTCTAAACAGCTCTGTAAGAGTCTTGCTAAATATTTGTGCTCTTTCCCCCACGCTATTTTTTAAAAGATTACCTTAATTTAGTGATTTGAGTATCACACTGGAATTTAGGAAACCAGGTGGCCCTCTTCAGCTCCATTACTAAATTCCTCCCAAAATATGAAGTACGTCAGTTTAAATGCCCTGGATACTAAAAAATGTAACTCGCAAAATAAGTGGACTGTGTGTGTGTGTACTTAAACTGAATTCTAAATAACATCATTTTCATCATTAATTTAAGAATCTATATGACTAATAATTTCTAAGGTAAAAATAAATTTGCCTAAGTGATTATTCAGTGAAAGAAAAGGCACTTATGTACATACTCTACTATTTGCATAGCTGATTCATTATATACTTTAAGTTTTCCTCAAATTCTAAAATCCCTGGTCTGTCCCTTGTGACATCATGATACAAATTCCACTGGTAGTCTGTGCTGGCCATCAAAATACAATAGCAAGGACATTTTGAAGGTTCAGGAAACCCCAGTCCTGGTGATAGTTGCAATCCTGAGTCCATCTTTAATTCTAATTACCAATGCCCTCACGAAAACAATGACATTGGTCAACCGTGGCCTACCTATTTCCATGACTCTAGCTGTTCACCTCAGTGATGAATTCAGTGAATTCTAGAACTGGAAAAAACTCAGAGATCATCCCTATAGACCAACCCTGTTCATTTTATAAATGAAAAACTGAGATTGTGGGATATAATTTGCCAAAGTCACTCTATTTATAAATTTGACTTTGGTGCTAAGATTGGTAGAATAACATGAGAACTAAGCTGAGCTAAAAACGATCAGTGCTCTTTTCTGGAGAAGCTCAAATGTGGGAACTTCTATATTAATAAGAGGATCAGTGAGTGGGTTTTAATTCTGGTTCCATCAACCTCAAATCTTGGGCAAGTCACTTAAATTCATGGATCTCAGTTTTCTATTCCATAAGGTAAGCAATCAACTACTCTTGAAATCTCCAATAACCTTGAGCAAATGAGTAAGGTAAAAATGTTTATTCATGATTGTTGAATACAGAAGAAAACTTAGTAAACAGTAGATTGGAGGCATGAATTAGAATATAATGATAGCTAACATTTATTGATTTTTTTATCATGTTCCAGATACTAAGCTAAATGTTCTACAGGTGTTCATTTTATTTAATCCTCACAACTTTGAAACAGGTTCTACTATTAATGACCTTGATGTTGCAGGTTAGGAATTGAGACTTAGAGAGGTGAAGTAACTCAGCCAAGGTTTCCACATAGTAAGTGGAGCAATAAGGATTTTAAACCTAGGTTGTCTAACTCTGAAGTAATGCTGCACTGCCCTTTAGATAACTCATTTTGCCATTGTATTTCTTAACTAGTCACTTTTCTGGACCTTTTTTCTTGTCTTTTTCTGAGAACAAACGTGCTTCTCCATGACTCCTGATAAAATCCAATTCCTGGCTCTGTGGGCAGCCATTCACTCCATTTCCGTTCCCGCTGGCATCTGTAAATTAGCCTCTGGTAATTATCTGTGTAGGAAGCAGCAGGCAGTGTACAGAACAATGTAACTGTTGGTCACATTCCAATGTGGGAATTTAGCATTCTTGAGTCATAAATCAACCAACCATGGCCCAACTTGAGGATGTATTTGCTTAAGCTTTAAAAATAGGCTTAACTGCATAGCTGTGGACAAATACACCTTCATATACCTGAAACAGTAAATCCTCAATCTGCAGGAAAGAACAGGTGTTAACACTTTGCCCTCAAAGATAATTGGCTCCTACTCTGTTTGACCAGATGGTGAGTACAATTTGGGGGTTTCTGTCCTTCCTTGACGATGTACTGTCTTCCACGCCAGAAGTCATATACAGGGGCTAAAAATGTACCCTAGAAATAACTTAGTTAAAATTAAGACTGTTATGAATAACGTCCTAAGGGGCCTAAAATTTCACAGAGTTGTGTTTCGTTACCATCCCTGCCCTAAGGAACACTCATATTTTATTTTATAGTGTTTCTCTTTAGGGGAACTGGAGTACATAGGAGAGATGAAACTGATCAAAGAGAATAGGTAATATTGGGCTTAAGAAGGGATTGGCAAACTATAGCCTATTGGCCAAACCACATAAATAAAGTTCCATTGGAACTCAGTCACACCCATTTGTTTAGGTATTGTCTATGGCTGCTTTCACATTACCACAGCAGAGCTGAGTAGTTACTACAGAGACCACACGATGTGTAAAGACCAAAATATTTATTATGTGGCCCTTTATACTAAAAGTTTGCTGACCACTGACTTAAGGTATGGTGGATTTGTAATCTTAATGTACTTCTTAGGGAGTTTCTTATAAGAATATAACTATAAATGAAAAAGCAGAAGTGCTCAGATCAGGTTACCCATTTTATCTCACTTAAGAAACTGCAAACCAGAAATATAGAATCAGCTCTTCTAACATGAGTTCCAATAGCAAATGGTTACTGTGCTGTTCCTATAACTTCATATTCTACCAACAAAATGGCTCAGTACTCCTGGTAGAGGTAATTCATGGTAATAAGTTGTACTTAATGAAATAAGAAGGGAAGGGAAAGAAAGGAAGAGTGTCAGGCACAATGGATGACACATTTGAGGGCACTGAAAACATACTTCATTTATTTCATAGCTATTCCGAGGCCTGGCCATGTTATTCTCTTACAAAGTGTGTCAAAAAATAGGAGACCATGTAAACAAAGTCTCCTCTGGGACCTGAGATCAGGCCCTAAAAGTGAAGAATAGAAAACATGGCTACTGATTCTTTGGTCTAAGTAGAGAACGGAAGACAAAGTCAAAGAAATAGCATTTAATATAAGCAAACCAGATCCTACGAGAAATGATGGTTATAATTTTCTACCAAGGATCTAGACTTCCTTTGGACTCCTATATTTCAAAGTACCTGTCTCTTTTATTCCTGAATGATCTTGGGAATTTCACTGAGAAATTACCAATATAAATTAGGAAAAAAAACACTAAGAAAAAAAACTAATTAATATTTTATCTTCAAAACAGTAGACTCTTGAAATTCCAAAATTTAAAAGTTTATGGGAGCACAAATTGGTATTGCATGCTTTGTAAAGTTGGTGAACTGAAATGAGTCATTTAAGTAATGAGTGAGCACAGCTGACAGCCCAGCTCCCACATCTCAAAATAGCTTTATAGTTCTCCATTCACCTTCTAGATGAAGCAGCATTCATAAAGTGATTATAAAAATGGTGCCCCAAGGAAAACTACCTGCTCGTGCTCATGACAGAAGAGAAAAAAAGTAAAGAAGGCTAAGAAAATGATAGTTCTCAAGCCACAACATAGAAGGCTATGGATACATGCTATACATATAGGGATAGTCATGAATGTGAGCTTTTCAAAGTTCTCCCAGCTCTACTCCATGCTCATGTCAACGGAAGGAGAAGGGCAGTTCAAGTAGGAAGACAAGAAAAAATCTAGTTATGGTACTGTACATTCTGGGACTTGCGATGTATCACATATACATTGGCTCAAAGTATCGAAGAACTGAGCAGGGTTTTGGACGCCTTCAGGGTAGAGGAAAACATATACATGAATATCTGTTAGATCCTAGAGAGGAATTTAACCATAAATCAAGCGCAGAGAGTGGAGACAAGTGCAGTCTCTACACACTGCATGTTGACATACAGTGAATTTGAAAGGATTCGGCATACATATACACCCACATATCAGAATGGCTGAATTGAAAAAAGACTGTAAAGTTCAAGTGTTGTCAAGGATGAGGGGTGATTAGAATTCCTGTACACTGCTGATGGGAGTGTGGATTGGTATGACCACTTTGGAAATTGTTTGACAGTATTTACTAACATTGAATATGCACATACCCTATGACCCCTATTTTTCAACACACTTTGTAAGACCCAGTAGTTGGTATATACCCCCAAAATGCATACATGTTTTCATCAAAAGACATGAAAAACATTTGCATTTTCCTGATGACTAGTAAATTTCATGTTTCTTACCATATGGATATGCTCTTTTGGTTTCACATCTTTTACCCATTTTCTATTGGTCATTCTGCCTTTCTCGTATTAATTCGTAGGCTTTCTTATATATTATGGATTCAAGTCCCACTTGAGGCTTGCCCTTTCACTTTCTTAATCATTCTTTTGATGAACACATTCTTAATTTTAATGTGGTGCAATTTACCAATTTTTCCTTCATGGTGGCCCTTTCTGTATACTATTTTGTGTACCATTATGAAATCTGTCCTAGACTCCCTCCTCCCATATTATAAAAATAGTCTCCTATCTTTTTTCTAAGAGTTTTATTGTTTTACCTTTCACATCAAGATCTATAATGCATGTGGAATTTATCTTTGTGCAGCATGTTAGGTAAGGGTCAAGATCCATCTTTCTGTGTTGATATCCAATTGAGCCAACATTATTTATTGGCACTGCAAAGAAAACCTTTGACCATCAATATGGTCACTTATATTTGGGTCATAATTGACATCTTTATGATGTTGAGTGTTCCTATCCACTAGTTCTGACCTAAGGCTAATCCTATGGAGCCAGAATAAACTTAGTGCAATCTTCAGATCAGGGTGGAAGTTTATGGAAGTCATACGGCAAATGGAATTATGACCTATGTCCCTATATGGTCAGTCCAATGGAATGCTAAACCTATTCCAGAGATATTTTTCTAGTTTCTATGTATATGGTTGGAATAGATAAAGTTAGAAACTGACAGAAATTCACATTGGCTTCCTGACTCATTAAGTAAGAATTATTATGCTAAAAGGGGCCAGGTGGAAGTCCCTGGATCTCCCTTTCCCTACCAAAATAGTAAACCAAAAGTAATACTACATCTTTATGAAAAATTCTAAGTTTAATGCTACCATGAATAACTTGAAAGATACAGGATTGGTGATTCCTATCATATAGCCATTTGATTCACCATTTGGTCTAGGCCGGAAGACAACTGGTTCTTGGAAGATAGCATTGAATCATTGCTAACTAAATCAAGTGATGACATTAACTGGAGTTGCTGTTCCAGACGTATTCTCTTCACTGTGATAGATCAACAAAGCTCCTTTTACTTAGTAGCAGAAACTGTTCTGAGAAATGCTTTTTATCTATCTCTCAAAGTAAAAAATACCAGAAGCATTTTGTTTTCATTTGGCAAGATAAAGAGGACAACTTTTCAAAATTCTGACACAGTGCTATTTCACCTCTCCAAAACTGACTGCTTCACCACCCCCCATGACATTGCATTGGTCCACTACATTCAGGATATCATGCTGATTGGACCTGGTGAGCAGGAAATAGCAGGCACCCAGGTACATGCATGCCAGCAGATGAGAAATAAATCCAATTCAGTGGCTATTTCAAGAAAGCTCTTGGAGTTCAGTGGTCTGAGCCATACTAGGATATCTCCTCCAACATGAAAGACAAGTTGCTGCATGTTAATCTCACCAATGCACCATTGATCAATTTTTGTGGTCTACTTGGATTTTATAGAAAACATATACCACATCTGGGTGGGTTACACTGGTCTATTTATTGAGGGACCCAAAAGGCTGCCAAACATGAGTGGGCTCAGAGCAAGAAAAGGCTTTCCAGCTATTCAGTTGCAGAGCAAGAAACTGCCATTTGAACTTTGACCCAGCAAATTCAATAGTTCTCAAATGTGCATAATCAACCAGGATACTCTATAAAGATTGCAGCAAGCCCCAGTAGAACAATCACAGCAAAATCCTATAGGCTTTTAGCAGGTAACTATTCTTTTGATTAAAACTTTGAGTGGCTACTAGACCTTGGTTGAGAGTCAGTGCTTGACCATGGAACGTCAAGTGAATACGCAATTGAAGTGACCCATTCTAGATTAAGTATTAGCTGATCCCCTAAGCCATAAAGACTAGAGTGCCCAGTAGGACTCTGTAATCAAGTGGAAGAGCTATAAATGGGATTGAATTCAAATAGACATTAAGGCGCAAAATGCGTGAGTCTGCTTTCTATTCTCAGTGTACTTACTCAAACCTCTCTGAAATGGTGCCATCAACACATCTTTATGTCCTCATAAGGAGGTCCCTACATTAAGTTGATGGAGAAGGAAAATATTTTTTCTTGGTTTACAGATAGTTCTGGATTATATGAGTAAATCAGAATTCCCAAGAACATGTTTTTGCCCACTTTCTTGAGATGGGAAGATGGCCTGAGACATGAATCTTTCCCAATTTGTGGAAAATAGCTGATGGTTTGGCCAAATGGTAAGGGACTTGCAAGCAACTTGATGAGAAAATTGATATAAAAAGAAGGTTTGGAGAGAAGTTTGTGGCCACAGGGTGTAGATTATTTGTATCCCATGAAAATATAATCAAAAGACCCCTTCTGTGAAGGGGTCTCTCAAGGACCCTAAGACAAAAATAGTTCCTAAGAAAAACAAAGTATAGAAAGGATAAAAGTAAAGAAATTTGAACATCAATTTAAAAAAAAAAATTTGAGAACATGATAAATGTGTGCAACAAAGAAGCCATATATGTATTTATGTGTATATGTATATTTGTATATTTTGTATACATATGTATATTTGTACATACACATATTTGTATACATATGTATATTTGTAACTATGTGAGGTGATGGATGTTAACTAAACTTATTGTGGTAAAAAAAAAATCTATGTCCCTTAAACTAGACCCTCTCCATTTTAAAATCTCTGGAGTTTAAGTCTGGCTTCTCATGTAGGGGAGGATATGGGGTCAGACTGTATAACAGAAACATTCAGGTAACCCTCCTGCCCTGCCCTGTTTTTAGCCCTATATGCAATCTCACCCTCCGTGGTACCTGTTGCTGGCAAATCCTGAGCAGGTCTAAATTCTCACCAGCAGCACTTGGTTTCCATCTTCCCCTCTTCTGCTATTAGTCTTCCAAAAATATATTGACGGCTCCCATCCCTTGTTGCCTCTTCTCTCATTTTCTAAAATCTTATGGTTTTACTTACTTTACTATCAACTTAGCGGGAATTGGGAAGGGCAGAAAGATAAATTAATGTCTTCAATCCATCATTTAACAGCACTTCTATCCTTACCTTTTTAAGCATCTCTTTTACTAAAGGTACCTTTTCTTCTATATAGTTCTTTTCCCAGCTACCCATATTCCTACTTTTCCCCCTTCTAGCCCTTGTGGTCAACTCCTCACCTTCATTCTTCTCTCATCCTGCCAATCTTGATCTCCTATTAACCTTTTCCTGTGGAAAACATCCTGAACATCAGATTCAGATAAAGAATAGACTAGACAAAGGAAAGCTGAGTATATTTTGAATTTAATGGTTGTTCTCTGAGAAGTCATCTGGCTCCTTCCCTTGAGGAGGTGCTGCTTCTCAAAGTCCTAGGGAGAAAGTCTGCTTTGGTTGCCAGCCCATCCCTTACACAGGGCTCCTAGGTCACAATTAGGGTCAGTCAGCTTATCATTCCTGGAATGTTGGAGTCTCCATGGTAACTATTTCCATGAGTTCTCACTTTTTCTATTTTAGCCACTTAATAGAGTATGGAACCCTGCAAACTTTTCTGTAATTTTCTCTGAAATTTCTTCCTGCTTTGAAATATTATACTAATCCCATCTTATATCAGACTTGAATTTCTAAAAGTTTCTTTGGACATGTATACTACACAGATACATATATTCTACATATATACATATATTCTCTGTCTACACTCAGTTCTCAGGTGATCTCATCTAGACTATGGCTTTAAAAACCATTTCTACGCTGCTGGCTCAGACATTTATTTTAAAGTTCTGGCCTCAAGGTGTGTATATACAACTGTCTACTCCACATCTCTATTTGGTTATCTAATAGGTGTCTTTTAACATGACCAAAACCAAGCCCTCAATTCCAGCACACTTCCTCCAACCTGTTCCTCTCATAATCTTCCCATTTGAGTCAATTGAAACTTCATCTTTCCAGTTGCCAAGCCAAATACCTTGGAGTCAAATGGATAAAGAAAATGTGATACACACAGACACAATGAAATACTACTCAGCCAAGAAAAAGAAGGAAATTCTGCCATTTGCAACAACATGGATAGACCTTGAGGTCATTATGCTACGTGAAATAAGGAAGATAGAGAAAGACAAATACTATATTATCTCACTTATATGTGGACTCTAAAGAAGCCAAACTCATAGAAACAGAGATCAGATTGGCGGTTGCCAAAGGTGGGGGTGAGGAGAGGGGGAGTTGGGTGAAGGTGCTCAAAAGGTACAAATTTCCAGTTACAAGATAAGTTCTGGGGAGGTAATGTACAAGATGATCACTGTAGTTAACAATACTGTGTTGTATATTTGAAAGTTACTAAGAGAGTAGATCATAAAAGTTCTCATTACAAGGAAAAAAATTGTAACTATGTGAGGTAATGGATGTTAACTAAACTTGTTGTGGTAATCATTTCACAATATTCACATATATCAAATCATTATGTTGTACACCTTAAACTTATACAATATTATATGTCAAGAATATCTCAATAAAACTAGAAAAAAATTAAAAAGAAAGCAAATATCTTGGAGTCAATCTGGAGTCCTGTCTTTCTCTCATACATCATAATAAATGTGTTAGCAAATTCTGTTGGTTCTATACTCAAAATATATCCACTTCTACCCTCCTCTACCACTACCATTCTATTCTAAGTCACCATCATCTCTCCCTTGAAATACATTGAAAGCCTCCTAACTGATCTCCTTACCTTCATATAGTCTATTCTCAACAGAGTGGCCAGAACTTCCAAGACCTACATCAGATCATGTCACTCCCCTACAGAAACCTTCCACTGGCTCCCCATCTTACTCAGAGTAGAAGCCTAGAAACCACAGTTAGCCCTGCCTACCATCTCCCACCCCTCTCCTCTCTAACCTACTCCCCTCCAGCCTGGCCTTCTTGCTATTTCTTAAGCACATCAAGTATAATGCTGTCTCAAGGTCTTTGCACTTGCTCTTCCCTCTATCTGGAATGCTCTTTCCCCAGATATTCACAGGGAGATAACTTTGTCATTTCCTTCAAGTTTCTGTTCCAGTATCTCCTTATTAATAGCCAATTTATATAATACAGCAAACATTTCCCATCTCCCTGCCAAGGACACACACTTCAATTTGCTTAATTTTTCTCTGTAGCACTTATCACTGTCTAATATGCTAACGCTTAATGTCTGTCTCTCTCCATTAGAATAGAAGCTCCATGTGATTATTTTGTTCACTGCTCTATCCTAGCATCCATTCTAGAACAATCCTGGGCACAGAAAAGTCATTCAATAAATACTTATTGAATGAATATATGCTAGTATATGTACAGGTTTTTTTTTTTTTTCTGATAGTATACAGAAGAGAAGGCTAACTGGTAGCCTTTAGACGGAGAGACTGAGGGTGAAGTGAGAAGGGATGTTTTGTTCTTTCATGTCTTAATAGATTATTTGAATTATCTCATTATGTGCATATATTAAATCAATTGCTTTTTTGTGTGTGTGTGTGAGGAAGACCAGGCCTGAGCTAACATCCACTGCCAATCCTCCTCTTTTGCTGAGGAAGACTGGCCCTGGGCTAACATCCGTGCTCATCTTCCTCCACTTTACATGGGACGCTGCCACGGCGTGGCTGACAGGCAGTGCGTCGGCGGGCGCCCAGGATCCGAACCCGCGAACCCCGGGCTGCCAAGCGCGGACTAAACCGCTGCGCCACCGGGCCGGCCCCTTAAATCAATTGCTTTTAAGTCATCAGGAGTCATCTGATGTTTTGTTTTTTATAATTTTGTATCCTAAAAATAATAAATGATTTTTAAATAATAAAATAGATATTTGCAATGAGACTTTTTCCCCTACTTAAGTGGTTCATCCTCTCCACAGATCAATGAATTAAATACCCACCCACCACCCCACTGTGTACCAGTCTTCTCCCTCCAGCAGTCCACTCTACCACAGCCAATGGCCCATTCTAAAGACTATGCAAGGATTTGCAATGATTATGAGAACAGAAAATTAGAGGAGCGTTCTTATTACCAACTAGCATCATTTGCATTAACTATAGTATTTCTGAGTCCACCTTCTGTTCACCAAGCATAATATTCAGCCCATGAGGTACACTACCTCCATTACTATTTGGTTCCCATATATGTCAACTTCCCTTTTATGTCAAACCTTCTTTCCCTGGGATCCTTCATCTCCAAGGTGCTGAGGGGCAGCACAGCACAGGTCGACCTCACTTGAGGAACTTACCTCTCTTCCTTTCATCCCATCCACTACTCCCTCAGGTCTGGCCATCCCCTTCCCACCTCTATACCCCATTTCAGTTCTTTAAGTCCTCTCCATTTTCAACCATGCTTCAGGAAACCTGCCTTCACTGTTGGTGGGTTTTGTTTTCTTCTTAAACCAAAGCCCCTCAAATCTACCATGAAGTCATAAAAGCCCAGACCCCCAAAACAGAAGGCCCTAGCTATTTCCATGAGGTAGATACCTGATGACTTTACAGCTGAGAAAACAAAATAGAGCTAACTTCTCCATCAGGTGTTCATGGTATATACAGATAAAAGAATTTTTTTAAATCCTTCCTAATCCAACCATGAAAAAAATGACCAGATATATATAAAGTTTTGGTACATTTCCATGATTAAATTGTTGAAATCATATAATATATTTAAATGTGTATGGTAACTTTTTCATGTACCATTGTGGCACAAGCAATAAAAATTCTCCATAAGCATAATTGCAAATGGCTGCTCACTAGCTCACTATATGGATCTAACACAATTTCCCTCAATTATTTCCCATCCACCAGATATTTAAATTGTTTCATTGCATATATATAATTGTTCAATTATAAATGATGTTAAAATTAATATATTTTGTGAATATCTGCATTTTAGATCATTTCCTTAGGAAAGATTCTGAGAACTGGAAGTGCCAAGTCAAAAAATATTAACAATTTGGGGCATGTAATTACAACGTAAACTCTGAGCAAGTGTGCTCAAGCATTAGACTTTTGCTGTTTGGTAATTAAATACACAAAATAATAAATCATTGTTTTATTTTATATTAATTTGATTATTTTTAACATAAGCTTTTTTTAATGTTTCTTAGAAAATTCCCTGAATTGTTCCCCTCTTTTCCTCTTTTACTGAATTTGGGTCTTAATATGTTTTTTATTGATTTGTATGATTTCTTTATATGCTAAGTGGCAATATAATATTACCTTATATCTTAAAAAGACTTTCCAAATGTGTTACATGCCTTTTACTGCGTATTGTTTTGTTTATATATATATATAAATATATATATAATATTATATATGGTATATATAATATAATATATATATAGTGAGTGTGTGTGTGTGTGTGTGAGGAAGACCAACCCTGAGCTAACATCCGTTGCTAGTCCTCCTCTTTTTTGCTGAGGAATACTGGCCCTGGGCTAACTCCATGCCCATCTTCCTCCACTTTGTATGGGACACTGCCACAGCATGGCTGACAAGCAATGCGTTAGCCAGCACCTGGGATCCGAAGTTGCAAACCCCAGGCAGCCAAAGCGTGAACTAAATCGCTGTGCCACCGGCTGGCCCCTGTTTTTATATTTTTAATAGAGAAGGTTTTTTTTTTTTAATTATTTTTATGTAAGAATTCAAGTCTATCAGTCTTCTCTTTCATTGCCTCTGGGCTAAAAAATCCTTTCCTATTCCTGGATCAGAAGCCTTTCCCATCCCTGAATATTCACCTATATTTCTATTTTTTTTCATGTTTTGTTGATTTTGACATCTAATGTTTTAATCCATCAGAAAATAGATGAGCATTTAGTAAGAGAAAGAATTCCAAACTTTTTTCTAATTATTTTAGGAATAATTATTAAATAATTTTACCCTTTATTATTGATTTTTTGCCTCCTTTATCAGGTATTAAATCTCTTTATATCAAGTTATTTTTCTAAATTGTCTATTTATTCACATATCTACCAGTACTGTGCAGATACAAGTGCTATAACTTTACAGCAAGTGATAATAAATATTTTAAATGGAATCCAGTAAGGTTGTTTTCTGCCTCATTATATTTCTTTTTCAGCATTTTTTAGTGGTGTAATATCTCACCTGTTTATTCTTGTAAGTCATGTTAAAAAATATTTTGGCAATTTTTTAAAGAAAACAAATCTTGTTGGAATTTTTACTGTAATTACATTAAAACAAGTTAATTTAGGAAAAATTGACATTTTCACATTAATCATGCTTCTCTTCAAGAACATTTTATGTCTATATTATTCAAATTCTTTTATATCTCTCAACTGAGTTTTGTAACATTCTCCATAGAGACATACACATTACATTTTCGTGTTATTCATAGACATTTTCTCCCTTTTATTGCTATTGTGAATAGAATCTTTTTTTCATTGTTATTGCTAACAGGTTATTAGCCACAGTAATTTCAACTGGGAAAATTTTAAAGCAAGTATTACCAAGTGCTCATTTCTATAAAAGAGAAAGAAATCTCTGTCAAGTACTCATAATGCATCTAACCTTAAGAACTGTGTCTTTCTGATGAAAATAATTCTGCTCTAAAATAAACTGCACATACTTTCATGTAATTAAATGAGTTGATGTGCTCAATTGCTTAAGCCATGAAATTTTGGATATAGGATCATGGTCACTAAAACAATTATTTTTAGTTAGAATGGTTGCTCTGAAATCATAATTTTTTCTAATGATTAGATAACAAAGCCAATTGTCTATTGAGATTTCTCCTAATCTATGAAAATAAAACCATGCAATCTGCTAAAAGAAGAATGCTTAATTTTCTCTGTAACAGAGTGAAGTGGAGGGAAAGGAGCATATGTCCACCTCGTTTAAAAATTCTGTGAAGGCTCTAAGATGCATATGCCATAAAGAAGAAAAGACAGAATGTGTCCTTATTTTAATGCTGTGAAAGTGGATTCATTTTTGCAGGCTGGCAATGAGCATCAATGGTTGCATGTGACAAAACTTCAACTCAGTTCAGCTTAAGACAGAAAGAGCATTTACTGACTCACATACTTGGAAAGTCTAAGTAAGAGTAGACAAGGCATACTTAAGGTTTCCCTCTATGTCCCCCTCTTCATCTGCCTTCTCATTCTTTCTTCTGGTTCTGCTTTTCTATGCTTCTCTTTGCTTGTTGGCTTCATTCTCCAGTGGAGATAAATAGGGTTTATCTCCATCCCTGAAACTCGTGTGTCCTCCCATGTATTTGCCACTTATTTCTCATTCTATCTAATTAACATGATCTCATCAATACAATGGACCAAAGTGAAGTTCTGCAGAATGTCCAGATAATCCAAGTCCGTTCAGACTATATTATGACAGATGGAGGGAGAGTTCACACAGTCCTGTGGCAAGATCATAAATGTATAGTGTTGTCCATTCCACATAAATGAAAAATGCTTCTGATCCTTTTTCTTGACAAGGATGAAAAAGAATACATTCACCATATTGATGGCTGTATATCATCTATCTAAGGCTGTGTTCATCTGCTCTAGCAAAGATATGTCTGGCAGAGCAACTGCAACTGATGCTACTATTGATTGCATTTGTAGTAGTCCATAATTATCTGCCAGAGACCATTTAGTTTTTGTAGGGTCAAGACTGGTCAACTAAATGGAGATTTGATGGAGATGACCACTTCTGCTTTTTTAAGGTTAGAAGGTCATTAATCTCTGAAATAGCCCTAGATTGCAATATTGTGTTTTTATTTAGTGTCTTGGCCAGGATGTAGGACGGTTTCTGAGATTTCCAGTTGGCCTTCCCCATGTGATAGCTCTCAACCATAGGCCAAGGAAATAATGTGGGAGTGCTACCAACTTACCAGTATGTCCATTCCAATAAGACCTTTCTTCTTTTCTAATATAAGCATTTAAAGCTAGAAATTTTCCTCTAAGCATTGCTCACTGGCATCTCACAATTTTGATGTGTTGTATTTTCATTATCACTCAATTTGAAATATCTCCTAAGTTTCCTTGTGATTCTGTTTTTGACCCACGGATTACTTAGAAGTGTGTGCATTCTAGTTAAATATTTGGGAAATGGGGAAATGACCACTAAGTGGGTCAGGACCCTTTGTGAACTAGACTCCGCCAGGACTCCATTTATTACCTGGACCTCATATACCACCACTGTACCTGGGAGGCATGATAATGCTTTTGGTCCCCAGATATCAATGTCAACTTGGACCCTGTGTCAAACAGTCCTCCAAATGTGGAGGTATTCCCCTTTCCACAGTGAAAGGTTTCCTCAGTATAGGGTTACCTGAGTAAATGGCCATGATCCCTTTGAAAGACAACTGGGAAATTCCTTAATGCATACACTTACCATAGTGTTTTGGTATTCTTCTGCATGGGAACTACCTTCTCCTTCAGTCAATGGGTTCTGTGTCTGAGAAGTGACTTAGTCCAAAAATTGAACAAGGACAGTGACATTTTATTGGGCTAACTGTGGTGCACCACAGCCTCCTGATTGTCCATCCTTAATTTCTTTTGATTGTATAAATGAAAGAATACTCTTGTTAACTTCCACCTATCTTGACCCTAATAACATTGTGTGCTATTAACCATTTCCATAACTCTCTGAAGTTCAGGCCCAGCTCTCTACCCTTCTGACTCTGTCGCTCATTACAGTAATTGCACCCCTCTTGTTTCCAATGGTTAAGCATTGCCACCTGGCCTCTATCTATCAAGTACAGTTCTATAACAGTATCTCCCACCATCAGTCCTGACATACAAAGCTTCTTAACAGAGGGCTCGCCAATCCTGTGAGGAGTTCTTAACCTGGGATGGACCTTAGAGTTGTCTCAAATTGAGGCAAGTTGACCAGGCCTTTGTACCACTGCATTGACCACTCGTTGACTGCAGACTGTCTCCCCTCACCTCCAACCCCTCCAACCCAACCCTTAACCCCTGCCCCCACCCCAGGAGACGGTATAACTTTTGGTGAAGCAGCTACCTTCAGTCCACAACTCCCACAGAGAGATGCTCTGTGAGCTATGACCAGCCATCACTCCTGGCAACTGTGGGAATGAGGGCCTCAGTCCAGAAGGGGGGATCTGGGTGGTGCACCACAACATCCACCACAGAATCATACATTTGAGGAATGATTAATAAGAAAGGAATTAATAAGATTAAAATAATTAGCCTATAGTTTTGGAGGGTGGGGGAATAGAGGATTGATTTTTTTTTTTAATTGACTGAATTACATTCTAATTCAAACCAGCTGAAGCCATTTCCATACAGTCAATAAAAATAAACTCAGGACATCAGGCACACAGTTTCAAAGTTGTCATTAAATGGCTCCCAAGGCAGGACACCTCTCTGGATATTTTCTTTAGTTTTATGAAGAAGCAGGGTATTTGGATTGCACACGTGGCATACAAGTCCAAAACCTGCCCACAGATGTATTTTGATTGGCACACAGAGTGTTTTCGAAAAATTGTTACTCGCAAACAGATAAAATTAATAAATCTCACAACAAAATCAAATTGTTGACTTCTCTTGAAAAAGGGTAAATCTGGGAACACTGGTCCAACAAGAGTGCATTCTCAGGAGTAGGCTGCCCTCTCCCCATTGTTATACCCGACGGCTGGGACCCCAGCTAAACTGGTCAGTCTCTTCTGGTCAAAGTACTTTCTATTGCCTGTAGCATAGCAGATATAAGTTGGCAGAGGTTCAGGCTGCAGTAAGTTTGCACCACTGTAAGTTTGCAACAAAGAGCCTGGAATATATTTTTTATTTCCTAGAGTTTCAGAGCATCACTAATAGAATTTGCAAACACTTTGATCCACCTAATTCTTTAAGACCCCTAATCTCTAAAAGCCAACCATATGAACAGACAGAATCTGGGACAACTATGTCAAAAGTTAAAAGAAGAACTGATGACCTCTTAGCCAGTCCAGAATATCCACTTTTAAATGTGTTCATAAACAAAAATGAACGATACTATATCCCATAATGCTGGCTCCCAGATTAGATATTTTTAAGTTTCCCCCAAATTATCTCCCACCCTACCATTGAGTATTAAAAGCCAGTTCATAAGGACTTTCCCATTTTAAATGAGTACATCTTCATGAAAAGAATGGCCCATAGTATCTTCCTGCTCACTGGACCCGAAACATATCATGGTATTCAGATTCCTGAAAATCATAACTTTCTTGCATAATATGTAGAAGGGACCTATGAACTTTATGTGACCATGTGCCCAAATAGTCAACAAGCACCTTGACAAAAGGAAATATAAACGTGAAGGGCATCATACCTAGATGAGTAAGGAAAGGAAAACAGACACTCCTACCATTCACGTCAGGGACTGAGATGCAGCCTCCTTAATATTGACAAGGGAAAATGGTAGTAACTTTGATTTCTCACAAAGTATGTAAGGTCTTTTCCCCCAGCATCCAAGAAAGAGATGATGTCCAAAACTTTGACCGTGGTCTGAAACACAAAGCTCTTGATATTAACAGCACTTGAAAAACAAACCGTCAGGATCTCTATATAAAAAGCCCAAATGTTCAACAGAAGAGTCTTAATCATTGGGGGTCATGTAGGTGGTTCCTAATAATCATTCTTCTTTGGTAATAATGGATTTGGCCGGAGCAAGCAGGAAACGGGGAAAGATGAGATGGTGGCAGCCTGGGAAAAACAGGCAAAGTGCTGAGGTAAGAATATAAGGTTTCTAACACTGGACACTTTCCAATGATGATAAGATAAACTCATCTCACTGGAGTCTTGTGGGAATGAGGTAATCAAAATTATGCTATGCCTTATTATGCATAGAATGATGAACAGATGTTTTCGATCTCCTCTGAGGAGCCAACAAGTAGGAAAGGGCACACACTGCAGCATAAAGTATGTAATAGTGTTTCTGCAACTTTAATGTGCATCAGCATCACCTGCTGAATCAGAATCTCTCGGGAATTGGGGGGGGGGGAGGCAAGAATTTGCATTTTAGCAAGCACCACAGGTGATTTAAACAGAGGTGGTCTATAGACCATATGAACATAAACCCTGCACAGAAGTGAACCAGAAGGAAGAACTATCTAGAAGTTGGGGGTTAACTCTCTGGCGTGAGATAGTGGTGGGAATTATTGAGTCTCAGAGGTCTTTAGAAGTAAAGCAGGGATCCTGCTTTCTTAGTGACCTGTGCATGGTTCTAGAAAGCAGAAAGAAGGGGATTTTGAGGCAAAAATGTTCTTTTTTGGAATAAAACCTCATTGGCTACATCAGCAGGAGGTCAAGAAGTAAAAACTACAGTGGAAAGAGGTCTAGACTGAAAGTAATGCTGTTGAGTACTTGTCTCTCCTCAACTCTAACTGGCAGAGTGAACTTCAATAAATCACTTTACTCTCAGTACTTCTTCTGCATGATTTTCTTCATGAATAAAATGAGATTAGCCTAGAATTCCTAGGTGCCCCTGTCTTAAGTGTTCTATTGCTTCATAACAAATTACCACACAGTAAGCAGCCTAAAACAACCCAAGTTTATCATCTCACACTTTATTGAGGCCAGAAGGCCAGGCTTGGCAAGGCTGGGTTCTCTGCCCAGAGTCCCACTGGGCTAAAATCAAGGTGTTGGCCTGGGCTGCAATTCTAATCTAGAGTTTGGGGTCTTCCTCTGTTACAGACTGAACTGTGTACCCACGAAATTCATATGTTGAAGCCCTAACCCACCAATGTGATGGTATTTGGAGATAGGGTCATTAAGGAGGTAATCAAGGTTAAATGAGGTCATACGTGTAGGGCCCTAATCTGAGAGGACTAGTGTCCATATAAGAAGAGGAAGAGACAACAGAAATCTCCCTCTCTCTCTCTTTCCCCACCCACACCCCACCCCCATCCCCCCAAGTGCACACAGAGGAAAGAAGGTCATATGAGAACACAGCCAGAAGGTAGCTGTCTGCAAGCCTGAAAGAGAAACTAACCCTGCCAACATCTTGATTTCCAGAACTGTGAGAAAATAAATTTCTGTTGTTTAAGCCACCCAGTCTGTGGTATTTTGTTATGGCAGCACTGGCAGACTAATACATCTTTCAAGCTCACACGATTGTGGCAGAATATAGTTCCTTGTGGTTGTAAGACTGAGGTCCCTGTTTCCTTGCTGGCTGTCAGCCAGAGGCTCCTAAAGGCCACACACATTCCTTACCATGTGGTCCCTTGTATCTTCAAGTCAGCACATTGAATCTTCCTCATGCTTCAAATCTTTGATTTCCTCTGTCTCTAACTTCTAGACTCAGATTTACAGAGCTCATGATATTAGGTCATGTCCACCTGGATAATCTCTCCATTTTAAGGTCACTTGATTTGAGATCTTAGTTACATCTGGAAAATCTCTCTAAGCAGTACCAACATTAGTGTTTGATTGAACAACTGGGAGAAGATGTATGTACACCAGTGTCCACGAATCTTGGGGGCCATAAAAGAATTCTGCCTACCACAACCCTTCAAAAAAGTCAGCTAAGCTCTAATGTTTTACAATTTTATGATATAAAGAGTTACTCATGGGGCCGCTTGGTGGCGCAGCAGTTTAGTCCGCGCTTGGCAGCCCAGGGTTCGCGGGTTCGGAACCCGGACGCCCGCCGACACACTGCTTGTCAGTCACGCCGTGGCGGCGTCCCATATAAAGTAAGGAAGATGGGCACGATGTTAGCCCAGGGCCAGTCTTCCTCAGCAAAAAGAGGAGGATTGGTGACGGATGTTAGCTAAGGGCTGGTCTTCCTCACAAAAAAAAAAAAAAAGAGTTACTCATTATTTTCCTTTCATTTATAATGTCATGGTTCCTAGCAAGCCTGGACATATTATATTGTGCCATCATAAGGTTTCTGGTTTTATATTTTCCCCTAAAAATGAAATTTGTGGTCATTGTCTTTTTATTAAAAAGATTAAATAGGGTGGTGATTAAAGGTTTTTTTCAAAAACTCAAAAATAAACAGAAAAATACATTTGGACTACTAACTTCCATCTATGGAAGGATAAAACTGAAGATATTTAAAATCATTTAGTCCACTCATTTTTAAATATTTCTTTAGCTGAGGAATCCTTCAACCAAGTGAAAACTTACATAGAACTTCAAATAATAATTAGGCTAATCTGCTGAAGTGAAATGGGGTCCCATTTGACCCATAATAAAGAGGCACATCTGTATGGAACATAATCCCACTCCCTCACTTTACTGAAACTTTCAGGTTTAAAGACCAATGTGCTTTATCCAGGGCAATATATTCAAATCAGTGATAAAGTCAAGCCTAGAACTCAGATTTCCCAGGTCTTGATTTAACATTCTTTGCTGTCAGCACATGTAGTAGACTATAGTTCTCTCCCTGAATCTTTTCTACCCACAGTAGTTCCCCCTTATCAGTGGGGCAATACATTCCAAGACCCCCAGTGGATGACTGAAACCACGATAGTACCGAACCCTATATGGACTGTTTTTTCCTATACATACACATTTGAGGTGTGACAGCAAAACTTGCATGAATTTCTTTTTCCTTCTTCACAATTTCACAGATAGAAAATTCATTCTTACCATAGGTTTTAGCAACCTCAGCTTATGATTTTTGTCTTTCCCTATTATGTAGAGAATTTTCACCTTTCACTTAAAGGAAGCACTTTACGGCTGCTCTTTGGCACATCTGAACTGCCAGCATGACTACTCTTGCACTTTTGGGCCATTATTAAATAAACCCAGGGTTACTTGAACACAAGCGCTGCAATACCACAATAGTCGATCTGATAACCAAGATGGCTACTAAGTAACTACCGGGTGGATAGCACATATACAGTGTGGATATGCTGGACAAATGGATGATTCACCTCCCCAGTGGGACAGAGCAGGATGATGCAAGATTTCATCACACTACTCAGAATGGCCCACAATTTAAAACTTATGAATTGTTTATTTCTGGAATTTTCCATTTAATATGTTCAGACTGTGGTGACCATGGGTAACTGAAACCACAGAAAGCAAAACCGCAGATAAGGGAGGAATGCTGTACCCAGCATTACATATCTACCATGCAGTAGTTGGAGAATTGGAATAAGCCCACTTCCAGAGATGGGGCCTAATTGTTTTAACCTAATCAGGGCAGTCCCCTTACCTTTGCCACAGGTAACTGATTAAGGTAAACCAGACCTAAGCCACATGTAAAAAATTCCTTAGGTCAAAGTGATTGAGTCAGAAATGAGCATATGACCCAACTCAGGCCATTTAGTCTTAGGGGGAATTTTACTGCAAATGAAGATCCCTCACTCTTCTGAGAGAGTCGATAGAAGCCAGTCCTCACAAAGACTAATGCTAAGCTTTGAAACATCTCAGTGTCTGATTGAATTGAGGGAATCAGTCCCTGGCCTAACTGCCATCCAGAAGCAAAAGTGAATCATCACTGGAGAAAGATAACATTGTCCAGAGCCTCCACTTCTTGCTATAATATTTCATACACTATGCAGAGCATGGAATCTAAAATTATCAGGCATCAAAAAGGTAAGAATTGTCTGAAAATTAAGAAAAAAACAGACAACAGAAACAGACCCATAGGAAATTCAGATATTGGACCCATCAGATACAAAATTTAAAATAACCTTGGTTGATATATTCAACTTAAACAAGCAAGATGGAAAATTTCCCAATTGAAAACTATTTTAAAAATCAAATAGAAACTCTGACACTGAAAAATACAATTATTAATATTAATCAACTGAAGACAGAATTAATGACAAGAAGATAATTCAAAAGAAAATGTCAAGTGGATAGGAAGACTCAATATTATCCAGATATCAATTCTTCCCAACTTTATCTATAGATTCAAAGCAATCCCAATCAATATCCCAGGAAGTTATTTTGTGAATATAGGCAAACTGAGTCTAAAGTTTCTATGAAGAGGCAAAAGACCTAGAATAGCCAACACAATATTGAAGGAGAAGAACAAAGTTGGAAGACTGACATCCAAAGTGAAGACTTACTATAAAACTACAGTAATCAGGAAAGTGTGGTATTGGCAAAAAAAAAGATAAATAGATCAGTGGAGCAGAGGAGAGAGGCCAGAAATAGATCAACTGCTCTTTGACAAAGTAACAAAGGCAATACAATGGACAAAAGGTTGTCTTTTCAATAAATGGTAAAGGAACAACTAGATATCCAGATGCAAATAAATGAATCTAGACACAGACTTTATATCCTTCACAAAAAATAACTCAAAATACATCATAGACCTAAACGCAAAATGCAAAACTATAAAACTCCTAGGAGATAACACAGGAAAGACTAGATGACCTTGAGTATGGGGATGACTTTTTCGATACAACACCAAAGGCATGATTCATGAAAGAAATCATTGATAAGCTGGACTTCATTAAAATTTAAAACTTCTGCTCTGTGAAAAACAATGTCAAAAAATTAGAAGACAAGCCACAGACTGGGAGAAAATATTTGCAAAAGACACAAAATCCTGATAAAGGACTGTTATACAAAATATACAAAAAATTCTTAAAACTCAACAATAAGAAAACAAACAACTCAATTAAAAATGGATCAAAGACTAACAGACATCTCACCAAAGAAGATATATAGATGAAAAATACACATATGAAAAGATACTCCACAACATATATCATCAGGGAAATGCAAATTAAAACAACAATGAGATACCACTACACACCTATTAGAATGGCCAAAATCTGAAACACTGACAACACCAAATGCTGGCAAGGAAGTGGAGCAACAGGAACTCTCCTTCATTGCTGGTAGGAATGCAAAATGGTTCAGCTACTTTGGAAAACAGTTTAGTCATTTCTTAACAAAACTAAACATACTCTTACCATACAATCCAGCAATTGCATTCCTTGGTATTTACCCAGAGGAGCTGAAAACTTATATCTACATAGAAACCTGCACACAGATGTTTATAGCAGCTTTATTCATAATTGCCAAAACTTGGAAGCAACCAATGTCCTCCAGTAGGTGAATAAATAAATAAACTGTGGCACCTCCAGACAATGGAATATTATTCAGTGCTAAAAAGAAATTGCTATCAAACCATGAAAAGGCATGGAGGAAACTTACATGCATATTACTAAGTGAAAGAAGCCAATGTGAAAAGGCTACATACTGTATGATTCCAACTATATGACATTCTGAAAAAGGCAAAACTATGGAGACAGTAAAAACATCAGTGGTTGCCAGGGGATGAGGTGGGGGGGGGCAGGATGAATAGGCAGAGCACAGAAGATTTTTAGGGCAGTGAAAATACTCTGTGTGATACTGTGATGGTGGATACATGTCATTATACATTTGTCCAAACTCATAGAATGTACAACACCAAGAGTGAACCCTAACATAAACTATGGGCTCTGGGTGATTATGATGGGTCAGTGTAGGTTCATCAATTGTAATAAACCCCCCCACTCTGGTGGGGGATGTTGATAATGGCAGAGGCTGTGTATGCACAGGGGCAGGGGGGTATATAGGAAATCTCTGTAGCTTCCACTCAATTTTGCTATGAACCTAAAACTGCTCAAAAAATAAAGTAAAATAAAACCTTTTTAAAAGGAAATATCCAGAAGGAATCAGAGAGAGAAAAAAAATGGAAAATACAAAAAGCTTGAGACTAAAAGAATATGATAAAAATACGTAACACATGTAATTAGACTCCCAGAAGAAGCGAGAATGGAAATAAAGCAATATTTGGAGTGATAAATGCTACACATTTTCCAAAAATAATGAAAGACATCAATCCACACATTCAAAAGGCACTGCAAACCCCAAGCAGGAAAAATACAAAGAAAAGCATATCTAGGCACATCAGAGTAAGATGTACCAAGTTTATTTACAAAACTAAAACTGCTGAAAAACTAAAGCAAGGAGAAAATTTTTAAAGCAGCCAAAGCAAAAAAATAAGATCACTTTCAAAGGAGAAACTATAAGACTTGGAATAACTTTTCAAAACAAAAAATGGAAGCCAGAAGATGATGGAATAATATCTTCAAAGTACTTTCATCTAAAATTCTATACAACGTAAAATATTTTTAAAAGTAGAAATTCAATAAAACCATTTCGAGCAAACAAAAATGAAAGCATTTATCACCAGCAGACCTACAAAACAGTAAGAGAGAGAGAGAAAAAGAAAGAGAGAGGAACTTAGAATGGATTGGAAAAATATAAAACAAACAATAATATGCTAGGTCTAAACACAAATATTTAAGTAATTACAACAAATTTAGCCTTACTAAATAGACCAAGTAAGAGACAAACTTTGGTAGCTTTGAAAAAAAATTTAAAAAACATAATTCTATATTCCTCATAAGAGGCATGCATTAAATCTAAAGACCTAAAGTAAAAATTGGAAAAAGATGTACTACGCAAACACTAACCAAAAAAGAGTTTATGTACCTGTACTAATATCACACAAAGCAGACTTTTTGTCAAGAAGCCTTATTACAGATGAGGGGGGCATATTTCATAATGATAAAAGTACCATTTTAGCAGGAAATTATAACAATTTTAAATGCATACACATATAATAAATATAACCTAAAAATAAATGAAACATTAACAGAACTAAAAGGAGAAATAGACAAATTCACAATCATACTGAGACAGTGCAACATACCTTTCTGAATAGTTGATAAAACAAGCAGCCAAAAAAAAAATAAGTTAAAGATAGAAAAATTTGAAAAACTCAATTAATTAAAATGATCTATTTATATAGAACACTGACCACAGCAACTGCAACAGACACATTCTTTTGAAGTACATATGGAATACTTACCAAAATTAACCATATGTTGGGCCATAGAGCAAGTCTCAATAAATTTCAAAGGATCAAAACCATTCAGAATATGTTTCTCTGATCATAATGAAATTAAACTAGGAGTCAATAACAGAAATATAACTAGAAATTACCCACATTTTTCCAATTAAACAATACATTTCAAAATTACCCTTGGGTCAAAGAAGAAATGACAAAACTAGAAAACACTTTTAAATGAAAATAAAGGTGTAAACACATTGAAAAATTGTGCAGTACAGGTAAATCTGTACTTAGAGGAAATTTATAGTCTTTAGTGACTATATTTGACAAGAAAGAAGGCTGAAAATCAACGGTCTTGTCCTATTAAGGATACCAGTCATTAAACTTTGGGCCCACCATGATGCCATATGAACTCATTTTAAGTTGGTTACATTTGCAAAGATCCTATTCCAGATAAGGTCATAATCATAGGTATCAGGGTTAGGACTTCAACATAACTTTTGGGGGGAAACAATTCAACCCATAACACTACATATTAAAAATACGGCCTCTCTACCACATTTGTGTATATATTTAATGCTATCTCAATCAAAACTGAGGCAGATTTGTTGTGGAAATTGACAAGCTGATTCTATAATTAATATGGAAATAAAAGGGCCAAGAACAATCAAGACAATTTTGAAGAAGAAAAAATCAACACCAAAGGACTTACACTCCAGAATGTCTAAAATAAGAAGACTGACATTGCTAAGTGTTAGCAAGAATGGAAGCAATTGGAACTCTCCTACACTGCGGTTGGAAGGATAAATTGGACCAATCACTGTGGAAGATAGTTTGGTAGTGAAATAACACAAAGAATCAGACTGTCAAATTAGACTCAGAAGATTCAGAGCTCTTCCCCCGTATCAACAATCACAAGGATACTGTAGTTATGAGACACAGGCAAAGCTAGGAGAGATTGGTGATTGCCACTCTCCAGGTTCTTTCCTGTCACGGTAGGAGGTCTGTAAGGAATGCATACGGGGCATCACACATACAAATGGGAGCTATTTCAGTTATGAAACATCTACATTCTATATTCTGATAATTAAATAGCTTAGGTGACATTTTCTTAGAAGTCATGACCCGTAAGGACATACATTCCAGGTTTATTTACAAAAAAGCAACATAAATTATTCAAGTATATCCTGCCAAAAAGCATTCCATAGATAAGGACTCTTACGTTAGTAAATAGAACCAGTGTATTTGCCAGTGGCTCTTTCATTGGCATGTTTACAAGGGGATTTACCTGGGTCATTTTTCTTTCTTTCTCAGCCATCCCCCAAAAAGGGAGAAAATTGATTGCAGGACTGCCACCAAATCTTTCCTTCCTGGGCAACATTTTTGAAAGCTGAACATATGTATAACCTAATGCACAGCAATTCCACTCCCATATTCCTATCCAACAGAAAAGCGTTACATGGGCAACAAAAGACACATAATGTATCAACCCTATTTGTGGTAACCAAAACTGGAAACAGCCCAAACACATTAGAAAAGACAAATAAATTGTGGTATATGCATAGATGGAATACTATATAGCAATGCAAATTGGTGAATTACTTCTATACCTAACAACATGGATGTATCTTGCAAACACAATGTTGATTAAAAGAAACTGAGTATCAAAGAGTACATACTATATAATACCAGTCAAATAAAGTACAAAAAAGGCAAAATAAATCTACAGTGTTAGAAATCATGGTAGTGGTCAGTTTAGGGAGTACTAGTTGCTTTGTGGGGGCATGGGAAGGGCTTCTGGGGTGCTGGTAATGTTCCATGTCTTTAAATGGGTGGTGGTTACATGGGTAGATTCACACTGTAATAACTTATTTGTCAATATGTTTATGATTTGTGCACTTTTCCGTATGTATGCTATAATTTAATTTTAAAGTTTTTGTGTTTTTTCTAATTCTCCATTCTCATGAACCCTGCCCAAACACTCACCATCTTCTTATGAGTGGATGACTTTGCTTTCTACTTCACAGGGGAAATAGAGGCCATCAGGAAGAACGCTTCTACTTCTTGCCCTACCTGATCGATCACTCTCCCTCACAAACTCATCTGCATCTAAACCTAACCCAGCTTTCCTTCCAGGCACAGTGGAAGAGCTAGCCCACTCCCATCCAGGGAAAATTCTCTGTCTTTGTTTGGGATTACCTCCTTGGGAACTTAGTGCCATGAAGTATCCTCCTCTCACTTTTCTCACTCTGCTTTGTCCTTCCTGGTAGCATCTACCTTCTCAAGTGTTTCCCATTATGAAAAACCCTATTGTGGTCCCCCCTCTAGTTACTGTCCTCATATTCTCCTTTCCTAGCACACCTGCTGGAAAGACTTATCTGTGCTTGCTTTATCTACTCATCATCTTACATTTACTATTCACATCATTGCAACATGCCATTCCACCGAATGTACCCCGACCACCTGTTTGCTAGGTAATAAAAAGGGTATTTCTCAGCTCTTGTATTAATTTACTTCTCTGAAGCAATTGGCTTCTCCCTCCTTAAAACACTGCACATTCCTCTCTCTAGATTTTCTTTCACTTCCCTGGCTGTTTTTTCACTGCATAGACAGTTCACAGTGTGGTTGTTTGCTTCTTCAAGGCCAGCAGGAGAATGTCTGCTGCTGCTTGTCTCTTTCAAAACCTACCCAACCAGGTCAGGCCCACCCAGGATGTCTCCCTTTTGGTTAACTCAAAGTCAACCAATTAGGGACCTTCATTACATCTGCAAAATCCCTTTACCTCTGCCAGACCTTTGCCACACAATGTAAGGTGATCACAGGAGTAATATGTCCTGTGATTATATTCATTGGTTTGCCCACACTCAAGAGGAGTGGATTGTACAAGAGCATGAGTCCCTAGGGGTCATCTTGGAATTCTGCCTACCACAAGGGCCACGGTTAGGAAAGGACTCTGAGAGAATGAATGTTTGAAGGGCAACTTGTAGGATTAATGTGAGAGTTTACCAGGAAATAAGAAGGGGGATGGATTGATCCCCATCCAGCTGGAGGATCATTTTCTTGCCACCCCTACAAGTCACTGGAGGCCCCAAAGTGCCTTGACCCAGGACCGGAAAGTTCCGCCTTGGGCAATGGCAAGCCTCCGGATAGGAGATTTCCCCTGAAGGCAATGCCCAGATGGGAGTAGGGGCTGGACAGAGGGGCAAGGAGTCAAAATCTGGAAAGGAATGTGAGGAATTTTTTTTTTTAACATTTATGAAAGGGAGCCATGGGTTTTGAAAAGCTGAGAAATACTGCAGTAGATATTGGTGCAAAAACACATGAATGCACGGTCAGATCTAAGTTAGAGGAGGACAGTGTG
Source organism: Tapirus indicus (assembly GCA_031878705.1). Lineage (NCBI taxonomy): Eukaryota > Metazoa > Chordata > Mammalia > Perissodactyla > Tapiridae > Tapirus > Tapirus indicus. The sequence goes on from CM062937.1 coordinate 15,233,913, forward strand.
AAAGCAAGAGCAGAGAGGAGAGCTACTGCAGCTTCCACCCACTGTTTCTTCTCCCGGTGCCAAGTGCAGCGTCCCAGCATAATGGGTGTGAGTGTCAGCTGCTGGTTACTGAGCTCCTACTAAGTAGCCCTCACTAAACACAGAGCTTGATGCGTGTGCTTTTATCCTCACAACAACAGGAGGTCAACATGACCTTCAGCTTGCAGGTGAGGGAACTGGTAAAGCAAATTGTTCAAGCAGCCTAGCTAGTAAATGGCTGAGGTGGATTTAGGCCAAACTGTCTGACCCCAAAGGCTGTACTCTTAAGTATGATGCTAAACCCCCGCCAAATAATCCCAAGAACCAACTTGGGCCACACAAGGCTAGAGATTTGTAGGCATCGTCTCATTTACACCTTCGGACAGCTTCATGAGTAGGCAGCAGCTCTGTTTTACAAACCAGGAAAAAGGATCAGAAAGCACCTTGCCCAAAGGCATAAGTGTCAGAACCTCACCTCAAATTCTGATCTGTCTAAGGTTAACATCTGGATGACTTCCATGTTTAAGTGTATCCCTTTTGTAAGTGAGCAAAAAACAAGATCTGAAGGCTACTGAACAGATCTGGACCTTGCTAATTCCGAGGGGATGGTTTGTCTTCTTATCCCCCTTCCTTCTCTATATCTTTCCTCATCTTCCCCCTTTTCTTTGTTACCACTCTCCCCCTGTATTTCCTTGAAGCAACCACACATAAAAGAATCCACCTTTACACCTTGGGATGGATTTAAGACAGTACTTTAACTTTCTAGGCATATACACTTTAGTCTTATTCTAAATTGCATAATCAATAACCTTGCCCCCAGTTAAGGAACTTTAGCAAACAAAGGGGAAAATTGGCAGGAAGACTTCAGAAGTTTTGCCACAGGTTGTAAACTTTGCTCTGGCTCTGTGCAATTGAATATCTGATAATTTCCTAAATAAAAATTATATATGTGTATATATATATGACAGAAGTTTTAGGGTTTTGTGTTTTGTTTAAGACAGTTGGGAATAATGAGAAAAATATTCTACTATTCTTCTGTCTGAGGGCTTCTGCAACTCCCCAGTACTTATCAATAAAATAATCCTGAAATGGTAAATCCTCTTCTTTTAAGGCCACCAATCGTATAGGATTAGTACCCCACCCTTATGACCTCGTTTAACCTTAATTACCTCCTAAAAGCCTTATCTCCAACTATAGTCTCAGTGAGGGGGAACACAATTCAGTCCGCAGCGAGGACTAAGGGGTTCACTGGGTACATGGGGTCCCAGAATGAAAAGCAGCTTGTTTGGTTAAGGAACAGAATTTGATCATGTGTGATTGTGGCACCTGGTTGTCTAAATTAATCTTTATTGACTGCTTTCTCAAATCAAGCGTCCTGGAGGAATAGGGAATAAAAAAAGCAGTAAGCTTTTGTAAGACACATCAAGCAGTAAATGCCCAAATTGATTATCCAATAAAAGGGTAATTTTTTAAAGTTTCTATCCTCTCATTTCTACGTGGCAGCCAATCTTGGCTTCTATAACAGTCTTCCTTTTGTTAACAATGTTAGGAAAAGAAACTTCTGGTGCACTGATTTGGGTGTTTCTGTGAACTGAGCCCGCCATCCAGTGGCAAATGTAGAAACTGCAGAGACACACAGCATACGGTGCTTAGGGCAGAGATGGGGCTGATTTTCATGGAATAGTTTCACATAGTCACTGCTAACTACAACTGCCTCCTCTAAGACAAGAAACCACTTCTGGAAAACAGTTACTTTAATCCTAAAATGGGTTTGCCTTGGACTTTCTTAGTTGAGAGGAAGATAGAAAACAGATGGAGAGTGGGGTTTGCGGGTAGAATTGTAGGTGGGGAGAGGGTCAGTGCTCAGCCTTAGCTTCCTTCCCAGCCACAGCCCTCCCTCCCCCCTGACGTCCCACCACCAAGGGTCTCAGCAGACACCCACCCATCCAAAGCCTCCCCTCTTGCCAGTCTCTACCCCCCATTGCTGCTGGGCCTGCTTGGGCTCGTTCTCCCTCAACCTATTTCCCACTCCTTTTAAGCAGACATAACTAAAATCTCTCAAACCCATTATCTTTCCCCAAAAACCTGCTCCCTCACTGGTGTTTACTTTCTCAGTGAATGGCACCACCATCTCGTCAGCCCCACCATCCAGGCACCTAAGCCCTCCTCTGTCCCACAGGCTCACATCGACGGTCAATGAGTCCGACCCAGGCTACCACTGACTGTGTTTCCAACTCTCCTTTCCTCTCTGCCACTACTGTCACTTCAGCTCTACTTGATTTTTCTGTCCCATTCTTGTCCCATCTGCATCCCTCCAACCCATTCACCATATTGCTGCCCAGTAAACTACAAATTGATACTCCTTGCACACTTTTTTGGTGAGCAATATTAGACAATGCAGCTAGGCATAATTTGAGGAGGCAAACAGAATATTCCTAACAACAATTATAAGACCAAAGAACAAAAGGAATGTAGATGATAAATATAAATATATATGGTATATATGGATGTATGTATATGTACAATACATACATACATAGACACACACATGGATATATCAAAGAGGAAAAGACCTTTCTATACATAATACAAAATCCAGAAGCTATAAGGAAAAGATTAATCTAACTACAGACAAATTTAAAATTTTGATAAAGAAAAATAATGTAATAAAAGTGTTGGGGCTTTCTTGGCCAAAGATCAGGGAATATGCCCTTTCCTTTGGCATATTTTAAAGAAATATAAATATAAGGCTGTAAGGAAAAAATTCAGAATTCTACAAGACAGACATCAGTCAAAATCTATTACTCAAATGATTAATATCTACTCGAATTATTATTAAGTAATAATCAAGTATCACAAGAGCCGCTTTCTCAGACCTCTGTTGGTAGCAGTTCTTTCTTTTTGTTCAAATGTCTGAATGGTGGAGACCTCCTTCCACCCATCTTAGGACGGACCAGCAGAGAGCTTTGTCCACCACCAAGCCCAAGGATGATAACGGCTCCCTCTTACCCAGGAGTGAAGTTACCTGACTCCTTTTTACATCCAAGCTGATGAGAGTGATGAGACAAAATTACGGCTTTTCTTATTTGAGTCCCATAAAGCTGAGCTTCCTCTATTTTCTAATAGTAATAGTACAGAATAACAAGTGTGCATAATTTCTCAAAGAGCAAAAGACGTAAGAAATGTAGAGCACATTTCATTCTTCTGTTCCTTTCTCTTATTGCAACTTGTATAAATTAACTTTTTGGAATGAAACTGCTCAGGCCTTGCTCTAACAACAGAAGTGACAGTCTATCAAGTCCCGCTCTGTCCAGGTGAAAGAAAGAATGTCAAATGTAAAAGGGAAAGCAAGGGTCTTAACCTGGACAAGCAGGATTTTTCCAGGAAGAGTCTCCTGACACAGGTACCAAACGATCAGCTTTAATAATCGCCTCTCCACTGGCAGATTTAACCCCCTCCTGACAGAAAAGCAGGATCCAACCAACAGATTAGCCCCTCCCTGAAAGCAGGAATCATGAGGGAGAGATTCCTATCACAACAGGCAAAAATAATAATGGAGATGCTCCCTTCACCACCACCACCAATAACACACACACATCACACACACACACACACACACACACAGACTTTACCCTTTTACCTGTGTTGCAACAATGAACTAGGAGTGTGGCTCTCTCTCCCAGGGAAGAAAACCTGCAGCGAATCAAGGCAGTTTTGCTTCCACTTTCATGAGACCTCTCTGTCTGTACCTATTACTGCTCCTTACATATGTTCCTTGAGCTCCCGTGGATGAGATTTTTGAGAGGCTTTAGCTCTGAAATGGCCAAAACTGAACATTTCCTAAATTAACTTCAAGGCCAAACTGCACCCTGAGCCAAAATTCACTCCCTACCTATTTCCCATCTCAAATTATGCCCAGCTGCAGTGTCTAATAGAGCTCCCCAAGAAGTGTGCAGGGAGCACAGAGGACATTTTTAAATCCCCAAATCCTTCAGCAGCAATATAAATATTCACCACACTTAGACAATATGAATCCCTTCAAATAGTAAATGTCTAGAGAGAAAGTGGACTCCAGAAATAAAATCTTCTGGTACATATACCTGAAAAAATTAATCCCCAAATTTGTTCTCCTCCCAAATCCTTATTCTGCTTAGTCTTAGAGAATCTCACCTCGATGCCTGGGTTAGAGTCAGGCCCTGCTTCAGTAGCCACAGCCTAACTTTCACAGAATGAGCTCCTTCATCACCTCCCAAGTGCAATCTGAAATTGGCCCCCCATACATGGAGGGCAAGGAGAGACCGAAGAAAGAGGCAGACCACTCCAGATTGGTGGGTGTCAGGTTTAATAAGTGAGGGAACTTACATACGAGGTGTGTCTTGGGTAGCCCCAAGCGAGTAGATCTCCGAACCCGCCCACCAGAATCTTAACAGTTTCTATAGAGGCCTTAAGTGGGTTCAGTCACGGATACTGTCCAGATGGTCTCAACAACGTATTGCTCTCTCAAGGCCGTGTCCTTGTGAATGGCTCCCACTGTGGGAATAGTAGGCAGAGAGTACATTCCAAGGATAGGGGTGGGGGAGGGGGGGGTGGTGAGGAGCCTCCGACTGCCCCATCCAGCTCTTGGGTGAACCAGCGGTCACGTCCTCTCAATGACCTCCTCCAACATAGCAAAACAGAGAAATTTATAAGACGGTGCCTCCAAGTCTCCAGGTTTTAACTGAGATTCCCTTCCCCACCCCAGCATCCATTCCACATATTTTAAAGCCTTTTAATATTCAATTTCCCTTTGAACCTTGTGTGCCTGACATCTTCATATTTAACTGGTTCAGAATTCAGACAGGGGAGAGTGATATTATAAATTAGATGCTCCTCAAACAACTCAACAATTTATTGACAGTCATAAGATCCCCCTTCCCAAGCCCAATCCCAAAAGGAACATAGATCTGATATATTTCATATCTGTCTGACCTGAACCCTAAAATCTCAATCTTTCTCCTAAGGAACTTCTTTTCTTCCTGCAGCTCAATCAACAGCATTTTCTTCATTTTCCTTTTACTTCCCAAGTATTCCTATTCTGAAGTCAAGCCTAATTCTATTCCTTCTTGAGTTTCAGGACAAACCTGATTCTTAGGGGTACCTGTACTCCAGGTACAGCCCCTTCAATTTTCTCCTAAATTTCAGGGTGTAGAGAATTCAAATGAATTTATTCTCAACCACTCAAAAAAAAAAAAAAGATGAGGTAACAAGCACACTTGATGACCCTTGAATATACAACATTTGCCAGTAAATAGTTGTAAAACGCAGAGGTAACAGGAATTAAGAGAAATAGACAAGTTGTATGAGACCTAGTTTTTCAGGAGGTAGTTCTTTGCTCCACACACAGAATAGGTACATTCCCTAGGATTCTGATTTATCTCTTAAGTATATTTGTACTGTCTCTCCTCTAAGTCAGGATCAACATCTTCCTCCTCTTATTACCAGCTTCAAGCACAGTATCCTACATGTAGAAAGGTCTCACTAATTTAGGAAGAACATATGCGCCTCCTAACAACAACAAAAATCCCACTCCTGTATGGTATTGTGACTCTGATTCTCACCACATATGATGTAGAGTCAAGGGGCCCGGGTCCAGGTTCTGCCCAGGCCATAAGTGGTTATATGACGCTGTAGGGTGGTCTCACTTCAGGGGCCTTTCTCACCTCAGTTATAAAGTGAGAGGATTGGACTTGACCTGTCTCCAAGATCTGTTCCAGCTCCATGTTACCATAAGAATTACTCTCAAGTCTTTTTAAGATGAAGTGTGCATTTCAACCACGTTCAGATATTATACTTGTGGAAGAAATGTAAATAATTAGGTAATTAACATATTAGAAGAATGAGCTGATTGTCCCATTATAGAGCAGTTAGCTGAACTGCAAAATACATATCTGTCATTAGACTGGTAAATTCTGAGTTTGAAGTAGGAACTATTGGAGCATGAATATTGTCCCAACATTGGTACACATCAATAGAACCCTGAGCATCCAACAGGCAGCGTGAGGCCCTCAGTGCTTCAGGAGGAGTTCTCCAAACAGGCAGGAGGCTCTTGGAAGAAGGTGACACCAGGACCTGGCCCGTCTTCCTCCCCATCACAAGTCTACCAAGGGACAACTCTGGTCCTGCAGAAACAGGGAGCTAGTCATAGTTTTACCTCCAACATAATCCAGGAAGCCACCGTTTGCAGATTCTTTTCCATTTTTTCTTTAGATAGGTCAGTAATTCTTTTGAAACTGTGCTTTTCTCTCTTAGGTTCCTGCACATTGTTGGGTCTGACTTGTCTTTGGTCCCGTCACTACCCTCAATATTTCAGCCCACAGTGTGTGCCTTCATGCAGCTGAATTCTCTCTACGTGTACCATAAATGGATACATGAATCAGGCAGCTCCTCTGACTGTATTTTGGTTCCTTGGACTTCCAAACACCTCTACTTTAGTGAGAATACCCTCTCCTTCAATAAATGACCAAGCATCACTGCGTTTCAAAATGCGAGTCCTGAACACAAACAGCAGGCTCTCAAACAGTTCAGGACATCAAAGGGACTATTAGGGAGAAAAGCTGTTAGGGGCTGCTGGTGGGCCTGACTCTGTAAAACAGCAGGGTTAATGACATCATTATCCAACAGTTAAGATCAGGAATTAAATCTTAATTCTCTAAAAGAACAGCAAGTAGAAACTGGATCACGTTTACAGAAAAGTTGTGGACCACCACCAAGAAGTGAAAAATAAATCCATTCTTCAATCATAACTACCAAGTTTCCCAGGAAGAAAATCCTCTGGGATTTTTTTTTTTTTTTTACCTATATGCTCAAACTCTACCTAGCCTACTTACCATGCACAATTACACATACAGACACGCATGCACACGTGCACACACATTCACATACATATACAGCTGCAAAATATTTCACTCCTACCAACAGTTTCATCTATACAGTTACACTACACAGACCAATATTTTAGCTTCTGATAAATGCACAATCTGTTTTCAAATGTTTTTTATTCTATTTCTTCTTACAATACTGAGTACACTCAGTGCTTTTCTTAACCTCACTGAATACTGAAGTCGTAATTCTCGCTTCTTCATCAATAAATCAGACCAAATTTTTTCCATGTAACCAATGTCTCTCCAACTCAGTGTCCTAGATTACTTCTTAGCATAACCAAAAACTTCTTGAGAGAATAGATTTCCATTAGCTTTAGACTCCTTCCAGAACTCTAATGGGAATTCCAAGACAAACATAAAAAGTCTCCCTCCATGAGAAAGATGAAGTCATTTCTAAGAGACACCTGTTAGACGAGAGTCTTCACATGGAAGCTGGCCCCGGGAGACACAGAAAAGGGAAAATGTGGAACATACTCTGACAGTTTCTCAGAGTAACAGACCCTCTGTACACCAAAAGTCACACAGTCATGTGGAAATAGCCAAAATAGACACAGGAATAATCCTCTACCAACTCTTGCCAAATAGCAGATCCATCTACAAACTCAACACCTTCCTTATTTCCTATTTAGTTGCAAAGAAGTGACTGTCATAAGATGGGAGAGACAATCACGATCTTTGTTCTGCCAGGTGCCTTCACGTAGCTGGGCTCTTTCCACGTGTTAAATGAGTGGACACACAGATATCCGTGGGACTCTGCCAGCCACTCACAGGCAACTCCCTCACCCATTATAGATCAATGCAAACACACCCAGTGCTTTCCTTCACTTGCTTTCTGGTAAGTGAACCACACACTGGAAGCAGGATTGTTAAACCTGCTTATGAAAAAGACACCATAGTTTGATCTATTATTGTCAGAGAAACCTAGGAAAAGTAATCTCCTTTACAAATTGTTAGCTAACATAAAACTTACGTTTTACACAGCAGAGCATTGGGCATAAAATAAAGTTAATATTTGAATATTGATACTCTTACAAGACCTATAACTTGTGATATAAGTAGTCATGCCCCTAATGTACACCTTTGGTAAATTTCCATGCTTATTTGTTAAGATATTTTATTAAAGTCAAGCCTGATTGTGTTTCCTAAAAAATAGTGACCAATCATGAACCAGGACTTCTGACAAGAAAGAAAAATCCACCTGTATCATCCTCCAATGCTGGCTGTCGTCTCAAAAAATGTTGATGGATTTTGGGTGTAAGAAAATATAAGAAATTCTACTTCTTCCAGCTGAAGATACAACAGGAGCTTCCTGTGAAAAGCTCCACCATAGTAAGGCTGCACCAGAAGACATGCCAGGCATTCTGAGGCACAGGGAGACCATGAAGGGAAGGCCTGAAGGAGAGGTCACCACTTTCTTGCTATAAGAGGCTAAAAAAAAGAAAGGTTCTGGATTCCCCGCTCCCTCATTTCTTTCTGTGGCCTCTTAAAAAGAAGCCCCTTACAAAGTCTGTCCAATTTAAGCCTTTTTAATTGTAAGTGCTATTTAAGGCTATTTTAGATCACCTCCTAACGAACAGAGCTGTTGTTTTTCACGGCTCTGCTGCTCTGGAACAATAAATAGGGGTGGCTGGACGCGACCTCAAACCGCGCACTGTTACAGATCACAAATTCCGGTTCTGTAAGGCATGGAGCACGTTAAACCCTAAAGCAGATGGCCTGAGCAGCATCACATCTGGTGCAGGCTTTTCTAGTAAATCAATCCAGAGACCAAAGTGTACATCCAAAGAAAGATAACTCCCAAAGCCCTTGGGAAGCAAACCTTCTGGTTGACCCCAAGAAGGCGCTGAAATGGATGTTTGTTCTGCAGACAGATTCTCTTCTCATTCCCTTCCTTGTGGCCATTACCCTGGGAGCATTTGAAGGTTGGACTGATATAAACAGGCTATCGAACAACTGGTGGGTTTGAAAGATATGGAGGTTGGCTACTTCCCAAGATCTGAGAGAACTGCAGCCTGTGCTGCCTACGAGCCCTAGCAAACAGGAGAAATCCACACAGGACCCCCAAGAAACAAGCATTGTACAGGCAGAGGGCTGCTTCTCCCCAGGAAATGGGAGCTAGTTTGAAAGGAGTGAGTAATTCAGAAATAAAGATGAATTTCATATGGAGCCCCAACAGGTTCCCCTGGGGTCTGCTTAAGAAAGCTTGAGTTCCTTAAGAGCAGCCTGGGGAAGGGAGTGAGTCACTCTTTTCTCTCACAGATTAAGCACAAGCCTCCTGGAAGCAAGACACTGGCAGGCACCATTTAACATGACAAAAGGCAGAAAAGCCTCAGCTAATTACAGCCCTGGAGGGAGGCAGGTGGCCAGCACTTTCTGTCTTAACACCCGGCTGTCACAGAGAGTGAGTCACACTGAACCCGGCTCAGCTCAGAGGCAGCTCAGTGTCCCCTGAAACTGTAGTTTTTCAGGAACCACCATCTGGGCCAGCCCAAGAGAAAACCATGCACCAGTCGAGTGTGCCCCTGGTATCCTCCCAACTGCAGTTTTGCAACTCCTTTTGGCTTCTGAGCAGAAGTGGAACATTATTTCGCCTCTCCTGAGATAGATCTCCTGGTTTCTGTTATTGCTAGGACATTTAAAGAGAATTAGCATAGTCACCACCTCTATCCACATCACAAGAACATGTCCAAGTCCAGGACCCAAATCTGCACCTCCCGGTTGGAACTTCCTCCTGCGTTCCCAAAGTCAGTCTCCTCTCCTTTGCCACTGACATGTCTCAGAAGTACCTCCAAACTCAGCCTAGACACCACTGAATATCTTCTCAACCTGACCCTACAACACCTGTGGTATTCCCTGTCTCAGTTAAAATGCCACTATCCGTGGGGCCGGCCTGGTGGCGTAGCAGTTAAGTTCACGCGCTCCGCTTCGGAGGCCCGGGGTTCGCAGGTTCGGATCCTGGGCACGGACAGACACACCTCTTGTCAAGCCATACTGTGGTGGTGTCCCATATAAAGTAGAAGAAGATGGGCACGGATGTTAGCCCAAGGCTAGTCTTCCTCACACACACAAAAAAACTCCAACTATCCAACCACTCACCCAAGCAAGAAATCGGGTACCATTCCAGGGTCCTCCCCTCACTGCGGTCTCCAAAGCCTGACAATCATAGCATTTGAACATCTCTACAATGCGTCTCTACTCTCTACCCCCATCACCTCATTACTGAGACGCTCCCAGGTTACAAAACTGAAGTAATTCCTTTCAGTTGTGATTTTTTTGACTATTTGGAAGAATAAAAGACTAATTATTTTTATATTGGAAGTTACTTCTATATTGAAAGAGGAATAAATGAGGCTTTATCTAGAACGATCAAGAAATGGGACCACTGCTTTCCTATAGAACTTTCTTCAAGGGACATAGATCAACTTAAACAGGAAATTCCTTGTAAAGTATATATATATTCACTAAACCAAATAGTATAGAATAGTATATAGATATCATAAATCTGGGAGAGACTTGACACTGACTTCTGCCAGGCAGACCAGTATTTTAGACTATGTTACAGTTAACCCCTATGCTGGATATCTTTTATTTGCCCCCTTGTATTTACTCTCAACCTTTTTCCACCCTAATATGAGCCTTGGGAGGTTGACTAGAAGAAACTACATCAATGGGATCCTTTGCCTCCTGGCTTTTCGTAGGATTTAGCCAGTGGAAGTCACTGGGAAGAGATCAGAGGAAGGGAGTGAGGTCAGGGGATTTATTCTCTCCCTTTCCCCCTCGATTCCTTCCCTTCCAGGTTGCTTGAGTTGGCTGCCTCCTCCCAAAGGGTTCCAGTAACTCCCTCTCTGGGTTCCAGTAACCACTTCCTCCCTTTGCCTCTTCAGACCAGGGTGGTGTCAGCTCCCCACAATCACAATCCTATAGGACTGCATTATTCTCTGTTGGTTCCTTAAACCTTACCTACACCTTTATAAATAGGCCCCTATTAAACCCTCCTCAAAATAACTAGTTTGAGTATACCATTTGTTTTCTGACAGGACTCTGACTGATATAGTAATTGGAGCCTGGAGTGGTCCTGGGAAAAAGACTTTACAATGAAATTCTGTGATTTGAGAAGTTCATAGATAACCTCCTTGTTAAGAGAAAATGGGACTCGAGTAATCCATGGCATGTGCTGGCATCACAACTACTCAAATTATCACAGAGCGTGGGATGAACTGGAGGTTGAGGGCAAGTTGCTGAGAGATAAAATGTCTGGAACATATCACTGCTATGGCAACAACAGTGCTTATAAAACTTGTGCGGTTGGTTATAAAGATTGTGGGGCCAGCTGGCTTCTCATGGCCCAAGAAAACATACACAGGACAAGAAGAAACTGGAATTTGTGACCATCCAACACAAAACACGAGTGGAAAACCAGAAAGATTCAACGATGGGGTTTAAAGAGTCCCTTCTCTTATGCAGTCACAGAGAAGAATGGCTGAGGACCAAGAGCAGGCCTGATTTTAGGAGACGTAAAGTCACAAAACCTATTAAGTGCTCAGCCCCACCATGTCTCTTCACCAAGATAAGAGTATTGGCTGGTAATGAAGGAGTGAGAACCTGAGATATGAGGGGGGTCATTTGAGCAGTCAGAAATGAGGCTGAGAACCTTGAACCCCCAACTATTTCCTTAAGAGTGGAGCCAACTCCTCCCCACTCTCCATCTGAGGGATGCAGCCTTCTGGGGGAGAAAAAGATTTCAATGACTATACCTGGGGTGATTGCTTCAAAAACATATGCTTATTCACCTCAAGACCCTCAACCATTTCTTGCCTCCAAGCTCATAATGGGAGTTGATACAAACAGAGCTCAATCAGAGAAGTTCATTGTCTGCTGCAGGATTCTGAAAAGCACATATACACATGATTTGAAGAGTGTGACACCAGGGAAACTGAAATATAAAGCTTGATTGGACTGCATTTATTGGTATGGGTCCACTTACCCAGGAATTAGAATTTAATGAATTGGCTTCAGCACTCAGAAGTGGTGTTAACAGTCTACTGGACTGGTTAATTGAAGCCTGGACACAACAGTGCAAGCAGTCAATGAGGCTAAAATGCCAAAAATTCTGGTTTACTGTAGAAGAAGGAATCCAAAATCTCAATGAGGTGGAAATGCTTGACCAAATCTATTATAACCAACCTATTCAACCTAACCTTACCCTCTAGAAGGACCTGGGGACACTTCATTCACCAAAACATTAGGATATTAAGATATTTATTAATGAGAAGGGAAGATATTTATTGGTAGGGAAGGGAGGTAATCAGTATCTTTGAAAAGCTCTGTGGTAGCTGGCCTGTGACAACAGGAGGAGATGCTGCAATGGAACTATGCTCCCTCATTTCAGTGGAAATAATGGGATCCCTGAATAGTAGAAGACAGGTAGTAGCCTTCACCAGCACAGACAAGATGGGCACAATTACCACAATCATGAGGTGAGAGGATAAATCGAGTCTTGGACCAAATGGATCACCCAACAGGTCCAATGAGACCAGAGATTCATCCTATCTATAGTTATCCCCTTAATCCCAGAATGTAGAGTAGGAATAGACATATTTAGTAACTGATAGAATCTTCACTTTGGTTCTCAGGCCTGTGAAATGAGGGATATTTAGGTAGGAACGGCAGAGTGGAAGCCTCTGGAACTCAACTCTTTCCAAAATAATAAACCAAACACAATACTACACCCCTGGGGTAACTGCAGCAATTAGTGCCACCATCAAACATTTAAGAAGTACAGAGAAGACAGAGTAATTCTTTTTTTTTTAAATTGTGGTGAAAAACACACAACATATAATTTCACATCTTAGCCATTTTTAAGTGTACAGTTCAGTAGTGTGAAGTATATTCACATTGTTGTGCAACAGATCTCCAGAATTTTTTCATCTTGCAAAACTGAAACCCCATACCCATTAAACAGTAACTCCTCATTTCCCCCTCCCCCAACCCCTGGCAACCACCATTCTACTTTCTGTTTCTATGAATTTGACTACTTTAGATACCAGGGATGGTAATTCCTAACACAACACCATTTAACAAATGTGTTTGCCCAATGTAGAAGTCAGATAGGGCACAAAGATGACCATAGATTATTACAAACAGTAGCAGATGGTAATGCCAACCACTGATGCAGTTCAGATGTGATATCGTCTCTGGAGCAAATTAACATAGCCCCTGGAAATTAGTGTACACTTAGCAATTTTTTTCATTCTTATTAGTAAATATAATCAGGGGTAGTTGCCTTTGTGTAGTAGGAAGAACAGTATACCTACACTATGTTGCCTCAGAGCTATAGAAAAAGACATCAAAATTCAATAGACGGCTGGGAATAAAAAAGACAAAGAAATGATACAGGAAATAAGATTTAGTAAGAAAATTAAAGGATCAGATCAGGAGATCTAAAACAGAAAAATAGGATCTCCAAAAAAAAAAAAGAAAGAAAGGAAATAGAGAAGAAAAAAATTTTAATGTCCCAGAACTGAAGACCATGAATTTCTCAACGGAAAATATCCACCAACTATCCAACACAGTGAAAGAAACACTGTGTTTAGAGATAGAGCCCCTAAGGAAGTAATTAAGGTTAAATGAGGTCATAAGGGTGGGGCCTGATCTGATAGGATTAGTGTCCTCATAAGAAGAGATACTGGAGAGCTCACTCGCCCTCTCTCCACACTCATCAAGGAAGGGCCAGGTGAGGACATAGCAAGAAGGCGGCCAGGAAGAGTTCATACCAGACACTGAATCAGCTGGAACTTTGATCTTGGACTTCCAGCTTCCAAAACTGTGAGAAAATAAATATCTACTAAGTCACCCAGTCAGTGGTATTCTGTTATGGCATCCTGAGCAGACAGATACATAATTGAAATCATGCAAGTATAAGAGACTGAAAACACGTTCAAACGTGCAAAATCTCAAAAAATTAACCTGACATGCACCCTTTTCCTAGAAATTTCTGGAGGACCAAGTATGGAAATAATCTAAGAAAGGAGAAGGCATGGAATTCAATGCAGGAAAAAGGCAAAAAGAATTTCCAGGATGATAGTAAAAGGGAAACCAATATTCAGAAAACCTCTTGGAGAGAATCTACCCAGATCGGGTCAGGAGGACTCAGGGCTACAGCAACAGAGTCACCAAGGGGGAAAAGAAAAGTGGGGGGGGGGTGGAGCTAGAGGGAGAGGGAGGAAGAGAGGGAGAGAGGGAAGGAGTGAGAGAGAGAGAGAGAGAGAAAGAAAAAGAAAAGAAAGAAGACCCTATATGTTTGAATGTATTGTGACAAAATTTACAATTCTGACCAGTGCAGTTTGGGACTAAATTAAATAGGTCAATAGAAAAGTCAGAAAATTTAAAACAAATAGTATATTTAATACATAGAAAACAAAAAGTTGTATAAAAAAGTTATAGTACACTACATAGCTCAGCTGTGAGCAGTATGTACATAGTCATAATAAAATAAACATAAATGTTGATTTATCATATATGTGATAATATTAGTAGGACAGGGTGTTATATGTGTGGGGGGTGGGGGAGTGTAAAAGTATTCAATTCTCATCTTCAGTAGTGGAAACTGGGGGGGGATTAAAAAATAGTGATATAAATATGTTATTTAGGAATATTACAGTAAATAGCAAAAGGAAGAGCTAAAAGAGTCAAAAATAGAAGTTAGGGTGGGAAGCGGTAGGGCTTTGTCAAATATTTTACTTTATATTCTCTATTTTATTGTTCTTTAATTTAATATAATTACAATAAAGCACCAAAGAAAGAGGACCTTCTTCACAATTATTAAACAATCATTTCAACGGTGAAACCTAATCCTTGATATTTCTCTAACAATTCTAACAGGAAGAATATAGTTGATGGCATTTTTAAAAGAGTATCCCTTTGATTCATGAAGATTCCCTTCCTTAAGTTAGCAATAAATTCAGCTTTTATGATATTTTTTGTTTCAGATGTTAAAATGTCAATACAAACACCCATGTGTTTTAAAAACGGAAAGAAAAAAGAATTCTCCTCTTGTGAGTTGTGTGGCTTTTACACCACAGACCAGGAGTGGTAATAATATACACCTGGCCCTGCTATCTAATTGCTCTCTGAAGGTTTCACTCAAGATCAACTATTCAAAATCTTAATTGGAGGTTTTGGTAAACGTCATCTAATACTACTGCCTAAAAACCCCAATGTTGTGAGCCTATGTTGTTACTAAGGGGTGTAAAATACAACCACTTTATCTTGAAGGATTCACCAAAAACTAATATTACTTAAATTTAGATGCCTTTTTTTTCTGTTTATGTTGGAAAGCCTAAGGACATCATGACCATGCTATATTGTATAAAAATTTGAAATTCATTGTCCCATTTGTTTTTGTGTTGGAAAAGCTCCTGCATTTTTTATAATATTAAAAGAAAATAAAATAAACTCATGCTTCATTCATGAAAAAAACTTGCAGTTTTCTAAACATGACATTTGGCTACCCCAATTCAACTATTTAATAAAGTATACATGCCTGTCCCACACTGGAAACTTAGAATGTCATCCATACAGAATTTGTGAAAGAGTATAATCTCACGATTCTGCCATCCAATGCTGATCAAAAGCACAGTTTCAAAGCATGATTTTATGGGTAATTGCTTGATGATAAAAAGACCATTCTCTCCTGACAATCAGAGAGCTAGATACCAGGACCACAACATTTTTAGTCTTTGGAGAATGGCTTACACTGAATTGTTCTGTGACATTGTGCCAGCAGCTTGCTTTGAAAGATATAATAAGCAGCTCTACCAATTCCTTTATAATAACCCCATTTAACACATCCTTGATCAGCACAGATTTTTTATAAACCATCCTGTGATGGTTAATTTTATGTGTCAACTTGACTGGCCTAAGGGATGCCCAGATAGCTGGTAAAACATTATTTCTGGCTATGCCTGTAAGGGTGTTTGTGGAAGAGATTACCATTTGAATCAGTAAACTGAGTAAAGAGATCTGTCTTCACCAATGTGGGGGGGCATCATCCAATCCACTGGAGGCCCAAATGGAATAAGAAGGCAAAGGAAGGGAGAATTCTCTCTTCTCTTCTTGAGCTGGTACATCCATCTTCTTCTGCCCTCTGACAACCAAGCTCCTAGTTCTCAGGCCTTCAGACTCCAGGACTTATACCCTTTGCAACCCTGGTTCTCAGGACTTTGGGCTCAGACTGAATTACAGTAGTCTCCCTTTATCCAAGGAGGGTAGGTTCCAAGACCCCAGTGGATGCCTGAAACCACAGATAGTACCGAAACCTACATACACTATGTTTTTTCCTACGCATACATACCTAAGAAAAAGTTTAAGTTATAAATTAGACACAGTAAGAAATTAACAACAATAACTAATAGTGAAATAGAACAGTAATAACAACACACTGTAATAAAAGTTAGATGAATATGATCTCTCTCTCTCAAAATATCTGCACTCACCTGTCTTCTTGTGATGATGTGAGATGATACAATGCCTACGTGAGGAGAGGAAGCGAGGTGAAGGATGCAGGCATTGTGACATGGCGTCACTGGGCAGGACGGGATAGCTCGAGATTTCATTCCACTACTCAGAATGGCATGCAATTTGAAACTTATGAATTGTTTATTTCTGAAATTTTCCATTTAATATTTTCAGAATGTGGCTGACCTCAGGTAACTGAAACTACGAAAAGCGAAACCGCGGGCAAGGGGGGGGCTACTGTATACCACCAGCTTTCCTGGTTTTCCAGCTGCAGATGGCAGATTGTGGGACTTCTCAGCCTCCATGACGATGTGAGCCAATTTCTACAATTAATAAACAAATATATATATGGTTCTGTTTCTGTGGAGAACCCTGACTAGCGCACATCTGATTCTGAAATATTTTTCTAAAAAAAATATAAACGACTTTAGTATATAAACAACTTATTTAGAGTTTTTATACTTTCCCAATGCTCTGCATGCTAAAAATAACATTCTCAGGCATTCTTAATGCCTCAGAGTCACCTGTTGTATTAAATAGTCCTTCTGTCTCCAACTTTGCTGTCAGCTGTCACTAGCAGAATTTCTTTTCCCTTAAAATGTCCCTTCTAATTTGCTACAGAGCTCTCTTTTATGGAATCAATTTTACAAGCTGATTCTACATGGGTAGAGATTCCAACAGGCCTCTCTGAGGAAAGGCTCACTCCCAAATGGACAGTGGTCCATGGAGAGATTTGGCTACATCTTGGAGCCTAGAGTCATCACCATCAAACCCCAGCCCTGATTCCACAGCTTTCAAGCCAAACTGTCATCTTTCTAAACTACTGATTACCTCCTTACAATCCCTTTTCCTTAGAAACTTGGTCCACACACTCTCTTTTGCTTTAACTGTTAAGTGTTTACAAACTATTGAAGTTCTTTTCTTCAATGTCAATTAATCTCTCTCCAGTGAAGGGTTGATCTCCCTTTCCCAAGGGACCACCTGGTTGACTACACAAAGGTCAAATCCTAAACGCTCGCTAGCTGGCCTGCTGTTGGGTTGCTTGTGTAAGAGATTAAAAATTCTCTTCCAACCAGCCTACAACTAAGTCCACTAGGTCTGCTTGCTTTTTTAACAAAATAGAGGTGCCAAATCCAAACACAGCCTGGAGCTTCTAGGGGTGACATTAAACCAAGCTCACTGGCAATAGGCCAGGCTCATTGCAACAAGGTTCCTGTTTTCTGATGGGTAGTTTCAGGAAAACAAGCCCAAGTATAGCTCAGGACCACCAGAGATAGTCTGAAGCCTAGGCCAGAACCCTGAACACTAGGGTGGCCCTAAGGGTTACCCTCCTTGGTGATACAGGGACCCAGTTATCAGAACCAAGGGCTTCAGGATCCAGGGAAATTAGGAGGGTGCTAGAGGCCCATCTTGGGACCCTCTAGGAACACTTTTACCCCAGTGTCCACTTTTCCTAGGATCCATGATAATATGAAACCAAGACAAGTCTACCAGAGCCCCAAGTTAGTCACCATAGCCATCCTCCCCCATTTCCAGCAGTGTCTGTGCACAAGCCTAAGTTTCTAATTGAGCTGGATTTTCTGCTACCCAGACCATAGGGAATAACATCAGGAACCCACTTCTACTAATAGCACACTGATATGAAAGAAACTGAATAAAAATTCAGAGCCACTTATTGAAACTAAACTGAGATCCATACATATTCCTGGTAAAGCCCTTCAGTCACCATCAATCTCCAGGCCAGAACTGGCTCTTTATCAGCTTGCTGGTATACACAACCAAAGGTAGAGGAATGAATCTAAATGAGCTCTGGACACTAGAGGACTGGGGACAATCTGAAACCCAGACATGCCCATTTCCTAAAGTAAAATTTTGAGCTTCCCGAGGCCAAGGACAGGGCCTCATTCACTCCTAGTCCCCAGTCTGGAACACTGTAATGGATCAAGAGTAACTTGCTCAGTCAGGTGCCCAAATTTCTGCATGCTATAATCTCAAAGTAGAAGCAAGAGTTATACATTTCTCTAGGCATTTTATAGGATGATTCTTTTAGGCTGATAGATCAGAGATATAAATTGGTGTATATGGAATTTCCTGACGGAATTTTCTCTTCAGACAAGATCAGAAAGGATAGTATAATTGATAAGTGTACATGGCAACATAATGGATAAGAGTAGTCTTCTTTAGGTATCCACAAAATAGTAGAACAAGGGAATAAAACTTTCCAGAACCAAGAGTTTTGGGCCCAGAGAGATGGAGAGAATCAAAGGTATTGCTGGGAAATCTGAGAAACTAACACCAGAACCTATAAAGACAGTGTGTTGAGAAAACCCTCCTAGAAGCCATTTGGAGAGAAGGAAAGGACATGTGTCTGGCTTAGTGTCTGCTACAGAACCTTCTCCAGACTATGTATGTAGATGTCTCCACTTAATAACCTCTGATAATTAAAATAACCACTGGAAATAAAAGTGGCTCATTATAATAAACAAAAGGATTCAATACCAAGTAAAATGTATATGAAGAAACTTTTAAGGCTGGATGTTACCTTTAAGCCATGAACTGCTTTTTATTTGTTTTACTTAAATATTTTTATTGCATTTATTATGTGCCATGAACTGTTTCTAAGAAGTTTACAAATGTTAACACATGTACTCCTCATAATGACTATAGAAACAAAGACTTCCCAAATGAGAACAAGCAAATGCTGTATTTTCCCCGCTTGCTATAGCAAGGGAGTCGGCCACCATCACTTGCTTTTAGCAGAGACTCAAAGTCAGGAAGAGGAGTGAGGAAGTTTTATAGTGGAAAAAAAAGGGAAGTCTTCAGGTATATCCTGAATGGAGGCAGTTGGCATGGGGGAAGCTGTAAGCAGACTAACCAGAAGCAGGGCATCCTCTGGGATTCACTAAGGATGAATATTTGTCTTTCTCTGGTTGGTCTTAAGTTGGAAACAGGGACAAAAATTGGAGATTATGTCAGTTATTAATCAAGTGCTGATCATCTTAGGCTGATTGATACAGTTTTTCTGTTTGGCTTCCTGGATTGTTTACTAGAGATAGAGGTCTAACTTCCTACAAGTCTAACTTGTAGATAGTATGCTGGCTTCCTGAGCTGGTTACTTTAGATAATGGGTTAGTTTCCTAGGCCAGTTGCTATGGATTGTGGGTCAGAGTTCTACTTTTTATATATGGTCTGGCCATTATTCATTCGTGTATTCAGTCTCCCAGTCCTACCTTTTGGTCATTCTCTCATTTGCAAGAGGCTGACCAATTCAGGGAAAACTAGGGATCCAAATCTTCACCACTCAGACTATCCAGTTGTCTTCATAGTCAACTGTATTGCAAGATCTTCTCAACCTTTTTATCACTGTATCATCATGGTGATCATCTGACGAGACAGCAGCTATATAGAAGCATTTAAGAGTCTGGATAGAATGCAGTGGACCAGCATCATGACCACTACGACAAATATAAGAACAATCAATAATCCCTGTAAGGTCTTCAAAACCAGGAATGCCAATTGCTCAACCCAGGCCAAGAAAACAAATCCCATAGGCCATGAGGATCAATCTTAGAAAGCCAAATAGCTTTTTCCTCAAGGTAATGTATACCCTGTTCCACCTTGCCTGTTTCATTGATCCAAGTACAATGTGAAGTATTAGCAAGGGCACAGATGCCACCGTGACTAGTCAACAAGAAATCTAGAGCAATGCAATTGCACATCACAATGCATGCCAATGAGTTGAAACTAGTCTGTATTCCATCTAGGGCAGAGATGGTATCTTTAATGACTTCTGCCAGATTAGTGACAGATTTCTTACAGTCTTTTCTATTTGTTTGATTCCTACTAGTGGGAACACTGCTCTGACTGTTTGCATAAACAATGAGTCAGTAATTCCCCCAGGTAGTATGCTTGAATAATCAAGAGTGGTCTCATTTTGAAGCTCATATCTAAGTCCAAACATGGTGACTTACAGAATTTGGATCTCTGTGTACAGACAAGTCTCAGCATGCTATTCCTAAAGTGTATGAGGCGTTATTCATGATAAAGTCAAGACCTCACATTAGCTGGGTTACAGAGTTAGATCTCTATCAGTCCCTTCTAGGTAGTATTTGGCCCATTGCCCTGTGAAGGTTGTTGAATTCAAATTTATAATTACCTAGTGTCTGATCAATAGATTGTAATTATTGGTTCCTTTTCTGGCATAAAGGAATACTAGCAAAGTTCCATGTTAATTTGTTTAAGGTCAGCAGTCCATGTAGGTATAAGTGGAAATGCTATCAGCTGTAATTCCATTTGGTCCCATTTAATGAACCCAGAATTGCCCAGAGGCTTTTATCATGGGGTCCGGTAATGGATAGCACGTCCAGGAGTCAGTAAGATTGAAGGCAATGGTTACTGTTTGGATAATCTAAGAATGATGTTGGTATGAGTATGTTTTGACCTAACAATTATAAGGAGGGAAGAAAAGAGAAAAAGGGCCATTATGAGTGGACAAGAAGAAGGGGCCTATAAAAAATGAGGAGAAGGATTATATGCAAACAGATAAACAAAACAGGAATTAGATAGGGGTCTTAGTCCAACATCTTGGGCAGAAGCTGCCAACTATCCATCATCATCTGCTTGTTCTGAAGTTCTTGAGTCAGCTGTCTACTTCTGAAGATCAGCTGCTTCTGAAGGATCTCTGAGAATTCTCAGTTTGACTTCCCCTATTGGAATAGCCTTCCAGTTGTGTGGAATTCTGAATTTCATTTTTAATTGTGAAACGTGAACCCAAGGACTAACTCCCTGGAGTTTCACTGCTGTGTTTGTTATTAATGGTGCCTGATATGGTCCCTTCCAACAAGTGTCAAAAGCAGTTTTTCTCTGATGTCACTTCCATTAGGTGGAATCTCCTGGTTGAAGATCACGATGAGGCTATTTAGGAAAATCTTGTGGGAAAGGGACCTTAACCTGTTGGCGATAGGACTGGGTATAGCACGTGAGTCCCTTGCAGTGTTCGGCCATGTCCACATGCAGCAGGGCAGAGCCTAGTATTGGAGGTGAAATCCTAAATGCATGGACCTTCCAGTTACTAATTCATAGGAGGATAATCAATGTGTCCCTGAGAGAGTGGACTGTATGGCCATAAAGGTTGGTGGGAGTACTTTTGGCCAAGGGAGCTCAAGAGTTTCTGAAAGTTTTACTAATTTCAACTTAAAGATGCCATTGGTCCTTTCAACCTTTCCAGACTGAGATTGAGAGTGATAAAGACAGTGTAGTTTTTGAGCAAGGGGTAACGTCTTACAGAGTTCTTTTATAATAGTTCCTGTAAAATGTGTGCCTCAATCACTTGATATAAAAGTTGGAATGCCCTAGGTTGGAAACCCAAAATCAAGCAGCTTTTTAACAACTGTAAGGGCTATAACTTTTCAGCAAGGAAATGCTTCAATCCATTCTGAAAATAGACATATAATAACTAAAACATATTCAAATTTCATGGAGGGTGGAGGCTGGATAAAATCCATCTGAAGGTGTTCAAAGGGACTTTGAGGTTTTGGTTCCTAACCATGTCCAACCTTTTCGGTTTTTCCAGGATTATGTTGTTGACAGGTGACACATGACCCAAAAATATGCTCTGATATCTTTTCAAAGTTTCCCTATCAAAGTTGATTTATGACACTAACCAATTTGTCTATTCCATGATCAGTAGTTTCATGGAGAAACTTAGCTAATAGCCACTTGAGATCACCTGGTGCTACCAAGTGCCCATCTTGAGAGTGCCAGAGAGTACACCGAGGGAAGGGCCCAACTAGATGTTTTCCAATCTTCCTTTTCAAAATCAAGGCTAAACAGTGATATTTTATAATGGCCTCTTTGAATCCCTCCAGGGATTTATCCTTTGAGGGTTTAAATAGGCTCATAATTTTGGTTAAAGCAGCTCGTTTGGTATAATGATCTGCCGGAACATTTCCATATTATCTTTTTACATGGGTCTCAACCTTTACAATAGCCACCTCTCTAGGAAGTAGGAGTGCATCTAAAACTTCCTTAATTTGCTATCTTTTCTTTTTCATTTTTGAGGAAGATTCGCCCTGAGCTAACATCTGTTGCCAATCTTCCTCTTTTTGCTTGAGGAAGATTCGCCCTGAGATAACATCTGTGCCCATCTTCCTCTATTTTGTATGTGGGTCATCACCACAGCATGGCTGATGAGTAGCATAGGTCTCCACCCAGGATCTGAACTCGCAAACCCAGACCACTGAAGCAGAGCGTGCCAAATTTAACCACTATGCCACAGGGCCGGCCCCACTTGCTGTCTATTTTTAATGGGAGTTCCAGCAAAGGTGAGACACCCTCTTTGTTCCCAAAGCATCTCAAAGTCATGTACTACCACAAGAGCATATCAGTATGTATATTTACTTTCTGGTCTTTTGCTAGTTGACAAGCTCTAGCAAGTGCAATAAGTTCTTTCATCTGGGCTGATTTTACCTCAGGTCAAGGACTATATTCTTTGATTAGTGATTGCATATTCTGCTTGATAACTTCAAGTTTCAGTTTTGAGATATGATCCATCAACAAATAATATTAGGCTAGCATTCTCAATAAGAGTCTCCAATAAATCTGAGTGAGGGACAGAGAGTTTCCTAACTAAAGTAAGACAATCACGAGGCTCCCCTTCTTCTGGTAGGGGTGGGAGAGTGGCAGAATTCAGGGTGTTATGGTGGTAAATAAAACTGTCAGGAGTAATAGAATCTCATAAGAGGTTAATTGGCTGACTGAAATTGTTTTGTGTTCTCAGTCGGTAGTAATATCTATGCTGCCTGAGGAACCATAAGGTCAAGCAATGAACAGCAAAAGCATCAACAAGTTCACAGCAGCAGCTACTGCCGTAAGACAGGGGGAATAAGTGTTTGCAACTGGATCAAGGGTGAGGCTATAGTAAGTGACGGGTTTTTGATGGTTCCCATGAAGTTGAGCTAAAACCCCAAGAGCCTGTCCAGATCACTCGTGCACAAATAGACGAAATGACTTTGCAGTTAGGGATGCCTGGGGAAGGAGGCTGCTGACGAGCCTTCTTCAGGTTACAGAGGGTCTGTTCATGTTTGGGCTCCCAGAGCGGACAGTGTCCTCCTTTGAACTTAGTCAATTCATAAAGAGTTGTTGCAATCTCAGAAAAAAATGAGTACCCATTGTCTGCAATATTCAGTTAAACCCAGAAATTCTCTCAATTGTCATTTTGGGGGGATCTAGGATAAGTTTGAATAGCCTTTATCTATCAGGAGAGAGTGTTTTTCCCTCTTTAAATAAGTCATGCTCTAAATAATGAAATGTATTCTAACAAAATTGTAATTTATCTTTTGAAACTTTATGTCTCTTTCTGCTTAAGCTGAGAATAAGTAAATGGAATCCTTTCTACAGGCTTCCTTGTCCCTAAACAAAGTAGACCATCTACATGTTGTATCAAAACTGAATCACAGGGGAAATTTAGATCTTTTAAATCTTGATTGAGGACCTGGGAAAATTAGGAGAAGGCTTCAGTGAACCCCTGGGGCATGACTGTCCAGCTATATGGTTGTCCTCTTCAGGTGAAGGCAAAAGGGCATTGACTCTCTGGTCTAGAGGCACACTGAAAAAGGCAGAGCAAAGATCCCCTACAGTGAAGCAAGTGGTTTCAGGAAGAGTTGATGACAGGATGATATTCGGGTTAGGTACTACCAGGAAGTGAGAGATAACAGTTTTGTTGATGGAACTGAGATCTTGAACAAATCGATATCCTCATCCATTTGGTGTCTCTACTTGCAGGATGGGAGCATTACAAAGGCTGGTGCAGGGCATAAGAAGACCTTTGCATACAAAGCTTTCAACTATAGGTTTGCTCCCTTTGCTTCTGGCTTCAAGGGATATTGGGGAAGTTTAGGTAAGGGTTTGGTAGGATCTATGTGAATTTTTATAGGTTCTGCTCCTATTATTTTGCCAATGTCTGTGGAAATTTTAGCCCATAAAGTGTCAGGTACAGTGTCAAGATCCTTATCTGGGGCATACATTAACTATAATGGGGGAGGCAAAGGTATATCCAGAGCAGACACAACTTGATTATGAATAGAAGAGTCCTCTGGAACCTCAAGAGATAGTCCCGTGGGTGTGCAGTTAATATTATTCCATTTGCAGCATAAGTCTCTCCCAGTTAAACTTGCAGAGGTGGCATAACAGAGCAGGAAGAGATATTTTTCGGTCAAGGGCCCAAGGGTCTAAGGGATGGGAGATAGGGAAAATCTGTGGGTTATCTGAAATATCTACCACTGTGTAGTATGTTCATTAGGAAGAAAAAGTAGAGCAAAGGTGACACGGTGTAATGCAGAAATAGTAGCACCCATATCTACCAGGAATTGATGAAGACGACCACCTATATTTATAGTTAATTCACCTTGAGTATTTAAGGATATGGTAGGATATTGGGTGCTTTTTCCTTCCTTGGAGGGCCCTCATTGATCTGAATTGAGGGATTTTTCTTTGTCTTGGTTTTTCTTTCATAAGATGGAACAATTTTTTTTTTTCCAATGTCCTTTCTGTTTACAATATCTACAGTTCTTGTCAGTAAGTGGTTGGTTGGGAAGTGGGCCACCTTGCTATTTAATCTCCAATGCCACAAGTTTACTTTGGTTTGTGTCTCGTTTTTGTTCTAAAGTCTTTTCAGAATGTTCTGCCAGGTGTTGCAGTTCAGCTAAAGAAAATATTTCGCATTCTTTATTGGTCAGAGAAACAAAACCAATAGGAGATATCTATATCTATAACTATATCTATGTATCAACCTACCTATATCTATATATATGAGGAGAGAGAGAGAGAGATAATTATTATAAGGAATTGGCTCATGTGATTATGGAGGCTGACAAGTCCCAAGATCTGCAGTCAGCAAGCTGGAGACCCAGGAGAGCTGATGATGTTCCAGTCCAAGTCCAAAGGCCTGAGAACACAGAGAGTCAATGGTATAGTTCCAGTTCAGATGCCAGCAGGCTCAAGACCCCATCTCAGGCCATCTGCAAGCTAGAAGCCCAGAAAGTCCAGTGCTGTAGTCCCAGACCAAATCCAAAGGCCTGAGAACCAGGGTAGCCAATGGTTTAAGTTCTAGTCTCAGTCTGAAGGTCTGAGAACTAGGAGCTCTGATGAGCAAGGGCAGAAGAGGGATGTTCCAGGTAAAGCAGAGAGCAAATTTGCCCTTCCTCCTCCTTTTTGTTCTATTCAGGCCCTCATTGGATTGGATGATGGCCCACACATTGGTGAGGGCAATCTACTTTACTCAGTTTACTGATTCAAATGCTAATATCTTCCAGAAACACCATCATAGACACACTCAGAAATAATGTTTTACCAGCTATCTGGGCATCCCTTAGTCCAGTCAAGTTGAATCATGAAATTAACCATCACACTGGGTTTCCTTGTTGCCTCCCTTATATCCTGGACAGGGTGCTGCAGAAGCGTCCAACCTGGAATCATCAATAGGCACAGATGGAAAAAGCTCCAAGGAAAGCCTGTGCCTCCCAGTGAAGGACTGGGGAAAGGGTGACCTAACAATAGAATCTTTTGGGTAGTACCTGCCTTACTCCAGCCAAACACCAAAAGGAAAAACCACAGCCACCCCCATCTCCCTATGGTCTCAACAGGGCTAGGCAGGGAGTCAATCTACCATCCCACCACCACTCCATCCCTCAGAAGCAGGCATGAAGTGGTGTTGGCATCAGTGGGGCAAAGCAAGGAGCTGATCTTCCATCATCCCCTGGAGGAAGCAGGTGATGCTCTGATTCCCCCACCAGGATAGTGTCAGCAAGGTCCAGGGGAGCTGAGCCCCCAGCCCCATCTAACAATAACAAGATTGAATGAGGTCATGCAAAGCAGAGCCAGTTGGCATTCCTGCCCTCCAACTCTAAGTATCTGCAGGGCCCTGTGGGGACCAGAGCCTTTGTCCCCAACCAGCAGCAACTAGGTGAAATGGAGTGGTATCAGGTGGATTAGTCAACACTCTACTCCCACACCTCCTCTCCCTGATGGCAGCAGGGCCCAGTGGGTAGCTGACCTTACTCCCCCACTTTGAAACAATGAAGTGGTGCAAGTCAGTGCCCCACTTTGGCCAGGAAGGTGACAGTGGGGCCATGGGGGGAAGCTGAACTTCCACCCCATCTGTCTGCAAGGAGGCAATGTGAATCAATGCCTCACTTTTTCCAGAGTGGTGTCAACAGGGCCCAGAAGAAAGTTTAACATACCTGGCCCTCCAGCCACATCACAACAGGGGGACTGCCTGCTAAAAACAGAAAATGAAAAAGCATTTGGCATCTCATAATATAATATTCAAAATATTCAGGAGAGAATTTAAAAAGTTACTTGCCATACCAAGAACCAAGAAAATTAGAACATGAATTTTAAAAAGCAATTAAGGCCAAGATAGGTTCACTGGTGAATTCTACCAAACATTTAAGAAAGGAATTATACCAATTATCTACAATCTCTTCTAAGAGACAGAAGCAGAGGGAATACTTCCTAACTCATTCTGTGGGCCAGCCATACCCTAATACCTAAACCAGACAATACAAAAAAAGAAAGTTACAGACCAATATCTCTCCTGAACATAGACACAAAAATTCTCAATTAAGATATTAGCAAATCAAATCCAACAATGTATAAAAAGAATTATGCATCACCAAGAGGTATCATTCCAGGTATGGAAGTCTGGTTCAACATTCAAAAATCAGTTAACGTAATCCATCACATCAACAAGATAAGAAGAAAAAAATCACAGGATTATATCAATAGATGCATAAAAAGCATTTGACAAAATCTAACACCCATTCATGATAAAAAAAAAAAAACTCTCAGCAAACTAAGAATAGAGAGGAACTTCCTCAATTTGACAAAGAACATCTACAAAAAACCTATGGCTAACAACATATTTAATGGAAAAAAAACTAGAAGCTTTTCCACTAAAGTTAGGAAAAAGGCAAGGATGTCCCCTCTCACCACTCCTTTTCAACATCATACTGGAATTTCTAGCTAACGCAACAAGACAAGAAAAGGAAAAAAAGGTATACAATTGGAAAGGAAGAAGTAAAACTGTCTTGGTTCATAGATGACATGATTGTCTATGCAGAAAATCTGAAAGAATTGAAAAAACAATCCTAGAGCTGAGAAGTGAGTATAGCAAGCTTGCAGGATACAAGGTTAAAATGCAAAAGCCAAATCACTTTCCTATGTACCAGGATGAAGAAGTGGAATTTGAAATTAGAAACAATACCGGGGCTGGGCCGGCGGCTTAGCAGTTAAGTTCGAGTGTTCTGCTTCGGCAGCCCAGGGTTTTGTTTTGGATCCTGGGCGTGGACCAACACACGACTTGTCAAGCCATGCTGAGGTGGTGTCCCACATAGACCAACTAGAAGTATGCACAACTATGACATACAACTATCTACTGGGGTTTTGGAGAGAAAAAAGTAAAAAAAAAAAAAAAGAAACAAACAAAATACCATTTACATTAGCACCCAAAAAAAATGAAATACTTAGGTATAAATCTAACAAAATATACACGAGATCTATATGAGGAAAACTACAAAACTCTGATGAAATAAATCAAAGAAGAACTAAAGAAATGGAGGGATATTCCATGATCATAGATAGGAAGACTCGATGTTGTTAAGATGTCAGTTCTTCCCAACTGGATCTATAGATTCATTGCAATCCCAATCAATAGCCCAGAAAGTTATTTTGTGGATATCAACAAACTGATTCGAAAGTTTATATGGAAAAGAAAAGACCCAGAATAACCAACATAATATTGAATAAGAACAAAGTCAGAGGACTGACACTACCTGACTTCAACTTGACTTACGATAATGCTACAGTAATCAAGGCAGTGTGGTATTGGTGAAATAAGAGGCAAATAGATCAATGGAACAGAATAGAGAGCTCAGAAATAGATCCACACAAATATAGTCAACTGATCTTTGACAAAGGAGCAAAGGCAATACAATAGAGAAAAAACTGTCTTTTGAACATGCAAAAAAAAATGAATCTAGACATAGACCTTACATCCTTCACAAAAATTAACTCAAAATATATAATAACCCATACACAAAACACAAAAACTATGAAACTGCAAACACAAAATTATAAAACTCCTAGAAGATAACATAGAAGAAAATCAAGATAACCTTGGGATTGATGATGACTTTTTAGATACAACATCAAAGGCATGCTCCATGAAAGAAATAGTTGATAAGTTGGACTTCATTAAAATGAAAAACTTCTGCTCTATGAAAGATACTGCCAATACAATGGAAAAACAAGCCACAGACTGGGAGAAAAATATTTGCAAAAGACAACTTCTAATAAAGGACTGTTATCCAAAATACACAAAGAACTCTTAAAACTCAACAATAAGAAAATAAAAAACTCAATGAAAAAATGGGCAAAAGACCTGACCAGAGAACTCACCAAAGAAGATAATATAGATGGCAAATAAGCATATGAAAAGATACTCCACAACATATGTCATCAGGGAAATGCAAACTAAAATAGCAATGAGAAACCACGACACATCTATCAGAATGGCCAAAAGCTGGGAACTGACCATGTCAAATGCTGGCAAGGATGTGGAGCAATAGGAACTCTCAGGCATTGCTGATGGGAATGCAAAAGGTACAGCCACAAAATAGTTTGGTGGTTTCTCACAAAACTAAGCATACTCTTACCATACAATCCAGCAATTGTGCTCCTTGGTATTTACCCAAAGGGGTTTAAAACATGTCCACATAAAAACCTGCACATGGATGTTTATAGCAGCTTTATTCATAATTGCCAAAATTTGGAAGGAACCAAATGTCCTCCAGTAGGTGAATGAATAGATAAACTATGGCACATCCAGACAGTGGAATATTATTCAGCTCTAAAAAGAAATGTGCAATCAAGCCATGAAAAGACATGGAAGAAACTTAAATGCATATTACTAAACCAATCTGAAAGAAGCCAATCTGAAAAGGCTACATACTGTATGATTCCAACTATGTGACATTCTGGAAAACACAAAACTATGGAGACAATAAAAAGATCAGTGGTTGCTAGGGGTTGGGGGGGATGAATAGGTGGAGCACAAAAGATTTAGGGCAGTGAAACCATTCTGTACGACTATAATGGTGGATATATGCCGTAATACATTTGTCAAAACTCATAGAATGTACCATACCAAGAGTGAACCCAAGTGTAAACTATAAACTTGGGTGATCATGATGTGTCAATGTAGGTTCATCAGTTGTACCAAATATACCACTCTGGTGCAGGGTGTTGATAGGTGGGGAGGCTGTGTGTGTGTAGAGGTAGGGGACATATGGGAACTCTTTGAATCTTCCACTCAATTTTGCTGTGAACCCAAAACTGCTCTAAAAAATAAAGTGTGGTTTCCTTTTAAGGCAGTCAACAGATGCCAACACCAACTGAATTATCCAACAAGGACTTTAAAGCAGCCATCATAAAAATGCTTCAACAAGCAACTACAAGTTCTCTTGAAGCAAATGAAAACATAGAAAATCGCAGCAAAGAAATAGAAGTTGCAAAAAAGAAACAAATGGAAATTATAGAACTGAAAAACACAATAACCAAATAAAAATTTGCTGATTGGGCTTAATAGTAGAGAGGAGATAGAGAATAGAATCAGTGAACTTAAGGGCAGATCAATAGAATTTATGCAATTGGAACAACAGACAGAAGAAAGACTGAAAAAAATGAACAGTCTCAAAGTCCTATGGGACTATAACAAAAGGGAACATTGTATCATTGGAGTCACAGAAGGAGGGGAGAGAGAGAGAGCAGGACTGAAAAATTGTTTGAAATTTGGTGAATGACACAAACCTACAGATTCAAAAAGCTGAATAACCACAAGTAGGATACACCCAAGGAAATTCACACCAAGACACATCATAATTAAACTTGTAAGAACTACAGACAAAAAAAAGTCTTGAAAGAAGCCAGAGGAAATAAGATGCATTATTTATAGGGAAATACCAATTTGAATGAAAGTGGATTTCTCATCTGAAACCAAGAAGGAAAGAAGTGGCACAACATGTTTCAAGTACTTTTTTAAAAAAATAAAGAACTATCAAGTACAAATCTATATTCAGTGAAAATATCCTTCAAAAATGAAGGGGTGGTAAAGACATTCTCAGATGAAGAAAAACTAAGAATTTGTTGCTAGTAAAAAGATCTTTAAAGAATGGCTGAAGAAAGTTCTCTAAACAAAAAGGAAATGATAATCCAAGATGAATGCTTGGAACTTCAGAAAAGAAAAAAGAATACCAGAACAGGTAAAAATAGAGGTAAATACAATAGACTATCTTACTTCTCATGAGTTTCTTAAATCATACTTGAGGGTTAAAACAATAATTATAACACCATCTGGTGTGGTGATCAATGAATGTAGAGAAAATACTTGAGACAAATATATTTCAAAAGTGGAAAGGGTAAAAGAACATAAATAGAGCAGGTTTTCTACACTTCACTTGAAGTGGGAAAACATTGACAGCAGTAGAATGTGACACTTGACATACAGATATTGTAACACCTAGAATAAGCACTAAGAAAACCATAAAAAGAGATGTACTCAAAACCACTATAAATAAATCAGATGGAATCCTAAAAATTGTTCAAGTAACCCACAGAAAGTTAGAACAAGAAACAGAGGAATGAGAAACAAGGGAAATAAACAGAAAACAAATAATAATATGCCAGAGTTAAGCCCTAACATACACAAAAAGGCAAGCTACAAACTAGGAGAAAATGTTTGTAAACCACATATCCAACAAAGTATCAGTATCTAGAACATATAAAGAACTCTCAAAACTCAACAATAAAAAAAGAATCCAATTAGAAAATGGGCAAAATATATGAAGAGACATTTCATCAAAGAGGATATCCAGATGGCAAATAAGTACATGAAAAGATGCTTAACATCTTTAGCCATTAGGGTACTGGAAATTAAAACCACAATGACTTAGCAGTACATAAATATCAGAAAAGCTAAGATTAAAAATAGTGAGAACACCAAATGCTGGCAAGGATGTGGAGAAATCGGATCGCTCATACATTGCTGGTAGGAACATAAAATAGTACAGTCACTCTGGAAAACAGTTTGGCAGTTTCTTGTAAAACTAAACATACAACTACCATATGACCCAACCATTGCATTCTTGGGCATTTATTTCTCAGATAAATGACAATTATTTTCAAACAAAAACCTGTACACAAGTGTTCATAGCAGCTTTATTCATAATAGCCCCAAACTGGAAACAATCCAGATGTTCTTAAACAGGTGAATGGCTAAACAAACTATATCACATCCATACTATGTAAACTAGTCAGCAATAAAAAGAAACAAGCTATTAATACAAGCAACAACTTGGAGGAATCTCCAGGGAATTATGCTGAGTGCAAGAGCCAATCTCAAAATATGACAAACTGTGTGATTCCAAGCATATAACATTCTTGAAATGACAAAACTGTAGAAATGGAGAAGAGATTAGTGGTTGCCAGGGTTCAGGGATGGGAGGTGGGGCAGGTGTGTCTATGAGAGTAACACCAAGGTTTTTTGTGTTGATAAAAATATTCTGTATCTTGGCTGTGTCAATATCCTGGTTGATATATTTGCAAAATGTTACCATTGGGGGGAAACTGGGTAGAGGGTACACAGGTACAAATGCATGTGAATCTACAATTATCTCAAAAATGAAAGTTCAATCAATTTTTTTCAGAACTTTTTTCTGGGATATGTTATCTGTTCTTATTTATTGGCCTATAGAAAAATTAATGTTTAATACCTAAAGTAGGCACATTTAATTTCAACTATGCTGGTAAGTCTGGTCCCAATGAAGGATATTCAACTTGTTTCAACTCCACAATTACTAAAATTAATATATATTACAAATAAGCTCTGTATAATGCTTCCTAATCCTGATATAGCCGGATGAAACCAGTACTGACCATCAAAAGATGGGGAGGCTGATAGCTAATTTTCATCCTCTCTTACTAAGATCAGGAATACCACCACCCTCTAAAAAACATAAATTATTATGCAAGAGGATGGTATCCTGCTCTTGCCCAGGTGACCAGTGATCTCTGTGATGCTACATCTGGTGGGCACTCTTCTGTCTCCACATTCCACAGCTCTCAGCTGACCAGTCTCTTCTCCTGAAGCTCTTCTGACTTGGCATCTGTGCCATCATTCTCCCATGGTTTTCGTCTACCTCATTGGTGCCTCTTCTCAGTGTCTTTTGCAGGCTATTCCTCTCCTTATCCACTGGCCAAATGTTGGAAATCTCAGAGTTCATTTCTCTTTATTTATAGTCTCCACCTGGGCGATGCCATCTATTTCCGTATGTAAATACCATCCTTATGTTGATGACTCCCAAATTTACATCTCCTATCCACATACCTCTTCCCTGAACTATATGCTCATATATCCAACTTTCCACTCAAGTATTTCACAGGCATCTCAAAATTAACATGTCTAAAAATGGACACATGCATGATTTACACACACACACACACATACACATTGCCAAGTCTTTGCTGTCTTAGTAAATGGCACCATTATCTATCCATTTGATAAGCCCAAAATCTGAGACCACCTTGATCTCTCCCCAAATCTAATTGTTCAGCATGTTATTTCTGCCCCCCCAAATATATCTCAAATCTCTTCACACCCCTCTTCTCCATTGTCACCCCATTAGTCCATGCTACCATCAACTTTCTCCTGGACTACTGTAAGAGCCTCTGTACTGATCTGTCTGCTTCCTCTCTTGGCATGTAAATTGGACCAAGTCATTCCCCTAATGAAAACCCGTCAGTGGCTTCCCATTGTACTTCAGTAAAGCCTAAACTCTTTACAACGGTCTGCAAGACCCAGCCTGGCCCTTGCCCACCTCTCCAAACTCAACACCTGTTCACCATCCATGCTCCTGTCAGGATGACTGAACACACCAGTTCTTCACTTTAGAGCCCATCAGGTTTCTTCTGACTAAATCACTCTTCCTCTTACTTTTCACATGGCAGGCTCCTTCTTGCCTTTCAAGTCTAAGATTAAATATTGCCCCTTTAAAGAGATCTTCCCAAAAGTACACCCACACGCTGTTATCTGTCATTGCAGCCTATTCATTTACTTTATTTCACTTATCAAAATTATGCATATATTTGTTTGTTAGGAACTGGATTTTGCACACCACTGAGTTCCCAGCACCCGGTCCAGTATAATAGTACATTGAATAAATGCCTATTGGATAAATAAATGATTGAATGAGTGAATGAATATGACAGAAATAAAACTAGTTAGCTTTAGTTGTGAATAGAGGAAAAGGACAAAAGAGAGAGAAAAAAGGAAAATGAAAATGAGAAATAAAGAAGAAATACAGATAAAATTGTACTTAGACCTCCTATTTTAAAAAATTGGTTTCGCTTAGGGTTTAAGAAATTGTTGTGAAGGTGCAACTCAATTCATTACTCAGGAAATTAACCTGGCTGGTTCACGTTTGGCATTTGTGGTTGGTTCACGTTGTCTCAAGAGTTGGGTTTACAGGAATCTGTACAGTCATGTAAGTGAACACACACACACATCCACTGGATCACTGCAAAAATGATAAAGATGACTCAACCTCTATTCTCACCCCCAGATAATTTATCTGGCTTAAGAAAATGCCTATAAACCTAGTGACTTTTGAATATATCTAGGGCATTTTATCACCAAAAGACCATCTGAATTAAATAAGTTCTTCCCCATTAGAGGAAATTAACTTTTGGAAGCAGGGTAATTCGTAGGTTCTGAAATCACATATCTTTAAATGCAAGGCAATTTTTTTTTATTATATTGAATTAGCACACTCTTGAGAAATTAGTTACCTTTTTAATATCATCAAAGCCAGGCATCACATTATCTTATTTACAAATCAATATCTCAGCTCACTGGACAGAACTCTGAGCAGACTTATTGATCGATCAGCAGGCTAGGATGCTAGTATATGAATTATAGAGGAGACTTGCCAAGGTACACAGCAGGATTAATTAATAAGGATATAGCAATTTGATCATACCATTTTTGAAGGCAGAGTTCATCTGATTAATGAGAAAATTACAGTGGAACCCAAGAGCATTCCTGGGAATTAATGGTCATGGGGGGAACACTAAGAACTTCAGACTTTGTTTACCCCATTATGCCCAGCCATTAACCCCAGCTGCTCATTAATCCCTTTGGAACTCCATTTTGCTGATCTTGCTCTATGGTTGACATCACTTCCGCAATCCTCCTCCAGCTACTTCCACCACCACCACCACAACCACCATCACCTTGCCATTTGAAGTTAATCTAGAGTCCCTGAAAGAGAATGGCTGGGTGATACAATAATATCTCTTGGTATTGGGAGTAGAGGGGAAATGAAAGTGGTTCTGGGCTGTGATAAATCTATCAGGAATTAATTTCCCTAACCCCAAGTGATCAGATATAATTATTACAGATATAATTATGACTATATTCCTGTTTTCACCTGGAGAATAATGTCCACCTTAAATCAAAGTATTGTATTTACTTTACTACTATCTACACACTTTTTCTATTGAATGTTCAGAAACTATTGCCAAATAAATTAAAATATACAAAATCAACATTTATTGAGCACCATGGGACATACAAATATGCTTCTTGTACTTGATAACTTTAAAGTGTAAGTGTAGAAACAAAGTTGAAACATGTATTGGGTGAATAACTATAGAAAGGAGACTACAAAACTGTCCTTGATAAATTGCCAAAGAGCCATTCAACCAGAAAAAAAGGAAAGGTGTTCAAAAAAGGTCTGAATGACCTTGGAAGATTTATATAGAGTAGAAAGAATTGAATTGGCTTGTGAAGAACGCTAGAATTCAGAGCAGGAGAGAAAAAATCAAGCAATCCAACCAACCGAAATCCGTGTACAGTGAGCTCCCGGCAACTGAGCGAACTAGTCTGGGTGACAGAGAGTTTGAGGATAAAAATGGTCAGAAATTAAGCCAAGAAGAGCTGGTTGCCTACTTCAAGATGGCATGAGAAGTCCACTTAACTCCCTCTCAAGTATAAAAATATGGCAGAATCTTTATCAGCTCCAGGCATAATACGGTATTTACTAAAAGTCAGAAATTTCTAAAAAATTCTACAAGATATAGTACAACTGAAATCAAATTGAAGGAAGGCCCCACCATGCCAACTTTTAATGTATCAAAGCAAAGTAGGCAGGAAATAAGGAGTTGGGATTCCTGAGAGAAAAAAATTACACATCCAGCAAACTCTGAGTTATGGGCCTGGAGACAGTAGGGGCTGTACAGGGAGAGCAGGAGCCAACGTCACCCTCGGAGTCGTGTTTGGAGGGCAGGAGACACCAAGGGCAGGAGGCCCCAGAACATGCCCTCCCTCCAGCCACACTAAAACAGGCAGGATGTTAAGATTAAACAGACAGAGGTGATTTTATTCATCAGAACTCCTCTGAAGTGGAGTGCTGACTTTCTCCTCATGACAATGTCTTGATAAGTCTTGAAGCAGAAGGTGAGATCCCGCCAAGTGTCTGGCTAGTGCCTACATCAGGAAAAAAGAGTGAGGGTTTGTTCTGGTTATGGGGAACTCCTGAGGTTCTCAGGAGAAATTAGAGAGGAGGAGGAGGACGGAAAGGACCCATAAAGCTGGGCACAGCATGAGGACACACCCGCAATGTGATGGCTGAAAGGAGACTTTGGGAAGAACAAGAATATCAAGGAGAGGGGTTTACTTGCTGTGGGGTGTGCAGGGTAAACGCCTACACGTGAATACACATCTCCCTGCTGAAATCTTTAGGAAAGTCCACATGGCTTTTAAGGTCTTCTTGTGTGGATAAATTCTTCTGAGGGATAATAAAGTCTCCATTCAAACTGGTGTATGGGGAGAATGGGGGTGGACAGAGGATACAAGTCTTGACAAAGAAGCAAAGTACATCATAACAACCCGGAATTAGTAAAAAAAAAAAAAAAGTCGTGGGGTGAGCTCTCGACTTTTCCAGGATGTGCTTGGCAGACAGTCAAAGCTAATTATGCCGAGATCACTGAGGGAGCACAGGAGAGGCGAACGGGTGGGGGCGTCTGGGATACAGTGTCTGGTGGGAGGAATTTAAAAAAAAATCAAAAAACCTTTCCATCTTCAGGAGACTATAAATTAAAAGAATTTAATCATATTTAATACTGTTAGTTGATAAATAAAGCAGACACTAAAATCTGGTGAGACCCACCTGAATGCTCCAGCACTCATAAAAAGCAAGAAATAGCCAATTTGCTTTAGCACAGTAGTGGGAAACATTCTTCCTAAGGGCAGAGCCAGAGGCCTGCTAATAAGAGAAGGATTCTTTTCTTTATATAGGATTAGACTGTGTTGTTTATTTAAAAAAATTCCCTTATAGACAGTTGACTACTTGATTGCCTAGCAGTTCTACTAACAGGAAGATTACACTAGAATTGAGCCATTGTTCACCTTCCCTGGGCTCCAGCCCATTCTCCTGCCTGAAAACTTGTGCAGAGCAAACATCATCTTTTCTGGTAAACTCGTGGAGAACCAGGATGGTTTCAGAGAGGAAGCAAGAAACATCTCCTCCTGTGGAACGCGTGTAGTTTTCTTGAGGGAGGACAGGGGTTACCCAAATAAGAATCTTGAAGAAGGGGGTATATAAGATCCAGAGCATGAGTCTCAGGGCAGGAGAGTTAGAGACATGAAGACCTAATCTTCATGTTGCTCTGTAGGACAGCAAAGGCTGTCCCTTGAGAAGTGAAAAGGAAGACGATCAGCTATATCTGGAAGATATTTGACACAGCATCAGAGTTCCCTATTTTATGTTTCACTTTGGCTCTAGCTTCTGCCCTACTTCCAACAGGCTTTAATCAAGCAGTAACAACATCCTCCAAGTCAGAGAGGCAAAGGCTGGAGCTGAGGGTGACAATGACACAAAGCTTGACCCCATAAGCAACTTCATAAAATGCAACGTGGGTCAACGTCCCAGGGAGAGAGCTGTAGTGTCCACCTCACTTATCACGTGTCAAGTGGGGCTGTTGCCTTGGTAGGCTCCTCACAAGGATGGTCAGGCACCAGTTAGCCCAAGGGTGATGGCCTCCACTGACTTTCGCTGCCACAATAAACAAGGGAAAAAAATAGCCTGGCTCAGTTGTGAAGTTCTGGGCCATTCAACTGCCTTGGGCTACGGCTCTCCTAACGCTTTTCACCAACAGTTAGAAATTAAACTAGCAAAATAAAACGATAGAAAAGATAGGTGGGCCTCTTTCCCCTTTTCCTGGGACTGAAAGATTAAAACAGAGACTCACAGCATCTCTGAATCTCCAATTCTTAACACTGGAAATTGTAGGCAAATTTACCTGTAAGATTAAGCTAAAAAGGGAAATCACCAGATGCCTGGTTTAAAAGAAGTGAACCAACCTGGGGAAAGGAAGTACACGTCTCTCTATGAAATAACTTTTCTGCAAGAAACATACAATAGACTGCAAAATACCCTATTGCATTATCACTACAATTTAGAAGGATGTTCCATCTAAGAAATAGGGGAAATCCAGATCAGGGAAGTCAATTTTAGACGTAAAGGAAATTACAGCTATATGAAATAAAATGGAAGCATTAAACTTTGAGTTAGATATCACAGAATTAATGTAGAAAATTGGAAGTCTAGCTTGAGAAATTTTCCCAGAACTCAGAGGAAACATACCGGTGATGAACAAAAGAAGAGATGGGGGAGGCTGTCTCATAGTGGTTTAGCCTAGTCCAGGAGTCACTCAGGCCTGGGTTTGAATTCTGGCTCTGCCACTTACTAAATATGTGAACTAGGGAACTATGTAGCCTTTCTATGCCTTATTTTCTTATCTATAAAGTAGGACCAACCAATAATTATAGTATCTGAGTCATTGTTAGAAGATTTAAATGAGAAAATGTATATAATGAATGTGGCAGAGGGCCCTGCACTTAGAAAACACCCAATAAATGTTACTGGTGATGCTGTTTCTGGTGCTGATGAAAATGATGATGCTAATGACAATAACAATCCAGAAACATAAATATACTTGTAATAAGAACTGCAGCATGAGAGAAGGAAGTAGATGGTGCAATATGTCCAAGAAGATGTTTTGGCTACAAGTAATAGAAAACCCCATTAAAGTAGGAAAGTTCACTGACTCACAAGAAAAGAAGTCCCAAGGGAGGGCAGCCTCTCAACCATAGTCCAAATTCTTTCTATGTCTATATTCTACTGGTTCAGAGTGTCAGCTGTTCCCCTCAAGTTGGCCAGATGGGTTCAGCAGCTCTAGGTCTCACATCCCCACACACCAACATCTACATAAGAAAAAAAAAAAGACTTTTTCCTTGTGATCCTCTTTGAAGCAAAGAAACCTTGCCCAGAAGCAGCTCCAACCCAACAGACTTCCCTCATTGTCTCATTGGCTAGAAGTTAGCATCATGTTCACCCTTAAACAAACAGATTGGGCCATGATGATGATGTGCACTGCACAGTCTTTATGTTATAGCAGTTAGCATATCATAGTTAATACATGAAAATAGACTTTGACAAGCCCTATTCTCTGACTACAGGGTAACGTGTCCATTAGCAATGCATTCAGCTGCAAACAACAGGAAACAAACTCTCAGTGCCATAGGTCTTCACTTGACTTATACAACCAGGAGTCCTGAGCTGGTGCATCTACTCAACAATGCCAGCAGGGACCCAGCTTCTTTCTATCTTTCTGCTCTGCCATTCTTAGTATGTTGGAGTTTACCCCTCTGCTTGTCTTTTCCTATACCTTCAGACCACATCTGCATTTCAGGGAGGAAATTTAGCGAGGAGGAAGGGGAAAGGGCGAAGAGGCAAATGGGCTTTCCCCTAGTTAAGTCTTTGCCTTTTTATTCTGAAAGTGACTCTGCCCACAGGAACTTGTGCCTCCATCTCGCTGTCAGAACTGTGCCTCATGCCATAACTAACTGCCGGGGAGACTGGAGAGTTGAGCAATTTTAGTTGAATACTTTGCTGCCCTCAACACCACCTGTCAGTTTCTAGAGAAAAATGGAAGAAACGGTGGCTACTACACTCAATAAAACTAGAAATAAAAAAGTAGGCAGATACTTTTAAAAGTAAAACCCCTTTCAAATTTAAAATCAATCTCCTTAGTAATCCTTGGATTTAAGAGGAAGTAAGAATTATAATGCCATCTGCAGCAATTATAACATAATACTACATACCAAAGCATACAAAATAACCCCAAAGTACTCAGAGTCAGATTTAGGGTTTTATTTTTATTATTACTTTTTTTTTTAAATGAAAATGAAGAAATTAATTGAAGAAACTAGAAAAAGAGCACAAAATCAACCAAATAAAAGCAGGAGATGGGAATTAATTATGGTAAAATCATAAATCAATTAATTATAAAATTAAAAAGAAATATAATTGATGAATAAATATCAAGGCTGTTCTTTGAAAAGATTAATAAAAGACACAAATCATAGCAAAAAATATTTATCAGAAATCACTATTAAATATAATTAATGGTGATACAAAAATATTGCCAGAAACAAGACAAGCCTACTTGATTTCACCACAGTTGTTCAACATCGTTCTGAAGGTTCTTCAATGCAAATTGGAAAAGAAGAAGAATTAAAGAGATATTCATCATGCGCAATAAGATAAACCATTATCATTTTTGGCACATGAAATGATAGTCTACCTGGAAAATCATAAAGAACCAATAAAAAACTTATATAACTAACAATTCTTGTTCAAAAATATTATTGGTCTTACTATAACAACCAGCTGAAGATGTAATGGAAAAAGTTTCTATTCATAATAGCACTAACAGGAGCAACAAAAACTACCTAGGAATAAACTTAAGATATATGATATCTACAAGACCTAGATGAAGAAAACTGCAAAGTTTTATTGAGAGGCATAAAAGAAATTTGAGAAAACCAAGAAATAAGTTGTGTTCCTTATAGGAAAATTTTGATAATGTTATATGAGTTATCTCCAAAATTAACACAATCCCAATCAAAAGTCCAAAATAATTTTTGGAACTTAGAACAATTTTAAATTCACTTAGCTAAACAAATTTAGGAGAATAGCCAGGAAATTTTTTTAAAGGATGAAGAAGTATTTGCCATAGGCAGGTATTAATATATATTATATATAACATATATATTATAGAGTTGCAATCTTTAAAATAGCAAAGTGCTAGCACAAGAACTGATAGATTAATGGAACATAATAGAAAGTTCAAAAGAGATACAATTTTATAAGAGTTTAGTAGGTAATACCGTAAAAGCATTAGCTGTTCAATAATTCATCATAGGGCAACTGGCTGGCTAATCATTGGAAAACCAGAATCGTACCTTGCTCCTTACTCCAAGATAAATTCTAAATGGAAACAATTTTAAATGGAGCTTTTTCCAATATACATATATATTTTTTGTTTGTGAAAGAAATATGAATACAATTAAAAGGTAAATGACAGACTGGGGAAAAAATTAGAAATATAACAGGGAAAAAGTTAAATCTTTAACCCATAAAAACGTTTTTATCATTTTATACGGTTTTTTTTAAAGTCCAATTTTTAATGGATACAGAAAAGGTACAAATTACCAATAAGTTCATGAAATAGTGTTTCATCCTCATTAATAAAAGAAATTTGAATTATATACAGTAGTGAGAGAATTTTTTGCCTTTCAGGTTGGCAAAAATACAAAAGAATGATAATACCCGGTGCCGGTGGGGAAGAGGAGATGACCACTTTCTGGAGGACAATTTGCTGATACTTAGTATCTATCAGAGTCTTAAAATGGGAAGTTTGGCCCCTGCAAGTCTATATCCAGGAATTTGTACCAAGAGAATTTTCATTTTTTAAAAGTATTTAAAAGGATGTCCATTGAAGCATTGTTTATAATAGTGAAAAGAAATAGAAATATTCTAACTATCCAAAAATAGGTGATTAGTTCAATAAAGCATGGTACGTTGTACAATAGAAGGCTGTGTAGCCGTTAAAAATGATGTCCAGGACATGACAAAATTTCAAAACATATTTCAAAGTGGACAAGAAAGCAAACCCCTAATTGAAACTATGGTTAATTCCCCGTGGGTAGATTATAGGAATCTATTTTTCTGACTGTATTTCTATTTTTTCTGATGAACATATACTGCATTTGCAACTTTGCTTTTAAGTTTAATATAAGGAACATTAGTGCCAAGTTCCAAAAGGCCTTGCATTCCAAGCTAAGAGGTTCTCAGAGCCCTTAAAAATGCAGATGGGGACCTGCAAACATCAAGGAGCTTACTCCTGGCTGGATTCTCCTCCATTCCCCTTTCCATTTCTAAGGATGAGCTCAGCATCTCCCCACTGAGGTCTAAATAGGGAAGAAAAGGCCTAGGCTAGAATTCCCACACTGGAGAATCTCAGGACCCCAAGGAATGAGTGTGTGAATGGAAAACATTGCTCAGAGAAAGCCTGTTTAAATAGTTAGTTTTTCAGGACGAATTGGAACAATGAGAGACTCAGTGTTTAGTTTGCTAGGGATGCCATAACAAAATACCACAGACTGAGTGGCTTAAACAACAGAAATTTATTTTCTCACAGTTCTAGAGGCTAGAAGTCTGAGATCAAGGTGACAGAAGGTTTGGCTTCTTCTGTGGTTTTCTTGTCTTTGGCTTGTAGATGGCCATCTTCTCCCTGTGTCCTCACATGTTCTTTCCTCTGTGTGTGTCTGTGTCCTAATGTCTTCTAATAAGGACACCAGTCATATCAGATTAGGGCCCACCCTAATGCCCTCATTTTAATTTCATGACTCATTTAGGGCCAGCCCCCAGGGCCTAGTGATTAAGTTTGGCGCCCTCTGCTTTGGTGGCCCAGGATTCAGTTCCCAGGCATGGACCTACACCACTCATCTGTCAGTGGCCATGCTGTGGTGGCAGCTCACATACAAAAAGAGGAAGATTGGCAGCAAATGTTAGCTCAGGGTGAATCATCCTCAGCAAAAAAAAAAAATTAATTACCCCTTTAAAGACTCTGTCTCCAAATATAGTCACAGTCTGAGACACTGGGGTTAGGACTTCGACATATGAATTTGGCCGGGGGGGGGGGGGGGGCGGGGGCGGGGATACACAATTCAGCCCATAACACAGGGTTATCCTGGGACTGCAGTTATCACAGCTGGGGATGGGTGGCCTGAAGGTTGGTCCCATCTCGGATGGTAAGCAGTATGGTACTTACCCTAGTAAGTACCATAGCTCTCTACAGGAGTCCAATTCTATCTTGATGAATCTAGGTTTGGAGAGTAGACATAATCGTGAGATTTGTTAAATGAGGAC
The DNA here is from genome assembly GCA_031878705.1 of Tapirus indicus. Taxonomy (NCBI): domain Eukaryota; kingdom Metazoa; phylum Chordata; class Mammalia; order Perissodactyla; family Tapiridae; genus Tapirus; species Tapirus indicus. Next base: position 15,276,757 of record CM062937.1, read on the forward strand.
TAAGCATTGCTCTCATTCTATGAGACTGTGGGTTGAGTTCTGTGTGTTGGGGATGTGGGGTAGCTGAGAACAAAAGAAAGTTTAAGAAGCCCCTTTCTGGATTGTGGGGAGCCACAGAATTTTCTCAATACAGGTCAAAGGAAGATTTCCAGTTGAGAGCAGAGAAGTAAATCCAATTACGCTCTGCACATAGGAACTGATGAACAGAATTAGATTCAAATTCCTGCTTCTCTATAAATGAATGAACAGATTCCAGCTTCTCTGTGACTCATAACAACCGGCCCAGAGTAAACACCTCTCCCTTTCCCTCCAAATCTTGACACATGAGCCAAACACCTGAAGCCAAAACCGAAACAAACGGTCTGCTTTTCTGTGCACCATATAACCTGAAATTACCAAAATTGGCCAGTAGATGGTGCTCTTGAACCAGAGAGGTAAACGTTTAGTAACTCCCAGTGTAAAAATCAGCCAAAGGAGCAAAAGAAAGAAACTGACGGGTTCTTGGTGGATGCTTAAAACTGTATAAAATTGAAGCGAATCAATAAAAATAATAAATTGCACCTATTAGGACCTAAGACAAAGAGCGTCTGGGGGTGTTGTCCAGTCCCACATCTTCTCCTCTAAGGCCTACAGAGTTCCCACAGACGCCTTTCTCTCCTCGTTCATCACCATCTCGCATGTTCAGTGCTCCTCAGCTTAACTATCCCAACCCTTAATCAGCTACAATAGCCTTTGAGGAAATTAAAAATAATTTATGTTCAGAAATTTTAAGTGTCTTAACAGATAACCGATTCATGAACCAGAATATTTCATCAATTTCCCAATATTTTATTATTCCAATTATTTTCTTAAAAGCTTCTGGAACGCCCATCCCTTTGTATGTTTTGTTAAATGAAAAATAACAGTTATTTTGATACATCAAGGAATATAGCTCAGTGCCCTTAAACACCAAAACTACCCAACTCCCCTTTCTTTGACCAAACCACTAGCAACCTTCTGATTATAACGTGGCTTCCCCTGTAGCTCACCTATAGGCAAAGGATGAGAACAGCTAACGTGTGTTATACTCACAGTACGCTAAATGCTATACTCCATTTAATTCTCCAACTACCCTAAGTAAGCCTGTCTCCTCTTCTATAAAATGATGTGAATAAATGAGGCGTCTAGAGGATTGATCTGCTCAAGGTCACAGTTACAAGCGGTCAAACCCAGGCTAATTCCAGAACTCAGCTCTCCCCATCTCAGCAAGGCCTGCCCGGACCCAGCCTGAAACACTCCCTACCCCCTTCCCTGCTTTGTTCTCCTACCACCTATCACCATCTAGGAGAGAACGCTTTTCCACGGCTACAACTGGGTGAACACCAACTATGTTTTGCCAACCATTGTTAAATGGTCTACGTGCATTGTGTTTAATCCCAGCAACATCTCTTCATGTTACAAAGTGTTTAAATGAGGCTTGGAGTGCCTAAGTAATTTGTCCAAAGTCACACAGCTAGTAAGTGGCAGAGCTGTGGACTTGATTGAATGTATGGCTGACCTACCAAGGTCCAGAGGTAGTTATAAAGGGAAGCTGTGCTGTTGGTACAGGAAGAATCAACTCATGGACACAACCCACTCCTTCTGTGCCAGGCTCCGTTCTGCACCACGAAGGGCTTCCTGTGCCCTTTGAACTATGAACGCTCAGCCTGGACATCCAAGCCTTGTCCACAACTCCTCCAAACAGCCATTCTTTGACCACCCTTCAGGCTGAGAAACAAGCACACCAGAGAGTGAACCAAGGCGAGATGCCCCTGAGGGCTCAGGAATATTTGGGCCAGGCATTCCCGGGTCCTATGTACTGAGAGCATGGTTTAGAAAAGGGGGCACGTATGGGCTCCAGATCAGCATGTCCCCTTGGGCCCAAGGATTCCTCAATCCATGGAAAAGGTGGGGGATGTCTTCTCATTACAGCTCAACTGCTAAGAGGTCTAGCAGGAGGTAGGTCACCAGACACCTGTCGATGCACCAGGATAAGCCCCCGGGGCCCCCATCCCCAAGGTGTCATGGAGTTCTCCCACCTCGAGGATGGAAAGAATTCATCTCCCTGTTCAGCTTTTCCTCAGTTCTTTGGAGAAAGATCCAAGAAGATCTGACATACTCCAGCACACCTAAAGCCATCTTCCCCTTGAGGTCCAGGAATCTTAGAATCCTCCACGTTCCCATCTTCGCCCCGGGGCTTTCCACCTTGTCTCCAGGAACTAGCCTCACCCTAACAGTGCTCCAGTCTAAGGCCCTGCTCCCCTACCAGTCCCAGCCATCGGGAGACGGCTTGAGAGAGGTGGATGAAACTGAAACTGGGAAAACTGGGAATGGAAGGAAGCAAATGTATTGGTCTCCCATCATCCTTGAACGTTCTGTCTACTTTTTCATTTTAAAATTGATGTGTACTGATTTAATTCAAAACAGATATTATAAAATTTAAATAGCTGGTCCTTCCACCCTTCCAATTCCACTCTCCTAAAATAACAAATGTTAATAACTAGGAGAGTGTTTCAGTCAAACTTTTTCTTTTTTTCTTTCTTTTTTTTTGCTGGGAAAGATTTGCCCTGAGCTAACATCTGTTGCCAATCTTCCTTTCTTTTTTTTTTCCTCCCCAAAGCCCCAGTACATAGTTGTATATTCTAGTTGTAAGTCCTTCTAGTTCTTCCATGTGAGCCACCACCACAGCATGGCTACTGACAGACAAGTGGTGTGGTTCCGTGCCCAGGAATCGAACCTGGGCCACCGAAGTGGAGCGCATTGAACTTCAACCACTAGGCCATTAGGGCTGGCTCCAAAATTTCTTATGCTCCTACAAACATATAATGGGTAGACATGTTGAGGTATAAACATAAACTTTCAGTTTTTATAACTGTTACCAAGTGTCAAATCCCCTTTTCCTCTTGGGTAGTGGCTCCCTTTATATCTCAATTCCAGAATTTTCCATCACTTTGAGATGTTAGAACACTCTCAATTCAGTTTTTAAGTCTTCAATCGCACATCTGATTCAGAGTTCTCCTTCTCACCTCCACCTCCGACTCCAGTTCCTGCTAGACTGATGATTCCAGCTGTACAGCTCTTCCACATCTCCTCCCTCTTTCTATGCACTTACCCTTTGGAGTTAGGATAGGGAAGAGGCAGAGGAAAAACAAAATCACATGGCTGACCAACAGAATTGTTTATTCCTTTTCTTTTGGTTGTGGTTGCTTCTCTGGCCAATTGACTGGCAGGCAGTTGCTCAGTCTGTTGGCAGATATCCAAATGCTGGCTCTTTTCAGGGTGCAATCCTCCTTTCAGAAGGAGAATTATCCTTCTCCAACCTCCTGCCAAGTGCGTTCTTGCTGCTGGGATGCCCTCATTCATAAAGTGGCCCTCTTTTGAGTGTACCATAAGGATGGCCCTTAAACCCAGCTCCTTCCAAGGGGGTTCACTCAATCCACAAGAAACTCATGTATTTTTGCTGTGCCACATGGTAGAGGGCAGGCTGTTCCCTCAGCACCTGTAGTCTCAGTCCTACTATACCTCCAAAGCCCCAGGAGCATCAGGTACTCTGCTGGACCAGCAGATGAGAAGCTTTCAGAAAAAGACAATCACACTCCTTAACCTAGGGCACTGTTCTAACACCTTCAGCCTGCTAGGAATAAGGATGGGAGGCCCAAGTGGAGAGCCCCCTTTCTCATGGTAAAGGGAGGGTGGAAGGTTTGTTGCCTGCCACAAACTGTGCTCCCTCACAAAGTCCTCTCTAACCAATACTCCTCTTTCGCAGATGGGGGCTGAGACAGACGTGATAGTGTCAGTTTTGCTAAACAGGCACTTTCATACAAACAGCTGGAAGTCCTCTGAACTTAGGATTTGGGGCATTTAGTACCTTTTGTTAATCAATTCTAAGTTTAGTCAGAATTCCAAAAAAACATAATGAAAGCCCCACTTGGCCTCTAACCTCACCTGGTTTACATATCATATGCTGTGATCTCGTTTCCCACTGGTATATTCTGTTTGCACAAATAGGCAAATACATGACTCTAACTCTCCAGGTTGTACTGAAGGCTGACTGCACAGGGTGTGACACACAACAAATGCTTATAAACTATTAGCTATAATTGCTGTTATTATGATTTCTTCATATGACCTCCTGACACACCCATCCAGTTACATTATCCTTAATTTGCTTCTTTCCCTCTGGGTACATAGCTTTATCTTACTTTAGGCAAGAAGACCAAAAAAATTTCTATCAGGCTTTAAATATCAGCTTCTAATCTGACCAAATTTCTGATCATAATTTACTGAATCCTTTCAAATATCCTGTCAAGTTTCAGCTGGGACAAACTATTCCTGACAGCATTAAACAACTCCATCATTTTAAAATTTTACTTTCCCCTTGACTGTTTAAGGGTAGCAGTTTCCCAGAAAATCTCTCAGAGTCTCATTAACCCTGGGAAGGGCTCATATGGGATCCTCCTTTGAAGGTAGATTATGGGGGTGCCTGTAAAAGCCACAACTTAATAAGTGCATTTCTTAAATGATCTTACCTAATTAGAATGTTCCTTCTAATAGCCAGTGTACAAGTTTTGCAGGCTCAAAGGAGCCTCAGAGTGGCCACTGTAATTTTAAATTATCCTGGGTTATCTTGAGCCAAAGATTCTATTCTTTTTGCAGTAAGGATCCTTTTTATAGCTGTTTTTGAAGTCAATTTGACCATTCTAAAGTGAGATCTCCTTTATCATGCTTAATTAACATTGCCTGAAGGGTGGATTTATATGCCTTCACAGTATCAGGTAAGGGACACAATATTTATCTCCACAATACAACTTAAGATACAATCAGGCATAAGAGATGTAATCACTTTTATAAAAAGCCATCATTCCCGGCTGGTCCTGTTGGAAGATTAGCACAAAGACAAAAACCCTGAATAGCTGTTCTTACCTCCTTCCATTGCCTCCTCGAAACCTCCTGCTGAGGCGTCTTGGCCATGAGGGTCCGGCGACCCTGACTGTGACCTGGGGTGATCAGGCATCCCTGATCCCTCACCCAGTCAGTCCCTCAGGGACTGGTGCCAGTCCTTGGGAGAGGGGCTGCTTTAAGGGACCGGTGAAACTGTTCTCAGGGAAAGAGGCTCCCTCGGTCCTTTCCCTGGGAGAGGGGCTTCCCCTGTCCATTCCTGGGGAAAGGTCTCTCCTTTCCTTCAGTTCATTCCTGGGAAGCCCCTCTTCTCCCTTAGTCCTGCATGCATGCACACAGCCTGTTCTGACGCTAAACTGAAGACAGACTTCACGTTGGCTCGCAGAAGATCCCCCTTGACTCAAACGAAGCAGCAGAAGACAAAAGTCTAAGTGCAGCCGCTGGTGCTGATTCAGTAAGAGTCAGTGGGGAGAGTCTGGTGGCGAAGCACCAGACAGGACAGTCCTAGTTTCCCTCTCATTCACAGGCCTCCTGCAACATAGGTGAGTCAGCCCAGGACGTGCTGCAGCAGCCCATTGCTTCACCTGTTGGGAGTAAAGAGGCTGGAATCAAAGAGAGGAGCCAGCAACTATTCCAGTCCTGCCAGAGTCGCCATATTTTGTTATTAAGTCCTAAGGGACCAGTGACCCGCAAGTGGGTCTTTTTGCCCAGAGCCACTCATGCCAATAGAACAAGACCAGGTTCAGAATAGCAGAGCAGAAACTTTATTCGTTGATCAAGGAATATGGAGAGCTCGTGCTCTAAAACACCTTCTCCCGGAAGGGAAGGTGAGTAGGGTTCTTATGGGATATGAAGGAGGAGTCATCTCTGCATCATTGCTCAGGATGGGGGCATTTGGGGCATGTGCAGAACTTCCCTTCCTGCACATGGCACCTTTGCACATTTCCTTTTGTGCATGGCACCTTTTGCACGCGGCACCCCACCACCATCTTGTACCTTTCTGGTTTGGACTGGTCCTGCAGTTGCGCCATCTAGCAATGTTCTGCCGTGGTTCCTATAATTCAAAAACAAAGCATTAGAAATGGAAAATGTTTTAGGGACTTCCCTGGGTGACACAAGGAATTTCTAACTAAGCATTGTTTCATGGGGACCTATGATATTGTGTGAGTAAATGTTACTAATATAAGTGTTTTAAAAATTGTATGGCATTCCTAAAATTCTGATTTTCTAGTTTCCTCAAATATCTGGCTACAAATCTCCAAATTTACTAGCCAGAGATGTAATATAGTGGGGGATCAGGGAGCCCAGAGAACAAGAGGTTTATTAAACCTTTAAGCTACAAATTGGGCAAAAAACAGTGAACCCACTCCTTTCTATATGTGCCAGAATGCCCTATTCCTTTGCTGGACCTGCTGCACAAATTAGGAGCCACCATGTATTTGAAAGGAGACCAATTGGAGGTAAATGTCCCCTCAATCTTTGGTCACCAGCTGATTATGCTCCTGACAAAAGGGACCAAGTAAAAAGATTTAAAGGGGAACTTAATGGAATTACCAGAGGTAAATCCCCAAGTCTAGGCCCAAGAAGGAGTGGGGCATGCTGACCAAGTGAACCCCATGATTGTTGAACTAAACCTGGGCACAAGTGCCCAAGTGTTAAACAATATCCTCTCAAATAGGATGCCCTAAATGGAATGGCCCCTGTCATAAAAAACTTGATCAATCAGGGCCAGCCCAGTGGCATAGTGGTTAAGTTCACGCACTCTGCTGCAGTGGCCCAGCGTTCACAGGTTCGGACCCCGGGAGCGGACTTACACACCGCTTATCAAGCCATGCTGTGGCAGGCATCCCACATGAAGTGGGGGAAGATGGGCACAAATGTTAGCTCAGGGCCAGTCTTCCTTAGCAGAAAGAGGGGGATTGGCAGTGGATGTTAGCTAAGGGCTAATCTTCCCCACACACAAAAAAACAAACAAAAACTTGATCAATAAAGGCCTCAACAGGCCATGCCAATCAGCATACAACACTCCAATCCTCCCAGTCAAAAAGCCAACTGGGAAATACCGGAGGTACAGGAAAACAACAAGAGTATGCCCTTCAGGGAGGGGAAATGGTAAAGGTACTGACAACGTATGGCAACCAGGTCCTGCCCAGCCCCACGGACCTGGCCCTCATCCCTTCTAGCCTGGCAACTGGATATCCTAAACTGCTCATGGCCCTTCCAAGATGCACCTACTCCCTCGGGTTATGTAAACAGTACTGACATCAAAGAGCCACTAGGCTACTAGAAAAGGCTAATTTATTAAATAAAAAAGGCCAACCAAACCTAACAAAACAGATCTGGAGTGGGATTAAACAGGCTCTTCCCAGCCTGATTTGGTTTCCACCACTTTTGGGGCCTCTGCTGACTATTCTGCTTCTTCTGCTCTTTGGACTTTGCATTCTAAACTGTCTGGTTTCCTTTGGTAGCAAAAGACCAGAATCTATTAAATTCCAAGTGGTATTAACCCAGGAATATGAGAGGTTGGGAGTCCAACTCAGTCACAAGGAAACATATCTAAAGTTGCTAGGGATAAATTCTGATCCTCTATGGGCCCCTATGACGACGCCCTTGGTCAGCTGGAAGTAGTTATGGAAGACGGAACTTCGTCCATTGCCCCCCAAGAATGAGGAGCAGAACATAGTCAGAGGAGAGATTTTGTCACCCAGAGAAGTCCCTAAAACATTTTCCGTGTTTAACGCTTTAAGTTGTGCTAATGGGAACCAAGGCAGAACATTGCCAGATGGCCAAACCGCAAAAATGGTCCAAACCAGAAAGGTCCAAGATGGTGATGGGATGACATGCACAAAAGGAAATGTATGCAAAAGGTGCGGTGTGCAAGAAGGGAAGATCTGCGCATGTCCCAAATGCCCCCACCCCAAGCAATGACGCGCAGACCCCTCTCCCTTCACATCCCATAAGTACCCTCCTCACCTTCCCTTCGGGCAGAAGGTGTTTTAGAGCACAAGCTCTCCTCCATATTCCTTGATCAATGAATGAAGTTTCTGCTCTGCTATTCCGTAACTGGTCTCATTCTATTGGTGCGAGTAGCTCCAGGCAAATGGACCAACTTGTGGGTCACCAGTCCCTTGGGGCTTGGTAACATTTGTTTTTAAGAATGAACCTGAGACAAACTTGAGGCCTGAGACTGCTGAAGAATGATGCTACACCCAAGAAATTCAAGTTCAGTTCATCTCAACCTCCTAGGTCTCAGGACCCTTCTAAATTCTTAAAAATTATTGAGGACCCAAAAGAGCTTTTGTTAATGTGGGTTATATCTATCACTATTTACAATTTTAGAAATTAAAACTGAGAAATTTTTACAAATATTTATTAATTTGTTTAAAAATAGCAGTAGAAAATCCATTACATGTTAACATGAATACATTTTTTGGAAATAACGCCCCCCTCCATCACCAGCAAATAGTGAGAAGAATGGTCCTACTGTCTGGTTTAACAGAAGTGGCTGGATTCTCAGATCTGCTTCTGCATTCAATCTGTTCTGATATGCTGTTTTGGCTGAAGTATATGAAGAAAGTCTGACCTCAAACAGGTACGTAGTTGGAAAAGGGAGGAGTATTTTAATAGCCTTTCCAGATAATTGTAGACATTCTTCTCTGAAACTATACCAAAACTGGACACGTGTTAGTTTCTTAAAGATTGGCTGCAGTGTGCAATCTGAAACCATACAAATGAATTTCTTCACACTCTGCTACATTAAAATCCATTGGTCCATTGTGCACCTCAAATGGATCTTTTATCCATGCATGATTTTATAAGATCATGTATTAGTCATCCAGAAAATACTGATTCACTGAGTTATGCAGATCTTCTAAATGTTGGTTAAAATAATTATATAACGTAAAAAAAAAACTTTGTTAATACTACCCATCTTATTAGAAAAGTCTTTGTGTTATGGGAAGCTGTCAAACTCCTGGTAGCGGACATGAGTTTTCCAAAATTATAAAATTTGCTAGAAATCTCAAATTTTATCACTGGCAACAACAGTTTTCCTTGAAGTGAAAGACAATTTTGAGAAAATGTCCACCAAGCACCCAAGTCTGAATAACCAATCATGGTTTTCTATCAGTCATTCTTTTTGGTAAAAATAGCATTCCTTGAGGAAAAAAGCAATTAATTCAATTCACCACTCAAACAGTCAAACAAGTGCTTTTCCTGGAGATGACCATCATTCTCTAGTATGTAGAAGAGCTTTATGCATACTTGCCTTTTCAGCACACGGAATATTGCAAAGACGTGTGTTTAGGATTGAGAATTAATAAAACCAACAATTTGGTGTCACTGTCTTGATTTGCACTAAAATACCAGCAGTTTTACTCACTACTGCTTTGCACCCTCAATGCAAATATCAACATAGTATAAAAGGCAAATAACATCTTGGTTTTATGAAAATAGTTTTGCCTTTGTAGATCCCCTGAAAGGGTCTCATGGACTCCTAATGGTCTGCAGAGAATCACCACTTTGAGAATCACTGTACTATATAAACCCACAGAAAAAGATTCTGTGCAAGACTACTCAATGGCATGGGGAAAAAACATGTTCAAAATATATTCAAGTGAAACATAAGCAACAAACTCTCTATTTCTACTTCTAGAAATGATCTGAAAAAGAAAAAAAATGACAGTCACCAATAGAAGAGTGATTATACAAATTATAGTATATTCACCAAATAGAATAGTATGTAACCATAAAAAACAATGAGATAGACCAATATATACTGACATGGAAAGGTCTTCATGACATATTAAGTAAAAATAGTTTGTTGCAGAAAATTGCATACAGCATGATCACATTTGTGTTAAAAAAATAAGAATTATGTGTAGATACACAGGCAAAGGCATGTAAATGCGGAAGAAATGACTAGAGAACTTATGTTACATATTTAATAGGAGTCACCTTCTGGAAAGGGGCTGGGAATGGAATGTGGGGAAATGGGAATACGAGGGATTTTTGTATTTTAAGTATAGCTTGAAAATTCATTCATGTAACAAACCAACAAAGGAAGTGAATATAAAAAGGTTTGGATACACAAAAGGGGTTAACTGATTATCTACTGGGGGAACTATTGGTGATTTTTATTTTCTTTTTTCACTACTCTGGATTTTCTAGTTCTTCTACAACAAACATGTATTTCTTCTTTATTAACAAGTTATTTTTATTTACAAAAAACTCAATTAAAGGTCATACGGTAAACTGCTTAAAGTTCTATTAACTATGGTTTACCCAGCTCAGTGTCAGAGTGTGGGTTTTACATATTAATTTATAGGTGCTACAAACAGATATTAGAATCAAACTCTGACATCCTTAAAAAATAAAAGTACTCAAAGTAATTAAGTAAACGAAAATTTATAGATATTATATATATCTTTATAATGTTCAGTATGAGGGACACTGGTTTGTTTTAATTATTTGAAAAATAATAGAAGTAGTATATAAAATACAAAGTGCATAGTTGCCTAGTGAAATTGGTCTCCTTTGTTACAGTCTTTTTCCCTACTTACATGGAACCCGAAATGTTTCATTTTCACTTGTCTGGTCCACTAATACCATTTAACAATGTGCATATGAGTTTCTTATAAAGATAGTGAAGATAATTTGTAAAATAATGGTATGCTTTCTTCATTTACAAGACAGAATTTTGGTAATACATGAATATTTTATATCACAACATAATCACCACATACCCACTAATCTGTTATCTATATCAAATCACATTTTCCAAATATAATGTTGACATAAATAAAGAGACTAGAAAACAGGGCAGTAACACAGTTTCTTAAAGCAATCTTAAAGGAAACTAATTTAATATTCTATTCTATGATATAATCACTCCAGCTCTCAGAAGACTCAACTTTATGTGAACTGCACAAGGCTGTTTTAAGATGCCAGCTGTTCAATAAATAGGTGAGTTTTACTTTGAGAGTAGAATAATTTTTAAACTGAAATATTACTCCCCACTCTTTTCAGAAATAAAATACAGCTCCACTCTTATAATGCAGCAGGACACACAATTCCTCTGGCAATTGACAATTTAAAGGAAAAAAAAAACCCTTCTTTTTTGTTTTGGCCATTGATTTTTTGCTGGTATCAACTAAGGTCTCAAATTCCTTTGTCAAACCACTTAGGTAATTTTCTCTTTGAGGTTTCAGATGAAGTCTATAGGAAAGAAACAGAAAAAGAAATATTTGGACTGTTGAAAATGTGTGTCAGTTACAAAAAGTAATGTAGGTTACTGAATATATACCCACCATCATTCCCTGGTCAAATAAAACAAAATAATGAGATTGATAAAATTTATTTCTGGATCAAAAAGTAAATAAATAAGAGACAAAATCACTATATCATTTCTTTAGGCAATTACTGTTTATCCTACTATCTATTCTTAGACACTCAAGGGTAGACACAAATGGTGAATTTAATATTCTCAGGAAGGTACCTGCCTGGGCATGTACGTGTGTACACACACACACACACACACACACACACACACACGGCATCTGAAAAAGCAAATATCTCAGGAAGGTACCTGCCTGGGCATGTACGTGCACACACACACACACACACACACACACACACACACACACACACACACACACACACACACACACACACACACACACACACACACACGGCATCTGAAAAAGCAAATATCTTCTGTATCTACAATTGTTAATAGATTAACAGAGTGATTCACTCATCATCAGTACCTTGCAGAGTTCCTGAAACATAGCAGATACTCAAGAAACATCCACTGAATAAATGAAAAAAAATTTTTTGTCTCACACATTCTTTTGAGAATCTACTAAAAACTAAGTGATCCACTTCAGAGAAAAAAATGCAAACGTACACATGCACAATACGTCACACAGTTTTAGGGATCTCATGTACCGAATGAAGTCTCAGAATTCTAAGTTAAATGTCCCTGAAAAAAATTTTATTAAGAACCCCAAAGCAGTAGTTGTGTACTATCCAAGCTGCAAATGAAAAAAATAAAACAATTCTAAGTGTTCCATAGCCTAAAATGGTATTAATTTGTGTTATCTCGGTTTGAGCAGTAGATCCTCAAACTAACACGACAGAAAAATTATACTAACATGAGCACACCTTGGAATCCAGCAGAGTTAATTTAGTTATTGGAACTATTTGAAGGACTTTAAGATAAGGTGGCCTTATCGAAGTTATGATGTTTCTGTTAGCCCAAGGAACAAAAGTATAATTTATTCCATTTCAAAAATGAGGACTATATCTATATATTGTTTATCAACTGCTTGCTATGTTTTATTATGTTTTTCTTTGTTTAAAAATGGTTTCAAAATATTTAAGGATGGGAGAAAAAAGTAAAAGATCTTTGGCAGAAAACTGTGAAACCTTATATTAAAAAAAGGTAAAAACTGGGGGCCAGGCTGGTGGCTTAGTGGTTGGGTTCGTGCACTCCACTTCAGTGGCCCAGGGTTCACAGGTTTGGATCCCGGGTGTGGACCTCCGCACCGCTCATTAAGCCATTCTGTGGAGGCATCCTGCACGAGGAAGATGGGCATGGATGTTGGCTCAGAGCTAGTCTTCCTCAGCAGAAAGAGGAGGATTGGCAATGGATATTGGCTCAGAGCCAGTCTTCCTCACCAAAACAAACCAAAAAAAAGTAAAAACTGTTAGCTGTTCCAGCTTAATTAAAGAAATCTAGTGTAGGAGAAAGGGCTATTCACACATTAGTAAAAGCTAAAGAAAAAACTTGGCTAAAACAGCAACTTTTCTCCGAGGTACCTATTTCTTCATAGGGAAGAGAAGACCAGAAAAACAGATTAGATTTATATACACTGTACGATACTATAGTAACGTTTGACTTAGAAATAATAAATATTAGGGATATAAAGTGGCATAGAAAAGGGTTTGGTAGAGATAAAATTGGCCCTAAAATATTTATTCTTCCCAAAAGATCTTAATATCAAAATCCCTTGTAGCCACAGACAACTACAGTTGCTTACAATTAGAGTTTGAACCCCTGAATACACTGGGAGGAAGGAAATCAGTGAAGATTATAACAAAGCCAAAAAGTAAAATTGAGCACGCATATGAACAGTAGCAGAACAGGGGGAAAAAACTCTAAGTCTTGTTGTAGCCAAATACCACAGAATAAGCTGGGACTTTGAAACCAGACAGAACTAGGTTTGAGTTCTAATTGAGTCACTTGCTAAATGTATGACCTTATGAATGTTTCTTCATACAGTAAATGAGAATAATGGTACATCACATCACTGGATTATCTGAAGAGTAAAGTGAGAATATATGCAAAATATCAAAACACATCCTGACTTATGCTTGGCACTCATCAATTGGTATCTAATATCATTTAGTCTTTTATCTTCTGTAACATTTCTACAGAATATGATCTTCAGCATTTATTCTATAATTATATTAATCATCTTATTTCATTGAGAAAGGGGGAAAATGCTTACTTACATTGAATGTATCTTTTTGAGTCTCAACAATAAGTATCTGGAGAGACTTTAATTATGAGATCTAAATCACCTGACAAAAACAATGCCTTTCAGTGACTACTTCTTTCATCAGTAGAAGACTGAAATTCCCAACAATTATAATAATATTTTAAGGGGGTATTTACATCTTTCTGATACTCCAAATTCTATTAACAAACTATTATCATTAAGTTGAGAATACAAAACATTAACTCATTTGCTGGTTACATGGGCATATGTGTATGTAAGCAAACAAAGAAATATGTACGTTATATTCACAATTTAATTTCACCTAAAACTAAGACAAATCTAAATATTAGTTATCAAGTCTGACGTATGTGTCATGAGAACTATTTTATTAAATCAATTTTACCTGTGAATGAAAGTCTGTAAATAAATCCTCTTCTACTTCTAGATCCCTGGATGGCTGATTCCAAGAAGTTAGTCTTAGTGAATTTCTGTGACTCTCATCTTTCAGTGAAAAATCACAAGGATGTTTTCCATCAACCTTTAACATTTTTATGGAATACAAAATAGTTAAGGCATGCACTACTTTCTTAGCAAAAAAATCCAAAACTATGCCTAAAAAAGCAAAGCTTAAGAAAATTCTTATCATTCTGAAGTATTGAATTTTAACAATGATTATAATATTATCTATAAGGCATTTCTTCTGAGCATCTTAAAATAGTTTATAAATAATATTGTATACTTTAATTTATAATGAAACTCAGTGGCAGGACAGGAAATATCACTCTCTTTCTCTCTTAGGCAGTCAAGGAAAATAAAAAGGAAACAAGTGATAGAGGAGGAGAAGATTCTGGGAAGATGGTTGCAGCAGAGGCATAGTTTTTAATTTCCCTGAATCCCAGCATTAAAACAGAGACAACTAGATTGCAAAAGCAAAACTTCATCATCTCTATTTACAAAGAAACTAAGTTTAAAGGTATCCTCAGGAAACCCAAACTATAAGCATGTGAAGACAAACCACCAACAGCCATTAAGACCTGCAAGGGAGAAAGAAGAGGCAAGCAGAGAGGTCCCTGAGCACCGGAGAACCCCAGAACAGCCTACAGGTATACAATGAAAAGCATAATAGATTAATGTGAGAACAGCATCTGAAAGTGGGAGGGGTTTTGCCCAACCCAATAGCAGGTGACTGAAAGGTGTCCATGGTAGGGCCTGAAGTGGCTAGAGCAGCTGGCTCTATCAACTCTCCTGACCAGCTAATGCTGCCTTCCAGGAGAAGGCTCCACACTCAGAGAACTGCCAAAATTAAATCAAAATCAAGCAGGATAGGTATAACAGAGACAAAGGGAAGAGAAAGCCCAGGTACAAGTGGCAGAGGAGTATATCCCATAAACCAAGTTTCCATATTTTGAACATTACACAAAGAAACAGAAGAGAGAGCTCTGTGAACTTGGAAAAACTATCCTGAACCATGCATTCTTTTGAAAGTGCAGGAAAACTGATTTCACATGAAAATGAGCAACAGAAAAGTATCAAGGTCAAATCCCAGACATCAGAAAGACTTGCTGATGTACAGAATAAAACTGTAATCTCACAATAAGTTGAAAAACATTAAGACAATGATTCAAAACATGAAAGAACATCATAAATCAAAATCAGAAAAACTTAAAACTGAGGGGGAAAGCTCAGGAAAGAATTAGAAGAAAAAAATTACAGAAGTGAATACTAAATTATGAGAAACATAGCAATAAATACAATAGATCGTGTCCAAAGAGAAATGGAAAGGTGAAAAAGAAGAAAACAATTTTAAATTAAAAAGAAATGAACAACTAAAAGAAATTCATGAGCAGTGACAAAAACTGAAGTTAGACAAAGAAGACCCAACACAGAGATAGTAGGAGTCCCTGAAGAAGAAATACAAAGCAATGGGACAAAAATACTAAAAAGCAAAATTTTAATAGAATTTTCCTGAAATAAAATTTTAAAAACCATAAGAAAACTTTCCAGAAATAAAAAAGAAAACTACATATTTAAAGAACACACTGTGTACCTATGTATATTGAACCACAACTACCAGTATCAAGACACAATCTTCCTCCATTAAACATAGGCATGATTGAGCTTCTATCTTAATAACAATCACAATAGATGCAAACCTAACGATGCATCAACCAGTAAAAAGAATTTGTTCTGATATTATTCTTTATCAGAAACCTTATAATTATAAAGTCAAATAGACTAAGGGATACAACCCAGGTCAGTAGAGAAGATGAATGGTAACATATGCAAGATCCTGAAACCAGGTCTTCAACAGACTCTACAGTATTCAGAGTAGCTTCTATACTGGGAGGCAGATGTAAAAAAATAGTTTGGCTGGCTGCTTCCCCTCTTAACCTACTTCCCAGCCCCAGTATCCTTGTTCCCCTAAATGGAAAAAAAAAAAAGGACTAAATCCAGAGGGCTTAATATGATTTCCATCCACCCCCAGAAAATATCCCCACTCTGTTGTCAGCCTCTGATGTTATTTCAACAGGGGAAAAGCAAAAATGCTAACGTGTGATTAAAATAATATTTTATAGTAAAATATGCTTCAATGTTCAGGAAAAATAACAAGTTACTCCTTTTCCTGTATTGAAAGGTAGAAGTTGGGAAAAAATAGTCTTAGGTACTGGTATAGATTTCAGAAATAAAAGGCTGGGAACAGAAGCCAAATTTCACTAACACCACCCAACATATATTTTCTCTAATGCCTTTCTTACAGCTAGTTCAATTGTCAAAATAATGTAAAGAATTTCAATTAAGTAAATTTCATTAGGTTACCTAGGACATGACTATAGACAACCCTGAGGTGGAGAATTTAAAAAGACCAATTCCTCCTATTTTTAAGCTATTGAGAAAAGGAGTTTAACTGTTGGAAATCCTAAGGAAAGATGACCTTAGAAGTGAAATGGAGTCCCTAATTCTCTAATATAAATATTAGCAACCACCCACTACCATGCTGAATCTATCATCTAGGAACTAAAATAATTTTTTAGTTAATTATTAGTTTTCAAATACTTTTAATCATGGAGTCATGTAATTTCGGACCTGGACGATATCAAAGGGCAAATTTTCAAATTTATACAATCATTCAATAGAGTCACATTGTCAAAGAATAGTTATCTTCTGATTACTATTTATCTCATACCACACAGAGAGCAATAATTTTCAAAGCATTTGATTTTAAAAAATTGTACCATCTAAAATAATACTCAGCTCATGGTCTTTCTCCAATCACGCAAAAAGTTCACTGGGACATGCTCAGGACCATAAGCAACAATTATCCTTGTACCTGATATATTCAATATAACAGGAACAGAGCACGATGAATGACAGAACAATAGACAAATCAGTTTGGGGGGTATTTATAATAGAATTTGTTTTCATTTTCCTTAACCACATAAACTGCTATATGCTTAAAGCCAACATTAACTACATCTATGAAAGAAAATTTCCAGGCTATATAGTCAATATAAGGTAAAGGTAAAATTTAAGCTGACATTCCACACAATAAGCTAAATAAATACATGGACTACATTCCCTTCTCTGTCATTTAAAAAATCATTTTCTTAGATCAGATTTATGAATAGCAAAGGAAATAGAGCACACAGATAAAAAAGTAACATTATAACAGAATTTATAACAGTTTAAAAAAATAGAGCATTCTAGTATTAAAATCTGCAAATTGAACCAACACCGTATGAAAATTGTACATATAATTAACACCTTGGTATCCGTGCCTACTTCTTCCTTGCTTCTCTTAGAACTTGAACAGCTTTCTTCAGAGGTAGGGAAACACCTCTTTTTGTTGGAATCACATGAAGGTTGGCATAACAGTCTGTTGTCACAATCTTTTTTCAGGATCTCAATTGCCATGTAGATAAGGTATGTCTCAATGCTTTCAGGAACAAACATTCTAATTAGTTTAGTTTTATCCGTATCTGTAAAGGATGAAAAAATAAGATTTAAACGTAAATTACACAGAATATTTTAGAAATCCTATGAGCTGGAAATAGTGAAATATTTTGTAGAAAAGAAGGAGGAAGGTGGCCAGAGAAAATGCTCCTCTTTCAAATGCCTATAGCCCTGCAGAACAGAAATCGGGTAAAACGTGTCCCCCTCACTCCTGCGCCACCTGCACCCACTGCTTCCAAGACCCAAAGGAAGGTCAGTGCCATCGACTCCACATAAATTATGTCTCACATTGTCTTTTGTGGGCTGCCCTAAGAATCAAAACCACCAGTCACAGAATTGTTTCTAAAGGAATTATGCTTCAAATTCCTAATATCAATTACAAGTTCATTTTCTGAAAATAATTTATTCTTAAAATAGAAGCCAATCATACTTGTAAAGAAGATGCTAATAAAAAGGATCCTTTCAATAGCTATTGTAGCAAAACAAAACACATCAATTATTTAAAATGCATATTAACTAAGTGAGTTTTCTGGGAAAGATATATCTTATGTTCAGTACCAAGAAATTTTTAATTTTTGTAACTCAACAGAACTGATTCAGACTGTGTCAGTCTTGTCGCACCTTTTACAAATTATGTAGCAATCTCCTGCAAACCACTATTTATGTTTCAAGCACTTCCTTCCAACATCACATTCATAGAGTACTCTAGAGTACGGTAAAACTAAGCAGCTTAGAATCTATTCACTTATCTTCACGTAATTTATAAAACTGGTATCAAACATTTCTGACACTCAATTCAAATTCATAATCAGAAACCAAGTATTTTTAAATGCCACCATGAAAAGGTGGGCTTTAAATTATTACAGTTTTCAGGTTTATGTTTTCCGTTCTTCCAAAGACCTTGTCTTGCTACTCCAGGACTTCCCCCCAAAACTGCAGTTAAAAAACAACAGTCAGGAAGGGAAGGTTACACAGCTAATAGAAACCAGGACGGGGGTTACCTAATTATTTAGCCTGTACTCTAACTTCAAAGTTCTAAAATGTAAAACTGATGTTAATCAAAATCTTGGAAAGATAAGATTACCTCTAAATGTAATAAAATCAGCAATGTCACTATTATATCTATCAAACTAAAATTTTATTTGTCCCTTGGTCATTGCCATTGAAATTCCACCAATTTTACTACTTCATCATTTTTAATGGCCCAAGAGTCTTCTTTTGTATGTGTCTATCAGAATTTACTTTGAATTTTATTTGTCTTTAATTTTTTTTCCAAAAAAGTGTTCTAAATGAACATTATATGTATCTTTCCATATTTCTAAATTCTTACAAGTGAGATTGGGAGTTCAAAGGTTAGACACATTTTATATTTTGATATATATTGCCAAACTACCTTTATAACTGTGCTGTCTGATACAATAACCACTAACCATATGCAGCTACTGAGCACTTGAAATGTGGCTAGTGTGGCTGAGGAACTCAATTCTTAATTTTAGTTTATTCTAATTAATTTAAAATTAAGTTTAAAAACTGATACTTGATTCAGTCATCAGAAATTTTTAAGTATGTTTGGAACAAATCGGGTGTCTTCATCTACTTTATTCAATTGGATTTTATGAAAGCTAAATACAAATCAAGTATTTCAAATTAAAATTTAGCATCAGAATTGAGATATGCTATAAATGTAAAACACATACATGGTTTCAAAGGCTTGGTTAAAAAATATATGTAAAATTATCTCATTAATAATTTTCATTTTGATTATATGTTGAAATAACATTTTTAATATATTGGGTTAATTAAATTATACAATTAAAATTAATTACATCTGCTTATCTTTACTTTTTTAATGTGGCTACTATTATATTTAAAATTGTATATGTGGCTCACATTATATTTCTTTTTGGATAGTGTGCTGTGGAAAAACCATACAAATTTTCCCATACTCTAGCCAACTAATACAACTACACTGTATTAAATTCATTTTCTTCTGATAGGAATTTAAATATTGGATAACTACACATCCTTAATTTCATTACATGGTAAGTGTAAAATTTACAAACTAATTTTTGGGGCACATCCACACAATCTTGAACTATCATAGCATCATGGGCTAAATGAATTATTTTGAAAAGAAAAAATGAGATATTTGATTCCATTTGAAACAATCTATTTCTAAAATTAGAATGTCTTCTTTTCACAAAATTATGTTGTATAAACATTTGCCTATGGTTTTAAACCATTGTTAATGATTTAATTAACATATATAGTTATACTGTAATTACAATATAATATCTAGATATAATTAGAAAATTCATATATTTACTTACACATTTCTATAAGTACCCTTTATATTTTTATCTTAAAGTCATCCTACAATAAACATATGCAAATAATTGGCATCTAGCTTTAAAGGTTCATCTTATTCTGTCTAACTTTCCATGCAATTTAGTGCTGAAAATATCTACTGGAGAATGAAATAATGAACACTGGCTGCACTCCTTCAGTGCTTTAAGAGAGATCATGTTACCTTTACTTCTGTGGCAGGTCCCTTGGAAACCACTCTTAAGTTTCTAGTTACATGCACATAAAGAATGGGAGAATGAAATTATTCAAAATATTATCCAGGCACCTCATTAAATGCCTTGCTTAATTTATAATTAAGCACAGTTAGAATCTCAACTCCATAAAAGAAAAAGCTTAAAATTTTATAAACATGGAAAAACTAAAAGAATAAAAACGTACAGTATTCCTTTAAATATTAAGTTTCAAAGACAAAACCTATTTAAATAAGACAGCACGAAAATAATAGATATGATTTCTCATTTCAAATACTCTTATTTTAGGTAGAAGATCATGCCATAATAAAATATAGAAAATTCTCAATTCAAGATTGCCCAAAATTTAAATGCCAATCAAACTTGTTCATTAAAACACCAAATTATGTGATATGGCTATAGTTAAATGAAAGACAAAATAACCTATCTGAATCATTAATGTAGTATGTATATCTTCATTTCTTATTATAATTTATAACTCAACAATGTTTTCTCCAGTAAGAGAACAAATAGTAGTTTATTAAGGGAAAATAAGAATTCAAAAGTAAAATTTCACATCAATAAATGATATCTTACAGACTATAAATGTAAAATCAAAAGAAATAAAAGTCAGAGTTCATGGGTCTCACAATCTTAACTTTCTTAATTTTGGTTTTGGAAGTAAACTACAATAATTTACTTTTTCATATTATATGTACAACCTACATACAGTGTATGGACAGAAAGATGAAATAAGTGTTTAATAGGTATATTTAAAAGTGTTCTCTATTGTTCTTTGGAATTTCAATTTAATATTTATCTCTGAATGAAAATTCGTTTGCTATACTCAGTGTACCGTGGTAAAGACAAATGTTTTAACTAACACTTTAGTCACTATTGATTACAAATATTTTTCTCATCTCCCTGATATTTATTGAATCAGGCTGTGCAATTATAAATAGAGAATTTTTCATTATACATTCTGCTTGATTTTAGTATTTCTTAACTTAAAAAGTTACCTAACATCAGAAATTGAAATTGCTAAACTCAGAACGTAGTGGGTTCTACATATAGGAGAGAATATTTAAAGATACTAGGTATATAAAGATAGTAAACCGAATATAATTAAGTATATTTATTTTACTCATCAATAAGAGGCTTATAAACCCAAATCCTCTTATCAGGATTAGAAATTGTATATTTCTTTCTTTTAAATAATTGGCAGTACAACTTTAACATGGTATAGTTAAAAAGAAAAACTTGCTCAATCACATTAACCTTAACATGACATTAAAACAATCTGCAACTCTCTAGGCCTCAGATTCTTACTTCTAAAACAGGGTTGGAGTAGGAAAAGTGAAAATTTAAAAAATTCCAATTTCCTTTCCAAATCTAAAATTCAATAATGTTACAACTATATGATTTAGAAAGCAAATTAGCAGCACTTCGATTGTTCACCATAGCCAAATAAAATACATGTTGTCATTACTTGGCTGAATAATAGAATCTTAAATCTTCCTCTACCATTTTCCCCTGCCAATAATGAATTGAAATTAGAACATCCATTTTATGTCGTTCAAGAATATTTGCCCAAGAATTCTTTAATACTTGAAAAAAAAGAGATAATGAAAACCTGTCTGAATTATTAAAGCTGTGTTTCTATAAAATACAGTTTGAAATCTCCCTTCTTGTGTACTTATTTATTAACTTCATATTTTCTTAATTAGCTGCTAAAAAGGCTAGAGTATAAAAGTAATCATAGTAGAGGGTATTTTTAAGAAGCCATAGATCTTACCATCTACTTCTTCAACCATCATCATCATATTCACCATCATTGCCACCAGTGCCACCACCACCAGGTATGAAATACTTACCAAGTGCCAGAGCATTCTGTGCAGTATCTAATTATTTCTCACAATTCTGTAAGAGAGGCAATATTATCCCTCCCTGTTTTAGAGATGAAGAAACTGAGGCTTAGGGAGATTGGGTAATTGCCCAAGGTCACATAGCTCTGAAATGGTAGAACCAAGACCTGAAACAGGTCAGCTGTTACCAGAGCCTTTTCTCTTATTGACCAGGCTAACACCATCCGTCAGTCTTCAGGATTTAAGGAAGGCAGCCAAATGACAGCAAACAAGATTGTCAATAGGAAAAAAAAAAAAACTGCACAAATTCTTTCAGAGAATATTGCCTACTATCCAACAGCACATCAAAAGACATATATCTCTAAGTCCTGAGAAATAATACTTATATAAAGAAAAAAATAATTCCAGAGTACTAAAATCAAGAAGGCATCTGAGTCTTTGACTATCTCTAAAATACTATTTCATTTTGCACTGGAGAGAGGTTTTATACAACCACAATTGTAATTCTACAAAGTAATTATTATTTCCTTCCTCTGCCTTAATTTCTAGTAAAATGACTGCTGCAGTTAGAAAGACTGGAATGTGACCAGGAAAGATGGCTGGCTTTCTCATAAGATGACTCAAAACTGAGTTATCTCGGATATTTTATTACAATCCAGGATTTGGCCCTCGGGTTTTCAGATTTAGAAGTCTTAGCTAACCTTAATAGATCCACATTAACCAAGTTTACAAAATGCCAATTTATTAATTTACAATTATGAATTCACAATTATCACAAAGATAAGTACCCAGATTAGCATGACTTATATGTACATACTTTCCCTATATAGACAGATCTACGTGGGAAATTAAATTATTGTTAAGGTGTCTTCCTCGAATAAGATCTTGACCTAACTTATCAACAGGCCCTTAATATACTTGAAGTCTCATTGGCCAGGATCAGAAATTGCATATTTCTTTCTTTTAAATAGTTGGCAGTAAGTACAACCTTAACATGGTAGAGCAAAAAGAAAAACTTTAGTTCCCAGGAGCTAACTTAGATGACCACTGCCCAAAATTGCCTCTGTGCCTCTCCTGTGCTTCCACAGTTGCTTAATGCAAGTGATGGAGGTGTTCTTTCTTTAGACCTTCAGTGAAGTCTTGCTCAAGCCTAGAATTAATGCTGCCTTTTAGGGTGACTTGAATATCTTTGTTTTAATCAATTAAGTATAGTACTGATGGTGCTGCCAGAGGGTGATCTTATTTCCCTCATTTCCAAATTTTGGGGGGAATCGTATAGTTGTTCCCAAGTGGGAAAGAATTTGAGGTAATAAAATATTAAGTTATTTGCACTGCAGCTTTGGCGATAAGGCTTTTTGTATGTCCACTGCCCTGTTCTAATAGTCTGAAAAAATTTATCAGGTTTATTGAGTTATAACTCAGTTTATATTTGTACAGCTAGGGAGGAAAATCCTCTAATGTACCTCCATCTTTACTTCTGTAAAAAATGGATCATAACTTAAAAATAGGCACATTAAAAAAATTCTGCAGGGCAAGCACAGGGGCTCGATTTCCATGAGCACCGTTGAGATTCTGCAGCAAAGACAAGAGGAAACCCTCTACAAGGGACCCAAAGAACTTGGTGCATCCCTTCAACGTCACAGTGACTGATACCACTGACTCTATTGATTAAGAAAGGCTACTTATGTGAAATCAATGACAAGGAATCAAAAAGATTTAGGGGAAAACGAGGAGTCCGTAAGCTATGGGGATTGAATATAGAAAGTAATGTGTTTTTGAATTCACGTGATGAAAGTGCACTGTTTTGAGATGCGTGTGGAAGTTGTAATCTGAAGCTGAAAAGGAAAACAAGAATTTCTCAGATGCAGACCTTCCTCTGAGTGATAATGGGAAGAAAGATTGTTTTTCAAAAACAATAAAAAGCATTACAAAAGGAAAGTTTTCCTAGTAGCATAAAGGGTTAATGCTGTTAAAAGTTGAGAAAACAGTGGGTTGCTTGTTTACTTCATCTGGGTTCAATGATTCAAGTCATTAAGGCTGCAGAGGAGGGTCATGGTGATCACCTGAGTTGATGGGAGGGTTTCGGATAACAGCAGCAACAATCTTCTGAACCTCTGGGGTCAGGCCTGCTCGCTCCACATCGAGTGCGTAGCCAGCTCTCAGCGCTTGGAATAAGTGCATGCCAACCGCCATGAGAGGCAGAGTCCTGTTCTCAGCTATATTCTTCTAGAGAAATAGCACCAAAACATCCAGTGAGTTTCTAAAAGTTCCCACTGTACTGTATGGAAATAAAATGTCCAAAGCCTTCAGGCAGTAAATGTTTACTGAGAAATAAACAAAAGACTAAACCTTCACTTAAAATTTTCTTTTTAACTATTTCTTTAAAACTACTCACATTACAGAACTCCATAGGTTCTACTTTTTATACTTATTATATTGGAAAAAACAAAGTCACCCAGCTTTGGCTAAGAAATTAATCCTCGTCCCTCTGTAATTATTCACTTTAAAAACCTATTAGTGGCAGAGAATAGTCATTCTATATAAGTCTAAGAGCTATCGCAACCTTTTGAAAATACAGTAAACTATAATCCAATATTCTACATAATTGAAATAACACATGGTACTTTAGTTAAATGAATTTCCAAGAAGACAAATCCTAAAATGCTTAGTCATAACATAAGGCTCCAGATGCATTCTATAAAAGATTCTTGAGAAGACTTTAATAGGTGTTTTAAATTGGCTCTACTCATAAAGTAATAATAACCACAATTTAACAAGGGCTGTCATCATTTGCCCAGTATTGAACTTGACATGAATTGTGTTAAATTTAGCAGTGTTACATATTTATGTACTTTTTAAACAAATGAAGCTCCAAATCTATTTAAGATATGTATTATATAAAACATTCTTTTAAACACTCAAAAGTTTAGTCACTCAGCTCTAAATTATTTCATGATACTCTCTTTTAAAACACCTTGGAAGTCTGATTTGGGGCTGTATTTGCATGAATGTTGATACTTTCACAGAATAGAGCATTTAAAGCATATTTTCATCCTTCAAAGAAGGTTTTAAATTACTTTCATTAAATGTCTGTCCTTTTCTACTAGACAGTGTGCACCATGTGTGCAGAATATCGGGGTTATTTGATACCAGGTATCAAATTACCTAAAACTAATTGTATTATTGCTCCTGATTAATTAGTCTTTAGTCACGTTTAATTTTGTGGTTAGCAAGCAAGACCCTCTCAGACTCCGGGGGGGTACAGGTAATTACACCATGATATTACACAACAATATACAAGCAAATAATAGCAAAAGACATAAGTGAAGACATACCACTCTTCACATTTTTAACCATGAATATGTAACGTAATACATGAAACCTCCTATCATGGCTGAGTATTAGAATGCACTTTACTCAGAAAATTTGGAGGCTATACCAAATTTTCTTAGTAACTATATTCAGTTATACCTACAGATATGGTCAAATTATGTATGGATAACTATATTTAACATGTACATGTACATTACTGTTGAAATAAAGAGACTGAACTTAAAATTCCTATTTCTCATGTAATTTGTTTCAAAAATAGTACAATGGAATTATTTGGTTTCTTGTGAAATGGCTTTTGTACTTTTAATTAAGGAATTTGACTACCTAACTAGAACATCTATTAAGTGATTAAGACAAGCTATGGACTGTTTATTCTTACTCATATTGGACCTTAACCAGAATAAAAATTGCGTAATGTAGCCGAGTGGATGGAGACACAGAGAATAGGAAAAGCAGGCATTAGACCATATAGCCTGTTCCAAATCAATTTAATGTCAGAGAGAATACGAATTCAAATTAGTTAATCTTAGCTGGAAGCCTCATTCTGTCCCTATTCCATTAAGATATACTCTCCATTTTGTATACTAAAAAAAAACCTCAACAGGGGCCGGCCTGATGGCGTAGCGGTTAAGTTCACGTGCTCCGCTTCGGCAGCCTGGGGTTTGCAGGTTCGATCCCAGGCGTGGACCAACAGCACTACTTGTCAAGCCATGCTGTGGCGGCATCCCATATAAAGTAGAGGAAGATGGGCAGGGATGTTAGCCCAGGTCCAGTCTTCCTCACCAAAAAGAGGAGGATTGGCAACAGAAGTTAACTCAGGGCTAACCTTCCTCACAAAAAAAAAAAACACCAAAAAAACCCTCAACAGCCTTAAAGATTTATGCCAGAACAATGAAGAAACATTAAGTATGGCCATTTTTCACAGTAATTAGATTTTTTCAAAAAGCATCAGGTATGGTTAAAAAATAGAACAATACTAGAGGATATAGAGTAAAAAGCAAGTCTGTTTTTTTTTAAACTCATTTCTAACATCCTTCCAGAGAAAGTCTGTGCATTTTTGTATACATACTCAAGGATATGTGAATATATAAACATGCATATACAGAGGGGGATACATTCTGAGAAATGCATCCTTAGGCAATTGTGGGAACATCATAGAGTGTACTTACACAAACCTAGATGGTATAGCCTACTAGACACCTAGACTATATGGTACTAATCTTAGGACCACCATCATATATGCAGTCTGTCATTGACCTAAATGCCGTTATGCAGAGCATGCCTGTATACACATAAACATTTATATGTTTGTTTTTCACACTGCTCTGCATCTTCCTTTTTACTTAACGATATATCTTGGAGATTATTTCTTATCAGTACATATACTAATAGTTTTTTAACTATTAATCCCATTTAAAAAGAAAATTGCCTTAAAATATGGCTGCTCTAATATCCTTAAGCTATAAATGTGTTTATCAGTACCTCTGATATAAGAAAATCATGGTAAAACTATTCTTGCTGTTTTTATTTGACAGAGGTAAGTTCAGCAGAAAAAGAACATGACATTCTATTCTAAAATTAAACACAAAATGAAACAATATAAAATATTGTAGGATTAGAAGAAATTTATCCCAAGTCACAAGCTCATAAAACACATGTTTAGAGAGCATTTAAAAATTCTCTCCACTTGAGAGGCCGGCCTGGTGGCATGTGGTTAAGTTCACTCACTTCACTTCGGCGGCCTGGGGTTCACTGGTTCAGACCCCGGGCACAGACCTACATGCTGCTAACCAAGCTGTGCTGTGGTGGCATCCCACGTACAAAAAGTAGAGGAAGATGGGCACAGATGTTAGCTCAGGGCTAATCTTTCTCACCAAAAAGAGGAAGATTGGCAATGGATGTTAGCTCAGGACCAATCTTCCTCACCAAAAATAAAATAAAATAAAATAAAAATTCTCTCCACTTGAAAGTAACACTTACCAAAGACATCTTCTTTCCTTGGAATAAAGAATATGTGATGGCCACAGAATGTGGAAGTGAGCATGCTTCATTTTTCACCACCAGACTTTTCTTCTGTTCTTGAGGTTTTATACTTGGAAAGAGATCTGTCTACAAAAATTTAAATGTAGCACATATGATATCAACATAATGATAGATAGAATATCAATATGATCATTAGGCATTAGAGGAAAAAATAACACAAATAAAGGAACAGTCTAAAGAACGTCAAAAATTCCCTTTTTACAAGGACCTCAAAAAGAAAGTTTTTTTTTTACATATTGATTTAAAAAGGTAAAAAGGGAATAAGTTTTTAATAAAATATTCATAATAACAAACATGGTTGTAGAACTAGAAACTCCTAGTCCTTCCTTTGCTAATCAGAGGGAATAAAAAATGAACTATAAAGTGGACCACTCTGCCTTTAAATTAGTCCCTTAATCTCCTGGAAGTGAATATTGAATGAATGAACAAACAGAATTAGTACTCAAATTTAGGTACTGCAGCCACAAATTCTGCTAATATATCATAAGGAAAGGTATCATAAGTATACACATATAGTTTTAAAAGGTACATACAAACTGTGGCTCTAAACTTGAAGCATTACGTAAATTCTTAAACATGGTTCCTTAAGAGATGTTTAAAAGAAAAAAATGGGGGGGATTGAAAAATAAGATTAATCAAGAAATACTAGAATTTTTTAAAGCCTGCAAAAAAGGTAAACACCAAGTGATATTTATGATAGAATTATATGATATATGATTCACACAGATATATGAATAGTTTCCCTCCAAAATGCCAACTTCACCTTCCAAAACAAAAGAACCAACACTAAAATTAAAAGAATTAAATCCAACAGAATTTGGCTTATTGGAAGCCACACTGGTCCATTCCTACCCTAAACAAAAAGTGAGTCTAGATTAGTTCACAGATTCCTGGGACAAGCACAGGTTGGGGAACAGAGAAGCCAGACAACACCACAAGACCTAAGGTCTCCAGGTCGTTTCTAAGTATCCCTAGATTTTCAAGGAAGAACATTTTTTTTTTTTTTTTTGGTGAGGAAGACCAGCCCTGAGCTAACATCCGTTGCTAATCCTCCTCTTTTTCTGAGGAAGACTGGCCCTGGGCTAACATCGTGCCCATCTTCCTCCACTTTATATGGGACGCCGCCACGGCATGGCTGACAGGCAGTGCGTCCGCGGGCGCCCGGGATCCGAACCCGCGAACCCCGGGCTGCCAAGCGCGGATGAAACCGCTGCGCCACCGGGCCGGCCCCAAGGAAGAACATTTTTTATTAAACGAAAATGAAGTGTTTCTACCTGAGACCTTAACACTGTCAAATTTGGCCTTAAATTTCTAGGAATGCCTAAAATCAAACTCCATTAGCCAGATTCCTCAGGATTACAGTGTAGTCTATGCCCAGAGGCAACAATGGCATACCTCTATACCAAAGTCTTGGAAATGTGACCACTGTGACTTATACTGGCAAATCCATAAAGATTTTAGGATTTATGGAACAAAGTCATGACACCATCTATAAATGTAACTAAAGGGTTCAGAAATATCCAAAATACTCAGCAAAGTAATATGAAAGTAATAATCTCAAGAACGTAGGGCTAGAAGGTGATTCTAGTAAGCAAAAATCGAATTAAATCATGTTCTAAATAGATAGAACAAAAAGTGGTCAATTATGGAAATATATAAATAGGAAAGGCAAAAGGATAAAAGTAGGCAATGCCACCCCAAGCACTGCTCTGATGAGAAGACGTCTTGGCTAACTAGATTTGAATATTATCATTTTCTTGGCAAGTAGTGCATAAGAATGCCTCAATCTGCCTTTGCTGCCAAGAGACTACTCAAGACACTAGCAGAATTTCCCTCATTATATGCCAAGCTTACTAAACAACTTTCAGATAAGACAGCTTCCCATATAACTTCTTCTTCTATAGGAGGGAACACACTGGTTGGGTCAAGTGAAACTTTCCAGTTGTATTTCTCACAATAATGAATTTGCATTCCAATATTTATACTTATATTTATATACACACACATATACATAAGCCAAGTTCACAGAGAAGGATAATGCAAATCTACTCCCCAAAACACAACTACTCTGTGACAAGATATATCAAACATTTAAGATTACAAGGGTGAGCACTGAACCCCTAGCCTAGACCATGGCAAATGCCACATGTGAGTAGCCACCTGGGCTTCTCCAGAAAATATGTATTCTATCTTGATCCATGTTTAACAAAAACGGCAAAACACAGCTATTCTGAAGCTTTAAAATAGAATAGAAACATGTAACACCTGGCTCTATTTTATTTAGGCATGTTATATGCTCAGAATATCAAATCCCCACCCCTAGGGTTATTTGACTGGAATTACCTTTTGCATTGATGTGAAAGTATAGCTCTGAAATTCTTTCATATGAGAAGTGAAATCCCAAAAAGGTTTGGAAAACACTTTACTGCCTTGGGTCAGATAATTCAAATGCTCAAATTAGGCATCATATATATGACATGGGAATAGTCAAACAGAAACATTTATATTTCTCACCAAAGCAGTAAACCAATATTCAACTAATATAATTTTTGATTAAAATCCCTAAATGACAGGATATGGAAACAAAACGTAAATTTCTTTCCCAAAGAAAAGTTCATAAATATTTTTTCTTATATATCTACACATACTATAGTGGGCCACAAAGGTAAATAACCATATAAAAATGACACCAATATGATTCATCAAGGGACTGGGCTCTCATTTAACTTTTTTAATTAGTATGTTACAGGTCTCATTATGACTACAGCATACTGTTTTAATCTGCCTTTTAGGTGTGGTTAGAAAAATAGTTGTCTATCTCTTTTAAGGCTTTTCTAAGTAGCTGCCAACTATGAATTCATCTTGGGGGGGTGGACATTTTAAAAAATTTTAATTTTCATAAAATGTATTTCTATAAAGTGATTATATTTTTCCTAAATGGCCATCTTAATGGGTTTAATATCCATATTCTCATATATGTAATTTTTTATTTGTATTATGACAGTATCTAAGTTTTACTTCAAAATTTTAAGTAAATATATTAAAAGCTTAACGAAAGTAGTGAATAACAAAACCAGCTTACATTTATTAATTTATTTTTTTAGTAAATGGTTTGAATTTGCAGAATAGTTCAGGCATAAGTCCTAACCACAGAAATGAGCAGTCATTCTCCCTATCCAGAAGGTTCAAAAATATTTCATGCCTATTATTTAGAGTGCTTATCTTTTGCCCTCCTTCAATTTCCTCTCTTGAAGGGGGGTTGGGAGGGATAATTCTTTCATTATTAAATAATACCATTAATTTGTGAAAGAAGATACTACCATCAAGTGTCCAAAGAGAGGACACTTATTCATTTACCACTGGTTAAGTATGTTATTCTTTATCAAATTGTTAAGAAACTGTAACTTTGTTTTTAAAATATCCAATATGAAATATAAGAAATTTTCACATGATATCTTGCATAAGAGTATGAAAAGAAAATTTAAAGTTGCCAAAGATATTCTATATCAAAAGAGGGAAATGCTACATACAAAACGCAGAAGAGTTTTCTACTTATAGTTAGAGAATAACTTTTCTAAAGTGGGATGTGCCCATCCACAGATTACAGAAGGTTCTTAGAAATGAAAACAAGCCCTTAATACTGCCTTGCATATTTTTAACTCTACCAACTTTTTATACACACCCCATATCTTTTATCTTTCTCATTCATCCATTGTTTCCTTGATATGGGGAAGGAAAGTATCATTTTCATTGTGTAAGTGAGGAAATGGAGACCCAAAGATGTTAAAGAACATGTTCAGGTTCACCAAGTGAACAATGGCAGAATTAAAATCCTGATTCCCTGACTCTGAATTCAACAGTCTTTCCACCATCTCATCCTGGCTCACCTTCTGTGCCAGAGTGCACAGTATAGTGGACTCTGCATGTGGAGCTTAAAGAAAGAAACCCAAACAATCCTTGTGGAAATGGTCATTTATGGTGGAGCAAGAAGTAATAAAAGGATATGAAGAAAACGCTAGTAAGACTAAAGAGAAAAACATGGAATCTACTTAATATCAAAAAGCAGCATGACTGGAAGGATAGGGTAGTCAGGGAATATGACATCAGGAAAAACAAAGTGGCTGGGATACCAAGTGATATACCGACTAATAGCAAGGAGAACTTTGCAGCTTTAACTTCTATCTACATTTGAAAGTAAAAGTTAGAATTTACCAGCCTAAAATACAGTACTTAAATTTAAAAACAAAACCTTCCAACAAAATAGAAAAAAATAGAAATAGAAACAAAAACGAGCAGCCTGGACAACTACCTTAGTATCATCTTAAAAACTAGGTAACTAACATGTGTTTATAACTGATTTACTGCAGAAACAATGTGCATTCATTTTCTAAGTGTCCAGTGTGGAAATGAAAATAAAGGAAAAAATGTTGCTTTTGTAGGGTGTTTTTGAAATGGTCAAAAACTGTTATTCTCTCAGAGTTCCTGCCAACCACACTATTTTACCTGAACACTATTTCTTTGACAGAAATGCTGGATGACTTCCAACAGAGGGGCCAACATAGTAGCTTTGCCTTCAGAAACACCGTCAATCCTTTTCATATTTTCAACTGTAGTAGGTCTGTTATACAAAAAAAAGGCAAGAAACCACTGAAATATTATCACTCCAGCAACACAGCTGACGTTCAGCTTCATACTGATGCTCAATAAATATATTTTTTCCAACAACCAAAAACAATGTGTAATACAGGTAATCCTGTTTTATAACGTCTTTCTTTGCTTTCCACCATTTAAAGATTTGCTGTTTTAGTAATCTATGAATAAAAACACCACCACCACCATGACCCCAAAAACACAGTACTAACTGGAAAACAGGCCATTATCATAAAGAAACAGGCTAACACCTAATGTTCTACTCTATTATTGATCTTATTATTTTTATAGATATGAAAAGAAAAACTATGAACCTTTAACTGAGGACAACCAAGAGGCTAAGAAACTCTCATAACAAAGTCTCATTCATTATTTACAAAGTGTTTACCTGTTACAGTAAAACTGCTAACTACTTTAGGCTTTTAAGGCAATATTTCTTATTGTGTCCAATATCCAAGAGGCTGTATGATGTCTTCTTTCTAAAAATCTGCCAATCTAATGATTTTCTTCTAATCTTTTTCTTTTAAATATCTTATCTGAATATGAAAGTGTGGTCTTAGAATATTTATTTTTTAATGAAGTAGTTATGATTATAAGATATAAGCACTATGTAGTATCATTAGAAAATTCTGCAGTGAAGTAACATCTCTTGGATGAAATTTAATGACAGAAACAATTTTTTAAAAGGAGGCATAAAAGGGGCCGCCTGGTGGCGCAGCAGTTAAGTTCGCGCTTGGCAGCCCAGGGTTCGCAGGTTCGGATCCCGGGCTCCTGCCGACACACTGCCTGTCAGCCATGCCGTGGCGGCATCCCATATAAAGTGGAGGAAGATGGGCACAGATGTTAGCCCAGGGCTAGTCTTCCTCAGCAAAAAGAGGAGGTTCGGCAGTGGATGTTAGCTCAGGGCTGGTCTTCCTCACACACAAAAAAAGGAGGCATAAAAGATGACTACAATTACCAGGCAACTATTCTTTGGAAATAATTTCTTCTAAATATTTACTGACCACCTAATATTTATTAGTCATTACACTAAGTGCTTTGGAAGACACAAGGAGATGAGAGACATAATATCTTTATTCACAGAGTTTAAAATCTAGAAGATATAACACATGTATACTAATAATAACAAAAATATAAATAAAGCATGTCTGATAAATGCCATGGAAGCATTTTTAGAATTTTCATTTGAAAGTCCTTCATAAATTCCACAGAGAGGAATTACTCTGCTGATAAGAACACGGAAGACTTCAGGGAGAAAATAATAATAAACCTAGATCTTGAAGGATTTCCTAATAGGAGTTTTGGGGAATCGAGGAAACTATAAGGCAGAAGCAACATTGTAAATAAGCATATAGAAAGTGAAAAGGGTCTTCAACAAATGGTAAACAATCTAGGTAAGATAAACCATTCAAAATCCTGTAACTGAGATGGAAAAGTAGGTTTAAGTCCATAAATGGAGGCCCTTGAACTACAAGCTAAAGAAATCAAACAGTGGGAAACTAGTTAAGCAGAAGTACAACATGATAAAGAAAGATTAATTTGGTACTCATATATCAGACAAAACAGAGAAAGAGAGACTGAGGAGAGTGACTAGTTGAGAGGCTTTTGCAATAGTCCAAGGGTAATGGTCTGAACTAAATGGTGTCACTAAAAAGAGAGGGGATGGCATAGGCAGACACACAAGGAATGTTTAAATAAAAATATCTAAAAACTATTGAAACAAGAGGAAGAAGGGGATATATGTTAGAGGAGTGAAAATGATATCAGAGGTTTTAAACATGCAAGGCTGGGAACAAAAATAAGAAATTCAGAAAGAACAGGTATGGTATTTGCATGAAATGGATGTATGAAGGGCTGGTGGATAATGAGTTAGATTTTATATATACTGGACCTGATTGCTGAAAACAGCTGGTTTTCATTCATGTAGAAACGTGGGACTAGAGCTCAGTGAAGAGATCATTGGTAGCAGCATGGAGATTTGGAAGTCACCTCACAGATGCAACAGTGGAAGCCATAGGCATATTATCACTTAACAATATACTTTACAAATCTATTATGTTAGAAGAAAATAAGCTAGAACATAGGCAAATAGATGGTTTACCTCATTTTGGCCATATCCAATAGTATCTTATTTGTTGCCAGAATAGCTGGAGGAACATCCCTTTTATTGGCATGTTTCTGCCTAGCTTCTACCAATTTGCCATATAACATAGTCTGAACAAAAAAAAACAAAGAAAACACAACATTTTTAAAATGTACTTAGAAAAATACAGTCCTTTATTTCTAGAGCTTTAGACTTTACACTTTCCCTTAGGATGAAAATAAACTGAACTCTCTCTCAGACTCTTACCTAAAGAACAATTTTTAAAATATTGGCAACAGAATTTAAGCATGCATACAGTCATAATTATCCCCTCATAAACTGTCTTTTTACAAAAGCCGTACCTGAGTCTCCTGCTCTTGAGCTGAAATAACAGGTTCTGAGGACTTGTAAGATTTTCTTGGTGATTTCACCATGATGCTAAAATATTTAAAAGAAAATAAGTAATAAAAGCTTTTCTTTCTCCTAGTTCACTTTTTATCTTGCCCCCAAAATAAGAATATCTTTCCAAGTCAATACTAACATTTATTCTTCAAAATACCAGTAAGGCAATTTGTTACTTATACGACAGCCTAGATTCTAAACATTTTGGATCAAACTCATTCAGTATAATGGTAAAGTTAAAACTGTAATTTGAGTTTATCACAAAATTGGTGTACATAAGAACAGTATTTGCCCCATCCTTGTCTTCAACCAAATGCTTTGAAAGAAAATACTCTTTATGCATAAGGAAGATAACATCTTTTTAAGCGAAAGGAATACAATCTGTGATTCTCAATGTGATATCACTAGTTTTTGGTTGGCGAGGAACATTAGCATGGCATTAATCACATTATTCACAATTTTCTTCAAAATCAAAGAAAAATAAACCAAAAGGAGTAATTTTGCTTTTTGAAGGATAAAAAACTCAGAATTAGCAAACAACATGGTATGAAAGGTGCCAGGCAGCAAACTAGATAGAAAACCAATTTCTACAAGAGGCCTTTCTCATTGATCAATTAATTATAAATAGAAAAAGTTATAAAAATGAAATTGCAAAGAATAGCCTATAAAAGATGCCAAATTTTAAAAAAATACCTGCCTTTGGGGGGAAAGGGAAAGAACAATGTTTGATATTTAAGAAATGTTTATAAATTCCTCTGTTGCAAGAATTCAAAATCTACAGTGTAAAGTAAGATTTTGTTTTCACAATTATCAAATCCTTTCACTAAAATAAATAGATTTAAACCAGAGGAAAGGTAACTCCAGTTCAAAGAATTAGTAATATCAGGTTACTCAAGACAATGACACATTTGTTTTAAATTGTATAATTAAATTAACCTTTATGTTAGCAGTTATGGAAATCTTTACAGTGATGTACTATTTATAAAATGGTATTTTAAATTATTTCACAAAGAAATTTTATTACCATATATACTGGCAAAATTCTGGGTAACATATCCCTGAAGCAGAAAGATATGTGGAAAACATTTAATAAAAAATGTTTTGCCTATGAATGCTATTACAAGTACACAGAAGCAAAGTTCAAAATAACCATAAGAATATCATCAAAGAGATAAGTGGAGGTACCAGATCCATGAAACAAGAAAAGATTGCTATACATTATTAAAGAAACAAAAAGAGAATGAGAAAGAGTTCTTAGAAATTAAAAATTTGATAACCAAAATTAAAGTTCCACTAAATGGGAGGGGATATAAA
Source organism: Tapirus indicus (assembly GCA_031878705.1). Taxonomy (NCBI): domain Eukaryota; kingdom Metazoa; phylum Chordata; class Mammalia; order Perissodactyla; family Tapiridae; genus Tapirus; species Tapirus indicus. Next base: position 15,312,356 of record CM062937.1, read on the forward strand.
GTCAAGGAACTCTCCAAGAGAGTAAACAAACAAACACAGATTGAAAATAGGGGAAAAGAAAAATTAGCAATAGGAACACTAAAAACCAAGCAAAGAAAACAAAAAAGACAATTATTAACATCAAAGAAAATTAAGGTAGTGGTGGCCATAATAACACAGTTTGGCATAGTAGTATATTTGAGTAGATATTAATAATGTAAAAGAAAATTATGAATATGACCAAACTTGAAATATAATTATGTTGGGACCGGGGGGGATTGAAGGAGGGGAAATGAAGGAAGGCGATATGGGAGATAAGCCCTGATCTACAATGATAAGACACAAACAGAAAATTTCTAAAACTGTTAAGTCATAAAATAGCAATCTAAACATGTCACTTAGAAATACAGAGGCAAATGCCAGAGAACCCACTGGAAGATTTGAGGGTGACTTCTACAGAAGAGAACAAAGTGGGTTTGGGACGGGTGTGGACTACTTTGTTATAATCCTTTAGGAACCAATTGACTTTTTAAACCATGTACATGTGTTATTTTAATGAAAATTCAAATGAATTTTAAAATAAGTTATTGATATGTAAGCATCTTTCTCACTTCGGTACACTAAGCCCATATATTAAAATTAATTTCTGGACCACTCCACAGGTATCTCAAACTCAGTGTGTCTATCACTAAACTCCTAATTTTAACCTCATCCCCTGAATGTCCAACCCCTCACACTTGTCTTCCTCTTATGTTGTGCAGCACAGGGAATGGCAACACTCTCACCTGCAATCAAAGACAGAAACCTGCGAGTCTTCTTCAAATTCTCCATTTTTCTTAACCCACTTATCTTTTTAATCACCAATTCCTAACAATTCTACCTCCTAAAAATCTTGCAAATCTATTTCTCTCCGTGCCAACTGCCACTTCTCTTGTCTAAGCTACCATCATTTCTTGCAAATACTACTGCAATCGCTTCCTTATTTGTGTCTCTACAACTCTGATCCTCCTGCTCCATTCCCTCCACAGCCAGAGTCATCAATCAAGGGGTGGCACCCTGGGGTACATGGGCTAAATCCATCTGTTCTGGTAAGGCTTGTAAGCCAAGAGTGGCTTTTTACATTTTTAAACAGTTAAAAAAAATCAAAAGAAGAACATTTTGTGACATGTGAAAATTATATGAAATTCAAATTTCAGCATCCATAAATAAAGTTTTATTGGAACACAGCCACACTCATTCATTTACATAGCATTTATGGCTGCTTTGAGGGTACAACGGCAAAGTTGAGTAGTTGAAACAAGACCACATGGTCCTCAAAGCCTAAAATATTTACTATCTGATTCTTTACAGAAAATGTTTGTCAACTTCTGTTCTCAATCATAAACTTTATCATGGCACTGTTTTGCTTAAAATCCTTCCTTAGCTCCTGCCTTTATGATCAAGTCGAGTGCCTGAAGGGAACTGGATATTCTGGACCCTGTTTAATTCTCCTGTCTTAAATTTTACCACTCTCTTGCTTCCCTCTACCAGGTAATCTCTAGCCACACTACTGAGTTCCTCTCTCATATCATACACTCGCTTGCTTTCAGGTTTTAGTATGTGGCCCATTCCTCTGCTTAGAAAACTTCCCCTCACTTCACCTGACTAACTTCTACTTAAGCTTCAAGTGTCACTTCTGGGAAGCCCTGCTTAAGTTTCTATGTGTTTCCAAAGTGTCACAGCCCTGGACTGTAATTTTACATAATCTTATTTGTATATCCCACTAGAGTATAAACTCCGGGAGGGCCAGGGACCATGTCTCTATTATTCCCCACTGAATCTCAATGCCTAGAAGAGTATCTGGCACAAAGAAGACACCTAGTAAAAACACAGCAAATGTTTAAATGAAGAAATGCTCCAGCATATCGAATGGATATACTATTTTGTACACTCCTTAAACTTGTTGTTTACCTAAAACATAGTAATCACATACCACATATCCAAACAAAAAGAAATTGCTTTGGGTGGGTGACTGGTATTGTGGTAAATGTTTTTCGGGATCCAAAGCAGTATTATTGATCTAAGCAATCAAACCATTAGAAAGTGAATAACAGTATCAGAGCACATTCATTTTCTTTTACCCGACATATATGTAAACATAGTTATTTAAGTTGTGAATAGGCCCTGACAAGTTTTTCAAATTCTCCATCTTCAGACCTTCTGTAATTCTGTACCTTCGCCACACCTTTATTAAGTCAGCTCTAATAGCTACCAACTCTAATAGCTACCATTTTGTGATGCCATGAAATCTTTTTTTAAAAAAGATGGGAGTGGGAATATATATTTCATACAAATATAATTCAGTGTTCAGATGCTAGAGGATGACAAATATAAATCTGAAAGCCAGCTCTGCCACTAACTGTACACTCTTGAACAAGTCAGCTAACTTCTTAACCCTTGGTATCTTCAACTGTAAAGTGGGGATAAATAACAGTAGCTAACTCAGAGGTTGTTGTAAGAATTAAATGAGATGTTACATGCAAAATGCTAAGCATTTTGCATAGAGCCTAGCAAACAATAATACCCAAAAAGTGTTAGCTATTAAATTAACATTAATACTATCATTTTATAAGTCTGCTATAATAATGACAATACTGGAGTCGTATGCTTTAAATTTTTTCTGCCAGTGAAATAGCCCAACATCTGATAGACCTTTATCTTTAGGAAAGAAAGAAAAAAGGGCTGATAAAGTAAGTACAGAAAATAAAAATTTTGAATGCTGTACCTTTTTTTAGGAATGTTACTCCCAGAAGAAATTTTATCAAATGCTTTGTAAGAATACATCTTCTCCAAGTTAGACTGCTTTTAAACATAAAGGTCCATTAAAAAACATTAGAAGTTTCAAGAAACTTTTAAATATGATGAAAATAAGATATAAAATATCACGATGACAATTTTTCCTCTGACTAACCAAGTCATCAAATAAATCACCTGAAAATAAGCTCTTGAATTATCAACTTTTAGGGTTTGAAGGGTAGTTAGAGAAGCAATGCAATGTCCCATTCCCCCCAAATCTATAGAGAATATATGATCAAAAGAATTCTTTGAGACACAGCAAGAGCCAAAGTTACAAAAATGATTTGATTACATTCTGCATACTTTAACAAAGCAGAAAAAGTTCACTAGAAAATGTAATTCAGCACATTTGTCTAATACCCCAGTGTTCTAATTAGCTGAAGTCTACCTGTGGATAAGTACTTAATCTGCAATAGTTATCTAAGATCCAAAAACAAAGCAAGAAAGTATGTGTGTATATGCGTGTGTGTATGTACGTACATAAGTTTAATGAGAACATTTAGGAATCAGGCTTATTTTTCCATACTCTACATATCACATGTAAAAAAATATCATATGTAAAAAAAACCCCAAGCCAAATGAGTTATAAAATAGGCTTAAAAGAATCAAAATAAGTTACTTTCTCAAATACTTCTAACCCCAGAAATCACATATCACAGATTTATCCTGTTCATGTCACTTCTCTTTCCAAATTTTACGTTTTGTTATATGTGGCATTTTCCTCTTTAATTGGAGAGGAATGAAAATATAAAATTTTGAAATAACAGTTGTATTAATAAAGAAAAAAATAAATAAGAACCACCACTTTAATAAAAACAAACCTTCTTCTCTGCAGTTATTTCAATTGGTACTTCACTAGAGGAATGCTGTTCAGTGCCTGAAGATGCAGTTTTAGAACTGAAAAATAAAATTAAATTGCCTCAAATATTAAAATGTAACTAATACATGAATCATCATACCTCCACTCTTAGAAAGGCAGATAAGAATATATTACTCTTTTAGAACTGATGGTTCTTAAAATTGGGTTTTTTCCCCCAGAAAAAGCTCTGCAAAGTTTAAAAAAAAAAACTGATAATCTAACACACAACCTAGTGATTACAGTCAACAACACTGTATTATAAACTTCAAAGTTGCTAAGAGACTAGATCTTAATTGTTCTCAACACAGGAAAGAGAAATAATTATGTGACATGAGGGGGGGGGTTAGTTAACACTACTATAGTAATCATACTGCAATATGCAAATGTATCAAACCAACATAGATGCTTCAAACTCACACAATATGTCAATTAAATCACAATTTAACAAAAAAGAAAAAAAACCTGACAAATGATCGACAACATGTAAAGGTACGAAACAGTAGGCAACAAGTGTATTCCATTCCCACCTTCTACACATAAGAAGGAAACATGGTATATGGATTCTTCAACATTGATCTCAATGCTGCTTCTTTAATCAATGGGAAAGCAGCTTTCTAAATACTATACTCAACTACTTCCTATTAACCAAGGAAGTCTTCTATGATTTATCTTTCTCCCACCGACCCACAACCCTAAAATGACTAAAAGAGGTGTGCAAAAACAGTATCTTTACTCATTTTACCTGTATGATGCCTGTAAACTGGTATAATCTGAATCATTTAAACAACAAAAAACCCAAAAGTTCAAAAAAAACTGAAAAATGAACCTTGGTATACAAAACTTCCTTGGACACAACTCTTCATTAGCTTGAAGGACAAGTCTCTGAGGAGATCCTGTACTGGCTTTATCAAGCCAATTTCTACCCTATTGAAGGCAAGAAGAAACTTTTAGTGCACAGTGAGAAAAACTGAATCAAACAGATAGACTTCTGCATTGTTTACCTCTTTTGTAAGGGTGCAAATCTTCATAAATTTGTGATTCACAGGAACTTCGACCAAGAATCCCTCAGTCATGAGCTGAAGGGAAAAAGCCCTCCACCACTTCATTGTCTGATATCTGCCAGTGCCAAATAAACGGTGACTACGATATTCATCGGGGAGACACTTGGAATTCTGAAATTAGGGAAAAAAATCAATATCTAAAAATGCTTATTTAATTAAACAGGTAAGTAAAACACAAAACGATCTATTGATTCTTTGGATTTAACACTAAATTTAAGCTTTAAAAACCTACAAAATTCTTATACCCATCCTGCTTGCTCTGAATACTTAAGTCACAAATAAATATATAATCAAAATAGTGTTCCTTTTGTGTTTTAAATAATGACAGGAAATTTCACATATAATTTACATGTATTTCCCAATGTATAGTTTGGATATATTTGGAATATTTAACCTCTGCTTTTTAAGCCTTTTATTAAGATACTCACATCACTGTTTGAAAACAGTGATCATAATCTACAGCTCGAGACTAGAAGCACGGTGTTAAAAGGCAGTGTGACCTGATAGCTAGTAATCAGTGAGCGCAGTGCAACGACTCATCGCTTCCACCACATGGCTGTTTTTACTGTGCCTTTGTTCATGATGCACTGCAAAGTTTCCTTCACCATTTCTGACACAGCTGCTTCACTGAGATATACCAGGAAAAGCAGGTATGTGCTAAATAGTTGGTGCTTTTGAGATACACTTTCCTAAGTGAAGAGACGATTCCTATGAGAGACTCTTCATAGCAATCAAGTTCTAGAAGTGGTGGGGAAGCTCGTCTGTCATACGCAATTCTCTCATCCTCTAGTGGAGACCAACTCTCCACATCTTCACTCTCTATAAAGGACTTTTCCATTCACTTGGTCCTCTTACCACTTCCTTCATTCATCCTACACACTTAAATACTATTTTTAAATGTATGTATACAGTAGTATATGAACATAAGGCTTTATGGAAAATCGCTCCTGTCTAATGTATGTGCAGAGAATACGGCAGATTCTAATTCAAGGGTCATTCTAAGTGACTACTTCTACCACGGAAACTGGGAAGTTATACACACTATTTCTGAAACTTCCTTTCAGCTAGGGTCCCAAATATGACTAAAATTCCACTAGTCAGAAGCATTTTTACATGACATCTACAAGAAGGAAGTGCTATTTTTGCAGATACACTTGACTGTGAAGGTGTTTTCTTTTTTCGAGAAAGAGTTAGCAAAGAATCCAGCATCAAACTACTAATTCCTAAGTATCAAGAAGCATCACCCATTTTGTTGAGACAGATTACAGCAGGTGCAGGGTGGTTCCCTGAGCAAGCAGAAGTAGAACCTTCCTGATGCTACAGCCCCTATTCAGTGCAGCTGGAGGTCAGATGCTGTAGTGGCAGCTTCGCAAATCAACAGACAGCTTGTTGATTACAGAAGAGATAGCAGCTCCTGTGGTGGACTACTTTGCAGTGTAATCTTATCAACAATACTATAAGCTATTTAATACTCAGTAATAAATACCTTTCTGTTTAAATTAGCTAGCATAATTATGAGCTTTCTAATATAACTACTGTATTTTAGGTTATACTGATGTTTTAAAAACATTCATCTCTTGAATATGTCAAGCAGTTACTGTATTCTAAACATTTCAATACAAAATGCAGTCTACAATTTTAGAAACAGGCACAGATTGTAATTCAACATTTTTACGTTTCATCTATACCCTAATGAAGGTTTAACAATCAATGCATATAAAATTCCAGAGATCAAAATCAAAAGAATATACAGAATGAGTTCCAGCAGACATAAGTCAGGCACTGTAAGGCTCCCTATTATGAATGTATTGGTTTTATTCAACTGGTAAGAATGTTAAGGTTACAAGTTTATCTGTTGGGAATGTTAAAAATGTGAATACAAGTGAAATAGCCTAAATGAGGCCAATCCCTCACACAAAGGAATCTAGGCTGAAATTAGAATATATTAGGATAAACTGCCAACAGAGATACATCAGTACCTAGACACTGGGCTTAAAACTAGGCTTCTGATAGGTTTAGTTAACAGAGTCTGTAACATGCATTCTATTAAATCTTAAAAATAGAAATAGAATTCTTCTTATTAAAATAGCTAAGTAATGAGCTTTAGTATCATGATGATCATATTTACAAAAATTTTATTAGAACAAGACTTAGAGAAATAGAAACACCCAGATACAATGTGGCACCTTTTTCCTTGTTAACAACCCCTGCCTAGGCTACCAACTTTGGGTTGATTTGAGTAGAATGTTTAAAATCAAACATCATGGCGGGGGGGCGCCCGGTGGCATAGCGGTTTCGTCCGCGCTTGGCAGCCCGGGGTTTGCCGGTTCGGATCCCAGGCGCCCGCCGACGCACTGCTTGTCAGCCAGGCTGTGGCGGCGTCCCATATAAAAAAGTGGAGGAAGATGGGCACGGATGTTAGCCCAGGGCCAGTCTTCCTCAGCAAAAAGAGGAGGATTAGCAACAGATGTTAGCTCAGGGCTGGTCTTCCTCACCAAAAAAAAAAAAAAAAAATCAAACATCATAGAATTTCAGAGCTGGAAGGAACATTGGAGCTCTTTGATCTGCTTAGTCATTTTTCACTCATATTGCTAATAAATAATCAGAGGCTCAATGATATTATGTGGTATCCTAAGGTTCTAGAGCTAGGACTAGAACACAGGCCTCCAGACTACTAGTTCTAATCTTTCATTACCATACCATGCACACACACACAGATACTGATATGCATACATATGTACATACATATACATATATACTGACTGTAGTTAGTGCAGTATCTCAAGCTAGACTACCTGGGTTCAAGTCATAGGTCTGGTAATTACTAGCTTTTTGACTTTGGACAAGTTATTTATCTGTGCTTCTATTTCCTCAGCTGCTCTACAAGCATAATAATAGTTTCTATCTCTTGGGGATGGTGTGAAGATTGAGTAACCAGGACAGAGCCTGGCTCAATAATATTAACCTTCTTTTTTTAGTTAACAGCTGATCCTTTAACTCAACCTGAATTTCTTAATCTAAAAGCAAAAAATATGACTTAGTATCTAGTCAGTTTTCCCTGGAATGCACATAATGGCACTCTACATCTGCTAGGGGCTTACCTTTGCAGTAGGAGATTCTACTGCTTGCAAACTACTAATACCAAAGGGATTAAATTGCCTAACTAGTACTTATTAGCAGTCTGGACACTAAAAATTATTCCTCTAGCCTTTCCTTTCATAAGCAGAAAAAAACCTGAAGTGAATGAACATATTTACTAGGATGAAGCAATGAGATTTTTTTCTAATCAGTAGGGAGTAATTGTTCCTGCCCCTCTTGATCAATCATCATTGTGAATACTGTACACCATGTGAATAAATTTACATTATCTTGTTTCCATGGCAGTCACCATGCACAGAATGAAATCTCTCTGTTCTTTGATACAGAGCATTTTTGTTTTAAAGGAATCATATTCCCTATTCAACAAGAAATCCAAACTTAACAAAGCAACACTTTTTAAAAAACAGAATACAATAAGAATTTTCAACAACAAATATCTAATGATTTCTCACTCTGAGCAAGGTCCTCCATTAATTGCTTAAGTGTTCTAGTTAATTTTCTTTCCAGGTTAACCCACTGATGGAGTAAAAGTGCCAAGGATGAGAAAGCTGCTATAGAGGATATAGTAATTTGGGGATCGATTTTAAGGAGGGAATAATTTTACACACACATCCCTTACCAATCACAAATCTCCATTCTAGTATCTCTAGATCATTCAACCTAAAAATACAAATTTAAAACTGCATGTGAACAGCACAACAAATAGAAAAAGCACTAGAATAGTTGTCAGGAAAGCTTCTTGCTCATCCTGATTCTGGCACAAAGTAACAGTATGACCTAGGGTGGGTCATTTAACTTTCTGGGACTCAGTGTCAACCACTGTAAAATAAGGTGGTAGCGTTAAATAGTCCTTTTGCTCTAAGAGTCTATACTTCTATGGGATACACTCAAAAAGGGAAATTACCATCTCATTCTTTTCCTTTAAAAATCAGGTTGGAAACATAAGGCACCAAACTCACATATCAAGGAATATGGAAACCTACTAATTGAAGGATAAGCATTAGAATAAAGACAGCTGACTTGCTAGAGTATACAGCCCAAAATATCACTTTCTGATAAAAGCACAATCTTTGCACCACTATTTGATAGAGAAAACAAATTTGCCACTTCTCTGAATTAACTTATCCTTAAAATCACAATTGCTTTTTGAGGTAATTCTTTCTGCTAGAAATGCCACATTTCCCTCCACCCTTCTTCCCTCATTCCATCTCTGAATGCCAAAATCTGCTATATCTCCCACAAAACAGAAAGCTCCTGTGATAACTTCATAAAGACTTCTCTAATTTCCCAGCTACTAACAAGCACTCTCTCTTCAGAACTTTAATAATACTTTATATCTATTTATATGTCCCTTATCTCTTTCTATGCTACACTATACTTATTTCTTCCCAAGTAACACCTTCCATACTGGATGACAAGTCTCATCTAATTCAGCTTTGGCTTCCCCAGAAAACAGAGTATAGTGCTTTACACAAAAACAGATGTTTAATAACTAGTAGAAAGAGTTACAAACTCTAACTCAAGAAGTTTTAAATCTCTATGTTCTTAAAGTACAAAACAAGCTGTTTTCATTTTAGTTAATTTAGTTAAATTAGTGGAAATGTAAACAGCTTGTTTTGGTTTTTTTCTTTTGCCTCTTTCCCAGTTCCCACAGACCAAAGAAGCTCACAGCTCACTTCTGGGCTTAAGGAAGTCATTGCTGGACCTGTTATTCTATGTGCAAAATAAAACCGAAAGATAAAGTAACAACAACTATCTCTAGGAATATATTTCAATCAGATGAAATAGCTTATCCAGAAAATTAAATGGATAACCCTCTCCCGTTAAATAGTTTGAAAATTATAAAGGGTGATTAAAGCTACCAATGTTTCCCAATGGCTGCCTATAGTCAAAGCATCTTTTATCAAAAGTGTTCTCTAATTCTGGAGCCATGATAAGGTTTAGCATTTTGATAATGTGATCAGGAAAGAGGCTTCACTTAATCTCCTGGTTATGCAAATTAATGACTGTGTTTCTGTTTTCTAATCTATAAAATTAAGATAATTGCATACCTTATCACTTATTCATTCACGCAAGGTGTTTAAAGATATTTATGTGGTGAGCTGTTTAGACAGCTAAAACAAAGTTCCTTAGGCAACATTTCTACTATTTAATTTCTAACTAAACTTGTGCTTTAAAAACAAAATTTTAAACTCCATTCACAAATACCTGGATGGGCTGTATAATCATTTATTCTATTTAGAAAAATCTTGTGTAAGAAAGGAGAATCATGTGCTGCTGAAATTATAATTGTTATACATATGTACAAATATTACCTCTTTAAATAAACTCCAAGAGTTCCCAATTTAAAATATTTATCATCTTTCAGATCAAAATTATCTACAAAGATACTAATTTTTCCTAAATTAGTTAAGGTGGATAATTTACTAAATTCCCAGAAGAATTACAATTATAATTTTAAAAACAGTATCCCAGTAGATACCAAGATCACTGCAATGAAGGGGAAAAAAACTTGCCTTATTTTCACTGTAGTTAACGCCTACAAATTTCCGTTAAGTGGTACTTTTAAAAAAGTTTTACACTTTTATCTAGCAAGGGTAGTATAATATTTCACAAAGAATAAACTTCTTAATTTGAGGACTCCCAGAAGAGACTGTCACTATAAGAGGTCTGACTTGGTTTTCAAATAATAGGTGAAATCTGATCCCTCTTGTGACCAGTTCAAGTTTGTCTAGGAGCCCACTTACACTTATTTGTTGATACTGGATACTGCTGGATTATACCAAATTAAACCAAGAATAATTTTTGTATATTATACATTCAACCGGGATACACAGGTTTTGAAGATGACAGAGACAGAAGAAATTTTCACAAATCTCAATCATATTTACTCTATCTTGTGCAACTTCTAATTCTTCTTATAAAAAGAAATGGCACTCATAGCAGCTAAAACCAAGTTCCCTAGGCAACACTACTATTAAATTTCTAATCAAACTTGTGATTTAAAAACAAAATTTTAAACTCCATTCAGAATCTAAAAACATCAGTAACTGAAAAGTTCATGTTTTCAACATATTAAAATATTTCACAACTAATATGTTCCTTTCTAAACAAAAACTCAGAAAATATTTATATGAAGCATTCAAATATTTAACAAATAAATGCTTACCTAAATTACTTTAAAAATTCTAGATATAAAGTGAGAATTTTAATCTCTACTTTTAAGTATCTTTTTAATAAATATACATATATGCAAAGGATTCTATCTCCCAGTTTTGATTTATTCAACTAACATCAACATGCAATACTCAGCTTTGCTTTACAGACTTCTAAGTCAGGAATAAAATCATATAGACAAAAGGACTACAGAAAAATCTCTTTAACTGTAAGGGTCATGACTTATATTGTACCTTCAATTGTTAGTATAATGCTGGCACACTAATCACTCAAAAAAAAGTAGCTGAATTGACTACTTATTTATTGGTAAAGCAAAAAAAAAGAAAACTTTCTTAGAATTTTAAATACTTCTGATAAGAAACAGAAGATGGAAAGAAAATATACACTGCCAAATATTGTTATTGAACTTAGACATTTACAAATAGTCACTGAAATCAAAGTTTTGCTCAAAGAATTTACTACTTTCCAGGGAACCAAAAGGTACAATTTTGTTCTGCTTGTCCCCTGACACAATGAAAGTTAACTTTTCTTAATTATCCTACAAAAGACCAGTCTAGGGATTCATTCAACTGCAATGTAATGAACTAATACAATGCTTCCAGGCTGAGGTGCAGAGCTGAACATCAGCTTGAAATATGAAAACAGCAGTAGATGTGATACACACAGGTTGTGTCAAAGGTAATGAATGCAGTACTTACCTGGGAACTTAACGTGACTCTCCGTTTCTAATAACTCATCTAAAGCCAAAGCTACAATCATAATACAGCAAAATTATGAAGAAAAGTAAAATAGAAAATAGAAAAATAGTAAATAGAGAAGTGTAATAGTAAAATAGTAAAGCGAAATAGTAAAAGAACTATGAAGGTTATTTACAGATATACTTACAGATCCTCGGAGAAATAAAATTGGAACCCCAATTCCAAACTTTTCTCCTAAGATGTTCACGGCAGATAATAACTGGAATGCTTGTGGACCAAAGTCCTGGGCCACATCATCTGAGTCATCAATGAAAAGGCAATTATCCAATCTAAATAAAAACAATATGTTAGAAAGTTTAGCCAAGGCATGTACCTTTAAAAATAAAAAAGACTTAGTGTAATAATTAAAATTAAAAAAAATCTTAAATGTGCCAACTGCTTCAGAAGCTACAATTAAAGTTTCTTACAGCCAACAGCACGTGAAGTACGTACAACATGAAATATAAACTATAATATAGCATCATAGGTACGTTATGTTGATGGTTCTCAACCCTTGTGCCCTAGAACCCAAACTTTACAGGAGGTACACTGGACCACAGACAGAAGAGAAAGAAGTTAAAGCATGCACACAAACATACAGTCAATTTAACTGAGTATTAATTGAAAAAATAAAAACAAATGTCTAAAAACACCATTTAAAGGCAGATATTGTTAGAATTGGTTTAAAAATATGACCCAACTATATGCTGTCCATAAAAAACCCACTACAGGTATAATTATATGGGTAGATTAAAAATAAAAGGATAAAAACGATATACCATGAAAACACTAATCAAAAGAAAGATGGTGGTGTTATTTTAATATCAGATAGAGACTTTGGAGAAAGAATATTATCAGGGATAAAAAAAAGGGTGTTACATGATGATGAAAAGGTCAGTTTACCAATGTATCAGTCAGGGTTCTCGAGGGAAACACACACATATATATTCACATACACACACACACACAGATAGAGATTGATTTTAAGGAATTGGCTCATGCAGTTATGGGAGTTGGCAAGTCTGAAATCTAGGGCCAACTGGCAGGCTAGAAAGTCGGGCAGGATTTCTGTGTTAATAATCTTGAGTCACAATTCCTTGTTCGCCAGCAAACCTCAGTCTTTGCTCTTTAAGGCCTTCATCTGATTGGATGAGACCCACTTGCATTATCAAGGGTTATCTCCTTTACTTAAAGTCAACTGATTGTAAATGTTAATCCCATCTACAAAACACCTTTATAGCAATATCTAGATTAGTGTTTGACCAAACAACTGGGCACCATAGCCTAGCCAAGCTGACAGATAAAGTTAACCATTACATCTAGGAACACATAGTCCTAAATGTGTATACAATTAACAAAAGAACTGATAGAACTGAAAGGAGAAATAGAGAAACCCACAGTTATTGGTGACTTCAACATCTTTTCTCAGTAATTAATAGAACTAGTAGACAGAAAATCAGTAAGAAGATAGAAGAAATTAACAGAACTATCAACAAACTGGATCTAATTGACTTTTATACAACACCCCACCCCACAATAGTAGAACACACATTCTTTTCAGGTGCAGATGGAACATTCACAAACATAAACTATAATCTGGTTTATAAAACAAACCTTAACAAATTTAAAAGAACTGTATTCATACAGAGTATGCTTTCTGACTATAATGGAATTAAGTTAGAAATCAATAATACAAGGATAACAGGAAAGTCTCCAAACACTTGGAAATTAAATAACATGCTATTAAATAATTCATGAGTCAGAGAGGAAGTCTCAAGGCAAATCAGAAAATATTTTGAACTGAATGAAATGAAAATACAAAATGTATGAGATGCAGCTAAAACAATACTGAGAGGGAAATATACAGTGTTAAATACTTATAAGAGAAGAAAGTTTCAAATCAGTAATTAAGCTTCTACCTTAAGAAGCAAATAAGAGCAATGTAAACTAAAAAGAAGCAGAAGGAAGGAAATAATAAAGATAAGAGCATAAATCAATGAAATAGAAAACAAAAAAACAAGAGAGAAAACCAGTGAACTCAAAAGCTTATTCTTTAAAAAGGTCAATAAAATTGATAGAAACTTCTAACAAGAAAAAGGAGGAGACACAGATTACCAATAGCAGGAATGAAAGGAATTTCACCACAGGCCCAACAGGCATTAAAAGGATAATAAGGAAACTCTATGAATAATTCAGTGCAGGTACATTTAATAATTTAGATGAAATGGACCAATTCCTTGATAACCTCAAACTAACAAAACTCACCCACAATGAAATAGATAACCTGAATACATAACTGTTAAAGAGATTGGATCCTTGTTAAAAACCTCTGAAAATAAAATTCTCTAGCCCAAATAGTTTCCATGGCAAATTCTACCAAACATTTAAAAGAAAAATAATGCATTTCTACAGTATGATTCCATTTATATGATATTTTCTCTCAAACATAAGACTATACTATAGGGATGGAGAAAAGATCAGTGGTTGCTAGAGGTTAGAGGGAGGGAAAGGGTATGATTACAGAGGAATAGCACAAGGGGGTATTTTGCAGTGATGGGTTTATTATGTGTCCTTATTGTGGTGGTGGAAGCTGATTATGGTGGTCATTAGATGAATCTATGCATATGAATCCATGGATGTGTTTACATTCGATTAGAAAAGGAAGAGAAACAAAGACTTTTAGAATATCCATCTAGAAGGAAAAATCTTTACCTGGATCTGCAATTATCACAGCATTTTTCAGTTCCCATAATACCCAAGGAGGCCTTTCGTAGTTGTTTGTCTTCAAAATGAGACAAGATGATTCTACTCAAGAGAAAATTTGAAATTAATAAAAGAACAAAAACATATATGTTGAATTCATTGCTAAAAATAATGAGGTGAAATCATCATTAATTGACTCACCTGCAACCTCATTATTTGACTTCAGTTACTGAGGCACAAAGAAAGTTGTCTTAAAAATTTAGCACATATGTAACAGCAACAAAATAATGTTTCTAAATACATCTAATTATTTTGCAAAATTTTTTCCTTAAAAGAGCACCATCCATAAATCCACATTATTAATTGATATAAAATAATACATACTGTCGCCTACACTTGCTGGAATGAAGGTATTTTTCCATCTTTGCCATCATCTTTAATTTGTATAGTCGAAACTTTTCATTGCGTATCTCATGAAGGAGGTACCTGTCAATTAAAAATATCACAGGAATACGTAGTGATTAGCGATTTTGTTACTTTTTATTTATTTATTACTGTTTGTTTTTCATAACCTATAACATCCATATTCCTACCAAGATAAAGAACACTGTGGGGCCAGCCCCACGGTGTAGTGGTTAGGTGTGGCATGCTCTGCTTTGGTAGCCCAGCTTCACAGCTTCAGATCTTGGGCATGGACCTATACCACTCATCAAGCCATGCTGTGGCAGCGACCCACATACAAAACAGAGGAAGACTGGCACAGATGTTAGCTCAGGGCTAATCTTCCTCATGCAAAAAAAAAGGAAGATTGGCAACAGATGTTAGCTCAGAGTGAATCTTCCTCACCAAAAAAAAAAAAAAAAAAGATAAAAGAACACTTCTATCATCTCAGAAAGTTACTGTGTCCCTTCCCAGTCAATGACCCCTACAAGAGGCAAGCATTTTTCTGATTTTTATGAAAATTACTTTTGAAAGAATTCTACCTATATCCAAGCATCAATTTTTTAGCTGTCTTTGAAAAATTATAAAAGCCTAAAGTTTTTCATTTTGATTTACATGTTTTTTGGCAATCTTTCTACTATATATGAATTTTTACCTTTTCCCAGTAAGATTTTTCTTTATTTTATATGAGAAACTAAAAGCATCTATGTAAGGAATACCAAAAGAGGCTCATAATCCAAATATGGCCTTCATCCCTATTAGCTCTTCAGCCCTCTAAAAGTGATCTTTTTGTATTACATAATATTATGGAACACCAGTAAAGCATCAGAATTAAATTACTTCCCCAAACAATAACAACTAATTTTTCCTACAATATTGAATTTATTTAAAACTTAAATAACTCTAAAGACACATTTGTTTAGTTTTTTAAAAGTCAATGCTGCTCTAACTCATCTTGATTCTGTTAATTCTAGTCTTCTGTGAAGAAATTCCATGATTACCAGATATCAAATGATGACAATCTCCCAAATAGCTTTGCTTGTCTTTCCAAGAATTCTTTCCAAGAATAAATAAAAGTCTGAGTTGAATAGTTTTCAGATATTTCAAAAGAAAACAACAATTTATCTACAAGATCTAAGTGATAATACTGATACTCATCAAAATGGACCTCACTCACTAACATTTTGACTATCCACCCTTCTGACTGATAAAAATACCTCTGTATAGTTCTCACGGATGACACCAACAAGGAATCCAGTTAAGTGAGTTCTGGGAAGTCTGAACACACAAATGATCTCTTATTCAAAAACATTCTTATCATTTGACACCACCAACCACCATGCCCTTCCATGCAATGTCCCTAAAAGTCTCTTCCAACTGTTGACTCTAGTTCCTAGGTTAACCATCTAATCTCATTCTTCCTAGCTCACAGGCTAAAAATTGTTCCTTTTTTGCTTTATTTTGTTTGTTTGTTATTTAGCTCACCTCCTTCTCAGACAGAAAGAACAAAAAAAACAAATGCCTACAATCTAAGAACTAGATCCTCTCTTATATCTGGTTCAGATGACATACACTTAACAAATCTTATCAGCGTCAGTAACAAATTTGAGAAAATAAAATTATAAGTCTCTAACAGCACATCAAATGAATATTCATTCTTCTTCTGAGCCTATTAAAATAATTAAAGAATAATATTCCACAGGATAAAAATAAGTTGAAAAAGAAGAACTCGAAAATCAATACAAAACAGAAATCAGCTGGAGCCAGTGGAAGATTTATTAAATTGAAATTAATTTGCAAATTATTCCCTTAAAAAAATTACAATAACTATTGGATTTCACTCTTTAAAATAATAGCAAATTGAGACTTTGCCAATGGTATTGCTTCTGCAATAAGAAATATAAAATTACATATTTACACTGATGACTGGACAAGCTTCTTCTCCTAGCCATAGGATTCTAGCATAGGATAGACCAAAAATTTTTATGAATTACAGTGACCTTTTCAGTTGAGAACCAGCAACTACATTTATTCTAAAACTTTCTGTTTTTTCTAATAGAAAAACACAAGGATGACACAGATTTGTCCTCAATCCTTGCTGAATTCTTTTTCATCCTGATTAACCCTATCATTTTATTTCCCTTAGTATATGGATGCAAAGAACAACCTGTCTATACTAAAGACTCAAGTATGGGTTTTCTGGTACCACTATTTGATTACTAATCACTGTTACTTCCTATTAAATCTTAATGAGATAACCATTTAAAATATCTTTTGAGACCCACATCAACAGGAACTATATCTACTGATGAACCTGCAAAGCCACAATATAAAATTCAGGCTGTTAAGTCTTCAGCACTGTTAGCATAATGCACAAATAAAATCAGAACTGTAGAAATCAACTTATATTTGATACAATCCCAAACTTAATAGTAGCATGCAGAGGAATGTTCTATCCCAATTATTTTAAATTAGTTTATAAAAAGCTTTACATAGACACCAGTGTCAAAAGGAAAACAGTAATTGTTCTGTTTAAGACGATGGTTTTATTGACTCTATGTTAAGAAACAAAAGCTACTGACTACTCTTTTTTCTTTTATTGGTGTCTTAATAGTTTATAACATTGTGAAATTTTAGTTGTACATTACTGTTTGCCAATCACCATATAAATGCTCCCCTTCACCCCTTATGCCCACCCCCTCCCCTTGCCCCTGGTAACCACCAAATATTACTCTCTGTCCATGGGTTAGTTTATATTCCACATATGAGTGAAATCATGTGGTATTTGTCTTTCTCTCTCTGGCTTATTTCACTTAACATAATATTCTCCAGGTCCATCCATGTTGTTGTGAATGGGACAATTATGTCTTTTTTATGGCTGAGTAGTATTCCATTGTATATATACATACCACTTTTTCTTTATCCAATCATCTGTTGAGGGACACTTGGGTTGCTTCCACTTTTTGGCTATAGTGAATAATGTGGCAATAAACATAGGAGTGCATAAGCCTCTTCGGATTGTTGATCTCAGGTTCAACGGTTAGATACCCAATAGTGGGATAGCTGGATCATAAGGTATTTCTATTTTTAATTTTTTGAGGAATCTCCATACTGTTTCCATAAAGCACCAGTTTGCATTCCTACCAGCAGTGAATTAGGGATCCCATTTCTCCACAACCTCTCCAACATTTGTTTTTTTTTCCTTGGTGATTATGGCCAATATAATGGGTGTATGGTGACATCTTAGTGTAGTTTTGATTTGCATTTCCCTGATGCTTAGTGATGTTGAACATCTTTTCATGTGCCTGTTGGCCATCAGTATACCTTCCCTGGAAAAATGCCTGTTCATATCCTCTGCTTATTTTTTGATTGGGTTGCTTGTTTTTTTGTTGTTCAGTTGTGTGAGTTCTTTATATATTATGGAGATTAACCCCTTGTCGGATATATGATTTGCAAATATTTTCTCCCAGCTAGTGGGTTGTCTATTCATTTTGATCTTGGTTTCATTTGCCTTGTGGAAGCTCTTTAATCTGATGAAGTCCCACTTGTTTTTCTTTTGTTTCCCTTGTCTGAGTAGACATGGAATTCAAAAAGATTCCTTTATAACTGATGTCCAATAGTGTACTGCCTATATTTTCTTCCAGGAGTTTTATAGTTTCAGGTCTCACTTTCAGGTCTTTGATCCATTTTGAGTTAATTTTTGTGTATGGCAATAGAAAATGGTCTACTTTCATTCTTTTGCGTGTGGCTCTCCAATTTTTCCAGCAGCATTTATTGAAGAGACTTTCCTTTCTCCATTGTATGTACTTAGCTCCTTTGTCAAAGATTAGTTGTCTGTACATGTGAGGTTTTATTTCTGGGCTTTCAATTCTGTTCCATAGATCAGTCTGTCTATTTTTGTACCAGTACCATGCTGTTTTGATTACTATAGCTTTGTAGTATATTTTGAAGTCAGGGATTGTGATGCCTCCAGCTTTGTTCTTTTTTCTCAGGATTGCTTTAGCTATGCGGGGTCTTTTGTTGCTCCATATGAACTTTAGTATTCTTTGTTCTACTTTTGTGAAGAATGTCATTGGGATTCTGATTGGGATTGCACTGAATCTATAGATTGCTTTAGGTAGTATGGACCTTTTAACTATGTTTATTCTTCCAATCTATGTGCATAGGATATTTTCCCATTTCTTTATGTCTTCATCAATTTCTTTCAATAGTGTCTTATAGTTTTCACTGCATAGGTCTTTCACCTCCTTGGTTAAATTTATTCCCAGATATTTTATTCTTTTTGTTGTACTGACCACTCTTAAAAGGAAGAGGTTAAAATTTATAGCTAACATTTTTACCTAATTAATCCTTATTCTTCTTTCAGACTCAACTTACCCTATCACTTCCTGAGGGAAGCCTTACCTGACCTTTTTAACTTGGCAAACACAAATCCCATTATATACTCACTACTCAATGCAACTTTCCTTCATAACACTTACACAATTATAATTTTACAGATATTTGCATGATCTTTTTTAAAAAAAGTTTAATTACTGAAATTTTTAAACACAAAAAGAGAACAGTAAAATGAACCCTATGTATCCATAATTGTGTGATTCTGTGATCTGCCATTCCCATTATACTGTAAGCTCTATGAAAACAGGTACCATATCTGCTTTTATTTATCATCATAGCCCCAGCACAGAGCACAATGCCTGGAACACAGTGGGCACTCAAAAAAATCACTGTTGAACACGAATTAAAATAAAAGCTATATTGGATAGGCACTGCCATCATTTTTATAAAATGGGCTAATATGTCCATTCAGGAGCTCAATTTATTCAGCTACACGGAGGTACATTCTGGCAGGCTCATCAGTTACCACACATAAGTTTTTTTCCTGAGACTTTCTTCCCCATATGGATGAGAGAATCAATTACTAAACTCTGTCCCTAAAATTTTTGCAAGATGAACTTTTCCTTTCCAAATACATCTCACAGAACTTAAGTGCCAGCAAAATATTTGTTTAGTACTTAAGAAGAATGGTTTTCCTGTATTTAAACACTTAATTTTTTTTTCATGGCAATCAGTACAGTGCAACATGATTATTCACACACAGTCAAGGAGAGGCGGCATGCTCTCATAGAACAAAGGAAACAAATGGTAAAGAGAGCCAAATAGGGATTGGTAGAAATCACTTGGAATAAGCACCATTGTAGCATGGGAAGAAAAAACCAATAAGAAAATAAATAGTATCTCAAAGAAAGAACCAATAACAAAATAAATGGTTTCTGAACTAATAACCATGACTGAAAACATAACAAAACTTGAGAGGACCTGAGGAGAAAAAAACAGCTCATCAATGCACAATGTCAGGAAAGTATTCCATTGGATCTATGTTACATTCCCAGTACAGTCCTGATTTAGTAAATTCTTCATATTAAATGAGGACTGGCCAAAATTACATCATCCCCTCTGGGTGGCAACACTTACCACAAATGTTCTTCTTAGATGTCCTCTGTTTTGTTTTGGTTTTAAATGCACTTACATACATTACTTGAAATTTCAGATGCCGCCTCAAATACTTTCAAAGCTTATATGGAAAGAAAGAAATCTGCAAGGGTGAAAGCAATAAATGTTTTTACCTATTTATGTTAATGTCTGCTGGAGCCCAGAGTAGATGACAAGAACTCTGAAGTCCATCACGGCCAGCTCTACCAATCTCCTGGTAATATGATCCCATTTCCTTAGGAGCACCATAATGAATGACTTTGCGAACGTCAGCTTTATTAATGCCCATTCCAAAAGCTATGGTAGCTATGACACACTGAGAATAGATAACAACATAGATTGACAGACATTTAGCAGAACTAAAACCTTACACGTTCGCCTTTTGGTAAGAATAATTAATTCATTAACTAAAGTCCTTGGCATGAAACTGCATTTAATATAATTTCAATCAATCACTTACAGATTAAAAGATTATCTGCCCAATTTACAGATTAAGGATTGGTGATCATACAATAGGATTTCTGTTCCCTCTCTATAAAAAGTAACAAAAGTGGTTTCTCTAAACACCTATGAGTAAAGGACGCAAAAGAGGCTCTTAAAATATTTATTATATTAAATGCGACTTTTGCACTATTATGAAGTTTCAAGAGTCCTTACCTGATTGCACAGTATCTTAATATTTTCTAGCATTATTCTAAGAAGAAGGAAGCTTTTCATTAAAGATGGTAAAATGAAACATGAATATATCTCTGCATCTTTAAATGGATAAAATTGGTAGAATATCTAATACGTGTGAGTATACTGGGATGAGATTTACATGACTGGGGGGAAATTTTAGAAAAGAATTAGTGACAAAAGACAAAAAACTAAACAGCAATTTTTAAAAGTATGAACAATAACAATACAATAAGATGTGCAAGAAAACTATAATATACTACATGGCTTGGAAATAAAAAGCATTTACAGAGGAAATTATGTAAATACACAATATTTGAATATACATATGGTCACCTAATCAAAATTACGATATTAATATTGGGAGGAAAAAGAGTTAGAAATATTTTCACATGGATGGGGTGAGGAGAAGGGCAGGAAGGGATGTGAAAGACAGCTAAACTTTCATCTTTCATAGTGGGGAGTCAAGAGATAACGCCTAAAATGAATAAACAAATAAATAAAAAACTACACAGTAGCAGTATGAGCAAATTATTGCTAGACACAGTGGTAAACACCAAAAGAATAAACTAAAAGAGTTGGGAGTAGGAAATAGAAGTGGGGAAGGTATGAGGTTTGTTCTTTTGGCTTTTCATTGTAAGCACTGTAGAACGATTTGGTTCTTTAAACTATGTGCATGTATAACTAATAAAAATAAAATGTGTTAAGATGGACCAAGAGAAGCAAAAAAAGAAAGAAAGAAAATGCTGAACAAATAAAGGAAGTACGAGAAAGGTAACAGAAAAATAAATACAGGAATGGAAATAATATTAACAAAAAGCTTTGAGTGAATCAAGCTAGCAATTTTGCTATATTGAAGAGCGAACAAGCAAAATAATAATTCTAATTTTCTTTTTCTAATGTTATTTCTTATGCAATTTTTTCCAGCTTTATTGAGATATAATTGACATATTGTATAAGTTTAAGATGTATAACATCATGATATATATATATATATATATATATATATAGCAAAATGATTATCACAGTGAGGGTAGTTAACACATCTATCACTTCACACCGTTACCATTTGTGTGTGTGTGTGTGTGTGTGTGTGTGTGTGTGTGTGTGTGTGTGTGTGTGTGTGGTGAGATCTTTTAAGATCTAATTTTCATCATATGATATTGTTTTTAGATGAGATCAACCTATTCTGCAGATACGATTTTCAAAACATCCCTATAAACTCTCAGGTGTAAAGAAAGATATTTTATCAAATAATTTATTCACGATCTCATTCCAGAAAGGAAAGAAATTCAAGCCATCTTGAATAAGCATATAAAACACAAAAGGACATAGAACTAAAAGTTAGGATTAAAAGACTGAATGGTCACAGACTAAAAATGCAAATCTACACTGGAATGTGGTTAGATTTGGTTATGAATAATAGAAAAGAAAAAAATTTTTCTGAAATAGAAAATACTAAGATGTTAATCATCACTCAGTCCAAGACATTAGGAGCTAGGGAGGTCAGCTCTACTGTTAGGCCCAGACTAAAGTATAAATCAACTGTAAAAAGATAGGAGAGTGAATATCTAGAATTTTGTACATATATGCATTCAGTAGGCACTCAATAAATACTCCATGACAAGTAATCAATTCCAAGAGCATCAGACTATTCTATATAGATGAGGAAATGCATTTTCATCATCTTCAGAAGGTGTTTGAGAACTCTCAATATAAATGTGAAGCTTTTGAATTATTTATAATGGCAAAGGAGTACATTGGGCCAGTTATCTGATACAGCAGAATCCCTGAAGTCAGCCTAGGGTGACACAATCAATATTACCTTATTAATTTTCATAATGTGGATAACAATTTGACATATCCTGCCATATAAAGGAAAAATACAGCAGCACATTCAAACATATACCCTTCTAGATATTAGGTATAATTAGTGATCATCGTGAGGTTTTTCAAGCTATATTTCAAAGCATTATCAGATGCATCCAACGAAGTCTCCCATCACAACATAACACAGATAAAGTTTGTACTCTTTTATGTCTTCGGGAGATCTTTCTGTCTAAATGAATAATTAGTAATACATCAAGATAGAAAAAACATTGGTCAGTTAATGGCTCGAATATCGCTCGTTAAGATTCAGTAAGCAGCAGCTAATGAATTTTGTCTGGTAATTTTCAAGCTCTTGAGATAACAGAATAAAAATGTAAGTATTTAAGACTTTGGGTAAAATCTCTATTCTAGGCAGCTGTAACATCTGTTCCTATCTTTACAAAGAAGAGGAAGAAAGAGAATAGGTGCTTTCAGGCAGGTATGCATTACAGCACAACAATGCACAGTGAACTTTATAAACACTAAGTATGAACCACACTTGAGGTAAGTTGTTTGAATAATGTTCATTTGGGGTGGTTAAAAACTATATGATAGGAAGAGCTCGATAAGAGGAAATGGATGACCTACCGGACAGAAAATACAAAGCAGAAGTTAAGTTCATCTCTTAACTTGAGAGAAGGGCTATCCACAGGCTTATAGTGACAGTGTGGATAATATGCTGACAGCGGGAAGTTGATTTAAACCTACTAAAGTGGCTTAAATTTAAATCTTTCCAAATATTCTGTATGATACCCACTGAACCAGGATTCCAATCATTACAGGAATCTCACCTGTAGCACTTCACAATAACTTCATCAATACCCTTCCTTTCTTCAGTTTTTCTCCTTCAAATCAATCCTACGTAGTACTGCTAGTCTAATGTTTCTATAATACTATTATCTTGCTCAAAAACACAGAGTAATCTGTCATGATGGTTTTCAAACTTTATTCTGTGGAGCTCTGAGGATTATAAGATATCCACAGAGACTGTCTAGGAGATAGGGAGGCTCTTGGACCCCTTTCTCTCTCACATCAACTTCAACAAGAATTATTCCACTTGACTCTGTTTTATCCATTTGGTAAAATTTCATTTAAATAAAAAATTCTAAGGCTCAAGTAGTCTGGAAAAACTACAGGCACTAACACTAATCCCAACCTGCCTCTTTGCAAGTTTCAAGGCCCCCTATAACCTGGCCAACCAACCCTTTCAACTTTTTTCCATGAGTCTCTATCAGTTCCTCCCTGACTTTTTACCTAGACTTCGTGCCATTCCTACTCCACTCCCTTTCTCTCCAACCATTCCAAACTACTCACAATTTCCTGAACCCAGTATGCACTTTCATATCACAGCGCCTTTGCACAAGCTAGTTCCTCTTCCTGGAGTTCTATAACCAATTCCTTTTCCCTCATCATCTACTGGCCTTGCATACTTGACAAACTTCCATTCACTTGTTCAGACTCTACTCAAAGTGCTTCTTCCCAGATGGACCATCCCCATCACATAGCC
Organism: Tapirus indicus; assembly: GCA_031878705.1. Lineage (NCBI taxonomy): Eukaryota > Metazoa > Chordata > Mammalia > Perissodactyla > Tapiridae > Tapirus > Tapirus indicus. Next base: position 15,336,791 of record CM062937.1, read on the forward strand.
TAACTTAAAAGCTAGCGTTCCATCCTCTGTGCCCCTAAGCGCTATGCACGGGCTGCTATTTATACTAGTCTACAATAGTTTGTCCACATACCTATCTCCCACGTTAAACACCAATTCCCTTTATCAGACAGATTGCTTTATGCCCAACACAAAGAAGGTATTCAATAAAGATTTGGTAAATAAATATTAGAGAAATATCTGTTTCCACTACGGGGAATAGAGAGTATTGATAATTGATCCTCACACCTGAATTTCATCTCTCATGAACCTATGATGAACCTCTTTCCTTGAGTTAATAGTCATGCCTGCATGGTATGTTCCACACGTTAACTTCAGTTTCCGGAGTTCAGCTGTAACTTGTTCTGTCATTTTTCTGGAAAGACAATAGATGATAGTTGGACCTTCAAATTCCCAGGCAGAACTAAAGAAAAAGAAAAACAAAAGAACACACATATATATACACACAGGCTTCAGACCAGTTTGGGTTTTATCTTATTTAATTTTCCCTTTCTTTTTAAATTTTTGATTTAACTTCAATTTTTAAATTTTAATTTAATTTTCCTTTTAGTAAAAGGAGAAAGCACATAGAAAACAATGATATATTTAACAACATAAAAATCTAAAACATTATGGAAAGTGATCTGTCTAAGGTATAAGTCCTTCTAGTTCTTCTATGTGAGCCACCGCCACAGCCTGGCCACTGACAGACAAGTGATGTGGCTCCAAGCCCAGGAACCAAACCCAGGCTGCCAAAGTGGAGTGCACTGAACTTTAACTGGTATGCCATCAGACTGGCTCAAATACATTCATTTATAATCACTTAAGATAAAAAGAATGTATTATTTTAGATTTAGGAAAGTTATTTTACTTAATCTTTAACGCATATACCCTTTGATACAATTTCAGTTTTAGGAATCTATTTTACAAATATACTTACATATCTGCCAAAAGATATATATACACAAATATTCATGGCAAAACTATAAGAGTGAAAAATAATCAATTATCATCATTGTGTACATTCATACTATAAAATACTAAGCAAACATTAAAAAATTAAGTACATACAAAATCTTTAAGAAGGACTATGGCAAAAGTCATTGAAAACTTAAACAGAGGAGAAAAAATCAGGCAATAATTTCACTCTAAGAGTCTTACTGAATAATCTACTGAAAGCAATTTTTGATAGTGACCAAATGGGCTTCCACATCAAAAATTCAGTAGATAACTTCACGGAGTGAGAAAAAACAAAAAAAATTTTTTTTTTTTTGGTGAGGATCATTGGCCCTAAGCTAACATCCATTGCCAATCTTCTTTTTGCTGAGGAAGATTAGCCCTGAGCTAACATCTGTGCCCATTTTCCTCTATTTTGTATATGGAATACGCCACAGCATGGCTTGATGAGCAGTGAGTAGAGAGTAGGTCCGCACCTGGGAATCCAAATCTGCGAACCCTGGGATGCCAAAGTGGAATACACGAACTTAACTACTACACCACTGGGCCAGCCCCCAAATTATTTTTTTAATGTACAAAAATCTCATTTGAAAAACACTTTTCAAAGAAGAAAAAACTATTCACCAAAATATGGATATTGTAATAACCTACACATTAAGGCCCTGATTTAAGAAAACACAATAAATAGAAAGATAGTAAAGATACTTTAAATGAAAGGTAGAAATTGCAAACAAAAAAACAGGACATACTATGAAACTATTTTTGTATAAACTTAACAACAAAAACTGGGAGTGCATTTCTGCACAGTACAGAGTCAGCTTAGAAAAGAAGATTACAGAGCTAAATGCCAAAATATCAACAGTGATTATAACTGAGGAATGGGATTGGAAGACCGAAATACTTTTCAATTTATATACATCTGTATTGTTCACACTGATACTAAGACTATGTATCGCTTTTTACATTGAAAAAATAGAAAATACACAAAAATTTGAACTTACAGAGCAGAAAAATCAAAGGAGTAAAAATTCCTATTACAAAAGGATTCATTACTTTGCCAAGTGGTTGACTAAAGACTGTTATTCCTCACAACAATTTCCTGAGAGGGGGAAAAGACCTTTTTTCATCTAACCATTAAATTAGATAGGTAAGAGGCTTATTTATCTAATTTAAATGTATCATGAATATAGAAAACAAGGTCAGAGTTTAAGAAACATGTTAGATCAATGAATAGAAAAAAATGTGAATACTGATAAACAAATGGCAGAATTAAATGAAGGGAAGAAAATGGAAACAAAGCCAATACTCTAAAGTCTTAATTACCCTCCATCTTATTGCTCATTGAGAAGAAAACTTCTATTTGCCTAAGATCTATAGAAAGCATTCTGACTCTCAATGGTTCCCTGCTCCCAAAACTCTTCTTGGAGGATTGAAAATGAGTGCAAAATCTGTCTTGATTTGCTTTTGGAAAAATCATTGTCACATTAAATATCAAAATCTTGGATGGTCTGGAACCTTAGGCTAAGGAGTCTGGCCTTCAGTCCACAGGAAAGAGGGAGCCACTGGAAAGGAACTCCAAGACCTGGGGATGTGCTTTCAGATGACACATCTGAAAATTGTGTATAGAATGCCAACAAGGAGCACTGAGGAGGAGGGAGGTCTGTTAGGAGAGATTATAATAGTCTGGGCTAAAAAGTAATAAAGATCTCAATTAGCAGAATTCACATGAAAGATAGTGGGAAGAAAACATTTACATAAAATAAGAGGGACAATACTATCAGAAAGGTTGCCACAGGGTCACAAAAAATGGTAAACACAGTTTCAGAAAGGAGAGGGCACTAGAAGACCATGCCATAGTGACTGAGAATATGGACTGAAAAGGACCAAAGATTAGGAAAGTAGAGAATGATCTGATTGTGAGGACTCTATCCTAGAATAAATAGCCTTCTTCAAGAGAATGGTTTCCCTTTAGGACGGAAGGGAAGTGAAGTACAATGAAGACTCACTTTGGAGAGATCACTAGAGCAGCCAGAACACTCAGAATATATTCATTACATTCTTGTTTTATTCTGAATACAGGACAATCAAGCCAATAACAAATACTACATTTAGGTTCATCCTAAAGGTCCCCAAGAGTTACCCTAGGGTTTCCTTAATGAAGGATCGATCTCTTCTTTTTATCCCTTCTGAAAAGGAAAACACTAATGATGTTCTTTAAACTCTATTTGCCTAGATTTGTTTTGTGCTTGTATTAGTAGGACAAACATTATTCCTATGCATTCTGATTTTAAAACACATTTCACAACACAAAAATTATAAGCTTTTCACTGAGCAGACAGAGCAGAGAATAAGGCTACGGGAAGCTTCTTAGCATACACATAAAATGCCTTCAAACAAAATAACAAGGAAGAAGCACTAGTGACAGTTTCTTCACCAGTAAAATAAAAACACGTAGCTTCTTGAGCAGTTATAAGGATTAAACTAGATCATTTATATAAAGAGCCTAGGATAGTTCTCAGCACACAATATGGGTTCAAAGAGAGTTTATTATTAAGATGACTTTTAAAATTCCTGAATACTCAAGTTAGTCATATAATTAGTGAACTACGTAGAATTCAGATAAAAGACTCATTTGTTGTTGTCATTTACTTGTCAATTATTAAGAGTGTATGTTGCGTTTAACCCACATCACGGAGTATAAAAACATTAGAAGAATTAGTTTCTGCCTTCAAAAACAGACTTTTTTCCTCAGTCGCTGTCTTGATTATATAACAACACACTTAAACCAAAGCTAAGTAGAATTTAAGGTATGTTAAATATGCATTAGAAGGAAATAGTGAAAAAATAAAACTTTAAAAGAGAAGGAAATAGTTACCAAAATTTATCAACCATGAAATCCTTACCTTGTCTTTTGGACAAGAAATTGCTTCAGATCCTGAAGGATGTTTCCTGTTTTTCGTTTAACTTCTAAATACAAGTTTGGTCGATCAAAACCAGTACAGGTAATCTGAGGATTCTTCAGTTTTAAGCAACGAACAATGTCTTCCCGGATTGAAGAGCTTGCAGTAGCAGTGAGTGCTATGATTGGTACCTGAATGAAGCAAGATGGGTTTTTAAAGAAGAGAATACATTAATTCCATTTCTACTGCCTTCTTACAAAGAGACTGGAAGACAGTCACAGGAGGAACAGTATTAAAAATGCAACTTTAAGATTATTCTTTTCTAAAGAAGAAAAAAAAAACTTCCTACTTACTTGTTTCTCAGCCTTCTGAATACATTTATTTAAATCAGAAATCATTTAAATAAAACACTAAATCCATAAGATTTCTAAATGCAATCTACCTTTTCTTATTAAATTAAGCCTATTTATTAGCTATCTACCTCTCCATTTATTATTTTTCAACATTTATTACATTTATAATAATGTTGATGTAAATGGGGGGTATGATGTGCTCTATTTTTGATTAATCTATAATTCACAAATTATAAACCCTTTTATTCAATGAAAATCTAACTATATAAAGCAATGAGTCTTTTTTTGTCTCCTACATTAAATATACTGGTCTTCAGCTCCTTAGCTCTAGAAGCAAAGCTCTCAATGACCTGGATAACCTCTCTCAGTTTTACTATGTTAATCATGGCACACTATACATAAGAAAAATGCATAAAATGAAACATCAATTATTAACTGATTCCTTGAGCAACCAAGTCATGTTCTATTTTCAGTCTAGCAAAGACTTCTTGACTGGATTAGCCAAAGCAGGAGGCACAGCAGGTACCAGGAAAAACATGAATACATAATCTTTCAGAAATTCCAAAGTTAGGAGAACAACATACTTCCTATGAAACTAGATTTAATATTTTTGTCTCTAGTATCATAGGGAGTTATAATCAACCATGCAAGTATTTCATAATCAGAAAAAATGGACTAAGTCTTAAAGTTGTTCCTAAAACATTAGCTGTTCTATACCCAGAATACAACTTTCTTAAAATACTCTTTTTGGCCCATTACAAATACAGTAAACAATATCCTCATAAAATGGCCCTTCAGATACACTGCAACTACCTCACAAATCAGTTTAAGCAATGATCTTGTATGTAAGTGAAAATTTATATGCAACTTGTATATAAGCAATTATAGAATTTGAAAAACAAGATACAATTTATTAAAAACTATAAACTACTTTTACAATCAATAGCACTTTACTGAATTAGAACATTAGAAGTTCTTAGGACATGCACATTCCCACCCTCACAACAACAAAGCATTTTCACCTAAATTGATGAAACAATTTACAAATGCACTAATAAAATACTTGTTTAACTACACATGCAGATAAAGACAGAAGTTTTTAGGATGGAGACTATAAGAAAAGAGGGTTTGGGGCCAGCCCCGGTGGACTAGTGGCTAAGTTTGGTGCACTCTGCTTCAGTGGCCTGGGTTCAGTTCCTGGGCACAGACCTACACCACTCATCTGTCCGTGGCCATGCTGTGGCGGTGACTCACAAAGAAAAAGAGGAAGATTGGCAACAGATGTTAGCTCAGGATGAATCTTCCTCAGCAAAAAAAAAAAAAAGAGAGAGAGAGAGAGAGAGTTTGGTTTGTTTCTAAGCAATATAATGTATGAGTGGAAGGGCAATGCATTTATGGAAATAAGCATGAAACGTGATACACCTCTTGAAGAAGTTAAGAGAAAAATCAGGCAAAATAGCAGCAAAGTGGGGAAAAACATCTGGCTTAGAATCAGTTACCTGAGTTCAAATCCTGCCTTTGCCACTAACTAGGTGTGAGATTTGTGCTGTTCATTTAACTCTCTAAGCTTTGGTTTCCTCATCTATAAAATGGCTACAATAACAACAACAACCTCACAAAGTCGTTGTGAAGACCAAACGAACTCAAACATGCACCAAGATGTGCAGAACATAATGCACGGTATGCAGTCGGCACTCACAAAGTTTCGGCTATTATTGATACTGTTATTGCAACAATTGAAAAGAATTCTATACAAGAACTTCAGAGACATGGGCACTACTCCTAGACTTGCTGCTGAGTTTGGCAAGGGCTAACTTCTCTTGGCCTCAGTTTTTTCTTCAAAATACGAGATGGAGAGGGCTACAAGAAGTCAGACTCTCCTCTAACTTAAAAATTTCTACTTTGCCACTAGAAACCCCCTATTCCAGTGACCTGCTAACAGTGAAAAATCACTATAACTTCAATTTTGCCTCCCAACATTTTAGAAAGTCACAGTGAAGAATGCTGCCTCCACAACTAGAAAATAGAATAAAGTAATGGAATATATTAAACTTAAAGAAACAACAGTTATTTACTTTCACTTCAGAAATTAATAGAATCTTTTCTCTTAGAAGCTTGTGGTGCTTTAAGATATCTGAAATTTATAAACTAAGGTGAAGCTTAAAAATAACACACAGGCTGGTTATGAGCAAGTGACCATGCATCCTAGTTTGCTGGACACTCCCAGTTTATGCTGTCATCACAGCATAATTATTAATAGCTTGCAACCTTTAATTTTCAAAAGCATACTGGTTTGGATGATACACTGTCACCTAGTTATATCAAGTTTTTAACTCATTAAACTTATTCTTTATGTTGGCAAATCTTAGTTTCTTTGGTAATAAGTACCAAGTTTTGTTAAAACAAGCAACAAAATATAAATTAATCTTGTGACTATAAATTTAGGAATGTCTTAGTCATGTATTTCAATGGTGTAGCACCTGCAGATTCAGAGAATTATAACTATTCCATTTGCTTCTAAATTTGGGTCATGTGCCTAATTCTAACTCTATACTCCACAAAATCATGCTTCATTCATTCACTCACTCATTCCAAACAGTTACTGAGTGTCTACTGTGCTGATCTTTGTGAAAGGGCTGGGGACAAAGTGCTGGAAAGAACCAACATGTCTCATGGATCTCACAGTTCCTCTTATTTGAAGTTTATAGAATTTTAAGACTGACACAGAGCTTTCTGCCTGGCTATTCTTTCTTGAGACTCACTTTGACTGATTCTCTCCAAACAGGAATCTGTGCCAAACGGTTTAGTGATTTCTTTGCTATTTTTGAACTGACTGAAATAATATGGTGTAAAGCATTGCAGGTTTACTCCAGTTGTCCCAGTGTACTTACAACTGGAAGAAGAAAAAAAGCACTGAGAACAGTGAGGAAAATTAGAGTCCTACAACCACCAGGTGGCACTTCTCACCCCTTAGCTAATAACGAGGATTCATGAAAACACTGGGGGAGAAAGGTTTTCTCAGCCACTGCTTGACAAATACCCTGTGCTATATTGAATCATCCCAAGAAATGAAAATGATCCAATGGTCCACAGCCAGACATAATAAAAGACTAATTCAACACTGAAAAGTGTTTAAGAACTGCATAAAATATTTAAAACTCCTCTAACACAATCCTTCTAGAATCAAAGGACTATGAAAGGATTACAGAAAGCAATTTTCCTAGTTTCCAAAAGCTTACTTTAAACCATTCTAAATTAATGGAAAGCAGTCCTCAAGGCACACTGAGCCTAGTGACTTCCACCATACAAACATCTTCTTTCTCTACTACATGTAACACTATTAGACTTTCTATATTATTCATACTGTTTAACATGCCATTTATTGTTTGGTCCTATTGCTTCTCCTTTTACAGGTATGAATCTAAACTCTTCTACTGGACTATGAGCTCCTTTAGGGCAGAAAGTGTTTTATTCTCTTTTCAAGTCATTTGCTTTAGAAACTAGCAAAGTGTCCCACTGGTGTAACTACTGCCCAACTCTACCACTTACCACTGCATGGGAAAGCGACTCCTCTGATTCTCAGCTTTCTCATCAGAATTCACTTACCCAATTATTTACGGAGCACTCACTATGTGCCAGGTACTGATTTTATAAACCAACCCATCAAAAACCCCTCGCCACAAAGAACATTCTAGTGGGGACCCAGAGACAACAGACAAAATATAGTACAGTAAGTTAAACAGTGATGAGTGCTATTATAAAAATAGCAAAGGAACATGAGAAATGTTGTGGGGGGATAATTTGAATATTGTGGTGCAGGAGGTCTAAATGAAAAAGTAATATTTCAGCAAAGACCTGAGAGAAGGGATCACATCATGTGAATGAGCTGGGTGAAAAGTATTCAGGGAGAGGGAAGAGCAGAAACAAAGCCCTACCACAGAAGCATGGTTGGCATGTTTGAAGAATATCAAGGAGAACAATGTGGCTGGAACCCAGCAAATGAGGAGACAAGTAGTAGAGGATGAGGTCAAAGAGAAAATGGGAGACCAGATCATGTAAGACATTGCAGTCACTTTTGTCTTTATTTACAGTGAAGTGGTCTGCTACTAGAGGGTTTTGAGCAGAAGACATGATCTATCTTGACTTATATTTTAAAAGTATCACTCTGGATGCTGTATAGAAATAGACTGAAGGAGGAAAAGAGTGAAAGCAGGAAGATCAACTAGGAGGCTATTGTAACAGCCTAGGTGAAAGGAGATGGTGGCTTGTCCCAGGGCAGTGGCAGGGATCAAGAGAGAAGTGATCAGATTCTGTATATATTCTGAAGACCTCATGAGATTTCCTTACAGTTTAAATGTGGGGTGGAGTGAGAAAAAGAGTTGAAGAAAATTCCAAAAATTTTGGCCTGAGCACCAGAAGGGTGGAGTTGCTATTAAATGAGATGGGAGAGAAGGAGGGAAGAGCAGGCCTGAGATCAAGAGAGTACCAGGAAGTCAGTTAAGAATAGGTTCAGTCTGAGATGATTGTTAGGCATGTTAAGAGAGACGTTGAGTAGGCAGTTACATTTATGTAAATGTGCATGTGGATGTATGTATATAGAGAGTCTATAAAATGGTTGAAATAAAAAATAGTGATAACACCAAATGCTAGCAAGGAGGCAGAGAAAATGGATCACCCATACACTGCTGGTATCAATTCAGGGTGGGGATATAAATTTGGGAGTTGTCAGCATATAGATAGAATTTAAAACCATATGTTGAATGAAATGACCAAGGGGGTAAGTGCACAGAGGAAACAGAATAGGTCCAAAGAGTAACGTTTCAGGCATGCCAGTGTTACAACGGTATGGAGGTGAGAGGAAACTAAGAATGAAGAATGAAGAGAACTGGGGGAGTGTACTATCCTGCTGACAAGTGAAGAAGTGTTTCAAGAAGAAGGTAATGAAGATACTAATCCTGCTGGATTGTTATGAGGGTTAACCAAGATAAAAGCATTGACCCAGGGCCAGTCCCAGAGTTGGAGCTCAATTCACAACAGTTTGATTCTCCTTCAGTATAGACTTATAATTGGCACATTCAAGTTTTTTGTTGGTTTGTTTTATTTTACTTTAATGTCTCCTCCAACCAAATCTTTATGAGAAGAGCTAACAAAAACAAACTATTTTTAAGATAGCTCTCAACTTTCTACCTATAATCACAACTAATAAGCAGTGAAGCTGAACTAGACAATCCACCAAAAGAACAACAAATAATTTCTAACACTTTTTCTTAGTTTACTCCTATAACTGTTACATCTTGGGCTCAGAAGACACGATAGCCTCACTACTGCCAGGAAAACCAATCTTGTTTATTTATGTAAAATTAATACAGTAGACCAGAGAACCTAGAAATAGATTCACACAAAAATACCCAAATGATTTTCAACAAAGTGGCAAAAGCAATTCAATAGAGGAAGAATAGCCTTTTCAACAAATGGTTTGAAGCAACTGGACATCTACAGGCTAAAAAATGAACTTCAATCTAAACCTCACACATTATACAAAATTTAACTCAAAATGGATCATGGACTTAAATATAAAACATAAAACCATAAAAATTTTAGAAAAAAAAATCACAGAAGAAAATCTTCAGGATCTAGGCTTAGGTAAAGAGCACAACAAAAGAAAGGTGATACACTGGACTTCACCAAAATTAAAAATGTTTACTATGTGAAAGACACTGTGAAGAGAATGAAAAAAAAAGCTACAAATTGGAAGAAAATATTTGCAAACCACGTATCTGACCAAGGATTCATATCTACAATATATCTTTTAAAACTTGATAGTAAGAAAACCAAACATTCCAATTAGATCAGGCATTTCACAAAAGAGGCAATTAGCACATGAAAAGATGCTCAATACCATTAGCCATTAGAGAAATGCAAATTAAAAACAACATGATATCACTCCACATTTACCAAAATGGCTAAAATAAAAAACAGTGAGGGGCCGCCCGGTGGCGCAGCGGTTTAGTCCGTGTTTGGCAGCCCGGGGTTCGCAGGTTCGGATCCTGGGCGCCCGCCGACGCACTGCCTGTCAGCCATGCCGAGGCGGCATCCCATATAAAGTAGAGGAAGATGGGCACGGATGTTAGCCCAGGGCCAGTCTTCCTCAGCAAAAAAAAGGGGAGGATTGGAACAGATGTTAGCTCAGGGCTGGTCTTCCCCACAAAAAAACAAACAAACAAACAAACAAAAAAAAAAAAACAGTGATAACACCAAATGTTGACAAGGATGAAGAGAAACTGGATTGCTCATACATTGCTGGTGGGAATGTAAAATAATATAGCCACTCTGGAAAACAGTTTGGCAGTTCCTTAAAAAACTACACATGCACTTATTAGGACCCAGCAATTGTACTCCTGGGGACTTATCCCAGAGAAATAAAAACTTATGTTCACAGTTTTAATCATTCACCAATTAAAGGAACATTGGGTTGTATACAAATGTCATAGCAGCATTGTTCATAATAGCAAAAACTGGAAACAAAAGTTTTTCAACAGGTGAATGGTTAAAACACTGATACTGCCTTACAATGGAATACTATCCAGCAATAAAAAGGAACTTTTGATATACATGACAACTTAGATGGATCTCAAGAGAATTACATGGAATGAAAAAAGCCAATTCCAAAAGGTGACAGACTGTATGATTCCATTTATATAACATTCTTGAAATAACAAAATTATAGAGATGGAAACTAGATTAGTGGTTGCCAGGGATTAGTTAGGGGTGGAGGGAATGGTAGGTGTGGCTGTAAAAGGATAGCTCCAGGGAGCCTTGTGGAAATGGAATAGTTCTGTGTCTTGATTGCAATGGTGGTTATACAAATCTACATACAAGATAAAACTGCATAGAACAACACACATAAGTACTTATAAAACTAGAATAAGAATAAACTGAAATAAGAATAAACTGTGGAGACTGTACCAGTGTCATATTACTAGTTTTGATATTGTATTACATTTATGTAAGATGTTACCACTGGGAAAACTGGGTGAAAGGTACATAGAACCTCCCTGTACATTTTTTTACAACTGCCTGTGAATCCATAATTTTTCAAAATAAAAAATAAAACAGTTGTCAGTACTGTAAGTTTTCAAGCTGTTCATGTTAAATATGCCATTCATGTAGAATACTCATGTAAAAATTTGCTGTTCTTTATAATTAGGGAAGAAAGGAGAATTCTAATACTAAAAGCTTTATTAAAAATCCTTTAGAATAGTTCGATTTTTAGGTTTTCAATATGGTACAAGAAGTGGAAACCGTGCTTTCTCTCACAGAATCCTAGAGTAAAAGGACATATGGATATGAGATCTGTGAGAAGGCATGGGGTCTAACCATGGCTCTGAAGCAGCAGTCTACAAACTATGTTCTACAGGTCAAACCTGGCCCACAGCCTATTTTGTTATGGCCCATGAGCAAAGAACAGTTTTAACATTTTTAAAGGGTTGCTAAAAAAACAAAGAAAAATATGTAACAGAGACCATATGTGGCCCATAAAGCCTAAAATATTTATCTGGTTCTTTCAGAAAAGGTTTGCCAACTTCTGCTCCATAGTATTCCTCAATAAATTACATGCCAACCTTAGAAGGAAGACAAGGTAAGAACTTTTTAAAAATCTTTCCCCTGGTTACATCATCCATTTGCTCTTTCATAGAGAAGTCTTCAGCTTTTTGGCCACTCCCCAGTCCTGGATTCTCCCTTGGTATGAATGTCATTTCAAGACACTGCACTTGGCAAAACTTACCAACGGGAATGCTGTTTTTAGGGAGCCCAAACTCCTGAATGAATCTCTAAAATCATGTCCCCACTCAGAAATACAGTGAGCCTCATCCACAGCAATAAGTGTGATACCTATAAAAAAGAAAAATATAAATAAGGAAAATAAAGTTCAAAAAGAAAGAATAAACTCACCTAAATCAATATCAATTTCTTCACTTAGTCTATATAAATATTATAGAAAGGAGAATGAATAATCAAATCAAAGTATTTGGTTCATATAAAAATATAAGCATAAATAACATCAGATAACATCAAAACTCATCATTGAGAATAGAAGTGGGGAGATACATGGATAAAAGGCATAAAGATAAAAGAAGGAAGTATTTATATCTTATTCAAACAACATATTTATTGGATTTCAGCTTTCATCATTATTTATTACTCAGAAAAATGAATTATTTACTATTATTTTGTCCTCAAAACTATCATTCATGAACCATCCGCAACAATAATGCCCTAAGAAAAAGATCTGTTCTATTTCTCTTTGGTAGTACTTTCAATTTTAGCTCATGGATTAGCTATCAAAAGAGACAGAGAGAGTCAGCATATTTCTAGCGAGATTAAGTGCATCACTATCCACGACTGATCACAGATCATATTACAGAGAGTTCCTCTGAAATGCCAGTATTGGAAGACAGGATGACATCCACATTTTCCAATGTAAAATGCTAAGGGAAGAACTAAATCTCATTATGTACAAAGTAGGTAAGAAGGAATATCATTTGTTCCTTCTTCCCCTAGCAACCCCTCCACTCTACCCCCACACCACACACCCATGTTGAAACAGAATCAATAGTGTATAGTAATGCATTTCAGAAAAGAGCTTTATTGTATAACCACCCATTACAATGTCTTCAGATATTTCGAAGTAATGATAGTAGTGCTTTTGCCCTCAATTAGCAAATTAATACTTAAGACAAAAATGATTTTTTCCTTCAATAGGGATGATCATTACTTGATATTTATCTGAGTATTAATAATGTTCTGCCACTAGTAGGGTGATTAAAAACATGTGCTCTGGAGTCAGACTGCCTGGATGAAGAACCTGGCTCCATCACTTACTATTCATATTACCTTAAGTAAGTTACTTAAGCATTCCAAGTTTCAGTTTCCCACAAGTAAAAGGTGGATAATAATAGTACCTAACATTTTTAAGTTACTCTGAAGATTAAATTAGATCATACACATAAAACGCTAAGATAGGACCCAGCATAAAAGAGAGCTCAATAAAAAAACACTATTATTATTATGGCTATTAAATGCCTGCTGTGATCCAAACACTTTTATAGAAATAAAAAGATTAATAAAATGCAATCCATGACCTTGAGGAGATTACAACTGTAAAAGAGGAGACAACCATGCAAATAAACAACTAAAATTCATTGAGATTACCAACAAAAGCAAAAAAAACCCTACTAAATATGAGCAAAGTGGGTTGATTAGCATCAAAATTCCCTGGTTACTACTCAGTGGCTGGGAAAAATTCAATGTTACCACTACATTTATTTTGGCTTTAGAAACTAAATGACCTAGATTTTAAATTAAATAGGTCAAAATAAACATGATGGCTCCTCCTTTATTTTAAAACCGTCCTTTAAATTACAGGTTTGACTAAGTACCCTTTAATGGAGCTGATCTTTGTCCCTCACAATCAGTTTAGGCAAGCTTTTGACAACTTGCACTTCAAATGTGCAAATCCAAGTGTCTGCCTAGTCCCTTTGCATATTTCATTTTGGCATAACTGTCACTCAAGCCATATTTCCAAAGTTAAAAGACAATTTACAAGTGTGTTTGGTTTTAAGGAGTCTCCACACAAAATTATGTTTGCTGCTTCTGTTATAAACCCATACTACTGAAATAATGTAACATTTATCATAAAAATCATAAATCTGATTAGCTAAATGTCAGACTATTGTACATATAAAATTCTGAGAATATTCACTTTTGCAAGCATTTTACAATTTCCTGCAAAAAAAGGCCAAAGAAAAATATTTCAAAAAGAATTTATCCCTTCTTGTTCAACACTGACAGGCAACCAAAAAGAACATTTTCATCCATCATATGTGGAGTGTTCTGCTGTAATGATTGCAGTGTTCATAATTTAATCTAGTACAAACAAAAATAGAGAATTAGAATTACCTGTCAAAAGGATCTAAGTAAATAGGCTAATTATTGATTAACTCCATCACAGGAACAAAGCAAATACTAAAATGAAACAAAACATATCCAGACCACTATGGACATAGACCCCAGCTTTTGCAATAAAACTGGAGTGAAATATAAATAAATAAGAATGGCATTTTCCCCAAAAAATTTATAGTCTAGCAGAAGAAAACAGACATATAAATTATAATTATAATACAGGAGCCTAATTTCTATGGCAGAAGGAATTAGAGGGTACTGAGATAAGACAGGAGAGCCACCAAGTTGGAGAAGCAGAGATTTCCTGCAGAAGATAATATTTGAAATAAACTTTAAGAGATGTGAAATCCAGTATCCATGTATTAGTTTAAAGGATAACTCAATTCAACAAATACTTTAAAAGAGCCTATTGTACCACTTACCAATATTAGCCTGAAGTTGTTGGAGCAGGCACAAGTTACCTGAACAGAATTCTGGAGTTATGTATACGATCCGATATTTGCCTCTAAAAACAAACAAACAAACAAATAGGAAAGGAAACATACTACCATAAAGAAAATAATCACCCAATCAATTACAACTTAAAACCATAATATCTGATAAATTTTTAAATAATACATTATGCCACTTACCAAAAACTAAATGCATGTTATATATGTGTGTATATATCCACATATATTAGTTCTCTGATTTCACTTCAACACATCAAAATAAAAACTGGCAATGCCTGTCAGGCAGTACTCAGCATTAAGGTCACATCAGACGCCAGGTTCTGATTTCCAACAGTCTAGGCCCAAAACTTCAACGCTTGAGCTAAATGATCAAGCCTACAGTAAACCTTTTATGTGTTAGCAATGCACCTACATACCACCCTCCTTCTCAGAGAACTACAACCCATTATCCTACCCCGACTGCCTCCCCATGATTAAACCCACAGCACCATGTTTCTCCTATGTATTGGGCTCTCTTGCCCATACCTTCTTGGGCTAGGGATAGACAGTGTATCCACGTCAAGTCAATTAGTGTCTGTCTTAGAATATGGGGGATCTGACCAAGAAATAACCAGTTGGTCTCTGCAAGTGGCAAGACCTGTAACGTAAAAAAAGAAGCTGCAGAGCAGTCTTCTATTTTGTGACTAGCAGAGCAGAGAATGCTTATCTCCTCAGGCAGAAGAATGAGGAAGACACTTGGAAGCTATAAACAAAAAGAAAGCCCTATTGTATTTTCAATACCCAATTCCAGTCTCTTCCTAAAGGCTGGCTGACTTCTTTTCAGTGGGATCCATAAGACATTCCTGTATCCTTAACATAAAACTCAATATTCACTTAAGCTAGCTTGATTGATTTCTATTCTGGGCAGATAGAATCCTAAATAAGACAATGTTTGTAATAAAGACTAGGTCTAGGGCAAAATACATATATAGTCTCTTTTCCACTCTACCAAATGAAGATATACATCAAGTTAAATAAAATGAAATTTAGTTTTCTTTATGAAAAGACTTTAAAATATTTAATCTTTGGTGTGCTAGGCATGGTGCTTTCACTAGGAATTAGGAACAAAACAGATATGCTTTTAATTTCATGAAATTAATTCAGTATTCTAATTAACACAGGAAACGGTATAAATAATAAGCTCTGATGTCAGACTGCCAAGGTTTGAATCTCAGTTCTACTTCTTACAAGCTAAGTGATCTTAGCCAGGTACTTAACTTCAGTGTGCCTCAGTTTCTACAGTGTACAACAGTGATAATAATTGTAAAGACAGCTAATTCTTTATATACCTAGATTCAAGATAAACCCAATCAAAATCTCAGCTGAAATTATGGTTGAAAAGGTGATTTTGAAATATTTATGGAAATACAAAGGACCTAGAATAGACAAAAATCTTTGAAAGAAAAGAACAAAATTGGAAGACTTACACTAACTGATCACAAGGCTTATTAAAAAGCTATAGTAATTAAGACACCAAACCAGATAGACAAACAGATTGAAAGAACAGAAAATAGAGTGTAGCAATAGACCCACATATATGTAGTCAATTTATTTTTGACAAAGGTGCAAAAGCAACTCAGTGAAGAAATGATAGTCTTTTCAACAAATGGAGTGGAACAATTGGATATCCTGATATATAAATAAACTGTATATCAACACCTCGTACAATATACAAAATTTATATGAAATGGGTTATAGACCTAAACATAAAACTTAAAACTAGAATACTTTTAGGAGAAAATATAAAAGAAAATCTTTGTAACCTTGAGTTAGGCAAATATTTCTTAGATTCAACACCAAAAGCAAAACCCATAAAACAACAAATTGACAAACTAGACTTTATCAAAATGAAAAACTGCTGCTCTTCAAAGGAACTGTTAAGAGAATGAAAAAAGAAGTCATAAACAAGGAGGAAATGTTTACAAAGCATATATCAAATAAAGGATTTGCATTCAGAATATATAAATGAGTATCAAAACTCAATAAGGAAAAAATAACAATAAAGAATGGACAAAAGATGTGAATGGACACTTCCTCAAAGAAGATACACAGATGGCCAATAAGTGTATGAAAAGATGCTAAATATCATCAGTCATTAGGAAAATGCAAATTAAAAACACACTGAGCTCCTACCAGAATGGCTAAAATTAAAGACTGGCCATACCAAGTGATGGCAGAGATAAGAAGGAATTGGAACTCTAGGACACTGCTAGTGATGGTACAAACACTCTAGAAAAGTCTGACAGTTTCTTAAAAAGTTAACATAGAATTACCATGGGACCCAGCAATTCCACTCCTAGGCACATACACAAAAGCGCTGAAAACATATGTTCATGTAAAAACTTGTAGACAAATGTTCATAGTACCATTATTTGTAACAGCCAAAAAGTGGAAATAACCTAAATGTCCATCACTGATGAATGGATAAATAAAATATGGTATGTCCATATAATGGAACATTATTCATCTATAAAAAGAAATGAAGTACTGATAACATTATGCTAAGTGAAAGAAGACAGACACAAAAGGCCACATACTGCATGAGTCCATCATATGAAATGTCCAAAATAAGCAAATCACAGAGACAGAAAGTAGGTTAGTAGTTGGAAGGGGGTAGGGGAGGAACCATGTGGAGTGACCACCTAATGGATATGGAGGTTTTGTGGGGTGATGAAAATGTTCTGGAATTAGATAGTGGTGATAGTTGCATAACATTGTGAATGTACTAAAAGCCACTGAACTGTACACTTTAAAATGGTTAAAATAATGAATATTACATTATATAAATTTACCTCAATTAGAAAAAAAAGTTAAACATATATCCACCCCAGGATCCAGCCATTCCACTCCTTGGTTTAGATCAATGAAATGTAAACATATGTCCATACAAAGACTTGTACACAAATATTCATAGCAGCTTTATTTGTAATAGTCCAAAACTGGA
Organism: Tapirus indicus; assembly: GCA_031878705.1. Lineage (NCBI taxonomy): Eukaryota > Metazoa > Chordata > Mammalia > Perissodactyla > Tapiridae > Tapirus > Tapirus indicus. The sequence continues at coordinate 15,354,396 of CM062937.1, forward strand.
AACAATCCAAATGTCTATCAACAGGTGACTAGATAAACAAATTGTGGCATATCCATATGATGTAATCTATTCAGCAAGAAAAAGGAATGGCTATTGATACACATAACAACATGGATGAATCTCAAAATAATTAGCTGTGTGATTTAAACTAGACAAAGGCGAGCACATATTGTATAACTGATTCTGCTTATATACAATTTTAGAAAACATAAATTAATCTACAGTGACAGAAAGCAGGCCAGTAGTCCTGGTGAGTGAGGTGGAGAAGGTAGGGAAAGGTAAGAGGAAGGGACTACAAAAGGTATGCGTAAACTTTGGAGATGATGGATATATTCATTATCTGGATTGTGGTGATGGTTTCATGGATGTTTTATGCCAAAAGTTACCAAATCATACACTTTTAAGTATGTAAAATTTATTGTATGTCAATTATACCTCAATACAGGTGATTTAAAATGTTTAAGAAAAAAGAAAATATATGTTCAAAAGAAGATTTCATGGGAATGTTCATAGCAGCTTTATTTGTAATAGCCCAAAACTAGAAATAGCTTAGGCATCTATCAATAAGGAAATGAAAAAGCAGTCGTATTTTCATACGATGAAATACCACTCTGATATTAAAAAAAAAAAACTACTGATACATACAACAACATGCAGGATTCTCAAAACATTATGCTGAATGAAATGAGTCTTACACAAAAGAGTTCATATTGTATGACTCCATTTATACGAAGTTCCAGAATAGACAAAAGTACAGTAGAAAAAATTAGAACAGTGGTTTGCTTTAGGAAGGAGGATAGAAGGATAGACTGGAAAGGGACATGAAGGAACTTTCTGGAGTGACAGTAATATTCTATATCTTCCTAGGGGTTTAGGTTACACATTTGTATGCATTTATCAAAACTCAGTAAATACATGTGTGCATATGTGTGTATTAACATATATACACATATTTTTGTATGTGTTTGATTTTATTCTTGTTAGGAATTATGCCACGAGAGGACTGGGGGAGCAAGAGATCTAGACTCCAGTCCCTGCTCAGTCATTTATTCACTGAGTGACTTTGGGCAAATTACTTTCTCTGGGCCTTAGTTTCCTCATCTGTAAAGTGAGACAAAGCTAGACGCTCTCGAAGTTCTCGTCTAAAACCAAAATTTTACAGTTCTATGATTATAATGCAAACCTTACAGTCCAAGAACTGAAAATAATAGATTTCTTAAGTTTGAAAGATTATAAAATTAACAGTTCTGCAAATGTACTATAAAAAGAAAGTACATTTTTAAATTATGCACATTTTGTTCATGCATTAACTAAAATTTTTGTGTACAAAATTCTCTCACATACCACAGACACTTGACCACATGACCAGAAATCACATAAATTACTCACAATTTAATATCCTCTAGAACATTTTTTGTCTGTGCTGATCCCAGAAAACAAGCTGGAATGTTGGACATTCTATAAGGAGAAAAACAAATACTCTGGAGCCATGTACACACTACAAACATCAACTTCATTCTTAAGTGAGAAGAAATAAATATAAACATTCCTATTCTTTGCAATCTTCACTCTTTTTGCAACTCACTAATTTGATAAACAAATTCCTTCAAGGATGCAGGTTGTTAAGGTGGGTTTTTCCAAAAAGATGGCAAGCGCAGGTTAAAGAAGTTTAAAATTTTTTTATCACTAAAAAATATACTTCCATGTATACACTTCATACAAAGCTAAAGACCAAGGGTAGCCGAAAGAAAAGAATTTTGAGATATGGAATGTAAACTGGCATAAAATTCACTTTTAAAAAAATTTTTATCAGAGCCACCTGGTGGCCTAGAATTACAGTGAGCTCAAGAAAGAAGATAAGTTCTTCTACTCAAACGTCATTTACTACTGATAAAGATAAAGCGACATTGATAGAAATGTGTTACTGGGAACTAGCTTTTTAACATACATGATAGGTCAGATGTTCCCTTCACAGAAGGAAAAAAAGGGGTGATAATGTGGCAATGAAAACATTACTTACTCAAGCTGGAGCACTTGGTCTTCCATCAAAGAAATAAGAGGAGAGATGACAAGGCCAATCCCTCCTACATAAACTGGTGGATACTGGAAGCACAAACTCTTTCCATATCCTTGAAATAAAAAGAATGTACTCATAGACACAAAAATAAAGCCTTGGTACTTTGATTTCTTCTTACAATGTACTTGTATGAGATGAATGGTCATTATACGCTATCTTTCTAAGAGCTAATTCATACATAAATTTGAGCATCTACTCTCAGTTCACTCTCTTCTATATTTTACATCATTTGTATTTGTATTTTGAGAGTTTAATGAAAGATTAAGCACTTCAAAACCTTTAAGTTATATTTTTTAAAGGATTAGGTTATTTGCCTAAGTATCTTACCAGTTGTCATGACAACAACATTATCTCTTCTTTCTTCCAACACAGAATGAATCACTTTCCACTGAACCCTGGAAAGTAGAAAGCAAAAAGCTGTTTTGCTTTACTAACAAGAAACCCAAGGTGAAACCCATTTAATTTTTTCACTTTCTCTAACAGAATTTCTTTTACATTTTTGAGCTTCAATATAAAACTGTAGCAACCCTAGAACTTTTAAAATAAGGAGCCCCATTTGATCAACCTCCCTTCAAGAAGACTGAACAATATGTATTAAATTTTATTTCACATATCTAAAGTATAAAATAAAGTCCAAGCTACATACTAGATATCCAATAGAATCACTGATTTAAAATAAATAAGAGAAATACTCCAGGGGCAAGGGTTGACTGAGAAGGGAAATGAGGGAACTTTCTGGAGGGATTGTTATGTTCCATATTTTGATAAGCGCTTAGGTAACATGGGTGCGTGCAGGCACACTTAAGACTTGCAAATGTAGACTTAAAGTTTGACCATTTCCTTGTATGTAAATTTTACATCAAAAGAAAAAAACATAAATAAATATTTAACTATAGTTACTGATTCATATGCTGAAGTACTTAGGAAGAAGTGTAATGTCCACAATTTACCTTGTGATGCATTTTAAAAACTGGATGGATTGAGGAATGGATAGACAGATGATCAAAGGACATGCGACAAAGCAAGTAGAGTAAAATGTTTAATACACAGGTATTCACAGTAAAAAAATTCAACCCTACTACATCTTTGAAAACTTTTTTAGTAAAATGTTGCGAGAAAAATCAATTGGAAAGGTGATCTCCTGGCATGCTGATAATGACCTATTCTTTTTCATCTGAGTGCTGTTTACAGAGGGTGCCTAGTTTGTGAAAATTCATTGATCTATACATTTATGTGCACTTTTCTGTATGTAGGACATAGTTTAATAAAAAAAAAATTTTAAGACCAAAATAAAAAAGGAAATAAATGCTTTCGTGGATTAAATTTTAAATTCCCAGAATTGGAAAAATCCAGTCTAGATTTTTACATTCTTATCAGTTTTATTTAAATTTACTTATTCCTCAATTCATTTTAATACTTAGATGTAAATATATATGAATATATTAAAACTGATAAGATTATCAGTGTTTTCTTATAAATTTCTATTACATCAGCATACTTCGGACAATAAGATACACATAATAGGCACACAGATAGTTATTTAATGAAAAACAAGTCAGCATTAAATTAAGATTCATTTATTAATGTATTTAAACTAGTTTCTACGCAGAATTATCTATGGTTAAGGAAAACCATTTTTCCTCGCTTATAAAAGCAATTTGCAGATATGAATTTTATATAAATATTACTTCAGAATAACTTTGTAGTCACTTATAGGAAATACAGTGTGCCATGTATAAACTATAGTGAAGTTGTGCTATTACTGTTAACTGGATGGATTATTTGCCTTTTTTCCTTTGTGAAAAAATAGTAAATATACAATTTAATTAACTAAGATTATACTCACGGCTTAAAACTGGAATGGCCAAAGTAGGTCTTGAGGCAAATAACTTGCTCTGCATTGGGTCCTGGTAATGAATGGTCTTAAAATAAAATGCGGATTTATGTTAAAACAGAAGTACACAAGGTGAGAGGGAATAAAAGTTTTATTTCATTGGCTTCTTTTAAAGAATATAGCGATAGGTGCCAAAGGTTTTTGTTCTCTGCCTTTTTTTTTTGGTGAGGAAGATTAGCCCTGAGCTAACATCTGTTGCCAATCCTCCTCTTTTTGCTGAGGAAGATTGCTCCTGGGCTAACATCCGTGCCCATCTTCCTCTACTTTATATGTGGGATGCCTGCCACAGCATGGCTTGATAAGCGGTGCATAGCTCCGCACCCAGGATCCAAACCTGCAAACCCCGGGCCACCAAAGTGGAGCGTGCAAACTTAACCACTAAGGCACCAGGCCGGCCCCTGTTCTCTGCCTTTTAAATCCAACCAATTTGGTCCTCTGGGTACCAGTCATGACTCTAGGTAATACCTTGATTATCACCTAATACTAAGGATTAGAACTTTGTTGTGGTTCACCCTTTGCCAGCACTGCCAAAAACCAATGTTTTGGAATTTCCCATACTTCTAAAAACTAACATTTAGACCCAACCATTGAAAGCAATATACCAATCCAAATCTTATAATAATGGTAATCAGAAATTACATTACTGTCACAAATAAAATCCACAGACAAAATAAAATCTTCAATTTAGTTACCACTCCACCAAATCTTTGACCAAAATTCTAACTGCTTAGCATAAAGGAGTTATGTCAATTTTATCCAACAGATTTTCATTTTCTACTCAGGTTGAAGGGTTCATGAATGGCCAAGAAAGAACAAAGCAAAGAATCAAGATAATTCATCTCTAAACAAATGAAAATTCATTATTATACTTCTCAGCTTTAACAATTCTAAATAGAAAACTAATTGATTTGGAGATATTATGTCTGTATTTAATACAAGAAAACAAAGAGAAAAACATTTTTTAACATCTTATACCCTTTCCACATACAAAATGTATTTTAAATTTTCCACATTACAACATTGATGAAATCTAGCTCTAGAGAGAGTTCTACTTTATGAGAGGATCCCACAGTTTGCCATAATGAATACTATTACTTACATTTAAATAGTAGGAGGTTCATTGAGTGGATTCTTTACTATAGTTAGCATACACGGTATGAAAATTAGTCCATTTTGCTATTTGACATTGTACCATTTGCTTTAAATAATAAGCTCCTAAAGAAGAGACACTATGTATTTATGCCATTTACAATAATGTTTAATATAATTAATTAATTAATGATTTTTTTATGATTTTGACAAACAAAATAAAAAACTCAGGATGAAAAGTTTCACATCACCACATTCACCAAATGAGAAGACACTTCTATTACTCTACTTTCATAAGTAGTAAGACTGCACTTTATGAAGACCAAATTACTAAGGAATTTAATAACAAGTTTTTAGGACCTAATTAATGATATGCCATAAAATCCGTGACCTCCAAAACGTTCAAAAACTGGACCCTAAATTAAAGTCAGCAGTAGCTATCAGAGGTGAGTCATTTCAAACGTATAACAGTGCTTACCTTCATCATCTTCTTCCTCTTCAACAGCTTCACTTTCATCTTCATCATCTTCTTCAGGAGGAACATCCAGATTTCTTTCCATTTCTGTGCATTTTGAATGAACTGGATCTACCGTGCTGCTATTTAGGTTTTCTAAAGACTGGAAGTTTAAAAGAAATTTTAAAAGCAAAACCATTGACAGTGTCGTATCTTTTTCACCAAACACAAAAGTAGTATTATTAACAGAGCCTACAATTTTGTTCAAAGCTGGCAGATGTGCAAGCAATACCACAAAAGAACATGTGTGCTCCAGTTTAAATATGTGCTCAAGAATGGTTTCTAAGGCACAAGGCCAAAGATGGAATGCTTCCAGCATAAACAGAGTTCATTAACAGCATATAATGAACTGCTCCTGGGGAACATTATCAGGGGAACATCATCATAAATTTTGAATTTAGATAATTTTAAGCATTTTTTTCTTTACCATACTTCAATGTTTTCAATTTCAAGCAGTAAATGTGGGTTTTAATGTTACTTTTGTAATGAGTTTCTCTATATCATGTGTCAGTGTCAGTCACATTGAGTAAGCATAAGGTTTAAATTATAAGCAAACAATAAATGGGTTTGTGGAAATGTCAAAACAACAACAACAAAAAATATTCAAATAACTTTAGGAATGGAATATTATAAATGTGAAATAAAGTTATTTGTTTTTATTTTGGCTTGACAATATCTGATTTCCTCCCCTAAATGAAGATTATTAATTTAAAGAATGTTAGGATATTTCAAAATTGTTTCACCTGTACATTTTTTACTGAGAAGTGACAGGAAGAATTATTAAACCACAGTTCTCATTTTCTCTTTTTATTAAACCTTCCATTTAATAAATTTGACTTTAAAGGTTTAAAAAAAAGTGTATTCCGTATGTGGAATATAAACTAACACACAGACAAGAGAATTGTTTGGTGGTTACCAGGGGTAAGGGGGAGACGGAGTGGGCACAAGGGGTGAAGGGATACATTTGTATGGCGATTGACAAACAGTAATGTACAACTAAAATTTCACAATGTTAAAAACTATTGACATCAATTAAAAAAACTATAAAAAAATTTTTAAAGTGTATTCATTTCAGGCCTGGAAAAGGAAAAAAAGTAATTCTGTTCTTGACTTTTTTATTCAAGTCAACAAACACACTTAGAAAACATTTTGAAAATAAAGTTCCCTCATATGGGCATCCAGGTTGCCTTCTAAGAGGTTCAATATATAAGTCTGTAGAAGTCCACAAGTATCCTACAAATGCACTACTTGAACAGTACTTCTCAGAGAAATGGTTAGTTGATAAAGGAATATAATTTAGTATTTGTGTTCTATTATTACTGTTAGCTCATATTTATTGAACATTACAAAATGCCAGACTCTATACTAACCTCTTCACAAGTAACACCTTAAATAATAATTATAACTGTTAACTAAGTATCAAAAAGGCTAAGAAACTTGCCCAAAGTCACACAGCTAATAAATGGAGAAGCTGGGATTCAAACTCACATCTAAATTCAGAATCCACATTCCTAATCACTACCCACTACTCTGTCTCAAAACCAAAGAATCAGGAACCTAACCTCATTTTATAAAAAGAAAAATCATATTGACCTAAAGATAAGGAATAAAAAGTATGCGTAATAGTGAACTTCTGTGTTTTTCTTCATTTTTCACTTAATTTGGCTAAATTTAGGCTTTAGTTTCTTATTGTCCATCCTTGGTTTACGAAACCTAATAAAGAAACTGGAGGTTGAGTGTAGGAGTAGAAAATCCATAAATTATAAAATAATATTTTCAACTTATATAATAAATTAGGGGAAAACTGTACCACTTAAAACATTATAAAATTATATATAATAGAAAAAGTCTATAGTAAATAAAACCAAAGAAAGTAAAGAAGAATACTGAACACATAAAAACAGAACTTACAAATAAAAGGGGATATACATGGATGGGAAGAAAAGAGAAATCTATTTCAATACTGGAGAGATGAATCACTACCCACATTCTAGGAAAAGATTAAAAGGAAGTGACCTAAGAGGGAACACAGAAAACACACTAGCATGTTTTCTAATATGTAAAAATGAGTATACCACTACTAAAACATTATTCATAGACCAAATAAAGATATAAAGAAATATGAACTGGAAAACAAAATCTAATGTTCCATAATTCATAGTGTCTCATCGTGGTGGGACCAGTTTAGAATTAGGTAATATTTTACTTAATTAAATGTCCTTTGGAAAGAAATGGAATTAATTTTCAATAATTTTAAACATACCTTAATCATCTCCATTTCTAAATCTTCATCACTTTCAATTACATAAGATACATCCTCTTCATTATCCTTGGAAGATAAATGCTTTAAAAAAAAGTATTTCAAACATTAATTTCTAATATAATTGACTCCAAACCCTCTTTTCTACAAAATAAAGTTTCTATATATTAGACATCTTTAGACAACTTCCTCTTCTTCTCTAATAGATACATTTATAATACATATTTATGTTTATACAATAAGTAGGTAGAAAGGGAGAGAGGGTGGTAGGGAGGTAGAAAGAGAAGGAGAAATAAATATAAAAACAAAGAACCAAATAAAAAGAGAAAGAAAGAAAGACAATTGGAAAGACAGACAAGATAAACAGACTCAAAATAAAGCCCACACTCTAAATGAGAATACAAAATGACAAGTTCAACTATGGTTAAAACAATGTCAAACTGTGTTTCCCAAACCTTTTGAGTACAAGAAGCTCTTTGCAATGTTCGAAAATTCTGTATGAAGCCAGGAACAACAGCTGTTTTTTCATAGCCACTGATTTAAAAAAAGATCACAAAAAGCTACTATGATTGTAATAACACCTTTAAATAAATTGCTATTTTAAAAATAGCATCTACATGTATTTGAAAAACAGTGTCAGATAAGTTATTTATTCAGCCATAGCTGATATTTGGATACAAGGAACTTTTACAATAATTTGACAATCCCCAGGAAGCAAGTGTCCAACAGCATGGAACCTGCACAAAAAAAAACCCACAAAAGAAATATAGAAAAAGCACACCAAAAAATGTCTAATCTTTAAATTGAAAGTAGGAAAAGGAAGTATAGCCTTAATTAACCTGCAAAAGCTAACCTTTAAGAAAAGGTTGTACAATAAGTTTTATACAAGAGGAAAATTCTTTTACTTTCTAAATGGGGTCTTTAATGAATAAAGGAAAAAATGCTAATAATTATTACACAATAAAAATGGCAGTAATTGGGGTAAAAGATGTCAGTCAGATCATGAAATCCTGATCATAATTCTGTATCATTATATGAAACATATCATTTTAAAGTGTATACCGAATAAGAAATCTCTAGAAAATTAAAAGGTAATGCAGACATTAGCAAAAGGTATGTCCCCAAAGGGGAATCTGATTTACAAGTGGTTGGTATGAGAATAGTTTGAAAATAACTTTGAAATAAAATGCATTTGTATACTGATAGAAGTGATTGCTAACACAGTTGCCAAACACAGAGAACTTCTCAAATACTGAGACTTTGATTGCCATTACAAAACTGAACAGGAAATAACCCAATTAAATGACTTTCAAAACTAATTTCAAAAATTTTAAATTTAGTTATCGCAAAAGAAAGTGTATAAAATTCTACCAAATATGGGCATCATAGGTAATTTTTTAAACTAATGAATGACAAATGTGAAAAAGTATACAGCTATATTATATCTCTTTTTATGATTTGTCTTTACAATAAAAGAAACACAATAATTCCTCTAATACAACTTTACCACTTCAAAAAATATGCTTAACTTAGCCAGGAGAAAAACAATTTCACAAATTAATCGAATCAGAACATAATAATTAGAAATCTAAACATGAAGTTGACAGAGAATATAGAATAGTTAACAATAATCTATCAAGAAAAAAATATAGATTACTGACTCTCCAGATGACAGTAAAGGTGCTAAGCAAAAACATCAGTTTATTAGAAACCCTCTCACAAGAGCAAGTGAAGAAAATCTGTATGAGGAAATAAAAATATTCCCAAAAGTCAAGTTTGGGAGAGAAAACACTAGTAGATACGTAGGGAATCCACAAAAAGCAGAGATATCTGTTATGAAAAATAAAAACAGGAGAAATGCTAAAATAGCAAATTACAACAAATATATATTGACAATATAAAATCTTTCCACTATAAGAGTGTAAGATACTGCTTATTATACTAAGCCAGGAGCAGCAAACTGGCTCACAAGCCAAATCCAGCCCACTTTTTGTTTTTGTAAATAAAGTTTTATTGAAACACAGGCAGGCTTATTTGTTCACATTTGTCTATAGCTGCTTTCACACTAAATTGGCAGAATTGAGTAGTTACAATGAGACTGTGTGGTCCGCAAAGCCTAAAGTATTTACTATCTGCCCCTCTACAGAAAAAAAATCTGCCAACCCCTACTAGTGAATGAAATTATTTTCTCTTGATTTAGTACCTCAGAAGATTTGCAGGTAACATCACTAAGAGTTTCTTCCTGAGCCTGCTGTTCCAAAATTTGGAGTTCATGTTCTGTAATATCTAATGACATCACACAAATTCTTTCTGTATTCTCTCTCAACTTATTGTCTTCTAGTCCATTTTCAAATCCATCATCTTTTTTTTCCACTTCATTTCCAAGTACATTTTCTCCATCATGGTTAATTAAATCATCAAGTGTTGTGTCCCATGTCTCATCTTTAACTTCAGTAAAAATTTTATGTTCTCTGATTTGTTTCTGTTGTACTCCGCCAGCAGGTGGATCTTCCAATGGTGATAAATTAAAATTACTGCTGAGCCTCAGTTTAGTCTTGGTAGAACCAAATATCATCTTCCTCAATGAATAGAGATTTTCTGAAATATCCTTCAATAGTATAGAAACCCTAAAAAAATTCAAGAAAGGTTAACTCAGCTTTAATTGCATTAACTATAAGGGCACATTTTAATGCTTTTTAATAAGTAGAAGCCTTCCAAACTGACCTTCACTTAAAGGACACACTGGATGAAAGTTGCTCTTCATTCCCTAATTCCACTATATGTGTAAAGCTTGTGGGTTACTCTCTAGCACAACAAGGCCCTTTTGCATTCAACTATTGATATTTATGCATACTAGGCATTAGTAGTGTTTGGTCCCAAACTAATTGTTTATGCCAGTTATACTTCTTATGGCAATTAATTAAATTAATATAAATCAAATCAATGATACATGACCACCAAAAAAAAACAAACCCCACTATTTCACTGAATTCTAAGTTGAACAGGTGGAAAGACTTAGCAAATTTCCCTTTTTTAAAAAAAGCTCTGTCTGATTAACTATAGTCAAAATAACTATAAAAGTTTGGAGGAAAAATCTTAAAAACTCCTAGGACTCTGCATTCAGATTGCTTCAAATGTCTTAAGTTTTCACTCCATTTTAGAGAAACTGAAACTAGAAATTGTAGATGATACATTATGGGAGCGCTTTAAACAAGAAACACTGCAGAACTCCAAACAGCAGGTCTATATTTAATGGAAAAGCCATGAAGTATATCAAAAGATTGGGAACCAAATATACATTAATATGTTAAAAGAAAATTCTTATATTCCATGTTTTACCTAACTTTTTCAATTTACTGATCAATTCCTAGTCTCAACTGCAACACATTAGCTTATTTATGTTATAATTCAAACATGATGCTTATATCTTCAAAAACCTCAAAACTGTACTCATTCTTTGGAACAGAAAAAAAAATTCCCCACAGGGGGCAAATATAACAAGTGAGAAAATACGGAAAAGATGTATATGAATAAATAGGAACTTAATATCTCAACTCCTTAATTATAGTTGTTAATATAACATTTTAACCACATGACTTCAAAAGGCTATATTATAACCAAACCTGGTTACCTGGAAAGGAAAACCACTGCTGGAGGGTAAAATGAGGTACATTATCTTGTCTGTTGCTTATAGGGCTTATTAAAGGAATTTTTAGTTACTTCATAAAAGTGGAAATAGAGGGAGAAAAGGGAATATGAAGAGCAAAGAGACATTTTACTATTTAACTAATATTTTTGTTTAGCTCTTCTAATTTTTCTGTATTAAAATTAATACTTAATAAAATCTGACACAACTTTTCAAGTTTTATACTGATGATTCTAATAAAAATTTGATCATTCATGGAATAAACCATAAAAATGCTGAGTTGTTTCATGAGTTGTTTCCATACTAAAAATAAAACCATTAGCAGCACTCCAAAGTTGGGCTCAAATTTAATTTGACAAAGTCTACATCAATCCAAAAGAAATCAAAAGCAAAATTAAGTTCAAAACCTAAAAATTCACTAATTTTAACACTCTAAAATTTTTCAAATCTCATTAAGAACATTTAGCCTTATACACAGGTATTCAAATATAAGAACTATAGGCATATCTCATTTTATTGCACTTCACTTTACTGTGCTTCAGAGATAGTGCATTTTTTACAAGACCTTTCACTATCAAAAAGATTATGACTCATTGAAGGCTCAGATGATGGTTAGCATGTTTTTAGCAATAAAGTATCTTTTAATTAAGGTATGCACATTGTTTATTTAGACATAATGCACACTTGATAGGCTACAGCATAGTATAAACATAACTTTTATATGCACTAGGAAAGCAAAAAAATTCGTGTGACTTGCTTTGTTGCAAAATTCACCTTATTGCCATAATCTAGAACTGAACCCACAACACCTCTGAGATATGCCAAAATACTTTACTAGAAACAGATATGTGACATAGTTTAATTGTTAATAGCATGGGGAATGCTGCCACATATAAACATAACAAGAGCGACACACAGATTGACAAGACTGTAAGGGCTCACTCATCTTGTGCTAACATCAGAAAATGACACGTTTCACGTAAGATAATTATTTACTCTAACAAATATCAAAGGCTGTCCTGCCTTCTTCAATAAAGCATAGTGTACTTTTCCTTCTTTCTCAGGATTATTATTATGCATATTAGTAGCCTGCAGACAGTCTCAGCACCCAGCAGAATGTCAAGTACATGACAGCAACAGAACAGATATGTATTGAATTTAAATCAGTGACCAAGTGGTACTGTACAATCCAATACCTTCCAGGCCCACTGAAGCATAAAACTGTTCCCTTCGCTAACAAACTTCAAACTGCTCTTTTTTTTTTTTTTGAGGAAGATTTGCTCTGTGATAACATCTGTTGCCAATCTTCCTCTTTTTTTCTTTTTTCTCCCCATAAGCCCCAGTACATAGTTTTGTATCACAGATGTAGAGTTGTAGCTCTTCTATATAGGATGCCACCTCAGCATGGCTTGATGAGTGGTGAGTAGGTCTGCGCCTAGGATCCGAACCGACAAACCCTGGGCTGCCAAAGTGGCATGCTCGAACTTAACCGCTACACCACAGGGCTGGCCCCCCAAACTGCTCTATTTTAAGAGTTCTTAGTTCTAATTTTTATAGTTTTGTCCACTCCTTCACAGATTGCCAGCTCTAACTTCCAGCTGTTGTCATATGCATACCATTCCTTATCCATACCTGGTTTTCATTTTAACTGGATATCCAAGCTTGTCAAACTGTATGTATAAATGAAAAGGAAATATGCTCTGAATGTGGCCTCATGCACTCCACTGGAAATGTAGTTAAATGAGCTTGAATTCATGCTGATGGCATGTATCCTGGCTGTTCAGAGGACTTTTTTGTTCCCTCCTGGTTCTGAGATATAATCTAGATAAATTAGGTATTACTGTAGACTTGTTACAAAGAACCTGAAATAAGAGATTTAACTAGTTCTTGTTTTGACACTAAAACTTTACAAGATTTATCTTTACTAAAAATGAATCCAGTATTTTCCATTCTCAAGTTTTAAGAAAATCTATTTAGCTTTGGTATTACAGAGCAAAGCATTAAGCATAATGCTTAAATGTAAAAAGTAATTAATGTAAAAGTAATTTACATTCAGTAGATATTTTAATTGCTAGAACAAAAATGTGAAATGCATATAAATATCACGTAAATGGTGATTTTTCTTCTTTCATGAAGGGAAAAATGTAAAAATGAATATGAAATGGCTTTATTGGTCCCCTTTCCCATCTGACAGTTACATCTTTCAGAAATTCTCAAAGTTACTAAAAACTACTAAAACAAAATTGCTAGGAGGAAAAATGACTCTGAAAAACAGCTAAATTTCTATATCATATGTTGAAATCTCTTAATCAAAATATAGCACAAATCTCACCCAAAAAAGAATACATTAACATCGCATTTTGTCAGAGTCAGAATTCTATTTCAACTAACTGCTTCACATTTCTAAAAGTATTTTTGCCTCAAAATTATATTACCACATTGTAATCATTCACTGTTCAAGAGCATTCCTGATTTGACAGGAAGTAATTCAGCAACTAAGGCTACAACAAGGCCTGGTTTCAAAAAGAGTCAGCTACACAGCACCAGTAGTCCAATGTCTATTAATCCAAATGTCTCAAGTTATCTAGTGCTTTAGCTATAAAAAGATCTTTAAAATCTGAATGCCTCTTGTTCTAATTGTCTACTGATGTATAAAAGTTGCTTTCATTTATAGATTTCAAGTGACCAAACTATAAATCTAATTAAATGAAAGATGCCCATAAACAGAAAGAAAAATACACTTTGAATCTTAAATATTTTACTTCATGTGGACTTATGAATTTTATTTTGCTTTGTTTCATAAAACATCCTATAAAGCAGGCGGAAAAGCCTTAAACTTTTTGATGCACAATTTAACAAATGGAAAGATGTTTCTTAAATTTATATATCAGTCTGTGTGCAAGTATGTATTCAAGGAACTATATACGAGTCTACCCTGACAAAAAGTAATTTTTCATATATAGGAAAATGCAATAAGAACACACAGAATCGATAAAAATAGATAATATTTAACCTCTGTGGATTTTCCAATTTTCTGAAAGTGTCAGGAAGATGCTTAGCTAGATCCATCATCTCCTCAGAGATTGAAGTCAATTGTTTCTTCACATCACTAGGCAGAATTTCCTCCTCTGGAAAAAGAGAATCAATATTAATTTTCAAACCACAAAGCAGACATATTTATTTAAACAGTATGAGGGCTCACATGTTCATTTTCTTTCCTTAAAGGAATTCCAACAAAAAGACTTCTTTATCCTATATCCAAATCACCTCAGTCCCTTTACTTCCCTTTCAAATTGTGCTATTTAAATTTTAGAATAAATTCCAAGTGACGTGCATTCATACATATTACAACCCAGTGGTTATCAACTTAGGCAGAAAAAGAAGGTAGAAATGAGACTCTGAACCCATCTGCACTATTTCAAAATCAGAAATCAGTGTAACACCATGTGGGCTGCTACTTACTAAATACAGCTGAGTAAACATAACCTTACCCAAAGCCATTCCTCCCCGCCCTCCTTACCAGTCATCACCAAAGTAAAATGCAAGCCTTTTTAATCAGTGATCATCTTCCAAACTCTGAGCTTCATTCTATCTGGTACACCATTCTCCACCACCACCACAAAACCTGCCCTCCTTTCCCAAACCCCTCCCCTGCTTAGAATTTCTTGCTCTTCATCAACTCTTCTCTTGTCTTTCAAAAAGCCCAGCTGCTCTGAAGCATGTAACATAGGATTATACCATCTGCTATTCCTGATTGCTGCAGTCATCTCGTGATCTCAAAATCACATCCTTTCATTCACTGAAGATTTTAGCGCCTAGTTCACTAACTACTCTTGTGATAATTCCTAGTGATTTCAACATTCACAGAGATGCTCCACCTAAAAGTGTGGCCTTTTCAGTGCCTTGATCTCCCCATTTCCAACAATGTTCTCCTCAGCTGACCTCAGCCACCCATTTCCAGTCACACCCTTGACCTTATAATTGCCAATAAAGTCACCACTTCCAAACTTCAATTGTAGGCATTACACTCTCTGAACATCAACATGCTTTCCCCAATCCAACAATTCTTTCACACTTTCAGAACTAAATCCATTGACCCTACACCTTTTCCTTATCCGTTATCCTTCCCACTCTCACTCCCCACCATGTCCTACTTTCCTTTCTTACCCATATTATAGTAGTCATTCCCTTCTATAGACTCTCAGCTCTTTTGCTCCCTCCTCCCTCCATGGTACTTTCCTGCAAAACCCCAACTCTAATTAAACCCAGCTTTCTTATCAACTTGATGCCTATATCAAGCAGCTGAATACAGCTGAAAATAAAACACAACTATGATGACTCACTTCACTTTGCTTTAAATTCATGACACAGATCTCAAATGAACCCTCAGTAATGATTGTTAATTATTCTACATTTCCCACTTCCCCACTCTCCCACTCTCCAGATGACTATTTCATATCTCTTTCCTTCTCTCCAAGCCCCCAACATCTGCTTTTCCCTCCTTTTACTCAGGGAACAACTTCACCTCTTATTTCACTAAGAAAATAGAAACAAGAAGAAAACAATCTCATCTTCCCACCCCCAATCTACTAATTCATATCACTATTCTCATTTACAGCAAAATTCCTCGAAAGAGGCATCCATACTCACCGTCTTAATTTTCTACTCCCATTTTCTCCTAAACTGACTCCAAGTAAGCTTTCATCCCCTCCAGCAGAGCACAGCGGTTTTGGAAAGGTCACCGATGGCCTCCACACTGTCAAATCTAATTGTTAATTCTAGTCCTCATCTCACTCACTCTCTCAGAGGTATTTAAAATAGTTGGTAACTTCCTCATACTTAAAACATTTTCTTCATTTAGCTTCTGAACACCACATCTCCTATACCTCCTCCATCATTACTGCTCCTTCTCAGTCCTCTTGGCTGCTCTCTCCTCCTCTTCCTGAATGTTGGTGTGCCCCTGATGTCAGTGATTGGGCCTCTTCTGTTCTTTATTCCATTCACTCCCTATTTTATCTCACCCAGTTTCACTGTTTTAACTCCCATCTGTGTGCTGATGATTCCCTAAGTTACATCTTCAACCTCAACCTTTCCCCTAAACTACAGAACCACATTTCCAACTAAGATATCTTCTTGGATATCAATAAGCATCTAAAATTTAGCATGTCTAAAACTGAAATCTAGATTTTTCTCACTAAAATCTGCTCTTCCCATAATCTTTCCACTGTAACTGGCCCTTCCATTCACTCAGTTGATGTAACCAAAACATCTTGATTGTTACCCCTTATGTAGAATTCATCAGCAAATCCTTCACGATATGTACCTTCAAAATATATATACAATCTGCCACTTCTCACCACCTCTACTGCTACTAGCCTAGTCTACATAACTATCATCTCTTGCCTGGACTATTACAATAGCATCCTAACTGACTTCCCTACCTAAACACTTGCCCTCTTATAGCAGCCAGAAAAATTCTTTTAAAATAAAAATTTAATCCTGTCATTCTCCTGCTCCAAATCCTGTAAGGATTTCCCATCACTCATCATTGTATTTATTTTAGTTAATAAAATATTAAGTCATAATCACAGCCTATACAGCCCTAAATGATCTGGTCCCAGCTACTTTGTCAGTTTCATTTTCCTACTACTTTCACCCTTACTCATTTCACTTCAGCTCTACTCACTCTTCCTCGAACAAGGCAAGCAGTCACCCTCAGAGGCTTTGCTCTTTCCTTCCCCCATGCCAGCTATGTTCTTCCCTCATACATCCACATGGCTCATTCCCTCACTTCAGTCGAATGAAGTGAAGGGGTTTGGTCTGTTTTGTTTAGTGCATTTTCCCCAGCAACTGGAACAGTGCCTGACCCATAATAAACACTCAACAAATATGAATAAATGAATATTCCCTTTCCAAACCAAGCTTCTAAAAAAGTTGTTTACACATGCTTTCTCACATTCCTTAGATCTAACTTAGTCCTCTATTCATGTTAACATGATTTCCACCCACGTCATTCCACTACTCCAATCTTGCTACAGTTATAGCACCTTCGTGTTACCAAAGCCTATGGACCCTTTTCTGTTTTAATAGCACACGCCCCAAATGACCTCTCTCCTTGAAATACTCTTTTGTCACCTGTACTCTTTTACTGTAGTAGAGTTACAAATGACTGCTACATTGCCAAATATAATGATTAATTCTAAGTCCTCAGTTTCTCAAACTCTCAGCTGAATTTAAAACAGCTGATAATGTCCTCCTACTTAAAACATGTTCTTCACGTGGCCTTCTGCACACCACACCTCCTAATTCCCTTCTATGCCTATGGCAACTCCTCTGGTGTCCCCTCCTCCATGCAAGCGTTAAATACTAAGAGTTCCTCAAGATTATAAGCCCCAATTCTTTATCTCTAACTCCCAACCCTTTATCTTTAATTCAAACTGTCAACCAAGTTACAGGCTGTATATCTAAGTGCCCACTGGCCACCTCCACTTTGCTATCTCCCAGGCTTCCTTCCTTTAACATATCTAAAATCAACTGTGACTCCTCATCCCCAAATCGTGCTCCTCCTCTTCAATGTCTTTTATCTCTGTTGCTCGGGCCAACAACACAGGAACGATCCTTGACACATGGCTCTCATTATCACATCAAATTCTACTGATTCTACTGCTCTATTAAATGTATTTTGAAGCTATCCACTTCTCCCCATCCTCACTACAACCAACCAAGCCAGGTCACCAACACCTCTCACTTGAATTACTGGCACAGCCTGCTAACAGGTCTTCCCACTGTGACCCTTGCCTCCTACAATCCATTTTCTGCTCTACAGCCAGCCCAAGTTATTATTTTTTTAATGTAATTCATGTCACCCTTGTGTTTAAAACACTCAACAGCTCTTAGGAGATAATGTAAACTCCTTAACATGGCCTATCTGCTTTCCTTCCTCCGCTTTTCCTTCATCCCCCCACCCTGTCATACTCAATAGTTCACCATACCAAACTACTTTCAATTGTCTATTGATACCATGATTTCTCTTACCTCTGAACTCTGCACCTGCTATTTCCTGTGCCTACAACACTTTCCCTGTACTCTTCAGCTAGCTAACTTCTGCTCATATTTCGGGTCTTGCCTTAAATATCACTTTCTCCAGAAAAATATCCACTAATACCTAGAAATATGCATTGGATGCCTCTCCTATGTGCTAACAACAGCATCTTGTTTTCCCACATCATAACACTCATTGCACATTTTTATACGTGTATGCACACTGCATATACATTTTTTGTTCATCTGCATCTCCCATAAAACTGCAGGTTTCCCTCTCAGGAAATAGATTATGCCTGTCTTGTTCACCACTGTATTTCCATATTGTAAAGCACTCAACAACATTTAACAAATCAATAAATACATAATTAACTACTATATGATTTAGTGCTTACTAGCTACCTAATATTTTAACCGTGAGAAACAATGTCCAAATATCCTTTTCTTTTCTGATGTTCTAATCTACTCTTCTCCTTTAGTAAGAAGAAAAAACACAATCTTATAATACAAATCAAAAGTGGTCATTTGAAAATATCATCTATGTACACACCACAGAAATCCAAGAAACGTGAGGCTGAATCCTCTGGCTTAATAACAGGAAGGAAGGAAGGGAGGGAGAGAAAAAAAGGAATGGTAATCTTAGTTAAAATTCCCTGAGATCCTAGTCAAGTTACTTCTCTTCAGATATTACAATATACTTACACAGATAACATAGTGGAGCGTCAAAGAATGTAGTATTGCAGTGACAGGTACACAGAAAGCAGGACTTCAGTACTGACTTATAAATATATGTTACTTTAGTGAGAAATACCTTAAACGTTCCTCAGAAGCATTTTTTTTATTGATGTCTTAATAGTTTATAACACTGTGGGGTTTTAGTTGTACATTATTGTTTGTCCGTCACCATGTGGATGTAACCCTTCACCCCTTGTGCCCACCCCCCACCCCCTTCCCCTTGGTAACCACCGATCAGTTCTCTGTCCGTGTGTTCATTTATATTCCATATATGAGTGAGTTCATGCAGTGTCTGTCCTTCTCTCTCTGGCTTATTTCACTTAACATAATACCCTCTAGGTCCTCAGAAGCATTTTAATCAGACGAAATTGCAAGTGTAAACTAAAAGCAACTCTGAAAACTACAAAATCAGAAAATCGTGAATCCCCTCCGTTGAATTTAATTCTAATATAAGTTAAATAAGTTCTTACATAATGTTCTGCAGATCAGCTTCAAAAACATTATCTGCCTCAGCTATTCAAGATAATTTCTAGCCACAGTACCTTTGGCTATAGAGTCAGCAGGCACTCATCAGAAGTGGCTTTCCAGAGTGAAAAAGAAGTATAAGAAATCTTCTACCTTAACATGTAAAGAAGGAGGGTCTACCACAGAGGGTATGGATCCCTTCTCAATGACAATTATAAAGGATATTATATAGTTTTATATGAGGAGGTCATTCCATATTTTTAAGTTTATTTAGCAAAATCACCTAATTTAATTAACATCTTAACAAACACAATTATTTAAAATTTCCAAAAGGGAGCTAGAAGAATAGAAATAACAACTCTATACAGATCAATATAGATGCTTTGAATATTGTGTCCCTTTTAGTGCTCACAACTATTCTATGAAACAGATATTATGCTATCACCCACATTCCAAACATGCGGAAACAGGTAAATTCTAGGTCACAAAGCTGGGATTCCACCACTGGTCTATGTGACACAAGAGCCCATGCTCTTCCACTCTACTTTGTACGTCTGCTATCACTGACCTATCAAGATACCTGAGAAAGGCACTGAAGATGAATGAAGTGGCCATTCTTTTTGGAGAAAAACAGTAGAGTTATCCTACCCCAGAGAAAATTTAGAAATTTAAACCAGGGCACTATAAAGCATCTTATATAAGTTTAATTTTTGCTTTAGATTTTTATAGCAAGGATGTGTAATCTGCAGACTGGGAGACAGCTAGTTGTTGCCACTGATGTTACCAAAGCCATATGCCCCAACTCTAGAAGCCTAATGAACAGCAATGCTACAAAGTAAAGGTAGTAAGTCTTGCTTTGCCAAAAGTAACATACCTGAAACCCCAAGCTTTGGCCAAACAGATCTTACCCTAATGTCCAAACTGCCCAGACACTCAAGAAGTTGTAATAATACTAAATACTTCACACATGTGTGAATATTGTTTTTGGAGATAAACCTCACAAAAGAGTAAATTTCAAATTTTATCTTTTATTTTTAGATCATAACATACCTTTATTTATAGCAAACATTTGCACAGCATCACCCGAAATTTCTAATTTCTGATAAATAATGAGACCAGCCTACAGAAAAATGAAAGAAGCATATTAAAGATCACCAAAATAAAACTCTATGTCCCATCTTTACAAAAAAACCAAATCAACGATTCCCAAAGCACCCAAAAAGCTGAATTCAACCTATTATGTTACGGAAAGATCCATGTCTTCATTTATTCACCACACCAATTGTGAGAATGGAGAAAGTAAATGGTCTATGCCTTAAAATAAAAGTTTAAGTTTTTGCCTTTTAACATCCAATATTATAAGCAGGTATCCAAATCAAATAACTTAAAAACGGAATTTAAGAAAATATAATCAAGTAAGAGAAATCTGTTTTGACTACAGATATCCATTCCCCATATCTCATGAAATCAGCTGAGAATTTTAGTGTATAAACAATCCTCCTTCTAGGTTTACTATTAATAGGAACAATGAAGTCACACTCATTTTTCATGGATAAAAATGCTACAGAACTTGTGTTAGTTCTCAACAAGTTTTATGATTTTTTTTAAACAGAACATAAAGGAAAATTATCCTCCTATTTCCCACCAAAATTGCATTTTTTTCTGTTTATAGATAAAAGGAGTTCCCATTCCTAAAAACAGATGCAATAAGGGAAAGAAGATATTCATCTACAAATATAAGTATGAATTAGGGAAAAATAAATCCACTGGGACATAAAATATATTTCTTGAAAAAAAAACCAAAAGTGCTATATATAAAGAAAAGCCCATATTTCACTATAAATATGAAAATACATCTAACAGCAGTGGAAAGCTAAATTTGAAGGCAATTTTTCTAAATTTTCACCACATTTAAATATAAATATAAGAAATAAGGCCAGTTTCAATATAGAAACTGTCTTGTAATTATTTTTATTCTGAAGTTGCTTATAAATCAAATACATCAATACCATTTGTGCTTACTCAGTCTGGGCTTATCAGCCTTTCATGTTTTCAGACAACTCACATTTTTTACATACAAATTGGACATTATTTTGGCTTCATGACAACAAAAATAACTAGCATGGAACAAACAATCTGTTGATTGGTACTTGCAATTAATATTGAGAATTAACAGTTTCACTAAATGTTATCCTAAGCATTTTTAATGCCAAACTGATTTAAAATGTTTTAGTTGAGTTTGTGCCACTACCACAATAAAATTTTTCTAAAGTAATTTATTATAAGGTTTAAAAAATACATCATAGTCTAAAGATCTTTGGTACATACATAAGCATCAGTGGCTGCATATAGTTTCTGATCCTCAGTGAGAGGAAAATTACTCCAATTGCTACAGCGGATAGACTTGTCCTTCAGAAGCTGTTTACCAAACAGGTGTTTAACCAAACCATTGAGGCTCCAGGTCTCTGCACATTTCAGCTAGAAGTAATGAAAAATCAACATGGTAAATATCATTTCCTTCTATTTTCAGATATTCCTAAATACCACCAAATGACCATGCCATAAACAAAATAGGAAATGTTATACCAAAATACAAGGAAGGCATATATAGTCCTTAAGAAAGTTCCTGTCACCAAAAACCTCATTTGCAGTAGACATTATAAGAATTTAATCCTGGGATCAAGATGATGTGGACTATATACATGGAATACTACTCAGCCATAAAAAAAGATGAAATCTTGCCATTTGTGACAACACAAATGGACCTTGAAGGTATTATGCTAAAGTGTAATAAGTCAGATGGAGAAAGACAAATACTGTATGATTTCACTCACATTTGGAAGATAAAAAAACAAAAATATAACAAACAAAATATAACAAAACAAAAACAAACAGTTACAGAGTACAGATTAGAAGTTACCAGAGGGGAAGGGGTATGGGGAGAGGGCAAAATGGGTAAAGGGGGCCAATTGCATAGTGATGGATGGAAACTAGATTTTGGTGGTGAGCAAGCTGTAGAAGATACAGAAGTTGAATTATAATGTTGTACACATGAAACTTACATAATATTATAAACCAATGTTAGCTCAATAAAAAAATTAAAATTAAAAAAAATTTAATTCTGGAATTTTCCCAATGTAGGTACTAAAATTCTTGGACTGTAAAAGTATTGTTTACGGAAAAAAGTTGAATAGGTTGGTAGGCTTTCTACTTCCCAGCCAAAGAATACTTGGCTAAATATGAGAATTTAACTTAATGACTACATTAATAAAATATGTGAAATATTGGCAATGGAACTGATAGTCAAATTTCCACTAAGAGCATCATACCACAGGAGCAGCATTATGCTCTCCCTTAAAAAAAAAAAAGGTATTGATATAAATGGATGAAAGAGATAAACTTGAAATACAATATTTAAATTTGCAAATATATGAAACAATGTAAAGTAGTACTAAATATGGGGGGGTGTGCTTGCTTAAAGAAATTATGTGCTAAGGCAATGGATTAGAACCGAAGGTTTTCATTATGGAACACTCATATGGGACTTTTTCATTGTTACAAAAACATTATACAGCTTAAATTCTTTTTTCAAAAAAACCTAACATTCAGCTAGAAGGGACATTCTGCAAAGCACAAATTTATCTTGTCTATGAAAATAATATATGTATTACATTTACCTTTTCATTTGCAACATCTGTCAGCTCCACAAAACTCTTCAATTTGATGTCAAAGTCACGTAGAAGTTTCCACTGATCTCCTTCTATTCCCACACCTGCTTTTCTAATTGCTTCATTTTCAAGCAACATTTTTAACCCCTGAGGAAAAACTACAACATTTTATTATTATTTCCATAGATTCTATCAAGTATGATGGATTTATTTCTACTTCCTATACATTCTATATTTATATTTAAATTTATGTTTATATTAAGTTTAAATTCAGAAACATACTCACCTTGAGTATTTCTTTTCTTACCTAAAGCAAAAGACCTGACTGATAAACGACAAGGAAAACAAGCAGCTGAATGTTACCTCTACTAAAACTAACAGTACATTCCTGGTCATTTTGCCTCTCTAAACTTCAGTTCTCTACTCTCTAACACAGGAATAATAATGCTTGACAGAGATGTTGTGAAAATTAAATAAAAAAGGGATATGAGCGAATCAGGTATAACATAAATACTTAAACAGAAGGTGATGAGAGAAGCACTAGCTAATTCAAGAGCTTAATTTTATAGGGATAAAGTTAACATAATACAATTATCTACCATATAAAAATGAAACAAAAGAAATACAAACCTGACATAGAAGAAATATGAAACAAGTAACATTTGCTCTCTGACACACACAACTGAATTAGTGCAACTCTGCCCAGTCTCCTTTTATTGTATATTGGTGGCCATTCCATGTCAAATCCTACCACCCCTCCATCGGATAGACTCATGCTAAAGGGGGAAAAATAGTATCAATTAATTACATTAAAATGTTAACTTCTGCATAACTAAACACACCATTCAAAAAGTTAAAAGAGAAGCCACAGGCAGTAGAAGATATCTGTGATACACACAAATGATAATGAATAGCCAAAAAATATGAAAAATTCTTTGAAAAATCAGTAAGAAAAAGACAAATAATCCAGTGAAAAAATGGAGAAAAATAACACAAATAACATATAAATGGCAATTCCCAAAAGGAAATCTAAATGGTCAATAAATCCAAATAAATATGCAAAGACATGAAATCTCACTGGAAATCAGAAAAATGCAAATTAGATCTATATAATTTCATATCTATCTGACTGGCAAAAACTCAAGCCTCAGAATATCAAGTGCTGAGCAGGATATCTACCAGAGGGACCATTCACATACTGGTGAAGGTTTAACTTGGTAAAATCCTCTTGGAAAAAGCTTTGACAATATCTAGCTGAAGCTATATAAATACTATGACCCGGCAAGTTTTTCTAATAATATGTGATAAACTCTCATATGTGCACAACCAGGCAGAAATGTTTAAGAATGGTCATTGCAATACTGTTCCTACTGGCAAAAATGGAAACAAACTGTATTTCCATCAAAAAAAGAATGGACAAATTGTGGCATATTGAAACAATGGAGTATTATATAAAAGTTAAAATAGAACTACATATACCAAAAAGGAAAATTCTCAAAAAACATAAAATGTTGAGTGAAAAAGACAAGTGGCAGAAATACACATAGTTTGATAGCATTTTTTAAAGTTTTCAAAAGGGCAAGATAATAGTATATGATATTTGGGGACATAAAATGATGACTATTACAGGAAACATGTGAGAGAATGCTAAACACTGAACTCAGTACAGAAGTTACCCCAGAGGGCTATAGTGGGGAGAATCAGAAAGGGCATACATGGGGCTTCGGCTGTATTTTATTGTTTCATTTCTTAATAAAGGTTTGAAGAAAATGAATATTAAGATTTAATAAAGCTAAGTGAGAGGAATATGGGTGCTTGTTACATTATTATCTATTATTGTTTATATTTGCCTATTTTGCAATTTTTTTAAACGTGTTTTAAAGATTTTTAAAAACTCAACTTCTGCTTTGGGCCAAGATGGAATATTTCAGTGATCAGACACACCTTTCCTCCATGAACAAACAGAAAATTAGACAATAGGCAGTACAAGACTGTGCTCTCTGAGGGAAGGGAAACAAAATGGAGCCCTACTGTTGCCCCAACTTTCTGCCTAGAACACTTTCCAGACAACAGAACAGGGAGCAGAATCCAAAGCAGAGCACTGAGCTGGGGAGAAAGGGTTCAGAGCCAGAGAGGCTGAGGCAGTTGGAAGTTGTGGGTAGAGTTGTGGAGAGGAGGGAGCTAGGCAAGAAAGGACATGCAAGCAGAAAGTGAAACTATGAGGCTGGACAGAGAACAACCAGGAAACTGTATGCCAAACAGTTCCTACGGCCTACATACAGGAAAAGGCATTAAAGTTCTGAAAAGTCAGAGTAGAGATTCTTGTTAATCACCTGGAGCACTCAGCAAAGATGCCGGGGGCAGTGGGGTTGTCACACCTTATTATAGAGCTAAATTATCTCCAGAGTAAAGGGTAATGTAGACCTGTCCTAATAAAGCCTAAAAATAAGCATCAAACTATAACACTGATCTTAGGTAACTTAACTGCCTTACAGAGCAAAGCTCCTTTCTTGGTAGGAAAACAACAAAATCTAACATTCACAAGGTAAAATTCACAATGTCCAATCAAAAATAGTCAGCCATGAGAAAAAACAGGAAAATGTGACCCATAACCAGGATAAAAATCATTTAATAGAAAAAATAACTAGAGTAATGGAATTAACAAAGACATTAAAACAGCTATTATAAATAAGCTGAATATGTTCAAAGATTTAAGGAGAAAACATGAATATGATGACAGCCAAATGAAAGATATTTTTAAAAAGGAACAAATGCAACTTCTAAAGGTAAAAAAATTAAATTAAAAACTCACAGGGTAGGGGGCCGCCCAGTGGCATAGCGGTTTCATCCGCGCTTGGCAGCCCGGGGTTCGCCGGTTCGGATCCCGGGCGCCCGCCGACCCACTGCTTGTCAGCCACACTGTGGCGGCATCCCATATAAAGTGGGGGAAGATGGGCACGGATGTTAGCCCAGGGCCAGTCTTCCTCAACAAAAAGAGGAGGATTAGCAACGGATGTTAGCTCAGGGCTGGTCTTCCTCACAAAAAAGAAAAAAAAAAAAACTCACAGGGTAGGATAACAGCAGATCAGACACTACAGAAAAAATATAAGTGAACTTGCAGACATCACAAAAGAAACTATTCAAACTGAAGCAGAGAGAAAAAAAGACTGAAAGGAAAGAGAGCCTCAGGACCAATGACACAGTCATTAAGGAATCTAACTTACGTGTGTATTGAGAGTGAAAGTAGAAAACAGTAACAGAATACAAGGAAAAAAATTGGTATTTTTTAAATTTATGAAACTATAAACCCACAGATCCAAAAAGCTCAATGAACCCCCAAGCAGGATAAACACAAACCACACTACACAAAGGCATATCATAATCAAATTGTTGAAAATTTGTGATAGAAAAATCTTTAAAGTGGCCAGAGAAGGTGGAAAAAAAATCTGCCTGTCTTTCACAAAACACATGCCATTCATCAAAACTACATTCTTCAAACCACTTATGCTTACTGCCTTCAGATATGACCTACTATGACACTGTCAAAAGTAAGATGGTAGAGTTAATATATAACCATAAATAACAGATTTTACCTTCTCTGTGAGACAAATTTAAATCTAAATAATGAGACCCAAAAGTGACCAGAAACCTATAATGGGAATGAGAACGCCTGAATGCTATCTAGAATACATCTCACCAGGAGACCATTACTAAGTAGTTCAATTTATCTCTGCTTCTTTTCACCCAATGTATAACAGTTTAAAAAAACAAACAAACAAAAGGCCAGCCCCGTCGTCATAGTGGTTAAGTTGGGCACATTCAGCTTCAGCGACCTGGGTTCAGTTCCCAGACACAGACCTACATCACTTGTGGCCATGTTGGGGTAGCGACCCACATACAAAATAGAGGAAGACTGGCAACAGATGTTACATCAGGGCGAATCTTCCTCAGCAAAAAAAACAAATATAACAACTTCAAAGAGGATCTGAGTTAATTCCCTACTACTTCTCCTTGTAAAATGTTTCAGGAGTCTTAGATTGAATTATTGCAGAGTCCTAATTTAGCAAGGCAATTTTTTAAAATACTAGCAGTCATTTCTGATTTTTTTTTAAGGATCATTTGCTATAGTTGTTGCTAACTAAATGCAACAGGGCCAATCACAAGCATTATTCAATATTACTATGTTGGTATTTTTAATGAAATATAAAGGGGTGTTTAGAAGTTGAATAATTCTTGCATTTTTTTTCCTAGTTTGATGAAGTGAACATAATATGTTTGATAGTTCTATATATAACATCTGAAGTATTAAAAGTAAAAAACATTAGCTAAAGTAACAGAAAGGCTTATGAACGAATAAACAGAGAAAAACAATTCAGTGATTTTGTTTTTATTTTAAAAGTAGAATTAGAACTTAGTGATATTCTACATGTAGAAATAATTATCTATTGAACACATCTCAACTGTAAAACTCAATATACTTATAGATATTACCATAACAGTTATCTTCTTAGGGTCCAAATTCAAATGAAACTAGGAAATTCAAATCTCTTACCTAATATCTTCTGATAGGAAAGAAGAATCACTAGCTTCATAACTGTACACAATGGATCCAGTGAATTCTAAGAAAGGGAGGTCATCTTCAAAAACACTTGTCTGAATAGATGCCTTGAGTTAAAATAAAATTCCAAAAAAGCACAAATAAAGTTCACATTAAACAATACATGTTCACTGAAATAATAAAGTTCACTGAAGCATTCAAATTATAGCTCTAAGTTTTATCAACTAATGCTTTATAGACTAACGAAGCCATAAGGACAATTTACAAAGATGAAGCCACCCATCGTAAAATTATCTTTCCCACGAGTTTATCTGCAAGCTTTTAATCCTATTTTCATAAAAGCACTTATTTTATTAATTTTTTTCTGTAATAATATTAGTATTCTAGGTATAATAATGTTGTCTTACAATGCTGAAGACTGATTGGTAGATCTTAAATCTCTATGAGGACTTAAATTTGATTAATCATAGAAATTCACCAAAGTAAATACCGTTCTAAATTATTATGTGAATTGGAACAAACTAGTAAGGATCAACCATGTAAACTAGATAAAAAGGCTAAGTATAGAGTAAGAATTCTCATTTTATAAACCCAATTAAAATGTAATCCCATTCACCCATTCAATGACTAGATTCTGGTTCATTCACACAACAGCAACTCTAATTTAACTAATGACCTGAAGTTTACAAGTGAGGATTGACTCATTTTACAGTCAAACTTACATTAAATTTCCCATCTTAAAGAACAATTGTTGAACGGCATACCTTTCTTTCTTCTACAGCACGTCTCTTATTCTTCAGAGACATCCATTCAGGAAGTTTCCGCTGCTGTGAAGTTGTTTCCAATTTTTTTTCATTCATCTTTAAAAGGTCCTAGTTGCAAAATCAAAAAGACAATTACTTTGTGAATAAATACAGTACAATCTTTGAAAGAAAATTCAGAGACAGGCCTGTCAATATGTCTGAAGAACCAAACATATATTTTTAAAGTAAGTTATGGCCTCTAGGCCCAAGTATACATTATCAGAGCTGGAATCACAAAAGAAAAAGAAAGAGACACAATATGCTAGATCTAATAACTATACATTTAGTACTTCTTTTTAAACTAAGTGAGCCAGTTCGAGTTCTAAGGTTCTAGCAGTTTCAAAATCCTATTATTCTATGACTTTGATCCTTCCAAAGAATAATCTTTATTTCATTAACAATGAGAATCCTTGGGTGTATAAACTGTTAAAAATTTTTAACATCTTTAATTTTCTTATCATCTGTCCTAAAATATAAGTAAACTCAGCAAACTGTTAGATTTGTTCATAAATCTACTTGAAGATAAATTCTGAGACAGATAACAGATTTTCTATATTAAGGTTTTTTATTACGCTCTTGGCCAACAAGTGAACAAGTTTCCCTAAGAATAAGAGTTCATTCATACTTATTTTTAGAGGATATTTGTAGAGAATATTTTTTAAAAATCTATTACTGGCTTTGAGGGCTCTCCTCAACATAAACCAAACTTCAAGAATGGTTATAGAAAACACAATGAATAGGGGAACCAAGACATACTCTTTTTGTTAATGGTAAAATGGATCCATATCCTCATGTGACTAAACATACTAAATGGAAGTAGCATTAATTTCTTAATAAAATTCTTCAAATCCCAACCTTAGTTCCTATTATCTCAAATTTCAGTAAAAGGACAGCAGTCTTGTATATACACCTGAAGATTCTTATGATGAAACATGGTTAATATGAAATCATCAAAGCAGCTATTTATGATTTAGGGATAGCCTATTATTCCTATTGATATTTAGCAATACAAACTCTGAAAAACTTAAACAATATCTGGCAAGTATTCATTTCAATTGCTCATTTTTCCAAGCCTAAACTTCCAAAATTATGAATATTGATAATTAATAGAAGAAAATTTTAAAAGATTACGTTAGCAAACTTAAATTTTCCATATAGAACAAACTCCACCACTCTTATGCAATGGGAAGGAAAGGGTTAACAGTAGGCTAGTAATTCATTCTCCCTACTGGGGGATCCCAGTAAACATGCTAATGACCTCAAAGCAGATAGTAGCCTTGTAAACTTATCAACGGGTATCTACTAGCAGAAAAATACCAGAGTACCTATCTAGAAAATGTTAGCAAGATATAGCTCAACTATCTAGACTGCTTATAGTAAATAAATCTGGAATTATGGTTTATTAATTTATGGCTGGAAAATGGGGTTAGTCAAGTAAGCTGTGTAATTAAGAGAATATAAAACAAAGGAGTTTCAAAACCAAATCAACTTACTTTGTGCAATTTTTTTTTTTGTATACATTGCTTAATCCAAAACCATAACACGCCCTAATGCAGAAGAAAGGGACATTTCTGGAATCTGTGTCTGACAGTTTAGGGTTCCCCCAAATAAAAAATATTCCATCTGCCCTGGGTACTTGCCTGTATTCTTTGAATCATTAACAAAGTTTGGCCTTAGTTAAGATCTCTGATTCACTAAATCAGAATTGACAGCACAAGTCTTTGGTATTACCACTCACATTATATGTGGTAAGATAAAATATGTAAATTAAATACGCTTTATTCACTGTAAAGCATTTTACAAATGTTAGTGGTTATTAATAAGTTTATATTTGCCACAAATTCAAAACCCTTGACAGGAGAATCAAAAGTTGATCCCAGGGGCCGGCCCAGTGGCGCAGTGGTTTAGTTCGCGCTTGGCAGCCCGGGGTTCACAGGTTTGGATCCCAGGCGCCTGCCAACGCACTGCCTGTCAGCCATGCTGTGGTGACATCCCATATAAAGTAGAGGAAGATGGGCACGGATGTTAGCCTAGGGCCAGTCTGCCTCAGCAAAACGAGGAGGATTAGCAAAGGATGTTAGCTCAGGGCTGGTCTTCCTCACCAAAAAAAAAAAAGTTGATCCCAAAGTGTACATACATATGTGTATATATAAATACATATGTATACATATATAGTCTGTTCTTAATCTTAGAATATATTTTTATAAAACTGGAAAACAAGCTTTTGCTATACACAGAGCAGATCATTTACTTGTAAAACTGCCAGAAAATTGAGGTTTCTGCAAATAATACACAACTCTATAAAAAGGACTATAAAATCTTGGAATTTTATAAGTAATTCATTAACTGTCAAAACAAATAAATTTCAATAACTCTTACCTGCAGCCACCTACAACACTAAAATCATTTTAATTTGAAATGTCTAATTTTTAGATGTAAATACTCTCTTTTGCACACAACATTCTGTCTAAATGCTTCCAGGCAAAGAATTTGAAGGTAAAGTTGTTTATAAATCCAACATCTTTGTCAAATTTACTTACATCTTGGTACAGATAAAAAGCACACAGAAAATTTAAGGTGTAGAATAATTTGCAATAGAGAAATTCTTAACATACATGAGGATTTTAGCCATTGATCAGATAAAGGTTATTCTTGGAAGGGATCCAAGTCATTGAATAATAGAATATTTTATGTATATATTTAGCTGTTATGTTGTTGAGTATGAACAACTTTGATACACCTTTTTCAAAAATTAAGTCTTTTATTACTTCATAATGGTTCATGTTGTACCATTAAAGTATCTTAAATTCCTTTGAAATAAATAATATATTTTGATTGCTTTGATTTGGACTCTCCTGGAATCATCTTGCCTATCCATCTACCACTATCTGCCACTTTTCAACTTTTATCACTTTTTTAATGGCTGTCTTTAAACATCGTACACCTGGGATTTTTGTTGTTGTTTGTTTCTCTATTTTTTGTTTTGAATAGCCCAATTTGAACATGCCTGTCTTTCAACAGGGAAATTCATCTCGTTCACAGTTAGTTTAAGAACATGAGTTTTCCCTTTCATCTTACTTTGATGAGTATTTATCTTACTTTATTCAGTTCCCTTATTCTTTTCCATTTTTTTTGATGGTGAAATTATCATTCATACTCTTTTTTCCCATTGTCAATGTTAAAATCTCACTTTTTTCCCATCCTATTACTGTACTATCTCAGCAAAATAATAAAACTATATTTCTTCCCCACCAAGACCCTACATTTGCACTGTCCTTCTATCTAGCAAGGCAAAACTCTTAGAATGTTTTTTCTAACGACTGTTTTTTGCTGATGTGGTTTCAGTTATAGCCCGTCAGTATTCTCAGTATTGTTCTTCTATTTCAAGAATGCTTACTATTTTCTAAACATTTATGTTACAAATTTCATCATCCATTTTAATATAAATGTATATATAAATTCAAATACACATGTAAATATATATATGGGTTACTATAGTTTCCTCTCCCCTTCATCTTACCCTATCTTGAATCTCTGTTCTGACTCAACTGTTTAGGGGGCTTTTTTCAATTATTTTCTTCAGGTAGAATATGTAGGTAATAAACTCTGATCCTCTGCATACGTAAAAATGTATTTTTTCAAATAGATAGGAGAACAACGTGTTGGCTGAGTAGAACAGTCTCTTAGTAGTTTGTAGATGTTCTCTTACTGTCTTCTACCTTTTAATGTTGCAAGTAAGATGTCCACTGTTTTTTCAACCGTGAGTAATCTCTTTTTCCCATCTGGGAGCTTGAAAGACTTTCAAAGATTTTTATATTTTAAAGAGCCTAAATGTACACTATTTATTCTCCTTGGGATCAGTGAGTCCTTGGAAAGAACTCCTTTCCACGTCTTTTCTTAAGATCAGAAAATTTTCCCCTTGTTATGGATTGAATGGTATCCCACCTCCCAAAAAGATACATTGGAGTCCTAACGTCCCCGGTACCTCAGAACGTTACTTTATTTGGAGATACAGTCTTTACAAACGTAATCAAATTTAAATGAAGTCATTAAGGTAGTCCCTAATCCAAAAGGAGCGGTGTCATTTTTAAAAAGGGGAAACTTGGACACAGAGACAGACATGCTAGAGGGAAGATGATGTGAAGAACCACATGGAGAAGATGGTCATCTACAGGCCATGGAGAGAAGGCCTGAAACAGATCCTTTCCTCACAGCCCTCAGAAAGAACCAATTCTGCTGACAACTTGATTTCAGACTTCTGGCCTCCAAAATTGTGAAACAATCAATTTCTAAGTCATCCAGTTTGTTCTACTTAATTACAGCAGTTGTAGCAAACTAATATACCCCTATCACTAGTTTAGTTATTAATTGCCATATCTATTCCTTTTTTAACTTCCACAGCACTTACTCACATGCTAGTGAATTTCTTCTTGCCTGAATTTCTTCTCTTAGTCTCAGTTTTTTCCTTTGTGACTAACACCTCTTTCATCTTGTTCTGTATTTTAAGATACTTCTTCCACTTGACTTCCAAGATGCTAACTTCACTCTCAACAGGGATAGTCCTCTTTCAGTTTGTCTACTGGATTTTTATAATGTTAAGATATTGTTAGTTTCAGAAAGTTTCTTTGTACTCTAGTTGAGTCTCCCTAAATGTGCTTATTATTTCTTTCTTTCGTAAAAGTTATAATCCAGCCAATTCAAAGATCTGTTTCAAAAGACGTTTCCTATCCTGGATGTTCTACTGGTCTTTCCATTGGTTGTGCACTCCCCAGGTGGACTACTGTTTTACTTTGCCTGTATAATTCTATTTGCCATCCGCAGTCATCAGCTCTTTGGGTCCCTCAGAAAGCTGCAAATAGGGGACCAAGAGACTGTAAGTCTTCTACTGAAGCATTACAAGGCAATTTCTCTATTCACAGGTCTCCAAAATTGTAATCTCAAGGTCTAGCCCACCAGCAAACTGAGCCCGACAGTATAATTCCTCTGATGGAATTTCCTCTAAGACAGGAAAGATCAAGTAGGCTTCCTAGGACCAATCAGTTGTTCAGTTCACTCAACAAATACCTATTTAGTTTCCAGCCATATTTGTTCTTCCATTGTAATTCTATTGAGTATCTTATTTAGAGAATTATGTTTTATTCCCTTCTTATCCTCCAATTTTCCTTTTCCACGATTTTCAGTTCTTTTATTAATACATTTCCTGTTGAATCCACTGATAATACTTATTGGGACTTTAAGTTCTTTTTTGTTTAGAAATTATTTTTTATCAAGGGTCAACTATTCAGCTTATTGAGTTCGATATCTGTTGATTTTTCCTCAAATATATTATGATTCTCGATTTACCACTTTATTTATAAATGAAGGTCTACACCAGGAGTTAACAATATTTTCAAGTTCATGGCATATTCAGAAAATGAAAATATTTTCATGACATACTGGGAAGGGGATCTCCAAGTGTGAATATAAAATCTTGTAAGACTTTTATTACATCTGCTTTATAAAATTACAATTTTCAAACTTCTTAAATAAACTTGAAATTGTCTAGATGGGCAAAACTTTTTTTTTTTTTTGTGAGGAAGACCCGCCCTGAGCTAATATCCGTTGCCAATCCTTCTCTTTTTGCTGAGGAAGACTGGCCCTCGACTAACATCCCTGCCCATCCTCCTCCACTTTATATGGGACACCACCAAAGCATGGATGACAAGCAGTGCGTCGGAGGGCGCCGGGATCCGAACCCACGAACCCTGCGCTGCCAAAGAGCAACCTAAACCGCTGTGCCACCAGGCCAGCCCCCCATAACTTTTCTATATTAGGTTTTACACCTAAAATGGCTACACACAACTCCTGAGACCTTTTAACAACATTTTCTTAATATTCTATATAGTAACCATCACAAGGAAGCCTTGTTAGCACAAGTGATAGCAAATGGCAAAAGAGGAGGCTTTGGTCCAACACACTGAAAACTCCTTTTTCACTGGTAACCAGCATTCCAACAATTCAATCTTTTCAAATTGTACTTCAAGGGTGCTATAATTCTTAATAGCTCCTCCTTTTCTTCTAATGAGAAATATGTTAATTTCTTCTGAAGATATAAATAAGCTTTGAATACAAATGAATTTTTCATATCAACTATTTCAATATAATGCTAAACCTCTGTCTCAGGCACACTGACTTTGCCCTACTAGTATTAATTCTTCTTTAGGGTTCAAATAACACCAATTAAACATCACTTCTAAAATTATTTTAATTTCACTCTCTCAAAGCTGAATTTTTCTGAATCCATAAACTTTGTCAGTACATGTTAATATATTTTCCACATGATCATTGCACTTTTGATTAAGTTAATTCAAATGTTCAAAATGTCAGTTAAGAATACCATTTTTTGAAGCCAATAACTATATTTCAACAAATCTGCAAAGTAAGAATTATTCACGCAGAGTAATCTGAATTTTCCTTTTAGCTTATAAACCTTCCTTTGGACTGTCAACACACTTCAGTAACGAAATAGCTAATCACAATTCTTCACCTAAAGCTGAAAAGAAGGTACTGCAGCAGCTTGGATTTCACTAGGTTCACCATTTTTATGACATCATTGAATGTGGAATTCAGAACTACAGGCAAATTTTAATAAACAAGAGCTTCTCTGTGAATAAGACAACATATTACTTGCAATATCAGGGTTTTTTAAAATAAATATTGAACTTAACATAAAGCCTTTATACCCTCCTGGTATTACCAGTCCCAAACTTCCACTGTTTCCATAATATCTTGTATGTTTCAAATTATTCATTTTTTACTTTGAATATTTCATCCCCAGTTGGTTTGGAACTTCTCTGCCAAGCAAATAATGTCCTTCCAGATGTTTTTCTTCAAGGATTCTATACAACCTTCCAACTGAGGACCATTACCAACATTTATGGATTCATATCTGCAATGAACACCTTTTTCATTAAATAATCTTCTGGATTAGTGTTGTCTCTATGTCTCTGACAAATCTTTAACACATTTTCTAATAGAATAATTGAAAATGGGAACTTTTCCATTCCCTTTGCCTCGCTCGTCCCAAACATAGTGTTGCACACAGGCAGGAAAAAAGGGCAGATCTGGTAAACTAGTGAGGTATCTGGGCTTTATTAATTGTGCAATCCTTCAACTAGCTTCTTGAACTTAATCTGATTATCACTTTTATCAATCTCTTAAAAGAACTTTGTCCTTATTTTGTTTTCAAAGCTGCTTTCAAAAAGCTCAAATCTTGGGGCCAACCCAGTGATGTAGTGGTTAAGTTCGAGCGCTCCACTTCAGCAGCCTGGGGTTTGCAGGTTCAGATCCTGAGTGTGGACCTACACACCACGCATCAAGCCATGCTGGGGCAGCATCCCACATATAAAATAGAGGAAGACTGGCACAGATGTTAGCTCAGGGACAATCTCCGCAAGCAAAAAGAGGAGGATTAGCAACAGATGTTAGCTCAGGGCCAATCTTCCACACCAAAAAAAAGAGAAAAAAATTCAAATCTTTTGTTGAGTAAAATAGTACCTTTATGAAAAGGTACCAGAGTATTTTGTTGGAAACCCCTATTTCATTTGATTTATGCTGAAAAGTGAAGAATTATGGGAACATCACACCCAATTCTGAGATAATTCTTTACTGTCTAATTACTGATTAAATATTTACTATTATGTTTAATTCATTATTCAGATGACTTTCCAGCTTTAATTAATAAATTAGACATTAGAGTGGGAAAGTAAATATCTGAAGAAATTAAATCTATTGGAATAGAAAGTACTTAAGATACTGTAGGTCTTCAATTATTTGGGAAAATTTTTCTGTCAATTTTTTAGCTTATCTGAATTCTTATGTATATTTTTTAACAAATCTTAGTCAAAAAAATTTTTTTAATTAAGAAGACTAAACAAAAACTGAGAGTACTGAAATATTTATTTTCATTTAGTTTAATAATTATAATTTTTAGTTAACAAAATATACTTCTTGGTAACCAAAAATATTTTTTAAATGAGTTTCTGAAGGTAGAAAGGCGTATATTTCCCTTACTGAATCAACTGAATTGCATATGTTCAATTATTAATTATTTTTAGATAAAAGCACTAGTTCTTTAAATTCTAAACACAAATCTATTATGAAATTCTATCAAAATCAGTGTTTGACAGATTGTCACATCAAAAGCCGCAAATAAATAAATAATTAAAAATTAAATAACAAGCAGGAAAATTAACAAAATTAACTGTATTCTATTAGAAAACACTAAATATCATACAATAATAATAATTATCTAACAATCATGCTCTTTTCTATGTTAGCAGTAAAATTATGAAAATTAAGACAAATAAAATTGAGAGAATTCTATGTACACAAACACACATAACTTTCCCAATGATTAAATAACATACACATACACAATTAAAGTAATAATTAGATACTAAGGATATTATTTAACAGGAAAGTCAGGAGGAAGTACTACATGATACAGCCACAACACAACTCTTTCTAACCATGTTTTCTATGCACAGTCATATACGTTACTGAATTCAAGTAGTTTACAAAAGGTTCTACATAAAGAATGTGCAAATATAATTTCACCTATTATAAATTTTTGAATGATTGTTTTATAAAATGCTTTCATATGTTTGAAAACAATAAAAAATAATGCAACCATCAAAACCTTGCATTACCTACAATCCATATCACTATGTTGCAGCACAAATTGAAAGCCACAAACTTTGCTCCAGCTAACTCTTACCAATAGTCAGTATGGGCCCATTGTTGCCAGACTTTCCAATTTTTCAAAAGAAGACAAAGAATTGGATGTTACTATGCAATCTTCCATTTGATATCAATTTCCAAGACCCCTCTGCAGGCTAAAATTTGGCCTGAAGGCCTCTCAGTTCACAACCTCTACTATAGACAGATCAATACTAGCAGCTGGTGTGGGTACCCTTAGGAATTTTAAAAGTCAATACCCCTCACAAATCATTCTTTGAGTGAAATAGTAGGGCAGATTTTTATAGGTACACGACAGAATAAATGGTGGCAAAAGAGTAGGAACATGCTAACAAATGGAATTCCCTTCAAGAGGCATACACAGGACACAAGGTGGTAGGCTAGAGCACCTACTACTTAATTAGGGGAGTAGGAAGTGAATTATCCTAAGAATGGAGCAATTCTCCTTTTTCAACCCCAATTCTGAGCTTCTGTGTCAACTCACATTGGCCTAGAGCATTACTCCACTTTTCTCTATAGCATCGAAAAGCATGCTAGGAGTACCCACACAACAAATCATTTACTTTCCCAAGCTGCAGAACCCTGAGTAAAAACTATGAACCCAGAGTGGGTGGAGCACTGGCCCAGTTCCTTCAACCCATCAACTATCAGTATCAAACATATGCTTTAACAGTCAAATTATTAAAAGGACTGGTTTGATGGTCTAGTGTGAAAATTGATATGTCTAACCAGAGCCTAGGAAGAGAAGCCATCTTCTTCATTAAGGCAGTCCAAGGAAGTATTTTCATGCAATACCAAGATTTCTCTCAAAATACTCTAGTTTTCATACCACTTTACACATAAGTTTCATTTTTAAGAATTAATCTTACAAAAATAACCAGCATTCCCCAGAAAGATTTATATACAAGGATAGTCATCCTTGTGATATATAGTAGTATTTAAAATACATATTATATAATACAATATATAACATTTATAATAACAAAAAGTTGAAAACAGCCTACTTGTCCAACAATGGAAAAATGATTAAATGATAAATTATGGTACACCCATAAAAGAGAATACTATGCAGTCATTAAAAATATTTTATCAAGTGAAAAAAGTGAGACTTTAATTTTATAAAATAAATGTGTGTGTATTTGTGTATGTGTGTATATATATATACATATCATATGTTTTTAAAGGTCTGGAGTAATGTACACCAAAATATTAGTGGTTATCCCACAACTGCAGATGGTTTTTAATTTTCTTCTTTTTACTTTTCTATATGTTCCAAATTTTCTATAAGAACATGTGTTACTTTTAGCAATCAGGAGGAAAAAGTATGCCAATAAAAGAGGGAAATTTTTTTTTAAATGAACAATCAAGGCTCCATTTTTTTATACTATAGAACAAGAGTCAGCAAATTTTTTCTCTAAAGGGTCAGACAGCAAATATTCTCAGTTTCATGGGCAGACTGACTCTGTCACAACTACTCAAGTCTGCTGTTGTAGCACAAATGCCATAAACAACACTTAAATAAGCATGGTTATGTTCAAATAAAACTTTACAGATGATAAAATCTGAATTTATACAAATTTCAGGAAATATTATTCTTATTTTTTTCAGCCACTTGAAAATGTAAAAACCATTTCGCTCACAGTCAGTACAAAAAACAAGCAACAAGTCAAATGTGACCTATCAGCCGATTTGCCAACTCCTGCTACAGAACATAGACAAAATGCTCTAAGACTAGAAAATGTCCAATGCTGCTGTTATTAACAACTATAGCTATTTTTAATCACCTTAATACATTGATAAAATACCTAATAAGAATGCAACTTCTGGGGGGCCGGCCTGCTGACATAGCGGTTAAGTTCGCACACTCCGCTTCGGCAGCCCGGGGTTCGCAGGTTCAGATCCCGGGCACAGACAGATGCACTGCTTGTCAAGCCATGCTGTGGCGGCATCCCACATACAAAAAATAGAGGAAGATGGGCACAGATGTTAGCTCAGAGCCAGTCTTCCTCAGCAAAAAGAGGAAGACGGACAACAGATGTTAGCTCGGGCCAACGTTCCTCACCAAAAAAAAAAGAATACAACTTCTTGGTAAAGCCTTTTTGATAAATTAGTTGCAAAATGGACCTCATGATACTAAATGAGTGGGCTTACTACAGGGTTAGTAATATTAGCCAATTAAATGTTAAGAGATTACCTACCAAAATTATGAATTACATTTTGAAAGAAATTCATCTTAAGTGATTTTATTTGACAGCAATTAGACAGTAGGACGAGCTGTCTATTGAAGCCACTTCAAGTTAATGTCAATACAAATCACACCAATAGGGGCCAGCCCGGTGGCACAGCGGTAAAGTTCGCGCGCTCTGCTTTGGTGGCCAAGGTTTCGCAGGTTCGGATCCCAAGCGCAGACAGACACACCACTTGTCAAGCCATGCTGTGGCGGCGTCCCATATAAAGTAGAGGAAGATGGGCATGGATGTTAGGCCAGGGCCAGTCTTCCTCACACATACACACAAAAATCCCACCAAAAAATTTAAGATTTAAGTTAGAACAAATTTAGGAAAATTAAGACTAACTCCATATTAACTAAGAAGGGACAGCTTTTTCATCACCTAGCTTTTAAACCACACTCTACTTCACTCCGGCAGAGTAGAAATTCATCTCAGGAGTACCACATTTTTGGGCCAGCCAGCCCAGTGATGTTGTGGTTAGGTTTGCACGCTCACTTCAGCAGCCCAGGGTTCACAGGTTCAGATCCTGGGTGCAGACCTACACACCACTCATCAAACCATTCTGTGGCAGCATCCCACATACAAAATAGAGGAAGACTGGCACAGATGTTAGCTCAGCAACAGTCTTCCTCAAGCAAAAAGAAGACTGAGGGGCTGGCCCAGTGGCGCAGCAGTTTAGGTCACGCTTTGGCAGCCCGAGATTCACAGGTTCAGATCCCGGGCACCGGCTGATGCACAGCTTGTCAGCCATGCTGTGGCAGCATCTCATATAAAGTAGAGGAAGATGGGCATGGATGTTAGCCCAGGGCCAGTCTTCCTCAGCAAAAAAGAGGATGATTGGCAACGCATGTTAGCTCAGGGCTGGTCTTCCTCACACACACACAAAAAAGAACAAGATTGGAATGGATATTAGCTCAGGGCCAATCTTCCCAACCAAAAAAAAAAAAAAACAATGTTTACAATTACTCTGAAATTTGCTAACAATGTCATAAAAGAGTAGTCATGGTACGTAAACTGTAATTTCAATTCCTCACTTTGGGCATTTAGCAAATTTTACAAATATCCATTGAGTTTCACAATGTTTTCACATGTTCACAGTGTTTCTCTGAGGAAGAAAGCTATATCACCATCACTGAGCACAAGTGAAAACAAAGACTAGCTGATTTTGCAGAAGTTAGCAGACTGTGCTCAAGTATTAAAAATAATACTATGAAGAAGCAGGGAAGTAGAGTAGAAGGAAATCTGGACTTGGAGTCAGAAAACCTAGGCTCCAGTGTTGCTTTGTGTCAAGTAAAATTACCCAAAAGTTAGAAGTAAGACAAAGAAA
Source organism: Tapirus indicus (assembly GCA_031878705.1). Classification (NCBI taxonomy): domain Eukaryota; kingdom Metazoa; phylum Chordata; class Mammalia; order Perissodactyla; family Tapiridae; genus Tapirus; species Tapirus indicus. The sequence goes on from CM062937.1 coordinate 15,395,443, forward strand.
GGGCAGTGTGTCATTTCAATGTCATATCGGAGCACAAGCCCACCCAAAGATTATTAGGGAATACACCTTCATTTGACCCACTATTGACTACTGATCAAAAACTCAGACTCTATGAAGTTACATGTTAACTTATAAATTTTTGTCTAGTAAAGATGCAGCTGAATTCTGTCCACTAGAAAAGATAATCTCAAAGGCTATGGTTTTTATTGCCTTGTAGGACAGCTTTGTATCTAACCTAGCAATCTTATTCCAAAGTTCTTCCTCCAATGTTGTATGTGGTGGTCAACTCTATGTGTCAACTTGACTGGGCTAAGGAATACCAGCCCAGAGCTGGTTAAAACATTATTTCTGGGTGTGTTTGGGAGGATTTTTCCAGAGGAGCCTTTGAATAGAGAGACTGAGTAAAGAAGAATGCCCTCACCAATGGGAGTGGGCATCATCCAATCTGTTGAGGGCCTGAATAGACAAAAAGGCAGAGGAAGGGCAGATTTGCTCTCTGTTTGAGCTGGGACATTCATCTCCTGCCCTCACATCAGCAGTCCTGATTCTCAGGCCTTCGGACTCAGACCAGGACTCACCCTATCAGCCCCTGTTTCTTGGGCCTTCAGACTCGGACTGGGACTTACACCATTGGCTCCTCTGGTTCTCAAGCCTTCACGTTTGGACTGGAATTATACCACCAGCTTTCTTGGGCCTCCAGCTTGCTGACGGCAGATCGTGGAACTTCTCAGCCTCCATAACTGCATGAGCCAACCCCTCACAATACATCTCTTTCTATGTATCTTATTTTCTGTTTTTCTGGGGAACCCTGACAAATACACTATATAATCTTTGTTCCTCTTTGAACCAACTTTATCTCCTGTTGGTTCTCTCACTAATGAACTGAATAAATGTGACACGTGTTCATTCTATATTTATATGAGAATTGGTCTTTAATTTTTTGGAAAATTATGCTTTGACACTTGGCCACTCAGTTAATATCCATGTGACCTTGGACAAGCCACTTTACTTTTCTAAGTTTTCATTTCCTCATTTGTAAAATGGGATTATAGTCTTATTATATTATGTATTCTATAGCTTGTCTTATTAAATTACATTATTATTATAAGTTATATTAATTGTCTTACTGACCACAGGGTTGATGTGAAGATAAACAATAATAAACATGATGCCACATCTTCTAAACTGCAGTTGTACATACGTTGACATATTGATAGGAGTGGTGACAGATCTTTTACCGTTATTTACCTCATTCCCTTTAGCATACTGAGAGGGATCAAAAATTTGTGGGTGCAGATAGAGATAAAAAATCGAAACAAACTAGACAAAGTATATAAATTTATCAAAAGTTAAGCACTGATGGGGCCGGCCCAGTGGCACAGCGGTTTAGTCCGCGCTTGGCAGCCCGGGGTTCACCGGTTCGGATCCCGGGCGCCCGCCGACGCACTGCCTGTCAGCCATGCCGTGGCGGCGTCCCATATAAAGTGGAGGAAGATGGGCACGGATGTTAGCCCAGGGCCAGTCTTCCTCAGCAAAAAGAGGAGGATTAGCAATGGATGTTAGCTCAGGGCTGGTCTTCCTCACAAAAAAAAAAAAAAAAAGTTAAGCACTGAAGTGTTTCATAGATAGCACTTTTAAGTGTTCTTTTAAATGATAAATTCAAATAGAGAAGAAAAAACGGATTCATTTATACAAGACTTCATTCTTACCCATCAGACCTGACCCAAGGAGTATACTGAACTTCAATATGCATCTGTTTTCTTTCTCTTTAACTATACTACACAAACCATTTTTAGGAGGTCTCCAACTACAATCAAAATTACAACAGTAAATATTTATATACTCATCTAACTTTTCATGTGTGTAGAAAGGAATAAAGAAAAAGAAGACGTTTCTATGACTGACAAATTATAAAACTAGATTAATAAGTGTTTTCAAATAACCTAACACAGAAAGCTTATAAAGCTAAAGCTGCTTAAATGCTTCAGCAATTCAATTTGGTTATCAACGCCCTAATTTTGCTTAGACTCTTTGAGTTTCACTCATACAATTATGTTATTTTTACTAATAGCTTCCAGTCAAAAAAGCCTTTCAAATTTAATCAACAATGCAATGAACTAAAGTTTGATTTCTTTTCACTCATATTTTTTTCCCAGTTTTGTGGAGATATAATTGACATACATCACTGTATGAGTTTCAGGTGTACAGTGTAAAGGTTTGACTTACATATACTGTCAAATGATTACCACAAATAGTTTAGTTAATATCCATCATCTCATATAGATATAATAAAAAGAAATGGAAAAAAATTTTTTCTCCTTGTAATCAGAACACTTAGGATTTACTCTCAACTTTTCTACATATCATACAGCAGTGTTAACTATAGTCATCATGCTGTATATTACATCCCTAGTACTGATTTATCTTATAACTGAAAGTTGGTACCTTTTGACCACCCTCCTCCAATTCTCCTTCCTCCAACCTCCCCAACATCCCCCCCCCGCGCCCCTCCCCAATGCCTCTGGTAATCACAAAACTGATCTCTTTTTCTATGAGTTGGGGTGTTTTTAGATTCCACTAAAGTGAGATCATGCAGTACTTGTCTTTCTCTGACTTATTTCACTTAGAAATGCCCTCAAGGTCCATCCATGTTGTCACAAATGGCAGGATTTCCTCATTCTTTATGGATGAATAATATTCCACTGTGTGTGTGTGTGTGTGTGTGTGTGTGTGTATACACCACAATTTCTTTATCCGTTCATCCACTGATGGACATTTAGGTCATCTCCATGTCTTGGCTATTGTAAATAACGCTGCTATGAACATGCAGGTGCAGATATCTTTTAATTTATTATATTACATATTTTCTGAAAATGTAACCTCACCCTTTGAGTGTTTCTATTCTTACCAATATACTAGCAACTAGTTTATATATACATATACACCCACACACATACACATACACACAATCTATTAATTTATTGTAGAAGACATAATTTACAAGGCAATCTCCTGTATTGTTTTTGGGAATTCCTTTCTACTTTTCTATGCAATAATAGGAATAGAGGGTGTGGAGGAAAACAAAGAGAAACCAAAAACTCCATGAGAAAGCCCTCATTAAATTCCCTAATTAAAGAGGCTTTCAAGACTTTCATTCATCTATGGCTAGATTTCTGCTAATCTAAATTTCCCTCCAAATAACCCAAGCAAGCAAACTAGAAAAGCTAAATAAAACCACCTATTAGCCTTTGGTTCGGCTACAGTAAGTCATTGCAATTTTAAAAAGTAATAGGATGAATATTTTTTTAAGAGAACTATTTCTTTACAGGTATCTACCAAATTTTCATATTATACAATACATTTTTATATAATAAAAATTATATAAAAAGCAATTCTGTATTAATAAAGTCAATTGAAGTGTAAATGGAACAAATCAAATAAATACAATAAAATGCCATTAAAACGCTAGCAACAGGGGAAAAGGATAAAAGCTTCTCTCTATGCTGTGTCATGGTGAGAAGCCACACTGCCCATAAACCAGGAACATGACTTGACCTGAAGTGAATCCATGGCACAGTGAAGTGCTTTATAACTGAATTTCATTATCCAACTGAATAATTCATCATTTTTAATGAATTTCCTCTGTTCTGTAAGTAGCTTTAGCCAGTCAGCTGAAATCAACCATTATAAAACGGGAAACTGCAGAGAAAGTTTTCAAGTAAGTCAACTTAAAACTTGCTTAGGCTGCCTATTTTTCCTTTTATATTTATTACTGTTATTTCATATGGTCTGAGACAAAATTTTATGGGACTGAGTCAAGTGTACACTGATGGTTGCCTACCCAAAATCCATTCCACCCTGCATCATTTTTACAGTACCATAAATTTAATTAAGATAATGACCAGTTACCCACAAAGCCAATGTGCTTCAGGGAAGCTGCCCCTACTCCAGCTCCCATGGTAAACCTAACTGAAATAAAGGTAATCCTATTCCCCTTGCCACAATGATGATTCAGAAATTCAGGCCTAAACTCAAGGCATTCCCTTGGATTTGGTTTAACAATAAAATGTGTGACTTAATTCAGGCCAACAAGACACAAGAGGAGGTGTTTAGGAGGGTTTCTGAGAATAACACTGTCTTGCTCTCGTAAGAAAGCTATCAGAAGAGATGCCCTCTATTTGAGAATGTAAACCTGGGCCTTCTACAGCCACTCTGCCACCATGATGGAAGTCAGCCTGGCAACAACACCAACTTAGGTACAAAGTCAACACACAGAAGAAGGCAAATATGAGAAATGGAACCACAAACAATGGACTAAACCAGTCTTCAACTCAGCCCTACCTCCACCTTCAAGTTACATTTTAGTAATAAATTTCCTTATTTTTTAAGGCTGTTTGAATCAAGATTTCTGTACTTGTGTTCTTATAGACAAATATAATTGAAAATAAAATTATGTGGTCAATCCTTTTTTGTCTTTAATCTCTTATCTTAAATAAAAATAATTTATAAGGAGAAACAAAATAGCCACACAAAGTATACTATACCAAAAGTTTCACAACTTCATATATTGAGAGTTTCAAAACCTTTTTAAAATCAGAATAAGAATCAAAATAACATTAAATAGCAATTTAACAGAAAATTATGACAACTAAATGGGCAAGATATTTAACTCTAGGATGCAAAGCTCTGCATTGGGTTGCAGTTCAGCATTGCCAAGTAGAAAGAAAAATGCATAAATTTTACAATAAGAGCAATTTAAGTGTGGGAGGAAGAGTTAAAACTGGAGACTGGGTGAAAAAGAAATTGGAAAATTAATAGACAATTCTAAAAGCAACCATAATGAACAGACATTTTTCCAAAGAAGATATAATGATGGCCACAGGCACATGAAAAGACGTTCAATATCACTAATTATTAGGGAAATGCAAATCAAAACCACAATGAGATATCACCTCACACCCATCAGAATGGCTATTATTAAAAAGACAAGAAACAACAAGTGTTGGAGAGGATGTGGAAAAAAGAGAACTCTAGTACACTGTTGGTGGGAGTCCAAACTGGTGCGGCCACTATGGAAAACAGTATGGAGATTCCTCAAAAAATTAAAAATAGAACTACCAGATGATCCAGCTATTTCACTGCTGGATATTTATCCAAAAAACACAAAAACACTAATTTGAAAAGATATTTGCACCCCTATGTTCATTGTAGCATTATTCACAATAGCCAGGCCTTGCAAACAACCGAAGTGCCCACTGACAGATGAATGGATAAAGAAGATGTGGTATATATACACAGTGGAATACTACTCAGCCATAAAAAAAAAGTTGAAATCTTGCCATTTGCAACAACATGGATGGACCTTGAGGGTATTATGCTAACTAACAAAGTCAGTCAGACAGGGAAAGCCAAATACCATATGATTTCACTCATACGTGGAAGATAAACAAACACGTAGATACAGAGAACAGTTTGGTGGTTACCAGGGGGTTAGAGGGGGTGGGCGGAGGGCAAAAGAGGTAAAGGGGCACATGTACACCATGAGAGACAGCAACTAGACTTTTGGTGGATAACAGGATATAGTCTATACAGAAGGCAAAATATGATGATGTACACATGAAATGTATACAAAGTTATAAAACAATGTTACCGCAATAAATAAATAAAAGCAACCATAAATTTATCCACTGCAAATCTTTCATAAGAACTTCAAATATAGTCTCTTCAGACAGGGCAAGTTTATATAAAATGTTTTAAAAGGAAAAGTCAGTAATTTTGTGATTGTACACTTCCTAGAAGGCAAAAATTATCTTCCAGTCCAATTATCTTTCCACTGTACTTCAGTGCCTTCGTTTTATGAATGAACAGAAAAAGCAGATCAGGTGCCAATAGGTGATGTCTCCTGCTGCACATCAAAATTTCCAAGAGAAGCAACAAAGCTTTGATATTTTTCCAATGGCTTCTATTATTCCTACTGCAGACCAGCAAGATCCCATATCTCTACCTTCTTGGCCTCAAAGAGACGTAAAGAGAGGGTGAATCTCTGCCCTCTCTTGAAGAACTAGCCTACCAGAATAAAGGTGGAAGAGATCATAAAAATGTAGAGACAAGAACAACGGAATCAGAAAGAAACAAAGGTTTGAAGTAGGCTCAGGAGGAAAGGTCATTGGTTCCACTTATTTTGGGGACAATGTGAAATTATTCTAATTTCTTATTTCCCTATGAAGAAATTATTCAGAACCCATCCTCTTTCTTAATCCTCCCATATATAAGGCATTTTATCAAAAAAAGAAAGAAAATCACCTTTAAAAGAGGCTGACTGCTATGACTAACCTGCTTTTACAAGAGGCAAGCTTAATTTTCAAAAAGCTAAAGTCTCCTAAAATACATAATTTTTTCCCAGTATCTCTTTGAGGTCCAATAATTTATCTATTTGATTAAAAGGAACAAATACTCCTGAGATGACCAGATTCAATATAAGCATGCCCAAATTAAGTTCTTTTCTATACATGAGCAAGAATCAATTAGAAAATATAATTTATATTTAAACTCAATAATAGCAAAACTGACAACCTACCGAGGAATAAAGCTAACATAAAATCTATGAGACCCATTTTAAAGACAACTAGAAAAGTTTACTAAGACATCAAAAGAGGGTTAGATAACACACTGTGTTCCTGGATAGTTAGTCTCAAAACTGTAAATATACTAATGAAATCAGTACATTCAAGCAGCAATACCAAGAAAAAATGTCAGCAGGATTTTTCATCAAACCACACAAGTTTATATTAAAGTTCACTAGGAAAAGAAAATGCTCAAGGGCAGTAAATTTTTTTTTGAAAAATAAGACCAATAAGGGAAAATTCACTCTACTAAATACGAAACAGTATAAAACAACAGTAATTAAAATAATGTGGAATTGGTACAAAAATAGAGATATAAATCAATGGAATAAAACATACCATGCCCAGAAATAGATCCATGTAAATACAGAAATTTGACAAATGATAAAGGAGGCATTTCTAATCTTTAGGAAAGAACAAAGAACTCAATAAATGAGGCTAACAAAACTGTCTATAATTCTGTTATACCATTAGCAGCAAATATTAAAAAGATTAATCAGAGCCAGCCCTGATGGCCTAGTGGTTAAAGTTCAGGGCACTCCACCTCGGCAGCCCAGGTTCAGTTCCCGGGCACGGAACCACACCACTAGTCTGTCAGCAGCCACGCTGTGGTGGCGGCTCACATAGAAGAACTAGAAGGATCTACTACTAGAATATACAACTATGTACTGGGGCTTTGAGGAGAAAAAAAAAGGGAGAGGAAGATTGGCAACAGATGTTAGCACAGGCCAAATCTTTCCCGGAAAAAAAAAAAAAGACAGACAAAAAGAAATTAATGGCTGCTCCAGCATAAAAGAAATACTTTAAAAAAGAAGAAGATTAATCATATACAATATTTGCAAGAGAACAGAAACTGGTCTCACCATGTTCAAAGACATTTTGTAGAAGTTACCAACATTTTGAATCTGCAGACCCTTCAAGCCAGCAATTATATCTCTCCTATAGAAATACATGCACATATGCACAAACATAAGCAAAGGATGTTCATTATATCAATCTATAACAGCAAAAATACTACAAGCAATTAGTAGGGTAAATAATAGTTAAGTAACAATGATATATCCATTAATATGGCATAATAAGCAGTCACTAAAAGAATAAAATAGAATTATATGTATTAAGATGACAAGTTCTGTACCATGTGCTAAGTGAAACAGGAAAAACTAAGTGTCAGTAGTAGTTACCATTTAAATTTTAAAATATAAAATGAAATTCTGTGAACACACAAATGCAGAGAACAGTCCAGGAGGATACATATCAGTTAATAGGGGCTCCCACAGGGAACAGAACGGAATTGAGGTCAGGAATGTGAAGGGAGAATTTCAACTTTCTATAGTTTATTTGTTTCTCAAAAGCATGATATTTATCTTTCTCTCCCTCCCTCACTCTCTCTCTCCCTCCTTCCCTCCCTGTCTCATTCCCTCCCTCCCATCTACCTCTTTCTTGCAATCTGAGAGTAATACGAAGGGCCTCTGTACATATTGAAGTCAATAATGATTCACATTTTTCCAATTTAGGATCCTGAGGATAAACACAGTCTCATAGTTTTACTAAAATTAAGAGCAAGAGGAGCAAAAATAGGCTGATTACCTTAATACTAGGAAAGAAGAGGGTAACAAACCCATTTAGCCCTCCCCACCCCACCCCTCAATGAGTAACAGCAAAAATTTTTGGACAGGACTGACCTCACCACCAGTACCAGGAAGAAAACTCAATTGCTTTAAGGCCAATAGGGAAACCCCATTTCCCTTGCCACACAATTGATTCAGGGATGGGAACTATAACCCAGGTCTCAGTTCTCTGGTCTCCAACCCTTGTCCATAATTACTAGATCCAAGGTGGTCCAATGGATCTGGGAAGGGATGCTTGTGCTCCTGCTAGATATAAAGAAAGAAATATATAGCCATGGTTGATGCACACAGCCATCTTACAACCATACAAGAAATCACCCTGAAGGTAAACTACATTCATGCCTTCTTCATGGAAGAGGGCCAACCACAGGGTCAGAAAAAGAGTCTGAACTTGCCTGAAGGCCACTCTATCTCAGGATGCGTCAATTAAATAGGCTAATAAATAACCTTTTATTGCTGAAGTCAGTCTGATTTGGTTTTTCCATTAGTTGCAACTGAAAGCATCCCTGTTGACAGGATGGGATAAGGAAAACCTAATATCACTTCTTGATCTAATTTTTTAAAGACTCTATAGAATTCCATTTACTTTATTTATCATAATTCATTTGAGTATTCCCTATTTATTGAACTATTTCCTATGGGAAATAAATTCTTATAATTTATTTAACTATTCCCTATTACAGGTTGCTTGCAAATTTTATCGCAAATAATATTCAATGAATACCCTTGTGTGTATCTTTAGGCATTCATATTATTGTTTCTATGAGATATGAAATAACTAGATACAAAATTACTAGGTCATAGAGTACTCCTACTTCTCTGCCTGCCTGCTCACCATCAAATTATTCACAATCCTGAGAGATAAGACAAGCCAAAGAAGAAGCCCACACAGAAAGCCAAGAAAAACTTCTACAGAAGCTGCATTATAATCCTTTGGTGACGGATTTCAAACTGACAACTAAGAAAAGTTGCCTTATGTCACCCCACTCTTACAAGAATACTTTAGTCAAAGAAAAGAAGTTGATGAAGGGCTTACGGGTTGACTATGAGTTGCAACATAACATATGCAACTATAACCATAACACCACCTAATTTTCCAGTATTAGACATAGATCAAGTTGACGGTATTTGAGTTGGGTGTTAATGGACCATTATCATCACCATCACCATCAGTATTGTAGCCATTTGTATCTATATCCCACCTTTTTCCCCCCTCCACTTGTCCAGTGGGTCACAACCTTTGATGCACAATATCCAAGGAAGATAGTATCTCTCAGTTTTCTGACTAGCTCTCCTCCAATAATCTTGCCTACACCCTGCTCCACCCATTTGTTCACATGAGGACACCATGTTATTACCGATGACTGAATCCTTCCATAATCTCAATTCCAAGCATCTCATTCTCCAGTCAACATCTCCTATTTTTCAAGATCATTCCCTCTAGAAACTCAACTCAAACAATCTTTTGATCCAACTAGCACCTATAACCCAAATCCTGCTACCTTTTCACTCTCCTCACACCCAAGTAGCCCCTACTTCCTCCTTGACCAGTTTAAACTGCAAAGTTATAACCATTTCCTTGCATACTCCCTTAACTTCATTGCCTGTCTCTGGCTTCATTATTCTCTCCTGACAAAACTCTAACCTTGAATAAAACAAATTCTCTGCCTACTCTGTGCCTGTACCTATGCAGCTGAATGAATGTAGCAGGTGAAAAACACAACTATGTTGACTGGTCTCATCTTAAATTTGTGACCACCCTCAAGTGGACCCTTAGGCTTCCTAGCAATTCTGTAACTTTTCACTAATCTATTTATTATCCTCCCCTTCTAAGACAATTATTTCATACTTTCTCCTCTTTACTTAAACCTATCAAAACTCCTCCCCCATCCTTACTCTTAGCTGATGACCTTGCTTCAGATTTCACTTAAAATAGAAGCAATCAAAAAAGAACTTTCACAAGTTCCTACCCTGAAATTTACTCACACAATTGTATGTATGCCCATATACTCACTGTGATGGTTAATTTTATTGTGTCAACTTGACTGGGCCACAGGGTGCCCAGATATTTAGTTAAACCTTACTCTGGGTATGTCTGTGAGGGTGTTTCTGGACAAGATTAACATTTGAATCAGTAGACTGAGTAAAGCAGACTGCCCACCCCAATGTGGGTAAGCCTTATCCTATCTGTTGAAGGCCTGAATAGAACAAAAAGATTGAGTAAGGGAGAATTCAATCCCTCTTCCTGACTGTCTTCAAGCTAGGACATTAGTCTTCAACCGCCTTCAGACTCAGACTTGGACTGACACATATGCCATTGGCTCTCCTGGTTCTCAGGCCTCAGACTTGGACTGGATCTATACCATCGGTTCTCCTATGTCTCCAGCTTGTCAACTGCAGAATATATATACAAATCTGTATCTACTTATATAATATATATACATATCAATAAGGAATTAGGAATTGGCCCGTGTTATTATGGAGGGTGAGAAATGTATATGTATCTACTAGATAGATAGGTATATATATCCCCCATGAGCTATCTGTACTCCTAAATCCAGCCTCTGCATGTGTGCACTAGATTCCATACCCTCTCATCTACTCAAGAGCATTTTTCACCTCTCTCCTGCATCATCAATTTTTCCCTCTCTATAGTCTACCAGAAAAGTCCCAAAGTCCCATCAGTATATAAGCATACTGCAATTTCTCCCATCTTAAAACAAACAAACTTGACTCTTGGCTAACTGCTCCATTCTTCTTCTCCCCTTTATACTACTCAAAAGAGTCCTCCATACTAGCATCTCCATTTCCATTACTTCCATTGTCTCTTAAATCCACTGTAACTGCTCCACCCCACCAAAGAGCTCATAGCAAGGTTATCAATGACTTTCACATTGCCAAATCCTATAGCCAATTCTCAATCCTCATCTGGCTCAATACACCAGCAGCGTATGACACAATTAGTCACACTCACCTTCTTGAAACACTTTATTAGGCTTCTGTGACAATTCTTGAGTTTCCATCTACATCAGTAAGAATTTCTTCTCAGTATCCTTTGCTGGTCCTTCCTTACCTCCCCAGTCTCTAAACATCACAGCATTCCAGATTCGGGTCACAGACCTGTTTGTTCTCTTGTCCATCGACATTCACTCCCTTGGAGATTACATCCAGTCTGATGGCTTTAAAATTATCTCCAGCACAATGATGATTTCCAAATTTATATAAACAGCCTAGACCACTCCTCTGAACTTCAAACTTGTGATTCAATTATTTATTAGATACTTGCATGTCTAATAGGCATTATTATACTCAATAGGTATAAAATTTCCCCAAACTGTTGAAATTACAATTCTCAGTAAGTGTACCTCCGTCCTTCTGATTGCTTAGGCCAAAAACCTTAGAATCATCCTTGACTCCTCTCCTTGTTTCAGACTTCACATCCAATCTATTAGCAAATACTGTTACCTCTACCTTCAAAATAAAGCCGAAATCCAACCTCCTCTCAACCACCTCCACAGCTAAAAACCGGGTTCAAGCCACAATACCTCTTATCTCTATAGTCTATTCTCAAAAGAGTAGCCAGAGTCATTTTTTAAAAAAAATAATTCAATTTAAAGGATCATACACCCTAAGCAAGTGAGATTTATCCCAGGAATGCAAGGGTGCTTCAACATAAGAAAATCAACCAATGTAATATATCACTTTAATTCAATGAAGGAAAAACACCACATGATCATCTCAATTGACACAGAAAAGGCATCTGACAAAATCCAACACTCTTTCATGACAAAAAACTCAGACAACTAGGAACAGAAAGGAGTTTTCTCAACATAATAAAGGGCATTTATGAAAAACCTACAACTAACATCATACTCAATGGTGAAAGACTAAAAGCTTTCCCCCTAAGAGCAAGACAAGGATACTCACTTTCACCACTGCTATTCAACACTGTATTGGAAATTTCAGCCAGAAAAATTAGACACGAAAAAGAAATAAAAAGCATTTAAATTGGAAAGGAATAAGTAAAACTATATTCACAGATGACATGATCCTACATATAAAACTTCCAAAGAACCCACAAGAAATCTACCAAATCTAATAAGCAAATTCAGCAAAGTTTCAGGGCACAAGATCAACACATAAAAATCAGCCATGTTTCTATATACCAGCAACAAACAATTTGAAAGGAAATTAAGAAAGCAATTTCATTTACAATAGCATCTGAAAGAATAAAATACCTAGGAGTAAATTTAACCAAGGAGGTGAAAGACTTGTACACTGACAACTACAAAACATTGCTGAAAGAAATTAAAGAAGATACTAATAAATGAAAAGACACCCATGTTCATGGATAGAAAGACTTAACACTGTTAAGATGTCAATACTACCTAAAGTTATCTACAGATTCAACACAATCTCTATCAAACTTCCAACAGCCTTTTTTGCAGAAATGGAAAAGCCAATCCACAAATTCATATGTAACTGCAAGGGCCTTGACTAGCCAAAACAGTCTTCAAAAAGAACCAAGTTGGGGACTCACACTTCCAATTTCAAAACATACTACCAAGCTACCAGATCAAAATAGTGTGGTACTGGCATAAGGATATAGATCAATGGAACAGAACTGAGCTTCCAAAAATTAATCTTTACATTTACAGCCAACTGACTTTTGACAAGAGTGCCAAGTCCATTCAGTGGGGAAAGAAGGGGTTCTTCAACAGATGGTGTTGGGACAGTTGGATTTCCACATGCAAAAGAGTGAATATGGACCTCTACCTCACACCATATACAAAAATTAACTCAAAATACATTGATTCAAATACAAGAGCTAAAACTATAAAACTCTTAGAAGAAAACATAGGGGTAAATCATCATGACCTTGGATCCAGGAACAAATTCTTAAATATGACACCAAAAGCACAAGCAAGAAAAGAAAAAATAGATAAATTGGACTTTATCAAAATTTAAAACTTTTATGAATCAAAGAACATTATCTAAAAGTGAAAACACAACCCACAGAATGAGAGAAAATATTTGCAAATCATATATCTGATAAGTATTTAATAAAGAGAATATATAAAGATCTCCTACAACTCAACAAAAAGATAATCAACTCAATTTAAAAATGGGCAAAGAACTTGAATAGACAGTTCTCCAAAGAAGATATATCAATGCCCAATAAGCATATGAAAAGATTTTCAACATCAGTCATTAAGGAAATGCAAATCAAAACCACAATAAGATATCACTTCACATCACCAACTGAAATGGCTATAGTCAAAAAAAAAAGAAAGAAAATAAGTTTTGGAGTGGATGTGGAGAAATTGGAACCCTTGTAACATTGCTGGTTGAATATAAAATGGTGCCGCTGCTGTGGAAAACAGTTGGGCAGTTCCTCAAAAAAACTAAACATAGAATTATCATATGATCCAGTAAGTCCATTCCTGGGTATACACCCAAAAACCTGGAAATGGGGGCTCAAGCAGACACTTGTAAGCCAATGTTCACTGTGGCATTATTCACAATAGCCAAAAGTGGAAAAAAACCCAAGTGTCTAGATAAATGGATAAACAAAATGTACTATATATACAATGAAATATTATTCAGCCATAAAAAGAAATTAAGTTCTGATACATGCTGCAACATGGATGAACCCTGAAAGCATTATGCTGAGTGAAATAAGCCAGATACAAAAGTACAAATATTATATGATTCCACTTATAGGTAATATCTAGAATAAGCAAATTCATAGAGAGACAGTATATTAGAAGCGACCAGGGGCTAGGCTGAGGGGATAATGGGGAGTTATTTTCTAATTGATCAGTTACAGTTTGTTTGGGATGATAAAAAAGTTTTAAAAATAGTGGTGATAGCCATGCAACATAGTGAGTGTTAATTAATGTCACTGAGTTGTACACTTAAAAATGGCTAAACTGGCAAATTTTATTAAATATATTTTTAAATGTTTTTAAAAGATCATTCAGATCAGTGCGTTTCCCTGACAAAACTCCCCAGTAACTTCCCATCTTCCTCAGAATGAAAACCCAAATTTTCCAAATAGCCCACAAGGTCCTACACAATCTGTCCCCTGCCCTTTCCTGTATGACTTTATCTCCTGCAATTCTTCTCCTACTATCTCTGCTCTAACTTACTGGCCCCCTAGGCTGCTCTTTGAACACACCAAGCAGGTTCCCTCAGGGCCTTTGCACTTCCTTTTCCCCCCAGATAGCCACAGGACTAGCTCACTGCCTTCAGCTCTTTACTCAAAAATTACCTTCTCAGTGAGGACTTCCCTGACCACCTATTGTAAAATTGCAATTCTCTACTCCCACTCCTACTCTTCATCCCTTTTTCCGTTACTATTCTCCACAAGATTTTCACCTTCTGACATACTAAGCATTTAACTTATTGCCTATCACTCTCCAAAATGTAAGCTCCAAAAGCAGAGAGATTTGTGTCTGTTTTGTTCATTGTTGGTATCCCCAGTGCCTAGACAGGTGCTCAATAAATATCTGTTGAATTAATATAGGGAGACCACTATTCACTGACGTCAAAATCTGAACCTCCCTACCCATCTCGACCTCCAACTCCCCAAAAATTAACACACCCAACTATAGAAAACCCAAAGTACTCTGACGTAAAGACTGCTAAATTAGCATCCTAAGGATTTTATCACGCTCTTCCATACGGAGTATCATTTTTACATACCCAAACCTATCCAGAAAACTCAGATTCAGCCAGGAAAAAAAACCATTAAGGACTGAATGATTTCAACTCACGAAATCCAACATAACTTGCTAAATTACACATAGGTTATTTCCCTCGACTTCGTTGTGTAAACACAGGGTGGCTCAATTTCTGCAGCAGTAAAGGCCATATCTGAGGACGGAATCCTAAGGGCACACGACAGGCAACCAGCCGCACACGCTGGGGGCGGGAGGTTGGGGAAGCACACTGTTTGACTGACGGAAGATCTGAGAAGGCCTGCGACCGTCGGGGGTCCTTTTGCTGGGAGGTAGAAAGGGGACGGAGGATGCCCGTTTCTAAGGAATCCCCTACACACAGCCCAAAGGCCTGCTCTGCGAGACCGAGCACCTCCCGCGGAGAAGGCTAGAATGATACCCCAGGGTCTGGAGCCGGCGGAAGCAGGGGTGGGGAGGTCACGTTACCTTAGAAGAGCCAGTTCAACGGGTCTTCTTCAGCTGGATGACTTGTGGAGGGCCCAACAGCAGGACCTGGAACCCAGGCATCCAGGTTAAGCACCAATTCCCACAGAATTTATTCCCGCGCCGCAGAGTCCTTGCCTGAGCGTCATGGCGCACATAATACACCTCAGTTCTGAGAGTCCGACCTTCCTCGCCCCTCCCTCCCGGGCCCGCCCCGCCCCCGTCCTCAGCTCGCTGTGCGCGGCGCTGCAGCCCTCCCACCGGCTGGGTACGCGGCGCGCGTGCGCAGGAACTCTCGCTGCCGTTGAGCACTCTGGGAAGTGTAGTCTCTGTGCGGGTGCCAGTGGGCCGCCAGAGTCCTACATCCCGGCGGAACCTGAAGAAGTGAGAACACTCTCGCCACCCCGGTCCTTATTCCCATCTTCACACCTGTCCAGTCACAGCGCACTCGCGCTCCATCCCCAAGCGCTGGGCTTCGGTCAGGGCGCTCCTCGAGGAAGAGTGCGAGACTCCGTCTTCCCTTCAGCACACTGTGCTGGAGGAGGCGGGGTCCACTGCCCGCCCCCCACTGCCTGCCACCCTCCCGGTCTCCCCCCTCCCCTCCCCGGCGGGTGTCGGGCCGGTGCCCGAGGAGAGGCGGCGGCCCCCGCAGCGGCCGCAGGAGGGGCGGCGGCGGTGGGCACCGCAGGCGATGCCCCTGCCCGGCTGCTCCGGCGGGGGGCGGTGCGAGCGGCGGCGGCGGGGGAGCAGGCGGGGGGCGGCGGCTGCGGCGGCTGCAGCAGAGGGGCCGAGAGCTGGCGGCGGCGGCGGTCGTGAAGGGCATCGGCGGCGGCGGTGATGGCAGTGCTGATGTGAGTGTGCGCTGGCTGGGGACCCCGGGGCTGCCGAGCCCGAGGCGGGCGGCCCGGCGGCGCGCGGGAGCGGGAGGCCGGGGCGGCGGAGGGATGCTGTGTGCGCGGTGCAGAGTCGGGAGACGCCGCCCGCCGCTGCCGACCGTCCGGCGGGAGCGGGAGCCGAGCGCTGCGGCGGCCGGTGCCGTGCGAGCGCGGCCCGGGGTGGGGGTCCCGGGCGGAGGCGGGGGCAGCGCAGGCCGAGGGGCGTCTGCGATTGTTATCAACACCCCTCCCCCACCCCACCCCGTGTGTCTGTTTGTCACTTGCAGCTGAAGATGGAAAGAGCCAGGCGAAGGGGAGGCGGCGGCGGTGGCCGTGGCCGCGGCGGCAAGAATGTAGGGGGCTCTGGCCTAAGCAAGAGTAGACTCTATCCCCAGACCCAGCACTCCCACTACCCCCACTACGCGGCTTCAGCCGCCCCTAATCAGGCTGGGGGCGCAGCCGAAATCCAGGAGCTGGCCTCCAAACGAGTGGATATCCAGAAAAAAAGGTTTTACCTAGACGTGAAGCAGAGCTCCCGGGGCCGGTTCCTCAAGATAGCCGAAGTCTGGATAGGGAGAGGCCGGCAGGACAATATCAGGAAGAGTAAACTGACCCTCTCCCTGTCTGTGGCAGCGGAGCTGAAGGACTGTCTAGGGGACTTCATCGAGCACTACGCCCACCTGGGCCTGAAAGGCCACCGGCAAGAGCATGGCCACGGCAAAGAGCAAGGCTCCAGGAGGAGACAGAAGCACTCGGCACCCTCCCCACCAGTGTCCGTGGGATCCGAAGAGCACCCTCACAGTGTCCTCAAAACAGACTACATAGAGAGGGACAATAGGAAATATTATCTAGACCTAAAGGAAAATCAACGGGGTCGTTTCCTAAGGATTAGACAAACCATGATGCGGGGGACTGGCATGATAGGTTATTTTGGCCACAGTTTGGGCCAGGAACAGACTATTGTCCTCCCAGCACAAGGAATGATTGAGTTCCGTGATGCCTTGGTTCAGCTAATTGAAGACTATGGTGAAGGGGACATAGAAGAACGAAGAGGTGGAGACGATGACCCACTTGAACTCCCAGAGGGGACTTCTTTCAGAGTGGACAATAAAAGGTTCTACTTTGATGTGGGCTCTAATAAATATGGAATTTTCCTGAAGGTAAGTGAGGTGAGGCCACCTTACCGTAATACTATTACTGTTCCATTCAAAGCTTGGACAAGGTTTGGGGAGAATTTTATCAAGTATGAAGAAGAGATGAGGAAAATTTGCAACAGCCATAAAGAAAAGAGAATGGATGGCAGAAGGGCCAGTGGTGAAGAACAAGAATGCCTCGACTAGAGTGAAATTGAACTCCATCAGGCAAAATTTTAAATCATAAATTGGCTAAAAGTACTGATCCATAATCATTTGAAGAAGTTTTTCCTCTTTTTTGGCCCTTTGTTTTTAGTAATACCTCTAGCAGTTTATACTTCAAAGAGTCTGATTCTCATGTTATGTTATACATAGAACACTATAATTCTTATGGGAACTCCAGCCTTCCCAGAGCTAAATAGTTTAGCTGCTTCAACTGCTCCAGACTATTGAAGTATGCAAATCAGCACAAAGTGTGACATTCTGACCTTCTGAATACCGTAACTAAGCTTTACATTGCACTATGACATAATCCTGAAAAAAGATACATATACTTAATATGGAAGTGTAAATTTCTATTTAACAAGTTCCCCCAAAAAAGTGTTCCAATCCTACTTCATTAAAAGCTGCTAAGCTTATTCGTGGGAAAGTTACCACAGAAACAGATGTTGACCTCAAGTAGAGTATAAATATATTTATTTATAAAAGTACAAGTAGAAATATATTGTCCATTGGATAACTGATTATTAAACAGTACCATTAAAGAATCAAATCATAGAGTTACCGTAGTGTTCTGTAATTTCAGATTTTGTGATAATCCTACAGTTTTTAGTTGCCATATCAAAGCCATGGGAGAGTTTTAATTGGTTATTCTAAGCTAGTTACAATCCCATCTTCATCTCTGCTTATTGTACCATATACTTGTGTTGACTTTTCAGTTTCAAGAATTACTTCTGTGTCACTGTTGAGTGGGAGGCTTCATCCAATGGCTTTGCTATGGAAATCTTGGTGTTTTAGCTTTTCATGCTAATTTGAAGGTTGTGAGAAGGTTTTTCCCAAAATATATCATGGACTCAAGGTGTTATATTTTATGCTTCTTCTTTAACACTATTTCAGAGGGGTTGGTGCACCAGTTAACTGATATAAAAATACATCTGTAATAGTATATTTTAGTAGCACTTTGCAGTTGCTACCCTTAAAACCATGTCAACACTTCCAGTAGAAACCTGGCTTTTCCAGGTGTTTTAATTCCAGAAAAAAAGCAAAACTTTTTTTTCTAAACAGTGTTTAGAATATACATTTTCAGCCTGGGAAAAATATTGTTTGAAGATTGGTTATAAACATATTTGAAAGGAAAATTCAGGCATTTTCCAAGGTGCTCTTTATAATACTCAAAAAAGGTTTACTTTATGCAAGACTCACCCACTTACCTGTATTAAAAATTACTTTTCAGGAAGTGCCACAGCAATTTGTCAACACCTAAGCAATTTTTTAAACAAGTGGGTATAGTGTATATGTGTGCCAACCCACCCTGTATTAACTGACTGGAATTTTATCTGTTGAGCTGCACTTTATTCTGAAAGAAATTACTGTCTTTTATCTTGACTTTATTCACCTCCCACACAATAAGTCCATAAATCATGTTTAAGAGCCAGACTCTGATTTCAGCCCCCAAATATAGCTCTCATTGATGAGAGCTGGCTGCATGGGTTGAGATCAGAATGTAGCTCTCCTTTTATAGGCTATAAGTAATTCACAATTATTTTAACAAGTTTTTTCCTCCAGAGGTTTGTCCCAAAATATATTTAAGTAAGGTCACTAAGAAAACTTTATGATATGAATTAAGAAAATTAATTTCACTGGTTTGTTACTTAAAAACAAGCAATCAGTAATCCGGATATATATGCTGGTATTGGTTTGAAGATTATATTTCACGTTTCCTCAAGTAGTACGAAGGAATCTCATTAGTTCATTATAATTGTGGGCCGTCTGGAAGAACTGAAGGTTAGAAGATAATGTTAGTACCAGAATTAATAGCACATGGTGGGTGTTCAGACTCTGAAAGTGGCAAGGATCTTTAAACAGTCCTGACTGTAAAATAACGATTGTAGGGTTGATAAAAGGTAGTTTTTGGTATATGAAGGAGTGGTGTGCACTTGATTTACTGTACTACTGATTGTTATTGCTACCCATCATAGTGCCTATTAATAGTAACCTGTCAGATTTTGGCAAACTGGAGCTGTGAATATTCCAGTGTTTGAGTATTCCTATCACTGTTGCTGTGACTATATACTCTCTCATAACCTTCCTTTCTAAAATATTTATATCCACTAAGTCTAAATGATTTTAGTCTGATAAGATTTGAGTGTGTCTATATA
The DNA here is from genome assembly GCA_031878705.1 of Tapirus indicus. Taxonomy (NCBI): domain Eukaryota; kingdom Metazoa; phylum Chordata; class Mammalia; order Perissodactyla; family Tapiridae; genus Tapirus; species Tapirus indicus. The sequence goes on from CM062937.1 coordinate 15,415,249, forward strand.
TATACATGAGTGTGTGTATATATATATGCATACACACACAATACTATGTCAGATTTAAATATCTTTAATTCATTGTATATAAATATTATTAGTTTAATTTAACATTAATTATTTAAGTAAAGAATTCAACAGCCAAATTTTCTACATTGTATGTATACTTCAAAGTTTTTACCACCTCAAAGCTACAGATTGGATAGATGCATATATACCGGCAACTGAATATAATTTAGACTCATTAAGCCTTCTGCCAGTCCTCTTGTTTCATTTTCTTATAGTTAATGTATTCATTGAAAAATGAAATGATGCTATGATTTTTTGATACTTAAAATTGGCAATCATTCATTAGCCATAATCAAATAAGATCCAGTTCAAAACTCTGGTATTAGGACATGTATTGCCATGTATCTTATAAAATAAGCTACTATTCTTATCTGTGCAATATACATTTTATTTGTTGTCATTTGTAACATAAATGGAGCTGCAGTGTACATGGTGTTCTTCAAAATAATAGGATCCCTGCCTTGAAGACATTAAACTCTTAAGGCAACTAGATGTTAGAAGTCAAAAAATGAGCATTGAAGTTAGTAACCAAAATTACTAGTTCACTGTATAATTCTAAAACACTGGTGATGTTTGCACATAATAATCGAAGCATAATGTGGTACAGACTCAAACTGTAATAATATAAGCTAATAGTATGAAATTTGGAAACGGGTTCCTCGTAATAGTTGGCAGTGTGCTCCTAGCAATTGAAAGCAGCACTCATCTGTTGCTTATATGCAAAAGATGCAATGTATTATAAAAGTATTAAAGTTCTGCCACATTTTATAATTTTCCTTGTTAAAGCCCCAAACTGCCATGTCCCTTAAACTTGAGTCAAACACAAGCTTATTTGCACTAAAGAGCATGGCCAAAAATTAAATGACAGGGTGGAAAAGCTGGTTGGAACCTCTTGAAATAATTGGTTCTAATGGGAGAATTTCACATTTGTCTATTTGAAAGCTATATGGTCCGGGCAGACAATCTGTCAGTTCACTAATTTAATAATGCACTTTACCTTTTGTATATAGAAAATGTACATTTATGCCACTGGCAGGTGGGATGTGTTTCAATAACTATGTAGTTAGAATCTGTAGGGTGATCTTTTGCATGCATATGTTTGTGTTGAAACTGCTGTAGTAACAAGTTTCCATTAAATCGGTGTAACGGAGAAGGGTAGAAGATGCTTTTGAAACAAATCCCAATACTTAACAAAGAATTTTAAAGTAGAGCTCTTATTTGTATTCTTAAGGACTAGAATCAGTAAAAAACTATTTCTAGCCCAGGTTAGTATTACAGTTGAAACTATATATAGTTGAAACTCCCCATAATACCCTGAAAGTTAATTTTGGGAATTTGTGCAGACAAAAATTTTTTTAATGATTCTGTTTCATTGTTGATGCGTGTTTAAATAACTAATGAAAAGACAGTATGTGATACTGTATTAGAGTTAAAAGTATGGTTGGCTGATACGGCGTCATTAAGAAAATACCCAGACTAAAGAAATAAAGTTTCAAATTAAGGAAATGCAAAGAGCCTAAGAACGATTGCTAAAATAAATATATTATTTCAAAATTTGCAGAAGAACTAACTTTCACCAACCAAAAAGGGTATTGGGGGATTTAGTGTGTCTTTCCATCCTAAAGACTTCCTAAGATGTACATTTGAAACCTAGATAATTGTTGCTTAATAATAGGTTGTATGTACTTTACTAAGAAACACTGTGTACTGACAATTCATCAAGAGTATGCTATATTTATTGCATTCGTTTTATAACTCTGGATAAGAATACATTATATATAGTCATCCTATCTTAATATAATTATGTATTTATATTGTAATTTTGCAAATATTTTCAGTAAAATAAACATTTATTTGAGCTGCACAATTTGAAGAGGATGAAATTGGAATACACCCTCAGCCACTCATTTTTATTAAGCAGCTGCCATTGAAAGCTAATGTATGTACTATCATTCCTTAAGATTTTGTTTCATTATTTTAATATTTAAGTGAATAGGACTTAATTTGGATTTTCAAAGTGGTGTTCTGAAAATAATTTTTTCATAAGTGTGAGGTTTTTTTCCTGCTTATTTCCAAATGTCTTTCATTGGAACTATTTATAAAATTCTATTCCAAGCTTTATGTAAGGGCTTTGCTTAGTCACCACATAGTTTGAAGTTTGTCTTTACCAAAACACTAAACGTCTTTGGTAGGATAAAATCTAAAGTAAACCACAAAGAGGAGTTTAAATTGATTCTATGCCAACAGAATAACAGAGGTGTAATATTTATCACTGCCAAATAAGATTCTTAAAATCTTTCTGAAGTTTCCTGAAGATTTCTTGAATTTCATAAAGAAATGGTGGCTAATGGCTAGCCTATCAGAGGAAGGGAATAAGGATGTTAGCATGATGTTAAGACAATCTATAGCCCACAAATCTGTAGTATGAGGTACAGAGAAAATGTGTTTTTCCCAATTTAAAGTCATGTGAAAATTGAGTTTTTAGATCCCAGTTACTCTGTCATAAAGTAAATATACCGAAATTTCTGTGGGTGGATCTTAGAAAAACAATATATGTGTTAGTATATTTTCTCGCATAATGTAAAAAAAAGTCTTTTTTCTTAATTTGACATAATTTTTAAAATTAAATTTTATTTTAGTAGTCGGTTTGTAATCAATATTTTTAAATAAGGAAAACATACATATAGTATAAAATTTAAATGCTACTGATGGGTAGACAGTAAAAAGTAGCAACCAGTGTTACTAGTTTCTTTATCCTTCTAGAGTTACTCTGCATATACAAGCATATGTGTATATACATATATTCTTTTTAAACATACAAATGAAAACATATCATGTATGCTATACTGTACCTAGTAGTATCAATTGTAGATCTGCTATTTTAAGTGAATTTTTTTCTCTTTTAAAAACCTAGATACCATACTTGATCTAGTTAACATAGCATTTAATTTGAACTATATTATTACACCAAGGGAACCTCAAGGAAATTTTGAATGAATCCCATTGGTATTTACTTAAAATTCAAATATATGTATATGTTAATTTTAAAATGTACAAATATTCAGTTTCCCTTCCCTATCCCTAACCACCTTGCCTTCCTATCTTCGCCTCTTCCTTCCCTCAAAAAAGTATTGGTCTTTTTCCTGAAGTAATACAATTCAGGACTAGCAGGATATTAAGCTATTTAACCAGGTGTTATTTTAGATTAACCATAGTCTCTAATGAAAAACACCCATATTTTAAAAGCTTTAACAAATTATCACTTTCAGTCAATTTTTACTAATTCTGTTACTCTTACCTTATTTTTATCCAGAGACCTTTTCATTGTAAGAGCAAATGAGGACTAGAACTATAGTGAAAGGTTATATTATGACTCTGTTGATCTTTTGGTTTATTAACATGAGCTTTTATCTTTATGATGAGAAAGGTATAAAGTTATTAATGAATAATTCATTTAGCCACTTAGTCAAATCCAAGACTAAACAAAGAGATAACACTAGTCCTGATAGTTTAAAGCATCGATTCTGCATTGAAGGACGCAGAGTCTGTCAGATGTCCTTGGGACCAGAAGGGGTACCATGCTGCTTTGGGGAGTGAGTGAAAACTTTGGAGCTATGAGGTTTACAAGTACAACTAAACCATCTCCATTCTCTGCTGGAAGAATATGAAACAGTAAATATAATTAAGAAGGAAGTTACCATAATTATTATTCCTAAAAATGTAAGCAAAGCTGCTTTAATAGTTCCCCAAACCCCACCACCACCAAAAAAAAAAAAATTGCAATTCTCTTTTCATTCACATCAAGGGTGTATTTTAAGGTTACTTTTCTAAAGACCACCAAGAAAAAATTATCTGAAATATTAAAGGTCCCATACTTGAACCCTGAAGGACATTATCAGAATAAATATCCAATACTATTAGAAATATCTTAAAGAATATATGGGTTGAGGTAGAATTTTTTTAATGGGTTGGTATTTGTAAATTTTATTAAAATGTTAAAAGGTTTAAAAAAATTAAAGCATTGGTTTAAACTTTAGAATAATATCTCCATGACTGGTAGCATGATTTTCTGTTTGGAAAATGAGGGGTGTTGTTAAAAGACGGGATCCTTTCAAACATATATTTTTAAAGCATAAAAGAGTTTGCTTATGTTATTATAATGGTAAATAACTCATTATTCTTTGCAGAATCTGTAGCACTGGTAAAGATCTCCTGGTATTTACTTAAGCTTAAAATGGTTTATATGTATTGTTCCGTATTTAAAGAAGGGTCAAAAGGAAGGTAAATTCACCTTCGGGAATGACTTTTGCCTAAATTTAGGCTTAAAAAAATATTAATAATTCCCTATCCTTAATCAAGGAAGTTCCCATGTTGTTGCTTTCTGCTAAATTATGTTTCCCAAACTTCACCTTCTTTCTAATATCCCATGTGAGAAATCGCTTATTCTTATTGAGGCCAGTGGCTTCTACCAGAAAATACTGACTCATAATGAATTAGTGCTGCTGCAGTGAAGTTAGTTTGTGATGTGAATATGAAGAAAATACTCATTTAAATGGAATATACAGTCTCTTCTTTAATGTTGTTGACTTATTTCTAAGATTGAATAGGAGTTGTCTGTCCTCTCATTTTTCCTTCTGATACTTAGTTTCTGTAAGTGTTATTCTATTCAAAGTTTTTGTTGTTCCCAGGAAATAATAGGGGTAAAGAAAAGGACAAGTAATCCCTAAGAAAAGTGTTCATAGTATTTAAAAGTTAGGGTTGCTCAACGTGTAAGATTGGGGAAAAACATGCTTTTGTTGGTTTTGTCTTTATCAAAATAATGATATGTCTGATCATTTTATTTGGTCTGATTAAAGTCACAGCTTCTTTTTTCTGTGACTCCTATATTCAGAAATATTTAGTATTTTATTTTTCTTAGAGGAAATAGTTCTTTAGGAAAATACTCTTTTTCATGATTTTATTTATTAATTCTTGTGGATTTGATGAGGTTGTTGCCTAGAGGTAGCAGATATAAAAGAAGGAGGAGAGAAGAGAAAGGTAGTGGCTTATTATTTTGCTTGCCTATAACAAAAGAAATCAGTCCACCAGAAATGAAAGAAATAAGTCATTCTAAAAACTAAATCTCTATTTATTTAGCCTTTAAAAGAGCATTGAGAAAGAATAATAAGACCTAATTCTGCCAACATGTGGCCTGATCTTGAGCAAATCATTTAACTTCTGTTAGATGGCTTCCTTATATGAAAATGAACAAGATTGTGCTAGAAGCTAAGGTTCCCTCCTACTCTAAACTTTTGAAATTCTGTATCAGTGGAGTGGGGAAGAAAAAAATAGATGGAGAATACCAGAATTGGAGAGTGTAAGAGAGTCTCTCTGTATATTAAAAAACAACTATTATACCCTATATACTGTGATGATACCCAAAATAACATACACTTTTATACCATGTATGTATCTCTGTAGCCACACTAAATAAATTTCTCTTCCTAGTCCTTTTTGAGACCAAATTGTTATATACTGACTACATAACTATCCTGTGCTTTAGGTTTTTTTAAAGAAATATTTTTATTATCTTATGTGAGGTCTCATTCTTTGGAAGCATCACTTGTTTCTACACCTTCTGTAATCATTTCTTATATTTCACGTGACAAAAGAATTTTAAAAATTAACATCACTTCCTGAAATATCCTTGTCCCTGAAATAACCATAAATTACATTGCTAAATAGTACACTGCCGCTCTCATTGCAGTGGTTCCTGAGAATCAGGTACTGCCTTTGACCCCTATTTCCTTGGTCCTCTTGAACGTCCTTTGTTACAAATAATGATGTTTAACAAAGAAAATCAGGAAGGACACCGAACTGTGGTTCTGCTTTAGAGGACCTGTAACTACTAGGTTGTGCAAACATAAAACGTCATAATGAGTTTGTTTGTTTGTTTGTTTTTAGCCTTGAGAAACTGCAAAGGTTGATGATTGGAGGGGAAGAGAAGCAGCACACAAGAGTTTTTGTCTTAGAGGCGTTTATGTAGGTACCCCAATCCTCCAGTTTGCAGTGCCACCACCACTGTCAATAAAGAGGATTGAAAAAGAGTGACACCTTTCTCCCTAGGCCTCTTTTTTGGTGCCTATTTATTTGTCAAAGACGGTGTTTAAGAGTAAACAAAGTATATTTTGTTAATTTCAAAAATATCTGTGCACATAAAATTCAATTGCAGAAACATTCAAAATAATAAAACAGTCTTTAGCCTGGTAGTGGTTCTCAATAGCAATCTGGTTGGTCTCTTCTCAACAAATTCTAGAGAGCAAATTAGCTATTGTAGAAATTTTCTTCTCTCTTCTCCCTCTCCTCAAAGTAGCAGATACATTTTAGGTTCATGATTGCTGCTTCTTCAGTGTTGTTTGAAATCTAAGTGGGATATGAGAGAATAGTTTAGTTTGGCAGTTCTTTACCCTTACCATTTTGTAGACATTTTTCTCAGCTTCCTATTTCAAACATTCCAAGCAACTTTACCAAAAGAACACACCTAAGTGCCAAAGCTACCCGGCAAATAAAACAACAGACCATAAGATAATGATTTAGGAATAAGGATAAGGATATGTACAAGACCCAGATACAAACCATTCCTTATCATTTGCTAATTTACTTCAGAAACTGCTGTATATTATTTCTAGGTTCTTCAGACTAGCAATGTGGTTTATACCAATGATTGTCAGTCTAGAATTTCATTAGGACAAAATATTTTGAAGGTTCAATTGAGTTTATTATGGAATTTTATCTATTGCTGTTTAATAAATTCTCCAAAACGGGTAAACCCTGCTATAATCAGGTGTAAAGTAGAATTCTAAAATTCCATCACTCAGAACCTTCTTCCCTTCTTTCCTCCCTCCCATACGCTGTACCCTGTTGGAAGTGGGTAAGAACATGAATTTCTCCCACTACCACCATGGTCCCATTACATCCTATTTATTTGTTCAAATGACAATTGAAACAAACAAAAAAAAGACTAAAGCTGCACTTTGAAAATTTAGAAATTGCCCTATAAATAGATCTATAGACTCTTAAGAAAGAAGAGCTACTACTTCACTCAACTTATCTCAACGCTGTTACCATATTTCTATGTAACAGTTTAGGATGAATAGAAAATAGTTCACTCAGGATGATAGGGACAGAAAGTTCATTTACAACTTGTTAATACACAGTGGCTCTTCAGAAAATATTTTGACTAGCCTGACTGACAGCTAATTTCAGAAATGAATTTAGCCTCTAGGAAAATTGCACCATGACCGTTTTTTTTTTTTTAATTAATTTTTTTTTTTTTTTTTTTTTGTGGGGAAGACCAGCCCTGAGCTAACATCCATCGCCAATCCTCCCCTTTTTGCTGAGGAAGACTGGCCCTGGGCTAACATCCGTGCTCATCTTCCTCCACTTTATATGGGACGCCGCCACGGCATGGCTGACAGGCAGTTCGTCGGCGGGCGCCCAGGATCCGAACCCACGAACCCCAGGGTGCCAAGCGCGGACTAAACCGCTGCGCCACCGGGCGGCCCCCTGCACCATGACCATTTTTAAGGAGAAGGTGGTAACAAAAGGAAGAGTCAATCAAGATTTATTAGTACTAATATCTATTACTTATTAAATACCTACCATATACTGGGCATTGCTGGGCCCCTTATATCTACTATTTCCAATACTCATAACAACCCTATTATCATCCTCATTTTAGTATAATTTTTCAGATGTTTAGAAACTTGTTCAGTGTTTCAGAACTAATATATTTAAACCCATATTGACACCAAGCCAAGGATTGTGCTCATTCACTTAGGCCAGACTGCCTTTAAAACTTACTGTGAAATTTAACCCCCTGACTAATAAAGCACAATCTACCCCCAACCACCACTGTAAATCTGCCTCAAATTACTGGGAATTATTTTATCCAAAACTATTCCCTATATGTGGGGCTAGTACCACCAGGAGACACTCGATTATATGAGGATTCATCTAGTTGGTTAAAATATGATGCTAATAAATACAACTTATTTGATCTTTCGTATAGTATACAGATTGAACCTCTAATCCCGATCAACTATTTCAAATAAATGTCAATTTTTAAAAGGGATCAGATGATGAGAATATAGATGGATCATTCCCAATTCTACCCTTAAGAGTAGAGAGGAGACAAATTACTATTCACTATGGGTCTACAATTTCATTTTCATGAACCAAAATCAACTGGTTATGTTAAATTGCTTTGGAAATAAGTCTTATCAATATTGGTGAGAGTTTTACTGTTTTTTGCAACTTTTTCTGCCATCTTACACTTTCTACATCATTCCCTTTATTTTCCTATTTAGTTACCAAGTTTCCTCTTCTTGTCCTTAACTCCAGCAGGATAAACTGAGATGACTGCTCTATTTACAGATACATACACATTTTTCTCCATTACTCTAGGCCAGTGGTGTTAAAACTTTAGTATAATTAAGAATCATCTAGAGGGTTTGTTAAACCACACACAGATTCCTGGCCCCCACCTCCAGAGTTTCTGTTCCATAGGTCTCGGGGAGGGAGGAAAAGAGGGCCAAAAATGTGCATTTCTCACATATCCTGGGTGAGCCAATGCTGCTGATCCGGGGAACCACGCTTTAAGAACCACTGCCCCAGGTTGATGTGATTTTACCTTAGCTACAAAGATAATGAAGGAGAAACTTGGTCAAAACAACCGTAGCATCTTGGTAGAAAGAGGCCTGTGCTACTCATTCTGCCTTGAGAAGTTTACAAATCTTAAAACAAGCAACATTTTTTATAAATTGACTAGAGTTTAGATGAAAATTATTCCCTTCCCTTTTTATCCTTTCATTACATTTAATAACTTTTCCTATTTCCCTCTGATTTTTTGACAGCTATTTTGAGATAATTCTTATGGGAATTAACAATTATGAATCCTTATATGAGAAGCTTAGCTTTCCAATTTATGGAGACTGAAACATATTTTTAATGTATTAAGTAACTCTGGTGTATAAATCTTAGTAAAGGAAAGTGAATAATTTCTATACTGAAGAATTAGTAATATGAATTTTACTGAATATTAAATATTAGGACTTGAAGGGACCATAGAATTAGTTTAGTCCTTTAATTTTCATTTTGTGACATGCGTCATGTAGCTCGAATGGTTCATAATTACTAAAATAGGCTAAGTAAATAGAAAATAAAGGCTCAAGCTTAAAATGCTGATTATCTCAAGATATATAAGTGGTAAGAAATATACTAATTTCTTTTAAAAGCATATGATATTTTTACCATCTTCCTGTGTCCTATCTATATGTGTAGGATAGAGGAACTACATATATAAGCTGTGTATTTATGGTACTTCTTTCAAATTAACAATTGGACCCATTGATTTACATTTAGACATACTTCACCTGGACACTCAGTAGGTGTATTTGAAAAATGTACTTACATATTTAAAAATCATTTATATTATGTTTGCCAACCTGTGGACATGCTATAATTAATGTGTTGATCAAAATTAATAAAACCATATATTATATATGTCTATATAGTTAATATAGTATATAACTATCCATAACCTCTTAATAGCTGTCATTCTAGTGGATCATATCCTATCAGAAATACTAAATTAATTCATGTATAGACATTTGGCAGTTCCGCTAGTCATTAACTTCTCTTTCCAACTACTACCCCTTCAATGCTTAGTGCTCCAAAACAATGAATGAATTCCTAATTGTGAAGAAGATTAACTGCTGACATAACAGAGTCACCAACTCGAAAGGATTATTACAGGCAATGTAACTTTTTTAAAATTCTCTAACCTCTTTGTATTATAGCTACAATTTAAATTTTAGATTTAAAAAAATTTAAGTCTTAGGATTATAACCTGAGTAAGCTTCAGACAATAGAGATTTATAGTAGATTTATAGGAAATTTCAGCTCAACATGAGGGCAAACTTGAAAAAGTAGTGTTACGTCCCTGTTACTGGAATTATTTAAGACAGAGACTAGACGTGCACTTAATGTAGGATGCATAAAGGGAATTAATAAATCAGAAAAAAATGGACTGTTATTACCATGAAGATTCTTTTCAACTCTGAGAGTCAGAACTTCTTGGGAATAATACTTGAAACTTTTGTATTCAGGTCTTCTGTTAATTTACCAGATTGGATAAAGAAGTGTGATTTCAATTTTTCTAGTATTATTCTAAAAATATATTAAGAAGAAACTTGTTTCCTCCCACCTCTTTTTATTGCTAAACAACATAAGAAACAAGTTTTCAAATTTTCATGAGCTTTACTAATTAAGTGAATTAGTTAAGATAGGTTTCATGAAATTTGCCCTGCAAAATTAAGTCTAGCTTTTATAATTTTCATAAGAAAATTTTCATTTTTAATCTTTTTTTTCAGAATCAATTATATGAAGGAATATATATTTATATTGCTATTTCAAAAGTACCTGCTACGGATTTATTTGGAAAGACATAAGTGATAGTACAGTAAATAGGAAGACCAAATTACTGGATGTTATCAAATAAAACTTTTCTTTATAAAAATCCAGATTCAATTCTATTTAAAGGTTGAAGCAATAAAATAATGTTTTCATTCTTCATTTTTTTTCTTGCACTACTAATTTAACTTAAGATGGAAAGAAACAACGTAGTTTGCTAATTCCATCTTAAATTTTCTGTATTGGACAACAAGTTTCCAAGTAAGTTGATTATTGCTGCAAATAATATGTGTAATTCTGTCCTGGAGAGTTTCAAGGCTTTATAAAGGGCAAAAGGGTAGCTGTGGCAATAATTAATATCTAAATTCAGGGATCTAGTATGAACGAATATGAAACTCAGTACTCACTTGCAGGGTCCGCTTTTTCTTGTCACTTCTTCCAGTCATCTGTAATGATACGGTAACATTTCCAAATTTCAGTGGACACATAATAATACCCTCTAGAGAGAAATCTGAGTAAGTTGAAATGTATTACACCAAAGTCTATAAACTGTCCGTATTACATGTTTCTAAATATTTAGCTAAGTAAATTTTACTCTGCACAAACATTACGTGTGTGTGTGTGTGCGCGCATATGTGTGTGTGTGTATAAAATTTTAGAGCCCAGTCCTTTCCACCACCCTCCGTCCATGCCCCTGGAGAAGTAATGACCAATTGGTTTCATCCTGTTTGTTACTACAATTGATTGGCTGCCCTAAGGTGCTGTGTTGAGAATTTGAAATCTGCATCTGGAGGGAAAGAGAGAGCAGCATTCATGCCAAATATTTGCTCTTTGTCATCCCTGTTTTGGAGCTGTAAATGTTCTCATTGTAGCTCTAAAAAATTTAAGCTTAGCCAGACAGCTGGCTCTTGCAGCACAAACTACCATTTGCCTCACCTGGGAATATATCTCTTCTAATACTTCAAGGAGAGTGTTTTAATCCAGTCTCCAGTGTGCCTCTGAGGAACCCAGAGATTCGTGGCCATGATGATGCCGTCAAGAATACCCTTAAGCATTAAACTGTTTATTTGTCTCTAATGAGTTCTAACCTCCATTAAAGTGACAGCAGTTTCTCCCTTTAAAACTTAGCCAGTCTTTCCCAAACGTTAGTGTACATAGTGTATTAAAAATGTAGGTTTGGGTCCCCATCCCCAGAGATTCTGATTTGGTTGGTCCAGAGAGTGGGGTTCAGACATTGGCATTTTTGTCTTACTCTTTCTGATATAAGTGGTCTGGAGACCATTCTTTGTCATGGACTTAGACTTGCATCCTTTCTTCAATATCATTTTTCCAGTTGGAATTGTTTAGGTTTTAATACTGTCAGTCATAACACCATGGTATATGGATAACACCATAGATAATGATTTTTTGGTTATGCTGTTAACAAGTAATATCTAGTAGTAATATCACCTTAAACCCAGGCTACATACATACATCCATGTGTTTAAGATTTTGTACTGTCGTATAGGCTAGCTTTCTGGGCAATGATCACTAGGAATGCTGGTTTCTCCCCCACCTCCTAATCTCAGACTCAAACTACTTGACATGTAACCACGGGTTGCATACTCCCCTGATTTCACAACCAAAACATTTTCTGAGTCTTCCCAGCCTGAGTCAAGTCCATAAGTGATTTGTCTTTCGTCTTCTCACAAGCTGACCCTCTAAGTCCCGAATGACTTTTCTCAATCTTTTTTTTTTTTTCAGATGTAACTTTACAATTTATTAGGAGTAGAAAAAATATCCTTAGTCAATCTAAATACCTCACTCTTCTGGCCTTGTTCAACTTTTTTTAAATTGCGGTGAAAAAAGCACATAACATAAAATTTACCATCTTCACCATTTCTAAGTATACAGTTCATTAGTGGTAAGTATGTTCACCTTGTTGTATAACCAATCTCCAGGTCTTTTTCATCTTGCAAAACTGAAACTCTGTGCCCATTAAACAACTCCCCATCCTCCTGCCCCATCCTCTGACAATCACCATTCTACTTTTTTCTCAACCTTTTTTTAAATAAGCAAGATATTTGCTTAACCCTTCTCCCATCATGAATGGGTTTATAGGCACTGGCCCTGTGACATAGTGGTTAAGTTCAACACACTCCACTTCGGCGGCCCAGGTTCATGGGTTTGGATCCCAGGCTCAGACCTACACCACTCGTCAAGTCATGCTGTGGCAGTGACCCACATACGAAATAGAGGAAGACTGACAAAGATGTTAGCTCAGGGCTAATCCTCCTCGAGCAAAAAAATAATAAATTTTTTAAAATAATAAAAAAAAGAATGGGTTTATAGTTATTGCCACTTAACTCTCCAAGTATAATCCTTATATCCTGTACTATTATAATTCTCACATGTACAAAGATTTACAATTATAAAGCAATTGTGCTTATATTAAGAGATCTTTATATTGAGATCTTAGAGTGACTGCAAATAAAGAATGTTTTATCCTGGAAGATTTCCACTGATTTACAGGGAAAGATAACTCCAGGTCTCATGGGGACTCCAAAGGGATACTTTGTGCTTATTTGTTTGTTTGTTTATTGAAGGTTTGAGGTTAGAGTTACCAGGGCAATTAGGCTTAAGTGCTGGAATTTCTGTAGATTTTTCCTATGTGCATTCTAGGATTGTTTTCTCAATATTTACATGGTAGATAGGAAGTTTCCTAGAATTTAACAGAGTTAACGTTCATTAAATGATTTCATAATCTAAGCAGCTTTATTAGAAACATAATTTGGGAGAAAATAGGCATAAGTGAAAATGCATTTTCTGTAAATGGAGTGTTTCAAATGTTACTTTCAAAATCGTTTTCAGTAAGAAAAACCTCAACCCAAGAAAGTCTTAAAACTCTTATTTTTTAAAACGTTTTTCTTTAAAAAATTTCTCTTCCTCTGTTATTAAAATTTTTTCAAGAAGTCAATAAAGTTTGAAATCCTGCAAGCAGTATCCATCTAAATAACCAGAATTGGTATGAGTATTATGCTTATGATTTTGACATAGGAAAATATCAACCTTTTCTTGGCCTAAATTATCTTGGAACTAACACAAAAACTAGTTGATCATGATTCTTGGATAATGATAACTGAATCTTTCTTCATTTTATGAATTCAACAATTCATAATATCAATGTATTCTTAAGAATCTTTCAAAGCAATTTATTTAGAATTTTAAATAATTCCATAATCTTTGTAGCACCCCGATTTTTCTTTAATGATCTGCTCCAACATATTGATAATATTTACTTCAAAGAAAATTGTTTAAAATTGAATCTCATTATTCCTTTCATTTCCATTATAAAGTTAGAAATGTTCTTTCAGTAAATAAACATTTTTTGAGTTGAAAAGATTTAGTGGAAGTTGTGCAGCATCTGGTTCAGTAACATACTGAGCAATTACTTTTCTTTCTTTAGTGCTCCCATAAGATCTTTCTTCATCACTCACCATTATCACCCCTAAATCACAGAAATTCGTTTAGCGCCATGCAACCCTCAGGGCACACGCAGCCAGCAACCTAGAACTTACCTGCTCCTGTGTAGTCTCCAGCATAAGCCAGGCACTCATGTTTTGCCAGTATGAATCTATCTAATACAGTAAACTCCAGCCTGAAAATTAACCAAGTTCTGATCCTTTTTTTGAGAATTATTTACCTACTTTATCAATTATAGTATTAAATTTACTTACAATAAAGGATGTCTGATTTATAATAACTAAAACTAGTTTGCATTATTGCTCTTCACACATTATTAAACTGTTATTAAACAAGCATTATTAACTCCTATTTAAGGGATCTTCTGGGTCGTTAGGTAACTATGTGCAATTTGGTTTGTTAATCACCATTTCTTGTTTGATTCATTTTTTTAAAAAAGACCCAAATATTACATTTAATGACATACCAAGGTGGGATTCCAGAAGTACCTTCCATTAAGGTGATTTGCATTCTGACTTGAGACATATTACATAAAATCAACATTTTATTTGATGGAAATTTTTTATATTTTATGTGGAAAAAAGGGATCAATCTTAGGTAAAAACAACTTGATTCTGAAATTAGATTTTCAATAATTCAATTCTAAATGACAAGTTAGTTTTAATAATTTTGTAACAAAATAACTATAAAATGAATGTGAATGCCAAGTTACTAACTATATTTGTGCTATAATTAATAAAGCCAAAAAATTTTAGTTGTGTATTATTTGGACAATTCTTTCAAGCGTTCATGGAATTTAAAGAATCCTAAGGTGTCGCCTTTGCCTTCTTAGTGTGCAGCAATGTGGTAGAGAGGTGAGGGCGCTGTGTTATTGCTCAGAAGCCCTGGCTCTGTGCCTTCTAGATGGGCCCGGGGCAAGTCATCTACCCACTGTGGACCCCAGCTTGCTTATGCATCCATTGTGGGGATTGGATCACAATAGATAATCCCTACGAACCTTTCGATTTCTCTCTCCCTGGAGTCAGTGAAACTTCTCTTAAAGTTACCTTCAACTTCCTTCTGTGGCCTTTTCTCATTTTTCTGCAGATCCTCTTTGTTTTATCTGACATTTATTGACCATCCTTTCCTTCCTGACATCCTTCATATTTAGTTATGGTTGCTTTAGTAAAGTGTTTCAGTGTGCTGTTGTTCTGTCTAATGTGCCCAGTCCTCTTTTTTACCCTGCCACTTAAATTATATATATATAATAAATATATGATATATAATATAGAGAGAAGTAGTATATATACAGAATATAGATAATCTATACGTAGAATTCTAATATATATATATATTTTTTTTTTTTTTTTTGGCCCAGTACACCAAAAGCTTTAAATAGGCAAGTCTTCCACTTCCAAAAGATTTTTTTTTAGACACAGCCTAAAACTTGATTAAATATGTTTAAAATTTTCAACTTAGTTTCCTGTATAAAAATCCTATCTCCTTAACTTGAATTTAAGTTTAAAACCAGAGACTGTTTCTTCCTTTCTTTCTATCCCCTTCTATCCTAGCACTGTGCTGATGACTTAAGTCATCTCTCTTCGCTTAATCACCACTGTTTCTGTTCCTGTTTTGCCTTTGAAATCTAGTTGATTCAGGATCACGGTACTTAACAGACAAATCAAAATGGTGACAAGTCAGAATGAAAGTGATAATTTAAAAACCTGATAAGAAATACTATGTCATTTTATTTCAAAGATTGACTCACGAATTAAGGTGCGGTAGAATATGCGATTCTTTGTTTCCTGCACATCCTAAATTTTACTTCAGAAATATTCTTTCCCTTGCTTAATAGATAAATGATCCTGTTCTGTTCACTCAATGGTTGTTGAGTGGCTGCTCTGTGCCAGGGCCTGTGCTAGGGACTAGAGGTACAATAATTTTACAAAAAAAATATGCCTCTGCCATTAGCTTTAAGTGTGCCATCTTCAAAGTTATTTGATTCAAAGTAGCTTTTGGAGCCCAATCAAACTGTCATTTTTTCACTCAACAGATATTCAACTGATTATCTGCCATGTGCCAGGCAGTGCATTGGTGTATATGAGAAGTGTATTTGAAGCTATCTATTATAAAATGCTGTATATTATTTTCCCTTTAACAATTTATCCTTTAAATATGACTATCTACATTCTCTTATAGTGCACAAAATATATTTCATTGATGCAAATTTAGAGAACTACAGCGATACTATTTTAAATAATAATTGTGTCTTCCCCATTCCAAATCTCTTTTGATGTCCTAGGATGAAAAAAATAATTCTGTTTCATCTCATGTGCTTACTGTATTCAGGTGGTAATGACTTCCTGAGCTCTAGGTTGGAGATGACTGTGCAGTCCCATTCAGGCTCATCAGAAAAGACTGCTGTGATTTCTGTGTGAGCCTGGGGGGTTGAGAGGGCGAGAGGATGAGGAAGGCAAGAAGTAGTGACGTTCATGTCACATATTTGCCCTCTTTGCCGTAGGCTTTTGTATCCATCCTCACTTTAATTTTATTTCACTCTCATCACATATGTAATATCTTCACAAACTCCTTTTCTCCCCACATGTCTGGATTTGCAAAAATCTATCCGTGTTCTCAACTATGAATATCTCATCAATATCTTAGCCAAATGAAATAAGCCTGATTCTACCATGACTGTTAGTAAATTAGAAGTTGTAATAATTTTCACTGTAGATACATTGCAATAAAGAGTCATTAATGGATAAGTTCAATTAGTTACTGGTACAAAAGATTCATTTGTCCTGAAAGTTTTCCAAAACTGGCCATTAATTCTGAAATATTTTCTAATTAAATTAAGTGTAAAAAGAATATGGAATTTTAAATTACAATAATTTACGTATAATTTGACATATTTTTCAAAGTTCTTTCACATACTGTCTCTCATTTCATCCTGATGAAAATACTAATTTAGATTAGTTTAGTTCCGTATCACTAACCTCACTTAACAATGAAGAAAATAGGCCCAGGAAGGTTAAATGATTTGCTGTAGCTCACTTAGCAAGCTAAAAAAATACCAAGGTTTATGAGGAGCCCAGTGCTCGTTGAAGCTTTCATAATAACACTAGAAATTTTAAATGGTAAACTTGAAATCAAAATTTGGTAAAATTAAACACATTTTTATAGCTAATTTAAATAGTTTTTTGAAATGCATTCTAGGTATTTTCCCGTTTTTGTCACATCTTTAGGCTCACTTCTGCACTGTCTACTATTGGTTCTGGCGCTGGCAGAAGGCACATCAAATCATTGGATTGGCGCCCAGTATACACAAACCTCTTGCCTAGATTAAGCCTCTTTGCCTCTAGTTATTGACTCTTTGACCCTCTCTATTCTTGTCTTACTACCTGAGCTCCCCACCTTAGGGAACCTTCCAGAACTTGATCCTAATGACTAGAATAAAGATCCTTTACTGTCCTGTCGACATAAATCTTTTCATGGCATCTGCATTGCAATGTAGCCTTCCAAAGATGTTACTTAGAGAATTTAAGAGATAAAACTACCTCATTTACACAGTAAGTTCAGTTAATAATTACAAATCAACTAGAGAGTTTTTTCTCTACATTCTTATGAACAAGAGATAAATGAGCACGTAATAAGTTGGAAGCAGGCTTTCTCAAAAACTTGTTTGAAAGGGATGTTCTGAGTTTTTATCAGATTAACTCAAGAACCCACATCTTCTTCACTGACATCAGAACAGTGATTATAGTTGTTAACAGTGAAAATTCTAGAGTGCCGAAGTATTCTCATTCGCACACAAACTTTAAGCATGCTCACTATATTGTATTTATTCAATATTCAATAGGATTCAATTTCAATAGGATTAAAAGCATTGTGGTAAAGCTCTGTGGTTGACTAGGAAATTGATTAAATAAATGACTTTGCTGGTCATTCCCAGTTAACCATGGTTTTGTAGCATCACTGAGGAATCAGCAGGCTGAATTCTAAATTCTTACATGCAGATTGAATTTTTCTGTCCCTACGTTTCTGTGGCCATAAAAGTTTCTTATTGGCTCAATCTGCACAAATTATCACAGTTATAAATATTAAAAGATCAATATGCCTAGGATTATCAAGAAAGAGCTTAATAGAAGTTCCACATTCACTTTTTTGCTATAAGAATAAAACAACAATAATTTTAATCCATTTCTTCCAGCCCCTTAAGCAATAGCAGTAATTTCAGCTGTATTTTTAGGTGTTTGGTCCCCCTAGAGTTATCAGGCAGTCTCAGTAGCCTTAGTACAGAATAGTAAAGAGCACAGACTTTTGTGTCAGCCAGTCCTGGGTTGAAATCCAAATTCTGTCACTTATTGTATAATTTTGGGCAAATTATATAACTGCATAGAGTTATTGTGAGAATTTATTCAATCAGCATTCAGCATTACTAATGACTCACTATGTGCTGGGCAATCGTCTAGGTCCAGGGGATGTATCAGTAACAAAACAGATAAGGTTCCTTGCCCTTACAGAACTTATCATCAACCAGAATTTTCTTAAAATTAAATGTCTTAAGATACATGAAGCTGTTAGCACAGTTTCTGTCACATAATAAGCATTTAATAAATATTAATAACATCATTAATTCTTCCCAACCCATTAAATGGATGGTTCCCCCAGAAAGTACAACAAAATTATGCAAAATTGGAAGGGAGACTCCTTTTACCACAGGAACTCTCAGAGCAGAGGCAAGGGAATTTGGCTAGTTATAATCTCTTGAAGCCGTTGTCAGTCAAATACAAAAGCACACAACTGTGTAGGCAGAAACTTCTTGGACAGGAAACAAAAAGCACTGACTTTCATAAAAGAAAAAAATTATAAATTAGACTTCATCTAAATTAAAATTTTCCATTCATCAAAAGACACCATGAAGAAAATGAATAAGCTGTCTACAGACGGGGAAATATCAAAGCGTAGTTTTATTGCTAGAGGAAATCAGAACTGCTTTGTCTCCTTTTTTAGAAAGATGATCGTTAGACCATTTGCATGATTTGGGGACCAGTTGCCCCGCTACCAAAAGGATTACATTCACCTGTTTCCTGGGGTTGGTGTAGGTATCCATAGGGACTTGACAGCCTAGGATTTTCTTGTCTAAATCTGCCATCAGCTTTGGGGTTTTTTGCCTGAAGGAGTCTTTGGAGTAATGTAACACCCTCATTTTATAACAAGTAGGAAAAATATTAAGGATGTCACGTGACTTCTTCAAAGTCATTTAACTAGTCATTTCAGAACTTGAACTAGACCTTATTAAGTGGACCCTCTACTACCCAATGTCCACTTCTCCATGACTTTGCTTCAAAATCAGTGAGAGATAGTATGTGGGCTTTATTCAGAATATTTTTCAGCTAAGAAGCGTTTTATCACCCGTTTATTTTAAAGTTGAAACATTATTATAAGATTATGTTTGTGGGTCAATTATACTCTGAAAAAATAGCTCTTTGATAATTGATATACACTTTAACCCTTAGTTTCAGGATAGTAAGGGAACCAGAATAATTTAGGCCTCAGTTACCGTCAGAAAGAGGCTCCTATAGACTGTCATCTTGATACTGAGCTTTTCCTCATTTCATATCATCTTGAACTATATTTTCTCTCTCTTCTAGCACTTGGTATTCTGTTTTTCTTTGGTACTTATGAAGCTTTAAACCTCTCACTATCTCAGATATGTTTACATAAAACATCATACAACTATCCATTCTATTAATTATGTTGTTTTTATTGTTCACTCTAGAGAAGCAAACAATGTTCTTTAGTGTCATTGAGTTTTTAAAAGGAAAATTTTATAGTTAAAAATCTAGGTTATCTTGTATAAATTTATTGTTTTTGTTTTATAATTGTGTCAATTTATATTTATGCAATTTTTATGTCAACTGTAGCTGTAGCAGCAATAGTGACGTGGCTTAGGAGTTTCAGAACATTGCTTTTTTTTTTTAACTCATTAAGTATGTGCCTATGCTTTTCCTTTTCAATCATACTGAATTTTTAATGTGCATTAAGAAGCCATTATATGAGATAAGAAATGGCAATCTGAGGGAAACAAAAACATTCGTTCTTTTATTCAACAAACACTTATTGAGTTCCTCCCGTAGGCCAGGCATTGTGCTATGGAAATTGCTTACTTTTTTCATTTTTTTCCCTCTAATCTCAGGTGGAGACGAGTTGTAAAATTATATATTTTATATGTTTTTGTATGACATGTGGATTTAAGACAACATAAACCTTTGGTGGGTTTGAGTTGGAATTACAAAAAGAAATAAATTGGAGAAATAATTATCTGGCTTTTGATTACAGTTTTAATTCTGCCCATAATACTTGTCATCCTTTGTAGATAAATTCTATTCAGGATATTACTATTTTCTTCTCAGAACCAAGAGAATTTTTTCACTGATTTATTGTTAGAATTGTCAGCAATGAGGTTATTTCTTAGGAAATTGGGAATTCATTGGATATTTTAACTCTGAATGTAACCTCTTTAAAGTTGGTGAACACGTGGCCCCTTAGATTTGAAGTGGTGAGGTAATCCTTTATAAATTAGGCCACAACCACTAGCATTCAAAATGGTTTTAAAATGTGATATACTATATATATATATACTTGATTATGCACTAAGTAGCATAAGATAAAATCTTTTCTTCCCACCCAAATGTTTTAAGTTCATCAGTCTCCTTAAGATACTAATGGAGTACTACAGCTCTACTAGTACTCACTCATCCTTGGTGAACCAAGAAAAGAGTGAAGGCCATACTGCCATGATTACTTTTAAGTAGAATTTGAGCCAAGTTTGTATTGCTTTTTTTATGCCTGTATAAATTAGAATTTTCACAATGATAAATCTGACTTGGAAAACTTTTTCTGTTCTAGAATACTTTTTAAACATAAGGTATTTTATATCCTTTCTTAGAGCTGATACATTTAGTGTGGTCCATAAAAGAATTTGTCTTGTTTCTCCAGTAATAAAGAACCTGTTCTGGTTCGGTGCCCTGATATAAAATCCATGTCCTCTGTAGAGTATTTGTTAGTCATGGGTCCCGTTCTAGAGTATGTTTCTCTCTGTGGGAAAAATTGTGTGAAGGGAGAAATTTTGAAATGAAAAAAACAAAAATGCCACCCAACCTCTGATGCTTCAGCAAGAATATTGTGTTTAGTAGTAATACTTTTTAACATTTTGTATTAGGGTATAATTTACATACAGTGAAATTTTCAGATCTTAATGTACCATTTAGTCAGTTTTGGTGAATATCAAAACACAGAACATTTTTCTCACCCCAGAAAGTTCCCCATGTACCCCTTCCCAGTCCACACCCACACCCCCCCCCCAATCCTGACTTCAAAAGCAATCACTGATCTGATTTCTGTCACCATAGGTTAGTTTGTCCATTCTGGAATTTCATATAAACTAAAATATTTTTTGTATTTAGCTCTCTCACTCAGCCTAATAGTTTTGAGATCATCCCTGTTGTTAAGTTTATCTGTAGATAGTTCCTTTTTATTGCTGATCATACTTTTTAAAAACAGGCAAGAAATAAGCACATCCTCCCTGAGTATCTTAACTGACACACAACTACTATTAAAATCATGGCAGCAAACCTGTAGTAAGAATGGAGGGGACAAAATACCCTCAAATATTAATATTAAATGATAGTACTCCTAACATTCAAACAACTCTCCCACCTTAATTAATGTTATATTATATGCATCAAGAGGTACTCTTTTGGGAGACTCTAAATTATTCTATTTAAAAACAGAGATACTGGGCAAGTGCACTTCAGCAATTGCGATGGCCATAGAACTGTCGTCGTTTACTTCACTGTATAGTTCTGCCTTGACCTCACAAAGCAAATGTGAAAAATAATTCCAGGTGAGGAGATACTTCTTATGATATCTCTATTATCAGAACATGCTGGAAGGAATTCTCTTATTGTTTATGAGTTTGGTGATGCCTGGGGAGCTTTTATGCTCTCTTAAAATTATATAACATAGACATTATGAATTCAGTTTATTAGAAACTCACTTTGATCCATAATTTATGTAAATGAAAGGAGAGTAGGTACAATGAAACCAACATCCAGATTGCGTTTTTGTTTTTCTGAAAGTCCTAATTGAATTTACCTAAATTTTGCATTTTAAGCAAAGATTCATTGAGATTCTGTGGAACGGTTATAAATTTAAGCAAAGATTATACTGTGATTTTAGCAAGCCATAGTAAATTTGTAGATAGATAGATCTACAAATAGATCTAAGGGGTGAATTTTTACTCTCTGCTGTTGTCTTTTTCAAGAGAATTCTATTCTTACCAATAAGAAGTCTGAATTTTGCCATAAAGAAAGGAGAGAAGATTGAGCTGGCCTTTGGCTAGTCCATCTCAGTCCTTACCATCTCCACCTTTAAGATTCTAAAATAAAGAGCTGCAGAACCACTAAGTCACATACCAACAGCATCACAACAGGCACTTTCAGTGTTTATACAACTATTCTGCAAGGGAAAGAAAAACCATATGGTACTACAGTGCTTGTATCAGTTCTACAGAAAAAGGAAGGCACTCAAATGAAATGAGAAGAATTGCCAGATTACCAAGAGAATATTAATAAAATTTTAGATTATTCCCAGAGTCCCTCTCATCTACTTATTTTCTCCTTTCTTTTGCCTTTCTGCCTACCACTAAATATGTGTACTTTCTCCTCCCCTCTCGTACTTATTTTTCTCCTTCTTGTTGTTAGTGCCCATTGAGTCAATTCCAACTCCTAGCAACCCTGGAGTGACCCTGTGGACAGCAGAGCTGAACCCTGCCCCGTCTTTTTGCGCCATCCTCTCACCTTCTGGCGCTATATCAGACAGTGTTCCACTGCTATTTACGGGGTTTTCATGGCCAAGTTTTTGGAAGTGCAGGTGGCCAGGTCCTTCTTCCTAGTCCATCTTAGTCTGGAAGCTCTACTGAAACCTTCCACCATGGATGACCCTGCTGGTATTTCAAATCCCAGTGGCATCACTTTCAGCATCATAGCAACATGCAGCCTCCACAGTACAACTGATGGATCAGTGGTGTGGTTCCCTGACTGGGAAACGAACCTGGGCTGCGGCAGTTAGAGCACCAAACCTTAACCACTAGACCGTCAGGGCTGGTTTATTTTTCTCCTTCTGGTTCCTAAATTATTTTACCACATTCATATTTCATTCTGATAATTCCAAAGATACTGAAATGAAACCTCTCTTTAACGTGGCCTAGCTTAGTGTAGAATTTGGCCTAAGTCTTATTTCTCATAAAAAGGCAGTTACATTTGAATTACCAAGAGAATCTCCTTAGTGTAATTTAACCCATAAGGAAGACTTGCAGTACTATCATACTAGGACTCAAGGATATATGTTCTAAACTATAAAGTCGATTAACTTCCTTTAAGCAGTATGCTTGAATTCTCTAAGCAGTTCATCATCATTTTAGTTGTAATTAATTTTAATTAACTGCCAATAATGTTTATTGCCATGTGGAAAAAATGAGAATATGGCCCTTGTTCCCATTTGAGTATGAGTAATGATACCAGTTTAATGTTAGAAGGGTAAAGAAGTCTAAAGTTGTGAAGTACAGAATTATAAGCCTGATTTCCCAGTGAGTACACACTGCTTGAAAGGTTTTGAAAAGTCCTAGTTTAGCAGAAATTAAAGCTGATAGGAAATCATCTTTCTTCTCCCCATATATTTATGGTTCTGGCTAATAAAAATTAGATTTTTGCTTCCTAGTTTTGGAATTAATAATGTTTTTGTTACTTCTCAGTCAAAATGTTCTAATTAATAGTGCTGTTTTTATTAACATGGGCAGCAAGTTAAATTAGAGATTCAAACTTAATACCATTATCATTTGTTTTTCTACTGTGTGATTTAAAACCATAACTAATTTTTACAAGAAATAATTTGAGGGGCCGGCCCAGTGGTGCAGCAGTTTAGTTCCCGCTTGGCAGCCCCGGGGTTCGCGGGTTCGGATCCCGGGCGCCTGTGGGCACACTGCTTGTCAGCCGTGCTGTGGCGGCGTCCCATATAAAGTAGAGGAGGATGGGCACGGATGTTAGCCCAGGGCTAGTCTTCCTCAGCAAAAAGAGGAGGATTAGCAACGGATGTTAGCTCAGGGCTGGTCTTCCTCACAAAAAAAAAAAAAGAAAGAAAGAAAGAAAGAATTTCACCTTCCTCCCTTTAAAATTGGAAATGAAGTCGTGAATTGTGCTTAATTGATAAGACCCATTCTTTAGGAGACACGGCCGTGTGCAGCAGTGGGAGTGGAGCAGACTCCTAGCAGCTAATTTTGCCAACAATATAAAGTATTATAATATCCACACTATGTTGACATAATTTAAATAGATTTATTCAGGATTTATAAGGCTTTACATGATATTGTTGCAAAAGAAGGGATAATGGTGTTTTCAAGAAAACTTTTAATACTCACAGTTGTTTAAGAGTTCCAGATCATCAAAATTTATCAGTTTATCCTTTTTTCTTAAAAATAAAATATATTTTGAATACTATACAGATTCCCATCACATCAGAGGAGGATCCAGTTAGCAACATAGAATTTTAGAGCTGGAAAAGACTTTTGACATGATCTAGTTTAACCTCAGCATTCACCTAGTTCACTAAAACCCCTGTCGTCTCAAGGATCTTATCCTTCCTGCACTAACTTCCAAAAGTTTGGAGGATCGTTAGTCCCCAATTACTTTTGCTGCATATGCGTAACCGTCCTTCCATTCCCTTCGATGTTCTCCATGTTCATGCTAACGGTTGCAGATGTGAGGATTATTTCCTTGATTCTTTATACCCGAAGTAACTTAAGAAAAGAATAGTCAATCCTATGCAGAAGCACAACCTTTATTTTAATATTTGGCAAAAGGAAAGGTGATTAATTGAAAGTTTTAGGAGTAGTTGTAGTAACAGTCAATCGTGTCATTGATCCTCTGGAGGACATGTACCATATGGGCTTTGCCACAGTGATTGGAGAGTGAGTAATACTACTCTTATTTAATACGAGTATCACTACCTACTCTTTAGTCATAGAGAAGCAAGAGCGGGGAAGCACAGCTTTTCAGTTGTGGGGCGAAGGTGGAGGGATGGAGGATTAGGGGTGGGGAGTGAGGGACAGCATGTTGTTTGTTCTGTTTTTTCGATCCCATTTCTCATTCATTAAGTCAACAGATATTTATTTTGCATAGAGCACAAGCGAAACACTCTGCTAGGTCTGGATGCACAGCAGACAAGATCCAGTCTTTGGCCCCAAGGAGCATATGGTATAGACACATAGCATAGGGCAATGCTAGATAACTGCCTACAGAGCAGAGAAGACACTTGAGATCTCCAAAGACCCTGTGGAGCTCCACCACTGTGCAAGCAATTGATTCACTTGCCTTCCTCACGGGGATACAATGAGAAATAACTTTTATAACTACTTGTGGGGCATTTTGGAAATGAAAAGTGCTAATAAAAGAGCTGAATAACAGAAAACAAGATTTAATTATGTGGGAGGAACAGTTCTCATAGGTCTGTTCAGTACTTCTGTCATCACTATAGGACTGCTACCAGGGAAAAGCTAAATTAGGTAAATACAGTTGCCTCATTTTTGCAAAGTCAAGAGAATATCTGTGTTAGCAGGAAAGATTGTGAAATTTTATTTTATTTGGTTTGGGGTATTACACGAGCTAAACATAGTTGGAATATCACATATAGTGTGAAGTTTCCACACATCTACAGCTTCTATTAAGAGTATTCTGCATTTCAATGTTTATTTCAAGTATTTAACAGTTTTTAAATGCTGCCACTATCCAAGATTATTGTTTACCAACAAGGATTATGTTCTCATACTCAGAAACTACTGTTTAAACTATATTTAAATTGTATAGGATGAATATCTGTCCTTTCTGTGATTAACCTATCAGTATGTTGGTTCTGGGGGAGTTTTTATTAGTGATTTATCATGCCTGATCCTTTCTGATTTTACTTATGTTTTTAAAGTTTGTTAGTTCTCTCAGAGGACTAGGACATCAATTTATATCCCATTCTCCAGCTTCAGAAGGTGAAGAATTTATAGAATTGGGCATTTCTTTCATATGTTTTTATGTGGTCATTCTTACAGCAAGATTGAGATTCTCAAACTGTAGGAAAAGGAACCAGTCCTTTTTTGATTGTCATTTAATGTTCCATGACTATGAACTAATCCTAATTTTTGTGTGTGTGTGAGGAAGACTAGCCCTGAGCTAACATCTGTTGCCAATCCTCCTCCTTTTTTTTTTTTTTTTTTTGCTGAGGAAGATTGGCCCTGGGCTAACATCTGTGCCCATCTTCTTCTACTTTATATGGGACGCCACCACAGCATGGCTTGACAAGCAGTGCATCGGTCTGCACCTGGGATCCGAACTTGCGAACCCCCGGCTGCCAAAGTGGAGTGTGCGAACTTAACTGCTATGCCACTGGGCCGGCCCGGAACTAATCCTAATTTTAACATTAGCACTGTTATATTTTTAGCAGCATTTTTCACCCCAATTAAATGAGACACTACGCCACAGCATTTAGCCTGTGGCAAAATAGAAGACTGATAACCTGTCATTGAAAATCATGATCTTACATCTCTCTTTCCTCTGAACAATATAATCTTTTTGGTCTCAGTTTATGAGACCATTCTCTAGTTTAACTTCCTCACACCAAAACAACAAAAATATTAAAAATTTAACCTCATGTGCATGCCATTTATTTTAAAATATATATTAGTATAATTATTACATGTTAAAGGGGTCTTCATTTTTTATTGTCTTCCCCTGATTTACCAAATTAATAATATGGAGAACTTCCACACAGTTCCTTATTATTTTAGTGGCTCCCGTACACTGGTGCTTTGGTCTCTAATGTCCTTTTGTCCTTATTATATTATCTCTGTACATCCATTTAGCGTTTCTCTTTAGGGATAAAGAGATAGAAGCATGAAAATTAATAACCCAGGCATCAAACATTTTTGCTGTGCTTAATAAGAATGAACAATTAAGGCTAGGAAACTTAGTATTTAATACTGTTTTCAAAACTTGATTATTACATATGTTGTCACTTCAGTGATTGAAGAGAGTAAGTATAATATGTAGTCAGATAAAAACAGGATGACTAAACTAATGTTTAAAAAAAAATGATGTCTGTGCATTGCATGATGTCTGTGCATTACCAAAATTTGCCTAAATAAACTCTCATGATGTTTTCAGATTTTATGGGAATGCTTTGGCTATACTTGGATTTGAATCTTCATAATGACAAAGGTTCTTAACAGTTATTTTTTTAAAACACACTATGCTGCTTTTAGAAAGTTATAATTCATCTTCCTGCTTATATTTGTGCTCAGTTTGTGAAACTGTACTATATTATGAAAAAGGTAAAACTTTATATACACTTAGATTGTGAAAAGTAGCATTGTGTGCATTTTTTAAAAATTGGTAACTTGTGGCACTTTGGTAAAGGAATGTGCAATTATAAAGGTTTATGCCATTAAAATTTTTTTTTAATTTCCAGGAATTGCTCTTACTAGGCTTTAGATTCAAAACCAAACCCAATTTGAAGACTAGCACTTTTTTCCTACTAGTAGTTTCTGTTTTTCTAATTATGTAGAACATTTAACTTAAACCATTCTTTGCAATGAGTTTTAGCTTTCCTTCTCCATCCTAATCTCAAAAACCTTTAATTTAAGGAACATTTTAAATTAATCCAGTGGTAATTAGAAAAGCATTTTAGGTACCATGGCCATTTAATCTGGTGCCTGACTTTAGTAATTTTCTGATAAAAACAACTAAATTCTTGAAAAAGAATATTCAAACATTTTAGTGTTTACTGGTTATAACCAATTGAGTAGTTGATGTCTTTATAGTTATAATTTCTCTTAAAATCTGGAGCTGCCAAGACAACTAAGTACACAGCTGTGCTTAAAATACCCCCATATCCTCCAAAGAGAAATGACAAGAAGAAATAGAATTCTGTATGATTAGGCTATTATATGTACTTCTATTAGGTTACCAGTATTTTATTATGATACATCCATGGGTAGTAGAAGCAAAATGAAAATAAATATCAATGCTTTAACATTAGATGTTGGCATCAATAAGGATTACGCATAAGCTATTGCAATAAAAAATATTCGTTGTGCCTGTATTGGAAGAATTCACTTAGATTTTCTATGGCCTTTTTCATTTAAGGCTGCACAATCATTTTAAATGTAAAGACAACAGAATATGTGAATGAATGAAAAGATGGCCCTGTTTGCCATGGGATTAAATATTCTGTTGAATTTTTTGAGGGGCATTGGCTGCTGCATATTGTGACATAAACTAGATTGTTCACAAGCCACATGTGAGTCTTATGTACAAATCACAGCATTTAGAAATTATACATCTTTCCCTTTCTTCACAAAATGATTTAGAATTTCCAATTCAAATTTTATTTTAAGCTGTTAATTATTAAAAATTCTCTAATTTGGATTAAAAGATTAAATGAAATAAGGACTATGAAAGAATGCTAATTAATAGCATAACCCCATAAACTATCAAACTTCTGATAATGTTAAGTTTCTTATAAAGCCTTAAAATATTTTAGTGAAAAATTAATTACCTGGAAATAAAGGCACTTTATTACCTTGAACTAGCTATTTGTCTGTATAGTATTTGCCTAAAATCCCATAAAATATTCTTTATCCTTTTATAAATTTATCCTACTTATGTGTTTTTCTAAAGTTTCTTATAATACAAAAGCTTCTATATAATACAATGTAATAATTCAAACTATTTTAACTTAGAAAATTGCATTACATAATTTAACCAATGAACAACACAGAAATAAAACTCAAGAGTAACAAAAGTGATAATGGCAAAACTCTTAGTCTAACTTAGTCTACAATCATTTGAGATTAAAGTGTCATAAAATTTGAAGACTTTTTCACTGAGCAATTTTTAGACAGCTTTTATTTATTTATTTTTTTAATTTTGTGTGTGTGTGAGGAAGATTAGCCCTGAGTTAACATCCGTTGCCAATCCTCCTCTTTTTGCTGAGGAAGATTGGCCCTGAGCTAACATCTGTGCCCATCTTCCTCAACTTTATATGTGGGACACCTGCCACAGCATGGCTTCATAAGCGACGTGTAGGTCCACGCCCAGGGTCTGAACCTGCAAACCCCAGGCTGCCAATATGGAATGCGCTAACTTAACCACACCACCAGGCCAGCCCAGACAGCTTTTATTTTTTAAATCTTATTTTTAATTAGTGCTACCTTGTGGTGAAATGTTGGTCAAATATAAAGGCAATCAAAACTATTAAGCCAGGCTGCTATAACTCAATTTTGTGTTGGTTGATTTTTTTTTTTTAATGTAACCCTAAAACATTAAGAAATCAGTTTTGTTTCTTCTGTGCTCAAGTCAGCCGTGCCTGGTGAATTACCAAATTTAAATCAGTAATGTGGATGTGCCGTATAGCTCTTTCCTCTTCAGAAAATTAGTAGTTGGTTTATACAATACAATGGATTTGGTTCAGCAGAAAAAGCATAGGATAATTTTTTTTCAAAACTTAAATTTTTTTCTCAAATTAAACCTTACATCTTTCTGACGTTTATCAGGTTAGGCTAAGTTTTTTCCAAGAATGTTTTTCAACAGAAGGGTATTTCAAAACGAACAAACTTTGCTTTCTTTTTCGTTTGGGGGCAGTTCACTTAAGTAAATAACGTATTTCTATAATTTTACTTACTTTTAATTCTGTCTCTCCGGGGGCCGTTTTTCTATCCTAGTTTTAAATGTTTTACTAAATGTAAATGCTCCTTCGTAAACGCAGTCATCATTACATGGTACAGAAAGGAGTCATGTTTATTGGAAGTCTACTCTTAACCCAGGAGAAACTAAAGATAAATCCCATGTCAATTCTTTGGTTTGTTTCATTGTTTTCTTTTTTAAATAAGATATAATAACCCAAAGGTGTGTTAATGTCATGGCATGAACAATCTTAAATGTAGATCTATTGAGTATTTTGTGATGCTGAGTAACAGACTTTTCTCAAATCTCTGCGATGCTAAATACTTTCCTTAGAAGGTTTTGTTTAATGTTAGATTGTTGTTTCTGAAAGATGTTGGTCCTAGTGGGATTTTTAAAAATTGGGAAAACAAATAAATGCATGTATTACAAGTATAGAAATGGTGAATTGTAAACTTACCATATAGTACTGATTCTATTTTCAAAAATGTTTTGCTGTTAAATATACACAACATAAAATTGCTGCCGTACTGTAATTGAGTACTTTTTCCTAAATGACCCTGTTATCACTATTCCAGAATTAGAAGTTGGGCAGATGCATGATTAATTCATGTGTCTGCATAGATGCTTCAAGGTATATTCTTCTCTTGATGAGTAAAAACATTTTTTCCTTGGCATCAATGCATTGAGATCCGAATATACCTGTATCCATTACTACACATTTCTTATACAGTATCTTCTAATATGCCAAAATTGGCCTAGACACAACTTAAAATTGAGGGTTTGTTACATGTTTTCTAACAGAAAGGTTTTCAATGATATTCATTATGGGTGTGTACTGTGAAAATAGTGAAACTCCCTTTAAAATTTCATATATGCTAAATTTAAATTAATATTTTTTCTTTAGCTCACAAATTACCCTAAATCCAGAGAGAATATCAACCTTTTTCACTGTTGTCAAATCCAGCCTCAGGAACAGCCCTATGACACTACAAAAACAGTTGAGGAATAAGGAATAAATCTCTTATGTTACACTTCAGAACAAAGGCACTTGGTGAAGGAAATGAGACGAAGTTCATCGAGAATGCACGCTTCTGTACTTGACATTCCTCCACGGAAGGGAAGACAAGTGTCAACACCATTGGCATCATTTTCAAACTGATCTTATGTGGAATATCTTCCACTACACTGGAGTCCTTCTTCACTCTGTCAGGTTTTTTGTTTTGTTGTTGTTGTTTTTTTTAATTCATCGAGCCTTTCAGTTTTCAAAAGACCATTTGTCAGCATTGAGGTAGAGAGACATAGATTTGAAAATACTTTCTTAAGAGATCATGTAACTATATAACTCTGAATTTGAAAATTGAGGAGGAGGGATCATTTCAACCCACTGCCTCTCACAAGAAACATGTTTTTAAATCTGTAACTGCTTTAGTGTTAACAGGGTACAAAGTGTTTTTTGTCCTGTATTGTACTTGAAAGGTTCTCATTGATCAGTGATTGTATTGTACCGTCGGAAAACAAGTCATACATTGCCTTGTATTGTTTATAATAGACCACACCGCGTACTACTTCAGTTTCATGTTCCAAGTTTTTCAGTGATGCATGTTAACAGTTAGGTCCTAAAATACTGTGGTGCTAATTCTTCCATATCCAATGGTGCTTTTGTGGATGCTAACTGCACACATGCGGAACAAAGCTTGAAGTTTAAAACTTTCCTCCCTTCCTCTGTTTATATGAAGTAAAATAAAATAACTTGAACTTGTCTCAAAGTATCACTGACAATCTAATAAACTGGTTTATATGTGTAACTGTACATTAGTTTGGATTCTCTATTATTTTTCAGAGAACAGATTAGTTCTACCGGGCCCTCATATCGACCAAAAGTAGATCTTATTTCATTTGTGCCCCAAAATTTGTGGTATCTTTAGGAGTTTAAATCCAGTTGACTTGGTTTCTAAAACAAGTTTAGATTACATCTATAAAAACTAGACCTGCCAGACCTGGAAATAAATAAGTTGAGAAGACCAAAACTGTGCCGAGTGCCTTTGTCTATTTTAATATTTATTAATAAAGTTTTATCGTCTGGTTGAGCCATGGGATAACATTTGCATGGAAGCATGTATGCCTTCAAAACCTTTATTGCAATGAAAATGACATCGAAAAGGCCGTTCCTATATGCTGATATTTAAAGTTCCACTCCACATATATGAAAATAAGGACAAAAAAATCAAACTGGAATTTTCCAGGACAAACTGATATCACATGCCAGAATGGCTTAATAGATGAGCCCCTGCAGTGGTTTTATTGGATTTTTAATTTTAGCATCTGCGCTAAGAATCACAGCATCAGGACAAGTGAAGCTGCTATCCCCGGGGGGCACAGGGCTGTTTCTCCTAAGCCAGAGGTAATTCAATATTAAGGCAGTGTGCAAATTTGCATTCTGACCTTGGTATTTTGCCTAACCCTTTGGTAACTTTAAATTTAAAAAGAAAAGATCAAAATAAATCTAGTAAAGCTCCTCAAGCAACAATCATTGATCTCAAATAGAAGATGGTCAAACCCATCAATCTAATCCAGTGGGTCCGACGACTGAAATGACATTTCCATACTACTGTGGTTCTTTATTATGTCAAGAGTGTAAGGTACAGTAATTTTGCCTCAAATAGTTATTAAATCGTGTCTAACTTCTAACATCAGAAAATGAAGTTTAGAGAATAGAGCCATATGAACACTGGGCATCTCTGTGACTATCTTGAACAAATGCAGTATTTACTAATCACAGCATCTCCCCCAAGATATTTCTACTGTATATTTTTGTAACTACAGGATTCCATTTTATGAAAACTGGCAAATAATAAACGTGCTACAAAATGATTCCAGGTTTTCTTTAATCAAAAAGAGAGAGAATGTAGGTAGGTCTATGAATGTTTTAGAGTATCTTTATTTCTGTGGTACTATTTTGCCTGTTAATCGAAAGGAAAGTTCTGATTTTATGAAAGAATGGGAGAATAAATAAATTGCTTTTGGGGGAAAAAAAATCTACTTTTTAATCTACATGAAAAGCTCTGTAACTTTTATCCCCATAGTCAACCAGATTTATGTATGACTGTTCACCATAATGTTTGTCCCACCTAAAAAATTATTCTCACAAATTTTTTATCAGGTTTTTTTGGTATGAAATTATTTTAAAAACTCATCAGCCTTTTATAACTAAAAAGTAACACAATGAGTAATACAATGAGTACACTTTGTAAGTTGGTTCATTTATGAAAATAATGTAGTCTCTCATTAAGTGAAACCATCATTGAAGTTTTTTAAAAGTTACAAAATTATATTTGTCTTTTACAGAATTACATATAAGTTCATCAGCATTATTTTAGTATGTTGCATTTTCTGTTCCTTAATAATTTTCCTTGGAGATATTAAGCTTAAGGTGTCTTCTGTAAATCCTTTAGTGAGAACACTTCCAATAATGATCCAAGTGTTCTCCATGGAAGAACATCTTTTAAAATATGTTTCATGTACATTAAAAGCCTAACCTTACTCATCTTAGGGAACTAATTTTTCTCATCAGAAGTTGCTTTGAGTTTGAAAATGGCCAATAGTAATAATATTGACCTTGTTTTAAAAAAAAGAGCCAATTTATAGCCTAGATCATTTCAGATTTGTCTTCATGTGTTCTTTCCAAAACTGTTGGAATAGGTGCATACTGAGTTCACACTAAGGCTAAAGTCACTTTTCTTACCCCCCACTTTATTCTTGGGGAAGTGAAAAGACTCCTAGAAAATAACCAAAAAGTAGTATAATTCAACACAAGAACAAATGAGTGATAGTTCATACGACTAAATAACCCATAAAATACAGAGAGCACAGCACTACACACATTCTCCCAAAATGGTCCCTTATGTTCTGTGAGTGGCAGCTAAAGCTTACCTTTTTGCAAAGCATACTGTTTGCCATGATAAAAGACTTAGCAAAAGACTGGCTCAAGAAGATTAAAAGGACTCTGAAGGAAAGTGTTGGCCCTCAGTTTTGTGTATTTAGAAACTCAGTTTTGTGAGTTCATCCTGGATAAATACACAAGAGATTCCTTTTAAACAGGATCATAAAGACAACACCTTGAACATCAGATATCCGAGGGAGTAAACAATTAATTTATGACAAAAAATAAAGTGTTACTCATGCAGAGTAGGATTAACAGGAAACTGCATAAGAAGTGGACTTCACATTTTGCTTTTATACTTTTAAAATTATTTAATGATAAGCATGTATCATTTTTATAATTTTAAAAATCATTTTTTAAAGGAAAGAAATAAATGCTAGAAAGATTAGAATACCTATATCAACTGGTTAGTACATTCTCTTTCTAGTAGGAAAATTTACTTATAAAACCTAATAATTAACATCAGACTGTTGACAAGTATAAAATCAGACTTGATAAAATAAGTAATATTAATGAATAGCATCATGTTAGGACGGGCTCCATGATACAGACCCGCCAAGGACACAGAAATAATCACATCAGCTCATCAGAAAAGTCACCCCAAGTCAGAGATGGAGATCACTAATGAATCCTTATACTTCGAATCTTTTTTTCTAGATTTCATGTGACACCATCTTTTGGTATGAAAATGTTATTGCTTATGTAGTATAATTAAACCAGATATTATCTTATATTGATATATTACTATCACTTTAGGCTCCTTAATGATATAATACCATTTTGTAATTATTCTTCATAAAGCATTATCATTATTCATATAAAATTATGTAGTCACTATACATTATTAAATCGTATCATCTAATCATATCATTATTAATGATCATTATTAATCATTAACCATTTTCATTAATCATTCACTATCATCGTGAATATCATTCATCGTTAACAAAAGTTTCACACACAATACCCCCTCTGACCATGACCCTTTTTGATAGAGGTTTTGGGAACATCCCAATTCAGGAGTAGCTACTAATGAAAGATCAAGACCCTCCTCCCTTGCCTTCATGGCGGACCTTGCTAATCATGGCACTCTTTACAGGGGACCAGATACAGCCCTAGAATCTTAACTCAGCACTCCTGGCAGCCCCCACCAGTGGATTAGACTTAGCCTACAAGATTGGCATATTTGCCGTTCTGCCTTAGAGGCCCAAAGGCACCTATACAAGCCATCTGTCTAGGTCCTCCAGGAAGCAAGTGCTGAGATGGGATTAGATATGCAAGAGATTTATTAGAGGAAATGCCAGTGAGGGAAAATGGAGAAGAAGCTGGTGGAGAGGCCATCAGACTATGATGCAGGTCTGCCCCCTGTGACAGAGAAGAAAGAAGAAACTAGGGAGGGAGGGAAGAAGAGAGTAAGGAGTTACTTCTTAGACTTCAGTGCACTTCTAAGAAAGTTTCAGCCATGTCTATGGCAGTTCTGAGCCAAAATCGCCCTTCAGAAGAGGCCAGCGTCTTAGAGGTCCGGGCCTGCTTGGTATCCTCTGCCATTTGCTGGGAGCAGCCTAGGGAAAGCACAGCCTCAGTGCAAACGTGGTGATAGATTTCAGAGCACAGCAGCTGGTCTGTGGGTCAACTATGCTCCCTGCAGGAGGAAATCTGAGAGATGCATTTTCATGGCCACCACAGGCTCCTGTTTGCACTGCACAGATCTACATCTCCACCTAAGGTGGAAGAGCACTTTCTCCATGGTCCCCACAGGCCTTTCTTCCTGAGGAAAAAATTCAGACAAGGGAAGTTAGTGGGATAAAGCACAGCCCCTGGTGCTGCATTTGCTCTCAGGGCCACAACTGGAACTCATCCTCTTCCTCCTCCACCATCCATTATAAAACACCCCTCACCCTCAGCTCTCACCTTGGCAGGACTCAGTGGCTTACCTGGTGGCGTGATTCAAACTTTCATTTCTGAAGGGTCTGATCTCTTGATAATCATACTCTCCTCAGGCTGTGCAGGGCCTGTTGCACAGGTCCATTAGCAGTTAACAGGGGCAAGGAAATTCCAAGAGGCTGCCTGAGTGGATAACATGGGTTCCACACACATTCCTCCCTCCCTGCCCCCATTGTTTAAAAGCAGCATTATCTCCTCCTACTGATCAGGGTTAATTATCCCTGCCATATGGTGACTCCTCTCCTAACCTGCTTGCTCCTAGGAATACAGAGTCCAGAGTGCCCTGGCAACAGCTGTAACTTGTAGTTCAACAGATCCTGGCTGTGACCCTCGGCAAGAATGTGCCCCATTTGGAGACCAGAACCTCCAACTCTGCAGAGCCCAGAGCTGCAGAGACAGGGATCACAGACTCCCCCAGGGGGTCATTGCTAGTGATGGTGAAGAAGAGCAGAATATGCCACCCCAAAACATGCCACTTTGGCATATTGATTCGAAATAGCCAGTGCAAAAAGACCACCCTGAGCCTCCTTTGTCCCCCCAAAGCAGGAAATAAATCTCCCAAGTGAAGTTATCCTTCCTATACCAGGTGGGTAGAAGGCATCCTTATCACCAGAGATAGAGAATCCAAGGCTGAGAAGGCTGTATAAACCTTGTCACTTCTTCACTAATTTGCTACTCCAAGCCCAAACCCCTTGGTTTTGTCAATTCTTCACAGATTTATTGATTCCTTTTCTAAAAAGTATAAAAGCTGCCTGCTTTGGTCACTTCTTGGAGTCTCATATTTTTATGGGCTCCTGTATGTACAAAATTAAATTTGTTTTTCTCCTGTTAATCTGTCTTATGTCAGTTTAATTATTACATCAGCCAAAGAACCTAAAAGGGAAGAAGAGAAAAGTTTTGCTCCCCTACAATGGTAAGTGAGACTACTCCTGCTTCCACCTCTTGATTCCCAGATTCATATATCTTCCTCTTGAGTGCACAGCACTATATAGAGGTCTCTCATTATATGATTTCATGCATATAATGCATCTTGAAGGATGGCACACTATGCTTTCAGAGTACTGTCTCAAGTTGACACTTCAGCTATGCCTCTAAAGACTGTTTCTGCATTCTATGAAGTTGGCTTCTTCTGGATGGTGTGATATTCATGTCATAGGTCTTCTCCATCCACCTCCTTCAATGTGAAGTGGGTCCCCTGATTAGATGCCTCTGTCTCTGCTACCACAGCCACTCTGTTCTGAGGTGGCTGATGGCAGTCTGACACACGTCAGTTGGCCACGTCATTTTGTCTACTTAGTTGTTCAGTGCTTCTTCCATGGTGGATACCTTCTGGCTGACAGTAACATGTGAAACAAAACTCTTCACAGTTATGCCTACTCTCATATGTCCATCTGCCTGCCTCTACCCCGCACTTCTTTGTCCCAATCTTCCAATCCATTTTCTTTCAGGCCCCTGACCAGATAGCCAGTCCAATGACCACTGCCCAGGAACTGTAAATATTCTCACCTTGGGTCATGTCTTCCATATAGTGGATGACCAGCTGCACTGCTTGCAACTCTGCCCATTGGGAAGATTTTCCATCTCTACTGTCTTTCAAGGCCACCCCACCCATTTTCAGCTTGCACTCCCATACCAAGCTACCTTATCCATAAACCAAGCTCAGGATTTTTCTTCCTCCTTCATCCGGTTGTCAAGTACCCATATGTCTATCAGTGTGAGATGGGAGAGGGACACTGGTGCATCTATTGAGGGAGATAAGAATAAGGAGCTTTGGGCTGCCTGTTCATGCAGTGTACTCATGGTCTCTGATCCTGCTCAGGCTTGATCTTGGATGTATCATTTCAATGTCATGATGCACTACTACTGAGCCCATCCAACTTTATAACTTGCAGGGCTCAACAGAACCCAAATAATAATGGGCAATTCTGTGCCCATGGTCTATAATCCATCATCTCCACCAGGGCCCAGTAGTACTCCAAGAGCTATTTCTCAAAAGATGTCTAATTCTCTGCTGCTTGGCATGGTCTTATTCCAGAATCTGAGGGGCCTGCATTGTGATTCTCCCATTGAGGCTTGCCAAAAGCTGTATCTTTTCCCATTGCATCTTTTCCCAACACTGACACTTCCAACGCCATAGAGTCTGCCCAATCATATGAACCAAGTAGCAGGGCTGCTGCACCTGCTACAGAGCCTTTTCTGCACTGAGCCCTTCACAAAGCTCGCAATTATCTATGTCACACAGTATACAGGCCAGAGCAATATTCTTATTTGTAGAACGTGTTGTCTCCCGAGCCCAAAAGAGATGGCTGAGCTTTCTTTATGTCTTAGGGATGCAAGGCGCACCAACATGTATTTTACTTTGGAGACGATATCCTGGCATGCTCTTGACCACTGGACCTCCTAAAAGCTTCACTGAGGTGGTAGGATCTGAAATGGTCGTAGGTATATTCTGGAGTTCCCACTTCCCTCAGCCCCTTTATCTCATCCTCTGATCATATAGACCAATGAGCAGAGTTGCACTACAGCCTGAACCCATTGCAGAATCTTTTCTTACTGAAGGCAACTCAGAAATTTCCATTTCACTGAGTGTTGTCATTGCTTTTTCCAGACTTCTAAGAACCACTCTGGCAGTGAATTTGCCCCATTCCCTGAGGTCCTTGCCAAGGTGTGGAATCTCAGGTCCTGAAAAAGTTAAATTCCAGGCCCTTTGTCAAGCAAAATATCTCAAAATACAGTCCAGGTGTACTCCTCTAGCTAGTTCTTACAGCTTTTCGGATGTATAGTCTCTTTCCTTCTTAATCATTCCCAGCATATACCCACCCAGGTTATGCTGGGACTGAACCTTGGTTATCAGACAGGGAGGAGGTGAGGGCAGCTACTGAGGGGAGCACATGTTCCTTGCGAGGAAGGTCTCTGCCATGATAGAAGTGCTAGCTGTTACTAGGGAAGGATGGGACACCTCTGCAAGCCTAGAGGATTTGGTGGTAGGGTGGGGCAGAATCCTGCAGAGACAATACACTCAGGGGCATCCATCTACATGTCCTCATCCCAGTTTTCAGGGCCCCAGGTTTTCCCTGACCAGCACCCTGACACCAAGACAGCTCTGTCTTGGCTGAATATTCAATTAGGGATCTCTGCAGTTCTATCTGATCTTAGGCCTGTTCAACTGTGGCTGCTCTCCCACACTACAGGAGGTAAGGGCCTCTTTGTAAGCTACCAAAGAGAACATCTGGCTCTCACACTTAGCCATTAACTGCTTGTTAGTGGCTCTGAGCCTCTCATTATCTCTCTGCTGGCATCAATACAACTGAGCAGTAATCAGCCAACTCTGCTGTCTTTGAGGACATTGTTCTCTCCATAGCTTTCAAATGGGTGAATCATCATATCTGCAACAGCATTCCCCTCCTCCAGGACATTTCCCCAGGTCACCATCAATGAAATAGCATTTAAGTCACTACCTTATACTAGGGACTGTCCATGCCCCACCTGTCAACCAAGTTAACATACTCTGCGCACTGGATGGTTGGTGGGTAAGTCCCAAATCACATCTTGTATTGGATCATTCTTGGTACTGCTTGTGTTAGTCCAGGTCATCTGAGAAGCAAAAACTAAGATAGGATTAGATATGCAAGAGATACATTGCGGCAAATGCTGGTGAGGGAAATTGGGGAACTGGAGGAAGCTGGGAGAGCCATCGGACTGATGCTGATCCCGCCCCTATGAAGGAGAGAGGAAGATCTTAGGCTGCAACCTTGTTTAAGGAAGTTTTGGCAAGGCCAACAGGGAGTCCTCAAGCCAAAGATGCCCTTCAGAGGAGTCCTGTGTCTTTCAGAAATGGGCCTGCTTTCGTATCCCTGCCATGAGCAGTCATTGGGAACAGCCCAGGGGGATGGGGCCTTGGCGTGAACACAGTGATGGAAGTCAGAGCACAGCAGCTGGTGCCTTGGGTTAACACCCTCCCTGCAGTAGGAGATCTGGGAGGCACATTCTCATGGCTGCCACACCATCGCACAGAGGCCTTTGTCATCACAAAGAGCTCATCTCAGCCATTGATGAAATGTTGATGCTTATTTGGCTCCTTTTGAGAGAGGGATAATTTTGATCCCTATACTCAAAATTGGGGGAGAAGGATTAGACTAATTGGAGTCTGAACTGACC
The DNA here is from genome assembly GCA_031878705.1 of Tapirus indicus. NCBI lineage: Eukaryota > Metazoa > Chordata > Mammalia > Perissodactyla > Tapiridae > Tapirus > Tapirus indicus. Next base: position 15,455,032 of record CM062937.1, read on the forward strand.
ATAAGTAATAAACTTAAAGTAATATTAAAATATTCATGAGTACTCATAAGCTCAATAGTCAAATTTCTACTGCAAAAAACAACTACTTTAAGACTTTAAAAATTATTTTAATATATGTAATATATATCTTATATATTAAAAGAAAAATATTTCTTTCCGTACATAAAGACTAAATTTGTACAAAAAGTAAATATAGAGCAATTTTCTTGTAATCAAAGGATTATTTTTAAAAGATTTCCTATATGATGTATTTAATAGCAAATCTGCTAGCCTAGTTCTTTCATCAAGTCTTTGATTTTACTTGATCACAAAGTAACATATATATATATTTTTAATCAAATAATACCTAAAAGTGTAACTTAGAAAGTTAAAGTCCTCCATAATCTTACTCCTCATAGGTTTTTTAAATAACATTTTTTTAAATTGAGATATACTTCACATAACATAAAATTCACTGTTTCAAAGTGTACACTTCACCTTTTAGTATATTCACTATGTTGCACAATCATCACCACTATCTAATTCCAGAATATTTTCATCCCCTCAAAAACAGAAACCCTGTACTTATTAGCAGTTAGGTACTGCTTCCCCCCTTCCCACAGGGCCTGTTAGCCACTAATCTGCATTCTGTTTCTATGGATTCTAGACATTTCACATTTCACATAAATGGAATCATACAATATGTAGCCTTTTATGTCTGGCTACTTTCACTTAGCATAATGTTTTCCAGGTTAATCCATGCTATGGCATGTACTTCATTTCTTTTTATACCTGATTAATGTTCCATTGTATGGATATACCATATTTTGTTTACTTTTTTATCAGCTGGTGGACATTTTGGTTGCTTCCACTTTTTGGCTATTATGAATAATGCTTCTATGAACATTCGTGTACAAGTTTTTACTTAAATATTTGTTGTCAGTGCTCTTGTCTATACACCTGGGAGTGAAATTTCTGGGTCATATGGTAATTTTGTGTTTAATTTTTTGAGGAACTGTTGTCCACAGTGAATGAACGATTTTACATTCCAATCAGAGAGCAAATTACTTTTTGTACTTAAAATATCTCAGGCATCTTTCTGTGTATAAAGATTAATAAAATTATTTTAATAACTGTTTAGCATTCCATTGTATGAAGGCATCAAAAATGTTTAAACTAATCCTCTAGTAATGGACATTGCATTGTTCTCAGTTTCTTACAATTTCAGCTAATGCTGTATTAAACATATTTTACACATATCTTAACAAGTGAAGTTACTTGGTCAAAAGAGATGCCCGTTTTAATTATTTTATTGAGGTGTAAGTGATATACAATACACTGTATATATCTCAAGTGTACAGTTTGATAAGTTTTGATTTTGTATACAACCATGAAACCATCACTACAATGAAAATAATAAACATATCCATCACCTGCAGAAGTTTCCTTCCCTCTCTCACACTCATCCTTATCCTTTCCTCTATCCCCAGGCTACCACTGACCTACTTTCCATCAATATCGATAGGTTTGCATTTTCTAGAATTTTATATAAATTGAGTCATACAATATATATTCTTTATTGTCTGGCTTCTTTTACTCAGCATAATAATTTTGAGATTCATCCAAATTGTTGTGTATGTCAATAGTTCATTCCTTTTATTTATTTATAGGAATGCTATCTTAAACAGTATTCCATTGTATGGATATACTAAATTTTTTAATTTATTAATATACTGATGGACATTTGAGTTATTTCCAGCTTTTGGCTATTAAAAATAAAGCTGCTATGAAAAGTTGTGTTCAAGTATTATTATGTATATTTGCTTTCATTTCTCTTTATAAATACCTAGGAATGGAATGACTGGATCACATGGTAAATATATGTTTCACTTTTTAAGAAACTGCCAAACTGTTCTCCAAAGTGGTTTTCCATTTTACATTCCCACCAGCAATTCCACCACATCCTTGCCAATACTTGGCATGATTACTACACAAAAAGGGGGTTCTCTGCCCGATGTGCATAAAAAGCCAATAATTACACCAGCTTTTGAGAAAAGAAAAGGCTTTATTGCCAGGTCAACCATCAAGAAGACAGGTGGCAAAGCTCTCAAATCTGTCTCCCAATCCAAGGCTTGGGGCAAAATTTAAGAGGTTAGGGGGAACAAGCTGGTATGCAGAAGAGCTGGTGGGGCAGGTTTTGATTGGAGAGCTTTAAACATTTCTGGTAAGGTGTGGAAGGGGCTTTAACACTGGACCCTCCTAGACAACAGACCCCTTGCTTCTGATAAGAGCCTGACTTTTAAGTTCCAGTCATGTCCTGGTCCTTTGGTTCTGTGGGAGGGGAGAATCTTTGGTTCCAGGTGTTATTTCAGGTCAAGATTTTCTCCTCTGCACATGCTCTGGCTATGTAACTTGCATTTTTTTTTGGCTTGTCTCTGAAAACAGCTTTGACCTTCTGTTGATAAGATGGGGTCAGTTTGAACTGGTCCTAGATGGTCAGTTTTTCTAATTTTCATCATTTGAATAGATATATAAGGGCGTCTCACATGGTTTTCATTTGCATTTCCCTAATGACTAGTGATGTTGTGTATCTTTGTCATATGCTTATTTACTATCTATAGGTCTTCTTTAGTGAGGTGTCAAATCCTTGCCCATTTTTTATTTTCCAATTTTTTGATTGCATTATTTGAATTTTAAAAGTTCTTTATACAAGTCATTTATCAGATATATGATTTGCAAACATTTTCTCCCATTCTGTAGCTAGTTTTTTCATTTTCTTAGCAGTGTCTTTCAAAGAACAGAAACTTTTAATTTTGATGAAGTCCAATATATCATTTTTTTCTTGTGAATTGTGCTTTTGGTGCCATATCAAAAAATTTTATGCCTAATCCAAGGTCACAAAGATTTTCTCCAATGTTTTCTTCAATAAGTTTTATCATTTTATGTGTTACATTTAGGTCTATGATCCATTTTGAGTTAATTTTTGTGCATGGTGTAAGATATGGATGAAATTTCATTTTGTTGCATTAGAATATCCAGTTGTTTTAGCACCATTTGTTGCAAAGACTATTCTTTTCCACTGATTTACCCTTGCATCTTTATTGAAAAATTGGTTGTCCATATATGTGTGGGTCTATTCCTGGCTGTATTCTGTTCCATTGATATATTTGTCTATCTAGGTACCAATACCACACTGTCTTGATTAATAAGTCTTGAAATCAGGAAGTGTAGGTCTCTCAACTTTCTTATTCTTTATAAAGTGATTTTGGCTATTCCAGATTCTTTGCATTTCCAAATGAATTTGAGAATCAGTTTCTCAATTTCTGCAATAAAGCCTGCTGGGATTTTGATGGAATTGCATTCAATCTATACATCAATTTGGGGGAAAATGACATCTTAACAATATTGAATCTTCCAACCCATGAACATTTTGTATCTCTCCATTTATTTAGTTCTTCTTTAATTTCTCTCAGGAATCATAGTTTTAAGTGTACAGGTCTTGCACATCTTTTTTCAAATTTATTAAGTATTTCATAATTTTGATGTTATAAATCATGTTGTTTTTGTAATTTAAGTTTCTTATTGTCCATTCCTACGCTATAAAAATATAACTCCCCCATGGATTGAGGGAGTACAGTGCCTCACAAGCAGTGGCCCACTCTTCCCAAGGGACTTTGGGCAAGAGCAGGTTTTATCTAACATTAGAAGAAGCAATGAGGAAACAGGTCATGATTAGCTAGGAAGTAGAGGATTTCCTTCTTAGGCTAACAGGGTAAGGGAAGCTAGCTAAAGCTGAGTTGGAGGATTGTGATTGGTGTATGTTAGGTTTCCTTGACAGGTGTTTTCCACAAGTTCAGGCTGATTGGTTTAGATTTGTGATGTGGGCTGCACCACTGGAGAGACCTCCATTTTGTGAGTCCTGATATGCAAATTAATTTTATCACTGCAAAGCGGAACCCTTGTGAAGAGTTTGCAGAGAAGGAGAAAGACAGGGCATGGTTCATGGATGGTTCAGCTCAGCATGTAGCTACAAGCCAAAAATAGTCTGCTGCTCCAGTACAAACCCATTCAGGGATGGCTCTGAAGACCAGCGGTGAAGGGAAATCTTCCCAATGGGCAGAGCTTCAGTTGGTGCACTTCATGCACTTTGTGTGAAGGAAAAGTGGCCCAAGGGAAGACTGTGCAGACTCATGGACAGTGACAAATGGTTTGACTGTTTGGTCAAGAGCTTGAAAGGAGAAGAATTGAAACACTGAGGACGGAGGACAAGGAGGTCTGGGGAAAAGGCTTGTGAGTAGGCAAGATGTGTGGAGATCTTTGTATTGCTTGTTCATTCCCACCAGAGAATATTAACTAAGGAAGAGGCACTAAAAAACCAGGAGCTAGAACAACCCACACACAAATCTCAGAGTCTCAGAGTCTTTTCCCCAAGAACTTATCTATGGCAAATACACAGTCTTTGGTTCTTTGTCTGATTATATTTAGTACCAGACAATGCATTTTCCCCAAAAGTGTAATTCTGACATTGGAAGAGTTTCCATATTTTCCTTCTGTAAATAGTATGGTACCATTTGCATAAAAAGAGGGAAAATATTATATAGTCATATTTGCTTTGATATACAGAAAATCTTCCTGGAAGGACACACCAGAAACAATTAACAATTGGTGTCGTAGGGAAGCAGAACTAAGTGATAGATTAGGAAGGAGACATTTTTATTGTACACACTCTTATTTTTTCTGAAGCCATGCACTATCAAAATAAAAATAGATTAGAAAAAAATGAATTTGACCAAAAAGAAAACTCCAAAAGAGCAAGCACGTATTCAAACAAAGTTTTTTTGTCCTTTTTTCCCATCTCACACTTTCTTTTTCTAATCCTATGCTCAACAGAAGTTGCCACAAAAGCCCTTATCCATCCATCTTTGGGATCTCCAAACTTAGTTTCAGGCAAACTCAATTTATACAATCTCTTCTCTCTCCCTCACTAGTTCCCCTTCCCATAGCTATTCTTTGTCATCTTCCAGTAAATCTTTCTTTTTTCTGATGCAATCCCACTCATCTCTTCATGTTCTCCAGTTTCTTTGTTTGTTTGTTTGTTTTTCCACTTTACCATTATCTGCATGAACTTGGGCCAATAATAACATAGGCTTCTTCCTCTTAGGAGGTAAGGGGAGAGAAGATTAGAAACAACTCAAATCTAATATATTTTCTTTTCTTCTTTTTATATCTCCTTCTTAGCATTACTGTCAATTTTAATGTCTTGATTTAATAGAGTATCTTCAGTACCTAACACAGGGCCTGGCACAAACTTGATACTCATTACTTATTGAGCTCAATGAAAGAATGAAATTAGTGAATGAATAATACACTCTGCCCAGGTGTCAGCTCATTTTTTTCTATGCAACCTTAAAACAAATGCTGTCACTCCCAGATTTTAAGAGGGCTACAGCCTCTATGTTTGTCTTCAGAACTCCCCTAAAGGTGATTTGAAGATACCCCACTCCTGGCTGGAGAAAGGTGTTGTTAGATGTTTGCCCACTATGGGAATATTTTTTGTTTGCTTTGTTTAGTTTTACTAAATCACCAGTTTATTATGAAAGGTATAGAGCCAGCCATGATGGCCTAGTGGTTAAAATTCAGTGCTCTCACTGCTTTGGCAGCCCAGGTTTGTTTCCCAGCCATGGAATCACACCACTCGTCTGTCAGTTGCCATGCTGTGACAGCGGCTCACAGGAAAGAACCAGAAGGACTTACAACTAGGATATACAACCACGCACTGGGGCTTTGGGGTGGAAAAAAAAGAGGAAGATTGGCAACAGATGTTAGCTCAGGGTGAATCTTTCCCCACAAAAAAAAAAAAAAAAAAAAAGGATATAACAAAAGGAAAAACTAGATGGAAGAGATGCAAAGGTGGGGAGGACACGGGGGCAGAGTTTACATGTCCTTTCTGGGCACATCACTCTCCCGTACCTCCACTTGTCCACCAACCTGGAAGCTCGCTGAACCCTATCCTTTTGAGTTTTTATGGAAACTTCATTACATATGCATGAATGATTAAATCATTGGCCATTGGTGATTGAACTCAATCTCCAGCCCCTCTCCACATGGGCTGGTTCCCCTGGCAACCAGCCCCCATCCACAAGGGCTTTCCAAAAGTCAGGTTATTAACATAAACTCAGGTGTGGTTAAAAGGGGCTTGTTAAGAATAACAAAAGACATGTTTATTGCTCTATGACACTCTTATCACTTGGGAAATTCCAAGAGTTTTAGGAGCTCTGTGCCAGGAAGGGGATGAAGACCAACACTATGGGGATATTTAATGAAACTGCAGAGATGGCTTGCTGTGCTTCCCATTTTCTCTGAATTCTCTGATCTCACTGTCTCCCATTACTGTTGCAGGTCAAAGCAATTTGGCATGGTGTCTGTGCACTCACAACTCTCTCAAATCAGCTTGAAGGCTAGGGCTGCTAAATTGGAAAATGTCCTTGTCTCCCAGGACAGTACTTCTATAACTTCTTGATTTGTAGGTCTCAAAGCAGAAGAGTGAAAATTTAAAAATTTCCTGACCATTCTCAAAGGAGACCAGACAGTGAAAGGTTAAAAACACCAACACCTATCAAACGGATTGAATGTTCTTTCCTCCATGCTAATAAAGTGTAGATACCAACAAAAGGAAAATCATCTTTTTACATTCTGTCCTCTCACTCCTGCCCCAATAAGCAAAGGTCTAAATTCTGAAAATCACTAATTATATTCTGAATCCTTCATATAGCGAAACAGCAATTATATATTAGTGGCAAGCTTCAAGCTGAAGGCGGCTTTCTATTTAGCAGAAAACTCTCCCTCCTACTTATTAAGAAACTACTGTATCATTAATTTATCACATAGCCACCATAAGCTAGACACTATGTTATTTTCTTTTACATAAATGATCTCCTTTAATGTATTCTTTTTTCTGTGCATTTATTCATTCATTGCACAACTGGTAGCAGGAGAAAAAAAATTCTAACAATGATTTATCCCTCTTGACTTGCCTGGGTCCTTAACAACGAGGACAGAGAAAATGAAGGGTTAGTGTAATAGGTTCTGATTTTTCTACAGATGGAGCATTGTTACTTAAATATAATTTCTTTTTCTATGCTGTAGTTCCTGGTTTTAAAACACGGTTTCATGGTTGAGCTAAAACTAGATACATAACATCAGTCATTTAAACTCTCACTTGTTAATTATACCAGAAAACATTGCACCCTGTGTAAGCATTTGAAATCACTGGCCACATTTCAACTTTGGGAAAGATAAGGTGTAAACAGTAGCATGTCTCACCACTGAATAACTCTAAATGCGACTATGTGATTTTGCTGTGTCAATACTTAAAAGTGATATATACTCCTATGTGCAAATTTGTTGGGGTTTAAAGAGAAATAAAAGAGGATGGCTCACAAACATCACTACAATCTAATTTTATTGTAAAAGAAACCCCACACCCATTAGCTGTCAATTGCCATTCCCCACCCCCAACCCCCCACTTCCCAGCTCTAGGCAACAGCTAATCTACTTTCTGTCTCTAGATTTGCCTATTCTGGGCATTTCATACAAATGGAATCAAGGCTCATCCATGTTGTAGCATAAATCAGTAGTTCATTTATAAAGAAGATTTTTTAATATCCGAAAATCAAATAAATTCCTTGTGTGGTAATGAGTAAGGTACATGGAAGATAAACATGTAATTTAGTTATATACCAAAATATCATATTTTGATTATATCAAGGCAGGGATTTATTTGCACATTTTGATAGAGAGCTGTATAATTTAAGTTCAGAAAATAATAATTAAAGAGAAAGACTAAAATAAGTAGGACATGTTTTATACCTTAAATTTGATAATACATTTTACAATTTCTAAAAATTCATAGATATTGTGGAAAGTTAATAGTTTTAATGCATTCACAAAGAAAAAATCTGAAGGGCTGAAGAAAACGGGTGTTGGAAAACTGATGAAGAGATTGCTTTTCTGTAGTCAAATACTAAACAGAGGTCTGAAAACTCATTTTAGAGTGAGAATATACAGTTGCCTTATAAATAAAGCAAAGTCATGGGTTTTTCATTGCGTAAAAGGAACATGAAAAACGTCATGCCAATTGTTGGCTGCCCTTAGAGCACCAGGCAGCGATATCTTTCAGCAATTCACCCCTAACTCTTCTCAATTGTACATAGGTCGCTTCACGGTTCTGTGCTCTAACCTTCCTTTGACTTTCAGTTGCCTTCTCTCCCTATCTTTGATCTGCTCTCCTATCATCCAATGGCACAAAATGCCCAAATGACTTTTTCTTCTCAGAAGCCTAAAGTGACAACCTCATCTTGTGGGCTTTGCTGGGCTGTACACTAGGCAAACTAAGCCTTGATTAAGGCTTCAGCAAATCAGAGATGCCAAACAAAAAGAAAAAGTAAAATAATCATATATTTAATATTTTCAAAAATCATCTAATAGTTATCCTAGTATAAATTTAAAAATAATTGGACTTCCTGACACTTATTTTATAAGTTAGTATTGCTTTTATTTTGTACCACACAATGGGAATTGTTGTAAACTGATCTAAGCCACTTCGGTATACACAACACTTGGGTTCTTTTGGAAAGATGACAGTAGCTGCCTAAGAAGTCTGCCTTGAATGAAGATTGCACTCCCCCACAACCTTGGTCCCTGGGTATGAAGAAAGGAGCCCTCGGACCACATTCTGCCAACACACACACATTACTATCTAACCATTCACTAAGCAGGCAAGTACAAAAGCCATTCATACAACCTAATCTGAGCTCAAAGGAAATTCCTGTTTGCTTGCTTTTCTTTTCTTTCTTTCCTTCCTTCCTTCCTCTCTCTTTCTTCCTCTCTCTTTTTTCCAGATGCTCTAACTTCTCTAGGCAGACATGTTGGAACATTATGCAACAAGAATCCTCTTTTCCTAAGGTTACATTTCCAAGAATACATGCTACAGGATTCTGTTGATTCTTATACCCTGTACATACAAGTGCAGGGAGTGTCCCTAAAACATTTCACCAATCAATATCTTGAAATTAACCATTTCTAACTTTCTTCATGCTCTTTAACAAGTCACTAATTTTACCAGTAAAGCAACCATTTTTGACACTCACCGTGCTAAGTAGTAGCATCACTACGAGTGGATCAAGATACAGGTAATCCCAGAAACACCAGCCGTGTAGGATTGCCATCTCTGATAATCTCTCATCAGAATGCCAGCTGCACTTAGGCTGGAGCTTAATCTAAGAAACAAGCACATAATAACACTCAGCCTATGCTGAATTATTCTAAAGCAAATTACAGACATCCTAACGTGAGAATTGCACCATAAACTTTCCGTCCCAAGTCCCCATCTGAACCTTGTTTATGAGCTTCTTTACACCTTCCTTGTTTCTTACGGCAACAAGATCAAGGAAAGTCAATCCTTTCTCTTGCCCCTCACACTCAATCAATCGTCAACTCCTGGCCATACTCTGACTATGATTAAGTTCTCATCTGCCCCTTCCATGTACTCTCTTGGCCAGTCACCTAGTTTAGGCCCATTGCCTCTCATGGTTGCTCTGCAAAAGCTCAATAATTGCATTTAACCATACTTTGTGCACAGTAGTTGCTCAACTAATACTTCAGGGGATAAATCAACTGGATTAAAAACCAGAATCAAAAATCAGAAAATATATAACAAACAAAGCTGGAGTAACTGATTAGCACTATGTCCTTCAGTACATTTAAGAAACAGCACTGCAGATTTCAGTGGAGAAGTCAGACTTGTCACATAATAATCCACATACCAACGTAAGTGTACCTACTAAAATTCACCGTTTGGAAAGCTGTCTAATGGCATTAGTAACGGAGAGAGTTTGGTTTCTGTTTGGTTCCGTAAGGCTAATTTTAATGGGGACATGCACAAAATGTGTCCAATTATTCAATAAATATTTATTGAGTGCCTACTATGTGTTAGGCGCTGCTCAAAGTGCTAGGACAGTGGCAATGAATAAAACAAGAAAAACTCTCTGCTTTCATGGGGCGTACATGGATTTACATCAAACTGTAAATGCATCTCTCTTCTATTCTTTTATCACTCTGGTTGTCACCAGTTCAAAATGGAAACTGTTGGAAACTTAGAATCACTTGTCCTAAATCATGTTAGAGTTGGTAGGTGATGTGCAAAGTTAATTTGTGTTATGGAAATCTGCTTTCAAGCCAATGTTTTAAGGAGTAGATCCTTTCCTGTTGTGTTCTCAATCCTGAACTCCCCTGAGGACTGACTCACTCATTTGTTTGCTGTTTATTTTTTTTGTTTAACAAATGGATAGATACCATTTTCAATTTTTAGGAACTTTCTGAAAGTTTATTATGTTCTGGGGAGACAGCAGTGAACTGAACAAAGTTCTTGCCTCAGGAGCTTACATTCTAGGGCAGAGAGACAGACAATAAACAAACAAGAACTTGTCAGGTGATACAAAATGTTAGGAAAGGAGGAAAAGTAAAGCAGACTGTGAGGAATAGGGAGTGTAGTGGGGTAGGACTAAGTCCTAGCCCTTAGGGAAGGTCTCTCTGCTATGTTGAATTTACACAAAAACCTGAAGGAAGTGAGGAAATGGGCCATATGGATATCATCAATATCAGAGGGAAGATCATTACTGGCAGAGGGAACAGCAAATTCAAAGGCCTTGAGGCAGGACTGTTCCTGGCATGTTCAAGGAAAGCAGAGAAGTCAGTGCAGCTGGAACAGAGTTATAGGAGAGAGAATAATAAATGAGATCAGAGAGTTGATGGGGAAAAGGGGACAGATCATGTAGTGGTGTGTAGGCCATCATAAGGACTTTGACGAGTTACATGAGAAACCCCTGGAGAATTTTAAACACATGAATGTCACAATTTGATCTACGTTTTAATAGGACCCAATAGATCACAAAAGGGCAAGGCAGAAGCGGAGAAAGCCGTTAGGAGGCATTTGCAGTAACCCAGGCAAGAGATGACAGTGGCTCAAGCCAGGGTGGCAGTGGAGATGGTGAGAAGTGGAAGAACTGTAAATATGTCCTGAAAATAGAGCCAACAAGGTTTAGATAATATGAGAGATACGAGAGAAAATGAGGACCCAATTGTCTGAAAAGTGAATCCCTTCCAAAAAAAAGAGAATATATTTCTAAAAATATAATGCAGTTTTATATGTCATATATGTGAAATATAGCAACATAGTAACTTTGTATTTGGTGTTCTAAATGCGTCTTGTACATTATAGCATTTTTCTTCATGTGTCTTTGTCAGGTAACCTGAGCATCTGTGTTACTGTATTACTCCAAGTATACACATGTGGAACACCTGAGCAATGAGTTGGCTTGCCCGTTTATTTAAGACGCATTATTTCTTGCTCTCATTCCAAACTTATTTTCTTTTTACACCTCATGCCCAACTGCATCAACATTATCATCCAAACGTATTTTACACATGCTGTGAAAGATTACATAAATGGATGGATACCACTTTCAATTTTTGGGAACTTTCAAACATAAAATTTGACATCTGCAATCTCTTCAAAATGAGGTGACTAAGTGGTATAAAACAGTGGTGGTAAAAGTGTTTTCTAAAGATGACTGCAGATTTCCCCCGCTATCCAAAAGTAGAGTGTTCTTATGAAATCTTTTGTAAGCCAAAATGTCATAAAGTGAAGAAGCAATTACCATTAATTTACACAAGAAAAATTTTTGAGCATTCCCAAACCCAAAAAATAACATACCAAATCATATCAAATAACACATAAAACCTAAAGTAACACTAACGTATAGTAAAAGCAGGACTGATGTGATAAATACACAGCCTATATTAAGTAGAAATAATGTCTGTACAGTGTAGTTTCACTTACCAGAATCGAGAAGACAGCGAGCGAGCACACTGAAGGCTGAGAGGTGGTGGTGGTGATGATGGGATATTGAGCTGAGTCGTCAGAGGTTGGGGTGGTGGGAGCACAGAAGACTGGGGTGCAGGAGAGAGAGGAAGAGGGGCATCTATTAACATCTCATCACCGTCTATATCCATCAGGGCAGGCAGGTCACTCACATCTACACCTTATTCTATGTCTGCTGCCTCAAGGTCAAAGGTTGAGCTTCATTGTCTGCTGTGGCTGATATGGCTGATGCGGAAGGCTTGAAACACGATGGTACGCTTGACCACTTAGCCCCTGTAACAGCTCACTGCAAAACAAACGCTGAACGCCATTTTCCCTTTTCGACTTTTTTTCATAAAAGTGAAAATCCTCTTCGGATTTCTTTTGGTTAGTGAAAACAGGTACTAATGTAGGTCTTTCATAAAAGTGAAGTGGCATAAAGTGATCTTCAAATAGTGGGGGAAATCTGTATTCAGGAACAAAAGGGCTATTTAAATCCAAGCATTTTTGGCCTATTATCATTAGGTTTTTAATATCAAGTCACATATTTTTGTAGGCATTTGCAAATTAAGTTTCTACAAGGATGAGCTCTTCTCTGGCACATTTTACACACGTCTTTGAAGTTCACCAACTTGCGTTCATATTCCAGCTCTGCTGCATATTAGCTGTGTGATCTTGGACATTTCCTCATTGTACAATAAAGACAATAATAGTCCCTACTTCATTAGGTTATTGGGGATTAAATGGTATGCAGAATGATGTCTGGCACATCATAAACACTCAGTAAATAACACCTTCTATCACCACTACCATCATCATCATTGGGCTAGCAGCCTGTTAGTTGGTAAATCTTAAAACCTTAAATTGTTTCCATCCAATGCAAAATCAATCATTCATTGCAGTCAATTCATAAAAATATCATTTGACCTAGTACAGACGAAGCACCAGTTGTCTATTAGATTTTTCCCCCCACTGCCTTTTGGTAGATTATTTTTGGGATTACAGAGAAATAGACAACGGAAAGGAACTTTTCTTTCCTTCCAGCCAGTGTTTTCTCTCTTTGTGAAAATTGCTGCCAACAGGAATAGTCACTTAAACAGCAAGGGATGGCTCTTGTCTTTCAGGGCAATCCCTGCGTGTTCTGGACATCATTAGCCCACAGAGGAAAACAGGTCAGGGCAAGTGCTTAGCATTTGTAGTTGAGGCTTTCTCTCTCACTCTCATCACTAAATGGCAGAAAGTCGTTGGAGTAAAACAAATTCATTCGTTGCAAAAAAAAAAAAAACCAACATATGTCTTCAAGTTTGAATTTCTGATTCTTACCTTGAAAGGATGATTTCAAATCAAATTCACTTTTTCTATGAAGATAAGGCAAATTTATTTTACTCTTTGACCTGTGTGTTCTATGGATTTCATACACAGAATCCAAGCTAAATCTTCCATCTCTCTTTTAAGTTCCAAGAATGCCACTCTTTGTGTGTTGAATCCTATAAACAATGTTTCATGTTGGGGAGAGGAACTAGGGACCATTCTGAATAGTGACGATTTTTAATCTCAAACATCAGCTTCTGGGCCAGAAAAGTTCCTAACTTTTCATGCTTGTGCGGGTAAGGGTGAATGTCATTCCTTAAGTCTCACTTTAGCATCTTCACTTCTCTGCATCTTTTCCCCAAAAGCAAAATCTCAACTTGACAAATTTCTCACTTGGAAACTGTTCATTCACAGTATTTTCAACTTGTTTTCAGGATAAACTTGTTGATTTTTCACTACTGTATCCCTGACACCTAGTACATAACTATTCGTTACATGAAAATAATAGTGCTGAATGATTTCTTATTTTTTAAAGAAAGATATGTGCAATGTAGGCATTTAATCCAAGAGAATTCTAAAAGAGAAATCACTCCACTTGAGTACTTGTAAACAGACAATACAATCTTGCAAATTAATAATCTGTTTGCTCAGGAGAAGTGATGATTTATTAAAGACAAATGTACGAGGATCAATTAGTAGCTATGCTAAACACTTGCTAAAATCAGAGATGACCATTTTTTGGACGAGGCCTAATTTTGGTTCTTTTAAATAAATTATAAGAAAAAGTTTTAAAAAGCCAAAAGATTCAGAGGCCAGTAGAAAAGAATTTTTCATACCTATTTATTCTCTAGCCAAGACTAATACAACTTTCAGGTATTACTACACCAGTTTTAGCCTTCCACTTGTGGGAGTTCTCCCTTTGTTCGTATGTTTAATCGGGTGTAGCCCACCCTATACTCCAGCTGAAAGGCAAACAGTGGTTCTTACCTGCAGCGGTTGGTTTTCCCCTATTTCAAAGAGGAAAAGCATTCTGGCCCTTTTTAAAACTTCTGATGCAGAAAAGATGGCCAACAATGACATCTAATTGTAGTTCTATGAAGAAGGTTCAATGGGTGGGTCCCTCTCTATTCTTTAGTACTAATATTAGCACTTATATTTGTTCAAATATTAGTACAATATAAATATAGTACAATTTATATTAATATTAGTACAAATATGAGTGATTTCCCATAGGAACTTTGCAAACTTTACATGTTCCATTTGTGGTGATAATGTGAATTTCTTTTTCCCAAGAAAATTGCACGTGGATCTTGGTGAGACTGGCTTGAGAAAACTAGTTAACAGCCACAGCTTTGTATTTTTTTTCCAAGACAGGATGGAAAACCATTCAATGTATAATGAGTATCAGTAAGCTTCAGAACTACAAGAAGGAATTTTACCAAGGGTCTTCTGGAATAGAACCCTAATATATAAATAAAATCTTTACATTAAAAAAAGTGTAAATTGACCTTCTGTAAATAGATCTATACTTTAAGTGCTGCTAGGGTCATTCCTAGTTAAAGGATCTTTGGTGGAAATTCTTCTGAGATTGAAGAATCCCTTTGTGATATGAATAACATCTTCTTAACTGAACAACTTGGCAGATCTATTGAGTGTGTGTTGAGTTTTCTTACAAGAGAATTCATCAATAGATAAGCTAATTGTGGTTTACCGTGGAATAGTATAGTATGCTGAATGGAATATTATTCAGCAATGAAAAGAACCAAACTACTGATTGAGAAGCTGCCTGCCATGGCAGCAGCCCCACAAAGGACCATTATGACAGTCTGACCACAAAAAAACACCCCATGGACTCCTACTTGTTCCAGGAAATGGCTGGCCACAGAAAACCCTCCACCTCTAACATTGAATACTCGTTTCTCTTTTAAAATGTCCTTAAACTGCCCCCTTGCTCCCAGAGTCTGCCAAATACCTGAAAACCAATTAGAAACTCTCTCTGATTCCCCAAATACCACATTAATAGAATATTTGCCAAGCAGAGACTGTCTCAGTATTTCCTCTTTTTGCTCTATAAAACTTACTTTCTTTTCCAACACACTTGAACTCTTGCTGAAACAAAAGTGAAGGCAAATGGATTCCCTTGTCACAGTATATGAATAAACACTCTTTGTTAATTTTGTCTCAGATTTAGTTTTATCTTTGACATGATACGCACAATAATATGAATGAATCTCAAAAACATTAAGTTGAGGAAAGAAGCCAGACACTGTATGATTCTATTTATATAAAATTCTGGAGCAGGTGAAACTAAGTTATGATGATAGAAATCAGGATAGTAGTCACCACTGGGAGTGGAATTGACTGGAAAGGGCATGAGGAATCTTTCTGGGATGATGGAAATGTTCTATATCTTGACTGGGGTGGTGCTTACACTGGTGTATACATTTTTCAAAGCTCATCGATCTATACACTTAAGCTTTGTGCATTTTATTGTATGTGAAGCGTACTTCAATTTTGAAAAGGAGGAATGCCTCTGACTTGAAAGAGCCAGAAATTATAGGTTTCAGTGTCTACTCAAGATTGTTTTAGATAAACCAAAGATCTTTCTGTGCCTTATAGGGAAATCCACTCTCTCTCTAATAAACTTAAACCTTTGCACCGAAAGCTGGCAATGGAGGAGGAATCCCTACAATAAAAATTGTAATCACTACTGTTTCTTGAACACTTACCATGCTCTTTATATACATTATCTCATTTAATTGCAACAATAACCCTCTGAGGTAGTATTACTCTTATCCTCATATAACAAAAGAGAGAACGGAGACCCAGAGAGATTAAATAAGCCACCCACTTTACTAGTAAATTGGAACTAATAAGTGGAGAAGTCAATATTTAAACCCAGGCAGTTTGATCCCAAAGCCTATGATTTTAATCATCATGCTATATTGAAGAAGGGGCCAGCTGGACATCAAAACCTTGACTTTGAACTGAAAACTCATTTTCTCTTTGGGGTGTCTCATTAGTCTGCTGTCAAAAAACACCAAAAAATAACATGGCATTTTAAAGAAGTTTATTTCTATCTCTCGCAACAGTCCAGAATGATGGTCCAGATTGGTAGGCAAATCTGTCCACATGATCCTTCAGGGGCCCAGGCTGATAGCTGCCCTGTAGTCTCAATGTGTGGTTTCCAAGGTCATGCTGGTCTTTACCATTCTAGGCAACTGACAAGAGGAAATAATGGTTACCCAAATCTGGGGATTCTCCCAAAAGCAATGAGAAGTTGCCTAAATCACTTCTGCTCGTTCCACTGGGACATTTTAAGCACATGGCATCCCTAGCTGCAAGGGAAGCTAGGAAATGTAGTCACTAACTATGCAGCTATGAAATGGTACATCTCTTTTATTATGAGGAAGCAGAGAATGGATTTTGTTGGACAGTTAGTAGTCTCTGCCATATTACCCTAGACATATATACATCATTCTTAATTTCCCTAGACATGCCTAAGACAGAGCTGGAATATTAGGTAAGACTATACTTTTGGGAATAGTAAAAAAGAAAGAAAGAATGCACAATATACCACAAAATAAGATGTCCCACAAGATACAATTTTCTTGCTGAAGCCCACAGGCCCCATCTCCTCCCACCTCCTGGTCCATTTCATGAGATAAGTACTATCTCAATCCAGGCTCTTTATAGTTGTCAGATGAGAAAAGAACCACAGTCAAATTTAGCTCAAGTGAAAAGACTTCTTTTGGAAAGGACACAACAGGCAATCTAAAAGACATCCACAGACAGGAAGCAAAGTAGAGTTGACTGAACTACATAGAAAGGAACTGGAAAAAGAAAGTTCTGAATCTTATTCATTCATTCAACAAATATTTGTTGAGCATCTATTATGAGTTGCTGGGCACTATTCTAAGTTGATGCAGATAGAGCAGTAAAAAAACTCCCTGAACATACCTTCTTTACATTATAGTAGTGGAAACGCACAATAAAACTAATAAATAAATGAAATATATAGTATATCACATGGTCTTAAAATGTTATGGAGGAAAAAGAAAGAAAAAAATGGAAGTAGAAAATATTAGAGTGGTTGTTTGTGGTAAAGATTGGTTAGCTGCTCCTCAAATCCACTTTTCTCTTCCTCCTGGGCATATAACTAGATTACATTCCCCAACCTCCCTTTGTAGTTAGCTGTGGCCAAGTGACTGAGCATCACTCAATGGAATATGAGTGGACATGATATTCACCTTCTGAAGGCCTAACCCACAAAAACCACCCATACATAACCCTCTTCTCTTTCCCCATTTGATCACTGACCAGAGTGTGCTCTGAGATGGAACCACAAGACGGAAGAATTCTGGGTCCCAGTATGACCACAGGGCTGGCTGTTCTCCAACCAGAAATCCCAAATTGGGCTTTATATGAGCAAGAAGTAAATTGCTATTTAGTTGAGCCACTGAGGTTTGAGGATTTATCTGTAACAGAGCATTAATTACTCTAATATAGTAATTGCTACCAAAACATAAACTAGGAGCCACTGGAGGAGACCAGGGCCTCAAGAAGGAAGGACCATGGGTCCCTGAATGATTAAGTGGAAGACCACCTACTAACCCAGGGCACTCAGTGGGCCTCATGTAGCTAGAAATAAACTTCTATTGTGTCAAACCACTGAAAGGTGCCTGTTAAACCACTGGACTTTATCTATTAGAGCAGCTCTCATTATTTCCCCTACTAATCAGGGATGCTGTTTGAACTCTACTCTCTTTTTGGCTGCATTGCTATGCCATTCTCCTGCTTCTATTTGAAGACCAGCTGTCTCAGCTCCCTATAATTTTGGCTGGAACAGGGAACTTCCCTGAAGTCAGCTCCAGCCCTGACTGTGCATGACCTTTCAGTTCAATACCCATAATCATCTAATTGACTCAGACTCTCATCGTCACAATTCAAACTTCTCAAAAGCAAAAATCTAATGGACCCATCCAATATCGGGTATCCACAACTTGTCCTACGAGCTGTGCTGGGGGAAGGGGCTGTGGGCAGAACAATATCTGGAAAAAATGGCTGTGGAAAGGAAAGTGATGATTGCCAAATTTACCACAGATGCCATCTTTGCATCTCCTACCCAGGAGCCCACATCCAGACACTCACCTCCCAGAAAACTCTCTTCAAAATCCATCCCTAAAGGGGCCACCCGGTGGCGCAGCGGTTTAGTTCACGCTTGGCAGCCCAGGGTTTGCTGGTTCGGATCCCAGGCACCTGCCAACGTGCTGCTTGTCAACCACGCCGTGGAGGTGTCCCACATAAAGTAGAGGAAGATGGGCACGGATGTTAGCCCAGGGCCAGTCTTCCTCAGCAAACAGAGGAGGATTAGCAACGGATGTTAGCTCAGGGCTGGTCTTCCTCACACACACACACAAAATCCATCCCTAAAAAGAAGGAGGCCTCAGATGAGTTCTCTGTTATATATTCTAAGCTCTGAATTATTGAGTTAAGACCAATTGGATAAATGACACCAGGAATAATTGATCCCTTCAGAGAAAACCCTCTATCTATTCACAGGGGTGTGGTATTCCCCAACATCTGCAACACATCAACCAAATATGGATTCAACACAGTAACCCCAACATCAAAACAGAATTATATGTAGAGTAACAAGCAGGGAAGATGTTTTAATCATTGTGAATTACCCTTAATTGCCTTTGATCACTAGTTCTTTCTACTGTCGTTAGTTAAGACTTCAAAAATATTATACTTACTTTATACTCACTTTTAATAAAAGTTCTTGGCTGGGACCATTATCATTTCTCCTGAATCTTGCATTGAAGGGTGCCTGACAGCTTGAAATATCAGAAATGACAATAATCTAATATCTACAAGGAAATTTCATGCACACGTAACAGAGAATATGACTTCTGAACTCCCATGCAGCTAGCCATGAGAACAGGGCAAATCTTGAGTTCCTTTGGGAAATCAGAGAGATTCTTGATGTAGATGGACTCATTTTGGATTTCTAAGGGGCTTTGGCACATGCATAAGTGTTATCCGCTGCTGCCTCTGGTATTGAGTACATAACTGAGGCAAAAAAAAAAAAAAGAAGAAAGAGAAAAGGGCACATGTGGGAGAGAAAATTGGTCTGGAGAAAGGAGGAGAGGGACAACAGAGCAAGAAAAGGAAATAGGCATATTTGGAGGAAGGGAAGTGAAATATAGCCTCTGACAATACCTAAGGATCTAAATGAAGGCCGCCACTGGTCCACCCACATGAACCTGAGATGGTGTCTTTCTTAGCTTTTTAAAAATTCTGTCCCACCAACCTCATTTCCAGACACACACACACACACACCAAGAGGCCATTTTACTACATTCTAACAATGTCTTTCCCATCAACAATTCACTTCAGTATCTTGTACTCTCTTTACTCCAGGTTTTTATTCCTTCAAGTTTTAAAATGCCTTCAAAATTATTTGAAGAAGAATGAGAACACTGCAAGTCATAGTATTAATGACAGACTGGTTTGACTCACCAGTGGGAATTTAATAGTGTTTATATATCAATTAGTATCTCTGATTTTGAATCTTAATCCAGTTTCATTACTTAATAAAACTTTCTTTGTACTGGGCCTTTCTACAATACAGTAATGTGTTGCTTAACGACGGGGATACGTTCTGATAAATGCATCATTAAGTGATTTTGTCCTTGCCTTGCCCAAACATCACAAAGTGTACTGAAGGGGAACAAAATTTGCCACCGCAAAATGTGTCTCTTTAACATGAGGATTTTTTTGGCTGATTATTTTTAAGAAACAAAAGACTCAGAAAGTTTTTTTTGTTACTTCCCCCTTAACTGCCTAAAAGAATTCAGATTAAAAAACCTGTCTCTGGAAGCAAGCTATGACCTTAGCATCACATGAACTAGGTGGTGGACACAGAGGGACCTAAAAAAGCCTGTTTGTTGGGCTCCCTTCTGTGTTCTTCTCTTTCTGTGTGGCCAAACACTTGTTTTCCAAACATTTGCTCCTTTTCACCTACCTGTGAATTGCTTTCCTTCCCCTTGAAGTCCCTGACTCTCCATCCCCAACATCTTCTTTTACCTTTAGCTGAAGATAGTATTTAAGTTGATGGCTTTGGCCATTTTGGTGAGTTACTCAGTTTTCCTGGGTTTCTCCCATGTATACATGTTATTAAACTTTTATTGGTTTTTCTCTTATTAATCTGTCTCATGTCAACTTAATTCTTAGACCAGCCAGAAAAACCTAGAAGGGTAGAGGAAAATTTCTCCCTCACCTCTGGTACTTACACAGACCTAGATGGTCTAGCCCACTACACACTTAGACTCTGTGGCACTCATCTTATGGGACTGCTGTTGTATATGTGGCCCGCTGTTGACTGAAACATTGTTGTGTGGCGCATGACTGCACTAACATTAGTGCTAGGACTGAATGTGTCCCCTCAAAATTTAATGTTGGAAGCCCTAATCTCCATTGTGTTGGTATTTGAAGGTAAGGCCTTTGGGAGGTAATTAGGTCATGAGGTGGAACCCTCATGAATGAGAATTAGTCCCCTTATAAGAAGAGACATTATCTCTCTCTCCACCACGTGAGGATTCAGCAAGAAGGTGGCCATCTGAAAACCAGGAAGAGGGATCTCACCAGGAACTGAATCAGCCGGCACCTTGATCTTGGACCTCCCAGCCTCCAGAACTGTGAGAAATAAATATTTCTTGTTTAAGCCACCTAGTCTATGGTATTTCGTGACAGCAGCCCAAGTTGACTACGACAATTAGACTAAGAGGTATTCAGGGTGCAACAAAATTGTGTCCACTCAGGGATCTGGGAGAAATAGCTCCTTTGTGACTTGTGGATAGCTTGTTTCTTTGCCTCCATAGTATTGCTTTTATAAGTTAATTTTACATAATTGTTTTAATCCAGCATTACTGTAATTGACTCGATCTCTTAGGAAACAAGTTATAAAGAAAAAAATTTAGCTGAAATATTATTTTTTTAAAAAAAGGCTGAGCTAAAGGATAGGGTGATTGTTGCATAATATTATGAATGTACTTAATGCCATTGGATTGTACACTTTGGTTAAAATGGTAAATTTTATATTATGTATATTTTACCACAATAAAAAAAGGCTAACCTTATATTAAAAATATACAGACAAGTCAAACAGAGCAAGGGAAAGAAAAAGCCATTGATCAATAAAAGGTTGTATTTGTGAGAGTTCCTTGGTTCTCAAGCACAAGAAAGGCAACTCAAATTTGCTTATGTGAAAAAAAGAATGTATTGACTTATGTAACTGGAAAGTCAAGCAATAATTTTTTTTTTTATTTCAGGCATGGCTAGATTCAAATATTCAATGTCATCATGACTTCTTCTGTCTCCATCTATTGGCCGTACTTTCCTCTATGTTAGTTTCATTCTCATACAGTTTCTCCCCAGATGATGGTAAAAGTGGCTACTCACAGTCCCAGACTTACATCTTATCACCTTTGCAACCATAGTAGAAAGAGAATAACTCTCTCTCAACAGTTCCAATAAAAATTCTGGAGCCATATGTTCATTGCAGCATTATTCACAATAGCCAAGACATGGAAGCAACCCAAGTGCCCTTCTACAGATGAATGGATAAAGAAGATGTGGTATATATACACAATGGAATACTACTCAGCCATAAAAAAGACAAAATCATCCAAATTGCAACAACATGGATGGACC
Organism: Tapirus indicus; assembly: GCA_031878705.1. Lineage (NCBI taxonomy): Eukaryota > Metazoa > Chordata > Mammalia > Perissodactyla > Tapiridae > Tapirus > Tapirus indicus. The sequence goes on from CM062937.1 coordinate 15,476,960, forward strand.
TTGAGGGTATGATGTTAAACAAAATAAGCCAGACAGAGAAAGACAACTAGAGCATGATTTCACTCATATGTGGAACATAAACAAACACATGGATAAAGAGAACAGATTAGTGGTGACCAGAGGGGAAGGGGGTTGGGGGGTAGGCAAAAGGGGTAAAGGGGTACATATGTATAGTGACGGATAAAAACTAGACTACAGGCAGTGAGCACGATGCAGTAAATAATAATGTACACCTGAAGTTACACAACGTTATAAACCATTTTGTTCTCAATAAAATAATTGAAAAAAAATTCTGAAGCTAATTTCATGGCCTGGCTTGGATCTGGGCCAATTCCTCAGTTAATTACCACATCTAGGAGGATGGCATGCTCTAATTACCCAAGCCTGAAATGTGTTCTCACCTTTAGACCAGAGGGATAGAGTCAGCCCCACATAAACCACCTGAACTGAGAGTGGGGAGTGGTAGCTCCCTAAGGAAATTGAGTCCTGTTATCAAACAAGGGAGAAGGGACATTGAGCAGGCAGAAACCATAGGCGTCCA